>JAPQWN010000006.1:48543483-53343483 GCA_028538565.1 Umbellularia californica | reverse complement strand
GTTTCGAGCACCGAACTGCCTGAAGTGTTTTCCAGACCCTAGAAAATCCCCAAAACCGTTTTTAACCGAAAAGCATCTCGAAATGTCCTAAAACGCGCATCTGAACATTTTCGTGCACAGGTGCCGTAGATGCGCACGAAAATCCGTCCGGAGCCGTTTCCAGCGCCGAACTGCCTGAAGTGTTTTTCAGACCCTAGAAACTCCCCAAAACCGTTTTTAACCGAAAAGCATCTCGAGATGTCCTAAAACGCGCATCTGAACATTTTCGTGCACAGGTGGAGTAGATGCGCACGAAAATCCGTCCGGAGCCGTTTCCAGCGCCGAACTGCCTGAAGTGTTTTTCAGACCCTAGAAACTCCCCAAAACCGTTTTTAACCGAAAAGCATCTCGAAATGTCCTAAAACGCGCATCTGAACATTTTCGTGCACAGGTGCCGTAGATGCGCACGAAAATCCGTCCGGAGCCGTTTCCAGCGCCGAACTGCCTGAAGTGTTTTTCAGACCCTAGAAACTCCCCAAAACCGTTTTTAACCGAAAAGCATCTCGAAATGTCCTAAAACGCGCATCTGAACATTTTCGTGCACAGGTGCCGTAGATGCGCACGAAAATCCGTCCGGAGCCGTTTCGAGCACCGAACTGCCTGAAGTGTTTTCCAGACCCTAGAAACTCCCCAAAACTATTTTTAACCGAAAAGCATCTCGAAATGTCCTAAAACGCGCATCTGAACATTTTCGTGCACAGGTGCCGTAGATGCGCACGAAAATCCGTCCGGAGCCGTTTCGAGCACCGAACTGCCTGAAGTGTTTTCCAGACCCTAGAAACTCCCCAAAACCGTTTTTAACCGAAAAGCATCTCGAAATGTCCTAAAACGCGCATCTGAACATTTTCGTGCACAGGTGCCGTAGATGCGCACGAAAATCCGTCCGGAGCCGTTTCGAGCACCGAACTGCCTGAAGTGTTTTCCAGACCCTAGAAACTCCCCAAAACCGTTTTTAACCGAAAAGCATCTCGAAATGTCCTAAAACGCGCATCTGAACATTTTCGTGCACAGGTGCCGTATATGCGCACGAAAATCCGCCCGGAGCCGTTTCGAGCACCGAACTGCCTGAAGTGTTTTCCAGACCCTAGAAACTCCCCAAAACCGTTTTTAACCGAAAAGCATCTCGAAATGTCCTAAAACGCGCATCTGAACATTTTCGTGCACAGGTGCCGTAGATGCGCACGAAAATCCGCCCGGAGCCGTTTCGAGCACCGAACTGCCTGAAGTGTTTTCCATACCCTAGAAACTCCCCAAAACCGTTTTTAACCGAAAAGCATCTCGAAATGTCCTAAAACGCGCATCTGAACATTTTCGGGCACAGGTGCCGTAGATGCGCACGAAAATCCGTCCGGAGCCGTTTCGAGCACCGAACTGCCTGAAGTGTTTTCCAGACCCTAGAAACTCCCCAAAACCGTTTTTAACAGAAAAGCATCTCGAAATGTCCTAAAACGCGCATCTGAACATTTTCGTGCACAGGTGCCGTAGATGCGCACGAAAATCCGTCCGGAGCCGTTTCGAGCACCGAACTGCCTGAAGTGTTTTCCAGACCCTAGAAACTCCCCAAAACCGTTTTTAACCGAAAAGCATCTCGAAATGTCCTAAAACGCGCATCTGAACATTTTCGTGCACAGGTGCCGTAGATGCGCACGAAAATCCGTCCGGAGCCGTTTCGAGCACCGAACTGCCTGAAGTGTTTTCCAGACCCTAGAAACTCCCCAAAACCGTTTTTAACCGAAAAGCATCTCGAAATGTCCTAAAACGCGCATCTGAACATTTTCGTGCACAGGTGCCGTAGATGCGCACGAAAATCCGTCCGGAGCCGTTTCGAGCACCGAACTGCCTGAAGTGTTTTCCAGACCCTAGAAACTCCCCAAAACCGTTTTTAACCGAAAAGCATCTCGAAATGTCCTAAAACGCGCATCTGAACATTTTCGTGCACAGGTGCCGTAGATGCGCACGAAAATCCGTCCGGAGCCGTTTCGAGCACCGAACTGCCTGAAGTGTTTTCCAGACCCTAGAAACTCCCCAAAACCGTTTTTAACCGAAAAGCATCTCGAAATGTCCTAAAACGCGCATCTGAACATTTTCGTGCACAGGTGCCGTAGATGCGCACGAAAATCCGTCCGGAGTCGTTTCGAGCACCGAACTGCCTGAAGTGTTTTCCAGACCCTAGAAACTCCCCAAAACCGTTTTTAACCGAAAAGCATCTCGAAATGTCCTAAAACGCGCATCTGAACATTTTCGTGCACAGGTGCCGTAGATGCGCACGAAAATCCGCCCGGAGCCGTTTCCAGCGCCGAACTGCCTGAAGTGTTTTTCAGACCCTAGAAACTCCCCAAAACCGTTTTTAACCGAAAAGCATCTCGAGATGTCCTAAAACGCGCATCTGAACATTTTCGTGCACAGGTGGAGTAGATGCGCACGAAAATCCGTCCGGAGCCGTTTCCAGCGCCGAACTGCCTGAAGTGTTTTTCAGACCCTAGAAACTCCCCAAAACCGTTTTTAACCGAAAAGCATCTCGAAATGTCCTAAAACGCGCATCTGAACATTTTCGTGCACAGGTGCCGTAGATGCGCACGAAAATCCGTCCGGAGCCGTTTCCAGCGCCGAACTGCCTGAAGTGTTTTTCAGACCCTAGAAACTCCCCAAAACCGTTTTTAACCGAAAAGCATCTCGAAATGTCCTAAAACGCGCATCTGAACATTTTCGTGCACAGGTGCCGTAGATGCGCACGAAAATCCGTCCGGAGCCGTTTCGAGCACCGAACTGCCTGAAGTGTTTTCCAGACCCTAGAAACTCCCCAAAACTATTTTTAACCGAAAAGCATCTCGAAATGTCCTAAAACGCGCATCTGAACATTTTCGTGCACAGGTGCCGTAGATGCGCACGAAAATCCGTCCGGAGCCGTTTCGAGCACCGAACTGCCTGAAGTGTTTTCCAGACCCTAGAAACTCCCCAAAACCGTTTTTAACCGAAAAGCATCTCGAAATGTCCTAAAACGCGCATCTGAACATTTTCGTGCACAGGTGCCGTAGATGCGCACGAAAATCCGTCCGGAGCCGTTTCGAGCACCGAACTGCCTGAAGTGTTTTCCAGACCCTAGAAACTCCCCAAAACCGTTTTTAACCGAAAAGCATCTCGAAATGTCCTAAAACGCGCATCTGAACATTTTCGTGCACAGGTGCCGTATATGCGCACGAAAATCCGCCCGGAGCCGTTTCGAGCACCGAACTGCCTGAAGTGTTTTCCAGACCCTAGAAACTCCCCAAAACCGTTTTTAACCGAAAAGCATCTCGAAATGTCCTAAAACGCGCATCTGAACATTTTCGTGCACAGGTGCCGTAGATGCGCACGAAAATCCGCCCGGAGCCGTTTCGAGCACCGAACTGCCTGAAGTGTTTTCCATACCCTAGAAACTCCCCAAAACCGTTTTTAACCGAAAAGCATCTCGAAATGTCCTAAAACGCGCATCTGAACATTTTCGGGCACAGGTGCCGTAGATGCGCACGAAAATCCGTCCGGAGCCGTTTCGAGCACCGAACTGCCTGAAGTGTTTTCCAGACCCTAGAAACTCCCCAAAACCGTTTTTAACAGAAAAGCATCTCGAAATGTCCTAAAACGCGCATCTGAACATTTTCGTGCACAGGTGCCGTAGATGCGCACGAAAATCCGTCCGGAGCCGTTTCGAGCACCGAACTGCCTGAAGTGTTTTCCAGACCCTAGAAACTCCCCAAAACCGTTTTTAACCGAAAAGCATCTCGAAATGTCCTAAAACGCGCATCTGAACATTTTCGTGCACAGGTGCCGTAGATGCGCACGAAAATCCGTCCGGAGCCGTTTCGAGCACCGAACTGCCTGAAGTGTTTTCCAGACCCTAGAAACTCCCCAAAACCGTTTTTAACCGAAAAGCATCTCGAAATGTCCTAAAACGCGCATCTGAACATTTTCGTGCACAGGTGCCGTAGATGCGCACGAAAATCCGTCCGGAGCCGTTTCGAGCACCGAACTGCCTGAAGTGTTTTCCAGACCCTAGAAACTCCCCAAAACCGTTTTTAACCGAAAAGCATCTCGAAATGTCCTAAAACGCGCATCTGAACATTTTCGTGCACAGGTGCCGTAGATGCGCACGAAAATCCGTCCGGAGCCGTTTCGAGCACCGAACTGCCTGAAGTGTTTTCCAGACCCTAGAAACTCCCCAAAACCGTTTTTAACCGAAAAGCATCTCGAAATGTCCTAAAACGCGCATCTGAACATTTTCGTGCACAGGTGCCGTAGATGCGCACGAAAATCCGTCCGGAGTCGTTTCGAGCACCGAACTGCCTGAAGTGTTTTCCAGACCCTAGAAACTCCCCAAAACCGTTTTTAACCGAAAAGCATCTCGAAATGTCCTAAAACGCGCATCTGAACATTTTCGTGCACAGGTGCCGTAGATGCGCACGAAAATCCGCCCGGAGCCGTTTCCAGCGCCGAACTGCCTGAAGTGTTTTTCAGACCCTAGAAACTCCCCAAAACCGTTTTTAACCGAAAAGCATCTCGAGATGTCCTAAAACGCGCATCTGAACATTTTCGTGCACAGGTGCCGTAGATGCGCACGAAAATCCGCCCGGAGCCGTTTCGAGCACCGAACTGCCTGAAGTGTTTTCCAGACCCTAGAAACTCCCCAAAACCGTTTTTAACCGAAAAGCATCTCGAAATGTCCTAAAACGCGCATCTGAACATTTTCGTGCACAGGTGCCGTAGATGCGCACGAAAATCCGTCCGGAGCCGTTTCGAGCACCGAACTGCCTGAAGTGTTTTCCAGACCCTAGAAACTCCCCAAAACCGTTTTTAACCGAAAAGCATCTCGAAATGTCCTAAAACGCGCATCTGAACATTTTCGTGCACAGGTGCCGTAGATGCGCACGAAAATCCGTCCGGAGCCGTTTCGAGCACCGAACTGCCTGAAGTGTTTTCCAGACCCTAGAAACTCCCCAAAACCGTTTTTAACCGAAAAGCATCTCGAAATGTCCTAAAACGCGCATCTGAACATTTTCGTGCACAGGTGCCGTAGATGCGCACGAAAATCCGTCCGGAGCCGTTTCGAGCACCGAACTGCCTGAAGTGTTTTCCAGACCCTAGAAACTCCCCAAAACCGTTTTTAACCGAAAAGCATCTCGAAATGTCCTAAAACGCGCATCTGAACATTTTCGTGCACAGGTGCCGTAGATGCGCACGAAAATCCGTCCGGAGCCGTTTCGAGCACCGAACTGCCTGAAGTGTTTTCCAGACCCTAGAAACTCCCCAAAACCGTTTTTAACCGAAAAGCATCTCGAAATGTCCTAAAACGCGCATCTGAACATTTTCGTGCACAGGTGCCGTAGATGCGCACGAAAATCCGTCCGGAGCCGTTTCGAGCACCGAACTGCCTGAAGTGTTTTCCAGACCCTAGAAACTCCCCAAAACCGTTTTTAACCGAAAAGCATCTCGAAATGTCCTAAAACGCGCATCTGAACATTTTCGTGCACAGGTGCCGTAGATGCGCACGAAAATCCGTCCGGAGCCGTTTCGAGCACCGAACTGCCTGAAGTGTTTTCCAGACCCTAGAAACTCCCCAAAACCGTTTTTAACCGAAAAGCATCTCGAAATGTCCTAAAACGCGCATCTGAACATTTTCGTGCACAGGTGCCGTAGATGCGCACGAAAATCCGTCCGGAGCCGTTTCGAGCACCGAACTGCCTGAAGTGTTTTCCAGACCCTAGAAACTCCCCAAAACCGTTTTTAACCGAAAAGCATCTCGAAATGTCCTAAAACGCGCATCTGAACATTTTCGTGCACAGGTGCCGTAGATGCGCACGAAAATCCGTCCGGAGCCGTTTCGAGCACCGAACTGCCTGAAGTGTTTTCCAGACCCTAGAAACTCCCCAAAACCGTTTTTAACCGAAAAGCATCTCGAAATGTCCTAAAACGCGCATCTGAACATTTTCGTGCACAGGTGCCGTAGATGCGCACGAAAATCCGTCCGGAGCCGTTTCGAGCACCGAACTGCCTGAAGTGTTTTCCAGACCCTAGAAACTCCCCAAAACCGTTTTTAACCGAAAAGCATCTCGAAATGTCCTAAAACGCGCATCTGAACATTTTCGTGCACAGGTGCCGTAGATGCGCACGAAAATCCGTCCGGAGCCGTTTCGAGCACCGAACTGCCTGAAGTGTTTTCCAGACCCTAGAAACTCCCCAAAACCGTTTTTAACCGAAAAGCATCTCGAAATGTCCTAAAACGCGCATCTGAACATTTTCGTGCACAGGTGCCGTAGATGCGCACGAAAATCCGTCCGGAGCCGTTTCGAGCACCGAACTGCCTGAAGTGTTTTCCAGACCCTAGAAACTCCCCAAAACCGTTTTTAACCGAAAAGCATCTCGAAATGTCCTAAAACGCGCATCTGAACATTTTCGTGCACAGGTGCCGTAGATGCGCACGAAAATCCGTCCGGAGCCGTTTCGAGCACCGAACTGCCTGAAGTGTTTTCCAGACCCTAGAAACTCCCCAAAACCGTTTTTAACCGAAAAGCATCTCGAAATGTCCTAAAACGCGCATCTGAACATTTTCGTGCACAGGTGCCGTAGATGCGCACGAAAATCCGTCCGGAGCCGTTTCGAGCACCGAACTGCCTGAAGTGTTTTCCAGACCCTAGAAACTCCCCAAAACCGTTTTTAACCGAAAAGCATCTCGAAATGTCCTAAAACGCGCATCTGAACATTTTCGTGCACAGGTGCCGTAGATGCGCACGAAAATCCGTCCGGAGCCGTTTCGAGCACCGAACTGCCTGAAGTGTTTTCCAGACCCTAGAAACTCCCCAAAACCGTTTTTAACCGAAAAGCATCTCGAAATGTCCTAAAACGCGCATCTGAACATTTTCGTGCACAGGTGCCGTAGATGCGCACGAAAATCCGTCCGGAGCCGTTTCGAGCACCGAACTGCCTGAAGTGTTTTCCAGACCCTAGAAACTCCCCAAAACCGTTTTTAACCGAAAAGCATCTCGAAATGTCCTAAAACGCGCATCTGAACATTTTCGTGCACAGGTGCCGTAGATGCGCACGAAAATCCGTCCGGAGCCGTTTCGAGCACCGAACTGCCTGAAGTGTTTTCCAGACCCTAGAAACTCCCCAAAACCGTTTTTAACCGAAAAGCATCTCGAAATGTCCTAAAACGCGCATCTGAACATTTTCGTGCACAGGTGCCGTAGATGCGCACGAAAATCCGCCCGGAGCCGTTTCGAGCACCGAACTGCCTGAAGTGTTTTCCAGACCCTAGAAACTCCCCAAAACCGTTTTTAACCGAAAAGCATCTCGAAATGTCCTAAAACGCGCATCTGAACATTTTCGTGCACAGGTGCCGTAGATGCGCACGAAAATCCGTCCGGAGCCGTTTCGAGCACCGAACTGCCTGAAGTGTTTTCCAGACCCTAGAAACTCCCCAAAACCGTTTTTAACCGAAAAGCATCTCGAAATGTCCTAAAACGCGCATCTGAACATTTTCGTGCACAGGTGCCGTAGATGCGCACGAAAATCCGTCCGGAGCCGTTTCGAGCACCGAACTGCCTGAAGTGTTTTCCAGACCCTAGAAACTCCCCAAAACCGTTTTTAACCGAAAAGCATCTCGAAATGTCCTAAAACGCGCATCTGAACATTTTCGTGCACAGGTGCCGTAGATGCGCACGAAAATCCGTCCGGAGCCGTTTCGAGCACCGAACTGCCTGAAGTGTTTTCCAGACCCTAGAAACTCCCCAAAACCGTTTTTAACCGAAAAGCATCTCGAAATGTCCTAAAACGCGCATCTGAACATTTTCGTGCACAGGTGCCGTAGATGCGCACGAAAATCCGTCCGGAGCCGTTTCGAGCACCGAACTGCCTGAAGTGTTTTCCAGACCCTAGAAACTCCCCAAAACCGTTTTTAACCGAAAAGCATCTCGAAATGTCCTAAAACGCGCATCTGAACATTTTCGTGCACAGGTGCCGTAGATGCGCACGAAAATCCGTCCGGAGCCGTTTCGAGCACCGAACTGCCTGAAGTGTTTTCCAGACCCTAGAAACTCCCCAAAACCGTTTTTAACCGAAAAGCATCTCGAAATGTCCTAAAACGCGCATCTGAACATTTTCGTGCACAGGTGCCGTAGATGCGCACGAAAATCCGTCCGGAGCCGTTTCGAGCACCGAACTGCCTGAAGTGTTTTCCAGACCCTAGAAACTCCCCAAAACCGTTTTTAACCGAAAAGCATCTCGAAATGTCCTAAAACGCGCATCTGAACATTTTCGTGCACAGGTGCCGTAGATGCGCACGAAAATCCGTCCGGAGTCGTTTCGAGCACCGAACTGCCTGAAGTGTTTTCCAGACCCTAGAAAATCCCCAAAACCGTTTTTAACCGAAAAGCATCTCGAAATGTCCTAAAACGCGCATCTGAACATTTTCGTGCACAGGTGCCGTAGATGCGCACGAAAATCCGTCCGGAGCCGTTTCCAGCGCCGAACTGCCTGAAGTGTTTTTCAGACCCTAGAAACTCCCCAAAACCGTTTTTAACCGAAAAGCATCTCGAGATGTCCTAAAACGCGCATCTGAACATTTTCGTGCACAGGTGGAGTAGATGCGCACGAAAATCCGTCCGGAGCCGTTTCCAGCGCCGAACTGCCTGAAGTGTTTTTCAGACCCTAGAAACTCCCCAAAACCGTTTTTAACCGAAAAGCATCTCGAAATGTCCTAAAACGCGCATCTGAACATTTTCGTGCACAGGTGCCGTAGATGCGCACGAAAATCCGTCCGGAGCCGTTTCCAGCGCCGAACTGCCTGAAGTGTTTTTCAGACCCTAGAAACTCCCCAAAACCGTTTTTAACCGAAAAGCATCTCGAAATGTCCTAAAACGCGCATCTGAACATTTTCGTGCACAGGTGCCGTAGATGCGCACGAAAATCCGTCCGGAGCCGTTTCGAGCACCGAACTGCCTGCAGTGTTTTCCAGACCCTAGAAACTCCCCAAAACCGTTTTTAACCGAAAAGCATCTCGAAATGTCCTAAAACGCGCATCTGAAACATTTTCGTGCACAGGTGCCGTAGATGCGCACGAAATCCGTCCGGAGCCGTTTCGAGCACCGAACTGCCTGCAGTGTTTTCCAGACCCTAGAAACTCCCCAAAACCGTTTTTAACCGAAAAGCATCTCGAAATGTCCTAAAACGCGCATCTGAACATTTTCGTGCACAGGTGCCGTAGATGCGCACGAAAATCCGCCCGGAGCCGTTTCGAGCACCGAACTGCCTGAAGTGTTTTCCAGACCCTAGAAACTCCCCAAAACCGTTTTTAACCGAAAAGCATCTCGAAATGTCCTAAAACGCGCATCTGAACATTTTCGTGCACAGGTGCCGTAGATGCGCACGAAAATCCGCCCGGAGCCGTTTCGAGCACCGAAACTGCCTGAAGTGTTTTCCAGACCCTAGAAACTCCCCAAAACCGTTTTTAACCGAAAAGCATCTCGAAATGTCCTAAAACGCGCATCTGAACATTTTCGTGCACAGGTGCCGTAGATGCGCACGAAAATCCGTCCGGAGCCGTTTCGAGCACCGAACTGCCTGAAGTGTTTTCCAGACCCTAGAAACTCCCCAAAACCGTTTTTAACCGAAAAGCATCTCGAAATGTCCTAAAACGCGCATCTGAACATTTTCGTGCACAGGTGCCGTAGATGCGCACGAAAATCCGTCCGGAGCCGTTTCGAGACACCGAACTGCCTGAAGTGTTTTCCAGACCCTAGAAACTCCCCAAAACCGTTTTAACCGAAAAGCATCTCGAAATGTCCTAAAACGCGCATCTGAACATTTTCGTGCACAGGTGCCGTAGATGCGCACGAAAATCCGTCCGGAGCCGTTTCGAGCACCGAACTGCCTGAAGTGTTTTCCAGACCCTAGAAACTCCCCAAAACCGTTTTTAACCGAAAAGCATCTCGAAATGTCCTAAAACGCGCATCTGAACATTTTCGTGCACAGGTGCCGTAGATGCGCACGAAAATCCGTCCGGAGCCGTTTCGAGCACCGAACTTGCCTGAAGTGTTTTCCAGACCCTAGAAACTCCCCAAAACCGTTTTTAACCGAAAAGCATCTCGAAATGTCCTAAAACGCGCATCTGAACATTTTCGTGCACAGGGTGCCGTAGATGCGCACGAAAATCCGTCCGGAGCCGTTTCGAGCACCGAACTGCCTGAAGTGTTTTCCAGACCCTAGAAACTCCCCAAAACCGTTTTTAACCGAAAAGCATGCTCGAAATGTCCTAAAACGCGCATCTGAACATTTTCGTGCACAGGTGCCGTAGATGCGCACGAAAATCCGTCCGGAGCCGTTTCGAGCACCGAACTGCCTGAAGTGTTTTCCAGACCCTAGAAACTCCCCAAAACCGTTTTTAACCGAAAAGCATCTCGAAATGTCCTAAAACGCGCATCTGAACATTTTCGTGCACAGGTGCCGTAGATGCGCACGAAAATCCGTCCGGAGCCGTTTCGAGCACCGAACTGCCTGAAGTGTTTTCACAGACCCTAGAAACTCCCCAAAACCGTTTTTAACCGAAAAGCATCTCGAAATGTCCTAAAACGCGCATCTGAACATTTTCGTGCACAGGTGCCGTAGATGCGCACGAAAATCCGTCCGGAGCCGTTTCGAGCACCGAACTGCCTGAAGTGTTTTCCAGACCCTAGAAACTCCCCAAAACCGTTTTTAACCGAAAAGCATCTCGAAATGTCCTAAAACGCGCATCTGAACATTTTCGTGCACAGGTGCCGTAGATGCGCACGAAAATCCGTCCGGAGCCGTTTCGAGCACCGAACTGCCTGAAGTGTTTTCCAGACCCTAGAAACTCCCCAAAACCGTTTTTAACCGAAAAGCATCTCGAAATGTCCTAAAACGCGCATCTGAACATTTTCGTGCACAGGTGCCGTAGATGCGCACGAAAATCCGTCCGGAGCCGTTTCGAGCACCGAACTGCCTGAAGTGTTTTCCAGACCCTAGAAACTCCCCAAAACCGTTTTTAACCGAAAAGCATCTCGAAATGTCCTAAAACGCGCATCTGAACATTTTCGTGCACAGGTGCCGTAGATGCGCACGAAAATCCGTCCGGAGCCGTTTCGAGCACCGAACTGCCTGAAGTGTTTTCCAGACCCTAGAAACTCCCCAAAACCGTTTTTAACCGAAAAGCATCTCGAAATGTCCTAAAACGCGCATCTGAACATTTTCGTACGCAGGTGCCGTAGATGCGCACGAAAATCCGTCCGGAGCCGTTTCGAGCACCGAACTGCCTGAAGTGTTTTCCAGACCCTAGAAACTCCCCAAAACCGTTTTTAACCGAAAAGCATCTCGAAATGTCCTAAAACGCGCATCTGAACATTTTCGTGCACAGGTGCCGTAGATGCGCACGAAAATCCGTCCGGAGCCGTTTCGAGCACCGAACTGCCTGAAGTGTTTTCCAGACCCTAGAAACTCCCCAAAACCGTTTTTAACCGAAAAGCATCTCGAAATGTCCTAAAACGCGCATCTGAACATTTTCGTGCACAGGTGCCGTAGATGCGCACGAAAATCCGCCCGGAGCCGTTTCGAGCACCGAACTGCCTGAAGTGTTTTCCAGACCCTAGAAACTCCCCAAAACCGTTTTTAACCGAAAAGCATCTCGAAATGTGCTAAAACGCGCATCTGAACATTTTCGTGCACAGGTGCCGTAGATGCGTACGAAAATCCGTCCGGAGCCGTTTCGAGCACCGAACTGCCTGAAGTGTTTTCCAGACCCTAGAAACTCCCCAAAACCGTTTTTAACCGAAAAGCATCTCGAAATGTCCTAAAACGCGCATCTGAACATTTTCGTGCACAGGTGCCGTAGATGCGCACGAAAATCCGCCCGGAGCCGTTTCGAGCACCGAACTGCCTGAAGTGTTTTCCAGACCCTAGAAACTCCCCAAAACCGTTTTTAACCGAAAAGCATCTCGAAATGTCCTAAAACGCGCATCTGAACATTTTCGTGCACAGGTGCCGTAGATGCGCACGAAAATCCGTCCGGAGCCGTTTCGAGCACCGAACTGCCTGAAGTGTTTTCCAGACCCTAGAAACTCCCCAAAACCGTTTTTAACCGAAAAGCATCTCGAAATGTCCTAAAACGCGCATCTGAACATTTTCGTGCACAGGTGCCGTAGATGCGTACGAAAATCCGCCCGGAGCCGTTTCGAGCACCGAACTGCCTGAAGTGTTTTCCAGACCCTAGAAACTCCCCAAAACCGTTTTAAACCGAAAAGCATCTCGAAATGTCCTAAAACGCGCATCTAAACATTTTCGTGCACATGTGCCGTAGATGCGCACGAAAATCCGTCCGGAGCCGTTTCGAGCACCGAACTGCCTGAAGTGTTTTCCAGACCCTAGAAACTCCCCAAAACCGTTTTTAACCGAAAAGCATCTCGAAATTTCCTAAAACGCGCATCTGAACATTTTCGTGCACAGGTGCCGTAGATGCGCACGAAAATCCGTCCGGAGCCGTTTCGAGCACCGAACTGCCTGAAGTGTTTTCCAGACCCTAGAAACTCCCCAAAACCGTTTTTAACCGAAAAGCATATCGAAATGTCCTAAAACGCGCATCTGAACATTTTCGTGCACAGGTGCCGTAGATGCGCACGAAAATCCGTCCGGAGCCGTTTCGAGCACCGAACTGCCTGAAGTGTTTTCCAGACCCTAGAAACTCCCCAAAACCGTTTTTAACCGAAAAGCATCTCGAAATGTCCTAAAACGCGCATCTGAACATTTTCGTGCACAGGTGCCGTAGATGCGCACGAAAATCCGTCCGGAGCCGTTTCGAGCACCGAACTGCCTGAAGTGTTTTCCAGACCCTAGAAACTCCCCAAAACCGTTTTTAACCGAAAAGCATCTCGAAATGTCCTAAAACGCGCATCTGAACATTTTCGTGCACAGGTGCCGTAGATGCGCACGAAAATCCGTCCGGAGCCGTTTCCAGCGCCGAACTGCCTGAAGTGTTTTTCAGACCCTAGAAACTCCCCAAAACCGTTTTTAACCGAAAAGCATCTCGAGATGTCCTAAAACGCGCATCTAAACATTTTCGTGCACAGGTGCAGTAGATGCGCATGAAAATCCGTCCGGAGCCGTTTCCAGCGCCGAACTGCCTGAAGTGTTTTTCAGACCCTAGAAACTCCCCAAAACCGTTTTTAACCGAAAAGCATCTCGAAATGTCCTAAAACGCGCATCTGAACATTTTCGTGCACAGGTGCCGTAGATGCGCACGAAAATCCGTCCGGAGACGTTTCGAGCACCGAACTGCCTGAAGTGTTTTCCAGACCCTAGAAACTCCCCAAAACCGTTTTTAACCGAAAAGCATCTCGAAATGTCCTAAAACGCGCATCTGAACATTTTCGTACACAGGTGCCGTAGATGCGCACGAAAATCCGTCCGGAGCCGTTTCGAGCACCGAACTGCCTGAAGTGTTTTCCAGACCCTAGAAACTCCCCAAAACCGTTTTTAACCGAAAAGCATCTCGAAATGTCCTAAAACGCGCATCTGAACATTTTCGTGCACAGGTGCCGTAGATGCGCACGAAAATCCGTCCGGAGCCGTTTCCAGCGCCGAACTGCCTGAAGTGTTTTTCAGACCCTAGAAACTCCCCAAAACCGTTTTTAACCGAAAAGCATCTCGAGATGTCCTAAAACGCGCATCTGAACATTTTCGTGCACAGGTGCAGTAGATGCGCACGAAAATCCGTCCGGAGCCGTTTCCAGCGCCGAACTGCCTGAAGTGTTTTTCAGACCCTAGAAACTCCCCAAAACCGTTTTTAACCGAAAAGCATCTCGAGATGTCCTAAAACGCGCATCTAAACATTTTCGTGCACAGGTGCAGTAGATGCGCATGAAAATCCGTCCGGAGCCGTTTCCAGCGCCGAACTGCCTGAAGTGTTTTTCAGACCCTAGAAACTCCCCAAAACCGTTTTTAACCGAAAAGCATCTCGAAATGTCCTAAAACGCGCATCTGAACATTTTCGTGCACAGGTGCCGTAGATGCGCACGAAAATCCGTCCGGAGCCGTTTCGAGCACCGAACTGCCTGAAGTGTTTTCCAGACCCTAGAAACTCCCCAAAACCGTTTTTAACCGAAAAGCATCTCGAAATGTCCTAAAACGCGCATGTGAACATTTTCGTGCACAGGTGCCGTAGATGCGCACGAAAATCCGCCCGGAGCCGTTTCGAGCACCGAACTGCCTGAAGTGTTTTCCAGACCCTAGAAACTCCCCAAAACCGTTTTTAACGGAAAAGCATCTCGAAATGTCCTAAAACGCGCATCTGAACATTTTCGTGCACAGGTGCCGTAGATGCGCACGAAAATCCGTCCGGAGCCGTTTCCAGCGCCGAACTGCATGAAGTGTTTTTCAGACCCTAGAAACTCCCCAAAACCGTTTTTAACCGAAAAGCATCTCGAGATGTCCTAAAACGCGCATCTGAACATTTTCGTGCACAGGTGCCGTAGATGCGCACGAAAATCCGTCCGGAGCCGTTTCCAGCGCCGAACTGCCTGAAGTGTTTTTCAGACCCTAGAAACTCCCCAAGACCGTTTTTAACCGAAAAGCATCTCGAGATGTCCTAAAACGCGCATCTCAACATTTTCGTGCACAGGTGCAGTAGATGCGCATGAAAATCCGTCCGGAGCCGTTTCCAGCGCCGAACTGCCTGAAGTGTTTTTCAGACCCTAGAAACTACCCAAAACCGTTTTTAACCGAAAAGCATCTCGAGATGTCCTAAAACGCGCATCTCAACATTTTCGTGCACAGGTGCAGTAGATGCGCATGAAAATCCGTCCGGAGCCGTTTCCAGCGCCGAACTGCCTGAAGTGTTTTCCAGACCCTAGAAACTCCCCAAAACCGTTTTTAACCGAAAAGCATCTCGAAATGTCCTAAAACGCGCATCTGAACATTTTCGTGCACAGGTGCCGTAGATGCGTACGAAAATCCGCCCGGAGCCGTTTCGAGCACCGAACTGCCTGAAGTGTTTTCCAGACCCTAGAAACTCCCCAAAACCGTTTTTAACCGAAAAGCATCTCGAAATGTCCTAAAACGCGCATCTGAACATTTTCGTGCACAGGTGCCGTAGATGCGCACGAAAATCCGTCCGGAGCCGTTTCCAGCGCCGAACTGCCTGAAGTGTTTTTCAGACCCTAGAAACTCCCCAAAACCGTTTTTAACCGAAAAGCATCTCGAGATGTCCTAAAACGCGCATCTGAACATTTTCGTGCACAGGTGCAGTAGATGCGCACGAAAATCCGTCCGGAGCCGTTTCCAGCGCCGAACTGCCTGAAGTGTTTTTCAGACCCTAGAAACTCCCCAAAACCGTTTTTAACCGAAAAGCATCTCGAGATGTCCTAAAACGCGCATCTAAACATTTTCGTGCACAGGTGCAGTAGATGCGCATGAAAATCCGTCCGGAGCCGTTTCCAGCGCCGAACTGCCTGAAGTGTTTTTCAGACCCTAGAAACTCCCCAAAACCGTTTTTAACCGAAAAGCATCTCGAAATGTCCTAAAACGCGCATCTGAACATTTTCGTGCACAGGTGCCGTAGATGCGCACGAAAATCCGTCCGGAGACGTTTCGAGCACCGAACTGCCTGAAGTGTTTTCCAGACCCTAGAAACTCCCCAAAACCGTTTTTAACCGAAAAGCATCTCGAAATGTCCTAAAACGCGCATGTGAACATTTTCGTGCACAGGTGCCGTAGATGCGCACGAAAATCCGCCCGGAGCCGTTTCGAGCACCGAACTGCCTGAAGTGTTTTCCAGACCCTAGAAACTCCCCAAAACCGTTTTTAACGGAAAAGCATCTCGAAATGTCCTAAAACGCGCATCTGAACATTTTCGTGCACAGGTGCCGTAGATGCGCACGAAAATCCGTCCGGAGCCGTTTCCAGCGCCGAACTGCATGAAGTGTTTTTCAGACCCTAGAAACTCCCCAAAACCGTTTTTAACCGAAAAGCATCTCGAGATGTCCTAAAACGCGCATCTGAACATTTTCGTGCACAGGTGCCGTAGATGCGCACGAAAATCCGTCCGGAGCCGTTTCCAGCGCCGAACTGCCTGAAGTGTTTTTCAGACCCTAGAAACTCCCCAAAACCGTTTTTAACCGAAAAGCATCTCGAGATGTCCTAAAACGCGCATCTCAACATTTTCGTGCACAGGTGCAGTAGATGCGCATGAAAATCCGTCCGGAGCCGTTTCCAGCGCCGAACTGCCTGAAGTGTTTTTCAGACCCTAGAAACTCCCCAAAACCGTTTTTAACCGAAAAGCATCTCGAGATGTCCTAAAACGCGCATCTCAACATTTTCGTGCACAGGTGCAGTAGATGCGCATGAAAATCCGTCCGGAGCCGTTTCCAGCGCCGAACTGCCTGAAGTGTTTTTCAGACCCTAGAAACTCCCCAAAACCGTTTTTAACCGAAAAGCATCTCGAAATGTCCTAAAACGCGCATCTGAACATTTTCGTGCACAGGTGCCGTAGATGCGCACGAAAATCCGTCCGGAGACGTTTCGAGCACCGAACTGCCTGAAGTGTTTTCCAGACCCTAGAAACTCCCCAAAACCGTTTTTAACCGAAAAGCATCTCGAAATGTCCTAAAACGCGCATCTGAACATTTTCGTGCACAGGTGCCGTAGATGCGCACGAAAATCCGTCCGGAGCCGTTTCGAGCACCGAACTGCCTGAAGTGTTTTCCAGACCCTAGAAACTCCCCAAAACCGTTTTTAACCGAAAAGCATCTCGAAATGTCCTAAAACGCGCATCTGAACATTTTCGTGCACAGGTGCCGTAGATGCGCACGAAAATCCGTCCGGAGCCGTTTCCAGCGCCGAACTGCCTGAAGTGTTTTTCAGACCCTAGAAACTCCCCAAAACCGTTTTTAACCGAAAAGCATCTCGAGATGTCCTAAAACGCGCATCTGAACATTTTCGTGCACAGGTGCAGTAGATGCGCACGAAAATCCGTCCGGAGCCGTTTCCAGCGCCGAACTGCCTGAAGTGTTTTTCAGACCCTAGAAACTCCCCAAAACCGTTTTTAACCGAAAAGCATCTCGAGATGTCCTAAAACGCGCATCTAAACATTTTCGTGCACAGGTGCAGTAGATGCGCATGAAAATCCGTCCGGAGCCGTTTCCAGCGCCGAACTGCCTGAAGTGTTTTTCAGACCCTAGAAACTCCCCAAAACCGTTTTTAACCGAAAAGCATCTCGAAATGTCCTAAAACGCGCATCTGAACATTTTCGTGCACAGGTGCCGTAGATGCGCACGAAAATCCGTCCGGAGACGTTTCGAGCACCGAACTGCCTGAAGTGTTTTCCAGACCCTAGAAACTCCCCAAAACCGTTTTTAACGGAAAAGCATCTCGAAATGTCCTAAAACGCGCATCTGAACATTTTCGTGCACAGGTGCCGTAGATGCGCACGAAAATCCGTCCGGAGCCGTTTCCAGCGCCGAACTGCATGAAGTGTTTTTCAGACCCTAGAAACTCCCCAAAACCGTTTTTAACCGAAAAGCATCTCGAGATGTCCTAAAACGCGCATCTGAACATTTTCGTGCACAGGTGCCGTAGATGCGCACGAAAATCCGTCCGGAGCCGTTTCCAGCGCCGAACTGCCTGAAGTGTTTTTCAGACCCTAGAAACTCCCCAAAACCGTTTTTAACCGAAAAGCATCTCGAGATGTCCTAAAACGCGCATCTCAACATTTTCGTGCACAGGTGCAGTAGATGCGCATGAAAATCCGTCCGGAGCCGTTTCCAGCGCCGAACTGCCTGAAGTGTTTTTCAGACCCTAGAAACTCCCCAAAACCGTTTTTAACCGAAAAGCATCTCGAGATGTCCTAAAACGCGCATCTCAACATTTTCGTGCACAGGTGCAGTAGATGCGCATGAAAATCCGTCCGGAGCCGTTTCCAGCGCCGAACTGCCTGAAGTGTTTTCCAGACCCTAGAAACTCCCCAAAACCGTTTTTAACCGAAAACCATCTCGAAATGTCCTAAAACGCGCATCTGAACATTTTCGTGCACAGGTGCCGTAGATGCGTACGAAAATCCGCCCGGAGCCGTTTCGAGCACCGAACTGCCTGAAGTGTTTTCCAGACCCTAGAAACTCCCCAAAACCGTTTTTAACCGAAAAGCATCTCGAAATGTCCTAAAACGCGCATCTGAACATTTTCGTGCACAGGTGCCGTAGATGCGCACGAAAATCCGTCCGGAGCCGTTTCCAGCGCCGAACTGCCTGAAGTGTTTTTCAGACCCTAGAAACTCCCCAAAACCGTTTTTAACCGAAAAGCATCTCGAGATGTCCTAAAACGCGCATCTGAACATTTTCGTGCACAGGTGCAGTAGATGCGCACGAAAATCCGTCCGGAGCCGTTTCCAGCGCCGAACTGCCTGAAGTGTTTTTCAGACCCTAGAAACTCCCCAAAACCGTTTTTAACCGAAAAGCATCTCGAGATGTCCTAAAACGCGCATCTAAACATTTTCGTGCACAGGTGCAGTAGATGCGCATGAAAATCCGTCCGGAGCCGTTTCCAGCGCCGAACTGCCTGAAGTGTTTTTCAGACCCTAGAAACTCCCCAAAACCGTTTTTAACCGAAAAGCATCTCGAAATGTCCTAAAACGCGCATCTGAACATTTTCGTGCACAGGTGCCGTAGATGCGCACGAAAATCCGTCCGGAGACGTTTCGAGCACCGAACTGCCTGAAGTGTTTTCCAGACCCTAGAAACTCCCCAAAACCGTTTTTAACCGAAAAGCATCTCGAAATGTCCTAAAACGCGCATCTGAACATTTTCGTGCACAGGTGCCGTAGATGCGTACGAAAATCCGCCCGGAGCCGTTTCGAGCACCGAACTGCCTGAAGTGTTTTCCAGACCCTAGAAACTCCCCAAAACCGTTTTTAACCGAAAAGCATCTCGAAATGTCCTAAAACGCGCATCTGAACATTTTCGTGCACAGGTGCCGTAGATGCGCACGAAAATCCGTCCGGAGCCGCTTCCAGCGCCGAACTGCCTGAAGTGTTTTTCAGACCCTAGAAACTCCCCAAAACCGTTTTTAACCGAAAAGCATCTCGAGATGTCCTAAAACGCGCATCTGAACATTTTCGTGCACAGGTGCAGTAGATGCGCACGAAAATCCGTCCGGAGCCGTTTCCAGCGCCGAACTGCCTGAAGTGTTTTTCAGACCCTAGAAACTCCCCAAAACCGTTTTTAACCGAAAAGCATCTCGAGATGTCCTAAAACGCGCATCTAAACATTTTCGTGCACAGGTGCAGTAGATGCGCATGAAAATCCGTCCGGAGCCGTTTCCAGCGCCGAACTGCCTGAAGTGTTTTTCAGACCCTAGAAACTCCCCAAAACCGTTTTTAACCGAAAAGCATCTCGAAATGTCCTAAAACGCGCATCTGAACATTTTCGTGCACAGGTGCCGTAGATGCGCACGAAAATCCGTCCGGAGACGTTTCGAGCACCGAACTGCCTGAAGTGTTTTCCAGACCCTAGAAACTCCCCAAAACCGTTTTTAACCGAAAAGCATCTCGAAATGTCCTAAAACGCGCATGTGAACATTTTCGTGCACAGGTGCCGTAGATGCGCACGAAAATCCGCCCGGAGCCGTTTCGAGCACCGAACTGCCTGAAGTGTTTTCCAGACCCTAGAAACTCCCCAAAACCGTTTTTAACGGAAAAGCATCTCGAAATGTCCTAAAACGCGCATCTGAACATTTTCGTGCACAGGTGCCGTAGATGCGCACGAAAATCCGTCCGGAGCCGTTTCCAGCGCCGAACTGCATGAAGTGTTTTTCAGACCCTAGAAACTCCCCAAAACCGTTTTTAACCGAAAAGCATCTCGAGATGTCCTAAAACGCGCATCTGAACATTTTCGTGCACAGGTGCCGTAGATGCGCACGAAAATCCGTCCGGAGCCGTTTCCAGCGCCGAACTGCCTGAAGTGTTTTTCAGACCCTAGAAACTCCCCAAAACCGTTTTTAACCGAAAAGCATCTCGAGATGTCCTAAAACGCGCATCTCAACATTTTCGTGCACAGGTGCAGTAGATGCGCATGAAAATCCGTCCGGAGCCGTTTCCAGCGCCGAACTGCCTGAAGTGTTTTTCAGACCCTAGAAACTCCCCAAAACCGTTTTTAACCGAAAAGCATCTCGAGATGTCCTAAAACGCGCATCTCAACATTTTCGTGCACAGGTGCAGTAGATGCGCATGAAAATCCGTCCGGAGCCGTTTCCAGCGCCGAACTGCCTGAAGTGTTTTTCAGACCCTAGAAACTCCCCAAAACCGTTTTTAACCGAAAAGCATCTCGAAATGTCCTAAAACGCGCATCTGAACATTTTCGTGCACAGGTGCCGTAGATGCGCACGAAAATCCGTCCGGAGCCGTTTCGAGCACCGAACTGCCTGAAGTGTTTTCCAGACCCTAGAAACTCCCCAAAACCGTTTTTAACCGAAAAGCATCTCGAAATGTCCTAAAACGCGCATCTGAACATTTTCGTACGCAGGTGCCGTAGATGCGCACGAAAATCCGCCCGGAGCCGTTTCGAGCACCGAACTGCCTGAAGTGTTTTCCAGACCCTAGAAACTACCCAAAACCGTTTTTAACCGAAAAGCATCTCGAAATGTCCTAAAACGCGCATCTGAACATTTTCGTGCACAGGTGCCGTAGATACGCACGAAAATCCGTCCGGAGCCGTTTCGAGCACTGAACTGCCTGAAGTGTTTTCCAGACCCTAGAAACTCCCCAAAACCGTTTTTAACCGAAAAGCATCTCGAAATGTCCTAAAACGCGCATCTGAACATTTTCGTGCACAGGTGCCGTAGATGCGCACGAAAATCCGTCCGGAGCCGTTTCGAGCACCGAACTGCCTGAAGTGTTTTCCAGACCCTAGAAACTCCCCAAAACCGTTTTTAACCGAAAAGCATCTCGAAATGTCCTAAAACGCGCATCTGAACATTTTCGTGCACAGGTGCCGTAGATGCGCACGAAAATCCGTCCGGAGCCGTTTCGAGCACCGAACTGCCTGAAGTGTTTTCCAGACCCTAGAAACTCCCCAAAACCGTTTTTAACCGAAAAGCATCTCGAAATGTCCTAAAACGCGCATCTGAACATTTTCGAGCACAGGTGCCGTAGATGCGCACGAAAATCCGCCCGGAGCCGTTTCGAGCACCGAACTGCCTGAAGTGTTTTCCAGACCCTAGAAACTCCCCAAAACCGTTTTTAACCGAAAAGCATCTCGAAATGTCCTAAAACGCGCATCTGAACATTTTCGTGCACAGGTGCCGTAGATGCGCACGAAAATCCGTCCGGAGCCGTTTCGAGCACCGAACTGCCTGAAGTGTTTTCCAGACCCTAGAAACTCCCCAAAACCGTTTTTAACCGAAAAGCATCTCGAAATGTCCTAAAACGCGCATCTGAACATTTTCGAGCACAGGTGCCGTAGATGCGCACGAAAATCCGCCCGAAGCCGTTTCGAGCACCGAACTGCCTGAAGTGTTTTCCAGACCCTAGAAACTCCCCAAAACCGTTTTTAACCGAAAAGCATCTCGAAATGTCCTAAAACGCGCATCTGAACATTTTCGTGCACAGGTGCCGTAGATGCGTACGAAAATCCGCCCGGAGCCGTTTCGAGCACCGAACTGCCTGAAGTGTTTTCCAGACCCTAGAAACTCCCCAAAACCGTTTTTAACCGAAAAGCATCTCGAAATGTCCTAAAACGCGCATCTGAACATTTTCGTGCACAGGTGCCGTAGATGCGCACGAAAATCCGCCCGGAGCCGTTTCGAGCACCGAACTGCCTGAAGTGTTTTCCAGACCCTAGAAACTCCCCAAAACCGTTTTTAACCGAAAAGCATCTCGAAATGTCCTAAAACGCGCATCTGAACATTTTCGTGCACAGGTGCCGTAGATGCGCACGAAAATCCGTCCGGAGCCGTTTCGAGCACCGAACTGCCTGAAGTGTTTTCCAGACCCTAGAAACTCCCCAAAACCGTTTTTAACCGAAAAGCATCTCGAAATGTCCTAAAACGCGCATCTGAACATTTTCGTGCACAGGTGCCGTAGATGCGCACGAAAATCCGCCCGGAGCCGTTTCGAGCACCGAACTGCCTGAAGTGTTTTCCAGACCCTAGAAACTCCCCAAAACCGTTTTTAACCGAAAAGCATCTCGAAATGTGCTAAAACGCGCATCTGAACATTTTCGTGCACAGGTGCCGTAGATGCGCACGAAAATCCGTCCGGAGCCGTTTCGAGCACCGAATTGCCTGAAGTGTTTTCCAGACCCTAGAAACTCCCCAAAACCGTTTTTAACCGAAAAGCATCTCGAAATGTCCTAAAACGCGCATCTGAACATTTTCGTGCACAGGTGCCGTAGATGCGCACGAAAATCCACCCGGAGCCGTTTCGAGCACCGAACTGCCTGAAGTGTTTTCCAGACCCTAGAAACTCCCCAAAACCGTTTTTAACCGAAAAGCATCTCGAAATGTCCTAAAACGCGCATCTGAACATTTTCGTGCACAGGTGCCGTAGATGCGCACGAAAATCCGCCCGGAGCCGTTTCGAGCACCGAACTGCCTGAAGTGTTTTCCAGACCCTAGAAACTCCCCAAAACCGTTTTTAACCGAAAAGCATCTCGAAATGTCCTAAAACGCGCATCTGAACATTTTCGTGCACAGGTGCCGTAGATGCGTACGAAAATCCGCCCGGAGCCGTTTCGAGCACCGAACAGCCTGAAGTGTTTTCCAGACCCTAGAAACTCCCCAAAACCGTTTTAAACCGAAAAGCATCTCGAAATGTCCTAAAACGCGCATCTAAACATTTTCGTGCACAGGTGCCGTAGATGCGCACGAAAATCCGTCCGGAGCCGTTTCGAGCACCGAACTGCCTGAAGTGTTTTCCAGACCCTAGAAACTCCCCAAAACCGTTTTTAACCGAAAAGCATCTCGAGATGTCCTAAAACGCGCATCTGAACATTTTCGTGCACAGGTGCAGTAGAT
This sequence comes from Umbellularia californica, assembly GCA_028538565.1. NCBI lineage: Eukaryota > Viridiplantae > Streptophyta > Magnoliopsida > Laurales > Lauraceae > Umbellularia > Umbellularia californica. The sequence goes on along the minus strand of JAPQWN010000006.1, from coordinate 53,320,407 downwards.
GCGCACGAAAATCCGTCCGGAGCCGTTTCCAGCGCCGAACTGCCTGAAGTGTTTTTCAGACCCTAGAAACTCCCCAAAACCGTTTTTAACCGAAAAGCATCTCGAAATGTCCTAAAACGCGCATCTGAACATTTTCGTGCACAGGTGCCGTAGATGCGCACGAAAATCCGCCCGGAGCCGTTTCGAGCACCGAACTGCCTGAAGTGTTTTCCAGACACTAGAAACTCCCCAAAACCGTTTTTAACCGAAAAGCATCTCGAAATGTCCTAAAACGCGCATCTGAACATTTTCGTGCACAGGTGCCGTAGATGCGCACGAAAATCCGTCCGGAGCCGTTTCGAGCACCGAACTGCCTGAAGTGTTTTCCAGACCCTAGAAACTCCCCAAAACCGTTTTTAACCGAAAAGCATCTCGAAATGTCCTAAAACGCGCATCTGAACATTTTCGTGCACAGGTGCCGTAGATGCGCACGAAAATCCGCCCGGAGCCGTTTCGAGCACCGAACTGCCTGAAGTGTTTTCCAGACCCTAGAAACTCCCCAAAACCGTTTTTAACCGAAAAGCATCTCGAAATGTGCTAAAACGCGCATCTGAACATTTTCGTGCACAGGTGCCGTAGATGCGCACGAAAATCCGTCCGGAGCCGTTTCGAGCACCGAATTGCCTGAAGTGTTTTCCAGACCCTAGAAACTCCCCAAAACCGTTTTTAACCGAAAAGCATCTCGAAATGTCCTAAAACGCGCATCTGAACATTTTCGTGCACAGGTGCCGTAGATGCGCACGAAAATCCGTCCGGAGCCGTTTCGAGCACCGAACTGCCTGAAGTGTTTTCCAGACCCTAGAAACTCCCCAAAACCGTTTTTAACCGAAAAGCATCTCGAAATGTCCTAATACGCGCATCTGAACATTTTCGTGCACAGGTGCCGTAGATGCGCACGAAAATCCGCCCGGAGCCGTTTCGAGCACCGAACTGCCTGAAGTGTTTTCCAGACCCTAGAAACTCCCCAAAACCGTTTTTAACCGAAAAGCATCTCGAAATGTCATAAAACGCGCATCTGAACATTTTCGTGCACAGGTGCCGTAGATGCGTACGAAAATCCGCCCGGAGCCGTTTCGAGCACCGAACTGCCTGAAGTGTTTTCCAGACCCTAGAAACTCCCCAAAACCGTTTTTAACCGAAAAGCATCTCGAAATGTCCTAAAACGCGCATCTGAACATTTTCGTGCACAGGTGACGTAGCTGCGCACGAAAATCCGCCCGGAGCCGTTTCGAGCACCGAACTGCCTGAAGTGTTTTCCAGACCCTAGAAACTCCCCAAAACCGTTTTTAACCGAAAAGCATCTCGAAATGTCCTAAAACGCGCATCTGAACATTTTCGTGCACAGGTGCCGTAGATGCGCACGAAAATCCGTCCGGAGCCGTTTCGAGCACCGAACTGCCTGAAGTGTTTTCCAGACCCTAGAAACTCCCCAAAACCGTTTTTAACCGAAAAGCATCTCGAAATGTCCTAATACGCGCATCTGAACATTTTCGTGCACAGGTGCCGTAGATGCGCACGAAAATCCGCCCGGAGCCGTTTCGAGCACCGAACTGCCTGAAGTGTTTTCCAGACCCTAGAAACTCCCCAAAACCGTTTTTAACCGAAAAGCATCTCGAAATGTCATAAAACGCGCATCTGAACATTTTCGTGCACAGGTGCCGTAGATGCGTACGAAAATCCGCCCGGAGCCGTTTCGAGCACCGAACTGCCTGAAGTGTTTTCCAGACCCTAGAAACTCCCCAAAACCGTTTTTAACCGAAAAGCATCTCGAAATGTCCTAAAACGCGCATCTGAACATTTTCGTGCACAGGTGACGTAGATGCGCACGAAAATCCGCCCGGAGCCGTTTCGAGCACCGAACTGCCTGAAGTGTTTTCCAGACCCTAGAAACTCCCCAAAACCGTTTTTAACCGAAAAGCATCTCGAAATGTCCTAAAACGCGCATCTGAACATTTTCGTGCACAGGTGCCGTAGATGCGCACGAAAATCCGTCCGGAGCCGTTTCGAGCACCGAACTGCCTGAAGTGTTTTCCAGACCCTAGAAACTCCCCAAAACCGTTTTTAACCGAAAAGCATCTCGAAATGTCCTAAAACGCGCATCTGAACATTTTCGAGCACAGGCGCCGTAGATGCGCACGAAAATCCGCCCGGAGCCGTTTCGAGCACCGAACTGCCTGAAGTGTTTTCCAGACCCTAGAAACTCCCCAAAACCGTTTTTAACCGAAAAGCATCTCGAAATGTCCTAAAACGCGCATCTGAACATTTTCGTGCACAGGTGCCGTAGATGCGCACGAAAATCCGTCCGGAGCCGTTTCGAGCACCGAACTGCCTGAAGTGTTTTCCAGACCCTAGAAACTCCCCAAAACCGTTTTTAACCGAAAAGCATCTCGAAATGTCCTAAAACGCGCATCTGAACATTTTCGAGCACAGGTGCCGTAGATGCGCACGAAAATCCGCCCGGAGCCGTTTCGAGCACCGAACTGCCTGAAGTGTTTTCCAGACCCTAGAAACTCCCCAAAACCGTTTTTAACCGAAAAGCATCTCGAAATGTCCTAAAACGCGCATCTGAACATTTTCGTGCACAGGTGCCGTAGATGCGTACGAAAATCCGCCCGGAGCCGTTTCGAGCACCGAACTGCCTGAAGTGTTTTCCAGACCCTAGAAACTCCCCAAAACCGTTTTTAACCGAAAAGCATCTCGAAATGTCCTAAAACGCGCATCTGAACATTTTCGTGCACAGGTGCCGTAGATGCGCACGAAAATCCGCCCGGAGCCGTTTCGAGCACCGAACTGCCTGAAGTGTTTTCCAGACCCTAGAAACTCCCCAAAACCGTTTTTAACCGAAAAGCATCTCGAAATGTCCTAAAACGCGCATCTGAACATTTTCGTGCACAGGTGCCGTAGATGCGCACGAAAATCCGTCCGGAGCCGTTTCGAGCACCGAACTGCCTGAAGTGTTTTCCAGACCCTAGAAACTCCCCAAAACCGTTTTTAACCGAAAAGCATCTCGAAATGTCCTAAAACGCGCATCAGAACATTTTCGTGCACAGGTGCCGTAGATGCGCACGAAAATCCGCCCGGAGCCGTTTCGAGCACCGAACTGCCTGAAGTGTTTTCCAGACCCTAGAAACTTCCCAAAACCGTTTTTAACCGAAAAGCATCTCGAAATGTCCTAAAACGCGCATCTGAACATTTTCGTGCACAGGTGCCGTAGATGCGCACGAAAATCCGCCCGGAGCCGTTTCGAGCACCGAACTGCCTGAAGTGTTTTCCAGACCCTAGAAACTCCCCAAAACCGTTTTTAACCGAAAAGCATCTCCAAATGTCCTAAAACGCGCGTCTGAACATTTTCGTGCACAGTTGCCGTAGATGCGCACGAAAATCCGCCCGGAGCCGTTTCGAGCACCGAACTTCCTGAAGTGTTTTCCAGACCCTAGAAACTCCCCAAAACCGTTTTTAACCGAAAACCATCTCGAAATGTCCTAAAACGCGCATCTGAACATTTTCGTGCACAGGTGCCGTAGATGCGCACGAAAATCCGTCCGGAGCCGTTTCGAGCACCGAACTGCCTGAAGTGTTTTCCAGACCCTAGAAACTCCCCAAAACCGTTTTTAACCGAAAAGCATCTCGAAATGTCCTAAAACGCGCATCTGAACATTTTCGTGCACAGGTGCCGTGGATGCGCACGAAAATCCGTCCGGAGCCGTTTCCAGCGCCGAACTGCCTGAAGTGTTTTTCAGACCCTAGAAACTCCCCAAAACCGTTTTTAACCGAAAAGCATCTCGAGATGTCCTAAAACGCGCATCTGAACATTTTCGTGCACAGGTGCAGTAGATGCGCACGAAAATCCGTCCGGAGCCGTTTCCAGCGCCGAACTGCCTGAAGTGTTTTTCAGACCCTAGAAACTCCCCAAAACCGTTTTTAACCGAAAAGCATCTCGAAATGTCCTAAAACGCGCATCTGAACATTTTCGTGCACAGGTGCCGTAGATGCGCACGAAAATCCGTCCGGAGCCGTTTCGAGCACCGAACTGCCTGAAGTGTTTTCCAGACCCTAGAAACTCCCCAAAACCGTTTTTAACCGAAAAGCATCTCGAAATGTCCTAAAACGCGCATCTGAACATTTTCGTGCACAGGTGCCGTAGATGCGCACGAAAATCCGTCCGGAGCCGTTTCGAGCACCGAACTGCCTGAAGTGTTTTCCAGACCCTAGAAACTCCCCAAAACCGTTTTTAACAGAAAAGCATCTCGAAATATCCTAAAACGCGCATCTGAACATTTTCGTGCACAGGTGCCGTAGATGCGCACGAAAATCCGCCCGGAGCCGTTTCGAGCACCGAACTGCCTGAAGTGTTTTCCAGACCCTAGAAACTCCCCAAAACCGTTTTTAACCGAAAAGCATCTCGAAATGTCCTAAAACGCGCATCTGAACATTTTCGTGCACAGGTGCCGTAGATGCGCACGAAAATCCGCCCGGAGCCGTTTGGAGCACCGAACTGCCTGAAGTGTTTTCCAGACCCTAGAAACTCCCCAAAACCGTTTTTAACCGAAAAGCATCTCGAAATGTCCTAAAACGCGCATCTGAACATTTTCGTGCACAGGTGCCGTAGATGCGCACGAAAATCCGCCCGGAGCCGTTTCGAGCACCGAACTGCCTGAAGTGTTTTCCAGACCCTAGAAACTCCCCAAAACCGTTTTTAACCGAAAAGCATCTCGAAAATGTCCTAAAACGCGCATCTGAACATTTTCGTGCACAGGTGCCGTAGATGCGCACGAAAATCCGTCCGGAGCCGTTTCGAGCACCGAACTGCCTGAAGTGTTTTCCAGACCCTAGAAACTCCCCAAAACCGTTTTTAACCGAAAAGCATCTCGAAATATCCTAAAACGCGCATCTGAACATTTTCGTGCACAGGTGCCGTAGATGCGCACGAAAATCCGCCCGGAGCCGTTTCGAGCACCGAACTGCCTGAAGTGTTTTCCAGACCCTAGAAACTCCCCAAAACCGTTTTTAACCGAAAAGCATCTCGAAATGTCCTAAAACGCGCATCTGAACATTTTCGTGCACAGGTGCCGTAGATGCGCACGAAAATCCGCCCGGAGCCGTTTGGAGCACCGAACTGCCTGAAGTGTTTTCCAGACCCTAGAAACTCCCCAAAACCGTTTTTAACCGAAAAGCATCTCGAAATGTCCTAAAACGCGCATCTGAACATTTTCGTGCACAGGTGCCGTAGATGCGCACGAAAATCCGCCCGGAGCCGTTTCGAGCACCGAACTGCCTGAAGTGTTTTCCAGACCCTAGAAACTCCCCAAAACCGTTTTTAACCGAAAAGCATCTCGAAATGTCCTAAAACGCGCATCTGAACATTTTCGTGCACAGGTGCCGTAGATGCGCACGAAAATCCGTCCGGAGCCGTTTCGAGCACCGAACTGCCTGAAGTGTTTTCCAGACCCTAGAAACTCCCCAAAACCGTTTTTAACCGAAAAGCATCTCGAAATGTCCTAAAACGCGCATCTGAACATTTTCGTGCACAGGTGCCGTAGATGCGCACGAAAATCCGCCCGGAGCCGTTTCGAGCACCGAACTGCCTGAAGTGTTTTCCAGACCCTAGAAACTCCCCAAAACCGTTTTTAACCGAAAAGCATCTCGAAAATGTCCTAAAACGCGCATCTGAACATTTTCGTGCACAGGTGCCGTAGATGCGCACGAAAATCCGCCCGGAGCCGTTTCGAGCACCGAACTGCCTGAAGTGTTTTCCAGACCCTAGAAACTCCCCAAAACCGTTTTTAACCGAAAATCATCTCGAAATGTCCTAAAACGCGCATCTGAACATTTTCGTGCACAGGTGCCGTAGATGCGCACGAAAATCCGTCCGGAGCCGTTTCGAGCACCGAACTGCCTGAAGTGTTTTCCAGACCCTAGAAACTCCCCAAAACCGTTTTTAACCGAAAAGCATCTCGAAATGTCCTAAAACGCGCATCTGAACATTTTCGTGCACAGGTGCCGCGGATGCGCACGAAAATCCGTCCGGAGCCGTTTCCAGCGCCGAACTGCCTGAAGTGTTTTCCAGACCCTAGAAACTCCCCAAAACCGTTTTTAACCGAAAAGCATCTCGAAATGTCCTAAAACGCGCATCTGAACATTTTCGTGCACAGGTGCCGTAGATGCGCACGAAAATCCGCCCGGAGCCGTTTCGAGCACCGAACTGCCTGAAGTGTTTTCCAGACCCTAGAAACTCCCCAAAACCGTTTTTAACCGAAAAGCATCTCGAAAATGTCCTAAAACGCGCTTCTGAACATTTTCGTGCACAGCTGCCGTAGATGCGCACGAAAATCCGTCCGGAGCCGTTTCGAGCACCGAACTGCCTGAAGTGTTTTCCAGACCCTAGAAACTCCCCAAAACCGTTTTTAACCGAAAAGCATCTCGAGATGTCCTAAAACGCGCATCTGAACATTTTCGTGCACAGGTGCCGTAGATGCGCACGAAAATCCGCCCGGAGCCGTTTCGAGCGCCGAACTGCCTGAAGTGTTTTCCAGACCCTAGAAACTCCCCAAAACCGTTTTTAACCGAAAAGCATCTCGAAATGTCCTAAAACGCGCATCTGAACATTTTCGTGCACAGGTGCCGTAGATGCGCACGAAAATCCGCCCGGAGCCGTTTCGAGCACCGAACTGCCTGAAGTGTTTTCCAGACCCTAGAAACTCCCCAAAACCGTTTTTAACCGAAAAGCATCTCGAAATGTCCTAAAACGCGCATCTGAACATTTTCGTGCACAGGTGCCGTAGATGCGCACGAAAATCCGCCCGGAGCCGTTTCGAGCACCGAACTGCCTGAAGTGTTTTCCAGACCCTAGAAACTCCCCAAAACCGTTTTTAACCGAAAAGCATCTCGAAAATGTCCTAAAACGCGCATCTGAACATTTTCGTGCACAGGTGCCGTAGATGCGCACGAAAATCCGCCCGGAGCCGTTTCGAGCACCGAACTGCCTGAAGTGTTTTCCAGACCCTAGAAACTCCCCAAAACCGTTTTTAACCGAAAAACATCTCGAAATGTCCTAAAACGCGCATCTGAACATTTTCGTGCACAGGTGCCGTAGATGCGCACGAAAATCCGTCCGGAGCCGTTTCGAGCACCGAACTGCCTGAAGTGTTTTCCAGACCCTAGAAACTCCCCAAAACCGTTTTTAACCGAACAGCATCTCGAAATATCCTAAAACGCGCATCTGAACATTTTCGTGCACAGGTGCCGTAGATGCGCACGAAAATCCGCCCGGAGCCGTTTCGAGCACCGAACTGCCTGAAGTGTTTTCTAGACCCTAGAAACTCCCCAAAACCGTTTTTAACCGAAAAGCATCTCGAAATGTCCTAAAACGCGCATCTGAACATTTTCGTGCACAGGTGCCGTAGATGCACACGAAAATCCGTCCGGAGCCGTTTCGAGCACCGAACTGCCTGAAGTGTTTTCCAGACCCTAGAAACTCCCCAAAACCGTTTTTAACCGAAAAGCATCTCGAAATGTCCTAAAACGCGCATCTGAACATTTTCGTGCACAGGTGCCGTAGATGCGCACGAAAATCCGTCCGGAGCCGTTTCGAGCACCGAACTGCCTGAAGTGTTTTCCAGACCCTAGAAACTCCCCAAAACCGTTTTTAACCGAAAAGCATCTCGAAATGTCCTAAAACGCGCATCTGAACATTTTCGTGCACAGGTGCCGTAGATGCGCACGAAAATCCGTCCGGAGCCGTTTCGAGCACCGAACTGCCTGAAGTGTTTTCCAGACCCTAGAAACTCCCCAAAACCGTTTTTAACCGAAAAGCATCTCGAAATGTCCTAAAACGCGCATCTGAACATTTTCGTGACAGGTGCCGTAGATGCGCACGAAAATCCGCCCGGAGCAGTTTCGAGCACCGAACTGCCTGAAGTGTTTTCCAGACCCTAGAAACTCCCCAAAACCGTTTTTAACCGAAAAGCATCTCCAAATGTCCTAAAACGTGCGTCTGAACATTTTCGTGCACAGTTGCCGTAGATGCGCACGAAAATCCGCCCGGAGCCGTTTCGAGCACCGAACTTCCTGAAGTGTTTTCCAGACCCTAGAAACTCCCCAAAACCGTTTTTAACCGAAAACCATCTCGAAATGTCCTAAAACGCGCATCTGAACATTTTCGTGCACAGGTGCCGTAGATGCGCACGAAAATCCGTCCGGAGCCGTTTCGAGCACCGAACTGCCTGAAGTGTTTTCCAGACCCTAGAAACTCCCCAAAACCGTTTTTAACCGAAAAGCATCTCGAAATGTCCTAAAACGCGCATCTGAACATTTTCGTGCACAGGTGCCGTGGATGCGCACGAAAATCCGTCCGGAGCCGTTTCGAGCACCGAACTGCCTGAAGTGTTTTCCAGACCCTAGAAACTCCCCAAAACCGTTTTTAACCGAAAAGCATCTCGAAATGTCCTAAAACGCGCATCTGAACATTTTCGTGCACAGGTGCCGTGGATGCGCACGAAAATCCGTCCGGAGCCGTTTCCAGCGCCGAACTGCCTGAAGTGTTTTTCAGACCCTAGAAACTCCCCAAAACCGTTTTTAACCGAAAAGCATCTCGAGATGTCCTAAAACGCGCATCTGAACATTTTCGTGCACAGGTGCAGTAGATGCGCACGAAAATCCGTCCGGAGCCGTTTCCAGCGCCGAACTGCCTGAAGTGTTTTTCAGACCCTAGAAACTCCCCAAAACCGTTTTTAACCGAAAAGCATCTCGAAATGTCCTAAAACGCGCATCTAAACATTTTCATGCACAGGTGCCGTAGATGCGCACGAAAATCCGTCCGGAGCCGTTTCGAGCACCGAACTGCCTGAAGTGTTTTCCAGACCCTAGAAACTCCCCAAAACCGTTTTTAACCGAAAAGCATCTCGAAATGTCCTAAAACGCGCATCTGAACATTTTCGTGACAGGTGCCGTAGATGCGCACGAAAATCCGCCCGGAGCCGTTTCGAGCACCGAACTGCCTGAAGTGTTTTCCGGACCCTAGAAACTCCCCAAAACCGTTTTTAACCGAAAAGCATCTCCAAATGTCCTAAAACGCGCGTCTGAACATTTTCGTGCACAGTTGCCGTAGATGCGCACGAAAATCCGCCCGGAGCCGTTTCGAGCACCGAACTTCCTGAAGTGTTTTCCAGACCCTAGAAACTCCCCAAAACCGTTTTTAACCGAAAACCATCTCGAAATGTCCTAAAACGCGCATCTGAACATTTTCGTGCACAGGTGCTGTAGATGCGCACGAAAATCCGTCCGGAGCCGTTTCGAGCACCGAACTGCCTGAAGTGTTTTCCAGACCCTAGAAACTCCCCAAAACCGTTTTTAACCGAAAAGCATCTCGAAATGTCCTAAAACGCGCATCTGAACATTTTCGTGCACAGGTGCCGTGGATGCGCACGAAAATCCGTCCGGAGCCGTTTCCAGCGCCGAACTGCCTGAAGTGTTTTTCAGACCCTAGAAACTCCCCAAAACCGTTTTTAACCGAAAAGCATCTCGAGATGTCCTAAAACGCGCATCTGAACATTTTCGTGCACAGGTGCAGTAGATGCGCACGAAAATCCGTCCGGAGCCGTTTCCAGCGCCGAACTGCCTGAAGTGTTTTTCAGACCCTAGAAACTCCCCAAAACCGTTTTTAACCGAAAAGCATCTCGAAATGTCCTAAAACGCGCATCTGAACATTTTCGTGCACAGGTGCCGTAGATGCGCACGAAAATCCGTCCGGAGCCGTTTCGAGCACCGAACTGCCTGAAGTGTTTTCCAGACCCTAGAAACTCCCCAAAACCGTTTTTAACCGAAAAGCATCTCGAAATGTCCTAAAACGCGCATCTGAACATTTTCGTGCACAGGTGCCGTAGATGCGCACGAAAATCCGTCCGGAGCCGTTTCGAGCACCGAACTGCCTGAAGTGTTTTCCAGACCCTAGAAACTCCCCAAAACCGTTTTTAACAGAAAAGCATCTCGAAATATCCTAAAACGCGCATCTGAACATTTTCGTGCACAGGTGCCGTAGATGCGCACGAAAATCCGCCCGGAGCCGTTTCGAGCACCGAACTGCCTGAAGTGTTTTCCAGACCCTAGAAACTCCCCAAAACCGTTTTTAACCGAAAAGCATCTCGAAATGTCCTAAAACGCGCATCTGAACATTTTCGTGCACAGGTGCCGTAGATGCGCACGAAAATCCGCCCGGAGCCGTTTGGAGCACCGAACTGCCTGAAGTGTTTTCCAGACCCTAGAAACTCCCCAAAACCGTTTTTAACCGAAAAGCATCTCGAAATGTCCTAAAACGCGCATCTGAACATTTTCGTGCACAGGTGCCGTAGATGCGCACGAAAATCCGCCCGGAGCCGTTTCGAGCACCGAACTGCCTGAAGTGTTTTCCAGACCCTAGAAACTCCCCAAAACCGTTTTTAACCGAAAAGCATCTCGAAAATGTCCTAAAACGCGCATCTGAACATTTTCGTGCACAGGTGCCGTAGATGCGCACGAAAATCCGTCCGGAGCCGTTTCGAGCACCGAACTGCCTGAAGTGTTTTCCAGACCCTAGAAACTCCCCAAAACCGTTTTTAACCGAAAAGCATCTCGAAATATCCTAAAACGCGCATCTGAACATTTTCGTGCACAGGTGCCGTAGATGCGCACGAAAATCCGCCCGGAGCCGTTTCGAGCACCGAACTGCCTGAAGTGTTTTCCAGACCCTAGAAACTCCCCAAAACCGTTTTTAACCGAAAAGCATCTCGAAATGTCCTAAAACGCGCATCTGAACATTTTCGTGCACAGGTGCCGTAGATGCGCACGAAAATCCGCCCGGAGCCGTTTGGAGCACCGAACTGCCTGAAGTGTTTTCCAGACCCTAGAAACTCCCCAAAACCGTTTTTAACCGAAAAGCATCTCGAAATGTCCTAAAACGCGCATCTGAACATTTTCGTGCACAGGTGCCGTAGATGCGCACGAAAATCCGCCCGGAGCCGTTTCGAGCACCGAACTGCCTGAAGTGTTTTCCAGACCCTAGAAACTCCCCAAAACCGTTTTTAACCGAAAAGCATCTCGAAATGTCCTAAAACGCGCATCTGAACATTTTCGTGCACAGGTGCCGTAGATGCGCACGAAAATCCGTCCGGAGCCGTTTCGAGCACCGAACTGCCTGAAGTGTTTTCCAGACCCTAGAAACTCCCCAAAACCGTTTTTAACCGAAAAGCATCTCGAAATGTCCTAAAACGCGCATCTGAACATTTTCGTGCACAGGTGCCGTAGATGCGCACGAAAATCCGCCCGGAGCCGTTTCGAGCACCGAACTGCCTGAAGTGTTTTCCAGACCCTAGAAACTCCCCAAAACCGTTTTTAACCGAAAAGCATCTCGAAAATGTCCTAAAACGCGCATCTGAACATTTTCGTGCACAGGTGCCGTAGATGCGCACGAAAATCCGCCCGGAGCCGTTTCGAGCACCGAACTGCCTGAAGGGTTTTCCAGACCCTAGAAACTCCCCAAAACCGTTTTTAACCGAAAATCATCTCGAAATGTCCTAAAACGCGCATCTGAACATTTTCGTGCACAGGTGCCGTAGATGCGCACGAAAATCCGTCCGGAGCCGTTTCGAGCACCGAACTGCCTGAAGTGTTTTCCAGACCCTAGAAACTCCCCAAAACCGTTTTTAACCGAAAAGCATCTCGAAATGTCCTAAAACGCGCATCTGAACATTTTCGTGCACAGGTGCCGCGGATGCGCACGAAAATCCGTCCGGAGCCGTTTCCAGCGCCGAACTGCCTGAAGTGTTTTCCAGACCCTAGAAACTCCCCAAAACCGTTTTTAACCGAAAAGCATCTCGAAATGTCCTAAAACGCGCATCTGAACATTTTCGTGCACAGGTGCCGTAGATGCGCACGAAAATCCGCCCGGAGCCGTTTCGAGCACCGAACTGCCTGAAGTGTTTTCCAGACCCTAGAAACTCCCCAAAACCGTTTTTAACCGAAAAGCATCTCGAAAATGTCCTAAAACGCGCTTCTGAACATTTTCGTGCACAGCTGCCGTAGATGCGCACGAAAATCCGTCCGGAGCCGTTTCGAGCACCGAACTGCCTGAAGTGTTTTCCAGACCCTAGAAACTCCCCAAAACCGTTTTTAACCGAAAAGCATCTCGAAATGTCCTAAAACGCGCATCTGAACATTTTCGTGCACAGGTGCCGCGGATGCGCACGAAAATCCGTCCGGAGCCGTTTCCAGCGCCGAACTGCCTGAAGTGTTTTTCAGACCCTAGAAACTCCCCAAAACCGTTTTTAACCGAAAAGCATCTCGAGATGTCCTAAAACGCGCATCTGAACATTTTCGTGCACAGGTGCAGTAGATGCGCACGAAAATCCGTCCGGAGCCGTTTCCAGCGCCGAACTGCCTGAAGTGTTTTTCAGACCCTAGAAACTCCCAAAAACCGTTTTTAACCGAAAAGCATCTCGAAATGTCCTAAAACGCGCATCTGAACATTTTCGTGCACAGGTGCCGTAGATGCGCACGAAAATCCGTCCGGAGCCGTTTCGAGCACCGAACTGCCTGAAGTGTTTTCCAGACCCTAGAAACTCCCCAAAACCGTTTTTAACCGAAAAGCATCTCGAAATGTCCTAAAACGCGCATCTGAACATTTTCGTGCACAGGTGCCGTAGATGCGCACGAAAATCCGTCCGGAGCCGTTTCGAGCACCGAACTGCCTGAAGTGTTTTCCAGACCCTAGAAACTCCCCAAAACCGTTTTTAACAGAAAAGCATCTCGAAATATCCTAAAACGCGCATCTGAACATTTTCGTGCACAGGTGCCGTAGATGCGCACGAAAATCCGCCCGGAGCCGTTTCGAGCACCGAACTGCCTGAAGTGTTTTCCAGACCCTAGAAACTCCCCAAAACCGTTTTTAACCGAAAAGCATCTCGAAAATGTCCTAAAACGCGCATCTGAACATTTTCGTGCACAGGTGCCGTAGATGCGCACGAAAATCCGCCCGGAGCCGTTTCGAGCACCGAACTGCCTGAAGTGTTTTCCAGACCCTAGAAACTCCCCAAAACCGTTTTTAACCGAAAAGCATCTCGAAATGTCCTAAAACGCGCATCTGAACATTTTCGTGCACAGGTGCCGTAGATGCGCACGAAAATCCGTCCGGAGCCGTTTCGAGCACCGAACTGCCTGAAGTGTTTTCCAGACCCTAGAAACTCCCCAAAACCGTTTTTAACCGAAAAGCATCTCGAAATGTCCTAAAACGCGCATCTGAACATTTTCGTGCACAGGTGCCGTAGATGCGCACGAAAATCCGTCCGGAGCCGTTTCGAGCACCGAACTGCCTGAAGTGTTTTCCAGACCCTAGAAACTCCCCAAAACCGTTTCTAACCGAAAAGCATCTCGAAAGACCCTAAAACGCGCATCTGAACATTTTCGTGCACAGGTGCCGTAGATGCGCACGAAAATCCGCCCGGAGCCGTTTCGAGCACCGAACTGCCTGAAGTGTTTTCCAGACCCTAGAAACTCCCCAAAACCGTTTTTAACCGAAAAGCATCTCGAAATGTCCTAAAACGCGCATCTGAACATTTTCGTGCACAGGTGCCGTAGATGCGCACGAAAATCCGTCCGGAGCCGTTTCGAGCACCGAACTGCCTGAAGTGTTTTCCAGACCCTAGAAACTCCCCAAAACCGTTTTTAACCGAAAAGCATCTCGAAATGTCCTAAAACGCGCATCTGAACATTTTCGTGCACAGGTGCCGTAGATGCGCACGAAAATCCGTCCGGAGCCGTTTCGAGCACCGAACTGCCTGAAGTGTTTTCCAGACCCTAGAAACTCCCCAAAACCGTTTTTAACCGAAAAGCATCTCGAAATATCCTAAAACGCGCATCTGAACATTTTCGTGCACAGGTGCCGTAGATGCGCACGAAAATCCGCCCGGAGCCGTTTCGAGCACCGAACTGCCTGAAGTGTTTTCCAGACCCTAGAAACTCCCCAAAACCGTTTTTAACCGAAAAGCATCTCGAAATGTCCTAAAACGCGCATCTGAACATTTTCGTGCACAGGTGCCGTAGATGCGCACGAAAATCCGTCCGGAGCCGTTTCGAGTACCGAACTGCCTGAAGTGTTTTCCAGACCCTAGAAACTCCCCAAAACCGTTTTTAACCGAAAAGCATCTCGAAATGTCCTAAAACGCGCATCTGAACATTTTCGTGCACAGGTGCCGTAGATGCGCACGAAAATCCGTCCGGAGCCGTTTCGAGCACCGAACTGCCTGAAGTGTTTTCCAGACCCTAGAAACTCCCCAAAACCGTTTTTAACCGAAAAGCATCTCGAAATGTCCTAAAACGCGCATCTGAACATTTTCGTGCACAGGTGCCGTAGATGCGCACGAAAATCCGCCCGGAGCCGTTTCGAGCACCGAACTGCCTGAAGTGTTTTCCAGACCCTAGAAACTCCCCAAAACCGTTTTTAACCGAAAAGCATCTCGAAAATGTCCTAAAACGCGCATCTGAACATTTTCGTGCACAGGTGCCGTAGATGCGCACGAAAATCCGCCCGGAGCCGTTTCGAGCACCGAACTGCCTGAAGTGTTTTCCAGACCCTAGAAACTCCCCAAAACCGTTTTTAACCGAAAAGCATCTCGAAATGTCCTAAAACGCGCATCTGAACATTTTCGTGCACAGGTGCCGCGGATGCGCACGAAAATCCGTCCGGAGCCGTTTCCAGCGCCGAACTGCCTGAAGTGTTTTTCAGACCCTAGAAACTCCCCAAAACCGTTTTTAACCGAAAAGCATCTCGAGATGTCCTAAAACGCGCATCTGAACATTTTCGTGCACAGGTGCAGTAGATGCGCACGAAAATCCGTCCGGAGCCGTTTCCAGCGCCGAACTGCCTGAAGTGTTTTTCAGACCCTAGAAACTCCCCAAAACCGTTTTTAACCGAAAAGCATCTCGAAATGTCCTAAAACGCGCATCTGAACATTTTCGTGCACAGGTGCCGTAGATGCGCACGAAAATCCGTCCGGAGCCGTTTCGAGCACCGAACTGCCTGAAGTGTTTTCCAGACCCTAGAAACTCCCCAAAACCGTTTTTAACCGAAAAGCATCTCGAAATGTCCTAAAACGCGCATCTGAACATTTTCGTGCACAGGTGCCGTAGATGCGCACGAAAATCCGCCCGGAGCCGTTTCGAGCACCGAACTGCCTGAAGTGTTTTCCAGACCCTAAAAACTCCCCAAAACCGTTTTTAACCGAAAAGCATCTCGAAAATGTCCTAAAACGCGCATCTGAACATTTTCGTGCACAGGTGCCGTAGATGCGCACGAAAATCCGCCCGGAGCCGTTTCGAGCACCGAACTGCCTGAAGTGTTTTCCAGACCCTAGAAACTCCCCAAAACCGTTTTTAACCGAAAATCATCTCGAAATGTCCTAAAACGCGCATCTGAACATTTTCGTGCACAGGTGCCGTAGATGCGCACGAAAATCCGTCCGGAGCCGTTTCGAGCACCGAACTGCCTGAAGTGTTTTCCAGACCCTAGAAACTCCCCAAAACCGTTTTTAACCGAAAAGCATCTCGAAATGTCCTAAAACGCGCATCTGAACATTTTCGTGCACAGGTGCCGTAGATGCGCACGAAAATCCGTCCGGAGCCGTTTCGAGCACCGAACTGCCTGAAGTGTTTTCCAGACCCTAGAAACTCCCCAAAACCGTTTTTAACCGAAAAGCATCTCGAAATTTCCTAAAACGCGCATCTGAACATTTTCGTGCACAGGTGCCGTAGATGCGCACGAAAATCCGTCCGGAGCCGTTTCGAGCACCGAACTGCCTGAAGTGTTTTCCAGACCCTAGAAACTCCCCAAAACCGTTTTTAACCGAAAAGCATCTCGAAATTTCCTAAAACGCGCATCTGAACATTTTCGTGACAGGTGCCGTAGATGCGCACGAAAATCCGCCCGGAGCCGTTTCGAGCACCGAACTGCCTGAAGTGTTTTCCAGACCCTAGAAACTCCCCAAAACCGTTTTTAACCGAAAAGCATCTCCAAATGTCCTAAAACGCGCGTCTGAACATTTTCGTGCACAGTTGCCGTAGATGCGCACGAAAATCCGCCCGGAGCCGTTTCGAGCACCGAACTGCCTGAAGTGTTTTCCAGACCCTAGAAACTCCCCAAAACCGTTTTTAACCGAAAAGCATCTCGAAATGTCCTAAAACGCGCATCTGAACATTTTCGTGCACAGGTGCCGTAGATGCGCACGAAAATCCGTCCGGAGCCGTTTCGAGCACCGAACTGCCTGAAGTATTTTCCAGACCCTAGAAACTCCCCAAAACCGTTTTTAACCGAAAAGCATCTCGAAATGTCCTAAAACGCGCATCCGAACATTTTCGTGCACAGGTGCTGCGGATGCGCACGAAAATCCGTCCGGAGCCGTTTCCAGCGCCGAACTGCCTGAAGTGTTTTTCAGACCCTAGAAACTCCCCAAAACCGTTTTTAACCGAAAAGCATCTCGAGATGTCCTAAAACGCGCATCTGAACATTTTCGTGCACAGGTGCAGTAGATGCGCACGAAAATCCGTCCGGAGCCGTTTCCAGCGCCGAACTGCCTGAAGTGTTTTTCAGACCCTAGAAACTCCCCAAAACCGTTTTTAACCGAAAAGCATCTCGAAATGTCCTAAAACGCGCATCTGAACATTTTCGTGCACAGGTGCCGTAGATGCGCACGAAAATCCGCCCGGAGCCGTTTCGAGCACCGAACTGCCTGAAGTGTTTTCCAGACCCTAGAAACTCCCCAAAACCGTTTTTAACCGAAAAGCATCTCGAAAATGTCCTAAAACGCGCATCTGAACATTTTCGTGCACAGGTGCCGTAGATGCGCACGAAAATCCGCCCGGAGCCGTTTCGAGCACCGAACTGCCTGAAGTGTTTTCCAGACCCTAGAAACTCCCCAAAACCGTTTTTAACCGAAAAGCATCTCGAAATGTCCTAAAACGCGCATCTGAACATTTTCGTGCACAGGTGCCGTAGATGCGCACGAAAATCCGTCCGGAGCCGTTTCGAGCACCGAACTGCCTGAAGTGTTTTCCAGACCCTAGAAACTCCCCAAAACCGTTTTTAACCGAAAAGCATCTCGAAATGTCCTAAAACGCGCATCTGAACATTTTCGTGCACAGGTGCCGTGGATGCGCACGAAAATCCGTCCGGAGCCGTTTCGAGCACCGAACTGCCTGAAGTGTTTTTCAGACCCTAGAAACTCCCCAAAACCGTTTTTAACCGAAAAGCATCTCGAGATGTCCTAAAACGCGCATCTGAACATTTTCGTGCACAGGTGCCGTAGATGCGCACGAAAATCCGCCCGGAGCCGTTTCGAGCGCCGAACTGCCTGAAGTGTTTTCCAGACCCTAGAAACTCCCCAAAACCGTTTTTAACCGAAAAGCATCTCGAAATGTCCTAAAACGCGCATCTGAACATTTTCGTGCACAGGTGCCGTAGATGCGCACGAAAATCCGCCCGGAGCCGTTTCGAGCACCGAACTGCCTGAAGTGTTTTCCAGACCCTAGAAACTCCCCAAAACCGTTTTTAACCGAAAAGCATCTCGAAATGTCCTAAAACGCGCATCTGAACATTTTCGTGCACAGGTGCCGTAGATGCGCACGAAAATCCGCCCGGAGCCGTTTCGAGCACCGAACTGCCTGAAGTGTTTTCCAGACCCTAGAAACTCCCCAAAACCGTTTTTAACCGAAAAGCATCTCGAAATGTCCTAAAACGCGCATCTGAACATTTTCGTGCACAGGTGCCGTAGATGCGCACGAAAATCCGTCCGGAGCCGTTTCGAGCACCGAACTGCCTGAAGTGTTTTCCAGACCCTAGAAACTCCCCAAAACCGTTTTTAACCGAAAAGCATCTCGAAATGTCCTAAAACGCGCATCTGAACATTTTCGTGACAGGTGCCGTAGATGCGCACGAAAATCCGCCCGGAGCCGTTTCGAGCACCGAACTGCCTGAAGTGTTTTCCAGACCCTAGAAACTCCCCAAAACCGTTTTTAACCGAAAAGCATCTCCAAATGTCCTAAAACGTGCGTCTGAACATTTTCGTGCACAGTTGCCGTAGATGCGCACGAAAATCCGCCCGGAGCCGTTTCGAGCACCGAACTTCCTGAAGTGTTTTCCAGACCCTAGAAACTCCCCAAAACCGTTTTTAACCGAAAACCATCTCGAAATGTCCTAAAACGCGCATCTGAACATTTTCGTGCACAGGTGCCGTAGATGCGCACGAAAATCCGTCCGGAGCCGTTTCGAGCACCGAACTGCCTGAAGTGTTTTCCAGACCCTAGAAACTCCCCAAAACCGTTTTTAACCGAAAAGCATCTCGAAATGTCCTAAAACGCGCATCTGAACATTTTCGTGCACAGGTGCCGTGGATGCGCACGAAAATCCGTCCGGAGCCGTTTCGAGCACCGAACTGCCTGAAGTGTTTTCCAGACCCTAGAAACTCCCCAAAACCGTTTTTAACCGAAAAGCATCTCGAAATGTCCTAAAACGCGCATCTGAACATTTTCGTGCACAGGTGCCGTGGATGCGCACGAAAATCCGTCCGGAGCCGTTTCCAGCGCCGAACTGCCTGAAGTGTTTTTCAGACCCTAGAAACTCCCCAAAACCGTTTTTAACCGAAAAGCATCTCGAGATGTCCTAAAACGCGCATCTGAACATTTTCGTGCACAGGTGCAGTAGATGCGCACGAAAATCCGTCCGGAGCCGTTTCCAGCGCCGAACTGCCTGAAGTGTTTTTCAGACCCTAGAAACTCCCCAAAACCGTTTTTAACCGAAAAGCATCTCGAAATGTCCTAAAACGCGCATCTGAACATTTTCATGCACAGGTGCCGTAGATGCGCACGAAAATCCGCCCGGAGCCGTTTCGAGCTCCGAACTGCCTGAAGTGTTTTCCAGACCCTAGAAACTCCCCAAAACCGTTTTTAACCGAAAAGCATCTCGAAATGTCCTAAAACGCGCATCTGAACATTTTCGTGCACAGGTGCCGTAGATGCGCACGAAAATCCGTCCGGAGCCGTTTCGAGCACCGAACTGCCTGAAGTGTTTTCCAGACCCTAGAAACTCCCCAAAACCGTTTTTAACCGAAAAGCATCTCGAAATGTCCTAAAACGCGCATCTGAACATTTTCGTGCACAGGTGCCGTAGATGCGTACGAAAATCCGTCCGGAGCCGTTTCGAGCACCGAACTGCCTGAAGTGTTTTCCAGACCCTAGAAACTCCCCAAAACCGTTTTTAACCGAAAAGCATCTCGAAATATCCTAAAACGCGCATCTGAACATTTTCGTGCACAGGTGCCGTAGATGCGCACGAAAATCCGCCCGGAGCCGTTTCGAGCACCGAACTGCCTGAAGTGTTTTCCAGACCCTAGAAACTCCCCAAAACCGTTTTTAACCGAAAAGCATCTCGAAATGTCCTAAAACGCGCATCTGAACATTTTCGTGCACAGGTGCCGTAGATGCGCACGAAAATCCGTCCGGAGCCGTTTCGAGCACCGAACTGCCTGAAGTGTTTTCCAGACCCTAGAAACTCCCCAAAACCGTTTTTAACCGAAAAGCATCTCGAAATGTCCTAAAACGCGCATCTGAACATTTTCGTGCACAGGTGCCGTAGATGCGCACGAAAATCCGTCCGGAGCCGTTTCGAGCACCGAACTGCCTGAAGTGTTTTCCAGACCCTAGAAACTCCCCAAAACCGTTTTTAACCGAAAAGCATCTCGAAATGTCCTAAAACGCGCATCTGAACATTTTCGTGCACAGGTGCCGTAGATGCGCACGAAAATCCGTCCGGAGCCGTTTCGAGCACCGAACTGCCTGAAGTGTTTTCCAGACCCTAGAAACTCCCCAAAACCGTTTTTAACCGAAAAGCATCTCGAAATGTCCTAAAACGCGCATCTGAACATTTTCGTGCACAGGTGCCGTAGATGCGCACGAAAATCCGTCCGGAGCCGTTTCGAGCACCGAACTGCCTGAAGTGTTTTCCAGACCCTAGAAACTCCCCAAAACCGTTTTTAACCGAAAAGCATCTCGAAATGTCCTAAAACGCGCATCTGAACATTTTCGTGACAGGTGCCGTAGATGCGCAAGAAAATCCGCCCGGAGCCGTTTCGAGCACCGAACTGCCTGAAGTGTTTTCCAGACCCTAGAAACTCCCCAAAACCGTTTTTAACCGAAAAGCATCTCCAAATGTCCTAAAACGCGCGTCTGAACATTTTCGTGCACAGTTGCCGTAGATGCGCACGAAAATCCGCCCGGAGCCGTTTCGAGCACCGAACTTCCTGAAGTGTTTTCCAGACCCTAGAAACTCCCCAAAACCGTTTTTAACCGAAAACCATCTCGAAATGTCCTAAAACGCGCATCTGAACATTTTCGTGCACAGGTGCCGTAGATGCGCACGAAAATCCGTCCGGAGCCGTTTCGAGCACCGAACTGCCTGAAGTGTTTTCCAGACCCTAGAAACTCCCCAAAACCGTTTTTAACCGAAAAGCATCTCGAAATGTCCTAAAACGCGCATCTGAACATTTTCGTGCACAGGTGCCGTGGATGCGCACGAAAATCCGTCCGGAGCCGTTTCCAGCGCCGAACTGCCTGAAGTGTTTTTCAGACCCTAGAAACTCCCCAAAACCGTTTTTAACCGAAAAGCATCTCGAGATGTCCTAAAACGCGCATCTGAACATTTTCGTGCACAGGTGCAGTAGATGCGCACGAAAATCCGTCCGGAGCCGTTTCCAGCGCCGAACTGCCTGAAGTGTTTTTCAGACCCTAGAAACTCCCCAAAACCGTTTTTAACCGAAAAGCATCTCGAAATGTCCTAAAACGCGCATCTGAACATTTTCGTGCACAGGTGCCGTAGATGCGCACGAAAATCCGTCCGGAGCCGTTTCGAGCACCGAACTGCCTGAAGTGTTTTCCAGACCCTAGAAACTCCCCAAAACCGTTTTTAACCGAAAAGCATCTCGAAATGTCCTAAAACGCGCATCTGAACATTTTCGTGCACAGGTGCCGTAGATGCGCACGAAAATCCGTCCGGAGCCGTTTCGAGCACCGAACTGCCTGAAGTGTTTTCCAGACCCTAGAAACTCCCCAAAACCGTTTTTAACAGAAAAGCATCTCGAAATATCCTAAAACGCGCATCTGAACATTTTCGTGCACAGGTGCCGTAGATGCGCACGAAAATCCGCCCGGAGCCGTTTCGAGCACCGAACTGCCTGAAGTGTTTTCCAGACCCTAGAAACTCCCCAAAACCGTTTTTAACCGAAAAGCATCTCGAAATGTCCTAAAACGCGCATCTGAACATTTTCGTGCACAGGTGCCGTAGATGCGCACGAAAATCCGCCCGGAGCCGTTTGGAGCACCGAACTGCCTGAAGTGTTTTCCAGACCCTAGAAACTCCCCAAAACCGTTTTTAACCGAAAAGCATCTCGAAATGTCCTAAAACGCGCATCTGAACATTTTCGTGCACAGGTGCCGTAGATGCGCACGAAAATCCGCCCGGAGCCGTTTCGAGCACCGAACTGCCTGAAGTGTTTTCCAGACCCTAGAAACTCCCCAAAACCGTTTTTAACCGAAAAGCATCTCGAAAATGTCCTAAAACGCGCATCTGAACATTTTCGTGCACAGCTGCCGTAGATGCGCACGAAAATCCGTCCGGAGCCGTTTCGAGCACCGAACTGCCTGAAGTGTTTTCCAGACCCTAGAAACTCCCCAAAACCGTTTTTAACCGAAAAGCATCTCGAAATGTCCTAAAACGCGCATCTGAACATTTTCGTGCACAGGTGCCGTAGATGCGCACGAAAATCCGTCCGGAGCCGTTTCGAGCACCGAACTGCCTGAAGTGTTTTCCAGACCCTAGAAACTCCCCAAAACCGTTTTTAACCGAAAAGCATCTCGAAATGTCCTAAAACGCGCATCTGAACATTTTCGTGACAGGTGCCGTAGATGCGCACGAAAATCCGCCCGGAACCGTTTCGAGCACCGAACTGCCTGAAGTGTTTTCCAGACCCTAGAAACTCCCCAAAACCGTTTTTAACCGAAAAGCATCTCCAAATGTCCTAAAACGCGCGTCTGAACATTTTCGTGCACAGTTGCCGTAGATGCGCACGAAAATCCGCCCGGAGCCGTTTCGAGCACCGAACTGCCTGAAGTGTTTTCCAGACCCTAGAAACTCCCCAAAACCGTTTTTAACCGAAAAGCATCTCGAAATGTCCTAAAACGCGCATCTGAACATTTTCGTGACAGGTGCCGTAGATGCGCACGAAAATCCGCCCGGAGCCGTTTCGAGCACCGAACTGCCTGAAGTGTTTTCCAGACCCTAGAAACTCCCCAAAACCGTTTTTAACCGAAAAGCATCTCGAAATGTCCTAAAACGCGCATCTGAACATTTTCGTGCACAGGTGCCGTAGATGCGCACGAAAATCCGTCCGGAGCCGTTTCGAGTACCGAACTGCCTGAAGTGTTTTCCAGACCCTAGAAACTCCCCAAAACCGTTTTTAACCGAAAAGCATCTCGAAATGTCCTAAAACGCGCATCTGAACATTTTCGTGCACAGGTGCCGTAGATGCGCACGAAAATCCGTCCGGAGCCGTTTCGAGCACCGAACTGCCTGAAGTGTTTTCCAGACCCTAGAAACTCCCCAAAACCGTTTTTAACCGAAAAGCATCTCGAAATGTCCTAAAACGCGCATCTGAACATTTTCGTGCACAGGTGCCGTGGATGCGCACGAAAATCCGTCCGGAGCCGTTTCCAGCGCCGAACTGCCTGAAGTGTTTTTCAGACCCTAGAAACTCCCCAAAACCGTTTTTAACCGAAAAGCATCTCGAGATGTCCTAAAACGCGCATCTGAACATTTTCGTGCACAGGTGCAGTAGATGCGCACGAAAATCCGTCCGGAGCCGTTTCCAGCGCCGAACTGCCTGAAGTGTTTTTCATACCCTAGAAACTCCCCAAAACCGTTTTTAACCGAAAAGCATCTCGAAATGTCCTAAAACGCGCATCTGAACATTTTCGTGCACAGGTACCGTAGATGCGCACGAAAATCCGTCCGGAGCCGTTTCGAGCACCGAACTGCCTGAAGTGTTTTCCAGACCCTAGAAACTCCCCAAAACCGTTTTTAACCGAAAAGCATCTCGAAATGTCCTAAAACGCGCATCTGAACATTTTCGTGCACAGGTGCCGTGGATGCGCACGAAAATCCGTCCGGAGCCGTTTCGAGCACCGAACTGCCTGAAGTGTTTTCCAGACCCTAGAAACTCCCCAAAACCGTTTTTAACCGAAAAGCATCTCGAAATGTCCTAAAACGCGCATCTGAACATTTTCGTGCACAGGTGCCGTGGATGCGCACGAAAATCCGTCCGGAGCCGTTTCCAGCGCCGAACTGCCTGAAGTGTTTTTCAGACCCTTGAAACTCCCCAAAACCGTTTTTAACCGAAAAGCATCTCGAGATGTCCTAAAACGCGCATCTGAACATTTTCGTGCACAGGTGCAGTAGATGCGCACGAAAATCCGTCCGGAGCCGTTTCCAGCGCCGAACTGCCTGAAGTGTTTTTCAGACCCTAGAAACTCCCCAAAACCGTTTTTAACCGAAAAGCATCTCGAAATGTCCTAAAACGCGCATCTGAACATTTTCATGCACAGGTGCCGTAGATGCGCACGAAAATCCGTCCGGAGCCGTTTCGAGCTCCGAACTGCCTGAAGTGTTTTCCAGACCCTAGAAACTCCCCAAAACCGTTTTTAACCGAAAAGCATCTCGAAATGTCCTAAAACGCGCATCTGAACATTTTCGTGCACAGGTGCCGTAGATGCGCACGAAAATCCGTCCGGAGCCGTTTCGAGCACCGAACTGCCTGAAGTGTTTTCCAGACCCTAGAAACTCCCCAAAACCGTTTTTAACCGAAAAGCATCTCGAAATGTCCTAAAACGCGCATCTGAACATTTTCGTGCACAGGTGCCGTAGATGCGTACGAAAATCCGTCCGGAGCCGTTTCGAGCACCGAACTGCCTGAAGTGTTTTCCAGACCCTAGAAACTCCCCAAAACCGTTTTTAACCGAAAAGCATCTCGAAATATCCTAAAACGCGCATCTGAACATTTTCGTGCACAGGTGCCGTAGATGCGCACGAAAATCCGCCCGGAGCCGTTTCGAGCACCGAACTGCCTGAAGTGTTTTCCAGACCCTAGAAACTCCCCAAAACCGTTTTTAACCGAAAAGCATCTCGAAATGTCCTAAAACGCGCATCTGAACATTTTCGTGCACAGGTGCCGTAGATGCGCACGAAAATCCGTCCGGAGCCGTTTCGAGCACCGAACTGCCTGAAGTGTTTTCCAGACCCTAGAAACTCCCCAAAACCGTTTTTAACCGAAAAGCATCTCGAAATGTCCTAAAACGCGCATCTGAACATTTTCGTGCACAGGTGCCGTAGATGCGCACGAAAATCCGTCCGGAGCCGTTTCGAGCACCGAACTGCCTGAAGTGTTTTCCAGACCCTAGAAACTCCCCAAAACCGTTTTTAACCGAAAAGCATCTCGAAATGTCCTAAAACGCGCATCTGAACATTTTCGTGCACAGGTGCCGTAGATGCGCACGAAAATCCGTCCGGAGCCGTTTCGAGCACCGAACTGCCTGAAGTGTTTTCCAGACCCTAGAAACTCCCCAAAACCGTTTTTAACCGAAAAGCATCTCGAAATGTCCTAAAACGCGCATCTGAACATTTTCGTGCACAGGTGCCGTAGATGCGCACGAAAATCCGTCCGGAGCCGTTTCGAGCACCGAACTGCCTGAAGTGTTTTCCAGACCCTAGAAACTCCCCAAAACCGTTTTTAACCGAAAAGCATCTCGAAATGTCCTAAAACGCGCATCTGAACATTTTCGTGACAGGTGCCGTAGATGCGCAAGAAAATCCGCCCGGAGCCGTTTCGAGCACCGAACTGCCTGAAGTGTTTTCCAGACCCTAGAAACTCCCCAAAACCGTTTTTAACCGAAAAGCATCTCCAAATGTCCTAAAACGCGCGTCTGAACATTTTCGTGCACAGTTGCCGTAGATGCGCACGAAAATCCGCCCGGAGCCGTTTCGAGCACCGAACTTCCTGAAGTGTTTTCCAGACCCTAGAAACTCCCCAAAACCGTTTTTAACCGAAAACCATCTCGAAATGTCCTAAAACGCGCATCTGAACATTTTCGTGCACAGGTGCCGTAGATGCGCACGAAAATCCGTCCGGAGCCGTTTCGAGCACCGAACTGCCTGAAGTGTTTTCCAGACCCTAGAAACTCCCCAAAACCGTTTTTAACCGAAAAGCATCTCGAAATGTCCTAAAACGCGCATCTGAACATTTTCGTGCACAGGTGCCGTGGATGCGCACGAAAATCCGTCCGGAGCCGTTTCCAGCGCCGAACTGCCTGAAGTGTTTTTCAGACCCTAGAAACTCCCCAAAACCGTTTTTAACCGAAAAGCATCTCGAGATGTCCTAAAACGCGCATCTGAACATTTTCGTGCACAGGTGCAGTAGATGCGCACGAAAATCCGTCCGGAGCCGTTTCCAGCGCCGAACTGCCTGAAGTGTTTTTCAGACCCTAGAAACTCCCCAAAACCGTTTTTAACCGAAAAGCATCTCGAAATGTCCTAAAACGCGCATCTGAACATTTTCGTGCACAGGTGCCGTAGATGCGCACGAAAATCCGTCCGGAGCCGTTTCGAGCACCGAACTGCCTGAAGTGTTTTCCAGACCCTAGAAACTCCCCAAAACCGTTTTTAACCGAAAAGCATCTCGAAATGTCCTAAAACGCGCATCTGAACATTTTCGTGCACAGGTGCCGTAGATGCGCACGAAAATCCGTCCGGAGCCGTTTCGAGCACCGAACTGCCTGAAGTGTTTTCCAGACCCTAGAAACTCCCCAAAACCGTTTTTAACAGAAAAGCATCTCGAAATATCCTAAAACGCGCATCTGAACATTTTCGTGCACAGGTGCCGTAGATGCGCACGAAAATCCGCCCGGAGCCGTTTCGAGCACCGAACTGCCTGAAGTGTTTTCCAGACCCTAGAAACTCCCCAAAACCGTTTTTAACCGAAAAGCATCTCGAAATGTCCTAAAACGCGCATCTGAACATTTTCGTGCACAGGTGCCGTAGATGCGCACGAAAATCCGCCCGGAGCCGTTTGGAGCACCGAACTGCCTGAAGTGTTTTCCAGACCCTAGAAACTCCCCAAAACCGTTTTTAACCGAAAAGCATCTCGAAATGTCCTAAAACGCGCATCTGAACATTTTCGTGCACAGGTGCCGTAGATGCGCACGAAAATCCGCCCGGAGCCGTTTCGAGCACCGAACTGCCTGAAGTGTTTTCCAGACCCTAGAAACTCCCCAAAACCGTTTTTAACCGAAAAGCATCTCGAAATGTCCTAAAACGCGCATCTGAACATTTTCGTGCACAGGTGCCGCGGATGCGCACGAAAATCCGTCCGGAGCCGTTTCCAGCGCCGAACTGCCTGAAGTGTTTTTCAGACCCTAGAAACTCCCCAAAACCGTGTTTAACCGAAAAGCATCTCGAGATGTCCTAAAACGCGCATCTGAACATTTTCGTGCACAGGTGCAGTCGATGCGCACGAAAATCCGTCCGGAGCCGTTTCCAGCGCCGAACTGCCTGAAGTGTTTTTCAGACCCTAGAAACTCCCCAAAACCGTTTTTAACCGAAAAGCATCTCGAAATGTCCTAAAACGCGCATCTGAACATTTTCGTGCACAGGTGCCGTAGATGCGCACGAAAATCCGCCCGGAGCCGTTTCGAGCACCGAACTGCCTGAAGTGTTTTCCAGACCCTAGAAACTCCCCAAAACCGTTTTTAACCGAAAAGCATCTCGAAAATGTCCTAAAACGCGCATCTGAACATTTTCGTGCACAGGTGCCGTAGATGCGCACGAAAATCCGCCCGGAGCCCTTTCGAGCACCGAACTGCCTGAAGTGTTTTCCAGACCCTAGAAACTCCCCAAAACCGTTTTTAACCGAAAAGCATCTCGAAATGTCCTAAAACGCGCATCTGAACATTTTCGTGCACAGGTGCCGTAGATGCGCACGAAAATCCGTCCGGAGCCGTTTCGAGCACCGAACTGCCTGAAGTGTTTTCCAGACCCTAGAAACTCCCCAAAACCGTTTTTAACCGAAAAGCATCTCGAAATGTCCTAAAACGCGCATCTGAACATTTTCGTGCACAGGTGCCGTAGATGCGCACGAAAATCCGTCCGGAGCCGTTTCGAGCACCGAACTGCCTGAAGTGTTTTCCAGACCCTAGAAACTCCCCAAAACCGTTTTTAACCGAAAAGCATCTCGAAAGACCCTAAAACGCGCATCTGAACATTTTCGTGCACAGGTGCCGTAGATGCGCACGAAAATCCGCCCGGAGCCGTTTCGAGCACCGAACTGCCTGAAGTGTTTTCCAGACCCTAGAAACTCCCCAAAACCGTTTTTAACCGAAAAGCATCTCGAAATGTCCTAAAACGCGCATCTGAACATTTTCGTGCACAGGTGCCGTAGATGCGCACGAAAATCCGTCCGGAGCCGTTTCGAGCACCGAACTGCCTGAAGTGTTTTCCAGACCCTAGAAACTCCCCAAAACCGTTTTTAACCGAAAAGCATCTCGAAAGACCCTAAAACGCGCATCTGAACATTTTCGTGCACAGGTGCCGTAGATGCGCACGAAAATCCGCCCGGAGCCGTTTCGAGCACCGAACTGCCTGAAGTGTTTTCCAGACCCTAGAAACTCCCCAAAACCGTTTTTAACCGAAAAGCATCTCGAAATGTCCTAAAACGCGCATCTGAACATTTTCGTGCACAGGTGCCGTGGATGCGCACTAAAATCCGTCCGGAGCCGTTTCCAGCGCCGAACTGCCTGAAGTGTTTTTCAGACCCTAGAAACTCCCCAAAACCGTTTTTAACCGAAAAGCATCTCGAGATGTCCTAAAACGCGCATCTGAACATTTTCGTGCACAGGTGCAGTAGATGCGCACGAAAATCCGTCCGGAGCCGTTTCCAGCGCCGAACTGCCTGAAGTGTTTTTCAGACCCTAGAAACTCCCCAAAACCGTTTTTAACCGAAAAGCATCTCGAAATGTCCTAAAACGCGCATCTGAACATTTTCATGCACAGGTGCCGTAGATGCGCACGAAAATCCGTCCGGAGCCGTTTCGAGCTCCGAACTGCCTGAAGTGTTTTCCAGACCCTAGAAACTCCCCAAAACCGTTTTTAACCGAAAAGCATCTCGAAATGTCCTAAAACGCGCATCTGAACATTTTCGTGCACAGGTGCCGTAGATGCGCACGAAAATCCGTCCGGAGCCGTTTCGAGCACCGAACTGCCTGAAGTGTTTTCCAGACCCTAGAAACTCCCCAAAACCGTTTTTAACCGAAAAGCATCTCGAAATGTCCTAAAACGCGCATCTGAACATTTTCGTGCACAGGTGCCGTAGATGCGTACGAAAATCCGTCCGGAGCCGTTTCGAGCACCGAACTGCCTGAAGTGTTTTCCAGACCCTAGAAACTCCCCAAAACCGTTTTTAACCGAAAAGCATCTCGAAATATCCTAAAACGCGCATCTGAACATTTTCGTGCACAGGTGCCGTAGATGCGCACGAAAATCCGCCCGGAGCCGTTTCGAGCACCGAACTGCCTGAAGTGTTTTCCAGACCCTAGAAACTCCCCAAAACCGTTTTTAACCGAAAAGCATCTCGAAATGTCCTAAAACGCGCATCTGAACATTTTCGTGCACAGGTGCCGTAGATGCGCACGAAAATCCGTCCGGAGCCGTTTCGAGCACCGAACTGCCTGAAGTGTTTTCCAGACCCTAGAAACTCCCCAAAACCGTTTTTAACCGAAAAGCATCTCGAAATGTCCTAAAACGCGCATCTGAACATTTTCGTGCACAGGTGCCGTAGATGCGCACGAAAATCCGTCCGGAGCCGTTTCGAGCACCGAACTGCCTGAAGTGTTTTCCAGACCCTAGAAACTCCCCAAAACCGTTTTTAACCGAAAAGCATCTCGAAATGTCCTAAAACGCGCATCTGAACATTTTCGTGCACAGGTGCCGTAGATGCGCACGAAAATCCGTCCGGAGCCGTTTCGAGCACCGAACTGCCTGAAGTGTTTTCCAGACCCTAGAAACTCCCCAAAACCGTTTTTAACCGAAAAGCATCTCGAAATGTCCTAAAACGCGCATCTGAACATTTTCGTGCACAGGTGCCGTAGATGCGCACGAAAATCCGTCCGGAGCCGTTTCGAGCACCGAACTGCCTGAAGTGTTTTCCAGACCCTAGAAACTCCCCAAAACCGTTTTTAACCGAAAAGCATCTCGAAATGTCCTAAAACGCGCATCTGAACATTTTCGTGACAGGTGCCGTAGATGCGCAAGAAAATCCGCCCGGAGCCGTTTCGAGCACCGAACTGCCTGAAGTGTTTTCCAGACCCTAGAAACTCCCCAAAACCGTTTTTAACCGAAAAGCATCTCCAAATGTCCTAAAACGCGCGTCTGAACATTTTCGTGCACAGTTGCCGTAGATGCGCACGAAAATCCGCCCGGAGCCGTTTCGAGCACCGAACTTCCTGAAGTGTTTTCCAGACCCTAGAAACTCCCCAAAACCGTTTTTAACCGAAAACCATCTCGAAATGTCCTAAAACGCGCATCTGAACATTTTCGTGCACAGGTGCCGTAGATGCGCACGAAAATCCGTCCGGAGCCGTTTCGAGCACCGAACTGCCTGAAGTGTTTTCCAGACCCTAGAAACTCCCCAAAACCGTTTTTAACCGAAAAGCATCTCGAAATGTCCTAAAACGCGCATCTGAACATTTTCGTGCACAGGTGCCGTGGATGCGCACGAAAATCCGTCCGGAGCCGTTTCCAGCGCCGAACTGCCTGAAGTGTTTTTCAGACCCTAGAAACTCCCCAAAACCGTTTTTAACCGAAAAGCATCTCGAGATGTCCTAAAACGCGCATCTGAACATTTTCGTGCACAGGTGCAGTAGATGCGCACGAAAATCCGTCCGGAGCCGTTTCCAGCGCCGAACTGCCTGAAGTGTTTTTCAGACCCTAGAAACTCCCCAAAACCGTTTTTAACCGAAAAGCATCTCGAAATGTCCTAAAACGCGCATCTGAACATTTTCGTGCACAGGTGCCGTAGATGCGCACGAAAATCCGTCCGGAGCCGTTTCGAGCACCGAACTGCCTGAAGTGTTTTCCAGACCCTAGAAACTCCCCAAAACCGTTTTTAACCGAAAAGCATCTCGAAATGTCCTAAAACGCGCATCTGAACATTTTCGTGCACAGGTGCCGTAGATGCGCACGAAAATCCGTCCGGAGCCGTTTCGAGCACCGAACTGCCTGAAGTGTTTTCCAGACCCTAGAAACTCCCCAAAACCGTTTTTAACAGAAAAGCATCTCGAAATATCCTAAAACGCGCATCTGAACATTTTCGTGCACAGGTGCCGTAGATGCGCACGAAAATCCGCCCGGAGCCGTTTCGAGCACCGAACTGCCTGAAGTGTTTTCCAGACCCTAGAAACTCCCCAAAACCGTTTTTAACCGAAAAGCATCTCGAAATGTCCTAAAACGCGCATCTGAACATTTTCGTGCACAGGTGCCGTAGATGCGCACGAAAATCCGCCCGGAGCCGTTTGGAGCACCGAACTGCCTGAAGTGTTTTCCAGACCCTAGAAACTCCCCAAAACCGTTTTTAACCGAAAAGCATCTCGAAATGTCCTAAAACGCGCATCTGAACATTTTCGTGCACAGGTGCCGTAGATGCGCACGAAAATCCGCCCGGAGCCGTTTCGAGCACCGAACTGCCTGAAGTGTTTTCCAGACCCTAGAAACTCCCCAAAACCGTTTTTAACCGAAAAGCATCTCGAAATGTCCTAAAACGCGCATCTGAACATTTTCGTGCACAGGTGCCGTGGATGCGCACGAAAATCCGTCCGGAGCCGTTTCCAGCGCCGAACTGCCTGAAGTGTTTTTCAGACCCTAGAAACTCCCCAAAACCGTTTTTAACCGAAAAGCATCTCGAAATGTCCTAAAACGCGCATCTGAACATTTTCGTGCACAGGTGCCGCGGATGCGCACGAAAATCCGTCCGGAGCCGTTTCCAGCGCCGAACTGCCTGAAGTGTTTTTCAGACCCTAGAAACTCCCCAAAACCGTTTTTAACCGAAAAGCATCTCGAGATGTCCTAAAACGCGCATCTGAACATTTTCGTGCACAGGTGCAGTCGATGCGCACGAAAATCCGTCCGGAGCCGTTTCCAGCGCCGAACTGCCTGAAGTGTTTTTCAGACCCTAGAAACTCCCCAAAACCGTTTTTAACCGAAAAGCATCTCGAAATGTCCTAAAACGCGCATCTGAACATTTTCGTGCACAGGTGCCGTAGATGCGCACGAAAATCCGCCCGGAGCCGTTTCGAGCACCGAACTGCCTGAAGTGTTTTCCAGACCCTAGAAACTCCCCAAAACCGTTTTTAACCGAAAAGCATCTCGAAAATGTCCTAAAACGCGCATCTGAACATTTTCGTGCACAGGTGCCGTAGATGCGCACGAAAATCCGCCCGGAGCCGTTTCGAGCACCGAACTGCCTGAAGTGTTTTCCAGACCCTAGAAACTCCCCAAAACCGTTTTTAACCGAAAAGCATCTCGAAATGTCCTAAAACGCGCATCTGAACATTTTCGTGCACAGGTGCCGTAGATGCGCACGAAAATCCGTCCGGAGCCGTTTCGAGCACCGAACTGCCTGAAGTGTTTTCCAGACCCTAGAAACTCCCCAAAACCGTTTTTAACCGAAAAGCATCTCGAAATGTCCTAAAACGCGCATCTGAACATTTTCGTGCACAGGTGCCGTAGATGCGCACGAAAATCCGTCCGGAGCCGTTTCGAGCACCGAACTGCCTGAAGTGTTTTCCAGACCCTAGAAACTCCCCAAAACCGTTTTTAACCGAAAAGCATCTCGAAATGTCCTAAAACGCGCATCTGAACATTTTCGTGCACAGGTGCCGTAGATGCGCACGAAAATCCGTCCGGAGCCGTTTCGAGCACCGAACTGCCTGAAGTGTTTTCCAGACCCTAGAAACTCCCCAAAACCGTTTTTAACCGAAAAGCATCTTGAAATGTCCTAAAACGCGCATCTGAACATTTTCGTGCACAGTTGCCGTAGATGCGCACGAAAATCCGTCCGGAGCCGTTTCGAGCACCGAACTGCCTGAAGTGTTTTCCAGACCCTAGAAACTCCCCAAAACCGTTTTTAACCGAAAAGCATCTCGAAATGTCCTAAAACGCGCATCTGAACATTTTCGTGCACAGGTGCCGTAGATGCGCACGAAAATCCGCCCGGAGCCGTTTCGAGCACCGAACTGCCTGAAGTGTTTTCCAGACCCTAGAAACTCCCCAAAACCGTTTTTAACCGAAAAGCATCTCGAAATGTCCTAAAACGCGCATCTGAACATTTTCGTGCACAGGTGCCGTAGATGCGCACGAAAATCCGTCCGGAGCCGTTTCGAGTGCCGAACTGCCTGAAGTGTTTTCCAGACCCTAGAAACTCCCCAAAACCGTTTTTAACCGAAAAGCATCTCGAAATGTCCTAAAACGCGCATCTGAACATTTTCGTGCACAGGTGCCGTAGATGCGCACGAAAATCCGCCCGGAGCCGTTTCGAGCACCGAACTGCCTGAAGTGTTTTCCAGACCCTAGAAACTCCCCAAAACCGTTTTTAACCGAAAAGCATCTCGAAATGTCCTAAAACGCGCATCTGAACATTTTCGTGCACAGGTGCCGTAGATGCGCACGAAAATCCGTCCGGAGCCGTTTCGAGTGCCGAACTGCCTGAAGTGTTTTCCAGACCCTAGAAACTCCCCAAAACCGTTTTTAACCGAAAAGCATCTCGAAATGTCCTAAAACGCGCATCTGAACATTTTCGTGCACAGGTGCCGTAGATGCGCACGAAAATCCGTCCGGAGCCGTTTCGAGCACCGAACTGCCTGAAGTGTTTTCCAGACCCTAGAAACTCCCCAAAACCGTTTTTAACCGAAAAGCATCTCGAAATATCCTAAAACGCGCATCTGAACATTTTCGTGCACAGGTGCCGTAGATGCGCACGAAAATCCGCCCGGAGCCGTTTCGAGCACCGAACTGCCTGAAGTGTTTTCCAGACCCTAGAAACTCCCCAAAACCGTTTTTAACCGAAAAGCATCTCGAAATGTCCTAAAACGCGCATCTGAACATTTTCGTGCACAGGTGCCGTAGATGCGTACGAAAATCCACACGGAGCCGTTTGGAGCACCGAACTGCCTGAAGTGTTTTCCAGACCCTAGAAACTCCCCAAAACCGTTTTTAACCGAAAAGCATCTCGAAATGTCCTAAAACGCGCATCTGAACATTTTCGTGCACAGGTGCCGTAGATGCGCACGAAAATCCGCCCGGAGCCGTTTCGAGCACCGAACTGCCTGAAGTGTTTTCCAGACCCTAGAAACTCCCCAAAACCGTTTTTAACCGAAAAGCATCTCGAAATGTCCTAAAACGCGCATCTGAACATTTTCGTGCACAGGTGCCGTAGATGCGCACGAAAATCCGTCCGGAGCCGTTTCGAGCACCGAACTGCCTGAAGTGTTTTCCAGACCCTAGAAACTCCCCAAAACCGTTTTTAACCGAAAAGCATCTCGAAATGTCCTAAAACGCGCATCTGAACATTTTCGTGCACAGGTGCCGTAGATGCGCACGAAAATCCGCCCGGAGCCGTTTCGAGCACCGAACTGCCTGAAGTGTTTTCCAGACCCTAGAAACTCCCCAAAACCGTTTTTAACCGAAAAGCATCTCGAAAATGTCCTAAAACGCGCATCTGAACATTTTCGTGCACAGGTGCCGTAGATGCGCACGAAAATCCGTCCGGAGCCGTTTCGAGCACCGAACTGCCTGAAGTGTTTTCCAGACCCTAGAAACTCCCCAAAACCGTTTTTAACCGAAAAGCATCTCGAAATATCCTAAAACGCGCATCTGAACATTTTCGTGCACAGGTGCCGTAGATGCGCACGAAAATCCGCCCGGAGCCGTTTCGAGCACCGAACTGCCTGAAGTGTTTTCCAGACCCTAGAAACTCCCCAAAACCGTTTTTAACCGAAAAGCATCTCGAAATGTCCTAAAACGCGCATCTGAACATTTTCGTGCACAGGTGCCGTAGATGCGTACGAAAATCCGCACGGAGCCGTTTGGAGCACCGAACTGCCTGAAGTGTTTTCCAGACCCTAGAAACTCCCCAAAACCGTTTTTAACCGAAAAGCATCTCGAAATGTCCTAAAACGCGCATCTGAACATTTTCGTGCACAGGTGCCGTAGATGCGCACGAAAATCCGTCCGGAGCCGTTTCGAGCACCGAACTGCCTGAAGTGTTTTCCAGACCCTAGAAACTCCCCAAAACCGTTTTTAACCGAAAATCATCTCGAAATGTCCTAAAACGCGCATCTGAACATTTTCGTGCACAGGTGCCGTAGATGCGCACGAAAATCCGTCCGGAGCCGTTTCGAGCACCGAACTGCCTGAAGTGTTTTCCAGACCCTAGAAACTCCCCAAAACCGTTTTTAACCGAAAAGCATCTCGAAATGTCCTAAAACGCGCATCTGAACATTTTCGTGCACAGGTGCCGCGGATGCGCACGAAAATCCGTCCGGAGCCGTTTCCAGCGCCGAACTGCCTGAAGTGTTTTTCAGACCCTAGAAACTCCCCAAAACCGTTTTTAACCGAAAAGCATCTCGAGATGTCCTAAAACGCGCATCTGAACATTTTCGTGCACAGGTGCAGTAGATGCGCACGAAAATCCGTCCGGAGCCGTTTCCAGCGCCGAACTGCCTGAAGTGTTTTCCAGACCCTAGAAACTCCCCAAAACCGTTTTTAACCGAAAATCATCTCGAAATGTCCTAAAACGCGCATCTGAACATTTTCGTGCACAGGTGCCGTAGATGCGCACGAAAATCCGCCCGGAGCCGTTTCGAGCACCGAACTGCCTGAAGTGTTTTCCAGACCCTAGAAACTCCCCAAAACCGTTTTTAACCGAAAAGCATCTCGAAAATGTCCTAAAACGCGCATCTGAACATTTTCGTGCACAGGTGCCGTAGATGCGCACGAAAATCCGCCCGGAGCCGTTTCGAGCACCGAACTGCCTGAAGTGTTTTCCAGACCCTAGAAACTCCCCAAAACCGTTTTTAACCGAAAATCATCTCGAAATGTCCTAAAACGCGCATCTGAACATTTTCGTGCACAGGTGCCGTAGATGCGCACGAAAATCCGTCCGGAGCCGTTTCGAGCACCGAACTGCCTGAAGTGTTTTCCAGACCCTAGAAACTCCCCAAAACCGTTTTTAACCGAAAAGCATCTCGAAATGTCCTAAAACGCGCATCTGAACATTTTCGTGCACAGGTGCCGTAGATGCGCACGAAAATCCGTCCGGAGCCGTTTCGAGCACCGAACTGCTTGAAGTGTTTTCCAGACCCTAGAAACTCCCCAAAACCGTTTTTAACCGAAAAGCATCTCGAAATTTCCTAAAACGCGCATCTGAACATTTTCGTGCACAGGTGCCGTAGATGCGAACGAAAATCCGTCCGGAGCCGTTTCGAGCACCGAACTGCCTGAAGTGTTTTCCAGACCCTAGAAACTCCCCAAAACCGTTTTTAACCGAAAAGCATCTCGAAATGTCCTAAAACGCGCATCTGAACATTTTCGTGACAGGTGCCGTAGATGCGCACGAAAATCCGCCCGGAGCCGTTTCGAGCACCGAACTGCCTGAAGTGTTTTCCAGACCCTAGAAACTCCCCAAAACCGTTTTTAACCGAAAAGCATCTCCAAATGTCCTAAAACGCGCGTCTGAACATTTTCGTGCACAGTTGCCGTAGATGCGCACGAAAATCCGCCCGGAGCCGTTTCGAGCACCGAACTGCCTGAAGTGTTTTCCAGACCCTAGAAACTCCCCAAAACCGTTTTTAACCGAAAAGCATCTCGAAATGTCCTAAAACGCGCATCTGAACATTTTCGTGCACAGGTGCCGTAGATGCGCACGAAAATCCGTCCGGAGCCGTTTCGAGCACCGAACTGCCTGAAGTATTTTCCAGACCCTAGAAACTCCCCAAAACCGTTTTTAACCGAAAAGCATCTCGAAATGTCCTAAAACGCGCATCTGAACATTTTCGTGCACAGGTGCCGCGGATGCGCACGAAAATCCGTCCGGAGCCGTTTCCAGCGCCGAACTGCCTGAAGTGTTTTTCAGACCCTAGAAACTCCCCAAAACCGTTTTTAACCGAAAAGCATCTCGAGATGTCCTAAAACGCGCATCTGAACATTTTCGTGCACAGGTGCCGTAGATGCGCACGAAAATCCGTCCGGAGCCGTTTCGAGCACCGAACTGCCTGAAGTGTTTTCCAGACCCTAGAAACTCCCCAAAACCGTTTTTAACCGAAAAGCATCTCGAAATATCCTAAAACGCGCATCTGAACATTTTCGTGCACAGGTGCCGTAGATGCGCACGAAAATCCGCCCGGAGCCGTTTCGAGCACCGAACTGCCTGAAGTGTTTTCCAGACCCTAGAAACTCCCCAAAACCGTTTTTAACCGAAAAGCATCTCGAAATGTCCTAAAACGCGCATCTGAACATTTTCGTGCACAGGTGCCGTAGATGCGTACGAAAATCCGCCCGGAGCCGTTTGGAGCACCGAACTGCCTGAAGTGTTTTCCAGACCCTAGAAACTCCCCAAAACCGTTTTTAACCGAAAAGCATCTCGAAATGTCCTAAAACGCGCATCTGAACATTTTCGTGCACAGGTGCCGTAGATGCGCACGAAAATCCGCCCGGAGCCGTTTCGAGCACCGAACTGCCAGAAGTGTTTTCCAGACCCTAGAAACTCCCCAAAACCGTTTTTAACCGAAAAGCATCTCGAAATGTCCTAAAACGCGCATCTGAACATTTTCGTGCACAGGTGCCGTAGATGCGCACGAAAATCCGTCCGGAGCCGTTTCGAGCACCGAACTGCCTGAAGTGTTTTCCAGACCCTAGAAACTCCCCAAAACCGTTTTTAACCGAAAAGCATCTCGAAATGTCCTAAAACGCGCATCTGAACATTTTCGTGCACAGGTGCCGTAGATGCGCACGAAAATCCGCCCGGAGCCGTTTCGAGCACCGAACTGCCTGAAGTGTTTTCCAGACCCTAGAAACTCCCCAAAACCGTTTTTAACCGAAAAGCATCTCGAAAATGTCCTAAAACGCGCATCTGAACATTTTCGTGCACAGGTGCCGTAGATGCGCACGAAAATCCGCCCGGAGCCGTTTCGAGCACCGAACTGCCTGAAGTGTTTTCCAGACCCTAGAAACTCCCCAAAACCGTTTTTAACCGAAAATCATCTCGAAATGTCCTAAAACGCGCATCTGAACATTTTCGTGCACAGGTGCCGTAGATGCGCACGAAAATCCGTCCGGAGCCGTTTCGAGCACCGAACTGCCTGAAGTGTTTTCCAGACCCTAGAAACTCCCCAAAACCGTTTTTAACCGAAAAGCATCTCGAAATGTCCTAAAACGCGCATCTGAACATTTTCGTGCACAGGTGCCGCGGATGCGCACGAAAATCCGTCCGGAGCCGTTTCCAGCGCCGAACTGCCTGAAGTGTTTTTCAGACCCTAGAAACTCCCCAAAACCGTTTTTAACCGAAAAGCATCTCGAGATGTCCTAAAACGCGCATCTGAACATTTTCGTGCACAGGTGCAGTAGATGCGCACGAAAATCCGTCCGGAGCCGTTTCCAGCGCCGAACTGCCTGAAGTGTTTTTCAGACCCTAGAAACTCCCCAAAACCGTTTTTAACCGAAAAGCATCTCGAAATGTCCTAAAACGCGCATCTGAACATTTTCGTGCACAGGTGCCGTAGATGCGCACGAAAATCCGTCCGGAGCCGTTTCGAGCACCGAACTGCCTGAAGTGTTTTCCAGACCCTAGAAACTCCCCAAAACCGTTTTTAACCGAAAAGCATCTCGAAATGTCCTAAAACGCGCATCTGAACATTTTCGTGCACAGGTGCCGTAGATGCGCACGAAAATCCGCCCGGAGCCGTTTCGAGCACCGAACTGCCTGAAGTGTTTTCCAGACCCTAGAAACTCCCCAAAACCGTTTTTAACCGAAAAGCATCTCGAAAATGTCCTAAAACGCGCATCTGAACATTTTCGTGCACAGGTGCCGTAGATGCGCACGAAAATCCGCCCGGAGCCGTTTCGAGCACCGAACTGCCTGAAGTGTTTTCCAGACCCTAGAAACTCCCCAAAACCGTTTTTAACCGAAAATCATCTCGAAATGTCCTAAAACGCGCATCTGAACATTTTCGTGCACAGGTGCCGTAGATGCGCACGAAAATCCGTCCGGAGCCGTTTCGAGCACCGAACTGCCTGAAGTGTTTTCCAGACCCTAGAAACTCCCCAAAACCGTTTTTAACCGAAAAGCATCTCGAAATGTCCTAAAACGCGCATCTGAACATTTTCGTGCACAGGTGCCGTAGATGCGCACGAAAATCCGTCCGGAGCCGTTTCGAGCACCGAACTGCTTGAAGTGTTTTCCAGACCCTAGAAACTCCCCAAAACCGTTTTTAACCGAAAAGCATCTCGAAATTTCCTAAAACGCGCATCTGAACATTTTCGTGCACAGGTGCCGTAGATGCGCACGAAAATCCGTCCGGAGCCGTTTCGAGCACCGAACTGCCTGAAGTGTTTTCCAGACCCTAGAAACTCCCCAAAACCGTTTTTAACCGAAAAGCATCTCGAAATGTCCTAAAACGCGCATCTGAACATTTTCGTGACAGGTGCCGTAGATGCGCACGAAAATCCGCCCGGAGCCGTTTCGAGCACCGAACTGCCTGAAGTGTTTTCCAGACCCTAGAAACTCCCCAAAACCGTTTTTAACCGAAAAGCATCTCCAAATGTCCTAAAACGCGCGTCAGAACATTTTCGTGCACAGTTGCCGTAGATGCGCACGAAAATCCGCCCGGAGCCGTTTCGAGCACCGAACTGCCTGAAGTGTTTTCCAGACCCTAGAAACTCCCCAAAACCGTTTTTAACCGAAAAGCATCTCGAAATGTCCTAAAACGCGCATCTGAACATTTTCGTGCACAGGTGCCGTAGATGCGCACGAAAATCCGTCCGGAGCCGTTTCGAGCACCGAACTGCCTGAAGTATTTTCCAGACCCTAGAAACTCCCCAAAACCGTTTTTAACCGAAAAGCATCTCGAAATGTCCTAAAACGCGCATCTGAACATTTTCGTGCACAGGTGCCGCGGATGCGCACGAAAATCCGTCCGGAGCCGTTTCCAGCGCCGAACTGCCTGAAGTGTTTTTCAGACCCTAGAAACTCCCCAAAACCGTTTTTAACCGAAAAGCATCTCGAGATGTCCTAAAACGCGCATCTGAACATTTTCGTGCACAGGTGCAGTAGATGCGCACGAAAATCCGTCCGGAGCCGTTTCCAGCGCCGAACTGCCTGAAGTGTTTTTCAGACCCTAGAAACTCCCCAAAACCGTTTTTAACCGAAAAGCATCTCGAAATGTCCTAAAACGCGCATCTGAACATTTTCGTGCACAGGTGCCGTAGATGCGCACGAAAATCCGCCCGGAGCCGTTTCGAGCACCGAACTGCCTGAAGTGTTTTCCAGACCCTAGAAACTCCCCAAAACCGTTTTTAACCGAAAAGCATCTCGAAAATGTCCTAAAACGCGCATCTGAACATTTTCGTGCACAGGTGCCGTAGATGCGCACGAAAATCCGCCCGGAGCCGTTTCGAGCACCGAACTGCCTGAAGTGTTTTCCAGACCCTAGAAACTCCCCAAAACCGTTTTTAACCGAAAAGCATCTCGAAATGTCCTAAAACGCGCATCTGAACATTTTCGTGCACAGGTGCCGTAGATGCGCACGAAAATCCGTCCGGAGCCGTTTCGAGCACCGAACTGCCTGAAGTGTTTTCCAGACCCTAGAAACTCCCCAAAACCGTTTTTAACCGAAAAGCATCTCGAGATGTCCTAAAACGCGCATCTGAACATTTTCGTGCACAGGTGCCGTAGATGCGCACGAAAATCCGCCCGGAGCCGTTTCGAGCGCCGAACTGCCTGAAGTGTTTTCCAGACCCTAGAAACTCCCCAAAACCGTTTTTAACCGAAAAGCATCTCGAGATGTCCTAAAACGCGCATCTGAACATTTTCGTGCACAGGTGCCGTAGATGCGCACGAAAATCCGCCCGGAGCCGTTTCGAGCGCCGAACTGCCTGAAGTGTTTTCCAGACCCTAGAAACTCCCCAAAACCGTTTTTAACCGAAAAGCATCTCGAAATGTCCTAAAACGCGCATCTGAACATTTTCGTGCACAGGTGCCGTAGATGCGCACGAAAATCCGCCCGGAGCCGTTTCGAGCACCGAACTGCCTGAAGTGTTTTCCAGACCCTAGAAACTCCCCAAAACCGTTTTTAACCGAAAAGCATCTCGAAAATGTCCTAAAACGCGCATCTGAACATTTTCGTGCACAGGTGCCGTAGATGCGCACGAAAATCCGCCCGGAGCCGTTTCGAGCACCGAACTGCCTGAAGTGTTTTCCAGACCCTAGAAACTCCCCAAAACCGTTTTTAACCGAAAAACATCTCGAAATGTCCTAAAACGCGCATCTGAACATTTTCGTGCACAGGTGCCGTAGATGCGCACGAAAATCCGTCCGGAGCCGTTTCGAGCACCGAACTGCCTGAAGTGTTTTCCAGACCCTAGAAACTCCCCAAAACCGTTTTTAACCGAACAGCATCTCGAAATATCCTAAAACGCGCATCTGAACATTTTCGTGCACAGGTGCCGTAGATGCGCACGAAAATC
The DNA here is from genome assembly GCA_028538565.1 of Umbellularia californica. Classification (NCBI taxonomy): domain Eukaryota; kingdom Viridiplantae; phylum Streptophyta; class Magnoliopsida; order Laurales; family Lauraceae; genus Umbellularia; species Umbellularia californica. The sequence goes on along the minus strand of JAPQWN010000006.1, from coordinate 53,279,465 downwards.
CGCCCGGAGCCGTTTCGAGCACCGAACTGCCTGAAGTGTTTTCGAGACCCTAGAAACTCCCCAAAACCGTTTTTAACCGAAAAGCATCTCGAAATGTCCTAAAACGCGCATCTGAACATTTTCGTGCACAGGTGCCGTAGATGCACACGAAAATCCGTCCGGAGCCGTTTCGAGCACCGAACTGCCTGAAGTGTTTTCCAGACCCTAGAAACTCCCCAAAACCGTTTTTAACCGAAAAGCATCTCGAAATGTCCTAAAACGCGCATCTGAACATTTTCGTGCACAGGTGCCGTAGATGCGCACGAAAATCCGTCCGGAGCCGTTTCGAGCACCGAACTGCCTGAAGTGTTTTCCAGACCCTAGAAACTCCCCAAAACCGTTTTTAACCGAAAAGCATCTCGAAATGTCCTAAAACGCGCATCTGAACATTTTCGTGCACAGGTGCCGTAGATGCGCACGAAAATCCGTCCGGAGCCGTTTCGAGCACCGAACTGCCTGAAGTGTTTTCCAGACCCTAGAAACTCCCCAAAACCGTTTTTAACCGAAAAGCATCTCGAAATGTCCTAAAACGCGCATCTGAACATTTTCGTGACAGGTGCCGTAGATGCGCACGAAAATCCGCCCGGAGCCGTTTCGAGCACCGAACTGCCTGAAGTGTTTTCCAGACCCTAGAAACTCCCCAAAACCGTTTTTAACCGAAAAGCATCTCCAAATGTCCTAAAACGTGCGTCTGAACATTTTCGTGCACAGTTGCCGTAGATGCGCACGAAAATCCGCCCGGAGCCGTTTCGAGCACCGAACTTCCTGAAGTGTTTTCCAGACCCTAGAAACTCCCCAAAACCGTTTTTAACCGAAAACCATCTCGAAATGTCCTAAAACGCGCATCTGAACATTTTCGTGCACAGGTGCCGTAGATGCGCACGAAAATCCGTCCGGAGCCGTTTCGAGCACCGAACTGCCTGAAGTGTTTTCCAGACCCTAGAAACTCCCCAAAACCGTTTTTAACCGAAAAACATCTCGAAATGTCCTAAAACGCGCATCTGAACATTTTCGTGCACAGGTGCCGTAGATGCGCACGAAAATCCGTCCGGAGCCGTTTCGAGCACCGAACTGCCTGAAGTGTTTTCCAGACCCTAGAAACTCCCCAAAACCGTTTTTAACCGAAAAGCATCTCGAAATGTCCTAAAACGCGCATCTGAACATTTTCGTGCACAGGTGCCGTGGATGCGCACGAAAATCCGTCCGGAGCCGTTTCGAGCACCGAACTGCCTGAAGTGTTTTCCAGACCCTAGAAACTCCCCAAAACCGTTTTTAACCGAAAAGCATCTCGAAATGTCCTAAAACGCGCATCTGAACATTTTCGTGCACAGGTGCCGTGGATGCGCACGAAAATCCGTCCGGAGCCGTTTCCAGCGCCGAACTGCCTGAAGTGTTTTTCAGACCCTAGAAACTCCCCAAAACCGTTTTTAACCGAAAAGCATCTCGAGATGTCCTAAAACGCGCATCTGAACATTTTCGTGCACAGGTGCAGTAGATGCGCACGAAAATCCGTCCGGAGCCGTTTCCAGCGCCGAACTGCCTGAAGTGTTTTTCAGACCCTAGAAACTCCCCAAAACCGTTTTTAACCGAAAAGCATCTCGAAATGTCCTAAAACGCGCATCTGAACATTTTCATGCACAGGTGCCGTAGATGCGCACGAAAATCCGTCCGGAGCCGTTTCGAGCTCCGAACTGCCTGAAGTGTTTTCCAGACCCTAGAAACTCCCCAAAACCGTTTTTAACCGAAAAGCATCTCGAAATGTCCTAAAACGCGCATCTGAACATTTTCGTGCACAGGTGCCGTAGATGCGCACGAAAATCCGTCCGGAGCCGTTTCGAGCACCGAACTGCCTGAAGTGTTTTCCAGACCCTAGAAACTCCCCAAAACCGTTTTTAACCGAAAAGCATCTCGAAATGTCCTAAAACGCGCATCTGAACATTTTCGTGCACAGGTACCGTAGATGCGCACGAAAATCCGCCCGGAGCCGTTTCGAGCACCGAACTGCCTGAAGTGTTTTCCAGACCCTAGAAACTCCCCAAAACCGTTTTTAACCGAAAAGCATCTCGAAAATGTCCTAAAACGCGCATCTGAACATTTTCGTGCACAGGTGCCGTAGATGCGCACGAAAATCCGCCCGGAGCCGTTTCGAGCACCGAACTGCCTGAAGTGTTTTCCAGACCCTAGAAACTCTCCAAAACCGTTTTTAACCGAAAATCATCTCGAAATGTCCTAAAACGCGCATCTGAACATTTTCGTGCACAGGTGCCGTAGATGCGCACGAAAATCCGTCCGGAGCCGTTTCGAGCACCGAACTGCCTGAAGTGTTTTCCAGACCCTAGAAACTCCCCAAAACCGTTTTTAACCGAAAAGCATCTCGAAATGTCCTAAAACGCGCATCTGAACATTTTCGTGCACAGGTGCCGTAGATGCGCACGAAAATCCGTCCGGAGCCGTTTCGAGCACCGAACTGCCTGAAGTGTTTTCCAGACCCTAGAAACTCCCCAAAACCGTTTTTAACCGAAAAGCATCTCGAAATGTCCTAAAACGCGCATCTGAACATTTTCGTGCACAGGTGCCGTGGATGCGCACGAAAATCCGTCCGGAGCTGTTTCGAGCACCGAACTGCCTGAAGTGTTTTCCAGACCCTAGAAACTCCCCAAAACCGTTTTTAACCGAAAAGCATCTCGAGATGTCCTAAAACGCGCATCTGAACATTTTCGTGCACAGGTGCTGTAGATGCGCACGAAAATCCGCCCGGAGCCGTTTCGAGCACCGAACTGCCTGAAGTGTTTTCCAGACCCTAGAAACTCCCCAAAACCGTTTTTAACCGAAAAGCATCTCGAAAATGTCCTAAAACGCGCATCTGAACATTTTCGTGCACAGGTGCCGTAGATGCGCACGAAAATCCGCCCGGAGCCGTTTCGAGCACCGAACTGCCTGAAGTGTTTTCCAGACCCTAGAAACTCCCCAAAACCGTTTTTAACCGAAAAGCATCTCGAAATGTCCTAAAACGCGCATCTGAACATTTTCGTGCACAGGTGCCGTAGATGCGCACGAAAATCCGTCCGGAGCCGTTTCGAGCACCGAACTGCCTGAAGTGTTTTCCAGACCCTAGAAACTCCCCAAAACCGTTTTTAACCGAAAAGCATCTCGAAATGTCCTAAAACGCGCATCTGAACATTTTCGTGCACAGGTGCCGTGGATGCGCACGAAAATCCGTCCGGAGCTGTTTCGAGCACCGAACTGCCTGAAGTGTTTTCCAGACCCTAGAAACTCCCCAAAACCGTTTTTAACCGAAAAGCATCTCGAGATGTCCTAAAACGCGCATCTGAACATTTTCGTGCACAGGTGCCGTAGATGCGCACGAAAATCCGCCCGGAGCCGTTTCGAGCACCGAACTGCCTGAAGTGTTTTCCAGACCCTAGAAACTCCCCAAAACCGTTTTTAACCGAAAAGCATCTCGAAATGTCCTAAAACGCGCATCTGAACATTTTCGTGCACAGGTGCCGTAGATGCGCACGAAAATCCGCCCGGAGCCGTTTCGAGCACCGAACTGCCTGAAGTGTTTTCCAGACCCTAGAAACTCCCCAAAACCGTTTTTAACCGAAAAGCATCTCGAAATGTCCTAAAACGCGCATCTGAACATTTTCGTGCACAGGTGCCGTAGATGCGCACGAAAATCCGCCCGGAGCCGTTTCGAGCACCGAACTGCCTGAAGTGTTTTCCAGACCCTAGAAACTCCCCAAAACCGTTTTTAACCGAAAAGCATCTCGAAAATGTCCTAAAACGCGCATCTGAACATTTTCGTGCACAGGTGCCGTAGATGCGCACGAAAATCCGCCCGGAGCCGTTTCGAGCACCGAACTGCCTGAAGTGTTTTCCAGACCCTAGAAACTCCCCAAAACCGTTTTTAACCGAAAAGCATCTCGAAATGTCCTAAAACGCGCATCTGAACATTTTCGTGCACAGGTGCCGTAGATGCGCACGAAAATCGATCCGGAGCCGTTTCCAGCGCCGAACTGCCTGAAGTGTTTTCCGGACCCTAGAAACTCCCCAAAACCGTTTTTAACCGAAAAGCATCTCGAAATGTCCTAAAACGCGCATCTGAACATTTTCGTGCACAGGTGCCGTAGATGCGCACGAAAATCGATCCGGAGCCGTTTCCAGCGCCGAACTGCCTGAAGTGTTTTCCAGACCCTAGAAACTCCCCAAAACCGTTTTTAACCGAAAAGCATCTCGAAATGTCCTAAAACGCGCATCTGAACATTTTCGTGCACAGGTGCCGTAGATGCGTACGAAAATCCGCCCGGAGCCGTTTGGAGCACCGAACTGCCTGAAGTGTTTTCCAGACCCTAGAAACTCCCCAAAACCGTTTTTAACCGAAAAGCATCTCGAAATGTCCTAAAACGCGCATCTGAACATTTTCGTGCACAGGTGCCGTAGATGCGCACGAAAATCCGTCCGGAGCCGTTTCGAGCACCGAACTGCCTGAAGTGTTTTCCAGACCCTAGAAACTCCCCAAAACCGTTTTTAACCGAAAAGCATCTCGAAATGTCCTAAAACGCGCATCTGAACATTTTCGTGCACAGGTGCCGTAGATGCGCACGAAAATCCGTCCGGAGCCGTTTCGAGCACCGAACTGCCTGAAGTGTTTTCCAGACCCTAGAAACTCCCCAAAACCGTTTTTAACCGAAAAGCATCTCGAAATGTCCTAAAACGCGCATCTGAACATTTTCGTGACAGGTGCCGTAGATGCGCACGAAAATCCGCCCGGAGCCGTTTCGAGCACCGAACTGCCTGAAGTGTTTTCCAGACCCTAGAAACTCCCCAAAACCGTTTTTAACCGAAAAGCATCTCGAAATGTCCTAAAACGCGCATCTGAACATTTTCGTGCACAGGTGCCGTAGATGCGCACGAAAATCCGCCCGGAGCCGTTTCGAGCACCGAACTGCCTGAAGTGTTTTCCAGACCCTAGAAACTCCCCAAAACCGTTTTTAACCGAAAAGCATCTCGAAATGTCCTAAAACGCGCATCTGAACATTTTCGTGCACAGGTGCCGTAGATGCGCACGAAAATCCGCCCGGAGCCGTTTCGAGCACCGAACTGCCTGAAGTGTTTTCCAGACCCTAGAAACTCCCCAAAACCGTTTTTAACCGAAAAGCATCTCGAAATGTCCTAAAACGCGCATCTGAACATTTTCGTGCACAGGTGCCGTAGATGCGCACGAAAATCGATCCGGAGCCGTTTCCAGCGCCGAACTGCCTGAAGTGTTTTCCGGACCCTAGAAACTCCCCAAAACCGTTTTTAACCGAAAAGCATCTCGAAATGTCCTAAAACGCGCATCTGAACATTTTCGTGCACAGGTGCCGTAGATGCGCACGAAAATCGATCCGGAGCCGTTTCCAGCGCCGAACTGCCTGAAGTGTTTTCCAGACCCTAGAAACTCCCCAAAACCGTTTTTAACCGAAAAGCATCTCGAAATGTCCTAAAACGCGCATCTGAACATTTTCGTGCACAGGTGCCGTAGATGCGTACGAAAATCCGCCCGGAGCCGTTTGGAGCACCGAACTGCCTGAAGTGTTTTCCAGACCCTAGAAACTCCCCAAAACCGTTTTTAACCGAAAAGCATCTCGAAATGTCCTAAAACGCGCATCTGAACATTTTCGTGCACAGGTGCCGTAGATGCGCACGAAAATCCGTCCGGAGCCGTTTCGAGCACCGAACTGCCTGAAGTGTTTTCCAGACCCTAGAAACTCCCCAAAACCGTTTTTAACCGAAAAGCATCTCGAAATGTCCTAAAACGCGCATCTGAACATTTTCGTGCACAGGTGCCGTAGATGCGCACGAAAATCCGTCCGGAGCCGTTTCGAGCACCGAACTGCCTGAAGTGTTTTCCAGACCCTAGAAACTCCCCAAAACCGTTTTTAACCGAAAAGCATCTCGAAATGTCCTAAAACGCGCATCTGAACATTTTCGTGACAGGTGCCGTAGATGCGCACGAAAATCCGCCCGGAGCCGTTTCGAGCACCGAACTGCCTGAAGTGTTTTCCAGACCCTAGAAACTCCCCAAAAACGTTTTTAACCGAAAAGCATCTCCAAATGTCCTAAAACGCGCGTCTGAACATTTTCGTGCACAGTTGCCGTAGATGCGCACGAAAATCCGCCCGGAGCCGTTTCGAGCACCGAACTTCCTGAAGTGTTTTCCAGACCCTAGAAACTCCCCAAAACCGTTTTTAACCGAAAACCATCTCGAAATGTCCTAAAACGCGCATCTGAACATTTTCGTGCACAGGTGCCGTAGATGCGCACGAAAATCCGTCCGGAGCCGTTTCGAGCACCGAACTGCCTGAAGTGTTTTCCAGACCCTAGAAACTCCCCAAAACCGTTTTTAACCGAAAAGCATCTCGAAATGTCCTAAAACGCGCATCTGAACATTTTCGTGCACAGGTGCCGTGGATGCGCACGAAAATCCGTCCGGAGCCGTTTCCAGCGCCGAACTGCCTGAAGTGTTTTTCAGACCCTAGAAACTCCCCAAAACCGTTTTTAACCGAAAAGCATCTCGAGATGTCCTAAAACGCGCATCTGAACATTTTCGTGCACAGGTGCAGTAGATGCGTACGAAAATCCGTCCGGAGCCGTTTCCAGCGCCGAACTGCCTGAAGTGTTTTTCAGACCCTAGAAACTCCCCAAAACCGTTTTTAACCGAAAAGCATCTCGAAATGTCCTAAAACGCGCATCTGAACATTTTCGTGCACAGGTGCCGTAGATGCGCACGAAAATCCGTCCGGAGCCGTTTCGAGCACCGAACTGCCTGAAGTGTTTTCCAGACCCTAGAAACTCCCCAAAACCGTTTTTAACCGAAAAGCATCTCGAAATGTCCTAAAACGCGCATCTGAACATTTTCGTGCACAGGTGCCGTAGATGCGCACGAAAATCCGCCCGGAGCCGTTTGGAGCACCGAACTGCCTGAAGTGTTTTCCAGACCCTAGAAACTCCCCAAAACCGTTTTTAACCGAAAAGCATCTCGAAATGTCCTAAAACGCGCATCTGAACATTTTCGTGCACAGGTGCCGTAGATGCGCACGAAAATCCGCCCGGAGCCGTTTCGAGCACCGAACTGCCTGAAGTGTTTTCCAGACCCTAGAAACTCCCCAAAACCGTTTTTAACCGAAAAGCATCTCGAAATGTCCTAAAACGCGCATCTGAACATTTTCGTGCACAGGTGCCGTAGATGCGCACGAAAATCCGTCCGGAGCCGTTTCGAGCACCGAACTGCCTGAAGTGTTTTCCAGACCCTAGAAACTCCCCAAAACCGTTTTTAACCGAAAAGCATCTCGAAATGTCCTAAAACGCGCATCTGAACATTTTCGTGCACAGGTGCCGTAGATGCGCACGAAAATCCGCCCGGAGCCGTTTCGAGCACCGAACTGCCTGAAGTGTTTTCCAGACCCTAGAAACTCCCCAAAACCGTTTTTAACCGAAAAGCATCTCGAAAATGTCCTAAAACGCGCATCTGAACATTTTCGTGCACAGGTGCCGTAGATGCGCACGAAAATCCGCCCGGAGCCGTTTCGAGCACCGAACTGCCTGAAGTGTTTTCCAGACCCTAGAAACTCCCCAAAACCGTTTTTAACCGAAAATCATCTCGAAATGTCCTAAAACGCGCATCTGAACATTTTCGTGCACAGGTGCCGTAGATGCGCACGAAAATCCGTCCGGAGCCGTTTCGAGCACCGAACTGCCTGAAGTGTTTTCCAGACCCTAGAAACTCCCCAAAACCGTTTTTAACCGAAAAGCATCTCGAAATGTCCTAAAACGCGCATCTAAACATTTTCGTGCACAGGTGCCGCGGATGCGCACGAAAATCCGTCCGGAGCCGTTTCCAGCGCCGAACTGCCTGAAGTGTTTTTCAGACCCTAGAAACTCCCCAAAACCGTTTTTAACCGAAAAGCATCTCGAGATGTCCTAAAACGCGCATCTGAACATTTTCGTGCACAGGTGCAGTAGATGCGCACGAAAATCCGTCCGGAGCCGTTTCCAGCGCCGAACTGCCTGAAGTGTTTTTCAGACCCTAGAAACTCTACAAAACCGTTTTTAACCGAAAAGCATCTCGAAATGTCCTAAAACGCGCATCTGAACATTTTCGTGCACAGGTGCCGTAGATGCGCACGAAAATCCGCCCGGAGCCGTTTCGAGCACCGAACTGCCTGAAGTGTTTTCCAGACCCTAGAAACTCCCCAAAACCGTTTTTAACCGAAAAGCATCTCGAAATGTCCTAAAACGCGCATCTGAACATTTTCGTGCACAGGTGCCGTAGATGCGCACGAAAATCCGTCCGGAGCCGTTTCGAGCACCGAACTGCCTGAAGTGTTTTCCAGACCCTAGAAACTCCCCAAAACCGTTTTTAACCGAAAAGCATCTCGAAATGTCCTAAAACGCGCATCTGAACATTTTCGTGCACAGGTGCCGTAGATGCGCACGAAAATCCGCCCGGAGCCGTTTCGAGCACCGAACTGCCTGAAGTGTTTTCCAGACCCTAGAAACTCCCCAAAACCGTTTTTAACCGAAAAGCATCTCGAAAATGTCCTAAAACGCGCATCTGAACATTTTCGTGCACAGGTGCCGTAGATGCGCACGAAAATCCGCCCGGAGCCGTTTCGAGCACCGAACTGCCTGAAGTGTTTTCCAGACCCTAGAAACTCCCCAAAACCGTTTTTAACCGAAAATCATCTCGAAATGTCCTAAAACGCGCATCTGAACATTTTCGTGCACAGGTGCCGTAGATGCGCACGAAAATCCGTCCGGAGCCGTTTCGAGCACCGAACTGCCTGAAGTGTTTTCCAGACCCAAGAAACTCCCCAAAACCGTTTTTAACCGAAAAGCATCTCGAAATGTCCTAAAACGCGCATCTGAACATTTTCGTGCACAGGTGCCGCGGATGCGCACGAAAATCCGTCCGGAGCCGTTTCCAGCGCCGAACTGCCTGAAGTGTTTTTCAGACCCTAGAAACTCCCCAAAACCGTTTTTAACCGAAAAGCATCTCGAAATGTCCTAAAACGCGCATCTGAACATTTTCGTGCACAGGTGCCGTAGATGCGCACGAAAATCCGCCCGGAGCCGTTTCGAGCACCGAACTGCCTGAAGTGTTTTCCAGACCCTAGAAACTCCCCAAAACCGTTTTTAACCGAAAAGCATCTCGAAAATGTCCTAAAACGCGCATCTGAACATTTTCGTGCACAGGTGCCGTAGATGCGCACGAAAATCCGCCCGGAGCCGTTTCGAGCACCGAACTGCCTGAAGTGTTTTCCAGACCCTAGAAACTCCCCAAAACCGTTTTTAACCGAAAAGCATCTCGAAATGTCCTAAAACGCGCATCTGAACATTTTCGTGCACAGGTGCCGTAGATGCGCACGAAAATCCGTCCGGAGCCGTTTCGAGCACCGAACTGCCTGAAGTGTTTTCCAGACCCTAGAAACTCCCCAAAACCGTTTTTAACCGAAAAGCATCTCGAAATGTCCTAAAACGCGCATCTGAACATTTTCGTGCACAGGTGCCGTAGATGCGCACGAAAATCCGCCCGGAGCCGTTTCGAGCACCGAACTGCCTGAAGTGTTTTCCAGACCCTAGAAACTCCCCAAAACCGTTTTTAACCGAAAAGCATCTCGAAAATGTCCTAAAACGCGCATCTGAACATTTTCGTGCACAGGTACCGTAGATGCGCACGAAAATCCGCCCGGAGCCGTTTCGAGCACCGAACTGCCTGAAGTGTTTTCCAGACCCTAGAAACTCCCCATAACCGTTTTTAACCGAAAATCATCTCGAAATGTCCTAAAACGCGCATCTGAACATTTTCGTGCACAGGTGCCGTAGATGCGCACGAAAATCCGTCCGGAGCCGTTTCGAGCACCGAACTGCCTGAAGTGTTTTCCAGACCCTAGAAACTCCCCAAAACCGTTTTTAACCGAAAAGCATCTCGAAATGTCCTAAAACGCGCATCTGAACATTTTCGTGCACAGGTGCCGCGGATGCGCACGAAAATCCGTCCGGAGCCGTTTCCAGCGCCGAACTGCCTGAAGTGTTTTTCAGACCCTAGAAACTCCCCAAAACCGTTTTTAACCGAAAAGCATCTCGAGATGTCCTAAAACGCGCATCTGAACATTTTCGTGCACAGGTGCAGTAGATGCGCACGAAAATCCGTCCGGAGCCGTTTCCAGCGCCGAACTGCCTGAAGTGTTTTTCAGACCCTAGAAACTCCCCAAAACCGTTTTTAACCGAAAAGCATCTCGAAATGTCCTAAAACGCGCATCTGAACATTTTCGTGCACAGGTGCCGTAGATGCGCACGAAAATCCGCCCGGAGCCGTTTCGAGCACCGAACTGCCTGAAGTGTTTTCCAGACCCTAGAAACTCCCCAAAACCGTTTTTAACCGAAAAGCATCTCGAAAATGTCCTAAAACGCGCATCTGAACATTTTCGTGCACAGGTGCCGTAGATGCGCACGAAAATCCGCCCGGAGCCGTTTCGAGCACCGAACTGCCTGAAGTGTTTTCCAGACCCTAGAAACTCCCCAAAACCGTTTTTAACCGAAAAGCATCTCGAAATGTCCTAAAACGCGCATCTGAACATTTTCGTGCACAGGTGCCGTAGATGCGAACGAAAATCCGTCCGGAGCCGTTTCGAGCACCGAACTGCCTGAAGTGTTTTCCAGACCCTAGAAACTCCCCAAAACCGTTTTTAACCGAAAAGCATCTCGAAATGTCCTAAAACGCGCATCTGAACATTTTCGTGCACAGGTGCCGTAGATGCGCACGAAAATCCGCCCGGAGCCGTTTCGAGCACCGAACTGCCTGAAGTGTTTTCCAGACCCTAGAAACTACCCAAAACCGTTTTTAACCGAAAAGCATCTCGAAATGTCCTAAAACGCGCATCTGAACATTTTCGTGCACAGGTGCCGTAGATGCGCACGAAAATCCGTCCGGAGCCGTTTCGAGCACCGAACTGCCTGAAGTGTTTTCCAGACCCTAGAAACTCCCCAAAACCGTTTTTAACCGAAAAGCATCTCGAAATGTCCTAAAACGCGCATCTGAACATTTTCGTGCACAGGTGCCGTAGATGCGCACGAAAATCCGCCCGGAGCCGTTTCGAGCACCGAACTGCCTGAAGTGTTTTCCAGACCCTAGAAACTCCCCAAAACAGTTTTTAACCGAAAAGCATCTCGAAAATGTCCTAAAACGCGCATCTGAACATTTTCGTGCACAGGTGCCGTAGATGCGCACGAAAATCCGCCCGGAGCCGTTTCGAGCACCGAACTGCCTGAAGTGTTTTCCAGACCCTAGAAACTCCCCAAAACCGTTTTTAACCGAAAAGCATCTCGAAATGTCCTAAAACGCGCATCTGAACATTTTCGTGCACAGGTGCCGTAGATGCGCACGAAAATCCGTCCGGAGCCGTTTCGAGCACCGAACTGCCTGAAGTGTTTTCCAGACCCTAGAAACTCCCCAAAACCGTTTTTAACCGAAAAGCATCTCGAAATGTCCTAAAACGCGCATCTGAACATTTTCGTGCACAGGTGCCGTAGATGCGCACGAAAATCCGTCCGGAGCCGTTTCGAGCACCGAACTGCCTGAAGTGTTTTCCAGACCCTAGAAACTCCCCAAAACCGTTTTTAACCGAAAAGCATCTCGAAATGTCCTAAAACGCGCATCTGAACATTTTCGTGCACAGGTGCCGCGGATGCGCACGAAAATCCGTCCGGAGCCGTTTCCAGCGCCGAACTGCCTGAAGTGTTTTTCAGACCCTAGAAACACCCCAAAACCGTTTTTAACCGAAAAGCATCTCGAGATGTCCTAAAACGCGCATCTGAACATTTTCGTGCACAGGTGCAGTAGATGCGCACGAAAATCCGTCCGGAGCCGTTTCCAGCGCCGAACTGCCTGAAGTGTTTTTCAGACCCTAGAAACTCCCCAAAACCGTTTTTAACCGAAAAGCATCTCGAAATGTCCTAAAACGCGCATCTGAACATTTTCGTGCACAGGTGCCGTAGATGCGTACGAAAATCCGCCCGGAGCCGTTTCGAGCACCGAACTGCCTGAAGTGCTTTCCAGACCCTAGAAACTCCCCAAAACCGTTTTTAACCGAAAAGCATCTCGAAAATGTCCTAAAACGCGCATCTGAACATTTTCGTGCACAGGTGCCGTAGATGCGCACGAAAATCCGCCCGGAGCCGTTTCGAGCACCGAACTGCCTGAAGTGTTTTCCAGACCCTAGAAACTCCCCAAAACCGTTTTTAACCGAAAAGCATCTCGAAATGTCCTAAAACGCGCATCTGAACATTTTCGTGCACAGGTGCCGTAGATGCGCACGAAAATCCGCCCGGAGCCGTTTCGAGCACCGAACTGCCTGAAGTGTTTTCCAGACCCTAGAAACTCCCCAAAACCGTTTTTAACCGAAAATCATCTCGAAATGTCCTAAAACGCGCATCTGAACATTTTCGTGCACAGGTGCCGTAGATGCGCACGAAAATCCGTCCGGAGCCGTTTCGAGCACCGAACTGCCTGAAGTGTTTTCCAGACCCTAGAAACTCCCCAAAACCGTTTTTAACCGAAAAGCATCTCGAAATGTCCTAAAACGCGCATCTGAACATTTTCGTGCACAGGTGCCGCGGATGCGCACGAAAATCCGTCCGGAGCCGTTTCCAGCGCCGAACTGCCTGAAGTGTTTTTCAGACCCTAGAAACTCCCCAAAACCGTTTTTAACCGAAAAGCATCTCGAAATGTCCTAAAACGCGCATCTGAACATTTTCGTGCACAGGTGCCGTAGATGCGCACGAAAATCCGCCCGGAGCCGTTTCGAGCACCGAACTGCCTGAAGTGTTTTCCAGACCCTAGAAACTCCCCAAAACCGTTTTTAACCGAAAAGCATCTCGAAAATGTCCTAAAACGCGCATCTGAACATTTTCGTGCACAGGTGCCGTAGATGCGCACGAAAATCCGCCCGGAGCCGTTTCGAGCACCGAACTGCCTGAAGTGTTTTCCAGACCCTAGAAACTCCCCAAAACCGTTTTTAACCGAAAAGCATCTCGAAATGTCCTAAAACGCGCATCTGAACATTTTCGTGCACAGGTGCCGTAGATGCGCACGAAAATCCGTCCGGAGCCGTTTCGAGCACCGAACTGCCTGAAGTGTTTTCCAGACCCTAGAAACTCCCCAAAACCGTTTTTAACCGAAAAGCATCTCGAAATGTCCTAAAACGCGCATCTGAACATTTTCGTGCACAGGTGCCGTAGATGCGCACGAAAATCCGCCCGGAGCCGTTTCGAGCACCGAACTGCCTGAAGTGTTTTCCAGACCCTAGAAACTCCCCAAAACCGTTTTTAACCGAAAAGCATCTCGAAAATGTCCTAAAACGCGCATCTGAACATTTTCGTGCACAGGTGCCGTAGATGCGCACGAAAATCCGCCCGGAGCCGTTTCGAGCACCGAACTGCCTGAAGTGTTTTCCAGACCCTAGAAACTCCCCATAACCGTTTTTAACCGAAAATCATCTCGAAATGTCCTAAAACGCGCATCTGAACATTTTCGTGCACAGGTGCCGTAGATGCGCACGAAAATCCGTCCGGAGCCGTTTCGAGCACCGAACTGCCTGAAGTGTTTTCCAGACCCTAGAAACTCCCCAAAACCGTTTTTAACCGAAAAGCATCTCGAAATGTCCTAAAACGCGCATCTGAACATTTTCGTGCACAGGTGCCGCGGATGCGCACGAAAATCCGTCCGGAGCCGTTTCCAGCGCCGAACTGCCTGAAGTGTTTTTCAGACCCTAGAAACTCCCCAAAACCGTTTTTAACCGAAAAGCATCTCGAGATGTCCTAAAACGCGCATCTGAACATTTTCGTGCACAGGTGCAGTAGATGCGCACGAAAATCCGTCCGGAGCCGTTTCCAGCGCCGAACTGCCTGAAGTGTTTTTCAGACCCTAGAAACTCCCCAAAACCGTTTTTAACCGAAAAGCATCTCGAAATGTCCTAAAACGCGCATCTGAACATTTTCGTGCACAGGTGCCGTAGATGCGCACGAAAATCCGCCCGGAGCCGTTTCGAGCACCGAACTGCCTGAAGTGTTTTCCAGACCCTAGAAACTCCCCAAAACCGTTTTTAACCGAAAAGCATCTCGAAAATGTCCTAAAACGCGCATCTGAACATTTTCGTGCACAGGTGCCGTAGATGCGCACGAAAATCCGCCCGGAGCCGTTTCGAGCACCGAACTGCCTGAAGTGTTTTCCAGACCCTAGAAACTCCCCAAAACCGTTTTTAACCGAAAAGCATCTCGAAATGTCCTAAAACGCGCATCTGAACATTTTCGTGCACAGGTGCCGTAGATGCGCACGAAAATCCGTCCGGAGCCGTTTCGAGCACCGAACTGCCTGAAGTGTTTTCCAGACCCTAGAAACTCCCCAAAACCGTTTTTAACCGAAAAGCATCTCGAAATGTCCTAAAACGCGCATCTGAACATTTTCGTGCACAGGTGCCGTAGATGCGCACGAAAATCCGCCCGGAGCCGTTTCGAGCACCGAACTGCCTGAAGTGTTTTCCAGACCCTAGAAACTCCCCAAAACCGTTTTTAACCGAAAATCATCTCGAAATGTCCTAAAACGCGCATCTGAACATTTTCGTGCACAGGTGCCGTAGATGCGCACGAAAATCCGTCCGGAGCCGTTTCGAGCACCGAACTGCCTGAAGTGTTTTCCAGACCCTAGAAACTCCCCAAAACCGTTTTTAACCGAAAAGCATCTCGAAATGTCCTAAAACGCGCATCTGAACATTTTCGTGCACAGGTGCCGCGGATGCGCACGAAAATCCGTCCGGAGCCGTTTCCAGCGCCGAACTGCCTGAAGTGTTTTTCAGACCCTAGAAACTCCCCAAAACCGTTTTTAACCGAAAAGCATCTCGAAATGTCCTAAAACGCGCATCTGAACATTTTCGTGCACAGGTGCCGTAGATGCGCACGAAAATCCGCCCGGAGCCGTTTCGAGCACCGAACTGCCTGAAGTGTTTTCCAGACCCTAGAAACTCCCCAAAACCGTTTTTAACCGAAAAGCATCTCGAAAATGTCCTAAAACGCGCATCTGAACATTTTCGTGCACAGGTGCCGTAGATGCGCACGAAAATCCGCCCGGAGCCGTTTCGAGCACCGAACTGCCTGAAGTGTTTTCCAGACCCTAGAAACTCCCCAAAACCGTTTTTAACCGAAAAGCATCTCGAAATGTCCTAAAACGCGCATCTGAACATTTTCGTGCACAGGTGCCGTAGATGCGCACGAAAATCCGTCCGGAGCCGTTTCGAGCACCGAACTGCCTGAAGTGTTTTCCAGACCCTAGAAACTCCCCAAAACCGTTTTTAACCGAAAAGCATCTCGAAATGTCCTAAAACGCGCATCTGAACATTTTCGTGCACAGGTGCCGTAGATGCGCACGAAAATCCGCCCGGAGCCGTTTCGAGCACCGAACTGCCTGAAGTGTTTTCCAGACCCTAGAAACTCCCCAAAACCGTTTTTAACCGAAAAGCATCTCGAAAATGTCCTAAAACGCGCATCTGAACATTTTCGTGCACAGGTGCCGTAGATGCGCACGAAAATCCGCCCGGAGCCGTTTCGAGCACCGAACTGCCTGAAGTGTTTTCCAGACCCTAGAAACTCCCCATAACCGTTTTTAACCGAAAATCATCTCGAAATGTCCTAAAACGCGCATCTGAACATTTTCGTGCACAGGTGCCGTAGATGCGCACGAAAATCCGTCCGGAGCCGTTTCGAGCACCGAACTGCCTGAAGTGTTTTCCAGACCCTAGAAACTCCCCAAAACCGTTTTTAACCGAAAAGCATCTCGAAATGTCCTAAAACGCGCATCTGAACATTTTCGTGCACAGGTGCCGCGGATGCGCACGAAAATCCGTCCGGAGCCGTTTCCAGCGCCGAACTGCCTGAAGTGTTTTTCAGACCCTAGAAACTCCCCAAAACCGTTTTTAACCGAAAAGCATCTCGAGATGTCCTAAAACGCGCATCTGAACATTTTCGTGCACAGGTGCAGTAGATGCGCACGAAAATCCGTCCGGAGCCGTTTCCAGCGCCGAACTGCCTGAAGTGTTTTTCAGACCCTAGAAACTCCCCAAAACCGTTTTTAACCGAAAAGCATCTCGAAATGTCCTAAAACGCGCATCTGAACATTTTCGTGCACAGGTGCCGTAGATGCGCACGAAAATCCGCCCGGAGCCGTTTCGAGCACCGAACTGCCTGAAGTGTTTTCCAGACCCTAGAAACTCCCCAAAACCGTTTTTAACCGAAAAGCATCTCGAAAATGTCCTAAAACGCGCATCTGAACATTTTCGTGCACAGGTGCCGTAGATGCGCACGAAAATCCGCCCGGAGCCGTTTCGAGCACCGAACTGCCTGAAGTGTTTTCCAGACCCTAGAAACTCCCCAAAACCGTTTTTAACCGAAAAGCATCTCGAAATGTCCTAAAACGCGCATCTGAACATTTTCGTGCACAGGTGCCGTAGATGCGCAAGAAAATCCGCCCGGAGCCGTTTCGAGCACCGAACTGCCTGAAGTGTTTTCCAGACCCTAGAAACTACCCAAAACCGTTTTTAACCGAAAAGCATCTCGAAATGTCCTAAAACGCGCATCTGAACATTTTCGTGCACAGGTGCCGTAGATGCGCACGAAAATCCGTCCGGAGCCGTTTCGAGCACCGAACTGCCTGAAGTGTTTTCCAGACCCTAGAAACTCCCCAAAACCGTTTTTAACCGAAAAGCATCTCGAAATGTCCTAAAACGCGCATCTGAACATTTTCGTGCACAGGTGCCGTAGATGCGCACGAAAATCCGCCCGGAGCCGTTTCGAGCACCGAACTGCCTGAAGTGTTTTCCAGACCCTAGAAACTCCCCAAAACAGTTTTTAACCGAAAAGCATCTCGAAAATGTCCTAAAACGCGCATCTGAACATTTTCGTGCACAGGTGCCGTAGATGCGCACGAAAATCCGCCCGGAGCCGTTTCGAGCACCGAACTGCCTGAAGTGTTTTCCAGACCCTAGAAACTCCCCAAAACCGTTTTTAACCGAAAATCATCTCGAAATGTCCTAAAACGCGCATCTGAACATTTTCGTGCACAGGTGCCGTAGATGCGCACGAAAATCCGTCCGGAGCCGTTTCGAGCACCGAACTGCCTGAAGTGTTTTCCAGACCCTAGAAACTCCCCAAAACCGTTTTTAACCGAAAAGCATCTCGAAATGTCCTAAAACGCGCATCTGAACATTTTCGTGCACAGGTGCCGCGGATGCGCACGAAAATCCGTCCGGAGCCGTTTCCAGCGCCGAACTGCCTGAAGTGTTTTTCAGACCCTAGAAACACCCCAAAACCGTTTTTAACCGAAAAGCATCTCGAGATGTCCTAAAACGCGCATCTGAACATTTTCGTGCACAGGTGCAGTAGATGCGCACGAAAATCCGTCCGGAGCCGTTTCCAGCGCCGAACTGCCTGAAGTGTTTTTCAGACCCTAGAAACTCCCCAAAACCGTTTTTAACCGAAAAGCATCTCGAAATGTCCTAAAACGCGCATCTGAACATTTTCGTGCACAGGTGCCGTAGATGCGTACGAAAATCCGCCCGGAGCCGTTTCGAGCACCGAACTGCCTGAAGTGCTTTCCAGACCCTAGAAACTCCCCAAAACCGTTTTTAACCGAAAAGCATCTCGAAAATGTCCTAAAACGCGCATCTGAACATTTTCGTGCACAGGTGCCGTAGATGCGCACGAAAATCCGCCCGGAGCCGTTTCGAGCACCGAACTGCCTGAAGTGTTTTCCAGACCCTAGAAACTCCCCAAAACCGTTTTTAACCGAAAAGCATCTCGAAATGTCCTAAAACGCGCATCTGAACATTTTCGTGCACAGGTGCCGTAGATGCGCACGAAAATCCGTCCGGAGCCGTTTCGAGCACCGAACTGCCTGAAGTGTTTTCCAGACCCTAGAAACTCCCCAAAACCGTTTTTAACCGAAAAGCATCTCGAAATGTCCTAAAACGCGCATCTGAACATTTTCGTGCACAGGTGCCGTAGATGCGCACGAAAATCCGTCCGGAGCCGTTTCGAGCACCGAACTGCCTGAAGTGTTTTCCAGACCCTAGAAACTCCCCAAAACCGTTTTTAACCGAAAAGCATCTCGAAATATCCTAAAACGCGCATCTGAACATTTTCGTGCACAGGTGCCGTAGATGCGCACGAAAATCCGCCCGGAGCCGTTTCGAGCACCGAACTGCCTGAAGTGTTTTCCAGACCCTAGAAACTCCCCAAAACCGTTTTTAACCGAAAAGCATCTCGAAATGTCCTAAAACGCGCATCTGAACATTTTCGTGCACAGGTGCCGTAGATGCGCACGAAAATCCGCCCGGAGCCGTTTGGAGCACCGAACTGCCTGAAGTGTTTTCCAGACCCTAGAAACTCCCCAAAACCGTTTTTAACCGAAAAGCATCTCGAAATGTCCTAAAACGCGCATCTGAACATTTTCGTGCACAGGTGCCGTAGATGCGCACGAAAATCCGTCCGGAGCCGTTTCGAGCACCGAACTGCCTGAAGTGTTTTCCAGACCCTAGAAACTCCCCAAAACCGTTTTTAACCGAAAAGCATCTCGAAATGTCCTAAAACGCGCATCTGAACATTTTCGTGCACAGGTGCCGTAGATGCGCACGAAAATCCGTCCGGAGCCGTTTCGAGCACCGAACTGCCTGAAGTGTTTTCCAGACCCTAGAAACTCCCCAAAACCGTTTTTAACCGAAAAGCATCTCGAAATGTCCTAAAACGCGCATCTGAACATTTTCGTGCACAGGTGCCGCGGATGCGCACGAAAATCCGTCCGGAGCCGTTTCCAGCGCCGAACTGCCTGAAGTGTTTTTCAGACCCTAGAAACTCCCCAAAACCGTTTTTAACCGAAAAGCATCTCGAAATGTCCTAAAACGCGCATCTGAACATTTTCGTGCACAGGTGCCGTAGATGCGCACGAAAATCCGTCCGGAGCCGTTTCGAGCACCGAACTGCCTGAAGTGTTTTCCAGACCCTAGAAACTCCCCAAAACCGTTTTTAACCGAAAATCATCTCGAAATGTCCTAAAACGCGCATCTGAACATTTTCGTGCACAGGTGCCGTAGATGCGCACGAAAATCCGTCCGGAGCCGTTTCGAGCACCGAACTGCCTGAAGTGTTTTCCAGACCCTAGAAACTCCCCAAAACCGTTTTTAACCGAAAAGCATCTCGAAATGTCCTAAAACGCGCATCTGAACATTTTCGTGCACAGGTGCCGTAGATGCGCACGAAAATCCGTCCGGAGCCGTTTCGAGCACCGAACTGCCTGAAGTGTTTTCCAGACCCTAGAAACTCCCCAAAACCGTTTTTAACCGAAAAGCATCTCGAAATGTCCTAAAACGCGCATCTGAACATTTTCGTGCACAGGTGCCGTAGATGCGCACGAAAATCCGTCCGGAGCCGTTTGGAGCACCGAACTGCCTGAAGTGTTTTCCAGACCCTAGAAACTCCCCAAAACCGTTTTTAACCGAAAAGCATCTCGAGATGTCCTAAAACGCGCATCTGAACATTTTCGTGCACAGGTGCAGTAGATGCGCACGAAAATCCGCCCGGAGCCGTTTCGAGCACCGAACTGCCTGAAGTGTTTTCCAGACCCTAGAAACTCCCCAAAACCGTTTTTAACCGAAAAGCATCTCGAAATGTCCTAAAACGCGCATCTGAACATTTTCGTGCACAGGTGCCGTAGATGCGCACGAAAATCCGTCCGGAGCCGTTTCGAGCACCGAACTGCCTGAAGTGTTTTCCAGACCCTAGAAACTCCCCAAAACCGTTTTTAACCGAAAAGCATCTCGAAATGTCCTAAAACGCGCATCTGAACATTTTCGTGCACAGGTGCCGTAGATGCGCACGAAAATCCGCCCGGAGCCGTTTCGAGCACTGAACTGCCTGAAGTGTTTTCCAGACCCTAGAAACTCCCCAAAACCGTTTTTAACCGAAAAGCATCTCGAAAATGTCCTAAAACGCGCATCTGAACATTTTCGTGCACAGGTGCCGTAGATGCGCACGAAAATCCGCCCGGAGCCGTTTCGAGCACCGAACTGCCTGAAGTGTTTTCCAGACCCTAGAAACTCCCCAAAACCGTTTTTAACCGAAAATCATCTCGAAATGTCCTAAAACGCGCATCTGAACATTTTCGTGCACAGGTGCCGTAGATGCGCACGAAAATCCGTCCGGAGCCGTTTCGAGCACCGAACTGCCTGAAGTGTTTTCCAGACCCTAGAAACTCCCCAAAACCGTTTTTAACCGAAAAGCATCTCGAAATGTCCTAAAACGCGCATCTGAACATTTTCGTGCACGGGTGCCGTAGATGCGCACGAAAATCCGTCCGGAGCCGTTTCGAGCACCGAACTGCCTGAAGTGTTTTCCAGACCCTAGAAACTCCCCAAAACCGTTTTTAACCGAAAAGCATCTCGAAATGTCCTAAAACGAGCATCTGAATATTTTCGTGCACAGGTGCCGTAGATGCGCACGAAAATCCGCCCGGAGCCGTTTCGAGCACCGAACTGCCTGAAGTGTTTTCCAGACCCTAGAAACTCCCCAAAACCGTTTTTAACCGAAAAGCATCTCGAAATGTCCTAAAACGCGCATCTGAACATTTTCGTGCACAGGTGCCGTAGATGCGCACGAAAATCCGTCCGGAGCCGTTTCAAGCCCCGAACTGCCTGAAGTGTTTTCCAGACCCTAGAAACTCCCCAAAACCGTTTTTAACCGAAAAGCATCTCGAAATGTCCTAAAACGCGCATCTGAACATTTTCGTGCACAGGTGCCGTAGATGCGCACGAAAATCCGTCCGGAGCCGTTTCGAGCACCGAACGGCCTGAAGTGTTTTCCAGACCCTAGAAACTCCCCAAAACCGTTTTTAACCGAAAAGCATCTCGAAATGTCCTAAAACGCGCATCTGAACATTTTCGTGCACAGGTGCCGTAGATGCGCACGAAAATCCGCCCGGAGCCGTTTCGAGCACCGAACTGCCTGAAGTGTTTTCCAGACCCTAGAAACTCCCCAAAACCGTTTTTAACCGAAAAGCATCTCGAAATGTCCTAAAACGCGCATCTGAACATTTTCGTGCACGGGTGCCGTAGATGCGCACGAAAATCCGTCCGGAGCCGTTTCGAGCACCGAACTGCCTGAAGTGTTTTCCAGACCCTAGAAACTCCCCAAAACCGTTTTTAACCGAAAAGCATCTCGAAATGTCCTAAAACGCGCATCTGAACATTTTCGTGCACAGGTGCCGTAGAAGCGCACGAAAATCCGTCCGGAGCCGTTTCGAGCACCGAACTGCCTGAAGTGTTTTCCAGACCCTAGAAACTCCCCAAAACCGTTTTTAACCGAAAAGCATCTCGAAATGTCCTAAAACGCGCATCTGAACATTTTCGTGCACAGGTGCCGCGGATGCGCACGAAAATCCGTCCGGAGCCGTTTCCAGCGCCGAACTGCCTGAAGTGTTTTTCAGACCCTAGAAACTCCCCAAAACCGTTTTTAACCGAAAAGCATCTCGAGATGTCCTAAAACGCGCATCTGAACATTTTCGTGCACAGGTGCAGTAGATGCGCACGAAAATCCGTCCGGAGCCGTTTCCAGCGCCGAACTGCCTGAAGTGTTTTTCAGACCCTAGAAACTCCCCAAAACCGTTTTTAACCGAAAAGCATCTCGAAATGTCCTAAAACGCGCATCTGAACATTTTCGTGCACAGGTGCCGTAGATGCGCACGAAAATCCGCCCGGAGCCGTTTCGAGCACCGAACTGCCTGAAGTGTTTTCCAGACCCTAGAAACTCCCCAAAACCGTTTTTAACCGAAAAGCATCTCCAAATGTCCTAAAACGCGCGTCTGAACATTTTCGTGCACAGTTGCCGTAGATGCGCACGAAAATCCGCCCGGAGCCGTTTCGAGCACCGAACTGCCTGAAGTGTTTTCCAGACCCTAGAAACTCCCCAAAACCGTTTTTAACCGAAAAGCATCTCGAAATGTCCTAAAACGCGCATCTGAACATTTTCGTGCACAGGTGCCGTAGATGCGCACGAAAATCCGCCCGGAGCCGTTTCGAGCACCGAACTGCCTGAAGTGTTTTCCAGACCCTAGAAACTCCCCAAAACCGTTTTTAACCGAAAAGCATCTCGAAAATGTCCTAAAACGCGCATCTGAACATTTTCGTGCACAGGTGCCGTAGATGCGCACGAAAATCCGCCCGGAGCCGTTTCGAGCACCGAACTGCCTGAAGTGTTTTCCAGACCCTAGAAACTCCCCAAAACCATTTTTAACCGAAAAGCATCTCGAAATGTCCTAAAACGCGCATCTGAACATTTTCGTGCACAGGTACCGTAGATGCGCACGAAAATCCGTCCGGAGCCGTTTCGAGCACCGAACTGCCTGAAGTGTTTTCCAGACCCTAGAAACTCCCCAAAACCGTTTTTAACCGAAAAGCATCTCGAAATGTCCTAAAACGCGCATCTGAACATTTTCGTGCACAGGTGCCGTAGATGCGCACGAAAATCCGTCCGGAGCCGTTTCGAGCACCGAACTGCCTGAAGTGTTTTCCAGACCCTAGAAACTCCCCAAAACCGTTTTTAACCGAAAAGCATGTCGAAATGTCCTAAAACGCGCATCTGAACATTTTCGTGCACAGGTGCCGTAGATGCGCACGAAAATCCGTCCGGAGCCGTTTCGAGCACCGAACTGCCTGAAGTGTTTTCCAGACCCTAGAAACTCCCCAAAACCGTTTTTAACCGAAAAGCATCTCGAAATGTCCTAAAACGCGCATCTGAACATTTTCGTGCACAGGTGCCGTAGATGCGCACGAAAATCCGCCCGGAGCCGTTTCGAGCACCGAACTGCCTGAAGTGTTTTCCAGACCCTAGAAACTCCCCAAAACCGTTTTTAACCGAAAAGCATCTCGAAATGTCCTAAAACGCGCATCTGAACATTTTCGTGCACAGGTGCCGTAGATGCGCACGAAAATCCGTCCGGAGCCGTTTCGAGCACCGAACTGCCTGAAGTGTTTTCCAGACCCTAGAAACTCCCCAAAACCGTTTTTAACCGAAAAGCATTTCGAAATGTCCTAAAACGCGCATCTGAACATTTTCGTGCACAGGTGCCGTAGATGCGCACGAAAATCCGTCCGGAGCCGTTTCGAGCACCGAACTGCCTGAAGTGTTTTCCAGACCCTAGAAACTCCCCAAAACCGTTTTTAACCGAAAAGCATCTCGAAATGTCCTAAAACGCGCATCTGAACATTTTCGTGCACAGGTGCCGTAGATGCGCACGAAAATCCGCCCGGAGCCGTTTCGAGCACCGAACTGCCTGAAGTGTTTTCCAGACCCTAGAAACTCCCGAAAACCGTTTTTAACCGAAAAGCATCTCGAAATGTCCTAAAACGCGCATCTGAACATTTTCGTGCACAGGTGCCGTAGATGCGCACGAAAATCCGTCCGGAGCCGTTTCGAGCACCGAACTGCCTGAAGTGTTTTCCAGACCCTAGAAACTCCCCAAAACCGTTTTTAACCGAAAAGCATCATGAAATGTCCTAAAACGCGCATCTGAACATTTTCGTGCACAGGTGCCGTAGATGCGCACGAAAATCCGTCCGGAGCCGTTTCGAGCACCGAACTGCCTGAAGTGTTTTTCAGACCCTAGAAACACCCCAAAACCGTTTTTAACCGAAAAGCATCTCGAGATGTCCTAAAACGCGCATCTGAACATTTTCGTGCACAGGTGCAGTAGATGCGCACGAAAATCCGTCCGGAGCCGTTTCCAGCGCCGAACTGCCTGAAGTGTTTTTCAGACCCTAGAAACTCCCCAAAACCGTTTTTAACCGAAAAGCATCTCGAAATGTCCTAAAACGCGCATCTGAACATTTTCGTGCACAGGTGCCGTAGATGCGTACGAAAATCCGCCCGGAGCCGTTTCGAGCACCGAACTGCCTGAAGTGCTTTCCAGACCCTAGAAACTCCCCAAAACCGTTTTTAACCGAAAAGCATCTCGAAAATGTCCTAAAACGCGCATCTGAACATTTTCGTGCACAGGTGCCGTAGATGCGCACGAAAATCCGCCCGGAGCCGTTTCGAGCACCGAACTGCCTGAAGTGTTTTCCAGACCCTAGAAACTCCCCAAAACCGTTTTTAACCGAAAAGCATCTCGAAATGTCCTAAAACGCGCATCTGAACATTTTCGTGCACAGGTGCCGTAGATGCGCACGAAAATCCGTCCGGAGCCGTTTCGAGCACCGAACTGCCTGAAGTGTTTTCCAGACCCTAGAAACTCCCCAAAACCGTTTTTAACCGAAAAGCATCTCGAAATGTCCTAAAACGCGCATCTGAACATTTTCGTGCACAGGTGCCGTAGATGCGCACGAAAATCCGTCCGGAGCCGTTTCGAGCACCGAACTGCCTGAAGTGTTTTCCAGACCCTAGAAACTCCCCAAAACCGTTTTTAACCGAAAAGCATCTCGAAATATCCTAAAACGCGCATCTGAACATTTTCGTGCACAGGTGCCGTAGATGCGCACGAAAATCCGCCCGGAGCCGTTTCGAGCACCGAACTGCCTGAAGTGTTTTCCAGACCCTAGAAACTCCCCAAAACCGTTTTTAACCGAAAAGCATCTCGAAATGTCCTAAAACGCGCATCTGAACATTTTCGTGCACAGGTGCCGTAGATGCGCACGAAAATCCGCCCGGAGCCGTTTGGAGCACCGAACTGCCTGAAGTGTTTTCCAGACCCTAGAAACTCCCCAAAACCGTTTTTAACCAAAAAGCATCTCGAAATGTCCTAAAACGCGCATCTGAACATTTTCGTGCACAGGTGCCGTAGATGCGCACGAAAATCCGTCCGGAGCCGTTTCGAGCACCGAACTGCCTGAAGTGTTTTCCAGACCCTAGAAACTCCCCAAAACCGTTTTTAACCGAAAAGCATCTCGAAATGTCCTAAAACGCGCATCTGAACATTTTCGTGCACAGGTGCCGTAGATGCGCACGAAAATCCGTCCGGAGCCGTTTCGAGCACCGAACTGCCTGAAGTGTTTTCCAGACCCTAGAAACTCCCCAAAACCGTTTTTAACCGAAAAGCATCTCGAAATGTCCTAAAACGCGCATCTGAACATTTTCGTGCACAGGT
Organism: Umbellularia californica; assembly: GCA_028538565.1. Classification (NCBI taxonomy): domain Eukaryota; kingdom Viridiplantae; phylum Streptophyta; class Magnoliopsida; order Laurales; family Lauraceae; genus Umbellularia; species Umbellularia californica. The sequence continues at coordinate 53,254,204 of JAPQWN010000006.1, read as the reverse complement.
GCCGCGGATGCGCACGAAAATCCGTCCGGAGCCGTTTCCAGCGCCGAACTGCCTGAAGTGTTTTTCAGACCCTAGAAACTCCCCAAAACCGTTTTTAACCGAAAAGCATCTCGAAATGTCCTAAAACGCGCATCTGAACATTTTCGTGCACAGGTGCCGTAGATGCGCACGAAAATCCGTCCGGAGCCGTTTCGAGCACCGAACTGCCTGAAGTGTTTTCCAGACCCTAGAAACTCCCCAAAACCGTTTTTAACCGAAAATCATCTCGAAATGTCCTAAAACGCGCATCTGAACATTTTCGTGCACAGGTGCCGTAGATGCGCACGAAAATCCGTCCGGAGCCGTTTCGAGCACCGAACTGCCTGAAGTGTTTTCCAGACCCTAGAAACTCCCCAAAACCGTTTTTAACCGAAAAGCATCTCGAAATGTCCTAAAACGCGCATCTGAACATTTTCGTGCACAGGTGCCGTAGATGCGCACGAAAATCCGTCCGGAGCCGTTTCGAGCACCGAACTGCCTGAAGTGTTTTCCAGACCCTAGAAACTCCCCAAAACCGTTTTTAACCGAAAAGCATCTCGAAATGTCCTAAAACGCGCATCTGAACATTTTCGTGCACAGGTGCCGTAGATGCGCACGAAAATCCGTCCGGAGCCGTTTGGAGCACCGAACTGCCTGAAGTGTTTTCCAGACCCTAGAAACTCCCCAAAACCGTTTTTAACCGAAAAGCATCTCGAGATGTCCTAAAACGCGCATCTGAACATTTTCGTGCACAGGTGCAGTAGATGCGCACGAAAATCCGCCCGGAGCCGTTTCGAGCACCGAACTGCCTGAAGTGTTTTCCAGACCCTAGAAACTCCCCAAAACCGTTTTTAACCGAAAAGCATCTCGAAATGTCCTAAAACGCGCATCTGAACATTTTCGTGCACAGGTGCCGTAGATGCGCACGAAAATCCGTCCGGAGCCGTTTCGAGCACCGAACTGCCTGAAGTGTTTTCCAGACCCTAGAAACTCCCCAAAACCGTTTTTAACCGAAAAGCATCTCGAAATGTCCTAAAACGCGCATCTGAACATTTTCGTGCACAGGTGCCGTAGATGCGCACGAAAATCCGCCCGGAGCCGTTTCGAGCACTGAACTGCCTGAAGTGTTTTCCAGACCCTAGAAACTCCCCAAAACCGTTTTTAACCGAAAAGCATCTCGAAAATGTCCTAAAACGCGCATCTGAACATTTTCGTGCACAGGTGCCGTAGATGCGCACGAAAATCCGCCCGGAGCCGTTTCGAGCACCGAACTGCCTGAAGTGTTTTCCAGACCCTAGAAACTCCCCAAAACCGTTTTTAACCGAAAATCATCTCGAAATGTCCTAAAACGCGCATCTGAACATTTTCGTGCACAGGTGCCGTAGATGCGCACGAAAATCCGTCCGGAGCCGTTTCGAGCACCGAACTGCCTGAAGTGTTTTCCAGACCCTAGAAACTCCCCAAAACCGTTTTTAACCGAAAAGCATCTCGAAATGTCCTAAAACGCGCATCTGAACATTTTCGTGCACGGGTGCCGTAGATGCGCACGAAAATCCGTCCGGAGCCGTTTCGAGCACCGAACTGCCTGAAGTGTTTTCCAGACCCTAGAAACTCCCCAAAACCGTTTTTAACCGAAAAGCATCTCGAAATGTCCTAAAACGAGCATCTGAATATTTTCGTGCACAGGTGCCGTAGATGCGCACGAAAATCCGCCCGGAGCCGTTTCGAGCACCGAACTGCCTGAAGTGTTTTCCAGACCCTAGAAACTCCCCAAAACCGTTTTTAACCGAAAAGCATCTCGAAATGTCCTAAAACGCGCATCTGAACATTTTCGTGCACAGGTGCCGTAGATGCGCACGAAAATCCGTCCGGAGCCGTTTCAAGCCCCGAACTGCCTGAAGTGTTTTCCAGACCCTAGAAACTCCCCAAAACCGTTTTTAACCGAAAAGCATCTCGAAATGTCCTAAAACGCGCATCTGAACATTTTCGTGCACAGGTGCCGTAGATGCGCACGAAAATCCGTCCGGAGCCGTTTCGAGCACCGAACGGCCTGAAGTGTTTTCCAGACCCTAGAAACTCCCCAAAACCGTTTTTAACCGAAAAGCATCTCGAAATGTCCTAAAACGCGCATCTGAACATTTTCGTGCACAGGTGCCGTAGATGCGCACGAAAATCCGCCCGGAGCCGTTTCGAGCACCGAACTGCCTGAAGTGTTTTCCAGACCCTAGAAACTCCCCAAAACCGTTTTTAACCGAAAAGCATCTCGAAATGTCCTAAAACGCGCATCTGAACATTTTCGTGCACGGGTGCCGTAGATGCGCACGAAAATCCGTCCGGAGCCGTTTCGAGCACCGAACTGCCTGAAGTGTTTTCCAGACCCTAGAAACTCCCCAAAACCGTTTTTAACCGAAAAGCATCTCGAAATGTCCTAAAACGCGCATCTGAACATTTTCGTGCACAGGTGCCGTAGAAGCGCACGAAAATCCGTCCGGAGCCGTTTCGAGCACCGAACTGCCTGAAGTGTTTTCCAGACCCTAGAAACTCCCCAAAACCGTTTTTAACCGAAAAGCATCTCGAAATGTCCTAAAACGCGCATCTGAACATTTTCGTGCACAGGTGCCGCGGATGCGCACGAAAATCCGTCCGGAGCCGTTTCCAGCGCCGAACTGCCTGAAGTGTTTTTCAGACCCTAGAAACTCCCCAAAACCGTTTTTAACCGAAAAGCATCTCGAGATGTCCTAAAACGCGCATCTGAACATTTTCGTGCACAGGTGCAGTAGATGCGCACGAAAATCCGTCCGGAGCCGTTTCCAGCGCCGAACTGCCTGAAGTGTTTTTCAGACCCTAGAAACTCCCCAAAACCGTTTTTAACCGAAAAGCATCTCGAAATGTCCTAAAACGCGCATCTGAACATTTTCGTGCACAGGTGCCGTAGATGCGCACGAAAATCCGCCCGGAGCCGTTTCGAGCACCGAACTGCCTGAAGTGTTTTCCAGACCCTAGAAACTCCCCAAAACCGTTTTTAACCGAAAAGCATCTCCAAATGTCCTAAAACGCGCGTCTGAACATTTTCGTGCACAGTTGCCGTAGATGCGCACGAAAATCCGCCCGGAGCCGTTTCGAGCACCGAACTGCCTGAAGTGTTTTCCAGACCCTAGAAACTCCCCAAAACCGTTTTTAACCGAAAAGCATCTCGAAATGTCCTAAAACGCGCATCTGAACATTTTCGTGCACAGGTGCCGTAGATGCGCACGAAAATCCGCCCGGAGCCGTTTCGAGCACCGAACTGCCTGAAGTGTTTTCCAGACCCTAGAAACTCCCCAAAACCGTTTTTAACCGAAAAGCATCTCGAAAATGTCCTAAAACGCGCATCTGAACATTTTCGTGCACAGGTGCCGTAGATGCGCACGAAAATCCGCCCGGAGCCGTTTCGAGCACCGAACTGCCTGAAGTGTTTTCCAGACCCTAGAAACTCCCCAAAACCATTTTTAACCGAAAAGCATCTCGAATTGTCCTAAAACGCGCATCTGAACATTTTCGTGCACAGGTACCGTAGATGCGCACGAAAATCCGTCCGGAGCCGTTTCGAGCACCGAACTGCCTGAAGTGTTTTCCAGACCCTAGAAACTCCCCAAAACCGTTTTTAACCGAAAAGCATCTCGAAATGTCCTAAAACGCGCATCTGAACATTTTCGTGCACAGGTGCCGTAGATGCGCACGAAAATCCGTCCGGAGCCGTTTCGAGCACCGAACTGCCTGAAGTGTTTTCCAGACCCTAGAAACTCCCCAAAACCGTTTTTAACCGAAAAGCATTTCGAAATGTCCTAAAACGCGCATCTGAACATTTTCGTGCACAGGTGCCGTAGATGCGCACGAAAATCCGTCCGGAGCCGTTTCGAGCACCGAACTGCCTGAAGTGTTTTCCAGACCCTAGAAACTCCCCAAAACCGTTTTTAACCGAAAAGCATCTCCAAATGTCCTAAAACGCGCGTCTGAACATTTTCGTGCACAGTTGCCGTAGATGCGCACGAAAATCCGCCCGGAGCCGTTTCGAGCACCGAACTGCCTGAAGTGTTTTCCAGACCCTAGAAACTCCCCAAAACCGTTTTTAACCGAAAAGCATCTCGAAATGTCCTAAAACGCGCATCTGAACATTTTCGTGCACAGGTGCCGTAGATGCGCACGAAAATCCGTCCGGAGCCGTTTCGAGCACCGAACTGCCTGAAGTGTTTTCCAGACCCTAGAAACTCCCCAAAACCGTTTTTAACCGAAAAGCATCTCGAGATGTCCTAAAACGCGCATCTGAACATTTTCGTGCACAGGTGCAGTAGATGCGCACGAAAATCCGTCCGGAGCCGTTTCCAGCGCCGAACTGCCTGAAGTGTTTTTCAGACCCTAGAAACTCCCCAAAACCGTTTTTAACCGAAAAGCATCTCGAAATGTCCTAAAACGCGCATCTGAACATTTTCGTGCACAGGTGCCGTAGATGCGCACGAAAATCCGCCCGGAGCCGTTTCGAGCACCGAACTGCCTGAAGTGTTTTCCAGACCCTAGAAACTCCCCAAAACCGTTTTTAACCGAAAAGCATCTCCAAATGTCCTAAAACGCGCGTCTGAACATTTTCGTGCACAGTTGCCGTAGATGCGCACGAAAATCCGCCCGGAGCCGTTTCGAGCACCGAACGGCCTGAAGTGTTTTCCAGACCCTAGAAACTCCCCAAAACCGTTTTTAACCGAAAAGCATCTCGAAATGTCCTAAAACGCGCATCTGAACATTTTCGTGCACAGGTGCCGTAGATGCGCACGAAAATCCGCCCGGAGCCGTTTCGAGCACCGAACTGCCTGAAGTGTTTTCCAGACCCTAGAAACTCCCCAAAACCGTTTTTAACCGAAAAGCATCTCGAAAATGTCCTAAAACGCGCATCTGAACATTTTCGTGCACAGGTGCCGTAGATGCGCACGAAAATCCGCCCGGAGCCGTTTCGAGCACCGAACTGCCTGAAGTGTTTTCCAGACCCTAGAAACTCCCCAAAACCGTTTTTAACCGAAAAGCATCTCGAAATGTCCTAAAACGCGCATCTGAACATTTTCGTGCACAGGTGCCGTAGATGCGCACGAAAATCCGTCCGGAGCCGTTTCGAGCACCGAACTGCCTGAAGTGTTTTCCAGACCCTAGAAACTCCCCAAAACCGTTTTTAACCGAAAAGCATCTCGAAATGTCCTAAAACGCGCATCTGAACATTTTCGTGCACAGGTGCCGTAGATGCGCACGAAAATCCGTCCGGAGCCGTTTCGAGCACCGAACTGCCTGAAGTGTTTTCCAGACCCTAGAAACTCCCCAAAACCGTTTTTAACCGAAAAGCATTTCGAAATGTCCTAAAACGCGCATCTGAACATTTTCGTGACAGGTGCCGTAGATGCGCACGAAAATCCGCCCGGAGCCGTTTCGAGCACCGAACTGCCTGAAGTGTTTTCCAGACCCTAGAAACTCCCCAAAACCGTTTTTAACCGAAAAGCATCTCGAGATGTCCTAAAACGCGCATCTGAACATTTTCGTGCACAGGTGCAGTAGATGCGCACGAAAATCCGTCCGGAGCCGTTTCCAGCGCCGAACTGCCTGAAGTGTTTTTCAGACCCTAGAAACTCCCCAAAACCGTTTTTAACCGAAAAGCATCTCGAGATGTCCTAAAACGCGCATCTGAACATTTTCGTGCACAGGTGCAGTAGATGCGCACGAAAATCCGTCCGGAGCCGTTTCCAGCGCCGAACTGCCTGAAGTGTTTTGCAGACCCTAGAAACTCCCCAAAACCGTTTTTAACCGAAAAGCATCTCGAAATGTCCTAAAACGCGCATCTGAACATTTTCGTGCACAGGTGCCGTAGATGCGCACGAAAATCCGTCCGGAGCCGTTTCGAGCACCGAACTGCCTGAAGTGTTTTCCAGACCCTAGAAACTCCCCAAAACCGTTTTTAACCGAAAAGCATCTCGAAATGTCCTAAAACGCGCATCTGAACATTTTCGTGCACAGGTGCCGTAGATGCGCACGAAAATCCGTCCGGAGCCGTTTCGAGCACCGAACTGCCTGAAGTGTTTTCCAGACCCTAGAAACTCCCCAAAACCGTTTTTAACCGAAAAGCATCTCGAAATATCCTAAAACGCGCATCTGAACATTTTCGTGCACAGGTGCCGTAGATGCGCACGAAAATCCGCCCGGAGCCGTTTGGAGCACCGAACTGCCTGAAGTGTTTTCCAGACCCTAGAAACTCCCCAAAACCGTTTTTAACCGAAAAGCATCTCGAAATGTCCTAAAACGCACATCTGAACATTTTCGTGCACAGGTGCCGTAGATGCGCACGAAAATCCGCCCGGAGCCGTTTGGAGCACCGAACTGCCTGAAGTGTTTTCCAGACCCTAGAAACACCCCAAAACCGTTTTTAACCGAAAAGCATCTCGAAATGTCCTAAAACGCGCATCTGAACATTTTCGTGCACAGGTGCCGTAGATGCGCACGAAAATCCGCCCGGAGCCGTTTCGAGCACCGAACTGCCTGAAGTGTTTTCCAGACCCTAGAAACTCCCCAAAACCGTTTTTAACCGAAAAGCATCTCCAAATGTCCTAAAACGCGCGTCTGAACATTTTCGTGCACAGTTGCCGTAGATGCGCACGAAAATCCGCCCGGAGCCGTTTCGAGCACCGAACTGCCTGAAGTGTTTTCCAGACCCTAGAAACTCCCCAAAACCGTTTTTAACCGAAAAGCATCTCGAAATGTCCTAAAACGCGCATCTGAACATTTTCGTGCACAGGTGCCGTAGATGCGCACGAAAATCCGCCCGGAGCCGTTTCGAGCACCGAACTGCCTGAAGTGTTTTCCAGACCCTAGAAACTCCCCAAAACCGTTTTTAACCGAAAAGCATCTCGAAAATGTCCTAAAACGCGCATCTGAACATTTTCGTGCACAGGTGCCGTAGATGCGCACGAAAATCCGCCCGGAGCCGTTTCGAGCACCGAACTGCCTGAAGTGTTTTCCAGACCCTAGAAACTCCCCAAAACCGTTTTTAACCGAAAAGCATCTCGAAATGTCCTAAAACGCGCATCTGAACATTTTCGTGCACAGGTGCCGTAGATGCGCACGAAAATCCGTCCGTAGCCGTTTCGAGCACCGAACTGCCTGAAGTGTTTTCCAGACCCTAGAAACTCCCCAAAACCGTTTTTAACCGAAAAGCATCTCGAAATGTCCTAAAACGCGCATCTGAACATTTTCGTGCACAGGTGCCGTAGATGCGCACGAAAATCCGTCCGGAGCCGTTTCGAGCACCGAACTGCCTGAAGTGTTTTCCAGACCCTAGAAACTCCCCAAAACCGTTTTTAACCGAAAAGCATTTCGAAATGTCCTAAAACGCGCATCTGAACATTTTCGTGCACAGGTGCCGTAGATGCGCACGAAAATCCGTCCGGAGCCGTTTCGAGCACCGAACTGCCTGAAGTGTTTTCCAGACCCTAGAAACTCCCCAAAACCGTTTTTAACCGAAAAGCATCTCGAAATGTCCTAAAACGCGCATCTGAACATTTTCGTGACAGGTGCCGTAGATGCGCACGAAAATCCGCCCGGAGCCGTTTCGAGCACCGAACTGCCTGAAGTGTTTTCCAGACCCTAGAAACTCCCCAAAACCGTTTTTAACCGAAAAGCATCTCCAAATGTCCTAAAACGCGCGTCTGAACATTTTCGTGCACAGTTGCCGTAGATGCGCACGAAAATCCGCCCGGAGCCGTTTCGAGCACCGAACTGCCTGAAGTGTTTTCCAGACCCTAGAAACTCCCCAAAACCGTTTTTAACCGAAAAGCATCTCGAAATGTCCTAAAACGCGCATCTGAACATTTTCGTGCACAGGTGCCGTGGATGCGCACGAAAATCCGTCCGGAGCCGTTTCCAGCGCCGAACTGCCTGAAGTGTTTTTCAGACCCTAGAAACTCCCGAAAACCGTTTTTAACCGAAAAGCATCTCGAGATGTCCTAAAACGCGCATCTGAACATTTTCGTGCACAGGTGCAGTAGATGCGCACGAAAATCCGTCCGGAGCCGTTTCCAGCGCCGAACTGCCTGAAGTGTTTTTCAGACCCTAGAAACTCCCCAAAACCGTTTTTAACCGAAAAGCATCTCCAAATGTCCTAAAACGCGCGTCTGAACATTTTCGTGCACAGTTGCCGTAGATGCGCACGAAAATCCGCCCGGAGCCGTTTCGAGCACCGAACTTCCTGAAGTGTTTTCCAGACCCTAGAAACTCCCCAAAACCGTTTTTAACCGAAAACCATCTCGAAATGTCCTAAAACGCGCATCTGAACATTTTCGTGCACAGGTGCCGTAATGCGCACGAAAATCCGTCCGGAGCCGTTTCGAGCACCGAACTGCCTGAAGTGTTTTCCAGACCCTTGAAACTCCCCAAAACCGTTTTTAACCGAAAAGCATCTCGAAATGTCCTAAAACGCGCATCTGAACATTTTCGTGCACAGGTGCCGTGGATGCGCACGAAAATCCGTCCGGAGCCGTTTCCAGCGCCGAACTGCCTGAAGTGTTTTTCAGACCCTAGAAACTCCCCAAAACCGTTTTTAACCGAAAAGCATCTCGAGATGTCCTAAAACGCGCATCTGAACATTTTCGTGCACAGGTGCAGTAGATGCGCACGAAAATCCGTCCGGAGCCGTTTCCAGCGCCGAACTGCCTGAAGTGTTTTGCAGACCCTAGAAACTCCCCAAAACCGTTTTTAACCGAAAAGCATCTCGAAATGTCCTAAAACGCGCATCTGAACATTTTCGTGCACAGGTGCCGTAGATGCGCACGAAAATCCGTCCGGAGCCGTTTCGAGCACCGAACTGCCTGAAGTGTTTTCCAGACCCTAGAAACTCCCCAAAACCGTTTTTAACCGAAAAGCATCTCGAAATGTCCTAAAACGCGCATCTGAACATTTTCGTGCACAGGTGCCGTGGATGCGCACGAAAATCCGTCCGGAGCCGTTTCCAGCGCCGAACTGCCTGAAGTGTTTTTCAGACCCTAGAAACTCCCCAAAACCGTTTTTAACCGAAAAGCATCTCGAGATGTCCTAAAACGCGCATCTGAACATTTTCGTGCACAGGTGCAGTAGATGCGCACGAAAATCCGTCCGGAGCCGTTTCCAGCGCCGAACTGCCTGAAGTGTTTTGCAGACCCTAGAAACTCCCCAAAACCGTTTTTAACCGAAAAGCATCTCGAAATGTCCTAAAACGCGCATCTGAACATTTTCGTGCACAGGTGCCGTAGATGCGCACGAAAATCCGTCCGGAGCCGTTTCGAGCACCGAACTGCCTGAAGTGTTTTCCAGACCCTAGAAACTCCCCAAAACCGTTTTTAACCGAAAAGCATCTCGAAATGTCCTAAAACGCGCATCTGAACATTTTCGTGCACAGGTGCCGTAGATGCGCACGAAAATCCGTCCGGAGCCGTTTCGAGCACCGAACTTCCTGAAGTGTTTTCCAGACCCTAGAAACTCCCCAAAACCGTTTTTAACCGAAAACCATCTCGAAATGTCCTAAAACGCGCATCTGAACATTTTCGTGCACAGGTGCCGTAATGCGCACGAAAATCCGTCCGGAGCCGTTTCGAGCACCGAACTGCCTGAAGTGTTTTCCAGACCCTAGAAACTCCCCAAAACCGTTTTTAACCGAAAAGCATCTCGAAATATCCTAAAACGCGCATCTGAACATTTTCGTGCACAGGTGCCGTAGATGCGCACGAAAATCCGCCCGGAGCCGTTTGGAGCACCGAACTGCCTGAAGTGTTTTCCAGACCCTAGAAACTCCCCAAAACCGTTTTTAACCGAAAAGCATCTCGAAATGTCCTAAAACGCGCATCTGAACATTTTCGTGCACAGGTGCCGTAGATGCGCACGAAAATCCGTCCGGAGCCGTTTCGAGCACCGAACTGCCTGAAGTGTTTTCCAGACCCTAGAAACTCCCCAAAACCGTTTTTAACCGAAAAGCATCTCGAAATGTCCTAAAACGCGCATCTGAACATTTTCGTGCACAGGTGCCGTGGATGCGCACGAAAATCCGTCCGGAGCCGTTTCCAGCGCCGAACTGCCTGAAGTGTTTTTCAGACCCTAGAAACTCCCGAAAACCGTTTTTAACCGAAAAGCATCTCGAGATGTCCTAAAACGCGCATCTGAACATTTTCGTGCACAGGTGCAGTAGATGCGCACGAAAATCCGTCCGGAGCCGTTTCCAGCGCCGAACTGCCTGAAGTGTTTTTCAGACCCTAGAAACTCCCCAAAACCGTTTTTAACCGAAAAGCATCTCCAAATGTCCTAAAACGCGCGTCTGAACATTTTCGTGCACAGTTGCCGTAGATGCGCACGAAAATCCGCCCGGAGCCGTTTCGAGCACCGAACTTCCTGAAGTGTTTTCCAGACCCTAGAAACTCCCCAAAACCGTTTTTAACCGAAAACCATCTCGAAATGTCCTAAAACGCGCATCTGAACATTTTCGTGCACAGGTGCCGTAATGCGCACGAAAATCCGTCCGGAGCCGTTTCGAGCACCGAACTGCCTGAAGTGTTTTCCAGACCCTTGAAACTCCCCAAAACCGTTTTTAACCGAAAAGCATCTCGAAATGTCCTAAAACGCGCATCTGAACATTTTCGTGCACAGGTGCCGTGGATGCGCACGAAAATCCGTCCGGAGCCGTTTCCAGCGCCGAACTGCCTGAAGTGTTTTTCAGACCCTAGAAACTCCCCAAAACCGTTTTTAACCGAAAAGCATCTCGAGATGTCCTAAAACGCGCATCTGAACATTTTCGTGCACAGGTGCAGTAGATGCGCACGAAAATCCGTCCGGAGCCGTTTCCAGCGCCGAACTGCCTGAAGTGTTTTGCAGACCCTAGAAACTCCCCAAAACCGTTTTTAACCGAAAAGCATCTCGAAATGTCCTAAAACGCGCATCTGAACATTTTCGTGCACAGGTGCCGTAGATGCGCACGAAAATCCGTCCGGAGCCGTTTCGAGCACCGAACTGCCTGAAGTGTTTTCCAGACCCTAGAAACTCCCCAAAACCGTTTTTAACCGAAAAGCATCTCGAAATGTCCTAAAACGCGCATCTGAACATTTTCGTGCACAGGTGCCGTGGATGCGCACGAAAATCCGTCCGGAGCCGTTTCCAGCGCCGAACTGCCTGAAGTGTTTTTCAGACCCTAGAAACTCCCCAAAACCGTTTTTAACCGAAAAGCATCTCGAGATGTCCTAAAACGCGCATCTGAACATTTTCGTGCACAGGTGCAGTAGATGCGCACGAAAATCCGTCCGGAGCCGTTTCCAGCGCCGAACTGCCTGAAGTGTTTTGCAGACCCTAGAAACTCCCCAAAACCGTTTTTAACCGAAAAGCATCTCGAAATGTCCTAAAACGCGCATCTGAACATTTTCGTGCACAGGTGCCGTAGATGCGCACGAAAATCCGTCCGGAGCCGTTTCGAGCACCGAACTGCCTGAAGTGTTTTCCAGACCCTAGAAACTCCCCAAAACCGTTTTTAACCGAAAAGCATCTCGAAATGTCCTAAAACGCGCATCTGAACATTTTCGTGCACAGGTGCCGTAGATGCGCACGAAAATCCGTCCGGAGCCGTTTCGAGCACCGAACTTCCTGAAGTGTTTTCCAGACCCTAGAAACTCCCCAAAACCGTTTTTAACCGAAAACCATCTCGAAATGTCCTAAAACGCGCATCTGAACATTTTCGTGCACAGGTGCCGTAATGCGCACGAAAATCCGTCCGGAGCCGTTTCGAGCACCGAACTGCCTGAAGTGTTTTCCAGACCCTAGAAACTCCCCAAAACCGTTTTTAACCGAAAAGCATCTCGAAATATCCTAAAACGCGCATCTGAACATTTTCGTGCACAGGTGCCGTAGATGCGCACGAAAATCCGCCCGGAGCCGTTTGGAGCACCGAACTGCCTGAAGTGTTTTCCAGACCCTAGAAACTCCCCAAAACCGTTTTTAACCGAAAAGCATCTCGAAATGTCCTAAAACGCGCATCTGAACATTTTCGTGCACAGGTGCCGTAGATGCGCACGAAAATCCGCCCGGAGCCGTTTCGAGCACCGAACTGCCTGAAGTGTTTTCCAGACCCTAGAAACTCCCCAAAACCGTTTTTAACCGAAAAGCATCTCGAAATGTCCTAAAACGCGCATCTGAACATTTTCGTGCACAGGTGCCGTAGATGCGCACGAAAATCCGCCCGGAGCCGTTTCGAGCACCGAACTGCCTGAAGTGTTTTCCAGACCCTAGAAACTCCCCAAAACCGTTTTTAACCGAAAAGCATCTCGAAATGTCCTAAAACGCGCATCTGAACATTTTCGTGCACAGGTGCCGTAGATGCGCACGAAAATCCGTCCGGAGCCGTTTCGAGCACCGAACTGCCTGAAGTGTTTTCCAGACCCTAGAAACTCCCCAAAACCGTTTTTAACCGAAAAGCATCTCGAAATGTCCTAAAACGCGCATCTGAACATTTTCGTGCACAGGTGCCGTAGATGCGCACGAAAATCCGCCCGGAGCCGTTTCGAGCACCGAACTGCCTGAAGTGTTTTCCAGACCCTAGAAACTCCCCAAAACCGTTTTTAACCGAAAAGCATCTCCAAATGTCCTAAAACGCGCGTCTGAACATTTTCGTGCACAGGTGCCGTAGATGCGCACGAAAATCCGCCCGGAGCCGTTTCGAGCACCGAACTGCCTGAAGTGTTTTCCAGACCCTAGAAACTCCCCAAAACCGTTTTTAACCGAAAATCATCTCGAAATGTCCTAAAACGCGCATCTGAACATTTTCGTGCACAGGTGCCGTAGATGCGCACGAAAATCCGTCCGGAGCCGTTTCGAGCACCGAACTGCCTGAAGTGTTTTCCAGACCCTAGAAACTCCCCAAAACCGTTTTTAACCGAAAAGCATCTCGAAATGTCCTAAAACGCGCATCTGAACATTTTCGTGCACAGGTGCCGCGGATGCGCACGAAAATCCGTCCGGAGCCGTTTCCAGCGCCGAACTGCCTGAAGTGTTTTTCAGACCCTAGAAACTCCCCAAAACCGTTTTTAACCGAAAAGCATCTCGAGATGTCCTAAAACGCGCATCTGAACATTTTCGTGCACAGGTGCAGTAGATGCGCACGAAAATCCGTCCGGAGCCGTTTCCAGCGCCGAACTGCCTGAAGTGTTTTTCAGACCCTATAAACTCCCCAAAACCGTTTTTAACCGAAAAGCATCTCGAAATGTCCTAAAACGCGCATCTGAACATTTTCGTGCACAGGTGCCGTAGATGCGCACGAAAATCCGCCCGGAGCCGTTTCGAGCACCGAACTGCCTGAAGTGTTTTCCAGACCCTAGAAACTCCCCAAAACCGTTTTTAACCGAAAAGCATCTCGAAAATGTCCTAAAACGCGCATCTGAACATTTTCGTGCACAGGTGCCGTAGATGCGCACGAAAATCCGCCCGGAGCCGTTTCGAGCACCGAACTGCCTGAAGTGTTTTCCAGACCCTAGAAACTCCCCAAAACCGTTTTTAACCGAAAAGCATCTCGAAATGTCCTAAAACGCGCATCTGAACATTTTCGTGCACAGGTGCCGTAGATGCGCACGAAAATCCGTCCGGAGCCGTTTCGAGCACCGAACTGCCTGAAGTGTTTTCCAGACCCTAGAAACTCCCCAAAACCGTTTTTAACCGAAAAGCATCTCGAAATGTCCTAAAACGAGCATCTGAATATTTTCGTGCACAGGTGCCGTAGATGCGCACGAAAATCCGCCCGGAGCCGTTTCGAGCACCGAACAGCCTGAAGTGTTTTCCAGACCCTAGAAACTCCCCAAAACCGTTTTTAACCGAAAAGCATCTCGAAATGTCCTAAAACGCGCATCTGAACATTTTCGTGCACAGGTGCCGTAGATGCGCACGAAAATCCGTCCGGAGCCGTTTCGAGCACCGAACTGCCTGAAGTGTTTTCCAGACCCTAGAAACTCCCCAAAACCGTTTTTAACCGAAAAGCATCTCGAAATGTCCTAAAACGCGCATCTGAACATTTTCGTGCACAGGTGCCGTAGATGCGCACGAAAATCCGCCCGGAGCCGTTTCGAGCACCGAACTGCCTGAAGTGTTTTCCAGACCCTAGAAACTCCCCAAAACCGTTTTTAACCGAAAAGCATCTCGAAATGTCCTAAAACGCGCATCTGAACATTTTCGTGCACGGGTGCCGTAGATGCGCACGAAAATCCGTCCGGAGCCGTTTCGAGCACCGAACTGCCTGAAGTGTTTTCCAGACCCTAGAAACTCCCCAAAACCGTTTTTAACCGAAAAGCATCTCGAAATGTCCTAAAACGCGCATCTGAACAATTTCGTGCACTGGTGCCGTAGAAGCGCACGAAAATCCGTCCGGAGCCGTTTCGAGCACCGAACTGCCTGAAGTGTTTTCCAGACCCTAGAAACTCCCCAAAACCGTTTTTAACCGAAAAGCATCTCGAAATGTCCTAAAACGCGCATCTGAACATTTTCGTGCACAGGTGCCGCGGATGCGCACGAAAATCCGTCCGGAGCCGTTTCCAGCGCCGAACTGCCTGAAGTGTTTTTCAGACCCTAGAAACTCCCCAAAACCGTTTTTAACCGAAAAGCATCTCGAGATGTCCTAAAACGCGCATCTGAACATTTTCGTGCACAGGTGCAGTAGATGCGCACGAAAATCCGTCCGGAGCCGTTTCCAGCGCCGAACTGCCTGAAGTGTTTTTCAGACCCTAGAAACTCCCCAAAACCGTTTTTAACTGAAAAGCATCTCGAAATGTCCTAAAACGCGCATCTGAACATTTTCGTGCACAGGTGCCGTAGATGCGCACGAAAATCCGCCCGGAGCCGTTTCGAGCACCGAACTGCCTGAAGTGTTTTCCAGACCCTAGAAACTCCCCAAAACCGTTTTTAACCGAAAAGCATCTCCAAATGTCCTAAAACGCGCGTCTGAACATTTTCGTGCACTGTTGCCGTAGATGCGCACGAAAATCCGCCCGGAGCCGTTTCGAGCACCGAACTGCCTGAAGTGTTTTCCAGACCCTAGAAACTCCCCAAAACCGTTTTTAACCGAAAAGCATCTCGAAATGTCCTAAAACGCGCATCTGAACATTTTCGTGCACAGGTGCCGTAGATGCGCACGAAAATCCGTCCGGAGCCGTTTCGAGCACCGAACTGCCTGAAGTGTTTTCCAGACCCTAGAAACTCCCCAAAACCGTTTTTAACCGAAAAGCATCTCGAAATGTCCTAAAACGCGCATCTGAACATTTTCGTGCACAGGTGCCGTGGATGCGCACGAAAATCCGTCCGGAGCCGTTTCCAGCGCCGAACTGCCTGAAGTGTTTTTCAGACCCTAGAAACTCCCCAAAACCGTTTTTAACCGAAAAGCATCTCGAGATGTCCTAAAACGCGCATCTGAACATTTTCGTGCACAGGTGCAGTAGATGCGCACGAAAATCCGTCCGGAGCCGTTTCCAGCGCCGAACTGCCAGAAGTGTTTTTCAGACCCTAGAAACTCCCCAAAACCGTTTTTAACCGAAAAGCATCTCGAAATGTCCTAAAACGCGCATCTGAACATTTTCGTGCACAGGTGCCGTAGATGCGCACGAAAATCCGCCCGGAGCCGTTTCGAGCACCGAACTGCCTGAAGTGTTTTCCAGACCCTAGAAACTCCCCAAAACCGTTTTTAACCGAAAAGCATCTCCAAATGTCCTAAAACGCGCGTCTGAACATTTTCGTGCACAGTTGCCGTAGATGCGCACGAAAATCCGCCCGGAGCCGTTTCGAGCACCGAACTGCCTGAAGTGTTTTCCAGACCCTAGAAACTCCCCAAAACCGTTTTTAACCGAAAAGCATCTCGAAATGTCCTAAAACGCGCATCTGAACATTTTCGTGCACAGGTGCCGTAGAAGCGCACGAAAATCCGTCCGGAGCCGTTTCGAGCACCGAACTGCCTGAAGTGTTTTCCAGACCCTAGAAACTCCCCAAAACCGTTTTTAACCGAAAAGCATCTCGAAATGTCCTAAAACGCGCATCTGAACATTTTCGTGCACAGGTGCCGCGGATGCGCACGAAAATCCGTCCGGAGCCGTTTCCAGCGCCGAACTGCCTGAAGTGTTTTTCAGACCCTAGAAACTCCCCAAAACCGTTTTTAACCGAAAAGCATCTCGAGATGTCCTAAAACGCGCATCTGAACATTTTCGTGCACAGGTGCAGTAGATGCGCACGAAAATCCGTCCGGAGCCGTTTCCAGCGCCGAACTGCCTGAAGTGTTTTGCAGACCCTAGAAACTCCCCAAAACCGTTTTTAACCGAAAAGCATCTCGAAATGTCCTAAAACGCGCATCTGAACATTTTCGTGCACAGGTGCCGTAGATGCGCACGAAAATCCGTCCGGAGCCGTTTCGAGCACCGAACTGCCTGAAGTGTTTTCCAGACCCTAGAAACTCCCCAAAACCGTTTTTAACCGAAAAGCATCTCGAAATGTCCTAAAACGCGCATCTGAACATTTTCGTGCACAGGTGCCGTAGATGCGCACGAAAATCCGTCCGGAGCCGTTTCGAGCACCGAACTGCCTGAAGTGTTTTCCAGACCCTAGAAACTCCCCAAAACCGTTTTTAACCGAAAAGCATCTCGAAATATCCTAAAACGCGCATCTGAACATTTTCGTGCACAGGTGCCGTAGATGCGCACGAAAATCCGCCCGGAGCCGTTTGGAGCACCGAACTGCCTGAAGTGTTTTCCAGACCCTAGAAACTCCCCAAAACCGTTTTTAACCGAAAAGCATCTCGAAATGTCCTAAAACGCGCATCTGAACATTTTCGTGCACA
The DNA here is from genome assembly GCA_028538565.1 of Umbellularia californica. NCBI lineage: Eukaryota > Viridiplantae > Streptophyta > Magnoliopsida > Laurales > Lauraceae > Umbellularia > Umbellularia californica. Next base: position 53,237,313 of record JAPQWN010000006.1, on the reverse strand, counting down.
GGTGCCGTAGATGCGCACGAAAATCCGCCCGGAGCCGTTTGGAGCACCGAACTGCCTGAAGTGTTTTCCAGACCCTAGAAACTCCCCAAAACCGTTTTTAACCGAAAAGCATCTCGAAATGTCCTAAAACGCGCATCTGAACATTTTCGTGCACAGGTGCCGTAGATGCGCACGAAAATCCGCCCGGAGCCGTTTCGAGCACCGAACTGCCTGAAGTGTTTTCCAGACCCTAGAAACTCCCTAAAACCGTTTTTAACCGAAAAGCATCTCGAAATGTCCTAAAACGCGCATCTGAACATTTTCGTGCACAGGTGCCGTAGATGCGCACGAAAATCCGTCCGGAGCCGTTTCGAGCACCGAACTGCCTGAAGTGTTTTCCAGACCCTAGAAACTCCCCAAAACCGTTTTTAACCGAAAAGCATCTCGAAATGTCCTAAAACGCGCATCTGAACATTTTCGTGCACAGGTGACGTAGATGCGCACGAAAATCCGCCCGGAGCCGTTTCGAGCACCGAACTGCCTGAAGTGTTTTCCAGACACTAGAAACTCCCCAAAACCGTTTTTAACCGAAAAGCATCTCGAAAATGTCCTAAAACGCGCATCTGAACATTTTCGTGCACAGGTGCCGTAGATGCGCACGAAAATCCGCCCGGAGCCGTTTCGAGCACCGAACTGCCTGAAGTGTTTTCCAGACCCTAGAAACTCCCCAAAACCGTTTTTAACCGAAAAGCATCTCGAAATGTCCTAAAACGCGCATCTGAACATTTTCGTGCACAGGTGCCGTAGATGCGCACGAAAATCCGTCCGGAGCCGTTTCGAGCACCGAACTGCCTGAAGTGTTTTCCAGACCCTAGAAACTCCCCAAAACCGTTTTTAACCGAAAAGCATCTCGAAATGTCCTAAAACGAGCATCTGAATATTTTCGTGCACAGGTGCCGTAGATGCGCACGAAAATCCGCCCGGAGCCGTTTCGAGCACCGAACTGCCTGAAGTGTTTTCCAGACCCTAGAAACTCCCCAAAACCGTTTTTAACCGAAAAGCATCTCGAAATGTCCTAAAACGCGCATCTGAACATTTTCGTGCACAGGTGAAGTAGATGCGCACGAAAATCCGTCCGGAGCCGTTTCCAGCGCCGAACTGCCTGAAGTGTTTTTCAGACCCTAGAAACTCCCCAAAACCGTTTTTAACCGAAAAGCATCTCGAAATGTCCTAAAACGCGCATCTGAACATTTTCGTGCACAGGTGCCGTAGATGCGCACGAAAATCCGCCCGGAGCCGTTTCGAGCACCGAACTGCCTGAAGTGTTTTCCAGACCCTAGAAACTCCCCAAAACCGTTTTTAACCGAAAAGCATCTCCAAATGTCCTAAAACGCGCGTCTGAACATTTTCGTGCACAGGTGCAGTAGATGCGCACGAAAATCCGTCCGGAGCCGTTTCCAGCGCCGAACTGCCTGAAGTGTTTTGCAGACCCTAGAAACTCCCCAAAACCTTTTTTAACCGAAAAGCATCTCGAAATGTCCTAAAACGCGCATCTGAACATTTTCGTGCACAGGTGCCGTAGATGCGCACGAAAATCCGTCCGGAGCCGTTTCGAGCACCGAACTGCCTGAAGTGTTTTCCAGACCCTAGAAACTCCCCAAAACCGTTTTTAACCGAAAAGCATCTCGAAATGTCCTAAAACGCGCATCTGAACATTTTCGTGCACAGGTGCCGTAGATGCGCACGAAAATTCGTCCGGAGCCGTTTCGAGCACCGAACTGCCTGAAGTGTTTTCCAGACCCTAGAAACTCCCCAAAACCGTTTTTAACCGAAAAGCATCTCGAAATGTCCTAAAACGCGCATCTGAACATTTTCGTGCACAGGTGCCGTAGATGCGCACGAAAATCCGCCCGGAGCCGTTTGGAGCACCGAACTGCCTGAAGTGTTTTCCAGACCCTAGAAACTCCCCAAAACCGTTTTTAACCGAAAAGCATCTCGAAATGTCCTAAAACGCGCATCTGAACATTTTCGTGCACAGGTGCCGTATATGCGCACGAAAATCCGCCCGGAGCCGTTTCGAGCACCGAACTGCCTGAAGTGTTTTCCAGACCCTAGAAACTCCCCAAAACCGTTTTTAACCGAAAAGCATCTCGAAATGTCCTAAAACGCGCATCTGAACATTTTCGTGCACAGGTGCCGTAGATGCGCACGAAAATCCGTCCGGAGCCGTTTCGAGCACCGAACTGCCTGAAGTGTTTTCCAGACCCTAGAAACTCCCCAAAACCGTTTTTAACCGAAAAGCATCTCGAAATGTCCTAAAACGCGCATCTGAACATTTTTGTGCACAGGTGCCGCGGATGCGCACGAAAATCCGTCCGGAGCCGTTTCCAGCGCCGAACTGCCTGAAGTGTTTTTCAGACCCTAGAAACTCCCCAAAACCGTTTTTAACCGAAAAGCATCTCGAGATGTCCTAAAACGCGCATCTGAACATTTTCGTGCACAGGTGCAGTAGATGCGCACGAAAATCCGTCCGGAGCCGTTTCCAGCGCCGAACTGCCTGAAGTGTTTTGCAGACCCTAGAAACTCCCCAAAACCGTTTTTAACCGAAAAGCATCTCGAAATGTCCTAAAACGCGCATCTGAACATTTTCGTGCACAGGTGCCGTAGATGCGCACGAAAATCCGTCCGGAGCCGTTTCGAGCACCGAACTGCCTGAAGTGTTTTCCAGACCCTAGAAACTCCCCAAAACCGTTTTTAACCGAAAAGCATCTCGAAATGTCCTAAAACGCGCATCTGAACATTTTCGTGCACAGGTGCCGTAGATGCGCACGAAAATCCGTCCGGAGCCGTTTCGAGCACCGAACTGCCTGAAGTGTTTTCCAGACCCTAGAAACTCCCCAAAACCGTTTTTAACCGAAAAGCATCTCGAAATATCCTAAAACGCGCATCTGAACATTTTCGTGCACAGGTGCCGTAGATGCGCACGAAAATCCGCCCGGAGCCGTTTGGAGCACCGAACTGCCTGAAGTGTTTTCCAGACCCTAGAAACTCCCCAAAACCGTTTTTAACCGAAAAGCATCTCGAAATGTCCTAAAACGCGCATCTGAACATTTTCGTGCACAGGTGCCGTAGATGCGCACGAAAATCCGCCCGGAGCCGTTTGGAGCACCGAACTGCCTGAAGTGTTTTCCAGACCCTAGAAACTCCCCAAAACCGTTTTTAACCGAAAAGCATCTCGAAATGTCCTAAAACGCGCATCTGAACATTTTCGTGCACAGGTGCCGTAGATGCGCACGAAAATCCGCCCGGAGCCGTTTCGAGCACCGAACTGCCTGAAGTGTTTTCCAGACCCTAGAAACTCCCTAAAACCGTTTTTAACCGAAAAGCATCTCGAAATGTCCTAAAACGCGCATCTGAACATTTTCGTGCACAGGTGCCGTAGATGCGCACGAAAATCCGTCCGGAGCCGTTTCGAGCACCGAACTGCCTGAAGTGTTTTCCAGACCCTAGAAACTCCCCAAAACCGTTTTTAACCGAAAAGCATCTCGAAATGTCCTAAAACGCGCATCTGAACATTTTCGTGCACAGGTGACGTAGATGCGCACGAAAATCCGCCCGGAGCCGTTTCGAGCACCGAACTGCCTGAAGTGTTTTCCAGACACTAGAAACTCCCCAAAACCGTTTTTAACCGAAAAGCATCTCGAAATGTCCTAAAACGAGCATCTGAATATTTTCGTGCACAGGTGCCGTAGATGCGCACGAAAATCCGCCCGGAGCCGTTTCGAGCACCGAACTGCCTGAAGTGTTTTCCAGACCCTAGAAACTCCCCAAAACCGTTTTTAACCGAAAAGCATCTCGAAATGTCCTAAAACGCGCATCTGAACATTTTCGTGCACAGGTGAAGTAGATGCGCACGAAAATCCGTCCGGAGCCGTTTCCAGCGCCGAACTGCCTGAAGTGTTTTTCAGACCCTAGAAACTCCCCAAAACCGTTTTTAACCGAAAAGCATCTCGAAATGTCCTAAAACGCGCATCTGAACATTTTCGTGCACAGGTGCCGTAGATGCGCACGAAAATCCGCCCGGAGCCGTTTCGAGCACCGAACTGCCTGAAGTGTTTTCCAGACCCTAGAAACTCCCCAAAACCGTTTTTAACCGAAAAGCATCTCCAAATGTCCTAAAACGCGCGTCTGAACATTTTCGTGCACAGGTGCAGTAGATGCGCACGAAAATCCGTCCGGAGCCGTTTCCAGCGCCGAACTGCCTGAAGTGTTTTGCAGACCCTAGAAACTCCCCAAAACCTTTTTTAACCGAAAAGCATCTCGAAATGTCCTAAAACGCGCATCTGAACATTTTCGTGCACAGGTGCCGTAGATGCGCACGAAAATCCGTCCGGAGCCGTTTCGAGCACCGAACTGCCTGAAGTGTTTTCCAGACCCTAGAAACTCCCCAAAACCGTTTTTAACCGAAAAGCATCTCGAAATGTCCTAAAACGCGCATCTGAACATTTTCGTGCACAGGTGCCGTAGATGCGCACGAAAATTCGTCCGGAGCCGTTTCGAGCACCGAACTGCCTGAAGTGTTTTCCAGACCCTAGAAACTCCCCAAAACCGTTTTTAACCGAAAAGCATCTCGAAATGTCCTAAAACGCGCATCTGAACATTTTCGTGCACAGGTGCCGTAGATGCGCACGAAAATCCGCCCGGAGCCGTTTGGAGCACCGAACTGCCTGAAGTGTTTTCCAGACCCTAGAAACTCCCCAAAACCGTTTTTAACCGAAAAGCATCTCGAAATGTCCTAAAACGCGCATCTGAACATTTTCGTGCACAGGTGCCGTAGATGCGCACGAAAATCCGCCCGGAGCCGTTTCGAGCACCGAACTGCCTGAAGTGTTTTCCAGACCCTAGAAACTCCCTAAAACCGTTTTTAACCGAAAAGCATCTCGAAATGTCCTAAAACGCGCATCTGAACATTTTCGTGCACAGGTGCCGTAGATGCGCACGAAAATCCGTCCGGAGCCGTTTCGAGCACCGAACTGCCTGAAGTGTTTTCCAGACCCTAGAAACTCCCCAAAACCGTTTTTAACCGAAAAGCATCTCGAAATGTCCTAAAACGCGCATCTGAACATTTTCGTGCACAGGTGACGTAGATGCGCACGAAAATCCGCCCGGAGCCGTTTCGAGCACCGAACTGCCTGAAGTGTTTTCCAGACCCTAGAAACTCCCCAAAACCGTTTTTAACCGAAAAGCATCTCGAAAATGTCCTAAAACGCGCATCTGAACATTTTCGTGCACAGGTGCCGTAGATGCGCACGAAAATCCGCCCGGAGCCGTTTCGAGCACCGAACTGCCTGAAGTGTTTTCCAGACCCTAGAAACTCCCCAAAACCGTTTTTAACCGAAAATCATCTCGAAATGTCCTAAAACGCGCATCTGAACATTTTCGTGCACAGGTGCCGTAGATGCGCACGAAAATCCGTCCGGAGCCGTTTCGAGCACCGAACTGCCTGAAGTGTTTTCCAGACCCTAGAAACTCCCCAAAACCGTTTTTAACCGAAAAGCATCTCGAAATGTCCTAAAACGCGCATCTGAACATTTTCGTGCACAGGTGCCGCGGATGCGCACGAAAATCCGTCCGGAGCCGTTTCCAGCGCCGAACTGCCTGAAGTGTTTTTCAGACCCTAGAAACTCCCCAAAACCGTTTTTAACCGAAAAGCATCTCGAGATGTCCTAAAACGCGCATTTGAACATTTTCGTGCACAGGTGCAGTAGATGCGCACGAAAATCCGTCCGGAGCCGTTTCCAGCGCCGAACTGCCTGAAGTGTTTTTCAGACCCTAGAAACTCCCCAAAACCGTTTTTAACCGAAAAGCATCTCGAAATGTCCTAAAACGCGCATCTGAACATTTTCGTGCACAGGTGCCGTAGATGCGCACGAAAATCCGTCCGGAGCCGTTTCGAGCACCGAACTGCCTGAAGTGTTTTCCAGACCCTAGAAACTCCCCAAAACCGTTTTTAACCGAAAAGCATCTCGAAATGTCCTAAAACGCGCATCTGAACATTTTCGTGCACAGGTGCCGTAGATGCGCACGAAAATCCGTCTGGAGCCGTTTCGAGCACCGAACTGCCTGAAGTGTTTTCCAGACCCTAGAAACTCCCCAAAACCGTTTTTAACCGAAAAGCATCTCGAAATGTCCTAAAACGCGCATCTGAACATTTTCGTGCACAGGTGCCGTAGATGCGCACGAAAATCCGCCCGGAGCCGTTTCGAGCACCGAACTGCCTGAAGTGTTTTCCAGACCCTAGAAACTCCCCAAAACCGTTTTTAACCGAAAAGCATCTCGAAATGTCCTAAAACGCGCATCTGAACATTTTCGTGCACGGGTGCCGTAGATGCGCACGAAAATCCGTCCGGAGCCGTTTCGAGCACCGAACTGCCTGAAGTGTTTTCCAGACCCTAGAAACTCCCCAAAACCGTTTTTAACCGAAAAGCATCTCGAAATGTCCTAAAACGCGCATCTGAACAATTTCGTGCACAGGTGCCGTAGAAGCGCACGAAAATCCGTCCGGAGCCGTTTCGAGCACCGAACTGCCTGAAGTGTTTTCCAGACCCTAGAAACTCCCCAAAACCGTTTTTAACCGAAAAGCATCTCGAAATGTCCTAAAACGCGCATCTGAACATTTTCGTGCACAGGTGCCGCGGATGCGCACGAAAATCCGTCCGGAGCCGTTTCCAGCGCCGAACTGCCTGAAGTGTTTTTCAGACCCTAGAAACTCCCCAAAACCGTTTTTAACCGAAAAGCATCTCGAGATGTCCTAAAACGCGCATCTGAACATTTTCGTGCACAGGTGCAGTAGATGCGCACGAAAATCCGTCCGGAGCCGTTTCCAGCGCCGAACTGCCTGAAGTGTTTTTCAGACCCTAGAAACTCCCCAAAACCGTTTTTAACTGAAAAGCATCTCGAAATGTCCTAAAACGCGCATCTGAACATTTTCGTGCACAGGTGCCGTAGATGCGCACGAAAATCCGCCCGGAGCCGTTTCGAGCACCGAACTGCCTGAAGTGTTTTCCAGACCCTAGAAACTCCCCAAAACCGTTTTTAACCGAAAAGCATCTCCAAATGTCCTAAAATGCGCGTCTGAACATTTTCGTGCACTGTTGCCGTAGATGCGCACGAAAATCCGCCCGGAGCCGTTTCGAGCACCGAACTGCCTGAAGTGTTTTCCAGACCCTAGAAACTCCCCAAAACCGTTTTTAACCGAAAAGCATCTCGAAATGTCCTAAAACGCGCATCTGAACATTTTCGTGCACAGGTGCCGTAGATGCGCACGAAAATCCGTCCGGAGCCGTTTCGAGCACCGAACTGCCTGAAGTGTTTTCCAGACCCTAGAAACTCCCCAAAACCGTTTTTAACCGAAAAGCATCTCGAAATGTCCTAAAACGCGCATCTGAACATTTTCGTGCACAGGTGCCGTGGATGCGCACGAAAATCCGTCCGGAGCCGTTTCCAGCGCCGAACTGCCTGAAGTGTTTTTCAGACCCTAGAAACTCCCCAAAACCGTTTTTAACCGAAAAGCATCTCGAGATGTCCTAAAATGCGCATCTGAACATTTTCGTGCACAGGTGCAGTAGATGCGCACGAAAATCCGTCCGGAGCCGTTTCCAGCGCCGAACTGCCTGAAGTGTTTTTCAGACCCTACAAACTCCCCAAAACCGTTTTTAACCGAAAAGCATCTCGAAATGTCCTAAAACGCGCATCTGAACATTTTCGTGCACAGGTGCCGTAGATGCGCACGAAAATCCGCCCGGAGCCGTTTCGAGCACCGAACTGCCTGAAGTGTTTTCCAGACCCTAGAAACTCCCCAAAACCGTTTTTAACCGAAAAGCATCTCCAAATGTCCTAAAACGCGCGTCTGAACATTTTCGTGCACAGTTGCCGTAGATGCGCACGAAAATCCGCCCGGAGCCGTTTCGAGCACCGAACTGCCTGAAGTGTTTTCCAGACCCTAGAAACTCCCCAAAACCGTTTTTAACCGAAAAGCATCTCGAAATGTCCTAAAACGCGCATCTGAACATTTTCGTGCACAGGTGCCGTAGAAGCGCACGAAAATCCGTCCGGAGCCGTTTCGAGCACCGAACTGCCTGAAGTGTTTTCCAGACCCTAGAAACTCCCCAAAACCGTTTTTAACCGAAAAGCATCTCGAAATGTCCTAAAACGCGCATCTGAACATTTTCGTGCACAGGTGCCGCGGATGCGCACGAAAATCCGTCCGGAGCCGTTTCCAGCGCCGAACTGCCTGAAGTGTTTTTCAGACCCTAGAAACTCCCCAAAACCGTTTTTAACCGAAAAGCATCTCGAGATGTCCTAAAACGCGCATCTGAACATTTTCGTGCACAGGTGCAGTAGATGCGCACGAAAATCCGTCCGGAGCCGTTTCCAGCGCCGAACTGCCTGAAGTGTTTTGCAGACCCTAGAAACTCCCCAAAACCGTTTTTAACCGAAAAGCATCTCGAAATGTCCTAAAACGCGCATCTGAACATTTTCGTGCACAGGTGCCGTAGATGCGCACGAAAATCCGTCCGGAGCCGTTTCGAGCACCGAACTGCCTGAAGTGTTTTCCAGACCCTAGAAACTCCCCAAAACCGTTTTTAACCGAAAAGCATCTCGAAATGTCCTAAAACGCGCATCTGAACATTTTCGTGCACAGGTGCCGTAGATGCGCACGAAAATCCGTCCGGAGCCGTTTCGAGCACCGAACTGCCTGAAGTGTTTTCCAGACCCTAGAAACTCCCCAAAACCGTTTTTAACCGAAAAGCATCTCGAAATATCCTAAAACGCGCATCTGAACATTTTCGTGCACAGGTGCCGTAGATGCGCACGAAAATCCGCCCGGAGCCGTTTGGAGCACCGAACTGCCTGAAGTGTTTTCCAGACCCTAGAAACTCCCCAAAACCGTTTTTAACCGAAAAGCATCTCGAAATGTCCTAAAACGCGCATCTGAACATTTTCGTGCACAGGTGCCGTAGATGCGCACGAAAATCCGCCCGGAGCCGTTTGGAGCACCGAACTGCCTGAAGTGTTTTCCAGACCCTAGAAACTCCCCAAAACCGTTTTTAACCGAAAAGCATCTCGAAATGTCCTAAAACGCGCATCTGAACATTTTCGTGCACAGGTGCCGTAGATGCGCACGAAAATCCGCCCGGAGCCGTTTCGAGCACCGAACTGCCTGAAGTGTTTTCCAGACCCTAGAAACTCCCTAAAACCGTTTTTAACCGAAAAGCATCTCGAAATGTCCTAAAACGCGCATCTGAACATTTTCGTGCACAGGTGCCGTAGATGCGCACGAAAATCCGTCCGGAGCCGTTTCGAGCACCGAACTGCCTGAAGTGTTTTCCAGACCCTAGAAACTCCCCAAAACCGTTTTTAACCGAAAAGCATCTCGAAATGTCCTAAAACGCGCATCTGAACATTTTCGTGCACAGGTGCCGTAGATGCGCACGAAAATCCGTCCGGAGCCGTTTCGAGCACCGAACTGCCTGAAGTGTTTTCCAGACCCTAGAAACTCCCCAAAACCGTTTTTAACCGAAAAGCATCTCGAAATGTCCTAAAACGCGCATCTGAACATTTTCGTGCACAGGTGCCGTAGATGCGCACGAAAATCCGCCCGGAGCCGTTTCGAGCACCGAACTGCCTGAAGTGTTTTCCAGACCCTAGAAACTCCCCAAAACCGTTTTTAACCGAAAAGCATCTCGAAATGTCCTAAAACGCGCATCTGAACATTTTCGTGCACGGGTGCCGTAGATGCGCACGAAAATCCGTCCGGAGCCGTTTCGAGCACCGAACTGCCTGAAGTGTTTTCCAGACCCTAGAAACTCCCCAAAACCGTTTTTAACCGAAAAGCATCTCGAAATGTCCTAAAACGCGCATCTGAACAATTTCGTGCACAGGTGCCGTAGAAGCGCACGAAAATCCGTCCGGAGCCGTTTCGAGCACCGAACTGCCTGAAGTGTTTTCCAGACCCTAGAAACTCCCCAAAACCGTTTTTAACCGAAAAGCATCTCGAAATGTCCTAAAACGCGCATCTGAACATTTTCGTGCACAGGTGCCGCGGATGCGCACGAAAATCCGTCCGGAGCCGTTTCCAGCGCCGAACTGCCTGAAGTGTTTTTCAGACCCTAGAAACTCCCCAAAACCGTTTTTAACCGAAAAGCATCTCGAGATGTCCTAAAACGCGCATCTGAACATTTTCGTGCACAGGTGCAGTAGATGCGCACGAAAATCCGTCCGGAGCCGTTTCCAGCGCCGAACTGCCTGAAGTGTTTTTCAGACCCTAGAAACTCCCCAAAACCGTTTTTAACTGAAAAGCATCTCGAAATGTCCTAAAACGCGCATCTGAACATTTTCGTGCACAGGTGCCGTAGATGCGCACGAAAATCCGCCCGGAGCCGTTTCGAGCACCGAACTGCCTGAAGTGTTTTCCAGACCCTAGAAACTCCCCAAAACCGTTTTTAACCGAAAAGCATCTCCAAATGTCCTAAAACGCGCGTCTGAACATTTTCGTGCACTGTTGCCGTAGATGCGCACGAAAATCCGCCCGGAGCCGTTTCGAGCACCGAACTGCCTGAAGTGTTTTCCAGACCCTAGAAACTCCCCAAAACCGTTTTTAACCGAAAAGCATCTCGAAATGTCCTAAAACGCGCATCTGAACATTTTCGTGCACAGGTGCCGTAGATGCGCACGAAAATCCGTCCGGAGCCGTTTCGAGCACCGAACTGCCTGAAGTGTTTTCCAGACCCTAGAAACTCCCCAAAACCGTTTTTAACCGAAAAGCATCTCGAAATGTCCTAAAACGCGCATCTGAACATTTTCGTGCACAGGTGCCGTGGATGCGCACGAAAATCCGTCCGGAGCCGTTTCCAGCGCCGAACTGCCTGAAGTGTTTTTCAGACCCTAGAAACTCCCCAAAACCGTTTTTAACCGAAAAGCATCTCGAGATGTCCTAAAACGCGCATCTGAACATTTTCGTGCACAGGTGCAGTAGATGCGCACGAAAATCCGTCCGGAGCCGTTTCCAGCGCCGAACTGCCTGAAGTGTTTTTCAGACCCTAGAAACTCCCCAAAACCGTTTTTAACCGAAAAGCATCTCGAAATGTCCTAAAACGCGCATCTGAACATTTTCGTGCACAGGTGCCGTAGATGCGCACGAAAATCCGCCCGGAGCCGTTTCGAGCACCGAACTGCCTGAAGTGTTTTCCAGACCCTAGAAACTCCCCAAAACCGTTTTTAACCGAAAAGCATCTCCAAATGTCCTAAAACGCGCGTCTGAACATTTTCGTGCACAGTTGCCGTAGATGCGCACGAAAATCCGCCCGGAGCCGTTTCGAGCACCGAACTGCCTGAAGTGTTTTCCAGACCCTAGAAACTCCCCAAAACCGTTTTTAACCGAAAAGCATCTCGAAATGTCCTAAAACGCGCATCTGAACATTTTCGTGCACAGGTGCCGTAGATGCGCACGAAAATCCGTCCGGAGCCGTTTCGAGCACCGAACTGCCTGAAGTGTTTTCCAGACCCTAGAAACTCCCCAAAACCGTTTTTAACCGAAAAGCATCTCGAAATGTCCTAAAACGCGCATCTGAACATTTTCGTGCACAGGTGACGTAGATGCGCACGAAAATCCGCCCGGAGCCGTTTCGAGCACCGAACTGCCTGAAGTGTTTTCCAGACACTAGAAACTCCCCAAAACCGTTTTTAACCGAAAAGCATCTCGAAAATGTCCTAAAACGCGCATCTGAACATTTTCGTGCACAGGTGCCGTACATGCGCACGAAAATCCGCCCGGAGCCGTTTCGAGCACCGAACTGCCTGAAGTGTTTTCCAGACCCTAGAAACTCCCCAAAACCGTTTTTAACCGAAAAGCATCTCGAAATGTCCTAAAACGCGCATCTGAACATTTTCGTGCACAGGTGCCGTAGATGCGCACGAAAATCCGTCCGGAGCCGTTTCGAGCACCGAACTGCCTGAAGTGTTTTCCAGACCCTAGAAACTCCCCAAAACCGTTTTTAACCGAAAAGCATCTCGAAATGTCCTAAAACGAGCATCTGAATATTTTCGTGCACAGGTGCCGTAGATGCGCACGAAAATCCGCCCGGAGCCGTTTCGAGCACTGAACTGCCTGAAGTGTTTTCCAGACCCTAGAAACTCCCCAAAACCGTTTTTAACCGAAAAGCATCTCGAAATGTCCTAAAACGCGCATCTGAACATTTTCGTGCACAGGTGAAGTAGATGCGCACGAAAATCCGTCCGGAGCCGTTTCCAGCGCCGAACTGCCTGAAGTGTTTTTCAGACCCTAGAAACTCCCCAAAACCGTTTTTAACCGAAAAGCATCTCGAAATGTCCTAAAACGCGCATCTGAACATTTTCGTGCACAGGTGCCGTAGATGCGCACGAAAATCCGCCCGGAGCCGTTTGGAGCACCGAACTGCCTGAAGTGTTTTCCAGACCCTAGAAACTCCCCAAAACCGTTTTTAACCGAAAAGCATCTCGAAATGTCCTAAAACGCGCATCTGAACATTTTCGTGCACAGGTGCCGTAGATGCGCACGAAAATCCGCCCGGAGCCGTTTCGAGCACCGAACTGCCTGAAGTGTTTTCCAGACCCTAGAAACTCCCTAAAACCGTTTTTAACCGAAAAGCATCTCGAAATGTCCTAAAACGCGCATCTGAACATTTTCGTGCACAGGTGCCGTAGATGCGCACGAAAATCCGTCCGGAGCCGTTTCGAGCACCGAACTGCCTGAAGTGTTTTCCAGACCCTAGAAACTCCCCAAAACCGTTTTTAACCGAAAAGCATCTCGAAATGTCCTAAAACGCGCATCTGAACATTTTCGTGCACAGGTGCCGTAGATGCGCACGAAAATCCGTCCGGAGCCGTTTCGAGCACCGAACTGCCTGAAGTGTTTTCCAGACCCTAGAAACTCCCCAAAACCGTTTTTAACCGAAAAGCATCTCGAAATGTCCTAAAACGCGCATCTGAACATTTTCGTGCACAGGTGCCGTAGATGCGCACGAAAATCCGCCCGGAGCCGTTTCGAGCACCGAACTGCCTGAAGTGTTTTCCAGACCCTAGAAACTCCCTAAAACCGTTTTTAACCGAAAAGCATCTCGAAATGTCCTAAAACGCGCATCTGAACATTTTCGTGCACAGGTGCCGTAGATGCGCACGAAAATCCGTCCGGAGCCGTTTCGAGCACCGAACTGCCTGAAGTGTTTTCCAGACCCTAGAAACTCCCCAAAACCGTTTTTAACCGAAAAGCATCTCGAAATGTCCTAAAACGCGCATCTGAACATTTTCGTGCACAGGTGACGTAGATGCGCACGAAAATCCGCCCGGAGCCGTTTCGAGCACCGAACTGCCTGAAGTGTTTTCCAGACCCTAGAAACTCCCCAAAACCGTTTTTAACCGAAAAGCATCTCGAAAATGTCCTAAAACGCGCATCTGAACATTTTCGTGCACAGGTGCCGTAGATGCGCACGAAAATCCGCCCGGAGCCGTTTCGAGCACCGAACTGCCTGAAGTGTTTTCCAGACCCTAGAAACTCCCCAAAACCGTTTTTAACCGAAAATCATCTCGAAATGTCCTAAAACGCGCATCTGAACATTTTCGTGCACAGGTGCCGTAGATGCGCACGAAAATCCGTCCGGAGCCGTTTCGAGCACCGAACTGCCTGAAGTGTTTTCCAGACCCTAGAAACTCCCCAAAACCGTTTTTAACCGAAAAGCATCTCGAAATATCCTAAAACGCGCATCTGAACATTTTCGTGCACAGGTGCCGTAGATGCGCACGAAAATCCGCCCGGAGCCGTTTGGAGCACCGAACTGCCTGAAGTGTTTTCCAGACCCTAGAAACTCCCCAAAACCGTTTTTAACCGAAAAGCATCTCGAAATGTCCTAAAACGCGCATCTGAACATTTTCGTGCACAGGTGCCGTAGATGCGCACGAAAATCCGCCCGGAGCCGTTTGGAGCACCGAACTGCCTGAAGTGTTTTCCAGACCCTAGAAACTCCCCAAAACCGTTTTTAACCGAAAAGCATCTCGAAATGTCCTAAAACGCGCATCTGAACATTTTCGTGCACAGGTGCCGTAGATGCGCACGAAAATCCGCCCGGAGCCGTTTCGAGCACCGAACTGCCTGAAGTGTTTTCCAGACCCTAGAAACTCCCTAAAACCGTTTTTAACCGAAAAGCATCTCGAAATGTCCTAAAACGCGCATCTGAACATTTTCGTGCACAGGTGCCGTAGATGCGCACGAAAATCCGTCCGGAGCCGTTTCGAGCACCGAACTGCCTGAAGTGTTTTCCAGACCCTAGAAACTCCCCAAAACCGTTTTTAACCGAAAAGCATCTCGAAATGTCCTAAAACGCGCATCTGAACATTTTCGTGCACAGGTGACGTAGATGCGCACGAAAATCCGCCCGGAGCCGTTTCGAGCACCGAACTGCCTGAAGTGTTTTCCAGACACTAGAAACTCCCCAAAACCGTTTTTAACCGAAAAGCATCTCGAAAATGTCCTAAAACGCGCATCTGAACATTTTCGTGCACAGGTGCCGTAGATGCGCACGAAAATCCGCCCGGAGCCGTTTCGAGCACCGAACTGCCTGAAGTGTTTTCCAGACCCTAGAAACTCCCCAAAACCGTTTTTAACCGAAAAGCATCTCGAAATGTCCTAAAACGCGCATCTGAACATTTTCGTGCACAGGTGCCGTAGATGCGCACGAAAATCCGTCCGGAGCCGTTTCGAGCACCGAACTGCCTGAAGTGTTTTCCAGACCCTAGAAACTCCCCAAAACCGTTTTTAACCGAAAAGCATCTCGAAATGTCCTAAAACGAGCATCTGAATATTTTCGTGCACAGGTGCCGTAGATGCGCACGAAAATCCGCCCGGAGCCGTTTCGAGCACCGAACTGCCTGAAGTGTTTTCCAGACCCTAGAAACTCCCCAAAACCGTTTTTAACCGAAAAGCATCTCGAAATGTCCTAAAACGCGCATCTGAACATTTTCGTGCACAGGTGAAGTAGATGCGCACGAAAATCCGTCCGGAGCCGTTTCCAGCGCCGAACTGCCTGAAGTGTTTTCCAGACCCTAGAAACTCCCCAAAACCGTTTTTAACCGAAAAGCATCTCGAAATGTCCTAAAACGCGCATCTGAACATTTTCGTGCACAGGTGCCGTAGATGCGCACGAAAATCCGCCCGGAGCCGTTTGGAGCACCGAACTGCCTGAAGTGTTTTCCAGACCCTAGAAACTCCCCAAAACCGTTTTTAACCGAAAAGCATCTCGAAATGTCCTAAAACGCGCATCTGAACATTTTCGTGCACAGGTGCCGTAGATGCGCACGAAAATCCGCCCGGAGCCGTTTCGAGCACCGAACTGCCTGAAGTGTTTTCCAGACCCTAGAAACTCCCTAAAACCGTTTTTAACCGAAAAGCATCTCGAAATGTCCTAAAACGCGCATCTGAACATTTTCGTGCACAGGTGCCGTAGATGCGCACGAAAATCCGTCCGGAGCCGTTTCGAGCACCGAACTGCCTGAAGTGTTTTCCAGACCCTAGAAACTCCCCAAAACCGTTTTTAACCGAAAAGCATCTCGAAATGTCCTAAAACGCGCATCTGAACATTTTCGTGCACAGGTGACGTAGATGCGCACGAAAATCCGCCCGGAGCCGTTTCGAGCACCGAACTGCCTGAAGTGTTTTCCAGACCCTAGAAACTCCCCAAAACCGTTTTTAACCGAAAAGCATCTCGAAAATGTCCTAAAACGCGCATCTGAACATTTTCGTGCACAGGTGCCGTAGATGCGCACGAAAATCCGCCCGGAGCCGTTTCGAGCACCGAACTGCCTGAAGTGTTTTCCAGACCCTAGAAACTCCCCAAAACCGTTTTTAACCGAAAATCATCTCGAAATGTCCTAAAACGCGCATCTGAACATTTTCGTGCACAGGTGCCGTAGATGCGCACGAAAATCCGTCCGGAGCCGTTTCGAGCACCGAACTGCCTGAAGTGTTTTCCAGACCCTAGAAACTCCCCAAAACCGTTTTTAACCGAAAAGCATCTCGAAATGTCCTAAAACGCGCATCTGAACATTTTCGTGCACAGGTGCCGCGGATGCGCACGAAAATCCGTCCGGAGCCGTTTCCAGCGCCGAACTGCCTGAAGTGTTTTTCAGACCCTAGAAACTCCCCAAAACCGTTTTTAACCGAAAAGCATCTCGAGATGTCCTAAAACGCGCATTTGAACATTTTCGTGCACAGGTGCAGTAGATGCGCACGAAAATCCGTCCGGAGCCGTTTCCAGCGCCGAACTGCCTGAAGTGTTTTTCAGACCCTAGAAACTCCCCAAAACCGTTTTTAACCGAAAAGCATCTCGAAATGTCCTAAAACGCGCATCTGAACATTTTCGTGCACAGGTGCCGTAGATGCGCACGAAAATCCGCCCGGAGCCGTTTCGAGCACCGAACTGCCTGAAGTGTTTTCCAGACCCTAGAAACTCCCCAAAACCGTTTTTAACCGAAAAGCATCTCGAAAATGTCCTAAAACGCGCATCTGAACATTTTCGTGCACAGGTGCCGTAGATGCGCACGAAAATCCGCCCGGAGCCGTTTCGAGCACCGAACTGCCTGAAGTGTTTTCCAGACCCTAGAAACTCCCCAAAACCGTTTTTAACCGAAAAGCATCTCGAAATATCCTAAAACGCGCATCTGAACATTTTCGTGCACAGGTGCCGTAGATGCGCACGAAAATCCGCCCGGAGCCGTTTGGAGCACCGAACTGCCTGAAGTGTTTTCCAGACCCTAGAAACTCCCCAAAACCGTTTTTAACCGAAAAGCATCTCGAAATGTCCTAAAACGAGCATCTGAATATTTTCGTGCACAGGTGCCGTAGATGCGCACGAAAATCCGCCCGGAGCCGTTTCGAGCACCGAACTGCCTGAAGTGTTTTCCAGACCCTAGAAACTCCCCAAAACCGTTTTTAACCGAAAAGCATCTCGAAATGTCCTAAAACGCGCATCTGAACATTTTCGTGCACAGGTGCCGTAGATGCGCACGAAAATCCGTCCGGAGCCGTTTCGAGCACCGAACTGCCTGAAGTGTTTTCCAGACCCTAGAAACTCCCCAAAACCGTTTTTAACCGAAAAGCATCTCGAAATGTCCTAAAACGCGCATCTGAACATTTTCGTGCACAGGTGCCGTGGATGCGCACGAAAATCCGTCCGGAGCCGTTTCCAGCGCCGAACTGCCTGAAGTGTTTTTCAGACCCTAGAAACTCCCCAAAACCGTTTTTAACCGAAAAGCATCTCGAGATGTCCTAAAACGCGCATCTGAACATTTTCGTGCACAGGTGCAGTAGATGCGCACGAAAATCCGTCCGGAGCCGTTTCCAGCGCCGAACTGCCTGAAGTGTTTTTCAGACCCTAGAAACTCCCCAAAACCGTTTTTAACCGAAAAGCATCTCGAAATGTCCTAAAACGCGCATCTGAACATTTTCGTGCACAGGTGCCGTAGATGCGCACGAAAATCCGCCCGGAGCCGTTTCGAGCACCGAACTGCCTGAAGTGTTTTCCAGACCCTAGAAACTCCCCAAAACCGTTTTTAACCGAAAAGCATCTCCAAATGTCCTAAAACGCGCGTCTGAACATTTTCGTGCACAGTTGCCGTAGATGCGCACGAAAATCCGCCCGGAGCCGTTTCGAGCACCGAACTGCCTGAAGTGTTTTCCAGACCCTAGAAACTCCCCAAAACCGTTTTTAACCGAAAAGCATCTCGAAATGTCCTAAAACGCGCATCTGAACATTTTCGTGCACAGGTGCCGTAGAAGCGCACGAAAATCCGTCCGGAGCCGTTTCGAGCACCGAACTGCCTGAAGTGTTTTCCAGACCCTAGAAACTCCCCAAAACCGTTTTTAACCGAAAAGCATCTCGAAATGTCCTAAAACGCGCATCTGAACATTTTCGTGCACAGGTGCCGCGGATGCGCACGAAAATCCGTCCGGAGCCGTTTCCAGCGCCGAACTGCCTGAAGTGTTTTTCAGACCCTAGAAACTCCCCAAAACCGTTTTTAACCGAAAAGCATCTCGAGATGTCCTAAAACGCGCATCTGAACATTTTCGTGCACAGGTGCAGTAGATGCGCACGAAAATCCGTCCGGAGCCGTTTCCAGCGCCGAACTGCCTGAAGTGTTTTGCAGACCCTAGAAACTCCCCAAAACCGTTTTTAACCGAAAAGCATCTCGAAATGTCCTAAAACGCGCATCTGAACATTTTCGTGCACAGGTGCCGTAGATGCGCACGAAAATCCGTCCGGAGCCGTTTCGAGCACCGAACTGCCTGAAGTGTTTTCCAGACCCTAGAAACTCCCCAAAACCGTTTTTAACCGAAAAGCATCTCGAAATGTCCTAAAACGCGCATCTGAACATTTTCGTGCACAGGTGCCGTAGATGCGCACGAAAATCCGTCCGGAGCCGTTTCGAGCACCGAACTGCCTGAAGTGTTTTCCAGACCCTAGAAACTCCCCAAAACCGTTTTTAACCGAAAAGCATCTCGAAATATCCTAAAACGCGCATCTGAACATTTTCGTGCACAGGTGCCGTAGATGCGCACGAAAATCCGCCCGGAGCCGTTTGGAGCACCGAACTGCCTGAAGTGTTTTCCAGACCCTAGAAACTCCCCAAAACCGTTTTTAACCGAAAAGCATCTCGAAATGTCCTAAAACGCGCATCTGAACATTTTCGTGCACAGGTGCCGTAGATGCGCACGAAAATCCGCCCGGAGCCGTTTGGAGCACCGAACTGCCTGAAGTGTTTTCCAGACCCTAGAAACTCCCCAAAACCGTTTTTAACCGAAAAGCATCTCGAAATGTCCTAAAACGCGCATCTGAACATTTTCGTGCACAGGTGCCGTAGATGCGCACGAAAATCCGCCCGGAGCCGTTTCGAGCACCGAACTGCCTGAAGTGTTTTCCAGACCCTAGAAACTCCCTAAAACCGTTTTTAACCGAAAAGCATCTCGAAATGTCCTAAAACGCGCATCTGAACATTTTCGTGCACAGGTGCCGTAGATGCGCACGAAAATCCGTCCGGAGCCGTTTCGAGCACCGAACTGCCTGAAGTGTTTTCCAGACCCTAGAAACTCCCCAAAACCGTTTTTAACCGAAAAGCATCTCGAAATGTCCTAAAACGCGCATCTGAACATTTTCGTGCACAGGTGACGTAGATGCGCACGAAAATCCGCCCGGAGCCGTTTCGAGCACCGAACTGCCTGAAGTGTTTTCCAGACACTAGAAACTCCCCAAAACCGTTTTTAACCGAAAAGCATCTCGAAAATGTCCTAAAACGCGCATCTGAACATTTTCGTGCACAGGTGCCGTAGATGCGCACGAAAATCCGCCCGGAGCCGTTTCGAGCACCGAACTGCCTGAAGTGTTTTCCAGACCCTAGAAACTCCCCAAAACCGTTTTTAACCGAAAAGCATCTCGAAATGTCCTAAAACGCGCATCTGAACATTTTCGTGCACAGGTGCCGTAGATGCGCACGAAAATCCGTCCGGAGCCGTTTCGAGCACCGAACTGCCTGAAGTGTTTTCCAGACCCTAGAAACTCCCCAAAACCGTTTTTAACCGAAAAGCATCTCGAAATGTCCTAAAACGCGCATCTGAACATTTTCGTGCACAGGTGACGTAGATGCGCACGAAAATCCGCCCGGAGCCGTTTCGAGCACCGAACTGCCTGAAGTGTTTTCCAGACCCTAGAAACTCCCCAAAACCGTTTTTAACCGAAAAGCATCTCGAAATGTCCTAAAACGCGCATCTGAACATTTTCGTGCACAGGTGCCGTAGATGCGCACGAAAATCCGTCCGGAGCCGTTTCGAGCACCGAACTGCCTGAAGTGTTTTCCAGACCCTAGAAACTCCCCAAAACCGTTTTTAACCGAAAAGCATCTCGAAATGTCCTAAAACGCGCATCTGAACATTTTCGTGCGCAGGTGCCGTAGATGCGCACGAAAATCCGTCCGGAGCCGTTTCGAGCACCGAACTGCCTGAAGTGTTTTCCAGACCCTAGAAACTCCCCAAAACCGTTTTTAACCGAAAAGCATCTCGAAATGTCCTAAAACGCGCATCTGAACATTTTCGTGCACAGGTGCCGTAGATGCGCACGAAAATCCGTCCGGAGCCGTTTCGAGCACCGAACTGCCTGAAGTGTTTTCCAGACCCTAGAAACTCCCCAAAACCGTTTTTAACCGAAAAGCATCTCGAAATGTCCTAAAACGCGCATCTGAACATTTTCGTGCACAGGTGAAGTAGATGCGCACGAAAATCCGTCCGGAGCCGTTTCCAGCGCCGAACTGCCTGAAGTGTTTTTCAGACCCTAGAAACTCCCCAAAACCGTTTTTAACCGAAAAGCATCTCGAAATGTCCTAAAACGCGCATCTGAACATTTTCGTGCACAGGTGCCGTAGATGCGCACGAAAATCCGCCCGGAGCCGTTTGGAGCACCGAACTGCCTGAAGTGTTTTCCAGACCCTAGAAACTCCCCAAAACCGTTTTTAACCGAAAAGCATCTCGAAATGTCCTAAAACGCGCATCTGAACATTTTCGTGCACAGGTGCCGTAGATGCGCACGAAAATCCGCCCGGAGCCGTTTCGAGCACCGAACTGCCTGAAGTGTTTTCCAGACCCTAGAAACTCCCTAAAACCGTTTTTAACCGAAAAGCATCTCGAAATGTCCTAAAACGCGCATCTGAACATTTTCGTGCACAGGTGCCGTAGATGCGCACGAAAATCCGTCCGGAGCCGTTTCGAGCACCGAACTGCCTGAAGTGTTTTCCAGACCCTAGAAACTCCCCAAAACCGTTTTTAACCGAAAAGCATCTCGAAATGTCCTAAAACGCGCATCTGAACATTTTCGTGCACAGGTGACGTAGATGCGCACGAAAATCCGCCCGGAGCCGTTTCGAGCACCGAACTGCCTGAAGTGTTTTCCAGACACTAGAAACTCCCCAAAACCGTTTTTAACCGAAAAGCATCTCGAAAATGTCCTAAAACGCGCATCTGAACATTTTCGTGCACAGGTGCCGTAGATGCGCACGAAAATCCGCCCGGAGCCGTTTCGAGCACCGAACTGCCTGAAGTGTTTTCCAGACCCTAGAAACTCCCCAAAACCGTTTTTAACCGAAAAGCATCTCGAAATGTCCTAAAACGCGCATCTGAACATTTTCGTGCACAGGTGCCGTAGATGCGCACGAAAATCCGTCCGGAGCCGTTTCGAGCACCGAACTGCCTGAAGTGTTTTCCAGACCCTAGAAACTCCCCAAAACCGTTTTTAACCGAAAAGCATCTCGAAATGTCCTAAAACGAGCATCTGAATATTTTCGTGCACAGGTGCCGTAGATGCGCACGAAAATCCGCCCGGAGCCGTTTCGAGCACCGAACTGCCTGAAGTGTTTTCCAGACCCTAGAAACTCCCCAAAACCGTTTTTAACCGAAAAGCATCTCGAAATGTCCTAAAACGCGCATCTGAACATTTTCGTGCACAGGTGAAGTAGATGCGCACGAAAATCCGTCCGGAGCCGTTTCCAGCGCCGAACTGCCTGAAGTGTTTTTCAGACCCTAGAAACTCCCCAAAACCGTTTTTAACCGAAAAGCATCTCGAAATGTCCTAAAACGCGCATCTGAACATTTTCGTGCACAGGTGCCGTAGATGCGCACGAAAATCCGCCCGGAGCCGTTTCGAGCACCGAACTGCCTGAAGTGTTTTCCAGACCCTAGAAACTCCCCAAAACCGTTTTTAACCGAAAAGCATCTCCAAATGTCCTAAAACGCGCGTCTGAACATTTTCGTGCACAGGTGCAGTAGATGCGCACGAAAATCCGTCCGGAGCCGTTTCCAGCGCCGAACTGCCTGAAGTGTTTTGCAGACCCTAGAAACTCCCCAAAACCGTTTTTAACCGAAAAGCATCTCGAAATGTCCTAAAACGCGCATCTGAACATTTTCGTGCACAGGTGCCGTAGATGCGCACGAAAATCCGTCCGGAGCCGTTTCGAGCACCGAACTGCCTGAAGTGTTTTCCAGACCCTAGAAACTCCCCAAAACCGTTTTTAACCGAAAAGCATCTCGAAATGTCCTAAAACGCGCATCTGAACATTTTCGTGCACAGGTGCCGTAGATGCGCACGAAAATCCGTCCGGAGCCGTTTCGAGCACCGAACTGCCTGAAGTGTTTTCCAGACCCTAGAAACTCCCCAAAACCGTTTTTAACCGAAAAGCATCTCGAAATATCCTAAAACGCGCATCTGAACATTTTCGTGCACAGGTGCCGTAGATGCGCACGAAAATCCGCCCGGAGCCGTTTGGAGCACCGAACTGCCTGAAGTGTTTTCCAGACCCTAGAAACTCCCCAAAACCGTTTTTAACCGAAAAGCATCTCGAAATGTCCTAAAACGCGCATCTGAACATTTTCGTGCACAGGTGCCGTAGATGCGCACGAAAATCCGCCCGGAGCCGTTTGGAGCACCGAACTGCCTGAAGTGTTTTCCAGACCCTAGAAACTCCCCAAAACCGTTTTTAACCGAAAAGCATCTCGAAATGTCCTAAAACGCGCATCTGAACATTTTCGTGCACAGGTGCCGTAGATGCGCACGAAAATCCGCCCGGAGCCGTTTCGAGCACCGAACTGCCTGAAGTGTTTTCCAGACCCTAGAAACTCCCTAAAACCGTTTTTAACCGAAAAGCATCTCGAAATGTCCTAAAACGCGCATCTGAACATTTTCGTGCACAGGTGCCGTAGATGCGCACGAAAATCCGTCCGGAGCCGTTTCGAGCACCGAACTGCCTGAAGTGTTTTCCAGACCCTAGAAACTCCCCAAAACCGTTTTTAACCGAAAAGCATCTCGAAATGTCCTAAAACGCGCATCTGAACATTTTCGTGCACAGGTGACGTAGATGCGCACGAAAATCCGCCCGGAGCCGTTTCGAGCACCGAACTGCCTGAAGTGTTTTCCAGACCCTAGAAACTCGCCAAAACCGTTTTTAACCGAAAATCATCTCGAAATGTCCTAAAACGCGCATCTGAACATTTTCGTGCACAGGTGCCGTAGATGCGCACGAAAATCCGTCCGGAGCCGTTTCGAGCACCGAACTGCCTGAAGTGTTTTCCAGACCCTAGAAACTCCCCAAAACCGTTTTTAACCGAAAAGCATCTCGAAATGTCCTAAAACGCGCATCTGAACATTTTCGTGCACAGGTGCCGCGGATGCGCACGAAAATCCGTCCGGAGCCGTTTCCAGCGCCGAACTGCCTGAAGTGTTTTTCAGACCCTAGAAACTCCCCAAAACCGTTTTTAACCGAAAAGCATCTCGAGATGTCCTAAAACGCGCATTTGAACATTTTCGTGCACAGGTGCAGTAGATGCGCACGAAAATCCGTCCGGAGCCGTTTCCAGCGCCGAACTGCCTGAAGTGTTTTTCAGACCCTAGAAACTCCCCAAAACCGTTTTTAACCGAAAAGCATCTCGAAATGTCCTAAAACGCGCATCTGAACATTTTCGTGCACAGGTGCCGTAGATGCGCACGAAAATCCGCCCGGAGCCGTTTCGAGCACCGAACTGCCTGAAGTGTTTTCCAGACCCTAGAAACTCCCCAAAACCGTTTTTAACCGAAAAGCATCTCGAAAATGTCCTAAAACGCGCATCTGAACATTTTCGTGCACAGGTGCCGTAGATGCGCACGAAAATCCGCCCGGAGCCGTTTCGAGCACCGAACTGCCTGAAGTGTTTTCCAGACCCTAGAAACTCCCCAAAACCGTTTTTAACCGAAAAGCATCTCGAAATATCCTAAAACGCGCATCTGAACATTTTCGTGCACAGGTGCCGTAGATGCGCACGAAAATCCGCCCGGAGCCGTTTGGAGCACCGAACTGCCTGAAGTGTTTTCCAGACCCTAGAAACTCCCCAAAACCGTTTTTAACCGAAAAGCATCTCGAAATGTCCTAAAACGAGCATCTGAATATTTTCGTGCACAGGTGCCGTAGATGCGCACGAAAATCCGCCCGGAGCCGTTTCGAGCACCGAACTGCCTGAAGTGTTTTCCAGACCCTAGAAACTCCCCAAAACCGTTTTTAACCGAAAAGCATCTCGAAATGTCCTAAAACGCGCATCTGAACATTTTCGTGCACAGGTGCCGTAGATGCGCACGAAAATCCGTCCGGAGCCGTTTCGAGCACCGAACTGCCTGAAGTGTTTTCCAGACCCTAGAAACTCCCCAAAACCGTTTTTAACCGAAAAGCATCTCGAAATGTCCTAAAACGCGCATCTGAACATTTTCGTGCACAGGTGCCGTAGATGCGCACGAAAATCCGTCCGGAGCCGTTTCGAGCACCGAACTGCCTGAAGTGTTTTCCAGACCCTAGAAACTCCCCAAAACCGTTTTTAACCGAAAAGCATCTCGAAATGTCCTAAAACGCGCATCTGAACATTTTCGTGCACAGGTGCCGTAGATGCGCACGAAAATCCGCCCGGAGCCGTTTCGAGCACCGAACTGCCTGAAGTGTTTTCCAGACCCTAGAAACTCCCCAAAACCGTTTTTAACCGAAAAGCATCTCGAAATGTCCTAAAACGCGCATCTGAACATTTTCGTGCACGGGTGCCGTAGATGCGCACGAAAATCCGTCCGGAGCCGTTTCGAGCACCGAACTGCCTGAAGTGTTTTCCAGACCCTAGAAACTCCCCAAAACCGTTTTTAACCGAAAAGCATCTCGAAATGTCCTAAAACGCGCATCTGAACATTTTCGTGCACAGGTGCCGTAGAAGCGCACGAAAATCCGTCCGGAGCCGTTTCGAGCACCGAACTGCCTGAAGTGTTTTCCAGACCCTAGAAACTCCCCAAAACCGTTTTTAACCGAAAAGCATCTCGAAATGTCCTAAAACGCGCATCTGAACATTTTCGTGCACAGGTGCCGCGGATGCGCACGAAAATCCGTCCGGAGCCGTTTCCAGCGCCGAACTGCCTGAAGTGTTTTTCAGACCCTAGAAACTCACCAAAACCGTTTTTAACCGAAAAGCATCTCGAGATGTCCTAAAACGCGCATCTGAACATTTTCGTGCACAGGTGCAGTAGATGCGCACGAAAATCCGTCCGGAGCCGTTTCCAGCGCCGAACTGCCTGAAGTGTTTTTCAGACCCTAGAAACTCCCCAAAACCGTTTTTAACCGAAAAGCATCTCGAAATGTCCTAAAACGCGCATCTGAACATTTTCGTGCACAGGTGCCGTAGATGCGCACGAAAATCCGCCCGGAGCCGTTTCGAGCACCGAACTGCCTGAAGTGTTTTCCAGACCCTAGAAACTCCCCAAAACCGTTTTTAACCGAAAAGCATCTCCAAATGTCCTAAAACGCGCGTCTGAACATTTTCGTGCACAGTTGCCGTAGATGAGCACGAAAATCCGCCCGGAGCCGTTTCGAGCACCGAACTGCCTGAAGTGTTTTCCAGACCCTAGAAACTCCCCAAAACCGTTTTTAACCGAAAAGCATCTCGAAATGTCCTAAAACGCGCATCTGAACATTTTCGTGCACAGGTGCCGTAGATGCGCACGAAAATCCGTCCGGAGCCGTTTCGAGCACCGAACTGCCTGAAGTGTTTTCCAGACCCTAGAAACTCCCCAAAACCGTTTTTAACCGAAAAGCATCTCGAAATGTCCTAAAACGCGCATCTGAACATTTTCGTGCACAGGTGACGTAGATGCGCACGAAAATCCGCCCGGAGCCGTTTCGAGCACCGAACTGCCTGAAGTGTTTTCCAGACACTAGAAACTCCCCAAAACCGTTTTTAACCGAAAAGCATCTCGAAAATGTCCTAAAACGCGCATCTGAACATTTTCGTGCACAGGTGCCGTAGATGCGCACGAAAATCCGCCCGGAGCCGTTTCGAGCACCGAACTGCCTGAAGTGTTTTCCAGACCCTAGAAACTCCCCAAAACCGTTTTTAACCGAAAAGCATCTCGAAATGTCCTAAAACGCGCATCTGAACATTTTCGTGCACAGGTGCCGTAGATGCGCACGAAAATCCGTCCGGAGCCGTTTCGAGCACCGAACTGCCTGAAGTGTTTTCCAGACCCTAGAAACTCCCCAAAACCGTTTTTAACCGAAAAGCATCTCGAAATGTCCTAAAACGAGCATCTGAATATTTTCGTGCACAGGTGCCGTAGATGCGCACGAAAATCCGCCCGGAGCCGTTTCGAGCACCGAACTGCCTGAAGTGTTTTCCAGACCCTAGAAACTCCCCAAAACCGTTTTTAACCGAAAAGCATCTCGAAATGTCCTAAAACGCGCATCTGAACATTTTCGTGCACAGGTGCCGTAGATGCGCACGAAAATCCGTCCGGAGCCGTTTCGAGCACCGAACTGCCTGAAGTGTTTTCCAGACCCTAGAAACTCCCTAAAACCGTTTTTAACCGAAAAGCATCTCGAAATGTCCTAAAACGCGCATCTGAACATTTTCGTGCACAGGTGCCGTAGATGCGCACAAAAATCCGTCCGGAGCCGTTTCGAGCACCGAACTGCCTGAAGTGTTTTCCAGACCCTAGAAACTCCCCAAAACCGTTTTTAACCGAAAAGCATCTCGAAATGTCCTAAAACGCGCATCTGAACATTTTCGTGCACAGGTGACGTAGATGCGCACGAAAATCCGCCCGGAGCCGTTTCGAGCACCGAACTGCCTGAAGTGTTTTCCAGACACTAGAAACTCCCCAAAACCGTTTTTAACCGAAAAGCATCTCGAAAATGTCCTAAAACGCGCATCTGAACATTTTCGTGCACAGGTGCCGTAGATGCGCACGAAAATCCGCCCGGAGCCGTTTCGAGCACCGAACTGCCTGAAGTGTTTTCCAGACCCTAGAAACTCCCCAAAACCGTTTTTAACCGAAAAGCATCTCGAAATGTCCTAAAACGCGCATCTGAACATTTTCGTGCACAGGTGCCGTAGATGCGCACGAAAATCCGTCCGGAGCCGTTTCGAGCACCGAACTGCCTGAAGTGTTTTCCAGACCCTAGAAACTCCCCAAAACCGTTTTTAACCGAAAAGCATCTCGAAATGTCCTAAAACGAGCATCTGAATATTTTCGTGCACAGGTGCCGTAGATGCGCACGAAAATCCGCCCGGAGCCGTTTCGAGCACCGAACTGCCTGAAGTGTTTTCCAGACCCTAGAAACTCCCCAAAACCGTTTTTAACCGAAAAGCATCTCGAAATGTCCTAAAACGCGCATCTGAACATTTTCGTGCACAGGTGAAGTAGATGCGCACGAAAATCCGTCCGGAGCCGTTTCCAGCGCCGAACTGCCTGAAGTGTTTTTCAGACCCTAGAAACTCCCCAAAACCGTTTTTAACCGAAAAGCATCTCGAAATGTCCTAAAACGCGCATCTGAACATTTTCGTGCACAGGTGCCGTAGATGCGCACGAAAATCCGCCCGGAGCCGTTTCGAGCACCGAACTGCCTGAAGTGTTTTCCAGACCCTAGAAACTCCCCAAAACCGTTTTTAACCGAAAAGCATCTCCAAATGTCCTAAAACGCGCGTCTGAACATTTTCGTGCACAGGTGCAGTAGATGCGCACGAAAATCCGTCCGGAGCCGTTTCCAGCGCCGAACTGCCTGAAGTGTTTTGCAGACCCTAGAAACTCCCCAAAACCGTTTTTAACCGAAAAGCATCTCGAAATGTCCTAAAACGCGCATCTGAACATTTTCGTGCACAGGTGCCGTAGATGCGCACGAAAATCCGTCCGGAGCCGTTTCGAGCACCGAACTGCCTGAAGTGTTTTCCAGACCCTAGAAACTCCCCAAAACCGTTTTTAACCGAAAAGCATCTCGAAATGTCCTAAAACGCGCATCTGAACATTTTCGTGCACAGGTGCCGTAGATGCGCACGAAAATCCGTCCGGAGCCGTTTCGAGCACCGAACTGCCTGAAGTGTTTTCCAGACCCTAGAAACTCCCCAAAACCGTTTTTAACCGAAAAGCATCTCGAAATATCCTAAAACGCGCATCTGAACATTTTCGTGCACAGGTGCCGTAGATGCGCACGAAAATCCGCCCGGAGCCGTTTGGAGCACCGAACTGCCTGAAGTGTTTTCCAGACCCTAGAAACTCCCCAAAACCGTTTTTAACCGAAAAGCATCTCGAAATGTCCTAAAACGCGCATCTGAACATTTTCGTGCACAGGTGCCGTAGATGCGCACGAAAATCCGCCCGGAGCCGTTTGGAGCACCGAACTGCCTGAAGTGTTTTCCAGACCCTAGAAACTCCCCAAAACCGTTTTTAACCGAAAAGCATCTCGAAATGTCCTAAAACGCGCATCTGAACATTTTCGTGCACAGGTGCCGTAGATGCGCACGAAAATCCGCCCGGAGCCGTTTCGAGCACCGAACTGCCTGAAGTGTTTTCCAGACCCTAGAAACTCCCTAAAACCGTTTTTAACCGAAAAGCATCTCGAAATGTCCTAAAACGCGCATCTGAACATTTTCGTGCACAGGTGCCGTAGATGCGCACGAAAATCCGTCCGGAGCCGTTTCGAGCACCGAACTGCCTGAAGTGTTTTCCAGACCCTAGAAACTCCCCAAAACCGTTTTTAACCGAAAAGCATCTCGAAATGTCCTAAAACGCGCATCTGAACATTTTCGTGCACAGGTGACGTAGATGCGCACGAAAATCCGCCCGGAGCCGTTTCGAGCACCGAACTGCCTGAAGTGTTTTCCAGACCCTAGAAACTCCCCAAAACCGTTTTTAACCGAAAATCATCTCGAAATGTCCTAAAACGCGCATCTGAACATTTTCGTGCACAGGTGCCGTAGATGCGCACGAAAATCCGTCCGGAGCCGTTTCGAGCACCGAACTGCCTGAAGTGTTTTCCAGACCCTAGAAACTCCCCAAAACCGTTTTTAACCGAAAAGCATCTCGAAATGTCCTAAAACGCGCATCTGAACATTTTCGTGCACAGGTGCCGCGGATGCGCACGAAAATCCGTCCGGAGCCGTTTCCAGCGCCGAACTGCCTGAAGTGTTTTTCAGACCCTAGAAACTCCCCAAAACCGTTTTTAACCGAAAAGCATCTCGAGATGTCCTAAAACGCGCATTTGAACATTTTCGTGCACAGGTGCAGTAGATGCGCACGAAAATCCGTCCGGAGCCGTTTCCAGCGCCGAACTGCCTGAAGTGTTTTTCAGACCCTAGAAACTCCCCAAAACCGTTTTTAACCGAAAAGCATCTCGAAATGTCCTAAAACGCGCATCTGAACATTTTCGTGCACAGGTGCCGTAGATGCGCACGAAAATCCGCCCGGAGCCGTTTCGAGCACCGAACTGCCTGAAGTGTTTTCCAGACCCTAGAAACTCCCCAAAACCGTTTTTAACCGAAAAGCATCTCGAAAATGTCCTAAAACGCGCATCTGAACATTTTCGTGCACAGGTGCCGTAGATGCGCACGAAAATCCGCCCGGAGCCGTTTCGAGCACCGAACTGCCTGAAGTGTTTTCCAGACCCTAGAAACTCCCCAAAACCGTTTTTAACCGAAAAGCATCTCGAAATATCCTAAAACGCGCATCTGAACATTTTCGTGCACAGGTGCCGTAGATGCGCACGAAAATCCGCCCGGAGCCGTTTGGAGCACCGAACTGCCTGAAGTGTTTTCCAGACCCTAGAAACTCCCCAAAACCGTTTTTAACCGAAAAGCATCTCGAAATGTCCTAAAACGAGCATCTGAATATTTTCGTGCACAGGTGCCGTAGATGCGCACGAAAATCCGCCCGGAGCCGTTTCGAGCACCGAACTGCCTGAAGTGTTTTCCAGACCCTAGAAACTCCCCAAAACCGTTTTTAACCGAAAAGCATCTCGAAATGTCCTAAAACGCGCATCTGAACATTTTCGTGCACAGGTGCCGTAGATGCGCACGAAAATCCGTCCGGAGCCGTTTCGAGCACCGAACTGCCTGAAGTGTTTTCCAGACCCTAGAAACTCCCCAAAACCGTTTTTAACCGAAAAGCATCTCGAAATGTCCTAAAACGCGCATCTGAACATTTTCGTGCACAGGTGCCGTAGATGCGCACGAAAATCCGTCCGGAGCCGTTTCGAGCACCGAACTGCCTGAAGTGTTTTCCAGACCCTAGAAACTCCCCAAAACCGTTTTTAACCGAAAAGCATCTCGAAATGTCCTAAAACGCGCATCTGAACATTTTCGTGCACAGGTGCCGTAGATGCGCACGAAAATCCGCCCGGAGCCGTTTCGAGCACCGAACTGCCTGAAGTGTTTTCCAGACCCTAGAAACTCCCCAAAACCGTTTTTAACCGAAAAGCATCTCGAAATGTCCTAAAACGCGCATCTGAACATTTTCGTGCACGGGTGCCGTAGATGCGCACGAAAATCCGTCCGGAGCCGTTTCGAGCACCGAACTGCCTGAAGTGTTTTCCAGACCCTAGAAACTCCCCAAAACCGTTTTTAACCGAAAAGCATCTCGAAATGTCCTAAAACGCGCATCTGAACATTTTCGTGCACAGGTGCCGTAGAAGCGCACGAAAATCCGTCCGGAGCCGTTTCGAGCACCGAACTGCCTGAAGTGTTTTCCAGACCCTAGAAACTCCCCAAAACCGTTTTTAACCGAAAAGCATCTCGAAATGTCCTAAAACGCGCATCTGAACATTTTCGTGCACAGGTGCCGCGGATGCGCACGAAAATCCGTCCGGAGCCGTTTCCAGCGCCGAACTGCCTGAAGTGTTTTTCAGACCCTAGAAACTCACCAAAACCGTTTTTAACCGAAAAGCATCTCGAGATGTCCTAAAACGCGCATCTGAACATTTTCGTGCACAGGTGCAGTAGATGCGCACGAAAATCCGTCCGGAGCCGTTTCCAGCGCCGAACTGCCTGAAGTGTTTTTCAGACCCTAGAAACTCCCCAAAACCGTTTTTAACCGAAAAGCATCTCGAAATGTCCTAAAACGCGCATCTGAACATTTTCGTGCACAGGTGCCGTAGATGCGCACGAAAATCCGCCCGGAGCCGTTTCGAGCACCGAACTGCCTGAAGTGTTTTCCAGACCCTAGAAACTCCCCAAAACCGTTTTTAACCGAAAAGCATCTCCAAATGTCCTAAAACGCGCGTCTGAACATTTTCGTGCACAGTTGCCGTAGATGAGCACGAAAATCCGCCCGGAGCCGTTTCGAGCACCGAACTGCCTGAAGTGTTTTCCAGACCCTAGAAACTCCCCAAAACCGTTTTTAACCGAAAAGCATCTCGAAATGTCCTAAAACGCGCATCTGAACATTTTCGTGCACAGGTGCCGTAGATGCGCACGAAAATCCGTCCGGAGCCGTTTCGAGCACCGAACTGCCTGAAGTGTTTTCCAGACCCTAGAAACTCCCCAAAACCGTTTTTAACCGAAAAGCATCTCGAAATGTCCTAAAACGCGCATCTGAACATTTTCGTGCACAGGTACCGTAGATGCGCACGAAAATCCGTCCGGAGCCGTTTCGAGCACCGAACTGCCTGAAGTGTTTTCCAGACCCTAGAAACTCCCCAAAACCGTTTTTAACCGAAAAGCATCTCGAAATGTCCTAAAACGCGCATCTGAACATTTTCGTGCACAGGTGCCGTGGATGCGCACGAAAATCCGTCCGGAGCCGTTTCCAGCGCCGAACTGCCTGAAGTGTTTTTCAGACCCTAGAAACTCCCCAAAACCGTTTTTAACCGAAAAGCATCTCGAGATGTCCTAAAACGCGCATCTGAACATTTTCGTGCACAGGTGCAGTAGATGCGCACGAAAATCCGTCCGGAGCCGTTTCCAGCGCCGAACTGCCTGAAGTGTTTTTCAGACCCTAGAAACTCCCCAAAACCGTTTTTAACCGAAAAGTATCTCGAAATGTCCTAAAACGCGCATCTGAACATTTTCGTGCACAGGTGCCGTAGATGCGCACGAAAATCCGCCCGGAGCCGTTTCGAGCACCGAACTGCCTGAAGTGTTTTCCAGACCCTAGAAACTCCCCAAAACCGTTTTTAACCGAAAAGCATCTCGAAATGTCCTAAAACGCGCATCTGAACATTTTCGTGCACAGGTGCCGTAGATGCGCACGAAAATCCGCCCGGAGCCGTTTCGAGCACCGAACTGCCTGAAGTGTTTTCCAGACCCCAGAAACTCCCCAAAACCGTTTTTAACCGAAAAGCATCTCGAAAATGTCCTAAAACGCGCATCTGAACATTTTCGTGCACAGGTGCCGTAGATGCGCACGAAAATCCGCCCGGAGCCGTTTCGAGCACCGAACTGCCTGAAGTGTTTTCCAGACCCTAGAAACTCCCCAAAACCGTTTTTAACCGAAAAGCATCTCGAAATGTCCTAAAACGCGCATCTGAACATTTTCGTGCACAGGTGCCGTAGATGCGCACGAAAATCCGCCCGGAGCCGTTTCGAGCACCGAACTGCCTGAAGTGTTTTCCAGACCCTAGAAACTCCCCAAAACCGTTTTTAACCGAAAAGCATCTCGAAATGTCCTAAAACGCGCATCTGAACATTTTCGTGCACAGGTGCCGTAGATGCGCACGAAAATCCGTCCGGAGCCGTTTCGAGCACCGAACTGCCTGAAGTGTTTTCCAGACCCTAGAAACTCCCCAAAACCGTTTTTAACCGAAAAGCATCTCGAAATGTCCTAAAACGCGCATCTGAACATTTTCGTGACAGGTGCCGTAGATGCGCACGAAAATCCGCCCGGAGCCGTTTCGAGCACCGAACTGCCTGAAGTGTTTTCCAGACCCTAGAAACTCCCCAAAACCGTTTTTAACCGAAAAGCATCTCCAAATGTCCTAAAACGCGCGTCTGAACATTTTCGTGCACAGTTGCCGTAGATGCGCACGAAAATCCGCCCGGAGCCGTTTCGAGCACCGAACTGCCTGAAGTGTTTTCCAGACCCTAGAAACTCCCCAAAACCGTTTTTAACCGAAAAGCATCTCGAAATGTCCTAAAACGCGCATCTGAACATTTTCGTGCACAGGTGCCGTAGATGCGCACGAAAATCCGTCCGGAGCCGTTTCGAGCACCGAACTGCCTGAAGTGTTTTCCAGACCCTAGAAACTCCCCAAAACCGTTTTTAACCGAAAAGCATCTCGAAATGTCCTAAAACGCGCATCTGAACATTTTCGTGCACAGGTGCCGTGGATGCGCACGAAAATCCGTCCGGAGCCGTTTCCAGCGCCGAACTGCCTGAAGTGTTTTTCAGACCCTAGAAACTCCCCAAAACCGTTTTTAACCGAAAAGCATCTCGAGATGTCCTAAAACGCGCATCTGAACATTTTCGTGCACAGGTGCAGTAGATGCGCACGAAAATCCGTCCGGAGCCGTTTCCAGCGCCGAACTGCCTGAAGTGTTTTTCAGACCCTAGAAACTCCCCAAAACCGTTTTTAACCGAAAAGCATCTCGAAATGTCCTAAAACGCGCATCTGAACATTTTCGTGCACAGGTGCCGTAGATGCGCACGAAAATCCGCCCGGAGCCGTTTCGAGCACCGAACTGCCTGAAGTGTTTTCCAGACCCTAGAAACTCCCCAAAACCGTTTTTAACCGAAAAGCATCTCCAAATGTCCTAAAACGCGCGTCTGAACATTTTCGTGCACAGTTGCCGTAGATGCGCACGAAAATCCGCCCGGAGCCGTTTCGAGCACCGAACTGCCTGAAGTGTTTTCCAGACCCTAGAAACTCCCCAAAACCGTTTTTAACCGAAAAGCATCTCGAAATGTCCTAAAACGCGCATCTGAACATTTTCGTGCACAGGTGCCGTAGATGCGCACGAAAATCCGCCCGGAGCCGTTTCGAGCACCGAACTGCCTGAAGTGTTTTCCAGACCCTAGAAACTCCCCAAAACCGTTTTTAACCGAAAAGCATCTCGAAATGTCCTAAAACGCGCATCTGAACATTTTCGTGCACAGGTGCCGTAGATGCGCACGAAAATCCGCCCGGAGCCGTTTCGAGCACCGAACTGCCTGAAGTGTTTTCCAGACCCTAGAAACTCCCCAAAACCGTTTTTAACTTAAAAGCATCTCGAAAATGTCCTAAAACGCGCATCTGAACATTTTCGTGCACAGGTGCCGTAGATGCGCACGAAAATCCGCCCGGAGCCGTTTCGAGCACCGAACTGCCTGAAGTGTTTTCCAGACCCTAGAAACTCCCCAAAACCGTTTTTAACCGAAAAGCATCTCGAAATGTCCTAAAACGCGCATCTGAACATTTTCGTGCACAGGTGCCGTGGATGCGCACGAAAATCCGTCCGGAGCCGTTTCCAGCGGCGAACTGCCTGAAGTGTTTTTCAGACCCTAGAAACTCCCCAAAACCGTTTTTAACCGAAAAGCATCTCGAGATGTCCTAAAACGCGCATCTGAACATTTTCGTGCACAGGTGCGGTAGATGCGCACGAAAATCCGTCCGGAGCCGTTTCCAGCGCCGAACTGCCTGAAGTGTTTTTCAGACCCTAGAAACTCCCCAAAACCGTTTTTATCCGAAAAGCATCTCGAAATGTCCTAAAACGCGCATCTGAACATTTTCGTGCACAGGTGCCGTAGATGCGCACGAAAATCCGCCCGGAGCCGTTTCGAGCACCGAACTGCCTGAAGTGTTTTCCAGACCCTAGAAACTCCCCAAAACCGTTTTTAACCGAAAAGCATCTCCAAATGTCCTAAAACGCGCGTCTGAACATTTTCGTGCACAGTTGCCGTAGATGCGCACGAAAATCCGCCCGGAGCCGTTTCGAGCACCGAACTGCCTGAAGTGTTTTCCAGACCCTAG
This sequence comes from Umbellularia californica, assembly GCA_028538565.1. Lineage (NCBI taxonomy): Eukaryota > Viridiplantae > Streptophyta > Magnoliopsida > Laurales > Lauraceae > Umbellularia > Umbellularia californica. Next base: position 53,202,501 of record JAPQWN010000006.1, on the reverse strand, counting down.
AAACTCCCCAAAACCGTTTTTAACCGAAAAGCATCTCGAAATGTCCTAAAACGCGCATCTGAACATTTTCGTGCACAGGTGCCGTAGATGCGCACGAAAATCCGTCCGGAGCCGTTTCGAGCACCGAACTGCCTGAAGTGTTTTCCAGACCCTAGAAACTCCCCAAAACCGTTTTTAACCGAAAAGCATCTCGAAATGTCCTAAAACGCGCATCTGAACATTTTCGTGCACAGGTGCCGTAGATGCGCACGAAAATCCGTCCGGAGCCGTTTCGAGCACCGAACTGCCTGAAGTGTTTTCCAGACCCTAGAAACTCCCCAAAACCGTTTTTAACCGAAAAGCATCTCGAAATGTCCTAAAACGCGCATCTGAACATTTTCGTGACAGGTGCCGTAGATGCGCACGAAAATCCGCCCGGAGCCGTTTCGAGCACCGAACTGCCTGAAGTGTTTTCCAGACCCTAGAAACTCCCCAAAACCGTTTTTAACCGAAAAGCATCTCCAAATGTCCTAAAACGCGCGTCTGAACATTTTCGTGCACAGTTGCCGTAGATGCGCACGAAAATCCGCCCGGAGCCGTTTCGAGCACCGAACTGCCTGAAGTGTTTTCCAGACCCTAGAAACTCCCCAAAACCGTTTTTAACCGAAAAGCATCTCGAAATGTCCTAAAACGCGCATCTGAACATTTTCGTGCACAGGTGCCGTAGATGCGCACGAAAATCCGTCCGGAGCCGTTTCGAGCACCGAACTGCCTGAAGTGTTTTCCAGACCCTAGAAACTCCCCAAAACCGTTTTTAACCGAAAAGCATCTCGAAATGTCCTAAAACGCGCATCTGAACATTTTCGTGCACAGGTGCCGTGGATGCGCACGAAAATCCGTCCGGAGCCGTTTCCAGCGCCGAACTGCCTGAAGTGTTTTTCAGACCCTAGAAACTCCCCAAAACCGTTTTTAACCGAAAAGCATCTCGAGATGTCCTAAAACGCGCATCTGAACATTTTCGTGCACAGGTGCAGTAGATGCGCACGAAAATCCGTCCGGAGCCGTTTCCAGCGCCGAACTGCCTGAAGTGTTTTTCAGACCCTAGAAACTCCCCAAAACCGTTTTTAACCGAAAAGCATCTCGAAATGTCCTAAAACGCGCATCTGAACATTTTCGTGCACAGGTGCCGTAGATGCGCACGAAAATCCGCCCGGAGCCGTTTCGAGCACCGAACTGCCTGAAGTGTTTTCCAGACCCTAGAAACTCCCCAAAACCGTTTTTAACCGAAAAGCATCTCCAAATGTCCTAAAACGCGCGTCTGAACATTTTCGTGCACAGTTGCCGTAGATGCGCACGAAAATCCGCCCGGAGCCGTTTCGAGCACCGAACTGCCTGAAGTGTTTTCCAGACCCTAGAAACTCCCCAAAACCGTTTTTAACCGAAAAGCATCTCGAAATGTCCTAAAACGCGCATCTGAACATTTTCGTGCACAGGTGCCGTAGATGCGCACGAAAATCCGCCCGGAGCCGTTTCGAGCACCGAACTGCCTGAAGTGTTTTCCAGACCCTAGAAACTCCCCAAAACCGTTTTTAACCGAAAAGCATCTCGAAATGTCCTAAAACGCGCATCTGAACATTTTCGTGCACAGGTGCCGTAGATGCGCACGAAAATCCGCCCGGAGCCGTTTCGAGCACCGAACTGCCTGAAGTGTTTTCCAGACCCTAGAAACTCCCCAAAACCGTTTTTAACTTAAAAGCATCTCGAAAATGTCCTAAAACGCGCATCTGAACATTTTCGTGCACAGGTGCCGTAGATGCGCACGAAAATCCGCCCGGAGCCGTTTCGAGCACCGAACTGCCTGAAGTGTTTTCCAGACCCTAGAAACTCCCCAAAACCGTTTTTAACCGAAAAGCATCTCGAAATGTCCTAAAACGCGCATCTGAACATTTTCGTGCACAGGTGCCGTGGATGCGCACGAAAATCCGTCCGGAGCCGTTTCCAGCGGCGAACTGCCTGAAGTGTTTTTCAGACCCTAGAAACTCCCCAAAACCGTTTTTAACCGAAAAGCATCTCGAGATGTCCTAAAACGCGCATCTGAACATTTTCGTGCACAGGTGCGGTAGATGCGCACGAAAATCCGTCCGGAGCCGTTTCCAGCGCCGAACTGCCTGAAGTGTTTTTCAGACCCTAGAAACTCCCCAAAACCGTTTTTATCCGAAAAGCATCTCGAAATGTCCTAAAACGCGCATCTGAACATTTTCGTGCACAGGTGCCGTAGATGCGCACGAAAATCCGCCCGGAGCCGTTTCGAGCACCGAACTGCCTGAAGTGTTTTCCAGACCCTAGAAACTCCCCAAAACCGTTTTTAACCGAAAAGCATCTCCAAATGTCCTAAAACGCGCGTCTGAACATTTTCGTGCACAGGTGCCGTAGATGCGCACGAAAATCCGTCCGGAGCCGTTTCGAGCACCGAACTGCCTGAAGTGTTTTCCAGACCCTAGAAACTCCCCAAAACCGTTTTTAACCGAAAAGCATCTCGAAATGTCCTAAAACGCGCATCTGAACATTTTCGTGCACAGGTGCCGTAGATGCGCACGAAAATCCGTCCGGAGCCGTTTCGAGCACCGAACTGCCTGAAGTGTTTTCCAGACCCTAGAAACTCCCCAAAACCGTTTTTAACCGAAAAGCATCTCGAAATGTCCTAAAACGCGCATCTGAACATTTTCGTGACAGGTGCCGTAGATGCGCACGAAAATCCGTCCGGAGCCGTTTCGAGCACCGAACTGCCTGAAGTGTTTTCCAGACCCTAGAAACTCCCCAAAACCGTTTTTAACCGAAAAGCATCTCGAAATGTCCTAAAACGCGCATCTGAACATTTTCGTGCACAGGTACCGTAGATGCGCACGAAAATCCGTCCGGAGCCGTTTCGAGCACCGAACTGCCTGAAGTGTTTTCCAGACCCTAGAAACTCCCCAAAACCGTTTTTAACCGAAAAGCATCTCGAAATGTCCTAAAACGCGCATCTGAACATTTTCGTGCACAGGTGCCGTAGATGCGCACGAAAATCCGTCCGGAGCCGTTTCGAGCACCGAACTGCCTGAAGTGTTTTCCAGACCCTAGAAACTCCCCAAAACCGTTTTTAACCGAAAAGCATCTCGAAATGTCCTAAAACGCGCATCTGAACATTTTCGTGCACAGGTGCCGTAGATGCGCACGAAAATCCGTCCGGAGCCGTTTCGAGCACCGAACTGCCTGAAGTGTTTTCCAGACCCTAGAAACTCCCCAAAACCGTTTTTAACCGAAAAGCATCTCGAAATGTCCTAAAACGCGCATCTGAACATTTTCGTGACAGGTGCCGTAGATGCGCACGAAAATCCGCCCGGAGCCGTTTCGAGCACCGAACTGCCTGAAGTGTTTTCCAGACCCTAGAAACTCCCCAAAACCGTTTTTAACCGAAAAGCATCTCCAAATGTCCTAAAACGCGCGTCTGAACATTTTCGTGCACAGTTGCCGTAGATGCGCACGAAAATCCGCCCGGAGCCGTTTCGAGCACCGAACTGCCTGAAGTGTTTTCCAGACCCTAGAAACTCCCCAAAACCGTTTTTAACCGAAAAGCATCTCGAAATGTCCTAAAACGCGCATCTGAACATTTTCGTGCACAGGTGCCGTAGATGCGCACGAAAAAATCCGTCCGGAGCCGTTTCGAGCACCGAACTGCCTGAAGTGTTTTCCAGACCCTAGAAACTCCCCAAAACCGTTTTTAACCGAAAAGCATCTCGAAATGTCCTAAAACGCGCATCTGAACATTTTCGTGCACAGGTGCCGTGGATGCGCACGAAAATCCGTCCGGAGCCGTTTCCAGCGCCGAACTGCCTGAAGTGTTTTTCAGACCCTAGAAACTCCCCAAAACCGTTTTTAACCGAAAAGCATCTCGAGATGTCCTAAAACGCGCATCTGAACATTTTCGTGCACAGGTGCAGTAGATGCGCACGAAAATCCGTCCGGAGCCGTTTCCAGCGCCGAACTGCCTGAAGTGTTTTTCAGACCCTAGAAACACCCCAAAACCGTTTTTAACCGAAAAGCATCTCGAAATGTCCTAAAACGCGCATCTGAACATTTTCGTGCACAGGTGCCGTAGATGCGCACGAAAATCCGCCCGGAGCCGTTTCGAGCACCGAACTGCCTGAAGTGTTTTCCAGACCCTAGAAACTCCCCAAAACCGTTTTTAACCGAAAAGCATCTCCAAATGTCCTAAAACGCGCGTCTGAACATTTTCGTGCACAGTTGCCGTAGATGCGCACGAAAATCCGCCCGGAGCCGTTTCGAGCACCGAACTGCCTGAAGTGTTTTCCAGACCCTAGAAACTCCCCAAAACCGTTTTTAACCGAAAAGCATCTCGAAATGTCCTAAAACGCGCATCTGAACATTTTCGTGCACAGGTGCCGTAGATGCGCACGAAAAAATCCGTCCGGAGCCGTTTCGAGCACCGAACTGCCTGAAGTGTTTTCCAGACCCTAGAAACTCCCCAAAACCGTTTTTAACCGAAAAGCATCTCGAAATGTCCTAAAACGCGCATCTGAACATTTTCGTGCACAGGTGCCGTAGATGCGCACGAAAATCCGTCCGGAGCCGTTTCGAGCACCGAACTGCCTGAAGTGTTTTCCAGACCCTAGAAACTCCCCAAAACCGTTTTTAACCGAAAAGCATCTCGAAATGTCCTAAAACGCGCATCTGAACATTTTCGTGCACAGGTGCCGTAGATGCGCACGAAAATCCGCCCGGAGCCGTTTCGAGCACCGAACTGCCTGAAGTGTTTTCCAGACCCTAGAAACTCCCCAAAACCGTTTTTAACCGAAAAGCATCTCGAAATGTCCTAAAACGCGCATCTGAACATTTTCGTGCACAGGTGCCGTAGATGCGCACGAAAATCCGTCCGGAGCCGTTTCGAGCACCGAACTGCCTGAAGTGTTTTCCAGACCCTAGAAACTCCGCAAAACCGTTTTTAACCGAAAAGCATCTCGAAATGTCCTAAAACGCGCATCTGAACATTTTCGTGCACAGGTGCCGTAGATGCGCACGAAAATCCGCCCGGAGCCGTTTCGAGCACCGAACTGCCTGAAGTGTTTTCCAGACCCTAGAAACTCCCCAAAACCGTTTTTAACCGAAAAGCATCTCCAAATGTCCTAAAACGCGCGTCTGAACATTTTCGTGCACAGGTGCCGTAGATGCGCACGAAAATCCGCCCGGAGCCGTTTCGAGCACCGAACTGCCTGAAGTGTTTTCCAGACCCTAGAAACTCCCCAAAACCGTTTTTAACCGAAAAGCATCTCGAAATGTCCTAAAACGCGCATCTGAACATTTTCGTGCACAGGTGCCGTGGATGCGCACGAAAATCCGTCCGGAGCCGTTTCCAGCGGCGAACTGCCTGAAGTGTTTTTCAGACCCTAGAAACTCCCCAAAACCGTTTTTAACCGAAAAGCATCTCGAGATGTCCTAAAACGCGCATCTGAACATTTTCGTGCACAGGTGCGGTAGATGCGCACGAAAATCCGTCCGGAGCCGTTTCCAGCGCCGAACTGCCTGAAGTGTTTTTCAGACCCTAGAAACTCCCCAAAACCGTTTTTATCCGAAAAGCATCTCGAAATGTCCTAAAACGCGCATCTGAACATTTTCGTGCACAGGTGCCGTAGATGCGCACGAAAATCCGCCCGGAGCCGTTTCGAGCACCGAACTGCCTGAAGTGTTTTCCAGACCCTAGAAACTCCCCAAAACCGTTTTTAACCGAAAAGCATCTCCAAATGTCCTAAAACGCGCGTCTGAACATTTTCGTGCACAGTTGCCGTAGATGCGCACGAAAATCCGCCCGGAGCCGTTTCGAGCACCGAACTGCCTGAAGTGTTTTCCAGACCCTAGAAACTCCCCAAAACCGTTTTTAACCGAAAAGCATCTCGAAATGTCCTAAAACGCGCATCTGAACATTTTCGTGCACAGGTGCCGTAGATGCGCACGAAAATCCGCCCGGAGCCGTTTCGAGCACCGAACTGCCTGAAGTGTTTTCCAGACCCTAGAAACTCCCCAAAACCGTTTTTAACCGAAAAGCATCTCGAAATGTCCTAAAACGCGCATCTGAACATTTTCGTGCACAGGTGCCGTAGATGCGCACGAAAATCCGCCCGGAGCCGTTTCGAGCACCGAACTGCCTGAAGTGTTTTCCAGACCCTAGAAACTCCCCAAAACCGTTTTTAACTTAAAAGCATCTCGAAAATGTCCTAAAACGCGCATCTGAACATTTTCGTGCACAGGTGCCGTAGATGCGCACGAAAATCCGCCCGGAGCCGTTTCGAGCACCGAACTGCCTGAAGTGTTTTCCAGACCCTAGAAACTCCCCAAAACCGTTTTTAACCGAAAAGCATCTCGAAATGTCCTAAAACGCGCATCTGAACATTTTCGTGCACAGGTGCCGTGGATGCGCACGAAAATCCGTCCGGAGCCGTTTCCAGCGGCGAACTGCCTGAAGTGTTTTTCAGACCCTAGAAACTCCCCAAAACCGTTTTTAACCGAAAAGCATCTCGAGATGTCCTAAAACGCGCATCTGAACATTTTCGTGCACAGGTGCGGTAGATGCGCACGAAAATCCGTCCGGAGCCGTTTCCAGCGCCGAACTGCCTGAAGTGTTTTTCAGACCCTAGAAACTCCCCAAAACCGTTTTTATCCGAAAAGCATCTCGAAATGTCCTAAAACGCGCATCTGAACATTTTCGTGCACAGGTGCCGTAGATGCGCACGAAAATCCGCCCGGAGCCGTTTCGAGCACCGAACTGCCTGAAGTGTTTTCCAGACCCTAGAAACTCCCCAAAACCGTTTTTAACCGAAAAGCATCTCCAAATGTCCTAAAACGCGCGTCTGAACATTTTCGTGCACAGTTGCCGTAGATGCGCACGAAAATCCGCCCGGAGCCGTTTCGAGCACCGAACTGCCTGAAGTGTTTTCCAGACCCTAGAAACTCCCCAAAACCGTTTTTAACCGAAAAGCATCTCGAAATGTCCTAAAACGCGCATCTGAACATTTTCGTGCACAGGTGCCGTAGATGCGCACGAAAAAATCCGTCCGGAGCCGTTTCGAGCACCGAACTGCCTGAAGTGTTTTCCAGACCCTAGAAACTCCCCAAAACCGTTTTTAACCGAAAAGCATCTCGAAATGTCCTAAAACGCGCATCTGAACATTTTCGTGCACAGGTGCCGTAGATGCGCACGAAAATCCGTCCGGAGCCGTTTCGAGCACCGAACTGCCTGAAGTGTTTTCCAGACCCTAGAAACTCCCCAAAACCGTTTTTAACCGAAAAGCATCTCGAAATGTCCTAAAACGCGCATCTGAACATTTTCGTGCACAGGTGCCGTAGATGCGCACGAAAATCCGCCCGGAGCCGTTTCGAGCACCGAACTGCCTGAAGTGTTTTCCAGACCCTAGAAACTCCCCAAAACCGTTTTTAACCGAAAAGCATCTCGAAATGTCCTAAAACGCGCATCTGAACATTTTCGTGCACAGGTGCCGTAGATGCGCACGAAAATCCGTCCGGAGCCGTTTCGAGCACCGAACTGCCTGAAGTGTTTTCCAGACCCTAGAAACTCCGCAAAACCGTTTTTAACCGAAAAGCATCTCGAAATGTCCTAAAACGCGCATCTGAACATTTTCGTGCACAGGTGCCGTAGATGCGCACGAAAATCCGCCCGGAGCCGTTTCGAGCACCGAACTGCCTGAAGTGTTTTCCAGACCCTAGAAACTCCCCAAAACCGTTTTTAACCGAAAAGCATCTCGAAAATGTCCTAAAACGCGCATCTGAACATTTTCGTGCACAGGTGCCGTAGATGCGAACGAAAATCCGCCCGGAGCCGTTTCGAGCACCGAACTGCCTGAAGTGTTTTCCAGACCCTAGAAACTCCCCAAAACCGTTTTTAACCGAAAAGCATCTCGAAATGTCCTAAAACGCGCATCTGAACATTTTCGTGCACAGGTGCCGTGGATGCGCACGAAAATCCGTCCGGAGCCGTTTCCAGCGCCGAACTGCCTGAAGTGTTTTTCAGACCCTAGAAACTCCCCAAAACCGTTTTTAACCGAAAAGCATCTCGAGATGTCCTAAAACGCGCATCTGAACATTTTCGTGCACAGGTGCAGTAGATGCGCACGAAAATCCGTCCGGAGCCGTTTCCAGCGCCGAACTGCCTGAAGTGTTTTTCAGACCCTAGAAACTCCCCAAAACCGTTTTTAACCGAAAAGCATCTCGAAATGTCCTAAAACGCGCATCTGAACATTTTCGTGCACAGGTGCCGTAGATGCGCACGAAAATCCGCCCGGAGCCGTTTCGAGCACCGAACTGCCTGAAGTGTTTTCCAGACCCTAGAAACTCCCCAAAACCGTTTTTAACCGAAAAGCATCTCGAAATGTCCTAAAACGCGCATCTGAACATTTTCGTGACAGGTGCCGTAGATGCGCACGAAAATCCGCCCGGAGCCGTTTCGAGCACCGAACTGCCTGAAGTGTTTTCCAGACCCTAGAAACTCCCCAAAACCGTTTTTAACCGAAAAGCATCTCCAAATGTCCTAAAACGCGCGTCTGAACATTTTCGTGCACAGTTGCCGTAGATGCGCACGAAAATCCGCCCGGAGCCGTTTCGAGCACCGAACTGCCTGAAGTGTTTTCCAGACCCTAGAAACTCCCCAAAACCGTTTTTAACCGAAAAGCATCTCGAAATGTCCTAAAACGCGCATCTGAACATTTTCGTGCACAGGTGCCGTAGATGCGCACGAAAAAATCCGTCCGGAGCCGTTTCGAGCACCGAACTGCCTGAAGTGTTTTCCAGACCCTAGAAACTCCCCAAAACCGTTTTTAACCGAAAAGCATCTCGAAATGTCCTAAAACGCGCATCTGAACATTTTCGTGCACAGGTGCCGTGGATGCGCACGAAAATCCGTCCGGAGCCGTTTCCAGCGCCGAACTGCCTGAAGTGTTTTTCAGACCCTAGAAACTCCCCAAAACCGTTTTTAACCGAAAAGCATCTCGAGATGTCCTAAAACGCGCATCTGAACATTTTCGTGCACAGGTGCAGTAGATGCGCACGAAAATCCGTCCGGAGCCGTTTCCAGCGCCGAACTGCCTGAAGTGTTTTTCAGACCCTAGAAACACCCCAAAACCGTTTTTAACCGAAAAGCATCTCGAAATGTCCTAAAACGCGCATCTGAACATTTTCGTGCACAGGTGCCGTAGATGCGCACGAAAATCCGCCCGGAGCCGTTTCGAGCACCGAACTGCCTGAAGTGTTTTCCAGACCCTAGAAACTCCCCAAAACCGTTTTTAACCGAAAAGCATCTCCAAATGTCCTAAAACGCGCGTCTGAACATTTTCGTGCACAGTTGCCGTAGATGCGCACGAAAATCCGCCCGGAGCCGTTTCGAGCACCGAACTGCCTGAAGTGTTTTCCAGACCCTAGAAACTCCCCAAAACCGTTTTTAACCGAAAAGCATCTCGAAATGTCCTAAAACGCGCATCTGAACATTTTCGTGCACAGGTGCCGTAGATGCGCACGAAAAAATCCGTCCGGAGCCGTTTCGAGCACCGAACTGCCTGAAGTGTTTTCCAGACCCTAGAAACTCCCCAAAACCGTTTTTAACCGAAAAGCATCTCGAAATGTCCTAAAACGCGCATCTGAACATTTTCGTGCACAGGTGCCGTAGATGCGCACGAAAATCCGTCCGGAGCCGTTTCGAGCACCGAACTGCCTGAAGTGTTTTCCAGACCCTAGAAACTCCCCAAAACCGTTTTTAACCGAAAAGCATCTCGAAATGTCCTAAAACGCGCATCTGAACATTTTCGTGCACAGGTGCCGTAGATGCGCACGAAAATCCGCCCGGAGCCGTTTCGAGCACCGAACTGCCTGAAGTGTTTTCCAGACCCTAGAAACTCCCCAAAACCGTTTTTAACCGAAAAGCATCTCGAAATGTCCTAAAACGCGCATCTGAACATTTTCGTGCACAGGTGCCGTAGATGCGCACGAAAATCCGTCCGGAGCCGTTTCGAGCACCGAACTGCCTGAAGTGTTTTCCAGACCCTAGAAACTCCGCAAAACCGTTTTTAACCGAAAAGCATCTCGAAATGTCCTAAAACGCGCATCTGAACATTTTCGTGCACAGGTGCCGTAGATGCGCACGAAAATCCGCCCGGAGCCGTTTCGAGCACCGAACTGCCTGAAGTGTTTTCCAGACCCTAGAAACTCCCCAAAACCGTTTTTAACCGAAAAGCATCTCCAAATGTCCTAAAACGCGCGTCTGAACATTTTCGTGCACAGGTGCCGTAGATGCGCACGAAAATCCGCCCGGAGCCGTTTCGAGCACCGAACTGCCTGAAGTGTTTTCCAGACCCTAGAAACTCCCCAAAACCGTTTTTAACCGAAAAGCATCTCGAAATGTCCTAAAACGCGCATCTGAACATTTTCGTGCACAGGTGCCGTGGATGCGCACGAAAATCCGTCCGGAGCCGTTTCCAGCGGCGAACTGCCTGAAGTGTTTTTCAGACCCTAGAAACTCCCCAAAACCGTTTTTAACCGAAAAGCATCTCGAGATGTCCTAAAACGCGCATCTGAACATTTTCGTGCACAGGTGCGGTAGATGCGCACGAAAATCCGTCCGGAGCCGTTTCCAGCGCCGAACTGCCTGAAGTGTTTTTCAGACCCTAGAAACTCCCCAAAACCGTTTTTATCCGAAAAGCATCTCGAAATGTCCTAAAACGCGCATCTGAACATTTTCGTGCACAGGTGCCGTAGATGCGCACGAAAATCCGCCCGGAGCCGTTTCGAGCACCGAACTGCCTGAAGTGTTTTCCAGACCCTAGAAACTCCCCAAAACCGTTTTTAACCGAAAAGCATCTCCAAATGTCCTAAAACGCGCGTCTGAACATTTTCGTGCACAGTTGCCGTAGATGCGCACGAAAATCCGCCCGGAGCCGTTTCGAGCACCGAACTGCCTGAAGTGTTTTCCAGACCCTAGAAACTCCCCAAAACCGTTTTTAACCGAAAAGCATCTCGAAATGTCCTAAAACGCGCATCTGAACATTTTCGTGCACAGGTGCCGTAGATGCGCACGAAAATCCGCCCGGAGCCGTTTCGAGCACCGAACTGCCTGAAGTGTTTTCCAGACCCTAGAAACTCCCCAAAACCGTTTTTAACCGAAAAGCATCTCGAAATGTCCTAAAACGCGCATCTGAACATTTTCGTGCACAGGTGCCGTAGATGCGCACGAAAATCCGCCCGGAGCCGTTTCGAGCACCGAACTGCCTGAAGTGTTTTCCAGACCCTAGAAACTCCCCAAAACCGTTTTTAACTTAAAAGCATCTCGAAAATGTCCTAAAACGCGCATCTGAACATTTTCGTGCACAGGTGCCGTAGATGCGCACGAAAATCCGCCCGGAGCCGTTTCGAGCACCGAACTGCCTGAAGTGTTTTCCAGACCCTAGAAACTCCCCAAAACCGTTTTTAACCGAAAAGCATCTCGAAATGTCCTAAAACGCGCATCTGAACATTTTCGTGCACAGGTGCCGTGGATGCGCACGAAAATCCGTCCGGAGCCGTTTCCAGCGGCGAACTGCCTGAAGTGTTTTTCAGACCCTAGAAACTCCCCAAAACCGTTTTTAACCGAAAAGCATCTCGAGATGTCCTAAAACGCGCATCTGAACATTTTCGTGCACAGGTACGGTAGATGCGCACGAAAATCCGTCCGGAGCCGTTTCCAGCGCCGAACTGCCTGAAGTGTTTTTCAGACCCTAGAAACTCCCCAAAACCGTTTTTATCCGAAAAGCATCTCGAAATGTCCTAAAACGCGCATCTGAACATTTTCGTGCACAGGTGCCGTAGATGCGCACGAAAATCCGCCCGGAGCCGTTTCGAGCACCGAACTGCCTGAAGTGTTTTCCAGACCCTAGAAACTCCCCAAAACCGTTTTTAACCGAAAAGCATCTCCAAATGTCCTAAAACGCGCGTCTGAACATTTTCGTGCACAGTTGCCGTAGATGCGCACGAAAATCCGCCCGGAGCCGTTTCGAGCACCGAACTGCCTGAAGTGTTTTCCAGACCCTAGAAACTCCCCAAAACCGTTTTTAACCGAAAAGCATCTCGAAATGTCCTAAAACGCGCATCTGAACATTTTCGTGCACAGGTGCCGTAGATGCGCACGAAAAAATCCGTCCGGAGCCGTTTCGAGCACCGAACTGCCTGAAGTGTTTTCCAGACCCTAGAAACTCCCCAAAACCGTTTTTAACCGAAAAGCATCTCGAAATGTCCTAAAACGCGCATCTGAACATTTTCGTGCACAGGTGCCGTAGATGCGCACGAAAATCCGTCCGGAGCCGTTTCGAGCACCGAACTGCCTGAAGTGTTTTCCAGACCCTAGAAACTCCCCAAAACCGTTTTTAACCGAAAAGCATCTCGAAATGTCCTAAAACGCGCATCTGAACATTTTCGTGCACAGGTGCCGTAGATGCGCACGAAAATCCGCCCGGAGCCGTTTCGAGCACCGAACTGCCTGAAGTGTTTTCCAGACCCTAGAAACTCCCCAAAACCGTTTTTAACCGAAAAGCATCTCGAAATGTCCTAAAACGCGCATCTGAACATTTTCGTGCACAGGTGCCGTAGATGCGCACGAAAATCCGTCCGGAGCCGTTTCGAGCACCGAACTGCCTGAAGTGTTTTCCAGACCCTAGAAACTCCGCAAAACCGTTTTTAACCGAAAAGCATCTCGAAATGTCCTAAAACGCGCATCTGAACATTTTCGTGCACAGGTGCCGTAGATGCGCACGAAAATCCGCCCGGAGCCGTTTCGAGCACCGAACTGCCTGAAGTGTTTTCCAGACCCTAGAAACTCCCCAAAACCGTTTTTAACCGAAAAGCATCTCGAAAATGTCCTAAAACGCGCATCTGAACATTTTCGTGCACAGGTGCCGTAGATGCGAACGAAAATCCGCCCGGAGCCGTTTCGAGCACCGAACTGCCTGAAGTGTTTTCCAGACCCTAGAAACTCCCCAAAACCGTTTTTAACCGAAAAGCATCTCGAAATGTCCTAAAACGCGCATCTGAACATTTTCGTGCACAGGTGCCGTGGATGCGCACGAAAATCCGTCCGGAGCCGTTTCCAGCGCCGAACTGCCTGAAGTGTTTTTCAGACCCTAGAAACTCCCCAAAACCGTTTTTAACCGAAAAGCATCTCGAGATGTCCTAAAACGCGCATCTGAACATTTTCGTGCACAGGTGCAGTAGATGCGCACGAAAATCCGTCCGGAGCCGTTTCCAGCGCCGAACTGCCTGAAGTGTTTTTCAGACCCTAGAAACTCCCCAAAACCGTTTTTAACCGAAAAGCATCTCGAAATGTCCTAAAACGCGCATCTGAACATTTTCGTGCACAGGTGCCGTAGATGCGCACGAAAATCCGCCCGGAGCCGTTTCGAGCACCGAACTGCCTGAAGTGTTTTCCAGACCCTAGAAACTCCCCAAAACCGTTTTTAACCGAAAAGCATCTCCAAATGTCCTAAAACGCGCGTCTGAACATTTTCGTGCACAGTTGCCGTAGATGCGCACGAAAATCCGCCCGGAGCCGTTTCGAGCACCGAACTGCCTGAAGTGTTTTCCAGACCCTAGAAACTCCCCAAAACCGTTTTTAACCGAAAAGCATCTCGAAATGTCCTAAAACGCGCATCTGAACATTTTCGTGCACAGGTGCCGTAGATGCGCACGAAAATCCGCCCGGAGCCGTTTCGAGCACCGAACTGCCTGAAGTGTTTTCCAGACCCTAGAAACTCCCCAAAACCGTTTTTAACCGAAAAGCATCTCGAAATGTCCTAAAACGCGCATCTGAACATTTTCGTGCACAGGTGCCGTAGATGCGCACGAAAATCCGCCCGGAGCCGTTTCGAGCACCGAACTGCCTGAAGTGTTTTCCAGACCCTAGAAACTCCCCAAAACCGTTTTTAACTTAAAAGCATCTCGAAAATGTCCTAAAACGCGCATCTGAACATTTTCGTGCACAGGTGCCGTAGATGCGCACGAAAATCCGCCCGGAGCCGTTTCGAGCACCGAACTGCCTGAAGTGTTTTCCAGACCCTAGAAACTCCCCAAAACCGTTTTTAACCGAAAAGCATCTCGAAATGTCCTAAAACGCGCATCTGAACATTTTCGTGCACAGGTGCCGTGGATGCGCACGAAAATCCGTCCGGAGCCGTTTCCAGCGGCGAACTGCCTGAAGTGTTTTTCAGACCCTAGAAACTCCCCAAAACCGTTTTTAACCGAAAAGCATCTCGAGATGTCCTAAAACGCGCATCTGAACATTTTCGTGCACAGGTGCGGTAGATGCGCACGAAAATCCGTCCGGAGCCGTTTCCAGCGCCGAACTGCCTGAAGTGTTTTTCAGACCCTAGAAACTCCCCAAAACCGTTTTTATCCGAAAAGCATCTCGAAATGTCCTAAAACGCGCATCTGAACATTTTCGTGCACAGGTGCCGTAGATGCGCACGAAAATCCGCCCGGAGCCGTTTCGAGCACCGAACTGCCTGAAGTGTTTTCCAGACCCTAGAAACTCCCCAAAACCGTTTTTAACCGAAAAGCATCTCCAAATGTCCTAAAACGCGCGTCTGAACATTTTCGTGCACAGTTGCCGTAGATGCGCACGAAAATCCGCCCGGAGCCGTTTCGAGCACCGAACTGCCTGAAGTGTTTTCCAGACCCTAGAAACTCCCCAAAACCGTTTTTAACCGAAAAGCATCTCGAAATGTCCTAAAACGCGCATCTGAACATTTTCGTGCACAGGTGCCGTAGATGCGCACGAAAATCCGCCCGGAGCCGTTTCGAGCACCGAACTGCCTGAAGTGTTTTCCAGACCCTAGAAACTCCCCAAAACCGTTTTTAACCGAAAAGCATCTCGAAATGTCCTAAAACGCGCATCTGAACATTTTCGTGCACAGGTGCCGTAGATGCGCACGAAAATCCGTCCGGAGCCGTTTCGAGCACCGAACTGCCTGAAGTGTTTTCCAGACCCTAGAAACTCCCCAAAACCGTTTTTAACCGAAAAGCATCTCGAAATGTCCTAAAACGCGCATCTGAACATTTTCGTGCACAGGTACCGTAGATGCGCACGAAAATCCGTCCGGAGCCGTTTCGAGCACCGAACTGCCTGAAGTGTTTTCCAGACCCTAGAAACTCCCCAAAACCGTTTTTAACCGAAAAGCATCTCGAAATGTCCTAAAACGCGCATCTGAACATTTTCGTGCACAGGTGCCGTAGATGCGCACGAAAATCCGTCCGGAGCCGTTTCGAGCACCGAACTGCCTGAAGTGTTTTCCAGACCCTAGAAACTCCCCAAAACCGTTTTTAACCGAAAAGCATCTCGAAATGTCCTAAAACGCGCATCTGAACATTTTCGTGCACAGGTGCCGTAGATGCGCACGAAAATCCGTCCGGAGCCGTTTCGAGCACCGAACTGCCTGAAGTGTTTTCCAGACCCTAGAAACTCCCCAAAACCGTTTTTAACCGAAAAGCATCTCGAAATGTCCTAAAACGCGCATCTGAACATTTTCGTGCACAGGTGCCGTAGATGCGCACGAAAATCCGTCCGGAGCCGTTTCGAGCACCGAACTGCCTGAAGTGTTTTCCAGACCCTAGAAACTCCCCAAAACCGTTTTTAACCGAAAAGCATCTCGAAATGTCCTAAAACGCGCATCTGAACATTTTCGTGACAGGTGCCGTAGATGCGCACGAAAATCCGCCCGGAGCCGTTTCGAGCACCGAACTGCCTGAAGTGTTTTCCAGACCCTAGAAACTCCCCAAAACCGTTTTTAACCGAAAAGCATCTCCAAATGTCCTAAAACGCGCGTCTGAACATTTTCGAGCACAGTTGCCGTAGATGCGCACGAAAATCCGCCCGGAGCCGTTTCGAGCACCGAACTGCCTGAAGTGTTTTCCAGACCCTAGAAACTCCCCAAAACCGTTTTTAACCGAAAAGCATCTCGAAATGTCCTAAAACGCGCATCTGAACATTTTCGTGCACAGGTGCCGTAGATGCGCACGAAAATCCGTCCGGAGCCGTTTCGAGCACCGAACTGCCTGAAGTGTTTTCCATACCCTAGAAACTCCCCAAAACCGTTTTTAACCGAAAAGCATCTCGAAATGTCCTAAAACGCGCATCTGAACATTTTCGTGCACAGGTGCCGTGGATGCGCACGAAAATCCGTCCGGAGCCGTTTCCAGTGCCGAACTGCCTGAAGTGTTTTTCAGACCCTAGAAACTCCCCAAAACCGTTTTTAACCGAAAAGCATCTCGAGATGTCCTAAAACGCGCATCTGAACATTTTCGTGCACAGGTGCAGTAGATGCGCACGAAAATCCGTCCGGAGCCGTTTCCAGCGCCGAACTGCCTGAAGTGTTTTCCAGACCCTAGAAACTCCCCAAAACCGTTTTTAACCGAAAAGCATCTCGAAATGTCCTAAAACGCGCATCTGAACATTTTCGTGCACAGGTGCCGTAGATGCGCACGAAAATCCGCCCGGAGCCGTTTCGAGCACCGAACTGCCTGAAGTGTTTTCCAGACCCTAGAAACTCCCCAAAACCGTTTTTAACCGAAAAGCATCTCGAAATGTCCTAAAACGCGCATCTGAACATTTTCGTGCACAGGTGCCGTAGATGCGCACGAAAATCCGTCCGGAGCCGTTTCGAGCACCGAACTGCCTGAAGTGTTTTCCAGACCCTAGAAACTCCCCAAAACCGTTTTTAACCGAAAAGCATCTCGAAATGTCCTAAAACGCGCATCTGAACATTTTCGTGCACAGGTGCCGTAGATGCGCACGAAAATCCGCCCGGAGCCGTTTCGAGCACCGAACTGCCTGAAGTGTTTTCCAGACCCTAGAAACTCCCCAAAACCGTTTTTAACCGAAAAGCATCTCGAAATGTCCTAAAACGCGCATCTGAACATTTTCGTGCACAGGTGCCGTAGATGCGCACGAAAATCCGTCCGGAGCCGTTTCGAGCACCGAACTGCCTGAAGTGTTTTCCAGACCCTAGAAACTCCGCAAAACCGTTTTTAACCGAAAAGCATCTCGAAATGTCCTAAAACGCGCATCTGAACATTTTCGTGCACAGGTGCCGTAGATGCGCACGAAAATCCGCCCGGAGCCGTTTCGAGCACCGAACTGCCTGAAGTGTTTTCCAGACCCTAGAAACTCCCCAAAACCGTTTTTAACCGAAAAGCATCTCGAAAATGTCCTAAAACGCGCATCTGAACATTTTCGTGCACAGGTGCCGTAGATGCGAACGAAAATCCGCCCGGAGCCGTTTCGAGCACCGAACTGCCTGAAGTGTTTTCCAGACCCTAGAAACTCCCCAAAACCGTTTTTAACCGAAAAGCATCTCGAAATGTCCTAAAACGCGCATCTGAACATTTTCGTGCACAGGTGCCGTGGATGCGCACGAAAATCCGTCCGGAGCCGTTTCCAGCGCCGAACTGCCTGAAGTGTTTTTCAGACCCTAGAAACTCCCCAAAACCGTTTTTAACCGAAAAGCATCTCGAGATGTCCTAAAACGCGCATCTGAACATTTTCGTGCACAGGTGCAGTAGATGCGCACGAAAATCCGTCCGGAGCCGTTTCCAGCGCCGAACTGCCTGAAGTGTTTTTCAGACCCTAGAAACTCCCCAAAACCGTTTTTAACCGAAAAGCATCTCGAAATGTCCTAAAACGCGCATCTGAACATTTTCGTGCACAGGTGCCGTAGATGCGCACGAAAATCCGCCCGGAGCCGTTTCGAGCACCGAACTGCCTGAAGTGTTTTCCAGACCCTAGAAACTCCCCAAAACCGTTTTTAACCGAAAAGCATCTCCAAATGTCCTAAAACGCGCGTCTGAACATTTTCGTGCACAGTTGCCGTAGATGCGCACGAAAATCCGCCCGGAGCCGTTTCGAGCACCGAACTGCCTGAAGTGTTTTCCAGACCCTAGAAACTCCCCAAAACCGTTTTTAACCGAAAAGCATCTCGAAATGTCCTAAAACGCGCATCTGAACATTTTCGTGCACAGGTGCCGTAGATGCGCACGAAAATCCGCCCGGAGCCGTTTCGAGCACCGAACTGCCTGAAGTGTTTTCCAGACCCTAGAAACTCCCCAAAACCGTTTTTAACCGAAAAGCATCTCGAAATGTCCTAAAACGCGCATCTGAACATTTTCGTGCACAGGTGCCGTAGATGCGCACGAAAATCCGCCCGGAGCCGTTTCGAGCACCGAACTGCCTGAAGTGTTTTCCAGACCCTAGAAACTCCCCAAAACCGTTTTTAACTTAAAAGCATCTCGAAAATGTCCTAAAACGCGCATCTGAACATTTTCGTGCACAGGTGCCGTAGATGCGCACGAAAATCCGCCCGGAGCCGTTTCGAGCACCGAACTGCCTGAAGTGTTTTCCAGACCCTAGAAACTCCCCAAAACCGTTTTTAACCGAAAAGCATCTCGAAATGTCCTAAAACGCGCATCTGAACATTTTCGTGCACAGGTGCCGTGGATGCGCACGAAAATCCGTCCGGAGCCGTTTCCAGCGGCGAACTGCCTGAAGTGTTTTTCAGACCCTAGAAACTCCCCAAAACCGTTTTTAACCGAAAGCATCTCGAGATGTCCTAAAACGCGCATCTGAACATTTTCGTGCACAGGTGCGGTAGATGCGCACGAAAATCCGTCCGGAGCCGTTTCCAGCGCCGAACTGCCTGAAGTGTTTTTCAGACCCTAGAAACTCCCCAAAACCGTTTTTATCCGAAAAGCATCTCGAAATGTCCTAAAACGCGCATCTGAACATTTTCGTGCACAGGTGCCGTAGATGCGCACGAAAATCCGCCCGGAGCCGTTTCGAGCACCGAACTGCCTGAAGTGTTTTCCAGACCCTAGAAACTCCCCAAAACCGTTTTTAACCGAAAAGCATCTCCAAATGTCCTAAAACGCGCGTCTGAACATTTTCGTGCACAGTTGCCGTAGATGCGCACGAAAATCCGCCCGGAGCCGTTTCGAGCACCGAACTGCCTGAAGTGTTTTCCAGACCCTAGAAACTCCCCAAAACCGTTTTTAACCGAAAAGCATCTCGAAATGTCCTAAAACGCGCATCTGAACATTTTCGTGCACAGGTGCCGTAGATGCGCACGAAAATCCGCCCGGAGCCGTTTCGAGCACCGAACTGCCTGAAGTGTTTTCCAGACCCTAGAAACTCCCCAAAACCGTTTTTAACCGAAAAGCATCTCGAAATGTCCTAAAACGCGCATCTGAACATTTTCGTGCACAGGTGCCGTAGATGCGCACGAAAATCCGTCCGGAGCCGTTTCGAGCACCGAACTGCCTGAAGTGTTTTCCAGACCCTAGAAACTCCCCAAAACCGTTTTTAACCGAAAAGCATCTCGAAATGTCCTAAAACGCGCATCTGAACATTTTCGTGCACAGGTACCGTAGATGCGCACGAAAATCCGTCCGGAGCCGTTTCGAGCACCGAACTGCCTGAAGTGTTTTCCAGACCCTAGAAACTCCCCAAAACCGTTTTTAACCGAAAAGCATCTCGAAATGTCCTAAAACGCGCATCTGAACATTTTCGTGCACAGGTGCCGTAGATGCGCACGAAAATCCGTCCGGAGCCGTTTCGAGCACCGAACTGCCTGAAGTGTTTTCCAGACCCTAGAAACTCCCCAAAACCGTTTTTAACCGAAAAGCATCTCGAAATGTCCTAAAACGCGCATCTGAACATTTTCGTGCACAGGTGCCGTAGATGCGCACGAAAATCCGTCCGGAGCCGTTTCGAGCACCGAACTGCCTGAAGTGTTTTCCAGACCCTAGAAACTCCCCAAAACCGTTTTTAACCGAAAAGCATCTCGAAATGTCCTAAAACGCGCATCTGAACATTTTCGTGCACAGGTGCCGTAGATGCGCACGAAAATCCGTCCGGAGCCGTTTCGAGCACCGAACTGCCTGAAGTGTTTTCCAGACCCTAGAAACTCCCCAAAACCGTTTTTAACCGAAAAGCATCTCGAAATGTCCTAAAACGCGCATCTGAACATTTTCGTGACAGGTGCCGTAGATGCGCACGAAAATCCGCCCGGAGCCGTTTCGAGCACCGAACTGCCTGAAGTGTTTTCCAGACCCTAGAAACTCCCCAAAACCGTTTTTAACCGAAAAGCATCTCCAAATGTCCTAAAACGCGCGTCTGAACATTTTCGTGCACAGTTGCCGTAGATGCGCACGAAAATCCGCCCGGAGCCGTTTCGAGCACCGAACTGCCTGAAGTGTTTTCCAGACCCTAGAAACTCCCCAAAACCGTTTTTAACCGAAAAGCATCTCGAAATGTCCTAAAACGCGCATCTGAACATTTTCGTGCACAGGTGCCGTAGATGCGCACGAAAATCCGTCCGGAGCCGTTTCGAGCACCGAACTGCCTGAAGTGTTTTCCATACCCTAGAAACTCCCCAAAACCGTTTTTAACCGAAAAGCATCTCGAAATGTCCTAAAACGCGCATCTGAACATTTTCGTGCACAGGTGCCGTGGATGCGCACGAAAATCCGTCCGGAGCCGTTTCCAGTGCCGAACTGCCTGAAGTGTTTTTCAGACCCTAGAAACTCCCCAAAACCGTTTTTAACCGAAAAGCATCTCGAGATGTCCTAAAACGCGCATCTGAACATTTTCGTGCACAGGTGCAGTAGATGCGCACGAAAATCCGTCCGGAGCCGTTTCCAGCGCCGAACTGCCTGAAGTGTTTTCCAGACCCTAGAAACTCCCCAAAACCGTTTTTAACCGAAAAGCATCTCGAAATGTCCTAAAACGCGCATCTGAACATTTTCGTGCACAGGTGCCGTAGATGCGCACGAAAATCCGCCCGGAGCCGTTTCGAGCACCGAACTGCCTGAAGTGTTTTCCAGACCCTAGAAACTCCCCAAAACCGTTTTTAACCGAAAAGCATCTCGAAATGTCCTAAAACGCGCATCTGAACATTTTCGTGCACAGGTGCCGTAGATGCGCACGAAAATCCGTCCGGAGCCGTTTCGAGCACCGAACTGCCTGAAGTGTTTTCCAGACCCTAGAAACTCCCCAAAACCGTTTTTAACCGAAAAGCATCTCGAAATGTCCTAAAACGCGCATCTGAACATTTTCGTGCACAGGTGCCGTAGATGCGCACGAAAATCCGTCCGGAGCCGTTTCGAGCACCGAACTGCCTGAAGTGTTTTCCATACCCTAGAAACTCCCCAAAACCGTTTTTAACCGAAAAGCATCTCGAAATGTCCTAAAACGCGCATCTGAACATTTTCGTGCACAGGTGCCGTGGATGCGCACGAAAATCCGTCCGGAGCCGTTTCCAGTGCCGAACTGCCTGAAGTGTTTTTCAGACCCTAGAAACTCCCCAAAACCGTTTTTAACCGAAAAGCATCTCGAAATGTCCTAAAACGCGCATCTGAACATTTTCGTGCACAGGTACCGTAGATGCGCACGAAAATCCGTCCGGAGCCGTTTCGAGCACCGAACTGCCTGAAGTGTTTTCCAGACCCTAGAAACTCCCCAAAACCGTTTTTAACCGAAAAGCATCTCGAAATGTCCTAAAACGCGCATCTGAACATTTTCGTGCACAGGTGCCGTAGATGCGCACGAAAATCCGTCCGGAGCCGTTTCGAGCACCGAACTGCCTGAAGTGTTTTCCAGACCCTAGAAACTCCCCAAAACCGTTTTTAACCGAAAAGCATCTCGAAATGTCCTAAAACGCGCATCTGAACATTTTCGTGCACAGGTGCCGTAGATGCGCACGAAAATCCGTCCGGAGCCGTTTCGAGCACCGAACTGCCTGAAGTGTTTTCCAGACCCTAGAAACTCCCCAAAACCGTTTTTAACCGAAAAGCATCTCGAAATGTCCTAAAACGCGCATCTGAACATTTTCGTGCACAGGTGCCGTAGATGCGCACGAAAATCCGTCCGGAGCCGTTTCGAGCACCGAACTGCCTGAAGTGTTTTCCAGACCCTAGAAACTCCCCAAAACCGTTTTTAACCGAAAAGCATCTCGAAATGTCCTAAAACGCGCATCTGAACATTTTCGTGCACAGGTGCCGTAGATGCGCACGAAAATCCGTCCGGAGCCGTTTCGAGCACCGAACTGCCTGAAGTGTTTTCCAGACCCTAGAAACTCCCCAAAACCGTTTTTAACCGAAAAGCATCTCGAAATGTCCTAAAACGCGCATCTGAACATTTTCGTGACAGGTGCCGTAGATGCGCACGAAAATCCGCCCGGAGCCGTTTCGAGCACCGAACTGCCTGAAGTGTTTTCCAGACCCTAGAAACTCCCCAAAACCGTTTTTAACCGAAAAGCATCTCCAAATGTCCTAAAACGCGCGTCTGAACATTTTCGTGCACAGTTGCCGTAGATGCGCACGAAAATCCGCCCGGAGCCGTTTCGAGCACCGAACTGCCTGAAGTGTTTTCCAGACCCTAGAAACTCCCCAAAACCGTTTTTAACCGAAAAGCATCTCGAAATGTCCTAAAACGCGCATCTGAACATTTTCGTGCACAGGTGCCGTAGATGCGCACGAAAATCCGTCCGGAGCCGTTTCGAGCACCGAACTGCCTGAAGTGTTTTCCATACCCTAGAAACTCCCCAAAACCGTTTTTAACCGAAAAGCATCTCGAAATGTCCTAAAACGCGCATCTGAACATTTTCGTGCACAGGTGCCGTGGATGCGCACGAAAATCCGTCCGGAGCCGTTTCCAGTGCCGAACTGCCTGAAGTGTTTTTCAGACCCTAGAAACTCCCCAAAACCGTTTTTAACCGAAAAGCATCTCGAGATGTCCTAAAACGCGCATCTGAACATTTTCGTGCACAGGTGCAGTAGATGCGCACGAAAATCCGTCCGGAGCCGTTTCCAGCGCCGAACTGCCTGAAGTGTTTTCCAGACCCTAGAAACTCCCCAAAACCGTTTTTAACCGAAAAGCATCTCGAAATGTCCTAAAACGCGCATCTGAACATTTTCGTGCACAGGTGCCGTAGATGCGCACGAAAATCCGCCCGGAGCCGTTTCGAGCACCGAACTGCCTGAAGTGTTTTCCAGACCCTAGAAACTCCCCAAAACCGTTTTTAACCGAAAAGCATCTCGAAATGTCCTAAAACGCGCATCTGAACATTTTCGTGCACAGGTGCCGTAGATGCGCACGAAAATCCGTCCGGAGCCGTTTCGAGCACCGAACTGCCTGAAGTGTTTTCCAGACCCTAGAAACTCCCCAAAACCGTTTTTAACCGAAAAGCATCTCGAAATGTCCTAAAACGCGCATCTGAACATTTTCGTGCACAGGTGCCGTAGATGCGCACGAAAATCCGCCCGGAGCCGTTTCGAGCACCGAACTGCCTGAAGTGTTTTCCAGACCCTAGAAACTCCCCAAAACCGTTTTTAACCGAAAAGCATCTCGAAATGTCCTAAAACGCGCATCTGAACATTTTCGTGCACAGGTGCCGTAGATGCGCACGAAAATCCGTCCGGAGCCGTTTCGAGCACCGAACTGCCTGAAGTGTTTTCCAGACCCTAGAAACTCCCCAAAACCGTTTTTAACCGAAAAGCATCTCGAAATGTCCTAAAACGCGCATCTGAACATTTTCGTGCACAGGTGCCGTAGATGCGCACGAAAATCCGCCCGGAGCCGTTTCGAGCACCGAACTGCCTGAAGTGTTTTCCAGACCCTAGAAACTCCCCAAAACCGTTTTTAACCGAAAAGCATCTCGAAAATGTCCTAAAACGCGCATCTGAACATTTTCGTGCACAGGTGCCGTAGATGCGCACGAAAATCCGCCCGGAGCCGTTTCGAGCACCGAACTGCCTGAAGTGTTTTCCAGACCCTAGAAACTCCCCAAAACCGTTTTTAACCGAAAAGCATCTCGAAATGTCCTAAAACGTGCATCTGAACATTTTCGTGCATAGGTGCCGTAGATGCGCACGAAAATCCGTCCGGAGCCGTTTCGAGCACCGAACTGCCTGAAGTGTTTTCCAGACCCTAGAAACTCCCCAAAACCGTTTTTAACCGAAAAGCATCTCGAAATGTCCTAAAACGCGCATCTGAACATTTTCGTGCACAGGTGCCGTAGATGCGCACGAAAATCCGTCCGGAGCCGTTTCGAGCACCGAACTGCCTGAAGTGTTTTCCAGACCCTAGAAACTCCCCAAAACCGTTTTTAACCGAAAAGCATCTCGAAATGTCCTAAAACGCGCATCTGAACATTTTCGTGCACAGGTGCCGTAGATGCTCACGAAAATCCGTCCGGAGCCGTTTCGAGCACCGAACTGCCTGAAGTGTTTTCCAGACCCTAGAAACTCCCCAAAACCGTTTTTAACCGAAAAGCATCTCGAAATGTCCTAAAACGCGCATCTGAACATTTTCGTGCACAGGTGCCGTAGATGCGCACGAAAATCCGTCCGGAGCCGTTTCGAGCACCGAACTGCCTGAAGTGTTTTCCAGACCCTAGAAACTCCCCAAAACCGTTTTTAACTGAAAAGCATCTCGAAATGTCCTAAAACGCGCATCTGAACATTTTCGTGCACAGGTGCCGTAGATGCGCACGAAAATCCGTCCGGAGCCGTTTCGAGCACCGAACTGCCTGAAGTGTTTTCCAGACCCTAGAAACTCCCCAAAACCGTTTTTAACCGAAAAGCATCTCGAAATGTCCTAAAACGCGCATCTGAACATTTTCGTGCACAGGTGCCGTAGATGCGCACGAAAATCCGTCCGGAGCCGTTTCGAGCACCGAACTGCCTGAAGTGTTTTCCAGACCCTAGAAACTCCCCAAAACCGTTTTTAACCGAAAAGCATCTCGAAATGTCCTAAAACGCGCATCTGAACATTTTCGTGCACAGGTGCCGTAGATGCGCACGAAAATCCGCCCGGAGCCGTTTCGAGCACCGAACTTCCTGAAGTGTTTTCCAGACCCTAGAAACTCCCCAAAACCGTTTTTAACCGAAAAGCATCTCGAAATGTCCTAAAACGCGCATCTGAACATTTTCGTGCACAGGTGCCGTAGATGCGCACGAAAATCCGCCCGGAGCCGTTTCGAGCACCGAACTGCCTGAAGTGTTTTCCAGACCCTAGAAACTCCCCAAAACCGTTTTTAACCGAAAAGCATCTCCAAATGTCCTAAAACGCGCGTCTGAACATTTTCGTGCACAGTTGCCGTAGATGCGCACGAAAATCCGCCCGGAGCCGTTTCGAGCACCGAACTTCCTGAAGTGTTTTCCAGACCCTAGAAACTCCCCAAAACCGTTTTTAACCGAAAAGCATCTCGAAATGTCCTAAAACGCGCATCTGAACATTTTCGTGCACAGGTGCCGTAGATGCGCACGAAAATCCGTCCGGAGCCGTTTCGAGCACCGAACTGCCTGAAGTGTTTTCCAGACCCTAGAAACTCCCCAAAACCGTTTTTAACCGAAAAGCATCTCGAAATGTCCTAAAACGCGCATCTGAACATTTTCGTGCACAGGTACCGTAGATGCGCACGAAAATCCGTCCGGAGCCGTTTCGAGCACCGAACTGCCTGAAGTGTTTTCCAGACCCTAGAAACTCCCCAAAACCGTTTTTAACCGAAAAGCATCTCGAAATGTCCTAAAACGCGCATCTGAACATTTTCGTGCACAGGTGCCGTAGATGCGCACGAAAATCCGTCCGGAGCCGTTTCGAGCACCGAACTGCCTGAAGTGTTTTCCAGACCCTAGAAACTCCCCAAAACCGTTTTTAACCGAAAAGCATCTCGAAATATCCTAAAACGCGCCTCTGAACATTTTCGTGCACAGGTGCCGTAGATGCGCACGAAAATCCGCCCGGAGCCGTTTCGAGCACCGAACTTCCTGAAGTGTTTTCCAGACCCTAGAAACTCCCCAAAACCGTTTTTAACCGAAAAGCATCTCGAAATGTCCTAAAACGCGCATCTGAACATTTTCGTGCACAGGTGCCGTAGATGCGCACGAAAATCCGCCCGGAGCCGTTTCGAGCACCGAACTGCCTGAAGTGTTTTCCAGACCCTAGAAACTCCCCAAAACCGTTTTTAACCGAAAAGCATCTCCAAATGTCCTAAAACGCGCGTCTGAACATTTTCGTGCACAGTTGCCGTAGATGCGCACGAAAATCCGCCCGGAGCCGTTTCGAGCACCGAACTTCCTGAAGTGTTTTCCAGACCCTAGAAACTCCCCAAAACCGTTTTTAACCGAAAAGCATCTCGAAATGTCCTAAAACGCGCATCTGAACATTTTCGTGCACAGGTGCCGTAGATGCGCACGAAAATCCGTCCGGAGCCGTTTCGAGCACCGAACTGCCTGAAGTGTTTTCCAGACCCTAGAAACTCCCCAAAACCGTTTTTAACCGAAAAGCATCTCGAAATGTCCTAAAACGCGCATCTGAACATTTTCGTGCACAGGTACCGTAGATGCGCACGAAAATCCGTCCGGAGCCGTTTCGAGCACCGAACTGCCTGAAGTGTTTTCCAGACCCTAGAAACTCCCCAAAACCGTTTTTAACCGAAAAGCATCTCGAAATGTCCTAAAACGCGCATCTGAACATTTTCGTGCACAGGTGCCGTAGATGCGCACGAAAATCCGTCCGGAGCCGTTTCGAGCACCGAACTGCCTGAAGTGTTTTCCAGACCCTAGAAACTCCCCAAAACCGTTTTTAACCGAAAAGCATCTCGAAATATCCTAAAACGCGCATCTGAACATTTTCGTGCACAGGTGCCGTAGATGCGCACGAAAATCCGTCCGGAGCCGTTTCGAGCACCGAACTGCCTGAAGTGTTTTCCAGACCCTAGAAACTCCCCAAAACCGTTTTTAACCGAAAAGCATCTCGAAATGTCCTAAAACGCGCATCTGAACATTTTCGTGACAGGTGCCGTAGATGCGCACGAAAATCCGCCCGGAGCCGTTTCGAGCACCGAACTGCCTGAAGTGTTTTCCAGACCCTAGAAACTCCCCAAAACCGTTTTTAACCGAAAAGCATCTCCAAATGTCCTAAAACGCGCGTCTGAACATTTTCGTGCACAGTTGCCGTAGATGCGCACGAAAATCCGCCCGGAGCCGTTTCGAGCACCGAACTTCCTGAAGTGTTTTCCAGACCCTAGAAACTCCCCAAAACCGTTTTTAACCGAAAAGCATCTCGAAATGTCCTAAAACGCGCATCTGAACATTTTCGTGCACAGGTGCCGTAGATGCGCACGAAAATCCGTCCGGAGCCGTTTCGAGCACCGAACTGCCTGAAGTGTTTTCCAGACCCTAGAAACTCCCCAAAACCGTTTTTAACCGAAAAGCATCTCGAAATGTCCTAAAACGCGCATCTGAACATTTTCGTGCACAGGTGCCGTGGATGCGCACGAAAATCCGTCCGGAGCCGTTTCCAGCGCCGAACTGCCTGAAGTGTTTTTCAGACCCTAGAAACTCCCCAAAACCGTTTTTAACCGAAAAGCATCTCGAAATGTCCTAAAACGCGCATCTGAACATTTTCGTGCACAGGTGCCGTAGATGCGCACGAAAATCCGTCCGGAGCCGTTTCGAGCACCGAACTGCCTGAAGTGTTTTCCAGACCCTAGAAACTCCCCAAAACCGTTTTTAACCGAAAAGCATCTCGAAATATCCTAAAACGCGCCTCTGAACATTTTCGTGCACAGGTGCCGTAGATGCGCACGAAAATCCGTCCGGAGCCGTTTCGAGCACCGAACTGCCTGAAGTGTTTTCCAGACCCTAGAAACTCCCCAAAACCGTTTTTAACCGAAAAGCATCTCCAAATGTCCTAAAACGCGCGTCTGAACATTTTCGTGCACAGTTGCCGTAGATGCGCACGAAAATCCGCCCGGAGCCGTTTCGAGCACCGAACTTCCTGAAGTGTTTTCCAGACCCTAGAAACTCCCCAAAACCGTTTTTAACCGAAAAGCATCTCGAAATGTCCTAAAACGCGCATCTGAACATTTTCGTGCACAGGTGCCGTAGATGCGCACGAAAATCCGTCCGGAGCCGTTTCGAGCACCGAACTGCCTGAAGTGTTTTCCAGACCCTAGAAACTCCCCAAAACCGTTTTTAACCGAAAAGCATCTCGAAATGTCCTAAAACGCGCATCTGAACATTTTCGTGCACAGGTACCGTAGATGCGCACGAAAATCCGTCCGGAGCCGTTTCGAGCACCGAACTGCCTGAAGTGTTTTCCAGACCCTAGAAACTCCCCAAAACCGTTTTTAACCGAAAAGCATCTCGAAATGTCCTAAAACGCGCATCTGAACATTTTCG
This sequence comes from Umbellularia californica, assembly GCA_028538565.1. Lineage (NCBI taxonomy): Eukaryota > Viridiplantae > Streptophyta > Magnoliopsida > Laurales > Lauraceae > Umbellularia > Umbellularia californica. The sequence goes on along the minus strand of JAPQWN010000006.1, from coordinate 53,174,208 downwards.
TGCACAGGTGGCGTAGATGCGCACGAAAATCCGTCCGGAGCCGTTTCGAGCACCGAACTGCCTGAAGTGTTTTCCAGACCCTAGAAACTCCCCAAAACCGTTTTTAACCGAAAAGCATCTCGAAATATCCTAAAACGCGCATCTGAACATTTTCGTGCACAGGTGCCGTAGATGCGCACGAAAATCCGTCCGGAGCCGTTTCGAGCACCGAACTGCCTGAAGTGTTTTCCAGACCCTAGAAACTCCCCAAAACCGTTTTTAACCGAAAAGCATCTCGAAATGTCCTAAAACGCGCATCTGAACATTTTCGTGCACAGGTGCCGTAGATGCGCACGAAAATCCGTCCGGAGCCGTTTCGAGCACCGAACTGCCTGAAGTGTTTTCCAGACCCTAGAAACTCCCCAAAACCGTTTTTAACCGAAAAGCATCTCGAAATGTCCTAAAACGCGCATCTGAACATTTTCGTGCACAGGTGCCGTAGATGCGCACGAAAATCCGTCCGGAGCCGTTTCGAGCACCGAACTGCCTGAAGTGTTTTCCAGACCCTAGAAACTCCCCAAAACCGTTTTTAACCGAAAAGCATCTCGAAATGTCCTAAAACGCGCATCTGAACATTTTCGTGCACAGGTGCCGTAGATGCGCACGAAAATCCGTCCGGAGCCGTTTCGAGCACCGAACTGCCTGAAGTGTTTTCCAGACCCTAGAAACTCCCCAAAACCGTTTTTAACCGAAAAGCATCTCGAAATGTCCTAAAACGCGCATCTGAACATTTTCGTGCACAGGTGCCGTAGATGCGCACGAAAATCCGTCCGGAGCCGTTTCGAGCACCGAACTGCCTGAAGTGTTTTCCAGACCCTAGAAACTCCCCAAAACCGTTTTTAACCGAAAAGCATCTCGAAATGTCCTAAAACGCGCATCTGAACATTTTCGTGACAGGTGCCGTAGATGCGCACGAAAATCCGCCCGGAGCCGTTTCGAGCACCGAACTGCCTGAAGTGTTTTCCAGACCCTAGAAACTCCCCAAAACCGTTTTTAACCGAAAAGCATCTCCAAATGTCCTAAAACGCGCGTCTGAACATTTTCGTGCACAGTTGCCGTAGATGCGCACGAAAATCCGCCCGGAGCCGTTTCGAGCACCGAACTTCCTGAAGTGTTTTCCAGACCCTAGAAACTCCCCAAAACCGTTTTTAACCGAAAAGCATCTCGAAATGTCCTAAAACGCGCATCTGAACATTTTCGTGCACAGGTGCCGTAGATGCGCACGAAAATCCGTCCGGAGCCGTTTCGAGCACCGAACTGCCTGAAGTGTTTTCCAGACCCTAGAAACTCCCCAAAACCGTTTTTAACCGAAAAGCATCTCGAAATGTCCTAAAACGCGCATCTGAACATTTTCGTGCACAGGTGCCGTGGATGCGCACGAAAATCCGTCCGGAGCCGTTTCCAGCGCCGAACTGCCTGAAGTGTTTTTCAGACCCTAGAAACTCCCCAAAACCGTTTTTAACCGAAAAGCATCTCGAAATGTCCTAAAACGCGCATCTGAACATTTTCGTGCACAGGTGCCGTAGATGCGCACGAAAATCCGTCCGGAGCCGTTTCGAGCACCGAACTGCCTGAAGTGTTTTCCAGACCCTAGAAACTCCCCAAAACCGTTTTTAACCGAAAAGCATCTCGAAATATCCTAAAACGCGCATCTGAACATTTTCGTGCACAGGTGCCGTAGATGCGCACGAAAATCCGCCCGGAGCCGTTTCGAGCACCGAACTGCCTGAAGTGTTTTCCAGACCCTAGAAACTCCCCAAAACCGTTTTTAACCGAAAAGCATCTCGAAATGTCCTAAAACGCGCATCTGAACATTTTCGTGCACAGGTGCCGTAGATGCGCACGAAAATCCGTCCGGAGCCGTTTCGAGCACCGAACTGCCTGAAGTGTTTTCCAGACCCTAGAAACTCCCCAAAACCGTTTTTAACCGAAAAGCATCTCGAAATGTCCTAAAACGCGCATCTGAACATTTTCGTGCACAGGTGCCGTAGATGCGCACGAAAATCCGTCCGGAGCCGTTTCGAGCACCGAACTGCCTGAAGTGTTTTCCAGACCCTAGAAACTCCCCAAAACCGTTTTTAACCGAAAAGCATCTCGAAATGTCCTAAAACGCGCATCTGAACATTTTCGTGCACAGGTGCCGTAGATGCGCACGAAAATCCGTCCGGAGCCGTTTCGAGCACCGAACTGCCTGAAGTGTTTTCCAGACCCTAGAAACTCCCCAAAACCGTTTTTAACCGAAAAGCATCTCGAAATGTCCTAAAACGCGCATCTGAACATTTTCGTGCACAGGTGCCGTATATGCGCACGAAAATCCGTCCGGAGCCGTTTCGAGCACCGAACTGCCTGAAGTGTTTTCCAGACCCTAGAAACTCCCCAAAACCGTTTTTAACCGAAAAGCATCTCGAAATGTCCTAAAACGCGCATCTGAACATTTTCGTGACAGGTGCCGTAGATGCGCACGAAAATCCGCCCGGAGCCGTTTCGAGCACCGAACTGCCTGAAGTGTTTTCCAGACCCTAGAAACTCCCCAAAACCGTTTTTAACCGAAAAGCATCTCCAAATGTCCTAAAACGCGCGTCTGAACATTTTCGTGCACAGTTGCCGTAGATGCGCACGAAAATCCGCCCGGAGCCGTTTCGAGCACCGAACTTCCTGAAGTGTTTTCCAGACCCTAGAAACTCCCCAAAACCGTTTTTAACCGAAAAGCATCTCGAAATGTCCTGAAACGCGCATCTGAACATTTTCGTGCACAGGTGCCGTGGATGCGCACGAAAATCCGTCCGGAGCCGTTTCCAGCGCCGAACTGCCTGAAGTGTTTTTCAGACCCTAGAAACTCCCCAAAACCGTTTTTAACCGAAAAGCATCTCGAAATGTCCTAAAACGCGCATCTGAACATTTTCGTGCACAGGTGCCGTAGATGCGCACGAAAATCCGTCCGGAGCCGTTTCGAGCACCGAACTGCCTGAAGTGTTTTCCAGACCGTAGAAACTCCCCAAAACCGTTTTTAACCGAAAAGCATCTCGAAATGTCCTAAAACGCGCATCTGAACATTTTCGTGCACAGGTACCGTAGATGCGCACGAAAATCCGTCCGGAGCCGTTTCGAGCACCGAACTGCCTGAAGTGTTTTCCAGACCCTAGAAACTCCCCAAAACCGTTTTTAACCGAAAAGCATCTCGAAATGTCCTAAAACGCGCATCTGAACATTTTCGTGCACAGGTGCCGTAGATGCGCACGAAAATCCGTCCGGAGCCGTTTCGAGCACCGAACTGCCTGAAGTGTTTTCCAGACCCTAGAAACTCCCCAAAACCGTTTTTAACCGAAAAGCATCTCGAAATGTCCTAAAACGCGCATCTGAACATTTTCGTGCACAGGTGCCGTGGATGCGCACGAAAATCCGTCCGGAGCCGTTTCGAGCACCGAACTGCCTGAAGTGTTTTCCAGACCCTAGAAACTCCCCAAAACCGTTTTTAACCGAAAAGCATCTCCAAATGTCCTAAAACGCGCGTCTGAACATTTTCGTGCACAGGTGCCGTAGATGCGCACGAAAATCCGTCCGGAGCCGTTTCGAGCACCGAACTGCCTGAAGTGTTTTCCAGACCCTAGAAACTCCCCAAAACCGTTTTTAACCGAAAAGCATCTCCAAATGTCCTAAAACGCGCGTCTGAACATTTTCGTGCACAGTTGCCGTAGATGCGCACGAAAATCCGCCCGGAGCCGTTTCGAGCACCGAACTTCCTGAAGTGTTTTCCAGACCCTAGAAACTCCCCAAAACCGTTTTTAACCGAAAAGCATCTCGAAATGTCCTAAAACGCGCATCTGAACATTTTCGTGCACAGGTGCCGTAGATGCGCACGAAAATCCGTCCGGAGCCGTTTCGAGCACCGAACTGCCTGAAGTGTTTTCCAGACCCTAGAAACTCCCCAAAACCGTTTTTAACCGAAAAGCATCTCGAAATGTCCTAAAACGCGCATCTGAACATTTTCGTGCACAGGTACCGTAGATGCGCACGAAAATCCGTCCGGAGCCGTTTCGAGCACCGAACTGCCTGAAGTGTTTTCCAGACCCTAGAAACTCCCCAAAACCGTTTTTAACCGAAAAGCATCTCGAAATGTCCTAAAACGCGCATCTGAACATTTTCGTGCACAGGTGCCGTAGATGCGCACGAAAATCCGTCCGGAGCCGTTTCGAGCACCGAACTGCCTGAAGTGTTTTCCAGACCCTAGAAACTCCCCAAAACCGTTTTTAACCGAAAAGCATCTCGAAATATCCTAAAACGCGCATCTGAACATTTTCGTGCACAGGTGCCGTAGATGCGCACGAAAATCCGTCCGGAGCCGTTTCGAGCACCGAACTGCCTGAAGTGTTTTCCAGACCCTAGAAACTCCCCAAAACCGTTTTTAACCGAAAAGCATCTCAAAATGTCCTAAAACGCGCATCTGAACATTTTCGTGCACAGGTGCCGTAGATGCGCACGAAAATCCGTCCGGAGCCGTTTCGAGCACCGAACTGCCTGAAGTGTTTTCCAGACCCTAGAAACTCCCCAAAACCGTTTTTAACCGAAAAGCATCTCGAAATGTCCTAAAACGCGCATCTGAACATTTTCGTGCACAGGTGCCGTAGATGCGCACGAAAATCCGTCCGGAGCCGTTTCGAGCACCGAACTGCCTGAAGTGTTTTCCAGACCCTAGAAACTCCCCAAAACCGTTTTTAACCGAAAAGCATCTCGAAATGTCCTAAAACGCGCATCTGAACATTTTCGTGCACAGGTGCCGTAGATGCGCACGAAAATCCGTCCGGAGCCGTTTCGAGCACCGAACTGCCTGAAGTGTTTTCCAGACCCTAGAAACTCCCCAAAACCGTTTTTAACCGAAAAGCATCTCGAAATGTCCTAAAACGCGCATCTGAACATTTTCGTGCACAGGTGCCGTAGATGCGCACGAAAATCCGTCCGGAGCCGTTTCGAGCACCGAACTGCCTGAAGTGTTTTCCAGACCCTAGAAACTCCCCAAAACCGTTTTTAACCGAAAAGCATCTCGAAATGTCCTAAAACGCGCATCTGAACATTTTCGTGACAGGTGCCGTAGATGCGCACGAAAATCCGCCCGGAGCCGTTTCGAGCACCGAACTGCCTGAAGTGTTTTCCAGACCCTAGAAACTCCCCAAAACCGTTTTTAACCGAAAAGCATCTCCAAATGTCCTAAAACGCGCGTCTGAACATTTTCGTGCACAGTTGCCGTAGATGCGCACGAAAATCCGCCCGGAGCCGTTTCGAGCACCGAACTTCCTGAAGTGTTTTCCAGACCCTAGAAACTCCCCAAAACCGTTTTTAACCGAAAAGCATCTCGAAATGTCCTAAAACGCGCATCTGAACATTTTCGTGCACAGGTGCCGTAGATGCGCACGAAAATCCGTCCGGAGCCGTTTCGAGCACCGAACTGCCTGAAGTGTTTTCCAGACCCTAGAAACTCCCCAAAACCGTTTTTAACCGAAAAGCATCTCGAAATGTCCTAAAACGCGCATCTGAACATTTTCGTGCACAGGTGCCGTGGATGCGCACGAAAATCCGTCCGGAGCCGTTTCCAGTGCCGAACTGCCTGAAGTGTTTTTCAGACCCTAGAAACTCCCCAAAACCGTTTTTAACCGAAAAGCATCTCGAAATGTCCTAAAACGCGCATCTGAACATTTTCGTGCACAGGTGCCGTAGATGCGCACGAAAATCCGTCCGGAGCCGTTTCGAGCACCGAACTGCCTGAAGTGTTTTCCAGACCCTAGAAACTCCCCAAAACCGTTTTTAACCGAAAAGCATCTCGAAATATCCTAAAACGCGCATCTGAACATTTTCGTGCACAGGTGCCGTAGATGCGCACGAAAATCCGCCCGGAGCCGTTTCGAGCACCGAACTGCCTGAAGTGTTTTCCAGACCCTAGAAACTCCCCAAAACCGTTTTTAACCGAAAAGCATCTCGAAATGTCCTAAAACGCGCATCTGAACATTTTCGTGCACAGGTACCGTAGATGCGCACGAAAATCCTTCCAGAGCCGTTTCGAGCACCGAACTGCCTGAAGTGTTTTCCAGACCCTAGAAACTCCCCAAAACCGTTTTTAACCGAAAAGCATCTCGAAATGTCCTAAAACGCGCATCTGAACATTTTCGTGCACAGGTGCCGTAGATGCGCACGAAAATCCGCCCGGAGCCGTTTCGAGCACCGAACTGCCTGAAGTGTTTTCCAGACCCTAGAAACTCCCCAAAACCGTTTTTAACCGAAAAGCATCTCGAAATGTCCTAAAACGCGCATCTGAACATTTTCGTGCACAGGTGCCGTAGATGCGCACGAAAATCCGCCCGGAGCCGTTTCGAGCACCGAACTGCCTGAAGTGTTTTCCAGACCCTAGAAACTCCCCAAAACCGTTTTTAACCGAAAAGCATCTCGAAATGTCCTAAAACGCGCATCTGAACATTTTCGTGCACAGGTGCCGTAGATGCGCACGAAAATCCGCCCGGAGCCGTTTCGAGCACCGAACTGCCTGAAGTGTTTTCCAGACCCTAGAAACTCCCCAAAACCGTTTTTAACTGAAAAGCATCTCGAAATGTCCTAAAACGCGCATCTGAACATTTTCGTGCACAGGTGCCGTAGATGCGCACGAAAATCCGTCCGGAGCCGTTTCGAGCACCGAACTGCCTGAAGTGTTTTCCAGACCCTAGAAACTCCCCAAAACCGTTTTTAACCGAAAAGCATCTCGAAATGTCCTAAAACGCGCATCTGAACATTTTCGTGCACAGGTACCGTAGATGCGCACGAAAATCCGTCCGGAGCCGTTTCGAGCACCGAACTGCCTGAAGTGTTTTCCAGACCCTAGAAACTCCCCAAAACCGTTTTTAACCGAAAAGCATCTCGAAATGTCCTAAAACGCGCATCTGAACATTTTCGTGCACAGGTGCCGTAGATGCGCACGAAAATCCGTCCGGAGCCGTTTCGAGCACCGAACTGCCTGAAGTGTTTTCCAGACCCTAGAAACTCCCCAAAACCGTTTTTAACCGAAAAGCATCTCGAAATGTCCTAAAACGCGCATCTGAACATTTTCGTGCACAGGTGCCGTAGATGCGCACGAAAATCCGTCCGGAGCCGTTTCGAGCACCGAACTGCCTGAAGTGTTTTCCAGACCCTAGAAACTCCCCAAAACCGTTTTTAACCGAAAAGCATCTCGAAATATCCTAAAACGCGCCTCTGAACATTTTCGTGCACAGGTGCCGTAGATGCGCACGAAAATCCGCCCGGAGCCGTTTCGAGCACCGAACTTCCTGAAGTGTTTTCCAGACCCTAGAAACTCCCCAAAACCGTTTTTAACCGAAAAGCATCTCGAAATGTCCTAAAACGCGCATCTGAACATTTTCGTGCACAGGTGCCGTAGATGCGCACGAAAATCCGCCCGGAGCCGTTTCGAGCACCGAACTGCCTGAAGTGTTTTCCAGACCCTAGAAACTCCCCAAAACCGTTTTTAACCGAAAAGCATCTCCAAATGTCCTAAAACGCGCGTCTGAACATTTTCGTGCACAGTTGCCGTAGATGCGCACGAAAATCCGCCCGGAGCCGTTTCGAGCACCGAACTTCCTGAAGTGTTTTCCAGACCCTAGAAACTCCCCAAAACCGTTTTTAACCGAAAAGCATCTCGAAATGTCCTAAAACGCGCATCTGAACATTTTCGTGCACAGGTGCCGTAGATGCGCACGAAAATCCGTCCGGAGCCGTTTCGAGCACCGAACTGCCTGAAGTGTTTTCCAGACCCTAGAAACTCCCCAAAACCGTTTTTAACCGAAAAGCATCTCGAAATGTCCTAAAACGCGCATCTGAACATTTTCGTGCACAGGTACCGTAGATGCGCACGAAAATCCGTCCGGAGCCGTTTCGAGCACCGAACTGCCTGAAGTGTTTTCCAGACCCTAGAAACTCCCCAAAACCGTTTTTAACCGAAAAGCATCTCGAAATGTCCTAAAACGCGCATCTGAACATTTTCGTGCACAGGTGCCGTAGATGCGCACGAAAATCCGTCCGGAGCCGTTTCGAGCACCGAACTGCCTGAAGTGTTTTCCAGACCCTAGAAACTCCCCAAAACCGTTTTTAACCGAAAAGCATCTCGAAATATCCTAAAACGCGCATCTGAACATTTTCGTGCACAGGTGCCGTAGATGCGCACGAAAATCCGTCCGGAGCCGTTTCGAGCACCGAACTGCCTGAAGTGTTTTCCAGACCCTAGAAACTCCCCAAAACCGTTTTTAACCGAAAAGCATCTCGAAATGTCCTAAAACGCGCATCTGAACATTTTCGTGACAGGTGCCGTAGATGCGCACGAAAATCCGCCCGGAGCCGTTTCGAGCACCGAACTGCCTGAAGTGTTTTCCAGACCCTAGAAACTCCCCAAAACCGTTTTTAACCGAAAAGCATCTCCAAATGTCCTAAAACGCGCGTCTGAACATTTTCGTGCACAGTTGCCGTAGATGCGCACGAAAATCCGCCCGGAGCCGTTTCGAGCACCGAACTTCCTGAAGTGTTTTCCAGACCCTAGAAACTCCCCAAAACCGTTTTTAACCGAAAAGCATCTCGAAATGTCCTAAAACGCGCATCTGAACATTTTCGTGCACAGGTGCCGTAGATGCGCACGAAAATCCGTCCGGAGCCGTTTCGAGCACCGAACTGCCTGAAGTGTTTTCCAGACCCTAGAAACTCCCCAAAACCGTTTTTAACCGAAAAGCATCTCGAAATGTCCTAAAACGCGCATCTGAACATTTTCGTGCACAGGTGCCGTGGATGCGCACGAAAATCCGTCCGGAGCCGTTTCCAGCGCCGAACTGCCTGAAGTGTTTTTCAGACCCTAGAAACTCCCCAAAACCGTTTTTAACCGAAAAGCATCTCGAAATGTCCTAAAACGCGCATCTGAACATTTTCGTGCACAGGTGCCGTAGATGCGCACGAAAATCCGTCCGGAGCCGTTTCGAGCACCGAACTGCCTGAAGTGTTTTCCAGACCCTAGAAACTCCCCAAAACCGTTTTTAACCGAAAAGCATCTCGAAATATCCTAAAACGCGCCTCTGAACATTTTCGTGCACAGGTGCCGTAGATGCGCACGAAAATCCGTCCGGAGCCGTTTCGAGCACCGAACTGCCTGAAGTGTTTTCCAGACCCTAGAAACTCCCCAAAACCGTTTTTAACCGAAAAGCATCTCCAAATGTCCTAAAACGCGCGTCTGAACATTTTCGTGCACAGTTGCCGTAGATGCGCACGAAAATCCGCCCGGAGCCGTTTCGAGCACCGAACTTCCTGAAGTGTTTTCCAGACCCTAGAAACTCCCCAAAACCGTTTTTAACCGAAAAGCATCTCGAAATGTCCTAAAACGCGCATCTGAACATTTTCGTGCACAGGTGCCGTAGATGCGCACGAAAATCCGTCCGGAGCCGTTTCGAGCACCGAACTGCCTGAAGTGTTTTCCAGACCCTAGAAACTCCCCAAAACCGTTTTTAACCGAAAAGCATCTCGAAATGTCCTAAAACGCGCATCTGAACATTTTCGTGCACAGGTACCGTAGATGCGCACGAAAATCCGTCCGGAGCCGTTTCGAGCACCGAACTGCCTGAAGTGTTTTCCAGACCCTAGAAACTCCCCAAAACCGTTTTTAACCGAAAAGCATCTCGAAATGTCCTAAAACGCGCATCTGAACATTTTCGTGCACAGGTGGCGTAGATGCGCACGAAAATCCGTCCGGAGCCGTTTCGAGCACCGAACTGCCTGAAGTGTTTTCCAGACCCTAGAAACTCCCCAAAACCGTTTTTAACCGAAAAGCATCTCGAAATATCCTAAAACGCGCATCTGAACATTTTCGTGCACAGGTGCCGTAGATGCGCACGAAAATCCGTCCGGAGCCGTTTCGAGCACCGAACTGCCTGAAGTGTTTTCCAGACCCTAGAAACTCCCCAAAACCGTTTTTAACCGAAAAGCATCTCGAAATGTCCTAAAACGCGCATCTGAACATTTTCGTGCACAGGTGCCGTAGATGCGCACGAAAATCCGTCCGGAGCCGTTTCGAGCACCGAACTGCCTGAAGTGTTTTCCAGACCCTAGAAACTCCCCAAAACCGTTTTTAACCGAAAAGCATCTCGAAATGTCCTAAAACGCGCATCTGAACATTTTCGTGCACAGGTGCCGTAGATGCGCACGAAAATCCGTCCGGAGCCGTTTCGAGCACCGAACTGCCTGAAGTGTTTTCCAGACCCTAGAAACTCCCCAAAACCGTTTTTAACCGAAAAGCATCTCGAAATGTCCTAAAACGCGCATCTGAACATTTTCGTGCACAGGTGCCGTAGATGCGCACGAAAATCCGTCCGGAGCCGTTTCGAGCACCGAACTGCCTGAAGTGTTTTCCAGACCCTAGAAACTCCCCAAAACCGTTTTTAACCGAAAAGCATCTCGAAATGTCCTAAAACGCGCATCTGAACATTTTCGTGCACAGGTGCCGTAGATGCGCACGAAAATCCGTCCGGAGCCGTTTCGAGCACCGAACTGCCTGAAGTGTTTTCCAGACCCTAGAAACTCCCCAAAACCGTTTTTAACCGAAAAGCATCTCGAAATGTCCTAAAACGCGCATCTGAACATTTTCGTGACAGGTGCCGTAGATGTGCACGAAAATCCGCCCGGAGCCGTTTCGAGCACCGAACTGCCTGAAGTGTTTTCCAGACCCTAGAAACTCCCCAAAACCGTTTTTAACCGAAAAGCATCTCCAAATGTCCTAAAACGCGCGTCTGAACATTTTCGTGCACAGTTGCCGTAGATGCGCACGAAAATCCGCCCGGAGCCGTTTCGAGCACCGAACTTCCTGAAGTGTTTTCCAGACCCTAGAAACTCCCCAAAACCGTTTTTAACCGAAAAGCATCTCGAAATGTCCTAAAACGCGCATCTGAACATTTTCGTGCACAGGTGCCGTAGATGCGCACGAAAATCCGTCCGGAGCCGTTTCGAGCACCGAACTGCCTGAAGTGTTTTCCAGACCCTAGAAACTCCCCAAAACCGTTTTTAACCGAAAAGCATCTCGAAATGTCCTAAAACGCGCATCTGAACATTTTCGTGCACAGGTGCCGTGGATGCGCACGAAAATCCGTCCGGAGCCGTTTCCAGCGCCGAACTGCCTGAAGTGTTTTTCAGACCCTAGAAACTCCCCAAAACCGTTTTTAACCGAAAAGCATCTCGAAATGTCCTAAAACGCGCATCTGAACATTTTCGTGCACAGGTGCCGTAGATGCGCACGAAAATCCGTCCGGAGCCGTTTCGAGCACCGAACTGCCTGAAGTGTTTTCCAGACCCTAGAAACTCCCCAAAACCGTTTTTAACCGAAAAGCATCTCGAAATATCCTAAAACGCGCATCTGAACATTTTCGTGCACAGGTGCCGTAGATGCGCACGAAAATCCGCCCGGAGCCGTTTCGAGCACCGAACTGCCTGAAGTGTTTTCCAGACCCTAGAAACTCCCCAAAACCGTTTTTAACCGAAAAGCATCTCGAAATGTCCTAAAACGCGCATCTGAACATTTTCGTGCACAGGTGCCGTAGATGCGCACGAAAATCCGTCCGGAGCCGTTTCGAGCACCGAACTGCCTGAAGTGTTTTCCAGACCCTAGAAACTCCCCAAAACCGTTTTTAACCGAAAAGCATCTCGAAATGTCCTAAAACGCGCATCTGAACATTTTCGTGCACAGGTGCCGTAGATGCGCACGAAAATCCGTCCGGAGCCGTTTCGAGCACCGAACTGCCTGAAGTGTTTTCCAGACCCTAGAAACTCCCCAAAACCGTTTTTAACCGAAAAGCATCTCGAAATGTCCTAAAACGCGCATCTGAACATTTTCGTGCACAGGTGCCGTAGATGCGCACGAAAATCCGTCCGGAGCCGTTTCGAGCACCGAACTGCCTGAAGTGTTTTCCAGACCCTAGAAACTCCCCAAAACCGTTTTTAACCGAAAAGCATCTCGAAATGTCCTAAAACGCGCATCTGAACATTTTCGTGCACAGGTGCCGTATATGCGCACGAAAATCCGTCCGGAGCCGTTTCGAGCACCGAACTGCCTGAAGTGTTTTCCAGACCCTAGAAACTCCCCAAAACCGTTTTTAACCGAAAAGCATCTCGAAATGTCCTAAAACGCGCATCTGAACATTTTCGTGACAGGTGCCGTAGATGCGCACGAAAATCCGCCCGGAGCCGTTTCGAGCACCGAACTGCCTGAAGTGTTTTCCAGACCCTAGAAACTCCCCAAAACCGTTTTTAACCGAAAAGCATCTCCAAATGTCCTAAAACGCGCGTCTGAACATTTTCGTGCACAGTTGCCGTAGATGCGCACGAAAATCCGCCCGGAGCCGTTTCGAGCACCGAACTTCCTGAAGTGTTTTCCAGACCCTAGAAACTCCCCAAAACCGTTTTTAACCGAAAAGCATCTCGAAATGTCCTGAAACGCGCATCTGAACATTTTCGTGCACAGGTGCCGTGGATGCGCACGAAAATCCGTCCGGAGCCGTTTCCAGCGCCGAACTGCCTGAAGTGTTTTTCAGACCCTAGAAACTCCCCAAAACCGTTTTTAACCGAAAAGCATCTCGAAATGTCCTAAAACGCGCATCTGAACATTTTCGTGCACAGGTGCCGTAGATGCGCACGAAAATCCGTCCGGAGCCGTTTCGAGCACCGAACTGCCTGAAGTGTTTTCCAGACCGTAGAAACTCCCCAAAACCGTTTTTAACCGAAAAGCATCTCGAAATGTCCTAAAACGCGCATCTGAACATTTTCGTGCACAGGTACCGTAGATGCGCACGAAAATCCGTCCGGAGCCGTTTCGAGCACCGAACTGCCTGAAGTGTTTTCCAGACCCTAGAAACTCCCCAAAACCGTTTTTAACCGAAAAGCATCTCGAAATGTCCTAAAACGCGCATCTGAACATTTTCGTGCACAGGTGCCGTAGATGCGCACGAAAATCCGTCCGGAGCCGTTTCGAGCACCGAACTGCCTGAAGTGTTTTCCAGACCCTAGAAACTCCCCAAAACCGTTTTTAACCGAAAAGCATCTCGAAATGTCCTAAAACGCGCATCTGAACATTTTCGTGCACAGGTGCCGTGGATGCGCACGAAAATCCGTCCGGAGCCGTTTCCAGCGCCGAACTGCCTGAAGTGTTTTCCAGACCCTAGAAACTCCCCAAAACCGTTTTTAACCGAAAAGCATCTCGAAATGTCCTAAAACGCGCATCTGAACATTTTCGTGCACAGGTGCCGTAGATGCGCACGAAAATCCGTCCGGAGCCGTTTCGAGCACCGAACTGCCTGAAGTGTTTTCCAGACCCTAGAAACTCCCCAAAACCGTTTTTAACCGAAAAGCATCTCGAAATGTCCTAAAACGCGCATCTGAACATTTTCGTGCACAGGTGCCGTAGATGCGCACGAAAATCCGCCCGGAGCCGTTTCGAGCACCGAACTGCTTGAAGTGTTTTCCAGACCCTAGAAACTCCCCAAAACCGTTTTTAACCGAAAAGCATCTCGAAATGTCCTAAAACGCGCATCTGAACATTTTCGTGCACAGGTGCCGTAGATGCGCACGAAAATCCGCCCGGAGCCGTTTCGAGCACCGAACTGCCTGAAGTGTTTTCCAGACCCTAGAAACTCCCCAAAACCGTTTTTAACCGAAAAGCATCTCGAAATGTCCTAAAACGCGCATCTGAACATTTTCGTGCACAGGTGCCGTAGATGCGCACGAAAATCCGCCCGGAGCCGTTTCGAGCACCGAACTGCCTGAAGTGTTTTCCAGACCCTAGAAACTCCCCAAAACCGTTTTTAACCGAAAAGCATCTCGAAATGTCCTAAAACGCGCATCTGAACATTTTCGTGCACAGGTGCCGTAGATGCGCACGAAAATCCGTCCGGAGCCGTTTCGAGCACCGAACTGCCTGAAGTGTTTTCCAGACCCTAGAAACTCCCCAAAACCGTTTTTAACCGAAAAGCATCTCGAAATGTCCTAAAACGCGCATCTGAACATTTTCGTGCACAGGTGCCGTAGATGCGCACGAAAATCCGCCCGGAGCCGTTTCGAGCACCGAACTGCCTGAAGTGTTTTCCAGACCCTAGAAACTCCCCAAAACCGTTTTTAACCGAAAAGCATCTCGAAATGTCCTAAAACGCGCATCTGAACATTTTCGTGCACAGGTGCCGTAGATGCGCACGAAAATCCGCCCGGAGCCGTTTCGAGCACCGAACTGCCTGAAGTGTTTTCCAGACCCTAGAAACTCCCCAAAACCGTTTTTAACCGAAAAGCATCTCGAAATGTCCTAAAACGCGCATCTGAACATTTTCGTGCACAGGTGCCGTAGATGCGCACGAAAATCCGCCCGGAGCCGTTTCGAGCACCGAACTGCCTGAAGTGTTTTCCAGACCCTAGAAACTCCCCAAAACCGTTTTTAACCGAAAAGCATCTCGAAATGTCCTAAAACGCGCATCTGAACATTTTCGTGCACAGGTGCCGTAGATGCGCACGAAAATCCGCCCGGAGCCGTTTCGAGCACCGAATTGCCTGAAGTGTTTTCCAGACCCTAGAAACTCCCCAAAACCGTTTTTAACCGAAAAGCATCTCGAAATGTCCTAAAACGCGCATCTGAACATTTTCGTGCACAGGTGCCGTAGATGCGCACGAAAATCCGTCCGGAGCCGTTTCGAGCACCGAACTGCCTGAAGTGTTTTCCAGACCCTAGAAACTCCCCAAAACCGTTTTTAACCGAAAAGCATCTCGAAATGTCCTAAAACGCGCATCTGAACATTTTCGTGCACAGGTGCCGTAGATGCGCACGAAAATCCGTCCGGAGCCGTTTCGAGCACCGAACTGCCTGAAGTGTTTTCCAGACCCTAGAAACTCCCCAAAACCGTTTTTAACCGAAAAGCATCTCGAAATGTCCTAAAACGCGCATCTGAACATTTTCGTGCACAGGTGCCGTAGATGCGCACGAAAATCCGTCCGGAGCCGTTTCGAGCACCGAACTGCCTGAAGTGTTTTCCAGACCCTAGAAACTCCCCAAAACCGTTTTTAACCGAAAAGCTTCTCGAAATGTCCTAAAACGCGCATCTGAACATTTTCGTGCACAGGTGCCGTAGATGCGCACGAAAATCCGTCCGGAGCCGTTTCGAGCACCGAACTGCCTGAAGTGTTTTCCAGACCCTAGAAACTCCCCAAAACCGTTTTTAACCGAAAAGCATCTCGAAATGTCCTAAAACGCGCATCTGAACATTTTCGTGCACAGGTGCCGTAGATGCGCACGAAAATCCGTCCGGAGCCGTTTCGAGCACCGAACTGCCTGAAGTGTTTTCCAGACCCTAGAAACTCCCCAAAACCGTTTTTAACCGAAAAGCATCTCGAAATGTCCTAAAACGCGCATCTGAACATTTTCGTGCACAGGTGCCGTAGATGCGCACGAAAATCCGTCCGGAGCCGTTTCGAGCACCGAACTGCCTGAAGTGTTTTCCAGACCCTAGAAACTCCCCAAAACCGTTTTTAACCGAAAAGCATCTCGAAATGTCCTAAAACGCGCATCTGAACATTTTCGTGACAGGTGCCGTAGATGCGCACGAAAATCCGCCCGGAGCCGTTTCGAGCACCGAACTGCCTGAAGTGTTTTCCAGACCCTAGAAACTCCCCAAAACCGTTTTTAACCGAAAAGCATCTCCAAATGTCCTAAAACGCGCGTCTGAACATTTTCGTGCACAGTTGCCGTAGATGCGCACGAAAATCCGCCCGGAGCCGTTTCGAGCACCGAACTTCCTGAAGTGTTTTCCAGACCCTAGAAACTCCCCAAAACCGTTTTTAACCGAAAAGCATCTCGAAATGTCCTAAAACGCGCATCTGAACATTTTCGTGACAGGTGCCGTAGATGCGCACGAAAATCCGCCCGGAGCCGTTTCGAGCACCGAACTTCCTGAAGTGTTTTCCAGACCCTAGAAACTCCCCAAAACCGTTTTTAACCGAAAAGCATCTGGAAATGTCCTAAAACGCGCATCTGAACATTTTCGTGCACAGGTGCCGTAGATGCGCACGAAAATCCGTCCGGAGCCGTTTCGAGCACCGAACTGCCTGAAGTGTTTTCCAGACCCTAGAAACTCCCCAAAACCGTTTTTAACCGAAAAGCATCTCGAAATGTCCTAAAACGCGCATCTGAACATTTTCGTGCACAGGTGCCGTAGATGCGCACGAAAATCCGTCCGGAGCCGTTTCGAGCACCGAACTGCCTGAAGTGTTTTCCAGACCCTAGAAACTCCCCAAAACCGTTTTTAACCGAAAAGCATCTCGAAATATCCTAAAACGCGCATCTGAACATTTTCGTGCACAGGTGCCGTAGATGCGCACGAAAATCCGCCCGGAGCCGTTTCGAGCACCGAACTGCCTGAAGTGTTTTCCAGACCCTAGAAACTCCCCAAAACCGTTTTTAACCGAAAAGCATCTCGAAATGTCCTAAAACGCGCATCTGAACATTTTCGTGCACAGGTGCCGTAGATGCGCACGAAAATCCGTCCGGAGCCGTTTCGAGCACCGAACTGCCTGAAGTGTTTTCCAGACCCTAGAAACTCCCCAAAACCGTTTTTAACCGAAAAGCATCTCGAAATGTCCTAAAACGCGCATCTGAACATTTTCGTGCACAGGTGCCGTAGATGCGCACGAAAATCCGCCCGGAGCCGTTTCGAGCACCGAACTGCCTGAAGTGTTTTCCAGACCCTAGAAACTCCCCAAAACCGTTTTTAACCGAAAAGCATCTCGAAATGTCCTAAAACGCGCATCTGAACATTTTCGTGCACAGGTGCCGTAGATGCGCACGAAAATCCGCCCGGAGCCGTTTCGAGCACCGAACTGCCTGAAGTGTTTTCCAGACCCTAGAAACTCCCCAAAACCGTTTTTAACCGAAAAGCATCTCGAAATGTCCTAAAACGCGCATCTGAACATTTTCGTGCACAGGTGCCGTAGATGCGCACGAAAATCCGCCCGGAGCCGTTTCGAGCACCGAACTGCCTGAAGTGTTTTCCAGACCCTAGAAACTCCCCAAAACCGTTTTTAACCGAAAAGCATCTCGAAATGTCCTAAAACGCGCATCTGAACATTTTCGTGCACAGGTGCCGTAGATGCGCACGAAAATCCGCCCGGAGCCGTTTCGAGCACCGAATTGCCTGAAGTGTTTTCCAGACCCTAGAAACTCCCCAAAACCGTTTTTAACCGAAAAGCATCTCGAAATGTCCTAAAACGCGCATCTGAACATTTTCGTGCACAGGTGCCGTAGATGCGCACGAAAATCCGTCCGGAGCCGTTTCGAGCACCGAACTGCCTGAAGTGTTTTCCAGACCCTAGAAACTCCCCAAAACCGTTTTTAACCGAAAAGCATCTCGAAATGTCCTAAAACGCGCATCTGAACATTTTCGTGCACAGGTGCCGTAGATGCGCACGAAAATCCGTCCGGAGCCGTTTCGAGCACCGAACTGCCTGAAGTGTTTTCCAGACCCTAGAAACTCCCCAAAACCGTTTTTAACCGAAAAGCATCTCCAAATGTCCTAAAACGCGCGTCTGAACATTTTCGTGCACAGTTGCCGTAGATGCGCACGAAAATCCGCCCGGAGCCGTTTCGAGCACCGAACTTCCTGAAGTGTTTTCCAGACCCTAGAAACTCCCCAAAACCGTTTTTAACCGAAAAGCATCTCGAAATGTCCTAAAACGCGCATCTGAACATTTTCGTGCACAGGTGCCGTAGATGCGCACGAAAATCCGTCCGGAGCCGTTTCGAGCACCGAACTGCCTGAAGTGTTTTCCAGACCCTAGAAACTCCCCAAAACCGTTTTTAACCGAAAAGCATCTCGAAATGTCCTAAAACGCGCATCTGAACATTTTCGTGCACAGGTGCCGTAGATGCGCACGAAAATCCGTCCGGAGCCGTTTCGAGCACCGAACTGCCTGAAGTGTTTTCCAGACCCTAGAAACTCCCCAAAACCGTTTTTAACCGAAAAGCTTCTCGAAATGTCCTAAAACGCGCATCTGAACATTTTCGTGCACAGGTGCCGTAGATGCGCACGAAAATCCGTCCGGAGCCGTTTCGAGCACCGAACTGCCTGAAGTGTTTTCCAGACCCTAGAAACTCCCCAAAACCGTTTTTAACCGAAAAGCATCTCGAAATGTCCTAAAACGCGCATCTGAACATTTTCGTGCACAGGTGCCGTAGATGCGCACGAAAATCCGTCCGGAGCCGTTTCGAGCACCGAACTGCCTGAAGTGTTTTCCAGACCCTAGAAACTCCCCAAAACCGTTTTTAACCGAAAAGCTTCTCGAAATGTCCTAAAACGCGCATCTGAACATTTTCGTGCACAGGTGCCGTAGATGCGCACGAAAATCCGTCCGGAGCCGTTTCGAGCACCGAACTGCCTGAAGTGTTTTCCAGACCCTAGAAACTCCCCAAAACCGTTTTTAACCGAAAAGCATCTCGAAATGTCCTAAAACGCGCATCTGAACATTTTCGTGCACAGGTGCCGTAGATGCGCACGAAAATCCGTCCGGAGCCGTTTCGAGCACCGAACTGCCTGAAGTGTTTTCCAGACCCTAGAAACTCCCCAAAACCGTTTTTAACCGAAAAGCATCTCGAAATGTCCTAAAACGCGCATCTGAACATTTTCGTGCACAGGTGCCGTAGATGCGCACGAAAATCCGTCCGGAGCCGTTTCGAGCACCGAACTGCCTGAAGTGTTTTCCAGACCCTAGAAACTCCCCAAAACCATTTTTAACCGAAAAGCATCTCGAAATGTCCTAAAACGCGCATCTGAACATTTTCGTGCACAGGTGCCGTAGATGCGCACGAAAATCCGTCCGGAGCCGTTTCGAGCACCGAACTGCCTGAAGTGTTTTCCAGACCCTAGAAACTCCCCAAAACCGTTTTTAACCGAAAAGCATCTCGAAATGTCCTAAAACGCGCATCTGAACATTTTCGTGCACAGGTGCCGTAGATGCGCACGAAAATCCGTCCGGAGCCGTTTCGAGCACCGAACTGCCTGAAGTGTTTTCCAGACCCTAGAAACTCCCCAAAACCGTTTTTAACCGAAAAGCATCTCGAAATGTCCTAAAACGCGCATCTGAACATTTTCGTGCACAGGTGCCGTGGATGCGCACGAAAATCCGTCCGGAGCCGTTTCCAGCGCCGAACTGCCTGAAGTGTTTTTCAGACCCTAGAAACTCCCCAAAACCGTTTTTAACCGAAAAGCATCTCGAAATGTCCTAAAACGCGCATCTGAACATTTTCGTGCACAGGTGCCGTAGATGCGCACGAAAATCCGTCCGGAGCCGTTTCGAGCACCGAACTGCCTGAAGTGTTTTCCAGACCCTAGAAACTCCCCAAAACCGTTTTTAACCGAAAAGCATCTCGAAATGTCCTAAAACGCGCATCTGAACATTTTCGTGCACAGGTGCCGTGGATGCGCACGAAAATCCGTCCGGAGCGGTTTCGAGCACCGAACTGCCTGAAGTGTTTTCCAGACCCTAGAAACTCCCCAAAACCGTTTTTAACCGAAAAGCATCTCCAAATGTCCTAAAACGCGCGTCTGAACATTTTCGTGCACAGTTGCCGTAGATGCGCACGAAAATCCGCCCGGAGCCGTTTCGAGCACCGAACTTCCTGAAGTGTTTTCCAGACCCTAGAAACTCCCCAAAACCGTTTTTAACCGAAAAGCATCTCGAAATGTCCTAAAACGCGCATCTGAACATTTTCGTGCACAGGTGCCGTAGATGCTCACGAAAATCCGTCCGGAGCCGTTTCGAGCACCGAACTGCCTGAAGTGTTTTCCAGACCCGAGAAACTCCCCAAAACCGTTTTTAACCGAAAAGCATCTCGAAATGTCCTAAAACGCGCATCTGAACATTTTCGTGCACAGGTGCCGTAGATGCGCACGAAAATCCGTCCGGAGCCGTTTCGAGCACCGAACTGCCTGAAGTGTTTTCCAGACCCTAGAAACTCCCCAAAACCGTTTTTAACCGAAAAGCATCTCGAAATGTCCTAAAACGCGCATCTGAACATTTTCGTGACAGGTGCCGTAGATGCGCACGAAAATCCGCCCGGAGCCGTTTCGAGCACCGAACTGCCTGAAGTGTTTTCCAGACCCTAGAAACTCCCCAAAACCGTTTTTAACCGAAAAGCATCTCCAAATGTCCTAAAACGTGCGTCTGAACATTTTCGTGCACAGTTGCCGTAGATGCGCACGAAAATCCGCCCGGAGCCGTTTCGAGCACCGAACTTCCTGAAGTGTTTTCCAGACCCTAGAAACTCCCCAAAACCGTTTTTAACCGAAAACCATCTCGAAATGTCCTAAAACGCGCATCTGAACATTTTCGTGCACAGGTGCCGTAGATGCGCACGAAAATCCGTCCGGAGCCGTTTCGAGCACCGAACTGCCTGAAGTGTTTTCCAGACCCTATAAACTCCCCAAAACCGTTTTTAACCGAAAAGCATCTCGAAATGTCCTAAAACGCGCATCTGAACATTTTCGTGCACAGGTGCCGTGGATGCGCACGAAAATCCGTCCGGAGCCGTTTCGAGCACCGAACTGCCTGAAGTGTTTTCCAGACCCTAGAAACTCCCCAAAACCGTTTTTAACCGAAAAGCATCTCGAAATGTCCTAAAACGCGCATCTGAACATTTTCGTGCACAGGTGCCGTGGATGCGCACGAAAATCCGTCCGGAGCCGTTTCCAGCGCCGAACTGCCTGAAGTGTTTTTCAGACCCTAGAAACTCCCCAAAACCGTTTTTAACCGAAAAGCATCTCGAGATGTCCTAAAACGCGCATCTGAACATTTTCGTGCACAGGTGCAGTAGATGCGCACGAAAATCCGTCCGGAGCCGTTTCCAGCGCCGAACTGCCTGAAGTGTTTTTCAGACCCTAGAAACTCCCCAAAACCGTTTTTAACCGAAAAGCATCTCGAAATGTCCTAAAACGCGCATCTGAACATTTTCGTGCACTGGTGCCGTAGATGCGCACGAAAATCCGTCCGGAGCCGTTTCGAGCACCGAACTGGCTGAAGTGTTTTCCAGACCCTAGAAACTCCCCAAAACCGTTTTTAACCGAAAAGCATCTCGAAATGTCCTAAAACGCGCATCTGAACATTTTCGTGCACAGGTGCCGTAGATGCGCACGAAAATCCGTCCGGAGCCGTTTCGAGCACCGAACTGCCTGAAGTGTTTTCCAGACCCTAGAAACTCCCCAAAACCGTTTTTAACCGAAAAGCATCTCGAAATTTCCTAAAACGCGCATCTGAACATTTTCGTGCACAGGTGCCGTAGATGCGCACGAAAATCCGTCCGGAGCCGTTTCGAGCACCGAACTGGCTGAAGTGTTTTCCAGACCCTAGAAACTCCCCAAAACCGTTTTTAACCGAAAAGCATCTCGAAATGTCCTAAAACGCGCATCTGAACATTTTCGTGCACAGGTGCCGTAGATGCGCACGAAAATCCGTCCGGAGCCGTTTCGAGCACCGAACTGCCTGAAGTGTTTTCCAGACCCTAGAAACTCCCCAAAACCGTTTTTAACCGAAAAGCATCTCCAAATGTCCTAAAACGCGCGTCTGAACATTTTCGTGCACAGTTGCCGTAGATGCGCACGAAAATCCGCCCGGAGCCGTTTCGAGCACCGAACTGCCTGAAGTGTTTTCCAGACCCTAGAAACTCCCCAAAACCGTTTTTAACCGAAAAGCATCTCGAAATGTCCTAAAACGCGCATCTGAACATTTTCGTGCACAGGTGCCGTAGATGCGCACGAAAATCCGTCCGGAGCCGTTTCGAGCACCGAACTGCCTGAAGTATTTTCCAGACCCTAGAAACTCCCCAAAACCGTTTTTAACCGAAAAGCATCTCGAAATGTCCTAAAACGCGCATCTGAACATTTTCGTGCACAGGTGCCGCGGATGCGCACGAAAATCCGTCCGGAGCCGTTTCCAGCGCCGAACTGCCTGAAGTGTTTTTCAGACCCTAGAAACTCCCCAAAACCGTTTTTAACCGAAAAGCATCTCGAGATGTCCTAAAACGCGCATCTGAACATTTTCGTGCACAGGTGTAGTAGATGCGCACGAAAATCCGTCCGGAGCCGTTTCCAGCGCCGAACTGCCTGAAGTGTTTTTCAGACCCTAGAAACTCCCCAAAACCGTTTTTAACCGAAAAGCATCTCGAAATGTCCTAAAACGCGCATCTGAACATTTTCGTGCACAGGTGCCGTAGATGCGCACGAAAATCCGCCCGGAGCCGTTTCGAGCACCGAACTGCCTGAAGTGTTTTCCAGACCCTAGAAACTCCCCAAAACCGTTTTTAACCGAAAAGCATCTCGAAATGTCCTAAAACGCGCATCTGAACATTTTCGTGCACAGGTGCCGCGGATGCGCACGAAAATCCGTCCGGAGCCGTTTCCAGCGCCGAACTGCCTGAAGTGTTTTTCAGACCCTAGAAACTCCCCAAAACCGTGTTTAACCGAAAAGCATCTCGAGATGTCCTAAAACGCGCATCTGAACATTTTCGTGCACAGGTGCAGTAGATGCGCACGAAAATCCGTCCGGAGCCGTTTCCAGCACCGAACTGCCTGAAGTGTTTTTCAGACCCTAGAAACTCCCCAAAACCGTTTTTAACCGAAAAGCATCTCGAAATGTCCTAAAACGCGCATCTGAACATTTTCGTGCACAGGTGCCGTAGATGCGCACGAAAATCCGTCCGGAGCCGTTTCGAGCACCGAACTGCCTGAAGTGTTTTCCAGACCCTAGAAACTCCCGAAAACCGTTTTTAACCGAAAAGCATCTCGAAATGTCCTAAAACGCGCATCTGAACATTTTCGTGCACAGGTGCCGTAGATGCGCACGAAAATCCGTCCGGAGCCGTTTCGAGCACCGAACTGCCTGAAGTGTTTTCCAGACCCTAGAAACTCCCCAAAACCGTTTTTAACCGAAAAGCATCTCGAAATATCCTAAAACGCGCATCTGAACATTTTCGTGCACAGGTGCCGTAGATGCGCACGAAAATCCGCCCGGAGCCGTTTCGAGCACCGAACTGCCTGAAGTGTTTTCCAGACCCTAGAAACTCCCCAAAACCGTTTTTAACCGAAAATCATCTCGAAATGTCCTAAAACGCGCATCTGAACATTTTCGTGCACAGGTGCCGTAGATGCGCACGAAAATCCGTCCGGAGCCGTTTCGAGCACCGAACTGCCTGAAGTGTTTTCCAGACCCTAGAAACTCCCCAAAACCGTTTTTAACCGAAAAGCATCTCGAAATGTCCTAAAACGCGCATCTGAACATTTTCGTGCACAGGTGCCGTAGATGCGCACGAAAATCCGTCCGGAGCCGTTTCGAGCACCGAACTGCCTGAAGTGTTTTCCAGACCCTAGAAACTCCCCAAAACCGTTTTTAACCGAAAAGCATCTCGAAATGTCATAAAACGCGCATCTGAACATTTTCGTGCACAGGTGCCGTAGATGCGCACGAAAATCCGTCCGGAGCCGTTTCGAGCACCGAACTGCCTGAAGTGTTTTCCAGACCCTAGAAACTCCCCAAAACCATTTTTAACCGAAAAGCATCTCGAAATGTCCTAAAACGCGCATCTGAACATTTTCGTGCACAGGTGCCGTAGATGCGCACGAAAATCCGTCCGGAGCCGTTTCGAGCACCGAACTGCCTGAAGTGTTTTCCAGACCCTAGAAACTCCCCAAAACCGTTTTTAACCGAAAAGCATCTCGAAATGTCCTAAAACGCGCATCTGAACATTTTCGTGCACAGGTGCCGTAGATGCGCACGAAAATCCGTCCGGAGCCGTTTCGAGCACCGAACTGCCTGAAGTGTTTTCCAGACCCTAGAAACTCCCCAAAACCGTTTTTAACCGAAAAGCATCTCGAAATGTCCTAAAACGCGCATCTGAACATTTTCGTGACAGGTGCCGTAGATGCGCACGAAAATCCGCCCGGAGCCGTTTCGAGCACCGAACTGCCTGAAGTGTTTTCCAGACCCTAGAAACTCCCCAAAACCGTTTTTAACCGAAAAGCATCTCCAAATGTCCTAAAACGCGCGTCTGAACATTTTCGTGCACAGTTGCCGTAGATGCGCACGAAAATCCGCCCGGAGCCGTTTCGAGCACCGAACTTCCTGAAGTGTTTTCCAGACCCTAGAAACTCCCCAAAACCGTTTTTAACCGAAAAGCATCTCGAAATGTCCTAAAACGCGCATCTGAACATTTTCGTGCACAGGTGCCGTAGATGCGCACGAAAATCCGTCCGGAGCCGTTTCGAGCACCGAACTGCCTGAAGTGTTTTCCAGACCCTAGAAACTCCCCAAAACCGTTTTTAACCGAAAAGCATCTCGAAATGTCCTAAAACGGGCATCTGAACATTTTCGTGCACAGGTGCCGTGGATGCGCACGAAAATCCGTCCGGAGCCGTTTCCAGCGCCGAACTGCCTGAAGTGTTTTTCAGACCCTAGAAACTCCCCAAAACCGTTTTTAACTGAAAAGCATCTCGAAATGTCCTAAAACGCGCATCTGAACATTTTCGTGCACAGGTGCCGTAGATGCGCACGAAAATCCGTCCGGAGCCGTTTCGAGCACCGAACTGCCTGAAGTGTTTTCCAGACCCTAGAAACTCCCCAAAACCGTTTTTAACCGAAAAGCATCTCGAAATATCCTAAAACGCGCATCTGAACATTTTCGTGCACAGGTGCCGTAGATGCGCACGAAAATCCGTCCGGAGCCGTTTCGAGCACCGAACTGCCTGAAGTGTTTTCCAGCCCCTAGAAACTCCCCAAAACCGTTTTTAACTGAAAAGCATCTGGAAATGTCCTAAAACGCGCATCTGAACATTTTCGTGCACAGGTGCCGTAGATGCGCACGAAAATCCGCCCGGAGCCGTTTCGAGCACCGAACTGCCTGAAGTGTTTTCCAGACCCTAGAAACTCCCCAAAACCGTTTTTAACCGAAAAGCATCTCGAAATGTCCTAAAACGCGCATCTGAACATTTTCGTGCACAGGTGCCGTAGATGCGCACGAAAATCCGCCCGGAGCCGTTTCGAGCACCGAATTGCCTGAAGTGTTTTCCAGACCCTAGAAACTCCCCAAAACCGTTTTTAACCGAAAAGCATCTCGAAATGTCCTAAAACGCGCATCTGAACATTTTCGTGCACAGGTGCCGTAGATGCGCACGAAAATCCGTCCGGAGCCGTTTCGAGCACCGAACTGCCTGAAGTGTTTTCCAGACCCTAGAAACTCCCCAAAACCGTTTTTAACCGAAAAGCATCTCGAAATGTCCTAAAACGCGCATCTGAACATTTTCGTGCACAGGTGCCGTAGATGCGCACGAAAATCCGTCCGGAGCCGTTTCGAGCACCGAACTGCCTGAAGTGTTTTCCAGACCCTAGAAACTCCCCAAAACCGTTTTTAACCGAAAAGCATCTCCAAATGTCCTAAAACGCGCGTCTGAACATTTTCGTGCACAGTTGCCGTAGATGCGCACGAAAATCCGCCCGGAGCCGTTTCGAGCACCGAACTTCCTGAAGTGTTTTCCAGACCCTAGAAACTCCCCAAAACCGTTTTTAACCGAAAAGCATCTCGAAATGTCCTAAAACGCGCATCTGAACATTTTCGTGCACAGGTGCCGTAGATGCGCACGAAAATCCGTCCGGAGCCGTTTCGAGCACCGAACTGCCTGAAGTGTTTTCCAGACCCTAGAAACTCCCCAAAACCGTTTTTAACCGAAAAGCATCTCGAAATGTCCTAAAACGCGCATCTGAACATTTTCGTGCACAGGTGCCGTAGATGCGCACGAAAATCCGTCCGGAGCCGTTTCGAGCACCGAACTGCCTGAAGTGTTTTCCAGACCCTAGAAACTCCCCAAAACCGTTTTTAACCGAAAAGCTTCTCGAAATGTCCTAAAACGCGCATCTGAACATTTTCGTGCACAGGTGCCGTAGATGCGCACGAAAATCCGTCCGGAGCCGTTTCGAGCACCGAACTGCCTGAAGTGTTTTCCAGACCCTAGAAACTCCCCAAAACCGTTTTTAACCGAAAAGCATCTCGAAATATCCTAAAACGCGCATCTGAACATTTTCGTGCACAGGTGCCGTAGATGCGCACGAAAATCCGTCCGGAGCCGTTTCGAGCACCGAACTGCCTGAAGTGTTTTCCAGACCCTAGAAACTCCCCAAAACCGTTTTTAACCGAAAAGCATCTCGAAATGTCCTAAAACGCGCATCTGAACATTTTCGTGCACAGGTGCCGTAGATGCGCACGAAAATCCGTCCGGAGCCGTTTCGAGCACCGAACTGCCTGAAGTGTTTTCCAGACCCTAGAAACTCCCCAAAACCGTTTTTAACCGAAAAGCATCTCGAAATGTCCTAAAACGCGCATCTGAACATTTTCGTGCACAGGTGCCGTAGATGCGCACGAAAATCCGTCCGGAGCCGTTTCGAGCACCGAACTGCCTGAAGTGTTTTCCAGACCCTAGAAACTCCCCAAAACCATTTTTAACCGAAAAGCATCTCGAAATGTCCTAAAACGCGCATCTGAACATTTTCGTGCACAGGTGCCGTAGATGCGCACGAAAATCCGTCCGGAGCCGTTTCGAGCACCGAACTGCCTGAAGTGTTTTCCAGACCCTAGAAACTCCCCAAAACCGTTTTTAACCGAAAAGCATCTCGAAATGTCCTAAAACGCGCATCTGAACATTTTCGTGCACAGGTGCCGTAGATGCGCACGAAAATCCGTCCGGAGCCGTTTCGAGCACCGAACTGCCTGAAGTGTTTTCCAGACCCTAGAAACTCCCCAAAACCGTTTTTAACCGAAAAGCATCTCGAAATGTCCTAAAACGCGCATCTGAACATTTTCGTGACAGGTGCCGTAGATGCGCACGAAAATCCGCCCGGAGCCGTTTCGAGCACCGAACTGCCTGAAGTGTTTTCCAGACCCTAGAAACTCCCCAAAACCGTTTTTAACCGAAAAGCATCTCCAAATGTCCTAAAACGCGCGTCTGAACATTTTCGTGCACAGTTGCCGTAGATGCGCACGAAAATCCGCCCGGAGCCGTTTCGAGCACCGAACTTCCTGAAGTGTTTTCCAGACCCTAGAAACTCCCCAAAACCGTTTTTAACCGAAAAGCATCTCGAAATGTCCTAAAACGCGCATCTGAACATTTTCGTGCACAGGTGCCGTAGATGCGCACGAAAATCCGTCCGGAGCCGTTTCGAGCACCGAACTGCCTGAAGTGTTTTCCAGACCCTAGAAACTCCCCAAAACCGTTTTTAACCGAAAAGCATCTCGAAATGTCCTAAAACGCGCATCTGAACATTTTCGTGCACAGGTGCCGTGGATGCGCACGAAAATCCGTCCGGAGCCGTTTCCAGCGCCGAACTGCCTGAAGTGTTTTTCAGACCCTAGAAACTCCCCAAAACCGTTTTTAACCGAAAAGAATCTCGAAATGTCCTAAAACGCGCATCTGAACATTTTCGTGCACAGGTGCCGTAGATGCGCACGAAAATCCGTCCGGAGCCGTTTCGAGCACCGAACTGCCTGAAGTGTTTTCCAGACCCTAGAAACTCCCCAAAACCGTTTTTAACCGAAAAGCATCTCGAAATATCCTAAAACGCGCATCTGAACATTTTCGTGCACAGGTGCCGTAGATGCGCACGAAAATCCGTCCGGAGCCGTTTCGAGCACCGAACTGCCTGAAGTGTTTTCCAGCCCCTAGAAACTCCCCAAAACCGTTTTTAACCGAAAAGCATCTGGAAATGTCCTAAAACGCGCATCTGAACATTTTCGTGCACAGGTGCCGTAGATGCGCACGAAAATCCGTCCGGAGCCGTTTCGAGCACCGAACTGCCTGAAGTGTTTTCCAGACCCTAGAAACTCCCCAAAACCGTTTTTAACCGAAAAGCATCTCGAAATGTCCTAAAACGCGCATCTGAACATTTTCGTGCACAGGTGCCGTATATGCGCACGAAAATCCGTCCGGAGCCGTTTCGAGCACCGAACTGCCTGAAGTGTTTTCCAGACCCTAGAAACTCCCCAAAACCGTTTTTAACCGAAAAGCATCTCGAAATGTCCTAAAACGCGCATCTGAACATTTTCGTGACAGGTGCCGTAGATGCGCACGAAAATCCGCCCGGAGCCGTTTCGAGCACCGAACTGCCTGAAGTGTTTTCCAGACCCTAGAAACTCCCCAAAACCGTTTTTAACCGAAAAGCATCTCCAAATGTCCTAAAACGCGCGTCTGAACATTTTCGTGCACAGTTGCCGTAGATGCGCACGAAAATCCGCCCGGAGCCGTTTCGAGCACCGAACTTCCTGAAGTGTTTTCCAGACCCTAGAAACTCCCCAAAACCGTTTTTAACCGAAAAGCATCTCGAAATGTCCTAAAACGCGCATCTGAACATTTTCGTGCACAGGTGCCGTGGATGCGCACGAAAATCCGTCCGGAGCCGTTTCCAGCGCCGAACTGCCTGAAGTGTTTTTCAGACCCTAGAAACTCCCCAAAACCGTTTTTAACCGAAAAGCATCTCGAAATGTCCTAAAACGCGCATCTGAACATTTTCGTGCACAGGTGCCGTAGATGCGCACGAAAATCCGCCCGGAGCCGTTTCGAGCACCGAACTGCCTGAAGTGTTTTCCAGACCCTAGAAACTCCCCAAAACCGTTTTTAACCGAAAAGCATCTCGAAATGTCCTAAAACGCGCATCTGAACATTTTCGTGCACAGGTGCCGTAGATGCGCACGAAAATCCGTCCGGAGCCGTTTCGAGCACCGAACTGCCTGAAGTGTTTTCCAGACTCTAGAAACTCCCCAAAACCGTTTTTAACCGAAAAGCATCTCGAAATATCCTAAAACGCGCATCTGAACATTTTCGTGCACAGGGGTGCCGTAGATGCGCACGAAAATCCGCCCGGAGCCGTTTCGAGCACCGAACTGCCTGAAGTGTTTTCCAGACCCTAGAAAATCCCCAAAACCGTTTTTAACCGAAAAGCATCTCGAAATGTCCTAAAACGCGCATCTGAACATTTTCGTGCACAGGTGCCGTAGATGCGCACGAAAATCCGCCCGGAGCCGTTTCGAGCACCGAACTGCCTGAAGTGTTTTCCAGACCCTAGAAACTCCCCAAAACCGTTTTTAACCGAAAAGCATCTCGAAATGTCCTAAAACGCGCATCTGAACATTTTCGTGCACAGGTGCCGTAGATGCGCACGAAAATCCGCCCGGAGCCATTTCGAGCACCGAACTGCCTGAAGTGTTTTCCAGACCCTAGAAACTCCCCAAAACCGTTTTTAACCGAAAAGCATCTCGAAAATGTCCTAAAACGCGCATCTGAACATTTTCGTGCACAGGTGCCGTAGATGCGCAGGAAAATCCGCCCGGAGCCGTTTCGAGCACCGAACTGCCTGAAGTGTTTTCCAGACCCTAGAAACTCCCCAAAACCGTTTTTAACCGAAAAGCATCTCGAAATGTCCTAAAACGCGCATCTGAACATTTTCGTGCACAGGTGCCGTAGATGCGCACGAAAATCCGTCCGGAGCCGTTTCGAGCACCGAACTGCCTGAAGTGTTTTCCAGACCCTAGAAACTCCCCAAAACCGTTTTTAACCGAAAAGCATCTCGAAATGTCCTAAAACGCGGATCTGAACATTTTCGTGCACAGGTGCCGTAGATGCGCACGAAAATCCGTCCGGAGCCGTTTCGAGCACCGAACTGCCTGAAGTGTTTTCCAGACCCTAGAAACTCCCCAAAACCGTTTTTAACCGAAAAGCATCTCGAAATGTCCTAAAACGCGCATCTGAACATTTTCGTGCACAGGTGCCGTAGATGCTCACGAAAATCCGTCCGGAGCCGTTTCGAGCACCGAACTGCCTGAAGTGTTTTCCAGACCCGAGAAACTCCCCAAAACCGTTTTTAACCGAAAAGCATCTCGAAATGTCCTAAAACGCGCATCTGAACATTTTCGTGCACAGGTGCCGTAGATGCGCACGAAAATCCGTCCGGAGCCGTTTCGAGCACCGAACTGCCTGAAGTGTTTTCCAGACCCTAGAAACTCCCCAAAACCGTTTTTAACCGAAAAGCATCTCGAAATGTCCTAAAACGCGCATCTGAACATTTTCGTGACAGGTGCCGTAGATGCGCACGAAAATCCGCCCGGAGCCGTTTCGAGCACCGAACTGCCTGAAGTGTTTTCCAGACCCTAGAAACTCCCCAAAACCGTTTTTAACCGAAAAGCATCTCCAAATGTCCTAAAACGTGCGTCGGAACATTTTCGTGCACAGTTGCCGTAGATGCGCACGAAAATCCGCCCGGAGCCGTTTCGAGCACCGAACTTCCTGAAGTGTTTTCCAGACCCTAGAAACTCCCCAAAACCGTTTTTAACCGAAAACCATCTCGAAATGTCCTAAAACGCGCATCTGAACATTTTCGTGCACAGGTGCCGTAGATGCGCACGAAAATCCGTCCGGAGCCGTTTCGAGCACCGAACTGCCTGAAGTGTTTTCCAGACCCTATAAACTCCCCAAAACCGTTTTTAACCGAAAAGCATCTCGAAATGTCCTAAAACGCGCATCTGAACATTTTCGTGCACAGGTGCCGTGGATGCGCACGAAAATCCGTCCGGAGCCGTTTCGAGCACCGAACTGCCTGAAGTGTTTTCCAGACCCTAGAAACTCCCCAAAACCGTTTTTAACCGAAAAGCATCTCGAAATGTCCTAAAACGCGCATCTGAACATTTTCGTGCACAGGTGCCGTGGATGCGCACGAAAATCCGTCCGGAGCCGTTTCCAGCGCCGAACTGCCTGAAGTGTTTTTCAGACCCTAGAAACTCCCCAAAACCGTTTTTAACCGAAAAGCATCTCGAGATGTCCTAAAACGCGCATCTGAACATTTTCGTGCACAGGTGCAGTAGATGCGCACGAAAATCCGTCCGGAGCCGTTTCCAGCGCCGAACTGCCTGAAGTGTTTTTCAGACCCTAGAAACTCCCCAAAACCGTTTTTAACCGAAAAGCATCTCGAAATGTCCTAAAACGCGCATCTGAACATTTTCGTGCACAGGTGCCGTAGATGCGCACGAAAATCCGTCCGGAGCCGTTTCGAGCACCGAACTGGCTGAAGTGTTTTCCAG
The DNA here is from genome assembly GCA_028538565.1 of Umbellularia californica. Lineage (NCBI taxonomy): Eukaryota > Viridiplantae > Streptophyta > Magnoliopsida > Laurales > Lauraceae > Umbellularia > Umbellularia californica. Next base: position 53,142,986 of record JAPQWN010000006.1, on the reverse strand, counting down.
ACCCTAGAAACTCCCCAAAACCGTTTTTAACCGAAAAGCATCTCGAAATGTCCTAAAACGCGCATCTGAACATTTTCGTGCACAGGTGCCGTAGATGCGCACGAAAATCCGTCCGGAGCCGTTTCGAGCACCGAACTGCCTGAAGTGTTTTCCAGACCCTAGAAACTCCCCAAAACCGTTTTTAACCGAAAAGCATCTCGAAATTTCCTAAAACGCGCATCTGAACATTTTCGTGCACAGGTGCCGTAGATGCGCACGAAAATCCGTCCGGAGCCGTTTCGAGCACCGAACTGGCTGAAGTGTTTTCCAGACCCTAGAAACTCCCCAAAACCGTTTTTAACCGAAAAGCATCTCGAAATGTCCTAAAACGCGCATCTGAACATTTTCGTGCACAGGTGCCGTAGATGCGCACGAAAATCCGTCCGGAGCCGTTTCGAGCACCGAACTGCCTGAAGTGTTTTCCAGACCCTAGAAACTCCCCAAAACCGTTTTTAACCGAAAAGCATCTCCAAATGTCCTAAAACGCGCGTCTGAACATTTTCGTGCACAGTTGCCGTAGATGCGCACGAAAATCCGCCCGGAGCCGTTTCGAGCACCGAACTGCCTGAAGTGTTTTCCAGACCCTAGAAACTCCCCAAAACCGTTTTTAACCAAAAAGCATCTCGAAATGTCCTAAAACGCGCATCTGAACATTTTCGTGCACAGGTGCCGTAGATGCGCACGAAAATCCGTCCGGAGCCGTTTCGAGCACCGAACTGCCTGAAGTATTTTCCAGACCCTAGAAACTCCCCAAAACCGTTTTTAACCGAAAAGCATCTCGAAATGTCCTAAAACGCGCATCTGAACATTTTCGTGCACAGGTGCCGCGGATGCGCACGAAAATCCGTCCGGAGCCGTTTCCAGCGCCGAACTGCCTGAAGTGTTTTTCAGACCCTAGAAACTCCCCAAAACCGTTTTTAACCGAAAAGCATCTCGAGATGTCCTAAAACGCGCATCTGAACATTTTCGTGCACAGGTGTAGTAGATGCGCACGAAAATCCGTCCGGAGCCGTTTCCAGCGCCGAACTGCCTGAAGTGTTTTTCAGACCCTAGAAACTCCCCAAAACCGTTTTTAACCGAAAAGCATCTCGAAATGTCCTAAAACGCGCATCTGAACATTTTCGTGCACAGGTGCCGTAGATGCGCACGAAAATCCGCCCGGAGCCGTTTCGAGCACCGAACTGCCTGAAGTGTTTTCCAGACCCTAGAAACTCCCCAAAACCGTTTTTAACCGAAAAGCATCTCGAAATGTCCTAAAACGCGCATCTGAACATTTTCGTGCACAGGTGCCGCGGATGCGCACGAAAATCCGTCCGGAGCCGTTTCCAGCGCCGAACTGCCTGAAGTGTTTTTCAGACCCTAGAAACTCCCCAAAACCGTGTTTAACCGAAAAGCATCTCGAGATGTCCTAAAACGCGCATCTGAACATTTTCGTGCACAGGTGCAGTAGATGCGCACGAAAATCCGTCCGGAGCCGTTTCCAGCACCGAACTGCCTGAAGTGTTTTTCAGACCCTAGAAACTCCCCAAAACCGTTTTTAACCGAAAAGCATCTCGAAATGTCCTAAAACGCGCATCTGAACATTTTCGTGCACAGGTGCCGTAGATGCGCACGAAAATCCGTCCGGAGCCGTTTCGAGCACCGAACTGCCTGAAGTGTTTTCCAGACCCTAGAAACTCCCCAAAACCGTTTTTAACCGAAAAGCATCTCGAAATTTCCTAAAACGCGCATCTGAACATTTTCGTGCACAGGTGCCGTAGATGCGCACGAAAATCCGTCCGGAGCCGTTTCGAGCACCGAACTGCCTGAAGTGTTTTCCAGACCCTAGAAACTCCCGAAAACCGTTTTTAACCGAAAAGCATCTCGAAATGTCCTAAAACGCGCATCTGAACATTTTCGTGCACAGGTGCCGTAGATGCGCACGAAAATCCGTCCGGAGCCGTTTCGAGCACCGAACTGCCTGAAGTGTTTTCCAGACCCTAGAAACTCCCCAAAACCGTTTTTAACCGAAAAGCATCTCGAAATATCCTAAAACGCGCATCTGAACATTTTCGTGCACAGGTGCCGTAGATGCGCACGAAAATCCGCCCGGAGCCGTTTCGAGCACCGAACTGCCTGAAGTGTTTTCCAGACCCTAGAAACTCCCCAAAACCGTTTTTAACCGAAAATCATCTCGAAATGTCCTAAAACGCGCATCTGAACATTTTCGTGCACAGGTGCCGTAGATGCGCACGAAAATCCGTCCGGAGCCGTTTCGAGCACCGAACTGCCTGAAGTGTTTTCCAGACCCTAGAAACTCCCCAAAACCGTTTTTAACCGAAAAGCATCTCGAAATGTCCTAAAACGCGCATCTGAACATTTTCGTGCACAGGTGCCGTAGATGCGCACGAAAATCCGTCCGGAGCCGTTTCGAGCACCGAACTGCCTGAAGTGTTTTCCAGACCCTAGAAACTCCCCAAAACCGTTTTTAACCGAAAAGCATCTCGAAATGTCCTAAAACGCGCATCTGAACATTTTCGTGCACAGGTGCCGTAGATGCGCACGAAAATCCGTCCGGAGCCGTTTCGAGCACCGAACTGCCTGAAGTGTTTTCCAGACCCTAGAAACTCCCCAAAACCATTTTTAACCGAAAAGCATCTCGAAATGTCCTAAAACGCGCATCTGAACATTTTCGTGCACAGGTGCCGTAGATGCGCACGAAAATCCGTCCGGAGCCGTTTCGAGCACCGAACTGCCTGAAGTGTTTTCCAGACCCTAGAAACTCCCCAAAACCGTTTTTAACCGAAAAGCATCTCGAAATGTCCTAAAACGCGCATCTGAACATTTTCGTGCACAGGTGCCGTAGATGCGCACGAAAATCCGTCCGGAGCCGTTTCGAGCACCGAACTGCCTGAAGTGTTTTCCAGACCCTAGAAACTCCCCAAAACCGTTTTTAACCGAAAAGCATCTCGAAATGTCCTAAAACGCGCATCTGAACATTTTCGTGACAGGTGCCGTAGATGCGCACGAAAATCCGCCCGGAGCCGTTTCGAGCACCGAACTGCCTGAAGTGTTTTCCAGACCCTAGAAACTCCCCAAAACCGTTTTTAACCGAAAAGCATCTCCAAATGTCCTAAAACGCGCGTCTGAACATTTTCGTGCACAGTTGCCGTAGATGCGCACGAAAATCCGCCCGGAGCCGTTTCGAGCACCGAACTTCCTGAAGTGTTTTCCAGACCCTAGAAACTCCCCAAAACCGTTTTTAACCGAAAAGCATCTCGAAATGTCCTAAAACGCGCATCTGAACATTTTCGTGCACAGGTGCCGTAGATGCGCACGAAAATCCGTCCGGAGCCGTTTCGAGCACCGAACTGCCTGAAGTGTTTTCCAGACCCTAGAAACTCCCCAAAACCGTTTTTAACCGAAAAGCATCTCGAAATGTCCTAAAACGCGCATCTGAACATTTTCGTGCACAGGTGCCGTGGATGCGCACGAAAATCCGTCCGGAGCCGTTTCCAGCGCCGAACTGCCTGAAGTGTTTTTCAGACCCTAGAAACTCCCCAAAACCGTTTTTAACCGAAAAGCATCTCGAAATGTCCTAAAACGCGCATCTGAACATTTTCGTGCACAGGTGCCGTAGATGCGCACGAAAATCCGTCCGGAGCCGTTTCGAGCACCGAACTGCCTGAAGTGTTTTCCAGACCCTAGAAACTCCCCAAAACCGTTTTTAACCGAAAAGCATCTCGAAATATCCTAAAACGCGCATCTGAACATTTTCGTGCACAGGTGCCGTAGATGCGCACGAAAATCCGTCCGGAGCCGTTTCGAGCACCGAACTGCCTGAAGTGTTTTCCAGCCCCTAGAAACTCCCCAAAACCGTTTTTAACTGAAAAGCATCTGGAAATGTCCTAAAACGCGCATCTGAACATTTTCGTGCACAGGGCACGTAGATGCGCACGAAAATCCGTCCGGAGCCGTTTCGAGCACCGAACTGCCTGAAGTGTTTTCCAGACCCTAGAAACTCCCCAAAACCGTTTTTAACCGAAAAGCATCTCGAAATGTCCTAAAACGCGCATCTGAACATTTTCGTGCACAGGTGCCGTAGATGCGCACGAAAATCCGTCCGGAGCCGTTTCGAGCACCGAACTGCCTGAAGTGTTTTCCAGACCCTAGAAACTCCCCAAAACCGTTTTTTACCGAAAAGCATCTCGAAATGTCCTAAAACGCGCATCTGAACATTTTCGTGACAGGTGCCGTAGATGCGCACGAAAATCCGCCCGGAGCCGTTTCGAGCACCGAACTGCCTGAAGTGTTTTCCAGACCCTAGAAACTCCCCAAAACCGTTTTTAACCGAAAAGCATCTCCAAATGTCCTAAAACGCGCGTCTGAACATTTTCGTGCACAGTTGCCGTAGATGCGCACGAAAATCCGCCCGGAGCCGTTTCGAGCACCGAACTTCCTGAAGTGTTTTCCAGACCCTAGAAACTCCCCAAAACCGTTTTTAACCGAAAAGCATCTCGAAATGTCCTAAAACGCGCATCTGAACATTTTCGTGCACAGGTGCCGTGGATGCGCACGAAAATCCGTCTGGAGCCGTTTCCAGCGCCGAACTGCCTGAAGTGTTTTTCAGACCCTAGAAACTCCCCAAAACCGTTTTTAACCGAAAAGCATCTCGAAATGTCCTAAAACGCGCATCTGAACATTTTCGTGCACAGGTGCCGTAGATGCGCACGAAAATCCGCCCGGAGCCGTTTCGAGCACCGAACTGCCTGAAGTGTTTTCCAGACCCTAGAAACTCCCCAAAACCGTTTTTAACCGAAAAGCATCTCGAAATGTCCTAAAACGCGCATCTGAACATTTTCGTGCACAGGTGCCGTAGATGCGCACGAAAATCCGTCCGGAGCCGTTTCGAGCACCGAACTGCCTGAAGTGTTTTCCAGACCCTAGAAACTCCCCAAAACCGTTTTTAACCGAAAAGCATCTCGAAATATCCTAAAACGCGCATCTGAACATTTTCGTGCACAGGGGTGCCGTAGATGCGCACGAAAATCCGCCCGGAGCCGTTTCGAGCACCGAACTGCCTGAAGTGTTTTCCAGACCCTAGAAAATCCCCAAAACCGTTTTTAACCGAAAAGCATCTCGAAATGTCCTAAAACGCGCATCTGAACATTTTCGTGCACAGGTGCCGTAGATGCGCACGAAAATCCGCCCGGAGCCGTTTCGAGCACCGAACTGCCTGAAGTGTTTTCCAGACCCTAGAAACTCCCCAAAACCGTTTTTAACCGAAAAGCATCTCGAAATGTCCTAAAACGCGCATCTGAACATTTTCGTGCACAGGTGCCGTAGATGCGCACGAAAATCCGCCCGGAGCCGTTTCGAGCACCGAACTGCCTGAAGTGTTTTCCAGACCCTAGAAACTCCTCAAAACCGTTTTTAACCGAAAAGCATCTCGAAAATGTCCTAAAACGCGCATCTGAACATTTTCGTGCACAGGTGCCGTAGATGCGCACGAAAATCCGCCCGGAGCCGTTTCGAGCACCGAACTGCCTGAAGTGTTTTCCAGACCCTAGAAACTCCCCAAAACCGTTTTTAACCGAAAAGCATCTCGAAATGTCCTAAAACGCGCATCTGAACATTTTCGTGCACAGGTGCCGTAGATGCGCACGAAAATCCGTCCGGAGCCGTTTCGAGCACCGAACTGCCTGAAGTGTTTTCCAGACCCTAGAAACTCCCCAAAACCGTTTTTAACCGAAAAGCATCTCGAAATGTCCTAAAACGCGGATCTGAACATTTTCGTGCACAGGTGCCGTAGATGCGCACGAAAATCCGTCCGGAGCCGTTTCGAGCACCGAACTGCCTGAAGTGTTTTCCAGACCCTAGAAACTCCCCAAAACCGTTTTTAACCGAAAAGCATCTCGAAATGTCCTAAAACGCGCATCTGAACATTTTCGTGCACAGGTGCCGTAGATGCTCACGAAAATCCGTCCGGAGCCGTTTCGAGCACCGAACTGCCTGAAGTGTTTTCCAGACCCGAGAAACTCCCCAAAACCGTTTTTAACCGAAAAGCATCTCGAAATGTCCTAAAACGCGCATCTGAACATTTTCGTGCACAGGTGCCGTAGATGCGCACGAAAATCCGTCCGGAGCCGTTTCGAGCACCGAACTGCCTGAAGTGTTTTCCAGACCCTAGAAACTCCCCAAAACCGTTTTTAACCGAAAAGCATCTCGAAATGTCCTAAAACGCGCATCTGAACATTTTCGTGACAGGTGCCGTAGATGCGCACGAAAATCCGCCCGGAGCCGTTTCGAGCACCGAACTGCCTGAAGTGTTTTCCAGACCCTAGAAACTCCCCAAAACCGTTTTTAACCGAAAAGCATCTCCAAATGTCCTAAAACGTGCGTCTGAACATTTTCGTGCACAGTTGCCGTAGATGCGCACGAAAATCCGCCCGGAGCCGTTTCGAGCACCGAACTTCCTGAAGTGTTTTCCAGACCCTAGAAACTCCCCAAAACCGTTTTTAACCGAAAACCATCTCGAAATGTCCTAAAACGCGCATCTGAACATTTTCGTGCACAGGTGCCGTAGATGCGCACGAAAATCCGTCCGGAGCCGTTTCGAGCACCGAACTGCCTGAAGTGTTTTCCAGACCCTAGAAACTCCCCAAAACCGTTTTTAACCGAAAAGCATCTCGAAATGTCCTAAAACGCGCATCTGAACATTTTCGTGCACAGGTGCCGTGGATGCGCACGAAAATCCGTCCGGAGCCGTTTCGAGCACCGAACTGCCTGAAGTGTTTTCCAGACCCTAGAAACTCCCCAAAACCGTTTTTAACCGAAAAGTATCTCGAAATGTCCTAAAACGCGCATCTGAACATTTTCGTGCACAGGTGCCGTGGATGCGCACGAAAATCCGTCCGGAGCCGTTTCCAGCGCCGAACTGCCTGAAGTGTTTTTCAGACCCTAGAAACTCCCCAAAACCGTTTTTAACCGAAAAGCATCTCGAGATGTCCTAAAACGCGCATCTGAACATTTTCGTGCACAGGTGCAGTAGATGCGCACGAAAATCCGTCCGGAGCCGTTTCCAGCGCCGAACTGCCTGAAGTGTTTTTCAGACCCTAGAAACTCCCAAAAACCGTTTTTAACCGAAAAGCATCTCGAAATGTCCTAAAACGCGCATCTGAACATTTTCGTGCACAGGTGCCGTAGATGCGCACGAAAATCCGTCCGGAGCCGTTTCGAGCACCGAACTGGCTGAAGTGTTTTCCAGACCCTAGAAACTCCCCAAAACCGTTTTTAACCGAAAAGCATCTCGAAATGTCCTAAAACGCGCATCTGAACATTTTCGTGCACAGTTGCCGTAGATGCGCACGAAAATCCGCCCGGAGCCGTTTCGAGCACTGAACTGCCTGAAGTGTTTTCCAGACCCTAGAAACTCCCCAAAACCGTTTTTAACCGAAAAGCATCTCGAAATGTCCTAAAACGCGCATCTGAACATTTTCGTGCACAGGTGCCGTAGATGCGCACGAAAATCCGTCCGGAGCCGTTTCGAGCACCGAACTGCCTGAAGTATTTTCCAGACCCTAGAAACTCCCCAAAACCGTTTTTAACCGAAAAGCATCTCGAAATGTCCTAAAACGCGCATCTGAACATTTTCGTGCACAGGTGCCGCGGATGCGCACGAAAATCCGTCCGGAGCCGTTTCCAGCGCCGAACTGCCTGAAGTGTTTTTCAGACCCTAGAAACTCCCCAAAACCGTTTTTAACCGAAAAGCATCTCGAGATGTCCTAAAACGCGCATCTGAACATTTTCGTGCACAGGTGTAGTAGATGCGCACGAAAATCCGTCCGGAGCCGTTTCCAGCGCCGAACTGCCTGAAGTGTTTTTCAGACCCTAGAAACTCCCCAAAACCGTTTTTAACCGAAAAGCATCTCGAAATGTCCTAAAACGCGCATCTGAACATTTTCGTGCACAGGTGCCGTAGATGCGCACGAAAATCCGCCCGGAGCCGTTTCGAGCACCGAACTGCCTGAAGTGTTTTCCAGACCCTAGAAACTCCCCAAAACCGTTTTTAACCGAAAAGCATCTCGAAATGTCCTAAAACGCGCATCTGAACATTTTCGTGCACAGGTGCCGCGGATGCGCACGAAAATCCGTCCGGAGCCGTTTCCAGCGCCGAACTGCCTGAAGTGTTTTTCAGACCCTAGAAACTCCCCAAAACCGTGTTTAACCGAAAAGCATCTCGAGATGTCCTAAAACGCGCATCTGAACATTTTCGTGCACAGGTGCAGTAGATGCGCACGAAAATCCGTCCGGAGCCGTTTCCAGCACCGAACTGCCTGAAGTGTTTTTCAGACCCTAGAAACTCCCCAAAACCGTTTTTAACCGAAAAGCATCTCGAAATGTCCTAAAACGCGCATCTGAACATTTTCGTGCACAGGTGCCGTAGATGCGCACGAAAATCCGTCCGGAGCCGTTTCGAGCACCGAACTGCCTGAAGTGTTTTCCAGACCCTAGAAACTCCCCAAAACCGTTTTTAACCGAAAAGCATCTCGAAATTTCCTAAAACGCGCATCTGAACATTTTCGTGCACAGGTGCCGTAGATGCGCACGAAAATCCGTCCGGAGCCGTTTCGAGCACCGAACTGCCTGAAGTTTTTTCCAGACCCTAGAAACTCCCCAAAACCGTTTTTAACCGAAAAGCATCTCGAAATGTCCTAAAACGCGCATCTGAACATTTTCGTGCACAGGTGCCGTAGATGCGCACGAAAATCCGTCCGGAGCCGTTTCGAGCACCGAACTGCCTGAAGTGTTTTCCAGACCCTAGAAACTCCCCAAAACCGTTTTTAACCGAAAAGCATCTCGAAATATCCTAAAACGCGCATCTGAACATTTTCGTCCACAGGTGCCGTAGATGCGCACGAAAATCCGCCCGGAGCCGTTTCGAGCACCGAACTGCCTGAAGTGTTTTCCAGACCCTAGAAACTCCCCAAAACCGTTTTTAACCGAAAATCATCTCGAAATGTCCTAAAACGCGCATCTGAACATTTTCGTGCACAGGTGCCGTAGATGCGCACGAAAATCCGTCCGGAGCCGTTTCGAGCACCGAACTGCCTGAAGTATTTTCCAGACCCTAGAAACTCCCCAAAACCGTTTTTAACCGAAAAGCATCTCGAAATGTCCTAAAACGCGCATCTGAACATTTTCGTGCACAGGTGCCGCGGATGCGCACGAAAATCCGTCCGGAGCCGTTTCCAGCGCCGAACTGCCTGAAGTGTTTTTCAGACCCTAGAAACTCCCCAAAACCGTTTTTAACCGAAAAGCATCTCGAGATGTCCTAAAACGCGCATCTGAACATTTTCGTGCACAGGTGTAGTAGATGCGCACGAAAATCCGTCCGGAGCCGTTTCCAGCGCCGAACTGACTGAAGTGTTTTTCAGACCCTAGAAACTCCCCAAAACCGTTTTTAACCGAAAAGCATCTCGAAATGTCCTAAAACGCGCATCTGAACATTTTCGTGCACAGGTGCCGTAGATGCGCACGAAAGTCCGCCCGGAGCCGTTTCGAGCGCCGAACTGCCTGAAGTGTTTTCCAGACCCTAGAAACTCCCCAAAACCGTTTTTAACCGAAAAGCATCTCGAAATGTCCTAAAACGCGCATCTGAACATTTTCGTGCACAGGTGCCGTAGATGCGCACGAAAATCCGTCCGGAGCCGTTTCGAGCACCGAACTGCCTGAAGTGTTTTCCAGACCCTAGAAACTCCCCAAAACCGTTTTTAACCGAAAAGCATCTCGAAATGTCCTAAAACGCGCATCTGAACATTTTCGTGCACAGGTGCCGTAGATGCGCACGAAAATCCGCCCGGAGCCGTTTCGAGCACCGAACTGCCTGAAGTGTTTTCCAGACCCTAGAAACTCCCCAAAACCGTTTTTAACCGAAAAGCATCTCCAAATGTCCTAAAACGCGCGTCTGAACATTTTCGTGCACAGTTGCCGTAGATGCGCACGAAAATCCGCCCGGAGCCGTTTCGAGCACCGAACTGCCTGAAGTGTTTTCCAGACCCTAGAAACTCCCCAAAACCGTTTTTAACCGAAAAGCATCTCGAAATGTCCTAAAACGCGCATCTGAACATTTTCGTGCACAGGTGCCGTAGATGCGCACGAAAATCCGTCCGGAGCCGTTTCGAGCACCGAACTGCCTGAAGTGTTTTCCAGACCCTAGAAACTCCCCAAAACCGTTTTTAACCGAAAAGCATCTCGAAATGTCCTAAAACGCGCATCTGAACATTTTCGTGCACAGGTGCCGTGGATGCGCACGAAAATCCGTCCGGAGCCGTTTCCAGCGCCGAACTGCCTGAAGTGTTTTCCAGACCCTAGAAACTCCCCAAAACCGTTTTTAACCGAAAAGCATCTCGAAATGTCCTAAAACGCGCATCTGAACATTTTCGTGCACAGGTGCCGTAGATGCGCACGAAAATCCGTCCGGAGCCGTTTCGAGCACCGAACTGCCTGAAGTGTTTTCCAGACCCTAGAAACTCCCCAAAACCGTTTTTAACCGAAAAGCATCTCCAAATGTCCTAAAACGCGCGTCTGAACATTTTCGTGCACAGTTGCCGTAGATGCGCACGAAAATCCGCCCGGAGCCGTTTCGAGCACCGAACTTCCTGAAGTGTTTTCCAGACCCTAGAAACTCCCCAAAACCGTTTTTAACCGAAAAGCATCTCGAAATGTCCTAAAACGCGCATCTGAACATTTTCGTGCACAGGTGCCGTAGATGCGCACGAAAATCCGTCCGGAGCCGTTTCGAGCACCGAACTGCCTGAAGTGTTTTCCAGACCCTAGAAACTCCCCAAAACCGTTTTTAACCGAAAAGCATCTCGAAATGTCCTAAAACGCGCATCTGAACATTTTCGTGCACAGGTGCCGTAGATGCGCACGAAAATCCGTCCGGAGCCGTTTCGAGCACCGAACTGCCTGAAGTGTTTTCCAGACCCTAGAAACTCCCCAAAACCGTTTTTAACCGAAAAGCATCTCGAAATGTCCTAAAACGCGCATCTGAACATTTTCGTGCACAGGTGCCGTGGATGCGCACGAAAATCCGTCCGGAGCCGTTTCCAGCGCCGAACTGCCTGAAGTGTTTTCCAGACCCTAGAAACTCCCCAAAACCGTTTTTAACCGAAAAGCATCTCGAAATGTCCTAAAACGCGCATCTGAACATTTTCGTGCACAGGTGCCGTAGATGCGCACGAAAATCCGTCCGGAGCCGTTTCGAGCACCGAACTGCCTGAAGTGTTTTCCAGACCCTAGAAACTCCCCAAAACCGTTTTTAACCGAAAAGCATCTCCAAATGTCCTAAAACGCGCGTCTGAACATTTTCGTGCACAGTTGCCGTAGATGCGCACGAAAATCCGCCCGGAGCCGTTTCGAGCACCGAACTTCCTGAAGTGTTTTCCAGACCCTAGAAACTCCCCAAAACCGTTTTTAACCGAAAAGCATCTCGAAATGTCCTAAAACGCGCATCTGAACATTTTCGTGCACAGGTGCCGTAGATGCGCACGAAAATCCGTCCGGAGCCGTTTCGAGCACCGAACTGCCTGAAGTGTTTTCCAGACCCTAGAAACTCCCCAAAACCGTTTTTAACCGAAAAGCATCTCGAAATGTCCTAAAACGCGCATCTGAACATTTTCGTGCACAGGTGCCGTAGATGCGCACGAAAATCCGTCCGGAGCCGTTTCGAGCACCGAACTGCCTGAAGTGTTTTCCAGACCCTAGAAACTCCCCAAAACCGTTTTTAACCGAAAAGTTTCTCGAAATGTCCTAAAACGCGCATCTGAACATTTTCGTGCACAGGTGCCGTAGATGCGCACGAAAATCCGTCCGGAGCCGTTTCGAGCACCGAACTGCCTGAAGTGTTTTCCAGACCCTAGAAACTCCCCAAAACCGTTTTTAACCGAAAAGCATCTCGAAATGTCCTAAAACGCGCATCTGAACATTTTCGTGCACAGGTGCCGTAGATGCGCACGAAAATCCGTCCGGAGCCGTTTCGAGCACCGAACTGCCTGAAGTGTTTTCCAGACCCTAGAAACTCCCCAAAACCGTTTTTAACCGAAAAGCATCTCGAAATGTCCTAAAACGCGCATCTGAACATTTTCGTGCACAGGTACCGTAGATGCGCACGAAAATCCGTCCGGAGCCGTTTCGAGCACCGAACTGCCTGAAGTGTTTTCCAGACCCTAGAAACTCCCCAAAACCATTTTTAACCGAAAAGCATCTCGAAATGTCCTAAAACGCGCATCTGAACATTTTCGTGCACAGGTGCCGTAGATGCGCACGAAAATCCGTCCGGAGCCGTTTCGAGCACCGAACTTCCTGAAGTGTTTTCCAGACCCTAGAAACTCCCCAAAACCGTTTTTAACCGAAAAGCATCTCGAAATGTCCTAAAACGCGCATCTGAACATTTTCGTGCACAGGTGCCGTAGATGCGCACGAAAATCCGTCCGGAGCCGTTTCGAGCACCGAACTGCCTGAAGTGTTTTCCAGACCCTAGAAACTCCCCAAAACCGTTTTTAACCGAAAAGCTTCTCGAAATGTCCTAAAACGCGCATCTGAACATTTTCGTGCACAGGTGCCGTAGATGCGCACGAAAATCCGTCCGGAGCCGTTTCGAGCACCGAACTGCCTGAAGTGTTTTCCAGACCCTAGAAACTCCCCAAAACCGTTTTTAACCGAAAAGCATCTCGAAATGTCCTAAAACGCGCATCTGAACATTTTCGTGCACAGGTGCCGTATATGCGCACGAAAATCCGTCCGGAGCCGTTTCGAGCACCGAACTGCCTGAAGTGTTTTCCAGACCCTAGAAACTCCCCAAAACCGTTTTTAACCGAAAAGCATCTCGAAATGTCCTAAAACGCGCATCTGAACATTTTCGTGACAGGTGCCGTAGATGCGCACGGAAATCCGCCCGGAGCCGTTTCGAGCACCGAACTGCCTGAAGTGTTTTCCAGACCCTAGAAACTCCCCAAAACCGTTTTTAACCGAAAAGCATCTCCAAATGTCCTAAAACGCGCGTCTGAACATTTTCGTGCACAGTTGCCGTAGATGCGCACGAAAATCCGCCCGGAGCCGTTTCGAGCACCGAACTTCCTGAACTGTTTTCCAGACCCTAGAAACTCCCCAAAACCGTTTTTAACCGAAAAGCATCTCCAAATGTCCTAAAACGCGCGTCTGAACATTTTCGTGCACAGTTGCCGTAGATGCGCACGAAAATCCGCCCGGAGCCGTTTCGAGCACCGAACTTCCTGAAGTGTTTTCCAGACCCTAGAAACTCCCCAAAACCGTTTTTAACCGAAAAGCATCTCGAAATGTCCTAAAACGCGCATCTGAACATTTTCGTGCACAGGTGCCGTGGATGCGCACGAAAATCCGTCCGGAGCCGTTTCCAGCGCCGAACTGCCTGAAGTGTTTTTCAGACCCTAGAAACTCCCCAAAACCGTTTTTAACCGAAAAGCATCTCGAAATGTCCTAAAACGCGCATCTGAACATTTTCGTGCACAGGTGCCGTAGATGCGCACGAAAATCCGCCCGGAGCCGTTTCGAGCACCGAACTGCCTGAAGTGTTTTCCAGACCCTAGAAACTCCCCAAAACCGTTTTTAACCGAAAAGCATCTCGAAATGTCCTAAAACGCGCATCTGAACATTTTCGTGCACAGGTGCCGTAGATGCGCACGAAAATCCGTCCGGAGCCGTTTCGAGCACCGAACTGCCTGAAGTGTTTTCCAGACCCTAGAAACTCCCCAAAACCGTTTTTAACCGAAAAGCATCTCGAAATGTCCTAAAACGCGCATCTGAACATTTTCGTGCACAGGTGCCGTAGATGCGCACGAAAATCCGTCCGGAGCCGTTTCGAGCACCGAACTGCCTGAAGTGTTTTCCAGACCCTAGAAACTCCCCAAAACCGTTTTTAACCGAAAAGCATCTCGAAATATCCTAAAACGCGCATCTGAACATTTTCGTGCACAGGGGTGCCGTAGATGCGCACGAAAATCCGCCCGGAGCCGTTTCGAGCACCGAACTGCCTGAAGTGTTTTCCAGACCCTAGAAAATCCCCAAAACCGTTTTTAACCGAAAAGCATCTCGAAATGTCCTAAAACGCGCATCTGAACATTTTCGTGCACAGGTGCCGTAGATGCGCACGAAAATCCGCCCGGAGCCGTTTCGAGCACCGAACTGCCTGAAGTGTTTTCCAGACCCTAGAAACTCCCCAAAACCGTTTTTAACCGAAAAGCATCTCGAAATGTCCTAAAACGCGCATCTGAACATTTTCGTGCACAGGTGCCGTAGATGCGCACGAAAATCCGCCCGGAGCCGTTTCGAGCACCGAACTGCCTGAAGTGTTTTCCAGACCCTAGAAACTCCCCAAAACCGTTTTTAACCGAAAAGCATCTCGAAAATGTCCTAAAACGCGCATCTGAACATTTTCGTGCACAGGTGCCGTAGATGCGCACGAAAATCCGCCCGGAGCCGTTTCGAGCACCGAACTGCCTGAAGTGTTTTCCAGACCCTAGAAACTCCCCAAAACCGTTTTTAACCGAAAAGCATCTCGAAATGTCCTAAAACGCGCATCTGAACATTTTCGTGCACAGGTGCCGTAGATGCGCACGAAAATCCGTCCGGAGCCGTTTCGAGCACCGAACTGCCTGAAGTGTTTTCCAGACCCTAGAAACTCCCCAAAACCGTTTTTAACCGAAAAGCATCTCGAAATGTCCTAAAACGCGGATCTGAACATTTTCGTGCACAGGTGCCGTAGATGCGCACGAAAATCCGTCCGGAGCCGTTTCGAGCACCGAACTGCCTGAAGTGTTTTCCAGACCCTAGAAACTCCCCAAAACCGTTTTTAACCGAAAAGCATCTCGAAATGTCCTAAAACGCGCATCTGAACATTTTCGTGCACAGGTGCCGTAGATGCTCACGAAAATCCGTCCGGAGCCGTTTCGAGCACCGAACTGCCTGAAGTGTTTTCCAGACCCGAGAAACTCCCCAAAACCGTTTTTAACCGAAAAGCATCTCGAAATGTCCTAAAACGCGCATCTGAACATTTTCGTGCACAGGTGCCGTAGATGCGCACGAAAATCCGTCCGGAGCCGTTTCGAGCACCGAACTGCCTGAAGTGTTTTCCAGACCCTAGAAACTCCCCAAAACCGTTTTTAACCGAAAAGCATCTCGAAATGTCCTAAAACGCGCATCTGAACATTTTCGTGCACAGGTGCCGTAGATGCGCACGAAAATCCGTCCGGAGCCGTTTCGAGCACCGAACTGCCTGAAGTGTTTTCCAGACCCTAGAAACTCCCCAAAACCGTTTTTAACCGAAAAGCATCTCGAAATGTCCTAAAACGCGCATCTGAACATTTTCGTGCACAGGTGCCGTAGATGCGCACGAAAATCCGTCCGGAGCCGTTTCGAGCACCGAACTGCCTGAAGTGTTTTCCAGACCCTAGAAACTCCCCAAAACCGTTTTTAACCGAAAAGCATCTCGAAATGTCCTAAAACGCGCATCTGAACATTTTCGTGCACACGTGCCGTAGATGCGCACGAAAATCCGTCCGGAGCCGTTTCGAGCACCGAACTGCCTGAAGTGTTTTCCAAACCCTAGAAACTCCCCAAAACCGTTTTTAACCGAAAAGCATCTCGAAATGTCCTAAAACGCGCATCTGAACATTTTCGTGACAGGTGCCGTAGATGCGCACGAAAATCCGCCTGGAGCCGTTTCGAGCACCGAACTGCCTGAAGTGTTTTCCAGACCCTAGAAACTCCCCAAAACCGTTTTTAACCGAAAAGCATCTCCAAATGTCCTAAAACGCGCATCTGAACATTTTCGTGCACAGGTGCCGTAGATGCGCACGAAAATCCGTCCGGAGCCGTTTCGAGCACCGAACTGCCTGAAGTGTTTTCCAGACCCTAGAAACTCCCCAACACCGTTTTTAACCGAAAAGCATCTCGAAATGTCCTAAAACGCGCATCTGAACATTTTCGTGCACAGGTGCCGTGGATGCGCACGAAAATCCGTCCGGAGCCGTTTCCAGCGCCGAACTGCCTGAAGTGTTTTTCAGACCCTAGAAACTCCCCAAAACCGTTTTTAACCGAAAAGCATCTCGAGATGTCCTAAAACGCGCATCTAAACATTTTCGTGCACAGGTGCAGTAGATGCGCACGAAAATCCGTCCGGAGCCGTTTCCAGCGCCGAACTGCCTGAAGTGTTTTTCAGACCCTAGAAACTCCCCAAAACCGTTTTTAACCGAAAAGCATCTCGAAATGTCCTAAAACGCGCATCTGAACATTTTCGTGCACAGGTGCCGTAGATGCGCACGAAAATCCGTCCGGAGCCGTTTCGAGCACCGAACTGCCTGAAGTGTTTTCCAGACCCTAGAAACTCCCCAAAACCGTTTTTAACCGAAAAGCATCTCGAAATGTCCTAAAACGCGCATCTGAACATTTTCGTGCACAGGTGCCGTAGATGCGCACGAAAATCCGCCCGGAGCCGTTTCGAGCACCGAACTGCCTGAAGTGTTTTCCAGACCCTAGAAACTCCCCAAAACCGTTTTTAACCGAAAAGCATCTCCAAATGTCCTAAAACGCGCGTCTGAACATTTTCGTGCACAGTTGCCGTAGATGCGCACGAAAATCCGCCCGGAGCCGTTTCGAGCACCGAACTGCCTGAAGTGTTTTCCAGACCCTAGAAACTCCCCAAAACCGTTTTTAACCGAAAAGCATCTCGAAATGTCCTAAAACGCGCATCTGAACATTTTCGTGCACAGGTGCCGTGGATGCGCACGAAAATCCGTCCGGAGCCGTTTCCAGCGCCGAACTGCCTGAAGTGTTTTCCAGACCCTAGAAACTCCCCAAAACCGTTTTTAACCGAAAAGCATCTCGAAATGTCCTAAAACGCGCATCTGAACATTTTCGTGCACAGGTGCCGTAGATGCGCACGAAAATCCGCCCGGAGCCGTTTCGAGCACCGAACTTCCTGAAGTGTTTTCCAGACCCTAGAAACTCCCCAAAACCGTTTTTAACCGAAAAGCATCTCGAAATGTCCTAAAACGCGCATCTGAACATTTTCGTGCACAGGTGCCGTAGATGCGCACGAAAATCCGTCCGGAGCCGTTTCGAGCACCGAACTGCCTGAAGTGTTTTCCAGACCCTAGAAACTCCCCAAAACCGTTTTTAACCGAAAAGCATCTCGAAATGTCCTAAAACGCGCATCTGAACATTTTCGTGCACAGGTGCCGTGGATGCGCACGAAAATCCGTCCGGAGCCGTTTCCAGCGCCGAACTGCCTGAAGTGTTTTTCAGACCCTAGAAACTCCCCAAAACCGTTTTTAACCGAAAAGCATCTCGAGATGTCCTAAAACGCGCATCTGAACATTTTCGTGCACAGGTGCAGTGGATGCGCACGAAAATCCGTCCGGAGCCGTTTCTAGCGCCGAACTGCCTGAAGTGTTTTCCAGACCCTAGAAACTCCCCAAAACCGTTTTTAACCGAAAAGCATCTCGAAATGTCCTAAAACGCGCATCTGAACATTTTCGTGCACAGGTGCCGTAGATGCGCACGAAAATCCGTCCGGAGCCGTTTCGAGCACCGAACTGCCTGAAGTGTTTTCCAGACCCTAGAAACTCCCCAAAACCGTTTTTAACCGAAAAGCATCTCGAAATGTCCTAAAACGCGCATCTGAACATTTTCGTGTACAGGTGCCGTAGATGCGCACGAAAATCCGTCCGGAGCCGTTTCGAGCACCGAACTGCCTGAAGTGTTTTCCAGACCCTAGAAACTCCCCAAAACCGTTTTTAACCGAAAAGCATCTCGAAATGTCCTAAAACGCGCATCTGAACATTTTCGTGCACAGGTGCCGTAGATGCGCACGAAAATCCGTCCGGAGCCGTTTCGAGCACCGAACTGCCTGAAGTGTTTTCCAGACCCTAGAAACTCCCCAAAACCGTTTTTAACCGAAAAGCATCTCGAAATGTCCTAAAACGCGCATCTGAACATTTTCGTGCACACGTGCCGTAGATGCGCACGAAAATCCGTCCGGAGCCGTTTCGAGCACCGAACTGCCTGAAGTGTTTTCCAAACCCTAGAAACTCCCCAAAACCGTTTTTAACCGAAAAGCATCTCGAAATGTCCTAAAACGCGCATCTGAACATTTTCGTGACAGGTGCCGTAGATGCGCACGAAAATCCGCCCGGAGCCGTTTCGAGCACCGAACTGCCTGAAGTGTTTTCCAGACCCTAGAAACTCCCCAAAACCGTTTTTAACCGAAAAGCATCTCCAAATGTCCTAAAACGCGCATCTGAACATTTTCGTGCACAGGTGCCGTAGATGCGCACGAAAATCCGTCCGGAGCCGTTTCGAGCACCGAACTGCCTGAAGTGTTTTCCAGACCCTAGAAACTCCCCAACACCGTTTTTAACCGAAAAGCATCTCGAAATGTCCTAAAACGCGCATCTGAACATTTTCGTGCACAGGTACCGTGGATGCGCACGAAAATCCGTCCGGAGCCGTTTCCAGCGCCGAACTGCCTGAAGTGTTTTTCAGACCCTAGAAACTCCCCAAAACCGTTTTTAACCGAAAAGCATCTCGAGATGTCCTAAAACGCGCATCTAAACATTTTCGTGCACAGGTGCAGTAGATGCGCACGAAAATCCGTCCGGAGCCGTTTCCAGCGCCGAACTGCCTGAAGTGTTTTTCAGACCCTAGAAACTCCCCAAAACCGTTTTTAACCGAAAAGCATCTCGAAATGTCCTAAAACGCGCATCTGAACATTTTCGTGCACAGGTGCCGTAGATGCGCACGAAAATCCGTCCGGAGCCGTTTCGAGCACCGAACTGCCTGAAGTGTTTTCCAGACCCTAGAAACTCCCCAAAACCGTTTTTAACCGAAAAGCATCTCGAAATGTCCTAAAACGCGCATCTGAACATTTTCGTGCACAGGTGCCGTAGATGCGCACGAAAATCCGCCCGGAGCCGTTTCGAGCACCGAACTGCCTGAAGTGTTTTCCAGACCCTAGAAACTCCCCAAAACCGTTTTTAACCGAAAAGCATCTCCAAATGTCCTAAAACGCGCGTCTGAACATTTTCGTGCACAGTTGCCGTAGATGCGCACGAAAATCCGCCCGGAGCCGTTTCGAGCACCAAACTGCCTGAAGTGTTTTCCAGACCCTAGAAACTCCCCAAAACCGTTTTTAACCGAAAAGCATCTCGAAATGTCCTAAAACGCGCATCTGAACATTTTCGTGCACAGGTGCCGTAGATGCGCACGAAAATCCGTCCGGAGCCGTTTCGAGCACCGAACTGCCTGAAGTGTTTTCCAGACCCTAGAAACTCCCCAAAACCGTTTTTAACCGAAAAGCATCTCGAAATGTCCTAAAACGCGCATCTGAACATTTTCGTGCACAGGTGCCGTGGATGCGCACGAAAATCCGTCCGGAGCCGTTTCCAGCGCCGAACTGCCTGAAGTGTTTTTCAGACCCTAGAAACTCCCCAAAACCGTTTTTAACCGAAAAGCATCTCGAGATGTCCTAAAACGCGCATCTGAACATTTTCGTGCACAGGTGCAGTGGATGCGCACGAAAATCCGTCCGGAGCCGTTTCCAGCGCCGAACTGCCTGAAGTGTTTTCCAGACCCTAGAAACTCCCCAAAACCGTTTTTAACCGAAAAGCATCTCGAAATGTCCTAAAACGCGCATCTTAACATTTTCGTGCACAGGTGCCGTAGATGCGAACGAAAATCCGCCCGGAGCCGTTTCGAGCACCGAACTGCCTGAAGTGTTTTCCAGACCCTAGAAACTCCCCAAAACCGTTTTTAACCGAAAAGCATCTCCAAATGTCCTAAAACGCGCATCTGAACATTTTCGTGCACAGGTGCCGTAGATGCGCACGAAAATCCGCCCGGAGCCGTTTCGAGCACCGAACTGCCTGAAGTGTTTTCCAGACCCTAGAAACTCCCCAAAACCGTTTTTAACCGAAAAGCATCTCGAAATGTCCTAAAACGCGCATCTGAACATTTTCGTGCACAGGTGCCGTGGATGCGCACGAAAATCCGTCCGGAGCCGTTTCCAGCGCCGAACTGCCTGAAGTGTTTTCCAGACCCTAGAAACTCCCCAAAACCGTTTTTAACCGAAAAGCATCTCGAAATGTCCTAAAACGCGCATCTGAACATTTTCGTGCACAGGTGCCGTAGATGCGCACGAAAATCCGCCCGGAGCCGTTTCGAGCACCGAACTTCCTGAAGTGTTTTCCAGACCCTAGAAACTCCCCAAAACCGTTTTTAACCGAAAAGCATCTCGAAATGTCCTAAAACGCGCATCTGAACATTTTCGTGCACAGGTGCCGTAGATGCGCACGAAAATCCGTCCGGAGCCGTTTCGAGCACCGAACTGCCTGAAGTGTTTTCCAGACCCTAGAAACTCCCCAAAACCGTTTTTAACCGAAAAGCATCTCGAAATGTCCTAAAACGCGCATCTGAACATTTTCGTGCACAGGTGCCGTGGATGCGCACGAAAATCCGTCCGGAGCCGTTTCCAGCGCCGAACTGCCTGAAGTGTTTTTCAGACCCTAGAAACTCCCCAAAACCGTTTTTAACCGAAAAGCATCTCGAGATGTCCTAAAACGCGCATCTGAACATTTTCGTGCACAGGTGCAGTGGATGCGCACGAAAATCCGTCCGGAGCCGTTTCCAGCGCCGAACTGCCTGAAGTGTTTTCCAGACCCTAGAAACTCCCCAAAACCGTTTTTAACCGAAAAGCATCTCGAAATGTCCTAAAACGCGCATCTTAACATTTTCGTGCACAGGTGCCGTAGATGCGAACGAAAATCCGCCCG
The DNA here is from genome assembly GCA_028538565.1 of Umbellularia californica. Classification (NCBI taxonomy): domain Eukaryota; kingdom Viridiplantae; phylum Streptophyta; class Magnoliopsida; order Laurales; family Lauraceae; genus Umbellularia; species Umbellularia californica. Next base: position 53,122,101 of record JAPQWN010000006.1, on the reverse strand, counting down.
GAGCCGTTTCGAGCACCGAACTGCCTGAAGTGTTTTCCAGACCCTAGAAACTCCCCAAAACCGTTTTTAACCGAAAAGCATCTCCAAATGTCCTAAAACGCGCATCTGAACATTTTCGTGCACAGGTGCCGTAGATGCGCACGAAAATCCGCCCGGAGCCGTTTCGAGCACCGAACTGCCTGAAGTGTTTTCCAGACCCTAGAAACTCCCCAAAATCGTTTTTAACCGAAAAGAATCTCGAAATGTCCTAAAACGCGCGTCTGAACATTTTCGTGCACAGGTGCCGTGGATGCGCACGAAAATCCGTCCGGAGCCGTTTCCAGCGCCGAACTGCCTGAAGTGTTTTTCAGACCCTAGAAACTCCCCAAAACCGTTTTTAACCGAAAAGCATCTCGAGATGTCCTAAAACGCGCATCTGAACATTTTCGTGCACAGGTGCAGTAGATGCGCACGAAAATCCGTCCGGAGCCGTTTCCAGCGCCGAACTGCCTGAAGTGTTTTTCAGACCCTAGAAACTCCCCAAAACCGTTTTTAACCGAAAAGCATCTCGAAATGTCCTAAAACGCGCATCTGAACATTTTCGTGCACAGGTGCCGTAGATGCGCACGAAAATCCGCCCGGAGCCGTTTCGAGCACCGAACTGCCTGAAGTGTTTTCCAGACCCTAGAAACTCCCCAAAACCGTTTTTAACCGAAAAGCATCTCCAAATGTCCTAAAACGCGCGTCTGAACATTTTCGTGCACAGTTGCCGTAGATGCGCACGAAAATCCGCCCGGAGCCGTTTCGAGCACCGAACTGCCTGAAGTGTTTTCCAGACCCTAGAAACTCCCCAAAACCGTTTTTAACCGAAAAGCATCTCCAAATGTCCTAAAACGCGCGTCTGAACATTTTCGTGCACAGTTGCCGTAGATGCGCAAGAAAATCCGCCCGGAGCCGTTTCGAGCACCGAACTGCCTGAAGTGTTTTCCAGACCCTAGAAACTCCCCAAAACCGTTTTTAACCGAAAAGCATCTCGAAATGTCCTAAAACGCGCATCTGAACATTTTCGTGCACAGGTGCCGTAGATGCGCACGAAAATCCGCCCGGAGCCGTTTCGAGCACCGAACTGCCTGAAGTGTTTTCCAGACCCTAGAAACTCCCCAAAACCGTTTTTAACCGAAAAGCATCTCGAAATGTCCTAAAACGCGCATCTGAACATTTTCGTGCACAGGTGCCGTAGATGCGCACGAAAATCCGTCCGGAGCCGTTTCGAGCGCCGAACTGCCTGAAGTGTTTTCCAGACCCTAGAAACTCCCCAAAACCGTTTTTAACCGAAAAGCATCTCGAAATGTCCTAAAACGCGCATCTGAACATTTTCGTGACAGGTGCCGTAGATGCGCACGAAAATCCGCCCGGAGCCGTTTCGAGCACCGAACTGCCTGAAGTGTTTTCCAGACCCTAGAAACTCCCCAAAACCGTTTTTAACCGAAAAGCATCTCGAAATGTCCTAAAACGCGCATCTGAACATTTTCGTGCACAGGTGCCGTAGATGCGCACGAAAATCCGTCCGGAGCCGTTTCGAGTACCGAACTGCCTGAAGTGTTTTCCAGACCCTAGAAACTCCCCAAAACCGTTTTTAACCGAAAAGCATCTCGAAATGTCCTAAAACGCGCATCTGAACATTTTCGTGCACAGGTGCCGTAGATGCGCACGAAAATCCGTCCGGAGCCGTTTCGAGCACCGAACTGCCTGAAGTGTTTTCCAGACCCTAGAAACTCCCCAAAACCGTTTTTAACCGAAAAGCATCTCGAAATGTCCTAAAACGCGCATCTGAACATTTTCGTGCACAGGTGCCGTGGATGCGCACGAAAATCCGTCCGGAGCCGTTTCCAGCGCCGAACTGCCTGAAGTGTTTTTCAGACCCTAGAAACTCCCCAAAACCGTTTTTAACCGAAAAGCATCTCGAGATGTCCTAAAACGCGCATCTGAACATTTTCGTGCACAGGTGCAGTAGATGCGCACGAAAATCCGTCCGGAGCCGTTTCCAGCGCCGAACTGCCTGAAGTGTTTTTCATACCCTAGAAACTCCCCAAAACCGTTTTTAACCGAAAAGCATCTCGAAATGTCCTAAAACGCGCATCTGAACATTTTCGTGCACAGGTACCGTAGATGCGCACGAAAATCCGCCCGGAGCCGTTTCGAGCACCGAACTGCCTGAAGTGTTTTCCAGACCCTAGAAACTCCCCAAAACCGTTTTTAACCGAAAAGCATCTCGAAATGTCCTAAAACGCGCATCTGAACATTTTCGTGCACAGGTGCCGTAGATGCGCACGAAAATCCGTCCGGAGCCGTTTCGAGCACCGAACTGCCTGAAGTGTTTTCCAGACCCTAGAAACTCCCCAAAACCGTTTTTAACCGAAAAGCATCTCGAAATGTCCTAAAACGCGGATCTGAACATTTTCGTGCACAGGTGCCGTAGATGCGCACGAAAATCCGTCCGGAGCCGTTTCGAGCACCGAACTGCCTGAAGTGTTTTCCAGACCCTAGAAACTCCCCAAAACCGTTTTTAACCGAAAAGCATCTCGAAATGTCCTAAAACGCGCATCTGAACATTTTCGTGCACAGGTGCCGTAGATGCTCACGAAAATCCGTCCGGAGCCGTTTCGAGCACCGAACTGCCTGAAGTGTATTCCAGACCCGAGAAACTCCCCAAAACCGTTTTTAACCGAAAAGCATCTCGAAATGTCCTGAAACGCGCATCTGAACATTTTCGTGCACAGGTGCCGTAGATGCGCACGAAAATCCGTCCGGAGCCGTTTCGAGCACCGAACTGCCTGAAGTGTTTTCCAGACCCTAGAAACTCCCCAAAACCGTTTTTAACCGAAAAGCATCTCGAAATGTCCTAAAACGCGCATCTGAACATTTTCGTGCACAGGTGCCGTAGATGCGCACGAAAATCCGTCCGGAGCCGTTTCGAGCACCGAACTGCCTGAAGTGTTTTCCAGACCCTAGAAACTCCCCAAAACCGTTTTTAACCGAAAAGCATCTCGAAATGTCCTAAAACGCGCATCTGAACATTTTCGTGCACAGGTGCCGTAGATGCGCACGAAAATCCGTCCGGAGCCGTTTCGAGCACCGAACTGCCTGAAGTGTTTTCCAGACCCTAGAAACTCCCCAAAACCGTTTTTAACCGAAAAGCATCTCGAAATGTCCTAAAACGCGCATCTGAACATTTTCGTGCACACGTGCCGTAGATGCGCACGAAAATCCGTCCGGAGCCGTTTCGAGCACCGAACTGCCTGAAGTGTTTTCCAAACCCTAGAAACTCCCCAAAACCGTTTTTAACCGAAAAGCATCTCGAAATGTCCTAAAACGCGCATCTGAACATTTTCGTGACAGGTGCCGTAGATGCGCACGAAAATCCGCCCGGAGCCGTTTCGAGCACCGAACTGCCTGAAGTGTTTTCCAGACCCTAGAAACTCCCCAAAACCGTTTTTAACCGAAAAGCATCTCCAAATGTCCTAAAACGCGCATCTGAACATTTTCGTGCACAGGTGCCGTAGATGCGCACGAAAATCCGTCCGGAGCCGTTTCGAGCACCGAACTGCCTGAAGTGTTTTCCAGACCCTAGAAACTCCCCAACACCGTTTTTAACCGAAAAGCATCTCGAAATGTCCTAAAACGCGCATCTGAACATTTTCGTGCACAGGTGCCGTGGATGCGCACGAAAATCCGTCCGGAGCCGTTTCCAGCGCCGAACTGCCTGAAGTGTTTTTCAGACCCTAGAAACTCCCCAAAACCGTTTTTAACCGAAAAGCATCTCGAGATGTCCTAAAACGCGCATCTAAACATTTTCGTGCACAGGTGCAGTAGATGCGCACGAAAATCCGTCCGGAGCCGTTTCCAGCGCCGAACTGCCTGAAGTGTTTTTCAGACCCTAGAAACTCCCCAAAACCGTTTTTAACCGAAAAGCATCTCGAAATGTCCTAAAACGCGCATCTGAACATTTTCGTGCACAGGTGCCGTAGATGCGCACGAAAATCCGTCCGGAGCCGTTTCGAGCACCGAACTGCCTGAAGTGTTTTCCAGACCCTAGAAACTCCCCAAAACCGTTTTTAACCGAAAAGCATCTCGAAATGTCCTAAAACGCGCATCTGAACATTTTCGTGCACAGGTGCCGTAGATGCGCACGAAAATCCGCCCGGATCCGTTTCGAGCACCGAACTGCCTGAAGTGTTTTCCAGACCCTAGAAACTCCCCAAAACCGTTTTTAACCGAAAAGCATCTCCAAATGTCCTAAAACGCGCGTCTGAACATTTTCGTGCACAGTTGCCGTAGATGCGCACGAAAATCCGCCCGGAGCCGTTTCGAGCACCGAACTGCCTGAAGTGTTTTCCAGACCCTAGAAACTCCCCAAAACCGTTTTTAACCGAAAAGCATCTCGAAATGTCCTAAAACGCGCATCTGAACATTTTCGTGCACAGGTGCCGTAGATGCGCACGAAAATCCGTCCGGAGCCGTTTCGAGCACCGAACTGCCTGAAGTGTTTTCCAGACCCTAGAAACTCCCCAAAACCGTTTTTAACCGAAAAGCATCTCGAAATGTCCTAAAACGCGCATCTGAACATTTTCGTGCACAGGTGCCGTGGATGCGCACGAAAATCCGTCCGGAGCCGTTTCCAGCGCCGAACTGCCTGAAGTGTTTTCCAGACCCTAGAAACTCCCCAAAACCGTTTTTAACCGAAAAGCATCTCGAAATGTCCTAAAACGCGCATCTGAACATTTTCGTGCACAGGTGCCGTAGATGCGCACGAAAATCCGCCCGGAGCCGTTTCGAGCACCGAACTTCCTGAAGTGTTTTCCAGACCCTAGAAACTCCCCAAAACCGTTTTTAACCGAAAAGCATCTCGAAATGTCCTAAAACGCGCATCTGAACATTTTCGTGCACAGGTGCCGTAGATGCGCACGAAAATCCGTCCGGAGCCGTTTCGAGCACCGAACTGCCTGAAGTGTTTTCCAGACCCTAGAAACTCCCCAAAACCGTTTTTAACCGAAAAGCATCTCGAAATGTCCTAAAACGCGCATCTGAACATTTTCGTGCACAGGTGCCGTGGATGCGCACGAAAATCCGTCCGGAGCCGTTTCCAGCGCCGAACTGCCTGAAGTGTTTTTCAGACCCTAGAAACTCCCCAAAACCGTTTTTAACCGAAAAGCATCTCGAGATGTCCTAAAACGCGCATCTGAACATTTTCGTGCACAGGTGCAGTGGATGCGCACGAAAATCCGTCCGGAGCCGTTTCCAGCGCCGAACTGCCTGAAGTGTTTTCCAGACCCTAGAAACTCCCCAAAACCGTTTTTAACCGAAAAGCATCTCGAAATGTCCTAAAACGCGCATCTGAACATTTTCGTGCACAGGTGCCGTAGATGCGAACGAAAATCCGCCCGGAGCCGTTTCGAGCACCGAACTGCCTGAAGTGTTTTCCAGACCCTAGAAACTCCCCAAAACCGTTTTTAACCGAAAAGCATCTCCAAATGTCCTAAAACGCGCATCTGAACATTTTCGTGCACAGGTGCCGTAGATGCGCACGAAAATCCGCCCGGAGCCGTTTCGAGCACCGAACTGCCTGAAGTGTTTTCCAGACCCTAGAAACTCCCCAAAATCGTTTTTAACCGAAAAGAATCTCGAAATGTCCTAAAACGCGCGTCTGAACATTTTCGTGCACAGGTGCCGTGGATGCGCACGAAAATCCGTCCGGAGCCGTTTCCAGCGCCGAACTGCCTGAAGTGTTTTTCAGACCCTAGAAACTCCCCAAAACCGTTTTTAACCGAAAAGCATCTCGAGATGTCCTAAAACGCGCATCTGAACATTTTCGTGCACAGGTGCAGTAGATGCGCACGAAAATCCGTCCGGAGCCGTTTCCAGCGCCGAACTGCCTGAAGTGTTTTTCAGACCCTAGAAACTCCCCAAAACCGTTTTTAACCGAAAAGCATCTCGAAATGTCCTAAAACGCGCATCTGAACATTTTCGTGCACAGGTGCCGTAGATGCGCACGAAAATCCGCCCGGAGCCGTTTCGAGCACCGAACTGCCTGAAGTGTTTTCCAGACCCTAGAAACTCCCCAAAACCGTTTTTAACCGAAAAGCATCTCCAAATGTCCTAAAACGCGCGTCTGAACATTTTCGTGCACAGTTGCCGTAGATGCGCACGAAAATCCGCCCGGAGCCGTTTCGAGCACCGAACTGCCTGAAGTGTTTTCCAGACCCTAGAAACTCCCCAAAACCGTTTTTAACCGAAAAGCATCTCCAAATGTCCTAAAACGCGCGTCTGAACATTTTCGTGCACAGTTGCCGTAGATGCGCAAGAAAATCCGCCCGGAGCCGTTTCGAGCACCGAACTGCCTGAAGTGTTTTCCAGACCCTAGAAACTCCCCAAAACCGTTTTTAACCGAAAAGCATCTCGAAATGTCCTAAAACGCGCATCTGAACATTTTCGTGCACAGGTGCCGTAGATGCGCACGAAAATCCGCCCGGAGCCGTTTCGAGCACCGAACTGCCTGAAGTGTTTTCCAGACCCTAGAAACTCCCCAAAACCGTTTTTAACCGAAAAGCATCTCGAAATGTCCTAAAACGCGCATCTGAACATTTTCGTGCACAGGTGCCGTAGATGCGCACGAAAATCCGTCCGGAGCCGTTTCGAGCGCCGAACTGCCTGAAGTGTTTTCCAGACCCTAGAAACTCCCCAAAACCGTTTTTAACCGAAAAGCATCTCGAAATGTCCTAAAACGCGCATCTGAACATTTTCGTGACAGGTGCCGTAGATGCGCACGAAAATCCGCCCGGAGCCGTTTCGAGCACCGAACTGCCTGAAGTGTTTTCCAGACCCTAGAAACTCCCCAAAACCGTTTTTAACCGAAAAGCATCTCGAAATGTCCTAAAACGCGCATCTGAACATTTTCGTGCACAGGTGCCGTAGATGCGCACGAAAATCCGTCCGGAGCCGTTTCGAGTACCGAACTGCCTGAAGTGTTTTCCAGACCCTAGAAACTCCCCAAAACCGTTTTTAACCGAAAAGCATCTCGAAATGTCCTAAAACGCGCATCTGAACATTTTCGTGCACAGGTGCCGTAGATGCGCACGAAAATCCGTCCGGAGCCGTTTCGAGCACCGAACTGCCTGAAGAGTTTTCCAGACCCTAGAAACTCCCCAAAACCGTTTTTAACCGAAAAGCATCTCGAAATGTCCTAAAACGCGCATCTGAACATTTTCGTGCACAGGTGCCGTGGATGCGCACGAAAATCCGTCCGGAGCCGTTTCCAGCGCCGAACTGCCTGAAGTGTTTTTCAGACCCTAGAAACTCCCCAAAACCGTTTTTAACCGAAAAGCATCTCGAGATGTCCTAAAACGCGCATCTGAACATTTTCGTGCACAGGTGCAGTAGATGCGCACGAAAATCCGTCCGGAGCCGTTTCCAGCGCCGAACTGCCTGAAGTGTTTTTCATACCCTAGAAACTCCCCAAAACCGTTTTTAACCGAAAAGCATCTCGAAATGTCCTAAAACGCGCATCTGAACATTTTCGTGCACAGGTACCGTAGATGCGCACGAAAATCCGCCCGGAGCCGTTTCGAGCACCGAACTGCCTGAAGTGTTTTCCAGACCCTAGAAACTCCCCAAAACCGTTTTTAACCGAAAAGCATCTCGAAATGTCCTAAAACGCGCATCTGAACATTTTCGTGCACAGGTGCCGTAGATGCGCACGAAAATCCGTCCGGAGCCGTTTCGAGCACCGAACTGCCTGAAGTGTTTTCCAGACCCTAGAAACTCCCCAAAACCGTTTTTAACCGAAAAGCATCTCGAAATGTCCTAAAACGCGCATCTGAACATTTTCGTGCACAGGTGCCGTGGATGCGCACGAAAATCCGTCCGGAGCCGTTTCCCGCGCCGAACTGCCTGAAGTGTTTTTCAGACCCTAGAAACTCCCCAAAACCGTTTTTAACCGAAAAGCATCTCGAGATGTCCTAAAACGCGCATCTGAACATTTTCGTGCACAGGTGCAGTAGATGCGCACGAAAATCCGTCCGGAGCCGTTTCCAGCGCCGAACTGCCTGAAGTGTTTTTCAGACCCTAGAAACTCCCCAAAACCGTTTTTAACCGAAAAGCATCTCGAAATGTCCTAAAACGCGCATCTGAACATTTTCGTGCACAGGTGCCGTAGATGCGCACGAAAATCCGCCCGGAGCCGTTTCGAGCACCGAACTGCCTGAAGTGTTTTCCAGACCCTAGAAACTCCCCAAAACCGTTTTTAACCGAAAAGCATCTCGAAATGTCCTAAAACGCCCATCTGAACATTTTCGTGCACAGGTGCCGTAGATGCGCACGAAAATCCGCCCGGAGCCGTTTCGAGCACCGAACTGCCTGAAGTGTTTTCCAGACCCTAGAAACTCCCCAAAACCGTTTTTAACCGAAAAGCATCTCCAAATGTCCTAAAACGCGCGTCTGAACATTTTCGTGCACAGTTGCCGTAGATGCGCACGAAAATCCGCCCGGAGCCGTTTCGAGCACCGAACTGCCTGAAGTGTTTTCCAGACCCTAGAAACTCCCCAAAACCGTTTTTAACCGAAAAGCATCTCCAAATGTCCTAAAACGCGCGTCTGAACATTTTCGTGCACAGTTGCCGTAGATGCGCAAGAAAATCCGCCCGGAGCCGTTTCGAGCACCGAACTGCCTGAAGTGTTTTCCAGACCCTAGAAACTCCCCAAAACCGTTTTTAACCGAAAAGCATCTCGAAATGTCCTAAAACGCGCATCTGAACATTTTCGTGCACAGGTGCCGTAGATGCGCACGAAAATCCGCCCGGAGCCGTTTCGAGCACCGAACTGCCTGAAGTGTTTTCCAGACCCTAGAAACTCCCCAAAACCGTTTTTAACCGAAAAGCATCTCGAAATGTCCTAAAACGCGCATCTGAACATTTTCGTGCGCAGGTGCCGTAGATGCGCACGAAAATCCGTCCGGAGCCGTTTCGAGCGCCGAACTGCCTGAAGTGTTTTCCAGACCCTAGAAACTCCCCAAAACCGTTTTTAACCGAAAAGCATCTCGAAATGTCCTAAAACGCGCATCTGAACATTTTCGTGACAGGTGCCGTAGATGCGCACGAAAATCCGCCCGGAGCCGTTTCGAGCACCGAACTGCCTGAAGTGTTTTCCAGACCCTAGAAACTCCCCAAAACCGTTTTTAACCGAAAAGCATCTCGAAATGTCCTAAAACGCGCATCTGAACATTTTCGTGCACAGGTGCCGTAGATGCGCACGAAAATCCGTCCGGAGCCGTTTCGAGTACCGAACTGCCTGAAGTGTTTTCCAGACCCTAGAAACTCCCCAAAACCGTTTTTAACCGAAAAGCATCTCGAAATGTCCTAAAACGCGCATCTGAACATTTTCGTGCACAGGTGCCGTAGATGCGCACGAAAATCCGTCCGGAGCCGTTTCGAGCACCGAACTGCCTGAAGTGTTTTCCAGACCCTAGAAACTCCCCAAAACCGTTTTTAACCGAAAAGCATCTCGAAATGTCCTAAAACGCGCATCTGAACATTTTCGTGCACAGGTGCCGTGGATGCGCACGAAAATCCGTCCGGAGCCGTTTCCAGCGCCGAACTGCCTGAAGTGTTTTTCAGACCCTAGAAACTCCCCAAAACCGTTTTTAACCGAAAAGCATCTCGAGATGTCCTAAAACGCGCATCTGAACATTTTCGTGCACAGGTGCAGTAGATGCGCACGAAAATCCGTCCGGAGCCGTTTCCAGCGCCGAACTGCCTGAAGTGTTTTTCATACCCTAGAAACTCCCCAAAACCGTTTTTAACCGAAAAGCATCTCGAAATGTCCTAAAACGCGCATCTGAACATTTTCGTGCACAGGTACCGTAGATGCGCACGAAAATCCGCCCGGAGCCGTTTCGAGCACCGAACTGCCTGAAGTGTTTTCCAGACCCTAGAAACTCCCCAAAACCGTTTTTAACCGAAAAGCATCTCGAAATGTCCTAAAACGCGCATCTGAACATTTTCGTGCACAGGTGCCGTAGATGCGCACGAAAATCCGTCCGGAGCCGTTTCGAGCACCGAACTGCCTGAAGTGTTTTCCAGACCCTAGAAACTCCCCAAAACCGTTTTTAACCGAAAAGCATCTCGAAATGTCCTAAAACGCGGATCTGAACATTTTCGTGCACAGGTGCCGTAGATGCGCACGAAAATCCGTCCGGAGCCGTTTCGAGCACCGAACTGCCTGAAGTGTTTTCCAGACCCTAGAAACTCCCCAAAACCGTTTTTAACCGAAAAGCATCTCGAAATGTCCTAAAACGCGCATCTGAACATTTTCGTGCACAGGTGCCGTAGATGCTCACGAAAATCCGTCCGGAGCCGTTTCGAGCACCGAACTGCCTGAAGTGTTTTCCAGACCCGAGAAACTCCCCAAAACCGTTTTTAACCGAAAAGCATCTCGAAATGTCCTAAAACGCGCATCTGAACATTTTCGTGCACAGGTGCCGTAGATGCGCACGAAAATCCGTCCGGAGCCGTTTCGAGCACCGAACTGCCTGAAGTGTTTTCCAGACCCTAGAAACTCCCCAAAACCGTTTTTAACCGAAAAGCATCTCGAAATGTCCTAAAACGCGCATCTGAACATTTTCGTGCACAGGTGCCGTAGATGCGCACGAAAATCCGTCCGGAGCCGTTTCGAGCACCGAACTGCCTGAAGTGTTTTCCAGACCCTAGAAACTCCCCAAAACCGTTTTTAACCGAAAAGCATCTCGAAATGTCCTAAAACGCGCATCTGAACATTTTCGTGCACAGGTGCCGTAGATGCGCACGAAAATCCGTCCGGAGCCGTTTCGAGCACCGAACTGCCTGAAGTGTTTTCCAGACCCTAGAAACTCCCCAAAACCGTTTTTAACCGAAAAGCATCTCGAAATGTCCTAAAACGCGCATCTGAACATTTTCGTGCACACGTGCCGTAGATGCGCACGAAAATCCGTCCGGAGCCGTTTCGAGCACCGAACTGCCTGAAGTGTTTTCCAAACCCTAGAAACTCCCCAAAACCGTTTTTAACCGAAAAGCATCTCGAAATGTCCTAAAACGCGCATCTGAACATTTTCGTGACAGGTGCCGTAGATGCGCACGAAAATCCGCCCGGAGCCGTTTCGAGCACCGAACTGCCTGAAGTGTTTTCCAGACCCTAGAAACTCCCCAAAACCGTTTTTAACCGAAAAGCATCTCCAAATGTCCTAAAACGCGCATCTGAACATTTTCGTGCACAGGTGCCGTAGATGCGCACGAAAATCCGTCCGGAGCCGTTTCGAGCACCGAACTGCCTGAAGTGTTTTCCAGACCCTAGAAACTCCCCAACACCGTTTTTAACCGAAAAGCATCTCGAAATGTCCTAAAACGCGCATCTGAACATTTTCGTGCACAGGTGCCGTGGATGCGCACGAAAATCCGTCCGGAGCCGTTTCCAGCGCCGAACTGCCTGAAGTGTTTTTCAGACCCTAGAAACTCCCCAAAACCGTTTTTAACCGAAAAGCATCTCGAGATGTCCTAAAACGCGCATCTAAACATTTTCGTGCACAGGTGCAGTAGATGCGCACGAAAATCCGTCCGGAGCCGTTTCCAGCGCCGAACTGCCTGAAGTGTTTTTCAGACCCTAGAAACTCCCCAAAACCGTTTTTAACCGAAAAGCATCTCGAAATGTCCTAAAACGCGCATCTGAACATTTTCGTGCACAGGTGCCGTAGATGCGCACGAAAATCCGTCCGGAGCCGTTTCGAGCACCGAACTGCCTGAAGTGTTTTCCAGACCCTAGAAACTCCCCAAAACCGTTTTTAACCGAAAAGCATCTCGAAATGTCCTAAAACGCGCATCTGAACATTTTCGTGCACAGGTGCCGTAGATGCGCACGAAAATCCGCCCGGAGCCGTTTCGAGCACCGAACTGCCTGAAGTGTTTTCCAGACCCTAGAAACTCCCCAAAACCGTTTTTAACCGAAAAGCATCTCCAAATGTCCTAAAACGCGCGTCTGAACATTTTCGTGCACAGTTGCCGTAGATGCGCACGAAAATCCGCCCGGAGCCGTTTCGAGCACCGAACTGCCTGAAGTGTTTTCCAGACCCTAGAAACTCCCCAAAACCGTTTTTAACCGAAAAGCATCTCGAAATGTCCTAAAACGCGCATCTGAACATTTTCGTGCACAGGTGCCGTAGATGCGCACGAAAATCCGTCCGGAGCCGTTTCGAGCACCGAACTGCCTGAAGTGTTTTCCAGACCCTAGAAACTCCCCAAAACCGTTTTTAACCGAAAAGCATCTCGAAATGTCCTAAAACGCGCATCTGAACATTTTCGTGCACAGGTGCCGTGGATGCGCACGAAAATCCGTCCGGAGCCGTTTCCAGCGCCGAACTGCCTGAAGTGTTTTCCAGACCCTAGAAACTCCCCAAAACCGTTTTTAACCGAAAAGCATCTCGAAATGTCCTAAAACGCGCATCTGAACATTTTCGTGCACAGGTGCCGTAGATGCGCACGAAAATCCGCCCGGAGCCGTTTCGAGCACCGAACTTCCTGAAGTGTTTTCCAGACCCTAGAAACTCCCCAAAACCGTTTTTAACCGAAAAGCATCTCGAAATGTCCTAAAACGCGCATCTGAACATTTTCGTGCACAGGTGCCGTAGATGCGCACGAAAATCCGTCCGGAGCCGTTTCGAGCACCGAACTGCCTGAAGTGTTTTCCAGACCCTAGAAACTCCCCAAAACCGTTTTTAACCGAAAAGCATCTCGAAATGTCCTAAAACGCGCATCTGAACATTTTCGTGCACAGGTGCCGTGGATGCGCACGAAAATCCGTCCGGAGCCGTTTCCAGCGCCGAACTGCCTGAAGTGTTTTTCAGACCCTAGAAACTCCCCAAAACCGTTTTTAACCGAAAAGCATCTCGAGATGTCCTAAAACGCGCATCTGAACATTTTCGTGCACAGGTGCAGTGGATGCGCACGAAAATCCGTCCGGAGCCGTTTCCAGCGCCGAACTGCCTGAAGTGTTTTCCAGACCCTAGAAACTCCCCAAAACCGTTTTTAACCGAAAAGCATCTCGAAATGTCCTAAAACGCGCATCTGAACATTTTCGTGCACAGGTGCCGTAGATGCGAACGAAAATCCGCCCGGAGCCGTTTCGAGCACCGAACTGCCTGAAGTGTTTTCCAGACCCTAGAAACTCCCCAAAACCGTTTTTAACCGAAAAGCATCTCCAAATGTCCTAAAACGCGCATCTGAACATTTTCGTGCACAGGTGCCGTAGATGCGCACGAAAATCCGCCCGGAGCCGTTTCGAGCACCGAACTGCCTGAAGTGTTTTCCAGACCCTAGAAACTCCCCAAAATCGTTTTTAACCGAAAAGAATCTCGAAATGTCCTAAAACGCGCGTCTGAACATTTTCGTGCACAGGTGCCGTGGATGCGCACGAAAATCCGTCCGGAGCCGTTTCCAGCGCCGAACTGCCTGAAGTGTTTTTCAGACCCTAGAAACTCCCCAAAACCGTTTTTAACCGAAAAGCATCTCGAGATGTCCTAAAACGCGCATCTGAACATTTTCGTGCACAGGTGCAGTAGATGCGCACGAAAATCCGTCCGGAGCCGTTTCCAGCGCCGAACTGCCTGAAGTGTTTTTCAGACCCTAGAAACTCCCCAAAACCGTTTTTAACCGAAAAGCATCTCGAAATGTCCTAAAACGCGCATCTGAACATTTTCGTGCACAGGTGCCGTAGATGCGCACGAAAATCCGCCCGGAGCCGTTTCGAGCACCGAACTGCCTGAAGTGTTTTCCAGACCCTAGAAACTCCCCAAAACCGTTTTTAACCGAAAAGCATCTCCAAATGTCCTAAAACGCGCGTCTGAACATTTTCGTGCACAGTTGCCGTAGATGCGCACGAAAATCCGCCCGGAGCCGTTTCGAGCACCGAACTGCCTGAAGTGTTTTCCAGACCCTAGAAACTCCCCAAAACCGTTTTTAACCGAAAAGCATCTCCAAATGTCCTAAAACGCGCGTCTGAACATTTTCGTGCACAGTTGCCGTAGATGCGCAAGAAAATCCGCCCGGAGCCGTTTCGAGCACCGAACTGCCTGAAGTGTTTTCCAGACCCTAGAAACTCCCCAAAACCGTTTTTAACCGAAAAGCATCTCGAAATGTCCTAAAACGCGCATCTGAACATTTTCGTGCACAGGTGCCGTAGATGCGCACGAAAATCCGCCCGGAGCCGTTTCGAGCACCGAACTGCCTGAAGTGTTTTCCAGACCCTAGAAACTCCCCAAAACCGTTTTTAACCGAAAAGCATCTCGAAATGTCCTAAAACGCGCATCTGAACATTTTCGTGCACAGGTGCCGTAGATGCGCACGAAAATCCGTCCGGAGCCGTTTCGAGCGCCGAACTGCCTGAAGTGTTTTCCAGACCCTAGAAACTCCCCAAAACCGTTTTTAACCGAAAAGCATCTCGAAATGTCCTAAAACGCGCATCTGAACATTTTCGTGACAGGTGCCGTAGATGCGCACGAAAATCCGCCCGGAGCCGTTTCGAGCACCGAACTGCCTGAAGTGTTTTCCAGACCCTAGAAACTCCCCAAAACCGTTTTTAACCGAAAAGCATCTCGAAATGTCCTAAAACGCGCATCTGAACATTTTCGTGCACAGGTGCCGTAGATGCGCACGAAAATCCGTCCGGAGCCGTTTCGAGTACCGAACTGCCTGAAGTGTTTTCCAGACCCTAGAAACTCCCCAAAACCGTTTTTAACCGAAAAGCATCTCGAAATGTCCTAAAACGCGCATCTGAACATTTTCGTGCACAGGTGCCGTAGATGCGCACGAAAATCCGTCCGGAGCCGTTTCGAGCACCGAACTGCCTGAAGAGTTTTCCAGACCCTAGAAACTCCCCAAAACCGTTTTTAACCGAAAAGCATCTCGAAATGTCCTAAAACGCGCATCTGAACATTTTCGTGCACAGGTGCCGTGGATGCGCACGAAAATCCGTCCGGAGCCGTTTCCAGCGCCGAACTGCCTGAAGTGTTTTTCAGACCCTAGAAACTCCCCAAAACCGTTTTTAACCGAAAAGCATCTCGAGATGTCCTAAAACGCGCATCTGAACATTTTCGTGCACAGGTGCAGTAGATGCGCACGAAAATCCGTCCGGAGCCGTTTCCAGCGCCGAACTGCCTGAAGTGTTTTTCATACCCTAGAAACTCCCCAAAACCGTTTTTAACCGAAAAGCATCTCGAAATGTCCTAAAACGCGCATCTGAACATTTTCGTGCACAGGTACCGTAGATGCGCACGAAAATCCGCCCGGAGCCGTTTCGAGCACCGAACTGCCTGAAGTGTTTTCCAGACCCTAGAAACTCCCCAAAACCGTTTTTAACCGAAAAGCATCTCGAAATGTCCTAAAACGCGCATCTGAACATTTTCGTGCACAGGTGCCGTAGATGCGCACGAAAATCCGTCCGGAGCCGTTTCGAGCACCGAACTGCCTGAAGTGTTTTCCAGACCCTAGAAACTCCCCAAAACCGTTTTTAACCGAAAAGCATCTCGAAATGTCCTAAAACGCGCATCTGAACATTTTCGTGCACAGGTGCCGTGGATGCGCACGAAAATCCGTCCGGAGCCGTTTCCAGCGCCGAACTGCCTGAAGTGTTTTTCAGACCCTAGAAACTCCCCAAAACCGTTTTTAACCGAAAAGCATCTCGAGATGTCCTAAAACGCGCATCTGAACATTTTCGTGCACAGGTGCAGTAGATGCGCACGAAAATCCGTCCGGAGCCGTTTCCAGCGCCGAACTGCCTGAAGTGTTTTTCAGACCCTAGAAACTCCCCAAAACCGTTTTTAACCGAAAAGCATCTCGAAATGTCCTAAAACGCGCATCTGAACATTTTCGTGCACAGGTGCCGTAGATGCGCACGAAAATCCGCCCGGAGCCGTTTCGAGCACCGAACTGCCTGAAGTGTTTTCCAGACCCTAGAAACTCCCCAAAACCGTTTTTAACCGAAAAGCATCTCGAAATGTCCTAAAACGCCCATCTGAACATTTTCGTGCACAGGTGCCGTAGATGCGCACGAAAATCCGTCCGGAGCCGTTTCGAGCACCGAACTGCCTGAAGTGTTTTCCAGACCCTAGAAACTCCCCAAAACCGTTTTTAACCGAAAAGCATCTCAAAATGTCCTAAAACGCGCATCTGAACATTTTCGTGCACAGGTGCCGTAGATGCGCACGAAAATCCGCCCGGAGCCTTTTCGAGCACCGAACTGCCTGAAGTGTTTTCCAGACCCTAGAAACTCCCCAAAACCGTTTTTAACCGAAAAGCATCTCGAAAATGTCCTAAAACGCGCATCTGAACATTTTCGTGCACAGGTGCCGTAGATGCGCACGAAAATCCGCCCGGAGCCGTTTCGAGCACCGAACTGCCTGAAGTGTTTTCCAGACCCTAGAAACTCCCCAAAACCGTTTTTAACCGAAAAGCATCTCGAAATGTCCTAAAACGCGCATCTGAACATTTTCGTGCACAGGTGCCGTAGATGCGCACGAAAATCCGTCCGGAGCCGTTTCGAGCACCGAACTGCCTGAAGTGTTTTCCAGACCCTAGAAACTCCCCAAAACCGTTTTTAACCGAAAAGCATCTCGAAATGTCCTAAAACGCGCATCTGAACATTTTCGTGCACAGGTGCCGTAGATGCGCACGAAAATCCGTCCGGAGCCGTTTCGAGCACCGAACTGCCTGAAGTGTTTTCCAGACCCTAGAAACTCCCCAAAACCGTTTTTAACCGAAAAGCATCTCGAAAATGCCCTAAAACGCGCATCTGAACATTTTCGTGCACAGGTGCCGTAGATGCGCACGAAAATCCGCCCGGAGCCGTTTCGAGCACCGAACTGCCTGAAGTGTTTTCCAGACCCTAGAAACTCCCCAAAACCGTTTTTAACCGAAAAGCATCTCGAAATGTCCTAAAACGCGCATCTGAACATTTTCGTGCACAGGTGCCGTAGATGCGCACGAAAATCCGTCCGGAGCCGTTTCGAGCACCGAACTGCCTGAAGTGTTTTCCAGACCCTAGAAACTCCCCAAAACCGTTTTTAACCGAAAAGCATCTCGAAATGTCCTAAAACGCGCATCTGAACATTTTCGTGCACAGGTGCCGTAGATGCGCACGAAAATCCGTCCGGAGCCGTTTCGAGCACCGAACTGCCTGAAGTGTTTTCCAGACCCTAGAAACTCCCCAAAACCGTTTTTAACCGAAAAGCATCTCGAAATGTCCTAAAACGCGCATCTGAACATTTTCGTGACAGGTGCCGTAGATGCGCACGAAAATCCGCCCGGAACCGTTTCGAGCACCGAACTGCCTGAAGTGTTTTCCAGACCCTAGAAACTCCCCAAAACCGTTTTTAACCGAAAAGCATCTCCAAATGTCCTAAAACGCGCGTCTGAACATTTTCGTGCACAGTTGCCGTAGATGCGCACGAAAATCCGCCCGGAGCCGTTTCGAGCACCGAACTGCCTGAAGTGTTTTCCAGACCCTAGAAACTCCCCAAAACCGTTTTTAACCGAAAAGCATCTCGAAATGTCCTAAAACGCGCATCTGAACATTTTCGTGACAGGTGCCGTAGATGCGCACGAAAATCCGCCCGGAGCCGTTTCGAGCACCGAACTGCCTGAAGTGTTTTCCAGACCCTAGAAACTCCCCAAAACCGTTTTTAACCGAAAAGCATCTCGAAATGTCCTAAAACGCGCATCTGAACATTTTCGTGCACAGGTGCCGTAGATGCGCACGAAAATCCGTCCGGAGCCGTTTCGAGTACCGAACTGCCTGAAGTGTTTTCCAGACCCTAGAAACTCCCCAAAACCGTTTTTAACCGAAAAGCATCTCGAAATGTCCTAAAACGCGCATCTGAACATTTTCGTGCACAGGTGCCGTAGATGCGCACGAAAATCCGTCCGGAGCCGTTTCGAGCACCGAACTGCCTGAAGTGTTTTCCAGACCCTAGAAACTCCCCAAAACCGTTTTTAACCGAAAAGCATCTCGAAATGTCCTAAAACGCGCATCTGAACATTTTCGTGCACAGGTGCCGTGGATGCGCACGAAAATCCGTCCGGAGCCGTTTCCAGCGCCGAACTGCCTGAAGTGTTTTTCAGACCCTAGAAACTCCCCAAAACCGTTTTTAACCGAAAAGCATCTCGAGATGTCCTAAAACGCGCATCTGAACATTTTCGTGCACAGGTGCAGTAGATGCGCACGAAAATCCGTCCGGAGCCGTTTCCAGCGCCGAACTGCCTGAAGTGTTTTTCATACCCTAGAAACTCCCCAAAACCGTTTTTAACCGAAAAGCATCTCGAAATGTCCTAAAACGCGCATCTGAACATTTTCGTGCACAGGTACCGTAGATGCGCACGAAAATCCGCCCGGAGCCGTTTCGAGCACCGAACTGCCTGAAGTGTTTTCCAGACCCTAGAAACTCCCCAAAACCGTTTTTAACCGAAAAGCATCTCGAAATGTCCTAAAACGCGCATCTGAACATTTTCGTGCACAGGTGCCGTAGATGCGCACGAAAATCCGTCCGGAGCCGTTTCGAGCACCGAACTGCCTGAAGTGTTTTCCAGACCCTAGAAACTCCCCAAAACCGTTTTTAACCGAAAAGCATCTCGAAATGTCCTAAAACGCGCATCTGAACATTTTCGTGCACAGGTGCCGTGGATGCGCACGAAAATCCGTCCGGAGCCGTTTCCAGCGCCGAACTGCCTGAAGTGTTTTTCAGACCCTAGAAACTCCCCAAAACCGTTTTTAACCGAAAAGCATCTCGAGATGTCCTAAAACGCGCATCTGAACATTTTCGTGCACAGGTGCAGTAGATGCGCACGAAAATCCGTCCGGAGCCGTTTCCAGCGCCGAACTGCCTGAAGTGTTTTTCAGACCCTAGAAACTCCCCAAAACCGTTTTTAACCGAAAAGCATCTCGAAATGTCCTAAAACGCGCATCTGAACATTTTCGTGCACAGGTGCCGTAGATGCGCACGAAAATCCGCCCGGAGCCGTTTCGAGCACCGAACTGCCTGAAGTGTTTTCCAGACCCTAGAAACTCCCCAAAACCGTTTTTAACCGAAAAGCATCTCGAAATGTCCTAAAACGCCCATCTGAACATTTTCGTGCACAGGTGCCGTAGATGCGCACGAAAATCCGTCCGGAGCCGTTTCGAGCACCGAACTGCCTGAAGTGTTTTCCAGACCCTAGAAACTCCCCAAAACCGTTTTTAACCGAAAAGCATCTCAAAATGTCCTAAAACGCGCATCTGAACATTTTCGTGCACAGGTGCCGTAGATGCGCACGAAAATCCGCCCGGAGCCGTTTCGAGCACCGAACTGCCTGAAGTGTTTTCCAGACCCTAGAAACTCCCCAAAACCGTTTTTAACCGAAAAGCATCTCGAAAATGTCCTAAAACGCGCATCTGAACATTTTCGTGCACAGGTGCCGTAGATGCGCACGAAAATCCGCCCGGAGCCGTTTCGAGCACCGAACTGCCTGAAGTGTTTTCCAGACCCTAGAAACTCCCCAAAACCGTTTTTAACCGAAAAGCATCTCGAAATGTCCTAAAACGCGCATCTGAACATTTTCGTGCACAGGTGCCGTAGATGCGCACGAAAATCCGTCCGGAGCCGTTTCGAGCACCGAACTGCCTGAAGTGTTTTCCAGACCCTAGAAACTCCCCAAAACCGTTTTTAACCGAAAAGCATCTCGAAATGTCCTAAAACGCGCATCTGAACATTTTCGTGCACAGGTGCCGTAGATGCGCACGAAAATCCGTCCGGAGCCGTTTCGAGCACCGAACTGCCTGAAGTGTTTTCCAGACCCTAGAAACTCCCCAAAACCGTTTTTAACCGAAAAGCATCTCGAAAATGTCCTAAAACGCGCATCTGAACATTTTCGTGCACAGGTGCCGTAGATGCGCACGAAAATCCGCCCGGAGCCGTTTCGAGCACCGAACTGCCTGAAGTGTTTTCCAGACCCTAGAAACTCCCCAAAACCGTTTTTAACCGAAAAGCATCTCGAAATGTCCTAAAACGCGCATCTGAACATTTTCGTGCACAGGTGCCGTAGATGCGCACGAAAATCCGTCCGGAGCCGTTTCGAGCACCGAACTGCCTGAAGTGTTTTCCAGACCCTAGAAACTCCCCAAAACCGTTTTTAACCGAAAAGCATCTCGAAATGTCCTAAAACGCGCATCTGAACATTTTCGTGCACAGGTGCCGTAGATGCGCACGAAAATCCGTCCGGAGCCGTTTCGAGCACCGAACTGCCTGAAGTGTTTTCCAGACCCTAGAAACTCCCCAAAACCGTTTTTAACCGAAAAGCATCTCGAAATGTCCTAAAACGCGCATCTGAACATTTTCGTGACAGGTGCCGTAGATGCGCACGAAAATCCGCCCGGAACCGTTTCGAGCACCGAACTGCCTGAAGTGTTTTCCAGACCCTAGAAACTCCCCAAAACCGTTTTTAACCGAAAAGCATCTCCAAATGTCCTAAAACGCGCGTCTGAACATTTTCGTGCACAGTTGCCGTAGATGCGCACGAAAATCCGCCCGGAGCCGTTTCGAGCACCGAACTGCCTGAAGTGTTTTCCAGACCCTAGAAACTCCCCAAAACCGTTTTTAACCGAAAAGCATCTCGAAATGTCCTAAAACGCGCATCTGAACATTTTCGTGACAGGTGCCGTAGATGCGCACGAAAATCCGCCCGGAGCCGTTTCGAGCACCGAACTGCCTGAAGTGTTTTCCAGACCCTAGAAACTCCCCAAAACCGTTTTTAACCGAAAAGCATCTCGAAATGTCCTAAAACGCGCATCTGAACATTTTCGTGCACAGGTGCCGTAGATGCGCACGAAAATCCGTCCGGAGCCGTTTCGAGTACCGAACTGCCTGAAGTGTTTTCCAGACCCTAGAAACTCCCCAAAACCGTTTTTAACCGAAAAGCATCTCGAAATGTCCTAAAACGCGCATCTGAACATTTTCGTGCACAGGTGCCGTAGATGCGCACGAAAATCCGTCCGGAGTCGTTTCGAGCACCGAACTGCCTGAAGTGTTTTCCAGACCCTAGAAACTCCCCAAAACCGTTTTTAACCGAAAAGCATCTCGAGATGTCCTAAAACGCGCATCTGAACATTTTCGTGCACAGGTGCAGTAGATGCGCACGAAAATCCGTCCGGAGCCGTTTCCAGCGCCGAACTGCCTGAAGTGTTTTTCAGACCCTAGAAACTCCCCAAAACCGTTTTTAACCGAAAAGCATCTCGAAATGTCCTAAAAAGCGCATCTGAACATTTTCGTGCACAGGTGCCGTAGATGCGCACGAAAATCCGTCCGGAGCCGTTTCGAGCACCGAACTGCCTGAAGTGTTTTCCAGACCCTAGAAACTCCCCAAAACCGTTTTTAACCGAAAAGCATCTCGAAATGTCCTAAAACGCGCATCTGAACATTTTCGTGCACAGGTGCCGTAGATGCGCACGAAAATCCGTCCGGAGTCGTTTCGAGCACCGAACTGCCTGAAGTGTTTTCCAGACCCTAGAAACTCCCCAAAACCGTTTTTAACCGAAAAGCATCTCGAAATGTCCTAAAACGCGCATCTGAACATTTTCGTGCACAGGTGCCGTAGATGCGCACGAAAATCCGCCCGGAGCCGTTTCGAGCACCGAACTGCCTGAAGTGTTTTCCAGACCCTAGAAACTCCCCAAAACCGTTTTTAACCGAAAAGCATCTCGAAATGTCCTAAAACGCGCATCTGAACATTTTCGTGCACAGGTGCCGTAGATGCGCACGAAAATCCGTCCGGAGCCGTTTCGAGCACCGAACTGCCTGAAGTGTTTTCCAGACCCTAGAAACTCCCCAAAACCGTTTTTAACCTAAAAGCATATCGAAATGTCCTAAAACGCGCATCTGAACATTTTCGTGCACAGGTGCCGTAGATGCGCACGAAAATCCGTCCGGAGCCGTTTCCAGCGCCGAACTGCCTGAAGTGTTTTTCAGACCCTAGAAACTCCCCAAAACCGTTTTTAACCGAAAAGCATCTCGAGATGTCCTAAAACGCGCCTCTGAACATTTTCGCGCACAGGTGCAGTAGATGCGCACGAAAATCCGTCCGGAGCCGTTTCCAGCGCCGAACTGCCTGAAGTGTTTTTCAGACCCTAGAAACTCCCCAAAACCGTTTTTAACCGAGAAGCATCTCGAAATGTCCTAAAACGCGCATCTGAACATTTTCGTGCACAGGTGCCGTAGATGCGCACGAAAATCCGTCCGGAGCCGTTTCGAGCACCGAACTGCCTGAAGTGTTTTCCAGACCCTAGAAACTCCCCAAAACCGTTTTTAACCTAAAAGCATATCGAAATGTCCTAAAACGCGCATCTGAACATTTTCGTGCACAGGTGCCGTAGATGCGCACGAAAATCCGTCCGGAGCCGTTTCCAGCGCCGAACTGCCTGAAGTGTTTTTCAGACCCTAGAAACTCCCCAAAACCGTTTTTAACCGAAAAGCATCTCGAGATGTCCTAAAACGCGCCTCTGAACATTTTCGCGCACAGGTGCAGTAGATGCGCACGAAAATCCGTCCGGAGCCGTTTCCAGCGCCGAACTGCCTGAAGTGTTTTTCAGACCCTAGAAACTCCCCAAAACCGTTTTTAACCGAAAAGCATCTCGAGATGTCCTAAAACGCGCATCTGAACATTTTCGTGCACAGGTGCAGTAGATGCGCACGAAAATCCGTCCGGAGCCGTTTCCAGCGCCGAACTGCCTGAAGTGTTTTTCATACCCTAGAAACTCCCCAAAACCGTTTTTAACCGAAAAGCATCTCGAAATGTCCTAAAACGCGCATCTGAACATTTTCGTGCACAGGTACCGTAGATGCGCACGAAAATCCGCCCGGAGCCGTTTCGAGCACCGAACTGCCTGAAGTGTTTTCCAGACCCTAGAAACTCCCCAAAACCGTTTTTAACCGAAAAGCATCTCGAAATGTCCTAAAACGCGCATCTGAACATTTTCGTGCACAGGTGCCGTAGATGCGCACGAAAATCCGTCCGGAGCCGTTTCGAGCACCGAACTGCCTGAAGTGTTTTCCAGACCCTAGAAACTCCCCAAAACCGTTTTTAACCGAAAAGCATCTCGAAATGTCCTAAAACGCGCATCTGAACATTTTCGTGCACAGGTGCCGTGGATGCGCACGAAAATCCGTCCGGAGCCGTTTCCAGCGCCGAACTGCCTGAAGTGTTTTTCAGACCCTAGAAACTCCCCAAAACCGTTTTTAACCGAAAAGCATCTCGAGATGTCCTAAAACGCGCATCTGAACATTTTCGTGCACAGGTGCAGTAGATGCGCACGAAAATCCGTCCGGAGCCGTTTCCAGCGCCGAACTGCCTGAAGTGTTTTTCAGACCCTAGAAACTCCCCAAAACCGTTTTTAACCGAAAAGCATCTCGAAATGTCCTAAAACGCGCATCTGAACATTTTCGTGCACAGGTGCCGTAGATGCGCACGAAAATCCGCCCGGAGCCGTTTCGAGCACCGAACTGCCTGAAGTGTTTTCCAGACCCTAGAAACTCCCCAAAACCGTTTTTAACCGAAAAGCATCTCGAAATGTCCTAAAACGCCCATCTGAACATTTTCGTGCACAGGTGCCGTAGATGCGCACGAAAATCCGTCCGGAGCCGTTTCGAGCACCGAACTGCCTGAAGTGTTTTCCAGACCCTAGAAACTCCCCAAAACCGTTTTTAACCGAAAAGCATCTCAAAATGTCCTAAAACGCGCATCTGAACATTTTCGTGCACAGGTGCCGTAGATGCGCACGAAAATCCGCCCGGAGCCGTTTCGAGCACCGAACTGCCTGAAGTGTTTTCCAGACCCTAGAAACTCCCCAAAACCGTTTTTAACCGAAAAGCATCTCGAAAATGTCCTAAAACGCGCATCTGAACATTTTCGTGCACAGGTGCCGTAGATGCGCACGAAAATCCGCCCGGAGCCGTTTCGAGCACCGAACTGCCTGAAGTGTTTTCCAGACCCTAGAAACTCCCCAAAACCGTTTTTAACCGAAAAGCATCTCGAAATGTCCTAAAACGCGCATCTGAACATTTTCGTGCACAGGTGCCGTAGATGCGCACGAAAATCCGTCCGGAGCCGTTTCGAGCACCGAACTGCCTGAAGTGTTTTCCAGACCCTAGAAACTCCCCAAAACCGTTTTTAACCGAAAAGCATCTCGAAATGTCCTAAAACGCGCATCTGAACATTTTCGTGCACAGGTGCCGTAGATGCGCACGAAAATCCGTCCGGAGCCGTTTCGAGCACCGAACTGCCTGAAGTGTTTTCCAGACCCTAGAAACTCCCCAAAACCGTTTTTAACCGAAAAGCATCTCGAAAATGTCCTAAAACGCGCATCTGAACATTTTCGTGCACAGGTGCCGTAGATGCGCACGAAAATCCGCCCGGAGCCGTTTCGAGCACCGAACTGCCTGAAGTGTTTTCCAGACCCTAGAAACTCCCCAAAACCGTTTTTAACCGAAAAGCATCTCGAAATGTCCTAAAACGCGCATCTGAACATTTTCGTGCACAGGTGCCGTAGATGCGCACGAAAATCCGTCCGGAGCCGTTTCGAGCACCGAACTGCCTGAAGTGTTTTCCAGACCCTAGAAACTCCCCAAAACCGTTTTTAACCGAAAAGCATCTCGAAATGTCCTAAAACGCGCATCTGAACATTTTCGTGCACAGGTGCCGTAGATGCGCACGAAAATCCGTCCGGAGCCGTTTCGAGCACCGAACTGCCTGAAGTGTTTTCCAGACCCTAGAAACTCCCCAAAACCGTTTTTAACCGAAAAGCATCTCGAAATGTCCTAAAACGCGCATCTGAACATTTTCGTGACAGGTGCCGTAGATGCGCACGAAAATCCGCCCGGAACCGTTTCGAGCACCGAACTGCCTGAAGTGTTTTCCAGACCCTAGAAACTCCCCAAAACCGTTTTTAACCGAAAAGCATCTCCAAATGTCCTAAAACGCGCGTCTGAACATTTTCGTGCACAGTTGCCGTAGATGCGCACGAAAATCCGCCCGGAGCCGTTTCGAGCACCGAACTGCCTGAAGTGTTTTCCAGACCCTAGAAACTCCCCAAAACCGTTTTTAACCGAAAAGCATCTCGAAATGTCCTAAAACGCGCATCTGAACATTTTCGTGACAGGTGCCGTAGATGCGCACGAAAATCCGCCCGGAGCCGTTTCGAGCACCGAACTGCCTGAAGTGTTTTCCAGACCCTAGAAACTCCCCAAAACCGTTTTTAACCGAAAAGCATCTTGAAATGTCCTAAAACGCGCATCTGAACATTTTCGTGCACAGGTGCCGTAGATGCGCACGAAAATCCGCCCGGAGCCGTTTCGAGCACCGAACTGCCTGAAGTGTTTTCCAGACCCTAGAAACTCCCCAAAACCGTTTTTAACCGAAAAGCATCTCGAAATGTCCTAAAACGCGCATCTGAACATTTTCGTGCATAGGTGCCGTAGATGCGCACGAAAATCCGCCCGGAGCCGTTTCGAGCACCGAACTGCCTGAAGTGTTTTCCAGACCCTAGAAACTCCCCAAAACCGTTTTTAACCGAAAAGCATCTCCAAATGTCCTAAAACGCGCGTCTGAACATTTTCGTGCACAGTTGCCGTAGATGCGCACGAAAATCCGCCCGGAGCCGTTTCGAGCACCGAACTTCCTGAAGTGTTTTCCAGACCCTAGAAACTCCCCAAAACCGTTTTTAACCGAAAAGCATCTCGAAATGTCCTAAAACGCGCATCTGAACATTTTCGTGCACAGGTGCCGTAGATGCGCCCGAAAATCCGTCCGGAGCCGTTTCGAGCACCGAACTGCCTGAAGTGTTTTCCAGACCCTAGAAACTCCCCAAAACCGTTTTTAACCGAAAAGTATCTCGAAATGTCCTAAAACGCGCATCTGAACATTTTCGTGTACAGGTGCCGTAGATGCGCACGAAAATCCGTCCGGAGCCGTTTCGAGCGCCGAACTGCCTGAAGTGTTTTCCAGACCCTAGAAACTCCCCAAAACCGTTTTTAACCGAAAAGCATCTCGAAATGTCCTAAAACGCGCATCTGAACATTTTCGTGCACAGGTGCCGTAGATGCGCACGAAAATCCGCCCGGAGCCGTTTCGAGCACCGAACTGCCTGAAGTGTTTTCCAGACCCTAGAAACTCCCCAAAACCGTTTTTAACCGAAAAGCATCTCCAAATGTCGTAAAACGCGCGTCTGAACATTTTCGTGCACAGTTGCCGTAGATGCGCACGAAAATCCGCCCGGAGCCGTTTCGAGCACCGAACTTCCTGAAGTGTTTTCCAGACCCTAGAAACTCCCCAAAACCGTTTTTAACCGAAAAGCATCTCGAAATGTCCTAAAACGCGCATCTGAACATTTTCGTGCACAGGTGCCGTAGATGCGCACGAAAATCCGTCCGGAGCCGTTTCGAGCACCGAACTGCCTGAAGTGTTTTCCAGACCCTAGAAACTCCCCAAAACCGTTTTTAACCGAAAAGCATCTCGAAATGTCCTAAAACGCGCATCTGAACATTTTCGTGCACAGGTGCCGTGGATGCGCACGAAAATCCGTCCGGAGCCGTTTCCAGCGCCGAACTGCCTGAAGTGTTTTTCAGACCCTAGAAACTCCCCAAAACCGTTTTTAACCGAAAAGCAACTCGAGATGTCCTAAAACGCGCATCTGAACATTTTCGTGCACAGGTGCAGTAGATGCGCACGAAAATCCGTCCGGAGCCGTTTCCAGCGCCGAACTGCCTGAAGTGTTTTTCAGACCCTAGAAACTCCCCAAAACCGTTTTTAACCGAAAAGCATCTCGAAATGTCCTAAAACGCGCATCTGAACATTTTCGTGCACAGGTGCCGTAGATGCGCACGAAAATCCGCCCGGAGCCGTTTCGAGCACCGAACTGCCTGAAGTGTTTTCCAGACCCTAGAAACTCCCCAAAACCGTTTTTAACCGAAAAGCATCTCGAAATGTCCTAAAACGCGCATCTGAACATTTTCGTGCACAGGTGCCGTAGATGCGCACGAAAATCCGCCCAGAGCGGTTTCGAGCACCGAACTGCCTGAAGTATTTTCCAGACCCTAGAAACTCCCCAAAACCGTTTTTAACCGAAAAGCATCTCGAAATGTCCTAAAACGCGCATCTGAACATTTTCGTGCACAGGTGCCGTAGATGCGCACGAAAATCCGCCCGGAGCCGTTTCGAGCACCGAACTGCCTGAAGTGTTTTCCAGACCCTAGAAACTCCCCAAAACCGTTTTTAACCGAAAAGCATCTCGAAATGTCCTAAAACGCGCATCTGAACATTTTCGTGCACAGGTGCCGTAGATGCGCACGAAAATCCGTCCGGAGCCGTTTCGAGCACCGAACTGCCTGAAGTGTTTTCCAGACCCTAGAAACTCCCCAAAAACGTTTTTTACCGAAAAACATCTCGAAATGTCCTAAAACGCGCATCTGAACATTTTCGTGCACAGGTGCCGTAGATGCGCACGAAAATCCGCCCGGAGCCGTTTCGAGCACCGAACTGCCTGAAGTGTTTTCCAGACCCTAGAAACTCCCCAAAACCGTTTTTAACCGAAAAGCATCTCGAAATGTCCTAAAACGCGCATCTGAACATTTTCGTGCACAGGTGCCGTAGATGCGCACGAAAATCCGCCCGGAGCCGTTTCGAGCACCGAACTGCCTGAAGTGTTTTCCAGACCCTAGAAACTCCCCAAAAACGTTTTTTACCGAAAAGCATCTCGAAATGTCCTAAAACGCGCATCTGAACATTTTCGTGCACAGGTGCCGTAGATGCGCACGAAAATCCGCCCGGAGCCGTTTCGAGCACCGAACTGCCTGAAGTGTTTTCCAGACCCTAGAAACTCCCCAAAACCGTTTTTAACCGAAAAGCATATCGAAATGTCCTAAAGCGCGCATCTGAACATTTTCGTGCACAGGTGCCGTAGATGCGCACGAAAATCCGTCCGGAGCCGTTTCCAGCGCCGAACTGCCTGCAGTGTTTTTCAGACCCTAGAAACTCCCCAAAACCGTTTTTAACCGAAAAGCATCTCGAAATGTTCTAAAACGCGCATCTGAACATTTTCGTGCACAGGTGCCGTAGATGCGCACGAAAATCCGCCCAGAGCCGTTTCGAGCACCGAACTGCCTGAAGTATTTTCCAGACCCTAGAAACTCCCCAAAACCGTTTTTAACCGAAAAGCATCTCGAAATGTCCTAAAACGCGCATCTGAACATTTTCGTGCACAGGTTCCGTAGATGCGCACGAAAATCCGTCCGGAGCCGTTTCCAGCGCCGAACTGCCTGCAGTGTTTTTCAGACCCTAGAAACTCCCCAAAACCGTTTTTAACCGAAAAGCATCTCGAAATGTTCTAAAACGCGCATCTGAACATTTTCGTGCACAGGTGCCGTAGATGCGCACGAAAATCCGCCCAGAGCCGTTTCGAGCACCGAACTGCCTGAAGTATTTTCCAGACCCTAGAAACTCCCCAAAACCGTTTTTAACCGAAAAGCATCTCGAAATGTCCTAAAACGCGCATCTGAACATTTTCGTGCACAGGTGCCGTAGATGCGCACGAAAATCCGTCCGGAGCCGTTTCGAGCACCGAACTGCCTGAAGTGTTTTCCAGACCCTAGAAACTCCCCAAAAACGTTTTTTACCGAAAAGCATCTCGAAATGTCCTAAAACGCGCATCTGAACATTTTCGTGCACGGGTGCCGTAGATGCGCACGAAAATCCGCCCGGAGCCGTTTCGAGCACCGAACTGCCTGAAGTGTTTTCCAGACCCTAGAAACTCCCCAAAACCGTTTTTAACCGAAAAGCATCTCGAAATGTCCTAAAACGCGCATCTGAACATTTTCGTGCACAGGTGCCGTAGATGCGCACGAAAATCCGCCTGGAGCCGTTTCGAGCACCGAACTGCCTGAAGTGTTTTCCAGACCCTAGAAACTCCCCAAAAACGTTTTTTACCGAAAAGCTTCTCGAAATGTCCTAAAACGCGCATCTGAACATTTTCGTGCACAGGTGCCGTAGATGCGCACGAAAATCCGCCCGGAGCCGTTTCGAGCACCGAACTGCCTGAAGTGTTTTCCAGACCCTAGAAACTCCCCAAAACCGTTTTTAACCGAAAAGCATATCGAAATGTCCTAAAGCGCGCATCTGAACATTTTCGTGCACAGGTGCCGTAGATGCGCACGAAAATCCGTCCGGAGCCGTTTCCAGCGCCGAACTGCCTGAAGTGTTTTTCAGAGCCTAGAAACTCCCCAAAACCGTTTTTAACCGAAAAGCATCTCGAGATGTCCTAAAACGCGCATCTGAACATTTTCGTGCACAGGTGCAGTAGATGCGCACGAAAATCCGTCCGGAGCCGTTTCCAGCGCCGAACTGCCTGAAGTGTTTTTCAGACCCTAGAAACTCCCCAAAACCGTTTTTAACCGAAAAGCATCTCGAAATGTCCTAAAACGCGCATCTGAACATTTTCGTGCACAGGTGCCGTAGATGCGCACGAAAATCCGTCCGGAGCCGTTTCGAGCACCGAACTGCCTGAAGTGTTTTCCAGACCCTAGAAACTCCCCAAAACCGTTTTTAACCGAAAAGCATCTCGAAATGTCCTAAAACGCGCATCTGAACATTTTCGTGCACAGGTGCCGTAGATGCGCACGAAAATCCGTCCGGAGCCGTTTCGAGCACCGAACTGCCTGAAGTGTTTTCCAGACCCTAGAAACTCCCCAAAACCGTTTTTAACCGAAAAGCATCTCGAAATGTCCTAAAACGCGCATCTGAACATTTTCGTGCACAGGTGCCGTAGATGCGCACGAAAATCCGCCCGGAGCCGTTTCGAGCACCGAACTGCCTGAAGTGTTTTCCAGACCCTAGAAACTCCCCAAAACCGTTTTTAACCGAAAAGCATCTCGAAATGTCCTAAAACGCGCATCTGAACATTTTCGTGCACAGGTGCCGTAGATGCGCACGAAAATCCGCCCGGAGCCGTTTCGAGCACCGAACTGCCTGAAGTGTTTTCCAGACCCTAGAAACTCCCCAAAAACGTTTTTTACCGAAAAGCTTCTCGAAATGTCCTAAAACGCGCATCTGAACATTTTCGCGCACAGGTGCAGTAGATGCGCACGAAAATCCGTCCGGAGCCGTTTCCAGCGCCGAACTGCCTGAAGTGTTTTTCAGACCCTAGAAACTCCCCAAAACCGTTTTTAACCGAGAAGCATCTCGAAATGTCCTAAAACGCGCATCTGAACATTTTCGTGCACAGGTGCCGTAGATGCGCACGAAAATCCGCCCGGAGCCGTTTCGAGCACCGAACTGCCTGAAGTGTTTTCCAGACCCTAGAAACTCCCCAAAACCGTTTTTAACCGAAAAGCATATCGAAATGTCCTAAAGCGCGCATCTGAACATTTTCGTGCACAGGTGCCGTAGATGCGCACGAAAATCCGTCCGGAGCCGTTTCCAGCGCCGAACTGCCTGAAGTGTTTTTCAGAGCCTAGAAACTCCCCAAAACCGTTTTTAACCGAAAAGCATCTCGAGATGTCCTAAAACGCGCATCTGAACATTTTCGTGCACAGGTGCAGTAGATGCGCACGAAAATCCGTCCGGAGCCGTTTCCAGCGCCGAACTGCCTGCAGTGTTTTTCAGACCCTAGAAACTCCCCAAAACCGTTTTTAACCGAAAAGCATCTCGAAATGTCCTAAAACGCGCATCTGAACATTTTCGTGCACAGGTGCCGTAGATGCGCACGAAAATCCGCCCCGAGCCGTTTCGAGCACCGAACTGCCTGAAGTATTTTCCAGACCCTAGAAACTCCCCAAAACCGTTTTTAACCGAAAAGCATCTCGAAATGTCCTAAAACGCGCATCTGAACATTTTCGTGCACAGGTGCCGTAGATGCGCACGAAAATCCGTCCGGAGCCGTTTCGAGCACCGAACTGCCTGAAGTGTTTTCCAGACCCTAGAAACTCCCCAAAACCGTTTTTAACCGAAAAGCATCTCGAAATGTCCTAAAACGCGCATCTGAACATTTTCGTGCACAGGTGCCGTAGATGCGCACGAAAATCCGCCCGGAGCCGTTTCGAGCACCGAACTGCCTGAAGTGTTTTCCAGACCCTAGAAACTCCCCAAAACCGTTTTTAACCGAAAAGCATCTCGAAATGTCCTAAAACGCGCATCTGAACATTTTCGTGCACAGGTGCCGTAGATGCGTACGAAAATCCGCCCGGAGCCGTTTCGAGCACCGAACTGCCTGAAGTGTTTTCCAGACCCTAAAAACTCCCCAAAAACGTTTTTTACCGAAAAGCTTCTCGAAATGTCCTAAAACGCGCATCTGAACATTTTCGTACACAGGTGCCGTAGATGCGCACGAAAATCCGCCCGGAGCCGTTTCGAGCACCGAACTGCCGGAAGTGTTTTCCAGACCCTAGAAACTCCCCAAAACCGTTTTTAACCGAAAAGCATATCGAAATGTCCTAAAGCGCGCATCTGAACATTTTCGTGCACAGGTGCCGTAGATGCGCACGAAAATCCGTCCGGAGCCGTTTCCAGCGCCGAACTGCCTGAAGTGTTTTTCAGAGCCTAGAAACTCCCCAAAACCGTTTTTAACCGAAAAGCATCTCGAGATGTCCTAAAACGCGCATCTGAACATTTTCGTGCACAGGTGCAGTAGATGCGCACGAAAATCCGTCCGGAGCCGTTTCCAGCGCCGAACTGCCTGAAGTGTTTTTCAGACCCTAGAAACTCCCCAAAACCGTTTTTAACCGAAAAGCATCTCGAAATGTCCTAAAAAGCGCATCTGAACATTTTCGTGCACAGGTGCCGTAGATGCGCACGAAAATCCGTCCGGAGCCGTTTCGAGCACCGAACTGCCTGAAGTGTTTTCCAGACCCTAGAAACTCCCCAAAACCGTTTTTAACCGAAAAGCATCTCGAAATGTCCTAAAACGCGCATCTGAACATTTTCGTGCACAGGTGCCGTAGATGCGCACGAAAATCCGTCCGGAGTCGTTTCGAGCACCGAACTGCCTGAAGTGTTTTCCAGACCCTAGAAACTCCCCAAAACCGTTTTTAACCGAAAAGCATCTCGAAATGTCCTAAAACGCGCATCTGAACATTTTCGTGCACAGGTGCCGTAGATGCGCACGAAAATCCGCCCGGAGCCGTTTCGAGCACCGAACTGCCTGAAGTGTTTTCCAGACCCTAGAAACTCCCCAAAACCGTTTTTAACCGAAAAGCATCTCGAAATGTCCTAAAACGCGCATCTGAACATTTTCGTGCACAGGTGCCGTAGATGCGCACGAAAATCCGTCCGGAGCCGTTTCGAGCACCGAACTGCCTGAAGTGTTTTCCAGACCCTAGAAACTCCCCAAAACCGTTTTTAACCTAAAAGCATATCGAAATGTCCTAAAACGCGCATCTGAACATTTTCGTGCACAGGTGCCGTAGATGCGCACGAAAATCCGTCCGGAGCCGTTTCCAGCGCCGAACTGCCTGAAGTGTTTTTCAGACCCTAGAAACTCCCCAAAACCGTTTTTAACCGAAAAGCATCTCGAGATGTCCTAAAACGCGCCTCTGAACATTTTCGCGCACAGGTGCAGTAGATGCGCACGAAAATCCGTCCGGAGCCGTTTCCAGCGCCGAACTGCCTGAAGTGTTTTTCAGACCCTAGAAACTCCCCAAAACCGTTTTTAACCGAGAAGCATCTCGAAATGTCCTAAAACGCGCATCTGAACATTTTCGTGCACAGGTACCGTAGATGCGCACGAAAATCCGCCCGGAGCCGTTTCGAGCACCGAACTGCCTGAAGTGTTTTCCAGACCCTAGAAACTCCCCAAAACCGTTTTTAACCGAAAAACATCTCGAAATGTCCTAAAACGCGCATCTGAACATTTTCGTGCACAGGTAACGTAGATGCGCACGAAAATCCGCCCGGAGCCGTTTCGAGCACCGAACTGCCTGAAGTGTTTTCCAGACCCTAGAAACTCCCCAAAACCGTTTTTAACCGAAAAGCATCTCGAAATGTCCTAAAACGCGCATCTGAACATTTTCGTGCACAGGTGCCGTAGATGCGCACGAAAATCCGTCCGGAGCCGTTTCGAGCACCGAACTGCCCGAAGTGTTTTCCAGACCGTAGAAACTCCCCAAAACCGTTTTTAACCGAAAAGCATCTCGAAATGTCCTAAAACGCGCATCTGAACATTTTCGTGCACAGGTGCCGTAGATGCGCACGAAAATCCGTCCGGAGCCGTTTCGAGCACCGAACTGCCTGAAGTGTTTTCCAGACCCTAGAAACTCACCAAAACCGTTTTTAACCGAAAAGCATCTCGAAATGTCCTAAAACGCGCATCTGAACATTTTCGTGCACAGGTGCCGTAGATGCGCACGAAAATCCGTCCGGAGCCGTTTCGAGCACCGAACTGCCTGAAGTGTTTTCCAGACCCTAGAAACTCACCAAAACCGTTTTTAACCGAAAAGCATCTCGAAATGTCCTAAAACGCGCATCTGAACATTTTCGTGCACAGGTGCCGTAGATGCGCACGAAAATCCGTCCGGAGCCGTTTCGAGCGCCAAACTGCCTGAAGTGTTTTCCAGACCCTAGAAACTCCCCAAAACCGTTTTTAACCTAAAAGCATATCGAAATGTCCTAAAACGCGCATCTGAACATTTTCGTGCACAGGTGCCGTAGATGCGCACGAAAATCCGTCCGGAGCCGTTTCCAGCGCCGAACTGCCTGAAGTGTTTTTCAGACCCTAGAAACTCCCCAAAACCGTTTTTAACCGAAAAGCATCTCGAGATGTCCTAAAACGCGCCTCTGAACATTTTCGTACACAGGTGCAGTAGATGCGCACGAAAATCCGTCCGGAGCCGTTTCCAGCGCCGAACTGCCTGAAGTGTTTTTCAGACCCTAGAAACTCCCCAAAACCGTTTTTAACCGAAAAGCATCTCGAAATGTCCTAAAACGCGCATCTGAACATTTTCGTGCACAGGTGCCGTAGATGCGCACGAAAATCCGCCCGGAGCCGTTTCGAGCACCGAACTGCCTGAAGTGTTTTCCAGACCCTAGAAACTCCCCAAAACCGTTTTTAACCGAAAAGCATCTCGAAATGTCCTAAAACGCGCATCTGAACATTTTCGTGCACAGGTGCCGTAGATGCGCACGAAAATCCGTCCGGAGCCGTTTCGAGCACCGAACTGCCTGAAGTGTTTTCCAGACCCTAGAAACTCCCCAAAACCGTTTTTAACCTAAAAGCATATCGAAATGTCCTAAAACGCGCATCTGAACATTTTCGTGCACAGGTGCCGTAGATGCGCATGAAAATCCGTCCGGAGCCGTTTCCAGCGCCGAACTGCCTGAAGTGTTTTTCAGACCCTAGAAACTCCCCAAAACCGTTTTTAACCGAAAAGCATCTCGAGATGTCCTAAAACGCGCCTCTGAACATTTTCGCGCACAGGTGCAGTAGATGCGCACGAAAATCCGTCCGGAGCCGTTTCCAGCGCCGAACTGCCTGAAGTGTTTTTCAGACCCTAGAAACTCCCCAAAACCGTTTTTAACCGAGAAGCATCTCGAAATGTCCTAAAACGCGCATCTGAACATTTTCGTGCACAGGTGCCGTAGATGCGCACGAAAATCCGCCCGGAGCCGTTTCGAGTACCGAACTGCCTGAAGTGTTTTCCAGACCCTAGAAACTCCCCAAAACCGTTTTTAACCGAAAAACATCTCGAAATGTCCTAAAACGCGCATCTGAACATTTTCGTGCACAGGTAACGTAGATGCGCACGAAAATCCGCCCGGAGCCGTTTCGAGCACCGAACTGCCTGAAGTGTTTTCCAGACCCTAGAAACTCCCCAAAACCGTTTTTAACCGAAAAGCATCTCGAAATGTCCTAAAACGCGCATCTGAACATTTTCGTGCACAGGTGCCGTAGATGCGCACGAAAATCCGTCCGGAGCCGTTTCGAGCACCGAACTGCCCGAAGTGTTTTCCAGACCCTAGAAACTCCCCAAAACCGTTTTTAACCGAAAAGCATCTCGAAATGTCCTAAAACGCGCATCTGAACATTTTCGTGCACAGGTGCCGTAGATGCGCACGAAAATCCGTCCGGAGCCGTTTCGAGCACCGAACTGCCTGAAGT
Source organism: Umbellularia californica (assembly GCA_028538565.1). NCBI lineage: Eukaryota > Viridiplantae > Streptophyta > Magnoliopsida > Laurales > Lauraceae > Umbellularia > Umbellularia californica. The sequence goes on along the minus strand of JAPQWN010000006.1, from coordinate 53,086,891 downwards.
GTTTTCCAGACCCTAGAAACTCACCAAAACCGTTTTTAACCGAAAAGCATCTCGAAATGTCCTAAAACGCGCATCTGAACATTTTCGTGCACAGGTGCCGTAGATGCGCACGAAAATCCGTCCGGAGCCGTTTCGAGCACCGAACTGCCTGAAGTGTTTTCCAGACCCTAGAAACTCACCAAAACCGTTTTTAACCGAAAAGCATCTCGAAATGTCCTAAAACGCGCATCTGAACATTTTCGTGCAAAGGTGCCGTAGATGCGCACGAAAATCCGTCCGGAGCCGTTTCGAGCGCCGAACTGCCTGAAGTGTTTTCCAGACCCTAGAAACTCCCCAAAACCGTTTTTAACCTAAAAGCATATCGAAATGTCCTAAAACGCGCATCTGAACATTTTCGTGCACAGGTGCCGTAGATGCGCACGAAAATCCGTCCGGAGCCGTTTCCAGCGCCGAACTGCCTGAAGTGTTTTTCAGACCCTAGAAACTCCCCAAAACCGTTTTTAACCGAAAAGCATCTCGAGATGTCCTAAAACGCGCCTCTGAACATTTTCGCGCACAGGTGCAGTAGATGCGCACGAAAATCCGTCCGGAGCCGTTTCGAGCGCCGAACTGCCTGAAGTGTTTTCCAGACCCTAGAAACTCCCCAAAACCGTTTTTAACCTAAAAGCATATCGAAATGTCCTAAAACGCGCATCTGAACATTTTCGTGCACAGGTGCCGTAGATGCGCACGAAAATCCGTCCGGAGCCATTTCCAGCGCCGAACTGCCTGAAGTGTTTTTCAGACCCTAGAAACTCCCCAAAACCGTTTTTAACCGAAAAGCATCTCGAGATGTCCTAAAACGCGCCTCTGAACATTTTCGTGCACAGGTGCAGTAGATGCGCACGAAAATCCGTCCGGAGCCGTTTCCAGCGCCGAACTGCCTGAAGTGTTTTTCAAACCCTAGAAACTCCCCAAAACCGTTTTTAACCGAAAAGCATCTCGAAATGTCCTAAAACGCGCATCTGAACATTTTCGTGCACAGGTGCCGTAGATGCGCACGAAAATCCGCCCGGAGCCGTTTCGAGCACCGAACTGCCTGAAGTGTATTCCAGACCCTAGAAACTCCCCAAAACCGTTTTTAACCGAAAAGCATCTCGAAATGTCCTAAAACGCGCATCTGAACATTTTCGTGCACAGGTGCCGTAGATGCGCACGAAAATCCGTCCGGAGCCGTTTCGTGCACCGAACTGCCTGAACTGTTTTCCAGACCCTAGAAACTCCCCAAAACCGTTTTTAACCGAAAAGCATCTCGAAATGTCCTAAAACGCGCATCTGAACTTTTTCGTGCACAGGTGCCGTAGATGCGTACGAAAATCCGTCCGGAGCCGTTTCGAGCACCGAACTGCCTGAAGTGTTTTCCAGACCCTAGAAACTCACCAAAACCGTTTTTAACCGAAAAGCATCTCGAAATGTCCTAAAACGCGCATCTGAACATTTTCGTGCACAGGTGCCGTAGATGCGTACGAAAATCCGTCCGGAGCCGTTTCGAGCACCGAACTGCCTGAAGTGTTTTCCAGACCCTAGAAACTCCCCAAAACCGTTTTTAACCGAAAAGCATCTCGAAATGTCCTAAAACGCGCATCTGAACATTTTCGTGCACAGGTGCCGTAGATGCGCACGAAAATCCGCCCGGAGCCGTTTCGAGCACCGAACTGCCTGAAGTGTTTTCCAGACCCTAGAAACTCCCCAAAACCGTTTTTAACCGAAAAGCATCTCGAAATGTCCTAAAACGCGCAACTGAACATTTTCGTGCACAGGTGCCGTAGATGCGTACGAAAATCCGTCCGGAGCCGTTTCAAGCAACGAACTGCCTGAAGTGTTTTCCAGACCCTAGAAACTCACCAAAACCGTTTTTAACCTAAAAGCATATCGAAATGTCCTAAAACGCGCATCTGAACATTTTCGTGCACAGGTGCCGTAGATGCGTACGAAAATCCGTCCGGAGCCGTTTCGAGCGCCGAACTGCCTGAAGTGTTTTCCAGACCCTAGAAACTCCCCAAAACCGTTTTTAACCTAAAAGCATATCGAAATGTCCTAAAACGCGCATCTGAACATTTTCGTGCACAGGTGCCGTAGATGCGCACGAAAATCCGTCCGGAGCCGTTTCCAGCGCCGAACTGCCTGAAGTGTTTTTCAGACCCTAGAAACTCCCCAAAACCGTTTTTAACCGAAAAGCATCTCGAGATGTCCTAAAACGCGCCTCTGAACATTTTCGCGCACAGGTGCAGTAGATGCGCACGAAAATCCGTCCGGAGCCGTTTCGACTGCCGAACTGCCTGAAGTGTTTTCCAGACCCTAGAAACTCCCCAAAACCGTTTTTAACCTAAAAGCATATCGAAATGTCCTAAAACGCGCATCTGAACATTTTCGTGCACAGGTGCCGTAGATGCGCACGAAAATCCGTCCGGAGCCATTTCCAGCGCCGAACTGCCTGAAGTGTTTTTCAGACCCTAGAAACTCCCCAAAACCGTTTTTAACCGAAAAGCATCTCGAGATGTCCTAAAACGCGCCTCTGAACATTTTCGTGCACAGGTGCAGTAGATGCGCACGAAAATCCGTCCGGAGCCGTTTCCAGCGCCGAACTGCCTGAAGAGTTTTTCAAACCCTAGAAACTCCCCAAAACCGTTTTTAACCGAAAAGCATCTCGAAATGTCCTAAAACGCGCATCTGAACATTTTCGTGCACAGGTGCCGTAGATGCGCACGAAAATCCGCCCGGAGCCGTTTCGAGCACCGAACTGCCTGAAGTGTTTTCCAGACCCTAGAAACTCCCCAAAACCGTTTTTAACCGAAAAACATCTCGAAATGTCCTAAAACGCGCATCTGAACATTTTCGTGCACAGGTGCCGTAGATGCGCACGAAAATCCGTCCGGAGCCGTTTCGAGCACCGAACTGCCTGAAGTGTTTTCCAGACCCTAGAAACTCCCCAAAACCGTTTTTAACCGAAAAGCATCTCGAAATGTCCTAAAACGCGCATCTGAACATTTTCGTGCACAGGTGCCGTAGATGCGAACGAAAATCCGTCCGGAGCCGTTTCGAGCACCGAACTGCCTGAACTGTTTTCCAGACCCTAGAAACTCCCCAAAACCGTTTTTAACCGAAAAGCATCTCGAAATGTCCTAAAACGCGCATCTGAACTTTTTCGTGCACAGGTGCCGTAGATGCGCACGAAAATCCGTCCGGAGCCGTTTCGAGCACCGAACTGCCTGAAGTGTTTTCCAGACCCTAGAAACTCACCAAAACCGTTTTTAACCGAAAAGCATCTCGAAATGTCCTAAAACGCGCATCTGAACATTTTCGTGCACAGGTGCCGTAGATGCGTACGAAAATCCGTCCGGAGCCGTTTCGAGCACCGAACTGCCTGAAGTGTTTTCCAGACCCTAGAAACTCCCCAAAACCGTTTTTAACCGAAAAGCATCTCGAAATGTCCTAAAACGCGCATCTGAACATTTTCGTGCACAGGTGCCGTAGATGCGCACGAAAATCCGCCCGGAGCCGTTTCGAGCACCGAACTGCCTGAAGTGTTTTCCAGACCCTAGAAACTCCCCAAAACCGTTTTTAACCGAAAAGCATCTCGAAATGTCCTAAAACGCGCAACTGAACATTTTCGTGCACAGGTGCCGTAGATGCGCACGAAAATCCGTCCGGAGCCGTTTCAAGCAACGAACTGCCTGAAGTGTTTTCCAGACCCTAGAAACTCACCAAAACCGTTTTTAACCGAAAAGCATCTCGAAATGTCCTAAAACGCGCATCTGAACATTTTCGTGCACAGGTGCCGTAGATGCGCACGAAAATCCGTCCGGAGCCGTTTCGAGCACCGAACTGCCTGAAGTGTTTTCCAGACCCTAGAAACTCCCCAAAACCGTTTTTAACCGAAAAGCATCTCGAAATGTCCTAAAACGCGCATCTGAACATTTTCGTGCACAGGTGCCGTAGATGCGCACGAAAATCCGCCCGGAGCCGTTTCGAGCACCGAACTGCCTGAAGTGTTTTCCAGACCCTAGAAACTCCCCAAAACCGTTTTTAACCTAAAAGCATATCGAAATGTCCTAAAACGCGCATCTGAACATTTTCGTGCACAGGTGCCGTAGATGCGCATGAAAATCCGTCCGGAGCCGTTTCCAGCGCCGAACTGCCTGAAGTGTTTTTCAGACCCTAGAAACTCCCCAAAACCGTTTTTAACCGAAAAGCATCTCGAGATGTCCTAAAACGCGCCTCTGAACATTTTCGCGCACAGGTGCAGAAGATGCGCACGAAAATCCGTCCGGAGCCGTTTCCAGCGCCGAACTGCCTGAAGTGTTTTTCAGACCCTAGAAACTCCCCAAAACCGTTTTTAACCGAGAAGCATCTCGAAATGTCCTAAAACGCGCATCTGAACATTTTCGTGCACAGGTGCCGTAGATGCGCACGAAAATCCGCCCGGAGCCGTTTCGAGCACCGAACTGCCTGAAGTGTTTTCCAGACCCTAGAAACTCCCCAAAACCGTTTTTAACCTAAAAGCATATCGAAATGTCCTAAAACGCGCATCTGAACATTTTCGTGCACAGGTGCCGTAGATGCGCACGAAAATCCGTCCGGAGCCATTTCCAGCGCCGAACTGCCTGAAGTGTTTTTCAGACCCTAGAAACTCCCCAAAACCGTTTTTAACCGAAAAGCATCTCGAGATGTCCTAAAACGCGCCTCTGAACATTTTCGTGCACAGGTGCAGTAGATGCGCACGAAAATCCGTCCGGAGCCGTTTCCTGCGCCGAACTGCCTGAAGAGTTTTTCAAACCCTAGAAACTCCCCAAAACCGTTTTTAACCGAAAAGCATCTCGAAATGTCCTAAAACGCGCATCTGAACATTTTCGTGCACAGGTGCCGTAGATGCGCACGAAAATCCGCCCGGAGCCGTTTCGAGCACCGAACTGCCTGAAGTGTTTTCCAGACCCTAGAAACTCCCCAAAACCGTTTTTAACCGAAAAACATCTCGAAATGTCCTAAAACGCGCATCTGAACATTTTCGTGCACAGGTGCCGTAGATGCGCACGAAAATCCGTCCGGAGCCGTTTCGAGCACCGAACTGCCTGAAGTGTTTTCCAGACCCTAGAAACTCCCCAAAACCGTTTTTAACCGAAAAGCATCTCGAAATGTCCTAAAACGCGCATCTGAACATTTTCGTGCACAGGTGCCGTAGATGCGAACGAAAATCCGTCCGGAGCCGTTTCGAGCACCGAACTGCCTGAACTGTTTTCCAGACCCTAGAAACTCCCCAAAACCGTTTTTAACCGAAAAGCATCTCGAAATGTCCTAAAACGCGCATCTGAACTTTTTCGTGCACAGGTGCCGTAGATGCGCACGAAAATCCGTCCGGAGCCGTTTCGAGCACCGAACTGCCTGAAGTGTTTTCCAGACCCTAGAAACTCACCAAAACCGTTTTTAACCGAAAAGCATCTCGAAATGTCCTAAAACGCGCATCTGAACATTTTCGTGCACAGGTGCCGTAGATGCGTACGAAAATCCGTCCGGAGCCGTTTCGAGCACCGAACTGCCTGAAGTGTTTTCCAGACCCTAGAAACTCCCCAAAACCGTTTTTAACCGAAAAGCATCTCGAAATGTCCTAAAACGCGCATCTGAACATTTTCGTGCACAGGTGCCGTAGATGCGCACGAAAATCCGCCCGGAGCCGTTTCGAGCACCGAACTGCCTGAAGTGTTTTCCAGACCCTAGAAACTCCCCAAAACCGTTTTTAACCGAAAAGCATCTCCAAATGTCCTAAAACGCGCAACTGAACATTTTCGTGCACAGGTGCCGTAGATGCGCACGAAAATCCGTCCGGAGCCGTTTCAAGCAACGAACTGCCTGAAGTGTTTTCCAGACCCTAGAAACTCACCAAAACCGTTTTTAACCGAAAAGCATCTCGAAATGTCCTAAAACGCGCATCTGAACATTTTCGTGCACAGGTGCCGTAGATGCGCACGAAAATCCGTCCGGAGCCGTTTCGAGCACCGAACTGCCTGAAGTGTTTTCCAGACCCTAGAAACTCCCCAAAACCGTTTTTAACCGAAAAGCATCTCGAAATGTCCTAAAACGCGCATCTGAACATTTTCGTGCACAGGTGCCGTAGATGCGAACGAAAATCCGTCCGGAGCCGTTTCGAGCACCGAACTGCCTGAACTGTTTTCCAGACCCTAGAAACTCCCCAAAACCGTTTTTAACCGAAAAGCATCTCGAAATGTCCTAAAACGCGCATCTGAACTTTTTCGTGCACAGGTGCCGTAGATGCGCACGAAAATCCGTCCGGAGCCGTTTCGAGCACCGAACTGCCTGAAGTGTTTTCCAGACCCTAGAAACTCACCAAAACCGTTTTTAACCGAAAAGCATCTCGAAATGTCCTAAAACGCGCATCTGAACATTTTCGTGCACAGGTGCCGTAGATGCGTACGAAAATCCGTCCGGAGCCGTTTCGAGCACCGAACTGCCTGAAGTGTTTTCCAGACCCTAGAAACTCCCCAAAACCGTTTTTAACCGAAAAGCATCTCGAAATGTCCTAAAACGCGCATCTGAACATTTTCGTGCACAGGTGCCGTAGATGCGCACGAAAATCCGCCCGGAGCCGTTTCGAGCACCGAACTGCCTGAAGTGTTTTCCAGACCCTAGAAACTCCCCAAAACCGTTTTTAACCGAAAAGCATCTCGAAATGTCCTAAAACGCGCAACTGAACATTTTCGTGCACAGGTGCCGTAGATGCGCACGAAAATCCGTCCGGAGCCGTTTCAAGCAACGAACTGCCTGAAGTGTTTTCCAGACCCTAGAAACTCACCAAAACCGTTTTTAACCGAAAAGCATCTCGAAATGTCCTAAAACGCGCATCTGAACATTTTCGTGCACAGGTGCCGTAGATGCGCACGAAAATCCGTCCGGAGCCGTTTCGAGCACCGAACTGCCTGAAGTGTTTTCCAGACCCTAGAAACTCCCCAAAACCGTTTTTAACCGAAAAGCATCTCGAAATGTCCTAAAACGCGCATCTGAACATTTTCGTGCACAGGTGCCGTAGATGCGCACGAAAATCCGCCCGGAGCCGTTTCGAGCACCGAACTGCCTGAAGTGTTTTCCAGACCCTAGAAACTCCCCAAAACCGTTTTTAACCTAAAAGCATATCGAAATGTCCTAAAACGCGCATCTGAACATTTTCGTGCACAGGTGCCGTAGATGCGCATGAAAATCCGTCCGGAGCCGTTTCCAGCGCCGAACTGCCTGAAGTGTTTTTCAGACCCTAGAAACTCCCCAAAACCGTTTTTAACCGAAAAGCATCTCGAGATGTCCTAAAACGCGCCTCTGAACATTTTCGCGCACAGGTGCAGAAGATGCGCACGAAAATCCGTCCGGAGCCGTTTCCAGCGCCGAACTGCCTGAAGTGTTTTTCAGACCCTAGAAACTCCCCAAAACCGTTTTTAACCGAGAAGCATCTCGAAATGTCCTAAAACGCGCATCTGAACATTTTCGTGCACAGGTGCCGTAGATGCGCACGAAAATCCGCCCGGAGCCGTTTCGAGCACCGAACTGCCTGAAGTGTTTTCCAGACCCTAGAAACTCCCCAAAACCGTTTTTAACCTAAAAGCATATCGAAATGTCCTAAAACGCGCATCTGAACATTTTCGTGCACAGGTGCCGTAGATGCGCACGAAAATCCGTCCGGAGCCATTTCCAGCGCCGAACTGCCTGAAGTGTTTTTCAGACCCTAGAAACTCCCCAAAACCGTTTTTAACCGAAAAGCATCTCGAGATGTCCTAAAACGCGCCTCTGAACATTTTCGCGCACAGGTGCAGTAGATGCGCACGAAAATCCGTCCGGAGCCGTTTCCTGCGCCGAACTGCCTGAAGAGTTTTTCAAACCCTAGAAACTCCCCAAAACCGTTTTTAACCGAAAAGCATCTCGAAATGTCCTAAAACGCGCATCTGAACATTTTCGTGCACAGGTGCCGTAGATGCGCACGAAAATCCGCCCGGAGCCGTTTCGAGCACCGAACTGCCTGAAGTGTTTTCCAGACCCTAGAAACTCCCCAAAACCGTTTTTAACCTAAAAGCATATCGAAATGTCCTAAAACGCGCATCTGAACATTTTCGTGCACAGGTGCCGTAGATGCGCACGAAAATCCGTCCGGAGCCATTTCCAGCGCCGAACTGCCTGAAGTGTTTTTCAGACCCTAGAAACTCCCCAAAACCGTTTTTAACCGAAAAGCATCTCGAGATGTCCTAAAACGCGCCTCTGAACATTTTCGTGCACAGGTGCAGTAGATGCGCACGAAAATCCGTCCGGAGCCGTTTCCTGCGCCGAACTGCCTGAAGAGTTTTTCAAACCCTAGAAACTCCCCAAAACCGTTTTTAACCGAGAAGCATCTCGAAATGTCCTAAAACGCGCATCTGAACATTTTCGTGCACAGGTGCCGTAGATGCGCACGAAAATCCGCCCGGAGCCGTTTCGAGCACCGAACTGCCTGAAGTGTTTTCCAGACCCTAGAAACTCCCCAAAACCGTTTTTAACCGAAAAGCATCTCGAAATGTCCTAAAACGCGCATCTGAACATTTTCGTGCACAGGTGCCGTAGATGCGCACGAAAATCCGTCCGGAGCCGTTTCGAGCACCGAACTGCCCGAAGTGTTTTCCAGACCCTAGAAACTCCCCAAAACCGTTTTTAACCGAAAAGCATCTCGAAATGTCCTAAAACGCGCATCTGAACATTTTCGTGCACAGGTGCCGTAGATGCGCACGAAAATCCGTCCGGAGCCGTTTCGAGCACCGAACTGCCTGAAGTGTTTTCCAGACCCTAGAAACTCACCAAAACCGTTTTTAACCGAAAAGCATCTCGAAATGTCCTAAAACGCGCATCTGAACATTTTCGTGCACAGGTGCCGTAGATGCGCACGAAAATCCGTCCGGAGCCGTTTCGAGCACCGAACTGCCTGAAGTGTTTTCCAGACCCTAGAAACTCACCAAAACCGTTTTTAACCGAAAAGCATCTCGAAATGTCCTAAAACGCGCATCTGAACATTTTCGTGCACAGGTGCCGTAGATGCGCACGAAAATCCGTCCGGAGCCGTTTCGAGCGCCGAACTGCCTGAAGTGTTTTCCAGACCCTAGAAACTCCCCAAAACCGTTTTTAACCTAAAAGCATATCGAAATGTCCTAAAACGCGCATCTGAACATTTTCGTGCACAGGTGCCGTAGATGCGCACGAAAATCCGTCCGGAGCCGTTTCCAGCGCCGAACTGCCTGAAGTGTTTTTCAGACCCTAGAAACTCCCCAAAACCGTTTTTAACCGAAAAGCATCTCGAGATGTCCTAAAACGCGCCTCTGAACATTTTCGCGCACAGGTGCAGTAGATGCGCACGAAAATCCGTCCGGAGCCGTTTCGAGCGCCGAACTGCCTGAAGTGTTTTCCAGACCCTAGAAACTCCCCAAAACCGTTTTTAACCTAAAAGCATATCGAAATGTCCTAAAACGCGCATCTGAACATTTTCGTGCACAGGTGCCGTAGATGCGCACGAAAATCCGTCCGGAGCCATTTCCAGCGCCGAACTGCCTGAAGTGTTTTTCAGACCCTAGAAACTCCCCAAAACCGTTTTTAACCGAAAAGCATCTCGAGATGTCCTAAAACGCGCCTCTGAACATTTTCGTGCACAGGTGCAGTAGATGCGCACGAAAATCCGTCCGGAGCCGTTTCCAGCGCCGAACTGCCTAAAGTGTTTTTCAAACCCTAGAAACTCCCCAAAACCGTTTTTAACCGAAAAGCATCTCGAAATGTCCTAAAACGCGCATCTGAACATTTTCGTGCACAGGTGCCGTAGATGCGCACGAAAATCCGCCCGGAGCCGTTTCGAGCACCGAACTGCCTGAAGTGTTTTCCAGACCCTAGAAACTCCCCAAAACCGTTTTTAACCGAAAAACATCTCGAAATGTCCTAAAACGCGCATCTGAACATTTTCGTGCACAGGTGCCGTAGATGCGCACGAAAATCCGTCCGGAGCCGTTTCGAGCACCGAACTGCCTGAAGTGATTTCCAGACCCTAGAAACTCCCCAAAACCGTTTTTAACCGAAAAGCATCTCGAAATGTCCTAAAACGCGCATCTGAACATTTTCGTGCACAGGTGCCGTAGATGCGCACGAAAATCCGTCCGGAGCCGTTTCGAGCACCGAACTGCCTGAACTGTTTTCCAGACCCTAGAAACTCCCCAAAACCGTTTTTAACCGAAAAGCATCTCGAAATGTCCTAAAACGCGCATCTGAACTTTTTCGTGCACAGGTGCCGTAGATGCGCACGAAAATCCGTCCGGAGCCGTTTCGAGCACCGAACTGCCTGAAGTGTTTTCCAGACCCTAGAAACTCACCAAAACCGTTTTTAACCGAAAAGCATCTCGAAATGTCCTAAAACGCGCATCTGAACATTTTCGTGCACAGGTGCCGTAGATGCGTACGAAAATCCGTCCGGAGCCGTTTCGAGCACCGAACTGCCTGAAGTGTTTTCCAGACCCTAGAAACTCCCCAAAACCGTTTTTAACCTAAAAGCATATCGAAATGTCCTAAAACGCGCATCTGAACATTTTCGTGCACAGGTGCCGTAGATGCGCATGAAAATCCGTCCGGAGCCGTTTCCAGCGCCGAACTGCCTGAAGTGTTTTTCAGACCCTAGAAACTCCCCAAAACCGTTTTTAACCGAAAAGCATCTCGAGATGTCCTAAAACGCGCCTCTGAACATTTTCGCGCACAGGTGCAGAAGATGCGCACGAAAATCCGTCCGGAGCCGTTTCCAGCGCCGAACTGCCTGAAGTGTTTTTCAGACCCTAGAAACTCCCCAAAACCGTTTTTAACCGAGAAGCATCTCGAAATGTCCTAAAACGCGCATCTGAACATTTTCGTGCACAGGTGCCGTAGATGCGCACGAAAATCCGCCCGGAGCCGTTTCGAGCACCGAACTGCCTGAAGTGTTTTCCAGACCCTAGAAACTCTCCAAAACCGTTTTTAACCGAAAAACATCTCGAAATGTCCTAAAACGCGCATCTGAACATTTTCGTGCACAGGTTACGTAGATGCGCACGAAAATCCGCCCGGAGCCGTTTCGAGCACCGAACTGCCTGAAGTGTTTTCCAGACCCTAGAAACTCACCAAAACCGTTTTTAACCGAAAAGCATCTCGAAATGTCCTAAAACGCGCATCTGAACATTTTCGTGCACAGGTGCCGTAGATGCGCACGAAAATCCGTCCGGAGCCGTTTCGAGCACCGAACTGCCTGAAGTGTTTTCCAGACCCTAGAAACTCACCAAAACCGTTTTTAACCGAAAAGCATCTCGAAATGTCCTAAAACGCGCATCTGAACATTTTCGTGCACAGGTGCCGTAGATGCGCACGAAAATCCGTCCGGAGCCGTTTCGAGCACCGAACTGCCTGAAGTGTTTTCCAGACCCTAGAAACTCCCCAAAACCGTTTTTAACCGAAAAGCATCTCGAAATGTCCTAAAACGCGCATCTGAACATTTTCGTGCACAGGTGCCGTAGATGCGCACGAAAATCCGCCCGGAGCCGTTTCGAGCACCGAACTGCCTGAAGTGTTTTCCAGACCCTAGAAACTCCCCAAAACCGTTTTTAACCTAAAAGCATATCGAAATGTCCTAAAACGCGCATCTGAACATTTTCGTGCACAGGTGCCGTAGATGCGCATGAAAATCCGTCCGGAGCCGTTTCCAGCGCCGAACTGCCTGAAGTGTTTTTCAGACCCTAGAAACTCCCCAAAACCGTTTTTAACCGAAAAGCATCTCGAGATGTCCTAAAACGCGCCTCTGAACATTTTCGCGCACAGGTGCAGAAGATGCGCACGAAAATCCGTCCGGAGCCGTTTCCAGCGCCGAACTGCCTGAAGTGTTTTTCAGACCCTAGAAACTCCCCAAAACCGTTTTTAACCGAGAAGCATCTCGAAATGTCCTAAAACGCGCATCTGAACATTTTCGTGCACAGGTGCCGTAGATGCGCACGAAAATCCGCCCGGAGCCGTTTCGAGCACCGAACTGCCTGAAGTGTTTTCCAGACCCTAGAAACTCCCCAAAACCGTTTTTAACCTAAAAGCATATCGAAATGTCCTAAAACGCGCATCTGAACATTTTCGTGCACAGGTGCCGTAGATGCGCACGAAAATCCGTCCGGAGCCATTTCCAGCGCCGAACTGCCTGAAGTGTTTTTCAGACCCTAGAAACTCCCCAAAACCGTTTTTAACCGAAAAGCATCTCGAGATGTCCTAAAACGCGCCTCTGAACATTTTCGTGCACAGGTGCAGTAGATGCGCACGAAAATCCTTCCGGAGCCGTTTCCTGCGCCGAACTGCCTGAAGAGTTTTTCAAACCCTAGAAACTCCCCAAAACCGTTTTTAACCGAAAAGCATCTCGAAATGTCCTAAAACGCGCATCTGAACATTTTCGTGCACAGGTGCCGTAGATGCGCACGAAAATCCGCCCGGAGCCGTTTCGAGCACCGAACTGCCTGAAGTGTTTTCCAGACCCTAGAAACTCCCCAAAACCGTTTTTAACCTAAAAGCATATCGAAATGTCCTAAAACGCGCATCTGAACATTTTCGTGCACAGGTGCCGTAGATGCGCACGAAAATCCGTCCGGAGCCATTTCCAGCGCCGAACTGCCTGAAGTGTTTTTCAGACCCTAGAAACTCCCCAAAACCGTTTTTAACCGAAAAGCATCTCGAGATGTCCTAAAACGCGCCTCTGAACATTTTCGTGCACAGGTGCAGTAGATGCGCACGAAAATCCGTCCGGAGCCGTTTCCTGCGCCGAACTGCCTGAAGAGTTTTTCAAACCCTAGAAACTCCCCAAAACCGTTTTTAACCGAGAAGCATCTCGAAATGTCCTAAAACGCGCATCTGAACATTTTCGTGCACAGGTGCCGTAGATGCGCACGAAAATCCGCCCGGAGCCGTTTCGAGCACCGAACTGCCTGAAGTGTTTTCCAGACCCTAGAAACTCCCCAAAACCGTTTTTAACCGAAAAGCATCTCGAAATGTCCTAAAACGCGCATCTGAACATTTTCGTGCACAGGTGCCGTAGATGCGCACGAAAATCCGTCCGGAGCCGTTTCGAGCACCGAACTGCCCGAAGTGTTTTCCAGACCCTAGAAACTCCCCAAAACCGTTTTTAACCGAAAAGCATCTCGAAATGTCCTAAAACGCGCATCTGAACATTTTCGTGCACAGGTGCCGTAGATGCGCACGAAAATCCGTCCGGAGCCGTTTCGAGCACCGAACTGCCTGAAGTGTTTTCCAGACCCTAGAAACTCACCAAAACCGTTTTTAACCGAAAAGCATCTCGAAATGTCCTAAAACGCGCATCTGAACATTTTCGTGCACAGGTGCCGTAGATGCGCACGAAAATCCGTCCGGAGCCGTTTCGAGCACCGAACTGCCTGAAGTGTTTTCCAGACCCTAGAAACTCACCAAAACCGTTTTTAACCGAAAAGCATCTCGAAATGTCCTAAAACGCGCATCTGAACATTTTCGTGCACAGGTGCCGTAGATGCGCACGAAAATCCGTCCGGAGCCGTTTCGAGCGCCGAACTGCCTGAAGTGTTTTCCAGACCCTAGAAACTCCCCAAAACCGTTTTTAACCTAAAAGCATATCGAAATGTCCTAAAACGCGCATCTGAACATTTTCGTGCACAGGTGCCGTAGATGCGCACGAAAATCCGTCCGGAGCCGTTTCCAGCGCCGAACTGCCTGAAGTGTTTTTCAGACCCTAGAAACTCCCCAAAACCGTTTTTAACCGAAAAGCATCTCGAGATGTCCTAAAACGCGCCTCTGAACATTTTCGCGCACAGGTGCAGTAGATGCGCACGAAAATCCGTCCGGAGCCGTTTCGAGCGCCGAACTGCCTGAAGTGTTTTCCAGACCCTAGAAACTCCCCAAAACCGTTTTTAACCTAAAAGCATATCGAAATGTCCTAAAACGCGCATCTGAACATTTTCGTGCACAGGTGCCGTAGATGCGCACGAAAATCCGTCCGGAGCCATTTCCAGCGCCGAACTGCCTGAAGTGTTTTTCAGACCCTAGAAACTCCCCAAAACCGTTTTTAACCGAAAAGCATCTCGAGATGTCCTAAAACGCGCCTCTGAACATTTTCGTGCACAGGTGCAGTAGATGCGCACGAAAATCCGTCCGGAGCCGTTTCCAGCGCCGAACTGCCTAAAGTGTTTTTCAAACCCTAGAAACTCCCCAAAACCGTTTTTAACCGAAAAGCATCTCGAAATGTCCTAAAACGCGCATCTGAACATTTTCGTGCACAGGTGCCGTAGATGCGCACGAAAATCCGCCCGGAGCCGTTTCGAGCACCGAACTGCCTGAAGTGTTTTCCAGACCCTAGAAACTCCCCAAAACCGTTTTTAACCGAAAAACATCTCGAAATGTCCTAAAACGCGCATCTGAACATTTTCGTGCACAGGTGCCGTAGATGCGCACGAAAATCCGTCCGGAGCCGTTTCGAGCACCGAACTGCCTGAAGTGTTTTCCAGACCCTAGAAACTCCCCAAAACCGTTTTTAACCGAAAAGCATCTCGAAATGTCCTAAAACGCGCATCTGAACATTTTCGTGCACAGGTGCCGTAGATGCGCACGAAAATCCGTCCGGAGCCGTTTCGAGCACCGAACTGCCTGAACTGTTTTCCAGACCCTAGAAACTCCCCAAAACCGTTTTTAACCGAAAAGCATCTCGAAATGTCCTAAAACGCGCATCTGAACTTTTTCGTGCACAGGTGCCGTAGATGCGCACGAAAATCCGTCCGGAGCCGTTTCGAGCACCGAACTGCCTGAAGTGTTTTCCAGACCCTAGAAACTCACCAAAACCGTTTTTAACCGAAAAGCATCTCGAAATGTCCTAAAACGCGCATCTGAACATTTTCGTGCACAGGTGCCGTAGATGCGTACGAAAATCCGTCCGGAGCCGTTTCGAGCACCGAACTGCCTGAAGTGTTTTCCAGACCCTAGAAACTCCCCAAAACCGTTTTTAACCTAAAAGCATATCGAAATGTCCTAAAACGCGCATCTGAACATTTTCGTGCACAGGTGCCGTAGATGCGCATGAAAATCCGTCCGGAGCCGTTTCCAGCGCCGAACTGCCTGAAGTGTTTTTCAGACCCTAGAAACTCCCCAAAACCGTTTTTAACCGAAAAGCATCTCGAGATGTCCTAAAACGCGCCTCTGAACATTTTCGCGCACAGGTGCAGAAGATGCGCACGAAAATCCGTCCGGAGCCGTTTCCAGCGCCGAACTGCCTGAAGTGTTTTTCAGACCCTAGAAACTCCCCAAAACCGTTTTTAACCGAGAAGCATCTCGAAATGTCCTAAAACGCGCATCTGAACATTTTCGTGCACAGGTGCCGTAGATGCGCACGAAAATCCGCCCGGAGCCGTTTCGAGCACCGAACTGCCTGAAGTGTTTTCCAGACCCTAGAAACTCTCCAAAACCGTTTTTAACCGAAAAACATCTCGAAATGTCCTAAAACGCGCATCTGAACATTTTCGTGCACAGGTTACGTAGATGCGCACGAAAATCCGCCCGGAGCCGTTTCGAGCACCGAACTGCCTGAAGTGTTTTCCAGACCCTAGAAACTCACCAAAACCGTTTTTAACCGAAAAGCATCTCGAAATGTCCTAAAACGCGCATCTGAACATTTTCGTGCACAGGTGCCGTAGATGCGCACGAAAATCCGTCCGGAGCCGTTTCGAGCACCGAACTGCCTGAAGTGTTTTCCAGACCCTAGAAACTCACCAAAACCGTTTTTAACCGAAAAGCATCTCGAAATGTCCTAAAACGCGCATCTGAACATTTTCGTGCACAGGTGCCGTAGATGCGCACGAAAATCCGTCCGGAGCCGTTTCGAGCGCCGAACTGCCTGAAGTGTTTTCCAGACCCTAGAAACTCCCCAAAACCGTTTTTAACCTAAAAGCATATCGAAATGTCCTAAAACGCGCATCTGAACATTTTCGTGCACAGGTGCCGTAGATGCGCACGAAAATCCGTCCGGAGCCGTTTCCAGCGCCGAACTGCCTGAAGTGTTTTTCAGACCCTAGAAACTCCCCAAAACCGTTTTTAACCGAAAAGCATCTCGAGATGTCCTAAAACGCGCCTCTGAACATTTTCGCGCACAGGTGCAGTAGATGCGCACGAAAATCCGTCCGGAGCCGTTTCGAGCGCCGAACTGCCTGAAGTGTTTTCCAGACCCTAGAAACTCCCCAAAACCGTTTTTAACCTAAAAGCATATCGAAATGTCCTAAAACGCGCATCTGAACATTTTCGTGCACAGGTGCCGTAGATGCGCACGAAAATCCGTCCGGAGCCGTTTCCAGCGCCGAACTGCCTGAAGTGTTTTTCAGACCCTAGAAACTCCCCAAAACCGTTTTTAACCGAAAAGCATCTCGAGATGTCCTAAAACGCGCCTCTGAACATTTTCGCGCACAGGTGCAGTAGATGCGCACGAAAATCCGTCCGGAGCCGTTTCGAGCGCCGAACTGCCTGAAGTGTTTTCCAGACCCTAGAAACTCCCCAAAACCGTTTTTAACCTAAAAGCATATCGAAATGTCCTAAAACGCGCATCTGAACATTTTCGTGCACAGGTGCCGTAGATGCGCACGAAAATCCGTCCGGAGCCGTTTCGAGCACCGAACTGCCTGAAGTGTTTTCCAGACCCTAGAAACTCCCCAAAACCGTTTTTAACCTAAAAGCATATCGAAATGTCCTAAAACGCGCATCTGAACATTTTCGTGCACAGGTGCCGTAGATGCGCACGAAAATCCGTCCGGAGCCGTTTCCAGCGCCGAACTGCCTGAAGTGTTTTCCAGACCCTAGAAACTCCCCAAAACCGTTTTTAACCGAAAAGCATCTCGAAATGTCCTAAAACGCGCATCTGAACTTTTTCGTGCACAGGTGCCGTAGATGCGCACGAAAATCCGTCCGGAGCCGTTTCGAGCACCGAACTGCCTGAAGTGTTTTCCAGACCCTAGAAACTCACCAAAACCGTTTTTAACCGAAAAGCATCTCGAAATGTCCTAAAACGCGCATCTGAACATTTTCGTGCACAGGTGCCGTAGATGCGTACGAAAATCCGTCCGTAGCCGTTTCGAGCACCGAACTGCCTGAAGTGTTTTCCAGACCCTAGAAACTCCCCAAAACCGTTTTTAACCGAAAAGCATCTCGAAATGTCCTAAAACGCGCATCTGAACATTTTCGTGCACAGGTGCCGTAGATGCGCACGAAAATCCGTCCGGAGCCGTTTCGAGCACCGAACTGCCTGAAGTGTTTTCCAGACCCTAGAAACTCCCCAAAACCGTTTTTAACCGAAAAGCATCTCGAAATGTCCTAAAACGCGCATCTGAACATTTTCGTGCACAGGTGCCGTAGATGCGCACGAAAATCCGTCCGGAGCCGTTTCGAGCACCGAACTGCCTGAACTGTTTTCCAGACCCTAGAAACTCCCCAAAACCGTTTTTAACCGAAAAGCATCTCGAAATGTCCTAAAACGCGCATCTGAACTTTTTCGTGCACAGGTGCCGTAGATGCGCACGAAAATCCGTCCGGAGCCGTTTCGAGCACCGAACTGCCTGAAGTGTTTTCCAGACCCTAGAAACTCACCAAAACCGTTTTTAACCGAAAAGCATCTCGAAATGTCCTAAAACGCGCATCTGAACATTTTCGTGCACAGGTGCCGTAGATGCGTACGAAAATCCGTCCGGAGCCGTTTCGAGCACCGAACTGCCTGAAGTGTTTTCCAGACCCTAGAAACTCCCCAAAACCGTTTTTAACCGAAAAGCATCTCGAAATGTCCTAAAACGCGCATCTGAACATTTTCGTGCACAGGTGCCGTAGATGCGCACGAAAATCCGCCCGGAGCCGTTTCGAGCACCGAACTGCCTGAAGTGTTTTCCAGACCCTAGAAACTCCCCAAAACCGTTTTTAACCGAAAAGCATCTCGAAATGTCCTAAAACGCGCAACTGAACATTTTCGTGCACAGGTGCCGTAGATGCGCACGAAAATCCGTCCGGAGCCGTTTCAAGCAACGAACTGCCTGAAGTGTTTTCCAGACCCTAGAAACTCACCAAAACCGTTTTTAACCGAAAAGCATCTCGAAATGTCCTAAAACGCGCATCTGAACATTTTCGTGCACAGGTGCCGTAGATGCGCACGAAAATCCGTCCGGAGCCGTTTCGAGCACCGAACTGCCTGAAGTGTTTTCCAGACCCTAGAAACTCCCCAAAACCGTTTTTAACCGAAAAGCATCTCGAAATGTCCTAAAACGCGCATCTGAACATTTTCGTGCACAGGTGCCGTAGATGCGCACGAAAATCCGCCCGGAGCCGTTTCGAGCACCGAACTGCCTGAAGTGTTTTCCAGACCCTAGAAACTCCCCAAAACCGTTTTTAACCGAAAAGCATCTCGAAATGTCCTAAAACGCGCATCTGAACATTTTCGTGCACAGGTGCCGTAGATGCGCACGAAAATCCGTCCGGAGCCGTTTCGAGCACCGAACTGCCTGAAGTGTTTTCCAGACCCTAGAAACTCACCAAAACCGTTTTTAACCGAAAAGCATCTCGAAATGTCCTAAAACGCGCATATGAACATTTTCGTGCACAGGTGCCGTAGATGCGCACGAAAATCCGTCCGGAGCCGTTTCGAGCACCGAACTGCCTGAAGTGTTTTCCAGACCCTAGAAACTCACCAAAACCGTTTTTAACCGAAAAGCATCTCGAAATGTCCTAAAACGCGCATCTGAACATTTTCGTGCACAGGTGCCGTAGATGCGCACGAAAATCCGTCCGGAGCCGTTTCGAGCACCGAACTGCCTGAAGTGTTTTCCAGACCCTAGAAACTCACCAAAACCGTTTTTAACCGAAAAGCATCTCGAAATGTCCTAAAACGCGCATCTGAACATTTTCGTGCACAGGTGCCGTAGATGCGCACGAAAATCCGTCCGGAGCCGTTTCGAGCGCCGAACTGCCTGAAGTGTTTTCCAGACCCTAGAAACTCCCCAAAACCGTTTTTAACCTAAAAGCATATCGAAATGTCCTAAAACGCGCATCTGAACATTTTCGTGCACAGGTGCCGTAGATGCGCACGAAAATCCGTCCGGAGCCGTTTCCAGCGCCGAACTGCCTGAAGTGTTTTTCAGACCCTAGAAACTCCCCAAAACCGTTTTTAACCGAAAAGCATCTCGAAATGTCCTAAAACGCGCATCTGAACATTTTCGTGCACAGGTGCCGTAGATGCGCACGAAAATCCGCCCGGAGCCGTTTCGAGCACCGAACTGCCTGAAGTGTTTTCCAGACCCTAGAAACTCCCCAAAACCGTTTTTAACCGAAAAACATCTCGAAATGTCCTAAAACGCGCATCTGAACATTTTCGTGCACAGGTGCCGTAGATGCGCACGAAAATCCGTCCGGAGCCGTTTCGAGCACCGAACTGCCTGAAGTGTTTTCCAGACCCTAGAAACTCCCCAAAACCGTTTTTAACCGAAAAGCATCTCGAAATGTCCTAAAACGCGCATCTGAACATTTTCGTGCACAGGTGCCGTAGATGCGCACGAAAATCCGTCCGGAGCCGTTTCGAGCACCGAACTGCCTGAAGTGTTTTCCAGACCCTAGAAACTCACCAAAACCGTTTTTAACCGAAAAGCATCTCGAAATGTCCTAAAACGCGCATCTGAACATTTTCGTGCACAGGTGCCGTAGATGCGTACGAAAATCCGTCCGGAGCCGTTTCGAGCACCGAACTGCCTGAAGTGTTTTCCAGACCCTAGAAACTCACCAAAACCGTTTTTAACCGAAAAGCATCTCGAAATGTCCTAAAACGCGCATATGAACATTTTCGTGCACAGGTGCCGTAGATGCGCACGAAAATCCGTCCGGAGCCGTTTCGAGCACCGAACTGCCTGAAGTGTTTTCCAGACCCTAGAAACTCACCAAAACCGTTTTTAACCGAAAAGCATCTCGAAATGTCCTAAAACGCGCATCTGAACATTTTCGTGCACAGGTGCCGTAGATGCGCACGAAAATCCGTCCGGAGCCGTTTCGAGCACCGAACTGCCTGAAGTGTTTTCCAGACCCTAGAAACTCACCAAAACCGTTTTTAACCGAAAAGCATCTCGAAATGTCCTAAAACGCGCATCTGAACATTTTCGTGCACAGGTGCCGTAGATGCGCACGAAAATCCGTCCGGAGCCGTTTCGAGCGCCGAACTGCCTGAAGTGTTTTCCAGACCCTAGAAACTCCCCAAAACCGTTTTTAACCTAAAAGCAAATCGAAATGTCCTAAAACGCGCATCTGAACATTTTCGTGCACAGGTGCCGTAGATGCGCACGAAAATCCGTCCGGAGCCGTTTCCAGCGCCGAACTGCCTGAAGTGTTTTTCAGACCCTAGAAACTCCCCAAAACCGTTTTTAACCGAAAAGCATCTCGAAATGTCCTAAAACGCGCATCTGAACATTTTCGTGCACAGGTGCCGTAGATGCGCACGAAAATCCGCCCGGAGCCGTTTCGAGCACCGAACTGCCTGAAGTGTTTTCCAGACCCTAGAAACTCCCCAAAACCGTTTTTAACCGAAAAACATCTCGAAATGTCCTAAAACGCGCATCTGAACATTTTCGTGCACAGGTGCCGTAGATGCGCACGAAAATCCGTCCGGAGCCGTTTCGAGCACCGAACTGCCTGAATTGTTTTCCAGACCCTAGAAACTCCCCAAAACCGTTTTTAACCGAAAAGCATCTCGAAATGTCCTAAAACGCGCATCTGAACATTTTCGTGCACAGGTGCCGTAGATGCGCACGAAAATCCGTCCGGAGCCGTTTCGAGCACCGAACTGCCTGAAGTGTTTTCCAGACCCTAGAAACTTACCAAAACCGTTTTTAACCGAAAAGCATCTCGAAATGTCCTAAAACGCGCATCTGAACATTTTCGTGCACAGGTGCCGTAGATGCGCACGAAAATCCGTCCGGAGCCGTTTCGAGCACCGAACTGCCTGAAGTGTTTTCCAGACCCTAGAAACTCACCAAAACCGTTTTTAACCGAAAAGCATCTCGAAATGTCCTAAAACGCGCATCTGAACATTTTCGTGCACAGGTGCCGTAGATGCGCACGAAAATCCGTCCGGAGCCGTTTCGAGCGCCGAACTGCCTGAAGTGTTTTCCAGACCCTAGAAACTCCCCAAAACCGTTTTTAACCTAAAAGCATATCGAAATGTCCTAAAACGCGCATCTGAACATTTTCGTGCACAGGTGCCGTAGATGCGCACGAAAATCCGTCCGGAGCCGTTTCCAGCGCCGAACTGCCTGAAGTGTTTTTCAGACCCTAGAAACTCCCCAAAACCGTTTTTAACCGAAAAGCATCTCGAAATGTCCTAAAACGCGCATCTGAACATTTTCGTGCACAGGTGCCGTAGATGCGCACGAAAATCCGCCCGGAGCCGTTTCGAGCACCGAACTGCCTGAAGTGTTTTCCAGACCCTAGAAACTCCCCAAAACCGTTTTTAACCGAAAAGCATATCGAAATGTCCTAAAGCGCGCATCTGAACATTTTCGTGCACAGGTGCCGTAGATGCGCACGAAAATCCGTCCGGAGCCGTTTCCAGCGCCGAACTGCCTGAAGTGTTTTTCAGAGCCTAGAAACTCCCCAAAACCGTTTTTAACCGAAAAGCATCTCGAGATGTCCTAAAACGCGCATCTGAACATTTTCGTGCACAGGTGCAGTAGATGCGCACGAAAATCCGTCCGGAGCCGTTTCCAGCGCCGAACTGCCTGCAGTGTTTTTCAGACCCTAGAAACTCCCCAAAACCGTTTTTAACCGAAAAGCATCTCGAAATGTCCTAAAACGCGCATCTGAACATTTTCGTGCACAGGTGCCGTAGATGCGCACGAAAATCCGCCCCGAGCCGTTTCGAGCACCGAACTGCCTGAAGTATTTTCCAGACCCTAGAAACTCCCCAAAACCGTTTTTAACCGAAAAGCATCTCGAAATGTCCTAAAACGCGCATCTGAACATTTTCGTGCACAGGTGCCGTAGATGCGCACGAAAATCCGTCCGGAGCCGTTTCGAGCACCGAACTGCCTGAAGTGTTTTCCAGACCCTAGAAACTCCCCAAAACCGTTTTTAACCGAAAAGCATCTCGAAATGTCCTAAAACGCGCATCTGAACATTTTCGTGCACAGGTGCCGTAGATGCGCACGAAAATCCGCCCGGAGCCGTTTCGAGCACCGAACTGCCTGAAGTGTTTTCCAGACCCTAGAAACTCCCCAAAACCGTTTTTAACCGAAAAGCATCTCGAAATGTCCTAAAACGCGCATCTGAACATTTTCGTGCACAGGTGCCGTAGATGCGTACGAAAATCCGCCCGGAGCCGTTTCGAGCACCGAACTGCCTGAAGTGTTTTCCAGACCCTAAAAACTCCCCAAAAACGTTTTTTACCGAAAAGCTTCTCGAAATGTCCTAAAACGCGCATCTGAACATTTTCGTACACAGGTGCCGTAGATGCGCACGAAAATCCGCCCGGAGCCGTTTCGAGCACCGAACTGCCTGAAGTGTTTTCCAGACCCTAGAAACTCCCCAAAACCGTTTTTAACCGAAAAGCATATCGAAATGTCCTAAAGCGCGCATCTGAACATTTTCGTGCACAGGTGCCGTAGATGCGCACGAAAATCCGTCCGGAGCCGTTTCCAGCGCCGAACTGCCTGAAGTGTTTTTCAGAGCCTAGAAACTCCCCAAAACCGTTTTTAACCGAAAAGCATCTCGAGATGTCCTAAAACGCGCATCTGAACATTTTCGTGCACAGGTGCAGTAGATGCGCACGAAAATCCGTCCGGAGCCGTTTCCAGCGCCGAACTGCCTGAAGTGTTTTTCAGACCCTAGAAACTCCCCAAAACCGTTTTTAACCGAAAAGCATCTCGAAATGTCCTAAAAAGCGCATCTGAACATTTTCGTGCACAGGTGCCGTAGATGCGCACGAAAATCCGTCCGGAGCCGTTTCGAGCACCGAACTGCCTGAAGTGTTTTCCAGACCCTAGAAACTCCCCAAAACCGTTTTTAACCGAAAAGCATCTCGAAATGTCCTAAAACGCGCATCTGAACATTTTCGTGCACAGGTGCCGTAGATGCGCACGAAAATCCGTCCGGAGTCGTTTCGAGCACCGAACTGCCTGAAGTGTTTTCCAGACCCTAGAAACTCCCCAAAACCGTTTTTAACCGAAAAGCATCTCGAAATGTCCTAAAACGCGCATCTGAACATTTTCGTGCACAGGTGCCGTAGATGCGCACGAAAATCCGCCCGGAGCCGTTTCGAGCACCGAACTGCCTGAAGTGTTTTCCAGACCCTAGAAACTCCCCAAAACCGTTTTTAACCGAAAAACATCTCGAAATGTCCTAAAACGCGCATCTGAACATTTTCGTGCACAGGTGCCGTAGATGCGCACGAAAATCCGTCCGGAGCCGTTTCGAGCACCGAACTGCCTGAAGTGTTTTCCAGACCCTAGAAACTCCCCAAAACCGTTTTTAACCGAAAAGCATCTCGAAATGTCCTAAAACGCGCATCTGAACATTTTCGTGCACAGGTGCCGTAGATGCGCACGAAAATCCGCCCGGAGCCGTTTCGAGCACCGAACTGCCTGAAGTGTTTTCCAGACCCTAGAAACTCCCCAAAACCGTTTTTAACCGAAAAGCATCTCGAAATGTCCTAAAACGCGCATCTGAACATTTTCGTGCACAGGTGCCGTAGATGCGTACGAAAATCCGCCCGGAGCCGTTTCGAGCACCGAACTGCCTGAAGTGTTTTCCAGACCCTAAAAACTCCCCAAAAACGTTTTTTACCGAAAAGCTTCTCGAAATGTCCTAAAACGCGCATCTGAACATTTTCGTACACAGGTGCCGTAGATGCGCACGAAAATCCGCCCGGAGCCGTTTCGAGCACCGAACTGCCTGAAGTGTTTTCCAGACCCTAGAAACTCCCCAAAACCGTTTTTAACCGAAAAGCATATCGAAATGTCCTAAAGCGCGCATCTGAACATTTTCGTGCACAGGTGCCGTAGATGCGCACGAAAATCCGTCCGGAGCCGTTTCCAGCGCCGAACTGCCTGAAGTGTTTTTCAGAGCCTAGAAACTCCCCAAAACCGTTTTTAACCGAAAAGCATCTCGAGATGTCCTAAAACGCGCATCTGAACATTTTCGTGCACAGGTGCAGTAGATGCGCACGAAAATCCGTCCGGAGCCGTTTCCAGCGCCGAACTGCCTGAAGTGTTTTTCAGACCCTAGAAACTCCCCAAAACCGTTTTTAACCGAAAAGCATCTCGAAATGTCCTAAAAAGCGCATCTGAACATTTTCGTGCACAGGTGCCGTAGATGCGCACGAAAATCCGTCCGGAGCCGTTTCGAGCACCGAACTGCCTGAAGTGTTTTCCAGACCCTAGAAACTCCCCAAAACCGTTTTTAACCGAAAAGCATCTCGAAATGTCCTAAAACGCGCATCTGAACATTTTCGTGCACAGGTGCCGTAGATGCGCACGAAAATCCGTCCGGAGTCGTTTCGAGCACCGAACTGCCTGAAGTGTTTTCCAGACCCTAGAAACTCCCCAAAACCGTTTTTAACCGAAAAGCATCTCGAAATGTCCTAAAACGCGCATCTGAACATTTTCGTGCACAGGTGCCGTAGATGCGCACGAAAATCCGCCCGGAGCCGTTTCGAGCACCGAACTGCCTGAAGTGTTTTCCAGACCCTAGAAACTCCCCAAAACCGTTTTTAACTGAAAAGCATCTCGAAATGTCCTAAAACGCGCATCTGAACATTTTCGTGCACAGGTGCCGTAGATGCGCACGAAAATCCGTCCGGAGCCGTTTCGAGCACCGAACTGCCTGAAGTGTTTTCCAGACCCTAAAAACTCCCCAAAAACGTTTTTTACCGAAAAGCTTCTCGAAATGTCCTAAAACGCGCATCTGAACATTTTCGTACACAGGTGCCGTAGATGCGCACGAAAATCCGCCCGGAGCCGTTTCGAGCACCGAACTGCCTGAAGTGTTTTCCAGACCCTAGAAACTCCCCAAAACCGTTTTTAACCGAAAAGCATATCGAAATGTCCTAAAGCGCGCATCTGAACATTTTCGTGCACAGGTGCCGTAGATGCGCACGAAAATCCGTCCGGAGCCGTTTCCAGCGCCGAACTGCCTGAAGTGTTTTTCAGAGCCTAGAAACTCCCCAAAACCGTTTTTAACCGAAAAGCATCTCGAGATGTCCTAAAACGCGCATCTGAACATTTTCGTGCACAGGTGCAGTAGATGCGCACGAAAATCCGTCCGGAGCCGTTTCCAGCGCCGAACTGCCTGAAGTGTTTTTCAGACCCTAGAAACTCCCCAAAACCGTTTTTAACCGAAAAGCATCTCGAAATGTCCTAAAAAGCGCATCTGAACATTTTCGTGCACAGGTGCCGTAGATGCGCACGAAAATCCGTCCGGAGCCGTTTCGAGCACCGAACTGCCTGAAGTGTTTTCCAGACCCTAGAAACTCCCCAAAACCGTTTTTAACCGAAAAGCATCTCGAAATGTCCTAAAACGCGCATCTGAACATTTTCGTGCACAGGTGCCGTAGATGCGCACGAAAATCCGTCCGGAGTCGTTTCGAGCACCGAACTGCCTGAAGTGTTTTCCAGACCCTAGAAACTCCCCAAAACCGTTTTTAACCGAAAAGCATCTCGAAATGTCCTAAAACGCGCATCTGAACATTTTCGTGCACAGGTGCCGTAGATGCGCACGAAAATCCGCCCGGAGCCGTTTCGAGCACCGAACTGCCTGAAGTGTTTTCCAGACCCTAGAAACTCCCCAAAACCGTTTTTAACCGAAAAACATCTCGAAATGTCCTAAAACGCGCATCTGAACATTTTCGTGCACAGGTGCCGTAGATGCGCACGAAAATCCGTCCGGAGCCGTTTCGAGCACCGAACTGCCTGAAGTGTTTTCCAGACCCTAGAAACTCCCCAAAACCGTTTTTAACCGAAAAGCATCTCGAAATGTCCTAAAACGCGCATCTGAACATTTTCGTGCACAGGTGCCGTAGATGCGCACGAAAATCCGCCCGGAGCCGTTTCGAGCACCGAACTGCCTGAAGTGTTTTCCAGACCCTAGAAACTCCCCAAAACCGTTTTTAACCGAAAAGCATCTCGAAATGTCCTAAAACGCGCATCTGAACATTTTCGTGCACAGGTGCCGTAGATGCGTACGAAAATCCGCCCGGAGCCGTTTCGAGCACCGAACTGCCTGAAGTGTTTTCCAGACCCCAAAAACTCCCCAAAAACGTTTTTTACCGAAAAGCTTCTCGAAATGTCCTAAAACGCGCATCTGAACATTTTCGTACACAGGTGCCGTAGATGCGCACGAAAATCCGCCCGGAGCCGTTTCGAGCACCGAACTGCCTGAAGTGTTTTCCAGACCCTAGAAACTCCCCAAAACCGTTTTTAACCGAAAAGCATATCGAAATGTCCTAAAGCGCGCATCTGAACATTTTCGTGCACAGGTGCCGTAGATGCGCACGAAAATCCGTCCGGAGCCGTTTCCAGCGCCGAACTGCCTGAAGTGTTTTTCAGAGCCTAGAAACTCCCCAAAACCGTTTTTAACCGAAAAGCATCTCGAGATGTCCTAAAACGCGCATCTGAACATTTTCGTGCACAGGTGCAGTAGATGCGCACGAAAATCCGTCCGGAGCCGTTTCCAGCGCCGAACTGCCTGAAGTGTTTTTCAGACCCTAGAAACTCCCCAAAACCGTTTTTAACCGAAAAGCATCTCGAAATGTCCTAAAAAGCGCATCTGAACATTTTCGTGCACAGGTGCCGTAGATGCGCACGAAAATCCGTCCGGAGCCGTTTCGAGCACCGAACTGCCTGAAGTGTTTTCCAGACCCTAGAAACTCCCCAAAACCGTTTTTAACCGAAAAGCATCTCGAAATGTCCTAAAACGCGCATCTGAACATTTTCGTGCACAGGTGCCGTAGATGCGCACGAAAATCCGTCCGGAGTCGTTTCGAGCACCGAACTGCCTGAAGTGTTTTCCAGACCCTAGAAACTCCCCAAAACCGTTTTTAACCGAAAAGCATCTCGAAATGTCCTAAAACGCGCATCTGAACATTTTCGTGCACAGGTGCCGTAGATGCGCACGAAAATCCGCCCGGAGCCGTTTCGAGCACCGAACTGCCTGAAGTGTTTTCCAGACCCTAGAAACTCCCCAAAACCGTTTTTAACCGAAAAGCATCTCGAAATGTCCTAAAACGCGCATCTGAACATTTTCGTGCACAGGTGCCGTAGATGCGCACGAAAATCCGTCCGGAGCCGTTTCGAGCACCGAACTGCCTGAAGTGTTTTCCAGACCCTAGAAACTCCCCAAAACCGTTTTTAACCTAAAAGCATATCGAAATGTCCTAAAACGCGCATCTGAACATTTTCGTGCACAGGTGCCGTAGATGCGCACGAAAATCCGTCCGGAGCCGTTTCCAGCGCCGAACTGCCTGAAGTGTTTTTCAGACCCTAGAAACTCCCCAAAACCGTTTTTAACCGAAAAGCATCTCGAGATGTCCTAAAACGCGCCTCTGAACATTTTCGCGCACAGGTGCAGTAGATGCGCACGAAAATCCGTCCGGAGCCGTTTCCAGCGCCGAACTGCCTGAAGTGTTTTTCAGACCCTAGAAACTCCCCAAAACCGTTTTTAACCGAGAAGCATCTCGAAATGTCCTAAAACGCGCATCTGAACATTTTCGTGCACAGGTACCGTAGATGCGCACGAAAATCCGCCCGGAGCCGTTTCGAGCACCGAACTGCCTGAAGTGTTTTCCAGACCCTAGAAACTCCCCAAAACCGTTTTTAACCGAAAAACATCTCGAAATGTCCTAAAACGCGCATCTGAACATTTTCGTGCACAGGTAACGTAGATGCGCACGAAAATCCGCCCGGAGCCGTTTCGAGCACCGAACTGCCTGAAGTGTTTTCCAGACCCTAGAAACTCCCCAAAACCGTTTTTAACCGAAAAGCATCTCGAAATGTCCTAAAACGCGCATCTGAACATTTTCGTGCACAGGTGCCGTAGATGCGCACGAAAATCCGTCCGGAGCCGTTTCGAGCACCGAACTGCCCGAAGTGTTTTCCAGACCGTAGAAACTCCCCAAAACCGTTTTTAACCGAAAAGCATCTCGAAATGTCCTAAAACGCGCATCTGAACATTTTCGTGCACAGGTGCCGTAGATGCGCACGAAAATCCGTCCGGAGCCGTTTCGAGCACCGAACTGCCTGAAGTGTTTTCCAGACCCTAGAAACTCACCAAAACCGTTTTTAACCGAAAAGCATCTCGAAATGTCCTAAAACGCGCATCTGAACATTTTCGTGCACAGGTGCCGTAGATGCGCACGAAAATCCGTCCGGAGCCGTTTCGAGCACCGAACTGCCTGAAGTGTTTTCCAGACCCTAGAAACTCACCAAAACCGTTTTTAACCGAAAAGCATCTCGAAATGTCCTAAAACGCGCATCTGAACATTTTCGTGCACAGGTGCCGTAGATGCGCACGAAAATCCGTCCGGAGCCGTTTCGAGCGCCGAACTGCCTGAAGTGTTTTCCAGACCCTAGAAACTCCCCAAAACCGTTTTTAACCTAAAAGCATATCGAAATGTCCTAAAACGCGCATCTGAACATTTTCGTGCACAGGTGCCGTAGATGCGCACGAAAATCCGTCCGGAGCCGTTTCCAGCGCCGAACTGCCTGAAGTGTTTTTCAGACCCTAGAAACTCCCCAAAACCGTTTTTAACCGAAAAGCATCTCGAGATGTCCTAAAACGCGCCTCTGAACATTTTCGTACACAGGTGCAGTAGATGCGCACGAAAATCCGTCCGGAGCCGTTTCCAGCGCCGAACTGCCTGAAGTGTTTTTCAGACCCTAGAAACTCCCCAAAACCGTTTTTAACCGAAAAGCATCTCGAAATGTCCTAAAACGCGCATCTGAACATTTTCGTGCACAGGTGCCGTAGATGCGCACGAAAATCCGCCCGGAGCCGTTTCGAGCACCGAACTGCCTGAAGTGTTTTCCAGACCCTAGAAACTCCCCAAAACCGTTTTTAACCGAAAAGCATCTCGAAATGTCCTAAAACGCGCATCTGAACATTTTCGTGCACAGGTGCCGTAGATGCGCACGAAAATCCGTCCGGAGCCGTTTCGAGCACCGAACTGCCTGAAGTGTTTTCCAGACCCTAGAAACTCCCCAAAACCGTTTTTAACCTAAAAGCATATCGAAATGTCCTAAAACGCGCATCTGAACATTTTCGTGCACAGGTGCCGTAGATGCGCATGAAAATCCGTCCGGAGCCGTTTCCAGCGCCGAACTGCCTGAAGTGTTTTTCAGACCCTAGAAACTCCCCAAAACCGTTTTTAACCGAAAAGCATCTCGAGATGTCCTAAAACGCGCCTCTGAACATTTTCGCGCACAGGTGCAGTAGATGCGCACGAAAATCCGTCCGGAGCCGTTTCCAGCGCCGAACTGCCTGAAGTGTTTTTCAGACCCTAGAAACTCCCCAAAACCGTTTTTAACCGAGAAGCATCTCGAAATGTCCTAAAACGCGCATCTGAACATTTTCGTGCACAGGTGCCGTAGATGCGCACGAAAATCCGCCCGGAGCCGTTTCGAGTACCGAACTGCCTGAAGTGTTTTCCAGACCCTAGAAACTCCCCAAAACCGTTTTTAACCTAAAAGCATATCGAAATGTCCTAAAACGCGCATCTGAACATTTTCGTGCACAGGTGCCGTAGATGCGCACGAAAATCCGTCCGGAGCCGTTTCCAGCGCCGAACTGCCTGAAGTGTTTTTCAGACCCTAGAAACTCCCCAAAACCGTTTTTAACCGAAAAGCATCTCGAGATGTCCTAAAACGCGCCTCTGAACATTTTCGCGCACAGGTGCAGTAGATGCGCACGAAAATCCGTCCGGAGCCGTTTCGAGCGCCGAACTGCCTGAAGTGTTTTCCAGACCCTAGAAACTCCCCAAAACCGTTTTTAACCTAAAAGCATATCGAAATGTCCTAAAACGCGCATCTGAACATTTTCGTGCACAGGTGCCGTAGATGCGCACGAAAATCCGTCCGGAGCCATTTCCAGCGCCGAACTGCCTGAAGTGTTTTTCAGACCCTAGAAACTCCCCAAAACCGTTTTTAACCGAAAAGCATCTCGAGATGTCCTAAAACGCGCCTCTGAACATTTTCGTGCACAGGTGCAGTAGATGCGCACGAAAATCCGTCCGGAGCCGTTTCCAGCGCCGAACTGCCTGAAGTGTTTTTCAAACCCTAGAAACTCCCCAAAACCGTTTTTAACCGAAAAGCATCTCGAAATGTCCTAAAACGCGCATCTGAACATTTTCGTGCACAGGTGCCGTAGATGCGCACGAAAATCCGCCCGGAGCCGTTTCGAGCACCGAACTGCCTGAAGTGTATTCCAGACCCTAGAAACTCCCCAAAACCGTTTTTAACCGAAAAACATCTCGAAATGTCCTAAAACGCGCATCTGAACATTTTCGTGCACAGGTGCCGTAGATGCGCACGAAAATCCGTCCGGAGCCGTTTCGAGCACCGAACTGCCTGAAGTGTTTTCCAGACCCTAGAAACTCCCCAAAACCGTTTTTAACCGAAAAGCATCTCGAAATGTCCTAAAACGCGCATCTGAACATTTTCGTGCACAGGTGCCGTAGATGCGCACGAAAATCCGTCCGGAGCCGTTTCGTGCACCGAACTGCCTGAACTGTTTTCCAGACCCTAGAAACTCCCCAAAACCGTTTTTAACCGAAAAGCATCTCGAAATGTCCTAAAACGCGCATCTGAACTTTTTCGTGCACAGGTGCCGTAGATGCGCACGAAAATCCGTCCGGAGCCGTTTCGAGCACCGAACTGCCTGAAGTGTTTTCCAGACCCTAGAAACTCACCAAAACCGTTTTTAACCGAAAAGCATCTCGAAATGTCCTAAAACGCGCATCTGAACATTTTCGTGCACAGGTGCCGTAGATGCGTACGAAAATCCGTCCGGAGCCGTTTCGAGCACCGAACTGCCTGAAGTGTTTTCCAGACCCTAGAAACTCCCCAAAACCGTTTTTAACCGAAAAGCATCTCGAAATGTCCTAAAACGCGCATCTGAACATTTTCGTGCACAGGTGCCGTAGATGCGCACGAAAATCCGCCCGGAGCCGTTTCGAGCACCGAACTGCCTGAAGTGTTTTCCAGACCCTAGAAACTCCCCAAAACCGTTTTTAACCGAAAAGCATCTCGAAATGTCCTAAAACGCGCAACTGAACATTTTCGTGCACAGGTGCCGTAGATGCGTACGAAAATCCGTCCGGAGCCGTTTCAAGCAACGAACTGCCTGAAGTGTTTTCCAGACCCTAGAAACTCACCAAAACCGTTTTTAACCTAAAAGCATATCGAAATGTCCTAAAACGCGCATCTGAACATTTTCGTGCACAGGTGCCGTAGATGCGTACGAAAATCCGTCCGGAGCCGTTTCGAGCGCCGAACTGCCTGAAGTGTTTTCCAGACCCTAGAAACTCCCCAAAACCGTTTTTAACCTAAAAGCATATCGAAATGTCCTAAAACGCGCATCTGAACATTTTCGTGCACAGGTGCCGTAGATGCGCACGAAAATCCGTCCGGAGCCGTTTCCAGCGCCGAACTGCCTGAAGTGTTTTTCAGACCCTAGAAACTCCCCAAAACCGTTTTTAACCGAAAAGCATCTCGAGATGTCCTAAAACGCGCCTCTGAACATTTTCGCGCACAGGTGCAGTAGATGCGCACGAAAATCCGTCCGGAGCCGTTTCGACTGCCGAACTGCCTGAAGTGTTTTCCAGACCCTAGAAACTCCCCAAAACCGTTTTTAACCTAAAAGCATATCGAAATGTCCTAAAACGCGCATCTGAACATTTTCGTGCACAGGTGCCGTAGATGCGCACGAAAATCCGTCCGGAGCCATTTCCAGCGCCGAACTGCCTGAAGTGTTTTTCAGACCCTAGAAACTCCCCAAAACCGTTTTTAACCGAAAAGCATCTCGAGATGTCCTAAAACGCGCCTCTGAACATTTTCGTGCACAGGTGCAGTAGATGCGCACGAAAATCCGTCCGGAGCCGTTTCCAGCGCCGAACTGCCTGAAGAGTTTTTCAAACCCTAGAAACTCCCCAAAACCGTTTTTAACCGAAAAGCATCTCGAAATGTCCTAAAACGCGCATCTGAACATTTTCGTGCACAGGTGCCGTAGATGCGCACGAAAATCCGCCCGGAGCCGTTTCGAGCACCGAACTGCCTGAAGTGTTTTCCAGACCCTAGAAACTCCCCAAAACCGTTTTTAACCGAAAAACATCTCGAAATGTCCTAAAACGCGCATCTGAACATTTTCGTGCACAGGTGCCGTAGATGCGCACGAAAATCCGTCCGGAGCCGTTTCGAGCACCGAACTGCCTGAAGTGTTTTCCAGACCCTAGAAACTCCCCAAAACCGTTTTTAACCGAAAAGCATCTCGAAATGTCCTAAAACGCGCATCTGAACATTTTCGTGCACAGGTGCCGTAGATGCGAACGAAAATCCGTCCGGAGCCGTTTCGAGCACCGAACTGCCTGAACTGTTTTCCAGACCCTAGAAACTCCCCAAAACCGTTTTTAACCGAAAAGCATCTCGAAATGTCCTAAAACGCGCATCTGAACTTTTTCGTGCACAGGTGCCGTAGATGCGCACGAAAATCCGTCCGGAGCCGTTTCGAGCACCGAACTGCCTGAAGTGTTTTCCAGACCCTAGAAACTCCCCAAAACCGTTTTTAACCGAAAAGCATCTCGAAATGTCCTAAAACGCGCATCTGAACATTTTCGTGCACAGGTGCCGTAGATGCGCACGAAAATCCGCCCGGAGCCGTTTCGAGCACCGAACTGCCTGAAGTGTTTTCCAGACCCTAGAAACTCCCCAAAACCGTTTTTAACCGAAAAGCATCTCGAAATGTCCTAAAACGCGCAACTGAACATTTTCGTGCACAGGTGCCGTAGATGCGCACGAAAATCCGTCCGGAGCCGTTTCAAGCAACGAACTGCCTGAAGTGTTTTCCAGACCCTAGAAACTCACCAAAACCGTTTTTAACCGAAAAGCATCTCGAAATGTCCTAAAACGCGCATCTGAACATTTTCGTGCACAGGTGCCGTAGATGCGCACGAAAATCCGTCCGGAGCCGTTTCGAGCACCGAACTGCCTGAAGTGTTTTCCAGACCCTAGAAACTCCCCAAAACCGTTTTTAACCGAAAAGCATCTCGAAATGTCCTAAAACGCGCATCTGAACATTTTCGTGCACAGGTGCCGTAGATGCGCACGAAAATCCGCCCGGAGCCGTTTCGAGCACCGAACTGCCTGAAGTGTTTTCCAGACCCTAGAAACTCCCCAAAACCGTTTTTAACCTAAAAGCATATCGAAATGTCCTAAAACGCGCATCTGAACATTTTCGTGCACAGGTGCCGTAGATGCGCATGAAAATCCGTCCGGAGCCGTTTCCAGCGCCGAACTGCCTGAAGTGTTTTTCAGACCCTAGAAACTCCCCAAAACCGTTTTTAACCGAAAAGCATCTCGAGATGTCCTAAAACGCGCCTCTGAACATTTTCGCGCACAGGTGCAGAAGATGCGCACGAAAATCCGTCCGGAGCCGTTTCCAGCGCCGAACTGCCTGAAGTGTTTTTCAGACCCTAGAAACTCCCCAAAACCGTTTTTAACCGAGAAGCATCTCGAAATGTCCTAAAACGCGCATCTGAACATTTTCGTGCACAGGTGCCGTAGATGCGCACGAAAATCCGCCCGGAGCCGTTTCGAGCACCGAACTGCCTGAAGTGTTTTCCAGACCCTAGAAACTCCCCAAAACCGTTTTTAACCTAAAAGCATATCGAAATGTCCTAAAACGCGCATCTGAACATTTTCGTGCACAGGTGCCGTAGATGCGCACGAAAATCCGTCCGGAGCCATTTCCAGCGCCGAACTGCCTGAAGTGTTTTTCAGACCCTAGAAACTCCCCAAAACCGTTTTTAACCGAAAAGCATCTCGAGATGTCCTAAAACGCGCCTCTGAACATTTTCGTGCACAGGTGCAGTAGATGCGCACGAAAATCCGTCCGGAGCCGTTTCCTGCGCCGAACTGCCTGAAGAGTTTTTCAAACCCTAGAAACTCCCCAAAACCGTTTTTAACCGAAAAGCATCTCGAAATGTCCTAAAACGCGCATCTGAACATTTTCGTGCACAGGTGCCGTAGATGCGCACGAAAATCCGCCCGGAGCCGTTTCGAGCACCGAACTGCCTGAAGTATTTTCCAGACCCTAGAAACTCCCCAAAACCGTTTTTAACCGAAAAGCATCTCGAAATGTCCTAAAACGCGCATCTGAACATTTTCGTGCACAGGTGCCGTAGATGCGAACGAAAATCCGTCCGGAGCCGTTTCGAGCACCGAACTGCCTGAACTGTTTTCCAGACCCTAGAAACTCCCCAAAACCGTTTTTAACCGAAAAGCATCTCGAAATGTCCTAAAACGCGCATCTGAACTTTTTCGTGCACAGGTGCCGTAGATGCGCACGAAAATCCGTCCGGAGCCGTTTCGAGCACCGAACTGCCTGAAGTGTTTTCCAGACCCTAGAAACTCACCAAAACCGTTTTTAACCGAAAAGCATCTCGAAATGTCCTAAAACGCGCATCTGAACATTTTCGTGCACAGGTGCCGTAGATGCGTACGAAAATCCGTCCGGAGCCGTTTCGAGCACCGAACTGCCTGAAGTGTTTTCCAGACCCTAGAAACTCCCCAAAACCGTTTTTAACCGAAAAGCATCTCGAAATGTCCTAAAACGCGCATCTGAACATTTTCGTGCACAGGTGCCGTAGATGCGCACGAAAATCCGCCCGGAGCCGTTTCGAGCACCGAACTGCCTGAAGTGTTTTCCAGACCCTAGAAACTCCCCAAAACCGTTTTTAACCGAAAAGCATCTCGAAATGTCCTAAAACGCGCAACTGAACATTTTCGTGCACAGGTGCCGTAGATGCGCACGAAAATCCGTCCGGAGCCGTTTCAAGCAACGAACTGCCTGAAGTGTTTTCCAGACCCTAGAAACTCACCAAAACCGTTTTTAACCGAAAAGCATCTCGAAATGTCCTAAAACGCGCATCTGAACATTTTCGTGCACAGGTGCCGTAGATGCGCACGAAAATCCGTCCGGAGCCGTTTCGAGCACCGAACTGCCTGAAGTGTTTTCCAGACCCTAGAAACTCCCCAAAACCGTTTTTAACCGAAAAGCATCTCGAAATGTCCTAAAACGCGCATCTGAACATTTTCGTGCACAGGTGCCGTAGATGCGCACGAAAATCCGCCCGGAGCCGTTTCGAGCACCGAACTGCCTGAAGTGTTTTCCAGACCCTAGAAACTCCCCAAAACCGTTTTTAACCTAAAAGCATATCGAAATGTCCTAAAACGCGCATCTGAACATTTTCGTGCACAGGTGCCGTAGATGCGCATGAAAATCCGTCCGGAGCCGTTTCCAGCGCCGAACTGCCTGAAGTGTTTTTCAGACCCTAGAAACTCCCCAAAACCGTTTTTAACCGAAAAGCATCTCGAGATGTCCTAAAACGCGCCTCTGAACATTTTCGCGCACAGGTGCAGAAGATGCGCACGAAAATCCGTCCGGAGCCGTTTCCAGCGCCGAACTGCCTGAAGTGTTTTTCAGACCCTAGAAACTCCCCAAAACCGTTTTTAACCGAGAAGCATCTCGAAATGTCCTAAAACGCGCATCTGAACATTTTCGTGCACAGGTGCCGTAGATGCGCACGAAAATCCGCCCGGAGCCGTTTCGAGCACCGAACTGCCTGAAGTGTTTTCCAGACCCTAGAAACTCCCCAAAACCGTTTTTAACCTAAAAGCATATCGAAATGTCCTAAAACGCGCATCTGAACATTTTCGTGCACAGGTGCCGTAGATGCGCACGAAAATCCGTCCGGAGCCATTTCCAGCGCCGAACTGCCTGAAGTGTTTTTCAGACCCTAGAAACTCCCCAAAACCGTTTTTAACCGAAAAGCATCTCGAGATGTCCTAAAACGCGCCTCTGAACATTTTCGTGCACAGGTGCAGTAGATGCGCACGAAAATCCGTCCGGAGCCGTTTCCTGCGCCGAACTGCCTGAAGAGTTTTTCAAACCCTAGAAACTCCCCAAAACCGTTTTTAACCGAAAAGCATCTCGAAATGTCCTAAAACGCGCATCTGAACATTTTCGTGCACAGGTGCCGTAGATGCGCACGAAAATCCGCCCGGAGCCGTTTCGAGCACCGAACTGCCTGAAGTATTTTCCAGACCCTAGAAACTCCCCAAAACCGTTTTTAACCGAAAAACATCTCGAAATGTCCTAAAACGCGCATCTGAACATTTTCGTGCACAGGTGCCGTAGATGCGCACGAAAATCCGTCCGGAGCCGTTTCGAGCACCGAACTGCCTGAAGTGTTTTCCAGACCCTAGAAACTCCCCAAAACCGTTTTTAACCGAAAAGCATCTCGAAATGTCCTAAAACGCGCATCTGAACATTTTCGTGCACAGGTGCCGTAGATGCGAACGAAAATCCGTCCGGAGCCGTTTCGAGCACCGAACTGCCTGAACTGTT
Source organism: Umbellularia californica (assembly GCA_028538565.1). Lineage (NCBI taxonomy): Eukaryota > Viridiplantae > Streptophyta > Magnoliopsida > Laurales > Lauraceae > Umbellularia > Umbellularia californica. The sequence goes on along the minus strand of JAPQWN010000006.1, from coordinate 53,050,153 downwards.
TTCCAGACCCTAGAAACTCCCCAAAACCGTTTTTAACCGAAAAGCATCTCGAAATGTCCTAAAACGCGCATCTGAACTTTTTCGTGCACAGGTGCCGTAGATGCGCACGAAAATCCGTCCGGAGCCGTTTCGAGCACCGAACTGCCTGAAGTGTTTTCCAGACCCTAGAAACTCACCAAAACCGTTTTTAACCGAAAAGCATCTCGAAATGTCCTAAAACGCGCATCTGAACATTTTCGTGCACAGGTGCCGTAGATGCGTACGAAAATCCGTCCGGAGCCGTTTCGAGCACCGAACTGCCTGAAGTGTTTTCCAGACCCTAGAAACTCCCCAAAACCGTTTTTAACCGAAAAGCATCTCGAAATGTCCTAAAACGCGCATCTGAACATTTTCGTGCACAGGTGCCGTAGATGCGCACGAAAATCCGCCCGGAGCCGTTTCGAGCACCGAACTGCCTGAAGTGTTTTCCAGACCCTAGAAACTCCCCAAAACCGTTTTTAACCGAAAAGCATCTCCAAATGTCCTAAAACGCGCAACTGAACATTTTCGTGCACAGGTGCCGTAGATGCGCACGAAAATCCGTCCGGAGCCGTTTCAAGCAACGAACTGCCTGAAGTGTTTTCCAGACCCTAGAAACTCACCAAAACCGTTTTTAACCGAAAAGCATCTCGAAATGTCCTAAAACGCGCATCTGAACATTTTCGTGCACAGGTGCCGTAGATGCGCACGAAAATCCGTCCGGAGCCGTTTCGAGCACCGAACTGCCTGAAGTGTTTTCCAGACCCTAGAAACTCCCCAAAACCGTTTTTAACCGAAAAGCATCTCGAAATGTCCTAAAACGCGCATCTGAACATTTTCGTGCACAGGTGCCGTAGATGCGAACGAAAATCCGTCCGGAGCCGTTTCGAGCACCGAACTGCCTGAACTGTTTTCCAGACCCTAGAAACTCCCCAAAACCGTTTTTAACCGAAAAGCATCTCGAAATGTCCTAAAACGCGCATCTGAACTTTTTCGTGCACAGGTGCCGTAGATGCGCACGAAAATCCGTCCGGAGCCGTTTCGAGCACCGAACTGCCTGAAGTGTTTTCCAGACCCTAGAAACTCACCAAAACCGTTTTTAACCGAAAAGCATCTCGAAATGTCCTAAAACGCGCATCTGAACATTTTCGTGCACAGGTGCCGTAGATGCGTACGAAAATCCGTCCGGAGCCGTTTCGAGCACCGAACTGCCTGAAGTGTTTTCCAGACCCTAGAAACTCCCCAAAACCGTTTTTAACCGAAAAGCATCTCGAAATGTCCTAAAACGCGCATCTGAACATTTTCGTGCACAGGTGCCGTAGATGCGCACGAAAATCCGCCCGGAGCCGTTTCGAGCACCGAACTGCCTGAAGTGTTTTCCAGACCCTAGAAACTCCCCAAAACCGTTTTTAACCGAAAAGCATCTCGAAATGTCCTAAAACGCGCAACTGAACATTTTCGTGCACAGGTGCCGTAGATGCGCACGAAAATCCGTCCGGAGCCGTTTCAAGCAACGAACTGCCTGAAGTGTTTTCCAGACCCTAGAAACTCACCAAAACCGTTTTTAACCGAAAAGCATCTCGAAATGTCCTAAAACGCGCATCTGAACATTTTCGTGCACAGGTGCCGTAGATGCGCACGAAAATCCGTCCGGAGCCGTTTCGAGGACCGAACTGCCTGAAGTGTTTTCCAGACCCTAGAAACTCCCCAAAACCGTTTTTAACCGAAAAGCATCTCGAAATGTCCTAAAACGCGCATCTGAACATTTTCGTGCACAGGTGCCGTAGATGCGCACGAAAATCCGCCCGGAGCCGTTTCGAGCACCGAACTGCCTGAAGTGTTTTCCAGACCCTAGAAACTCCCCAAAACCGTTTTTAACCTAAAAGCATATCGAAATGTCCTAAAACGCGCATCTGAACATTTTCGTGCACAGGTGCCGTAGATGCGCATGAAAATCCGTCCGGAGCCGTTTCCAGCGCCGAACTGCCTGAAGTGTTTTTCAGACCCTAGAAACTCCCCAAAACCGTTTTTAACCGAAAAGCATCTCGAGATGTCCTAAAACGCGCCTCTGAACATTTTCGTGCAAAGGTGCCGTAGATGCGCACGAAAATCCGCCCGGAGCCGTTTCGAGCACCGAACTGCCTGAAGTGTTTTCCAGACCCTAGAAACTCCCCAAAACCGTTTTTAACCTAAAAGCATATCGAAATGTCCTAAAACGCGCATCTGAACATTTTCGTGCACAGGTGCCGTAGATGCGCACGAAAATCCGTCCGGAGCCATTTCCAGCGCCGAACTGCCTGAAGTGTTTTTCAGACCCTAGAAACTCCCCAAAACCGTTTTTAACCGAAAAGCATCTCGAGATGTCCTAAAACGCGCCTCTGAACATTTTCGTGCACAGGTGCAGTAGATGCGCACGAAAATCCGTCCGGAGCCGTTTCCTGCGCCGAACTGCCTGAAGAGTTTTTCAAACCCTAGAAACTCCCCAAAACCGTTTTTAACCGAAAAGCATCTCGAAATGTCCTAAAACGCGCATCTGAACATTTTCGTGCACAGGTGCCGTAGATGCGCACGAAAATCCGCCCGGAGCCGTTTCGAGCACCGAACTGCCTGAAGTGTTTTCCAGACCCTAGAAACTCCCCAAAACCGTTTTTAACCGAAAAACATCTCGAAATGTCCTAAAACGCGCATCTGAACATTTTCGTGCACAGGTGCCGTAGATGCGCACGAAAATCCGTCCGGAGCCGTTTCGAGCACCGAACTGCCTGAAGTGTTTTCCAGACCCTAGAAACTCCCCAAAACCGTTTTTAACCGAAAAGCATCTCGAAATGTCCTAAAACGCGCATCTGAACATTTTCGTGCACAGGTGCCGTAGATGCGAACGAAAATCCGTCCGGAGCCGTTTCGAGCACCGAACTGCCTGAACTGTTTTCCAGACCCTAGAAACTCCCCAAAACCGTTTTTAACCGAAAAGCATCTCGAAATGTCCTAAAACGCGCATCTGAACTTTTTCGTGCACAGGTGCCGTAGATGCGCACGAAAATCCGTCCGGAGCCGTTTCGAGCACCGAACTGCCTGAAGTGTTTTCCAGACCCTAGAAACTCACCAAAACCGTTTTTAACCGAAAAGCATCTCGAAATGTCCTAAAACGCGCATCTGAACATTTTCGTGCACAGGTGCCGTAGATGCGTACGAAAATCCGTCCGGAGCCGTTTCGAGCACCGAACTGCCTGAAGTGTTTTCCAGACCCTAGAAACTCCCCAAAACCGTTTTTAACCGAAAAGCATCTCGAAATGTCCTAAAACGCGCATCTGAACATTTTCGTGCACAGGTGCCGTAGATGCGCACGAAAATCCGCCCGGAGCCGTTTCGAGCACCGAACTGCCTGAAGTGTTTTCCAGACCCTAGAAACTCCCCAAAACCGTTTTTAACCGAAAAGCATCTCCAAATGTCCTAAAACGCGCAACTGAACATTTTCGTGCACAGGTGCCGTAGATGCGCACGAAAATCCGTCCGGAGCCGTTTCAAGCAACGAACTGCCTGAAGTGTTTTCCAGACCCTAGAAACTCACCAAAACCGTTTTTAACCGAAAAGCATCTCGAAATGTCCTAAAACGCGCATCTGAACATTTTCGTGCACAGGTGCCGTAGATGCGCACGAAAATCCGTCCGGAGCCGTTTCGAGCACCGAACTGCCTGAAGTGTTTTCCAGACCCTAGAAACTCCCCAAAACCGTTTTTAACCGAAAAGCATCTCGAAATGTCCTAAAACGCGCATCTGAACATTTTCGTGCACAGGTGCCGTAGATGCGCACGAAAATCCGCCCGGAGCCGTTTCGAGCACCGAACTGCCTGAAGTGTTTTCCAGACCCTAGAAACTCCCCAAAACCGTTTTTAACCTAAAAGCATATCGAAATGTCCTAAAACGCGCATCTGAACATTTTCGTGCACAGGTGCCGTAGATGCGCATGAAAATCCGTCCGGAGCCGTTTCCAGCGCCGAACTGCCTGAAGTGTTTTTCAGACCCTAGAAACTCCCCAAAACCGTTTTTAACCGAAAAGCATCTCGAGATGTCCTAAAACGCGCCTCTGAACATTTTCGCGCACAGGTGCAGAAGATGCGCACGAAAATCCGTCCGGAGCCGTTTCCAGCGCCGAACTGCCTGAAGTGTTTTTCAGACCCTAGAAACTCCCCAAAACCGTTTTTAACCGAGAAGCATCTCGAAATGTCCTAAAACGCGCATCTGAACATTTTCGTGCACAGGTGCCGTAGATGCGCACGAAAATCCGCCCGGAGCCGTTTCGAGCACCGAACTGCCTGAAGTGTTTTCCAGACCCTAGAAACTCCCCAAAACCGTTTTTAACCTAAAAGCATATCGAAATGTCCTAAAACGCGCATCTGAACATTTTCGTGCACAGGTGCCGTAGATGCGCATGAAAATCCGTCCGGAGCCGTTTCCAGCGCCGAACTGCCTGAAGTGTTTTTCAGACCCTAGAAACTCCCCAAAACCGTTTTTAACCGAAAAGCATCTCGAGATGTCCTAAAACGCGCCTCTGAACATTTTCGCGCACAGGTGCAGAAGATGCGCACGAAAATCCGTCCGGAGCCGTTTCCAGCGCCGAACTGCCTGAAGTGTTTTTCAGACCCTAGAAACTCCCCAAAACCGTTTTTAACCGAGAAGCATCTCGAAATGTCCTAAAACGCGCATCTGAACATTTTCGTGCACAGGTGCCGTAGATGCGCACGAAAATCCGCCCGGAGCCGTTTCGAGCACCGAACTGCCTGAAGTGTTTTCCAGACCCTAGAAACTCCCCAAAACCGTTTTTAACCGAAAAGCATCTCGAAATGTCCTAAAACGCGCATCTGAACATTTTCGTGCACAGGTGCCGTAGATGCGCACGAAAATCCGTCCGGAGCCGTTTCGAGCACCGAACTGCCCGAAGTGTTTTCCAGACCCTAGAAACTCCCCAAAACCGTTTTTAACCGAAAAGCATCTCGAAATGTCCTAAAACGCGCATCTGAACATTTTCGTGCACAGGTGCCGTAGATGCGCACGAAAATCCGTCCGGAGCCGTTTCGAGCACCGAACTGCCTGAAGTGTTTTCCAGACCCTAGAAACTCACCAAAACCGTTTTTAACCGAAAAGCATCTCGAAATGTCCTAAAACGCGCATCTGAACATTTTCGTGCACAGGTGCCGTAGATGCGCACGAAAATCCGTCCGGAGCCGTTTCGAGCACCGAACTGCCTGAAGTGTTTTCCAGACCCTAGAAACTCACCAAAACCGTTTTTAACCGAAAAGCATCTCGAAATGTCCTAAAACGCGCATCTGAACATTTTCGTGCACAGGTGCCGTAGATGCGCACGAAAATCCGTCCGGAGCCGTTTCGAGCGCCGAACTGCCTGAAGTGTTTTCCAGACCCTAGAAACTCCCCAAAACCGTTTTTAACCTAAAAGCATATCGAAATGTCCTAAAACGCGCATCTGAACATTTTCGTGCACAGGTGCCGTAGATGCGCACGAAAATCCGTCCGGAGCCGTTTCCAGCGCCGAACTGCCTGAAGTGTTTTTCAGACCCTAGAAACTCCCCAAAACCGTTTTTAACCGAAAAGCATCTCGAGATGTCCTAAAACGCGCCTCTGAACATTTTCGCGCACAGGTGCAGTAGATGCGCACGAAAATCCGTCCGGAGCCGTTTCGAGCGCCGAACTGCCTGAAGTGTTTTCCAGACCCTAGAAACTCCCCAAAACCGTTTTTAACCTAAAAGCATATCGAAATGTCCTAAAACGCGCATCTGAACATTTTCGTGCACAGGTGCCGTAGATGCGCACGAAAATCCGTCCGGAGCCATTTCCAGCGCCGAACTGCCTGAAGTGTTTTTCAGACCCTAGAAACTCCCCAAAACCGTTTTTAACCGAAAAGCATCTCGAGATGTCCTAAAACGCGCCTCTGAACATTTTCGTGCACAGGTGCAGTAGATGCGCACGAAAATCCGTCCGGAGCCGTTTCCAGCGCCGAACTGCCTAAAGTGTTTTTCAAACCCTAGAAACTCCCCAAAACCGTTTTTAACCGAAAAGCATCTCGAAATGTCCTAAAACGCGCATCTGAACATTTTCGTGCACAGGTGCCGTAGATGCGCACGAAAATCCGCCCGGAGCCGTTTCGAGCACCGAACTGCCTGAAGTGTTTTCCAGACCCTAGAAACTCCCCAAAACCGTTTTTAACCGAAAAACATCTCGAAATGTCCTAAAACGCGCATCTGAACATTTTCGTGCACAGGTGCCGTAGATGCGCACGAAAATCCGTCCGGAGCCGTTTCGAGCACCGAACTGCCTGAAGTGTTTTCCAGACCCTAGAAACTCCCCAAAACCGTTTTTAACCGAAAAGCATCTCGAAATGTCCTAAAACGCGCATCTGAACATTTTCGTGCACAGGTGCCGTAGATGCGCACGAAAATCCGTCCGGAGCCGTTTCGAGCACCGAACTGCCTGAACTGTTTTCCAGACCCTAGAAACTCCCCAAAACCGTTTTTAACCGAAAAGCATCTCGAAATGTCCTAAAACGCGCATCTGAACTTTTTCGTGCACAGGTGCCGTAGATGCGCACGAAAATCCGTCCGGAGCCGTTTCGAGCACCGAACTGCCTGAAGTGTTTTCCAGACCCTAGAAACTCACCAAAACCGTTTTTAACCGAAAAGCATCTCGAAATGTCCTAAAACGCGCATCTGAACATTTTCGTGCACAGGTGCCGTAGATGCGTACGAAAATCCGTCCGGAGCCGTTTCGAGCACCGAACTGCCTGAAGTGTTTTCCAGACCCTAGAAACTCCCCAAAACCGTTTTTAACCTAAAAGCATATCGAAATGTCCTAAAACGCGCATCTGAACATTTTCGTGCACAGGTGCCGTAGATGCGCATGAAAATCCGTCCGGAGCCGTTTCCAGCGCCGAACTGCCTGAAGTGTTTTTCAGACCCTAGAAACTCCCCAAAACCGTTTTTAACCGAAAAGCATCTCGAGATGTCCTAAAACGCGCCTCTGAACATTTTCGCGCACAGGTGCAGAAGATGCGCACGAAAATCCGTCCGGAGCCGTTTCCAGCGCCGAACTGCCTGAAGTGTTTTTCAGACCCTAGAAACTCCCCAAAACCGTTTTTAACCGAGAAGCATCTCGAAATGTCCTAAAACGCGCATCTGAACATTTTCGTGCACAGGTGCCGTAGATGCGCACGAAAATCCGCCCGGAGCCGTTTCGAGCACCGAACTGCCTGAAGTGTTTTCCAGACCCTAGAAACTCTCCAAAACCGTTTTTAACCGAAAAACATCTCGAAATGTCCTAAAACGCGCATCTGAACATTTTCGTGCACAGGTTACGTAGATGCGCACGAAAATCCGCCCGGAGCCGTTTCGAGCACCGAACTGCCTGAAGTGTTTTCCAGACCCTAGAAACTCACCAAAACCGTTTTTAACCGAAAAGCATCTCGAAATGTCCTAAAACGCGCATCTGAACATTTTCGTGCACAGGTGCCGTAGATGCGCACGAAAATCCGTCCGGAGCCGTTTCGAGCACCGAACTGCCTGAAGTGTTTTCCAGACCCTAGAAACTCACCAAAACCGTTTTTAACCGAAAAGCATCTCGAAATGTCCTAAAACGCGCATCTGAACATTTTCGTGCACAGGTGCCGTAGATGCGCACGAAAATCCGTCCGGAGCCGTTTCGAGCGCCGAACTGCCTGAAGTGTTTTCCAGACCCTAGAAACTCCCCAAAACCGTTTTTAACCTAAAAGCATATCGAAATGTCCTAAAACGCGCATCTGAACATTTTCGTGCACAGGTGCCGTAGATGCGCACGAAAATCCGTCCGGAGCCGTTTCCAGCGCCGAACTGCCTGAAGTGTTTTTCAGACCCTAGAAACTCCCCAAAACCGTTTTTAACCGAAAAGCATCTCGAGATGTCCTAAAACGCGCCTCTGAACATTTTCGCGCACAGGTGCAGTAGATGCGCACGAAAATCCGTCCGGAGCCGTTTCGAGCGCCGAACTGCCTGAAGTGTTTTCCAGACCCTAGAAACTCCCCAAAACCGTTTTTAACCTAAAAGCATATCGAAATGTCCTAAAACGCGCATCTGAACATTTTCGTGCACAGGTGCCGTAGATGCGCACGAAAATCCGTCCGGAGCCGTTTCCAGCGCCGAACTGCCTGAAGTGTTTTTCAGACCCTAGAAACTCCCCAAAACCGTTTTTAACCGAAAAGCATCTCGAGATGTCCTAAAACGCGCCTCTGAACATTTTCGCGCACAGGTGCAGTAGATGCGCACGAAAATCCGTCCGGAGCCGTTTCGAGCGCCGAACTGCCTGAAGTGTTTTCCAGACCCTAGAAACTCCCCAAAACCGTTTTTAACCTAAAAGCATATCGAAATGTCCTAAAACGCGCATCTGAACATTTTCGTGCACAGGTGCCGTAGATGCGCACGAAAATCCGTCCGGAGCCGTTTCGAGCACCGAACTGCCTGAAGTGTTTTCCAGACCCTAGAAACTCCCCAAAACCGTTTTTAACCTAAAAGCATATCGAAATGTCCTAAAACGCGCATCTGAACATTTTCGTGCACAGGTGCCGTAGATGCGCACGAAAATCCGTCCGGAGCCGTTTCCAGCGCCGAACTGCCTGAAGTGTTTTCCAGACCCTAGAAACTCCCCAAAACCGTTTTTAACCGAAAAGCATCTCGAAATGTCCTAAAACGCGCATCTGAACTTTTTCGTGCACAGGTGCCGTAGATGCGCACGAAAATCCGTCCGGAGCCGTTTCGAGCACCGAACTGCCTGAAGTGTTTTCCAGACCCTAGAAACTCACCAAAACCGTTTTTAACCGAAAAGCATCTCGAAATGTCCTAAAACGCGCATCTGAACATTTTCGTGCACAGGTGCCGTAGATGCGTACGAAAATCCGTCCGTAGCCGTTTCGAGCACCGAACTGCCTGAAGTGTTTTCCAGACCCTAGAAACTCCCCAAAACCGTTTTTAACCGAAAAGCATCTCGAAATGTCCTAAAACGCGCATCTGAACATTTTCGTGCACAGGTGCCGTAGATGCGCACGAAAATCCGTCCGGAGCCGTTTCGAGCACCGAACTGCCTGAAGTGTTTTCCAGACCCTAGAAACTCCCCAAAACCGTTTTTAACCGAAAAGCATCTCGAAATGTCCTAAAACGCGCATCTGAACATTTTCGTGCACAGGTGCCGTAGATGCGCACGAAAATCCGTCCGGAGCCTTTTCGAGCACCGAACTGCCTGAACTGTTTTCCAGACCCTAGAAACTCCCCAAAACCGTTTTTAACCGAAAAGCATCTCGAAATGTCCTAAAACGCGCATCTGAACTTTTTCGTGCACAGGTGCCGTAGATGCGCACGAAAATCCGTCCGGAGCCGTTTCGAGCACCGAACTGCCTGAAGTGTTTTCCAGACCCTAGAAACTCACCAAAACCGTTTTTAACCGAAAAGCATCTCGAAATGTCCTAAAACGCGCATCTGAACATTTTCGTGCACAGGTGCCGTAGATGCGTACGAAAATCCGTCCGGAGCCGTTTCGAGCACCGAACTGCCTGAAGTGTTTTCCAGACCCTAGAAACTCCCCAAAACCGTTTTTAACCGAAAAGCATCTCGAAATGTCCTAAAACGCGCATCTGAACATTTTCGTGCACAGGTGCCGTAGATGCGCACGAAAATCCGCCCGGAGCCGTTTCGAGCACCGAACTGCCTGAAGTGTTTTCCAGACCCTAGAAACTCCCCAAAACCGTTTTTAACCGAAAAGCATCTCGAAATGTCCTAAAACGCGCAACTGAACATTTTCGTGCACAGGTGCCGTAGATGCGCACGAAAATCCGTCCGGAGCCGTTTCAAGCAACGAACTGCCTGAAGTGTTTTCCAGACCCTAGAAACTCACCAAAACCGTTTTTAACCGAAAAGCATCTCGAAATGTCCTAAAACGCGCATCTGAACATTTTCGTGCACAGGTGCCGTAGATGCGCACGAAAATCCGTCCGGAGCCGTTTCGAGCACCGAACTGCCTGAAGTGTTTTCCAGACCCTAGAAACTCCCCAAAACCGTTTTTAACCGAAAAGCATCTCGAAATGTCCTAAAACGCGCATCTGAACATTTTCGTGCACAGGTGCCGTAGATGCGCACGAAAATCCGCCCGGAGCCGTTTCGAGCACCGAACTGCCTGAAGTGTTTTCCAGACCCTAGAAACTCCCCAAAACCGTTTTTAACCGAAAAGCATCTCGAAATGTCCTAAAACGCGCATCTGAACATTTTCGTGCACAGGTGCCGTAGATGCGCACGAAAATCCGTCCGGAGCCGTTTCGAGCACCGAACTGCCTGAAGTGTTTTCCAGACCCTAGAAACTCACCAAAACCGTTTTTAACCGAAAAGCATCTCGAAATGTCCTAAAACGCGCATATGAACATTTTCGTGCACAGGTGCCGTAGATGCGCACGAAAATCCGTCCGGAGCCGTTTCGAGCACCGAACTGCCTGAAGTGTTTTCCAGACCCTAGAAACTCACCAAAACCGTTTTTAACCGAAAAGCATCTCGAAATGTCCTAAAACGCGCATCTGAACATTTTCGTGCACAGGTGCCGTAGATGCGCACGAAAATCCGTCCGGAGCCGTTTCGAGCACCGAACTGCCTGAAGTGTTTTCCAGACCCTAGAAACTCACCAAAACCGTTTTTAACCGAAAAGCATCTCGAAATGTCCTAAAACGCGCATCTGAACATTTTCGTGCACAGGTGCCGTAGATGCGCACGAAAATCCGTCCGGAGCCGTTTCGAGCGCCGAACTGCCTGAAGTGTTTTCCAGACCCTAGAAACTCCCCAAAACCGTTTTTAACCTAAAAGCATATCGAAATGTCCTAAAACGCGCATCTGAACATTTTCGTGCACAGGTGCCGTAGATGCGCACGAAAATCCGTCCGGAGCCGTTTCCAGCGCCGAACTGCCTGAAGTGTTTTTCAGACCCTAGAAACTCCCCAAAACCGTTTTTAACCGAAAAGCATCTCGAAATGTCCTAAAACGCGCATCTGAACATTTTCGTGCACAGGTGCCGTAGATGCGCACGAAAATCCGCCCGGAGCCGTTTCGAGCACCGAACTGCCTGAAGTGTTTTCCAGACCCTAGAAACTCCCCAAAACCGTTTTTAACCGAAAAACATCTCGAAATGTCCTAAAACGCGCATCTGAACATTTTCGTGCACAGGTGCCGTAGATGCGCACGAAAATCCGTCCGGAGCCGTTTCGAGCACCGAACTGCCTGAAGTGTTTTCCAGACCCTAGAAACTCCCCAAAACCGTTTTTAACCGAAAAGCATCTCGAAATGTCCTAAAACGCGCATCTGAACATTTTCGTGCACAGGTGCCGTAGATGCGCACGAAAATCCGTCCGGAGCCGTTTCGAGCACCGAACTGCCTGAAGTGTTTTCCAGACCCTAGAAACTCACCAAAACCGTTTTTAACCGAAAAGCATCTCGAAATGTCCTAAAACGCGCATCTGAACATTTTCGTGCACAGGTGCCGTAGATGCGTACGAAAATCCGTCCGGAGCCGTTTCGAGCACCGAACTGCCTGAAGTGTTTTCCAGACCCTAGAAACTCACCAAAACCGTTTTTAACCGAAAAGCATCTCGAAATGTCCTAAAACGCGCATATGAACATTTTCGTGCACAGGTGCCGTAGATGCGCACGAAAATCCGTCCGGAGCCGTTTCGAGCACCGAACTGCCTGAAGTGTTTTCCAGACCCTAGAAACTCACCAAAACCGTTTTTAACCGAAAAGCATCTCGAAATGTCCTAAAACGCGCATCTGAACATTTTCGTGCACAGGTGCCGTAGATGCGCACGAAAATCCGTCCGGAGCCGTTTCGAGCGCCGAACTGCCTGAAGTGTTTTCCAGACCCTAGAAACTCCCCAAAACCGTTTTTAACCTAAAAGCATATCGAAATGTCCTAAAACGCGCATCTGAACATTTTCGTGCACAGGTGCCGTAGATGCGCACGAAAATCCGTCCGGAGCCGTTTCCAGCGCCGAACTGCCTGAAGTGTTTTTCAGACCCTAGAAACTCCCCAAAACCGTTTTTAACCGAAAAGCATCTCGAGATGTCCTAAAACGCGCCTCTGAACATTTTCGCGCACAGGTGCAGTAGATGCGCACGAAAATCCGTCCGGAGCCGTTTCGAGCGCCGAACTGCCTGAAGTGTTTTCCAGACCCTAGAAACTCCCCAAAACCGTTTTTAACCGAAAAGCATCTCGAAATGTCCTAAAACGCGCATCTGAACATTTTCGTGCACAGGTGCCGTAGATGCGCACGAAAATCCGCCCGGAGCCGTTTCGAGCACCGAACTGCCTGAAGTGTTTTCCAGACCCTAGAAACTCCCCAAAACCGTTTTTAACCGAAAAACATCTCGAAATGTCCTAAAACGCGCATCTGAACATTTTCGTGCACAGGTGCCGTAGATGCGCACGAAAATCCGTCCGGAGCCGTTTCGAGCACCGAACTGCCTGAATTGTTTTCCAGACCCTAGAAACTCCCCAAAACCGTTTTTAACCGAAAAGCATCTCGAAATGTCCTAAAACGCGCATCTGAACATTTTCGTGCACAGGTGCCGTAGATGCGCACGAAAATCCGTCCGGAGCCGTTTCGAGCACCGAACTGCCTGAAGTGTTTTCCAGACCCTAGAAACTCACCAAAACCGTTTTTAACCGAAAAGCATCTCGAAATGTCCTAAAACGCGCATCTGAACATTTTCGTGCACAGGTGCCGTAGATGCGTACGAAAATCCGTCCGGAGCCGTTTCGAGCACCGAACTGCCTGAAGTGTTTTCCAGACCCTAGAAACTCCCCAAAACCGTTTTTAACCGAAAAGCATCTCGAAATGTCCTAAAACGCGCATCTGAACATTTTCGTGCACAGGTGCCGTAGATGCGCACGAAAATCCGCCCGGAGCCGTTTCGAGCACCGAACTGCCTGAAGTGTTTTCCAGACCCTAGAAACTCCCCAAAACCGTTTTTAACCGAAAAGCATCTCGAAATGTCCTAAAACGCGCAACTGAACATTTTCGTGCACAGGTGCCGTAGATGCGCACGAAAATCCGTCCGGAGCCGTTTCAAGCAACGAACTGCCTGAAGTGTTTTCCAGACCCTAGAAACTCACCAAAACCGTTTTTAACCGAAAAGCATCTCGAAATGTCCTAAAACGCGCATCTGAACATTTTCGTGCACAGGTGCCGTAGATGCGCACGAAAATCCGTCCGGAGCCGTTTCGAGCACCGAACTGCCTGAAGTGTTTTCCAGACCCTAGAAACTCCCCAAAACCGTTTTTAACCGAAAAGCATCTCGAAATGTCCTAAAACGCGCATCTGAACATTTTCGTGCACAGGTGCCGTAGATGCGCACGAAAATCCGCCCGGAGCCGTTTCGAGCACCGAACTGCCTGAAGTGTTTTCCAGACCCTAGAAACTCCCCAAAACCGTTTTTAACCGAAAAGCATCTCGAAATGTCCTAAAACGCGCATCTGAACATTTTCGTGCACAGGTGCCGTAGATGCGCACGAAAATCCGTCCGGAGCCGTTTCGAGCACCGAACTGCCTGAAGTGTTTTCCAGACCCTAGAAACTCACCAAAACCGTTTTTAACCGAAAAGCATCTCGAAATGTCCTAAAACGCGCATATGAACATTTTCGTGCACAGGTGCCGTAGATGCGCACGAAAATCCGTCCGGAGCCGTTTCGAGCACCGAACTGCCTGAAGTGTTTTCCAGACCCTAGAAACTTACCAAAACCGTTTTTAACCGAAAAGCATCTCGAAATGTCCTAAAACGCGCATCTGAACATTTTCGTGCACAGGTGCCGTAGATGCGCACGAAAATCCGTCCGGAGCCGTTTCGAGCACCGAACTGCCTGAAGTGTTTTCCAGACCCTAGAAACTCACCAAAACCGTTTTTAACCGAAAAGCATCTCGAAATGTCCTAAAACGCGCATCTGAACATTTTCGTGCACAGGTGCCGTAGATGCGCACGAAAATCCGTCCGGAGCCGTTTCGAGCGCCGAACTGCCTGAAGTGTTTTCCAGACCCTAGAAACTCCCCAAAACCGTTTTTAACCTAAAAGCATATCGAAATGTCCTAAAACGCGCATCTGAACATTTTCGTGCACAGGTGCCGTAGATGCGCACGAAAATCCGTCCGGAGCCGTTTCCAGCGCCGAACTGCCTGAAGTGTTTTTCAGACCCTAGAAACTCCCCAAAACCGTTTTTAACCGAAAAGCATCTCGAAATGTCCTAAAACGCGCATCTGAACATTTTCGTGCACAGGTGCCGTAGATGCGCACGAAAATCCGCCCGGAGCCGTTTCGAGCACCGAACTGCCTGAAGTGTTTTCCAGACCCTAGAAACTCCCCAAAACCGTTTTTAACCGAAAAGCATCTCGAAATGTCCTAAAACGCGCATCTGAACATTTTCGTGCACAGGTGCCGTAGATGCGCACGAAAATCCGTCCGGAGCCGTTTCGAGCACCGAACTGCCTGAAGTGTTTTCCAGACCCTAGAAACTCACCAAAACCGTTTTTAACCGAAAAGCATCTCGAAATGTCCTAAAACGCGCATATGAACATTTTCGTGCACAGGTGCCGTAGATGCGCACGAAAATCCGTCCGGAGCCGTTTCGAGCACCGAACTGCCTGAAGTGTTTTCCAGACCCTAGAAACTCACCAAAACCGTTTTTAACCGAAAAGCATCTCGAAATGTCCTAAAACGCGCATCTGAACATTTTCGTGCACAGGTGCCGTAGATGCGCACGAAAATCCGTCCGGAGCCGTTTCGAGCACCGAACTGCCTGAAGTGTTTTCCAGACCCTAGAAACTCCCCAAAACCATTTTTAACCGAAAAGCATCTCGAAATGTCCTAAAACGCGCATCTGAACATTTTCGTGCACAGGTGCCGTAGATGCGCACGAAAATCCGCCCGGAGCCGTTTCGAGCACCGAACTGCCTGAAGTGTTTTCCAGACCCTAGAAACTCCCCAAAACCATTTTTAACCGAAAAGCATCTCGAAATGTCCTAAAACGCGCATCTGAACATTTTCGTGCACAGGTGCCGTAGATGCGCACGAAAATCCGCCCGGAGCCGTTTCGAGCACCGAACTGCCTGAAGTGTTTTCCAGACCCTAGAAACTCCCCAAAACCGTTTTTAACCGAAAAACATCTCGAAATGTCCTAAAACGCGCATCTGAACATTTTCGTGCACAGGTGCCGTAGATGCGCACGAAAATCCGTCCGGAGCCGTTTCCAGCGCCGAACTGCCTGAAGTGTTTTTCAGACCCTAGAAACTCCCCAAAACCGTTTTTAACCGAAAAGCATCTCGAAATGTCCTAAAACGCGCATCTGAACATTTTCGTGCACAGGTGCCGTAGATGCGCACGAAAATCCGCCCGGAGCCGTTTCGAGCACCGAACTGCCTGAAGTGTTTTCCAGACCCTAGAAACTCCCCAAAACCGTTTTTAACCGAAAAGCATCTCGAAATGTCCTAAAACGCGCATCTGAACATTTTCGTGCACAGGTGCCGTAGATGCGCACGAAAATCCGTCCGGAGCCGTTTCGAGCACCGAACTGCCTGAAGTGTTTTCCAGACCCTAGAAACTCACCAAAACCGTTTTTAACCGAAAAGCATCTCGAAATGTCCTAAAACGCGCATATGAACATTTTCGTGCACAGGTGCCGTAGATGCGCACGAAAATCCGTCCGGAGCCGTTTCGAGCACCGAACTGCCTGAAGTGTTTTCCAGACCCTAGAAACTCACCAAAACCGTTTTTAACCGAAAAGCATCTCGAAATGTCCTAAAACGCGCATCTGAACATTTTCGTGCACAGGTGCCGTAGATGCGCACGAAAATCCGTCCGGAGCCGTTTCGAGCACCGAACTGCCTGAAGTGTTTTCCAGACCCTAGAAACTCACCAAAACCGTTTTTAACCGAAAAGCATCTCGAAATGTCCTAAAACGCGCATCTGAACATTTTCGTGCACAGGTGCCGTAGATGCGCACGAAAATCCGTCCGGAGCCGTTTCGAGCGCCGAACTGCCTGAAGTGTTTTCCAGACCCTAGAAACTCCCCAAAACCGTTTTTAACCTAAAAGCATATCGAAATGTCCTAAAACGCGCATCTGAACATTTTCGTGCACAGGTGCCGTAGATGCGCACGAAAATCCGTCCGGAGCCGTTTCCAGCGCCGAACTGCCTGAAGTGTTTTTCAGACCCTAGAAACTCCCCAAAACCGTTTTTAACCGAAAAGCATCTCGAAATGTCCTAAAACGCGCATCTGAACATTTTCGTGCACAGGTGCCGTAGATGCGCACGAAAATCCGCCCGGAGCCGTTTCGAGCACCGAACTGCCTGAAGTGTTTTCCAGACCCTAGAAACTCCCCAAAACCGTTTTTAACTGAAAAACATCTCGAAATGTCCTAAAACGCGCATCTGAACATTTTCGTGCACAGGTGCCGTAGATGCGCACGAAAATCCGTCCGGAGCCGTTTCGAGCACCGAACTGCCTGAAGTGTTTTCCAGACCCTAGAAACTCACCAAAACCGTTTTTAACCGAAAAGCATCTCGAAATGTCCTAAAACGCGCATATGAACATTTTCGTGCACAGGTGCCGTAGATGCGCACGAAAATCCGTCCGGAGCCGTTTCGAGCACCGAACTGCCTGAAGTGTTTTCCAGACCCTAGAAACTCACCAAAACCGTTTTTAACCGAAAAGCATCTCGAAATGTCCTAAAACGCGCATCTGAACATTTTCGTGCACAGGTGCCGTAGATGCGCACGAAAATCCGTCCGGAGCCGTTTCGAGCACCGAACTGCCTGAACTGTTTTCCAGACCCTAGAAACTCCCCAAAACCGTTTTTAACCGAAAAGCATCTCGAAATGTCCTAAAACGCGCATCTGAACTTTTTCGTGCACAGGTGCCGTAGATGCGCACGAAAATCCGTCCGGAGCCGTTTCGAGCACCGAACTGCCTGAAGTGTTTTCCAGACCCTAGAAACTCACCAAAACCGTTTTTAACCGAAAAGCATCTCGAAATGTCCTAAAACGCGCATCTGAACATTTTCGTGCACAGGTGCCGTAGATGCGTACGAAAATCCGTCCGTAGCCGTTTCGAGCACCGAACTGCCTGAAGTGTTTTCCAGACCCTAGAAACTCCCCAAAACCGTTTTTAACCGAAAAGCATCTCGAAATGTCCTAAAACGCGCATCTGAACATTTTCGTGCACAGGTACCGTAGATGCGCACGAAAATCCGCCCGGAGCCGTTTCGAGCACCGAACTGCCTGAAGTGTTTTCCAGACCCTAGAAACTCCCCAAAACCGTTTTTAACCGAAAAGCATCTCGAAATGTCCTAAAACGCGCAACTGAACATTTTCGTGCACAGGTGCCGTAGATGCGCACGAAAATCCGTCCGGAGCCGTTTCAAGCAACGAACTGCCTGAAGTGTTTTCCAGACCCTAGAAACTCACCAAAACCGTTTTTAACCGAAAAGCATCTCGAAATGTCCTAAAACGCGCATCTGAACATTTTCGTGCACAGGTGCCGTAGATGCGCACGAAAATCCGTCCGGAGCCGTTTCGAGCACCGAACTGCCTGAAGTGTTTTCCAGACCCTAGAAACTCCCCAAAACCGTTTTTAACCGAAAAGCATCTCGAAATGTCCTAAAACGCGCATCTGAACATTTTCGTGCACAGGTGCCGTAGATGCGCACGAAAATCCGTCCGGAGCCGTTTCGAGCACCGAACTGCCTGAAGTGTTTTCCAGACCCTAGAAACTCCCCAAAACCGTTTTTAACCGAAAAGCATCTCGAAATGTCCTAAAACGCGCATCTGAACATTTTCGTGCACAGGTGCCGTAGATGCGCACGAAAATCCGTCCGGAGCCGTTTCGAGCACCGAACTGCCTGAACTGTTTTCCAGACCCTAGAAACTCCCCAAAACCGTTTTTAACCGAAAAGCATCTCGAAATGTCCTAAAACGCGCATCTGAACTTTTTCGTGCACAGGTGCCGTAGATGCGCACGAAAATCCGTCCGGAGCCGTTTCGAGCACCGAACTGCCTGAAGTGTTTTCCAGACCCTAGAAACTCACCAAAACCGTTTTTAACCGAAAAGCATCTCGAAATGTCCTAAAACGCGCATCTGAACATTTTCGTGCACAGGTGCCGTAGATGCGTACGAAAATCCGTCCGGAGCCGTTTCGAGCACCGAACTGCCTGAAGTGTTTTCCAGACCCTAGAAACTCCCCAAAACCGTTTTTAACCGAAAAGCATCTCGAAATGTCCTAAAACGCGCATCTGAACATTTTCGTGCACAGGTGCCGTAGATGCGCACGAAAATCCGCCCGGAGCCGTTTCGAGCACCGAACTGCCTGAAGTGTTTTCCAGACCCTAGAAACTCCCCAAAACCGTTTTTAACCGAAAAGCATCTCGAAATGTCCTAAAACGCGCAACTGAACATTTTCGTGCACAGGTGCCGTAGATGCGCACGAAAATCCGTCCGGAGCCGTTTCAAGCAACGAACTGCCTGAAGTGTTTTCCAGACCCTAGAAACTCACCAAAACCGTTTTTAACCGAAAAGCATCTCGAAATGTCCTAAAACGCGCATCTGAACATTTTCGTGCACAGGTGCCGTAGATGCGCACGAAAATCCGTCCGGAGCCGTTTCGAGCACCGAACTGCCTGAAGTGTTTTCCAGACCCTAGAAACTCCCCAAAACCGTTTTTAACCGAAAAGCATCTCGAAATGTCCTAAAACGCGCATCTGAACATTTTCGTGCACAGGTGCCGTAGATGCGCACGAAAATCCGCCCGGAGCCGTTTCGAGCACCGAACTGCCTGAAGTGTTTTCCAGACCCTAGAAACTCCCCAAAACCGTTTTTAACCGAAAAGCATCTCGAAATGTCCTAAAACGCGCATCTGAACATTTTCGTGCACAGGTGCCGTAGATGCGCACGAAAATCCGTCCGGAGCCGTTTCGAGCACCGAACTGCCTGAAGTGTTTTCCAGACCCTAGAAACTCACCAAAACCGTTTTTAACCGAAAAGCATCTCGAAATGTCCTAAAACGCGCATATGAACATTTTCGTGCACAGGTGCCGTAGATGCGCACGAAAATCCGTCCGGAGCCGTTTCGAGCACCGAACTGCCTGAAGTGTTTTCCAGACCCTAGAAACTCACCAAAACCGTTTTTAACCGAAAAGCATCTCGAAATGTCCTAAAACGCGCATCTGAACATTTTCGTGCACAGGTGCCGTAGATGCGCACGAAAATCCGTCCGGAGCCGTTTCGAGCACCGAACTGCCTGAAGTGTTTTCCAGACCCTAGAAACTCACCAAAACCGTTTTTAACCGAAAAGCATCTCGAAATGTCCTAAAACGCGCATCTGAACATTTTCGTGCACAGGTGCCGTAGATGCGCACGAAAATCCGTCCGGAGCCGTTTCGAGCGCCGAACTGCCTGAAGTGTTTTCCAGACCCTAGAAACTCCCCAAAACCGTTTTTAACCTAAAAGCATATCGAAATGTCCTAAAACGCGCATCTGAACATTTTCGTGCACAGGTGCCGTAGATGCGCACGAAAATCCGTCCGGAGCCGTTTCCAGCGCCGAACTGCCTGAAGTGTTTTTCAGACCCTAGAAACTCCCCAAAACCGTTTTTAACCGAAAAGCATCTCGAAATGTCCTAAAACGCGCATCTGAACATTTTCGTGCACAGGTGCCGTAGATGCGCACGAAAATCCGTCCGGAGCCGTTTCGAGCACCGAACTGCCTGAAGTGTTTTCCAGACCCTAGAAACTCACCAAAACCGTTTTTAACCGAAAAGCATCTCGAAATGTCCTAAAACGCGCATCTGAACATTTTCGTGCACAGGTGCCGTAGATGCGCACGAAAATCCGTCCGGAGCCGTTTCGAGCACCGAACTGCCTGAAGTGTTTTCCAGACCCTAGAAACTCACCAAAACCGTTTTTAACCGAAAAGCATCTCGAAATGTCCTAAAACGCGCATCTGAACATTTTCGTGCACAGGTGCCGTAGATGCGCACGAAAATCCGTCCGGAGCCGTTTCGAGCGCCGAACTGCCTGAAGTGTTTTCCAGACCCTAGAAACTCCCCAAAACCGTTTTTAACCTAAAAGCATATCGAAATGTCCTAAAACGCGCATCTGAACATTTTCGTGCACAGGTGCCGTAGATGCGCACGAAAATCCGTCCGGAGCCGTTTCCAGCGCCGAACTGCCTGAAGTGTTTTTCAGACCCTAGAAACTCCCCAAAACCGTTTTTAACCGAAAAGCATCTCGAAATGTCCTAAAACGCGCATCTGAACATTTTCGTGCACAGGTGCCGTAGATGCGCACGAAAATCCGCCCGGAGCCGTTTCGAGCACCGAACTGCCTGAAGTGTTTTCCAGACCCTAGAAACTCCCCAAAACCGTTTTTAACCGAAAAGCATCTCGAAATGTCCTAAAACGCGCAACTGAACATTTTCGTGCACAGGTGCCGTAGATGCGCACGAAAATCCGTCCGGAGCCGTTTCAAGCAACGAACTGCCTGAAGTGTTTTCCAGACCCTAGAAACTCACCAAAACCGTTTTTAACCGAAAAGCATCTCGAAATGTCCTAAAACGCGCATCTGAACATTTTCGTGCACAGGTGCCGTAGATGCGCACGAAAATCCGTCCGGAGCCGTTTCGAGCACCGAACTGCCTGAAGTGTTTTCCAGACCCTAGAAACTCCCCAAAACCGTTTTTAACCGAAAAGCATCTCGAAATGTCCTAAAACGCGCATCTGAACATTTTCGTGCACAGGTGCCGTAGATGCGCACGAAAATCCGCCCGGAGCCGTTTCGAGCACCGAACTGCCTGAAGTGTTTTCCAGACCCTAGAAACTCCCCAAAACCGTTTTTAACCGAAAAGCATCTCGAAATGTCCTAAAACGCGCATCTGAACATTTTCGTGCACAGGTGCCGTAGATGCGCACGAAAATCCGTCCGGAGCCGTTTCGAGCACCGAACTGCCTGAAGTGTTTTCCAGACCCTAGAAACTCACCAAAACCGTTTTTAACCGAAAAGCATCTCGAAATGTCCTAAAACGCGCATATGAACATTTTCGTGCACAGGTGCCGTAGATGCGCACGAAAATCCGTCCGGAGCCGTTTCGAGCACCGAACTGCCTGAAGTGTTTTCCAGACCCTAGAAACTCACCAAAACCGTTTTTAACCGAAAAGCATCTCGAAATGTCCTAAAACGCGCATCTGAACATTTTCGTGCACAGGTGCCGTAGATGCGCACGAAAATCCGTCCGGAGCCGTTTCGAGCACCGAACTGCCTGAAGTGTTTTCCAGACCCTAGAAACTCACCAAAACCGTTTTTAACCGAAAAGCATCTCGAAATGTCCTAAAACGCGCATCTGAACATTTTCGTGCACAGGTGCCGTAGATGCGCACGAAAATCCGTCCGGAGCCGTTTCGAGCGCCGAACTGCCTGAAGTGTTTTCCAGACCCTAGAAACTCCCCAAAACCGTTTTTAACCTAAAAGCATATCGAAATGTCCTAAAACGCGCATCTGAACATTTTCGTGCACAGGTGCCGTAGATGCGCACGAAAATCCGTCCGGAGCCGTTTCCAGCGCCGAACTGCCTGAAGTGTTTTTCAGACCCTAGAAACTCCCCAAAACCGTTTTTAACCGAAAAGCATCTCGAAATGTCCTAAAACGCGCATCTGAACATTTTCGTGCACAGGTGCCGTAGATGCGTACGAAAATCCGCCCGGAGCCGTTTCGAGCACCGAACTGCCTGAAGTGTTTTCCAGACCCTAGAAACTCCCCAAAACCGTTTTTAACCGAAAAGCATCTCGAAATGTCCTAAAACGCGCATCTGAACATTTTCGTGCACAGGTGCCGTAGATGCGCACGAAAATCCGCCCGGAGCCGTTTCGAGCACCGAACTGCCTGAAGTGTTTTCCAGACCCTAGAAACTCACCAAAACCGTTTTTAACCGAAAAGCATCTCGAAATGTCCTAAAACGCGCATCTGAACATTTTCGTGCACAGGTGCCGTAGATGCGTACGAAAATCCGTCCGGAGCCGTTTCGAGCACCGAACTGCCTGAAGTGTTTTCCAGACCCTAGAAACTCCCCAAAACCGTTTTTAACCGAAAAGCATCTCGAAATGTCCTAAAACGCGCATCTGAACATTTTCGTGCACAGGTGCCGTAGATGCGCACGAAAATCCGCCCGGAGCCGTTTCGAGCACCGAACTGCCTGAAGTGTTTTCCAGACCCTAGAAACTCCCCAAAACCGTTTTTAACCGAAAAGCATCTCGAAATGTCCTAAAACGCGCAACTGAACATTTTCGTGCACAGGTGCCGTAGATGCGCACGAAAATCCGTCCGAAGCCGTTTCAAGCAACGAACTGCCTGAAGTGTTTTCCAGACCCTAGAAACTCACCAAAACCGTTTTTAACCGAAAAGCATCTCGAAATGTCCTAAAACGCGCATCTGAACATTTTCGTGCACAGGTGCCGTAGATGCGCACGAAAATCCGTCCGGAGCCGTTTCGAGCACCGAACTGCCTGAAGTGTTTTCCAGACCCTAGAAACTCCCCAAAACCGTTTTTAACCGAAAAGCATCTCGAAATGTCCTAAAACGCGCATCTGAACATTTTCGTGCACAGGTGCCGTAGATGCGCACGAAAATCCGTCCGGAGCCGTTTCGAGCACCGAACTGCCTGAAGTGTTTTCCAGACCCTAGAAACTCCCCAAAACCGTTTTTAACCGAAAAGCATCTCGAAATGTCCTAAAACGCGCATCTGAACATTTTCGTGCACAGGTGCCGTAGATGCGCACGAAAATCCGTCCGGAGCCGTTTCGAGCACCGAACTGCCTGAACTGTTTTCCAGACCCTAGAAACTCCCCAAAACCGTTTTTAACCGAAAAGCATCTCGAAATGTCCTAAAACGCGCATCTGAACTTTTTCGTGCACAGGTGCCGTAGATGCGCACGAAAATCCGTCCGGAGCCGTTTCGAGCACCGAACTGCCTGAAGTGTTTTCCAGACCCTAGAAACTCACCAAAACCGTTTTTAACCGAAAAGCATCTCGAAATGTCCTAAAACGCGCATCTGAACATTTTCGTGCACAGGTGCCGTAGATGCGTACGAAAATCCGTCCGGAGCCGTTTCGAGCACCGAACTGCCTGAAGTGTTTTCCAGACCCTAGAAACTCCCCAAAACCGTTTTTAACCGAAAAGCATCTCGAAATTTCCTAAAACGCGCATCTGAACATTTTCGTGCACAGGTGCCGTAGATGCGCACGAAAATCCGCCCGGAGCCGTTTCGAGCACCGAACTGCCTGAAGTGTTTTCCAGACCCTAGAAACTCCCCAAAACCGTTTTTAACCGAAAAGCATCTCGAAATGTCCTAAAACGCGCAACTGAACATTTTCGTGCACAGGTGCCGTAGATGCGCACGAAAATCCGTCCGGAGCCGTTTCAAGCAACGAACTGCCTGAAGTGTTTTCCAGACCCTAGAAACTCACCAAAACCGTTTTTAACCGAAAAGCATCTCGAAATGTCCTAAAACGCGCATCTGAACATTTTCGTGCACAGGTGCCGTAGATGCGCACGAAAATCCGTCCGGAGCCGTTTCGAGCACCGAACTGCCTGAAGTGTTTTCCAGACCCTAGAAACTCCCCAAAACCGTTTTTAACCGAAAAGCATCTCGAAATGTCCTAAAACGCGCATCTGAACATTTTCGTGCACAGGTGCCGTAGATGCGCACGAAAATCCGCCCGGAGCCGTTTCGAGCACCGAACTGCCTGAAGTGTTTTCCAGACCCTAGAAACTCCCCAAAACCGTTTTTAACCGAAAAACATCTCGAAATGTCCTAAAACGCGCATCTGAACATTTTCGTGCACAGGTGCCGTAGATGCGCACGAAAATCCGCCCGGAGCCGTTTCGAGCACCGAACTGCCTGAAGTGTTTTCCAGACCCTAGAAACTCACCAAAACCGTTTTTAACCGAAAAGCATCTCGAAATGTCCTAAAACGCGCATCTGAACATTTTCGTGCACAGGTGCCGTAGATGCGTACGAAAATCCGTCCGGAGCCGTTTCGAGCACCGAACTGCCTGAAGTGTTTTCCAGACCCTAGAAACTCCCCAAAACCGTTTTTAACCGAAAAGCATCTCGAAATGTCCTAAAACGCGCATCTGAACATTTTCGTGCACAGGTGCCGTAGATGCGCACGAAAATCCGCCCGGAGCCGTTTCGAGCACCGAACTGCCTGAAGTGTTTTCCAGACCCTAGAAACTCCCCAAAACCGTTTTTAACCGAAAAGCATCTCGAAATGTCCTAAAACGCGCAACTGAACATTTTCGTGCACAGGTGCCGTAGATGCGCACGAAAATCCGTCCGGAGCCGTTTCAAGCAACGAACTGCCTGAAGTGTTTTCCAGACCCTAGAAACTCACCAAAACCGTTTTTAACCGAAAAGCATCTCGAAATGTCCTAAAACGCGCATCTGAACATTTTCGTGCACAGGTGCCGTAGATGCGCACGAAAATCCGTCCGGAGCCGTTTCGAGCACCGAACTGCCTGAAGTGTTTTCCAGACCCTAGAAACTCCCCAAAACCGTTTTTAACCGAAAAGCATCTCGAAATGTCCTAAAACGCGCATCTGAACATTTTCGTGCACAGGTGCCGTAGATGCGCACGAAAATCCGCCCGGAGCCGTTTCGAGCACCGAACTGCCTGAAGTGTTTTCCAGACCCTAGAAACTCCCCAAAACCGTTTTTAACCGAAAAGCATCTCGAAATGTCCTAAAACGCGCATCTGAACATTTTCGTGCACAGGTGCCGTAGATGCGCACGAAAATCCGTCCGGAGCCGTTTCGAGCACCGAACTGCCTGAAGTGTTTTCCAGACCCTAGAAACTCACCAAAACCGTTTTTAACCGAAAAGCATCTCGAAATGTCCTAAAACGCGCATATGAACATTTTCGTGCACAGGTGCCGTAGATGCGCACGAAAATCCGTCCGGAGCCGTTTCGAGCACCGAACTGCCTGAAGTGTTTTCCAGACCCTAGAAACTCACCAAAACCGTTTTTAACCGAAAAGCATCTCGAAATGTCCTAAAACGCGCATCTGAACATTTTCGTGCACAGGTGCCGTAGATGCGCACGAAAATCCGTCCGGAGCCGTTTCGAGCACCGAACTGCCTGAAGTGTTTTCCAGACCCTAGAAACTCACCAAAACCGTTTTTAACCGAAAAGCATCTCGAAATGTCCTAAAACGCGCATCTGAACATTTTCGTGCACAGGTGCCGTAGATGCGCACGAAAATCCGTCCGGAGCCGTTTCGAGCGCCGAACTGCCTGAAGTGTTTTCCAGACCCTAGAAACTCCCCAAAACCGTTTTTAACCTAAAAGCATATCGAAATGTCCTAAAACGCGCATCTGAACATTTTCGTGCACAGGTGCCGTAGATGCGCACGAAAATCCGTCCGGAGCCGTTTCCAGCGCCGAACTGCCTGAAGTGTTTTTCAGACCCTAGAAACTCCCCAAAACCGTTTTTAACCGAAAAGCATCTCGAAATGTCCTAAAACGCGCATCTGAACATTTTCGTGCACAGGTGCCGTAGATGCGCACGAAAATCCGCCCGGAGCCGTTTCGAGCACCGAACTGCCTGAAGTGTTTTCCAGACCCTAGAAACTCCCCAAAACCGTTTTTAACCGAAAAACATCTCGAAATGTCCTAAAACGCGCATCTGAACATTTTCGTGCACAGGTGCCGTAGATGCGCACGAAAATCCGTCCGGAGCCGTTTCGAGCACCGAACTGCCTGAAGTGTTTTCCAGACCCTAGAAACTCCCCAAAACCGTTTTTAACCGAAAAGCATCTCGAAATGTCCTAAAACGCGCATCTGAACATTTTCGTGCACAGGTGCCGTAGATGCGCACGAAAATCCGTCCGGAGCCGTTTCGAGCACCGAACTGCCTGAAGTGTTTTCCAGACCCTAGAAACTCACCAAAACCGTTTTTAACCGAAAAGCATCTCGAAATGTCCTAAAACGCGCATATGAACATTTTCGTGCACAGGTGCCGTAGATGCGCACGAAAATCCGTCCGGAGCCGTTTCGAGCACCGAACTGCCTGAAGTGTTTTCCAGACCCTAGAAACTCACCAAAACCGTTTTTAACCGAAAAGCATCTCGAAATGTCCTAAAACGCGCATCTGAACATTTTCGTGCACAGGTGCCGTAGATGCGCACGAAAATCCGTCCGGAGCCGTTTCTTGCACCGAACTGCCTGAAGTGTTTTCCAGACCATAGAAACTCACCAAAACCGTTTTTAACCGAAAAGCATCTCGAAATGTCCTAAAACGCGCATCTGAACATTTTCGTGCACAGGTGCCGTAGATGCGCACGAAAATCCGTCCGGAGCCGTTTCGAGCGCCGAACTGCCTGAAGTGTTTTCCAGACCCTAGAAACTCCCCAAAACCGTTTTTAACCTAAAAGCATATCGAAATGTCCTAAAACGCGCATCTGAACATTTTCGTGCACAGGTGCCGTAGATGCGCACGAAAATCCGTCCGGAGCCGTTTCCAGCGCCGAACTGCCTGAAGTGTTTTTCAGACCCTAGAAACTCCCCAAAACCGTTTTTAACCGAAAAGCATCTCGAAATGTCCTAAAACGCGCATCTGAACATTTTCGTGCACAGGTGCCGTAGATGCGCACGAAAATCCGCCCGGAGCCGTTTCGAGCACCGAACTGCCTGAAGTGTTTTCCAGACCCTAGAAACTCCCCAAAACCGTTTTTAACCGAAAAGCATCTCGAAATGTCCTAAAACGCGCATATGAACATTTTCGTGCACAGGTGCCGTAGATGCGCACGAAAATCCGTCCGGAGCCGTTTCGAGCACCGAACTGC
This sequence comes from Umbellularia californica, assembly GCA_028538565.1. Taxonomy (NCBI): domain Eukaryota; kingdom Viridiplantae; phylum Streptophyta; class Magnoliopsida; order Laurales; family Lauraceae; genus Umbellularia; species Umbellularia californica. The sequence goes on along the minus strand of JAPQWN010000006.1, from coordinate 53,023,193 downwards.
CTGAAGTGTTTTCCAGACCCTAGAAACTCACCAAAACCGTTTTTAACCGAAAAGCATCTCGAAATGTCCTAAAACGCGCATCTGAACATTTTCGTGCACAGGTGCCGTAGATGCGCACGAAAATCCGTCCGGAGCCGTTTCGAGCACCGAACTGCCTGAAGTGTTTTCCAGACCCTAGAAACTCCCCAAAACCGTTTTTAACCGAAAAGCATCTCGAAATGTCCTAAAACGCGCATCTGAACTTTTTCGTGCACAGGTGCCGTAGATGCGCACGAAAATCCGCCCGGAGCCGTTTCGAGCACCGAACTGCCTGAAGTGTTTTCCAGACCCTAGAAACTCCCCAAAACCGTTTTTAACCGAAAAACATCTCGAAATGTCCTAAAACGCGCATCTGAACATTTTCGTGCACAGGTGCCGTAGATGCGCACGAAAATCCGTCCGGAGCCGTTTCGAGCACCGAACTGCCTGAAGTGTTTTCCAGACCCTAGAAACTCCCCAAAACCGTTTTTAACCGAAAAGCATCTCGAAATGTCCTAAAACGCGCATCTGAACATTTTCGTGCACAGGTGCCGTAGATGCGCACGAAAATCCGCCCGGAGCCGTTTCGAGCACCGAACTGCCTGAAGTGTTTTCCAGACCCTAGAAACTCACCAAAACCGTTTTTAACCGAAAAGCATCTCGAAATGTCCTAAAACGCGCAACTGAACATTTTCGTGCACAGGTGCCGTAGATGCGCACGAAAATCCGTCCGGAGCCGTTTCAAGCAACGAACTGCCTGAAGTGTTTTCCAGACCCTAGAAACTCCCCAAAACCGTTTTTAACCGAAAAGCATCTCGAAATGTCCTAAAACGCGCATCTGAACATTTTCGTGCACAGGTGCCGTAGATGCGCACGAAAATCCGCCCGGAGCCGTTTCGAGCACCGAACTGCCTGAAGTGTTTTCCAGACCCTAGAAACTCCCCAAAACCGTTTTTAACCGAAAAGCATCTCGAAATGTCCTAAAACGCGCATCTGAACATTTTCGTGCACAGGTGCCGTAGATGCGCACGAAAATCCGTCCGGAGCCGTTTCGAGCACCGAACTGCCTGAAGTGTTTTCCAGACCCTAGAAACTCCCCAAAACCGTTTTTAACCGAAAAGCATCTCGAAATGTCCTAAAACGCGCATCTGAACATTTTCGTGCACAGGTGCCGTAGATGCGCACGAAAATCCGTCCGGAGCCGTTTCGAGCACCGAACTGCCTGAACTGTTTTCCAGACCCTAGAAACTCCCCAAAACCGTTTTTAACCGAAAAGCATCTCGAAATGTCCTAAAACGCGCATCTGAACTTTTTCGTGCACAGGTGCCGTAGATGCGCACGAAAATCCGTCCGGAGCCGTTTCGAGCACCGAACTGCCTGAAGTGTTTTCCAGACCCTAGAAACTCACCAAAACCGTTTTTAACCGAAAAGCATCTCGAAATGTCCTAAAACGCGCATCTGAACATTTTCGTGCACAGGTGCCGTAGATGCGTACGAAAATCCGTCCGGAGCCGTTTCGAGCACCGAACTGCCTGAAGTGTTTTCCAGACCCTAGAAACTCCCCAAAACCGTTTTTAACCGAAAAGCATCTCGAAATGTCCTAAAACGCGCATCTGAACATTTTCGTGCACAGGTGCCGTAGATGCGCACGAAAATCCGCCCGGAGCCGTTTCGAGCACCGAACTGCCTGAAGTGTTTTCCAGACCCTAGAAACTCCCCAAAACCGTTTTTAACCGAAAAGCATCTCGAAATGTCCTAAAACGCGCAACTGAACATTTTCGTGCACAGGTGCCGTAGATGCGCACGAAAATCCGTCCGGAGCCGTTTCAAGCAACGAACTGCCTGAAGTGTTTTCCAGACCCTAGAAACTCACCAAAACCGTTTTTAACCGAAAAGCATCTCGAAATGTCCTAAAACGCGCATCTGAACATTTTCGTGCACAGGTGCCGTAGATGCGCACGAAAATCCGTCCGGAGCCGTTTCGAGCACCGAACTGCCTGAAGTGTTTTCCAGACCCTAGAAACTCCCCAAAACCGTTTTTAACCGAAAAGCATCTCGAAATGTCCTAAAACGCGCATCTGAACATTTTCGTGCACAGGTGCCGTAGATGCGCACGAAAATCCGCCCGGAGCCGTTTCGAGCACCGAACTGCCTGAAGTGTTTTCCAGACCCTAGAAACTCCCCAAAACCGTTTTTAACCGAAAAGCATCTCGAAATGTCCTAAAACGCGCATCTGAACATTTTCGTGCACAGGTGCCGTAGATGCGCACGAAAATCCGTCCGGAGCCGTTTCGAGCACCGAACTGCCTGAAGTGTTTTCCAGACCCTAGAAACTCACCAAAACCGTTTTTAACCGAAAAGCATCTCGAAATGTCCTAAAACGCGCATATGAACATTTTCGTGCACAGGTGCCGTAGATGCGCACGAAAATCCGTCCGGAGCCGTTTCGAGCACCGAACTGCCTGAAGTGTTTTCCAGACCCTAGAAACTCACCAAAACCGTTTTTAACCGAAAAGCATCTCGAAATGTCCTAAAACGCGCATCTGAACATTTTCGTGCACAGGTGCCGTAGATGCGCACGAAAATCCGTCCGGAGCCGTTTCGAGCACCGAACTGCCTGAAGTGTTTTCCAGACCCTAGAAACTCACCAAAACCGTTTTTAACCGAAAAGCATCTCGAAATGTCCTAAAACGCACATCTGAACATTTTCGTGCACAGGTGCCGTAGATGCGCACGAAAATCCGTCCGGAGCCGTTTCGAGCGCCGAACTGCCTGAAGTGTTTTCCAGACCCTAGAAACTCCCCAAAACCGTTTTTAACCTAAAAGCATATCGAAATGTCCTAAAACGCGCATCTGAACATTTTCGTGCACAGGTGCCGTAGATGCGCACGAAAATCCGTCCGGAGCCGTTTCCAGCGCCGAACTGCCTGAAGTGTTTTTCAGACCCTAGAAACTCCCCAAAACCGTTTTTAACCGAAAAGCATCTCGAAATGTCCTAAAACGCGCATCTGAACATTTTCGTGCACAGGTGCCGTAGATGCGCACGAAAATCCGCCCGGAGCCGTTTCGAGCACCGAACTGCCTGAAGTGTTTTCCAGACCCTAGAAACTCCCCAAAACCGTTTTTAACCGAAAAACATCTCGAAATGTCCTAAAACGCGCATCTGAACATTTTCGTGCACAGGTGCCGTAGATGCGCACGAAAATCCGCCCGGAGCCGTTTCGAGCACCGAACTGCCTGAAGTGTTTTCCAGACCCTAGAAACTCCCCAAAACCGTTTTTAACCGAAAAGCATCTCGAAATGCCCTAAAACGCGCATCTGAACATTTTCGTGCACAGGTGCCGTAGATGCGCACGAAAATCCGTCCGGAGCCGTTTCGAGCACCGAACTGCCTGAAGTGTTTTCCAGACCCTAGAAACTCACCAAAACCGTTTTTAACCGAAAAGCATCTCGAAATGTCCTAAAACGCGCATATGAACATTTTCGTGCACAGGTGCCGTAGATGCGCACGAAAATCCGTCCGGAGCCGTTTCGAGCACCGAACTGCCTGAAGTGTTTTCCAGACCCTAGAAACTCACCAAAACCGTTTTTAACCGAAAAGCATCTCGAAATGTCCTAAAACGCGCATCTGAACATTTTCGTGCACAGGTGCCGTAGATGCGCACGAAAATCCGTCCGGAGCCGTTTCGAGCACCGAACTGCCTGAAGTGTTTTCCAGACCCTAGAAACTCACCAAAACCGTTTTTAACCGAAAAGCATCTCGAAATGTCCTAAAACGCGCATCTGAACATTTTCGTGCACAGGTGCCGTAGATGCGCACGAAAATCCGTCCGGAGCCGTTTCGAGCGCCGAACTGCCTGAAGTGTTTTCCAGACCCTAGAAACTCCCCAAAACCGTTTTTAACCTAAAAGCATATCGAAATGTCCTAAAACGCGCATCTGAACATTTTCGTGCACAGGTGCCGTAGATGCGCACGAAAATCCGTCCGGAGCCGTTTCCAGCGCCGAACTGCCTGAAGTGTTTTTCAGACCCTAGAAACTCCCCAAAACCGTTTTTAACCGAAAAGCATCTCGAAATGTCCTAAAACGCGCATCTGAACATTTTCGTGCACAGGTGCCGTAGATGCGCACGAAAATCCGTCCGGAGCCGTTTCGAGCACCGAACTGCCTGAAGTGTTTTCCAGACCCTAGAAACTCCCCAAAACCGTTTTTAACCTAAAAGCATATCGAAATGTCCTAAAACGCGCATCTGAACATTTTCGTGCACAGGTGCCGTAGATGCGCACGAAAATCCGTCCGGAGCCGTTTCCAGCGCCGAACTGCCTGAAGTGTTTTTCAGACCCTAGAAACTCCCCAAAACCGTTTTTAACCGAAAAGCATCTCGAAATGTCCTAAAACGCGCATCTGAACATTTTCGTGCACAGGTGCCGTAGATGCGCACGAAAATCCGCCCGGAGCCGTTTCGAGCACCGAACTGCCTGAAGTGTTTTCCAGACCCTAGAAACTCCCCAAAACCGTTTTTAACCGAAAAGCATCTCGAAATGTCCTAAAACGCGCATCTGAACATTTTCGTGCACAGGTGCCGTAGATGCGCACGAAAATCCGCCCGGAGCCGTTTCGAGCACCGAACTGCCTGAAGTGTTTTCCAGACCCTAGAAACTCACCAAAACCGTTTTTAACCGAAAAGCATCTCGAAATGTCCTAAAACGCGCATCTGAACATTTTCGTGCACAGGTGCCGTAGATGCGTACGAAAATCCGTCCGGAGCCGTTTCGAGCACCGAACTGCCTGAAGTGTTTTCCAGACCCTAGAAACTCCCCAAAACCGTTTTTAACCGAAAAGCATCTCGAAATGTCCTAAAACGCGCATCTGAACATTTTCGTGCACAGGTGCCGTAGATGCGCACGAAAATCCGCCCGGAGCCGTTTCGAGCACCGAACTGCCTGAAGTGTTTTCCAGACCCTAGAAACTCCCCAAAACCGTTTTTAACCGAAAAGCATCTCGAAATGTCCTAAAACGCGCAACTGAACATTTTCGTGCACAGGTGCCGTAGATGCGCACGAAAATCCGTCCGGAGCCGTTTCAAGCAACGAACTGCCTGAAGTGTTTTCCAGACCCTAGAAACTCACCAAAACCGTTTTTAACCGAAAAGCATCTCGAAATGTCCTAAAACGCGCATCTGAACATTTTCGTGCACAGGTGCCGTAGATGCGCACGAAAATCCGTCCGGAGCCGTTTCGAGCACCGAACTGCCTGAAGTGTTTTCCAGACCCTAGAAACTCCCCAAAACCGTTTTTAACCGAAAAGCATCTCGAAATGTCCTAAAACGCGCATCTGAACATTTTCGTGCACAGGTGCCGTAGATGCGCACGAAAATCCGTCCGGAGCCGTTTCGAGCACCGAACTGCCTGAAGTGTTTTCCAGACCCTAGAAACTCCCCAAAACCGTTTTTAACCGAAAAGCATCTCGAAATGTCCTAAAACGCGCATCTGAACATTTTCGTGCACAGGTGCCGTAGATGCGCACGAAAATCCGTCCGGAGCCGTTTCGAGCACCGAACTGCCTGAACTGTTTTCCAGACCCTAGAAACTCCCCAAAACCGTTTTTAACCGAAAAGCATCTCGAAATGTCCTAAAACGCGCATCTGAACATTTTCGTGCACAGGTGCCGTAGATGCGCACGAAAATCCGTCCGGAGCCGTTTCGAGCACCGAACTGCCTGAAGTGTTTTCCAGACCCTAGAAACTCACCAAAACCGTTTTTAACCGAAAAGCATCTCGAAATGTCCTAAAACGCGCATCTGAACATTTTCGTGCACAGGTGCCGTAGATGCGTACGAAAATCCGTCCGGAGCCGTTTCGAGCACCGAACTGCCTGAAGTGTTTTCCAGACCCTAGAAACTCCCCAAAACCGTTTTTAACCGAAAAGCATCTCGAAATGTCCTAAAACGCGCATCTGAACATTTTCGTGCACAGGTGCCGTAGATGCGCACGAAAATCCGCCCGGAGCCGTTTCGAGCACCGAACTGCCTGAAGTGTTTTCCAGACCCTAGAAACTCCCCAAAACCGTTTTTAACCGAAAAGCATCTCGAAATGTCCTAAAACGCGCAACTGAACATTTTCGTGCACAGGTGCCGTAGATGCGCACGAAAATCCGTCCGGAGCCGTTTCAAGCAACGAACTGCCTGAAGTGTTTTCCAGACCCTAGAAACTCACCAAAACCGTTTTTAACCGAAAAGCATCTCGAAATGTCCTAAAACGCGCATCTGAACATTTTCGTGCACAGGTGCCGTAGATGCGCACGAAAATCCGTCCGGAGCCGTTTCGAGCACCGAACTGCCTGAAGTGTTTTCCAGACCCTAGAAACTCCCCAAAACCGTTTTTAACCGAAAAGCATCTCGAAATGTCCTAAAACGCGCATCTGAACATTTTCGTGCACAGGTGCCGTAGATGCGCACGAAAATCCGCCCGGAGCCGTTTCGAGCACCGAACTGCCTGAAGTGTTTTCCAGACCCTAGAAACTCCCCAAAACCGTTTTTAACCGAAAAACATCTCGAAATGTCCTAAAACGCGCATCTGAACATTTTCGTGCACAGGTGCCGTAGATGCGCACGAAAATCCGTCCGGAGCCGTTTCGAGCACCGAACTGCCTGAAGTGTTTTCCAGACCCTAGAAACTCCCCAAAACCGTTTTTAACCGAAAAGCATCTCGAAATGTCCTAAAACGCGCATCTGAACATTTTCGTGCACAGGTGCCGTAGATGCGCACGAAAATCCGTCCGGAGCCGTTTCGAGCACCGAACTGCCTGAAGTGTTTTCCAGACCCTAGAAACTCACCAAAACCGTTTTTAACCGAAAAGCATCTCGAAATGTCCTAAAACGCGCATCTGAACATTTTCGTGCACAGGTGCCGTAGATGCGTACGAAAATCCGTCCGGAGCCGTTTCGAGCACCGAACTGCCTGAAGTGTTTTCCAGACCCTAGAAACTCCCCAAAACCGTTTTTAACCGAAAAGCATCTCGAAATGTCCTAAAACGCGCATCTGAACATTTTCGTGCACAGGTGCCGTAGATGCGCACGAAAATCCGCCCGGAGCCGTTTCGAGCACCGAACTGCCTGAAGTGTTTTCCAGACCCTAGAAACTCCCCAAAACCGTTTTTAACCGAAAAGCATCTCGAAATGTCCTAAAACGCGCAACTGAACATTTTCGTGCACAGGTGCCGTAGATGCGCACGAAAATCCGTCCGGAGCCGTTTCAAGCAACGAACTGCCTGAAGTGTTTTCCAGACCCTAGAAACTCACCAAAACCGTTTTTAACCGAAAAGCATCTCGAAATGTCCTAAAACGCGCATCTGAACATTTTCGTGCACAGGTGCCGTAGATGCGCACGAAAATCCGTCCGGAGCCGTTTCGAGCACCGAACTGCCTGAAGTGTTTTCCAGACCCTAGAAACTCCCCAAAACCGTTTTTAACCGAAAAGCATCTCGAAATGTCCTAAAACGCGCATCTGAACATTTTCGTGCACAGGTGCCGTAGATGCGCACGAAAATCCGCCCGGAGCCGTTTCGAGCACCGAACTGCCTGAAGTGTTTTCCAGACCCTAGAAACTCCCCAAAACCGTTTTTAACCGAAAAGCATCTCGAAATGTCCTAAAACGCGCATCTGAACATTTTCGTGCACAGGTGCCGTAGATGCGCACGAAAATCCGTCCGGAGCCGTTTCGAGCACCGAACTGCCTGAAGTGTTTTCCAGACCCTAGAAACTCACCAAAACCGTTTTTAACCGAAAAGCATCTCGAAATGTCCTAAAACGCGCATCTGAACATTTTCGTGCACAGGTGCCGTAGATGCGCACGAAAATCCGCCCGGAGCCGTTTCGAGCACCGAACTGCCTGAAGTGTTTTCCAGACCCTAGAAACTCCCCAAAACCGTTTTTAACCGAAAAGCATCTCGAAATGTCCTAAAACGCGCATCTGAACATTTTCGTGCACAGGTGCCGTAGATGCGCACGAAAATCCGCCCGGAGCCGTTTCGAGCACCGAACAGCCTGAAGTGTTTTCCAGACCCTAGAAACTCCCCAAAACCGTTTTTAACCGAAAAGCATCTCGAAATGTCCTAAAACGCGCATCTGAACATTTTCGTGCACAGGTGCCGTAGATGCGCACGAAAATCCGCCCGGAGCCGTTTCGAGCACCGAACTGCCTGAAGTGTTTTCCAGACCCTAGAAACTCACCAAAACCGTTTTTAACCGAAAAGCATCTCGAAATGTCCTAAAACGCGCATCTGAACATTTTCGTGCACAGGTGCCGTAGATGCGTACGAAAATCCGTCCGGAGCCGTTTCGAGCACCGAACTGCCTGAAGTGTTTTCCAGACCCTAGAAACTCCCCAAAACCGTTTTTAACCGAAAAGCATCTCGAAATGTCCTAAAACGCGCATCTGAACATTTTCGTGCACAGGTGCCGTAGATGCGCACGAAAATCCGCCCGGAGCCGTTTCGAGCACCGAACTGCCTGAAGTGTTTTCCAGACCCTAGAAACTCCCCAAAACCGTTTTTAACCGAAAAGCATCTCGAAATGTCCTAAAACGCGCAACTGAACATTTTCGTGCACAGGTGCCGTAGATGCGCACGAAAATCCGTCCGGAGCCGTTTCAAGCAACGAACTGCCTGAAGTGTTTTCCAGACCCTAGAAACTCACCAAAACCGTTTTTAACCGAAAAGCATCTCGAAATGTCCTAAAACGCGCATATGAACATTTTCGTGCACAGGTGCCGTAGATGCGCACGAAAATCCGTCCGGAGCCGTTTCGAGCACCGAACTGCCTGAAGTGTTTTCCAGACCCTAGAAACTCCCCAAAACCGTTTTTAACCGAAAAGCATCTCGAAATGTCCTAAAACGCGCATCTGAACATTTTCGTGCACAGGTGCCGTAGATGCGCACGAAAATCCGCCCGGAGCCGTTTCGAGCACCGAACTGCCTGAAGTGTTTTCCAGACCCTAGAAACTCCCCAAAACCGTTTTTAACCGAAAAGCATCTCGAAATGTCCTAAAACGCGCATCTGAACATTTTCGTGCACAGGTGCCGTAGATGCGCACGAAAATCCGTCCGGAGCCGTTTCGAGCACCGAACTGCCTGAACTGTTTTCCAGACCCTAGAAACTCACCAAAACCGTTTTTAACCGAAAAGCATCTCGAAATGTCCTAAAACGCGCATCTGAACATTTTCGTGCACAGGTGCCGTAGATGCGCACGAAAATCCGTCCGGAGCCGTTTCAAGCAACGAACTGCCTGAAGTGTTTTCCAGACCCTAGAAACTCACCAAAACCGTTTTTAACCGAAAAGCATCTCGAAATGTCCTAAAACGCGCATCTGAACATTTTCGTGCACAGGTGCCGTAGATGCGCACGAAAATCCGTCCGGAGCCGTTTCGAGCACCGAACTGCCTGAAGTGTTTTCCAGACCCTAGAAACTCCCCAAAACCGTTTTTAACCGAAAAGCATCTCGAAATGTCCTAAAACGCGCATCTGAACATTTTCGTGCACAGGTGCCGTAGATGCGCACGAAAATCCGCCCGGAGCCGTTTCGAGCACCGAACTGCCTGAAGTGTTTTCCAGACCCTAGAAACTCCCCAAAACCGTTTTTAACCGAAAAGCATCTCGAAATGTCCTAAAACGCGCATCTGAACATTTTCGTGCACAGGTGCCGTAGATGCGCACGAAAATCCGTCCGGAGCCGTTTCGAGCACCGAACTGCCTGAAGTGTTTTCCAGACCCTAGAAACTCACCAAAACCGTTTTTAACCGAAAAGCATCTCGAAATGTCCTAAAACGCGCATCTGAACATTTTCGTGCACAGGTGCCGTAGATGCGCACGAAAATCCGCCCGGAGCCGTTTCGAGCACCGAACTGCCTGAAGTGTTTTCCAGACCCTAGAAACTCCCCAAAACCGTTTTTAACCGAAAAGCATCTCGAAATGTCCTAAAACGCGCATCTGAACATTTTCGTGCACAGGTGCCGTAGATGCGCACGAAAATCCGCCCGGAGCCGTTTCGAGCACCGAACAGCCTGAAGTGTTTTCCAGACCCTAGAAACTCCCCAAAACCGTTTTTAACCGAAAAGCATCTCGAAATGTCCTAAAACGCGCATCTGAACATTTTCGTGCACAGGTGCCGTAGATGCGCACGAAAATCCGCCCGGAGCCGTTTCGAGCACCGAACTGCCTGAAGTGTTTTCCAGACCCTAGAAACTCACCAAAACCGTTTTTAACCGAAAAGCATCTCGAAATGTCCTAAAACGCGCATCTGAACATTTTCGTGCACAGGTGCCGTAGATGCGTACGAAAATCCGTCCGGAGCCGTTTCGAGCACCGAACTGCCTGAAGTGTTTTCCAGACCCTAGAAACTCCCCAAAACCGTTTTTAACCGAAAAGCATCTCGAAATGTCCTAAAACGCGCATCTGAACATTTTCGTGCACAGGTGCCGTAGATGCGCACGAAAATCCGCCCGGAGCCGTTTCGAGCACCGAACTGCCTGAAGTGTTTTCCAGACCCTAGAAACTCCCCAAAACCGTTTTTAACCGAAAAGCATCTCGAAATGTCCTAAAACGCGCAACTGAACATTTTCGTGCACAGGTGCCGTAGATGCGCACGAAAATCCGTCCGGAGCCGTTTCAAGCAACGAACTGCCTGAAGTGTTTTCCAGACCCTAGAAACTCACCAAAACCGTTTTTAACCGAAAAGCATCTCGAAATGTCCTAAAACGCGCATCTGAACATTTTCGTGCACAGGTGCCGTAAATGCGCACGAAAATCCGTCCGGAGCCGTTTCGAGCACCGAACTGCCTGAAGTGTTTTCCAGACCCTAGAAACTCCCCAAAACCGTTTTTAACCGAAAAGCATCTCGAAATGTCCTAAAACGCGCATCTGAACATTTTCGTGCACAGGTGCCGTAGATGCGCACGAAAATCCGTCCGGAGCCGTTTCGAGCACCGAACTGCCTGAAGTGTTTTCCAGACCCTAGAAACTCCCCAAAACCGTTTTTAACCGAAAAGCATCTCGAAATGTCCTAAAACGCGCATCTGAACATTTTCGTGCACAGGTGCCGTAGATGCGCACGAAAATCCGTCCGGAGCCGTTTCGAGCACCGAACTGCCTGAACTGTTTTCCAGACCCTAGAAACTCCCCAAAACCGTTTTTAACCGAAAAGCATCTCGAAATGTCCTAAAACGCGCATCTGAACTTTTTCGTGCACAGGTGCCGTAGATGCGCACGAAAATCCGTCCGGAGCCGTTTCGAGCACCGAACTGCCTGAAGTGTTTTCCAGACCCTAGAAACTCACCAAAACCGTTTTTAACCGAAAAGCATCTCGAAATGTCCTAAAACGCGCATCTGAACATTTTCGTGCACAGGTGCCGTAGATGCGTACGAAAATCCGTCCGGAGCCGTTTCGAGCACCGAACTGCCTGAAGTGTTTTCCAGACCCTAGAAACTCCCCAAAACCGTTTTTAACCGAAAAGCATCTCGAAATGTCCTAAAACGCGCATCTGAACATTTTCGTGCACAGGTGCCGTAGATGCGCACGAAAATCCGCCCGGAGCCGTTTCGAGCACCGAACTGCCTGAAGTGTTTTCCAGACCCTAGAAACTCCCCAAAACCGTTTTTAACCGAAAAGCATCTCGAAATGTCCTAAAACGCGCAACTGAACATTTTCGTGCACAGGTGCCGTAGATGCGCACGAAAATCCGTCCGGAGCCGTTTCAAGCAACGAACTGCCTGAAGTGTTTTCCAGACCCTAGAAACTCACCAAAACCGTTTTTAACCGAAAAGCATCTCGAAATGTCCTAAAACGCGCATCTGAACATTTTCGTGCACAGGTGCCGTAGATGCGCACGAAAATCCGTCCGGAGCCGTTTCGAGCACCGAACTGCCTGAAGTGTTTTCCAGACCCTAGAAACTCCCCAAAACCGTTTTTAACCGAAAAGCATCTCGAAATGTCCTAAAACGCGCATCTGAACATTTTCGTGCACAGGTGCCGTAGATGCGCACGAAAATCCGCCCGGAGCCGTTTCGAGCACCGAACTGCCTGAAGTGTTTTCCAGACCCTAGAAACTCCCCAAAACCGTTTTTAACCGAAAAGCATCTCGAAATGTCCTAAAACGCGCATCTGAACATTTTCGTGCACAGGTGCCGTAGATGCGCACGAAAATCCGTCCGGAGCCGTTTCGAGCACCGAACTGCCTGAAGTGTTTTCCAGACCCTAGAAACTCCCCAAAACCGTTTTTAACCGAAAAGCATCTCGAAATGTCCTAAAACGCGCATCTGAACATTTTCGTGCACAGGTGCCGTAGATGCGCACGAAAATCCGTCCGGAGCCGTTTCGAGCACCGAACTGCCTGAAGTGTTTTCCAGACCCTAGAAACTCACCAAAACCGTTTTTAACCGAAAAGCATCTCGAAATGTCCTAAAACGCGCATCTGAACATTTTCGTGCACAGGTGCCGTAGATGCGTACGAAAATCCGTCCGGAGCCGTTTCGAGCACCGAACTGCCTGAAGTGTTTTCCAGACCCTAGAAACTCCCCAAAACCGTTTTTAACCGAAAAGCATCTCGAAATGTCCTAAAACGCGCATCTGAACATTTTCGTGCACAGGTGCCGTAGATGCGCACGAAAATCCGCCCGGAGCCGTTTCGAGCACCGAACTGCCTGAAGTGTTTTCCAGACCCTAGAAACTCCCCAAAACCGTTTTTAACCGAAAAGCATCTCGAAATGTCCTAAAACGCGCAACTGAACATTTTCGTGCACAGGTGCCGTAGATGCGCACGAAAATCCGTCCGGAGCCGTTTCAAGCAACGAACTGCCTGAAGTGTTTTCCAGACCCTAGAAACTCACCAAAACCGTTTTTAACCGAAAAGCATCTCGAAATGTCCTAAAACGCGCATCTGAACATTTTCGTGCACAGGTGCCGTAGATGCGCACGAAAATCCGTCCGGAGCCGTTTCGAGCACCGAACTGCCTGAAGTGTTTTCCAGACCCTAGAAACTCCCCAAAACCGTTTTTAACCGAAAAGCATCTCGAAATGTCCTAAAACGCGCATCTGAACATTTTCGTGCACAGGTGCCGTAGATGCGCACGAAAATCCGCCCGGAGCCGTTTCGAGCACCGAACTGCCTGAAGTGTTTTCCAGACCCTAGAAACTCCCCAAAACCGTTTTTAACCGAAAAGCATCTCGAAATGTCCTAAAACGCGCATCTGAACATTTTCGTGCACAGGTGCCGTAGATGCGCACGAAAATCCGTCCGGAGCCGTTTCGAGCACCGAACTGCCTGAAGTGTTTTCCAGACCCTAGAAACTCACCAAAACCGTTTTTAACCGAAAAGCATCTCGAAATGTCCTAAAACGCGCATCTGAACATTTTCGTGCACAGGTGCCGTAGATGCGCACGAAAATCCGCCCGGAGCCGTTTCGAGCACCGAACTGCCTGAAGTGTTTTCCAGACCCTAGAAACTCCCCAAAACCGTTTTTAACCGAAAAGCATCTCGAAATGTCCTAAAACGCGCATCTGAACATTTTCGTGCACAGGTGCCGTAGATGCGCACGAAAATCCGCCCGGAGCCGTTTCGAGCACCGAACAGCCTGAAGTGTTTTCCAGACCCTAGAAACTCCCCAAAACCGTTTTTAACCGAAAAGCATCTCGAAATGTCCTAAAACGCGCATCTGAACATTTTCGTGCACAGGTGCCGTAGATGCGCACGAAAATCCGCCCGGAGCCGTTTCGAGCACCGAACTGCCTGAAGTGTTTTCCAGACCCTAGAAACTCCCCAAAACCGTTTTTAACCGAAAAGCATCTCGAAATGTCCTAAAACGCGCATCTGAACATTTTCGTGCACAGGTGCCGTAGATGCGCACGAAAATCCGCCCGGAGCCGTTTCGAGCACCGAACTGCCTGAAGTGTTTTCCAGACCCTAGAAACTCCCCAAAACCGTTTTTAACCGAAAAGCATCTCGAAATGTCCTAAAACGCGCAACTGAACATTTTCGTGCACAGGTGCCGTAGATGCGCACGAAAATCCGTCCGGAGCCGTTTCAAGCAACGAACTGCCTGAAGTGTTTTCCAGACCCTAGAAACTCACCAAAACCGTTTTTAACCGAAAAGCATCTCGAAATGTCCTAAAACGCGCATCTGAACATTTTCGTGCACAGGTGCCGTAGATGCGCACGAAAATCCGTCCGGAGCCGTTTCGAGCACCGAACTGCCTGAAGTGTTTTCCAGACCCTAGAAACTCCCCAAAACCGTTTTTAACCGAAAAGCATCTCGAAATGTCCTAAAACGCGCATCTGAACATTTTCGTGCACAGGTGCCGTAGATGCGCACGAAAATCCGCCCGGAGCCGTTTCGAGCACCGAACTGCCTGAAGTGTTTTCCAGACCCTAGAAACTCCCCAAAACCGTTTTTAACCGAAAAGCATCTCGAAATGTCCTAAAACGCGCATCTGAACATTTTCGTGCACAGGTGCCGTAGATGCGCACGAAAATCCGTCCGGAGCCGTTTCGAGCACCGAACTGCCTGAAGTGTTTTCCAGACCCTAGAAACTCACCAAAACCGTTTTTAACCGAAAAGCATCTCGAAATGTCCTAAAACGCGCATATGAACATTTTCGTGCACAGGTGCCGTAGATGCGCACGAAAATCCGTCCGGAGCCGTTTCGAGCACCGAACTGCCTGAAGTGTTTTCCAGACCCTAGAAACTCACCAAAACCGTTTTTAACCGAAAAGCATCTCGAAATGTCCTAAAACGCGCATCTGAACATTTTCGTGCACAGGTGCCGTAGATGCGCACGAAAATCCGTCCGGAGCCGTTTCGAGCACCGAACTGCCTGAAGTGTTTTCCAGACCCTAGAAACTCACCAAAACCGTTTTTAACCGAAAAGCATCTCGAAATGTCCTAAAACGCGCATCTGAACATTTTCGTGCACAGGTGCCGTAGATGCGCACGAAAATCCGTCCGGAGCCGTTTCGAGCGCCGAACTGCCTGAAGTGTTTTCCAGACCCTAGAAACTCCCCAAAACCGTTTTTAACCTAAAAGCATATCGAAATGTCCTAAAACGCGCATCTGAACATTTTCGTGCACAGGTGCCGTAGATGCGCACGAAAATCCGTCCGGAGCCGTTTCCAGCGCCGAACTGCCTGAAGTGTTTTTCAGACCCTAGAAACTCCCCAAAACCGTTTTTAACCGAAAAACATCTCGAAATGTCCTAAAACGCGCATCTGAACATTTTCGTGCACAGGTGCCGTAGATGCGCACGAAAATCCGTCCGGAGCCGTTTCGAGCACCGAACTGCCTGAAGTGTTTTCCAGACCCTAGAAACTCCCCAAAACCGTTTTTAACCGAAAAGCATCTCGAAATGTCCTAAAACGCGCATCTGAACATTTTCGTGCACAGGTGCCGTAGATGCGCACGAAAATCCGTCCGGAGCCGTTTCGAGCACCGAACTGCCTGAACTGTTTTCCAGACCCTAGAAACTCCCCAAAACCGTTTTTAACCGAAAAGCATCTCGAAATGTCCTAAAACGCGCATCTGAACTTTTTCGTGCACAGGTGCCGTAGATGCGCACGAAAATCCGTCCGGAGCCGTTTCGAGCACCGAACTGCCTGAAGTGTTTTCCAGACCCTAGAAACTCACCAAAACCGTTTTTAACCGAAAAGCATCTCGAAATGTCCTAAAACGCGCATCTGAACATTTTCGTGCACAGGTGCCGTAGATGCGTACGAAAATCCGTCCGGAGCCGTTTCGAGCACCGAACTGCCTGAAGTGTTTTCCAGACCCTAGAAACTCCCCAAAACCGTTTTTAACCGAAAAGCATCTCGAAATGTCCTAAAACGCGCATCTGAACATTTTCGTGCACAGGTGCCGTAGATGCGCACGAAAATCCGCCCGGAGCCGTTTCGAGCACCGAACTGCCTGAAGTGTTTTCCAGACCCTAGAAACTCCCCAAAACCGTTTTTAACCGAAAAGCATCTCGAAATGTCCTAAAACGCGCATCTGAACATTTTCGTGCACAGGTGCCGTAGATGCGCACGAAAATCCGTCCGGAGCCGTTTCGAGCACCGAACTGCCTGAAGTGTTTTCCAGACCCTAGAAACTCACCAAAACCGTTTTTACCCGAAAAGCATCTCGAAATGTCCTAAAACGCGCATATGAACATTTTCGTGCACAGGTGCCGTAGATGCGCACGAAAATCCGTCCGGAGCCGTTTCGAGCACCGAACTGCCTGAAGTGTTTTCCAGACCCTAGAAACTCACCAAAACCGTTTTTAACCGAAAAGCATCTCGAAATGTCCTAAAACGCGCATCTGAACATTTTCGTGCACAGGTGCCGTAGATGCGCACGAAAATCCGTCCGGAGCCGTTTCGAGCACCGAACTGCCTGAAGTGTTTTCCAGACCCTAGAAACTCACCAAAACCGTTTTTAACCGAAAAGCATCTCGAAATGTCCTAAAACGCGCATCTGAACATTTTCGTGCACAGGTGCCGTAGATGCGCACGAAAATCCGTCCGGAGCCGTTTCGAGCGCCGAACTGCCTGAAGTGTTTTCCAGACCCTAGAAACTCCCCAAAACCGTTTTTAACCTAAAAGCATATCGAAATGTCCTAAAACGCGCATCTGAACATTTTCGTGCACAGGTGCCGTAGATGCGCACGAAAATCCGTCCGGAGCCGTTTCCAGCGCCGAACTGCCTGAAGTGTTTTTCAGACCCTAGAAACTCCCCAAAACCGTTTTTAACCGAAAAGCATCTCGAGATTTCCTAAAACGCGCCTCTGAACATTTTCGCGCACAGGTGCAGTAGATGCGCACGAAAATCCGTCCGGAGCCGTTTCGAGCGCCGAACTGCCTGAAGTGTTTTCCAGACCCTAGAAACTCCCCAAAACCGTTTTTAACCTAAAAGCATATCGAAATGTCCTAAAACGCGCATCTGAACATTTTCGTGCACAGGTGCCGTAGATGCGCACGAAAATCCGTCCGGAGCCATTTCCAGCGCCGAACTGCCTGAAGTGTTTTTCAGACCCTAGAAACTCCCCAAAACCGTTTTTAACCGAAAAGCATCTCGAGATGTCCTAAAACGCGCCTCTGAACATTTTCGTGCACAGGTGCAGTAGATGCGCACGAAAATCCGTCCGGAGCCGTTTCCAGCGCCGAACTGCCTGAAGTGTTTTTCAGACCCTAGAAACTCCCCAAAACCGTTTTTAACCGAAAAGCATCTCGAAATGTCCTAAAACGCGCATCTGAACATTTTCGTGCACAGGTGCCGTAGATGCGCACGAAAATCCGTCCGGAGCCGTTTCGAGCACCGAACTGCCTGAAGTGTTTTCCAGACCCTAGAAACTCACCAAAACCGTTTTTAACCGAAAAGCATCTCGAAATGTCCTAAAACGCGCATCTGAACATTTTCGTGCACAGGTGCCGTAGATGCGCACGAAAATCCGTCCGGAGCCGTTTCGAGCACCGAACTGCCTGAAGTGTTTTCCAGACCCTAGAAACTCCCCAAAACCGTTTTTAACCGAAAAGCATCTCGAAATGTCCTAAAACGCGCATCTGAACATTTTCGTGCACAGGTGCCGTAGATGCGCACGAAAATCCGTCCGGAGCCGTTTCGAGCACCGAACTGCCTGAAGTGTTTTCCAGACCCTAGAAACTCACCAAAACCGTTTTTAACCGAAAAGCATCTCGAAATGTCCTAAAACGCGCATCTGAACATTTTCGTGCACAGGTGCCGTAGATGCGTACGAAAATCCGTCCGGAGCCGTTTCGAGCACCGAACTGCCTGAAGTGTTTTCCAGACCCTAGAAACTCCCCAAAACCGTTTTTAACCGAAAAGCATCTCGAAATGTCCTAAAACCCGCATCTGAACATTTTCATGCACAGGTGCCGTAGATGCGCACGAAAATCCGCCCGGAGCCGTTTCGAGCACCGAACTGCCTGAAGTGTTTTCCAGACCCTAGAAACTCCCCAAAACCGTTTTTAACCGAAAAGCATCTCGAAATGTCCTAAAACGCGCAACTGAACATTTTCGTGCACAGGTGCCGTAGATGCGCACGAAAATCCGTCCGGAGCCGTTTCAAGAAACGAACTGCCTGAAGTGTTTTCCAGACCCTAGAAACTCACCAAAACCGTTTTTAACCGAAAAGCATCTCGAAATGTCCTAAAACGCGCATCTGAACATTTTCGTGCACAGGTGCCGTAGATGCGCACGAAAATCCGCCCGGAGCCGTTTCGAGCACCGAACTGCCTGAAGTGTTTTCCAGACCCTAGAAACTCCCCAAAACCGTTTTTAACCGAAAAACATCTCGAAATGTCCTAAAACGCGCATCTGAACATTTTCGTGCACAGGTGCCGTAGATGCGCACGAAAATCCGTCCGGAGCCGTTTCGAGCACCGAACTGCCTGAAGTGTTTTCCAGACCCTAGAAACTCCCCAAAACCGTTTTTAACCGAAAAGCATCTCGAAATGTCCTAAAACGCGCATCTGAACATTTTCGTGCACAGGTGCCGTAGATGCGCACGAAAAGCCGTCCGGAGCCGTTTCGAGCACCGAACTGCCTGAAGTGTTTTCCAGACCCTAGAAACTCACCAAAACCGTTTTTAACCGAAAAGCATCTCGAAATGTCCTAAAACGCGCATCTGAACATTTTCGTGCACAGGTGCCGTAGATGCGTACGAAAATCCGTCCGGAGCCGTTTCGAGCACCGAACTGCCTGAAGTGTTTTCCAGACCCTAGAAACTCCCCAAAACCGTTTTTAACCGAAAAGCATCTCGAAATGTCCTAAAACGCGCATCTGAACATTTTCATGCACAGGTGCCGTAGATGCGCACGAAAATCCGCCCGGAGCCGTTTCGAGCACCGAACTGCCTGAAGTGTTTTCCAGACCCTAGAAACTCCCCAAAACCGTTTTTAACCGAAAAGCATCTCGAAATGTCCTAAAACGCGCAACTGAACATTTTCGTGCACAGGTGCCGTAGATGCGCACGAAAATCCGTCCGGAGCCGTTTCAAGCAACGAACTGCCTGAAGTGTTTTCCAGACCCTAGAAACTCACCAAAACCGTTTTTAACCGAAAAGCATCTCGAAATGTCCTAAAACGCGCATCTGAACATTTTCGTGCACAGGTGCCGTAGATGCGCACGAAAATCCGTCCGGAGCCGTTTCCAGCGCCGAACTGCCTGAAGTGTTTTTCAGACCCTAGAAACTCCCCAAAACCGTTTTTAACCGAAAAGCATCTCGAGATGTCCTAAAACGCGCCTCTGAACATTTTCGCGCACAGGTGCAGTAGATGCGCACGAAAATCCGTCCGGAGCCGTTTCGAGCGCCGAACTGCCTGAAGTGTTTTCCAGACCCTAGAAACTCCCCAAAACCGTTTTTAACCTAAAAGCATATCGAAATGTCCTAAAACGCGCATCTGAACATTTTCGTGCACAGGTGCCGTAGATGCGCACGAAAATCCGTCCGGAGCCATTTCCAGCGCCGAACTGCCTGAAGTGTTTTTCAGACCCTAGAAACTCCCCAAAACCGTTTTTAACCGAAAAGCATCTCGAGATGTCCTAAAACGCGCCTCTGAACATTTTCGTGCACAGGTGCAGTAGATGCGCACGAAAATCCGTCCGGAGCCGTTTCCAGCGCCGAACTGCCTGAAGTGTTTTTCAGACCCTAGAAACTCCCCAAAACCGTTTTTAACCGAAAAGCATCTCGAAATGTCCTAAAACGCGCATCTGAACATTTTCGTGCACAGGTGCCGTAGATGCGCACGAAAATCCGTCCGGAGCCGTTTCGAGCACCGAACTGCCTGAAGTGTTTTCCAGACCCTAGAAACTCACCAAAACCGTTTTTAACCGAAAAGCATCTCGAAATGTCCTAAAACGCGCATCTGAACATTTTCGTGCACAGGTGCCGTAGATGCGCACGAAAATCCGTCCGGAGCCGTTTCGAGCACCGAACTGCCTGAAGTGTTTTCCAGACCCTAGAAACTCCCCAAAACCGTTTTTAACCGAAAAGCATCTCGAAATGTCCTAAAACGCGCATCTGAACATTTTCGTGCACAGGTGCCGTAGATGCGCACGAAAATCCGTCCGGAGCCGTTTCGAGCACCGAACTGCCTGAAGTGTTTTCCAGACCCTAGAAACTCACCAAAACCGTTTTTAACCGAAAAGCATCTCGAAATGTCCTAAAACGCGCATCTGAACATTTTCGTGCACAGGTGCCGTAGATGCGTACGAAAATCCGTCCGGAGCCGTTTCGAGCACCGAACTGCCTGAAGTGTTTTCCAGACCCTAGAAACTCCCCAAAACCGTTTTTAACCGAAAAGCATCTCGAAATGTCCTAAAACGCGCATCTGAACATTTTCATGCACAGGTGCCGTAGATGCGCACGAAAATCCGCCCGGAGCCGTTTCGAGCACCGAACTGCCTGAAGTGTTTTCCAGACCCTAGAAACTCCCCAAAACCGTTTTTAACCGAAAAGCATCTCGAAATGTCCTAAAACGCGCAACTGAACATTTTCGTGCACAGGTGCCGTAGATGCGCACGAAAATCCGTCCGGAGCCGTTTCAAGAAACGAACTGCCTGAAGTGTTTTCCAGACCCTAGAAACTCACCAAAACCGTTTTTAACCGAAAAGCATCTCGAAATGTCCTAAAACGCGCATCTGAACATTTTCGTGCACAGGTGCCGTAGATGCGCACGAAAATCCGCCCGGAGCCGTTTCGAGCACCGAACTGCCTGAAGTGTTTTCCAGACCCTAGAAACTCCCCAAAACCGTTTTTAACCGAAAAACATCTCGAAATGTCCTAAAACGCGCATCTGAACATTTTCGTGCACAGGTGCCGTAGATGCGCACGAAAATCCGTCCGGAGCCGTTTCGAGCACCGAACTGCCTGAAGTGTTTTCCAGACCCTAGAAACTCCCCAAAACCGTTTTTAACCGAAAAGCATCTCGAAATGTCCTAAAACGCGCATCTGAACATTTTCGTGCACAGGTGCCGTAGATGCGCACGAAAAGCCGTCCGGAGCCGTTTCGAGCACCGAACTGCCTGAAGTGTTTTCCAGACCCTAGAAACTCACCAAAACCGTTTTTAACCGAAAAGCATCTCGAAATGTCCTAAAACGCGCATCTGAACATTTTCGTGCACAGGTGCCGTAGATGCGTACGAAAATCCGTCCGGAGCCGTTTCGAGCACCGAACTGCCTGAAGTGTTTTCCAGACCCTAGAAACTCCCCAAAACCGTTTTTAACCGAAAAGCATCTCGAAATGTCCTAAAACGCGCATCTGAACATTTTCATGCACAGGTGCCGTAGATGCGCACGAAAATCCGCCCGGAGCCGTTTCGAGCACCGAACTGCCTGAAGTGTTTTCCAGACCCTAGAAACTCCCCAAAACCGTTTTTAACCGAAAAGCATCTCGAAATGTCCTAAAACGCGCATCTGAACATTTTCGTGCACAGGTGCCGTAGATGCGCACGAAAATCCGCCCGGAGCCGTTTCGAGCACCGAACTGCCTGAAGTGTTTTCCAGACCCTAGAAACTCACCAAAACCGTTTTTAACCGAAAAGCATCTCGAAATGTCCTAAAACGCGCATCTGAACATTTTCGTGCACAGGTGCCGTAGATGCGCACGAAAATCCGCCCGGAGCCGTTTCGAGCACCGAACTGCCTGAAGTGTTTTCCAGACCCTAGAAACTCCCCAAAACCGTTTTTAACCGAAAAACATCTCGAAATGTCCTAAAACGCGCATCTGAACATTTTCGTGCACAGGTGCCGTAGATGCGCACGAAAATCCGTCCGGAGCCGTTTCGAGCACCGAACTGCCTGAAGTGTTTTCCAGACCCTAGAAACTCCCCAAAACCGTTTTTAACCGAAAAGCATCTCGAAATGTCCTAAAACGCGCATCTGAACATTTTCGTGCACAGGTGCCGTAGATGCGCACGAAAAGCCGTCCGGAGCCGTTTCGAGCACCGAACTGCCTGAAGTGTTTTCCAGACCCTAGAAACTCACCAAAACCGTTTTTAACCGAAAAGCATCTCGAAATGTCCTAAAACGCGCATCTGAACATTTTCGTGCACAGGTGCCGTAGATGCGTACGAAAATCCGTCCGGAGCCGTTTCGAGCACCGAACTGCCTGAAGTGTTTTCCAGACCCTAGAAACTCCCCAAAACCGTTTTTAACCGAAAAGCATCTCGAAATGTCCTAAAACGCGCATCTGAACATTTTCATGCACAGGTGCCGTAGATGCGCACGAAAATCCGCCCGGAGCCGTTTCGAGCACCGAACTGCCTGAAGTGTTTTCCAGACCCTAGAAACTCCCCAAAACCGTTTTTAACCGAAAAGCATCTCGAAATGTCCTAAAACGCGCAACTGAACATTTTCGTGCACAGGTGCCGTAGATGCGCACGAAAATCCGTCCGGAGCCGTTTCAAGCAACGAACTGCCTGAAGTGTTTTCCAGACCCTAGAAACTCACCAAAACCGTTTTTAACCGAAAAGCATCTCGAAATGTCCTAAAACGCGCATCTGAACATTTTCGTGCACAGGTGCCGTAGATGCGCACGAAAATCCGCCCGGAGCCGTTTCGAGCACCGAACTGCCTGAAGTGTTTTCCAGACCCTAGAAACTCCCCAAAACCGTTTTTAACCGAAAAACATCTCGAAATGTCCTAAAACGCGCATCTGAACATTTTCGTGCACAGGTGCCGTAGATGCGCACGAAAATCCGTCCGGAGCCGTTTCGAGCACCGAACTGCCTGAAGTGTTTTCCAGACCCTAGAAACTCCCCAAAACCGTTTTTAACCGAAAAGCATCTCGAAATGTCCTAAAACGCGCATCTGAACATTTTCGTGCACAGGTGCCGTAGATGCGCACGAAAATCCGTCCGGAGCCGTTTCGAGCACCGAACTGCCTGAACTGTTTTCCAGACCCTAGAAACTCACCAAAACCGTTTTTAACCGAAAAGCATCTCGAAATGTCCTAAAACGCGCATCTGAACATTTTCATGCACAGGTGCCGTAGATGCGCACGAAAATCCGCCCGGAGCCGTTTCGAGCACCGAACTGCCTGAAGTGTTTTCCAGACCCTAGAAACTCCCCAAAACCGTTTTTAACCGAAAAGCATCTCGAAATGTCCTAAAACGCGCAACTGAACATTTTCGTGCACAGGTGCCGTAGATGCGCACGAAAATCCGTCCGGAGCCGTTTCAAGTAACGAACTGCCTGAAGTGTTTTCCAGACCCTAGAAACTCACCAAAACCGTTTTTAACCGAAAAGCATCTCGAAATGTCCTAAAACGCGCATCTGAACATTTTCGTGCACAGGTGCCGTAGATGCGCACGAAAATCCGTCCGGAGCCGTTTCGAGCACCGAACTGCCTGAAGTGTTTTCCAGACCCTAGAAACTCCCCAAAACCGTTTTTAACCGAAAAGCATCTCGAAATGTCCTAAAACGCGCATCTGAACATTTTCGTGCACAGGTGCCGTAGATGCGCACGAAAATCCGTCCGGAGCCGTTTCGAGCACCGAACTGCCTGAAGTGTTTTCCAGACCCTAGAAACTCACCAAAACCGTTTTTAACCGAAAAGCATCTCGAAATGTCCTAAAACGCGCATCTGAACATTTTCGTGCACAGGTGCCGTAGATGCGTACGAAAATCCGTCCGGAGCCGTTTCGAGCACCGAACTGCCTGAAGTGTTTTCCAGACCCTAGAAACTCCCCAAAACCGTTTTTAACCGAAAAGCATCTCGAAATGTCCTAAAACGCGCATCTGAACATTTTCATGCACAGGTGCCGTAGATGCGCACGAAAATCCGCCCGGAGCCGTTTCGAGCACCGAACTGCCTGAAGTGTTTTCCAGACCCTAGAAACTCCCCAAAACCGTTTTTAACCGAAAAGCATCTCGAAATGTCCTAAAACGCGCAACTGAACATTTTCGTGCACAGGTGCCGTAGATGCGCACGAAAATCCGTCCGGAGCCGTTTCAAGCAACGAACTGCCTGAAGTGTTTTCCAGACCCTAGAAACTCACCAAAACCGTTTTTAACCGAAAAGCATCTCGAAATGTCCTAAAACGCGCATCTGAACATTTTCGTGCACAGGTGCCGTAGATGCGCACGAAAATCCGTCCGGAGCCGTTTCGAGCACCGAACTGCCTGAAGTGTTTTCCAGACCCTAGAAACTCCCCAAAACCGTTTTTAACCGAAAAGCATCTCGAAATGTCCTAAAACGCGCATCTGAACATTTTCGTGCACAGGTGCCGTAGATGCGCACGAAAATCCGTCCGGAGCCGTTTCGAGCACCGAACTGCCTGAAGTGTTTTCCAGAACCTAGAAACTCCCCAAAACCGTTTTTAACCGAAAAGCATCTCGAAATGTCCTAAAACGCGCATCTGAACATTTTCGTGCACAGGTGCCGTAGATGCGCACGAAAATCCGTCCGGAGCCGTTTCGAGCACCGAACTGCCTGAAGTGTTTTCCAGACCCTAGAAATTCCCCAAAACCGTTTTTAACCGAAAAGCATCTCGAAATGTCCTAAAACGCGCATCTGAACATTTTCGTGCACAGGTGCCGTAGATGCGCACGAAAATCCGTCCGGAGCCGTTTCGAGCACCGAACTGCCTGAAGTGTTTTCCAGACCCTAGAAATTCCCCAAAACCGTTTTTAACCGAAAAGCATCTCGAAATGTCCTAAAACGCGCATCTGAACATTTTCGTGCACAGGTGCCGTAGATGCGCACGAAAATCCGCCCGGAGCCGTTTCGAGCACCGAACTGCCTGAAGTGTTTTCCAGACCCTAGAAACTCCCCAAAACCGTTTTTAACCGAAAAGCATATGGAAATGTCCTAAAACGCGCATCTGAACATTTTCGTGCACAGGTGCAGTAGATGCGCACGAAAATCCGTCCGGAGCCGTTTCCAGCGCCGAACTGCCTGAAGTGTTTTTCAGACCCTAGAAACTCCCCAAAACCGTTTTTAACCGAAAAGCATCTCGAAATGTCCTAAAACGCGCATCTGAACATTTTCGTGCACAGGTGCCGTAGATGAGCACGAAAATCCGTCCGGAGCCGTTTCGAGCACCGAACTGCCTGAAGTGTTTTCCAGACCCTAGAAACTCCCCAAAACCGTTTTTAACCGAAAAGCATCTCGAAATGTCCTAAAACGCGCATCTGAACATTTTCGTACACAGGTGCCGTAGATGCGCACGAAAATCCGCCCGGAGCCGTTTCGAGCACCGAACTGCCTGAAGTGTTTTCCAGACCCTAGAAAATCCCCAAAACCGTTTTTAACCGAAAAGCATCTCGAAATGTCCTAAAACGCGCATCTGAACATTTTCGTGCACAGGTGCCGTAGATGCGCACGAAAATCCGTCCGGAGCCGTTTCCAGCGCCGAACTGCCTGAAGTGTTTTTCAGACCCTAGAAACTCCCCAAAACCGTTTTTAACCGAGAAGCATCTCGAAATGTCCTAAAACGCGCATCTGAACATTTTCGTGCACAGGTGCCGTAGATGCGCACGAAAATCCACCCGGAGCCGTTTCGAGCACCGAACTGCCTGAAGTGTTTTCCAGACCCTAGAAACTCCCCAAAACCGTTTTTAACTGAAAAACATCTCGAAATGTCCTAAAACGCGCATCTGAACATTTTCGTGCACAGGTAACGTAGATGCGCACGAAAATCCGCCCGGAGCCGTTTCGAGCACCGAACTGCCTGAAGTGTTTTCCAGACCCTAGAAACTCCCCAAAACCGTTTTTAACCGAAAAGCATCTCGAAATGTCCTAAAACGCGCATCTGAACATTTTCGTGCACAGGTGCCGTAGATGCGCACGAAAATCCGTCCGGAGCCGTTTCGAGCACCGAACTGCCTGAAGTGTTTTCCAGAACCTAGAAACTCCCCAAAACCGTTTTTAACCGAAAAGCATCTCGAAATGTCCTAAAACGCGCATCTGAACATTTTCGTGCACAGGTGCCGTAGATGCGCACGAAAATCCGTCCGGAGCCGTTTCGAGCACCGAACTGCCTGAAGTGTTTTCCAGACCCTAGAAATTCCCCAAAACCGTTTTTAACCGAAAAGCATCTCGAAATGTCCTAAAACGCGCATCTGAACATTTTCGTGCACAGGTGCCGTAGATGCGCACGAAAATCCGTCCGGAGCCGTTTCGAGCACCGAACTGCCTGAAGTGTTTTCCAGACCCTAGAAATTCCCCAAAACCGTTTTTAACCGAAAAGCATCTCGAAATGTCCTAAAACGCGCATCTGAACATTTTCGTGCACAGGTGCCGTAGATGCGCACGAAAATCCGCCCGGAGCCGTTTCGAGCACCGAACTGCCTGAAGTGTTTTCCAGACCCTAGAAACTCCCCAAAACCGTTTTTAACCGAAAAGCATATTGAAATGTCCTAAAACGCGCATCTGAACATTTTCGTGCACAGGTGCCGTAGATGCGCACGAAAATCCGTCCGGAGCCGTTTCCAGCGCCGAACTGCCTGAAGTGTTTTTCAGAGCCTAGAAACTCCCCAAAACTGTTTTTAACCGAAAAGCATCTCGAGATGTCCTAAAACGCGCATCTGAACATTTTCGTGCACAGGTGCAGTAGATGCGCACGAAAATCCGCCCGGAGCCGTTTCCAGCGCCGAACTGCCTGAAGTGTTTTTCAGACCCTAGAAACTCCCCAAAACCGTTTTTAACCGAAAAGCATCTCGAAATGTCCTAAAACGCGCATCTGAACATTTTCGTGCACAGGTGCCGTAGATGCGCACGAAAATCCGTCCGGAGCCGTTTCGAGCACCGAACTGCCTGAAGTGTTTTCCAGACCCTAGAAACTCCCCAAAACCGTTTTTAACCGAAAAGCATCTCGAAATGTCCTAAAACGCGCATCTGAACATTTTCGTGCACAGGTGCCGTAGATGCGCACGAAAATCCGCCCGGAGCCGTTTCGAGCACCGAACTGCCTGAAGTGTTTTCCAGACCCTAGAAACTCCCCAAAACCGTTTTTAACCGAAAAGCATCTCGAAATGTCCTAAAACGCGCATCTGAACATTTTCGTGCACAGGTGCCGTAGATGCGCACGAAAATCCGTCCGGAGCCGTTTCGAGCACCGAACTGCCTGAAGTGTTTTCCAGACCCTAGAAACTCCCCAAAACCGTTTTTAACCTAAAAGCATATCGAAATGTCCTAAAACGCGCATCTGAACATTTTCGTGCACAGGTGCCGTAGATGCGCACGAAAATCCGTCCGGAGCCGTTTCCAGCGCCGAACTGCCTGAAGTGTTTTTCAGACCCTAGAAACTCCCCAAAACCGTTTTTAACCGAAAAGCATCTCGAGATGTCCTAAAACGCGCCTCTGAACATTTTCGTACACAGGTGCAGTAGATGCGCACGAAAATCCGTCCGGAGCCGTTTCCAGCGCCGAACTGCCTGAAGTGTTTTTCAGACCCTAGAAACTCCCCAAAACCGTTTTTAACCGAAAAGCATCTCGAGATGTCCTAAAACGCGCCTCTGAACATTTTCGCGCACAGGTGCAGTAGATGCGCACGAAAATCCGTCCGGAGCCGTTTCGAGCGCCGAACTGCCTGAAGTGTTTTCCAGACCCTAGAAACTCCCCAAAACCGTTTTTAACCTAAAAGCATATCGAAATGTCCTAAAACGCGCATCTGAACATTTTCGTGCACAGGTGCCGTAGATGCGCACGAAAATCCGTCCGGAGCCATTTCCAGCGCCGAACTGCCTGAAGTGTTTTTCAGACCCTTGAAACTCCCCAAAACCGTTTTTAACCGAAAAGCATCTCGAGATGTCCTAAAACGCGCCTCTGAACATTTTCGTGCACAGGTGCAGTAGATGCGCACGAAAATCCGTCCGGAGCCGTTTCCAGCGCCGAACTGCCTGAAGTGTTTTTCAGACCCTAGAAACTCCCCAAAACCGTTTTTAACCGAAAAGCATCTCGAAATGTCCTAAAACGCGCATCTGAACATTTTCGTGCACAGGTGCCGTAGATGCGCACGAAAATCCGCCCGGAGCCGTTTCGAGCACCGAACTGCCTGAAGTGTTTTCCAGACCCTAGAAATTCCCCAAAACCGTTTTTAACCGAAAAGCATCTCGAAATGTCCTAAAACGCGCATCTGAACATTTTCGTGCACAGGTGCCGTAGATGCGCACGAAAATCCGCCCGGAGCCGTTTCGAGCACCGAACTGCCTGAAGTGTTTTCCAGACCCTAGAAACTCCCCAAAACCGTTTTTAACCGAAAAGCATATCGAAATGTCCTAAAACGCGCATCAGAACATTTTCGTGCACAGGTGCCGTAGATGCGTACGAAAATCCGTCCGGAGCCGTTTCCAGCGCCGAACTGCCTGAAGTGTTTTTCAGAGCCTAGAAACTCCCCAAAACCGTTTTTAACCGAAAAGCATCTCGAGATGTCCTAAAACGCGCATCTGAACATTTTCGTGCACAGGTGCAGTAGATGCGCACGAAAATCCGTCCGGAGCCGTTTCCAGCGCCGAACTGCCTGAAGTGTTTTTCAGACCCTAGAAACTCCCCAAAACCGTTTTTAACCGAAAAGCATCTCGAAATGTCCTAAAACGCGCATCTGAACATTTTCGTGCACAGGTGCCGTAGATGCGCACGAAAATCCGTCCGGAGCCGTTTCGAGCACCGAACTGCCTGAAGTGTTTTCCAGACCCTAGAAACTCCCCAAAACCGTTTTTAACCGAAAAGCATCTCGAAATGTCCTAAAACGCGCATCTGAACATTTTCGTGCACAGGTGCCGTAGATGCGCACGAAAATCCGTCCGGAGCCGTTTCGAGCACCGAACTGCCTGAAGTGTTTTCCAGACCCTAGAAACTCCCCAAAACCGTTTTTAACCGAAAAGCATCTCGAAATGTCCTAAAACGCGCATCTGAACATTTTCGTGCACAGGTGCCGTAGATGCGCACGAAAATCCGCCCGGAGCCGTTTCGAGCACCGAACTGCCTGAAGTGTTTTCCAGACCCTAGAAACTCCCCAAAACCGTTTTTAACCGAAAAGCATCTCGAAATGTCCTAAAACGCGCATCTGAACATTTTCGTGCACAGGTGCCGTAGATGCGCACGAAAATCCGTCCGGAGCCGTTTCGAGCACCGAACTGCCTGAAGTGTTTTCCAGACCCTAGAAACTCCCCAAAACCGTTTTTAACCTAAAAGCATATCGAAATGTCCTAAAACGCGCATCTGAACATTTTCGTGCACAGGTGCCGTAGATGCGCACGAAAGTCCGTCCGGAGCCGTTTCCAGCGCCGAACTGCCTGAAGTGTTTTTCAGACCCTAGAAACTCCCCAAAACCGTTTTTAACCGAAAAGCATCTCGAGATGTCCTAAAACGCGCCTCTGAACATTTTCGCGCACAGGTGCAGTAGATGCGCACGAAAATCCGTCCGGAGCCGTTTCCAGCGCCGAACTGCCTGAAGTGTTTTTCAGACCCTAGAAACTCCCCAAAACCGTTTTTAACCGAGAAGCATCTCGAAATGTCCTAAAACGCGCATCTGAACATTTTCGTGCACAGGTGCCGTAGATGCGCACGAAAATCCGCCCGGAGCCGTTTCGAGCACCGAACTGCCTGAAGTGTTTTCCAGACCCTAGAAACTCCCCAAAACCGTTTTTAACCGAAAAGCATCTCGAAATGTCCTAAAACGCGCATCTGAACATTTTCGTGCACAGGTGCCGTAGATGCGCACGAAAATCCGTCCGGAGCCGTTTCGAGCACCGAACTGCCTGAAGTGTTTTCCAGACCCTAGAAACTCCCCAAAACCGTTTTTAACCTAAAAGCATATCGAAATGTCCTAAAACGCGCATCTGAACATTTTCGTGCACAGGTGCCGTAGATGCGCACGAAAATCCGTCCGGAGCCGTTTCCAGCGCCGAACTGCCTGAAGTGTTTTTCAGACCCTAGAAACTCCCCAAAACCGTTTTTAACCGAAAAGCATCTCGAGATGTCCTAAAACGCGCCTCTGAACATTTTCGTACACAGGTGCAGTAGATGCGCACGAAAATCCGTCCGGAGCCGTTTCCAGCGCCGAACTGCCTGAAGTGTTTTTCAGACCCTAGAAACTCCCCAAAACCGTTTTTAACCGAAAAGCATCTCGAGATGTCCTAAAACGCGCCTCTGAACATTTTCGCGCACAGGTGCAGTAGATGCGCACGAAAATCCGTCCGGAGCCGTTTCGAGCGCCGAACTGCCTGAAGTGTTTTCCAGACCCTAGAAACTCCCCAAAACCGTTTTTAACCTAAAAGCATATCGAAATGTCCTAAAACGCGCATCTGAACATTTTCGTGCACAGGTGCCGTAGATGCGCACGAAAATCCGTCCGGAGCCATTTCCAGCGCCGAACTGCCTGAAGTGTTTTTCAGACCCTTGAAACTCCCCAAAACCGTTTTTAACCGAAAAGCATCTCGAGATGTCCTAAAACGCGCCTCTGAACATTTTCGTGCACAGGTGCAGTAGATGCGCACGAAAATCCGTCCGGAGCCGTTTCCAGCGCCGAACTGCCTGAAGTGTTTTTCAGACCCTAGAAACTCCCCAAAACCGTTTTTAACCGAAAAGCATCTCGAAATGTCCTAAAACGCGCATCTGAACATTTTCGTGCACAGGTGCCGTAGATGCGCACGAAAATCCGCCCGGAGCCGTTTCGAGCACCGAACTGCCTGAAGTGTTTTCCAGACCCTAGAAATTCCCCAAAACCGTTTTTAACCGAAAAGCATCTCGAAATGTCCTAAAACGCGCATCTGAACATTTTCGTGCACAGGTGCCGTAGATGCGCACGAAAATCCGCCCGGAGCCGTTTCGAGCACCGAACTGCCTGAAGTGTTTTCCAGACCCTAGAAACTCCCCAAAACCGTTTTTAACCGAAAAGCATATCGAAATGTCCTAAAACGCGCATCAGAACATTTTCGTGCACAGGTGCCGTAGATGCGTACGAAAATCCGTCCGGAGCCGTTTCCAGCGCCGAACTGCCTGAAGTGTTTTTCAGAGCCTAGAAACTCCCCAAAACCGTTTTTAACCGAAAAGCATCTCGAGATGTCCTAAAACGCGCATCTGAACATTTTCGTGCACAGGTGCAGTAGATGCGCACGAAAATCCGTCCGGAGCCGTTTCCAGCGCCGAACTGCCTGAAGTGTTTTTCAGACCCTAGAAACTCCCCAAAACCGTTTTTAACCGAAAAGCATCTCGAAATGTCCTAAAACGCGCATCTGAACATTTTCGTGCACAGGTGCCGTAGATGCGCACGAAAATCCGTCCGGAGCCGTTTCGAGCACCGAACTGCCTGAAGTGTTTTCCAGACCCTAGAAACTCCCCAAAACCGTTTTTAACCGAAAAGCATCTCGAAATGTCCTAAAACGCGCATCTGAACATTTTCGTGCACAGGTGCCGTAGATGCGCACGAAAATCCGTCCGGAGCCGTTTCGAGCACCGAACTGCCTGAAGTGTTTTCCAGACCCTAGAAACTCCCCAAAACCGTTTTTAACCGAAAAGCATCTCGAAATGTCCTAAAACGCGCATCTGAACATTTTCGTGCACAGGTGCCGTAGATGCGCACGAAAATCCGCCCGGAGCCGTTTCGAGCACCGAACTGCCTGAAGTGTTTTCCAGACCCTAGAAACTCCCCAAAACCGTTTTTAACCGAAAAGCATCTCGAAATGTCCTAAAACGCGCATCTGAACATTTTCGTGCACAGGTGCCGTAGATGCGCACGAAAATCCGTCCGGAGCCGTTTCGAGCACCGAACTGCCTGAAGTGTTTTCCAGACCCTAGAAACTCCCCAAAACCGTTTTTAACCTAAAAGCATATCGAAATGTCCTAAAACGCGCATCTGAACATTTTCGTACACAGGTGCCGTAGATGCGCACGAAAATCCGTCCGGAGCCGTTTCCAGCGCCGAACTGCCTGAAGTGTTTTTCAGACCCTAGAAACTCCCCAAAACCGTTTTTAACCGAAAAGCATCTCGAGATGTCCTAAAACGCGCCTCTGAACATTTTCGCGCACAGGTGCAGTAGATGCGCACGAAAATCCGTCCGGAGCCGTTTCCAGCGCCGAACTGCCTGAAGTGTTTTTCAGACCCTAGAAACTCCCCAAAACCGTTTTTAACCGAGAAGCATCTCGAAATGTCCTAAAACGCGCATCTGAACATTTTCGTGCACAGGTGCCGTAGATGCGCACGAAAATCCGCCCGGAGCCGTTTCGAGCACCGAACTGCCTGAAGTGTTTTCCAGACCCTAGAAACTCCCCAAAACCGTTTTTAACCGAAAAACATCTCGAAATGTCCTAAAACGCGAATCTGAACATTTTCGTGCACAGGTAACGTAGATGCGCACGAAAATCCGCCCGGAGCCGTTTCGAGCACCGAACTGCCTGAAGTGTTTTCCAGACCCTAGAAACTCCCCAAAACCGTTTTTAACCGAAAAGCATCTCGAAATGTCCTAAAACGCGCATCTGAACATTTTCGTGCACAGGTGCCGTAGATGCGCACGAAAATCCGTCCGGAGCCGTTTCGAGCACCGAACTGCCTGAAGTGTTTTCCAGACCCTAGAAACTCCCCAAAACCGTTTTTAACCGAAAAGCATCTCGAAATGTCCTAAAACGCGCATCTGAACATTTTCGTGCACAGGTGCCGTAGATGCGCACGAAAATCCGCCCGGAGCCGTTTCGAGTACCGAACTGCCTGAAGTGTTTTCCAGACCCTAGAAACTCCCCAAAACCGTTTTTAACCGAAAAGCATCTCGAAATGTCCTAAAACGCGCATCTGAACATTTTCGTGCACAGGTGCCGTAGATGCGCACGAAAATCCGTCCGGAGCCGTTTCGAGCACCGAACTGCCTGAAGTGTTTTCCAGACCCTAGAAACTCCCCAAAACCGTTTTTAACCGAAAAGCATCTCGAAATGTCCTAAAACGCGCATCTGAACATTTTCGTGCACAGGTGCCGTAGATGCGCACGAAAATCCGCCCGGAGCCGTTTCGAGCACCGAACTGCCTGAAGTGTTTTCCAGACCCTAGAAACTCCCCAAAACCGTTTTTAACCGAAAAGCATCTCGAAATGTCCTAAAACGCGCATCTGAACATTTTCGTGCACAGGTGCCGTAGATGCGCACGAAAATCCGTCCGGAGCCGTTTCGAGCACCGAACTGCCTGAAGTGTTTTCCAGACCCTAGAAACTCACCAAAACCGTTTTTAACCGAAAAGCATCTCGAAATGTCCTAAAACGCGCATATGAACATTTTCGTGCACAGGTGCCGTAGATGCGCACGAAAATCCGTCCGGAGCCGTTTCGAGCACCGAACTGCCTGAAGTGTTTTCCAGACCCTAGAAACTCACCAAAACCGTTTTTAACCGAAAAGCATCTCGAAATGTCCTAAAACGCGCATCTGAACATTTTCGTGCACAGGTGCCGTAGATGCGCACGAAAATCCGTCCGGAGCCGTTTCGAGCACCGAACTGCCTGAAGTGTTTTCCAGACCCTAGAAACTCACCAAAACCGTTTTTAACCGAAAAGCATCTCGAAATGTCCTAAAACGCGCATCTGAACATTTTCGTGCACAGGTGCCGTAGATGCGCACGAAAATCCGTCCGGAGCCGTTTCGAGCGCCGAACTGCCTGAAGTGTTTTCCAGACCCTAGAAACTCCCCAAAACCGTTTTTAACCTAAAAGCATATCGAAATGTCCTAAAACGCGCATCTGAACATTTTCGTGCACAGGTGCCGTAGATGCGCACGAAAATCCGTCCGGAGCCGTTTCCAGCGCCGAACTGCCTGAAGTGTTTTTCAGACCCTAGAAACTCCCCAAAACCGTTTTTAACCGAAAAACATCTCGAAATGTCCTAAAACGCGCATCTGAACATTTTCGTGCACAGGTGCCGTAGATGCGCACGAAAATCCGTCCGGAGCCGTTTCGAGCACCGAACTGCCTGAAGTGTTTTCCAGACCCTAGAAACTCCCCAAAACCGTTTTTAACCGAAAAGCATCTCGAAATGTCCTAAAACGCGCATCTGAACATTTTCGTGCACAGGTGCCGTAGATGCGCACGAAAATCCGTCCGGAGCCGTTTCGAGCACCGAACTGCCTGAACTGTTTTCCAGACCCTAGAAACTCCCCAAAACCGTTTTTAACCGAAAAGCATCTCGAAATGTCCTAAAACGCGCATCTGAACTTTTTCGTGCACAGGTGCCGTAGATGCGCACGAAAATCCGTCCGGAGCCGTTTCGAGCACCGAACTGCCTGAAGTGTTTTCCAGACCCTAGAAACTCACCAAAACCGTTTTTAACCGAAAAGCATCTCGAAATGTCCTAAAACGCGCATCTGAACATTTTCGTGCACAGGTGCCGTAGATGCGTACGAAAATCCGTCCGGAGCCGTTTCGAGCACCGAACTGCCTGAAGTGTTTTCCAGACCCTAGAAACTCCCCAAAACCGTTTTTAACCGAAAAGCATCTCGAAATGTCCTAAAACGCGCATCTGAACATTTTCGTGCACAGGTGCCGTAGATGCGCACGAAAATCCGCCCGGAGCCGTTTCGAGCACCGAACTGCCTGAAGTGTTTTCCAGACCCTAGAAACTCCCCAAAACCGTTTTTAACCGAAAAGCATCTCGAAATGTCCTAAAACGCGCATCTGAACATTTTCGTGCACAGGTGCCGTAGATGCGCACGAAAATCCGTCCGGAGCCGTTTCGAGCACCGAACTGCCTGAAGTGTTTTCCAGACCCTAGAAACTCACCAAAACCGTTTTTACCCGAAAAGCATCTCGAAATGTCCTAAAACGCGCATATGAACATTTTCGTGCACAGGTGCCGTAGATGCGCACGAAAATCCGTCCGGAGCCGTTTCGAGCACCGAACTGCCTGAAGTGTTTTCCAGACCCTAGAAACTCACCAAAACCGTTTTTAACCGAAAAGCATCTCGAAATGTCCTAAAACGCGCATCTGAACATTTTCGTGCACAGGTGCCGTAGATGCGCACGAAAATCCGTCCGGAGCCGTTTCGAGCACCGAACTGCCTGAAGTGTTTTCCAGACCCTAGAAACTCACCAAAACCGTTTTTAACCGAAAAGCATCTCGAAATGTCCTAAAACGCGCATCTGAACATTTTCGTGCACAGGTGCCGTAGATGCGCACGAAAATCCGTCCGGAGCCGTTTCGAGCGCCGAACTGCCTGAAGTGTTTTCCAGACCCTAGAAACTCCCCAAAACCGTTTTTAACCTAAAAGCATATCGAAATGTCCTAAAACGCGCATCTGAACATTTTCGTGCACAGGTGCCGTAGATGCGCACGAAAATCCGTCCGGAGCCGTTTCCAGCGCCGAACTGCCTGAAGTGTTTTTCAGACCCTAGAAACTCCCCAAAACCGTTTTTAACCGAAAAGCATCTCGAGATGTCCTAAAACGCGCCTCTGAACATTTTCGCGCACAGGTGCAGTAGATGCGCACGAAAATCCGTCCGGAGCCGTTTCGAGCGCCGAACTGCCTGAAGTGTTTTCCAGACCCTAGAAACTCCCCAAAACCGTTTTTAACCTAAAAGCATATCGAAATGTCCTAAAACGCGCATCTGAACATTTTCGTGCACAGGTGCCGTAGATGCGCACGAAAATCCGTCCGGAGCCATTTCCAGCGCCGAACTGCCTGAAGTGTTTTTCAGACCCTAGAAACTCCCCAAAACCGTTTTTAACCGAAAAGCATCTCGAGATGTCCTAAAACGCGCCTCTGAACATTTTCGTGCACAGGTGCAGTAGATGCGCACGAAAATCCGTCCGGAGCCGTTTCCAGCGCCGAACTGCCTGAAGTGTTTTTCAGACCCTAGAAACTCCCCAAAACCGTTTTTAACCGAAAAGCATCTCGAAATGTCCTAAAACGCGCATCTGAACATTTTCGTGCACAGGTGCCGTAGATGCGCACGAAAATCCGTCCGGAGCCGTTTCGAGCACCGAACTGCCTGAAGTGTTTTCCAGACCCTAGAAACTCACCAAAACCGTTTTTAACCGAAAAGCATCTCGAAATGTCCTAAAACGCGCATCTGAACATTTTCGTGCACAGGTGCCGTAGATGCGCACGAAAATCCGTCCGGAGCCGTTTCGAGCACCGAACTGCCTGAAGTGTTTTCCAGACCCTAGAAACTCCCCAAAACCGTTTTTAACCGAAAAGCATCTCGAAATGTCCTAAAACGCGCATCTGAACATTTTCGTGCACAGGTGCCGTAGATGCGCACGAAAATCCGTCCGGAGCCGTTTCGAGCACCGAACTGCCTGAAGTGTTTTCCAGACCCTAGAAACTCACCAAAACCGTTTTTAACCGAAAAGCATCTCGAAATGTCCTAAAACGCGCATCTGAACATTTTCGTGCACAGGTGCCGTAGATGCGTACGAAAATCCGTCCGGAGCCGTTTCGAGCACCGAACTGCCTGAAGTGTTTTCCAGACCCTAGAAACTCCCCAAAACCGTTTTTAACCGAAAAGCATCTCGAAATGTCCTAAAACGCGCATCTGAACATTTTCATGCACAGGTGCCGTAGATGCGCACGAAAATCCGCCCGGAGCCGTTTCGAGCACCGAACTGCCTGAAGTGTTTTCCAGACCCTAGAAACTCCCCAAAACCGTTTTTAACCGAAAAGCATCTCGAAATGTCCTAAAACGCGCAACTGAACATTTTCGTGCACAGGTGCCGTAGATGCGCACGAAAATCCGTCCGGAGCCGTTTCAAGAAACGAACTGCCTGAAGTGTTTTCCAGACCCTAGAAACTCACCAAAACCGTTTTTAACCGAAAAGCATCTCGAAATGTCCTAAAACGCGCATCTGAACATTTTCGTGCACAGGTGCCGTAGATGCGCACGAAAATCCGCCCGGAGCCGTTTCGAGCACCGAACTGCCTGAAGTGTTTTCCAGACCCTAGAAACTCCCCAAAACCGTTTTTAACCGAAAAACATCTCGAAATGTCCTAAAACGCGCATCTGAACATTTTCGTGCACAGGTGCCGTAGATGCGCACGAAAATCCGTCCGGAGCCGTTTCGAGCACCGAACTGCCTGAAGTGTTTTCCAGACCCTAGAAACTCCCCAAAACCGTTTTTAACCGAAAAGCATCTCGAAATGTCCTAAAACGCGCATCTGAACATTTTCGTGCACAGGTGCCGTAGATGCGCACGAAAAGCCGTCCGGAGCCGTTTCGAGCACCGAACTGCCTGAAGTGTTTTCCAGACCCTAGAAACTCACCAAAACCGTTTTTAACCGAAAAGCATCTCGAAATGTCCTAAAACGCGCATCTGAACATTTTCGTGCACAGGTGCCGTAGATGCGTACGAAAATCCGTCCGGAGCCGTTTCGAGCACCGAACTGCCTGAAGTGTTTTCCAGACCCTAGAAACTCCCCAAAACCGTTTTTAACCGAAAAGCATCTCGAAATGTCCTAAAACGCGCATCTGAACATTTTCATGCACAGGTGCCGTAGATGCGCACGAAAATCCGCCCGGAGCCGTTTCGAGCACCGAACTGCCTGAAGTGTTTTCCAGACCCTAGAAACTCCCCAAAACCGTTTTTAACCGAAAAGCATCTCGAAATGTCCTAAAACGCGCAACTGAACATTTTCGTGCACAGGTGCCGTAGATGCGCACGAAAATCCGTCCGGAGCCGTTTCAAGCAACGAACTGCCTGAAGTGTTTTCCAGACCCTAGAAACTCACCAAAACCGTTTTTAACCGAAAAGCATCTCGAAATGTCCTAAAACGCGCATCTGAACATTTTCGTGCACAGGTGCCGTAGATGCGCACGAAAATCCGTCCGGAGCCGTTTCCAGCGCCGAACTGCCTGAAGTGTTTTTCAGACCCTAGAAACTCCCCAAAACCGTTTTTAACCGAAAAGCATCTCGAGATGTCCTAAAACGCGCCTCTGAACATTTTCGCGCACAGGTGCAGTCGATGCGCACGAAAATCCGTCCGGAGCCGTTTCGAGCGCCGAACTGCCTGAAGTGTTTTCCAGACCCTAGAAACTCCCCAAAACCGTTTTTAACCTAAAAGCATATCGAAATGTCCTAAAACGCGCATCTGAACATTTTCGTGCACAGGTGCCGTAGATGCGCACGAAAATCCGTCCGGAGCCATTTCCAGCGCCGAACTGCCTGAAGTGTTTTTCAGACCCTAGAAACTCCCCAAAACCGTTTTTAACCGAAAAGCATCTCGAGATGTCCTAAAACGCGCCTCTGAACATTTTCGTGCACAGGTGCAGTAGATGCGCACGAAAATCCGTCCGGAGCCGTTTCCAGCGCCGAACTGCCTGAAGTGTTTTTCAGACCCTAGAAACTCCCCAAAACCGTTTTTAACCGAAAAGCATCTCGAAATGTCCTAAAACGCGCATCTGAACATTTTCGTGCACAGGTGCCGTAGATGCGCACGAAAATCCGTCCGGAGCCGTTTCGAGCACCGAACTGCCTGAAGTGTTTTCCAGACCCTAGAAACTCACCAAAACCGTTTTTAACCGAAAAGCATCTCGAAATGTCCTAAAACGCGCATCTGAACATTTTCGTGCACAGGTGCCGTAGATGCGCACGAAAATCCGTCCGGAGCCGTTTCGAGCACCGAACTGCCTGAAGTGTTTTCCAGACCCTAGAAACTCCCCAAAACCGTTTTTAACCGAAAAGCATCTCGAAATGTCCTAAAACGCGCATCTGAACATTTTCGTGCACAGGTGCCGT
This sequence comes from Umbellularia californica, assembly GCA_028538565.1. Lineage (NCBI taxonomy): Eukaryota > Viridiplantae > Streptophyta > Magnoliopsida > Laurales > Lauraceae > Umbellularia > Umbellularia californica. Next base: position 52,984,490 of record JAPQWN010000006.1, on the reverse strand, counting down.
AGATGCGCACGAAAATCCGTCCGGAGCCGTTTCGAGCACCGAACTGCCTGAAGTGTTTTCCAGACCCTAGAAACTCACCAAAACCGTTTTTAACCGAAAAGCATCTCGAAATGTCCTAAAACGCGCATCTGAACATTTTCGTGCACAGGTGCCGTAGATGCGTACGAAAATCCGTCCGGAGCCGTTTCGAGCACCGAACTGCCTGAAGTGTTTTCCAGACCCTAGAAACTCCCCAAAACCGTTTTTAACCGAAAAGCATCTCGAAATGTCCTAAAACGCGCATCTGAACATTTTCATGCACAGGTGCCGTAGATGCGCACGAAAATCCGCCCGGAGCCGTTTCGAGCACCGAACTGCCTGAAGTGTTTTCCAGACCCTAGAAACTCCCCAAAACCGTTTTTAACCGAAAAGCATCTCGAAATGTCCTAAAACGCGCAACTGAACATTTTCGTGCACAGGTGCCGTAGATGCGCACGAAAATCCGTCCGGAGCCGTTTCAAGAAACGAACTGCCTGAAGTGTTTTCCAGACCCTAGAAACTCACCAAAACCGTTTTTAACCGAAAAGCATCTCGAAATGTCCTAAAACGCGCATCTGAACATTTTCGTGCACAGGTGCCGTAGATGCGCACGAAAATCCGCCCGGAGCCGTTTCGAGCACCGAACTGCCTGAAGTGTTTTCCAGACCCTAGAAACTCCCCAAAACCGTTTTTAACCGAAAAACATCTCGAAATGTCCTAAAACGCGCATCTGAACATTTTCGTGCACAGGTGCCGTAGATGCGCACGAAAATCCGTCCGGAGCCGTTTCGAGCACCGAACTGCCTGAAGTGTTTTCCAGACCCTAGAAACTCCCCAAAACCGTTTTTAACCGAAAAGCATCTCGAAATGTCCTAAAACGCGCATCTGAACATTTTCGTGCACAGGTGCCGTAGATGCGCACGAAAAGCCGTCCGGAGCCGTTTCGAGCACCGAACTGCCTGAAGTGTTTTCCAGACCCTAGAAACTCACCAAAACCGTTTTTAACCGAAAAGCATCTCGAAATGTCCTAAAACGCGCATCTGAACATTTTCGTGCACAGGTGCCGTAGATGCGTACGAAAATCCGTCCGGAGCCGTTTCGAGCACCGAACTGCCTGAAGTGTTTTCCAGACCCTAGAAACTCCCCAAAACCGTTTTTAACCGAAAAGCATCTCGAAATGTCCTAAAACGCGCATCTGAACATTTTCATGCACAGGTGCCGTAGATGCGCACGAAAATCCGCCCGGAGCCGTTTCGAGCACCGAACTGCCTGAAGTGTTTTCCAGACCCTAGAAACTCCCCAAAACCGTTTTTAACCGAAAAGCATCTCGAAATGTCCTAAAACGCGCAACTGAACATTTTCGTGCACAGGTGCCGTAGATGCGCACGAAAATCCGTCCGGAGCCGTTTCCAGCAACGAACTGCCTGAAGTGTTTTCCAGACCCTAGAAACTCACCAAAACCGTTTTTAACCGAAAAGCATCTCGAAATGTCCTAAAACGCGCATCTGAACATTTTCGTGCACAGGTGCCGTAGATGCGCACGAAAATCCGCCCGGAGCCGTTTCGAGCACCGAACTGCCTGAAGTGTTTTCCAGACCCTAGAAACTCCCCAAAACCGTTTTTAACCGAAAAACATCTCGAAATGTCCTAAAACGCGCATCTGAACATTTTCGTGCACAGGTGCCGTAGATGCGCACGAAAATCCGTCCGGAGCCGTTTCGAGCACCGAACTGCCTGAAGTGTTTTCCAGACCCTAGAAACTCCCCAAAACCGTTTTTAACCGAAAAGCATCTCGAAATGTCCTAAAACGCGCATCTGAACATTTTCGTGCACAGGTGCCGTAGATGCGCACGAAAATCCGTCCGGAGCCGTTTCGAGCACCGAACTGCCTGAACTGTTTTCCAGACCCTAGAAACTCACCAAAACCGTTTTTAACCGAAAAGCATCTCGAAATGTCCTAAAACGCGCATCTGAACATTTTCATGCACAGGTGCCGTAGATGCGCACGAAAATCCGCCCGGAGCCGTTTCGAGCACCGAACTGCCTGAAGTGTTTTCCAGACCCTAGAAACTCCCCAAAACCGTTTTTAACCGAAAAGCATCTCGAAATGTCCTAAAACGCGCAACTGAACATTTTCGTGCACAGGTGCCGTAGATGCGCACGAAAATCCGTCCGGAGCCGTTTCAAGTAACGAACTGCCTGAAGTGTTTTCCAGACCCTAGAAACTCACCAAAACCGTTTTTAACCGAAAAGCATCTCGAAATGTCCTAAAACGCGCATCTGAACATTTTCGTGCACAGGTGCCGTAGATGCGCACGAAAATCCGTCCGGAGCCGTTTCGAGCACCGAACTGCCTGAAGTGTTTTCCAGACCCTAGAAACTCCCCAAAACCGTTTTTAACCGAAAAGCATCTAGAAATGTCCTAAAACGCGCATCTGAACATTTTCGTGCACAGGTGCCGTAGATGCGCACGAAAATCCGTCCGGAGCCGTTTCGAGCACCGAACTGCCTGAAGTGTTTTCCAGACCCTAGAAACTCACCAAAACCGTTTTTAACCGAAAAGCATCTCGAAATGTCCTAAAACGCGCATCTGAACATTTTCGTGCACAGGTGCCGTAGATGCGTACGAAAATCCGTCCGGAGCCGTTTCGAGCACCGAACTGCCTGAAGTGTTTTCCAGACCCTAGAAACTCCCCAAAACCGTTTTTAACCGAAAAGCATCTCGAAATGTCCTAAAACGCGCATCTGAACATTTTCATGCACAGGTGCCGTAGATGCGCACGAAAATCCGCCCGGAGCCGTTTCGAGCACCGAACTGCCTGAAGTGTTTTCCAGACCCTAGAAACTCCCCAAAACCGTTTTTAACCGAAAAGCATCTCGAAATGTCCTAAAACGCGCAACTGAACATTTTCGTGCACAGGTGCCGTAGATGCGCACGAAAATCCGTCCGGAGCCGTTTCAAGCAACGAACTGCCTGAAGTGTTTTCCAGACCCTAGAAACTCACCAAAACCGTTTTTAACCGAAAAGCATCTCGAAATGTCCTAAAACGCGCATCTGAACATTTTCGTGCACAGGTGCCGTAGATGCGCACGAAAATCCGTCCGGAGCCGTTTCGAGCACCGAACTGCCTGAAGTGTTTTCCAGACCCTAGAAACTCCCCAAAACCGTTTTTAACCGAAAAGCATCTCGAAATGTCCTAAAACGCGCATCTGAACATTTTCGTGCACAGGTGCCGTAGATGCGCACGAAAATCCGCCCGGAGCCGTTTCGAGCACCGAACTGCCTGAAGTGTTTTCCAGACCCTAGAAACTCCCCAAAACCGTTTTTAACCGAAAAGCATCTCGAAATGTCCTAAAACGCGCATCTGAACATTTTCGTGCACAGGTGCCGTAGATGCGCACGAAAATCCGTCCGGAGCCGTTTCGAGCACCGAACTGCCTGAAGTGTTTTCCAGAACCTAGAAACTCCCCAAAACCGTTTTTAACCGAAAAGCATCTCGAAATGTCCTAAAACGCGCATCTGAACATTTTCGTGCACAGGTGCCGTAGATGCGCACGAAAATCCGTCCGGAGCCGTTTCGAGCACCGAACTGCCTGAAGTGTTTTCCAGACCCTAGAAATTCCCCAAAACCGTTTTTAACCGAAAAGCATCTCGAAATGTCCTAAAACGCGCATCTGAACATTTTCGTGCACAGGTGCCGTAGATGCGCACGAAAATCCGTCCGGAGCCGTTTCGAGCACCGAACTGCCTGAAGTGTTTTCCAGACCCTAGAAATTCCCCAAAACCGTTTTTAACCGAAAAGCATCTCGAAATGTCCTAAAACGCGCATCTGAACATTTTCGTGCACAGGTGCCGTAGATGCGCACGAAAATCCGCCCGGAGCCGTTTCGAGCACCGAACTGCCTGAAGTGTTTTCCAGACCCTAGAAACTCCCCAAAACCGTTTTTAACCGAAAAGCATATGGAAATGTCCTAAAACGCGCATCTGAACATTTTCGTGCACAGGTGCAGTAGATGCGCACGAAAATCCGTCCGGAGCCGTTTCCAGCGCCGAACTGCCTGAAGTGTTTTTCAGACCCTAGAAACTCCCCAAAACCGTTTTTAACCGAGAAGCATCTCGAAATGTCCTAAAACGCGCATCTGAACATTTTCGTGCACAGGTGCCGTAGATGCGCACGAAAATCCACCCGGAGCCGTTTCGAGCACCGAACTGCCTGAAGTGTTTTCCAGACCCTAGAAACTCCCCAAAACCGTTTTTAACTGAAAAACATCTCGAAATGTCCTAAAACGCGCATCTGAACATTTTCGTGCACAGGTAACGTAGATGCGCACGAAAATCCGCCCGGAGCCGTTTCGAGCACCGAACTGCCTGAAGTGTTTTCCAGACCCTAGAAACTCCCCAAAACCGTTTTTAACCGAAAAGCATCTCGAAATGTCCTAAAACGCGCATCTGAACATTTTCGTGCACAGGTGCCGTAGATGCGCACGAAAATCCGTCCGGAGCCGTTTCGAGCACCGAACTGCCTGAAGTGTTTTCCAGAACCTAGAAACTCCCCAAAACCGTTTTTAACCGAAAAGCATCTCGAAATGTCCTAAAACGCGCATCTGAACATTTTCGTGCACAGGTGCCGTAGATGCGCACGAAAATCCGTCCGGAGCCGTTTCGAGCACCGAACTGCCTGAAGTGTTTTCCAGACCCTAGAAATTCCCCAAAACCGTTTTTAACCGAAAAGCATCTCGAAATGTCCTAAAACGCGCATCTGAACATTTTCGTGCACAGGTGCCGTAGATGCGCACGAAAATCCGTCCGGAGCCGTTTCGAGCACCGAACTGCCTGAAGTGTTTTCCAGACCCTAGAAATTCCCCAAAACCGTTTTTAACCGAAAAGCATCTCGAAATGTCCTAAAACGCGCATCTGAACATTTTCGTGCACAGGTGCCGTAGATGCGCACGAAAATCCGCCCGGAGCCGTTTCGAGCACCGAACTGCCTGAAGTGTTTTCCAGACCCTAGAAACTCCCCAAAACCGTTTTTAACCGAAAAGCATATTGAAATGTCCTAAAACGCGCATCTGAACATTTTCGTGCACAGGTGCCGTAGATGCGCACGAAAATCCGTCCGGAGCCGTTTCCAGCGCCGAACTGCCTGAAGTGTTTTTCAGAGCCTAGAAACTCCCCAAAACTGTTTTTAACCGAAAAGCATCTCGAGATGTCCTAAAACGCGCATCTGAACATTTTCGTGCACAGGTGCAGTAGATGCGCACGAAAATCCGCCCGGAGCCGTTTCCAGCGCCGAACTGCCTGAAGTGTTTTTCAGACCCTAGAAACTCCCCAAAACCGTTTTTAACCGAAAAGCATCTCGAAATGTCCTAAAACGCGCATCTGAACATTTTCGTGCACAGGTGCCGTAGATGCGCACGAAAATCCGTCCGGAGCCGTTTCGAGCACCGAACTGCCTGAAGTGTTTTCCAGACCCTAGAAACTCCCCAAAACCGTTTTTAACCGAAAAGCATCTCGAAATGTCCTAAAACGCGCATCTGAACATTTTCGTGCACAGGTGCCGTAGATGCGCACGAAAATCCGTCCGGAGCCGTTTCGAGCACCGAACTGCCTGAAGTGTTTTCCAGACCCTAGAAACTCCCCAAAACCGTTTTTAACCGAAAAGCATCTCGAAATGTCCTAAAACGCGCATCTGAACATTTTCGTGCACAGGTGCCGTAGATGCGCACGAAAATCCGCCCGGAGCCGTTTCGAGCACCGAACTGCCTGAAGTGTTTTCCAGACCCTAGAAACTCCCCAAAACCGTTTTTAACCGAAAAGCATCTCGAAATGTCCTAAAACGCGCATCTGAACATTTTCGTGCACAGGTGCCGTAGATGCGCACGAAAATCCGTCCGGAGCCGTTTCGAGCACCGAACTGCCTGAAGTGTTTTCCAGACCCTAGAAACTCCCCAAAACCGTTTTTAACCTAAAAGCATATCGAAATGTCCTAAAACGCGCATCTGAACATTTTCGTGCACAGGTGCCGTAGATGCGCACGAAAATCCGTCCGGAGCCGTTTCCAGCGCCGAACTGCCTGAAGTGTTTTTCAGACCCTAGAAACTCCCCAAAACCGTTTTTAACCGAAAAGCATCTCGAGATGTCCTAAAACGCGCCTCTGAACATTTTCGCGCACAGGTGCAGTAGATGCGCACGAAAATCCGTCCGGAGCCGTTTCGAGCGCCGAACTGCCTGAAGTGTTTTCCAGACCCTAGAAACTCCCCAAAACCGTTTTTAACCTAAAAGCATATCGAAATGTCCTAAAACGCGCATCTGAACATTTTCGTGCACAGGTGCCGTAGATGCGCACGAAAATCCGTCCGGAGCCATTTCCAGCGCCGAACTGCCTGAAGTGTTTTTCAGACCCTTGAAACTCCCCAAAACCGTTTTTAACCGAAAAGCATCTCGAGATGTCCTAAAACGCGCCTCTGAACATTTTCGTGCACAGGTGCAGTAGATGCGCACGAAAATCCGTCCGGAGCCGTTTCCAGCGCCGAACTGCCTGAAGTGTTTTTCAGACCCTAGAAACTCCCCAAAACCGTTTTTAACCGAAAAGCATCTCGAAATGTCCTAAAACGCGCATCTGAACATTTTCGTGCACAGGTGCCGTAGATGCGCACGAAAATCCGCCCGGAGCCGTTTCGAGCACCGAACTGCCTGAAGTGTTTTCCAGACCCTAGAAATTCCCCAAAACCGTTTTTAACCGAAAAGCATCTCGAAATGTCCTAAAACGCGCATCTGAACATTTTCGTGCACAGGTGCCGTAGATGCGCACGAAAATCCGCCCGGAGCCGTTTCGAGCACCGAACTGCCTGAAGTGTTTTCCAGACCCTAGAAACTCCCCAAAACCGTTTTTAACCGAAAAGCATATCGAAATGTCCTAAAACGCGCATCAGAACATTTTCGTGCACAGGTGCCGTAGATGCGTACGAAAATCCGTCCGGAGCCGTTTCCAGCGCCGAACTGCCTGAAGTGTTTTTCAGAGCCTAGAAACTCCCCAAAACCGTTTTTAACCGAAAAGCATCTCGAGATGTCCTAAAACGCGCATCTGAACATTTTCGTGCACAGGTGCAGTAGATGCGCACGAAAATCCGTCCGGAGCCGTTTCCAGCGCCGAACTGCCTGAAGTGTTTTTCAGACCCTAGAAACTCCCCAAAACCGTTTTTAACCGAAAAGCATCTCGAAATGTCCTAAAACGCGCATCTGAACATTTTCGTGCACAGGTGCCGTAGATGCGCACGAAAATCCGTCCGGAGCCGTTTCGAGCACCGAACTGCCTGAAGTGTTTTCCAGACCCTAGAAACTCCCCAAAACCGTTTTTAACCGAAAAGCATCTCGAAATGTCCTAAAACGCGCATCTGAACATTTTCGTGCACAGGTGCCGTAGATGCGCACGAAAATCCGTCCGGAGCCGTTTCGAGCACCGAACTGCCTGAAGTGTTTTCCAGACCCTAGAAACTCCCCAAAACCGTTTTTAACCGAAAAGCATCTCGAAATGTCCTAAAACGCGCATCTGAACATTTTCGTGCACAGGTGCCGTAGATGCGCACGAAAATCCGCCCGGAGCCGTTTCGAGCACCGAACTGCCTGAAGTGTTTTCCAGACCCTAGAAACTCCCCAAAACCGTTTTTAACCGAAAAGCATCTCGAAATGTCCTAAAACGCGCATCTGAACATTTTCGTGCACAGGTGCCGTAGATGCGCACGAAAATCCGTCCGGAGCCGTTTCGAGCACCGAACTGCCTGAAGTGTTTTCCAGACCCTAGAAACTCCCCAAAACCGTTTTTAACCTAAAAGCATATCGAAATGTCCTAAAACGCGCATCTGAACATTTTCGTGCACAGGTGCCGTAGATGCGCACGAAAATCCGTCCGGAGCCGTTTCCAGCGCCGAACTGCCTGAAGTGTTTTTCAGACCCTAGAAACTCCCCAAAACCGTTTTTAACCGAAAAGCATCTCGAGATGTCCTAAAACGCGCCTCTGAACATTTTCGCGCACAGGTGCAGTAGATGCGCACGAAAATCCGTCCGGAGCCGTTTCCAGCGCCGAACTGCCTGAAGTGTTTTTCAGACCCTAGAAACTCCCCAAAACCGTTTTTAACCGAGAAGCATCTCGAAATGTCCTAAAACGCGCATCTGAACATTTTCGTACACAGGTGCCGTAGATGCGCACGAAAATCCGCCCGGAGCCGTTTCGAGCACCGAACTGCCTGAAGTGTTTTCCAGACCCTAGAAACTCCCCAAAACCGTTTTTAACCGAAAAACATCTCGAAATGTCCTAAAACGCGAATCTGAACATTTTCGTGCACAGGTAACGTAGATGCGCACGAAAATCCGCCCGGAGCCGTTTCGAGCACCGAACTGCCTGAAGTGTTTTCCAGACCCTAGAAACTCCCCAAAACCGTTTTTAACCGAAAAGCATCTCGAAATGTCCTAAAACGCGCATCTGAACATTTTCGTGCACAGGTGCCGTAGATGCGCACGAAAATCCGTCCGGAGCCGTTTCGAGCACCGAACTGCCTGAAGTGTTTTCCAGACCCTAGAAACTCCCCAAAACCGTTTTTAACCGAAAAGCATCTCGAAATGTCCTAAAACGCGCATCTGAACATTTTCGTGCACAGGTGCCGTAGATGCGCACGAAAATCCGCCCGGAGCCGTTTCGAGTACCGAACTGCCTGAAGTGTTTTCCAGACCCTAGAAACTCCCCAAAACCGTTTTTAACCGAAAAGCATCTCGAAATGTCCTAAAACGCGCATCTGAACATTTTCGTGCACAGGTGCCGTAGATGCGCACGAAAATCCGTCCGGAGCCGTTTCGAGCACCGAACTGCCTGAAGTGTTTTCCAGACCCTAGAAACTCACCAAAACCGTTTTTAACCGAAAAGCATCTCGAAATGTCCTAAAACGCGCATCTGAACATTTTCGTGCACAGGTGCCGTAGATGCGCACGAAAATCCGTCCGGAGCCGTTTCGAGCGCCGAACTGCCTGAAGTGTTTTCCAGACCCTAGAAACTCCCCAAAACCGTTTTTAACCTAAAAGCATATCGAAATGTCCTAAAACGCGCATCTGAACATTTTCGTGCACAGGTGCCGTAGATGCGCACGAAAATCCGTCCGGAGCCGTTTCCAGCGCCGAACTGCCTGAAGTGTTTTTCAGACCCTAGAAACTCCCCAAAACCGTTTTTAACCGAAAAGCATCTCGAGATGTCCTAAAACGCGCCTCTGAACATTTTCGTACACAGGTGCAGTAGATGCGCACGAAAATCCGTCCGGAGCCGTTTCCAGCGCCGAACTGCCTGAAGTGTTTTTCAGACCCTAGAAACTCCCCAAAACCGTTTTTAGCCGAAAAGCATCTCGAGATGTCCTAAAACGCGCCTCTGAACATTTTCGCGCACAGGTGCAGTAGATGCGCACGAAAATCCGTCCGGAGCCGTTTCGAGCGCCGAACTGCCTGAAGTGTTTTCCAGACCCTAGAAACTCCCCAAAACCGTTTTTAACCTAAAAGCATATCGAAATGTCCTAAAACGCGCATCTGAACATTTTCGTGCACAGGTGCCGTAGATGCGCACGAAAATCCGTCCGGAGCCATTTCCAGCGCCGAACTGCCTGAAGTGTTTTTCAGACCCTAGAAACTCCCCAAAACCGTTTTTAACCGAAAAGCATCTCGAGATGTCCTAAAACGCGCCTCTGAACATTTTCGTGCACAGGTGCAGTAGATGCGCACGAAAATCCGTCCGGAGCCATTTCCAGCGCCGAACTGCCTGAAGTGTTTTTCAGACCCTAGAAACTCCCCAAAACCGTTTTTAACCGAAAAGCATCTCGAAATGTCCTAAAACGCGCATCTGAACATTTTCGTGCACAGGTGCCGTAGATGCGCACGAAAATCCGTCCGGAGCCGTTTCGAGCACCGAACTGCCTGAAGTGTTTTCCAGACCCTAGAAATTCCCCAAAACCGTTTTTAACCGAAAAGCATCTCGAAATGTCCTAAAACGCGCATCTGAACATTTTCGTGCACAGGTGCCGTAGATGCGCACGAAAATCCGCCCGGAGCCGTTTCGAGCACCGAACTGCCTGAAGTGTTTTCCAGACCCTAGAAACTCCCCAAAACCGTTTTTAACCGAAAAGCAACTCGAGATGTCTTTAAAACGCGCATCTGAACATTTTCGTGCACAGGTGCAGTAGATGCGCACGAAAATCCGTCCGGAGCCGTTTCCAGCGCCGAACTGCCTGAAGTGTTTTTCAGACCCTAGAAACTCCCCAAAACCGTTTTTAACCGAAAAGCATCTCGAAATGTCCTAAAACGCGCATCTGAACATTTTCGTGCACAGGTGCCGTAGATGCGCACGAAAATCCGTCCGGAGCCGTTTCGAGCACCGAACTGCCTGAAGTGTTTTCCAGACCCTAGAAACTCCCCAAAACCGTTTTTAACCGAAAAGCATCTCGAAATGTCCTAAAACGCGCATCTGAACATTTTCGTGCACAGGTGCCGTAGATGCGCACGAAAATCCGTCCGGAGCCGTTTCGAGCACCGAACTGCCTGAAGTGTTTTCCAGACCCTAGAAACTCCCCAAAACCGTTTTTAACCGAAAAGCATCTCGAAATGTCCTAAAACGCGCATCTGAACATTTTCGTGCACAGGTGCCGTAGATGCGCACGAAAATCCGTCCGGAGCCGTTTCGAGCACCGAACTGCCTGAAGTGTTTTCCAGACCCTAGAAACTCCCCAAAACCGTTTTTAACCTAAAAGCATATCGAAATGTCCTAAAACGCGAATCTGAACATTGTCGTGCACAGGTGCCGTAGATGCGCACGAAAATCCGTCCGGAGCCGTTTCCAGCGCCGAACTGCCTGAAGTGTTTTTCAGACCCTAGAAACTCCCCAAAACCGTTTTTAACCGAGAAGCATCTCGAAATGTCCTAAAACGCGCATCTGAACATTTTCGTGCACAGGTGCCGTAGATGCGCACGAAAATCCGCCCGGAGCCGTTTCGAGCACCGAACTGCCTGAAGTGTTTTCCAGACCCTAGAAACTCCCCAAAACCGTTTTTAACCGAAAAACATCTCGAAATGTCCTAAAACGCGCATCTGAACATTTTCGTGCACAGGTAACGTAGATGCGCACGAAAATCCGCCCGGAGCCGTTTCGAGCACCGAACTGCCTGAAGTGTTTTCCAGACCCTAGAAACTCCCCAAAACCGTTTTTAACCGAAAAGCATCTCGAAATGTCCTAAAACGCGCATCTGAACATTTTCGTGCACAGGTGCCGTAGATGCGCACGAAAATCCGTCCGGAGCCGTTTCGAGCACCGAACTGCCTGAAGTGTTTTCCAGACCCTAGAAACTCCCCAAAACCGTTTTTAACCGAAAAACATCTCGAAATGTCCTAAAACGCGCATCTGAACATTTTCGTGCACAGGTAACGTAGATGCGCACGAAAATCCGCCCGGAGCCGTTTCGAGCACCGAACTGCCTGAAGTGTTTTCCAGACCCTAGAAACTCCCCAAAACCGTTTTTAACCTAAAAGCATATCGAAATGTCCTAAAATGCGCATCTGAACATTTTCGTGCACAGGTGCCGTAGATGCGCACGAAAATCCGTCCGGAGCCATTTCCAGCGCCGAACTGCCTGAAGTGTTTTTCAGACCCTAGAAACTCCCCAAAACCGTTTTTAACCGAAAAACATCTCGAAATGTCCTAAAACGCGCATCTGAACATTTTCGTGCACAGGTGCCGTAGATGCGCACGAAAATCCGTCCGGAGCCGTTTCGGGCACCGAACTGCCTGAAGTGTTTTCCAGACCCTAGAAACTCCCCAAAACCGTTTTTAACCGAAAAGCATCTCGAAATGTCCTAAAACGCGCATCTGAACATTTTCGTGCACAGGTGCCGTAGATGCGCACGAAAATCCGTCCGGAGCCGTTTCGAGCACCGAACTGCCTGAACTGTTTTCCAGACCCTAGAAACTCCCCAAAACCGTTTTTAACCGAAAAGCATCTCGAAATGTCCTAAAACGCGCATCTGAACATTTTCGTGCACAGGTGCCGTAGATGCGCACGAAAATCCGTCCGGAGCCGTTTCGAGCACCGAACTGCCTGAACTGTTTTCCAGACCCTAGAAACTCCCCAAAACCGTTTTTAACCGAAAAGCATCTCGAGATGTCCTAAAACGCGCCTCTGAACATTTTCGTACACAGGTGCAGTAGATGCGCACGAAAATCCGTCCGGAGCCGTTTCCAGCGCCGAACTGCCTGAAGTGTTTTTCAGACCCTAGAAACTCCCCAAAACCGTTTTTAACCGAAAAGCATCTCGAGATGTCCTAAAACGCGCCTCTGAACATTTTCGCGCACAGGTGCAGTAGATGCGCACGAAAATCCGTCCGGAGCCGTTTCGAGCGCCGAACTGCCTGAAGTGTTTTCCAGACCCTAGAAACTCCCCAAAACCGTTTTTAACCTAAAAGCATATCGAAATGTCCTAAAACGCGCATCTGAACATTTTCGTGCACAGGTGCCGTAGATGCGCACGAAAATCCGTCCGGAGCCATTTCGAGCACCGAACTGCCTGAAGTGTTTTCCAGACCCTAGAAACTCCCCAAAACCGTTTTTAACCGAAAAACATCTCGAAATGTCCTAAAACGCGCATCTGAACATTTTCGTGCACAGGTGCCGTAGATGCGCACGAAAATCCGTCCGGAGCCGTTTCGAGCACCGAACTGCCTGAAGTGTTTTCCAGACCCTAGAAACTCCCCAAAACCGTTTTTAACCGAAAAGCATCTCGAAATGTCCTAAAACGCGCATCTGAACATTTTCGTGCACAGGTGCCGTAGATGCGCACGAAAATCCGTCCGGAGCCGTTTCGAGCACCGAACTGCCTGAACTGTTTTCCAGACCCTAGAAACTCCCCAAAACCGTTTTTAACCGAAAAGCATCTCGAGATGTCCTAAAACGCGCATCTGAACATTTTCGTGCACAGGTGCCGTAGAGGCGCACGAAAATCCGCCCGGAGCCGTTTCGAGCACCGAACTGCCTGAAGTGTTTTCCAGACCCTAGAAACTCCCCAAAACCGTTTTTAACCGAAAAGCATCTCGAAATGTCCTAAAACGCGCATCTGAACATTTTCGTGCACAGGTGCCGTAGATGCGCACGAAAATCCGTCCGGAGCCGTTTCGAGCACCGAACTGCCTGAAGTGTTTTCCAGACCCTAGAAACTCCCCAAAACCGTTTTTAACCGAAAAGCATCTCGAAATGTCCTAAAACGCGCATCTGAACATTTTCGTGCACAGGTGCCGTAGATGCGCACGAAAATCCGACCGGAGCCGTTTCGAGCACCGAACTGCCTGAAGTGTTTTCCAGACCCTAGAAACTCCCCAAAACCGTTTTTAACCGAAAAGCATCTCGAAATGTCCTAAAACGCGCATCTGAACATTTTCGTGCACAGGTGCCGTAGATGCGCACGAAAATCCGCCCGGAGCCGTTTCGAGCACCGAACTGCCTGAAGTGTTTTCCAGACCCAAGAAACTCCCCAAAACCGTTTTTAACCGAAAAGCATCTCGAGATGTCCTAAAACGCGCATCTGAACATTTTCGTGCACTGGTGCCGTAGATGCGCACGAAAATCCGTCCGGAGCCGTTTCCAGCGCCGAACTGCCTGAATTGTTTTTCCGACCCTAGAAACTCCCCAAAACCGTTTTTAACCGAAAAGCATATCGAAATGTCCTAAAACGCGCATCTGAACATTTTCGTGCAAAGGTGCCGTAGATGCGCACGAAAATCCGTCCGGAGCCGTTTCGAGCACCGAACTGCCTGATGTGTTTTCCAGACCCTAGAAACTGCCGAAAACCGTTTTTAACCGAAAAGCATCTCGAAATGTCCTAAAACGCGCATCTGAACATTTTCGTGCACAGGTGCCGTAGATGCGCACGAAAATCCGTCCGGAGCCGTTTCCAGCGCCGAACTGCCTGAAGTGTTTTCCAGACCCTAGAAACTCCCCAAAACCGTTTTTAACCGAAAAGCATCTCGAAATGTCCTAAAACGCGCATCTGAACATTTTCGTGCACAGGTGCCGTAGAAGCGCACGAAAATCCGTCCGGAGCCGTTTCGAGCACCGAACTGCCTGAAGTGTTTTCCAGACCCTAGAAACTCCCCAAAACCGTTTTTAACCGAAATGTGTCTCGAAATGTCCTAAAACGCGCATCTGAACATTTTCGTACACAGGTGCCGTAGATGCGCACGAAAATCCGTCCGGAGCCGTTTCGAGCACCGAACTGCCTGAAGTGTTTTCCAGACCCAAGAAACTCCCCAAAACCGTTTTTAACCGAAAAGCATCTCGAGATGTCCTAAAACGCGCATCTGAACATTTTCGTGCACAGGTGCCGTAGATGCGCACGAAAATCCATCCGGAGCCGTTTCGAGCACCGAACTGCCTGAAGTGTTTTCCAGACCCAAGAAACTCCCCAAAACCGTTTTTAACCGAAAAGCATCTCGAGATGTCCTAAAACGCGCATCTGAACATTTTCGTGCACAGGTGCCGTAGATGCGCACGAAAATCCGTCCGGAGCCGTTTCCAGCGCCGAACTGCCTGAAGTGTTTTCCAGAACCTAGAAACTCCCCAAAACCGTTTTTAACCGAAAAGCATCTCGAAATGTCCTAAAACGCGCATCTGAACATTTTCGTGCACAGGTGCCGTAGATGCGCACGAAAATCCGTCCGGAGCCGTTTCCAGCGCCGAACTGCCTGAAGTGTTTTTCAGACCCTAGAAACTCCCCAAAACCGTTTTTAACCGAAAAGCATCTCGAGATGTCCTAAAACGCGCATCTGAACATTTTCGTGCACAGGTGCCGTAGATTCGCACGAAAATCCGTCCGGAGCCGTTTCCAGCGCCGAACTGCCTGAAGTGTTTTTCCGACCCTAGAAACTCCCCAAAACCGTTTTTAACCGAAAAGCATATCGAAATGTCCTAAAACGCGCATCTGAACATTTTCGTGCACAGGTGCCGTAGATGCGCACGAAAATCCGTCCGGAGCCGTTTCGAGCACCGAACTGCCTGAAGTGTTTTCCAGACCCTAGAAACTGCCGAAAACCGTTTTTAACCGAAAAGCATCTCGAAATGTCCTAAAACGCGCATCTGAACATTTTCGTGCACAGGTGCCGTAGATGCGCACGAAAATCCGTCCGGAGCCGTTTCCAGCGCCGAACTGCCTGAAGTGTTTTCCAGACCCTAGAAACTCCCCAAAACCGTTTTTAACCGAAAAGCATCTCGAAATGTCCTAAAACGCGCATCTGAACATTTTCGTGCACAGGTGCCGTAGAAGCGCACGAAAATCCGTCCGGAGCCGTTTCGAGCACCGAACTGCCTGAAGTGTTTTCCAGACCCAAGAAACTCCCCATAACCGTTTTTAACCGAAAAGCATCTCGAGATGTCCTAAAACGCGCATCTGAACATTTTCGTGCACAGGTGCCGTAGATGCGCACGAAAATCCATCCGGAGCCGTTTCGAGCACCGAACTGCCTGAAGTGTTTTCCAGACCCAAGAAACTCCCCAAAACCGTTTTTAACCGAAAAGCATCTCGAGATGTCCTAAAACGCGCATCTGAACATTTTCGTGCACAGGCGCCGTAGATGCGCACGAAAATCCATCCGGAGCCGTTTCGAGCACCGAACTGCCTGAAGTGTTTTCCAGACCCAAGAAACTCCCCAAAACCGTTTTTAACCGAAAAGCATCTCGAAATGTCCTAAAACGCGCATCTGAACATTTTCGTGCACAGGTGCCGTAGATGCGCACGAAAATCCGTCCGGAGCCGTTTCCAGCGCCGAACTGCCTGAAGTGTTTTTCCGACCCTAGAAACTCCCCAAAACCGTTTTTAACCGAAAAGCATATCGAAATGTCCTAAAACGCGCATCTGAACATTTTCGTGCACAGGTGCCGTAGATGCGCACGAAAATCCGTCCGGAGCCGTTTCGAGCACCGAACTGCCTGAAGTGTTTTCCAGACCCTAGAAACTCCCCAAAACCGTTTTTAACCGAAAAGCATCTCGAAATGTCCTAAAACGCGCATCTGAACATTTTCGTGCACAGGTGCCGTAGATGCGCACGAAAATCCGTCCGGAGCCGTTTCGAGCACCGAACTGCCTGAAGTGTTTTCCAGACCCTAGAAACTCCCCAAAACCGTTTTTAACCGAAAAGCATCTCGAAATGTCCTAAAACGCGCATCTGAACATTTTCGTGCACAGGTGCCGTAGATGCGCACGAAAATCCGTCCGGAGCCGTTTCGAGCACCGAACTGCCTGAAGTGTTTTCCAGACCCTAGAAACTCCCCAAAACCGTCTTTAACCGAAAAGCATCTCGAAATGTCCTAAAACGCGCATCTGAACATTTTCGTGCACAGGTGCCGTAGATGCGCACGAAAATCCGTCCGGAGCCGTTTCGAGCACCGAACTGCCAGAAGTGTTTTCCAGACCCTAGAAACTCCCCAAAACCGTTTTTAACCGAAAAGCATCTCGAAATGTCCTAAAACGAGCATCTGAAAATTTTCGTGCACAGGTGCCGTAGATGCGCACGAAAATCCGTCCGGAGCCGTTTCGAGCACCGAACTGCCTGAAGTATTTTCCAGAACCTAGAAACTCCCCAAAACCGTTTTTAACCGAAAAGCATCTCGAAATGTCCTAAAACGCGCATCTGAACATTTTCGTGCACAGGTGCCGTAGATGCGCACGAAAATCCGTCCGGAGCCGTTTCGAGCACCGAACTGCCTGAAGTGTTTTCCAGACCCTAGAAATTCCCCAAAACCGTTTTTAACCGAAAAGCATCTCGAAATGTCCTAAAACGCGCATCTGAACATTTTCGTGCACAGGTGCCGTAGATGCGCACGAAAATCCGTCCGGAGCCGTTTCCAGCGCCGAACTGCCTGAAGTGTTTTTCAGACCCTAGAAACTCCCCAAAACCGTTTTTAACCGAAAAGCATCTCGAGATGTCCTAAAACGCGCATCTGAACATTTTCGTGCACAGGTGCAGTAGATGCGCACGAAAATCCGTCCGGAGCCGTTTCCAGCGCCGAACTGCCTAAAGTGTTTTTCAGACCCTAGAAACTCCCCAAAACCGTTTTTAACCGAAAAGCATCTCGAAATGTCCTAAAACGCGCATCTGAACATTTTCGTGCACAGGTGCCGTAGATGCGCACGAAAATCCGCCCGGAGCCGTTTCGAGCACCGAACTGCCTGAAGTGTTTTCCAGACCCTAGAAACTCCCCAAAACCGTTTTTAACCGAAAAGCATATCGAAATGTCCTAAAACGCGCATCTGAACATTTTCGTGCACAGGTGCCGTAGATGCGCACGAAAATCCGTCCGGAGCCGTTTCCAGCGCCGAACTGCCTGAAGTGTTTTTCAGACCCTAGAAACTCCCCAAAACCGTTTTTAACCGAAAAGCATCTCGAAATGTCCTAAAACGCGCATCTGAACATTTTCGTGCACAGGTGCCGTAGATGCGCACGAAAATCCGTCCGGAGCCGTTTCCAGCGCCGAACTGCCTGAAGTGTTTTTCAGACCCTAGAAACTCCCCAAAACCGTTTTTAACCGAAAAGCATCTCGAAATGTCCTAAAACGCGCATCTGAACATTTTCGTGCACAGGTGCCGTAGATGCGCACGAAAATCCACCCGGAGCCGTTTCGAGCACCGAAATGCCTGAAGTGTTTTCCAGACCCTAGAAACTCCCCAAAACCGTTTTTAACCGAAAAGCATCTCGAAATGTCCTAAAACGCGCATCTGAACATTTTCGTGCACAGGTGCCGTAGATGCGCACGAAAATCCGTCCGGAGCCGTTTCGAGCACCGAACTGCCTGAAGTGTTTTCCAGACCCTAGAAACTCCCCAAAACCGTTTTTAACCGAAAAGCATCTCGAAATGTCCTAAAACGCGCATCTGAACATTTTCGTGCACAGGTGCCGTAGATGCGCACGAAAATCCGCCCGGAGCCGTTTCGAGCACCGAACTGCCTGAAGTGTTTTCCAGACCCTAGAAACTCCCCAAAACCGTATTTAACCGAAAAGCATCTCGAAATGTCCTAAAACGCGCATCTGAACATTTTCGTGCACAGGTGCCGTAGATGCGCACGAAAATCCGTCCGGAGCCGTTTCGAGCACCGAACTGCCTGAAGTATTTTCCAGAACCTAGAAACTCCCCAAAACCGTTTTTAACCGAAAAGCATCTCGAAATGTCCTAAAACGCGCATCTGAACATTTTCGTGCACAGGTGCCGTAGATGCGCACGAAAATCCGTCCGGAGCCGTTTCGAGCACCGAACTGCGTGAAGTATTTTCCAGAACCTAGAAACTCCCCAAAACCTTTTTTAACCGAAAAGCATCTCGAAATGTCCTAAAACGCGCATCTGAACATTTTCGTGCACAGGTGCCGTAGATGCGCACGAAAATCCACCCGGAGCCGTTTCGAGCACCGAAATGCCTGAAGTGTTTTCCAGACCCTAGAAACTCCCCAAAACCGTTTTTAACCGAAAAGCATCTCGAAATGTCCTAAAACGCGCATCTGAACATTTTCGTGCACAGGTGCCGTAGATGCGCACGAAAATCCGTCCGGAGCCGTTTCGAGCACCAAACTGCCTGAAGTGTTTTCCAGACCCTAGAAACTCCCCAAAACCGTTTTTAACCGAAAAGCATCTCGAAATGTCCTAAAACGCGCATCTGAACATTTTCGTGCACAGGTGCCGTAGATGCGCACGAAAATCCGCCCGGAGCCGTTTCGAGCACCGAACTGCCTGAAGTGTTTTCCAGACCCTAGAAACTCCCCAAAACCGTATTTAACCGAAAAGCATCTCGAAATGTCCTAAAACGCGCATCTGAACATTTTCGTGCACAGGTGCCGGAGATGCGCACGAAAATCCGTCCGGAGCCGTTTCGAGCACCGAACTGCCTGAAGTGTTTTCCAGACCCTAGAAACTCCCCAAAACCGTTTTTAACCGAAAAGCATCTCGAAATGTCCTAAAACGCGCATCTGAACATTTTCGTGCACAGGTGCCGTAGATGCGCACGAAAATCCGTCCGGAGCCGTTTCGAGCGCCGAACTGCCTGAAGTGTTTTCCAGACCCTAGAAACTCCCCAAAACCGTTTTTAACCGAAAAGCATCTCGAGATGTCCTAAAACGCGCCTCTGAACATTTTCGTGCACAGGTGCAGTAGATGCGCACGAAAATCCGTCCGGAGCCGTTTCCAGCGCCGAACTGCCTGAAGTGTTTTCCAGACCCTAGAAACTCCCCAAAACCGTTTTTAACCGAAAAGCATCTCGAAATGTCCTAAAACGCGCATCTGAACATTTTCATGCACAGGTGCCGTAGATGCGCCCGAAAATCCGTCCGGAGCCGTTTCGAGCACCGAACTGCCTGAAGTGTTTTCCAGACCCTAGAAACTCCCCAAAACCGTTTTTAACCGAAAAGCATCTCGAAATGTCCTAAAACGCGCATCTGAACATTTTCGTGCACAGGTGCCGTAGATGCGCACGAAAATCCGTCCGGAGCCGTTTCGAGCACCGAACTGCCTGAAGTGTTTTCCAGACCCTAGAAACTCCCCAAAACCGTTTTTAACCGAAAAGCATCTCGAAATGTCCTAAAACGCGCATCTGAACATTTTCGTGCACAGGTGCCGTAGATGCGCACGAAAATCCGTCCGGAGCCGTTTCGAGCACCGAACTGCCTGAAGTGTTTTCCAGACCCTAGAAACTCCCCAAAACCGTTTTTAACCGAAAAGCATCTCGAAATGTCCTAAAACGCGCATCTGAACATTTTCGTGCACAGGTGCCGTAGATGCGCACGAAAATCCGCCCGGAGCCGTTTCGAGCACCGAACTGCCTGAAGTGATTTCCAGACCCAAGAAACTTCCCAAAACCGTTTTTAACCGAAAAGCATCTCGAAATGTCCTAAAACGCGCATCTGAACATTTTCGTGCACAGGTGCCGTAGATGCGCACGAAAATCCGTCCGGAGCCGTTTCGAGCACCGAACTGCCTGAAGTGTTTTCCAGAACCTAGAAACTCCCCAAAACCGTTTTTAACCGAAAAGCATCTCGAAATGTCCTAAAACGCGCATCTGAACATTTTCGTGCACAGGTGCCGTAGATGCGCACGAAAATCCGTCCGGAGCCGTTTCGAGCACCGAACTGCCTGAAGTGTTTTCCAGACCCTAGAAATTCCCCAAAACCGTTTTTAACCGAAGAGCATCTCGAAATGTCCTAAAACGCGCATCTGAACATTTTCGTGCACAGGTGCCGTAGATGCGCACGAAAATCCGCCCGGAGCCGTTTCGAGCACCGAACTGCCTGAAGTGTTTTCCAGACCCTAGAAACTCCCCAAAACCGTTTTTAACCGAAAAGCATATCGAAATGTCCTAAAACGCGCATCTGAACATTTTCGTGCACAGGTGCAGTAGATGCGCACGAAAATCCGTCCGGAGCCGTTTCCAGCGCCGAACTGCCTGAAGTGTTTTCCAGACCCTAGAAACTCCCCAAAACCGTTTTTAACCGAAAAGCATCTCGAAATGTCCTAAAACGCGCATCTGAACATTTTCGTGCACAGGTGCCGTAGATGCGCACGAAAATCCGTCCGGAGCCGTTTCGAGCACCGAACTGCCTGAAGTGTTTTCCAGATCCTAGAAACTCACCAAAACCGTTTTTAACCGAAAAGCATATCGAAATATCCTAAAACGCGCATCTGAACATTTTCGTGCACAGGTGCCGTAGATGCGCACGAAAATCCGTCCGGAGCTGTTTCGAGCGCCGAACTGCCAGAAGTGTTTTCCAGACCCTAGAAACTCCCCAAAACCGTTTTTAACCGAAAAGCATCTCGAAATGTCCTAAAACGCGCATCTGAACATTTTCGTGCACAGGTGCCGTAGATGCGCACGAAAATCCGCCCGGAGCCGTTTCGAGCACCGAACTGCCTGAAGTGTTTTCCAGACCCTAGAAACTCCCCAAAACCGTATTTAACCGAAAAGCATCTCGAAATGTCCTAAAACGCGCATCTGAACATTTTCGTGCACAGGTGCCGTAGATGCGCACGAAAATCCGTCCGGAGCCGTTTCGAGCACCGAACTGCCTGAAGTGTTTTCCAGACCCTAGAAACTCCCCAAAACCGTTTTTAACCGAAAAGCATCTCGAAATGTCCTAAAACGCGCATCTGAACATTTTCGTGCACAGGTGCCGTAGATGCGCACGAAAATCCGCCCGGAGCCGTTTCGAGCACCGAACTGCCTGAAGTGTTTTCCAGACCCTAGAAACTCCCCAAAACCGTTTTTAACCGAAAAGCATATCGAAATGTCCTAAAACGCGCATCTGAACATTTTCGTGCACAGGTGCCGTAGATGCGCACGAAAATCCGTCCGGAGCCGTTTCCAGCGCCGAACTGCTTGAAGTGTTTTTCAGACCCTAGAAACTCCCCAAAACCGTTTTTAACCGAAAAGCATCTCGAGATGTCCTAAAACGCGCATCTGAACATTTTCGTGCACAGGTGCAGTAGATGCGCACGAAAATCCGTCCGGAGCCGTTTCCAGCGCCGAACTGCCTGAAGTGTTTTCCAGACCCTAGAAACTCCCCAAAACCGTTTTTAACCGAAAAGCATCTCGAAATGTCCTAAAACGTGCATCTGAACATTTCCGTGCACAGGTGCCGTAGATGCGCACGAAAATCCGTCCGGAGGCGTTTCGAGCACCGAACTGCCTGAAGTGTTTTCCAGACCCTAGAAACTCACCAAAACCGTTTTTAACCGAAAAGCATCTCGAAATATCCTAAAACGCACATCTGAACATTTTCGTGCACAGGTGCCGTAGATGCGCACGAAAATCCGTCCGGAGCTGTTTCGAGCGCCGAACTGCCAGAAGTGTTTTCCAGACCCTAGAAACTCCCCAAAACCGTTTTTAACCGAAAAGCATCTCGAAATGTCCTAAAACGCGCATCTGAACATTTTCGTGCACAGGTGCCGTAGATGCGCACGAAAATCCGCCCGGAGCCGTTTCGAGCACCGAACTGCCTGAAGTGTTTTTCAGACCCTAGAAACTCCCCAAAACCGTTTTTAACCGAAAAGCATCTCGAGATGTCCTAAAACGCGCATCTGAACATTTTCGTGCACAGGTGCAGTAGATGCGCACGAAAATCTGTCCGGAGCCGTTTCCAGCGCCGAACTGCCTGAAGTGTTTTTCAGACCCTAGAAACTCCCCAAAACCGTTTTTAACCGAAAAGCATCTCGAAATGTCCTAAAACGCGCATCTGAACATTTTCGTGCACAGGTGCCGTAGATGCGCACGAAAATCCACCCGGAGCCGTTTCGAGCACCGAAATGCCTGAAGTGTTTTCCAGACCCTAGAAACTCCCCAAAACCGTTTTTAACCGAAAAGCATCTCGAAATGTCCTAAAACGCGCATCTGAACATTTTCGTGCACAGGTGCCGTAGATGCGCACGAAAATCCGTCCGGAGCCGTTTCGAGCACCGAACTGCCTGAAGTGTTTTCCAGACCCTAGAAACTCCCCAAAACCGTTTTTAACCGAAAAGCATCTCGAAATGTCCTAAAACGCGCATCTGAACATTTTCGTGCACAGGTGCCGTAGATGCGCACGAAAATCCGCCCGGAGCCGTTTCGAGCACCGAACTGCCTGAAGTGTTTTCCAGACCCTAGAAACTCCCCAAAACCGTATTTAACCGAAAAGCATCTCGAAATGTCCTAAAACGCGCATCTGAACATTTTCGTGCACAGGTGCCGTAGATGCGCACGAAAATCCGTCCGGAGCCGTTTCGAGCACCGAACTGCCTGAAGTGTTTTCCAGACCCTAGAAACTCCCCAAAACCGTTTTTAACCGAAAAGCATCTCGAAATGTCCTAAAACGCGCATCCGAACATTTTCGTGCACAGGTGCCGTAGATGCGCACGAAAATCCGCCCGGAGCCGTTTCGAGCACCGAACTGCCTGAAGTGTTTTCCAGACCCTAGAAACTCCCCAAAACCGTTTTTAACCGAAAAGCATATCGAAATGTCCTAAAACGCGCCTCTGAACATTTTCGTGCACAGGTGCAGTAGATGCGCACGAAAATCCGTCCGGAGCCGTTTCCAGCGCCGAACTGCCTGAAGTGTTTTTCAGACCCTAGAAACTCCCCAAAACCGTTTTTAACCGAAAAGCATCTCGAAATGTCCTAAAACGCGCATCTGAACATTTTCGTGCACAGGTGCCGTAGATGCGTACGAAAATCCGCCCGGAGCCGTTTCGAGCACCGAACTGCCTGAAGTGTTTTCCAGACCCTAGAAACTCCCCAAAACCGTTTTTAACCGAAAAGCATATCGAAATGTCCTAAAACGCGCATCTGAACATTTTCGTGCACAGGTGCCGTAGATGCGCACGAAAATCCGTCCGGAGCCGTTTCCAGCGCCGAACTGCCTGAAGTGTTTTTCAGACCCTAGAAACTCCCCAAAACCGTTTTTAACCGAAAAGCATCTCGAGATGTCCTAAAACGCGCATCTGAACATTTTCGTGCACAGGTGCAGTAGATGCGCACGAAAATCCGTCCGGAGCCGTTTCCAGCGCCGAACTGCCTGAAGTGTTTTCCAGACCCTAGAAACTCCCCAAAACCGTTTTTAACCGAAAAGCATCTCGAAATGTCCTAAAACGCGCATCTGAACATTTTCGTGCACAGGTGCCGTAGATGCGCACGAAAATCCGTCCGGAGCCGTTTCGAGCACCGAACTGCCTGAAGTGTTTTCCAGACCCTAAAAACTCACCAAAACCGTTTTTAACCGAAAAGCATCTCGAAATATCCTAAAACGCGCATCTGAACATTTTCGTGCACAGGTGCCGTAGATGCGCACGAAAATCCGTCCGGAGCTGTTTCGAGCGCCGAACTGCCAGAAGTGTTTTCCAGACCCTAGAAACTCCCCAAAACCGTTTTTAACCGAAAAGCATCTCGAAATGTCCTAAAACGCGCATCTGAACATTTTCGTGCACAGGTGCCGTAGATGCGCACGAAAATCCGCCCGGAGCCGTTTCGAGCACCGAACTGCCTGAAGTGTTTTTCAGACCCTAGAAACTCCCCAAAACCGTTTTTAACCGAAAAGCATCTCGAGATGTCCTAAAACGCGCATCTGAACATTTTCGTGCACAGGTGCAGTAGATGCGCACGAAAATCTGTCCGGAGCCGTTTCCCGCGCCGAACTGCCTGAAGTGTTTTTCAGACCCTAGAAACTCCCCAAAACCGTTTTTAACCGAAAAGCATCTCGAAATGTCCTAAAACGCGCATCTGAACATTTTCGTGCACAGGTGCCGTAGATGCGCACGAAAATCCACCCGGAGCCGTTTCGAGCACCGAAATGCCTGAAGTGTTTTCCAGACCCTAGAAACTCCCCAAAACCGTTTTTAACCGAAAAGCATCTCGAAATGTCCTAAAACGCGCATCTGAACATTTTCGTGCACAGGTGCCGTAGATGCGCACGAAAATCCGTCCGGAGCCGTTTCGAGCACCGAACTGCCTGAAGTGTTTTCCAGACCCTAGAAACTCCCCAAAACCGTTTTTAACCGAAAAGCATCTCGAAATGTCCTAAAACGCGCATCTGAACATTTTCGTGCACAGGTGCCGTAGATGCGCACGAATATCCGTCCGGAGCCGTTTCGAGCACCGAACTGCCTGAAGTGTTTTCCAGACCCAAGAAACTCCCCAAAACCGTTTTTAACCGAAAAGCATCTCGAAATGTCCTAAAACGCGCATCTGAACATTTTCGTGCACAGGTGCCGTAGATGCGCACGAAAATCCGTCCGGAGCCGTTTCGAGCACCGAACTGCCTGAAGTGTTTTCCAGACCCTAGAAACTCCCCAAAACCGTTTTTAACCGAAAAGCATCTCGAAATGTCCTAAAACGCGCATCTGAACATTTTCGTGCACAGGTGCCGTAGATGCGCACGAAAATCCGCCCGGAGCCGTTTCGAGCACCGAACTGCCTGAAGTGTTTTCCAGACCCTAGAAACTCCCCAAAACCGTATTTAACCGAAAAGCATCTCGAAATGTCCTAAAACGCGCATCTGAACATTTTCGTGCACAGGTGCCGTAGATGCGCACGAAAATCCGTCCGGAGCCGTTTCGAGCACCGAACTGCCTGAAGTGTTTTCCAGACCCTAGAAACTCCCCAAAACCGTTTTTAACCGAAAAGCATCTCGAAATGTCCTAAAACGCGCATCCGAACATTTTCGTGCACAGGTGCCGTAGATGCGCACGAAAATCCGCCCGGAGCCGTTTCGAGCACCGAACTGCCTGAAGTGTTTTCCAGACCCTAGAAACTCCCCAAAACCGTTTTTAACCGAAAAGCATATCGAAATGTCCTAAAACGCGCCTCTGAACATTTTCGTGCACAGGTGCAGTAGATGCGCACGAAAATCCGTCCGGAGCCGTTTCCAGCGCCGAACTGCCTGAAGTGTTTTTCAGACCCTAGAAACTCCCCAAAACCGTTTTTAACCGAAAAGCATCTCGAAATGTCCTAAAACGCGCATCTGAACATTTTCGTGCACAGGTGCCGTAGATGCGCACGAAAATCCGCCCGGAGCCGTTTCGAGCACCGAACTGCCTGAAGTGTTTTCCAGACCCTAGAAACTCCCCAAAACCGTTTTTAACCGAAAAGCATCTCGAAATGTCCTAAAACGCGCATCTGAACATTTTCGTGCACAGGTGCCGTAGATGCGTACGAAAATCCGCCCGGAGCCGTTTCGAGCACCGAACTGCCTGAAGTGTTTTCCAGACCCTAGAAACTCCCCAAAACCGTTTTTAACCGAAAAGCATATCGAAATGTCCTAAAACGCGCATCTGAACATTTTCGTGCACAGGTGCCGTAGATGCGCACGAAAATCCGTCCGGAGCCGTTTCCAGCGCCGAACTGCCTGAAGTGTTTTCCAGACCCTAGAAACTCCCCAAAACCGTTTTTAACCGAAAAGCATCTCGAAATGTCCTAAAACGCGCATCTGAACATTTTCGTGCACAGGTGCCGTAGATGCGCACGAAAATCCGCCCGGAGCCGTTTCGAGCACCGAACTGCCTGAAGTGATTTCCAGACCCAAGAAACTTCCCAAAACCGTTTTTAACCGAAAAGCATCTCGAAATGTCCTAAAACGCGCATCTGAACATTTTCGTGCACAGGTGCCGTAGATGCGCACGAAAATCCGTCCGGAGCCGTTTCGAGCACCGAACTGCCTGAAGTGTTTTCCAGAACCTAGAAACTCCCCAAAACCGTTTTTAACCGAAAAGCATCTCGAAATGTCCTAAAACGCGCATCTGAACATTTTCGTGCACAGGTGCCGTAGATGCGCACGAAAATCCGTCCGGAGCCGTTTCGAGCACCGAACTGCCTGAAGTGTTTTCCAGACCCTAGAAATTCCCCAAAACCGTTTTTAACCGAAGAGCATCTCGAAATGTCCTAAAACGCGCATCTGAACATTTTCGTGCACAGGTGCCGTAGATGCGCACGAAAATCCGCCCGGAGCCGTTTCGAGCACCGAACTGCCTGAAGTGTTTTCCAGACCCTAGAAACTCCCCAAAACCGTTTTTAACCGAAAAGCATATCGAAATGTCCTAAAACGCGCATCTGAACATTTTCGTGCACAGGTGCAGTAGATGCGCACGAAAATCCGTCCGGAGCCGTTTCCAGCGCCGAACTGCCTGAAGTGTTTTCCAGACCCTAGAAACTCCCCAAAACCGTTTTTAACCGAAAAGCATCTCGAAATGTCCTAAAACGCGCATCTGAACATTTTCGTGCACAGGTGCCGTAGATGCGCACGAAAATCCGTCCGGAGCCGTTTCGAGCACCGAACTGCCTGAAGTGTTTTCCAGATCCTAGAAACTCACCAAAACCGTTTTTAACCGAAAAGCATATCGAAATATCCTAAAACGCGCATCTGAACATTTTCGTGCACAGGTGCCGTAGATGCGCACGAAAATCCGTCCGGAGCTGTTTCGAGCGCCGAACTGCCAGAAGTGTTTTCCAGACCCTAGAAACTCCCCAAAACCGTTTTTAACCGAAAAGCATCTCGAAATGTCCTAAAACGCGCATCTGAACATTTTCGTGCACAGGTGCCGTAGATGCGCACGAAAATCCGCCCGGAGCCGTTTCGAGCACCGAACTGCCTGAAGTGTTTTCCAGACCCTAGAAACTCCCCAAAACCGTATTTAACCGAAAAGCATCTCGAAATGTCCTAAAACGCGCATCTGAACATTTTCGTGCACAGGTGCCGTAGATGCGCACGAAAATCCGTCCGGAGCCGTTTCGAGCACCGAACTGCCTGAAGTGTTTTCCAGACCCTAGAAACTCCCCAAAACCGTTTTTAACCGAAAAGCATCTCGAAATGTCCTAAAACGTGCATCTGAACATTTTCGTGCACAGGTGCCGTAGATGCGCACGAAAATCCGTCCGGAGGCGTTTCGAGCACCGAACTGCCTGAAGTGTTTTCCAGACCCTAGAAACTCACCAAAACCGTTTTTAACCGAAAAGCATCTCGAAATATCCTAAAACGCGCATCTGAACATTTTCGTGCACAGGTGCCGTAGATGCGCACGAAAATCCGTCCGGAGCTGTTTCGAGCGCCGAACTGCCAGAAGTGTTTTCCAGACCCTAGAAACTCCCCAAAACCGTTTTTAACCGAAAAGCATCTCGAAATGTCCTAAAACGCGCATCTGAACATTTTCGTGCACAGGTGCCGTAGATGCGCACGAAAATCCGCCCGGAGCCGTTTCGAGCACCGAACTGCCTGAAGTGTTTTTCAGACCCTAGAAACTCCCCAAAACCGTTTTTAACCGAAAAGCATCTCGAGATGTCCTAAAACGCGCATCTGAACATTTTCGTGCACAGGTGCAGTAGATGCGCACGAAAATCTGTCCGGAGCCGTTTCCAGCGCCGAACTGCCTGAAGTGTTTTTCAGACCCTAGAAACTCCCCAAAACCGTTTTTAACCGAAAAGCATCTCGAAATGTCCTAAAACGCGCATCTGAACATTTTCGTGCACAGGTGCCGTAGATGCGCACGAAAATCCACCCGGAGCCGTTTCGAGCACCGAAATGCCTGAAGTGTTTTCCAGACCCTAGAAACTCCCCAAAACCGTTTTTAACCGAAAAGCATCTCGAAATGTCCTAAAACGCGCATCTGAACATTTTCGTGCACAGGTGCCGTAGATGCGCACGAAAATCCGTCCGGAGCCGTTTCGAGCACCGAACTGCCTGAAGTGTTTTCCAGACCCTAGAAACTCCCCAAAACCGTTTTTAACCGAAAAGCATCTCGAAATGTCCTAAAACGCGCATCTGAACATTTTCGTGCACAGGTGCCGTAGATGCGCACGAAAATCCGTCCGGAGCCGTTTCGAGCACCGAACTGCCTGAAGTGTTTTCCAGACCCTAGAAACTCCCCAAAACCGTTTTTAACCGAAAAGCATCTCGAAATGTCCTAAAACGCGCATCTGAACATTTTCGTGCACAGGTGCCGTAGATGCGCACGAAAATCCGCCCGGAGCCGTTTCGAGCACCGAACTGCCTGAAGTGTTTTCCAGACCCTAGAAACTCCCCAAAACCGTATTTAACCGAAAAGCATCTCGAAATGTCCTAAAACGCGCATCTGAACATTTTCGTGCACAGGTGCCGTAGATGCGCACGAAAATCCGTCCGGAGCCGTTTCGAGCACCGAACTGCCTGAAGTATTTTCCAGAACCTAGAAACTCCCCAAAACCGTTTTTAACCGAAAAGCATCTCGAAATGTCCTAAAACGCGCATCTGAACATTTTCGTGCACAGGTGCCGTAGATGCGCACGAAAATCCGTCCGGAGCCGTTTCGAGCACCGAACTGCGTGAAGTATTTTCCAGAACCTAGAAACTCCCCAAAACCTTTTTTAACCGAAAAGCATCTCGAAATGTCCTAAAACGCGCATCTGAACATTTTCGTGCACAGGTGCCGTAGATGCGCACGAAAATCCACCCGGAGCCGTTTCGAGCACCGAAATGCCTGAAGTGTTTTCCAGACCCTAGAAACTCCCCAAAACCGTTTTTAACCGAAAAGCATCTCGAAATGTCCTAAAACGCGCATCTGAACATTTTCGTGCACAGGTGCCGTAGATGCGCACGAAAATCCGTCCGGAGCCGTTTCGAGCACCGAACTGCCTGAAGTGTTTTCCAGACCCTAGAAACTCCCCAAAACCGTTTTTAACCGAAAAGCATCTCGAAATGTCCTAAAACGCGCATCTGAACATTTTCGTGCACAGGTGCCGTAGATGCGCACGAAAATCCGCCCGGAGCCGTTTCGAGCACCGAACTGCCTGAAGTGTTTTCCAGACCCTAGAAACTCCCCAAAACCGTATTTAACCGAAAAGCATCTCGAAATGTCCTAAAACGCGCATCTGAACATTTTCGTGCACAGGTGCCGTAGATGCGCACGAAAATCCGTCCGGAGCCGTTTCGAGCACCGAACTGCCTGAAGTGTTTTCCAGACCCTAGAAACTCCCCAAAACCGTTTTTAACCGAAAAGCATCTCGAAATGTCCTAAAACGCGCATCCGAACATTTTCGTGCACAGGTGCCGTAGATGCGCACGAAAATCCGCCCGGAGCCGTTTCGAGCACCGAACTGCCTGAAGTGTTTTCCAGACCCTAGAAACTCCCCAAAACCGTTTTTAACCGAAAAGCATATCGAAATGTCCTAAAACGCGCCTCTGAACATTTTCGTGCACAGGTGCAGTAGATGCGCACGAAAATCCGTCCGGAGCCGTTTCCAGCGCCGAACTGCCTGAAGTGTTTTTCAGACCCTAGAAACTCCCCAAAACCGTTTTTAACCGAAAAGCATCTCGAAATGTCCTAAAACGCGCATCTGAACATTTTCGTGCACAGGTGCCGTAGATGCGTACGAAAATCCGCCCGGAGCCGTTTCGAGCACCGAACTGCCTGAAGTGTTTTCCAGACCCTAGAAACTCCCCAAAACCGTTTTTAACCGAAAAGCATATCGAAATGTCCTAAAACGCGCATCTGAACATTTTCGTGCACAGGTGCCGTAGATGCGCACGAAAATCCGTCCGGAGCCGTTTCCAGCGCCGAACTGCCTGAAGTGTTTTTCAGACCCTAGAAACTCCCCAAAACCGTTTTTAACCGAAAAGCATCTCGAGATGTCCTAAAACGCGCATCTGAACATTTTCGTGCACAGGTGCAGTAGATGCGCACGAAAATCCGTCCGGAGCCGTTTCCAGCGCCGAACTGCCTGAAGTGTTTTCCAGACCCTAGAAACTCCCCAAAACCGTTTTTAACCGAAAAGCATCTCGAAATGTCCTAAAACGCGCATCTGAACATTTTCGTGCACAGGTGCCGTAGATGCGCACGAAAATCCGTCCGGAGCCGTTTCGAGCACCGAACTGCCTGAAGTGTTTTCCAGACCCTAAAAACTCACCAAAACCGTTTTTAACCGAAAAGCATCTCGAAATATCCTAAAACGCGCATCTGAACATTTTCGTGCACAGGTGCCGTAGATGCGCACGAAAATCCGTCCGGAGCTGTTTCGAGCGCCGAACTGCCAGAAGTGTTTTCCAGACCCTAGAAACTCCCCAAAACCGTTTTTAACCGAAAAGCATCTCGAAATGTCCTAAAACGCGCATCTGAACATTTTCGTGCACAGGTGCCGTAGATGCGCACGAAAATCCGCCCGGAGCCGTTTCGAGCACCGAACTGCCTGAAGTGTTTTTCAGACCCTAGAAACTCCCCAAAACCGTTTTTAACCGAAAAGCATCTCGAGATGTCCTAAAACGCGCATCTGAACATTTTCGTGCACAGGTGCAGTAGATGCGCACGAAAATCTGTCCGGAGCCGTTTCCCGCGCCGAACTGCCTGAAGTGTTTTTCAGACCCTAGAAACTCCCCAAAACCGTTTTTAACCGAAAAGCATCTCGAAATGTCCTAAAACGCGCATCTGAACATTTTCGTGCACAGGTGCCGTAGATGCGCACGAAAATCCACCCGGAGCCGTTTCGAGCACCGAAATGCCTGAAGTGTTTTCCAGACCCTAGAAACTCCCCAAAACCGTTTTTAACCGAAAAGCATCTCGAAATGTCCTAAAACGCGCATCTGAACATTTTCGTGCACAGGTGCCGTAGATGCGCACGAAAATCCGTCCGGAGCCGTTTCGAGCACCGAACTGCCTGAAGTGTTTTCCAGACCCTAGAAACTCCCCAAAACCGTTTTTAACCGAAAAGCATCTCGAAATGTCCTAAAACGCGCATCTGAACATTTTCGTGCACAGGTGCCGTAGATGCGCACGAATATCCGTCCGGAGCCGTTTCGAGCACCGAACTGCCTGAAGTGTTTTCCAGACCCAAGAAACTCCCCAAAACCGTTTTTAACCGAAAAGCATCTCGAAATGTCCTAAAACGCGCATCTGAACATTTTCGTGCACAGGTGCCGTAGATGCGCACGAAAATCCGTCCGGAGCCGTTTCGAGCACCGAACTGCCTGAAGTGTTTTCCAGACCCTAGAAACTCCCCAAAACCGTTTTTAACCGAAAAGCATCTCGAAATGTCCTAAAACGCGCATCTGAACATTTTCGTGCACAGGTGCCGTAGATGCGCACGAAAATCCGCCCGGAGCCGTTTCGAGCACCGAACTGCCTGAAGTGATTTCCAGACCCAAGAAACTTCCCAAAACCGTTTTTAACCGAAAAGCATCTCGAAATGTCCTAAAACGCGCATCTGAACATTTTCGTGCACAGGTGCCGTAGATGCGCACGAAAATCCGTCCGGAGCCGTTTCGAGCACCGAACTGCCTGAAGTGTTTTCCAGAACCTAGAAACTCCCCAAAACCGTTTTTAACCGAAAAGCATCTCGAAATGTCCTAAAACGCGCATCTGAACATTTTCGTGCACAGGTGCCGTAGATGCGCACGAAAATCCGTCCGGAGCCGTTTCGAGCACCGAACTGCCTGAAGTGTTTTCCAGACCCTAGAAATTCCCCAAAACCGTTTTTAACCGAAGAGCATCTCGAAATGTCCTAAAACGCGCATCTGAACATTTTCGTGCACAGGTGCCGTAGATGCGCACGAAAATCCGCCCGGAGCCGTTTCGAGCACCGAACTGCCTGAAGTGTTTTCCAGACCCTAGAAACTCCCCAAAACCGTTTTTAACCGAAAAGCATATCGAAATGTCCTAAAACGCGCATCTGAACATTTTCGTGCACAGGTGCAGTAGATGCGCACGAAAATCCGTCCGGAGCCGTTTCCAGCGCCGAACTGCCTGAAGTGTTTTCCAGACCCTAGAAACTCCCCAAAACCGTTTTTAACCGAAAAGCATCTCGAAATGTCCTAAAACGCGCATCTGAACATTTTCGTGCACAGGTGCCGTAGATGCGCACGAAAATCCGTCCGGAGCCGTTTCGAGCACCGAACTGCCTGAAGTGTTTTCCAGATCCTAGAAACTCACCAAAACCGTTTTTAACCGAAAAGCATATCGAAATATCCTAAAACGCGCATCTGAACATTTTCGTGCACAGGTGCCGTAGATGCGCACGAAAATCCGTCCGGAGCTGTTTCGAGCGCCGAACTGCCAGAAGTGTTTTCCAGACCCTAGAAACTCCCCAAAACCGTTTTTAACCGAAAAGCATCTCGAAATGTCCTAAAACGCGCATCTGAACATTTTCGTGCACAGGTGCCGTAGATGCGCACGAAAATCCGTCCGGAGCCGTTTCGAGCACCGAACTGCCTGAAGTGTTTTCCAGACCCTAGAAACTCCCCAAAACCGTTTTTAACCGAAAAGCATCTCGAAATGTCCTAAAACGCGCATCCGAACATTTTCGTGCACAGGTGCCGTAGATGCGCACGAAAATCCGCCCGGAGCCGTTTCGAGCACCGAACTGCCTGAAGTGTTTTCCAGACCCTAGAAACTCCCCAAAACCGTTTTTAACCGAAAAGCATATCGAAATGTCCTAAAACGCGCCTCTGAACATTTTCGTGCACAGGTGCAGTAGATGCGCACGAAAATCCGTCCGGAGCCGTTTCCAGCGCCGAACTGCCTGAAGTGTTTTTCAGACCCTAGAAACTCCCCAAAACCGTTTTTAACCGAAAAGCATCTCGAAATGTCCTAAAACGCGCATCTGAACATTTTCGTGCACAGGTGCCGTAGATGCGCACGAAAATCCGCCCGGAGCCGTTTCGAGCACCGAACTGCCTGAAGTGTTTTCCAGACCCTAGAAACTCCCCAAAACCGTTTTTAACCGAAAAGCATCTCGAAATGTCCTAAAACGCGCATCTGAACATTTTCGTGCACAGGTGCCGTAGATGCGTACGAAAATCCGCCCGGAGCCGTTTCGAGCACCGAACTGCCTGAAGTGTTTTCCAGACCCTAGAAACTCCCCAAAACCGTTTTTAACCGAAAAGCATATCGAAATGTCCTAAAACGCGCATCTGAACATTTTCGTGCACAGGTGCCGTAGATGCGCACGAAAATCCGTCCGGAGCCGTTTCCAGCGCCGAACTGCCTGAAGTGTTTTCCAGACCCTAGAAACTCCCCAAAACCGTTTTTAACCGAAAAGCATCTCGAAATGTCCTAAAACGCGCATCTGAACATTTTCGTGCACAGGTGCCGTAGATGCGCACGAAAATCCGCCCGGAGCCGTTTCGAGCACCGAACTGCCTGAAGTGATTTCCAGACCCAAGAAACTTCCCAAAACCGTTTTTAACCGAAAAGCATCTCGAAATGTCCTAAAACGCGCATCTGAACATTTTCGTGCACAGGTGCCGTAGATGCGCACGAAAATCCGTCCGGAGCCGTTTCGAGCACCGAACTGCCTGAAGTGTTTTCCAGAACCTAGAAACTCCCCAAAACCGTTTTTAACCGAAAAGCATCTCGAAATGTCCTAAAACGCGCATCTGAACATTTTCGTGCACAGGTGCCGTAGATGCGCACGAAAATCCGTCCGGAGCCGTTTCGAGCACCGAACTGCCTGAAGTGTTTTCCAGACCCTAGAAATTCCCCAAAACCGTTTTTAACCGAAGAGCATCTCGAAATGTCCTAAAACGCGCATCTGAACATTTTCGTGCACAAGTGCCGTAGATGCGCACGAAAATCCGCCCGGAGCCGTTTCGAGCACCGAACTGCCTGAAGTGTTTTCCAGACCCTAGAAACTCCCCAAAACCGTATTTAACCGAAAAGCATCTCGAAATGTCCTAAAACGCGCATCTGAACATTTTCGTGCACAGGTGCCGTAGATGCGCACGAAAATCCGTCCGGAGCCGTTTCGAGCACCGAACTGCCTGAAGTGTTTTCCAGACCCTAGAAACTCCCCAAAACCGTTTTTAACCGAAAAGCATATCGAAATGTCCTAAAACGCGCATCTGAACATTTTCGTGCACAGGTGCAGTAGATGCGCACGAAAATCCGTCCGGAGCCGTTTCCAGCGCCGAACTGCCTGAAGTGTTTTCCAGACCCTAGAAACTCCCCAAAACCGTTTTTAACCGAAAAGCATCTCGAAATGTCCTAAAACGCGCATCTGAACATTTTCGTGCACAGGTGCCGTAGATGCGCACGAAAATCCGTCCGGAGCCGTTTCGAGCACCGAACTGCCTGAAGTGTTTTCCAGATCCTAGAAACTCACCAAAACCGTTTTTAACCGAAAAGCATATCGAAATATCCTAAAACGCGCATCTGAACATTTTCGTGCACAGGTGCCGTAGATGCGCACGAAAATCCGTCCGGAGCTGTTTCGAGCGCCGAACTGCCAGAAGTGTTTTCCAGACCCTAGAAACTCCCCAAAACCGTTTTTAACCGAAAAGCATCTCGAAATGTCCTAAAACGCGCATCTGAACATTTTCGTGCACAGGTGCCGTAGATGCGCACGAAAATCCGCCCGGAGCCGTTTCGAGCACCGAACTGCCTGAAGTGTTTTCCAGACCCTAGAAACTCCCCAAAACCGTATTTAACCGAAAAGCATCTCGAAATGTCCTAAAACGCGCATCTGAACATTTTCGTGCACAGGTGCCGTAGATGCGCACGAAAATCCGTCCGGAGCCGTTTCGAGCACCGAACTGCCTGAAGTGTTTTCCAGACCCTAGAAACTCCCCAAAACCGTTTTTAACCGAAAAGCATCTCGAAATGTCCTAAAACGCGCATCTGAACATTTTCGTGCACAGGTGCCGTAGATGCGCACGAAAATCCGCCCGGAGCCGTTTCGAGCACCGAACTGCCTGAAGTGTTTTCCAGACCCTAGAAACTCCCCAAAACCGTTTTTAACCGAAAAGCATATCGAAATGTCCTAAAACGCGCATCTGAACATTTTCGTGCACAGGTGCCGTAGATGCGCACGAAAATCCGTCCGGAGCCGTTTCCAGCGCCGAACTGCTTGAAGTGTTTTTCAGACCCTAGAAACTCCCCAAAACCGTTTTTAACCGAAAAGCATCTCGAGATGTCCTAAAACGCGCATCTGAACATTTTCGTGCACAGGTGCAGTAGATGCGCACGAAAATCCGTCCGGAGCCGTTTCCAGCGCCGAACTGCCTGAAGTGTTTTCCAGACCCTAGAAACTCCCCAAAACCGTTTTTAACCGAAAAGCATCTCGAAATGTCCTAAAACGTGCATCTGAACATTTTCGTGCACAGGTGCCGTAGATGCGCACGAAAATCCGTCCGGAGGCGTTTCGAGCACCGAACTGCCTGAAGTGTTTTCCAGACCCTAGAAACTCACCAAAACCGTTTTTAACCGAAAAGCATCTCGAAATATCCTAAAACGCGCATCTGAACATTTTCGTGCACAGGTGCCGTAGATGTGCACGAAAATCCGTCCGGAGCTGTTTCGAGCGCCGAACTGCCAGAAGTGTTTTCCAGACCCTAGAAACTCCCCAAAACCGTTTTTAACCGAAAAGCATCTCGAAATGTCCTAAAACGCGCATCTGAACATTTTCGTGCACAGGTGCCGTAGATGCGCACGAAAATCCGCCCGGAGCCGTTTCGAGCACCGAACTGCCTGAAGTGTTTTTCAGACCCTAGAAACTCCCCAAAACCGTTTTTAACCGAAAAGCATCTCGAGATGTCCTAAAACGCGCATCTGAACATTTTCGTGCACAGGTGCAGTAGATGCGCACGAAAATCTGTCCGGAGCCGTTTCCAGCGCCGAACTGCCTGAAGTGTTTTTCAGACCCTAGAAACTCCCCAAAACCGTTTTTAACCGAAAAGCATCTCGAAATGTCCTAAAACGCGCATCTGAACATTTTCGTGCACAGGTGCCGTAGATGCGCACGAAAATCCACCCGGAGCCGTTTCGAGCACCGAAATGCCTGAAGTGTTTTCCAGACCCTAGAAACTCCCCAAAACCGTTTTTAACCGAAAAGCATCTCGAAATGTCCTAAAACGCGCATCTGAACATTTTCGTGCACAGGTGCCGTAGATGCGCACGAAAATCCGTCCGGAGCCGTTTCGAGCACCGAACTGCCTGAAGTGTTTTCCAGACCCTAGAAACTCCCCAAAACCGTTTTTAACCGAAAAGCATCTCGAAATGTCCTAAAACGCGCATCTGAACATTTTCGTGCACAGGTGCCGTAGATGCGCACGAAAATCCGTCCGGAGCCGTTTCGAGCACCGAACTGCCTGAAGTGTTTTCCAGACCCTAGAAACTCCCCAAAACCGTTTTTAACCGAAAAGCATCTCGAAATGTCCTAAAACGCGCATCTGAACATTTTCGTGCACAGGTGCCGTAGATGCGCACGAAAATCCGCCCGGAGCCGTTTCGAGCACCGAACTGCCTGAAGTGTTTTCCAGACCCTAGAAACTCCCCAAAACCGTATTTAACCGAAAAGCATCTCGAAATGTCCTAAAACGCGCATCTGAACATTTTCGTGCACAGGTGCCGTAGATGCGCACGAAAATCCGTCCGGAGCCGTTTCGAGCACCGAACTGCCTGAAGTGTTTTCCAGACCCTAGAAACTCCCCAAAACCGTTTTTAACCGAAAAGCATCTCGAAATGTCCTAAAACGCGCATCCGAACATTTTCGTGCACAGGTGCCGTAGATGCGCACGAAAATCCGCCCGGAGCCGTTTCGAGCACCGAACTGCCTGAAGTGTTTTCCAGACCCTAGAAACTCCCCAAAACCGTTTTTAACCGAAAAGCATATCGAAATGTCCTAAAACGCGCCTCTGAACATTTTCGTGCACAGGTGCAGTAGATGCGCACGAAAATCCGTCCGGAGCCGTTTCCAGCGCCGAACTGCCTGAAGTGTTTTTCAGACCCTAGAAACTCCCCAAAACCGTTTTTAACCGAAAAGCATCTCGAAATGTCCTAAAACGCGCATCTGAACATTTTCGTGCACAGGTGCCGTAGATGCGCACGAAAATCCGCCCGGAGCCGTTTCGAGCACCGAACTGCCTGAAGTGTTTTCCAGACCCTAGAAACTCCCCAAAACCGTTTTTAACCGAAAAGCATCTCGAAATGTCCTAAAACGCGCATCTGAACATTTTCGTGCACAGGTGCCGTAGATGCGCACGAAAATCCGCCCGGAGCCGTTTCGAGCACCGAACTGCCTGAAGTGTTTTCCAGACCCTAGAAACTCCCCAAAACCGTTTTTAACCGAAAAGCATATCGAAATGTCCTAAAACGCGCATCTGAACATTTTCGTGCACAGGTGCCGTAGATGCGCACGAAAATCCGTCCGGAGCCGTTTCCAGCGCCGAACTGCCTGAAGTGTTTTTCAGACCCTAGAAACTCCCCAAAACCGTTTTTAACCGAAAAGCATCTCGAGATGTCCTAAAACGCGCATCTGAACATTTTCGTGCACAGGTGCAGTAGATGCGCACGAAAATCCGTCCGGAGCCGTTTCCAGCGCCGAACTGCCTGAAGTGTTTTCCAGACCCTAGAAACTCCCCAAAACCGTTTTTAACCGAAAAGCATCTCGAAATGTCCTAAAACGCGCATCTGAACATTTTCGTGCACAGGTGCTGTAGATGCGCACGAAAATCCGTCCGGAGCCGTTTCGAGCACCGAACTGCCTGAAGTGTTTTCCAGACCCTAGAAACTCACCAAAACCGTTTTTAACCGAAAAGCATCTCGAAATATCCTAAAACGCGCATCTGAACATTTTCGTGCACAGGTGCCGTAGATGCGCACGAAAATCCGTCCGGAGCTGTTTCGAGCGCCGAACTGCCAGAAGTGTTTTCCAGACCCTAGAAACTCCCCAAAACCGTTTTTAACCGAAAAGCATCTCGAAATGTCCTAAAACGCGCATCTGAACATTTTCGTGCACAGGTGCCGTAGATGCGCACGAAAATCCGCCCGGAGCCGTTTCGAGCACCGAACTGCCTGAAGTGTTTTTCAGACCCTAGAAACTCCCCAAAACCGTTTTTAACCGAAAAGCATCTCGAGATGTCCTAAAACGCGCATCTGAACATTTTCGTGCACAGGTGCAGTAGATGCGCACGAAAATCTGTCCGGAGCCGTTTCCCGCGCCGAACTGCCTGAAGTGTTTTTCAAACCCTAGAAACTCCCCAAAACCGTTTTTAACCGAAAAGCATCTCGAAATGTCCTAAAACGCGCATCTGAACATTTTCGTGCACAGGTGCCGTAGATGCGCACGAAAATCCACCCGGAGCCGTTTCGAGCACCGAAATGCCTGAAGTGTTTTCCAGACCCTAGAAACTCCCCAAAACCGTTTTTAACCGAAAAGCATCTCGAAATGTCCTAAAACGCGCATCTGAACATTTTCGTGCACAGGTGCCGTAGATGCGCACGAAAATCCGTCCGGAGCCGTTTCGAGCACCGAACTGCCTGAAGTGTTTTCCAGACCCTAGAAACTCCCCAAAACCGTTTTTAACCGAAAAGCATCTCGAAATGTCCTAAAACGCGCATCTGAACATTTTCGTGCACAGGTGCCGTAGATGCGCACGAATATCCGTCCGGAGCCGTTTCGAGCACCGAACTGCCTGAAGTGTTTTCCAGACCCTAGAAACTCCCCAAAACCGTTTTTAACCGAAAAGCATCTCGAAATGTCCTAAAACGCGCATCTGAACATTTTCGTGCACAGGTGCCGTAGATGCGCACGAAAATCCGCCCGGAGCCGTTTCGAGCACCGAACTGCCTGAAGTGTTTTCCAGACCCTAGAAACTCCCCAAAACCGTATTTAACCGAAAAGCATCTCGAAATGTCCTAAAACGCGCATCTGAACATTTTCGTGCACAGGTGCCGTAGATGCGCACGAAAATCCGTCCGGAGCCGTTTCGAGCACCGAACTGCCTGAAGTGTTTTCCAGACCCTAGAAACTCCCCAAAACCGTTTTTAACCGAAAAGCATCTCGAAATGTCCTAAAACGCGCATCCGAATATTTTCGTGCACAGGTGCCGTAGATGCGCACGAAAATCCGCCCGGAGCCGTTTCGAGCACCGAACTGCCTGAAGTGTTTTCCAGACCCTAGAAACTCCCCAAATCCGTTTTTAACCGAAAAGCATATCGAAATGTCCTAAAACGCGCCTCTGAACATTTTCGTGCACAGGTGCAGTAGATGCGCACGAAAATCCGTCCGGAGCCGTTTCCAGCGCCGAACTGCCTGAAGTGTTTTTCAGACCCTAGAAACTCCCCAAAACCGTTTTTAACCGAAAAGCATCTCGAAATGTCCTAAAACGCGCATCTGAACATTTTCGTGCACAGGTGCCGTAGATGCGCACGAAAATCCGCCCGGAGCCGTTTCGAGCACCGAACTGCCTGAAGTGTTTTCCAGACCCTAGAAACTCCCCAAAACCGTTTTTAACCGAAAAACATCTCGAAATGTCCTAAAACGCGCATCTGAACATTTTCGTGCACAGGTGCCGTAGATGCGCACGAAAATCCGTCCGGAGCCGTTTCGAGCACCGAACTGCCTGAAGTGTTTTCCAGACCCTAGAAACTCCCCAAAACCGTTTTTAACCGAAAAGCATCTCGAAATGTCCTAAAACGCGCATCTGAACATTTTCGTGCACAGGTGCCGTAGATGCGCACGAAAATCCGTCCGGAGCCGTTTCGAGCGCCGAACTGCCTGAAGTGTTTTTCAGACCCTAGAAACTCCCCAAAACCGTTTTTAACCGAAAAGCATCTCGAAATGTCCTAAAACGCGCATCTGAACATTTTCGTGCACAGGTGCCGTAGATGCGCACGAATATCCGTCCGGAGCCGTTTCGAGCACCGAACTGCCTGAAGTGTTTTCCAGACCCTAGAAATTCCCCAAAACCGTTTTTAACCGAAAAGCATATCGAAATGTCCTAAAACGCGCCTCTGAACATTTTCGTGCACAGGTGCAGTAGATGCGCACGAAAATCCGTCCGGAGCCGTTTACAGCGCCGAACTGCCTGAAGTGTTTTTCAGACCCTAGAAACTCCCCAAAACCGTTTTTAACCGAAAAGCATCTCGAAATGTCCTAAAACGCGCATCTGAACATTTTCGTGCACAGGTGCCGTAGATGCGCACGAAAATCCGCCCGGAGCCGTTTCGAGCACCGAACTGCCTGAAGTGTTTTCCAGACCCTAGAAACTCCCCAAAACCGTTTTTAACCGAAAAACATCTCGAAATGTCCTAAAACGCGCATCTGAACATTTTCGTGCACAGGTGCCGTAGATGCGCACGAAAATCCGTCCGGAGCCGTTTCGAGCACCGAACTGCCTGAAGTGTTTTCCAGACCCTAGAAACTCCCCAAAACCGTTTTTAACCGAAAAACATCTCGAAATGTCCTAAAACGCGCATCTGAACATTTTCGTGCACAGGTGCCGTAGATGCGCACGAAAATCCGTCCGGAGCCGTTTCGAGCACCGAACTGCCTGAAGTGTTTTCCAGACCCTAGAAACTCCCCAAAACCGTATTTAACCGAAAAGCATCTCGAAATGTCCTAAAACGCGCATCTGAACATTTTCGTGCACAGGTGCCGTAGATGCGCACGAAAATCCGCCCGGAGCCGTTTCGAGCACCGAACTGCCTGAAGTGTTTTCCAGACCCTAGAAACTCCCCAAAACCGTTTTTAACCGAAAAGCATATCGAAATGTCCTAAAACGCGCATCTGAACATTTTCGTGCACAGGTGCCGTAGATGCGCACGAAAATCCGTCCGGAGCCGTTTCCAGCGCCGAACTGCCTGAAGTGTTTTTCAGACCCTAGAAACTCCCCAAAACCGTTTTTAACCGAAAAGCATCTCGAGATGTCCTAAAACGCGCATCTGAACATTTTCGTGCACAGGTGCAGTAGATGCGCACGAAAATCCGTCCGGAGCCGTTTCGAGCACCGAACTGCCTGAAGTGTTTTCCAGACCCTAGAAACTCACCAAAACCGTTTTTAACCGAAAAGCATCTCGAAATATCCTAAAACGCGCATCTGAACATTTTCGTGCACAGGTGCCGTAGATGCGCACGAAAATCCGTCCGGAGCTGTTTCGAGCGCCGAACTGCCAGAAGTGTTTTCCAGACCCTAGAAACTCCCCAAAACCGTTTTTAACCGAAAAGCATCTCGAAATGTCCTAAAACGCGCATCTGAACATTTTCGTGCACAGGTGCCGTAGATGCGCACGAAAATCCGCCCGGAGCCGTTTCGATCACCGAACTGCCTGAAGTGTTTTTCAGACCCTAGAAACTCCCCAAAACCGTTTTTAACCGAAAAGCATCTCGAGATGTCCTAAAACGCGCATCTGAACATTTTCGTGCACAGGTGCAGTAGATGCGCACGAAAATCCGTCCGGAGCCGTTTCCAGCGCCGAACTGCCTGAAGTGTTTTTCAGACCCTAGAAACTCCCCAAAACCGTTTTTAACCGAAAAGCATCTCGAAATGTCCTAAAACGCGCATCTGAACATTTTCGTGCACAGGTGCCGTAGATGCGCACGAAAATCCACCCGGAGCCGTTTCGAGCACCGAAATGCCTGAAGTGTTTTCCAGACCCTAGAAACTCCCCAAAACCGTTTTTAACCGAAAAGCATCTCGAAATGTCCTAAAACGCGCATCTGAACATTTTCGTGCACAGGTGCCGTAGATGCGCACGAAAATCCGTCCGGAGCCGTTTCGA
Source organism: Umbellularia californica (assembly GCA_028538565.1). Lineage (NCBI taxonomy): Eukaryota > Viridiplantae > Streptophyta > Magnoliopsida > Laurales > Lauraceae > Umbellularia > Umbellularia californica. Next base: position 52,942,449 of record JAPQWN010000006.1, on the reverse strand, counting down.
GCACCGAACTGCCTGAAGTGTTTTCCAGACCCTAGAAACTCTCCAAAACCGTTTTTAACCGAAAAGCATCTCGAAATGTCCTAAAACGCGCATCTGAACATTTTCGTGCACAGGTGCCGTAGATGCGCACGAATATCCGTCCGGAGCCGTTTCGAGCACCGAACTGCCTGAAGTGTTTTCCAGACCCTAGAAACTCCCCAAAACCGTTTTTAACCGAAAAGCATCTCGAAATGTCCTAAAACGCGCATCTGAACATTTTCGTGCACAGGTGCCGTAGATGCGCACGAAAATCCGCCCGGAGCCGTTTCGAGCACCGAACTGCCTGAAGTGTTTTCCAGACCCTAGAAACTCCCCAAAACCGTATTTAACCGAAAAGCATCTCGAAATGTCCTAAAACGCGCATCTGAACATTTTCGTGCACAGGTGCCGTAGATGCGCACGAAAATCCGTCCGGAGCCGTTTCGAGCACCGAACTGCCTGAAGTGTTTTCCAGACCCTAGAAACTCCCCAAAACCGTTTTTAACCGAAAAGCATCTCGAAATGTCCTAAAACGCGCATCCGAACATTTTCGTGCACAGGTGCCGTAGATGCGCACGAAAATCCGCCCGGAGACGTTTCGAGCACCGAACTGCCTGAAGTGTTTTCCAGACCCTAGAAACTCCCCAAAACCGTTTTTAACCGAAAAGCATATCGAAATGTCCTAAAACGCGCCTCTGAACATTTTCGTGCACAGGTGCAGTAGATGCGCACGAAAATCCGTCCGGAGCCGTTTCCAGCGCCGAACTGCCTGAAGTGTTTTTCAGACCCTAGAAACTCCCCAAAACCGTTTTTAACCGAAAAGCATCTCGAAATGTCCTAAAACGCGCATCTGAACATTTTCGTGCACAGGTGCCGTAGATGCGCACGAAAATCCGCCCGGAGCCGTTTCGAGCACCGAACTGCCTGAAGTGTTTTCCAGACCCTAGAAACTCCCCAAAACCGTTTTTAACCGAAAAACATCGCGAAATGTCCTAAAACGCGCATCTGAACATTTTCGTGCACAGGTGCCGTAGATGCGCACGAAAATCCGTCCGGAGCCGTTTCGAGCACCGAACTGCCTGAAGTGTTTTCCAGACCCTAGAAACTCCCCAAAACCGTTTTTAACCGAAAAGCATCTCGAAATGTCCTAAAACGCGCATCTGAACATTTTCGTGCACAGGTGCCGTAGATGCGCACGAAAATCCGTCCGGAGCCGTTTCGAGCACCGAACTGCCTGAAGTGTTTTCCAGACCCTAGAAACTCCCCAAAACCGTTTTTAACCGAAAAGCATCTCGAAATGTCCTAAAACGCGCATCTGAACATTTTCGTGCACAGGTGCCGTAGATGCGCACGAAAATCCGCCCGGAGCCGTTTCGAGCACCGAACTGCCTGAAGTGTTTTCCAGACCCTAGAAACTCCCCAAAACCGTTTTTAACCGAAAAACATCTCGAAATGTCCTAAAACGCGCATCTGAACATTTTCGTGCACAGGTGCCGTAGATGCGCACGAAAATCCGTCCGGAGCCGTTTCGAGCACCGAACTGCCTGAAGTGTTTTCCAGACCCTAGAAACTCCCCAAAACCGTTTTTAACCGAAAAACATCTCGAAATGTCCTAAAACGCGCATCTGAACATTTTCGTGCACAGGTGCCGTAGATGCGCACGAAAATCCGTCCGGAGCCGTTTCGAGCACCGAACTGCCTGAAGTGTTTTCCAGACCCTAGAAACTCCCCAAAACCGTATTTAACCGAAAAGCATCTCGAAATGTCCTAAAACGCGCATCTGAACATTTTCGTGCACAGGTGCCGTAGATGCGCACGAAAATCCGCCCGGAGCCGTTTCGAGCACCGAACTGCCTGAAGTGTTTTCCAGACCCTAGAAACTCCCCAAAACCGTTTTTAACCGAAAAGCATATCGAAATGTCCTAAAACGCGCATCTGAACATTTTCGTGCACAGGTGCCGTAGATGCGCACGAAAATCCGTCCGGAGCCGTTTCCAGCGCCGAACTGCCTGAAGTGTTTTTCAGACCCTAGAAACTCCCCAAAACCGTTTTTAACCGAAAAGCATCTCGAGATGTCCTAAAACGCGCATCTGAACATTTTCGTGCACAGGTGCAGTAGATGCGCACGAAAATCCGTCCGGAGCCGTTTCGAGCACCGAACTGCCTGAAGTGTTTTCCAGACCCTAGAAACTCACCAAAACCGTTTTTAACCGAAAAGCATCTCGAAATATCCTAAAACGCGCATCTGAACATTTTCGTGCACAGGTGCCGTAGATGCGCACGAAAATCCGTCCGGAGCTGTTTCGAGCGCCGAACTGCCAGAAGTGTTTTCCAGACCCTAGAAACTCCCCAAAACCGTTTTTAACCGAAAAGCATCTCGAAATGTCCTAAAACGCGCATCTGAACATTTTCGTGCACAGGTGCCGTAGATGCGCACGAAAATCCGCCCGGAGCCGTTTCGATCACCGAACTGCCTGAAGTGTTTTTCAGACCCTAGAAACTCCCCAAAACCGTTTTTAACCGAAAAGCATCTCGAGATGTCCTAAAACGCGCATCTGAACATTTTCGTGCACAGGTGCAGTAGATGCGCACGAAAATCCGTCCGGAGCCGTTTCCAGCGCCGAACTGCCTGAAGTGTTTTTCAGACCCTAGAAACTCCCCAAAACCGTTTTTAACCGAAAAGCATCTCGAAATGTCCTAAAACGCGCATCTGAACATTTTCGTGCACAGGTGCCGTAGATGCGCACGAAAATCCACCCGGAGCCGTTTCGAGCACCGAAATGCCTGAAGTGTTTTCCAGACCCTAGAAACTCCCCAAAACCGTTTTTAACCGAAAAGCATCTCGAAATGTCCTAAAACGCGCATCTGAACATTTTCGTGCACAGGTGCCGTAGATGCGCACGAAAATCCGTCCGGAGCCGTTTCGAGCACCGAACTGCCTGAAGTGTTTTCCAGACCCTAGAAACTCTCCAAAACCGTTTTTAACCGAAAAGCATCTCGAAATGTCCTAAAACGCGCATCTGAACATTTTCGTGCACAGGTGCCGTAGATGCGCACGAATATCCGTCCGGAGCCGTTTCGAGCACCGAACTGCCTGAAGTGTTTTCCAGACCCTAGAAACTCCCCAAAACCGTTTTTAACCGAAAAGCATCTCGAAATGTCCTAAAACGCGCATCTGAACATTTTCGTGCACAGGTGCCGTAGATGCGCACGAAAATCCGCCCGGAGCCGTTTCGAGCACCGAACTGCCTGAAGTGTTTTCCAGACCCTAGAAACTCCCCAAAACCGTATTTAACCGAAAAGCATCTCGAAATGTCCTAAAACGCGCATCTGAACATTTTCGTGCACAGGTGCCGTAGATGCGCACGAAAATCCGTCCGGAGCCGTTTCGAGCACCGAACTGCCTGAAGTGTTTTCCAGACCCTAGAAACTCCCCAAAACCGTTTTTAACCGAAAAGCATCTCGAAATGTCCTAAAACGCGCATCCGAACATTTTCGTGCACAGGTGCCGTAGATGCGCACGAAAATCCGCCCGGAGACGTTTCGAGCACCGAACTGCCTGAAGTGTTTTCCAGACCCTAGAAACTCCCCAAAACCGTTTTTAACCGAAAAGCATATCGAAATGTCCTAAAACGCGCCTCTGAACATTTTCGTGCACAGGTGCAGTAGATGCGCACGAAAATCCGTCCGGAGCCGTTTCCAGCGCCGAACTGCCTGAAGTGTTTTTCAGACCCTAGAAACTCCCCAAAACCGTTTTTAACCGAAAAGCATCTCGAAATGTCCTAAAACGCGCATCTGAACATTTTCGTGCACAGGTGCCGTAGATGCGCACGAAAATCCGCCCGGAGCCGTTTCGAGCACCGAACTGCCTGAAGTGTTTTCCAGACCCTAGAAACTCCCCAAAACCGTTTTTAACCGAAAAACATCTCGAAATGTCCTAAAACGCGCATCTGAACATTTTCGTGCACAGGTGCCGTAGATGCGCACGAAAATCCGTCCGGAGCCGTTTCGAGCACCGAACTGCCTGAAGTGTTTTCCAGACCCTAGAAACTCCCCAAAACCGTTTTTAACCGAAAAGCATCTCGAAATGTCCTAAAACGCGCATCTGAACATTTTCGTGCACAGGTGCCGTAGATGCGCACGAAAATCCGTCCGGAGCCGTTTCGAGCACCGAACTGCCTGAAGTGTTTTCCAGACCCTAGAAACTCCCCAAAACCGTTTTTAACCGAAAAGCATCTCGAAATGTCCTAAAACGCGCATCTGAACATTTTCGTGCACAGGTGCCGTAGATGCGCACGAAAATCCGCCCGGAGCCGTTTCGAGCACCGAACTGCCTGAAGTGTTTTCCAGACCCAAGAAACTCCCCAAAACCGTTTTTAACCGAAAAGCATCTCGAAATGTCCTAAAACGCGCATCTGAACATTTTCGTGCACAGGTGCCGTAGATGCGCACGAAAATCCGTCCGGAGCCGTTTCGAGCACCGAACTGCCTGAAGTGTTTTCCAGAACCTAGAAACTCCCCAAAACCGTTTTTAACCGAAAAGCATCTCGAAATGTCCTAAAACGCGCATCTGAACATTTTCGTGCACAGGTGCCGTAGATGCGCACGAAAATCCGTCCGGAGCCGTTTCGAGCACCGAACTGCCTGAAGTGTTTTCCAGACCCTAGAAATTCCCCAAAACCGTTTTTAACCGAAAAGCATCTCGAAATGTCCTAAAACGCGCATCTGAACATTTTCGTGCACAGGTGCCGTAGATGCGCACGAAAATCCGTCCGGAGCCGTTTCGAGCGCCGAACTGCCTGAAGTGTTTTCCAGACCCTAGAAACTCCCCAAAACCGTTTTTAACCGAAAAGCATCTCGAGATGTCCTAAAACGCGCCTCTGAACATTTTCGTGCACAGGTGCAGTAGATGCGCACGAAAATCCGTCCGGAGCCGTTTCCAGCGCCGAACTGCCTGAAGTGTTTTTCAGACCCTAGAAACTCCCCAAAACCGTTTTTAACCGAAAAGCATCTCGAAATGTCCTAAAACGCGCATCTGAACATTTTCGTGCACAGGTGCCGTAGATGCGCACGAATATCCGTCCGGAGCCGTTTCGAGCACCGAACTGCCTGAAGTGTTTTCCAGACCCTAGAAACTCCCCAAAACCGTTTTTAACCGAAAAGCATCTCGAAATGTCCTAAAACGCGCATCTGAACATTTTCGTGCACAGGTGCCGTAGATGCGCACGAAAATCCGCCCGGAGCCGTTTCGAGCACCGAACTGCCTGAAGTGTTTTCCAGACCCTAGAAACTCCCCAAAACCGTATTTAACCGAAAAGCATCTCGAAATGTCCTAAAACGCGCATCTGAACATTTTCGTGCACAGGTGCCGTAGATGCGCACGAAAATCCGTCCGGAGCCGTTTCGAGCACCGAACTGCCTGAAGTGTTTTCCAGACCCTAGAAACTCCCCAAAACCGTTTTTAACCGAAAAGCATCTCGAAATGTCCTAAAACGCGCATCCGAACATTTTCGTGCACAGGTGCCGTAGATGCGCACGAAAATCCGCCCGGAGCCGTTTCGAGCACCGAACTGCCTGAAGTGTTTTCCAGACCCTAGAAACTCCCCAAAACCGTTTTTAACCGAAAAGCATATCGAAATGTCCTAAAACGCGCCTCTGAACATTTTCGTGCACAGGTGCAGTAGATGCGCACGAAAATCCGTCCGGAGCCGTTTCCAGCGCCGAACTGCCTGAAGTGTTTTTCAGACCCTAGAAACTCCCCAAAACCGTTTTTAACCGAAAAGCATCTCGAAATGTCCTAAAACGCGCATCTGAACATTTTCGTGCACAGGTGCCGTAGATGCGCACGAAAATCCGCCCGGAGCCGTTTCGAGCACCGAACTGCCTGAAGTGTTTTCCAGACCCTAGAAACTCCCCAAAACCGTTTTTAACCGAAAAACATCTCGAAATGTCCTAAAACGCGCATCTGAACATTTTCGTGCACAGGTGCCGTAGATGCGCACGAAAATCCGTCCGGAGCCGTTTCGAGCACCGAACTGCCTGAAGTGTTTTCCAGACCCTAGAAACTCCCCAAAACCGTTTTTAACCGAAAAACATCTCGAAATGTCCTAAAACGCGCATCTGAACATTTTCGTGCACAGGTGCCGTAGATGCGCACGAAAATCCGTCCGGAGCCGTTTCGAGCACCGAACTGCCTGAAGTGTTTTCCAGACCCTAGAAACTCCCCAAAACCGTTTTTAACCGAAAAGCATCTCGAAATGTCCTAAAACGCGCATCTGAACATTTTCGTGCACAGGTGCCGTAGATGCGCACGAAAATCCGTCCGGAGCCGTTTCGAGCACCGAACTGCCTGAAGTGTTTTCCAGACCCTAGAAACTCCCCAAAACCGTTTTTAACCGAAAAGCATCTCGAAATGTCCTAAAACGCGCATCTGAACATTTTCGTGCACAGGTGCCGTAGATGCGCACGAATATCCGTCCGGAGCCGTTTCGAGCACCGAACTGCCTGAAGTGTTTTCCAGACCCTAGAAACTCCCCAAAACCGTTTTTAACCGAAAAGCATCTCGAAATGTCCTAAAACGCGCATCTGAACATTTTCGTGCACAGGTGCCGTAGATGCGCACGAAAATCCGCCCGGAGCCGTTTCGAGCACCGAACTGCCTGAAGTGTTTTCCAGACCCTAGAAACTCCCCAAAACCGTATTTAACCGAAAAGCATCTCGAAATGTCCTAAAACGCGCATCTGAACATTTTCGTGCACAGGTGCCGTAGATGCGCACGAAAATCCGTCCGGAGCCGTTTCGAGCACCGAACTGCCTGAAGTGTTTTCCAGACCCTAGAAACTCCCCAAAACCGTTTTTAACCGAAAAGCATCTCGAAATGTCCTAAAACGCGCATCCGAATATTTTCGTGCACAGGTGCCGTAGATGCGCACGAAAATCCGCCCGGAGCCGTTTCGAGCACCGAACTGCCTGAAGTGTTTTCCAGACCCTAGAAACTCCCCAAATCCGTTTTTAACCGAAAAGCATATCGAAATGTCCTAAAACGCGCCTCTGAACATTTTCGTGCACAGGTGCAGTAGATGCGCACGAAAATCCGTCCGGAGCCGTTTCCAGCGCCGAACTGCCTGAAGTGTTTTTCAGACCCTAGAAACTCCCCAAAACCGTTTTTAACCGAAAAGCATCTCGAAATGTCCTAAAACGCGCATCTGAACATTTTCGTGCACAGGTGCCGTAGATGCGCACGAAAATCCGCCCGGAGCCGTTTCGAGCACCGAACTGCCTGAAGTGTTTTCCAGACCCTAGAAACTCCCCAAAACCGTTTTTAACCGAAAAACATCTCGAAATGTCCTAAAACGCGCATCTGAACATTTTCGTGCACAGGTGCCGTAGATGCGCACGAAAATCCGTCCGGAGCCGTTTCGAGCACCGAACTGCCTGAAGTGTTTTCCAGACCCTAGAAACTCCCCAAAACCGTTTTTAACCGAAAAGCATCTCGAAATGTCCTAAAACGCGCATCTGAACATTTTCGTGCACAGGTGCCGTAGATGCGCACGAAAATCCGTCCGGAGCCGTTTCGAGCGCCGAACTGCCTGAAGTGTTTTTCAGACCCTAGAAACTCCCCAAAACCGTTTTTAACCGAAAAGCATCTCGAAATGTCCTAAAACGCGCATCTGAACATTTTCGTGCACAGGTGCCGTAGATGCGCACGAATATCCGTCCGGAGCCGTTTCGAGCACCGAACTGCCTGAAGTGTTTTCCAGACCCTAGAAATTCCCCAAAACCGTTTTTAACCGAAAAGCATATCGAAATGTCCTAAAACGCGCCTCTGAACATTTTCGTGCACAGGTGCAGTAGATGCGCACGAAAATCCGTCCGGAGCCGTTTACAGCGCCGAACTGCCTGAAGTGTTTTTCAGACCCTAGAAACTCCCCAAAACCGTTTTTAACCGAAAAGCATCTCGAAATGTCCTAAAACGCGCATCTGAACATTTTCGTGCACAGGTGCCGTAGATGCGCACGAAAATCCGTCCGGAGCCGTTTCGAGCACCGAACTGCCTGAAGTGTTTTCCAGACCCTAGAAACTCCCCAAAACCGTATTTAACCGAAAAGCATCTCGAAATGTCCTAAAACGCGCATCTGAACATTTTCGTGCACAGGTGCCGTAGATGCGCACGAAAATCCGCCCGGAGCCGTTTCGAGCACCGAACTGCCTGAAGTGTTTTCCAGACCCTAGAAACTCCCCAAAACCGTTTTTAACCGAAAAGCATATCGAAATGTCCTAAAACGCGCATCTGAACATTTTCGTGCACAGGTGCCGTAGATGCGCACGAAAATCCGTCCGGAGCCGTTTCCAGCGCCGAACTGCCTGAAGTGTTTTTCAGACCCTAGAAACTCCCCAAAACCGTTTTTAACCGAAAAGCATCTCGAGATGTCCTAAAACGCGCATCTGAACATTTTCGTGCACAGGTGCAGTAGATGCGCACGAAAATCCGTCCGGAGCCGTTTCGAGCACCGAACTGCCTGAAGTGTTTTCCAGACCCTAGAAACTCACCAAAACCGTTTTTAACCGAAAAGCATCTCGAAATATCCTAAAACGCGCATCTGAACATTTTCGTGCACAGGTGCCGTAGATGCGCACGAAAATCCGTCCGGAGCTGTTTCGAGCGCCGAACTGCCAGAAGTGTTTTCCAGACCCTAGAAACTCCCCAAAACCGTTTTTAACCGAAAAGCATCTCGAAATGTCCTAAAACGCGCATCTGAACATTTTCGTGCACAGGTGCCGTAGATGCGCACGAAAATCCGCCCGGAGCCGTTTCGATCACCGAACTGCCTGAAGTGTTTTTCAGACCCTAGAAACTCCCCAAAACCGTTTTTAACCGAAAAGCATCTCGAGATGTCCTAAAACGCGCATCTGAACATTTTCGTGCACAGGTGCAGTAGATGCGCACGAAAATCCGTCCGGAGCCGTTTCCAGCGCCGAACTGCCTGAAGTGTTTTTCAGACCCTAGAAACTCCCCAAAACCGTTTTTAACCGAAAAGCATCTCGAAATGTCCTAAAACGCGCATCTGAACATTTTCGTGCACAGGTGCCGTAGATGCGCACGAAAATCCACCCGGAGCCGTTTCGAGCACCGAAATGCCTGAAGTGTTTTCCAGACCCTAGAAACTCCCCAAAACCGTTTTTAACCGAAAAGCATCTCGAAATGTCCTAAAACGCGCATCTGAACATTTTCGTGCACAGGTGCCGTAGATGCGCACGAAAATCCGTCCGGAGCCGTTTCGAGCACCGAACTGCCTGAAGTGTTTTCCAGACCCTAGAAACTCCCCAAAACCGTTTTTAACCGAAAAGCATCTCGAAATGTCCTAAAACGCGCATCTGAACATTTTCGTGCACAGGTGCCGTAGATGCGCACGAATATCCGTCCGGAGCCGTTTCGAGCACCGAACTGCCTGAAGTGTTTTCCAGACCCTAGAAACTCCCCAAAACCGTTTTTAACCGAAAAGCATCTCGAAATGTCCTAAAACGCGCATCTGAACATTTTCGTGCACAGGTGCCGTAGATGCGCACGAAAATCCGCCCGGAGCCGTTTCGAGCACCGAACTGCCTGAAGTGTTTTCCAGACCCTAGAAACTCCCCAAAACCGTATTTAACCGAAAAGCATCTCGAAATGTCCTAAAACGCGCATCTGAACATTTTCGTGCACAGGTGCCGTAGATGCGCACGAAAATCCGTCCGGAGCCGTTTCGAGCACCGAACTGCCTGAAGTGTTTTCCAGACCCTAGAAACTCCCCAAAACCGTTTTTAACCGAAAAGCATCTCGAAATGTCCTAAAACGCGCATCCGAACATTTTCGTGCACAGGTGCCGTAGATGCGCACGAAAATCCGCCCGGAGCCGTTTCGAGCACCGAACTGCCTGAAGTGTTTTCCAGACCCTAGAAACTCCCCAAAACCGTTTTTCACCGAAAAGCATATCGAAATGTCCTAAAACGCGCCTCTGAACATTTTCGTGCACAGGTGCAGTAGATGCGCACGAAAATCCGTCCGGAGCCGTTTCCAGCGCCGAACTGCCTGAAGTGTTTTTCAGACCCTAGAAACTCCCCAAAACCGTTTTTAACCGAAAAGCATCTCGAAATGTCCTAAAACGCGCATCTGAACATTTTCGTGCACAGGTGCCGTAGATGCGCACGAAAATCCGCCCGGAGCCGTTTCGAGCACCGAACTGCCTGAAGTGTTTTCCAGACCCTAGAAACTCCCCAAAACCGTTTTTAACCGAAAAACATCTCGAAATGTCCTAAAACGCGCATCTGAACATTTTCGTGCACAGGTGCCGTAGATGCGCACGAAAATCCGCCCGGAGCCGTTTCGAGCACCGAACTGCCTGAAGTGTTTTCCAGACCCTAGAAACTCCCCAAAACCGTATTTAACCGAAAAGCATCTCGAAATGTCCTAAAACGCGCATCTGAACATTTTCGTGCACAGGTGCCGTAGATGCGCACGAAAATCCGTCCGGAGCCGTTTCGAGCACCGAACTGCCTGAAGTGTTTTCCAGACCCTAGAAACTCCCCAAAACCGTTTTTAACCGAAAAGCATCTCGAAATGTCCTAAAACGCGCATCCGAACATTTTCGTGCACAGGTGCCGTAGATGCGCACGAAAATCCGCCCGGAGCCGTTTCGAGCACCGAACTGCCTGAAGTGTTTTCCAGACCCTAGAAACTCCCCAAAACCGTTTTTCACCGAAAAGCATATCGAAATGTCCTAAAACGCGCCTCTGAACATTTTCGTGCACAGGTGCAGTAGATGCGCACGAAAATCCGTCCGGAGCCGTTTCCAGCGCCGAACTGCCTGAAGTGTTTTTCAGACCCTAGAAACTCCCCAAAACCGTTTTTAACCGAAAAGCATCTCGAAATGTCCTAAAACGCGCATCTGAACATTTTCGTGCACAGGTGCCGTAGATGCGCACGAAAATCCGCCCGGAGCCGTTTCGAGCACCGAACTGCCTGAAGTGTTTTCCAGACCCTAGAAACTCCCCAAAACCGTTTTTAACCGAAAAACATCTCGAAATGTCCTAAAACGCGCATCTGAACATTTTCGTGCACAGGTGCCGTAGATGCGCACGAAAATCCGTCCGGAGCCGTTTCGAGCACCGAACTGCCTGAAGTGTTTTCCAGACCCTAGAAACTCCCCAAAACCGTTTTTAACCGAAAAGCATCTCGAAATGTCCTAAAACGCGCATCTGAACATTTTCGTGCACAGGTGCCGTAGATGCGCACGAAAATCCGTCCGGAGCCGTTTCGAGCACCGAACTGCCTGAAGTGTTTTCCAGACCCTAGAAACTCCCCAAAACCGTTTTTAACCGAAAAGCATCTCGAAATGTCCTAAAACGCGCATCTGAACATTTTCGTGCACAGGTGCCGTAGATGCGCACGAAAATCCGCCCGGAGCCGTTTCGAGCACCGAACTGCCTGAAGTGTTTTCCAGACCCAAGAAACTCCCCAAAACCGTTTTTAACCGAAAAGCATCTCGAAATGTCCTAAAACGCGCATCTGAACATTTTCGTGCACAGGTGCTGTAGATGCGCACGAAAATCCGTCCGGAGCCGTTTCGAGCACCGAACTGCCTGAAGTGTTTTCCAGAACCTAGAAACTCCCCAAAACCGTTTTTAACCGAAAAGCATCTCGAAATGTCCTAAAACGCGCATCTGAACATTTTCGTGCACAGGTGCCGTAGATGCGCACGAAAATCCGTCCGGAGCCGTTTCGAGCACCGAACTGCCTGAAGTGTTTTCCAGACCCTAGAAATTCCCCAAAACCGTTTTTAACCGAAAAGCATCTCGAAATGTCCTAAAACGCGCATCTGAACATTTTCGTGCACAGGTGCCGTAGATGCGCACGAAAATCCGTCCGGAGCCGTTTCGAGCGCCGAACTGCCTGAAGTGTTTTCCAGACCCTAGAAACTCCCCAAAACCGTTTTTAACCGAAAAGCATCTCGAGATGTCCTAAAACGCGCCTCTGAACATTTTCGTGCACAGGTGCAGTAGATGCGCACGAAAATCCGTCCGGAGCCGTTTCCAGCGCCGAACTGCCTGAAGTGTTTTTCAGACCCTAGAAACTCCCCAAAACCGTTTTTAACCGAAAAGCATCTCGAAATGTCCTAAAACGCGCATCTGAACATTTTCGTGCACAGGTGCCGTAGATGCGCACGAATATCCGTCCGGAGCCGTTTCGAGCACCGAACTGCCTGAAGTGTTTTCCAGACCCTAGAAACTCCCCAAAACCATTTTTAACCGAAAAGCATCTCGAAATGTCCTAAAACGCGCATCTGAACATTTTCGTGCACAGGTGCCGTAGATGCGCACGAAAATCCGCCCGGAGCCGTTTCGAGCACCGAACTGCCTGAAGTGTTTTCCAGACCCTAGAAACTCCCCAAAACCGTTTTTAACCGAAAAGCATATCGAAATGTCCTAAAACGCGCATCTGAACATTTTCGTGCACAGGTGCCGTAGATGCGCACGAAAATCCGTCCGGAGCCGTTTCCAGCGCCGAACTGCTTGAAGTGTTTTTCAGACCCTAGAAACTCCCCAAAACCGTTTTTAACCGAAAAGCATCTCGAGATGTCCTAAAACGCGCATCTGAACATTTTCGTGCACAGGTGCAGTAGATGCGCACGAAAATCCGTCCGGAGCCGTTTCCAGCGCCGAACTGCCTGAAGTGTTTTCCAGACCCTAGAAACTCCCCAAAACCGTTTTTAACCGAAAAGCATCTCGAAATGTCCTAAAACGTGCATCTGAACATTTTCGTGCACAGGTGCCGTAGATGCGCACGAAAATCCGTCCGGAGGCGTTTCGAGCACCGAACTGCCTGAAGTGTTTTCCAGACCCTAGAAACTCACCAAAACCGTTTTTAACCGAAAAGCATCTCGAAATATCCTAAAACGCGCATCTGAACATTTTCGTGCACAGGTGCCGTAGATGTGCACGAAAATCCGTCCGGAGCTGTTTCGAGCGCCGAACTGCCAGAAGTGTTTTCCAGACCCTAGAAACTCCCCAAAACCGTTTTTAACCGAAAAGCATCTCGAAATGTCCTAAAACGCGCATCTGAACATTTTCGTGCACAGGTGCCGTAGATGCGCACGAAAATCCGCCCGGAGCCGTTTCGAGCACCGAACTGCCTGAAGTGTTTTTCAGACCCTAGAAACTCCCCAAAACCGTTTTTAACCGAAAAGCATCTCGAGATGTCCTAAAACGCGCATCTGAACATTTTCGTGCACAGGTGCAGTAGATGCGCACGAAAATCTGTCCGGAGCCGTTTCCAGCGCCGAACTGCCTGAAGTGTTTTTCAGACCCTAGAAACTCCCCAAAACCGTTTTTAACCGAAAAGCATCTCGAAATGTCCTAAAACGCGCATCTGAACATTTTCGTGCACAGGTGCCGTAGATGCGCACGAAAATCCACCCGGAGCCGTTTCGAGCACCGAAATGCCTGAAGTGTTTTCCAGACCCTAGAAACTCCCCAAAACCGTTTTTAACCGAAAAGCATCTCGAAATGTCCTAAAACGCGCATCTGAACATTTTCGTGCACAGGTGCCGTAGATGCGCACGAAAATCCGTCCGGAGCCGTTTCGAGCACCGAACTGCCTGAAGTGTTTTCCAGACCCTAGAAACTCCCCAAAACCGTTTTTAACCGAAAAGCATCTCGAAATGTCCTAAAACGCGCATCTGAACATTTTCGTGCACAGGTGCCGTAGATGCGCACGAAAATCCGTCCGGAGCCGTTTCGAGCACCGAACTGCCTGAAGTGTTTTCCAGACCCTAGAAACTCCCCAAAACCGTTTTTAACCGAAAAGCATCTCGAAATGTCCTAAAACGCGCATCTGAACATTTTCGTGCACAGGTGCCGTAGATGCGCACGAAAATCCGCCCGGAGCCGTTTCGAGCACCGAACTGCCTGAAGTGTTTTCCAGACCCTAGAAACTCCCCAAAACCGTATTTAACCGAAAAGCATCTCGAAATGTCCTAAAACGCGCATCTGAACATTTTCGTGCACAGGTGCCGTAGATGCGCACGAAAATCCGTCCGGAGCCGTTTCGAGCACCGAACTGCCTGAAGTGTTTTCCAGACCCTAGAAACTCCCCAAAACCGTTTTTAACCGAAAAGCATCTCGAAATGTCCTAAAACGCGCATCCGAACATTTTCGTGCACAGGTGCCGTAGATGCGCACGAAAATCCGCCCGGAGCCGTTTCGAGCACCGAACTGCCTGAAGTGTTTTCCAGACCCTAGAAACTCCCCAAAACCGTTTTTAACCGAAAAGCATATCGAAATGTCCTAAAACGCGCCTCTGAACATTTTCGTGCACAGGTGCAGTAGATGCGCACGAAAATCCGTCCGGAGCCGTTTCCAGCGCCGAACTGCCTGAAGTGTTTTTCAGACCCTAGAAACTCCCCAAAACCGTTTTTAACCGAAAAGCATCTCGAAATGTCCTAAAACGCGCATCTGAACATTTTCGTGCACAGGTGCCGTAGATGCGCACGAAAATCCGCCCGGAGCCGTTTCGAGCACCGAACTGCCTGAAGTGTTTTCCAGACCCTAGAAACTCCCCAAAACCGTTTTTAACCGAAAAGCATCTCGAAATGTCCTAAAACGCGCATCTGAACATTTTCGTGCACAGGTGCCGTAGATGCGCACGAAAATCCGCCCGGAGCCGTTTCGAGCACCGAACTGCCTGAAGTGTTTTCCAGACCCTAGAAACTCCCCAAAACCGTTTTTAACCGAAAAGCATATCGAAATGTCCTAAAACGCGCATCTGAACATTTTCGTGCACAGGTGCCGTAGATGCGCACGAAAATCCGTCCGGAGCCGTTTCCAGCGCCGAACTGCCTGAAGTGTTTTTCAGACCCTAGAAACTCCCCAAAACCGTTTTTAACCGAAAAGCATCTCGAGATGTCCTAAAACGCGCATCTGAACATTTTCGTGCACAGGTGCAGTAGATGCGCACGAAAATCCGTCCGGAGCCGTTTCCAGCGCCGAACTGCCTGAAGTGTTTTCCAGACCCTAGAAACTCCCCAAAACCGTTTTTAACCGAAAAGCATCTCGAAATGTCCTAAAACGCGCATCTGAACATTTTCGTGCACAGGTGCTGTAGATGCGCACGAAAATCCGTCCGGAGCCGTTTCGAGCACCGAACTGCCTGAAGTGTTTTCCAGACCCTAGAAACTCACCAAAACCGTTTTTAACCGAAAAGCATCTCGAAATATCCTAAAACGCGCATCTGAACATTTTCGTGCACAGGTGCCGTAGATGCGCACGAAAATCCGTCCGGAGCTGTTTCGAGCGCCGAACTGCCAGAAGTGTTTTCCAGACCCTAGAAACTCCCCAAAACCGTTTTTAACCGAAAAGCATCTCGAAATGTCCTAAAACGCGCATCTGAACATTTTCGTGCACAGGTGCCGTAGATGCGCACGAAAATCCGCCCGGAGCCGTTTCGAGCACCGAACTGCCTGAAGTGTTTTTCAGACCCTAGAAACTCCCCAAAACCGTTTTTAACCGAAAAGCATCTCGAGATGTCCTAAAACGCGCATCTGAACATTTTCGTGCACAGGTGCAGTAGATGCGCACGAAAATCTGTCCGGAGCCGTTTCCCGCGCCGAACTGCCTGAAGTGTTTTTCAAACCCTAGAAACTCCCCAAAACCGTTTTTAACCGAAAAGCATCTCGAAATGTCCTAAAACGCGCATCTGAACATTTTCGTGCACAGGTGCCGTAGATGCGCACGAAAATCCACCCGGAGCCGTTTCGAGCACCGAAATGCCTGAAGTGTTTTCCAGACCCTAGAAACTCCCCAAAACCGTTTTTAACCGAAAAGCATCTCGAAATGTCCTAAAACGCGCATCTGAACATTTTCGTGCACAGGTGCCGTAGATGCGCACGAAAATCCGTCCGGAGCCGTTTCGAGCACCGAACTGCCTGAAGTGTTTTCCAGACCCTAGAAACTCCCCAAAACCGTTTTTAACCGAAAAGCATCTCGAAATGTCCTAAAACGCGCATCTGAACATTTTCGTGCACAGGTGCCGTAGATGCGCACGAATATCCGTCCGGAGCCGTTTCGAGCACCGAACTGCCTGAAGTGTTTTCCAGACCCTAGAAACTCCCCAAAACCGTTTTTAACCGAAAAGCATCTCGAAATGTCCTAAAACGCGCATCTGAACATTTTCGTGCACAGGTGCCGTAGATGCGCACGAAAATCCGCCCGGAGCCGTTTCGAGCACCGAACTGCCTGAAGTGTTTTCCAGACCCTAGAAACTCCCCAAAACCGTATTTAACCGAAAAGCATCTCGAAATGTCCTAAAACGCGCATCTGAACATTTTCGTGCACAGGTGCCGTAGATGCGCACGAAAATCCGTCCGGAGCCGTTTCGAGCACCGAACTGCCTGAAGTGTTTTCCAGACCCTAGAAACTCCCCAAAACCGTTTTTAACCGAAAAGCATCTCGAAATGTCCTAAAACGCGCATCCGAATATTTTCGTGCACAGGTGCCGTAGATGCGCACGAAAATCCGCCCGGAGCCGTTTCGAGCACCGAACTGCCTGAAGTGTTTTCCAGACCCTAGAAACTCCCCAAATCCGTTTTTAACCGAAAAGCATATCGAAATGTCCTAAAACGCGCCTCTGAACATTTTCGTGCACAGGTGCAGTAGATGCGCACGAAAATCCGTCCGGAGCCGTTTCCAGCGCCGAACTGCCTGAAGTGTTTTTCAGACCCTAGAAACTCCCCAAAACCGTTTTTAACCGAAAAGCATCTCGAAATGTCCTAAAACGCGCATCTGAACATTTTCGTGCACAGGTGCCGTAGATGCGCACGAAAATCCGCCCGGAGCCGTTTCGAGCACCGAACTGCCTGAAGTGTTTTCCAGACCCTAGAAACTCCCCAAAACCGTTTTTAACCGAAAAACATCTCGAAATGTCCTAAAACGCGCATCTGAACATTTTCGTGCACAGGTGCCGTAGATGCGCACGAAAATCCGTCCGGAGCCGTTTCGAGCACCGAACTGCCTGAAGTGTTTTCCAGACCCTAGAAACTCCCCAAAACCGTTTTTAACCGAAAAGCATCTCGAAATGTCCTAAAACGCGCATCTGAACATTTTCGTGCACAGGTGCCGTAGATGCGCACGAAAATCCGTCCGGAGCCGTTTCGAGCGCCGAACTGCCTGAAGTGTTTTTCAGACCCTAGAAACTCCCCAAAACCGTTTTTAACCGAAAAGCATCTCGAAATGTCCTAAAACGCGCATCTGAACATTTTCGTGCACAGGTGCCGTAGATGCGCACGAATATCCGTCCGGAGCCGTTTCGAGCACCGAACTGCCTGAAGTGTTTTCCAGACCCTAGAAATTCCCCAAAACCGTTTTTAACCGAAAAGCATATCGAAATGTCCTAAAACGCGCCTCTGAACATTTTCGTGCACAGGTGCAGTAGATGCGCACGAAAATCCGTCCGGAGCCGTTTACAGCGCCGAACTGCCTGAAGTGTTTTTCAGACCCTAGAAACTCCCCAAAACCGTTTTTAACCGAAAAGCATCTCGAAATGTCCTAAAACGCGCATCTGAACATTTTCGTGCACAGGTGCCGTAGATGCGCACGAAAATCCGCCCGGAGCCGTTTCGAGCACCGAACTGCCTGAAGTGTTTTCCAGACCCTAGAAACTCCCCAAAACCGTTTTTAACCGAAAAACATCTCGAAATGTCCTAAAACGCGCATCTGAACATTTTCGTGCACAGGTGCCGTAGATGCGCACGAAAATCCGTCCGGAGCCGTTTCGAGCACCGAACTGCCTGAAGTGTTTTCCAGACCCTAGAAACTCCCCAAAACCGTTTTTAACCGAAAAACATCTCGAAATGTCCTAAAACGCGCATCTGAACATTTTCGTGCACAGGTGCCGTAGATGCGCACGAAAATCCGTCCGGAGCCGTTTCGAGCACCGAACTGCCTGAAGTGTTTTCCAGACCCTAGAAACTCCCCAAAACCGTATTTAACCGAAAAGCATCTCGAAATGTCCTAAAACGCGCATCTGAACATTTTCGTGCACAGGTGCCGTAGATGCGCACGAAAATCCGCCCGGAGCCGTTTCGAGCACCGAACTGCCTGAAGTGTTTTCCAGACCCTAGAAACTCCCCAAAACCGTTTTTAACCGAAAAGCATATCGAAATGTCCTAAAACGCGCATCTGAACATTTTCGTGCACAGGTGCCGTAGATGCGCACGAAAATCCGTCCGGAGCCGTTTCCAGCGCCGAACTGCCTGAAGTGTTTTTCAGACCCTAGAAACTCCCCAAAACCGTTTTTAACCGAAAAGCATCTCGAGATGTCCTAAAACGCGCATCTGAACATTTTCGTGCACAGGTGCAGTAGATGCGCACGAAAATCCGTCCGGAGCCGTTTCGAGCACCGAACTGCCTGAAGTGTTTTCCAGACCCTAGAAACTCACCAAAACCGTTTTTAACCGAAAAGCATCTCGAAATATCCTAAAACGCGCATCTGAACATTTTCGTGCACAGGTGCCGTAGATGCGCACGAAAATCCGTCCGGAGCTGTTTCGAGCGCCGAACTGCCAGAAGTGTTTTCCAGACCCTAGAAACTCCCCAAAACCGTTTTTAACCGAAAAGCATCTCGAAATGTCCTAAAACGCGCATCTGAACATTTTCGTGCACAGGTGCCGTAGATGCGCACGAAAATCCGCCCGGAGCCGTTTCGATCACCGAACTGCCTGAAGTGTTTTTCAGACCCTAGAAACTCCCCAAAACCGTTTTTAACCGAAAAGCATCTCGAGATGTCCTAAAACGCGCATCTGAACATTTTCGTGCACAGGTGCAGTAGATGCGCACGAAAATCCGTCCGGAGCCGTTTCCAGCGCCGAACTGCCTGAAGTGTTTTTCAGACCCTAGAAACTCCCCAAAACCGTTTTTAACCGAAAAGCATCTCGAAATGTCCTAAAACGCGCATCTGAACATTTTCGTGCACAGGTGCCGTAGATGCGCACGAAAATCCACCCGGAGCCGTTTCGAGCACCGAAATGCCTGAAGTGTTTTCCAGACCCTAGAAACTCCCCAAAACCGTTTTTAACCGAAAAGCATCTCGAAATGTCCTAAAACGCGCATCTGAACATTTTCGTGCACAGGTGCCGTAGATGCGCACGAAAATCCGTCCGGAGCCGTTTCGAGCACCGAACTGCCTGAAGTGTTTTCCAGACCCTAGAAACTCTCCAAAACCGTTTTTAACCGAAAAGCATCTCGAAATGTCCTAAAACGCGCATCTGAACATTTTCGTGCACAGGTGCCGTAGATGCGCACGAATATCCGTCCGGAGCCGTTTCGAGCACCGAACTGCCTGAAGTGTTTTCCAGACCCTAGAAACTCCCCAAAACCGTTTTTAACCGAAAAGCATCTCGAAATGTCCTAAAACGCGCATCTGAACATTTTCGTGCACAGGTGCCGTAGATGCGCACGAAAATCCGCCCGGAGCCGTTTCGAGCACCGAACTGCCTGAAGTGTTTTCCAGACCCTAGAAACTCCCCAAAACCGTATTTAACCGAAAAGCATCTCGAAATGTCCTAAAACGCGCATCTGAACATTTTCGTGCACAGGTGCCGTAGATGCGCACGAAAATCCGTCCGGAGCCGTTTCGAGCACCGAACTGCCTGAAGTGTTTTCCAGACCCTAGAAACTCCCCAAAACCGTTTTTAACCGAAAAGCATCTCGAAATGTCCTAAAACGCGCATCCGAACATTTTCGTGCACAGGTGCCGTAGATGCGCACGAAAATCCGCCCGGAGACGTTTCGAGCACCGAACTGCCTGAAGTGTTTTCCAGACCCTAGAAACTCCCCAAAACCGTTTTTAACCGAAAAGCATATCGAAATGTCCTAAAACGCGCCTCTGAACATTTTCGTGCACAGGTGCAGTAGATGCGCACGAAAATCCGTCCGGAGCCGTTTCCAGCGCCGAACTGCCTGAAGTGTTTTTCAGACCCTAGAAACTCCCCAAAACCGTTTTTAACCGAAAAGCATCTCGAAATGTCCTAAAACGCGCATCTGAACATTTTCGTGCACAGGTGCCGTAGATGCGCACGAAAATCCGCCCGGAGCCGTTTCGAGCACCGAACTGCCTGAAGTGTTTTCCAGACCCTAGAAACTCCCCAAAACCGTTTTTAACCGAAAAACATCGCGAAATGTCCTAAAACGCGCATCTGAACATTTTCGTGCACAGGTGCCGTAGATGCGCACGAAAATCCGTCCGGAGCCGTTTCGAGCACCGAACTGCCTGAAGTGTTTTCCAGACCCTAGAAACTCCCCAAAACCGTTTTTAACCGAAAAGCATCTCGAAATGTCCTAAAACGCGCATCTGAACATTTTCGTGCACAGGTGCCGTAGATGCGCACGAAAATCCGTCCGGAGCCGTTTCGAGCACCGAACTGCCTGAAGTGTTTTCCAGACCCTAGAAACTCCCCAAAACCGTTTTTAACCGAAAAGCATCTCGAAATGTCCTAAAACGCGCATCTGAACATTTTCGTGCACAGGTGCCGTAGATGCGCACGAAAATCCGCCCGGAGCCGTTTCGAGCACCGAACTGCCTGAAGTGTTTTCCAGACCCTAGAAACTCCCCAAAACCGTTTTTAACCGAAAAACATCTCGAAATGTCCTAAAACGCGCATCTGAACATTTTCGTGCACAGGTGCCGTAGATGCGCACGAAAATCCGTCCGGAGCCGTTTCGAGCACCGAACTGCCTGAAGTGTTTTCCAGACCCTAGAAACTCCCCAAAACCGTTTTTAACCGAAAAACATCTCGAAATGTCCTAAAACGCGCATCTGAACATTTTCGTGCACAGGTGCCGTAGATGCGCACGAAAATCCGTCCGGAGCCGTTTCGAGCACCGAACTGCCTGAAGTGTTTTCCAGACCCTAGAAACTCCCCAAAACCGTATTTAACCGAAAAGCATCTCGAAATGTCCTAAAACGCGCATCTGAACATTTTCGTGCACAGGTGCCGTAGATGCGCACGAAAATCCGCCCGGAGCCGTTTCGAGCACCGAACTGCCTGAAGTGTTTTCCAGACCCTAGAAACTCCCCAAAACCGTTTTTAACCGAAAAGCATATCGAAATGTCCTAAAACGCGCATCTGAACATTTTCGTGCACAGGTGCCGTAGATGCGCACGAAAATCCGTCCGGAGCCGTTTCCAGCGCCGAACTGCCTGAAGTGTTTTTCAGACCCTAGAAACTCCCCAAAACCGTTTTTAACCGAAAAGCATCTCGAGATGTCCTAAAACGCGCATCTGAACATTTTCGTGCACAGGTGCAGTAGATGCGCACGAAAATCCGTCCGGAGCCGTTTCGAGCACCGAACTGCCTGAAGTGTTTTCCAGACCCTAGAAACTCACCAAAACCGTTTTTAACCGAAAAGCATCTCGAAATATCCTAAAACGCGCATCTGAACATTTTCGTGCACAGGTGCCGTAGATGCGCACGAAAATCCGTCCGGAGCTGTTTCGAGCGCCGAACTGCCAGAAGTGTTTTCCAGACCCTAGAAACTCCCCAAAACCGTTTTTAACCGAAAAGCATCTCGAAATGTCCTAAAACGCGCATCTGAACATTTTCGTGCACAGGTGCCGTAGATGCGCACGAAAATCCGCCCGGAGCCGTTTCGATCACCGAACTGCCTGAAGTGTTTTTCAGACCCTAGAAACTCCCCAAAACCGTTTTTAACCGAAAAGCATCTCGAGATGTCCTAAAACGCGCATCTGAACATTTTCGTGCACAGGTGCAGTAGATGCGCACGAAAATCCGTCCGGAGCCGTTTCCAGCGCCGAACTGCCTGAAGTGTTTTTCAGACCCTAGAAACTCCCCAAAACCGTTTTTAACCGAAAAGCATCTCGAAATGTCCTAAAACGCGCATCTGAACATTTTCGTGCACAGGTGCCGTAGATGCGCACGAAAATCCACCCGGAGCCGTTTCGAGCACCGAAATGCCTGAAGTGTTTTCCAGACCCTAGAAACTCCCCAAAACCGTTTTTAACCGAAAAGCATCTCGAAATGTCCTAAAACGCGCATCTGAACATTTTCGTGCACAGGTGCCGTAGATGCGCACGAAAATCCGTCCGGAGCCGTTTCGAGCACCGAACTGCCTGAAGTGTTTTCCAGACCCTAGAAACTCTCCAAAACCGTTTTTAACCGAAAAGCATCTCGAAATGTCCTAAAACGCGCATCTGAACATTTTCGTGCACAGGTGCCGTAGATGCGCACGAATATCCGTCCGGAGCCGTTTCGAGCACCGAACTGCCTGAAGTGTTTTCCAGACCCTAGAAACTCCCCAAAACCGTTTTTAACCGAAAAGCATCTCGAAATGTCCTAAAACGCGCATCTGAACATTTTCGTGCACAGGTGCCGTAGATGCGCACGAAAATCCGCCCGGAGCCGTTTCGAGCACCGAACTGCCTGAAGTGTTTTCCAGACCCTAGAAACTCCCCAAAACCGTATTTAACCGAAAAGCATCTCGAAATGTCCTAAAACGCGCATCTGAACATTTTCGTGCACAGGTGCCGTAGATGCGCACGAAAATCCGTCCGGAGCCGTTTCGAGCACCGAACTGCCTGAAGTGTTTTCCAGACCCTAGAAACTCCCCAAAACCGTTTTTAACCGAAAAGCATCTCGAAATGTCCTAAAACGCGCATCCGAACATTTTCGTGCACAGGTGCCGTAGATGCGCACGAAAATCCGCCCGGAGACGTTTCGAGCACCGAACTGCCTGAAGTGTTTTCCAGACCCTAGAAACTCCCCAAAACCGTTTTTAACCGAAAAGCATATCGAAATGTCCTAAAACGCGCCTCTGAACATTTTCGTGCACAGGTGCAGTAGATGCGCACGAAAATCCGTCCGGAGCCGTTTCCAGCGCCGAACTGCCTGAAGTGTTTTTCAGACCCTAGAAACTCCCCAAAACCGTTTTTAACCGAAAAGCATCTCGAAATGTCCTAAAACGCGCATCTGAACATTTTCGTGCACAGGTGCCGTAGATGCGCACGAAAATCCGCCCGGAGCCGTTTCGAGCACCGAACTGCCTGAAGTGTTTTCCAGACCCTAGAAACTCCCCAAAACCGTTTTTAACCGAAAAACATCTCGAAATGTCCTAAAACGCGCATCTGAACATTTTCGTGCACAGGTGCCGTAGATGCGCACGAAAATCCGTCCGGAGCCGTTTCGAGCACCGAACTGCCTGAAGTGTTTTCCAGACCCTAGAAACTCCCCAAAACCGTTTTTAACCGAAAAGCATCTCGAAATGTCCTAAAACGCGCATCTGAACATTTTCGTGCACAGGTGCCGTAGATGCGCACGAAAATCCGTCCGGAGCCGTTTCGAGCACCGAACTGCCTGAAGTGTTTTCCAGACCCTAGAAACTCCCCAAAACCGTTTTTAACCGAAAAGCATCTCGAAATGTCCTAAAACGCGCATCTGAACATTTTCGTGCACAGGTGCCGTAGATGCGCACGAAAATCCGCCCGGAGCCGTTTCGAGCACCGAACTGCCTGAAGTGTTTTCCAGACCCAAGAAACTCCCCAAAACCGTTTTTAACCGAAAAGCATCTCGAAATGTCCTAAAACGCGCATCTGAACATTTTCGTGCACAGGTGCCGTAGATGCGCACGAAAATCCGTCCGGAGCCGTTTCGAGCACCGAACTGCCTGAAGTGTTTTCCAGAACCTAGAAACTCCCCAAAACCGTTTTTAACCGAAAAGCATCTCGAAATGTCCTAAAACGCGCATCTGAACATTTTCGTGCACAGGTGCCGTAGATGCGCACGAAAATCCGTCCGGAGCCGTTTCGAGCACCGAACTGCCTGAAGTGTTTTCCAGACCCTAGAAATTCCCCAAAACCGTTTTTAACCGAAAAGCATCTCGAAATGTCCTAAAACGCGCATCTGAACATTTTCGTGCACAGGTGCCGTAGATGCGCACGAAAATCCGTCCGGAGCCGTTTCGAGCGCCGAACTGCCTGAAGTGTTTTCCAGACCCTAGAAACTCCCCAAAACCGTTTTTAACCGAAAAGCATCTCGAGATGTCCTAAAACGCGCCTCTGAACATTTTCGTGCACAGGTGCAGTAGATGCGCACGAAAATCCGTCCGGAGCCGTTTCCAGCGCCGAACTGCCTGAAGTGTTTTTCAGACCCTAGAAACTCCCCAAAACCGTTTTTAACCGAAAAGCATCTCGAAATGTCCTAAAACGCGCATCTGAACATTTTCGTGCACAGGTGCCGTAGATGCGCACGAATATCCGTCCGGAGCCGTTTCGAGCACCGAACTGCCTGAAGTGTTTTCCAGACCCTAGAAACTCCCCAAAACCGTTTTTAACCGAAAAGCATCTCGAAATGTCCTAAAACGCGCATCTGAACATTTTCGTGCACAGGTGCCGTAGATGCGCACGAAAATCCGCCCGGAGCCGTTTCGAGCACCGAACTGCCTGAAGTGTTTTCCAGACCCTAGAAACTCCCCAAAACCGTATTTAACCGAAAAGCATCTCGAAATGTCCTAAAACGCGCATCTGAACATTTTCGTGCACAGGTGCCGTAGATGCGCACGAAAATCCGTCCGGAGCCGTTTCGAGCACCGAACTGCCTGAAGTGTTTTCCAGACCCTAGAAACTCCCCAAAACCGTTTTTAACCGAAAAGCATCTCGAAATGTCCTAAAACGCGCATCCGAACATTTTCGTGCACAGGTGCCGTAGATGCGCACGAAAATCCGCCCGGAGCCGTTTCGAGCACCGAACTGCCTGAAGTGTTTTCCAGACCCTAGAAACTCCCCAAAACCGTTTTTAACCGAAAAGCATATCGAAATGTCCTAAAACGCGCCTCTGAACATTTTCGTGCACAGGTGCAGTAGATGCGCACGAAAATCCGTCCGGAGCCGTTTCCAGCGCCGAACTGCCTGAAGTGTTTTTCAGACCCTAGAAACTCCCCAAAACCGTTTTTAACCGAAAAGCATCTCGAAATGTCCTAAAACGCGCATCTGAACATTTTCGTGCACAGGTGCCGTAGATGCGCACGAAAATCCGCCCGGAGCCGTTTCGAGCACCGAACTGCCTGAAGTGTTTTCCAGACCCTAGAAACTCCCCAAAACCGTTTTTAACCGAAAAACATCTCGAAATGTCCTAAAACGCGCATCTGAACATTTTCGTGCACAGGTGCCGTAGATGCGCACGAAAATCCGTCCGGAGCCGTTTCGAGCACCGAACTGCCTGAAGTGTTTTCCAGACCCTAGAAACTCCCCAAAACCGTTTTTAACCGAAAAACATCTCGAAATGTCCTAAAACGCGCATCTGAACATTTTCGTGCACAGGTGCCGTAGATGCGCACGAAAATCCGTCCGGAGCCGTTTCGAGCACCGAACTGCCTGAAGTGTTTTCCAGACCCTAGAAACTCCCCAAAACCGTTTTTAACCGAAAAGCATCTCGAAATGTCCTAAAACGCGCATCTGAACATTTTCGTGCACAGGTGCCGTAGATGCGCACGAAAATCCGTCCGGAGCCGTTTCGAGCACCGAACTGCCTGAAGTGTTTTCCAGACCCTAGAAACTCCCCAAAACCGTTTTTAACCGAAAAGCATCTCGAAATGTCCTAAAACGCGCATCTGAACATTTTCGTGCACAGGTGCCGTAGATGCGCACGAATATCCGTCCGGAGCCGTTTCGAGCACCGAACTGCCTGAAGTGTTTTCCAGACCCTAGAAACTCCCCAAAACCGTTTTTAACCGAAAAGCATCTCGAAATGTCCTAAAACGCGCATCTGAACATTTTCGTGCACAGGTGCCGTAGATGCGCACGAAAATCCGCCCGGAGCCGTTTCGAGCACCGAACTGCCTGAAGTGTTTTCCAGACCCTAGAAACTCCCCAAAACCGTATTTAACCGAAAAGCATCTCGAAATGTCCTAAAACGCGCATCTGAACATTTTCGTGCACAGGTGCCGTAGATGCGCACGAAAATCCGTCCGGAGCCGTTTCGAGCACCGAACTGCCTGAAGTGTTTTCCAGACCCTAGAAACTCCCCAAAACCGTTTTTAACCGAAAAGCATCTCGAAATGTCCTAAAACGCGCATCCGAATATTTTCGTGCACAGGTGCCGTAGATGCGCACGAAAATCCGCCCGGAGCCGTTTCGAGCACCGAACTGCCTGAAGTGTTTTCCAGACCCTAGAAACTCCCCAAATCCGTTTTTAACCGAAAAGCATATCGAAATGTCCTAAAACGCGCCTCTGAACATTTTCGTGCACAGGTGCAGTAGATGCGCACGAAAATCCGTCCGGAGCCGTTTCCAGCGCCGAACTGCCTGAAGTGTTTTTCAGACCCTAGAAACTCCCCAAAACCGTTTTTAACCGAAAAGCATCTCGAAATGTCCTAAAACGCGCATCTGAACATTTTCGTGCACAGGTGCCGTAGATGCGCACGAAAATCCGCCCGGAGCCGTTTCGAGCACCGAACTGCCTGAAGTGTTTTCCAGACCCTAGAAACTCCCCAAAACCGTTTTTAACCGAAAAACATCTCGAAATGTCCTAAAACGCGCATCTGAACATTTTCGTGCACAGGTGCCGTAGATGCGCACGAAAATCCGTCCGGAGCCGTTTCGAGCACCGAACTGCCTGAAGTGTTTTCCAGACCCTAGAAACTCCCCAAAACCGTTTTTAACCGAAAAGCATCTCGAAATGTCCTAAAACGCGCATCTGAACATTTTCGTGCACAGGTGCCGTAGATGCGCACGAAAATCCGTCCGGAGCCGTTTCGAGCGCCGAACTGCCTGAAGTGTTTTTCAGACCCTAGAAACTCCCCAAAACCGTTTTTAACCGAAAAGCATCTCGAAATGTCCTAAAACGCGCATCTGAACATTTTCGTGCACAGGTGCCGTAGATGCGCACGAATATCCGTCCGGAGCCGTTTCGAGCACCGAACTGCCTGAAGTGTTTTCCAGACCCTAGAAATTCCCCAAAACCGTTTTTAACCGAAAAGCATATCGAAATGTCCTAAAACGCGCCTCTGAACATTTTCGTGCACAGGTGCAGTAGATGCGCACGAAAATCCGTCCGGAGCCGTTTACAGCGCCGAACTGCCTGAAGTGTTTTTCAGACCCTAGAAACTCCCCAAAACCGTTTTTAACCGAAAAGCATCTCGAAATGTCCTAAAACGCGCATCTGAACATTTTCGTGCACAGGTGCCGTAGATGCGCACGAAAATCCGTCCGGAGCCGTTTCGAGCACCGAACTGCCTGAAGTGTTTTCCAGACCCTAGAAACTCCCCAAAACCGTATTTAACCGAAAAGCATCTCGAAATGTCCTAAAACGCGCATCTGAACATTTTCGTGCACAGGTGCCGTAGATGCGCACGAAAATCCGCCCGGAGCCGTTTCGAGCACCGAACTGCCTGAAGTGTTTTCCAGACCCTAGAAACTCCCCAAAACCGTTTTTAACCGAAAAGCATATCGAAATGTCCTAAAACGCGCATCTGAACATTTTCGTGCACAGGTGCCGTAGATGCGCACGAAAATCCGTCCGGAGCCGTTTCCAGCGCCGAACTGCCTGAAGTGTTTTTCAGACCCTAGAAACTCCCCAAAACCGTTTTTAACCGAAAAGCATCTCGAGATGTCCTAAAACGCGCATCTGAACATTTTCGTGCACAGGTGCAGTAGATGCGCACGAAAATCCGTCCGGAGCCGTTTCGAGCACCGAACTGCCTGAAGTGTTTTCCAGACCCTAGAAACTCACCAAAACCGTTTTTAACCGAAAAGCATCTCGAAATATCCTAAAACGCGCATCTGAACATTTTCGTGCACAGGTGCCGTAGATGCGCACGAAAATCCGTCCGGAGCTGTTTCGAGCGCCGAACTGCCAGAAGTGTTTTCCAGACCCTAGAAACTCCCCAAAACCGTTTTTAACCGAAAAGCATCTCGAAATGTCCTAAAACGCGCATCTGAACATTTTCGTGCACAGGTGCCGTAGATGCGCACGAAAATCCGCCCGGAGCCGTTTCGATCACCGAACTGCCTGAAGTGTTTTTCAGACCCTAGAAACTCCCCAAAACCGTTTTTAACCGAAAAGCATCTCGAGATGTCCTAAAACGCGCATCTGAACATTTTCGTGCACAGGTGCAGTAGATGCGCACGAAAATCCGTCCGGAGCCGTTTCCAGCGCCGAACTGCCTGAAGTGTTTTTCAGACCCTAGAAACTCCCCAAAACCGTTTTTAACCGAAAAGCATCTCGAAATGTCCTAAAACGCGCATCTGAACATTTTCGTGCACAGGTGCCGTAGATGCGCACGAAAATCCACCCGGAGCCGTTTCGAGCACCGAAATGCCTGAAGTGTTTTCCAGACCCTAGAAACTCCCCAAAACCGTTTTTAACCGAAAAGCATCTCGAAATGTCCTAAAACGCGCATCTGAACATTTTCGTGCACAGGTGCCGTAGATGCGCACGAAAATCCGTCCGGAGCCGTTTCGAGCACCGAACTGCCTGAAGTGTTTTCCAGACCCTAGAAACTCCCCAAAACCGTTTTTAACCGAAAAGCATCTCGAAATGTCCTAAAACGCGCATCTGAACATTTTCGTGCACAGGTGCCGTAGATGCGCACGAATATCCGTCCGGAGCCGTTTCGAGCACCGAACTGCCTGAAGTGTTTTCCAGACCCTAGAAACTCCCCAAAACCGTTTTTAACCGAAAAGCATCTCGAAATGTCCTAAAACGCGCATCTGAACATTTTCGTGCACAGGTGCCGTAGATGCGCACGAAAATCCGCCCGGAGCCGTTTCGAGCACCGAACTGCCTGAAGTGTTTTCCAGACCCTAGAAACTCCCCAAAACCGTATTTAACCGAAAAGCATCTCGAAATGTCCTAAAACGCGCATCTGAACATTTTCGTGCACAGGTGCCGTAGATGCGCACGAAAATCCGTCCGGAGCCGTTTCGAGCACCGAACTGCCTGAAGTGTTTTCCAGACCCTAGAAACTCCCCAAAACCGTTTTTAACCGAAAAGCATCTCGAAATGTCCTAAAACGCGCATCCGAACATTTTCGTGCACAGGTGCCGTAGATGCGCACGAAAATCCGCCCGGAGCCGTTTCGAGCACCGAACTGCCTGAAGTGTTTTCCAGACCCTAGAAACTCCCCAAAACCGTTTTTCACCGAAAAGCATATCGAAATGTCCTAAAACGCGCCTCTGAACATTTTCGTGCACAGGTGCAGTAGATGCGCACGAAAATCCGTCCGGAGCCGTTTCCAGCGCCGAACTGCCTGAAGTGTTTTTCAGACCCTAGAAACTCCCCAAAACCGTTTTTAACCGAAAAGCATCTCGAAATGTCCTAAAACGCGCATCTGAACATTTTCGTGCACAGGTGCCGTAGATGCGCACGAAAATCCGCCCGGAGCCGTTTCGAGCACCGAACTGCCTGAAGTGTTTTCCAGACCCTAGAAACTCCCCAAAACCGTTTTTAACCGAAAAACATCTCGAAATGTCCTAAAACGCGCATCTGAACATTTTCGTGCACAGGTGCCGTAGATGCGCACGAAAATCCGCCCGGAGCCGTTTCGAGCACCGAACTGCCTGAAGTGTTTTCCAGACCCTAGAAACTCCCCAAAACCGTATTTAACCGAAAAGCATCTCGAAATGTCCTAAAACGCGCATCTGAACATTTTCGTGCACAGGTGCCGTAGATGCGCACGAAAATCCGTCCGGAGCCGTTTCGAGCACCGAACTGCCTGAAGTGTTTTCCAGACCCTAGAAACTCCCCAAAACCGTTTTTAACCGAAAAGCATCTCGAAATGTCCTAAAACGCGCATCCGAACATTTTCGTGCACAGGTGCCGTAGATGCGCACGAAAATCCGCCCGGAGCCGTTTCGAGCACCGAACTGCCTGAAGTGTTTTCCAGACCCTAGAAACTCCCCAAAACCGTTTTTCACCGAAAAGCATATCGAAATGTCCTAAAACGCGCCTCTGAACATTTTCGTGCACAGGTGCAGTAGATGCGCACGAAAATCCGTCCGGAGCCGTTTCCAGCGCCGAACTGCCTGAAGTGTTTTTCAGACCCTAGAAACTCCCCAAAACCGTTTTTAACCGAAAAGCATCTCGAAATGTCCTAAAACGCGCATCTGAACATTTTCGTGCACAGGTGCCGTAGATGCGCACGAAAATCCGCCCGGAGCCGTTTCGAGCACCGAACTGCCTGAAGTGTTTTCCAGACCCTAGAAACTCCCCAAAACCGTTTTTAACCGAAAAACATCTCGAAATGTCCTAAAACGCGCATCTGAACATTTTCGTGCACAGGTGCCGTAGATGCGCACGAAAATCCGTCCGGAGCCGTTTCGAGCACCGAACTGCCTGAAGTGTTTTCCAGACCCTAGAAACTCCCCAAAACCGTTTTTAACCGAAAAGCATCTCGAAATGTCCTAAAACGCGCATCTGAACATTTTCGTGCACAGGTGCCGTAGATGCGCACGAAAATCCGTCCGGAGCCGTTTCGAGCACCGAACTGCCTGAAGTGTTTTCCAGACCCTAGAAACTCCCCAAAACCGTTTTTAACCGAAAAGCATCTCGAAATGTCCTAAAACGCGCATCTGAACATTTTCGTGCACAGGTGCCGTAGATGCGCACGAAAATCCGCCCGGAGCCGTTTCGAGCACCGAACTGCCTGAAGTGTTTTCCAGACCCAAGAAACTCCCCAAAACCGTTTTTAACCGAAAAGCATCTCGAAATGTCCTAAAACGCGCATCTGAACATTTTCGTGCACAGGTGCTGTAGATGCGCACGAAAATCCGTCCGGAGCCGTTTCGAGCACCGAACTGCCTGAAGTGTTTTCCAGAACCTAGAAACTCCCCAAAACCGTTTTTAACCGAAAAGCATCTCGAAATGTCCTAAAACGCGCATCTGAACATTTTCGTGCACAGGTGCCGTAGATGCGCACGAAAATCCGTCCGGAGCCGTTTCGAGCACCGAACTGCCTGAAGTGTTTTCCAGACCCTAGAAATTCCCCAAAACCGTTTTTAACCGAAAAGCATCTCGAAATGTCCTAAAACGCGCATCTGAACATTTTCGTGCACAGGTGCCGTAGATGCGCACGAAAATCCGTCCGGAGCCGTTTCGAGCGCCGAACTGCCTGAAGTGTTTTCCAGACCCTAGAAACTCCCCAAAACCGTTTTTAACCGAAAAGCATCTCGAGATGTCCTAAAACGCGCCTCTGAACATTTTCGTGCACAGGTGCAGTAGATGCGCACGAAAATCCGTCCGGAGCCGTTTCCAGCGCCGAACTGCCTGAAGTGTTTTTCAGACCCTAGAAACTCCCCAAAACCGTTTTTAACCGAAAAGCATCTCGAAATGTCCTAAAACGCGCATCTGAACATTTTCGTGCACAGGTGCCGTAGATGCGCACGAATATCCGTCCGGAGCCGTTTCGAGCACCGAACTGCCTGAAGTGTTTTCCAGACCCTAGAAACTCCCCAAAACCATTTTTAACCGAAAAGCATCTCGAAATGTCCTAAAACGCGCATCTGAACATTTTCGTGCACAGGTGCCGTAGATGCGCACGAAAATCCGCCCGGAGCCGTTTCGAGCACCGAACTGCCTGAAGTGTTTTCCAGACCCTAGAAACTCCCCAAAACCGTATTTAACCGAAAAGCATCTCGAAATGTCCTAAAACGCGCATCTGAACATTTTCGTGCACAGGTGCCGTAGATGCGCACGAAAATCCGTCCGGAGCCGTTTCGAGCACCGAACTGCCTGAAGTGTTTTCCAGACCCTAGAAACTCCCCAAAACCGTTTTTAACCGAAAAGCATCTCGAAATGTCCTAAAACGCGCATCCGAACATTTTCGTGCACAGGTGCCGTAGATGCGCACGAAAATCCGCCCGGAGCCGTTTCGAGCACCGAACTGCCTGAAGTGTTTTCCAGACCCTAGAAACTCCCCAAAACCGTTTTTAACCGAAAAGCATATCGAAATGTCCTAAAACGCGCCTCTGAACATTTTCGTGCACAGGTGCAGTAGATGCGCACGAAAATCCGTCCGGAGCCGTTTCCAGCGCCGAACTGCCTGAAGTGTTTTTCAGACCCTAGAAACTCCCCAAAACCGTTTTTAACCGAAAAGCATCTCGAAATGTCCTAAAACGCGCATCTGAACATTTTCGTGCACAGGTGCCGTAGATGCGCACGAAAATCCGCCCGGAGCCGTTTCGAGCACCGAACTGCCTGAAGTGTTTTCCAGACCCTAGAAACTCCCCAAAACCGTTTTTAACCGAAAAACATCTCGAAATGTCCTAAAACGCGCATCTGAACATTTTCGTGCACAGGTGCCGTAGATGCGCACGAAAATCCGTCCGGAGCCGTTTCGAGCACCGAACTGCCTGAAGTGTTTTCCAGACCCTAGAAACTCCCCAAAACCGTTTTTAACCGAAAAACATCTCGAAATGTCCTAAAACGCGCATCTGAACATTTTCGTGCACAGGTGCCGTAGATGCGCACGAAAATCCGTCCGGAGCCGTTTCGAGCACCGAACTGCCTGAAGTGTTTTCCAGACCCTAGAAACTCCCCAAAACCGTTTTTAACCGAAAAGCATCTCGAAATGTCCTAAAACGCGCATCTGAACATTTTCGTGCACAGGTGCCGTAGATGCGCACGAAAATCCGTCCGGAGCCGTTTCGAGCACCGAACTGCCTGAAGTGTTTTCCAGACCCTAGAAACTCCCCAAAACCGTTTTTAACCGAAAAGCATCTCGAAATGTCCTAAAACGCGCATCTGAACATTTTCGTGCACAGGTGCCGTAGATGCGCACGAAAATCCGCCCGGAGCCGTTTCGAGCACCGAACTGCCTGAAGTGTTTTCCAGACCCTAGAAACTCCCCAAAACCGTTTTTAACCGAAAAGCATCTCGAAATGTCCTAAAACGCGCATCTGAACATTTTCGTGCACAGGTGCCGTAGATGCGCACGAAAATCCGTCCGGAGCCGTTTCGAGCACCGAACTGCCTGAAGTGTTTTCCAGACCCTAGAAACTCCCCAAAACCGTTTTTAACCGAAAAGCATATCGAAATGTCCTAAAACGCGCATCTGAATATTTTCGTGCACAGGTGCCGTAGATGCGCACGAAAATCCGTCCGGAGCCGTTTCCAGCGCCGAACTGCCTGAAGTGTTTTTCAGACCCTAGAAACTCCCCAAAACCGTTTCTAACCGAAAAGCATCTCGAAATGTCCTAAAACGCGCATCTGAACATTTTCATGCACAGGTGCCGTAGAAGCGCACGAAAATCCGTCCGGAGCCGTTTCGAGCACCGAACTGTCTGAAGTGTTTTCCAGACCCTAGAAACTCCCCAAAACCGTTTTTAACCGAAAAGCATCTCGAAATGTCCTAAAACGCGCATCTGAACATTTTCGTGCACAGGTGCCGTAGATGCGCACGAAAATCCGTCCGGAGCCGTTTCCAACGCCGAACTGCCTGAAGTGTTTTCCAGACCCTAGAAACTCCCCAAAACCGTCTTTAACCGAAAAGCACCTCGAAATGTCCTAAAACGCGCATCTGAACATTTTCGTGCACAGGTGCCGTAGATGCGCACAAAAATCCGTCCGGACCCGTTTCGAGCACCGAACTGCCTGAAGTGTTTTCCAGACCCTAGAAACTCCCCAAAACCGTCTTTAACCGAAAAGCACCTCGAAATGACCTAAAACGCGCATTTGAACATTTTCGTGCACAGGTGCCGTAGATGCGCACAAAAATCCGTCCGGAGCCGTTTCGAGCACCGAACTGCCTGAAGTGTTTTCCAGACCCTAGAAACTCCCCAAAACCGTTTTTAACCGAGAAGCATCTCGAAATGTCCTAAAACGCGCATCTGAACATTTTCGTGCACAGGTGCCGTCGATGCGCACGAAAACCCGTCCGGAGACGTTTCCAGCGCCGAACTGCCTGAAGCGTTTTCCAGACCCTAGAAACTCCCCAAAACCGTTTTTAACCAAGAAGCATCTCGAAATGTCCTAAAACGCGCATCTAAACATTTTCGTGCACAGGTGCCGTCGATGCGCACGAAAACCCGTCCGGAGCCGTTTCCAGCGCTGAACTGCCTGAAGCGTTTTCCAGACCCTAGAAACTCCCCAAAACCGTTTTTAACCGAGAAGCATCTCGAAATGTCCTAAAACGCGCATCTGAACATTTTCGTGCACAGGTGCCGTAGATGCGCACGAAAATCCGTCCGGAGCCGTTTCCAGCGCCAAGTGCCTGAAGTGTTTTCCGGACCCTAGAAACTCCCCAAAACCGTTTTTAACCGAAAAGCATCTCGAAATGTCCTAAAACGCGCATCCGAACATTTTCGTGCACAGGTGCCGTAGATGCGCACGAAAATCCGCCCGGAGCCGTTTCGAGCACCGAACTGCCTGAAGTGTTTTCCAGACCCTAGAAACTCCCCAAAACCGTTTTTAACCGAAAAGCATATCGAAATGTCCTAAAACGCGCCTCTGAACATTTTCGTGCACAGGTGCAGTAGATGCGCACGAAAATCCGTCCGGAGCCGTTTCCAGCGCCGAACTGCCTGAAGTGTTTTTCAGACCCTAGAAACTCCCCAAAACCGTTTTTAACCGAAAAGCATCTCGAAATGTCCTAAAACGCGCATCTGAACATTTTCGTGCACAGGTGCCGTAGATGCGCACGAAAATCCGCCCGGAGCCGTTTCGAGCACCGAACTGCCTGAAGTGTTTTCCAGACCCTAGAAACTCCCCAAAACCGTTTTTAACCGAAAAACATCTCGAAATGTCCTAAAACGCGCATCTGAACATTTTCGTGCACAGGTGCCGTAGATGCGCACGAAAATCCGTCCGGAGCCGTTTCGAGCACCGAACTGCCTGAAGTGTTTTCCAGACCCTAGAAACTCCCCAAAACCGTTTTTAACCGAAAAGCATCTCGAAATGTCCTAAAACGCGCATCTGAACATTTTCGTGCACAGGTGCCGTAGATGCGCACGAAAATCCGTCCGGAGCCGTTTCGAGCACCGAACTGCCTGAAGTGTTTTCCAGACCCTAGAAACTCCCCAAAACCGTTTTTAACCGAAAAGCATCTCGAAATGTCCTAAAACGCGCATCTGAACATTTTCGTGCACAGGTGCCGTAGATGCGCACGAAAATCCGCCCGGAGCCGTTTCGAGCACCGAACTGCCTGAAGTGTTTTCCAGACCCAAGAAACTCCCCAAAACCGTTTTTAACCGAAAAGCATCTCGAAATGTCCTAAAACGCGCATCTGAACATTTTCGTGCACAGGTGCCGTAGATGCGCACGAAAATCCGTCCGGAGCCGTTTCGAGCACCGAACTGCCTGAAGTGTTTTCCAGAACCTAGAAACTCCCCAAAACCGTTTTTAACCGAAAAGCATCTCGAAATGTCCTAAAACGCGCATCTGAACATTTTCGTGCACAGGTGCCGTAGATGCGCACGAAAATCCGTCCGGAGCCGTTTCGAGCACCGAACTGCCTGAAGTGTTTTCCAGACCCTAGAAATTCCCCAAAACCGTTTTTAACCGAAAAGCATCTCGAAATGTCCTAAAACGCGCATCTGAACATTTTCGTGCACAGGTGCCGTAGATGCGCACGAAAATCCGTCCGGAGCCGTTTCGAGCGCCGAACTGCCTGAAGTGTTTTCCAGACCCTAGAAACTCCCCAAAACCGTTTTTAACCGAAAAGCATCTCGAGATGTCCTAAAACGCGCCTCTGAACATTTTCGTGCACAGGTGCAGTAGATGCGCACGAAAATCCGTCCGGAGCCGTTTCCAGCGCCGAACTGCCTGAAGTGTTTTTCAGACCCTAGAAACTCCCCAAAACCGTTTTTAACCGAAAAGCATCTCGAAATGTCCTAAAACGCGCATCTGAACATTTTCGTGCACAGGTGCCGTAGATGCGCACGAATATCCGTCCGGAGCCGTTTCGAGCACCGAACTGCCTGAAGTGTTTTCCAGACCCTAGAAACTCCCCAAAACCGTTTTTAACCGAAAAGCATCTCGAAATGTCCTAAAACGCGCATCTGAACATTTTCGTGCACAGGTGCCGTAGATGCGCACGAAAATCCGTCCGGAGCCGTTTCCAGCGCCAAGTGCCTGAAGTGTTTTCCGGACCCTAGAAACTCCCCAAAACCGTTTTTAACCGAAAAGCATCTCGAAATGTCCTAAAACGCGCATCCGAACATTTTCGTGCACAGGTGCCGTAGATGCGCACGAAAATCCGCCCGGAGCCGTTTCGAGCACCGAACTGCCTGAAGTGTTTTCCAGACCCTAGAAACTCCCCAAAACCGTTTTTAACCGAAAAGCATATCGAAATGTCCTAAAACGCGCCTCTGAACATTTTCGTGCACAGGTGCAGTAGATGCGCACGAAAATCCGTCCGGAGCCGTTTCCAGCGCCGAACTGCCTGAAGTGTTTTTCAGACCCTAGAAACTCCCCAAAACCGTTTTTAACCGAAAAGCATCTCGAAATGTCCTAAAACGCGCATCTGAACATTTTCGTGCACAGGTGCCGTAGATGCGCACGAAAATCCGCCCGGAGCCGTTTCGAGCACCGAACTGCCTGAAGTGTTTTCCAGACCCTAGAAACTCCCCAAAACCGTTTTTAACCGAAAAACATCTCGAAATGTCCTAAAACGCGCATCTGAACATTTTCGTGCACAGGTGCCGTAGATGCGCACGAAAATCCGTCCGGAGCCGTTTCGAGCACCGAACTGCCTGAAGTGTTTTCCAGACCCTAGAAACTCCCCAAAACCGTTTTTAACCGAAAAACATCTCGAAATGTCCTAAAACGCGCATCTGAACATTTTCGTGCACAGGTGCCGTAGATGCGCACGAAAATCCGTCCGGAGCCGTTTCGAGCACCGAACTGCCTGAAGTGTTTTCCAGACCCTAGAAACTCCCCAAAACCGTTTTTAACCGAAAAGCATCTCGAAATGTCCTAAAACGCGCATCTGAACATTTTCGTGCACAGG
Organism: Umbellularia californica; assembly: GCA_028538565.1. NCBI lineage: Eukaryota > Viridiplantae > Streptophyta > Magnoliopsida > Laurales > Lauraceae > Umbellularia > Umbellularia californica. Next base: position 52,905,447 of record JAPQWN010000006.1, on the reverse strand, counting down.
TGCCGTAGATGCGCACGAAAATCCGTCCGGAGCCGTTTCGAGCACCGAACTGCCTGAAGTGTTTTCCAGACCCTAGAAACTCCCCAAAACCGTTTTTAACCGAAAAGCATCTCGAAATGTCCTAAAACGCGCATCTGAACATTTTCGTGCACAGGTGCCGTAGATGCGCACGAAAATCCGCCCGGAGCCGTTTCGAGCACCGAACTGCCTGAAGTGTTTTCCAGACCCTAGAAACTCCCCAAAACCGTTTTTAACCGAAAAGCATCTCGAAATGTCCTAAAACGCGCATCTGAACATTTTCGTGCACAGGTGCCGTAGATGCGCACGAAAATCCGTCCGGAGCCGTTTCGAGCACCGAACTGCCTGAAGTGTTTTCCAGACCCTAGAAACTCCCCAAAACCGTTTTTAACCGAAAAGCATATCGAAATGTCCTAAAACGCGCATCTGAATATTTTCGTGCACAGGTGCCGTAGATGCGCACGAAAATCCGTCCGGAGCCGTTTCCAGCGCCGAACTGCCTGAAGTGTTTTTCAGACCCTAGAAACTCCCCAAAACCGTTTCTAACCGAAAAGCATCTCGAAATGTCCTAAAACGCGCATCTGAACATTTTCATGCACAGGTGCCGTAGAAGCGCACGAAAATCCGTCCGGAGCCGTTTCGAGCACCGAACTGTCTGAAGTGTTTTCCAGACCCTAGAAACTCCCCAAAACCGTTTTTAACCGAAAAGCATCTCGAAATGTCCTAAAACGCGCATCTGAACATTTTCGTGCACAGGTGCCGTAGATGCGCACGAAAATCCGTCCGGAGCCGTTTCCAACGCCGAACTGCCTGAAGTGTTTTCCAGACCCTAGAAACTCCCCAAAACCGTCTTTAACCGAAAAGCACCTCGAAATGTCCTAAAACGCGCATCTGAACATTTTCGTGCACAGGTGCCGTAGATGCGCACAAAAATCCGTCCGGACCCGTTTCGAGCACCGAACTGCCTGAAGTGTTTTCCAGACCCTAGAAACTCCCCAAAACCGTCTTTAACCGAAAAGCACCTCGAAATGACCTAAAACGCGCATTTGAACATTTTCGTGCACAGGTGCCGTAGATGCGCACAAAAATCCGTCCGGAGCCGTTTCGAGCACCGAACTGCCTGAAGTGTTTTCCAGACCCTAGAAACTCCCCAAAACCGTTTTTAACCGAGAAGCATCTCGAAATGTCCTAAAACGCGCATCTGAACATTTTCGTGCACAGGTGCCGTCGATGCGCACGAAAACCCGTCCGGAGACGTTTCCAGCGCCGAACTGCCTGAAGCGTTTTCCAGACCCTAGAAACTCCCCAAAACCGTTTTTAACCAAGAAGCATCTCGAAATGTCCTAAAACGCGCATCTAAACATTTTCGTGCACAGGTGCCGTCGATGCGCACGAAAACCCGTCCGGAGCCGTTTCCAGCGCTGAACTGCCTGAAGCGTTTTCCAGACCCTAGAAACTCCCCAAAACCGTTTTTAACCGAGAAGCATCTCGAAATGTCCTAAAACGCGCATCTGAACATTTTCGTGCACAGGTGCCGTAGATGCGCACGAAAATCCGTCCGGAGCCGTTTCCAGCGCCAAGTGCCTGAAGTGTTTTCCGGACCCTAGAAACTCCCCAAAACCGTTTTTAACCGAAAAGCATCTCGAAATGTCCTAAAACGCGCATCTGAACATTTTCGTGCAAAGGTGCCGTAGATGCGCACGAAAATCCGTCCGGAGCCGTTTCGAGCGCCGAACTGCCTGAAGTGTTTTCCAGACACTAGAAACTGCCGAAAACCGTTTTTAACCGAAAAGCATCTCGAAATGTCCTAAAACGCGCATCTGAACATTTTCGTGCACAGGTGCCGTAGATGCGCACGAAAATCCGTCCGGAGCCGTTTCGAGCGCCGAACTGCCTGAAGTGTTTTCCAGACCCTAGAAACTGCCGAAAACCGTTTTTAACCGAAAAGCATCTCGAAATGTCCTAAAACGCGCATCTGAACATTTTCGTGCACAAGTGCCGTAGATGCGCACGAAAATCCGTCCGGAGCCGTTTCCAGCGCCGAACTGCCTGAAGTGTGTTCCAGACCCTAGAAACTCCCAAAACCGTTTCTAACCGAAAAGCATCTCGAAATGTCCTAAAACGCGCATCTGAACATTTTCATGCACAGGTGCCGTAGAAGCGCACGAAAATCCGTCCGGAACCGTTTCGAGCACCGAACTGTCTGAAGTGTTTTCCAGACCCTAGAAACTCCCCAAAACCGTTTTTAACCGAAAAGCATCTCGAAATGTCCTAAAACGCGCATCTGAACATTTTCGTGCACAGGTGCCGTAGATGCGCACGAAAATCCGTCCGGAGCCGTTTCCAACGCCGAACTGCCTGAAGTGTTTTCCAGACCCTAGAAACTCCCCAAAACCGTTTTTAACCGAAAAGCATCTCGAAATGTCCTAAAACGCGCATCTGAACATTTTCGTGCACAGGTGCCGTAGATGCGCACGAAAATCCGTCCGGAGCCGTTTCCAGCGCCGAACTGCCTGAAGTGTTTTCCAGACCCTAGAAACTCCCCAAAACCGTTTTTAACCGAAAAGCATCTCGAAATGTCCTAAAACGCGCATCTGAACATTTTCGTGCACAGGTGCCGTAGATGCGCACGAAAATCCGTCCGGAGCCGTTTCGAGCGCCGAACTGCCTGAAGTGTTTTCCAGACCCTAGAAACTGCCGAAAACCGTTTTTAACCGAAAAGCATCTCGAAATGTCCTAAAACGCGCATCTGAACATTTTCGTGCACAAGTGCCGTAGATGCGCACGAAAATCCGTCCGGAGCCGTTTCCAGCGCCGAACTGCCTGAAGTGTGTTCCAGACCCTAGAAACTCCCAAAACCGTTTCTAACCGAAAAGCATCTCGAAATGTCCTAAAACGCGCATCTGAACATTTTTTTTTTTTTGAAGAGTAAGTTTGTTCTTCATTTTCTCAGAAAAATATTGTACAAGATGGAAGGCTAATATCAGAAAGATTATAGCCTCTACCAGAAGGGGCATACCCCTTTCTTACAAATCAAAGGAATTCCTAATAAAGGCAAAAGCAAACAAGAGTTGTCAACGAATGTTTACATTGAGAGAATTGTACAAAATATCAATGTTATCAATATTCATCATTTGAGGCCCTGATAATTTGCTGATAACTTGGCTGAAACGAACAGTAGACGGATGGAGACAAGAAAAGCTGACTTGATCAAAACAAGTAACCAAAGTATGAAGCCTTCTCGCCTGGAATCGCATTTGCCATTGAGACTGATCTGGGTGCAGAATTATTTGTTGCAATGAAGCATCGGTTTCGATGGTGATGGGAATAGCATCCGCTGGAACAAGCTGCATAAGTTGGTAGACACCATCATAGTGAGGAAGCATTGACACCCGCTGTCCCTTTAAAGGCTGATGAATATCACGCCATAAAATGCCAACGAATACCTGATGAATTGTGGCTAATGAAAGCCTCCACCCATGGACTCTATCACTAACCAAATTCCTGCTGATAACATGATCGACTGTAGGCACATTCCAATGACACTGAATATCGTTCGGTAAGCTGATGCCAAGATACACAATTTTAATTGTGACAACCTGAACAATGAGTTGTACCAATGTCCCACTGGATCTAGCTGTTGCCCTGAAAATTCTTGCATTGCGCTCAGCCCACACATGCCACACATAAGCATTAAAGAGTAGTTTCCCAAGAGTATCTACACCCGCACACTGCAAAGGAAGTCGAGAGAGAACAGAGTCTAATAGCTCCTGAACAGTAGAGCACTGAACCGGTAGCAAATTTAATTGAGAGAGCAGTACGTTCCAAACCTCTTGAGTATATGGACAGTGAATAATGAGATGTGTAGCTGATTCCCATGTGCAGTCACAAAGGACGCAACAAGTATCACAATCAACATTTCGTTGTAATAGAAAATCCTTGGTCTTGAGGCGACCATGAAATAACATCCAAGCACAAATAGAATGCTTTTTAATGCACCCTGTAAACCATATTGCAGCTGTCCAATTTAGCTGCTGGGTTGGAGTGTTGCATAGAAAGTTGTAGGCAGACTTTAAAGTGAAATTCCCCTTCTCTTCAAGTGTCCAAACAATTTCATCATCAAACATACTCCATGGTTGAGTCTCATTAGGAATAAGGTGAAATATATCTATCAGGGCATTTGATGTAGGAGGTGGAAACTGCCAACAACCATGATGGATGAATCGACTAACCCTTATATCAGCGCCTAAGCCCAGATCATACACAGCTCGAGATCCATAAAAGTCCCAAAGGCGGCCCCCTCGAAGCCATGGGTCAGACCAGAATTCCGTGGCTTGCCCGTTACCAATCAAAAATCGGATATGGGGAAGAGCCAACTGGCGGAGAGCTAAGATACCTTTCCAACCCCAAGATGCTGATTTTGGAGTGGAAACATCCCAGAAGGACTGGCCTTTCAAATATTTTGCATTGACCCAGATATTCCAGCAAGTGTTTTTGTTGCTAACAACGTTCCAGACCTGTCTTAACAATGCTGCCTTTGCAAGGCCAGCAAGAGATCGCACACCTAAGCCTCCCACAGTGACAGGCTGGCATATAGAACTCCAGGCAATAGGGTGGATATAAGAAGAAGACCAGCAATTCCAGAAAAAGTCTCGGATCTGTCTGTCTAGAGCATGTACTGTTGCTTGAGGGAGGAGGAAGACAGATGTCCAAAATAAATGAAATGATGATAGAGTGGACCTGATCAATTCCAATCGACCAGCATATGAGATCACCTTTGCTTTCCAGCCAGATAACCGTTGTTGCACTTTGGCAAGAAGAGGTTGACAGTCATTGAAGCTTAACTTTTTGGAAGAGAGAGGAAGCCCGAGATATCTGATGGGAAGGTCTCCTTTTCTAATATGAAGCATAGAAGAAATAGCAAGCTGAACATCCTCATTGCAATTGGCAAAGAAAATAGCACTCTTCAGCCAGCTGACTCCAAGCCCTGTAAATTCTCGAAAATGGTGAAGGAAGTGCTTGAGATTAGCTGCAGCACACGTGGTAGCTTTACTAAATACCAGCAGATCATCAGCAAACAACAAGTGAGATATGATGACATCCTTTTTCACAAAAGGAGATGGGATCAAATTGCTAGAGGCATATTGATTCATCATAATAGAGAAAAACTCCATAACTATAGCAAAAAGGTAAGGGGATAAAGGGCAGCCTTGTCTCAAACCACGAGTACCTCTAAAGAACCCCTCTGCAGCACCATTAACCAATACGGAGAACATTGCTCCTGATACACATTCCATAAGCAGTTTGATAACATGTGCTGGGAATCGCAGACACCGAAGAGCAGCCTCCAAAAAATCCCAACGAACACTATCATATGCTTTGGCAAGATCAAGCTTAATGCACATTCTTGGAACACCTTTCTCGATATGAAAATTATGGATCAAGTCATGAGCAAGGAGAATATTATCAGTGATGCTTCTACCAGGCACAAAGGCTGATTGCATTGGACCCACAATTTTGGCAATGAGAGGTTTCAACCGCTTCACCAGAATTCGACTGATAATTTTATACAACTCATTTGTCAGAGCAATTGGACGAAATTTGTCAGGAGAGCTTGGATTTTCAGATTTAGGCACCAACACAATGAAAGTGTGCTTCAGCTGTTTCAACATAGAGCCATGTTTAAAGAAATCTGTGATAGCAGCACACACATCCTCACCTATGATTGGCCAGCACACTTTGAAAAAATGAGCATTGAAGCCATCAGGTCCAGGTGCTTTATTAGGATTAGCTGCCCGAATGACATCTTCAATTTCAGAGATTGTAACAGGGTGCATGAGAGACAAAGCATCTTCATCAGATAGAACCCCAGGAGGACAGATCTGAGATAAATCAGGATCTTGAGACTGCACTTCTGGTCCAAGAATATTTTGGAAATGAGAGACAAACACTGCAGAAATTCCTGAAGGATCAGTGTAGACGGTGTCGGTACCATCAGTAATCTGAGAAATATAAGCTTGCGACTGTCGTTTCTTCATAAGTCGATAAAAATACTTTGAGTTACTATCACCCAAATTCACTGCCAATTCACGAGCACGTTGCTTATACATACTCTCCGCAGCCCGAAGTAAGGTATCAAGCTCACTTTTAGCCACACGGATTTGTTCATGGATAAACAGTTGACTGGAGTCATGTGCTAACAGCTTTTGCAAATTCTCTAAATGTAGAGAAGCTTCTGAAACCTTTAATGGGATGGAGCCCTGGGATTTCTTCCATTCAATGAGGCGCTCTTTTAGGAGTTTAAGCTTGCGGACAACAACAAAGAGTGGAGTGCCAGAAATATTCGTGTCCCATGCATCTCTGACTATGTGGAAAAAACCCGGAAGCTTTGCCCAGAAATTATAATACCTGAACGGAGCTTTAATATGTGATCTCTTATGCACAGTGAGCATAATCGGAGAATGATCAGACAGTCCTGGCATCAAAATGTCTCCCTTGAAAGGGTTGGACTGAAGAAAGCTTGTATTAACCAGAATCCGATCCAGTTTACATTCAATTCGCGAAGCTCCAAAGCTAGAATTAGACCATGTGAAAGGAGATCCTGTTAAGTTGAGATCAAGGAGACCTGCAGCATTAATACAATCATTAAATTCAATTAGGCCCCTGGCTTTTGGAATAGCACCTCCAACCTTTTCATGAACCCAGCGGACAGTATTAAAGTCACCAGCAACAATCCACGGCAAGGCAGTACTCGCCATGTCACAAATACTCTTCCATAAAACTCTGCGTTGCAAATAATCATTAAACCCATAGCAAGCTGAAAGCAAGAAATGCTCATTCCCATACATTATGTCACAGTGTATACATTGGGCAGATGTTGCAGTAACTGTAACCTGAATCAGTCTAGGATTCCACATCACCCATATGCGTGCAGACAAGCCAGCACTGATATTAGAGCACTCCCTCCACCCATTAGGCACAATTGAATTCACAAGATAGTGGTAAGAAGTCTGTTTTATCTTTGGTTCTATCAGAACCACCAAAGCAAGCTGCAATTGTCTGATTTTATGCTTGATATCAGCATGCATCGAAGTCCTGTTAAGACCTCTCACATTCCAAATAAGAATAGTCATTTTGAACCAGTGTTAAGGAGTGCTCGCTCCTTGATGACGATCCCAGATGAGCCATGTTTCTTCTTAGGTCCAAGACCCTGTTGTTTCCCTCGAGCTCCAGATTGATGAGAAAGATGGGCGTTGGCATTGCTCTGACCTGCAGTGTTTGGACCGTGACCAGAGTCATCAAGAACTAAGGCCGTAGTTGTAGCTAATTCAGCAGCTCCAACTGTAGAGTCCCCTTCAAGATTTGATAAGCTTAGGAATCGATTTGAGTCCACATTAATACTCTGATCATGAGTTTTTGGAGGGCTGGATGGATGCGTTGTAGGCGAAGGAATTCTATCAGCAGAAGTCTTTCCTTTAACGACATGCCACTGATCAGCAACAGGTGGGTCATGCTGCGCTTTTTCATGAAATGGGTCACGCTGCACTGTTTCTTGAATCACATGGCTGTTAGCATGATGCACGTGGCTGTTAGCATGATGCACGTGGCTGTTAGCATGCACATCCCCAATGGACGTGTCCTCCTGAATGTTACCAGCAACAACACTTGGGTTGTCTACTGTAGGTTTATGTTTTGGAACCCACACCTGTTTTGGTTTACGCTTTTCAGCTTGGAATGGACATGTGCTTTCACCATGAGTAAACGTCTTGCATTGTTTGCATGGGTGTGGTTTCCAAGAATATTCAATTCTTTGAATAATAGTTTTCTCCTTATATTTCATACGAAGCTCAGTAGGAAACTCAGCATCAACACCAACTTCCACACAGATTCTAGCAAAAGCATATCGAGTGCCAGTTGCAGTCGCATGATCCATACATATAGGGTTTCCGATAACACTTGCAATTTTGCTAAGAGCAGAAGAAGTTCGAAAGCAAAAATTCAAATTAGGAAGACGAACCCATATAGGTATAGTTTCGAGATTATCCCGATACATGGAGATGTCCGCAGTCCAGCGCCTCAAGATTAATGGCCTGCCATCAGGGACCTTCATCAAGAATCTGCTGTCCTACATCATAAGAGTTAAATTTAAATAGAAAGAACCCATCTGCCATAGGAATAATATCCAGATCGTTCACCCGCCAGGCTTTGGAAAGGCTTGATCTAATGTCAGGTATAGAAGGGGAGTTTCCAATGAAATACCCAACAAGAGCATTCCCCCAGTTCTGGATCGCTGCAGATGAGTCTTCCTCATCAAACTCAATATGATGGTGTGGATCTGTTGATGGGTTGGAATGGCGATGCAGATCTCTTGATCGATCAGTGCGATTTTGAAATAACGATGACCATGTCTCAGTCGTTTTAATAGGCTGCACCCCGTTCAGATCCAAGGACGATCCGGGATCAGCGTTGATTTGAGCATTCGAGATTTTCGGATCTGAGATCTCATGAGCGTTGCCGATGGCCGGAGGGGACAGCAAGGTCGTAGTCAACTCATCATCAGAAAGAATATGACCAATAGTTTTTTCCACTTGTAAGATATGTTGACGCCGTTCCTCATCAGAGGGGGAACAGTCCAAGGAAAGAATGGTGGCAGCACGCTGAGCAGAAGCCTTTTTATCATCAGCGATTCGAATCTTGGCCTCGAGGATCAGATCTCGAGGAACGTCACACGGGATGGATGCTTCCTGTTTTTTCTTTATGATCGACTTCAAAAGAGAGATCTTAACAGATCGATCATCAGCAAAAGATAAAAGCAGACGGATCTGCTCTGATAAAGAAGTAGGGTGAGAGGGATCAGAAGGAATGGAGGCTGATCCTCCATCCATGCTGAAACGCCAACCAGCAAGGAGCAGAAGAAGCCAAAATCGCCAGAGAGGAAGAGAGGAGAGAAAAAATAAAGATATTTTCATGCACAGGTGCCGTAGAAGCGCACGAAAATCCGTCCGGAACCGTTTCGAGCACCGAACTGTCTGAAGTGTTTTCCAGACCCTAGAAACTCCCCAAAACCGTTTTTAACCGAAAAGCATCTCGAAATGTCCTAAAACGCGCATCTGAACATTTTCGTGCACAGGTGCCGTAGATGCGCACGAAAATCCGTCCGGAGCCGTTTCCAACGCCGAACTGCCTGAAGTGTTTTCCAGACCCTAGAAACTCCCCAAAACCGTTTTTAACCGAAAAGCATCTCGAAATGTCCTAAAACGCGCATCCGAACATTTTCGTGCACAGGTGCCGTAGATGCGCACGAAAATCCGCCCGGAGCCGTTTCGAGCACCGAACTGCCTGAAGTGTTTTCCAGACCCTAGAAACTCCCCAAAACCGTTTTTAACCGAAAAGCATATCGAAATGTCCTAAAACGCGCCTCTGAACATTTTCGTGCACAGGTGCAGTAGATGCGCACGAAAATCCGTCCGGAGCCGTTTCCAGCGCCGAACTGCCTGAAGTGTTTTTCAGACCCTAGAAACTCCCCAAAACCGTTTTTAACCGAAAAGCATCTCGAAATGTCCTAAAACGCGCATCTGAACATTTTCGTGCACAGGTGCCGTAGATGCGCACGAAAATCCGCCCGGAGCCGTTTCGAGCACCGAACTGCCTGAAGTGTTTTCCAGACCCTAGAAACTCCCCAAAACCGTTTTTAACCGAAAAACATCTCGAAATGTCCTAAAACGCGCATCTGAACATTTTCGTGCACAGGTGCAGTAGATGCGCACGAAAATCCGTCCGGAGCCGTTTCCAGCGCCGAACTGCCTGAAGTGTTTTTCAGACCCTAGAAACTCCCCAAAACCGTTTTTAACCGAAAAGCATCTCGAAATGTCCTAAAACGCGCATCTGAACATTTTCGTGCACAGGTGCCGTAGATGCGCACGAAAATCCGCCCGGAGCCGTTTCGAGCACCGAACTGCCTGAAGTGTTTTCCAGACCCAAGAAACTCCCCAAAACCGTTTTTAACCGAAAAGCATCTCGAAATGTCCTAAAACGCGCATCTGAACATTTTCGTGCACAGGTGCCGTAGATGCGCACGAAAATCCGTCCGGAGCCGTTTCGAGCACCGAACTGCCTGAAGTGTTTTCCAGAACCTAGAAACTCCCCAAAACCGTTTTTAACCGAAAAGCATCTCGAAATGTCCTCAAACGCGCATCTGAACATTTTCGTGCACAGGTGCCGTAGATGCGCACGAAAATCCGTCCGGAGCCGTTTCGAGCACCGAACTGCCTGAAGTGTTTTCCAGACCCTAGAAATTCCCCAAAACCGTTTTTAACCGAAAAGCATCTCGAAATGTCCTAAAACGCGCATCTGAACATTTTCGTGCACAGGTGCCGTAGATGCGCACGAAAATCCGTCCGGAGCCGTTTCGAGCGCCGAACTGCCTGAAGTGTTTTCCAGACCCTAGAAACTCCCCAAAACCGTTTTTAACCGAAAAGCATCTCGAGATGTCCTAAAACGCGCCTCTGAACATTTTCGTGCACAGGTGCAGTAGATGCGCACGAAAATCCGTCCGGAGCCGTTTCCAGCGCCGAACTGCCTGAAGTGTTTTTCAGACCCTAGAAACTCCCCAAAACCGTTTTTAACCGAAAAGCATCTCGAAATGTCCTAAAACGCGCATCTGAACATTTTCGTGCACAGGTGCCGTAGATGCGCACGAATATCCGTCCGGAGCCGTTTCGAGCACCGAACTGCCTGAAGTGTTTTCCAGACCCTAGAAACTCCCCAAAACCGTTTTTAACCGAAAAGCATCTCGAAATGTCCTAAAACGCGCATCTGAACATTTTCGTGCACAGGTGCCGTAGATGCGCACGAAAATCCGCCCGGAGCCGTTTCGAGCACCGAACTGCCTGAAGTGTTTTCCAGACCCTAGAAACTCCCCAAAACCGTATTTAACCGAAAAGCATCTCGAAATGTCCTAAAACGCGCATCTGAACATTTTCGTGCACAGGTGCCGTAGATGCGCACGAAAATCCGTCCGGAGCCGTTTCGAGCACCGAACTGCCTGAAGTGTTTTCCAGACCCTAGAAACTCCCCAAAACCGTTTTTAACCGAAAAGCATCTCGAAATGTCCTAAAACGCGCATCCGAACATTTTCGTGCACAGGTGCCGTAGATGCGCACGAAAATCCGCCCGGAGCCGTTTCGAGCACCGAACTGCCTGAAGTGTTTTCCAGACCCTAGAAACTCCCCAAAACCGTTTTTAACCGAAAAGCATATCGAAATGTCCTAAAACGCGCCTCTGAACATTTTCGTGCACAGGTGCAGTAGATGCGCACGAAAATCCGTCCGGAGCCGTTTACAGCGCCGAACTGCCTGAAGTGTTTTTCAGACCCTAGAAACTCCCCAAAACCGTTTTTAACCGAAAAGCATCTCGAAATGTCCTAAAACGCGCATCTGAACATTTTCGTGCACAGGTGCCGTAGAAGCGCACGAAAATCCGCCCGGAGCCGTTTCGAGCACCGAACTGCCTGAAGTGTTTTCCAGACCCTAGAAACTCCCCAAAACCGTTTTTAACCGAAAAACATCTCGAAATGTCCTAAAACGCGCATCTGAACATTTTCGTGCACAGGTGCCGTAGATGCGCACGAAAATCCGTCCGGAGCCGTTTCGAGCACCGAACTGCCTGAAGTGTTTTCCAGACCCTAGAAACTCCCCAAAACCGTTTTTAACCGAAAAACATCTCGAAATGTCCTAAAACGCGCATCTGAACATTTTCGTGCACAGGTGCCGTAGATGCGCACGAAAATCCGTCCGGAGCCGTTTCGAGCACCGAACTGCCTGAAGTGTTTTCCAGACCCTAGAAACTCCCCAAAACCGTATTTAACCGAAAAGCATCTCGAAATGTCCTAAAACGCGCATCTGAACATTTTCGTGCACAGGTGCCGTAGATGCGCACGAAAATCAGCCCGGAGCCGTTTCGAGCACCGAACTGCCTGAAGTGTTTTCCAGACCCTAGAAACTCCCCAAAACCGTTTTTAACCGAAAAGCATATCGAAATGTCCTAAAACGCGCATCTGAACATTTTCGTGCACAGGTGCCGTAGATGCGCACGAAAATCCGTCCGGAGCCGTTTCCAGCGCCGAACTGCCTGAAGTGTTTTTCAGACCCTAGAAACTCCCCAAAACCGTTTTTAACCGAAAAGCATCTCGAGATGTCCTAAAACGCGCATCTGAACATTTTCGTGCACAGGTGCAGTAGATGCGCACGAAAATCCGTCCGGAGCCGTTTCCAGCGCCGAACTGCCTGAAGTGTTTTCCAGACCCTAGAAACTCCCCAAAACCGTTTTTAACCGAAAAGCATCTCGAAATGTCCTAAAACGCGCATCTGAACATTTTCGTGCACAGGTGCCGTAGATGCGCACGAAAATCCGTCCGGAGCCGTTTCGAGCACCGAACTGCCTGAAGTGTTTTCCAGACCCTAGAAACTCACCAAAACCGTTTTTAACCGAAAAGCATCTCGAAATATCCTAAAACGCGCATCGGAACATTTTCGTGCACAGGTGCCGTAGATGCGCACGAAAATCCGTCCGGAGCTGTTTCGAGCGCCGAACTGCCAGAAGTGTTTTCCAGACCCTAGAAACTCCCCAAAACCGTTTTTAACCGAAAAGCATCTCGAAATGTCCTAAAACGCGCATCTGAACATTTTCGTGCACAGGTGCGGTAGATGCGCACGAAAATCCGCCCGGAGCCGTTTCGAGCACCGAACTGCCTGAAGTGTTTTTCAGACCCTAGAAACTCCCCAAAACCGTTTTTAACCGAAAAGCATCTCGAGATGTCCTAAAACGCGCATCTGAACATTTTCGTGCACAGGTGCAGTAGATGCGCACGAAAATCCGTCCGGAGCCGTTTCCAGCGCCGAACTGCCTGAAGTGTTTTTCAGACCCTAGAAACTCCCCAAAACCGTTTTTAACCGAAAAGCATCTCGAAATGTCCTAAAACGCGCATCTGAACATTTTCGTGCACAGGTGCCGTAGATGCGCACGAAAATCCACCCGGAGCCGTTTCGAGCACCGAACTGCCTGAAGTGTTTTCCAGACCCTAGAAACTCCCCAAAACCGTATTTAACCGAAAAGCATCTCGAAATGTCCTAAAACGCGCATCTGAACATTTTCGTGCACAGGTGCCGTAGATGCGCACGAAAATCCGCCCGGAGCCGTTTCGAGCACCGAACTGCCTGAAGTGTTTTCCAGACCCTAGAAACTCCCCAAAACCGTATTTAACCGAAAAGCATCTCGAAATGTCCTAAAACGCGCATCTGAACATTTTCGTGCACAGGTGCCGTAGATGCGCACGAAAATCCGTCCGGAGCCGTTTCGAGCACCGAACTGCCTGAAGTGTTTTCCAGACCCTAGAAACTCCCCAAAACCGTTTTTAACCGAAAAGCATCTCGAAATGTCCTAAAACGCGCATCCGAACATTTTCGTGCACAGGTGCCGTAGATGCGCAAGAAAATCCGCCCGGAGCCGTTTCGAGCACCGAACTGCCTGAAGTGTTTTCCAGACCCTAGAAACTCCCCAAAACCGTTTTTAACCGAAAAGCATATCGAAATGTCCTAAAACGCGCCTCTGAACATTTTCGTGCACAGGTGCAGTAGATGCGCACGAAAATCCGTCCGGAGCCGTTTCCAGCGCCGAACTGCCTGAAGTGTTTTTCAGACCCTAGAAACTCCCCAAAACCGTTTTTAACCGAAAAGCATCTCGAAATGTCCTAAAACGCGCATCTGAACATTTTCGTGCACAGGTGCCGTAGATGCGCACGAAAATCCGCCCGGAGCCGTTTCGAGCATCGAACTGCCTGAAGTGTTTTCCAGACCCTAGAAACTCCCCAAAACCGTTTTTAACCGAAAAACATCTCGAAATGTCCAAAAACGCGCATCTGAACATTTTCGTGCACAGGTGCCGTAGATGCGCACGAAAATCCGTCCGGAGCCGTTTCGAGCACCGAACTGCCTGAAGTGTTTTCCAGACCCTAGAAACTCCCCAAAACCGTTTTTAACCGAAAAGCATCTCGAAATGTCCTAAAACGCGCATCTGAACATTTTCGTGCACAGGTGCCGTAGATGCGCACGAAAATCCGTCCGGAGCCGTTTCGAGCACCGAACTGCCTGAAGTGTTTTCCAGACCCTAGAAACTCCCCAAAACCGTTTTTAACCGAAAAGCATCTCGAAATGTCCTAAAACGCGCATCTGAACATTTTCGTGCACAGGTGCCGTAGATGCGCACGAAAATCCGTCCGGAGCCGTTTCCAACGCCGAACTGCCTGAAGTGTTTTCCAGACCCTAGAAACTCCCCAAAACCGTCTTTAACCGAAAAGCACCTCGAAATGTCCTAAAACGCGCATCTGAACATTTTCGTGCACAGGTGCCGTAGATGCGCACAAAAATCCGTCCGGACCCGTTTCGAGCACCGAACTGCCTGAAGTGTTTTCCAGACCCTAGAAACTCCCCAAAACCGTCTTTAACCGAAAAGCACCTCGAAATGACCTAAAACGCGCATTTGAACATTTTCGTGCACAGGTGCCGTAGATGCGCACAAAAATCCGTCCGGAGCCGTTTCGAGCACCGAACTGCCTGAAGTGTTTTCCAGACCCTAGAAACTCCCCAAAACCGTTTTTAACCGAGAAGCATCTCGAAATGTCCTAAAACGCGCATCTGAACATTTTCGTGCACAGGTGCCGTCGATGCGCACGAAAACCCGTCCGGAGACGTTTCCAGCGCCGAACTGCCTGAAGCGTTTTCCAGACCCTAGAAACTCCCCAAAACCGTTTTTAACCAAGAAGCATCTCGAAATGTCCTAAAACGCGCATCTAAACATTTTCGTGCACAGGTGCCGTCGATGCGCACGAAAACCCGTCCGGAGCCGTTTCCAGCGCTGAACTGCCTGAAGCGTTTTCCAGACCCTAGAAACTCCCCAAAACCGTTTTTAACCGAGAAGCATCTCGAAATGTCCTAAAACGCGCATCTGAACATTTTCGTGCAAAGGTGCCGTAGATGCGCACGAAAATCCGTCCGGAGCCGTTTCGAGCGCCGAACTGCCTGAAGTGTTTTCCAGACCCTAGAAACTCCCCAAAACCGTTTTTAACCGAAAAGCATCTCGAAATGTCCTAAAACGCGCATCTGAACATTTTCGTGCACAGGTGCCGTAGATGCGCACGAAAATCCGTCCGGAGCCGTTTCGAGCGCCGAACTGCCTGAAGTGTTTTCCAGACCCTAGAAACTGCCGAAAACCGTTTTTAACCGAAAAGCATCTCGAAATGTCCTAAAACGCGCATCTGAACATTTTCGTGCACAAGTGCCGTAGATGCGCACGAAAATCCGTCCGGAGCCGTTTCCAGCGCCGAACTGCCTGAAGTGTGTTCCAGACCCTAGAAACTCCCAAAACCGTTTCTAACCGAAAAGCATCTCGAAATGTCCTAAAACGCGCATCTGAACATTTTCATGCACAGGTGCCGTAGATGCGCACGAATATCCGTCCGGAGCCGTTTCGAGCACCGAACTGCCTGAAGTGTTTTCCAGACCCTAGAAACTCCCCAAAACCGTTTTTAACCGAAAAGCATCTCGAGATGTCCTAAAACGCGCCTCTGAACATTTTCGTGCACAGGTGCAGTAGATGCGCACGAAAATCCGTCCGGAGCCGTTTCCAGCGCCGAACTGCCTGAAGTGTTTTTCAGACCCTAGAAACTCCCCAAAACCGTTTTTAACCGAAAAGCATCTCGAAATGTCCTAAAACGCGCATCTGAACATTTTCGTGCACAGGTGCCGTAGATGCGCACGAATATCCGTCCGGAGCCGTTTCGAGCACCGAACTGCCTGAAGTGTTTTCCAGACCCTAGAAACTCCCCAAAACCGTTTTTAACCGAAAAGCATCTCGAAATGTCCTAAAACGCGCATCTGAACATCTTCGTGCACAGGTGCCGTAGATGCGCACGAAAATCCGCCCGGAGCCGTTTCGAGCACCGAACTGCCTGAAGTGTTTTCCAGACCCTAGAAACTCCCCAAAACCGTATTTAACCGAAAAGCATCTCGAAATGTCCTAAAACGCGCATCTGAACATTTTCGTGCACAGGTGCCGTAGATGCGCACGAAAATCCGTCCGGAGCCGTTTCGAGCACCGAACTGCCTGAAGTGTTTTCCAGACCCTAGAAACTCCCCAAAACCGTTTTTAACCGAAAAGCATCTCGAAATGTCCTAAAACGCGCATCCGAACATTTTCGTGCACAGGTGCCGTAGATGCGCACGAAAATCCGCCCGGAGCCGTTTCGAGCACCGAACTGCCTGAAGTGTTTTCCAGACCCTAGAAACTCCCCAAAACCGTTTTTAACCGAAAAGCATATCGAAATGTCCTAAAACGCGCCTCTGAACATTTTCGTGCACAGGTGCAGTAGATGCGCACGAAAATCCGTCCGGAGCCGTTTCCAGCGCCGAACTGCCTGAAGTGTTTTTCAGACCCTAGAAACTCCCCAAAACCGTTTTTAACCGAAAAGCATCTCGAAATGTCCTAAAACGCGCATCTGAACATTTTCGTGCACAGGTGCCGTAGATGCGCACGAAAATCCGCCCGGAGCCGTTTCGAGCACCGAACTGCCTGAAGTGTTTTCCAGACCCTAGAAACTCCCCAAAACCGTTTTTAACCGAAAAACATCTCGAAATGTCCTAAAACGCGCATCTGAACATTTTCGTGCACAGGTGCCGTAGATGCGCACGAAAATCCGTCCGGAGCCGTTTCGAGCACCGAACTGCCTGAAGTGTTTTCCAGACCCTAGAAACTCCCCAAAACCGTTTTTAACCGAAAAACATCTCGAAATGTCCTAAAACGCGCATCTGAACATTTTCGTGCACAGGTGCCGTAGATGCGCACGAAAATCCGTCCGGAGCCGTTTCGAGCACCGAACTGCCTGAAGTGTTTTCCAGACCCTAGAAACTCCCCAAAACCGTTTTTAACCGAAAAGCATCTCGAAATGTCCTAAAACGCGCATCTGAACATTTTCGTGCACAGGTGCCGTAGATGCGCACGAAAATCCGTCCGGAGCCGTTTCGAGCACCGAACTGCCTGAAGTGTTTTCCAGACCCTAGAAACTCCCCAAAACCGTTTTTAACCGAAAAGCATCTCGAAATGTCCTAAAACGCGCATCTGAACATTTTCGTGCACAGGTGCCGTAGATGCGCACGAAAATCCGCCCGGAGCCGTTTCGAGCACCGAACTGCCTGAAGTGTTTTCCAGACCCTAGAAACTCCCCAATACCGTTTTTAACCGAAAAGCATCTCGAAATGTCCTAAAACGCGCATCTGAACATTTTCGTGCACAGGTGCCGTAGATGCGCACGAAAATCCGTCCGGAGCCGTTTCGAGCACCGAACTGCCTGAAGTGTTTTCCAGACCCTAGAAACTCCCCAAAACCGTTTTTAACCGAAAAGCATATCGAAATGTCCTAAAACGCGCATCTGAATATTTTCGTGCACAGGTGCCGTAGATGCGCACGAAAATCCGTCCGGAGCCGTTTCCAGCGCCGAACTGCCTGAAGTGTTTTTCAGACCCTAGAAACTCCCCAAAACCGTTTCTAACCGAAAAGCATCTCGAAATGTCCTAAAACGCGCATCTGAACATTTTCATGCACAGGTGCCGTAGAAGCGCACGAAAATCCGTCCGGAGCCGTTTCGAGCACCGAACTGTCTGAAGTGTTTTCCAGACCCTAGAAACTCCCCAAAACCGTTTTTAACCGAAAAGCATCTCGAAATGTCCTAAAACGCGCATCTGAACATTTTCGTGCACAGGTGCCGTAGATGCGCACGAAAATCCGTCCGGAGCCGTTTCCAACGCCGAACTGCCTGAAGTGTTTTCCAGACCCTAGAAACTCCCCAAAACCGTCTTTAACCGAAAAGCACCTCGAAATGTCCTAAAACGCGCATCTGAACATTTTCGTGCACAGGTGCCGTAGATGCGCACAAAAATCCGTCCGGACCCGTTTCGAGCACCGAACTGCCTGAAGTGTTTTCCAGACCCTAGAAACTCCCCAAAACCGTCTTTAACCGAAAAGCACCTCGAAATGACCTAAAACGCGCATGTGAACATTTTCGTGCACAGGTGCCGTAGATGCGCACAAAAATCCGTCCGGAGCCGTTTCGAGCACCGAACTGCCTGAAGTGTTTTCCAGACTCTAGAAACTCCCCAAAACCGTTTTTAACCGAGAAGCATCTCGAGATGTCCTAAAACGCGCATCTGAACATTTTCGTGCACAGGTGCCGTAGATGCGCACGAAAATCCGTCAGGAGCCGTTTCGAGCACCGAACTGCCTGAAGTGTTTTCCAGACCCTAGAAACTCCCCAAAACCGTTTTTAACCGAAAAGCATCTCGAAATGTCCTAAAACGCGCATCTGAACATTTTCGTGCACAGGTGCCGTAGATGCGCACGAAAATCCGTCCGGAGCCGTTTCCAGCGCCGAACTGCCTGAAGTGTTTTCCAGTCCCTAGAAACTCCCCAAAACCGTTTTTAACCGAAAAGCATCTCGAAATGTCCTAAAACGCGCATCTAAACATTTTCGTGCACAGGTGCCGTAGATGCACACGAAAATCCGTCCGGAGCCGTTTCGAGCACCGAACTGCCTGAAGTGTTTTCCAGACCCTAGAAACTCCCCAAAACCGTTTTTAACCGAAAAGCATCTCGAAATGTCCTAAAACGCGCATCTGAACATTTTCGTGCACGGGTGCCGTAGATGCGCACGAAAATCCGTCCGGAGCCGTTTCGAGCGCCGAACTGCCTGAAGCGTTTTCCAGACCCTAGAAACTCCCCAAAACCGTTTTTAACCGAAAAGCATCTCGAAATGTCCTAAAACGCGCATCTGAACATTTTCGTGCACAGGTGCCGTAGATGCGCACGAAAATCGATCCGGAGCCGTTTCCAGCGCCGAACTGCCTGAAGCATTTTCCAGACCCTAGAAACTCCCCAAAACCGTTTTTAACCGAAAAGCATCTCGAAATGTCCTAAAACGCGCATCTGAACATTTTCGTGCACAGGTGCCGTAGATGCGCACGAAAATCCGTCCGGAGCCGTTTCGAGCGCCGAACTGCCTGAAGTGTTTTCCAGACCCTAGAAACTCCCCAAAACCGTTTTTAACCGAAAAGCATCTCGAGATGTCCTAAAACGCGCATCTGAACATTTTCGTGCACAGGTGCAGTAGATGCGCACGAAAATCCGTCCGGAGCCGTTTCCAGCGCCGAACTGCCTGAAGTGTTTTTCAGACCCTAGAAACTCCCCCAAACCGTCTTTAACCGAAAAGCATCTCGAAATGTCCTAAAACGCGCATCTGAACATTTTCGTGCACAGGTGCCGTAGATGCGCACGAAAATCCGTCCGGAGCCGTTTCGAGCGCCGAACTGCCTGAAGTGTTTTCCAGACCCTAGAAACTCCCCAAAACCGTTTTTAACCGAAAAGCAACTCGAAATGTCCTAAAACGCGCATCTGAACATTTTCGTGCACAGGTGCCGTAGATGCGCACGAAAATCCGTCCGGAGCCGTTTCCAGCGCCGAACTGCCTGAAGTGTTTTTCAGACCCTAGAAACTCCCCAAAACCGTTTTTAACCGAAAAGCATCTCGAGATGTCCTAAAACGCGCATCTGAACATTTTCGTGCACAAGTGCAGTAGATGCGCACGAAAATCCGTCCGGAGCCGTTTCGAGCACCGAACTGCCTGAAGTGTTTTCCAGACCCTAGAAACTCCCCAAAACCGTTTTTAACCGAAAAGCATCTCGAAATGTCCTAAAACGCGCATCTGAACATTTTCGTGCACAGGTGCCGTAGATGCGCACGAAAATCCGTCCGGAGCCGTTTCCAGCGCCGAACTGCCTGAAGTGTTTTCCAGTCCCTAGAAACTCCCCAAAACCGTTTTTAACCGAAAAGCATCTCGAAATGTCCTAAAACGCGCATCTGAACATTTTCGTGCACAGGTGCCGTAGATGCGCACGAAAATCCGTCCGGAGCCGTTTCGAGCACCGAACTGCCTGAAGTGTTTTCCAGACCCTAGAAACTCCCCAAAACCGTTTTTAACCGAAAAGCATCTCGAAATGTCCTAAAACGCGCATCAGAACATTTTCGTGCACAGGTGCCGTAGATGCGCACGAAAATCCGCCCGGAGCCGTTTCGAGCACCGAACTGCCTGAAGTGTTTTCCAGACCCTAGAAACTCCCCAAAACCGTTTTTAACCGAAAAGCATCTCGAAATGTCCTAAAACGCGCATCTGAACATTTTCGTGCACAGGTGCCGTAGATGCGCACGAAAATCCGCCCGGAGCCGTTTCGAGCACCGAACTGCCTGAAGTGTTTTCCAGACCCTAGAAACTCCCCAAAACCGTTTTTAACCGAAAAGCATCTCGAAATGTCCTAAAACGCGCATCAGAACATTTTCGTGCACAGGTGCCGTAGATGCGCACGAAAATCCGCCCGGAGCCGTTTCGAGCACCGAACTGCCTGAAGTGTTTTCCAGACCCTAGAAACTCCCCAAAACCGTTTTTAACCGAAAAGCATCTCGAAATGACCTAAAACGCGCATCTGAACATTTTCGTGCACAGGTGCCGTAGATGCGCACGAAAATCCGTCCGGAGCCGTTTCGAGAGCCGAACTGCCTGAAGTGTTTTCCAGACCCTAGAAACTCCCCAAAACCGTTTTTAACCGAAAAGCATATCGAAATGTCCTAAAACGCGCATCTGAACATTTTCGTGCACAGGTGCAGTAGATGCGCACGAAAATCCGTCCGGAGCCGTTTCCAGCGCCGAACTGCCTGAAGTGTTTTTCAGACCCTAGAAACTCCCCAAAACCGTTTTTAACCGAAAAGCATCTCGAAATGTCCTAAAACGCGCATCTGAACATTTTCGTGCACAGGTGCCGTCGATGCGCACGAAAACCCGTCCGGAGCCGTTTCCAGCGCCGAACTGCCTGAAGTGTTTTCCAGACCCTAGAAACTCCCCAAAACCGTTTTTAACCGAAAAGCATCTCGAAATGTCCTAAAACGCGCATCTGAACATTTTCGTGCACAGGTGCCGTCGATGCGCACGAAAACCCGTCCGGAGCCGTTTCGAGCACCGAACTGCCTGAAGCGTTTTCCAGACCCTAGAAACTCCCCAAAACCGTTTTTAACCGAGAAGCATCTCGAAATGTCCTAAAACGCGCATCTGAACATTTTCGTGCACAGGTGCCGTAGATGCGCACGAAAACCCGTCCGGAGCCGTTTCCTGCGCCGAACTGCCTGAAGCGTTTTCCAGACCCTAGAAACTCCCCAAAACCGTTTTTAACCGAAAAGCATCTCGAAATGTCCTAAAACGCGCATCTCAACATTTTCGTGCAAAGGTACCGTCGATGCGCACGAAAACCCGTCCGGAGCCGTTTCCTGCGCCGAACTGCCTGAAGTGTTTTCCAGACCCTAGAAACTCCCCAAAACCGTTTTTAACCGAGAAGCATCTCGAAATGTCCTAAAACGCGCATCTGAACATTTTCGTGCACAGGTGCCGTAGATGCGCACGAAAATCCGTCCGGAGCCGTTTCGAGCACCGAACTGCCTGAAGTGTTTTCCAGACCCTAGAAACTCCCCAAAACCGTTTTAACCGAAAAGCATCTCGAAATGTCCTAAAACGCGCATCTGAACATTTTCGTGCACAGGTGCTGTAGATGCGCACGAAAATCGATCCGGAGCCGTTTCCAGCGCCGAACTACCTGAAGCGTTTTCCAGACCCTAGAAACTCCCCAAAACCGTTTTTAACCGAGAAGCATCTCGAAATGTCCTAAAACGCGCATCTCAACATTTTCGTGCAAAGGTACCGTCGATGCGCACGAAAACCCGTCCGGAGCCGTTTCCTGCGCCGAACTGCCTGAAGCGTTTTCCAGACCCTAGAAACTCCCCAAAACCGTTTTTAACCGAGAAGCATCTCGAAATGTCCTAAAACGCGCATCTGAACATTTTCGTGCACAGGTGCCGTAGATGCGCACGAAAATCCGTCCGGAGCCGTTTCCAGCGCCGAACTGCCTGAAGCGTTTTCCAGACCCTAGAAACTCCCCAAAACCGTTTTTAACCGAGAAGCATCTCGAAATGTCCTAAAACGCGCATCTGAACATTTTCGTGCACAGGTACAGTAGATGCGCACGAAAATCCGTCCGGAGCCGTTTCGAGCACCGAACTGCCTGAAGTGTTTTCCAGACCCTAGAAACTCCCCTAAACCGTTTTTAACCGAAAAGCATCTCGAAATGTCCTAAAACGCGCATCTGAACATTTTCGTGCACAGGTACAGTAGGTGCGCACGAAAATCGATCCGTAGCCGTTTCCAGCGCCGAACTGCCTGAAGCGTTTTCCAGACCCTAGAAACTCCCCAAAACCGTTTTTAACCGAAAAGCATCTCGAAATGTCCTAAAACGGGCATCTGAACATTTTCGTGCACAGGTACAGTAGATGCGCACGAAAATCGATCCGGAGCCGTTTCCAGCGCCGAACTGCCTGAAGCGTTTTCCAGACCCTAGAAACTCCCCAAAACCGTTTTTAACCGAAAAGCATCTCGAAATGTCCTAAAACGCGCATCTGAACATTTTCGTGCACAGGTGCCGTAGATGCGCACGAAAATCGATCCGGAGCCGTTTCCAACGCCGAACTGCCTGAAGCGTTTTCCAGACCCTAGAAACTCCCCAAAACCGTTTTTAACCGAGAAGCATCTCGAAATGTCCTAAAACGCGCATCTGAACATTTTCGTGCAAAGGTGCCGTCGATGCGCACGAAAATCCGTCCGGAGCCGTTTCGAGCACCGAACTGCCTGAAGTGTTTTCCAGAAGCTAGAAACTCCCCAAAACCGTTTTTAACCGAAAAGCATCTCGAAATGTCCTAAAACGCGCATCTGAACATTTTCGTGCACAGGTGCCGTAGATGCGCACGAAAATCCGTCCGGAGCCGTTTCGAGCGCCGAACTGGCTGAAGTGTTTTCCAGACCCTAGAAACTGCCGAAAACCGTTTTTAACCGAAAAGCATCTCGAAATGTCCTAAAACGCGCATCTGAACATTTTCGTGCACAGGTGCCGTAGATGCGCACGAAAATCCGTCCGGAGCCGTTTCCAGCGCCGAACTGCCTGAAGTGTGTTCCAGACCCTAGAAACTCCCCAAAACCGTTTCTAACCGAAAAGCATCTCGAAATGTCCTAAAACGCGCATCTGAACATTTTCATGCACAGGTGCCGTAGAAGCGCACGAAAATCCGTCCGGAGCCGTTTCGAGCACCGAACTGTCTGAAGTGTTTTCCAGACCCTAGAAACTCCCCAAAGCCGTTTTTAACCGAAAAGCATCTCGAAATGTCCTAAAACGCGCATCTGAACATTTTCGTGCACAGGTGCCGTAGATGCGCACGAAAATCCGTCCGGAGCCGTTTCCAACGCCGAACTGCCTGAAGTGTTTTCCAGACCCTAGAAACTCCCCAAAACCGTTTTTAACCGAAAAGCATCTCGAAATGTCCTAAAACGCGCATCTGAACATTTTCGTGCACAGGTGCCGTAGATGCGCACGAAAATCCGTCCGGAGCCGTTTCCAGCACCGAACTGCCTGAAGTGTTTTCGAGACCCTAGAAACTCCCCAAAACCGTCTTTAACCGAAAAGCACCTCGAAATGTCCTAAAACGCGCATCTGAACATTTTCGTGCACAGGTGCCGTAGATGCGCACAAAAATCCGTCCGGACCCGTTTCGAGCACCGAACTGCCTGAAGTGTTTTCCAGACCCTAGAAACTCCCCAAAACCGTCTTTAACCGAAAAGCACCTCGAAATGACCTAAAACGCGCATTTGAACATTTTCGTACACAGGTGCCGTAGATGCGCACAAAAATCCGTCCGGAGCCGTTTCGAGCACCGAACTGCCTGAAGTGTTTTCCAGACCCTAGAAACTCCCCAAAACCGTTTTTAACCGAGAAGCATCTCGAAATGTCCTAAAACGCGCATCTGAACATTTTCGTGCACAGGTGCCGTCGATGCGCACGAAAACCCGTCCGGAGACGTTTCCAGCGCCGAACTGCCTGAAGCGTTTTCCAGACCCTAGAAACTCCCCAAAACCGTTTTTAACCAAGAAGCATCTCGAAATGTCCTAAAACGCGCATCTAAACATTTTCGTGCACAGGTGCCGTCGATGCGCACGAAAACCCGTCCGGAGCCGTTTCCAGCGCTGAACTGCCTGAAGCGTTTTCCAGACCCTAGAAACTCCCCAAAACCGTTTTTAACCGAGAAGCATCTCGAAATGTCCTAAAACGCGCATCTGAACATTTTCGTGCACAGGTGCCGTAGATGCGCACGAAAATCCGTCCGGAGCCGTTTCCAGCGCCGAACTGCCTGAAGTGTTTTCCGGACCCTAGAAACTCCCCAAAACCGTTTTTAACCGAAAAGCATCTCGAAATGTCCTAAAACGCGCATCTGAACATTTTCGTGCAAAGGTGCCGTAGATGCGCACGAAAATCCGTCCGGAGCCGTTTCGAGCGCCGAACTGCCTGAAGTGTTTTCCAGACACTAGAAACTGCCGAAAACCGTTTTTAACCGAAAAGCATCTCGAAATGTCCTAAAACGCGCATCTGAACATTTTCGTGCACAGGTGCCGTAGATGCGCACGAAAATCCGTCCGGAGCCGTTTCCAGCGCCGAACTGCCTGAAGTGTTTTCCAGACCCTAGAAACTCCCCAAAACCGTTTTTAACCGAAAAGCATCTCGAGATGTCCTAAAACGCGCATCTGAACATTTTCGTGCACAGGTGCCGTAGTTACGCACGAAAATCCGTCCGGAGCCGTTTCCATCGCCGAACTGCCTGAAGTGTTTTCCAGACCCTAGAAACTGCCCAAAACCGTTTTTAACCGAAAAGCATTTCGAAATGTCCTAAAACGCGCATCTGAACATTTTCGTGCACAGGTGCCGTAGATGCGCACGAAAATCCATCCGGAGCCGTTTCCAGCGCCGAACTGCCTGAAGTGTTTTCCAGAC
This sequence comes from Umbellularia californica, assembly GCA_028538565.1. Taxonomy (NCBI): domain Eukaryota; kingdom Viridiplantae; phylum Streptophyta; class Magnoliopsida; order Laurales; family Lauraceae; genus Umbellularia; species Umbellularia californica. The sequence goes on along the minus strand of JAPQWN010000006.1, from coordinate 52,880,419 downwards.
CCTAGAAACTCCCCAAAACCGTTTTTAACCGAAAAGCATCTCGAAATGTCCTAAAACGCGCATCTGAACATTTTCGTGCACAGGTGCCGTAGATGCGCACGAAAATCCGTCCGGAGCCGTTTCGAGCACCGAACTGCCTGAAGTGTTTTCCAGACCCTAGAAACTCCCCAAAACCGTTTTTAACCGAAAAGCATCTCGAAATGTCCTAAAACGCGCATCTGAACATTTTCGTGCACAGGTGCCGTAGATGCGCACGAAAATCCGTCCGGAGCCGTTTCCAGCGCCGAACTGCCTGAAGTGTTTTCCAGTCCCTAGAAACTCCCCAAAACCGTTTTTAACCGAAAAGCATCTCGAAATGTCCTAAATCGCGCATCTGAACATTTTCGTGCACAGGTGCCGTAGATGCGCACGAAAATCCGTCCGGAGCCGTTTCCTGCGCCGAACTGCCTGAAGTGTTTTCCAGACCCTAGAAACTCCCCAAAACCGTTTTTAACCGAAAAGCATCTCGAAATGTCCTAAAACGCGCATCTGAACATTTTCGTGCACAGGTGCCGTAGATGCGTACGAAAATCCGTCCGGAGCCGTTTCGAGCACCGAACTGCCTGAAGTGTTTTCCAGACCCTAGAAACTCCCCAAAACCGTTTTTAACCGAAAAGCATCTCGAAATGTCCTAAAACGCGCATCTGAACATTTTCGTGCACAGGTGCCGTAGATGCGCACGAAAATCCGTCCGGAGCCGTTTCCAGCGCCGAACTGCCTGAAGTGTTTTCCAGTCCCTAGAAACTCCCCAAAACCGTTTTTAACCGAAAAGCATCTCGAAATGTCCTAAATCGCGCATCTGAACATTTTCGTGCACAGGTGCCGTAGATGCGCACGAAAATCCGTCCGGAGCCGTTTCCTGCGCCGAACTGCCTGAAGTGTTTTCGAGACCCTAGAAACTCCCCAAAACCGTCTTTAACCGAAAAGCACCTCGAAATGTCCTAAAACGCGCATCTGAACATTTTCGTGCACAGGTGCCGTAGATGCGCACAAAAATCCGTCCGGACCCGTTTCGAGCACCGAACTGCCTGAAGTGTTTTCCAGACCCTAGAAACTCCCCAAAACCGTCTTTAACCGAAAAGCACCTCGAAATGACCTAAAACGCGCATTTGAACATTTTCGTGCACAGGTGCCGTAGATGCGCACAAAAATCCGTCCGGAGCCGTTTCGAGCACCGAACTGCCTGAAGTGTTTTCCAGACCCTAGAAACTCCCCAAATCCGTTTTTAACCGAGAAGCATCTCGAAATGTCCTAAAACGCGCATCTGAACATTTTCGTGCACAGGTGCCGTCGATGCGCACGAAAACCCGTCCGGAGACGTTTCCAGCGCCGAACTGCCTGAAGCGTTTTCCAGACCCTAGAAACTCCCCAAAACCGTTTTTAACCAAGAAGCATCTCGAAATGTCCTAAAACGCGCATCTAAACATTTTCGTGCACAGGTGCCGTCGATGCGCACGAAAACCCGTCCGGAGCCGTTTCCAGCGCCGAACTGCCTGAAGCGTTTTCCAGACCCTAGAAACTCCCCAAAACCGTTTTTAACCGAGAAGCATCTCGAAATGTCCTAAAACGCGCATCTGAACATTTTCGTGCACAGGTGCCGTAGATGCGCACGAAAATCCATCCGGAGCCGTTTCCAGCGCCGAACTGCCTGAAGTGTTTTCCAGACCCTAGAAACTCCCCAAAACCGTTTTTAACCGAAAAGCATCTCGAAATGTCCTAAAACGCGCATCTGAACATTTTCGTGCACAGGTGCCGTAGATGCGCACGAAAATCCGTCCGGAGCCGTTTCGAGCACCGAACTGCCTGAAGTGTTTTCCAGACCCTAGAAACTCCCCAAAACCGTTTTTAACCGAAAAGCATCTCGAAATGTCCTAAATCGCGCATCTGAACATTTTCGTGCACAGGTGCCGTAGATGCGCACGAAAATCCGTCCGGAGCCGTTTCCTGCGCCGAACTGCCTGAAGTGTTTTCCAGACCCTAGAAACTCCCCAAAACCGTTTTTAACCGAAAAGCATCTCGAAATGTCCTAAAACGCGCATCTGAACATTTTCGTGCACAGGTGCCGTAGATGATCACGAAAATCCGTCCGGAGCCGTTTCGAGCACCGAACTGCCTGAAGTGTTTTCCAGACCCTAGAAACTCCCCAAAACCGTTTTTAACCGAGAAGCATCTCGAAATGTCCTAAAACGCGCATATGAACATTTTCGTGCACAGGTGCCGTAGATTCGCACGAAAATCCGTCCGGAGCCGTTTCGAGCACCGAACTGCCTGAAGTGTTTTCCAGACCCTAGAAACTCCCCAAAACCGTTTTTAACCGAAAAGCATCTCGAAATGTCCTAAAACGCGCATCTGAACATTTTCGTGCACAGGTGCCGTAGATGCGCACGAAAATCCGCCCGGAGCCGTTTCGAGCACCGAACTGCCTGAAGTGTTTTCCAGACCCTAGAAACTCCCCAAAACCGTTTTTAACCGAAAAGCATCTCGAAATGTCCTAAAACGCGCATCTGAACATTTTCGTGCACAGGTGCCGTAGATTCGCACGAAAATCCGTCCGGAGCCGTTTCGAGCACCGAACTGCCTGAAGTGTTTTCCAGACCCTAGAAACTCCCCAAAACCGTTTTTAACCGAAAAGCATCTCGAAATGTCCTAAAACGCGCATCTGAACATTTTCGTGCACAGGTGCCGTCGATGCGCACGAAAACCCGTCCGGAGCCGTTTCCAGCGCCGAACTGCCTGAAGTGTTTTCCAGACCCTAGAAACTCCCCAAAACCGTTTTTAACCGAAAAGCATCTCGAAATGTCCTAAAACGCGCATCTGAACATTTTCGTGCACAGGTGCCGTAGATGCGCACGAAAATCCGTCCGGAGCCGTTTCGAGCACCGAACTGCCTGAAGTGTTTTCCAGACCCTAGAAACTCCCCAAAACCGTTTTAACCGAAAAGCATCTCGAAATGTCCTAAAACGCGCATCTGAACATTTTCGTGCACAGGTGCTGTAGATGCGCACGAAAATCGATCCGGAGCCGTTTCCAGCGCCGAACTGCCTGAAGCGTTTTCCAGACCCTAGAAACTCCCCAAAACCGTTTTTAACCGAGAAGCATCTCGAAATGTCCTAAAACGCGCATCTCAACATTTTCGTGCAAAGGTACCGTCGATGCGCACGAAAACCCGTCCGGAGCCGTTTCCTGCGCCGAACTGCCTGAAGCGTTTTCCAGACCCTAGAAACTCCCCAAAACCGTTTTTAACCGAGAAGCATCTCGAAATGTCCTAAAACGCGCATCTGAACATTTTCGTGCACAGGTGCCGTAGATGCGCACGAAAATCCGTCCGGAGCCGTTTCCAGCGCCGAACTGCCTGAAGCGTTTTCCAGACCCTAGAAACTCCCCAAAACCGTTTTTAACCGAGAAGCATCTCGAAATGTCCTAAAACGCGCATCTGAACATTTTCGTGCACAGGTACAGTAGATGCGCACGAAAATCCGTCCGGAGCCGTTTCGAGCACCGAACTGCCTGAAGTGTTTTCCAGACCCTAGAAACTCCCCTAAACCGTTTTTAACCGAAAAGCATCTCGAAATGTCCTAAAACGCGCATCTGAACATTTTCGTGCACAGGTACAGTAGATGCGCACGAAAATCGATCCGTAGCCGTTTCCAGCGCCGAACTGCCTGAAGCGTTTTCCAGACCCTAGAAACTCCCCAAAACCATTTTTAACCGAAAAGCATCTCGAAATGTCCTAAAACGCGCATCTGAACATTTTCGTGCACAGGTACAGTAGATACGCACGAAAATCGATCCGGAGCCGTTTCCAGCGCCGAACTGCCTGAAGCGTTTTCCAGACCCTAGAAACTCCCCAAAACCGTTTTTAACCGAAAAGCATCTCGAAATGTCCTAAAACGCGCATCTGAACATTTTCGTGCACAGGTGCCGTAGATGCGCACGAAAATCGATCCGGAGCCGTTACCAACGCCGAACTGCCTGAAGCGTTTTCCAGACCCTAGAAACTCCCCAAAACCGTTTTTAACCGAGAAGCATCTCGAAATGTCCTAAAACGCGCATCTGAACATTTTCGTGCAAAGGTGCCGTCGATGCGCACGAAAATCCGTCCGGAGCCGTTTCGAGCACCGAACTGCCTGAAGTGTTTTCCAGACGCTAGAAACTCCCCAAAACCGTTTTTAACCGAAAAGCATCTCGAGATGTCCTAAAACGCACATCTCAACATTTTCGTGCACAGGTGCCGTAGATGCGCACGAAAATCCGTCCGGAGCCGTTTCGAGCACCGAACTGCCTGAAGTGTTTTCCAGACCCTAGAAACTCCCCAAAACCGTTTTTAACCGAAAAGCACCTCGAAATGTCCTAAAACCCGCATCTGAACATTTTCGTGCACAGGTGCCGTAGATGCGCACGAAAATCCGTCCGGAGCCGTTTCGAGCACCGAACTGCCTGAAGTGTTTTCCAGACACTAGAAACTCCCCAAAACCGTTTTTAACCGAGAAGCATCTCGAAATGTCCTAAAACGCGCATCTAAACATTTTCGTGCACAGGTGCCGTAGATGTGCACGAAAACCCGTCCGGAGCCGTTTCCAGCGCCGAACTGCCTGAAGCGTTTTCCAGACCCTAGAAACTCCCCAAAACCGTTTTTAACCGAAAAGCATCTCGAAATGTCCTAAAACGCGCATCTGAACATTTTCGTGCACAGGTGCCGTAGATGCGCACGAAAATCCGTCCGGAGCCGTTTCCAGCGCCGAACTGCCTGAAGTGTTTTCCGGACCCTAGAAACTCCCCAAAACCGTTTTTAACCGAAAAGCATCTCGAAATGTCCTAAAACGCGCATCTGAACATTTTCGTGCACAGGTGCCGTAGATGCGCACGAAAATCCGTCCGGAGCCGTTTCGAGCGCCGAACTGCCTGAAGTGTTTTCCAGACACTAGAAACTGCCGAAAACCGTTTTTAACCGAAAAGCATCTCGAAATGTCCTAAAACGCGCATCTGAACATTTTCGTGCACAGGTGCCGTAGATGCGCACGAAAATCGATCCGGAGCCGTTTCCAGCGCCGAACTGCCTGAAGCGTTTTCCAGACCCTAGAAACTCCCCAAAACCGTTTTTAACCGAGAAGCATCTCGAAATGTCCTAAAACGCGCATCTGAACATTTTCGTGCAAAGGTGCCGTCGATGCGCACGAAAACCCGTCCGGAGCCGTTTCCAGCGCCGAACTGCCTGAAGCGTTTTCCAGACCCTAGAAACTCCCCAAAACCGTTTTTAACCGAGAAGCATCTCGAAATGTCCTAAAACGCGCATCTGAACATTTTCGTGCACAGGTGCCGTCGATGCGGACGAAAATCCTCCCGGAGCCGTTTCGAGCACCGAACTGCCTGAAGTGTTTTCCAGACCCTAGAAACTCCCCAAAACCGTTTTTAACCGAAAAGCATCTCGAAATGTCCTAAAACGCGCATCTGAACATTTTCGTGCACAGGTGCCGTAGATGCGCACGAAAATCCTCCCGGAGCCGTTTCGAGCACCGAACTGCCTGAAGTGTTTTCCAGACCCTAGAAACTCCCCAAAACCGTTTTTAACCGAAAAGCATCTCGAAATGTCCTAAAACGCGCATCTGAACATTTTCGTGCACAGGTGCCGTAGATGCGCACGAAAATCCGCCCGGAGCCGTTTCGAGCACCGAACTGCCTGAAGTGTTTTCCAGACCCTAGAAACTCCCCAAAACCGTTTTTAACCGAAAAGCATCTCGAAATGTCCTAAAACGCGCATCTGAACATTTTCGTGCACAGGTGCCGTAGATGCGCACGAAAATCCTCCCGGAGCCGTTTCGAGCACCGAACTGCCTGAAGTGTTTTCCAGACCCTAGAAACTCCCCAAAACCGTTTTTAACCGAAAAGCATCTCGAAATGTCCTAAAACGCGCATCTGAACATTTTCGTGCACAGGTGCCGTAGATGCGCACGAAAATCCGTCCGGAGCCGTTTCGAGAGCCGAACTGCCTGAAGTGTTTTCCAGACCCTAGAAACTCCCCAAAACCGTTTTTAACCGAGAAGCATCTCGAAATGTCCTAAAACGCGCATCTGAACATTTTCGTGCACAGGTGCCGTAGATGCGCACGAAAATCCGTCCGGAGCCGTTTCCAGCGCCGAACTGCCTGAAGTGTTTTTCAGACCCTAGAAACGCCCCAAAACCGTTTTTAACCGAAAAGCATCTCGAGATGTCCTAAAACGCGCATCTGAACATTTTCGTGCACAGGTGCAGTAGATGCGCACGAAAATCCGTCCGGAGCCGTTTCCAGCGCCGAACTGCCTGAAGTGTTTTTCAGACCCTAGAAACTCCCCAAAACCGTTTTTAACCGAAAAGCATCTCGAAATGTCCTAAAACGCGCATCTGAACATTTTCGTACACAGGTGCCGTAGATGCGCACGAAAATCCTCCCGGAGCCGTTTCGAGCACCGAACTGCCTGAAGTGTTTTCCAGACCCTAGAAACTCCCCAAAACCGTTTTTAACCGAAAAGCATCTCGAAATGTCCTAAAACGCGCATCTGAACATTTTCGTGCACAGGTGCCGTAGATGCGCACGAAAATCCGTCCGGAGCCGTTTCGAGAGCCGAACTGCCTGAAGTGTTTTCCAGACCCTAGAAACTCCCCAAAACCGTTTTTAACCGAAAAGCATATCGAAATGTCCTAAAACGCGCATCTGAACATTTTCGTGCACAGGTGCCGTAGATGCGCACGAAAATCCGTCCGGAGCCGTTTCCAGCGCCGAACTGCCTGAAGTGTTTTTCAGACCCTAGAAACGCCCCAAAACCGTTTTTAACCGAAAAGCATCTCGAGATGTCCTAAAACGCGCATCTGAACATTTTCGTGCACAGGTGCAGTAGATGCGCACGAAAATCCGTCCGGAGCCGTTTCCAGCGCCGAACTGCCTGAAGTGTTTTTCAGACCCTAGAAACTCCCCAAAACCGTTTTTAACCGAAAAGCATCTCGAGATGTCCTAAAACGCGCATCTGAACATTTTCGTGCACAGGTGCAGTAGATGCGCACGAAAATCCGTCTGGAGCCGTTTCCAGCGCCGAACTGCCTGAAGTGTTTTTCAGACCCTAGAAACTCCCCAAAACCGTTTTTAACCGAAAAGCATCTCGAAATGTCCTAAAACGCGCATCTGAACATTTTCGTGCACAGGTGCCGTAGATGCGCACGAAAATCCGTCCGGAGCCGTTTCGAGCGCCGAACTGCCTGAAGTGTTTTCCAGACACTAGAAACTGCCGAAAACCGTTTTTAACCGAAAAGCATATCGAAATGTCCTAAAACGCGCATCTGAACATTTTCGTGCACAGGTACCGTAGATGCGCACGAAAATCCGCCCGGAGCCGTTTCCCGGACCCTAGAAACTCCCCAAAACCGTTTTTAACCGAAAAGCATCTCGAAATGTCCTAAAACGCGCATCTGAACATTTTCGTGCACAGGTGCCGTAGATGCGCACGAAAATCGATCCGGAGCCGTTTCCAGCGCCGAACTGCCTGAAGTGTTTTCCGGACCCTAGAAACTGCCGAAAACCGTTTTTAACCGAAAAGCATCTCGAAATGTCCTAAAACGCGCATCTGAACATTTTCGTGCACAGGTGCCGTAGATGCGCACGAAAATCCGTCCGGAGCCGTTTCGAGCGCCGAACTGCCTGAAGCGTTTTCCAGACCCTAGAAACTCCCCAAAACCGTTTTTAACCGAAAAGCATCTCGAAATGTCCTAAAACGCGCATCTGAACATTTTCGTGCACAGGTGCCGTAGATGCGCACGAAAATCGATCCGGAGCCGTTTCCAGCGCCGAACTGCCTGAAGCGTTTTCCAGACCCTAGAAACTCCCCAAAACCGTTTTTAACCGAGAAGCATCTCGAAATGTCCTAAAACGCGCATCTGAACATTTTCGTGCAAAGGTGCCGTCGATGCGCACGAAAACCCGTCCGGAGCCGTTTCCAGCGCCGAACTGCCTGAAGCGTTTTCCAGACCCTAGAAACTCCCCAAAACCGTTTTTAACCGAGAAGCATCTCGAAATGTCCTAAAACGCGCATCTGAACATTTTCGTGCACAGGTGCCGTCGATGCGCACGAAAATCCGCCCGGAGCCGTTTCCTGCGCCGAACTGCCTGAAGCGTTTTCCAGACCCTAGAAACTCCCCAAAACCGTTTTTAACCGAGAAGCATCTCGAAATGTCCTAAAACGCGCATCTGAACATTTTCGTGCACAGGTACAGTAGATGCGTACGAAAATCCGTCCGGAGCCGTTTCGAGCACCGAACTGCCTGAAGTGTTTTCCAGACCCTAGAAACTCCCCAAAACCGTTTTTAATCGAAAAGCATCTCGAAATGTCCTAAAACGCGCATCTGAACATTTTCGTGCACAGGTACAGTAGATGCGCACGAAAATCGATCCGGAGCCGTTTCCAGCGCCGAACTGCCTGATGTGTTTTCCGGACCCTAGAAACTCCCGAAAACCGTTTTTAACCGAAAAGCATCTCGAAATGTCCTAAAACGCGCATCTGAACATTTTCGTGCACAGGTGCCGTAGATGCGCACGAAAATCCGTCCGGAGCCGTTTCGAGCACCGAACTGCCTGAAGTGTTTTCCAGACCCTAGAAACTCCCCAAAACCGTTTTTAACCGAAAAGCACCTCGAAATGTCCTAAAACCCGCATCTGAACATTTTCGTGCACAGGTGCCGTAGATGCGCACGAAAATCCGTCCGGAGCCGTTTCGAGCACCGAACTGCCTGAAGTGTTTTCCAGACACTAGAAACTCCCAAAAACCGTTTTTAACCGAGAAGCATCTCGAAATGTCCTAAAACGCGCATCTGAACATTTTCGTGCACAGGTGCCGTAGATGTGCACGAAAACCCGTCCGGAGCCGTTTCGAGCGCCGAACTGCCTGAAGTGTTTTCCAGACACTAGAAACTGCCGAAAACCGTTTTTAACCGAAAAGCATCTCGAAATGTCCTAAAACGCGCATCTGAACATTTTCGTGCACAGGTGCCGTAGATGCGCACGAAAATCCGTCCGGAGCCGTTTCCAGCGCCGAACTGCCTGAAGTGTTTTCCGGACCCTAGAAACTCCCCAAAACCGTTTTTAACCGAAAAGCATCTCGAAATGTCCTAAAACGCGCATCTGAACATTTTCGTGCACAGGTGCCGTAGATGCGCACGAAAATCCGTCCGGAGCCGTTTCGAGCGCCGAACTGCCTGAAGTGTTTTCCAGACACTAGAAACTGCCGAAAACCGTTTTTAACCGAAAAGCATCTCGAAATGTCCTAAAACGCGCATCTCAACATTTTCGTGCACAGGTGCCGTAGATGCGCACGAAAATCCGTCCGGAGCCATTTCGAGCACCGAACTGCCTGAAGTGTTTTCCAGACCCTAGAAACTCCCCTAAACCGTTTTTAACCGAAAAGCACCTCGAAATGTCCTAAAACCCGCATCTGAACATTTTCGTGCACAGGTGCCGTAGATGCGCACGAAAATCCGTCCGGAGCCGTTTCGAGCACCGAACTGCCTGAAGTGTTTTCCAGACACTAGAAACTCCCAAAAACCGTTTTTAACCGAGAAGCATCTCGAAATGTCCTAAAACGCGCATCTGAACATTTTCGTGCACAGGTGCCGTAGATGTGCACGAAAACCCGTCCGGAGCCGTTTCGAGCGCCGAACTGCCTGAAGTGTTTTCCAGACACTAGAAACTGCCGAAAACCGTTTTTAACCGAAAAGCATCTCGAAATGTCCTAAAACGCGCATCTGAACATTTTCGTGCACAGGTGCCGTAGATGCGCACGAAAATCCGTCCGGAGCCGTTTCCAGCGCCGAACTGCCTGAAGTGTTTTCCGGACCCTAGAAACTCCCCAAAACCGTTTTTAACCGAAAAGCATCTCGAAATGTCCTAAAACGCGCATCTGAACATTTTCGTGCACAGGTGCCGTAGATGCGCACGAAAATCCGTCCGGAGCCGTTTCGAGCGCCGAACTGCCTGAAGTGTTTTCCAGACACTAGAAACTGCCGAAAACCGTTTTTAACCGAAAAGCATCTCGAAATGTCCTAAAACGCGCATCTGAACATTTTCGTGCACAGGTGCCGTAGATGCGCACGAAAATCCGTCCGGAGCCGTTTCGAGCGCCGAACTGCCTGAAGCGTTTTCCAGACCCTAGAAACTCCCCAAAACCGTTTTTAACCGAAAAGCATCTCGAAATGTCCTAAAACGCGCATCTGAACATTTTCGTGCACAGGTGCCGTCGATGCGCACGAAAACCCGTCCGGAGACGTTTCCAGCGCCGAACTGCCTGAAGCGTTTTCCAGACCCTAGAAACTCCCCAAAACCGTTTTTAACCGAGAAGCATCTCGAAATGTCCTAAAACGCGCATCTGAACATTTTCGTGCACAGGTGCCGTCGATGCGCACGAAAACCCGTCCGGAGCCGTTTCCAGCGCCGAACTGCCTGAAGCGTTTTCCAGACCCTAGAAACTCCCCAAAACCGTGTTTAACCGAGAAGCATCTCGAAATGTCCTAAAACGCGCATCTGAACATTTTCGTGCACAGGTGCCGTAGATGCGTACGAAAATCCGTCCGGAGCCGTTTCCAGTGCCGAACTGCCTGAAGTGTTTTCCGGACCCTAGAAACTCCCCAAAACCGTTTTTAACCGAAAAGCATCTCGAAATGTCCTAAAACGCGCATCTGAACATTTTCGTGCACAGGTGCCGTAGATGCGCACGAAAATCCGTCCGGAGCCGTTTCGAGCGCCGAACTGCCTGAAGTGTTTTCCAGACACTAGAAACTGCCGAAAACCGTTTTTAACCGAAAAGCATCTCGAAATGTCCTAAAACGCGCATCTGAACATTTTCGTGCACAGGTGCCGTAGATGCGCACGAAAATCCGTCCGGAGCCGTTTCCAGCGCCGAACTGCCTGAAGTGTTTTCCAGACCCTAGAAACTCCCCAAAACCGTTTTTAACCGAAAAGCATCTCGAGATGTCCTAAAACGCGCATCTGAACATTTTCGTGCACAGGTGCCGTAGTTGCGCACGAAAATCCGTCCGGAGCCGTTTCCATCGCCGAACTGCCTGAAGTGTTTTCCAGACCCTAGAAACTGCCCAAAACCGTTTTTAACCGAAAAGCATTTCGAAATGTCCTAAAACGCGCATCTGAACATTTTCGCGCACAGGTGCCGTAGATGCGCACGAAAATCCATCCGGAGCCGTTTCCAGCGCCGAACTGCCTGAAGTGTTTTCCAGACCCTAGAAACTCTCCAAAACCGTTTTTAACCGAAAAGCATCTCGAAATGTCCTAAAACGCGCATCTGAACATTTTCGTGCACAGGTGCCGTAGATGCGCACGAAAATCCGTCCGGAGCCGTTTCGAGCACCGAACTGCCTGAAGTGTTTTCCAGACCCTAGAAACTCCCCAAAACCGTTTTTAACCGAAAAGCATCTCGAAATGTCCTAAAACGCGCATCTGAACATTTTCGTGCACAGGTGCCGTAGATGCGCACGAAAATCCGTCCGGAGCCGTTTCCAGCGCCGAACTGCCTGAAGTGTTTTCCAGTCCCTAGAAACTCCCCAAAACCGTTTTTAACCGAAAAGCATCTCGAAATGTCCTAAATCGCGCATCTGAACATTTTCGTGCACAGGTGCCGTAGATGCGCACGAAAATCCGTCCGGAGCCGTTTCCAGCGCCGAACTGCCTGAAGTGTTTTCCGGACCCTAGAAACTGCCCAAAACCGTTTTTAACCGAAAAGCATTTCGAAATGTCCTAAAACGCGCATCTGAACATTTTCGCGCACAGGTGCCGTAGATGCGCACGAAAATCCATCCGGAGCCGTTTCCAGCGCCGAACTGCCTGAAGTGTTTTCCAGACCCTAGAAACTCCCCAAAACCGTTTTTAACCGAAAAGCATCTCGAAATGTCCTAAAACGCGCATCTGAACATTTTCGTGCACAGGTGCCGTAGATGCGCACGAAAATCCGTCCGGAGCCGTTTCGAGCACCGAACTGCCTGAAGTGTTTTCCAGACCCTAGAAACTCCCCAAAACCGTTTTTAACCGAAAAGCATCTCGAAATGTCCTAAAACGCGCATCTGAACATTTTCGTGCACAGGTGCCGTAGTTGCGCACGAAAATCCGTCCGGAGCCGTTTCCATCGCCGAACTGCCTGAAGTGTTTTCCAGACCCTAGAAACTGCCCAAAACCGTTTTTAACCGAAAAGCATTTCGAAATGTCCTAAATCGCGCATCTGAACATTTTCGTGCACAGGTGCCGTAGATGCGCACGAAAATCCGTCCGGAGCCGTTTCCTGCGCCGAACTGCCTGAAGTGTTTTCCAGACCCTAGAAACTCCCCAAAACCGTTTTTAACCGAAAAGCATCTCGAAATGTCCTAAAACGCGCATCTGAACATTTTCGTGCACAGGTGCCGTAGATGCGCACGAAAATCCGTCCGGAGCCGTTTCGAGCACCGAACTGCCTGAAGTGTTTTCCAGACCCTAGAAACTCCCCAAAACCGTTTTTAACCGAAAAGCATCTCGAGATGTCCTAAAACGCGCATCTCAACATTTTCGTGCACAGGTGCCGTAGATGCGCACGAAAATCCGTCCGGAGCCGTTTCGAGCACCGAACTGCCTGAAGTGTTTTCCAGACCCTAGAAACTCCCCAAAACCGTTTTTAACCGAAAAGCACCTCGAAATGTCCTAAAACCCGCATCTGAACATTTTCGTGCACAGGTGCCGTAGATGCGCACGAAAATCCGTCCGGAGCCGTTTCGAGCACCGAACTGCCTGAAGTGTTTTCCAGACACTAGAAACTCCCCAAAACCGTTTTTAACCGAGAAACATCTCGAAATGTCCTAAAACGCGCATCTGAACATTTTCGTGCACAGGTGCCGTAGATGTGCACGAAAACCCGTCCGGAGCCGTTTCCAGCGCCGAACTGCCTGAAGCGTTTTCCAGACCCTAGAAACTCCCCAAAACCGTTTTTAACCGAAAAGCATCTCGAAATGTCCTAAAACGCGCATCTGAACATTTTCGTGCACAGGTGCCGTAGATGCGCACGAAAATCCGTCCGGAGCCGTTTCCAGCGCCGAACTGCCTGAAGTGTTTTCCAGACCCTAGAAACTCCCCAAAACCGTTTTTAACCGAAAAGCATCTCGAGATGTCCTAAAACGCGCATCTGAACATTTTCGTGCACAGGTGCCGTAGTTGCGCACGAAAATCCGTCCGGAGCCGTTTCCATCGCCGAACTGCCTGAAGTGTTTTCCAGACCCTAGAAACTGCCCAAAACCGTTTTTAACCGAAAAGCATTTCGAAATGTCCTAAAACGCGCATCTGAACATTTTCGCGCACAGGTGCCGTAGATGCGCACGAAAATCCATCCGGAGCCGTTTCCAGCGCCGAACTGCCTGAAGTGTTTTCCAGACCCTAGAAACTCTCCAAAACCGTTTTTAACCGAAAAGCATCTCGAAATGTCCTAAAACGCGCATCTGAACATTTTCGTGCACAGGTGCCGTAGATGCGCACGAAAATCCGTCCGGAGCCGTTTCGAGCACCGAACTGCCTGAAGTGTTTTCCAGACCCTAGAAACTCCCCAAAACCGTTTTTAACCGAAAAGCATCTCGAAATGTCCTAAAACGCGCATCTGAACATTTTCGTGCACAGGTGCCGTAGATGCGCACGAAAATCCGTCCGGAGCCGTTTCCAGCGCCGAACTGCCTGAAGTGTTTTCCAGTCCCTAGAAACTCCCCAAAACCGTTTTTAACCGAAAAGCATCTCGAAATGTCCTAAATCGCGCATCTGAACATTTTCGTGCACAGGTGCCGTAGATGCGCACGAAAATCCGTCCGGAGCCGTTTCCAGCGCCGAACTGCCTGAAGTGTTTTCCGGACCCTAGAAACTGCCCAAAACCGTTTTTAACCGAAAAGCATTTCGAAATGTCCTAAAACGCGCATCTGAACATTTTCGCGCACAGGTGCCGTAGATGCGCACGAAAATCCATCCGGAGCCGTTTCCAGCGCCGAACTGCCTGAAGTGTTTTCCAGACCCTAGAAACTCCCCAAAACCGTTTTTAACCGAAAAGCATCTCGAAATGTCCTAAAACGCGCATCTGAACATTTTCGTGCACAGGTGCCGTAGATGCGCACGAAAATCCGTCCGGAGCCGTTTCGAGCACCGAACTGCCTGAAGTGTTTTCCAGACCCTAGAAACTCCCCAAAACCGTTTTTAACCGAAAAGCATCTCGAAATGTCCTAAAACGCGCATCTGAACATTTTCGTGCACAGGTGCCGTAGTTGCGCACGAAAATCCGTCCGGAGCCGTTTCCATCGCCGAACTGCCTGAAGTGTTTTCCAGACCCTAGAAACTGCCCAAAACCGTTTTTAACCGAAAAGCATTTCGAAATGTCCTAAATCGCGCATCTGAACATTTTCGTGCACAGGTGCCGTAGATGCGCACGAAAATCCGTCCGGAGCCGTTTCCTGCGCCGAACTGCCTGAAGTGTTTTCCAGACCCTAGAAACTCCCCAAAACCGTTTTTAACCGAAAAGCATCTCGAAATGTCCTAAAACGCGCATCTGAACATTTTCGTGCACAGGTGCCGTAGATGCGCACGAAAATCCGTCCGGAGCCGTTTCGAGCACCGAACTGCCTGAAGTGTTTTCCAGACCCTAGAAACTCCCCAAAACCGTTTTTAACCGAAAAGCATCTCGAGATGTCCTAAAACGCGCATCTCAACATTTTCGTGCACAGGTGCCGTAGATGCGCACGAAAATCCGTCCGGAGCCGTTTCGAGCACCGAACTGCCTGAAGTGTTTTCCAGACCCTAGAAACTCCCCAAAACCGTTTTTAACCGAAAAGCACCTCGAAATGTCCTAAAACCCGCATCTGAACATTTTCGTGCACAGGTGCCGTAGATGCGCACGAAAATCCGTCCGGAGCCGTTTCGAGCACCGAACTGCCTGAAGTGTTTTCCAGACACTAGAAACTCCCCAAAACCGTTTTTAACCGAGAAACATCTCGAAATGTCCTAAAACGCGCATCTGAACATTTTCGTGCACAGGTGCCGTAGATGTGCACGAAAACCCGTCCGGAGCCGTTTCCAGCGCCGAACTGCCTGAAGCGTTTTCCAGACCCTAGAAACTCCCCAAAACCGTTTTTAACCGAAAAGCATCTCGAAATGTCCTAAAACGCGCATCTGAACATTTTCGTGCACAGGTGCCGTAGATGCGCACGAAAATCCGTCCGGAGCCGTTTCCAGCGCCGAACTGCCTGAAGTGTTTTCCGGACCCTAGAAACTCCCCAAAACCGTTTTTAACCGAAAAGCATCTCGAAATGTCCTAAAACGCGCATCTGAACATTTTCGTGCACAGGTGCCGTAGATGCGCACGAAAATCCGTCCGGAGCCGTTTCGAGCGCCGAACTGCCTGAAGTGTTTTCCAGACACTAGAAACTGCCCAAAACCGTTTTTAACCGAAAAGCATCTCGAAATGTCCTAAAACGCGCATCTGAACATTTTCGTGCACAGGTGCCGTAGATGCGCACGAAAATCCGTCCGGAGCCGTTTCGAGCGCCGAACTGCCTGAAGCGTTTTCCAGACCCTAGAAACTCCCCAAAACCGTTTTTAACCGAAAAGCATCTCGAAATGTCCTAAAACGCGCATCTGAACATTTTCGTGCACAGGTGCCGTAGATGCGCACGAAAATCGATCCGGAGCCGTTTCCAGCGCCGAACTGCCTGAAGCGTTTTCCAGACCCTAGAAACTCCCCAAAACCGTTTTTAACCGAGAAGCATCTCGAAATGTCCTAAAACGCGCATCTGAACATTTTCGTGCAAAGGTGCCGTCGATGCGCACGAAAACCCGTCCGGAGCCGTTTCCAGCGCCGAACTGCCTGAAGCGTTTTCCAGACCCTAGAAACTCCCCAAAACCGTTTTTAACCGAGAAGCATCTCGAAATGTCCTAAAACGCGCATCTGAACATTTTCGTGCACAGGTGCCGTCGATGCGCACGAAAATCCGCCCGGAGCCGTTTCCTGCGCCGAACTGCCTGAAGCGTTTTCCAGACCCTAGAAACTCCCCAAAACCGTTTTTAACCGAGAAGCATCTCGAAATGTCCTAAAACGCGCATCTGAACATTTTCGTGCACAGGTACAGTAGATGCGCACGAAAATCCGTCCGGAGCCGTTTCGAGCACCGAACTGCCTGAAGTGTTTTCCAGACCCTAGAAACTCCCCAAAACCGTTTTTAACCGAGAAGCATCTCGAAATGTCCTAAAACGCGCATCTGAACATTTTCGTGCACAGGTGCCGTAGATGCGCACGAAAACCCGTCCGGAGCCGTTTCCTGCGCCGAACTGCCTGAAGCGTTTTCCAGACCCTAGAAACTCCCCATAACCGTTTTTAACCGAAAAGCATCTCGAAATGTCCTAAAACGCGCATCTGAACATTTTCGTGCACAGGTGCCGTAGATGCGCACGAAAATCGATCCGGAGCCGTTTCCAGCGCCGAACTGCCTGAAGTGTTTTCCGGACCCTAGAAACTCCCCAAAACCGTTTTTAACCGAAAAGCATCTCGAAATGTCCTAAAACGCGCATCTGAACATTTTCGTGCACAGGTGCCGTAGATGCGCACGAAAATCCGCCCGGAGCCGTTTCGAGCACCGAACTGCCTGAAGTGTTTTCCAGACCCTAGAAACTCCCCAAAACCGTTTTTAACCGAAAAGCATCTCGAAATGTCCTAAAACGCGCATCTGAACATTTTCGTGCACAGGTGCCGTAGATGCGCACGAAAATCCGTCCGGAGCCGTTTCGAGAGCCGAACTGCCTGAAGTGTTTTCCAGACCCTAGAAACTCCCCAAAACCGTTTTTAACCGAAAAGCATATCGAAATGTCCTAAAACGCGCATCTGAACATTTTCGTGCACAGGTGCCGTAGATGCGCACGAAAATCCGTCCGGAGCCGTTTCCAGCGCCGAACTGCCTGAAGTGTTTTTCAGACCCTAGAAACTCCCCAAAACCGTTTTTAACCGAAAAGCATCTCGAGATGTGCTAAAACGCGCAGCTGAACATTTTCGTGCACAGGTGCCGTAGATGCGCACGAAAATCCGTCCGGAGCCGTTTCGAGAGCCGAACTGCCTGAAGTGTTTTCCAGACCCTAGAAACTCCCCAAAACCGTTTTTAACCGAAAAGCATATCGAAATGTCCTAAAACGCGCATCTGAACATTTTCGTGCACAGGTGCCGTAGATG
This sequence comes from Umbellularia californica, assembly GCA_028538565.1. Taxonomy (NCBI): domain Eukaryota; kingdom Viridiplantae; phylum Streptophyta; class Magnoliopsida; order Laurales; family Lauraceae; genus Umbellularia; species Umbellularia californica. Next base: position 52,863,146 of record JAPQWN010000006.1, on the reverse strand, counting down.
CGCACGAAAATCCGTCCGGAGCCGTTTCCAGCGCCGAACTGCCTGAAGTGTTTTTCAGACCCTAGAAACTCCCCAAAACCGTTTTTAACCGAAAAGCATCTCGAGATGTCCTAAAACGCGCAGCTGAACATTTTCGTGCACAGGTGCAGTAGATGCGCACGAAAATCCGTCTGGAGCCGTTTCCAGCGCCGAACTGCCTGAAGTGTTTTTCAGACCCTAGAAACTCCCCAAAACCGTTTTTAACCGAATAGCATCTCGAAATGTCCTAAAACGCGCATCTGAACATTTTCGTGCACAGGTGCCGTAGATGCGCACGAAAATCCGCCCGGAGCCGTTTCGAGTACCGAACTGCCTGAAGTGTTTTCCATACCCTAGAAACTCCCCAAAACCGTTTTTAACCGAAAAGCATCTCGAAATGTCCTAAAACGCGCATCTGAACATTTTCGTGCACAGGTGCCGTAGATGCGAACGAAAATCCGTCCGGAGCCGTTTCGAGCACCGAACTGCCTGAAGTGTTTTCCAGAACCTAGAAACTCCCCAAAACCGTTTTTAACCGAGAAGCATCTCGAAATGTCCTAAAACGCGCATCTGAACATTTTCGTGCACAGGTGCCGTCGATGCGCACGAAAACCCGTCCGGAGCCGTTTCGAGCTTCGAACTGCCTGAAGCGTTTTCCAGACCCTAGAAACTCCCCAAAACCGTTTTTAACCGAGAAGCATCTCGAAATGTCCTAAAACGCGCATCTGAACATTTTCGTGCACAGGTGCCGTAGATGCGCACGAAAACCCGTCCGGAGCCGTTTCCTACGCCGAACTGCCTGAAGCGTTTTCCAGACCCTAGAAACTCCCCAAAACCGTTTTTAACCGAAAAGCATCTCGAAATGTCCTAAAACGCGCATCTGAACATTTTCGTGCACAGGTGCCGTAGATGCGCACGAAAATCCGTCCGGAGCCGTTTCGAGCTTCGAACTGCCTGAAGCGTTTTCCAGACCCTAGAAACTCCCCAAAACCGTTTTTAACCGAGAAGCATCTCGAAATGTCCTAAAACGCGCATCTGAACATTTTCGTGCACAGGTGCCGTAGATGCGCACGAAAACCCGTCCGGAGCCGTTTCCTGCGCCGAACTGCCTGAAGCGTTTTCCAGACCCTAGAAACTCCCCAAAACCGTTTTTAACCGAAAAGCATCTCGAAATGTCCTAAAACGCGCATCTGAACATTTTCGTGCACAGGTGCCGTAGATGCGCACGAAAATCGATCCGGAGCCGTTTCCAGCGCCGAACTGCCTGAAGTGTTTTCCGGACCCTAGAAACTCCCCAAAACCGTTTTTAACCGAAAAGCATCTCGAAATGTCCTAAAACGCGCATCTGAACATTTTCGTGCACAGGTGCCGTAGATGCGCACGAAAATCCGCCCGGAGCCGTTTCGAGCACCGAACTGCCTGAAGTGTTTTCCAGACCCTAGAAACTCCCCAAAACCGTTTTTAACCGAAAAGCATCTCGAAATGTCCTACAACGCGCATCTGAACATTTTCGTGCACAGGTGCCGTAGATGCGCACGAAAATCCGTCCGGAGCCGTTTCGAGAGCCGAACTGCCTGAAGTGTTTTCCAGACCCTAGAAACTCCCCAAAACCGTTTTTAACCGAAAAGCATATCGAAATGTCCTAAAACGCGCATCTGAACATTTTCGTGCACAGGTGCCGTAGATGCGCACGAAAATCCGTCCGGAGCCGTTTCGAGCTTCGAACTACCTGAAGCGTTTTCCAGACCCTAGAAACTCCCCAAAACCGTTTTTAACCGAGAAGCATCTCGAAATGTCCTAAAACGCGCATCTGAACATTTTCGTGCACAGGTGCCGTAGATGCGCACGAAAACCCGTCCGGAGCCGTTTCCTACGCCGAACTGCCTGAAGCGTTTTCCAGACCCTAGAAACTCCCCAAAACCATTTTTAACCGAAAAGCATCTCGAAATGTCCTAAAACGCGCATCTGAACATTTTCGTGCACAGGTGCCGTAGATGCGCACGAAAACCCGTCCGGAGCCGTTTCCTACGCCGAACTGCCTGAAGCGTTTTCCAGACCCTAGAAACTCCCCAAAACCGTTTTTAACCGAAAAGCATCTCGAAATGTCCTAAAACGCGCATCTGAACATTTTCGTGCACAGGTGCCGTAGATGCGCACGAAAATCCGTCCGGAGCTGTTTCGAGCGCCGAACTGCCTGAAGTGTTTTCCAGACCCTAGAAACTCCCCAAAACCGTTTTTAACCGAGAAGCATCTCGAAATGTCCTAAAACGCGCATCTGAACATTTTCGTGCACAGGTGCCGTAGATGCGCACGAAAATCCGTCCGGAGCCGTTTCGAGCACCGAACTGCCTGAAGTGTTTTCCAGACCCTAGAAACTCCCCAAAACCGTTTTTAACCGAAAAGCATCTCGAAATGTCCTAAAACGCGCATCTGAACATTTTCGTGCACAGGTGCCGTAGATGCGCACGAAAATCCGTCCGGAGCCGTTTCGAGAGCCGAACTGCCTGAAGTGTTTTCCAGACCCTAGAAACTCCCCAAAACCGTTTTTAACCGAAAAGCATATCGAAATGTCCTAAAACGCGCATCTGAACATTTTCGTGCACAGGTGCCGTAGATGCGCACGAAAATCCATCCGGAGCCGTTTCGAGCACCGAACTGCCTGAAGTGTTTTCCAGACCCTAGAAACTCCCCAAAACCGTTTTTAACCGAAAAGCATCTCGAAATGTCCTAAAACGCGCATCTGAACATTTTCGTGCACAGGTGCCGTAGATGCGCACGAAAATCCGTCCGGAGCCGTTTCGAGCTTCGAACTGCCTGAAGCGTTTTCCAGACCCTAGAAACTCCCCAAAACCGTTTTTAACCGAAAAGCATCTCGAAATGTCCTAAAACGCGCATCTGAACATTTTCGTGCACTGGTGCCGTAGATGCGCACGAAAACCCGTCCGGAGCCGTTTCCTGCGCCGAACTGCCTGAAGCGTTTTCCAGACCCTAGAAACTCCCCAAAACCGTTTTTAACCGAAAAGCATCTCGAAATGTCCTAAAACGCGCTCTGAACATTTTCGTGCACAGGTGCCGTAGATGCGCACGAAAATCGATCCGGAGCCGTTTCCAGCGCCGAACTGCCTGAAGTGTTTTCCGGACCCTAGAAACTCCCCAAAACCGTTTTTAACCGAAAAGCATCTCGAAATGTCCTAAAACGCGCATCTGAACATTTTCGTGCACAGGTGCCGTAGATGCGCACGAAAATCCGCCCGGAGCCGTTTCGAGCACCGAACTGCCTGAAGTGTTTTCCAGACCCTAGAAACTCCCCAAAACCGTTTTTAACCGAAAAGCATCTCGAAATGTCCTACAACGCGCATCTGAACATTTTCGTGCACAGGTGCCGTAGATGCGCACGAAAATCCGTCCGGAGCCGTTTCGAGAGCCGAACTGCCTGAAGTGTTTTCCAGACCCTAGAAACTCCCCAAAACCGTTTTTAACCGAAAAGCATATCGAAATGTCCTAAAACGCGCATCTGAACATTTTCGTGCACAGGTGCCGTAGATGCGCACGAAAATCCGTCCGGAGCCGTTTCGAGCTTCGAACTACCTGAAGCGTTTTCCAGACCCTAGAAACTCCCCAAAACCGTTTTTAACCGAGAAGCATCTCGAAATGTCCTAAAACGCGCATCTGAACATTTTCGTGCACAGGTGCCGTAGATGCGCACGAAAACCCGTCCGGAGCCGTTTCCTACGCCGAACTGCCTGAAGCGTTTTCCAGACCCTAGAAACTCCCCAAAACCGTTTTTAACCGAAAAGCATCTCGAAATGTCCTAAAACGCGCATCTGAACATTTTCGTGCACAGGTGCCGTAGATGCGCACGAAAACCCGTCCGGAGCCGTTTCCTACGCCGAACTGCCTGAAGCGTTTTCCAGACCCTAGAAACTCCCCAAAACCGTTTTTAACCGAAAAGCATCTCGAAATGTCCTAAAACGCGCATCTGAACATTTTCGTGCACAGGTGCCGTAGATGCGCACGAAAATCCGTCCGGAGCTGTTTCGAGCGCCGAACTGCCTGAAGTGTTTTCCAGACCCTAGAAACTCCCCAAAACCGTTTTTAACCGAGAAGCATCTCGAAATGTCCTAAAACGCGCATCTGAACATTTTCGTGCACAGGTGCCGTAGATGCGCACGAAAATCCGTCCGGAGCCGTTTCGAGCACCGAACTGCCTGAAGTGTTTTCCAGACCCTAGAAACTCCCCAAAACCGTTTTTAACCGAAAAGCACCTCGAAATGTCCTAAAACCCGCATCTGAACATTTTCGTGCACAGGTGCCGTAGATGCGCACGAAAATCCGTCCGGAGCCGTTTCGAGCACCGAACTGCCTGAAGTGTTTTCCAGACACTAGAAACTCCCCAAAACCGTTTTTAACCGAGAAACATCTCGAAATGTCCTAAAACGCGCATCTGAACATTTTCGTGCACAGGTGCCGTAGATGTGCACGAAAACCCGTCCGGAGCCGTTTCCAGCGCCGAACTGCCTGAAGCGTTTTCCAGACCCTAGAAACTCCCCAAAACCGTTTTTAACCGAAAAGCATCTCGAAATGTCCTAAAACGCGCATCTGAACATTTTCGTGCACAGGTGCCGTAGATGCGCACGAAAATCCGTCCGGAGCCGTTTCCAGCGCCGAACTGCCTGAAGTGTTTTCCGGACCCTAGAAACTCCCCAAAACCGTTTTTAACCGAAAAGCATCTCGAAATGTCCTAAAACGCGCATCTGAACATTTTCGTGCACAGGTGCCGTAGATGCGCACGAAAATCCGTCCGGAGCCGTTTCGAGCGCCGAACTGCCTGAAGTGTTTTCCAGACACTAGAAACTGCCGAAAACCGTTTTTAACCGAAAAGCATCTCGAAATGTCCTAAAACGCGCATCTGAACATTTTCGTGCACAGGTGCCGTAGATGCGCACGAAAATCCGTCCGGAGCCGTTTCGAGCGCCGAACTGCCTGAAGCGTTTTCCAGACCCTAGAAACTCCCCAAAACCGTTTTTAACCGAAAAGCATCTCGAAATGTCCTAAAACGCGCATCTGAACATTTTCGTGCACAGGTGCCGTAGATGCGCACGAAAATCGATCCGGAGCCGTTTCCAGCGCCGAACTGCCTGAAGCGTTTTCCAGACCCTAGAAACTCCCCAAAACCGTTTTTAACCGAGAAGCATCTCGAAATGTCCTAAAACGCGCATCTGAACATTTTCGTGCAAAGGTGCCGTCGATGCGCACGAAAACCCGTCCGGAGCCGTTTCCAGCGCCGAACTGCCTGAAGCGTTTTCCAGACCCTAGAAACTCCCCAAAACCGTTTTTAACCGAAAAGCATCTCGAAATGTCCTAAAACGCGCATCTGAACATTTTCGTGCACAGGTGCCGTAGATGCGCACGAAAATCCGTCCGGAGCTGTTTCGAGCGCCGAACTGCCTGAAGTGTTTTCCAGACCCTAGAAACTCCCCAAAACCGTTTTTAACCGAGAAGCATCTCGAAATGTCCTAAAACGCGCATCTGAACATTTTCGTGCACAGGTGCCGTAGATGCGCACGAAAATCCGTCCGGAGCCGTTTCGAGCACCGAACTGCCTGAAGTGTTTTCCAGACCCTAGAAACTCCCCAAAACCGTTTTTAACCGAAAAGCACCTCGAAATGTCCTAAAACCCGCATCTGAACATTTTCGTGCACAGGTGCCGTAGATGCGCACGAAAATCCGTCCGGAGCCGTTTCGAGCACCGAACTGCCTGAAGTGTTTTCCAGACACTAGAAACTCCCCAAAACCGTTTTTAACCGAGAAACATCTCGAAATGTCCTAAAACGCGCATCTGAACATTTTCGTGCACAGGTGCCGTAGATGTGCACGAAAACCCGTCCGGAGCCGTTTCCAGCGCCGAACTGCCTGAAGCGTTTTCCAGACCCTAGAAACTCCCCAAAACCGTTTTTAACCGAAAAGCATCTCGAAATGTCCTAAAACGCGCATCTGAACATTTTCGTGCACAGGTGCCGTAGATGCGCACGAAAATCCGTCCGGAGCCGTTTCCAGCGCCGAACTGCCTGAAGTGTTTTCCGGACCCTAGAAACTCCCCAAAACCGTTTTTAACCGAAAAGCATCTCGAAATGTCCTAAAACGCGCATCTGAACATTTTCGTGCACAGGTGCCGTAGATGCGCACGAAAATCCGTCCGGAGCCGTTTCGAGCGCCGAACTGCCTGAAGTGTTTTCCAGACACTAGAAACTGCCGAAAACCGTTTTTAACCGAAAAGCATCTCGAAATGTCCTAAAACGCGCATCTGAACATTTTCGTGCACAGGTGCCGTAGATGCGCACGAAAATCCGTCCGGAGCCGTTTCGAGCGCCGAACTGCCTGAAGCGTTTTCCAGACCCTAGAAACTCCCCAAAACCGTTTTTAACCGAAAAGCATCTCGAAATGTCCTAAAACGCGCATCTGAACATTTTCGTGCACAGGTGCCGTAGATGCGCACGAAAATCGATCCGGAGCCGTTTCCAGCGCCGAACTGCCTGAAGCGTTTTCCAGACCCTAGAAACTCCCCAAAACCGTTTTTAACCGAGAAGCATCTCGAAATGTCCTAAAACGCGCATCTGAACATTTTCGTGCAAAGGTGCCGTCGATGCGCACGAAAATCCGCCCGGAGCCGTTTCCTGCGCCGAACTGCCTGAAGCGTTTTCCAGACCCTAGAAACTCCCCAAAACCGTTTTTAACCGAGAAGCATCTCGAAATGTCCTAAAACGCGCATCTGAACATTTTCGTGCACAGGTACAGTAGATGCGCACGAAAATCCGTCCGGAGCCGTTTCGAGCACCGAACTGCCTGAAGTGTTTTCCAGACCCTAGAAACTCCCCAAAACCGTTTTTAACCGAGAAGCATCTCGAAATGTCCTAAAACGCGCATCTGAACATTTTCGTGCACAGGTGCCGTAGATGCGCACGAAAACCCGTCCGGAGCCGTTTCCTGCGCCGAACTGCCTGAAGCGTTTTCCAGACCCTAGAAACTCCCCAAAACCGTTTTTAACCGAAAAGCATCTCGAAATGTCCTAAAACGCGCATCTGAACATTTTCGTGCACAGGTGCCGTAGATGCGCACGAAAATCGATCCGGAGCCGTTTCCAGCGCCGAACTGCCTGAAGTGTTTTCCGGACCCTAGAAACTCCCCAAAACCGTTTTTAACCGAAAAGCATCTCGAAATGTCCTAAAACGCGCATCTGAACATTTTCGTGCACAGGTGCCGTAGATGCGCACGAAAATCCGCCCGGAGCCGTTTCGAGCACCGAACTGCCTGAAGTGTTTTCCAGACCCTAGAAACTCCCCAAAACCGTTTTTAACCGAAAAGCATCTCGAAATGTCCTAAAACGCGCATCTGAACATTTTCGTGCACAGGTGCCGTAGATGCGCACGAAAATCCGTCCGGAGCCGTTTCGAGAGCCGAACTGCCTGAAGTGTTTTCCAGACCCTAGAAACTCCCCAAAACCGTTTTTAACCGAAAAGCATATCGAAATGTCCTAAAACGCGCATCAGAACATTTTCGTGCACAGGTGCCGTAGATGCGCACGAAAATCCGTCCGGAGCCGTTTCCAGCGCCGAACTGCCTGAAGTGTTTTTCAGACCCTAGAAACTCCCCAAAACCGTTTTTAACCGAAAAGCATCTCGAGATGTGCTAAAACGCGCAGCTGAACATTTTCGTGCACAGGTGCCGTAGATGCGCACGAAAATCCGTCCGGAGCCGTTTCGAGAGCCGAACTGCCTGAAGTGTTTTCCAGACCCTAGAAACTCCCCAAAACCGTTTTTAACCGAAAAGCATATCGAAATGTCCTAAAACGCGCATCTGAACATTTTCGTGCACAGGTGCCGTAGATGCGCACGAAAATCCGTCCGGAGCCGTTTCCAGCGCCGAACTGCCTGAAGTGTTTTTCAGACCCTAGAAACTCCCCAAAACCGTTTTTAACCGAAAAGCATCTCGAGATGTCCTAAAACGCGCAGCTGAACATTTTCGTGCACAGGTGCAGTAGATGCGCACGAAAATCCGTCTGGAGCCGTTTCCAGCGCCGAACTGCCTGAAGTGTTTTTCAGACCCTAGAAACTCCCCAAAACCGTTTTTAACCGAAAAGCATCTCGAAATGTCCTAAAACGCGCATCTGAACATTTTCGTGCACAGGTGCCGTAGATGCGCACGAAAATCCGCCCGGAGCCGTTTCGAGTACCGAACTGCCTGAAGTGTTTTCCATACCCTAGAAACTCCCCAAAACCGTTTTTAACCGAAAAGCATCTCGAAATGTCCTAAAACGCGCATCTGAACATTTTCGTGCACAGGTGCCGTAGATGCGAACGAAAATCCGTCCGGAGCCGTTTCGAGCACCGAACTGCCTGAAGTGTTTTCCAGAACCTAGAAACTCCCCAAAACCGTTTTTAACCGAGAAGCATCTCGAAATGTCCTAAAACGCGCATCTGAACATTTTCGTGCACAGGTGCCGTCGATGCGCACGAAAACCCGTCCGGAGCCGTTTCGAGCTTCGAACTGCCTGAAGCGTTTTCCAGACCCTAGAAACTCCCCAAAACCGTTTTTAACCGAGAAGCATCTCGAAATGTCCTAAAACGCGCATCTGAACATTTTCGTGCACAGGTGCCGTAGATGCGCACGAAAACCCGTCCGGAGCCGTTTCCTACGCCGAACTGCCTGAAGCGTTTTCCAGACCCTAGAAACTCCCCAAAACCGTTTTTAACCGAAAAGCATCTCGAAATGTCCTAAAACGCGCATCTGAACATTTTCGTGCACAGGTGCCGTAGATGCGCACGAAAATCCGTCCGGAGCCGTTTCGAGCTTCGAACTGCCTGAAGCGTTTTCCAGACCCTAGAAACTCCCCAAAACCGTTTTTAACCGAGAAGCATCTCGAAATGTCCTAAAACGCGCATCTGAACATTTTCGTGCACAGGTGCCGTAGATGCGCACGAAAACCCGTCCGGAGCCGTTTCCTGCGCCGAACTGCCTGAAGCGTTTTCCAGACCCTAGAAACTCCCCAAAACCGTTTTTAACCGAAAAGCATCTCGAAATGTCCTAAAACGCGCATCTGAACATTTTCGTGCACAGGTGCCGTAGATGCGCACGAAAATCGATCCGGAGCCGTTTCCAGCGCCGAACTGCCTGAAGTGTTTTCCGGACCCTAGAAACTCCCCAAAACCGTTTTTAACCGAAAAGCATCTCGAAATGTCCTAAAACGCGCATCTGAACATTTTCGTGCACAGGTGCCGTAGATGCGCACGAAAATCCGCCCGGAGCCGTTTCGAGCACCGAACTGCCTGAAGTGTTTTCCAGACCCTAGAAACTCCCCAAAACCGTTTTTAACCGAAAAGCATCTCGAAATGTCCTACAACGCGCATCTGAACATTTTCGTGCACAGGTGCCGTAGATGCGCACGAAAATCCGTCCGGAGCCGTTTCGAGAGCCGAACTGCCTGAAGTGTTTTCCAGACCCTAGAAACTCCCCAAAACCGTTTTTAACCGAAAAGCATATCGAAATGTCCTAAAACGCGCATCTGAACATTTTCGTGCACAGGTGCCGTAGATGCGCACGAAAATCCGTCCGGAGCCGTTTCGAGCTTCGAACTACCTGAAGCGTTTTCCAGACCCTAGAAACTCCCCAAAACCGTTTTTAACCGAGAAGCATCTCGAAATGTCCTAAAACGCGCATCTGAACATTTTCGTGCACAGGTGCCGTAGATGCGCACGAAAACCCGTCCGGAGCCGTTTCCTACGCCGAACTGCCTGAAGCGTTTTCCAGACCCTAGAAACTCCCCAAAACCATTTTTAACCGAAAAGCATCTCGAAATGTCCTAAAACGCGCATCTGAACATTTTCGTGCACAGGTGCCGTAGATGCGCACGAAAACCCGTCCGGAGCCGTTTCCTACGCCGAACTGCCTGAAGCGTTTTCCAGACCCTAGAAACTCCCCAAAACCGTTTTTAACCGAAAAGCATCTCGAAATGTCCTAAAACGCGCATCTGAACATTTTCGTGCACAGGTGCCGTAGATGCGCACGAAAATCCGTCCGGAGCTGTTTCGAGCGCCGAACTGCCTGAAGTGTTTTCCAGACCCTAGAAACTCCCCAAAACCGTTTTTAACCGAGAAGCATCTCGAAATGTCCTAAAACGCGCATCTGAACATTTTCGTGCACAGGTGCCGTAGATGCGCACGAAAATCCGTCCGGAGCCGTTTCGAGCACCGAACTGCCTGAAGTGTTTTCCAGACCCTAGAAACTCCCCAAAACCGTTTTTAACCGAAAAGCATCTCGAAATGTCCTAAAACGCGCATCTGAACATTTTCGTGCACAGGTGCCGTAGATGCGCACGAAAATCCGTCCGGAGCCGTTTCGAGAGCCGAACTGCCTGAAGTGTTTTCCAGACCCTAGAAACTCCCCAAAACCGTTTTTAACCGAAAAGCATATCGAAATGTCCTAAAACGCGCATCTGAACATTTTCGTGCACAGGTGCCGTAGATGCGCACGAAAATCCATCCGGAGCCGTTTCGAGCACCGAACTGCCTGAAGTGTTTTCCAGACCCTAGAAACTCCCCAAAACCGTTTTTAACCGAAAAGCATCTCGAAATGTCCTAAAACGCGCATCTGAACATTTTCGTGCACAGGTGCCGTAGATGCGCACGAAAATCCGTCCGGAGCCGTTTCGAGCTTCGAACTGCCTGAAGCGTTTTCCAGACCCTAGAAACTCCCCAAAACCGTTTTTAACCGAAAAGCATCTCGAAATGTCCTAAAACGCGCATCTGAACATTTTCGTGCACTGGTGCCGTAGATGCGCACGAAAACCCGTCCGGAGCCGTTTCCTGCGCCGAACTGCCTGAAGCGTTTTCCAGACCCTAGAAACTCCCCAAAACCGTTTTTAACCGAAAAGCATCTCGAAATGTCCTAAAACGCGCTCTGAACATTTTCGTGCACAGGTGCCGTAGATGCGCACGAAAATCGATCCGGAGCCGTTTCCAGCGCCGAACTGCCTGAAGTGTTTTCCGGACCCTAGAAACTCCCCAAAACCGTTTTTAACCGAAAAGCATCTCGAAATGTCCTAAAACGCGCATCTGAACATTTTCGTGCACAGGTGCCGTAGATGCGCACGAAAATCCGCCCGGAGCCGTTTCGAGCACCGAACTGCCTGAAGTGTTTTCCAGACCCTAGAAACTCCCCAAAACCGTTTTTAACCGAAAAGCATCTCGAAATGTCCTACAACGCGCATCTGAACATTTTCGTGCACAGGTGCCGTAGATGCGCACGAAAATCCGTCCGGAGCCGTTTCGAGAGCCGAACTGCCTGAAGTGTTTTCCAGACCCTAGAAACTCCCCAAAACCGTTTTTAACCGAAAAGCATATCGAAATGTCCTAAAACGCGCATCTGAACATTTTCGTGCACAGGTGCCGTAGATGCGCACGAAAATCCGTCCGGAGCCGTTTCGAGCTTCGAACTACCTGAAGCGTTTTCCAGACCCTAGAAACTCCCCAAAACCGTTTTTAACCGAGAAGCATCTCGAAATGTCCTAAAACGCGCATCTGAACATTTTCGTGCACAGGTGCCGTAGATGCGCACGAAAACCCGTCCGGAGCCGTTTCCTACGCCGAACTGCCTGAAGCGTTTTCCAGACCCTAGAAACTCCCCAAAACCGTTTTTAACCGAAAAGCATCTCGAAATGTCCTAAAACGCGCATCTGAACATTTTCGTGCACAGGTGCCGTAGATGCGCACGAAAACCCGTCCGGAGCCGTTTCCTACGCCGAACTGCCTGAAGCGTTTTCCAGACCCTAGAAACTCCCCAAAACCGTTTTTAACCGAAAAGCATCTCGAAATGTCCTAAAACGCGCATCTGAACATTTTCGTGCACAGGTGCCGTAGATGCGCACGAAAATCCGTCCGGAGCTGTTTCGAGCGCCGAACTGCCTGAAGTGTTTTCCAGACCCTAGAAACTCCCCAAAACCGTTTTTAACCGAGAAGCATCTCGAAATGTCCTAAAACGCGCATCTGAACATTTTCGTGCACAGGTGCCGTAGATGCGCACGAAAATCCGTCCGGAGCCGTTTCGAGCACCGAACTGCCTGAAGTGTTTTCCAGACCCTAGAAACTCCCCAAAACCGTTTTTAACCGAAAAGCATCTCGAAATGTCCTAAAACGCGCATCTGAACATTTTCGTGCACAGGTGCCGTAGATGCGCACGAAAATCCGTCCGGAGCCGTTTCGAGCACCGAACTGCCTGAAGTGTTTTCCCGAACCTAGAAACTCCCCAAAACCGTTTTTAACCGAAAAGCATCTCGAAATGTCCTAAAACGCGCATCTGAACATTTTCGTGCACAGGTGCCGTAGCTGCGCACGAAAATCCGTCCGGAGCCGTTTCGAGAGCCGAACTGCCTGAAGTGTTTTCCAGACCCTAGAAACTCCCCAAAACCGTTTTTAACCGAAAAGCATATCGAAATGTCCTAAAACGCGCATCTGAACATTTTCGTGCACAGGTGCAGTAGATGCGCACGAAAATCCGTCCGGAGCCGTTTCCAGCGCCGAACTGCCTGAAGTGTTTTCCGGACCCTAGAAACTCCCCAAAACCGTTTTTAACCGAAAAGCATCTCGAAATGTCCTAAAACGCGCATCTGAACATTTTCGTGCACAGGTGCCGTAGATGCGCACGAAAATCCGTCCGGAGCCGTTTCGAGCGCCGAACTGCCTGAAGTGTTTTCCAGACACTAGAAACTGCCGAAAACCGTTTTTAACCGAAAAGCATCTCGAAATGTCCTAAAACGCGCATCTGAACATTTTCGTGCACAGGTGCCGTAGATGCGCACGAAAATCCGTCCGGAGCCGTTTCTAGCGCCGAACTGCCTGAAGTGTTTTCCGGACCCTAGAAACTCCCCAAAACCGTTTTTAACCGAAAAGCATCTCGAAATGTCCTAAAACGCGCATCTGAACATTTTCGTGCACAGGTGCCGTAGATGCGCACGAAAATCCGTCCGGAGCCGTTTCGAGCGCCGAACTGCCTGAAGTGTTTTCCAGACACTAGAAACTGCCGAAAACCGTTTTTAACCGAAAAGCATCTCGAAATGTCCTAAAACGCGCATCTGAACATTTTCGTGCACAGGTGCCGTAGATGCGCACGAAAATCCGTCCGGAGCCGTTTCGAGCGCCGAACTGCCTGAAGCGTTTTCCAGACCCTAGAAACTCCCCAAAACCGTTTTTAACCGAAAAGCATCTCGAAATGTCCTAAAACGCGCATCTGAACATTTTCGTGCACAGGTGCCGTAGATGCGCACGAAAATCGATCCGGAGCCGTTTCCAGCGCCGAACTGCCTGAAGCGTTTTCCAGACCCTAGAAACTCCCCAAAACCGTTTTTAACCGAGAAGCATCTCGAAATGTCCTAAAACGCGCATCTGAACATTTTCGTGCAAAGGTGCCGTCGATGCGCACGAAAACCCGTCCGGAGCCGTTTCCAGCGCCGAACTGCCTGAAGCGTTTTCCAGACCCTAGAAACTCCCCAAAACCGTTTTTAACCGAGAAGCATCTCGAAATGTCCTAAAACGCGCATCTGAACATTTTCGTGCACAGGTGCCGTCGATGCGCACGAAAATCCGCCCGGAGCCGTTTCCTGCGCCGAACTGCCTGAAGCGTTTTCCAGACCCTAGAAACTCCCCAAAACCGTTTTTAACCGAGAAGCATCTAGAAATGTCCTAAAACGCGCATCTGAACATTTTCGTGCACAGGTACAGTAGATGCGCACGAAAATCCGTCCGGAGCCGTTTCGAGCACCGAACTGCCTGAAGTGTTTTCCAGACCCTAGAAACTCCCCAAAACCGTTTTTAACCGAAAAGCATTTCGAAATGTCCTAAAACGCGCATCTGAACATTTTCGTGCACAGGTACAGTAGATGCGCACGAAAATCGATCCGGAGCCGTTTCCAGCGCCGAACTGCCTGAAGCATTTTCCAGACCCTAGAAACTCCCCAAAACCGTTTTTAACCGAAAAGCATCTCGAAATGTCCTAAAACGCGCATCTGAACATTTTCGTGCACAGGTACAGTAGATGCGCACGAAAATCGATCCGGAGCCGTTTCCAGCGCCGAACTGCCTGAAGCATTTTCCGGACCCTAGAAACTCCCCAAAACCGTTTTTAACCGAAAAGCATCTCGAAATGTCCTAAAACGCGCATCTAAACATTTTCGTGCACAGGTGCCGTAGATGCGCACGAAAATCCGCCCGGAGCCGTTTCGAGCGCCGAACTGCCTGAAGTGTTTTCCAGACCCTAGAAACTCCCCAAAACCGTTTTTAACCGAAAAGCAACTCGAAATGTCCTAAAACGCGCATCTGAACATTTTCGTGCACAGGTGCCGTAGATGCGCACGAAAATCCGTCCGGAGCCGTTTCCAGCGCCGAACTGCCTGAAGTGTTTTTCAGACCCTAGAAACTCCCCAAAACCGTTTTTAACCGAAAAGCATCTCGAGATGTCCTAAAACGCGCATCTGAACATTTTCGTGCACAGGTGCCGTAGATGCGCACGAAAATCCGCCCGGAGCCGTTTCGAGCACCGAACTGCCTGAAGTGTTTTCCATACCCTAGAAACTCCCCAAAACCGTTTTTAACCGAAAAGCATCTCGAAATGTCCTAAAACGCGCATCTGAACATTTTCGTGCACAGGTGCCGTAGATGCGCACGAAAATCCGTCCGGAGCCGTTTCGAGCACCGAACTGCCTGAAGTGTTTTCCAGACCCTAGAAACTCCCCAAAACCGTTTTTAACCGAGAAGCATCTCGAAATGTCCTAAAACGCGCATCTGAACATTTTCGTGCACAGGTGCCGTCGATGCGCACGAAAACCCGTCCGGAGCCGTTTCGAGCACCGAACTGCCTGAAGCGTTTTCCAGACCCTAGAAACTCCCCAAAACCGTTTTTAACCGAGAAGCATCTCGAAATGTCCTAAAACGCGCATCTGAACATTTTCGTGCACAGGTGCCGTAGATGCGCACGAAAACCCGTCCGGAGCCGTTTCCTGCGCCGAACTGCCTGAAGCGTTTTCCAGACCCTAGAAACTCCCCAAAACCGTTTTTAACCGAAAAGCATCTCGAAATGTCCTAAAACGCGCATCTGAACATTTTCGTGCACAGGTGCCGTAGATGCGCACGAAAATCGATCCGGAGCCGTTTCCAGCGCCGAACTGCCTGAAGTGTTTTCCGGACCCTAGAAACTCCCCAAAACCGTTTTTAACCGAAAAGCATCTCGAAATGTCCTAAAACGCGCATCTGAACATTTTCGTGCACAGGTGCCGTAGATGCGCACGAAAATCCGCCCGGAGCCGTTTCGAGCACCGAACTGCCTGAAGTGTTTTCCAGACCCTAGAAACTCCCCAAAACCGTTTTTAACCGAAAAGCATCTCGAAATGTCCTAAAACGCGCATCTGAACATTTTCGTGCACAGGTGCCGTAGATGCGCACGAAAATCCGTCCGGAGCCGTTTCGAGAGCCGAACTGCCTGAAGTGTTTTCCAGACCCTAGAAACTCCCCAAAACCGTTTTTAACCGAAAAGCATATCGAAATGTCCTAAAACGCGCATCTGAACATTTTCGTGCACAGGTGCCGTAGATGCGCACGAAAATCCGTCCGGAGCCGTTTCCAGCGCCGAACTGCCTGAAGTGTTTTTCAGACCCTAGAAACTCCCCAAAACCGTTTTTAACCGAAAAGCATCTCGAGATGTCCTAAAACGCGCAGCTGAACATTTTCGTGCACAGGTGCAGTAGATGCGCACGAAAATCCGTCTGGAGCCGTTTCCAGCGCCGAACTGCCTGAAGTGTTTTTCAGACCCTAGAAACTCCCCAAAACCGTTTTTAACCGAAAAGCATCTCGAAATGTCCTAAAACGCGCATCTGAACATTTTCGTGCACAGGTGCCGTAGATGCGCACGAAAATCCGTCCGGAGCCGTTTCGAGCACCGAACTGCCTGAAGTGTTTTCCAGAACCTAGAAACTCCCCAAAACCGTTTTTAACCGAGAAGCATCTCGAAATGTCCTAAAACGCGCATCTGAACATTTTCGTGCACAGGTGCCGTCGATGCGCACGAAAACCCGTCCGGAGCCGTTTCGAGCACCGAACTGCCTGAAGCGTTTTCCAGACCCTAGAAACTCCCCAAAACCGTTTTTAACCGAGAAGCATCTCGAAATGTCCTAAAACGCGCATCTGAACATTTTCGTGCACAGGTGCCGTAGATGCGCACGAAAACCCGTCCGGAGCCGTTTCCTACGCCGAACTGCCTGAAGCGTTTTCCAGACCCTAGAAACTCCCCAAAACCGTTTTTAACCGAAAAGCATCTCGAAATGTCCTAAAACGCGCATCTGAACATTTTCGTGCACAGGTGCCGTAGATGCGCACGAAAATCCGTCCGGAGCCGTTTCGAGCGCCGAACTGCCTGAAGTGTTTTCCAGACCCTAGAAACTCCCCAAAACCGTTTTTAACCGAGAAGAATCTCGAAATGTCCTAAAACGCGCATCTGAACATTTTCGTGCACAGGTGCCGTAGATGCGCACGAAAATCCGTCCGGAGCCGTTTCGAGCACCGAACTGCCTGAAGTGTTTTCCAGACCCTAGAAACTCCCCAAAACCGTTTTTAACCGAAAAGCATCTCGAAATGTCCTAAAACGCGCATCTGAACATTTTCGTGCACAGGTGCCGTAGATGCGCACGAAAATCCGTCCGGAGCCGTTTCGAGCACCGAACTGCCTGAAGTGTTTTCCAGAACCTAGAAACTCCCCAAAACCGTTTTTAACCGAAAAGCATCTCGAAATGTCCTAAAACGCGCATCTGAACATTTTCGTGCACAGGTGCCGTAGCTGCGCACGAAAATCCGTCCGGAGCCGTTTCGAGAGCCGAACTGCCTGAAGTGTTTTCCAGACCCTAGAAACTCCCCAAAACCGTTTTTAACCGAAAAACATATCGAAATGTCCTAAAACGCGCATCTGAACATTTTCGTGCACAGGTGCCGTAGATGCGCACGAAAATCCGTCCGGAGCCGTTTCCAGCGCCGAACTGCCTGAAGTGTTTTCCGGACCCTAGAAACTCCCCAAAACCGTTTTTAACCGAAAAGCATCTCGAAATGTCCTAAAACGCGCATCTGAACATTTTCGTGCACAGGTGCCGTAGATGCGCACGAAAATCCGTCCGGAGCCGTTTCGAGCGCCGAACTGCCTGAAGTGTTTTCCAGACACTAGAAACTGCCGAAAACCGTTTTTAACCGAAAAGCATCTCGAAATGTCCTAAAACGCGCATCTGAACATTTTCGTGCACAGGTGCCGTAGATGCGCACGAAAATCCGTCCGGAGCCGTTTCCAGCGCCGAACTGCCTGAAGTGTTTTCCGGACCCTAGAAACTCCCCAAAACCGTTTTTAACCGAAAAGCATCTCGAAATGTCCTAAAACGCGCATCTGAACATTTTCGTGCACAGGTGCCGTAGATGCGCACGAAAATCCGTCCGGAGCCGTTTCGAGCGCCGAACTGCCTGAAGTGTTTTCCAGACACTAGAAACTGCCGAAAACCGTTTTTAACCGAAAAGCATCTCGAAATGTCCTAAAACGCGCATCTGAACATTTTCGTGCACAGGTGCCGTAGATGCGCACGAAAACCCGTCCGGAGCCGTTTCGAGCGCCGAACTGCCTGAAGCGTTTTCCAGATCCTAGAAACTCCCCAAAACCGTTTTTAACCGAAAAGCATCTCGAAATGTCCTAAAACGCGCATCTGAACATTTTCGTGCACAGGTGCCGTAGATGCGCACGAAAATCGATCCGGAGCCGTTTCCAGCGCCGAACTGCCTGAAGCGTTTTCCAGACCCTAGAAACTCCCCAAAACCGTTTTTAACCGAGAAGCATCTCGAAATGTCCTAAAACGCGCATCTGAACATTTTCGTGCTCAGGTGCCGTAGATGCGCAAGAAAATCCGTCCGGAGCCGTTTCGAGCACCGAACTGCCTGAAGTGTTTTCCGGACCCTAGAAACTCCCCAAAACCGTTTTTAACCGAAAAGCATCTCGAAATGTCTTAAAACGCGCATCTGAACATTTTCGTGCACAGGTGCCGTAGATGCGCACGAAAATCCGCCCGGAGCCGTTTCGAGCACCGAACTGCCTGAAGTGTTTTCCAGACCCTAGAAACTCCCCAAAACCGTTTTTAACCGAAAAGCATCTCGAAATGTCCTAAAACGCGCATCTGAACATTTTCGTCCACAGGTGCCGTAGATGCGCACGAAAATCCGTCCGGAGCCGTTTCGAGAGCCGAACTGCCTGAAGTGTTTTCCGGACCCTAGAAACTCCCCAAAACCGTTTTTAACCGAAAAGCATCTCGAAATGTCCTAAAACGCGCATCTGAACATTTTCGTGCACAGGTGCCGTCGATGCGCACGAAAACCCGTCCGGAGCCGTTTCCAGCGCCGAACTGCCTGAAGTGTTTTCCAGACCCTAGAAACTCCCCAAAACCGTTTTTAACCGAAAACCATCTCGAAATGTCCTAAAACGCGCATCTGAACATTTTCGTGCACAGGTGCCGTCGATGCGCACGAAAACCCGTCCGGAGCCGTTTCGAGCACCGAACTGCCTGAAGCGTTTTCCAGACCCTAGAAACTCCCCAAAACCGTTTTTAACAGAGAAGCATCTCGAAATGTCCTAAAACGCGCATCTGAACATTTTCGTGCACAGGTGCCGTAGATGCGCACGAAAATCCGTCCGGAGCCGTTTCGAGCTTCGAACTGCCTGAAGCGTTTTCCAGACCCTAGAAACTCCCCAAAACCGTTTTTAACCGAGAAGCATCTCGAAATGTCCTAAAACGCGCATCTGAACATTTTCGTGCACAGGTGCCGTAGATGCGCACGAAAACCCGTCCGGAGCCGTTTCCTGCGCCGAACTGCCTGAAGCGTTTTCCAGACCCTAGAAACTCCCCAAAACCGTTTTTAACCGAAAAGCATCTCGAAATGTCCTAAAACGCGCATCTGAACATTTTCGTGCACAGGTGCCGTAGATGCGCACGAAAATCCGCCCGGAGCCGTTTCGAGCACCGAACTGCCTGAAGTGTTTTCCATACCCTAGAAACTCCCCAAAACCGTTTTTAACCGAAAAGCATCTCGAAATGTCCTAAAACGCGCATCTGAACATTTTCGTGCACAGGTGCCGTAGATGCGCACGAAAATCCGTCCGGAGCCGTTTCGAGCGCCGAACTGCCTGAAGTGTTTTCCAGACACTAGAAACTGCCGAAAACCGTTTTTAACCGAAAAGCATCTCGAAATGTCCTAAAACGCGCATCTGAACATTTTCGTGCACAGGTGCCGTAGATGCGCACGAAAATCCGTCCGGAGCCGTTTCCAGCGCCGAACTGCCTGAAGTGTTTTCCGGACCCTAGAAACTCCCCAAAACCGTTTTTAACCGAAAAGCATCTCGAAATGTCCTAAAACGCGCATCTGAACATTTTCGTGCACAGGTGCCGTAGATGCGCACGAAAATCCGTCCGGAGCCGTTTCGAGCGCCGAACTGCCTGAAGTGTTTTCCAGACACTAGAAACTGCCGAAAACCGTTTTTAACCGAAAAGCATCTCGAAATGTCCTAAAACGCGCATCTGAACATTTTCGTGCACAGGTGCCGTAGATGCGCACGAAAATCCGTCCGGAGCCGTTTCGAGCGCCGAACTGCCTGAAGCGTTTTCCAGATCCTAGAAACTCCCCAAAACCGTTTTTAACCGAAAAGCATCTCGAAATGTCCTAAAACGCGCATCTGAACATTTTCGTGCACAGGTGCCGTAGATGCGCACGAAAATCGATCCGGAGCCGTTTCCAGCGCCGAACTGCCTGAAGCGTTTTCCAGACCCTAGAAACTCCCCAAAACCGTTTTTAACCGAGAAGCATCTCGAAATGTCCTAAAACGCGCATCTGAACATTTTCGTGCTCAGGTGCCGTAGATGCGCAAGAAAATCCGTCCGGAGCCGTTTCGAGCACCGAACTGCCTGAAGTGTTTTCCGGACCCTAGAAACTCCCCAAAACCGTTTTTAACCGAAAAGCATCTCGAAATGTCTTAAAACGCGCATCTGAACATTTTCGTGCACAGGTGCCGTAGATGCGCACGAAAATCCGTCCGGAGCCGTTTCGAGCACCGAACTGCCTGAAGTGTTTTCCAGACCCTAGAAACTCCCCAAAACCGTTTTTAACCGAAAAGCATCTCGAAATGTCCTAAAACGCGCATCTGAACATTTTCGTCCACAGGTGCCGTAGATGCGCACGAAAATCCGTCCGGAGCCGTTTCGAGAGCCGAACTGCCTGAAGTGTTTTCCGGACCCTAGAAACTCCCCAAAACCGTTTTTAACCGAAAAGCATCTCGAAATGTCCTAAAACGCGCATCTGAACATTTTCGTGCACAGGTGCCGTCGATGCGCACGAAAACCCGTCCGGAGCCGTTTCCAGCGCCGAACTGCCTGAAGTGTTTTCCAGACCCTAGAAACTCCCCAAAACCGTTTTTAACCGAAAACCATCTCGAAATGTCCTAAAACGCGCATCTGAACATTTTCGTGCACAGGTGCCGTCGATGCGCACGAAAACCCGTCCGGAGCCGTTTCGAGCACCGAACTGCCTGAAGCGTTTTCCAGACCCTAGAAACTCCCCAAAACCGTTTTTAACAGAGAAGCATCTCGAAATGTCCTAAAACGCGCATCTGAACATTTTCGTGCACAGGTGCCGTAGATGCGCACGAAAATCCGTCCGGAGCCGTTTCGAGCTTCGAACTGCCTGAAGCGTTTTCCAGACCCTAGAAACTCCCCAAAACCGTTTTTAACCGAGAAGCATCTCGAAATGTCCTAAAACGCGCATCTGAACATTTTCGTGCACAGGTGCCGTAGATGCGCACGAAAACCCGTCCGGAGCCGTTTCCTGCGCCGAACTGCCTGAAGCGTTTTCCAGACCCTAGAAACTCCCCAAAACCGTTTTTAACCGAAAAGCATCTCGAAATGTCCTAAAACGCGCATCTGAACATTTTCGTGCACAGGTGCCGTAGATGCGCACGAAAATCCGCCCGGAGCCGTTTCGAGCACCGAACTGCCTGAAGTGTTTTCCATACCCTAGAAACTCCCCAAAACCGTTTTTAACCGAAAAGCATCTCGAAATGTCCTAAAACGCGCATCTGAACATTTTCGTGCACAGGTGCCGTAGATGCGCACGAAAATCCGTCCGGAGCCGTTTCGAGCACCGAACTGCCTGAAGTGTTTTCCAGACCCTAGAAACTCCCCAAAACCGTTTTTAACCGAGAAGCATCTCGAAATGTCCTAAAACGCGCATCTGAACATTTTCGTGCACAGGTGCCGTCGATGCGCACGAAAACCCGTCCGGAGCCGTTTCGAGCACCGAACTGCCTGAAGCGTTTTCCAGACCCTAGAAACTCCCCAAAACCGTTTTTAACCGAGAAGCATCTCGAAATGTCCTAAAACGCGCATCTGAACATTTTCGTGCACAGGTGCCGTAGATGCGCACGAAAACCCGTCCGGAGCCGTTTCCTGCGCCGAACTGCCTGAAGCGTTTTCCAGACCCTAGAAACTCCCCAAAACCGTTTTTAACCGAAAAGCATCTCGAAATGTCCTAAAACGCGCATCTGAACATTTTCGTGCACAGGTGCCGTAGATGCGCACGAAAATCGATCCGGAGCCGTTTCCAGCGCCGAACTGCCTGAAGCGTTTTCCGGACCCTAGAAACTCCCCAAAACCGTTTTTAACCGAAAAGCATCTCGAAATGTCCTAAAACGCGCATCTGAACATTTTCGTGCACAGGTGCCGTAGATGCGCACGAAAATCCGCCCGGAGCCGTTTCGAGCACCGAACTGCCTGAAGTGTTTTCCAGACCCTAGAAACTCCCCAAAACCGTTTTTAACCGAAAAGCATCTCGAAATGTCCTAAAACGCGCATCTGAACATTTTCGTGCACAGGTGCCGTAGATGCGCACGAAAATCCGTCCGGAGCCGTTTCGAGCGCCGAACTGCCTGAAGTGTTTTCCAGACCCTAGAAACTCCCCAAAACCGTTTTTAACCGAAAAGCATCTCGAAATGTCCTAAAACGCGCATCTGAACATTTTCGTGCACAGGTGCCGTAGATGCGCACGAAAATCCGTCCGGAGCCGTTTCCAGCGCCGAACTGCCTGAAGTGTTTTCCGGACCCTAGAAACTCCCCAAAACCGTTTTTAACCGAAAAGCATCTCGAAATGTCCTAAAACGCGCATCTGAACATTTTCGTGCACAGGTGCCGTAGATGCGCACGAAAATCCGTCCGGAGCCGTTTCGAGCGCCGAACTGCCTGAAGTGTTTTCCAGACACTAGAAACTGCCGAAAACCGTTTTTAACCGAAAAGCATCTCGAAATGTCCTAAAACGCGCATCTGAACATTTTCGTGCACAGGTGCCGTAGATGCGCACGAAAATCCGTCCGGAGCCGTTTCGAGCGCCGAACTGCCTGAAGCGTTTTCCAGATCCTAGAAACTCCCCAAAACCGTTTTTAACCGAAAAGCATCTCGAAATGTCCTAAAACGCGCATCTGAACATTTTCGTGCACAGGTGCCGTAGATGCGCACGAAAATCGATCCGGAGCCGTTTCCAGCGCCGAACTGCCTGAAGCGTTTTCCAGACCCTAGAAACTCCCCAAAACCGTTTTTAACCGAGAAGCATCTCGAAATGTCCTAAAACGCGCATCTGAACATTTTCGTGCTCAGGTGCCGTAGATGCGCAAGAAAATCCGTCCGGAGCCGTTTCGAGCACCGAACTGCCTGAAGTGTTTTCCGGACCCTAGAAACTCCCCAAAACCGTTTTTAACCGAAAAGCATCTCGAAATGTCTTAAAACGCGCATCTGAACATTTTCGTGCACAGGTGCCGTAGATGCGCACGAAAATCCGTCCGGAGCCGTTTCGAGCACCGAACTGCCTGAAGTGTTTTCCAGACCCTAGAAACTCCCCAAAACCGTTTTTAACCGAAAAGCATCTCGAAATGTCCTAAAACGCGCATCTGAACATTTTCGTCCACAGGTGCCGTAGATGCGCACGAAAATCCGTCCGGAGCCGTTTCGAGAGCCGAACTGCCTGAAGTGTTTTCCGGACCCTAGAAACTCCCCAAAACCGTTTTTAACCGAAAAGCATCTCGAAATGTCCTAAAACGCGCATCTGAACATTTTCGTGCACAGGTGCCGTCGATGCGCACGAAAACCCGTCCGGAGCCGTTTCCAGCGCCGAACTGCCTGAAGTGTTTTCCAGACCCTAGAAACTCCCCAAAACCGTTTTTAACCGAAAACCATCTCGAAATGTCCTAAAACGCGCATCTGAACATTTTCGTGCACAGGTGCCGTCGATGCGCACGAAAACCCGTCCGGAGCCGTTTCGAGCACCGAACTGCCTGAAGCGTTTTCCAGACCCTAGAAACTCCCCAAAACCGTTTTTAACAGAGAAGCATCTCGAAATGTCCTAAAACGCGCATCTGAACATTTTCGTGCACAGGTGCCGTAGATGCGCACGAAAATCCGTCCGGAGCCGTTTCGAGCTTCGAACTGCCTGAAGCGTTTTCCAGACCCTAGAAACTCCCCAAAACCGTTTTTAACCGAGAAGCATCTCGAAATGTCCTAAAACGCGCATCTGAACATTTTCGTGCACAGGTGCCGTAGATGCGCACGAAAACCCGTCCGGAGCCGTTTCCTGCGCCGAACTGCCTGAAGCGTTTTCCAGACCCTAGAAACTCCCCAAAACCGTTTTTAACCGAAAAGCATCTCGAAATGTCCTAAAACGCGCATCTGAACATTTTCGTGCACAGGTGCCGTAGATGCGCACGAAAATCCGCCCGGAGCCGTTTCGAGCACCGAACTGCCTGAAGTGTTTTCCATACCCTAGAAACTCCCCAAAACCGTTTTTAACCGAAAAGCATCTCGAAATGTCCTAAAACGCGCATCTGAACATTTTCGTGCACAGGTGCCGTAGATGCGCACGAAAATCCGTCCGGAGCCGTTTCGAGCACCGAACTGCCTGAAGTGTTTTCCAGACCCTAGAAACTCCCCAAAACCGTTTTTAACCGAGAAGCATCTCGAAATGTCCTAAAACGCGCATCTGAACATTTTCGTGCACAGGTGCCGTCGATGCGCACGAAAACCCGTCCGGAGCCGTTTCGAGCACCGAACTGCCTGAAGCGTTTTCCAGACCCTAGAAACTCCCCAAAACCGTTTTTAACCGAGAAGCATCTCGAAATGTCCTAAAACGCGCATCTGAACATTTTCGTGCACAGGTGCCGTAGATGCGCACGAAAACCCGTCCGGAGCCGTTTCCTGCGCCGAACTGCCTGAAGCGTTTTCCAGACCCTAGAAACTCCCCAAAACCGTTTTTAACCGAAAAGCATCTCGAAATGTCCTAAAACGCGCATCTGAACATTTTCGTGCACAGGTGCCGTAGATGCGCACGAAAATCGATCCGGAGCCGTTTCCAGCGCCGAACTGCCTGAAGTGTTTTCCGGACCCTAGAAACTCCCCAAAACCGTTTTTAACCGAAAAGCATCTCGAAATGTCCTAAAACGCGCATCTGAACATTTTCGTGCACAGGTGCCGTAGATGCGCACGAAAATCCGCCCGGAGCCGTTTCGAGCACCGAACTGCCTGAAGTGTTTTCCAGACCCTAGAAACTCCCCAAAACCGTTTTTAACCGAAAAGCATCTCGAAATGTCCTAAAACGCGCATCTGAACATTTTCGTGCACAGGTGCCGTAGATGCGCACGAAAATCCGTCCGGAGCCGTTTCGAGAGCCGAACTGCCTGAAGTGTTTTCCAGACCCTAGAAACTCCCCAAAACCGTTTTTAACCGAAAAGCATATCGAAATGTCCTAAAACGCGCATCTGAACATTTTCGTGCACAGGTGCCGTAGATGCGCACGAAAATCCGTCCGGAGCCGTTTCCAGCGCCGAACTGCCTGAAGTGTTTTTCAGACCCTAGAAACTCCCCAAAACCGTTTTTAACCGAAAAGCATCTCGAGATGTCCTAAAACGCGCAGCTGAACATTTTCGTGCACAGGTGCAGTAGATGCGCACGAAAATCCGTCTGGAGCCGTTTCCAGCGCCGAACTGCCTGAAGTGTTTTTCAGACCCTAGAAACTCCCCAAAACCGTTTTTAACCGAAAAGCATCTCGAAATGTCCTAAAACGCGCATCTGAACATTTTCGTGCACAGGTGCCGTAGATGCGCACGAAAATCCGTCCGGAGCCGTTTCGAGCACCGAACTGCCTGAAGTGTTTTCCAGAACCTAGAAACTCCCCAAAACCGTTTTTAACCGAGAAGCATCTCGAAATGTCCTAAAACGCGCATCTGAACATTTTCGTGCACAGGTGCCGTCGATGCGCACGAAAACCCGTCCGGAGCCGTTTCGAGCACCGAACTGCCTGAAGCGTTTTCCAGACCCTAGAAACTCCCCAAAACCGTTTTTAACCGAGAAGCATCTCGAAATGTCCTAAAACGCGCATCTGAACATTTTCGTGCACAGGTGCCGTAGATGCGCACGAAAACCCGTCCGGAGCCGTTTCCTACGCCGAACTGCCTGAAGCGTTTTCCAGACCCTAGAAACTCCCCAAAACCGTTTTTAACCGAAAAGCATCTCGAAATGTCCTAAAACGCGCATCTGAACATTTTCGTGCACAGGTGCCGTAGATGCGCACGAAAATCCGTCCGGAGCCGTTTCGAGCGCCGAACTGCCTGAAGTGTTTTCCAGACCCTAGAAACTCCCCAAAACCGTTTTTAACCGAGAAGAATCTCGAAATGTCCTAAAACGCGCATCTGAACATTTTCGTGCACAGGTGCCGTAGATGCGCACGAAAATCCGTCCGGAGCCGTTTCGAGCACCGAACTGCCTGAAGTGTTTTCCAGACCCTAGAAACTCCCCAAAACCGTTTTTAACCGAAAAGCATCTCGAAATGTCCTAAAACGCGCATCTGAACATTTTCGTGCACAGGTGCCGTAGATGCGCACGAAAATCCGTCCGGAGCCGTTTCGAGCACCGAACTGCCTGAAGTGTTTTCCAGAACCTAGAAACTCCCCAAAACCGTTTTTAACCGAAAAGCATCTCGAAATGTCCTAAAACGCGCATCTGAACATTTTCGTGCACAGGTGCCGTAGCTGCGCACGAAAATCCGTCCGGAGCCGTTTCGAGAGCCGAACTGCCTGAAGTGTTTTCCAGACCCTAGAAACTCCCCAAAACCGTTTTTAACCGAAAAACATATCGAAATGTCCTAAAACGCGCATCTGAACATTTTCGTGCACAGGTGCCGTAGATGCGCACGAAAATCCGTCCGGAGCCGTTTCCAGCGCCGAACTGCCTGAAGTGTTTTCCGGACCCTAGAAACTCCCCAAAACCGTTTTTAACCGAAAAGCATCTCGAAATGTCCTAAAACGCGCATCTGAACATTTTCGTGCACAGGTGCCGTAGATGCGCACGAAAATCCGTCCGGAGCCGTTTCGAGCGCCGAACTGCCTGAAGTGTTTTCCAGACACTAGAAACTGCCGAAAACCGTTTTTAACCGAAAAGCATCTCGAAATGTCCTAAAACGCGCATCTGAACATTTTCGTGCACAGGTGCCGTAGATGCGCACGAAAATCCGTCCGGAGCCGTTTCCAGCGCCGAACTGCCTGAAGTGTTTTCCGGACCCTAGAAACTCCCCAAAACCGTTTTTAACCGAAAAGCATCTCGAAATGTCCTAAAACGCGCATCTGAACATTTTCGTGCACAGGTGCCGTAGATGCGCACGAAAATCCGTCCGGAGCCGTTTCGAGCGCCGAACTGCCTGAAGTGTTTTCCAGACACTAGAAACTGCCGAAAACCGTTTTTAACCGAAAAGCATCTCGAAATGTCCTAAAACGCGCATCTGAACATTTTCGTGCACAGGTGCCGTAGATGCGCACGAAAATCCGTCCGGAGCCGTTTCGAGCGCCGAACTGCCTGAAGCGTTTTCCAGATCCTAGAAACTCCCCAAAACCGTTTTTAACCGAAAAGCATCTCGAAATGTCCTAAAACGCGCATCTGAACATTTTCGTGCACAGGTGCCGTAGATGCGCACGAAAATCGATCCGGAGCCGTTTCCAGCGCCGAACTGCCTGAAGCGTTTTCCAGACCCTAGAAACTCCCCAAAACCGTTTTTAACCGAGAAGCATCTCGAAATGTCCTAAAACGCGCATCTGAACATTTTCGTGCTCAGGTGCCGTAGATGCGCAAGAAAATCCGTCCGGAGCCGTTTCGAGCACCGAACTGCCTGAAGTGTTTTCCGGACCCTAGAAACTCCCCAAAACCGTTTTTAACCGAAAAGCATCTCGAAATGTCTTAAAACGCGCATCTGAACATTTTCGTGCACAGGTGCCGTAGATGCGCACGAAAATCCGTCCGGAGCCGTTTCGAGCACCGAACTGCCTGAAGTGTTTTCCAGACCCTAGAAACTCCCCAAAACCGTTTTTAACCGAAAAGCATCTCGAAATGTCCTAAAACGCGCATCTGAACATTTTCGTCCACAGGTGCCGTAGATGCGCACGAAAATCCGTCCGGAGCCGTTTCGAGAGCCGAACTGCCTGAAGTGTTTTCCGGACCCTAGAAACTCCCCAAAACCGTTTTTAACCGAAAAGCATCTCGAAATGTCCTAAAACGCGCATCTGAACATTTTCGTGCACAGGTGCCGTCGATGCGCACGAAAACCCGTCCGGAGCCGTTTCCAGCGCCGAACTGCCTGAAGTGTTTTCCAGACCCTAGAAACTCCCCAAAACCGTTTTTAACCGAAAACCATCTCGAAATGTCCTAAAACGCGCATCTGAACATTTTCGTGCACAGGTGCCGTCGATGCGCACGAAAACCCGTCCGGAGCCGTTTCGAGCACCGAACTGCCTGAAGCGTTTTCCAGACCCTAGAAACTCCCCAAAACCGTTTTTAACAGAGAAGCATCTCGAAATGTCCTAAAACGCGCATCTGAACATTTTCGTGCAAAGGTGCCGTCGATGCGCACGAAAACCCGTCCGGAGCCGTTTCCAGCGCCGAACTGCCTGAAGCGTTTTCCAGACCCTAGAAACTCCCCAAAACCGTTTTTAACCGAGAAGCATCTCGAAATGTCCTAAAACGCGCATCTGAACATTTTCGTGCACAGGTGCCGTCGATGCGCACGAAAATCCGCCCGGAGCCGTTTCCTGCGCCGAACTGCCTGAAGCGTTTTCCAGACCCTAGAAACTCCCCAAAACCGTTTTTAACCGAGAAGCATCTCGAAATGTCCTAAAACGCGCATCTGAACATTTTCGTGCACAGGTACAGTAGATGCGCACGAAAATCCGTCCGGAGCCGTTTCGAGCACCGAACTGCCTGAAGTGTTTTCCAGACCCTAGAAACTCCCCAAAACCGTTTTTAACCGAGAAGCATCTCGAAATGTCCTAAAACGCGCATCTGAACATTTTCGTGCACAGGTGCCGTAGATGCGCACGAAAACCCGTCCGGAGCCGTTTCCTGCGCCGAACTGCCTGAAGCGTTTTCCAGACCCTAGAAACTCCCCAAAACCGTTTTTAACCGAAAAGCATCTCGAAATGTCCTAAAACGCGCATCTGAACATTTTCGTGCACAGGTGCCGTAGATGCGCACGAAAATCGATCCGGAGCCGTTTCCAGCGCCGAACTGCCTGAAGTGTTTTCCGGACCCTAGAAACTCCCCAAAACCGTTTTTAACCGAAAAGCATCTCGAAATGTCCTAAAACGCGCATCTGAACATTTTCGTGCACAGGTGCCGTAGATGCGCACGAAAATCCGCCCGGAGCCGTTTCGAGCACCGAACTGCCTGAAGTGTTTTCCAGACCCTAGAAACTCCCCAAAACCGTTTTTAACCGAAAAGCATCTCGAAATGTCCTAAAACGCGCATCTGAACATTTTCGTGCACAGGTGCCGTAGATGCGCACGAAAATCCGTCCGGAGCCGTTTCGAGAGCCGAACTGCCTGAAGTGTTTTCCAGACCCTAGAAACTCCCCAAAACCGTTTTTAACCGAAAAGCATATCGAAATGTCCTAAAACGCGCATCTGAACATTTTCGTGCACAGGTGCCGTAGATGCGCACGAAAATCCGTCCGGAGCCGTTTCCAGCGCCGAACTGCCTGAAGTGTTTTTCAGACCCTAGAAACTCCCCAAAACCGTTTTTAACCGAAAAGCATCTCGAGATGTGCTAAAACGCGCAGCTGAACATTTTCGTGCACAGGTGCCGTAGATGCGCACGAAAATCCGTCCGGAGCCGTTTCGAGAGCCGAACTGCCTGAAGTGTTTTCCAGACCCTAGAAACTCCCCAAAACCGTTTTTAACCGAAAAGCATATCGAAATGTCCTAAAACGCGCATCTGAACATTTTCGTGCACAGGTGCCGTAGATGCGCACGAAAATCCGTCCGGAGCCGTTTCCAGCGCCGAACTGCCTGAAGTGTTTTTCAGACCCTAGAAACTCCCCAAAACCGTTTTTAACCGAAAAGCATCTCGAGATGTCCTAAAACGCGCAGCTGAACATTTTCGTGCACAGGTGCAGTAGATGCGCACGAAAATCCGTCTGGAGCCGTTTCCAGCGCCGAACTGCCTGAAGTGTTTTTCAGACCCTAGAAACTCCCCAAAACCGTTTTTAACCGAAAAGCATCTCGAAATGTCCTAAAACGCGCATCTGAACATTTTCGTGCACAGGTGCCGTAGATGCGCACGAAAATCCGCCCGGAGCCGTTTCGAGTACCGAACTGCCTGAAGTGTTTTCCATACCCTAGAAACTCCCCAAAACCGTTTTTAACCGAAAAGCATCTCGAAATGTCCTAAAACGCGCATCTGAACATTTTCGTGCACAGGTGCCGTAGATGCGAACGAAA
The DNA here is from genome assembly GCA_028538565.1 of Umbellularia californica. NCBI lineage: Eukaryota > Viridiplantae > Streptophyta > Magnoliopsida > Laurales > Lauraceae > Umbellularia > Umbellularia californica. The sequence goes on along the minus strand of JAPQWN010000006.1, from coordinate 52,833,224 downwards.
ATCCGTCCGGAGCCGTTTCGAGCACCGAACTGCCTGAAGTGTTTTCCAGAACCTAGAAACTCCCCAAAACCGTTTTTAACCGAGAAGCATCTCGAAATGTCCTAAAACGCGCATCTGAACATTTTCGTGCACAGGTGCCGTCGATGCGCACGAAAACCCGTCCGGAGCCGTTTCGAGCTTCGAACTGCCTGAAGCGTTTTCCAGACCCTAGAAACTCCCCAAAACCGTTTTTAACCGAGAAGCATCTCGAAATGTCCTAAAACGCGCATCTGAACATTTTCGTGCACAGGTGCCGTAGATGCGCACGAAAACCCGTCCGGAGCCGTTTCCTACGCCGAACTGCCTGAAGCGTTTTCCAGACCCTAGAAACTCCCCAAAACCGTTTTTAACCGAAAAGCATCTCGAAATGTCCTAAAACGCGCATCTGAACATTTTCGTGCACAGGTGCCGTAGATGCGCACGAAAATCCGTCCGGAGCCGTTTCGAGCTTCGAACTGCCTGAAGCGTTTTCCAGACCCTAGAAACTCCCCAAAACCGTTTTTAACCGAGAAGCATCTCGAAATGTCCTAAAACGCGCATCTGAACATTTTCGTGCACAGGTGCCGTAGATGCGCACGAAAACCCGTCCGGAGCCGTTTCCTGCGCCGAACTGCCTGAAGCGTTTTCCAGACCCTAGAAACTCCCCAAAACCGTTTTTAACCGAAAAGCATCTCGAAATGTCCTAAAACGCGCATCTGAACATTTTCGTGCACAGGTGCCGTAGATGCGCACGAAAATCGATCCGGAGCCGTTTCCAGCGCCGAACTGCCTGAAGTGTTTTCCGGACCCTAGAAACTCCCCAAAACCGTTTTTAACCGAAAAGCATCTCGAAATGTCCTAAAACGCGCATCTGAACATTTTCGTGCACAGGTGCCGTAGATGCGCACGAAAATCCGCCCGGAGCCGTTTCGAGCACCGAACTGCCTGAAGTGTTTTCCAGACCCTAGAAACTCCCCAAAACCGTTTTTAACCGAAAAGCATCTCGAAATGTCCTACAACGCGCATCTGAACATTTTCGTGCACAGGTGCCGTAGATGCGCACGAAAATCCGTCCGGAGCCGTTTCGAGAGCCGAACTGCCTGAAGTGTTTTCCAGACCCTAGAAACTCCCCAAAACCGTTTTTAACCGAAAAGCATATCGAAATGTCCTAAAACGCGCATCTGAACATTTTCGTGCACAGGTGCCGTAGATGCGCACGAAAATCCGTCCGGAGCCGTTTCGAGCTTCGAACTACCTGAAGCGTTTTCCAGACCCTAGAAACTCCCCAAAACCGTTTTTAACCGAGAAGCATCTCGAAATGTCCTAAAACGCGCATCTGAACATTTTCGTGCACAGGTGCCGTAGATGCGCACGAAAACCCGTCCGGAGCCGTTTCCTACGCCGAACTGCCTGAAGCGTTTTCCAGACCCTAGAAACTCCCCAAAACCATTTTTAACCGAAAAGCATCTCGAAATGTCCTAAAACGCGCATCTGAACATTTTCGTGCACAGGTGCCGTAGATGCGCACGAAAACCCGTCCGGAGCCGTTTCCTACGCCGAACTGCCTGAAGCGTTTTCCAGACCCTAGAAACTCCCCAAAACCGTTTTTAACCGAAAAGCATCTCGAAATGTCCTAAAACGCGCATCTGAACATTTTCGTGCACAGGTGCCGTAGATGCGCACGAAAATCCGTCCGGAGCTGTTTCGAGCGCCGAACTGCCTGAAGTGTTTTCCAGACCCTAGAAACTCCCCAAAACCGTTTTTAACCGAGAAGCATCTCGAAATGTCCTAAAACGCGCATCTGAACATTTTCGTGCACAGGTGCCGTAGATGCGCACGAAAATCCGTCCGGAGCCGTTTCGAGCACCGAACTGCCTGAAGTGTTTTCCAGACCCTAGAAACTCCCCAAAACCGTTTTTAACCGAAAAGCATCTCGAAATGTCCTAAAACGCGCATCTGAACATTTTCGTGCACAGGTGCCGTAGATGCGCACGAAAATCCGTCCGGAGCCGTTTCGAGAGCCGAACTGCCTGAAGTGTTTTCCAGACCCTAAAAACTCCCCAAAACCGTTTTTAACCGAAAAGCATATCGAAATGTCCTAAAACGCGCATCTGAACATTTTCGTGCACAGGTGCCGTAGATGCGCACGAAAATCCATCCGGAGCCGTTTCGAGCACCGAACTGCCTGAAGTGTTTTCCAGACCCTAGAAACTCCCCAAAACCGTTTTTAACCGAAAAGCATCTCGAAATGTCCTAAAACGCGCATCTGAACATTTTCGTGCACAGGTGCCGTAGATGCGCACGAAAATCCGTCCGGAGCCGTTTCGAGCTTCGAACTGCCTGAAGCGTTTTCCAGACCCTAGAAACTCCCCAAAACCGTTTTTAACCGAAAAGCATCTCGAAATGTCCTAAAACGCGCATCTGAACATTTTCGTGCACTGGTGCCGTAGATGCGCACGAAAACCCGTCCGGAGCCGTTTCCTGCGCCGAACTGCCTGAAGCGTTTTCCAGACCCTAGAAACTCCCCAAAACCGTTTTTAACCGAAAAGCATCTCGAAATGTCCTAAAACGCGCTCTGAACATTTTCGTGCACAGGTGCCGTAGATGCGCACGAAAATCGATCCGGAGCCGTTTCCAGCGCCGAACTGCCTGAAGTGTTTTCCGGACCCTAGAAACTCCCCAAAACCGTTTTTAACCGAAAAGCATCTCGAAATGTCCTAAAACGCGCATCTGAACATTTTCGTGCACAGGTGCCGTAGATGCGCACGAAAATCCGCCCGGAGCCGTTTCGAGCACCGAACTGCCTGAAGTGTTTTCCAGACCCTAGAAACTCCCCAAAACCGTTTTTAACCGAAAAGCATCTCGAAATGTCCTACAACGCGCATCTGAACATTTTCGTGCACAGGTGCCGTAGATGCGCACGAAAATCCGTCCGGAGCCGTTTCGAGAGCCGAACTGCCTGAAGTGTTTTCCAGACCCTAGAAACTCCCCAAAACCGTTTTTAACCGAAAAGCATATCGAAATGTCCTAAAACGCGCATCTGAACATTTTCGTGCACAGGTGCCGTAGATGCGCACGAAAATCCGTCCGGAGCCGTTTCGAGCTTCGAACTACCTGAAGCGTTTTCCAGACCCTAGAAACTCCCCAAAACCGTTTTTAACCGAGAAGCATCTCGAAATGTCCTAAAACGCGCATCTGAACATTTTCGTGCACAGGTGCCGTAGATGCGCACGAAAACCCGTCCGGAGCCGTTTCCTACGCCGAACTGCCTGAAGCGTTTTCCAGACCCTAGAAACTCCCCAAAACCGTTTTTAACCGAAAAGCATCTCGAAATGTCCTAAAACGCGCATCTGAACATTTTCGTGCACAGGTGCCGTAGATGCGCACGAAAACCCGTCCGGAGCCGTTTCCTACGCCGAACTGCCTGAAGCGTTTTCCAGACCCTAGAAACTCCCCAAAACCGTTTTTAACCGAAAAGCATCTCGAAATGTCCTAAAACGCGCATCTGAACATTTTCGTGCACAGGTGCCGTAGATGCGCACGAAAATCCGTCCGGAGCTGTTTCGAGCGCCGAACTGCCTGAAGTGTTTTCCAGACCCTAGAAACTCCCCAAAACCGTTTTTAACCGAGAAGCATCTCGAAATGTCCTAAAACGCGCATCTGAACATTTTCGTGCACAGGTGCCGTAGATGCGCACGAAAATCCGTCCGGAGCCGTTTCGAGCACCGAACTGCCTGAAGTGTTTTCCAGACCCTAGAAACTCCCCAAAACCGTTTTTAACCGAAAAGCATCTCGAAATGTCCTAAAACGCGCATCTGAACATTTTCGTGCACAGGTGCCGTAGATGCGCACGAAAATCCGTCCGGAGCCGTTTCGAGCACCGAACTGCCTGAAGTGTTTTCCCGAACCTAGAAACTCCCCAAAACCGTTTTTAACCGAAAAGCATCTCGAAATGTCCTAAAACGCGCTCTGAACATTTTCGTGCACAGGTGCCGTAGATGCGCACGAAAATCGATCCGGAGCCGTTTCCAGCGCCGAACTGCCTGAAGTGTTTTCCGGACCCTAGAAACTCCCCAAAACCGTTTTTAACCGAAAAGCATCTCGAAATGTCCTAAAACGCGCATCTGAACATTTTCGTGCACAGGTGCCGTAGATGCGCACGAAAATCCGCCCGGAGCCGTTTCGAGCACCGAACTGCCTGAAGTGTTTTCCAGACCCTAGAAACTCCCCAAAACCGTTTTTAACCGAAAAGCATCTCGAAATGTCCTACAACGCGCATCTGAACATTTTCGTGCACAGGTGCCGTAGATGCGCACGAAAATCCGTCCGGAGCCGTTTCGAGAGCCGAACTGCCTGAAGTGTTTTCCAGACCCTAGAAACTCCCCAAAACCGTTTTTAACCGAAAAGCATATCGAAATGTCCTAAAACGCGCATCTGAACATTTTCGTGCACAGGTGCAGTAGATGCGCACGAAAATCCGTCCGGAGCCGTTTCCAGCGCCGAACTGCCTGAAGTGTTTTCCGGACCCTAGAAACTCCCCAAAACCGTTTTTAACCGAAAAGCATCTCGAAATGTCCTAAAACGCGCATCTGAACATTTTCGTGCACAGGTGCCGTAGATGCGCACGAAAATCCGTCCGGAGCCGTTTCGAGCGCCGAACTGCCTGAAGTGTTTTCCAGACACTAGAAACTGCCGAAAACCGTTTTTAACCGAAAAGCATCTCGAAATGTCCTAAAACGCGCATCTGAACATTTTCGTGCACAGGTGCCGTAGATGCGCACGAAAATCCGTCCGGAGCCGTTTCTAGCGCCGAACTGCCTGAAGTGTTTTCCGGACCCTAGAAACTCCCCAAAACCGTTTTTAACCGAAAAGCATCTCGAAATGTCCTAAAACGCGCATCTGAACATTTTCGTGCACAGGTGCCGTAGATGCGCACGAAAATCCGTCCGGAGCCGTTTCGAGCGCCGAACTGCCTGAAGTGTTTTCCAGACACTAGAAACTGCCGAAAACCGTTTTTAACCGAAAAGCATCTCGAAATGTCCTAAAACGCGCATCTGAACATTTTCGTGCACAGGTGCCGTAGATGCGCACGAAAATCCGTCCGGAGCCGTTTCGAGCGCCGAACTGCCTGAAGCGTTTTCCAGACCCTAGAAACTCCCCAAAACCGTTTTTAACCGAAAAGCATCTCGAAATGTCCTAAAACGCGCATCTGAACATTTTCGTGCACAGGTGCCGTAGATGCGCACGAAAATCGATCCGGAGCCGTTTCCAGCGCCGAACTGCCTGAAGCGTTTTCCAGACCCTAGAAACTCCCCAAAACCGTTTTTAACCGAGAAGCATCTCGAAATGTCCTAAAACGCGCATCTGAACATTTTCGTGCAAAGGTGCCGTCGATGCGCACGAAAACCCGTCCGGAGCCGTTTCCAGCGCCGAACTGCCTGAAGCGTTTTCCAGACCCTAGAAACTCCCCAAAACCGTTTTTAACCGAGAAGCATCTCGAAATGTCCTAAAACGCGCATCTGAACATTTTCGTGCACAGGTGCCGTCGATGCGCACGAAAATCCGCCCGGAGCCGTTTCCTGCGCCGAACTGCCTGAAGCGTTTTCCAGACCCTAGAAACTCCCCAAAACCGTTTTTAACCGAGAAGCATCTAGAAATGTCCTAAAACGCGCATCTGAACATTTTCGTGCACAGGTACAGTAGATGCGCACGAAAATCCGTCCGGAGCCGTTTCGAGCACCGAACTGCCTGAAGTGTTTTCCAGACCCTAGAAACTCCCCAAAACCGTTTTTAACCGAAAAGCATTTCGAAATGTCCTAAAACGCGCATCTGAACATTTTCGTGCACAGGTACAGTAGATGCGCACGAAAATCGATCCGGAGCCGTTTCCAGCGCCGAACTGCCTGAAGCATTTTCCAGACCCTAGAAACTCCCCAAAACCGTTTTTAACCGAAAAGCATCTCGAAATGTCCTAAAACGCGCATCTGAACATTTTCGTGCACAGGTACAGTAGATGCGCACGAAAATCGATCCGGAGCCGTTTCCAGCGCCGAACTGCCTGAAGCATTTTCCGGACCCTAGAAACTCCCCAAAACCGTTTTTAACCGAAAAGCATCTCGAAATGTCCTAAAACGCGCATCTAAACATTTTCGTGCACAGGTGCCGTAGATGCGCACGAAAATCCGCCCGGAGCCGTTTCGAGCGCCGAACTGCCTGAAGTGTTTTCCAGACCCTAGAAACTCCCCAAAACCGTTTTTAACCGAAAAGCAACTCGAAATGTCCTAAAACGCGCATCTGAACATTTTCGTGCACAGGTGCCGTAGATGCGCACGAAAATCCGTCCGGAGCCGTTTCCAGCGCCGAACTGCCTGAAGTGTTTTTCAGACCCTAGAAACTCCCCAAAACCGTTTTTAACCGAAAAGCATCTCGAGATGTCCTAAAACGCGCATCTGAACATTTTCGTGCACAGGTGCCGTAGATGCGCACGAAAATCCGCCCGGAGCCGTTTCGAGCACCGAACTGCCTGAAGTGTTTTCCATACCCTAGAAACTCCCCAAAACCGTTTTTAACCGAAAAGCATCTCGAAATGTCCTAAAACGCGCATCTGAACATTTTCGTGCACAGGTGCCGTAGATGCGCACGAAAATCCGTCCGGAGCCGTTTCGAGCACCGAACTGCCTGAAGTGTTTTCCAGACCCTAGAAACTCCCCAAAACCGTTTTTAACCGAGAAGCATCTCGAAATGTCCTAAAACGCGCATCTGAACATTTTCGTGCACAGGTGCCGTCGATGCGCACGAAAACCCGTCCGGAGCCGTTTCGAGCACCGAACTGCCTGAAGCGTTTTCCAGACCCTAGAAACTCCCCAAAACCGTTTTTAACCGAGAAGCATCTCGAAATGTCCTAAAACGCGCATCTGAACATTTTCGTGCACAGGTGCCGTAGATGCGCACGAAAACCCGTCCGGAGCCGTTTCCTGCGCCGAACTGCCTGAAGCGTTTTCCAGACCCTAGAAACTCCCCAAAACCGTTTTTAACCGAAAAGCATCTCGAAATGTCCTAAAACGCGCATCTGAACATTTTCGTGCACAGGTGCCGTAGATGCGCACGAAAATCGATCCGGAGCCGTTTCCAGCGCCGAACTGCCTGAAGTGTTTTCCGGACCCTAGAAACTCCCCAAAACCGTTTTTAACCGAAAAGCATCTCGAAATGTCCTAAAACGCGCATCTGAACATTTTCGTGCACAGGTGCCGTAGATGCGCACGAAAATCCGCCCGGAGCCGTTTCGAGCACCGAACTGCCTGAAGTGTTTTCCAGACCCTAGAAACTCCCCAAAACCGTTTTTAACCGAAAAGCATCTCGAAATGTCCTAAAACGCGCATCTGAACATTTTCGTGCACAGGTGCCGTAGATGCGCACGAAAATCCGTCCGGAGCCGTTTCGAGAGCCGAACTGCCTGAAGTGTTTTCCAGACCCTAGAAACTCCCCAAAACCGTTTTTAACCGAAAAGCATATCGAAATGTCCTAAAACGCGCATCTGAACATTTTCGTGCACAGGTGCCGTAGATGCGCACGAAAATCCGTCCGGAGCCGTTTCCAGCGCCGAACTGCCTGAAGTGTTTTTCAGACCCTAGAAACTCCCCAAAACCGTTTTTAACCGAAAAGCATCTCGAGATGTCCTAAAACGCGCAGCTGAACATTTTCGTGCACAGGTGCAGTAGATGCGCACGAAAATCCGTCTGGAGCCGTTTCCAGCGCCGAACTGCCTGAAGTGTTTTTCAGACCCTAGAAACTCCCCAAAACCGTTTTTAACCGAAAAGCATCTCGAAATGTCCTAAAACGCGCATCTGAACATTTTCGTGCACAGGTGCCGTAGATGCGCACGAAAATCCGTCCGGAGCCGTTTCGAGCACCGAACTGCCTGAAGTGTTTTCCAGAACCTAGAAACTCCCCAAAACCGTTTTTAACCGAGAAGCATCTCGAAATGTCCTAAAACGCGCATCTGAACATTTTCGTGCACAGGTGCCGTCGATGCGCACGAAAACCCGTCCGGAGCCGTTTCGAGCACCGAACTGCCTGAAGCGTTTTCCAGACCCTAGAAACTCCCCAAAACCGTTTTTAACCGAGAAGCATCTCGAAATGTCCTAAAACGCGCATCTGAACATTTTCGTGCACAGGTGCCGTAGATGCGCACGAAAACCCGTCCGGAGCCGTTTCCTACGCCGAACTGCCTGAAGCGTTTTCCAGACCCTAGAAACTCCCCAAAACCGTTTTTAACCGAAAAGCATCTCGAAATGTCCTAAAACGCGCATCTGAACATTTTCGTGCACAGGTGCCGTAGATGCGCACGAAAATCCGTCCGGAGCCGTTTCGAGCGCCGAACTGCCTGAAGTGTTTTCCAGACCCTAGAAACTCCCCAAAACCGTTTTTAACCGAGAAGAATCTCGAAATGTCCTAAAACGCGCATCTGAACATTTTCGTGCACAGGTGCCGTAGATGCGCACGAAAATCCGTCCGGAGCCGTTTCGAGCACCGAACTGCCTGAAGTGTTTTCCAGACCCTAGAAACTCCCCAAAACCGTTTTTAACCGAAAAGCATCTCGAAATGTCCTAAAACGCGCATCTGAACATTTTCGTGCACAGGTGCCGTAGATGCGCACGAAAATCCGTCCGGAGCCGTTTCGAGCACCGAACTGCCTGAAGTGTTTTCCAGAACCTAGAAACTCCCCAAAACCGTTTTTAACCGAAAAGCATCTCGAAATGTCCTAAAACGCGCATCTGAACATTTTCGTGCACAGGTGCCGTAGCTGCGCACGAAAATCCGTCCGGAGCCGTTTCGAGAGCCGAACTGCCTGAAGTGTTTTCCAGACCCTAGAAACTCCCCAAAACCGTTTTTAACCGAAAAACATATCGAAATGTCCTAAAACGCGCATCTGAACATTTTCGTGCACAGGTGCCGTAGATGCGCACGAAAATCCGTCCGGAGCCGTTTCCAGCGCCGAACTGCCTGAAGTGTTTTCCGGACCCTAGAAACTCCCCAAAACCGTTTTTAACCGAAAAGCATCTCGAAATGTCCTAAAACGCGCATCTGAACATTTTCGTGCACAGGTGCCGTAGATGCGCACGAAAATCCGTCCGGAGCCGTTTCGAGCGCCGAACTGCCTGAAGTGTTTTCCAGACACTAGAAACTGCCGAAAACCGTTTTTAACCGAAAAGCATCTCGAAATGTCCTAAAACGCGCATCTGAACATTTTCGTGCACAGGTGCCGTAGATGCGCACGAAAATCCGTCCGGAGCCGTTTCCAGCGCCGAACTGCCTGAAGTGTTTTCCGGACCCTAGAAACTCCCCAAAACCGTTTTTAACCGAAAAGCATCTCGAAATGTCCTAAAACGCGCATCTGAACATTTTCGTGCACAGGTGCCGTAGATGCGCACGAAAATCCGTCCGGAGCCGTTTCGAGCGCCGAACTGCCTGAAGTGTTTTCCAGACACTAGAAACTGCCGAAAACCGTTTTTAACCGAAAAGCATCTCGAAATGTCCTAAAACGCGCATCTGAACATTTTCGTGCACAGGTGCCGTAGATGCGCACGAAAATCCGTCCGGAGCCGTTTCGAGCGCCGAACTGCCTGAAGCGTTTTCCAGATCCTAGAAACTCCCCAAAACCGTTTTTAACCGAAAAGCATCTCGAAATGTCCTAAAACGCGCATCTGAACATTTTCGTGCACAGGTGCCGTAGATGCGCACGAAAATCGATCCGGAGCCGTTTCCAGCGCCGAACTGCCTGAAGCGTTTTCCAGACCCTAGAAACTCCCCAAAACCGTTTTTAACCGAGAAGCATCTCGAAATGTCCTAAAACGCGCATCTGAACATTTTCGTGCTCAGGTGCCGTAGATGCGCAAGAAAATCCGTCCGGAGCCGTTTCGAGCACCGAACTGCCTGAAGTGTTTTCCGGACCCTAGAAACTCCCCAAAACCGTTTTTAACCGAAAAGCATCTCGAAATGTCCTAAAACGCGCATCTGAACATTTTCGTGCACAGGTGCCGTAGATGCGCACGAAAATCGATCCGGAGCCGTTTCCAGCGCCGAACTGCCTGAAGCGTTTTCCAGACCCTAGAAACTCCCCAAAACCGTTTTTAACCGAGAAGCATCTCGAAATGTCCTAAAACGCGCATCTGAACATTTTCGTGCTCAGGTGCCGTAGATGCGCAAGAAAATCCGTCCGGAGCCGTTTCGAGCACCGAACTGCCTGAAGTGTTTTCCAGACCCTAGAAACTCCCCAAAACCGTTTTTAACCGAAAAGCATCTCGAAATGTCCTAAAACGCGCATCTGAACATTTTCGTCCACAGGTGCCGTAGATGCGCACGAAAATCCGTCCGGAGCCGTTTCGAGAGCCGAACTGCCTGAAGTGTTTTCCGGACCCTAGAAACTCCCCAAAACCGTTTTTAACCGAAAAGCATCTCGAAATGTCCTAAAACGCGCATCTGAACATTTTCGTGCACAGGTGCCGTCGATGCGCACGAAAACCCGTCCGGAGCCGTTTCCAGCGCCGAACTGCCTGAAGTGTTTTCCAGACCCTAGAAACTCCCCAAAACCGTTTTTAACCGAAAACCATCTCGAAATGTCCTAAAACGCGCATCTGAACATTTTCGTGCACAGGTGCCGTCGATGCGCACGAAAACCCGTCCGGAGCCGTTTCGAGCACCGAACTGCCTGAAGCGTTTTCCAGACCCTAGAAACTCCCCAAAACCGTTTTTAACAGAGAAGCATCTCGAAATGTCCTAAAACGCGCATCTGAACATTTTCGTGCACAGGTGCCGTAGATGCGCACGAAAACCCGTCCGGAGCCGTTTCCTGCGCCGAACTGCCTGAAGCGTTTTCCAGACCCTAGAAACTCCCCAAAACCGTTTTTAACCGAAAAGCATCTCGAAATGTCCTAAAACGCGCATCTGAACATTTTCGTGCACAGGTGCCGTAGATGCGCACGAAAATCCGTCCGGAGCCGTTTCGAGCGCCGAACTGCCTGAAGTGTTTTCCAGACCCTAGAAACTCCCCAAAACCGTTTTTAACCGAGAAGCATCTCGAAATGTCCTAAAACGCGCATCTGAACATTTTCGTGCACAGGTGCCGTAGATGCGCACGAAAATCCGTCCGGAGCCGTTTCGAGCGCCGAACTGCCTGAAGTGTTTTCCAGACCCTAGAAACTCCCCAAAACCGTTTTTAACCGAAAAGCATCTCGAAATGTCCTAAAACGCGCATCTGAACATTTTCGTGCACAGGTGCCGTCGATGCGCACGAAAACCCGTCCGGAGCCGTTTCCAGCGCCGAACTGCCTGAAGTGTTTTCCAGACCCTAGAAACTCCCCAAAACCGTTTTTAACCGAAAACCATCTCGAAATGTCCTAAAACGCGCATCTGAACATTTTCGTGCACAGGTGCCGTAGATGCGCACGAAAATCCGTCCGGAGCCGTTTCGAGCACCGAACTGCCTGAAGTGTTTTCCAGACCCTAGAAACTCCCCAAAACCGTTTTAACCGAAAAGCATCTCGAAATGTCCTAAAACGCGCATCTGAACATTTTCGTGCACAGGTGCCGTAGATGCGCACGAAAATCGATCCGGAGCCGTTTCCAGCGCCGAACTGCCTGAAGCGTTTTCCAGACCCTAGAAACTCCCCAAAACCGTTTTTAACCGAGAAGCATCTCGAAATGTCCTAAAACGCGCATCTGAACATTTTCGTGCTCAGGTGCCGTAGATGCGCAAGAAAATCCGTCCGGAGCCGTTTCGAGCACCGAACTGCCTGAAGTGTTTTCCGGACCCTAGAAACTCCCCAAAACCGTTTTTAACCGAAAAGCATCTCGAAATGTCTTAAAACGCGCATCTGAACATTTTCGTGCACAGGTGCCGTAGATGCGCACGAAAATCCGTCCGGAGCCGTTTCGAGCACCGAACTGCCTGAAGTGTTTTCCAGACCCTAGAAACTCCCCAAAACCGTTTTTAACCGAAAAGCATCTCGAAATGTCCTAAAACGCGCATCTGAACATTTTCGTCCACAGGTGCCGTAGATGCGCACGAAAATCCGTCCGGAGCCGTTTCGAGAGCCGAACTGCCTGAAGTGTTTTCCGGACCCTAGAAACTCCCCAAAACCGTTTTTAACCGAAAAGCATCTCGAAATGTCCTAAAACGCGCATCTGAACATTTTCGTGCACAGGTGCCGTCGATGCGCACGAAAACCCGTCCGGAGCCGTTTCCAGCGCCGAACTGCCTGAAGTGTTTTCCAGACCCTAGAAACTCCCCAAAACCGTTTTTAACCGAAAACCATCTCGAAATGTCCTAAAACGCGCATCTGAACATTTTCGTGCACAGGTGCCGTCGATGCGCACGAAAACCCGTCCGGAGCCGTTTCGAGCACCGAACTGCCTGAAGCGTTTTCCAGACCCTAGAAACTCCCCAAAACCGTTTTTAACAGAGAAGCATCTCGAAATGTCCTAAAACGCGCATCTGAACATTTTCGTGCACAGGTGCCGTAGATGCGCACGAAAACCCGTCCGGAGCCGTTTCCTGCGCCGAACTGCCTGAAGCGTTTTCCAGACCCTAGAAACTCCCCAAAACCGTTTTTAACCGAAAAGCATCTCGAAATGTCCTAAAACGCGCATCTGAACATTTTCGTGCACAGGTGCCGTAGATGCGCACGAAAATCCGTCCGGAGCCGTTTCGAGCGCCGAACTGCCTGAAGTGTTTTCCAGACCCTAGAAACTCCCCAAAACCGTTTTTAACCGAGAAGCATCTCGAAATGTCCTAAAACGCGCATCTGAACATTTTCGTGCACAGGTGCCGTAGATGCGCACGAAAATCCGTCCGGAGCCGTTTCGAGCGCCGAACTGCCTGAAGTGTTTTCCAGACCCTAGAAACTCCCCAAAACCGTTTTTAACCGAAAAGCATCTCGAAATGTCCTAAAACGCGCATCTGAACATTTTCGTGCACAGGTGCCGTCGATGCGCACGAAAACCCGTCCGGAGCCGTTTCCAGCGCCGAACTGCCTGAAGTGTTTTCCAGACCCTAGAAACTCCCCAAAACCGTTTTTAACCGAAAACCATCTCGAAATGTCCTAAAACGCGCATCTGAACATTTTCGTGCACAGGTGCCGTAGATGCGCACGAAAATCCGTCCGGAGCCGTTTCGAGCACCGAACTGCCTGAAGTGTTTTCCAGACCCTAGAAACTCCCCAAAACCGTTTTAACCGAAAAGCATCTCGAAATGTCCTAAAACGCGCATCTGAACATTTTCGTGCACAGGTGCCGTAGATACGCACGAAAATCGATCCGGAGCCGTTTCCAGCGCCGAACTGCCTGCCCCAAAACCGTTTTTAACCGAGAAGCATCTCGAAATGTCCTAAAACGCGCATCTGAACATTTTCGTGCAAAGGTACCGTCGATGCGCACGAAAACCCGTCCGGAGCCGTTTCCAGCGCCGAACTGCCTGAAGCGTTTTCCAGACCCTAGAAACTCCCCAAAACCGTTTTTAACCGAAAAGCATCTAGAAATGTCCTAAAACGCGCATCTGAACATTTTCGTGCACAGGTGCCGTCGATGCGCACGAAAACCCGTCCGGAGCCGTTTCCTGCGCCGAACTGCCTGAAGCGTTTTCCAGACCCTAGAAACTCCCCAAAACCGTTTTTAACCGAGAAGCATCTCGAAATGTCCTAAAACGCGCATCTGAACATTTTCGTGCACAGGTGCCGTAGATGCGCACGAAAATCCGTCCGGAGCCGTTTCCAGCGCCGAACTGCCTGAAGCGTTTTCCAGACCCTAGAAACTCCCCAAAACCGTTTTTAACAGAGAAGCATCTCGAAATGTCCTAAAACGCGCATCTGAACATTTTCGTGCACAGGTGCCGTAGATGCGCACGAAAACCCGTCCGGAGCCGTTTCCTGCGCCGAACTGCCTGAAGCGTTTTCCAGACCCTAGAAACTCCCCAAAACCGTTTTTAACCGAAAAGCATCTCGAAATGTCCTAAAACGCGCATCTGAACATTTTCGTGCACAGGTGCCGTAGATGCGCACGAAAATCCGTCCGGAGCCGTTTCGAGCGCCGAACTGCCTGAAGTGTTTTCCAGACCCTAGAAACTCCCCAAAACCGTTTTTAACCGAGAAGCATCTCGAAATGTCCTAAAACGCGCATCTGAACATTTTCGTGCACAGGTGCCGTAGATGCGCACGAAAATCCGTCCGGAGCCGTTTCGAGCACCGAACTGCCTGAAGTGTTTTCCAGACCCTAGAAACTCCCCAAAACCGTTTTTAACCGAAAAGCATCTCGAAATGTCCTAAAACGCGCATCTGAACATTTTCGTGCACAGGTGCCGTCGATGCGCACGAAAACCCGTCCGGAGCCGTTTCGAGAGCCGAACTGCCTGAAGTGTTTTCCAGACCCTAGAAACTCCCCAAAACCGTTTTTAACCGAAAACCATCTCGAAATGTCCTAAAACGCGCATCTGAACATTTTCGTGCACAGGTGCCGTAGATGCGCACGAAAATCCGTCCGGAGCCGTTTCGAGCACCGAACTGCCTGAAGTGTTTTCCGGACCCTAGAAACTCCCCAAAACCGTTTTAACCGAAAAGCATCTCGAAATGTCCTAAAACGCGCATCTGAACATTTTCGTGCACAGGTGCCGTAGATGCGCACGAAAATCGATCCGGAGCCGTTTCCAGCGCCGAACTGCCTGAAGCGTTTTCCAGACCCTAGAAACTCCCCAAAACCGTTTTTAACCGAGAAGCATCTCGAAATGTCCTAAAACGCGCATCTGAACATTTTCGTGCAAAGGTACCGTCGATGCGCACGAAAACCCGTCCGGAGCCGTTTCCAGCGCCGAACTGCCTGAAGCGTTTTCCAGACCCTAGAAACTCCCCAAAACCGTTTTTAACCGAGAAGCATCTCGAAATGTCCTAAAACGCGCATCTGAACATTTTCGTGCACAGGTACAGTAGATGCGCACGAAAAGCCGTCCGGAGCCGTTTCGAGCACCGAACTGCCTGAAGTGTTTTCCAGACCCTAGAAACTCCCCTAAACCGTTTTTAACCGAAAAGCATCTCGAAATGTCCTAAAACGCGCATCTGAACATTTTCGTGCACAGGTACAGTAGATGCGCACGAAAATCGATCCGTAGCCGTTTCCAGCGCCGAACTGCCTGAAGCGTTTTCCAGACCCTAGAAACTCCCCAAAACCGTTTTTAACCGAAAAGCATCTCGAAATGTCCTAAAACGCGCATCTGAACATTTTCGTGCACTGGTACAGTAGATGCGCACGAAAATCGATCCGGAGCCGTTTCCAGCGCCGAACTGCCTGAAGCGTTTTCCAGACCCTAGAAACTCCCCAAAACTGTTTTTAACCGAAAAGCATCTCGAAATGTCCTAAAACGCGCATCTGAACATTTTCGTGCACAGGTGCCGTAGATGCGCACGAAAATCGATCCGGAGCCGTTTCCAACGCCGAACTGCCTGAAGCGTTTTACAGACCCTAGAAACTCCCCAAAACCGTTTTTAACCGAGAAGCATCTCGAAATGTCCTAAAACGCGCATCTGAACATTTTCGTGCAAAGGTGCCGTCGATGCGCACGAAAATCCGTCCGGAGCCGTTTCGAGTACCGAACTGCCTGAAGTGTTTTCCAGACGCTAGAAACTCCCCAAAACCGTTTTTAACCGAAAAGCATCTCGAAATGTCCTAAAACGCGCATCTGAACATTTTCGTGCACAGGTGCCGTAGATGCGCACGAAAATCCGTCCGGAGCCGTTTCGAGCGCCGAACTGCCTGAAGTGTTTTCCAGACCCTAGAAACTGCCGAAAACCGTTTTTAACCGAAAAGCATCTCGAAATGTCCTAAAACGCGCATCTGAACATTTTCGTGCACAGGTGCCGTAGATGCGCACGAAAATCCGTCCGGAGCCGTTTCCAGCGCCGAACTGCCTGAAGTGTTTTCCAGACCCTAGAAACTCCCCAAAACAGTTTCTAACCGAAAAGCATCTCGAAATGTCCTAAAACGCGCATCTGAACATTTTCGTGCACAGGTACAGTAGATGCGCACGAAAATCCGTCCGGAGCCGTTTCGAGAACCGAACTGCCTGAAGTGTTTTCCAGACCCTAGAAACTCCCCTAAACCGTTTTTAACCGAAAAGCATCTCGAAATGTCCTAAAACGCGCATCTGAACATTTTCGTGCACAGGTACAGTAGATGCGCACGAAAATCGATCCGTAGCCGTTTCCAGCGCCGAACTGCCTGAAGCGTTTTCTAGACCCTAGAAACTCCCCAAAACCGTTTTTAACCGAAAAGCATCTCGAAATGTCCTAAAACGCGCATCTGAACATTTTCGTGCACAGGTACAGTAGATGCGCACGAAAATCGATCCGGAGCCGTTTCCAGCGCCGAACTGCCTGAAGCGTTTTCCAGACCCTAGAAACTCCCCAAAACTGTTTTTAACCGAAAAGCATCTCGAAATGTCCTAAAACGCGCATCTGAACATTTTCGTGCACAGGTGCCGTAGATGCGCACGAAAATCGATCCGGAGCCGTTTCCAACGCCGAACTGCCTGAAGCGTTTTCCAGACCCTAGAAACTCCCCAAAACCGTTTTTAACCGAGAAGCATCTCGAAATGTCCTAAAACGCGCATCTGAACATTTTCGTGCAAAGGTGCCGTCGATGCGCACGAAAATCCGTCCGGAGCCGTTTCGAGCACCGAACTGCCTGAAGTGTTTTCCAGACGCTAGAAACTCCCCAAAACCGTTTTTAACCGAAAAGCATCTCGAAATGTCCTAAAACGCGCATCTGAACATTTTCGTGCACAGGTGCCGTAGATGCGCACGAAAATCCGTCCGGAGCCGTTTCGAGCGCCGAACTGCCTGAAGTGTTTTCCAGACCCTAGAAACTGCCGAAAACCGTTTTTAACCGAAAAGCATCTCGAAATGTCCTAAAACGCGCATCTGAACATTTTCGTGCACAGGTGCCGTAGATGCGCACGAAAATCCGTCCGGAGCCGTTTCCAGCGCCGAACTGCCTGAAGTGTTTTCCAGACCCTAGAAACTCCCCAAAACAGTTTCTAACCGAAAAGCATCTCGAAATGTCCTAAAACGCGCATCAGAACATTTTCAAGCACAGGTGCCGTAGAAGCGCACGAAAATCCGTCCGAAGCCGTTTCGAGCACCGAACTGTCTGAAGTGTTTTCCAGACCCTAGAAACTCCCCAAAACCGTTTTTAACCGAAAAGCATCTCGAAATGTCCTAAAACGCGCATCTGAACATTTTCGTGCACAGGTGCCGTAGATGCGCACGAAAATCCGTCCGGAGCCGTTTCCAACGCCGAACTGCCTGAAGTGTTTTCCAGACCCTAGAAACTCCCCAAAACCGTTTTTAACCGAAAAGCATCTCGAAATGTCCTAAAACGCGCATCTAAACATTTTCGTGCACAGGTGCCGTAGATGCGCACGAAAATCCGTCCGGAGCCGTTTCGAGCGCAGAACTGCCTGAAGTGTTTTCCAGACCCTAGAAACTGCCGAAAACCGTTTTTAACCGAAAAGCATCTCGAAATGTCCTAAAACGCGCATCTGAACATTTTCGTGCACAGGTGCCGTAGATGCGCACGAAAATCCGTCCGGAGCCGTTTCCAGCGCCGAACTGCCTGAAGTGTTTTCCAGACCCTAGAAACTCCCCAAAACCGTTTTTAACCGAAAAGCATCTCGAGATGTCCTAAAACGCGCATCTGAACATTTTCGTGCACAGGTGCCGTAGTTGCGCACGAAAATCCGTCCGGAGCCGTTTCCATCGCCGAACTGCCTGAAGTGTTTTCCAGACCCTAGAAACTGCCCAAAACCGTTTTTAACCGAAAAGCATTTCGAAATGTCCTAAAACGCGCATCTGAACATTTTCGTGCACAGGTGCCGTAGATGCGCACGAAAATCCATCCGGAGCCGTTTCCAGCGCCGAACTGCCTGAAGTGTTTTCCAGACCCTAGAAACTCCCCAAAACCGTTTTTAACCGAAAAGCATCTCGAAAAGTCCTAAAACGCGCATCTGAACATTTTCGTGCACAGGTGCCGTAGATGCGCACGAAAATCCGCCCGGAGCCGTTTCCAGCGCCGAACTGCCTGAAGTGTTTTCCAGTCCCTAGAAACTCCCCAAAACCGTTTTTAACCGAAAAGCATCTCGAAATGTCCTAAAACGCGCATCTGAACATTTTCGTGCACAGGTGCCGTAGATGCGCACGAAAATCGATCCGGAGCCGTTTCCAGCGCCGAACTGCCTGAAGCGTTTTCCAGACCCTAGAAACTCCCCAAAACCGTTTTTAACCGAGAAGCATCTCGAAATGTCCTAAAACGCGCATCTGAACATTTTCGTGCAAAGGTACCGTCGATGCGCACGAAAACCCGTCCGGAGCCGTTTCCAGCGCCGAACTGCCTGAAGCGTTTTCCAGACCCTAGAAACTCCCCAAAACCGTTTTTAACCAAGAAGCATCTAGAAATGTCCTAAAACGCGCATCTGAACATTTTCGTGCACAGGTGCCGTCGATGCGCACGAAAACCCGTCCGGAGCCGTTTCCTGCGCCGAACTGCCTGAAGCGTTTTCCAGACCCTAGAAACTCCCCAAAACCGTTTTTAACCGAGAAGCATCTCGAAATGTCCTAAAACGCGCATCTGAACATTTTCGTGCACAGGTGCCGTAGATGCGCACGAAAATCCGTCCGGAGCCGTTTCCAGCGCCGAACTGCCTGAAGCGTTTTCCAGACCCTAGAAACTCCCCAAAACCGTTTTTAACCGAGAAGCATCTCGAAATGTCCTAAAACGCGCATCTGAACATTTTCGTGCACAGGTACAGTAGATGCGCACGAAAATCCGTCCGGAGCCGTTTCGAGCACCGAACTGCCTGAAGTGTTTTCCAGACCCTAGAAACTCCCCTAAACCGTTTTTAACCGAAAAGCATCTCGAAATGTCCTAAAACGCGCATCTGAACATTTTCGTGCACAGGTACAGTAGATGCGCAAGAAAATCGATCCGTAGCCGTTTCCAGCGCCGAACTGCCTGAAGCGTTTTCCAGACCCTAGAAACTCCCCAAAACCGTTTTTAACCGAAAAGCATCTCGAAATGTCCTAAAACGCGCATCTGAACATTTTCGTGCACAGGTACAGTAGATGCGCACGAAAATCGATCCGGAGCCGTTTCCAGCGCCGAACTGCCTGAAGCGTTTTCCAGACCCTAGAAACTCCCCAAAACTGTTTTTAACCGAGAAGCATCTCGAAATGTCCTAAAACGCGCATCTGAACATTTTCGTGCACAGGTGCCGTAGATGCGCACGAAAATCGATCCGGAGCCGTTTCCAACGCCGAACTGCCTGAAGCGTTTTCCAGACCCTAGAAACTCCCCAAAACCGTTTTTAACCGAGAAGCATCTCGAAATGTCCTAAAACGCGCATCTGAACATTTTCGTGCAAAGGTGCCGTCGATGCGCACGAAAATCCGTCCGGAGCCGTTTCGAGCACCGAACTGCCTGAAGTGTTTTCCAGACGCTAGAAACTCCCCAAAACCGTTTTTAACCGAAAAGCATCTCGAAATGTCCTAAAACGCGCATCTGAACATTTTCGTGCACAGGTGCCGTAGATGCGCACGAAAATCCGTCCGGAGCCGTTTCGAGCGCCGAACTGCCTGAAGTGTTTTCCAGACCCTAGAAACTGCCGAAAACCGTTTTTAACCGAATAGCATCTCGAAATGTCCTAAAACGCGCATCTGAACATTTTCGTGCACAGGTGCCGTAGATGCGCACGAAAATCCGTCCGGAGCCGTTTCCAGCGCCGAACTGCCTGAAGTGTTTTCCAGACCCTAGAAACTCCCCAAAACAGTTTCTAACCGAAAAGCATCTCGAAATGTCCTAAAACGCGCATCTGAACATTTTCGTGCACAGGTGCCGTAGATGCGCACGAAAATCCGTCCGGAGCCGTTTCCAGCGCCGAACTGCCTGAAGTGTTTTCCAGACCCTAGAAACTCCCCAAAACAGTTTCTAACCGAAAAGCATCTCGAAATGTCCTAAAACGCGCATCTGAACATTTTCGTGCACAGGTGCCGTAGATGCGCACGAAAATCCGTCCGGAGCCGTTTCGAGCACCGAACTGCCTGAAGTGTTTTCCAGACCCTAGAAACTCCCCAAAACCGTTTTTAACCGAAAAGCATCTCGAAATGTCCTAAAACGCGCATCTGAACATTTTCGTGCACAGGTGCCGTAGATGCGCACGAAAATCCGTCCGGAGCCGTTTCGAGCACCGAACTGCCTGAAGTGTTTTCCAGACCCTAGAAACTCCCCAAAACCGTTTTTAACCGAAAAGCATCTCGAAATGTCCTAAAACGCGCATCTGAACATTTTCGTGCACAGGTGCCGTCGATGCGCACGAAAACCCGTCCGGAGCCGTTTCCAGCGCCGAACTGCCTGAAGTGTTTTCCAGACCCTAGAAACTCCCCAAAACCGTTTTTAACCGAAAACCATCTCGAAATGTCCTAAAACGCGCATCTGAACATTTTCGTGCACAGGTGCCGTAGATGCGCACGAAAATCCGTCCGGAGCCGTTTCGAGCGCCGAACTGCCTGAAGTGTTTTCCAGACCCTAGAAACTCCCCAAAACCGTTTTAACCGAAAAGCATCTCGAAATGTCCTAAAACGCGCATCTGAACATTTTCGTGCACAGGTGCCGTAGATGCGCACGAAAATCGATCCGGAGCCGTTTCCAGCGCCGAACTGCCTGAAGTGTTTTCCAGACGCTAGAAACTCCCCAAAACCGTTTTTAACCGAAAAGCATCTCGAAATGTCCTAAAACGCGCATCTGAACATTTTCGTGCACAGGTGCCGTAGATGCGCACGAAAATCCGTCCGGAGCCGTTTCCAGCGCCGAACTGCCTGAAGTGTTTTCCAGACCCTAGAAACTCCCCAAAACAGTTTCTAACCGAAAAGCATCTCGAAATGTCCTAAAACGCGCATCTGAACATTTTCATGCACAGGTGCCGTAGAAGCGCACGAAAATCCGTCCGGAGCCGTTTCGAGCACCGAACTGTCTGAAGTGTTTTCCAGACCCTAGAAACTCCCCAAAACCGTTTTTAACCGAAAAGCATCTCGAAATGTCCTAAAACGCGCATCTGAACATTTTCGTGCACAGGTGCCGTAGATGCGCACGAAAATCCGTCCGGAGCCGTTTCCAACGCCGAACTGCCTGAAGTGTTTTCCAGACCCTAGAAACTCCCCAAAACCGTTTTTAACCGAAAAGCATCTCGAAATGTCCTAAAACGCGCATCTGAACATTTTCGTGCACAGGTGCCGTAGATGCGCACGAAAATCCGTCCGGAGCCGTTTCCAGCGCCGAACTGCCTGAAGTGTTTTCGAGACCCTAGAAACTCCCCAAAACCGTCTTTAACCGAAAAGCACCTCGAAATGTCCTAAAACGCGCATCTGAACATTTTCGTGCACAGGTGCCGTAGATGCGCACAAAAATCCGTCCGGAGCCGTTTCGAGCACCGAACTGCCTGAAGCGTTTTCCAGACCCTAGAAACTCCCCAAAACCGTCTTTAACCGAAAAGCACCTCGAAATGTCCTAAAAGGCGCATCTGAACATTTTCGTGCACAGGTGCCGTAGATGCGCACGAAAATCCGTCCGGAGCCGTTTCGAGCACCGAACTGCCTGAAGCGTTTTCCAGACCCTAGAAACTCCCCAAAACCGTTTTTAACCGAGAAGCATCTCGAAATGTCCTAAAACGCGCATCTGAACATTTTCGTGCACAGGTTCCGTAGATGCGCACGAAAACCCGTCCGGAGACGTTTCCAGCGCCGAACTGCCTGAAGCGTTTTCCAGACCCTAGAAACTCCCCAAAACCGTTTTTAAACGAGAAGCATCTCGAAATGTCCTAAAACGCGCATCTGAACATTTTCGTGCACAGGTGCCGTCGATGCGCACGAAAACCCGTCCGGAGCCGTTTCCAGCGCTGAACTGCCTGAAGCGTTTTCCAGACCCTAGAAACTCCCCAAAACCGTTTTTAACCGAGAAGCATCTCGAAATGTCCTAAAACGCGCATCTGAACATTTTCGTGCACAGGTGCCGTAGATGCGCACGAAAATCCGTCCGGAGCCGTTTCCAGCGCCGAACTGCCTGAAGTGTTTTCCGGACCCTAGAAACTCCCCAAAACCGTTTTTAACCGAAAAGCATCTCGAAATGTCCTAAAACGCGCATCTGAACATTTTCGTGCAAAGGTGCCGTAGATGCGCACGAAAATCCGTCCGGAGCCGTTTCGAGCGCCGAACTGCCTGAAGTGTTTTCCAGACACTAGAAACTGCCGAAAACCGTTTTTAACCGAAAAGCATCTCGAAATGTCCTAAAACGCGCATCTGAACATTTTCGTGCACAGGTGCCGTAGATGCGCACGAAAATCCGTCCGGAGCCGTTTCCAGCGCCGAACTGCCTGAAGTGTTTTCCAGACCCTAGAAACTCCCCAAAACCGTTTTTAACCGAAAAGCATCTCGAGATGTCCTAAAACGCGCATCTGAACATTTTCGTGCACAGGTGCCGTAGTTGCGCACGAAAATCCGTCCGGAGCCGTTTCCATCGCCGAACTGCCTGAAGTGTTTTCCAGACCCTAGAAACTGCCCAAAACCGTTTTTAACCGAAAAGCATTTCGAAATGTCCTAAAACGCGCATCTGAACATTTTCGTGCACAGGTGCCGTAGATGCGCACGAAAATCCATCCGGAGCCGTTTCCAGCGCCGAACTGCCTGAAGTGTTTTCCAGACCCTAGAAACTCCCCAAAACCGTTTTTAACCGAAAAGCATCTCGAAATGTCCTAAAACGCGCATCTGAACATTTTCGTGCACAGGTGCCGTAGATGCGCACGAAAATCCGTCCGGAGCCGTTTCGAGCACCGAACTGCCTGAAGTGTTTTCCAGACCCTAGAAACTGCCCAAAACCGTTTTTAACCGAAAAGCATCTCGAAAAGTCCTAAAACGCGCATCTGAACATTTTCGTGCACAGGTGCCGTAGATGCGCACGAAAATCCGTCCGGAGCCGTTTCCAGCGCCGAACTGCCTGAAGTGTTTTCCAGTCCCTAGAAACTCCCCAAAACCGTTTTTAACCGAGAAGCATCTCGAAATGTCCTAAAACGCGCATCTGAACATTTTCGTGCAAAGGTACCGTCGATGCGCACGAAAACCCGTCCGGAGCCGTTTCCAGCGCCGAACTGCCTGAAGCGTTTTCCAGACCCTAGAAACTCCCCAAAACCGTTTTTAACCGAGAAGCATCTAGAAATGTCCTAAAACGCGCATCTGAACATTTTCGTGCACAGGTGCCGTCGATGCGCACGGAAACCCGTCCGGAGCCGTTTCCTGCGCCGAACTGCCTGAAGCGTTTTCCAGACCCTAGAAACTCCCCAAAACCGTTTTTAACCGAGAAGCATCTCGAAATGTCCTAAAACGCGCATCTGAACATTTTCGTGCACAGGTGCCGTAGATGCGCACGAAAATCCGTCCGGAGCCGTTTCCAACGCCGAACTGCCTTAAGTGTTTTCCAGACCCTAGAAACTCCCCAAAACCGTTTTTAACCGAAAAGCATCTCGAAATGTCCTAAAACGCGCATCTGAACATTTTCGTGCACAGGTGCCGTAGATGCGCACGAAAATCCGTCCGGAGCCGTTTCCAGCACCGAACTGCCTGAAGTGTTTTCGAGACCCTAGAAACTCCCCAAAACCGTCTTTAACCGAAAAGCACCTCGAAATGTCGTAAAACGCGCATCTGAACATTTTCGTGCACAGGTGCCGTAGATGCGCACAAAAATCCGTCCGGAGCCGTTTCGAGCACCGAACTGCCTGAAGTGTTTTCCAGACCCTAGAAACTCCCCAAAACCGTCTTTAACCGAAAAGCACCTCGAAATGACCTAAAACGCGCATTTGAACATTTTCGTGCACAGGTGCCGTAGATGCGCACGAAAATCCGTCCGGAGCCGTTTCGAGCACCGAACTGCCTGAAGTGTTTTCCAGACCCTAGAAACTCCCCAAACCCGTTTTTAACCGAGAAGCATCTCGAAATGTCCTAAAACGCGCATCTGAACATTTTCGTGTACAGGTGCCGTCGATGCGCACGAAAACCCGTCCGGAGACGTTTCCAGCGCCGAACTGCCTGAAGCGTTTTCCAGACCCTAGAAACTCCCCAAAACCGTTTTTAACCAAGAAGCATCTCGAAATGTCCTAAAACGCGCATCTGAACATTTTCGTGCACAGGTGCCGTAGATGCGCACGAAAATCCGTCCGGAGCCGTTTCCAGCGCCGAACTGCCTGAAGTGTTTTCCGGACCCTAGAAACTCCCCAAAACCGTTTTTTACCGAAAAGCATCTCGAAATGTCCTAAAACGCGCATCTGAACATTTTCGTGCAAAGGTGCCGTAGATGAGCACGAAAATCCGTCCGGAGCCGTTTCGAGCGCCGAACTGCCTGAAGTGTTTTCCAGACACTAGAAACTGCCGAAAACCGTTTTTAACCGAAAAGCATCTCGAAATGTCCTAAAACGCGCATCTGAACATTTTTGTGCACAGGTGCCGTAGATGCGCACGAAAATCCGTCCGGAGCCGTTTCCAGCGCCGAACTGCCTGAAGCGTTTTCCAGACCCTAGAAACTCCCCAAAACCGTTTTTAACCGAGAAGCATCTCGAAATGTCCTAAAACGCGCATCTGAACATTTTCGTGCACAGGTGCCGTAGATGCGCACGAAAATCCGTCCGGAGCCGTTTCGAGCGCCGAACTGCCTGAAGTGTTTTCCAGACACTAGAAACTGCCGAAAACCGTTTTTAACCGAAAAGCATCTCGAAATGTCCTAAAACGCGCATCTGAACATTTTCGTGCACAGGTGCCGTAGATGCGCACGAAAATCCGTCCGGAGCCGTTTCCAGCGCCGAACTGCCTGAAGTGTTTTCCAGACCCTAGAAACTCCCCAAAACAGTTTCTAACCGAAAAGCATCTCGAAATGTCCTAAAACGCGCATCTGAACATTTTCATGCACAGGTGCCGTAGAAGCGCACGAAAATCCGTCCGGAGCCGTTTCGAGCACCGAACTGTCTGAAGTGTTTTCCAGACCCTAGAAACTCCCCAAAACCGTTTTTAACCGAGAAGCATCTAGAAATGTCCTAAAACGCGCATCTGAACATTTTCGTGCACAGGTGCCGTCGATGCGCACGAAAACCCGTCCGGAGCCGTTTCCTGCGCCGAACTGCCTGAAGCGTTTTCCAGACCCTAGAAACTCCCCAAAACCGTTTTTAACCGAGAAGCATCTCGAAATGTCCTAAAACGCGCATCTGAACATTTTCGTGCACAGGTGCCGTAGATGCGCACAAAAATCCGTCCGGAGCCGTTTCGAGCGCCGAACTGCCTGAAGTGTTTTCCAGACACTAGAAACTGCCGAAAACCGTTTTTAACCGAAAAGCATCTCGAAATGTCCTAAAACGCGCATCTGAACATTTTCGTGCACAGGTGCCGTAGATGCGCACGAAAATCCGTCCGGAGCCGTTTCCAGCGCCGAACTGCCTGAAGTGTTTTCCAGACCCTAGAAACTCCCCAAAACAGTTTCTAACCGAAAAGCATCTCGAAATGTCCTAAAACGCGCATCTGAACATTTTCATGCACAGGTGCCGTAGAAGCGCACGAAAATCCGTCCGGAGCCGTTTCGAGCACCGAACTGTCTGAAGTGTTTTCCAGACCCTAGAAACTCCCCAAAACCGTTTTTAACCGAAAAGCATCTCGAAATGTCCTAAAACGCGCATCTGAACATTTTCGTGCACAGGTGCCGTAGATGCGCACGAAAATCCGTCCGGAGCCGTTTCCAACGCCGAACTGCCTTAAGTGTTTTCCAGACCCTAGAAACTCCCCAAAACCGTTTTTAACCGAAAAGCATCTCGAAATGTCCTAAAACGCGCATCTGAACATTTTCGTGCACAGGTGCCGTAGATGCGAACGAAAATCCGTCCGGAGCCGTTTCCAGCACCGAACTGCCTGAAGTGTTTTCGAGACCCTAGAAACTCCCCAAAACCGTCTTTAACCGAAAAGCACCTCGAAATGTCCTAAAACGCGCATCTGAACATTTTCGTGCACAGGTGCCGTAGATGCGCACAAAAATCCGTCCGGAGCCGTTTCGAGCACCGAACTGCCTGAAGTGTTTTCCAGACCCTAGAAACTCCCCAAAACCGTCTTTAACCGAAAAGCACCTCGAAATGACCTAAAACGCGCATTTGAACATTTTCGTGCACAGGTGCCGTAGATGCGCACGAAAATCCGTCCGGAGCCGTTTCGAGCACCGAACTGCCTGAAGTGTTTTCCAGACCCTAGAAACTCCCCAAAACCGTTTTTAACCGAAAAGCATCTCGAAATGTCCTAAAACGCGCATCTAAACATTTTCGTGCACAGGTGCCGTAGATGCGCACGAAAATCCGTCCGGAGCCGTTTCGAGCGCCGAACTGCCTGAAGTGTTTTCCAGACCCTAGAAACTGCCGAAAACCGTTTTTAACCGAAAAGCATCTCGAAATGTCCTAAAACGCGCATCTGAACATTTTCGTGCACAGGTGCCGTAGATGCGCACGAAAATCCGTCCGGAGCCGTTTCCAGCGCCGAACTGCCTGAAGTGTTTTCCAGACCCTAGAAACTCCCCAAAACCGTTTTTAACCGAAAAGCATCTCGAGATGTCCTAAAACGCGCATCTGAACATTTTCGTGCACAGGTGCCGTAGTTGCGCACGAAAATCCGTCCGGAGCCGTTTCCATCGCCGAACTGCCTGAAGTGTTTTCCAGACCCTAGAAACTGCCCAAAACCGTTTTTAACCGAAAAGCATTTCGAAATGTCCTAAAACGCGCATCTGAACATTTTCGTGCACAGGTGCCGTAGATGCGCACGAAAATCCATCCGGAGCCGTTTCCAGCGCCGAACTGCCTGAAGTGTTTTCCAGACCCTAGAAACTCCCCAAAACCGTTTTTAACCGAAAAGCATCTCGAAAAGTCCTAAAACGCGCATCTGAACATTTTCGTGCACAGGTGCCGTAGATGCGCACGAAAATCCGCCCGGAGCCGTTTCCAGCGCCGAACTGCCTGAAGTGTTTTCCAGTCCCTAGAAACTCCCCAAAACCGTTTTTAACCGAAAAGCATCTCGAAATGTCCTAAAACGCGCATCTGAACATTTTCGTGCACAGGTGCCGTAGATGCGCACGAAAATCGATCCGGAGCCGTTTCCAGCGCCGAACTGCCTGAAGCGTTTTCCAGACCCTAGAAACTCCCCAAAACCGTTTTTAACCGAGAAGCATCTCGAAATGTCCTAAAACGCGCATCTGAACATTTTCGTGCAAAGGTACCGTCGATGCGCACGAAAACCCGTCCGGAGCCGTTTCCAGCGCCGAACTGCCTGAAGCGTTTTCCAGACCCTAGAAACTCCCCAAAACCGTTTTTAACCAAGAAGCATCTAGAAATGTCCTAAAACGCGCATCTGAACATTTTCGTGCACAGGTGCCGTCGATGCGCACGAAAACCCGTCCGGAGCCGTTTCCTGCGCCGAACTGCCTGAAGCGTTTTCCAGACCCTAGAAACTCCCCAAAACCGTTTTTAACCGAGAAGCATCTCGAAATGTCCTAAAACGCGCATCTGAACATTTTCGTGCACAGGTGCCGTAGATGCGCACGAAAATCCGTCCGGAGCCGTTTCCAGCGCCGAACTGCCTGAAGCGTTTTCCAGACCCTAGAAACTCCCCAAAACCGTTTTTAACCGAGAAGCATCTCGAAATGTCCTAAAACGCGCATCTGAACATTTTCGTGCACAGGTACAGTAGATGCGCACGAAAATCCGTCCGGAGCCGTTTCGAGCACCGAACTGCCTGAAGTGTTTTCCAGACCCTAGAAACTCCCCTAAACCGTTTTTAACCGAAAAGCATCTCGAAATGTCCTAAAACGCGCATCTGAACATTTTCGTGCACAGGTACAGTAGATGCGCAAGAAAATCGATCCGTAGCCGTTTCCAGCGCCGAACTGCCTGAAGCGTTTTCCAGACCCTAGAAACTCCCCAAAACCGTTTTTAACCGAAAAGCATCTCGAAATGTCCTAAAACGCGCATCTGAACATTTTCGTGCACAGGTACAGTAGATGCGCACGAAAATCGATCCGGAGCCGTTTCCAGCGCCGAACTGCCTGAAGCGTTTTCCAGACCCTAGAAACTCCCCAAAACTGTTTTTAACCGAGAAGCATCTCGAAATGTCCTAAAACGCGCATCTGAACATTTTCGTGCACAGGTGCCGTAGATGCGCACGAAAATCGATCCGGAGCCGTTTCCAACGCCGAACTGCCTGAAGCGTTTTCCAGACCCTAGAAACTCCCCAAAACCGTTTTTAACCGAGAAGCATCTCGAAATGTCCTAAAACGCGCATCTGAACATTTTCGTGCAAAGGTGCCGTCGATGCGCACGAAAATCCGTCCGGAGCCGTTTCGAGCACCGAACTGCCTGAAGTGTTTTCCAGACGCTAGAAACTCCCCAAAACCGTTTTTAACCGAAAAGCATCTCGAAATGTCCTAAAACGCGCATCTGAACATTTTCGTGCACAGGTGCCGTAGATGCGCACGAAAATCCGTCCGGAGCCGTTTCGAGCGCCGAACTGCCTGAAGTGTTTTCCAGACCCTAGAAACTGCCGAAAACCGTTTTTAACCGAATAGCATCTCGAAATGTCCTAAAACGCGCATCTGAACATTTTCGTGCACAGGTGCCGTAGATGCGCACGAAAATCCGTCCGGAGCCGTTTCCAGCGCCGAACTGCCTGAAGTGTTTTCCAGACCCTAGAAACTCCCCAAAACAGTTTCTAACCGAAAAGCATCTCGAAATGTCCTAAAACGCGCATCTGAACATTTTCGTGCACAGGTGCCGTAGATGCGCACGAAAATCCGTCCGGAGCCGTTTCCAGCGCCGAACTGCCTGAAGTGTTTTCCAGACCCTAGAAACTCCCCAAAACAGTTTCTAACCGAAAAGCATCTCGAAATGTCCTAAAACGCGCATCTGAACATTTTCGTGCACAGGTGCCGTAGATGCGCACGAAAATCCGTCCGGAGCCGTTTCGAGCACCGAACTGCCTGAAGTGTTTTCCAGACCCTAGAAACTCCCCAAAACCGTTTTTAACCGAAAAGCATCTCGAAATGTCCTAAAACGCGCATCTGAACATTTTCGTGCACAGGTGCCGTAGATGCGCACGAAAATCCGTCCGGAGCCGTTTCGAGCACCGAACTGCCTGAAGTGTTTTCCAGACCCTAGAAACTCCCCAAAACCGTTTTTAACCGAAAAGCATCTCGAAATGTCCTAAAACGCGCATCTGAACATTTTCGTGCACAGGTGCCGTCGATGCGCACGAAAACCCGTCCGGAGCCGTTTCCAGCGCCGAACTGCCTGAAGTGTTTTCCAGACCCTAGAAACTCCCCAAAACCGTTTTTAACCGAAAACCATCTCGAAATGTCCTAAAACGCGCATCTGAACATTTTCGTGCACAGGTGCCGTAGATGCGCACGAAAATCCGTCCGGAGCCGTTTCGAGCGCCGAACTGCCTGAAGTGTTTTCCAGACCCTAGAAACTCCCCAAAACCGTTTTAACCGAAAAGCATCTCGAAATGTCCTAAAACGCGCATCTGAACATTTTCGTGCACAGGTGCCGTAGATGCGCACGAAAATCGATCCGGAGCCGTTTCCAGCGCCGAACTGCCTGAAGTGTTTTCCAGACGCTAGAAACTCCCCAAAACCGTTTTTAACCGAAAAGCATCTCGAAATGTCCTAAAACGCGCATCTGAACATTTTCGTGCACAGGTGCCGTAGATGCGCACGAAAATCCGTCCGGAGCCGTTTCCAGCGCCGAACTGCCTGAAGTGTTTTCCAGACCCTAGAAACTCCCCAAAACAGTTTCTAACCGAAAAGCATCTCGAAATGTCCTAAAACGCGCATCTGAACATTTTCATGCACAGGTGCCGTAGAAGCGCACGAAAATCCGTCCGGAGCCGTTTCGAGCACCGAACTGTCTGAAGTGTTTTCCAGACCCTAGAAACTCCCCAAAACCGTTTTTAACCGAAAAGCATCTCGAAATGTCCTAAAACGCGCATCTGAACATTTTCGTGCACAGGTGCCGTAGATGCGCACGAAAATCCGTCCGGAGCCGTTTCCAACGCCGAACTGCCTGAAGTGTTTTCCAGACCCTAGAAACTCCCCAAAACCGTTTTTAACCGAAAAGCATCTCGAAATGTCCTAAAACGCGCATCTGAACATTTTCGTGCACAGGTGCCGTAGATGCGCACGAAAATCCGTCCGGAGCCGTTTCCAGCGCCGAACTGCCTGAAGTGTTTTCGAGACCCTAGAAACTCCCCAAAACCGTCTTTAACCGAAAAGCACCTCGAAATGTCCTAAAACGCGCATCTGAACATTTTCGTGCACAGGTGCCGTAGATGCGCACAAAAATCCTTCCGGAGCCGTTTCGAGCACCGAACTGCCTGAAGCGTTTTCCAGACCCTAGAAACTCCCCAAAACCGTCTTTAACCGAAAAGCACCTCGAAATGTCCTAAAAGGCGCATCTGAACATTTTCGTGCACAGGTGCCGTAGATGCGCACGAAAATCCGTCCGGAGCCGTTTCGAGCACCGAACTGCCTGAAGCGTTTTCCAGACCCTAGAAACTCCCCAAAACCGTTTTTAACCGAGAAGCATCTCGAAATGTCCTAAAACGCGCATCTGAACATTTTCGTGCACAGGTTCCGTAGATGCGCACGAAAACCCGTCCGGAGACGTTTCCAGCGCCGAACTGCCTGAAGCGTTTTCCAGACCCTAGAAACTCCCCAAAACCGTTTTTAAACGAGAAGCATCTCGAAATGTCCTAAAACGCGCATCTGAACATTTTCGTGCACAGGTGCCGTCGATGCGCACGAAAACCCGTCCGGAGCCGTTTCCAGCGCTGAACTGCCTGAAGCGTTTTCCAGACCCTAGAAACTCCCCAAAACCGTTTTTAACCGAGAAGCATCTCGAAATGTCCTAAAACGCGCATCTGAACATTTTCGTGCACAGGTGCCGTAGATGCGCACGAAAATCCGTCCGGAGCCGTTTCCAGCGCCGAACTGCCTGAAGTGTTTTCCGGACCCTAGAAACTCCCCAAAACCGTTTTTAACCGAAAAGCATCTCGAAATGTCCTAAAACGCGCATCTGAACATTTTCGTGCAAAGGTGCCGTAGATGCGCACGAAAATCCGTCCGGAGCCGTTTCGAGCGCCGAACTGCCTGAAGTGTTTTCCAGACACTAGAAACTGCCGAAAACCGTTTTTAACCGAAAAGCATCTCGAAATGTCCTAAAACGCGCATCTGAACATTTTCGTGCACAGGTGCCGTAGATGCGCACGAAAATCCGTCCGGAGCCGTTTCCAGCGCCGAACTGCCTGAAGTGTTTTCCAGACCCTAGAAACTCCCCAAAACCGTTTTTAACCGAAAAGCATCTCGAGATGTCCTAAAACGCGCATCTGAACATTTTCGTGCACAGGTGCCGTAGTTGCGCACGAAAATCCGTCCGGAGCCGTTTCCATCGCCGAACTGCCTGAAGTGTTTTCCAGACCCTAGAAACTGCCCAAAACCGTTTTTAACCGAAAAGCATTTCGAAATGTCCTAAAACGCGCATCTGAACATTTTCGTGCACAGGTGCCGTAGATGCGCACGAAAATCCATCCGGAGCCGTTTCCAGCGCCGAACTGCCTGAAGTGTTTTCCAGACCCTAGAAACTCCCCAAAACCGTTTTTAACCGAAAAGCATCTCGAAATGTCCTAAAACGCGCATCTGAACATTTTCGTGCACAGGTGCCGTAGATGCGCACGAAAATCCGTCCGGAGCCGTTTCGAGCACCGAACTGCCTGAAGTGTTTTCCAGACCCTAGAAACTGCCCAAAACCGTTTTTAACCGAAAAGCATCTCGAAAAGTCCTAAAACGCGCATCTGAACATTTTCGTGCACAGGTGCCGTAGATGCGCACGAAAATCCGTCCGGAGCCGTTTCCAGCGCCGAACTGCCTGAAGTGTTTTCCAGTCCCTAGAAACTCCCCAAAACCGTTTTTAACCGAGAAGCATCTCGAAATGTCCTAAAACGCGCATCTGAACATTTTCGTGCAAAGGTACCGTCGATGCGCACGAAAACCCGTCCGGAGCCGTTTCCAGCGCCGAACTGCCTGAAGCGTTTTCCAGACCCTAGAAACTCCCCAAAACCGTTTTTAACCGAGAAGCATCTAGAAATGTCCTAAAACGCGCATCTGAACATTTTCGTGCACAGGTGCCGTCGATGCGCACGGAAACCCGTCCGGAGCCGTTTCCTGCGCCGAACTGCCTGAAGCGTTTTCCAGACCCTAGAAACTCCCCAAAACCGTTTTTAACCGAGAAGCATCTCGAAATGTCCTAAAACGCGCATCTGAACATTTTCGTGCACAGGTGCCGTAGATGCGCACGAAAATCCGTCCGGAGCCGTTTCCAACGCCGAACTGCCTTAAGTGTTTTCCAGACCCTAGAAACTCCCCAAAACCGTTTTTAACCGAAAAGCATCTCGAAATGTCCTAAAACGCGCATCTGAACATTTTCGTGCACAGGTGCCGTAGATGCGCACGAAAATCCGTCCGGAGCCGTTTCCAGCACCGAACTGCCTGAAGTGTTTTCGAGACCCTAGAAACTCCCCAAAACCGTCTTTAACCGAAAAGCACCTCGAAATGTCCTAAAACGCGCATCTGAACATTTTCGTGCACAGGTGCCGTAGATGCGCACAAAAATCCGTCCGGAGCCGTTTCGAGCACCGAACTGCCTGAAGTGTTTTCCAGACCCTAGAAACTCCCCAAAACCGTCTTTAACCGAAAAGCACCTCGAAATGACCTAAAACGCGCATTTGAACATTTTCGTGCACAGGTGCCGTAGATGCGCACGAAAATCCGTCCGGAGCCGTTTCGAGCACCGAACTGCCTGAAGTGTTTTCCAGACCCTAGAAACTCCCCAAACCCGTTTTTAACCGAGAAGCATCTCGAAATGTCCTAAAACGCGCATCTGAACATTTTCGTGTACAGGTGCCGTCGATGCGCACGAAAACCCGTCCGGAGACGTTTCCAGCGCCGAACTGCCTGAAGCGTTTTCCAGACCCTAGAAACTCCCCAAAACCGTTTTTAACCAAGAAGCATCTCGAAATGTCCTAAAACGCGCATCTGAACATTTTCGTGCACAGGTGCCGTAGATGCGCACGAAAATCCGTCCGGAGCCGTTTCCAGCGCCGAACTGCCTGAAGTGTTTTCCGGACCCTAGAAACTCCCCAAAACCGTTTTTTACCGAAAAGCATCTCGAAATGTCCTAAAACGCGCATCTGAACATTTTCGTGCAAAGGTGCCGTAGATGCGCACGAAAATCCGTCCGGAGCCGTTTCGAGCGCCGAACTGCCTGAAGTGTTTTCCAGACACTAGAAACTGCCGAAAACCGTTTTTAACCGAAAAGCATCTCGAAATGTCCTAAAACGCGCATCTGAACATTTTTGTGCACAGGTGCCGTAGATGCGCACGAAAATCCGTCCGGAGCCGTTTCCAGCGCCGAACTGCCTGAAGCGTTTTCCAGACCCTAGAAACTCCCCAAAACCGTTTTTAACCGAGAAGCATCTCGAAATGTCCTAAAACGCGCATCTGAACATTTTCGTGCACAGGTGCCGTAGATGCGCACGAAAATCCGTCCGGAGCCGTTTCGAGCGCCGAACTGCCTGAAGTGTTTTCCAGACACTAGAAACTGCCGAAAACCGTTTTTAACCGAAAAGCATCTCGAAATGTCCTAAAACGCGCATCTGAACATTTTCGTGCACAGGTGCCGTAGATGCGCACGAAAATCCGTCCGGAGCCGTTTCCAGCGCCGAACTGCCTGAAGTGTTTTCCAGACCCTAGAAACTCCCCAAAACAGTTTCTAACCGAAAAGCATCTCGAAATGTCCTAAAACGCGCATCTGAACATTTTCATGCACAGGTGCCGTAGAAGCGCACGAAAATCCGTCCGGAGCCGTTTCGAGCACCGAACTGTCTGAAGTGTTTTCCAGACCCTAGAAACTCCCCAAAACCGTTTTTAACCGAGAAGCATCTAGAAATGTCCTAAAACGCGCATCTGAACATTTTCGTGCACAGGTGCCGTCGATGCGCACGAAAACCCGTCCGGAGCCGTTTCCTGCGCCGAACTGCCTGAAGCGTTTTCCAGACCCTAGAAACTCCCCAAAACCGTTTTTAACCGAGAAGCATCTCGAAATGTCCTAAAACGCGCATCTGAACATTTTCGTGCACAGGTGCCGTAGATGCGCACGAAAATCCGTCCGGAGCCGTTTCGAGCGCCGAACTGCCTGAAGTGTTTTCCAGACACTAGAAACTGCCGAAAACCGTTTTTAACCGAAAAGCATCTCGAAATGTCCTAAAACGCGCATCTGAACATTTTCGTGCACAGGTGCCGTAGATGCGCACGAAAATCCGTCCGGAGCCGTTTCCAGCGCCGAACTGCCTGAAGTGTTTTCCAGACCCTAGAAACTCCCCAAAACAGTTTCTAACCGAAAAGCATCTCGAAATGTCCTAAAACGCGCATCTGAACATTTTCATGCACAGGTGCCGTAGAAGCGCACGAAAATCCGTCCGGAGCCGTTTCGAGCACCGAACTGTCTGAAGTGTTTTCCAGACCCTAGAAACTCCCCAAAACCGTTTTTAACCGAAAAGCATCTCGAAATGTCCTAAAACGCGCATCTGAACATTTTCGTGCACAGGTGCCGTAGATGCGCACGAAAATCCGTCCGGAGCCGTTTCCAACGCCGAACTGCCTTAAGTGTTTTCCAGACCCTAGAAACTCCCCAAAACCGTTTTTAACCGAAAAGCATCTCGAAATGTCCTAAAACGCGCATCTGAACATTTTCGTGCACAGGTGCCGTAGATGCGAACGAAAATCCGTCCGGAGCCGTTTCCAGCACCGAACTGCCTGAAGTGTTTTCGAGACCCTAGAAACTCCCCAAAACCGTCTTTAACCGAAAAGCACCTCGAAATGTCCTAAAACGCGCATCTGAACATTTTCGTGCACAGGTGCCGTAGATGCGCACAAAAATCCGTCCGGAGCCGTTTCGAGCACCGAACTGCCTGAAGTGTTTTCCAGACCCTAGAAACTCCCCAAAACCGTCTTTAACCGAAAAGCACCTCGAAATGACCTAAAACGCGCATTTGAACATTTTCGTGCACAGGTGCCGTAGATGCGCACGAAAATCCGTCCGGAGCCGTTTCGAGCACCGAACTGCCTGAAGTGTTTTCCAGACCCTAGAAACTCCCCAAAACCGTTTTTAACCGAAAAGCATCTCGAAATGTCCTAAAACGCGCATCTGAACATTTTCGTGCAAAGGTGCCGTAGATGCGCACGAAAATCCGTCCGGAGCCGTTTCGAGCGCCGAACTGCCTAAAGTGTTTTCCAGACACTAGAAACTGCCGAAAACCGTTTTTAACCGAAAAGCATCTCGAAATGTCCTAAAACGCGCATCTGAACATTTTCGTGCACAGGTGCCGTAGATGCGCACGAAAATCCGTCCGGAGCCGTTTCGAGCGCCGAACTGCCTGAAGTGTTTTCCAGACACTAGAAACTGCCGAAAACCGTTTTTAACCGAAAAGCATCTCGAAATGTCCTAAAACGCGCATCTGAACATTTTCGTGCACAGGTGCCGTAGATGCGCACGAAAATCCGTCCGGAGCCGTTTCCAGCGCCGAACTGCCTGAAGTGTTTTCCAGACCCTAGAAACTGCCCAAAACCGTTTTTAACCGAAAAGCATTTCGAAATGTCCTAAAACGCGCATCTGAACATTTTCGTGCACAGGTGCCGTAGATGCGCACGAAAATCCATCCGGAGCCGTTTCCAGTGCCGAACTGCCTGAAGTGTTTTCCAGACCCTAGAAACTCCCCAAAACCGTTTTTAACCGAAAAGCATCTCGAAATGTCCTAAAACGCGCATCTGAACATTTTCGTGCACAGGTGCCGTAGATGCGCACGAAAATCCGTCCGGAGCCGTTTCGAGCACCGAACTGCCTGAAGTGTTTTCCAGACCCTAGAAACTCCCCAAAACCGTTTTTAACCGAAAAGCATCTCGAAAAGTCCTAAAACGCGCATCTGAACATTTTCGTGCACAGGTGCCGTAGATGCGCACGAAAATCCGCCCGGAGCCGTTTCCAGCGCCGAACTGCCTGAAGTGTTTTCCAGTCCCTAGAAACTCCCCAAAACCGTTTTTAACCGAAAAGCATCTCGAAATGTCCTAAAACGCGCATCTGAACATTTTCGTGCACAGGTGCCGTAGATGCGCACGAAAATCGATCCGGAGCCGTTTCCAGCGCCGAACTGCCTGAAGCGTTTTCCAGACCCTAGAAACTCCCCAAAACCGTTTTTAACCGAGAAGCATCTCGAAATGTCCTAAAACGCGCATCTGAACATTTTCGTGCAAAGGTACCGTCGATGCGCACGAAAACCCGTCCGGAGCCGTTTCCAGCGCCGAACTGCCTGAAGCGTTTTCCAGACCCTAGAAACTCCCCAAAACCGTTTTTAACCAAGAAGCATCTAGAAATGTCCTAAAACGCGCATCTGAACATTTTCGTGCACAGGTGCCGTCGATGCGCACGAAAACCCGTCCGGAGCCGTTTCCTGCGCCGAACTGCCTGAAGCGTTTTCCAGACCCTAGAAACTCCCCAAAACCGTTTTTAACCGAGAAGCATCTCGAAATGTCCTAAAACGCGCATCTGAACATTTTCGTGCACAGGTGCCGTAGATGCGCACGAAAATCCGTCCGGAGCCGTTTCCAGCGCCGAACTGCCTGAAGCGTTTTCCAGACCCTAGAAACTCCCCAAAACCGTTTTTAACCGAGAAGCATCTCGAAATGTCCTAAAACGCGCATCTGAACATTTCCGTGCACAGGTACAGTAGATGCGCACGAAAATCCGTCCGGAGCCGTTTCGAGCACCGAACTGCCTGAAGTGTTTTCCAGACCCTAGAAACTCCCCTAAACCGTTTTTAACCGAAAAGCATCTCGAAATGTCCTAAAACGCGCATCTGAACATTTTCGTGCACAGGTACAGTAGATGCGCACGAAAATCGATCCGTAGCCGTTTCCAGCGCCGAACTGCCTGAAGCGTTTTCCAGACCCTAGAAACTCCCCAAAACCGTTTTTAACCGAGAAGCATCTCGAAATGTCCTAAAACGCGCATCTGAACATTTTCGTGCAAAGGTGCCGTCGATGCGCACGAAAATCCGTCCGGAGCCGTTTCGAGCACCGAACTGCCTGAAGCGTTTTCCAGACGCTAGAAACTCCCCAAAACCGTTTTTAACCGAAAAGCATCTCGAAATGTCCTAAAACGCGCATCTGAACATTTTCGTGCACAGGTGCCGTAGATGCGAACGAAAATCCGTCCGGAGCCGTTTCCAGCACCGAACTGCCTGAAGTGTTTTCGAGACCCTAGAAACTCCCCAAAACCGTCTTTAACCGAAAAGCACCTCGAAATGTCCTAAAACGCGCATCTGAACATTTTCGTGCACAGGTGCCGTAGATGCGCACAAAAATCCGTCCGGAGCCGTTTCGAGCACCGAACTGCCTGAAGTGTTTTCCAGACCCTAGAAACTCCCCAAAACCGTCTTTAACCGAAAAGCACCTCGAAATGACCTAAAACGCGCATTTGAACATTTTCGTGCACAGGTGCCGTAGATGCGCACGAAAATCCGTCCGGAGCCGTTTCGAGCGCCGAACTGCCTGAAGTGTTTTCCAGACCCTAGAAACTCCCCAAAACCGTTTTTAACCGAAAAGCATCTCGAAATGTCCTAAAACGCGCATCTGAACATTTTCGTGCAAAGGTGCCGTAGATGCGCACGAAAATCCGTCCGGAGCCGTTTCGAGCGCCGAACTGCCTGAAGTGTTTTCCAGACACTAGAAACTGCCGAAAACCGTTTTTAACCGAAAAGCATCTCGAAATGTCCTAAAACGCCCATCTGAACATTTTCGTGCACAGGTGCCGTAGATGCGCACGAAAATCCGTCCGGAGCCGTTTCCAGCGCCGAACTGCCTGAAGCGTTTTCCAGACCCTAGAAACTCCCCAAAACCGTTTTTAACCGAGAAGCATCTAGAAATGTCCTAAAACGCGCATCTGAACATTTTCGTGCACAGGTGCCGTCGATGCGCACGAAAACCCGTCCGGAGCCGTTTCCAGCGCTGAACTGCCTGAAGCGTTTTCCAGACCCTAGAAACTCCCCAAAACCGTTTTTAACCGAGAAGCATCTCGAAATGTCCTAAAACGCGCATCTGAACATTTTCGTGCACAGGTGCCGTAGATGCGCACGAAAATCCGTCCGGAGCCGTTTCCAGCGCCGAACTGCCTGAAGTGTTTTCCGGACCCTAGAAACTCCCCAAAACCGTTTTTAACCGAAAAGCATCTCGAAATGTCCTAAAACGCGCATCTGAACATTTTCGTGCACAGGTGCCGTAGATGCGCACGAAAATCCGTCCGGAGCCGTTTCCAGCGCCGAACTGCCTGAAGTGTTTTCCAGACCCTAGAAACTCCCCAAAACCGTTTTTAACCGAAAAGCATCTCGAGATGTCCTAAAACGCGCATCTGAACATTTTCGTGCACAGGTGCCGTAGTTGCGCACGAAAATCCGTCCGGAGCCGTTTCCATCGCCGAACTGCCTGAAGTGTTTTCCAGACCCTAGAAACTGCCCAAAACCGTTTTTAACCGAAAAGCATTTCGAAATGTCCTAAAACGCGCATCTGAACATTTTTGTGCACAGGTGCCGTAGATGCGCACGAAAATCCATCCGGAGCCGTTTCCAGCGCCGAACTGCCTGCCCCAAAACCGTTTTTAACCGAGAAGCATCTCGAAATGTCCTAAAACGCGCATCTGAACATTTTCGTGCAAAGGTACCGTCGATGCGCACGAAAACCCGTCCGGAGCCGTTTCCAGCGCCGAACTGCCTGAAGCGTTTTCCAGACCCTAGAAACTCCCCAAAACCGTTTTTAACCGAGAAGCATCTAGAAATGTCCTAAAACGCGCATCTGAACATTTTCGTGCACAGGTGCCGTCGATGCGCACGAAAACCCGTCCGGAGCCGTTTCCAGCGCCGAACTGCCTGAAGCGTTTTCCAGACCCTAGAAACTCCCCAAAACCGTTTTTAACCGAGAAGCATCTCGAAATGTCCTAAAACGCGCATCTGAACATTTTCGTGCACAGGTGCCGTAGATGCGCACGAAAATCCGTCCGGAGCCGTTTCCAGCGCCGAACTGCCTGAAGCGTTTTCCAGACCCTAGAAACTCCCCAAAACCGTTTTTAACAGAGAAGCATCTCGAAATGTCCTAAAACGCGCATCTGAACATTTTCGTGCACAGGTGCCGTAGATGCGCACGAAAACCCGTCCGGAGCCGTTTCCTGCGCCGAACTGCCTGAAGCGTTTTCCAGACCCTAGAAACTCCCCAAAACCGTTTTTAACCGAAAAGCATCTCGAAATGTCCTAAAACGCGCATCTGAACATTTTCGTGCACAGGTGCCGTAGATGCGCACGAAAATCCGTCCGGAGCCGTTTCGAGCGCCGAACTGCCTGAAGTGTTTTCCAGACCCTAGAAACTCCCCAAAACCGTTTTTAACCGAGAAGCATCTCGAAATGTCCTAAAACGCGCATCTGAACATTTTCGTGCACAGGTGCCGTAGATGCGCACGAAAATCCGTCCGGAGCCGTTTCGAGCACCGAACTGCCTGAAGTGTTTTCCAGACCCTAGAAACTCCCCAAAACCGTTTTTAACCGAAAAGCATCTCGAAATGTCCTAAAACGCGCATCTGAACATTTTCGTGCACAGGTGCCGTCGATGCGCACGAAAACCCGTCCGGAGCCGTTTCGAGAGCCGAACTGCCTGAAGTGTTTTCCAGACCCTAGAAACTCCCCAAAACCGTTTTTAACCGAAAACCATCTCGAAATGTCCTAAAACGCGCATCTGAACATTTTCGTGCACAGGTGCCATAGATGCGCACGAAAATCCGTCCGGAGCCGTTTCGAGCACCGAACTGCCTGAAGTGTTTTCCGGACCCTAGAAACTCCCCAAAACCGTTTTAACCGAAAAGCATCTCGAAATGTCCTAAAACGCGCATCTGAACATTTTCGTGCACAGGTGCCGTAGATGCGCACGAAAATCGATCCGGAGCCGTTTCCAGCGCCGAACTGCCTGAAGCGTTTTCCAGACCCTAGAAACTCCCCAAAACCGTTTTTAACCGAGAAGCATCTCGAAATGTCCTAAAACGCGCATCTGAACATTTTCGTGCAAAGGTACCGTCGATGCGCACGAAAACCCGTCCGGAGCCGTTTCCAGCGCCGAACTGCCTGAAGCGTTTTCCAGACCCTAGAAACTCCCCAAAACCGTTTTTAACCGAGAAGCATCTAGAAATGTCCTAAAACGCGCATCTGAACATTTTCGTGCACAGGTGCCGTCGATGCGCACGAAAACCCGTCCGGAGCCGTTTCCTGCGCCGAACTGCCTGAAGCGTTTTCCAGACCCTAGAAACTCCCCAAAACCGTTTTTAACCGAGAAGCATCTCGAAATGTCCTAAAACGCGCATCTGAACATTTTCGTGCACAGGTGCCGTAGATGCGCACGAAAATCCGTCCGGAGCCGTTTCCAGCGCCGAACTGCCTGAAGCGTTTTCCAGACCCTAGAAACTCCCCAAAACCGTTTTTAACCGAGAAGCATCTCGAAATGTCCTAAAACGCGCATCTGAACATTTTCGTGCACAGGTACAGTAGATGCGCACGAAAAGCCGTCCGGAGCCGTTTCGAGCACCGAACTGCCTGAAGTGTTTTCCAGACCCTAGAAACTCCCCTAAACCGTTTTTAACCGAAAAGCATCTCGAAATGTCCTAAAACGCGCATCTGAACATTTTCGTGCACAGGTACAGTAGATGCGCACGAAAATCGATCCGTAGCCGTTTCCAGCGCCGAACTGCCTGAAGCGTTTTCCAGACCCTAGAAACTCCCCAAAACCGTTTTTAACCGAAAAGCATCTCGAAATGTCCTAAAACGCGCATCTGAACATTTTCGTGCACAGGTACAGTAGATGCGCACGAAAATCGATCCGGAGCCGTTTCCAGCGCCGAACTGCCTGAAGCGTTTTCCAGACCCTAGAAACTCCCCAAAACTGTTTTTAACCGAAAAGCATCTCGAAATGTCCTAAAACGCGCATCTGAACATTTTCGTGCACAGGTGCCGTAGATGCGCACGAAAATCGATCCGGAGCCGTTTCCAACGCCGAACTGCCTGAAGCGTTTTACAGACCCTAGAAACTCCCCAAAACCGTTTTTAACCGAGAAGCATCTCGAAATGTCCTAAAACGCGCATCTGAACATTTTCGTGCAAAGGTGCCGTCGATGCGCACGAAAATCCGTCCGGAGCCGTTTCGAGTACCGAACTGCCTGAAGTGTTTTCCAGACGCTAGAAACTCCCCAAAACCGTTTTTAACCGAAAAGCATCTCGAAATGTCCTAAAACGCGCATCTGAACATTTTCGTGCACAGGTGCCGTAGATGCGCACGAAAATCCGTCCGGAGCCGTTTCGAGCGCCGAACTGCCTGAAGTGTTTTCCAGACCCTAGAAACTGCCGAAAACCGTTTTTAACCGAAAAGCATCTCGAAATGTCCTAAAACGCGCATCTGAACATTTTCGTGCACAGGTGCCGTAGATGCGCACGAAAATCCGTCCGGAGCCGTTTCCAGCGCCGAACTGCCTGAAGTGTTTTCCAGACCCTAGAAACTCCCCAAAACAGTTTCTAACCGAAAAGCATCTCGAAATGTCCTAAAACGCGCATCTGAACATTTTCGTGCACAGGTACAGTAGATGCGCACGAAAATCCGTCCGGAGCCGTTTCGAGAACCGAACTGCCTGAAGTGTTTTCCAGACCCTAGAAACTCCCCTAAACCGTTTTTAACCGAAAAGCATCTCGAAATGTCCTAAAACGCGCATCTGAACATTTTCGTGCACAGGTACAGTAGATGCGCACGAAAATCGATCCGTAGCCGTTTCCAGCGCCGAACTGCCTGAAGCGTTTTCTAGACCCTAGAAACTCCCCAAAACCGTTTTTAACCGAAAAGCATCTCGAAATGTCCTAAAACGCGCATCTGAACATTTTCGTGCACAGGTACAGTAGATGCGCACGAAAATCGATCCGGAGCCGTTTCCAGCGCCGAACTGCCTGAAGCGTTTTCCAGACCCTAGAAACTCCCCAAAACTGTTTTTAACCGAAAAGCATCTCGAAATGTCCTAAAAAGCGCATCTGAACATTTTCGTGCACAGGTGCCGTAGATGCGCACGAAAATCGATCCGGAGCCGTTTCCAACGCCGAACTGCCTGAAGCGTTTTCCAGACCCTAGAAACTCCCCAAAACCGTTTTTAACCGAGAAGCATCTCGAAATGTCCTAAAACGCGCATCTGAACATTTTCGTGCAAAGGTGCCGTCGATGCGCACGAAAATCCGTCCGGAGCCGTTTCGAGCACCGAACTGCCTGAAGTGTTTTCCAGACGCTAGAAACTCCCCAAAACCGTTTTTAACCGAAAAGCATCTCGAAATGTCCTAAAACGCGCATCTGAACATTTTCGTGCACAGGTGCCGTAGATGCGCACGAAAATCCGTCCGGAGCCGTTTCGAGCGCCGAACTGCCTGAAGTGTTTTCCAGACCCTAGAAACTGCCGAAAACCGTTTTTAACCGAAAAGCATCTCGAAATGTCCTAAAACGCGCATCTGAACATTTTCGTGCACAGGTGCCGTAGATGCGCACGAAAATCCGTCCGGAGCCGTTTCCAGCGCCGAACTGCCTGAAGTGTTTTCCAGACCCTAGAAACTCCCCAAAACAGTTTCTAACCGAAAAGCATCTCGAAATGTCCTAAAACGCGCATCAGAACATTTTCATGCACAGGTGCCGTAGAAGCGCACGAAAATCCGTCCGGAGCCGTTTCGAGCACCGAACTGTCTGAAGTGTTTTCCAGACCCTAGAAACTCCCCAAAACCGTTTTTAACCGAAAAGCATCTCGAAATGTCCTAAAACGCGCATCTGAACATTTTCGTGCACAGGTGCCGTAGATGCGCACGAAAATCCGTCCGGAGCCGTTTCCAACGCCGAACTGCCTGAAGTGTTTTCCAGACCCTAGAAACTCCCCAAAACCGTTTTTAACCGAAAAGCATCTCGAAATGTCCTAAAACGCGCATCTAAACATTTTCGTGCACAGGTGCCGTAGATGCGCACGAAAATCCGTCCGGAGCCGTTTCGAGCGCCGAACTGCCTGAAGTGTTTTCCAGACCCTAGAAACTGCCGAAAACCGTTTTTAACCGAAAAGCATCTCGAAATGTCCTAAAACGCGCATCTGAACATTTTCGTGCACAGGTGCCGTAGATGCGCACGAAAATCCGTCCGGAGCCGTTTCCAGCGCCGAACTGCCTGAAGTGTTTTCCAGACCCTAGAAACTCCCCAAAACCGTTTTTAACCGAAAAGCATCTCGAGATGTCCTAAAACGCGCATCTGAACATTTTCGTGCACAGGTGCCGTAGTTGCGCACGAAAATCCGTCCGGAGCCGTTTCCATCGCCGAACTGCCTGAAGTGTTTTCCAGACCCTAGAAACTGCCCAAAACCGTTTTTAACCGAAAAACATTTCGAAATGTCCTAAAACGCGCATCTGAACATTTTCGTGCACAGGTGCCGTAGATGCGCACGAAAATCCATCCGGAGCCGTTTCCAGCGCCGAACTGCCTGAAGTGTTTTCCAGACCCTAGAAACTCCCCAAAACCGTTTTTAACCGAAAAGCATCTCGAAATGTCCTAAAACGCGCATCTGAACATTTTCGTGCACAGGTGCCGTAGATGCGCACGAAAATCCGTCCGGAGCCGTTTCGAGCACCGAACTGCCTGAAGTGTTTTCCAGACCCTAGAAACTCCCCAAAACCGTTTTTAACCGAAAAGCATCTCGAAAAGTCCTAAAACGCGCATCTGAACATTTTCGTGCACAGGTGCCGTAGATGCGCACGAAAATCCGCCCGGAGCCGTTTCCAGCGCCGAACTGCCTGAAGTGTTTTCCAGTCCCTAGAAACTCCCCAAAACCGTTTTTAACCG
The DNA here is from genome assembly GCA_028538565.1 of Umbellularia californica. NCBI lineage: Eukaryota > Viridiplantae > Streptophyta > Magnoliopsida > Laurales > Lauraceae > Umbellularia > Umbellularia californica. The sequence goes on along the minus strand of JAPQWN010000006.1, from coordinate 52,789,025 downwards.
AAAAGCATCTCGAAATGTCCTAAAACGCGCATCTGAACATTTTCGTGCACAGGTGCCGTAGATGCGCACGAAAATCGATCCGGAGCCGTTTCCAGCGCCGAACTGCCTGAAGCGTTTTCCAGACCCTAGAAACTCCCCAAAACCGTTTTTAACCGAGAAGCATCTCGAAATGTCCTAAAACGCGCATCTGAACATTTTCGTGCAAAGGTACCGTCGATGCGCACGAAAACCCGTCCGGAGCCGTTTCCAGCGCCGAACTGCCTGAAGCGTTTTCCAGACCCTAGAAACTCCCCAAAACCGTTTTTAACCAAGAAGCATCTAGAAATGTCCTAAAACGCGCATCTGAACATTTTCGTGCACAGGTGCCGTCGATGCGCACGAAAACCCGTCCGGAGCCGTTTCCTGCGCCGAACTGCCTGAAGCGTTTTCCAGACCCTAGAAACTCCCCAAAACCGTTTTTAACCGAGAAGCATCTCGAAATGTCCTAAAACGCGCATCTGAACATTTTCGTGCACAGGTGCCGTAGATGCGCACGAAAATCCGTCCGGAGCCGTTTCCAGCGCCGAACTGCCTGAAGCGTTTTCCAGACCCTAGAAACTCCCCAAAACCGTTTTTAACCGAGAAGCATCTCGAAATGTCCTAAAACGCGCATCTGAACATTTTCGTGCACAGGTACAGTAGATGCGTACGAAAATCCGTCCGGAGCCGTTTCGAGCACCGAACTGCCTGAAGTGTTTTCCAGACCCTAGAAACTCCCCTAAACCGTTTTTAACCGAAAAGCATCTCGAAATGTCCTAAAACGCGCATCTGAACATTTTCGTGCACAGGTACAGTAGATGCGCACGAAAATCGATCCGTAGCCGTTTCCAGCGCCGAACTGCCTGAAGCGTTTTCCAGACCCTAGAAACTCCCCAAAACCGTTTTTAACCGAAAAGCATCTCGAAATGTCCTAAAACGCGCATCTGAACATTTTCGTGCACAGGTACAGTAGATGCGCACGAAAATCGATCCGGAGCCGTTTCCAGCGCCGAACTGCCTGAAGCGTTTTCCAGACCCTAGAAACTCCCCAAAACTGTTTTTAACCGAAAAGTATCTCGAAATGTCCTAAAACGCGCATCTGAACATTTTCGTGCACAGGTGCCGTAGATGCGCACGAAAATCGATCCGGAGCCGTTTCCAACGCCGAACTGCCTGAAGCGTTTTCCAGACCCTAGAAACTCCCCAAAACCGTTTTTAACCGAGAAGCATCTCGAAATGTCCTAAAACGCGCATCTGAACATTTTCGTGCAAAGGTGCCGTCGATGCGCACGAAAATCCGTCCGGAGCCGTTTCGAGCACCGAACTGCCTGAAGTGTTTTCCAGACGCTAGAAACTCCCCAAAACCGTTTTTAACCGAAAAGCATCTCGAAATGTCCTAAAACGCGCATCTGAACATTTTCGTGCACAGGTGCCGTAGATGCGCACGAAAATCCGTCCGGAGCCGTTTCGAGCGCCGAACTGCCTGAAGTGTTTTCCAGACCCTAGAAACTGCCGAAAACCGTTTTTAACCGAAAAGCATCTCGAAATGTCCTAAAACGCGCATCTGAACATTTTCGTGCACAGGCGCCGTAGATGCGCACGAAAATCCGTCCGGAGCCGTTTCCAGCGCCGAACTGCCTGAAGTGTTTTCCAGACCCTAGAAACTCCCCAAAACAGTTTCTAACCGAAAAGCATCTCGAAATGTCCTAAAACGCGCATCTGAACATTTTCGTGCACAGGTGCCGTAGATGCGCACGAAAATCCGTCCGGAGCCGTTTCCAGCGCCGAACTGCCTGAAGTGTTTTCCAGACCCTAGAAACTCCCCAAAACAGTTTCTAACCGAAAAGCATCTCGAAATGTCCTAAAACGCGCATCTGAACATTTTCGTGCACAGGTGCCGTAGATGCGCACGAAAATCCGTCCGGAGCCGTTTCGAGCACTGAACTGCCTGAAGTGTTTTCCAGACCCTAGAAACTCCCCAAAACCGTTTTTAACCGAAAAGCATCTCGAAATGTCCTAAAACGCGCATCTGAACATTTTCGTGCACAGGTGCCGTAGATGCGCACGAAAATCCGTCCGGAGCCGTTTCGAGCACCGAACTGCCTGAAGTGTTTTCCAGACCCTAGAAACTCCCCAAAACCGTTTTTAACCGAAAAGCATCTCGAAATGTCCTAAAACGCGCATCTGAACATTTTCGTGCACAGGTGCCGTCGATGCGCACGAAAACCCGTCCGGAGCCGTTTCCAGCGCCGAACTGCCTGAAGTGTTTTCCAGACCCTAGAAACTCCCCAAAACCGTTTTTAACCGAAAACCATCTCGAAATGTCCTAAAACGCGCATCTGAACATTTTCGTGCACAGGTGCCGTAGATGCGCACGAAAATCCGTCCGGAGCCGTTTCGAGCGCCGAACTGCCTGAAGTGTTTTCCAGACCCTAGAAACTCCCCAAAACCGTTTTAACCGAAAAGCATCTCGAAATGTCCTAAAACGCGCATCTGAACATTTTCGTGCACAGGTGCCGTAGATGCGCACGAAAATCGATCCGGAGCCGTTTCCAGCGCCGAACTGCCTGAAGTGTTTTCCAGACGCTAGAAACTCCCCAAAACCGTTTTTAACCGAAAAGCATCTCGAAATGTCCTAAAACGCGCATCTGAACATTTTCGTGCACAGGTGCCGTAGATGCGCACGAAAATCCGTCCGGAGCCGTTTCCAGCGCCGAACTGCCTGAAGTGTTTTCCAGACCCTAGAAACTCCCCAAAACAGTTTCTAACCGAAAAGCATCTCGAAATGTCCTAAAACGCGCATCTGAACATTTTCATGCACAGGTGCCGTAGAAGCGCACGAAAATCCGTCCGGAGCCGTTTCGAGCACCGAACTGTCTGAAGTGTTTTCCAGACCCTAGAAACTCCCCAAAACCGTTTTTAACCGAAAAGCATCTCGAAATGTCCTAAAACGCGCATCTGAACATTTTCGTGCACAGGTGCCGTAGATGCGCACGAAAATCCGTCCGGAGCCGTTTCCAACGCCGAACTGCCTGAAGTGTTTTCCAGACCCTAGAAACTCCCCAAAACCGTTTTTAACCGAAAAGCATCTCGAAATGTCCTAAAACGCGCATCTGAACATTTTCGTGCACAGGTGCCGTAGATGCGCACGAAAATCCGTCCGGAGCCGTTTCCAGCGCCGAACTGCCTGAAGTGTTTTCGAGACCCTAGAAACTCCCCAAAACCGTCTTTAACCGAAAAGCACCTCGAAATGTCCTAAAACGCGCATCTGAACATTTTCGTGCACAGGTGCCGTAGATGCGCACAAAAATCCGTCCGGAGCCGTTTCGAGCACCGAACTGCCTGAAGCGTTTTCCAGACCCTAGAAACTCCCCAAAACCGTCTTTAACCGAAAAGCACCTCGAAATGTCCTAAAAGGCGCATCTGAACATTTTCGTGCACAGGTGCCGTAGATGCGCACGAAAATCCGTCCGGAGCCGTTTCGAGCACCGAACTGCCTGAAGCGTTTTCCAGACCCTAGAAACTCCCCAAAACCGTTTTTAACCGAGAAGCATCTCGAAATGTCCTAAAACGCGCATCTGAACATTTTCGTGCACAGGTTCCGTAGATGCGCACGAAAACCCGTCCGGAGACGTTTCCAGCGCCGAACTGCCTGAAGCGTTTTCCAGACCCTAGAAACTCCCCAAAACCGTTTTTAAACGAGAAGCATCTCGAAATGTCCTAAAACGCGCATCTGAACATTTTCGTGCACAGGTGCCGTCGATGCGCACGAAAACCCGTCCGGAGCCGTTTCCAGCGCTGAACTGCCTGAAGCGTTTTCCAGACCCTAGAAACTCCCCAAAACCGTTTTTAACCGAGAAGCATCTCGAAATGTCCTAAAACGCGCATCTGAACATTTTCGTGCACAGGTGCCGTAGATGCGCACGAAAATCCGTCCGGAGCCGTTTCCAGCGCCGAACTGCCTGAAGTGTTTTCCGGACCCTAGAAACTCCCCAAAACCGTTTTTAACCGAAAAGCATCTCGAAATGTCCTAAAACGCGCATCTGAACATTTTCGTGCAAAGGTGCCGTAGATGCGCACGAAAATCCGTCCGGAGCCGTTTCGAGCGCCGAACTGCCTGAAGTGTTTTCCAGACACTAGAAACTGCCGAAAACCGTTTTTAACCGAAAAGCATCTCGAAATGTCCTAAAACGCGCATCTGAACATTTTCGTGCACAGGTGCCGTAGATGCGCACGAAAATCCGTCCGGAGCCGTTTCGAGCGCCGAACTGCCTGAAGTGTTTTCCAGACCCTAGAAACTGCCGAAAACCGTTTTTAACCGAAAAGCATCTCGAAATGTCCTAAAACGCGCATCTGAACATTTTCGTGCACAGGTGCCGTAGATGCGCACGAAAATCCGTCCGGAGCCGTTTCCAGCGCCGAACTGCCTGAAGTGTTTTCCAGACCCTAGAAACTCCCCAAAACAGTTTCTAACCGAAAAGCATCTCGAAATGTCCTAAAACGCGCATCTGAACATTTTCGTGCACAGGTGCCGTAGATGCGCACGAAAATCCGTCCGGAGCCGTTTCCAGCGCCGAACTGCCTGAAGTGTTTTCCAGACCCTAGAAACTCCCCAAAACAGTTTCTAACCGAAAAGCATCTCGAAATGTCCTAAAACGCGCATCTGAACATTTTCGTGCACAGGTGCCGTAGATGCGCACGAAAATCCGTCCGGAGCCGTTTCGAGCACCGAACTGCCTGAAGTGTTTTCCAGACCCTAGAAACTCCCCAAAACCGTTTTTAACCGAAAAGCATCTCGAAATGTCCTAAAACGCGCATCTGAACATTTTCGTGCACAGGTGCCGTAGATGCGCACGAAAATCCGTCCGGAGCCGTTTCGAGCACCGAACTGCCTGAAGTGTTTTCCAGACCCTAGAAACTCCCCAAAACCGTTTTTAACCGAAAAGCATCTCGAAATGTCCTAAAACGCGCATCTGAACATTTTCGTGCACAGGTGCCGTCGATGCGCACGAAAACCCGTCCGGAGCCGTTTCCAGCGCCGAACTGCTTGAAGTGTTTTCCAGACCCTAGAAACTCCCCAAAACCGTTTTTAACCGAAAAGCATCTCGAAATGTCCTAAAACGCGCATCTGAACATTTTCGTGCACAGGTGCCGTAGATGCGCACGAAAATCGATCCGGAGCCGTTTCCAGCGCCGAACTGCCTGAAGTGTTTTCCAGACGCTAGAAACTCCCCAAAACCGTTTTTAACCGAAAAGCATCTCGAAATGTCCTAAAACGCGCATCTGAACATTTTCGTGCACAGGTGCCGTAGATGCGCACGAAAATCCGTCCGGAGCCGTTTCCAGCGCCGAACTGCCTGAAGTGTTTTCCAGACCCTAGAAACTCCCCAAAACAGTTTCTAACCGAAAAGCATCTCGAAATGTCCTAAAACGCGCATCTGAACATTTTCATGCACAGGTGCCGTAGAAGCGCACGAAAATCCGTCCGGAGCCGTTTCGAGCACCGAACTGTCTGAAGTGTTTTCCAGACCCTAGAAACTCCCCAAAACCGTTTTTAACCGAAAAGCATCTCGAAATGTCCTAAAACGCGCATCTGAACATTTTCGTGCACAGGTGCCGTAGATGCGCACGAAAATCCGTCCGGAGCCGTTTCCAACGCCGAACTGCCTGAAGTGTTTTCCAGACCCTAGAAACTCCCCAAAACCGTTTTTAACCGAAAAGCATCTCGAAATGTCCTAAAACGCGCATCTGAACATTTTCGTGCACAGGTGCCGTAGATGCGCACGAAAATCCGTCCGGAGCCGTTTCCAGCGCCGAACTGCCTGAAGTGTTTTCGAGACCCTAGAAACTCCCCAAAACCGTCTTTAACCGAAAAGCACCTCGAAATGTCCTAAAACGCGCATCTGAACATTTTCGTGCACAGGTGCCGTAGATGCGCACAAAAATCCGTCCGGAGCCGTTTCGAGCACCGAACTGCCTGAAGCGTTTTCCAGACCCTAGAAACTCCCCAAAACCGTCTTTAACCGAAAAGCACCTCGAAATGTCCTAAAAGGCGCATCTGAACATTTTCGTGCACAGGTGCCGTAGATGCGCACGAAAATCCGTCCGGAGCCGTTTCGAGCACCGAACTGCCTGAAGCGTTTTCCAGACCCTAGAAACTCCCCAAAACCGTTTTTAACCGAGAAGCATCTCGAAATGTCCTAAAACGCGCATCTGAACATTTTCGTGCACAGGTTCCGTAGATGCGCACGAAAACCCGTCCGGAGACGTTTCCAGCGCCGAACTGCCTGAAGCGTTTTCCAGACCCTAGAAACTCCCCAAAACCGTTTTTAAACGAGAAGCATCTCGAAATGTCCTAAAACGCGCATCTGAACATTTTCGTGCACAGGTGCCGTCGATGCGCACGAAAACCCGTCCGGAGCCGTTTCCAGCGCTGAACTGCCTGAAGCGTTTTCCAGACCCTAGAAACTCCCCAAAACCGTTTTTAACCGAGAAGCATCTCGAAATGTCCTAAAACGCGCATCTGAACATTTTCGTGCACAGGTGCCGTAGATGCGCACGAAAATCCGTCCGGAGCCGTTTCCAGCGCCGAACTGCCTGAAGTGTTTTCCGGACCCTAGAAACTCCCCAAAACCGTTTTTAACCGAAAAGCATCTCGAAATGTCCTAAAACGCGCATCTGAACATTTTCGTGCAAAGGTGCCGTAGATGCGCACGAAAATCCGTCCGGAGCCGTTTCGAGCGCCGAACTGCCTGAAGTGTTTTCCAGACACTAGAAACTGCCGAAAACCGTTTTTAACCGAAAAGCATCTCGAAATGTCCTAAAACGCGCATCTGAACATTTTCGTGCACAGGTGCCGTAGATGCGCACGAAAATCCGTCCGGAGCCGTTTCCAGCGCCGAACTGCCTGAAGTGTTTTCCAGACCCTAGAAACTCCCCAAAACCGTTTTTAACCGAAAAGCATCTCGAGATGTCCTAAAACGCGCATCTGAACATTTTCGTGCACAGGTGCCGTAGTTGCGCACGAAAATCCGTCCGGAGCCGTTTCCATCGCCGAACTGCCTGAAGTGTTTTCCAGACCCTAGAAACTGCCCAAAACCGTTTTTAACCGAAAAGCATTTCGAAATGTCCTAAAACGCGCATCTGAACATTTTCGTGCACAGGTGCCGTAGATGCGCACGAAAATCCATCCGGAGCCGTTTCCAGCGCCGAACTGCCTGAAGTGTTTTCCAGACCCTAGAAACTCCCCAAAACCGTTTTTAACCGAAAAGCATCTCGAAAAGTCCTAAAACGCGCATCTGAACATTTTCGTGCACAGGTGCCGTAGATGCGCACGAAAATCCGTCCGGAGCCGTTTCCAGCGCCGAACTGCCTGAAGTGTTTTCCAGTCCCTAGAAACTCCCCAAAACCGTTTTTAACCGAGAAGCATCTCGAAATGTCCTAAAACGCGCATCTGAACATTTTCGTGCAAAGGTACCGTCGATGCGCACGAAAACCCGTCCGGAGCCGTTTCCAGCGCCGAACTGCCTGAAGCGTTTTCCAGACCCTAGAAACTCCCCAAAACCGTTTTTAACCGAGAAGCATCTAGAAATGTCCTAAAACGCGCATCTGAACATTTTCGTGCACAGGTGCCGTCGATGCGCACGGAAACCCGTCCGGAGCCGTTTCCTGCGCCGAACTGCCTGAAGCGTTTTCCAGACCCTAGAAACTCCCCAAAACCGTTTTTAACCGAGAAGCATCTCGAAATGTCCTAAAACGCGCATCTGAACATTTTCGTGCACAGGTGCCGTAGATGCGCACGAAAATCCGTCCGGAGCCGTTTCCAACGCCGAACTGCCTTAAGTGTTTTCCAGACCCTAGAAACTCCCCAAAACCGTTTTTAACCGAAAAGCATCTCGAAATGTCCTAAAACGCGCATCTGAACATTTTCGTGCACAGGTGCCGTAGATGCGCACGAAAATCCGTCCGGAGCCGTTTCCAGCACCGAACTGCCTGAAGTGTTTTCGAGACCCTAGAAACTCCCCAAAACCGTCTTTAACCGAAAAGCACCTCGAAATGTCCTAAAACGCGCATCTGAACATTTTCGTGCACAGGTGCCGTAGATGCGCACAAAAATCCGTCCGGAGCCGTTTCGAGCACCGAACTGCCTGAAGTGTTTTCCAGACCCTAGAAACTCCCCAAAACCGTCTTTAACCGAAAAGCACCTCGAAATGACCTAAAACGCGCATTTGAACATTTTCGTGCACAGGTGCCGTAGATGCGCACGAAAATCCGTCCGGAGCCGTTTCGAGCACCGAACTGCCTGAAGTGTTTTCCAGACTCTAGAAACTCCCCAAAACCGTTTTTAACCGAGAAGCATCTCGAAATGTCCTAAAACGCGCATCTGAACATTTTCGTGTACAGGTGCCGTCGATGCGCACGAAAACCCGTCCGGAGACGTTTCCAGCGCCGAACTGCCTGAAGCGTTTTCCAGACCCTAGAAACTCCCCAAAACCGTTTTTAACCAAGAAGCATCTCGAAATGTCCTAAAACGCGCATCTGAACATTTTCGTGCACAGGTGCCGTAGATGCGCACGAAAATCCGTCCGGAGCCGTTTCCAGCGCCGAACTGCCTGAAGTGTTTTCCGGACCCTAGAAACTCCCCAAAACCGTTTTTTACCGAAAAGCATCTCGAAATGTCCTAAAACGCGCATCTGAACATTTTCGTGCAAAGGTGCCGTAGATGCGCACGAAAATCCGTCCGGAGCCGTTTCGAGCGCCGAACTGCCTGAAGTGTTTTCCAGACACTAGAAACTGCCGAAAACCGTTTTTAACCGAAAAGCATCTCGAAATGTCCTAAAACGCGCATCTGAACATTTTCGTGCACAGGTGCCGTAGATGCGCACGAAAATCCGTCCGGAGCCGTTTCCAGCGCCGAACTGCCTGAAGTGTTTTCCAGACCCTAGAAACTCCCCAAAACAGTTTCTAACCGAAAAGCATCTCGAAATGTCCTAAAACGCGCATCTGAACATTTTCATGCACAGGTGCCGTAGAAGCGCACGAAAATCCGTCCGGAGCCGTTTCGAGCACCGAACTGTCTGAAGTGTTTTCCAGACCCTAGAAACTCCCCAAAACCGTTTTTAACCGAAAAGCATCTCGAAATGTCCTAAAACGCGCATCTGAACATTTTCGTGCACAGGTGCCGTAGATGCGCACGAAAATCCGTCCGGAGCCGTTTCCAACGCCGAACTGCCTTAAGTGTTTTCCAGACCCTAGAAACTCCCCAAAACCGTTTTTAACCGAAAAGCATCTCGAAATGTCCTAAAACGCGCATCTGAACATTTTCGTGCACAGGTGCCGTAGATGCGAACGAAAATCCGTCCGGAGCCGTTTCCAGCACCGAACTGCCTGAAGTGTTTTCGAGACCCTAGAAACTCCCCAAAACCGTCTTTAACCGAAAAGCACCTCGAAATGTCCTAAAACGCGCATCTGAACATTTTCGTGCACAGGTGCCGTAGATGCGCACAAAAATCCGTCCGGAGCCGTTTCGAGCACCGAACTGCCTGAAGTGTTTTCCAGACCCTAGAAACTCCCCAAAACCGTCTTTAACCGAAAAGCACCTCGAAATGACCTAAAACGCGCATTTGAACATTTTCGTGCACAGGTGCCGTAGATGCGCACGAAAATCCGTCCGGAGCCGTTTCGAGCACCGAACTGCCTGAAGTGTTTTCCAGACCCTAGAAACTCCCCAAATCCGTTTTTAACCGAAAAGCATCTCGAAATGTCCTAAAACGCGCATCTGAACATTTTCGTGCAAAGGTGCCGTAGATGCGCACGAAAATCCGTCCGGAGCCGTTTCGAGCGCCGAACTGCCTAAAGTGTTTTCCAGACACTAGAAACTGCCGAAAACCGTTTTTAACCGAAAAGCATCTCGAAATGTCCTAAAACGCGCATCTGAACATTTTCGTGCACAGGTGCCGTAGATGCGCACGAAAATCCGTCCGGAGCCGTTTCCAGCGCCGAACTGCCTGAAGCGTTTTCCAGACCCTAGAAACTCCCCAAAACCGTTTTTAACCGAGAAGCATCTAGAAATGTCCTAAAACGCGCATCTGAACATTTTCGTGCACAGGTGCCGTCGATGCGCACGAAAACCCGTCCGGAGCCGTTTCCTGCGCCGAACTGCCTGAAGCGTTTTCCAGACCCTAGAAACTCCCCAAAACCGTTTTTAACCGAGAAGCATCTCGAAATGTCCTAAAACGCGCATCTGAACATTTTCGTGCACAGGTGCCGTAGATGCGCACGAAAATCCGTCCGGAGCCGTTTCGAGCGCCGAACTGCCTGAAGTGTTTTCCAGACACTAGAAACTGCCGAAAACCGTTTTTAACCGAAAAGCATCTCGAAATGTCCTAAAACGCGCATCTGAACATTTTCGTGCACAGGTGCCGTAGATGCGCACGAAAATCCGTCCGGAGCCGTTTCCAGCGCCGAACTGCCTGAAGTGTTTTCCAGACCCTAGAAACTCCCCAAAACAGTTTCTAACCGAAAAGCATCTCGAAATGTCCTAAAACGCGCATCTGAACATTTTCATGCACAGGTGCCGTAGAAGCGCACGAAAATCCGTCCGGAGCCGTTTCGAGCACCGAACTGTCTGAAGTGTTTTCCAGACCCTAGAAACTCCCCAAAACCGTTTTTAACCGAAAAGCATCTCGAAATGTCCTAAAACGCGCATCTGAACATTTTCGTGCACAGGTGCCGTAGATGCGCACGAAAATCCGTCCGGAGCCGTTTCCAAGGCCGAACTGCCTTAAGTGTTTTCCAGACCCTAGAAACTCCCCAAAACCGTTTTTAACCGAAAAGCATCTCGAAATGTCCTAAAACGCGCATCTGAACATTTTCGTGCACAGGTGCCGTAGATGCGAACGAAAATCCGTCCGGAGCCGTTTCCAGCACCGAACTGCCTGAAGTGTTTTCGAGACCCTAGAAACTCCCCAAAACCGTCTTTAACCGAAAAGCACCTCGAAATGTCCTAAAACGCGCATCTGAACATTTTCGTGCACAGGTGCCGTAGATGCGCACAAAAATCCGTCCGGAGCCGTTTCGAGCACCGAACTGCCTGAAGTGTTTTCCAGACCCTAGAAACTCCCCAAAACCGTCTTTAACCGAAAAGCACCTCGAAATGACCTAAAACGCGCATTTGAACATTTTCGTGCACAGGTGCCGTAGATGCGCACGAAAATCCGTCCGGAGCCGTTTCGAGCACCGAACTGCCTGAAGTGTTTTCCAGACCCTAGAAACTCCCCAAAACCGTTTTTAACCGAAAAGCATCTCGAAATGTCCTAAAACGCGCATCTGAACATTTTCGTGCAAAGGTGCCGTAGATGCGCACGAAAATCCGTCCGGAGCCGTTTCGAGCGCCGAACTGCCTAAAGTGTTTTCCAGACACTAGAAACTGCCGAAAACCGTTTTTAACCGAAAAGCATCTCGAAATGTCCTAAAACGCGCATCTGAACATTTTCGTGCACAGGTGCCGTAGATGCGCACGAAAATCCGTCCGGAGCCGTTTCCAGCGCCGAACTGCCTGAAGCGTTTTCCAGACCCTAGAAACTCCCCAAAACCGTTTTTAACCGAGAAGCATCTAGAAATGTCCTAAAACGCGCATCTGAACATTTTCGTGCACAGGTGCCGTCGATGCGCACGAAAACCCGTCCGGAGCCGTTTCCTGCGCCGAACTGCCTGAAGCGTTTTCCAGACCCTAGAAACTCCCCAAAACCGTTTTTAACCGAGAAGCATCTCGAAATGTCCTAAAACGCGCATCTGAACATTTTCGTGCACAGGTGCCGTAGATGCGCACGAAAATCCGTCCGGAGCCGTTTCGAGCGCCGAACTGCCTGAAGTGTTTTCCAGACACTAGAAACTGCCGAAAACCGTTTTTAACCGAAAAGCATCTCGAAATGTCCTAAAACGCGCATCTGAACATTTTCGTGCACAGGTGCCGTAGATGCGCACGAAAATCCGTCCGGAGCCGTTTCCAGCACCGAACTGCCTGAAGTGTTTTCGAGACCCTAGAAACTCCCCAAAACCGTCTTTAACCGAAAAGCACCTCGAAATGTCCTAAAACGCGCATCTGAACATTTTCGTGCACAGGTGCCGTAGATGCGAACGAAAATCCGTCCGGAGCCGTTTCCAACGCCGAACTGCCTTAAGTGTTTTCCAGACCCTAGAAACTCCCCAAAACCGTTTTTAACCGAAAAGCATCTCGAAATGTCCTAAAACGCGCATCTGAACATTTTCGTGCACAGGTGCCGTAGATGCGAACGAAAATCCGTCCGGAGCCGTTTCCAGCACCGAACTGCCTGAAGTGTTTTCGAGACCCTAGAAACTCCCCAAAACCGTCTTTAACCGAAAAGCACCTCGAAATGTCCTAAAACGCGCATCTGAACATTTTCGTGCACAGGTTCCGTAGATGCGCACAAAAATCCGTCCGGAGCCGTTTCGAGCACCGAACTGCCTGAAGTGTTTTCCAGACCCTAGAAACTCCCCAAAACCGTCTTTAACCGAAAAGCACCTCGAAATGACCTAAAACGCGCATTTGAACATTTTCGTGCACAGGTGCCGTAGATGCGCACGAAAATCCGTCCGGAGCCGTTTCGAGCGCCGAACTGCCTGAAGTGTTTTCCAGACCCTAGAAACTCCCCAAAACCGTTTTTAACCGAAAAGCATCTCGAAATGTCCTAAAACGCGCATCTGAACATTTTCGTGCAAAGGTGCCGTAGATGCGCACGAAAATCCGTCCGGAGCCGTTTCGAGCGCCGAACTGCCTGAAGTGTTTTCCAGACACTAGAAACTGCCGAAAACCGTTTTTAACCGAAAAGCATCTCGAAATGTCCTAAAACGCCCATCTGAACATTTTCGTGCACAGGTGCCGTAGATGCGCACGAAAATCCGTCCGGAGCCGTTTCCAGCGCCGAACTGCCTGAAGCGTTTTCCAGACCCTAGAAACTCCCCAAAACCGTTTTTAACCGAGAAGCATCTAGAAATGTCCTAAAACGCGCATCTGAACATTTTCGTGCACAGGTGCCGTCGATGCGCACGAAAACCCGTCCGGAGCCGTTTCCAGCGCTGAACTGCCTGAAGCGTTTTCCAGACCCTAGAAACTCCCCAAAACCGTTTTTAACCGAGAAGCATCTCGAAATGTCCTAAAACGCGCATCTGAACATTTTCGTGCACAGGTGCCGTAGATGCGCACGAAAATCCGTCCGGAGCCGTTTCGAGCGCCGAACTGCCTGAAGTGTTTTCCAGACACTAGAAACTGCCGAAAACCGTTTTTAACCGAAAAGCATCTCGAAATGTCCTAAAACGCGCATCTGAACATTTTCGTGCACAGGTGCCGTAGATGCGCACGAAAATCCGTCCGGAGCCGTTTCCAGCGCCGAACTGCCTGAAGTGTTTTCCAGACCCTAGAAACTCCCCAAAACCGTTTTTAACCGAAAAGCATCTCGAGATGTCCTAAAACGCGCATCTGAACATTTTCGTGCACAGGTGCCGTAGTTGCGCACGAAAATCCGTCCGGAGCCGTTTCCATCGCCGAACTGCCTGAAGTGTTTTCCAGACCCTAGAAACTGCCCAAAACCGTTTTTAACCGAAAAGCATTTCGAAATGTCCTAAAACGCGCATCTGAACATTTTCGTGCACAGGTGCCGTAGATGCGCACGAAAATCCATCCGGAGCCGTTTCCAGCGCCGAACTGCCTGAAGTGTTTTCCAGACCCTAGAAACTCCCCAAAACCGTTTTTAACCGAAAAGCATCTCGAAATGTCCTAAAACGCGCATCTGAACATTTTCGTGCACAGGTGCCGTAGATGCGCACGAAAATCCGTCCGGAGCCGTTTCGAGCACCGAACTGCCTGAAGTGTTTTCCAGACCCTAGAAACTCCCCAAAACTGTTTTTAACCGAAAAGCATCTCGAAAAGTCCTAAAACGCGCATCTGAACATTTTCGTGCACAGGTGCCGTAGATGCGCACGAAAATCCGTCCGGAGCCGTTTCCAGCGCCGAACTGCCTTAAGTGTTTTCCAGACCCTAGAAACTCCCCAAAACCGTTTTTAACCGAAAAGCATCTCGAAATGTCCTAAAACGCGCATCTGAACATTTTCGTGCACAGGTGCCGTAGATGCGCACGAAAATCCGTCCGGAGCCGTTTCCAGCACCGAACTGCCTGAAGTGTTTTCCGGACCATAGAAACTCCCCAAAACCGTTTTTAACCGAAAAGCATCTCGAAATGTCCTAAAACGCGCATCTGAACATTTTCGTGCAAAGGTGCCGTAGATGCGCACGAAAATCCGTCCGGAGCCGTTTCGAGCGCCGAACTGCCTGAAGTGTTTTCCAGACACTAGAAACTGCCGAAAACCGTTTTTAACCGAAAAGCATCTCGAAATGTCCTAAAACGCGCATCTGAACATTTTCGTGCACAGGTGCCGTAGATGCGCACGAAAATCCGTCCGGAGCCGTTTCCAGCGCCGAACTGCCTGAAGCGTTTTCCAGACCCTAGAAACTCCCCAAAACCGTTTTTAACCGAGAAGCATCTAGAAATGTCCTAAAACGCGCATCTGAACATTTTCGTGCACAGGTGCCGTCGATGCGCACGAAAACCCGTCCGGAGCCGTTTCCTGCGCCGAACTGCCTGAAGCGTTTTCCAGACCCTAGAAACTCCCCAAAACCGTTTTTAACCGAGAAGCATCTCGAAATGTCCTAAAACGCGCATCTGAACATTTTCGTGCACAGGTGCCGTAGATGCGCACGAAAATCCGTCCGGAGCCGTTTCGAGCGCCGAACTGCCTGAAGTGTTTTCCAGACACTAGAAACTGCCGAAAACCGTTTTTAACCGAAAAGCATCTCGAAATGTCCTAAAACGCGCATCTGAACATTTTCGTGCACAGGTGCCGTAGATGCGCACGAAAATCCGTCCGTAGCCGTTTCCAACGCCGAACTGCCTGAAGTGTTTTCCAGACCCTAGAAACTCCCCAAAACCGTTTTTAACCGAAAAGCATCTCGAAATGTCCTAAAACGCGCATCTGAACATTTTCGTGCACAGGTGCCGTAGATGCGCACGAAAATCCGTCCGGAGCCGTTTCCAGCACCGAACTGCCTGAAGTGTTTTCGAGACCCTAGAAACTCCCCAAAACCGTCTTTAACCGAGAAGCACCTCGAAATGTCCTAAAACGCGCATCTGAACATTTTCGTGCACAGGTGCCGTAGATGCGCACAAAAATCCGTCCGGAGCCGTTTCGAGCACCGAACTGCCTGAAGTGTTTTCCAGACCCTAGAAACTCCCCAAAACCGTTTTTAACCGAGAAGCATCTCGAAATGTCCTAAAACGCGCATCTGAACATTTTCGTGCACAGGTGCCGTCGATGCGCACGAAAACCCGTCCGGAGACGTTTCCAGCGCCGAACTGCCTGAAGTGTTTTCCAGACCCTAGAAACTCCCCAAAACCGTTTTTAACCGAGAAGCATCTCGAAATGTCCTAAAACGCGCATCTGAACATTTTCGTGCAAAGGTGCCGTCGATGCGCACGAAAACCCGTCCGGAGCCGTTTCCAGCGCCGAACTGCCTGAAGTGTTTTCGAGACCCTAGAAACTCCCCAAAACCGTCTTTAACCGAGAAGCACCTCGAAATGTCCTAAAACGCGCATCTGAACATTTTCGTGCACAGGTGCCGTAGATGCGCACAAAAATCCGTCCGGAGCCGTTTCGAGCACCGAACTGCCTGAAGTGTTTTCCAGACCCTAGAAACTCCCCAAAACCGTTTTTAACCGAGAAGCATCTCGAAATGTCCTAAAACGCGCATCTGAACATTTTCGTGCACAGGTGCCGTCGATGCGCACGAAAACCCGTCCGGAGACGTTTCCAGCGCCGAACTGCCTGAAGTGTTTTCCAGACACTAGAAACTCCCCAAAACCGTTTTTAACCGAAAAGCATCTCGAAATGTCCTAAAACGCGCATCTGAACATTTTCGTGCACAGGTGCCGTAGATGCGCACGAAAATCCGTCCGGAGCCGTTTCCAGCGCCGAACTGCCTGAAGTGTTTTCCGGACCCTAGAAACTCCCCAAAACCGTTTTTAACCGAAAAGCATCTCGAGATGTCCTAAAACGCGCATCTGAACATTTTCGTGCAAAGGTGCCGTAGATGCGCACGAAAATCCGTCCGGAGCCGTTTCGAGCGCCGAACTGCCTGAAGTGTTTTCCAGACACTAGAAACTGCCGAAAACCGTTTTTAACCGAAAAGCATCTCGAAATGTCCTAAAACGCGCATCTGAACATTTTCGTGCACAGGTGCCGTAGATGCGCACGAAAATCCGTCCGGAGCCGTTTCCAGCGCCGAACTGCCTGAAGTGTTTTCCAGACCCTAGAAACTCCCCAAAACCGTTTTTAACCGAAAAGCATCTCGAGATGTCCTAAAACGCGCATCTGAACATTTTCGTGCACAGGTGCCGTATTTGCGCACGAAAATCCGTCCGGAGCCGTTTCCATCGCCGAACTGCCTGAAGTGTTTTCCAGACCCTAGAAACTGCCCAAAACCGTTTTTAACCGAAAAGCATTTCGAAAAGTCCTAAAACGCGCATCTGAACATTTTCGTGCACAGGTGCCGTAGATGCGCACGAAAATCCATCCGGAGCCGTTTCCAGCGCCGAACTGCCTGAAGTGTTTTCCAGACCCTAGAAACTCCCCAAAACCGTTTTTAACCGAAAAGCATCTCGAAATGTCCTAAAACGCGCATCTGAACATTTTCGTGCACAGGTGCCGTAGATGCGCACGAAAATCCGTCCGGAGCCGTTTCGAGCACCGAACTGCCTGAAGTGTTTTCCAGACCCTAGAAACTCCCCAAAACCGTTTTTAACCGAAAAGCATCTCGAAAAGTCCTAAAACGCGCATCTGAACATTTTCGTGCACAGGTGCCGTAGATGCGCACGAAAATCCGTCCGGAGCCGTTTCCAGCGCCGAACTGCCTGAAGCGTTTTCCAGACCCTAGAAACTCCCCAAAACCGTTTTTAACCGAGAAGCATCTCGAAATGTCCTAAAACGCGCATCTGAACATTTTCGTGCAAAGGTACCGTCGATGCGCACGAAAACCCGTCCGGAGCCGTTTCCAGCGCCGAACTGCCTGAAGCGTTTTCCAGACCCTAGAAACTCCCCAAAACCGTTTTTAACCGAGAAGCATCTAGAAATGTCCTAAAACGCGCATCTGAACATTTTCGTGCACAGGTGCCGTCGATGCGCACGAAAACCCGTCCGGAGCCGTTTCCTGCGCCGAACTGCCTGAAGCGTTTTCCAGACCCTAGAAACTCCCCAAAACCGTTTTTAACCGAGAAGCATCTCGAAATGTCCTAAAACGCGCATCTGAACATTTTCGTGCACTGGTGCCGTAGATGCGCACGAAAATCCGTCCGGAGCCGTTTCCAGCGCCGAACTGCCTGAAGCGTTTTCCAGACCCTAGAAACTCCCCAAAACCGTTTTTAACCGAGAAGCATCTCGAAATGTCCTAAAACGCGCATCTGAACATTTTCGTGCACAGGTACAGTAGATGCGCACGAAAATCCGTCCGGAGCCGTTTCGAGCACCGAACTGCCTGAAGTGTTTTCCAGACCCTAGAAACTCCCCTAAACCGTTTTTAACCGAAAAGCATCTCGAAATGTCCTAAAACGCGCATCTGAACATTTTCGTGCACAGGTGCCGTCGATGCGCACGAAAATCGATCCGTAGCCGTTTCCAGCGCCGAACTGCCTGAAGCGTTTTCCAGACCCTAGAAACTCCCCAAAACCGTTTTTAACCGAGAAGCATCTCGAAATGTCCTAAAACGCGCATCTGAACATTTTCGTGCACAGGTGCCGTAGATGCGCACGAAAATCGATCCGGAGCCGTTTCCAGCGCCGAACTGCCTGAAGCGTTTTCCAGACCATAGAAACTCCCCAAAACCGTTTTTAACCGAAAAGCATCTCGAAATGTCCTAAAACGCGCATCTGAACATTTTCGTGCAAAGGTGCCGTAGATGCGCACGAAAATCCGTCCGGAGCCGTTTCGAACGCCGAACTGCCTGAAGTGTTTTCCAGACACTAGAAACTGCCGAAAACCGTTTTTAACCGAAAAGCATCTCGAAATGTCCTAAAACGCGCATCTGAACATTTTCGTGCACAGGTGCCGTAGATGCGCACGAAAATCCGTCCGGAGCCGTTTCCAGCGCCGAACTGCCTGAAGCGTTTTCCAGACCCTAGAAACTCCCCAAAACCGTTTTTAACCGAAAAGCATCTAGAAATGTCCTAAAACGCGCATCTGAACATTTTCGTGCACAGGTGCCGTAGATGCGCACGAAAACCCGTCCGGAGCCGTTTCCTGCGCCGAACTGCCTGAAGCGTTTTCCAGACCCTAGAAACTGCCGAAAACCGTTTTTAACCGAGAAGCATCTCGAAATGTCCTAAAACGCGCATCTGAACATTTTCGTGCACAGGTGCCGTAGATGCGCACGAAAATCCGTCCGGAGCCGTTTCGAGCGCCGAACTGCCTGAAGTGTTTTCCAGACCCTAGAAACTCCCCAAAACAGTTTCTAACCGAAAAGCATCTCGAAATGTCCTAAAACGCGCATCTGAACATTTTCGTGCACAGGTGCCGTAGATGCGCACGAAAATCCGTCCGGAGCCGTTTCCAGCGCCGAACTGCCTGAAGTGTTTTCCAGACCCTAGAAACTCCCCAAAACAGTTTCTAACCGAAAAGCATCTCGAAATGTCCTAAAACGCGCATCTGAACATTTTCGTGCACAGGTACAGTAGATGCGCACGAAAATCCGTCCGGAGCCGTTTCGAGCACCGAACTGCCTGAAGTGTTTTCCAGACCCTAGAAACTCCCCTAAACCGTTTTTAACCGAAAAGCATCTCGAAATGTCCTAAAACGCGCATCTGAACATTTTCGTGCACAGGTACAGTAGATGCGCACGAAAATCGATCCGTAGCCGTTTCCAGCGCCGAACTGCCTGAAGCGTTTTCCAGACCCTAGAAACTCCCCAAAACCGTTTTTAACCGAAAAGCATCTCGAAATGTCCTAAAACGCGCATCTGAACATTTTCGTGCACAGGTACAGTAGATGCGCACGAAAATCGATCCGGAGCCGTTTCCAGCGCCGAACTGCCTGAAGCGTTTTCCAGACCCTAGAAACTCCCCAAAACTGTTTTTAACCGAAAAGCATCTCGAAATGTCCTAAAACGCGCATCTGAACATTTTCGTGCACAGGTGCCGTCGATGCGCACGAAAATCGATCCGGAGCCGTTTCCAACGCCGAACTGCCTGAAGCGTTTTCCAGACCCTAGAAACTCCCCAAAACCGTTTTTAACCGAGAAGCATCTCGAAATTTCCTAAAACGCGCATCTGAACATTTTCGTGCAAAGGTGCCGTCGATGCGCACGAAAATCCGTCCGGAGCCGTTTCGAGCACCGAACTGCCTGAAGTGTTTTCCAGACGCTAGAAACTCCCCAAAACCGTTTTTAACCGAAAAGCATCTCGAAATGTCCTAAAACGCGCATCTGAACATTTTCGTGCACAGGTGCCGTAGATGCGCACGAAAATCCGTCCGGAGCCGTTTCGAGCGCCGAACTGCCTGAAGTGTTTTCCAGACCCTAGAAACTGCCGAAAACCGTTTTTAACCGAAAAGCATCTCGAAATGTCCTAAAACGCGCATCTGAACATTTTCGTGCACAGGTGCCGTAGATGCGCACGAAAATCCGTCCGGAGCCGTTTCCAGCGCCGAACTGCCTGAAGTGTTTTCCAGACCCTAGAAACTCCCCAAAACAGTTTCTAACCGAAAAGCATCTCGAGATGTCCTAAAACGCGCATCTGAACATTTTCATGCACAGGTGCCGTAGAAGCGCACGAAAATCCGTCTGGAGCCGTTTCGAGCACCGAACTGTCTGAAGTGTTTTCCAGACGCTAGAAACTCCCCAAAACCGTTTTTAACCGAAAAGCATCTCGAAATGTCCTAAAACGCGCATCTGAACATTTTCGTGCACAGGTGCCGTAGATGCGCACGAAAATCCGTCCGGAGCCGTTTCCAACGCCGAACTGCCTGAAGTGTTTTCCAGACCCTAGAAACTCCCCAAAACCGTTTTTAACCGAAAAGCATCTCGAAATGTACTAAAACGCGCATCTGAACATTTTCGTGCACAGGTGCCGTAGATGCGCACGAAAATCCGTCCGGAGCCGTTTCCAGCGCCGAACTGCCTGAAGTGTTTTCGAGACCCTAGAAACTCCCCAAAACCGTCTTTAACCGAAAAGCACCTCGAAATGTCCTAAAACGCGCATCTGAACATTTTCGTGCACAGGTGCCGTAGATGCGCACAAAAATCCGTCCGGAGCCGTTTCGAGCACCGAACTGCCTGAAGCGTTTTCCAGACCCTAGAAACTCCCCAAAACCGTCTTTAACCGAAAAGCACCTCGAAATGTCCTAAAACGCGCATCTGAACATTTTCGTGCAAAGGTACCGTAGATGCGCACGAAAATCCGTCCGGAGCCGTTTCGAGCACCGAACTGCCTGAAGCGTTTTCCAGACCCTAGAAACTCCCCAAAACCGTTTTTAACCGAGAAGCATCTAGAAATGTCCTAAAACGCGCATCTGAACATTTTCGTGCACAGGTGCCGTAGATGCGCACGAAAACCCGTCCGGAGACGTTTCCAGCGCCGAACTGCCTGAAGCGTTTTCCAGACCCTAGAAACTCCCCAAAACCGTTTTTAACCGAGAAGCATCTCGAAATGTCCTAAAACGCGCATCTGAACATTTTCGTGCACAGGTGCCGTAGATGCGCACGAAAATCCGTCCGGAGCCGTTTCGAGCACCGAACTGCCTGAAGCGTTTTCCAGACCCTAGAAACTCCCCAAAACCGTTTTTAACCGAGAAGCATCTCGAAATGTCCTAAAACGCGCATCTGAACATTTTCGTGCACAGGTACAGTAGATGCGCACGAAAATCCGTCCGGAGCCGTTTCCAGCGCCGAACTGCCTGAAGTGTTTTCCAGACCCTAGAAACTCCCCTAAACCGTTTTTAACCGAAAAGCATCTCGAAATGACCTAAAACGCGCATCTGAACATTTTCGTGCACAGGTACAGTAGATGCGCACGAAAATCGATCCGTAGCCGTTTCCAGCGCCGAACTGCCTGAAGCGTTTTCCAGACCCTAGAAACTCCCCAAAACCGTTTTTAACCGAAAAGCATCTCGAAATGTCCTAAAACGCGCATCTGAACATTTTCGTGCACAGGTGCCGTAGATGCGCACGAAAATCCGTCCGGAGCCGTTTCGAGCGCCGAACTGCCTGAAGCGTTTTCCAGACCTTAGAAACTCCCCAAAACCGTTTTTAACCGAGAAGCATCTCGAAATGTCCTAAAACGCGCATCTGAACATTTTCGTGCACAGGTGCCGTAGATGCGCACGAAAACCCGTCCGGAGCCGTTTCCAGCGCCGAACTGCCTGAAGCGTTTTCCAGACCCTAGAAACTCCCCAAAACCGTTTTTAACCGAGAAGCATCTCGAAATGTCCTAAAACGCGCATCTGAACATTTTCGTGCAAAGGTACCGTCGATGCGCACGAAAACCCGTCCGGAGCCGTTTCCAGCGCCGAACTGCCTGAAGCGTTTTCCAGACCCTAGAAACTCCCCAAAACCGTTTTTAACCGAGAAACATCTAGAAATGTCCTAAAACGCGCATCTGAACATTTTCGTGCACAGGTGCCGTCGATGCGCACGAAAACCCGTCCGGAGCCGTTTCCTGCGCTGAACTACCTGAAGCGTTTTCCAGACCCTAGAAACTCCCCAAAACCGTTTTTAACCGAGAAGCATCTCGAAATGTCCTAAAACGCGCATCTGAACATTTTCGTGCACAGGTGCCGTAGATGCGCACGAAAATCCGTCCGGAGCCGTTTCCAGCGCCGAACTGCCTGAAGCGTTTTCCAGACCCTAGAAACTCCCCAAAACCGTTTTTAACCGAGAAGCATCTCGAAATGTCCTAAAACGCGCATCTGAACATTTTCGTGCACAGGTACAGTAGATGCGCACGAAAATCCGTCCGGAGCCGTTTCGAGCACCGAACTGCCTGAAGTGTTTTCCAGACCCTAGAAACTCCCCTAAACCGTTTTTAACCGAAAAGCATCTCGAAATGTCCTAAAACGCGCATCTGAACATTTTCGTGCACAGGTACAGTAGATGCGCACGAAAATCGATCCGTAGCCGTTTCCAGCGCCGAACTGCCTGAAGCGTTTTCCAGACCCTAGAAACTCCCCAAAACCGTTTTTAACCGAAAAGCATCTCGAAATGTCCTAAAACGCGCATTTGAACATTTTCGTGCACAGGTGCCGTAGATGCGCACGAAAATCGATCCGGAGCCGTTTCCAGCGCCGAACTGCCTGAAGCGTTTTCCAGACCCTAGAAACTCCCCAAAACCGTTTTTAACCGAGAAGCATCTCGAAATGTCCTAAAACGCGCATCTGAACATTTTCGTGCAAAGGTACCGTCGATGCGCACGAAAACCCGTCCGGAGCCGTTTCCAGCGCCGAACTGCCTGAAGCGTTTTCCAGACCCTAGAAACTCCCCAAAACCGTTTTTAACCGAGAAGCATCTAGAAATGTCCTAAAACGCGCATCTGAACATTTTCGTGCACAGGTGCCGTAGATGCGCACGAAAATCCGTCCGGAGCCGTTTCCAGCGCCGAACTGCCTGAAGCGTTTTCCAGACCCTAGAAACTCCCCAACACCGTTTTTAACCGAGAAGCATCTCGAAATGTCCTAAAACGCGCATCTGAACATTTTCGTGCACAGGTGCCGTAGATGCGCACGAAAATCCGTCCGGAGCCGTTTCCAGCGCCGAACTGCCTGAAGCGTTTTCCAGACCCTAGAAACTCCCCAAAACCGTTTTTAACCGAGAAGCATCTCGAAATGTCCTAAAACGCGCATCTGAACATTTTCGTGCACAGGTACAGTAGATGCGCACGAAAATCCGTCCGGAGCCGTTTCGAGCACCGAACTGCCTGAAGTGTTTTCCAGACCCTAGAAACTCCCCTAAACCGTTTTTAACCGAAAAGCATCTCGAAATGTCCTAAAACGCGCATCTGAACATTTTCGTGCACAGGTACAGTAGATGCGCACGAAAATCGATCCGTAGCCGTTTCCAGCGCCGAACTGCCTGAAGCGTTTTCCAGACCCTAGAAACTCCCCAAAACCGTTTTTAACCGAAAAGCATCTCGAAATGTCCTAAAACGCGCATCTGAACATTTTCGTGCACAGGTACAGTAGATGCGCACGAAAATCGATCCGGAGCCGTTTCCAGCGCCGAACTGCCTGAAGCGTTTTCCAGACCCTAGAAACTCCCCAAAACTGTTTTTAACCGAAAAGCATCTCGAAATGTCCTAAAACGCGCATCTGAACATTTTCGTGCACAGGTGCCGTAGATGCGTACGAAAATCGATCCGGAGCCGTTTCCAACGCCGAACTGCCTGAAGCGTTTTCCAGACCCTAGAAACTCCCCAAAACCGTTTTTAACCGAGAAGCATCTCGAAATGTCCTAAAACGCGCATCTGAACATTTTCGTGCAATGGTGCCGTCGATGCGCACGAAAATCCGTCCGGAGCCGTTTCGAGCACCGAACTGCCTGAAGTGTTTTCCAGACGCTAGAAACTCCCCAAAACCGTTTTTAACCGAAAAGCATCTCGAAATGTCCTAAAACGCGCATCTGAACATTTTCGTGCACAGGTGCCGTAGATGCGCACGAAAATCCGTCCGGAGCCGTTTCGAGCGCCGAACTGCCCGAAGTGTTTTCCAGACCCTAGAAACTGCCGAAAACCGTTTTTAACCGAAAAGCATCTCGAAATGTCCTAAAACGCGCATCTGAACATTTTCGTGCACAGGTGCCGTAGATGCGCACGAAAATCCGTCCGGAGCCGTTTCCAGCGCCGAACTGCCTGAAGTGTTTTCCAGACCCTAGAAACTCCCCAAAACAGTTTCTAACCGAAAAGCATCTCGAAATGTCCTAAAACGCGCATCTGAACATTTTCGTGCACAGGTACAGTAGATGCGCACGAAAATCGATCCGTAGCCGTTTCCAGCGCCGAACTGCCTGAAGCGTTTTCCAGACCCTAGAAACTCCCCAAAACCGTTTTTAACCGAAAAGCATCTCGAAATGTCCTAAAACGCGCATCTGAACATTTTCGTGCACAGGTACAGTACATGCGCACGAAAATCGATCCGGAGCCGTTTCCAGCGCCGAACTGCCTGAAGCGTTTTCCAGACCCTAGAAACTCCCCAAAACTGTTTTTAACCGAAAAGCATCTCGAAATGTCCTAAAACGCGCATCTGAACATTTTCGTGCACAGGTGCCGTAGATGCGCACGAAAATCGATCCGGAGCCGTTTCCAACGCCGAACTGCCTGAAGCGTTTTCCAGACCCTAGAAACTCCCCAAAACCGTTTTTAACCGAGAAGCATCTCGAAATGTCCTAAAACGCGTATCTGAACATTTTCGTGCAAAGGTGCCGTCGATGCGCACGAAAATCCGTCCGGAGCCGTTTCGAGCACCGAACTGCCTGAAGTGTTTTCCAGACGCTAGAAACTCCCCAAAACCGTTTTTAACCGAGAAGCATCTCGAAATGTCCTAAAACGCGCATCTGAACATTTTCGTGCACAGGTGCCGTAGATGCGCACGAAAATCCGTCCGGAGCCGTTTCCAGCACCGAACTGCCTGAAGCGTTTTCCAGACCCTAGAAACTCCCCAAAACCGTTTTTAACCGAGAAGCATCTCGAAATGTCCTAAAACGCGCATCTGAACATTTTCGTGCACAGGTGCCGTAGATGCGCACGAAAATCCGTCCGGAGCCGTTTCCAGCGCCGAACTGCCTGAAGTGTTTTCCAGACCCTAGAAACTCCCCAAAACAGTTTCTAACCGAAAAGCATCTCGAAATGTCCTAAAACGCGCATCTGAACATTTTCGTGCACAGGTACAGTAGATGCGCACGAAAATCGATCCGTAGCCGTTTCCAGCGCCGAACTACCTGAAGCGTTTTCCAGACCCTAGAAACTCCCCAAAACCGTTTTTAACCGAAAAGCATCTCGAAATGTCCTAAAACGCGCATCTGAACATTTTCGTGCACAGGTACAGTACATGCGCACGAAAATCGATCCGGAGCCGTTTCCAGCGCCGAACTGCCTGAAGTGTTTTCCAGACCCTAGAAACTCCCCAAAACAGTTTCTAACCGAAAAGCATCTCGAAATGTCCTAAAACGCGCATCTGAACATTTTCGTGCACAGGTACAGTAGATGCGCACGAAAATCGATCCGTAGCCGTTTCCAGCGCCGAACTGCCTGAAGCGTTTTCCAGACCCTAGAAACTCCCCAAAACCGTTTTTAACCGAAAAGCATCTCGAAATGTCCTAAAACGCGCATCTGAACATTTTCGTGCACAGGTACAGTACATGCGCACGAAAATCGATCCGGAGCCGTTTCCAGCACCGAACTGCCTGAAGCGTTTTCCAGACCCTAGAAACTCCCCAAAACTGTTTTTAACCGAAAAGCATCTCGAAATGTCCTAAAACGCGCATCTGAACATTTTCGTGCACAGGTGCCGTAGATGCGCACGAAAATCGATCCGGAGCCGTTTCCAACGCCGAACTGCCTGAAGCGTTTTCCAGACCCTAGAAACTCCCCAAAACCGTTTTTAACCGAGAAGCATCTCGAAATGTCCTAAAACGCGTATCTGAACATTTTCGTGCAAAGGTGCCGTCGATGCGCACGAAAATCCGTCCGGAGCCGTTTCGAGCACCGAACTGCCTGAAGTGTTTTCCAGACGCTAGAAACTCCCCAAAACCGTTTTTAACCGAGAAGCATCTCGAAATGTCCTAAAACGCGCATCTGAACATTTTCGTGCACAGGTGCCGTAGATGCGCACGAAAATCCGTCCGGAGCCGTTTCCAGCGCCGAACTGCCTGAAGTGTTTTCCAGACCCTAGAAACTCCCCAAAACAGTTTCTAACCGAAAAGCATCTCGAAATGTCCTAAAACGCGCATCTGAACATTTTCATGCACAGGTGCCGTAGAAGCGCACGAAAATCCGTCCGGAGCCGTTTCGAGCACCGAACTGTCTGAAGTGTTTTCCAGACCCTAGAAACTCCCCAAAACCGTTTTTAACCGAAAAGCATCTCGAAATGTCCTAAAACGCGCATCTGAACATTTTCGTGCACAGGTGCCGTAGATGCGCACGAAAATCCGTCCGGAGCCGTTTCCAACGCCGAACTGCCTTAAGTGTTTTCCAGACCCTAGAAACTCCCCAAAACCGTTTTTAACCGAAAAGCATCTCGAAATGTCCTAAAACGCGCATCTGAACATTTTCGTGCACAGGTGCCGTAGATGCGCACGAAAATCCGTCCGGAGCCGTTTCCAGCACCGAACTGCCTGAAGTGTTTTCGAGACCCTAGAAACTCCCCAAAACCGTCTTTAACCGAAAAGCACCTCGAAATGTCCTAAAACGCGCATCTGAACATTTTCGTGCACAGGTGCCGTAGATGCGCACAAAAATCCGTCCGGAGCCGTTTCGAGCACCGAACTGCCTGAAGTGTTTTCCAGACCCTAGAAACTCCCCAAAACCGTCTTTAACCGAAAAGCACCTCGAAATGACCTAAAACGCGCATTTGAACATTTTCGTGCACAGGTGCCGTAGATGCGCACGAAAATCCGTCCGGAGCCGTTTCGAGCACCGAACTGCCTGAAGTGTTTTCCAGACCCTAGAAACTCCCCAAAACCGTTTTTAACCGAGAAGCATCTCGAAATGTCCTAAAACGCGCATCTGAACATTTTCGTGCACAGGTGCCGTCGATGCGCACGAAAACCCGTCCGGAGACGTTTCCAGCGCCGAACTGCCTGAAGCGTTTTCCAGACCCTAGAAACTCCCCAAAACCGTTTTTAACCGAGAAGCATCTCGAAATGTCCTAAAACGCGCATCTGAACATTTTCGTGCACAGGTGCCGTAGATGCGCACGAAAATCCGTCCGGAGCCGTTTCCAGCGCCGAACTGCCTGAAGTGTTTTCCGGACCCTAGAAACTCCCCAAAACCGTTTTTAACCAAAAGCATCTCGAAATGTCCTAAAACGCGCATCTGAACATTTTCGTGCAAAGGTGCCGTAGATGCGCACGAAAATCCGTCCGGAGCCGTTTCGAGCGCCGAACTGCCTGAAGTGTTTTCCAGACACTAGAAACTGCCGAAAACCGTTTTTAACTGAAAAGCATCTCGAAATGTCCTAAAACGCGCATCTGAACATTTTCGTGCACAGGTGCCGTAGATGCGCACGAAAATCCGTCCGGAGCCGTTTCCAGCGCCGAACTGCCTGAAGCGTTTTCCAGACCCTAGAAACTCCCCAAAACCGTTTTTAACCGAGAAGCATCTAGAAATGTCCTAAAACGCGCATCTGAACATTTTCGTGCACAGGTGCCGTCGATGCGCACGAAAACCCGTCCGGAGCCGTTTCCTGCGCCGAACTGCCTGAAGCGTTTTCCAGACCCTAGAAACTCCCCAAAACCGTTTTTAACCGAGAAGCATCTCGAAATGTCCTAAAACGCGCATCTGAACATTTTCGTGCACAGGTGCCGTAGATGCGCACGAAAATCCGTCCGGAGCCGTTTCCAGCGCCGAACTGCCTGAAGCGTTTTCCAGACCCTAGAAACTCCCCAAAACCGTTTTTAACCGAGAAGCATCTCGAAATGTCCTAAAACGCGCATCTGAACATTTTCGTGCACAGGTACACTAGATGCGTACGAAAATCCGTCCGGAGCCGTGTCGAGCACCGAACTGCCTGAAGTGTTTTCCAGACCCTAGAAACTCCCCTAAACCGTTTTTAACCGAAAAGCATCTCGAAATGTCCTAAAACGCGCATCTGAACATTTTCGTGCACAGGTACAGTAGATGCGCACGAAAATCGATCCGTAGCCGTTTCCAGCGCCGAACTGCCTGAAGCGTTTTCCAGACCCTAGAAACTCCCCAAAACCGTTTTTAACCGAAAAGCATCTCGAGATGTCCTAAAACGCGCATCTGAACATTTTCGTGCACAGGTGCCGTAGTTGCGCACGAAAATCCGTCCGGAGCCGTTTCCATCGCCGAACTGCCTGAAGTGTTTTCCAGACCCTAGAAACTGCCCAAAACCGTTTTTAACCGAAAAGCATTTCGAAATGTCCTAAAACGCGCATCTGAACATTTTCGTGCACAGGTGCCGTAGATGCGCACGAAAATCCATCCGGAGCCGTTTCCAGCGCCGAACTGCCTGAAGTGTTTTCCAGACCCTAGAAACTCCCCAAAACCGTTTTTAACCGAAAAGCATCTCGAAATGTCCTAAAACGCGCATCTGAACATTTTCGTGCACAGGTGCCGTAGATGCGCACGAAAATCCGTCCGGAGCCGTTTCGAGCACCGAACTGCCTGAAGTGTTTTCCAGACCCTAGAAACTCCCCAAAACCGTTTTTAACCGAAAAGCATCTCGAAAAGTCCTAAAACGCGCATCTGAACATTTTCGTGCACAGGTGCCGTAGATGCGCACGAAAATCCGTCCGGAGCCGTTTCCAGCGCCGAACTGCCTGAAGTGTTTTCCAGTCCCTAGAAACTCCCCAAAACCGTTTTTAACCGAGAAGCATCTAGAAATGTCCTAAAACGCGCATCTGAACATTTTCGTGCACAGGTGCCGTAGATGCGCACGAAAATCGATCCGGAGCCGTTTCCAGCGCCGAAATGCCTGAAGCGTTTTCCAGACCCTAGAAACTCCCCAAAACCGTTTTTAACCGAGAAGCATCTCGAAATGTCCTAAAACGCGCATCTGAACATTTTCGTGCAAAGGTACCGTCGATGCGCACGAAAACCCGTCCGGAGCCGTTTCCAGCGCCGAACTGCCTGAAGCGTTTTCCAGACCCTAGAAACTCCCCAAAACCGTTTTTAACCGAGAAGCATCTAGAAATGTCCTAAAACGCGCATCTGAACATTTTCGTGCACAGGTGCCGTCGATGCGCACGAAAACCCGTCCGGAGCCGTTTCCTGCGCCGAACTGCCTGAAGCGTTTTCCAGACCCTAGAAACTCCCCAAAACCGTTTTTAACCGAAAAGCATCTCGAAATGTCCTAAAACGCGCATCTGAACATTTTCGTGCACAGGTGCCGTAGATGCGCACGAAAATCCGTCCGGAGCCGTTTCCAGCGCCGAACTGCCTGAAGCGTTTTCCAGACCCTAGAAACTCCCCAAAACCGTTTTTAACCGAGAAGCATCTCGAAATGTCCTAAAACGCGCATCTGAACATTTTCGTGCACAGGTACAGTAGATGCGCACGAAAATCCGTCCGGAGCCGTTTCGAGCACCGAACTGCCTGAAGGGTTTTCCAGACCCTAGAAACTCCCCTAAACCGTTTTTAACCGAAAAGCATCTCGAAATGTCCTAAAACGCGCATCTGAACATTTTCGTGCACAGGTGCCGTAGATGCGCACGGAAATCCGTCCGGAGCCGTTTCCAGCGCCGAACTGCCTGAAGCGTTTTCCAGACCCTAGAAACTCCCCAAAACCGTTTTTAACCGAGAAGCATCTCGAAATGTCCTAAAACGCGCATCTGAACATTTTCGTGCACAGGTACAGTAGATGCGCACGAAAATCCGTCCGGAGCCGTGTCGAGCACCGAACTGCCTGAAGTGTTTTCCAGACCCTAGAAACTCCCCTAAACCGTTTTTCACCGAAAAGCATCTCGAAATGTCCTAAAACGCGCATCTGAACATTTTCGTGCACAGGTACAGTAGATGCGCACGAAAATCGATCCGGAGCCGTTTCCAGCGCCGAACTGCCTGAAGCGTTTTCCAGACGCTAGAAACTCCCCAAAACCGTTTTTAACCGAAAAGCATCTCGAAATGTCCTAAAACGCGCATCTGAACATTTTCGTGCACAGGTGCCGTAGATGCGCACGAAAATCCGTCCGGAGCCGTTTCGAGCGCCGAACTGCCTGAAGTGTTTTCCAGACCCTAGAAACTGCCGAAAACCGTTTTTAACCGAAAAGCATCTCGAAATGTCCTAAAACGCGCATCTGAACATTTTCGTGCACAGGTGCCGTAGATGCGCACGAAAATCCGTCCGGAGCCGTTTCCAGCGCCGAACTGCCTGAAGTGTTTTCCAGACCCTAGAAACTCCCCAAAACAGTTTCTAACCGAAAAGCATCTCGAAATGTCCTAAAACGCGCATCTGAACATTTTCATGCACAGGTGCCGTAGAAGCGCACGAAAATCCGTCCGGAGCCGTTTCGAGCACCGAACTGTCTGAAGTGTTTTCCAGACCCTAGAAACTCCCCAAAACCGTTTTTAACCGAAAAGCATCTCGAAATGTCCTAAAACGCGCATCTGAACATTTTCGTGCACAGGTGCCGTAGATGCGCACGAAAATCCGTCCGGAGCCGTTTCGAGCACCGAACTGCCTGAAGTGTTTTCCAGACCCTAGAAACTCCCCAAAACCGTTTTTAACCGAGAAGCGTCTCGAAATGTCCTAAAACGCGCATCTGAACATTTTCGTGCACAGGTGCCGTCGATGCGTACGAAAACCCGTCCGGAGACGTTTCCAGCGCCGAACTGCCTGAAGCGTTTTCCAGACCCTAGAAACTCCCCAAAACCGTTTTTAACCGAGAAGCATCTCGAAATGTCCTAAAACGCGCATCTGAACATTTTCGTGCACAGGTGCCGTAGATGCGCACGAAAATCCGTCCGGAGCCGTTTCCAGCGCCGAACTGCCTGAAGTGTTTTCCGGACCCTAGAAACTCCCCAAAACCGTTTTTAACCGAAAA
Organism: Umbellularia californica; assembly: GCA_028538565.1. Lineage (NCBI taxonomy): Eukaryota > Viridiplantae > Streptophyta > Magnoliopsida > Laurales > Lauraceae > Umbellularia > Umbellularia californica. The sequence continues at coordinate 52,758,178 of JAPQWN010000006.1, read as the reverse complement.
GCATCTCGAAATGTCCTAAAACGCGCATCTGAACATTTTCGTGCAAAGGTGCCGTAGATGCGCACGAAAATCCGTCCGGAGCCGTTTCGAGCGCCGAACTGCCTGAAGTGTTTTCCAGACACTAGAAACTGCCGAAAACCGTTTTTAACCGAAAAGCATCTCGAAATGTCCTAAAACGCGCATCTGAACATTTTCGTGCACAGGTGCCGTAGATGCGCACGAAAATCCGTCCGGAGCCGTTTCCAGCGCCGAACTGCCTGAAGTGTTTTCCAGACCCTAGAAACTCCCCAAAACCGTTTTTAACCGAAAAGCATCTCGAGATGTCCTAAAACGCGCATCTGAACATTTTCGTGCACAGGTGCCGTAGTTGCGCACGAAAATCCGTCCGGAGCCGTTTCCATCGCCGAACTGCCTGAAGTGTTTTCCAGACCCTAGAAACTGCCCAAAACCGTTTTTAACCGAAAAGCATTTCGAAATGTCCTAAAACGCGCATCTGAACATTTTCGTGCATAGGTGCCGTAGATGCGCACGAAAATCCATCCGGAGCCGTTTCCAGCGCCGAACTGCCTGAAGTGTTTTCCAGACCCTAGAAACTCCCCAAAACCGTTTTTAACCGAAAAGCATCTCGAAATGTCCTAAAACGCGCATCTGAACATTTTCGTGCACAGGTGCCGTAGATGCGCACGAAAATCCGTCCGGAGCCGTTTCGAGCACCGAACTGCCTGAAGTGTTTTCCAGACCCTAGAAACTCCCCAAAACCGTTTTTAACCGAAAAGCATCTCGAAAAGTCCTAAAACGCGCATCTGAACATTTTCGTGCACAGGTGCCGTAGATGCGCACGAAAATCCGTCCGGAGCCGTTTCCAGCGCCGAACTGCCTGAAGTGTTTTCCAGTCCCTAGAAACTCCCCAAAACCGTTTTTAACCGAAAAGCATCTCGAAATGTCCTAAAACGCGCATCTGAACATTTTCGTGCACAGGTGCCGTAGATGCGCACGAAAATCGATCCGGAGCCGTTTCCAGCGCCGAACTGCCTGAAGCGTTTTCCAGACCCTAGAAACTCCCCAAAACCGTTTTTAACCGAGAAGCATCTCGAAATGTCCTAAAACGCGCATCTGAACATTTTCGTGCAAAGGTACCGTCGATGCGCACGAAAACCCGTCCGGAGCCGTTTCCAGCGCCGAACTGCCTGAAGCGTTTTCCAGACCCTAGAAACTCCCCAAAACCGTTTTTAACCGAGAAGCATCTAGAAATGTCCTAAAACGCGCATCTGAACATTTTCGTGCACAGGTGCCGTCGATGCATACGAAAACCCGTCCGGAGCCGTTTCCTGCGCCGAACTGCCTGAAGCGTTTTCCAGACCCTAGAAACTCCCCAAAACCGTTTTTAACCGAGAAGCATCTCGAAATGTCCTAAAACGAGCATCTGAACATTTTCGTGCACAGGTGCCGTAGATGCGTACGAAAATCCGTCCGGAGCCGTTTCCAGCGCCGAACTGCCTGAAGCGTTTTCCAGACCCTAGAAACTCCCCAAAACCGTTTTTAACCGAGAAGCATCTCGAAATGTCCTAAAACGCGCATCTGAACATTTTCGTGCACAGGTACAGTAGATGCGCACGAAAATCCGTCCGGAGCCGTTTCGAGCACCGAACTGCCTGAAGTGTTTTCCAGACCCTAGAAACTCCCCTAAACCGTTTTTAACCGAAAAGCATCTCGAAATGTCCTAAAACGCGCATCTGAACATTTTCGTGCACAGGTACAGTAGATGCGCACGAAAATCGATCCGTAGCCGTTTCCAGCGCCGAACTGCCTGAAGCGTTTTCCAGACCCTAGAAACTCCCCAAAACCGTTTTTAACCGAAAAGCATCTCGAAATGTCCTAAAACGCGCATCTGAACATTTTCGTGCACAGGTGCCGTAGATGCGCACGAAAATCGATCCGGAGCCGTTTCCAGCGCCGAACTGCCTGAAGCATTTTCCAGACCCTAGAAACTCCCCAAAACCGTTTTTAACCGAGAAGCATCTCGAAATGTCCTAAAACGCCCATCTGAACATTTTCGTGCAAAGGTACCGTCGATGCGCACGAAAACCCGTCCGGAGCCGTTTCCAGCGCCGAACTGCCTGAAGCGTTTTCCAGACCCTAGAAACTCCCCAAAACCGTTTTTAACCGAGAAGCATCTAGAAATGTCCTAAAACGCGCATCTGAACATTTTCGTGCACAGGTGCCGTCGATGCGCACGAAAACCCGTCCGGAGCCGTTTCCTGCGCCGAACTGCCTGAAGCGTTTTCCAGACCCTAGAAACTCCCCAAAACCGTTTTTAACCGAGAAGTATCTCGAAATGTCCTAAAACGCGCATCTGAACATTTTCGTGCACAGGTGCCGTAGATGCGCACGAAAATCCGTCCGGAGCCGTTTCCAGCGCCGAACTGCCTGAAGCGTTTTCCAGACCCTAGAAACTACCCAAAATCGTTTTTAACCGAGAAGCATCTCGAAATGTCCTAAAACGCGCATCTGAACATTTTCATGCACAGGTACAGTAGATGCGCACGAAAATCCGTCCGGAGCCGTTTCGAGCACCGAACTGCCTGAAGTGTTTTCCAGACCCTAGAAACTCCCCTAAACCGTTTTTAACCGAAAAGCATCTCGAAATGTCCTAAAACGCGCATCTGAACATTTTCGTGCACAGGTACAGTAGATGCGCACGAAAATCGATCCGTAGCCGTTTCCAGCGCCGAACTGCCTGAAGCGTTTTCCAGACCCTAGAAACTCCCCAAAACCGTTTTTAACCGAAAAGCATCTCAAAATGTCCTAAAACGCGCATCTGAACATTTTCGTGCACAGATACAGTAGATGCGCACGAAAATCGATCCGGAGCCGTTTCCAGCGCCGAACTGCCTGAAGCGTTTTCCAGACCCTAGAAACTCCCCAAAACTGTTTTTAACCGAAAAGCATCTCGAAATGTCCTAAAACGCGCATCTGAACATTTTCGTGCACCGGTGCCGTAGATGCGCACGAAAATCGATCCGGAGCCGTTTCCAACGCCGAACTGCCTGAAGCGTTTTCCAGACCCTAGAATCTCCCCAAAACCGTTTTTAACCGAGAAGCATCTCGAAATGTCCTAAAACGCGCATCTGAACATTTTTGTGCAAAGGTGCCGTCGATGCGCACGAAAAACCGTCCGGAGCCGTTTCGAGCACCGAACTGCCTGAAGTGTTTTCCAGACGCTAGAAACTCCCCAAAACCGTTTTTAACCGAAAAGCATCTCGAAATGTCCTAAAACGCGCATCTGAACATTTTCGTGCACAGGTGCCGTAGATGCGCACGAAAATCCGTCCGGAGCCGTTTCGAGCGCCGAACTGCCCGAAGTGTTTTCCAGACCCTAGAAACTGCCGAAAACCGTTTTTAACCGAAAAGCATCTCGAAATGTCCTAAAACGCGCATCTGAACATTTTCGTGCACAGGTGCCGTAGATGAGCACGAAAATCCGTCCGGAGCCGTTTCCAGCGCCGAACTGCCTGAAGTGTTTTCCAGACCCTAGAAACTCCCCAAAACAGTTTCTAACCGAAAAGCATCTCGAAATGTCCTAAAACGCGCATCTGAACATTTTCGTGCACAGGTACAGTAGATGCGCACGAAAATCCGTCCGGAGCCGTTTCGAGCACCGAACTGCCTGAAGTGTTTTCCAGACCCTAGAAACTCCCCTAAACCGTTTTTAACCGAAAAGCATCTCGAAATGTCCTAAAACGCGCATCTGAACATTTTCGTGCACAGGTACAGTAGATGCGCACGAAAATCGATCCGTAGCCGTTTCCAGCGCCGAACTGCCTGAAGCGTTTTCCAGAACCTAGAAACTCCCCAAAACCGTTTTTAACCGAAAAGCATCTCGAAATGTCCTAAAACGCGCATCTGAACATTTTCGTGCACAGGTACAGTAGATGCGCACGAAAATCGATCCGGAGCCGTTTCCAGCGCCGAACTGCCTGAAGCGTTTTCCAGACCCTAGAAACTCCCCAAAACTGTTTTTAACCGAAAAGCATCTCGAAATGTCCTAAAACGCGCATCTGAACATTTTCGTGCACAGGTGCCGTAGATGCGCACGAAAATCGATCCGGAGCCGTTTCCAACGCCGAACTGCCTGAAGCGTTTTCCAGACCCTAGAAACTCCCCAAAACCGTTTTTAACCGAGAAGCATCTCGAAATGTCCTAAAACGCGCATCTGAACATTTTCGTGCAAAGGTGCCGTCGATGCGCACGAAAATCCGTCCGGAGCCGTTTCGAGCACCGAACTGCCTGAAGTGTTTTCCAGACGCTAGAAACTCCCCAAAACCGTTTTTAACCGAAAAGCATCTCGAAATGTCCTAAAACGCGCATCTGAACATTTTCGTGCACAGGTGCCGTAGATGCGCACGAAAATCCGTCCGGAGCCGTTTCGAGCGCCGAACTGCCTGAAGTGTTTTCCAGACCCTAGAAACTGCCGAAAACCGTTTTTAACCGAAAAGCATCTCGAAATGTCCTAAAACGCGCATCTGAACATTTTCGTGCACAGGTGCCGTAGATGCGCACGAAAATCCGTCCGGAGCCGTTTCCAGCGCCGAACTGCCTGAAGTGTTTTCCAGACCCTAGAAACTCCCCAAAACAGTTTCTAACCGAAAAGCATCTCGAAATGTCCTAAAACGCGCATCTGAACATTTTCATGCACAGGTGCCGTAGAAGCGCACGAAAATCCGTCCGGAGCCGTTTCGAGCACCGAACTGTCTGAAGTGTTTTCCAGACCCTAGAAACTCCCCAAAACCGTTTTTAACCGAAAAGCATCTCGAAATGTCCTAAAACGCGCATCTGAACATTTTCGTGCACAGGTGCCGTAGATGCGCACGAAAATCCGTCCGGAGCCGTTTCCAACGCCGAACTGCCTGAAGTGTTTTCCAGACCCTAGAAACTCCCCAAAACCGTTTTTAACCGAAAAGCATCTCGAAATGTCCTAAAACGCGCATCTGAACATTTTCGTGCACAGGTGCCGTAGATGCGCACGAAAATCCGTCCGGAGCCGTTTCCAGCACCGAACTGCCTGAAGTGTTTTCGAGACCCTAGAAACTCCCCAAAACCGTCTTTAACCGAAAAGCACCTCGAAATGTCCTAAAACGCGCATCTGAACATTTTCGTGCACAGGTGCCGTAGATGCGCACAAAAATCCGTCCGGAGCCGTTTCGAGCACCGAACTGCCTGAAGTGTTTTCCAGACCCTAGAAACTCCCCAAAACCGTCTTTAACCGAAAAGCACCTCGAAATGACCTAAAACGCGCATTTGAACATTTTCGTGCACAGGTGCCGTAGATGCGCACGAAAATCCGTCCGGAGCCGTTTCGAGCACCGAACTGCCTGAAGTGTTTTCGAGACCCTAGAAACTCCCCAAAACCGTTTTTAACCGAGAAGCATCTCGAAATGTCCTAAAACGCGCATCTGAACATTTTCGTGCACAGGTGCCGTCGATGCGCACGAAAACCCGTCCGGAGCCGTTTCCAGCGCTGAACTGCCTGAAGCGTTTTCCAGACCCTAGAAACTCCCCAAAACCGTTTTTAACCGAGAAGCATCTCGAAATGTCCTAAAACGCGCATCTGAACATTTTCGTGCACAGGTGCCGTAGATGCGCACGAAAATCCGTCCGGAGCCGTTTCCAGCGCCGAACTGCCTGAAGAGTTTTCCAGACCCTAGAAACTCCCCAAAACCGTTTTTAACCGAAAAGCATCTCGAAATGTCCTAAAACGCGCATCTAAACATTTTCGTGCACAGGTGCCGTAGATGCGCACGAAAATCCGTCCGGAGCCGTTTCGAGCACCGAACTGCCTGAAGTGTTTTCCAGACCCTAGAAACTCCCCAAAACCGTTTTTAACCGAGAAGCATCTCGAAATGTCCTAAAACGCGCATCTGAACATTTTCGTGCACAGGTGCCGTAGATGCGCACGAAAATCCGTCCGGAGCCGTTTCCAGCGCCGAACTGCCTGAAGTGTTTTCCGGACCCTAGAAACTCCCCAAAACCGTTTTTAACCGAAAAGCATCTCGAAATGTCCTAAAACGCGCATCTGAACATTTTCGTGCAAAGGTGCCGTAGATGCGCACGAAAATCCGTCCGGAGCCGTTTCGAGCGCCGAACTGCCTGAAGTGTTTTCCAGACACTAGAAACTGCCGAAAACCGTTTTTAACCGAAAAGCATCTCGAAATGTCCTAAAACGCGCATCTGAACATTTTCGTGCACAGGTGCCGTAGATGCGCACGAAAATCCGTCCGGAGCCGTTTCCAGCGCCGAACTGCCTGAAGTGTTTTCCAGACCCTAGAAACTCCCCAAAACCGTTTTTAACCGAAAAGCATCTCGAGATGTCCTAAAACGCGCATCTGAACATTTTCGTGCACAGGTGCCGTAGTTGCGCACGAAAATCCGTCCGGAGCCGTTTCCATCGCCGAACTGCCTGAAGTGTTTTCCAGACCCTAGAAACTGCCCAAAACCGTTTTTAACCGAAAAGCATTTCGAAATGTCCTAAAACGCGCATCTGAACATTTTCGTGCACAGGTGCCGTAGATGCGCACGAAAATCCATCCGGAGCCGTTTCCAGCGCCGAACTGCCTGAAGTGTTTTCCAGACCCTAGAAACTCCCCAAAACCGTTTTTAACCGAAAAGCATCTCGAAATGTCCTAAAACGCGCATCTGAACATTTTCGTGCACAGGTGCCGTAGATGCGCACGAAAATCCGTCCGGAGCCGTTTCGAGCACCGAACTGCCTGAAGTGTTTTCCAGACCCTAGAAACTCCCCAAAACCGTTTTTAACCGAAAAGCATCTCGAAAAGTCCTAAAACGCGCATCTGAACATTTTCGTGCACAGGTGCCGTAGATGCGCACGAAAATCCGTCCGGAGCCGTTTCCAGCGCCGAATTGCCTGAAGTGTTTTCCAGTCCCTAGAAACTCCCCAAAACCGTTTTTAACCGAAAAGCATCTCGAAATGTCCTAAAACGCGCATCTGAACATTTTCGTGCACAGGTGCCGTAGATGCGCACGAAAATCGATCCGGAGCCGTTTCCAGCGCCGAACTGCCTGAAGCGTTTTCCAGACCCTAGAAACTCCCCAAAACCGTTTTTAACCGCGAAGCATCTAGAAATGTCCTAAAACGCGCATCTGAACATTTTCGTGCACAGGTGCCGTCGATGCGCACGAAAACCCGTCCGGAGCCGTTTCCTGCGCCGAACTGCCTGAAGCGTTTTCCAGACCCTAGAAACTCCCCAAAACCGTTTTTAACCGAGAAGCATCTCGAAATGTCCTAAAACGCGCATCTGAACATTTTCGTGCACAGGTGCCGTAGATGCGCACGAAAATCCGTCCGGAGCCGTTTCCAGCGCCGAACTGCCTGAAGCGTTTTCCAGACCCTAGAAACTCCCCAAAACCGTTTTTAACCGAGAAGCATCTCGAAATGTCCTAAAACGCGCATCTGAACATTTTCGTGCACAGGTACAGTAGATGCGCACGAAAATCCGTCCGGAGCCGTTTCGAGCACCGAACTGCCTGAAGTGTTTTCCAGACCCTAGAAACTCCCCTAAACCGTTTTTAACCGAAAAGCATCTCGAAATGTCCTAAAACGCGCATCTGAACATTTTCGTGCACAGGTACAGTAGATGCGCACGAAAATCGATCCGTAGCCGTTTCCAGCGCCGAACTGCCTGAAGCGTTTTCCAGACCCTAGAAACTCCCCAAAACCGTTTTTAACCGAAAAGCATCTCGAAATGTCCTAAAACGCGCATCTGAACATTTTCGTGCACAGGTGCCGTAGATGCGCACGAAAATCCGTCCGGAGCCGTTTCGAGCGCCGAACTGCCTGAAGTGTTTTCCAGACCCTAGAAACTGCCGAAAACCGTTTTTAACCGAAAAGCATCTCGAAATGTCCTAAAACGCGCATCTGAACATTTTCGTGCACAGGTGCCGTAGATGCGCACGAAAATCCGTCCGGAGCCGTTTCCAGCGCCGAACTGCCTGAAGTGTTTTCCAGACCCTAGAAACTGCCGAAAACCGTTTTTAACCGAAAAGCATCTCGAAATGTCCTAAAACGCGCATCTGAACATTTTCGTGCACAGGTGCCGTAGATGCGCACGAAAATCCGTCCGGAGCCGTTTCCAGCGCCGAACTGCCTGAAGTGTTTTCCAGACCCTAGAAACTCCCCAAAACAGTTTCTAACCGAAAAGCATCTCGAAATGTCCTAAAACGCGCATCTGAACATTTTCATGCACAGGTGCCGTAGAAGCGCAAGAAAATCCGTCCGGAGCCGTTTCGAGCACCGAACTGTCTGAAGTGTTTTCCAGACCCTAGAAACTCCCCAAAACCGTTTTTAACCGAAAAGCATCTCGAAATGTCCTAAAACGCGCATCTGAACATTTTCGTGCACAGGTGCCGTAGATGCGCACGAAAATCCGTCCGGAGCCGTTTCCAACGCCGAACTGCCTGAAGTGTTTTCCAGACCCTAGAAACTCCTCAAAACCGTTTTTAACCGAAAAGCATCTCGAAATGTCCTAAAACGCGCATCTGAACATTTTCGTGCACAGGTGCCGTAGATGCGCACGAAAATCCGTCCGGAGCCGTTTCCAGCACCGAACTGCCTGAAGTGTTTTCGAGACCCTAGAAACTCCCCAAAACCGTCTTTAACCGAAAAGCACCTCGAAATGTCCTAAAACGCGCATCTGAACATTTTCGTGCACAGGTGCCGTAGATGCGCACAAAAATCCGTCCGGAGCCGTTTCGAGCACCGAACTGCCTGAAGTGTTTTCCAGACCCTAGAAACTCCCCAAAACCGTCTTTAACCGAAAAGCACCTCGAAATGACCTAAAACGCGCATTTGAACATTTTCGTGCACAGGTGCCGTAGATGCGCACGAAAATCCGTCCGGAGCCGTTTCGAGCACCGAACTGCCTGAAGTGTTTTCGAGACCCTAGAAACTCCCCAAAACCGTTTTTAACCGAGAAGCATCTCGAAATGTCCTAAAACGCGCATCTGAACATTTTCGTGCACAGGTGCCGTCGATGCGCACGAAAACCCGTCCGGAGACGTTTCCAGCGCCGAACTGCCTGAAGCGTTTTCCAGACCCTAGAAACTCCCCAAAACCGTTTTTAACCGAGAAGCATCTCGAAATGTCCTAAAACGCGCATCTGAACATTTTCGTGCACAGGTGCCGTCGATGCGCACGAAAACCCGTCCGGAGCCGTTTCCAGCGCTGAACTGCCTGAAGCGTTTTCCAGACCCTAGAAACTCCCCAAAACCGTTTTTAACCGAGAAGCATCTCGAAATGTCCTAAAACGCGCATCTGAACATTTTCGTGCACAGGTGCCGTAGATGCGCACGAAAATCCGTCCGGAGCCGTTTCCAGCGCCGAACTGCCTGAAGAGTTTTCCAGACCCTAGAAACTCCCCAAAACCGTTTTTAACCGAAAAGCATCTCGAAATGTCCTAAAACGCGCATCTGAACATTTTCGTGCACAGGTGCCGTAGATGCGCACGAAAATCCGTCCGGAGCCGTTTCGAGCACCGAACTGCCTGAAGTGTTTTCCAGACCCTAGAAACTCCCCAAAACCGTTTTTAACCGAGAAGCATCTCGAAATGTCCTAAAACGCGCATCTGAACATTTTCGTGCACAGGTGCCGTAGATGCGCACGAAAATCCGTCCGGAGCCGTTTCCAGCGCCGAACTGCCTGAAGTGTTTTCCGGACCCTAGAAACTCCCCAAAACCGTTTTTAACCGAAAAGCATCTCGAAATGTCCTAAAACGCGCATCTGAACATTTTCGTGCAAAGGTGCCGTAGATGCGCACGAAAATCCGTCCGGAGCCGTTTCGAGCGCCGAACTGCCTGAAGTGTTTTCCAGACACTAGAAACGGCCGAAAACCGTTTTTAACCGAAAAGCATCTCGAAATGTCCTAAAACGCGCATCTGAACATTTTCGTGCACAGGTGCCGTAGATGCGCACGAAAATCCGTCCGGAGCCGTTTCCAGCGCCGAACTGCCTGAAGTGTTTTCCAGACCCTAGAAACTCCCCAAAACCGTTTTTAACCGAAAAGCATCTCGAGATGTCCTAAAACGCGCATCTGAACATTTTCGTGCACAGGTGCCGTAGTTGCGCACGAAAATCCGTCCGGAGCCGTTTCCATCGCCGAACTGCCTGAAGTGTTTTCCAGACCCTAGAAACTGCCCAAAACCGTTTTTAACCGAAAAGCATTTCGAAATGTCCTAAAACGCGCATCTGAACATTTTCGTGCACAGGTGCCGTAGATGCGCACGAAAATCCATCCGGAGCCGTTTCCAGCGCCGAACTGCCTGAAGTGTTTTCCAGACCCTAGAAACTCCCCAAAACCGTTTTTAACCGAAAAGCATCTCGAAATGTCCTAAAACGCGCATCTGAACATTTTCGTGCACAGGTGCCGTAGATGCGCACGAAAATCCGTCCGGAGCCGTTTCGAGCACCGAACTGCCTGAAGTGTTTTCCAGACCCTAGAAACTCCCCAAAACCGTTTTTAACCGAAAAGCATCTCGAAAAGTCCTAAAACGCGCATCTGAACATTTTCGTGCACAGCTGCCGTAGATGCGCACGAAAATCCGTCCGGAGCCGTTTCCAGCGCCGAATTGCCTGAAGTGTTTTCCAGTCCCTAGAAACTCCCCAAAACCGTTTTTAACCGAAAAGCATCTCGAAATGTCCTAAAACGCGCATCTGAACATTTTCGTGCACAGGTGCCGTAGATGCGCACGAAAATCGATCCGGAGCCGTTTCCAGCGCCGAACTGCCTGAAGCGTTTTCCAGACCCTAGAAACTCCCCAAAACCGTTTTTAACCGCGAAGCATCTAGAAATGTCCTAAAACGCGCATCTGAACATTTTCGTGCACAGGTGCCGTCGATGCGCACGAAAACCCGTCCGGAGCCGTTTCCTGCGCCGAACTGCCTGAAGCGTTTTCCAGACCCTAGAAACTCCCCAAAACCGTTTTTAACCGAGAAGCATCTCGAAATGTCCTAAAACGCGCATCTGAACATTTTCGTGCACAGGTGCCGTAGATGCGCACGAAAATCCGTCCGGAGCCGTTTCCAGCGCCGAACTGCCTGAAGCGTTTTCCAGACCCTAGAAACTCCCCAAAACCGTTTTTAACAGAGAAGCATCTCGAAATGTCCTAAAACGCGCATCTGAACATTTTCGTGCACAGGTACAGTAGATGCGCACGAAAATCGATCCGGAGCCGTTTCCAGCGCCGAACTGCCTGAAGCGTTTTCCAGACCCTAGAAACTCCCCAAAACAGTTTCTAACCGAAAAGCATCTCGAAATGTCCTAAAACGCGCATCTGAACATTTTCATGCACAGGTGCCGTAGAAGCGCACGAAAATCCGTCCGGAGCCGTTTCGAGCACCGAACTGCCTGAAGCGTTTTCCAGAACCTAGAAACTCCCCAAAACCGTTTTTAACCGAAAAGCATCTCGAAATGTCCTAAAACGCGCATCTGAACATTTTCGTGCACAGGTACAGTAGATGCGCACGAAAATCGATCCGGAGCCGTTTCCAGCGCCGAACTGCCTGAAGCGTTTTCCAGACCCTAGAAACTCCCCAAAACTGTTTTTAACCGAAAAGCATCTCGAAATGTCCTAAAACGCGCATCTGAACATTTTCGTGCACAGGTGCCGTAGATGCGCACGAAAATCGATCCGGAGCCGTTTCCAACGCCGAACTGCCTGAAGCGTTTTCCAGACCCTAGAAACTCCCCAAAACCGTTTTTAACCGAGAAGCATCTCGAAATGTCCTAAAACGCGCATCTGAACATTTTCGTGCAAAGGTGCCGTCGATGCGCACGAAAATCCGTCCGGAGCCGTTTCGAGCACCGAACTGCCTGAAGGGTTTTCCAGACCCTAGAAACTCCCGTAAACCGTTTTTAACCGAAAAGCATCTCGAAATGTCCTAAAACGCGCATCTGAACATTTTCGTGCACAGGTACAGTAGATGCGCACGAAAATCGATCCGTAGCCGTTTCCAGCGCCGAACTGCCTGAAGCGTTTTCCAGACCCTAGAAACTCCCCAAAACCGTTTTTAACCGAGAAGCATCTCGAAATGTCCTAAAACGCGCATCTGAACATTTTCGTGCACAGGTGCCGTCGATGCGCACGAAAACCCGTCCGGAGACGTTTCCAGCGCCGAACTGCCTGAAGCGTTTTCCAGACCCTAGAAACTCCCCAAAACCGTTTTTAACCGAGAAGCATCTCGAAATGTCCTAAAACGCGCATCTGAACATTTTCGTGCACAGGTGCCGTAGATGCGCACGAAAATCCGTCCGGAGCCGTTTCCAGCGCCGAACTGCCTGAAGTGTTTTCCGGACCCTAGAAACTCCCCAAAACCGTTTTTAACCGAAAAGCATCTCGAAATGTCCTAAAACGCGCATCTGAACATTTTCGTGCAAAGGTGCCGTAGATGCGCACGAAAATCCGTCCGGAGCCGTTTCGAGCGCCGAACTGCCTGAAGTGTTTTCCAGACACTAGAAACTGCCGAAAACCGTTTTTAACCGAAAAGCATCTCGAAATGTCCTAAAACGAGCATCTGAACATTTTCGTGCACAGGTGCCGTAGATGCGCACGAAAATCCGTCCGGAGCCGTTTCCAGCGCCGAACTGCCTGAAGTGTTTTCCAGACCCTAGAAACTCCCCAAAACCGTTTTTAACCGAAAAGCATCTCGAGATGTCCTAAAACGCGCATCTGAACATTTTCGTGCACAGGTGCCGTAGTTGCGCACGAAAATCCGTCCGGAGCCGTTTCCATCGCCGAACTGCCTGAAGTGTTTTCCAGACCCTAGAAACTGCCCAAAACCGTTTTTAACCGAAAAGCATTTCGAAATGTCCTAAAACGCGCATCTGAACATTTTCGTGCACAGGTGCCGTAGATGCGCACGAAAATCCATCCGGAGCCGTTTCCAGCGCCGAACTGCCTGAAGCGTTTTCCAGACCCTAGAAACTCCCCAAAACTGTTTTTAACCGAAAAGCATCTCGAAATGTCCTAAAACGCGCATCTGAACATTTTCGTGTACAGGTACCGTAGATGCGCACGAAAATCGATCCGGAGCCGTTTCCAACGCCGAACTGCCTGAAGCGTTTTCCAGACCCTAGAAACTCCCCAAAACCGTTTTTAACCGAGAAGCATCTCGAAATGTCCTAAAACGCGCATCTGAACATTTTCGTGCAAAGGTGCCGTCGATGCGCACGAAAATCCGTCCGGAGCCGTTTCGAGCACCGAACTGCCTGAAGTGTTTTCCAGACGCTAGAAACTCCCCAAAACCGTTTTTAACCGAAAAGCATCTCGAAATGTCCTAAAACGCGCATCTGAACATTTTCGTGCACAGGTGCCGTAGATGCGCACGAAAATCCGTCCGGAGCCGTTTCGAGTGCCGAACTGCCTGAAGTGTTTTCCAGACCCTAGAAACTGCCGAAAACCGTTTTTAACCGAAAAGCATCTCGAAATGTCCTAAAACGCGCATCTGAACATTTTCGTGCACAGGTGCCGTAGATGCGCACGAAAATCCGTCCGGAGCCGTTTCCAGCGCCGAACTGCCTGAAGCGTTTTCCAGACCCTAGAAACTCCCCAAAACCGTTTTTAACCGAAAAGCATCTCGAAATGTCCTAAAACGCGCATCTGAACATTTTCGTGCACAGGTACAGTAGATGCGCACGAAAATCGATCCGGAGCCGTTTCCAGCGCCGAACTGCCTGAAGCGTTTTCCAGACCCTAGAAACTCCCCAAAACAGTTTCTAACCGAAAAGCATCTCGAAATGTCCTAAAACGCGCATCTGAACATTTTCATGCACAGGTGCCGTAGAAGCGCACGAAAATCCGTCCGGAGCCGTTTCGAGCACCGAACTGTCTGAAGTGTTTTCCAGACCCTAGAAACTCCCCAAAACCGTTTTTAACCGAAAAGCATCTCGAAATGTCCTAAAACGCGCATCTGAACATTTTCGTGCACAGGTGCCGTAGATGCGCACGAAAATCCGTCCGGAGCCGTTTCCAACGCCGAACTGCCTGAAGTGTTTTCCAGACCCTAGAAACTCCCCAAAACCGTTTTTAACCGAAAAGCATCTCGAAATGTCCTAAAACGCGCATCTGAACATTTTCGTGCACAGGTGCCGTAGATGCGCACGAAAATCCGTCCGGAGCCGTTTCCAGCACCGAACTGCCTGAAGTGTTTTCGAGACCCTAGAAACTCCCCAAAACCGTCTTTAACCGAAAAGCACCTCGAAATGTCCTAAAACGCGCATCTGAACATTTTCGTGTACAGGTGCCGTAGATGCGCACAAAAATCCGTCCGGAGCCGTTTCGAGCACCGAACTGCCTGAAGTGTTTTCCAGACCCTAGAAACTCCCCAAAACCGTCTTTAACCGAAAAGCACCTCGAGATGACCTAAAACGCGCATTTGAACATTTTCGTGCACAGGTGCCGTAGATGCGCACGAAAATCCGTCCGGAGCCGTTTCGAGCACCGAACTGCCTGAAGTGTTTTCCAGACCCTAGAAACTCCCCAAAACCGTTTTTAACCGAGAAGCATCTCGAAATGTCCTAAAACGCGCATCTGAACATTTTCGTGCACAGGTGCCGTCGATGCGCACGAAAACCCGTCCGGAGACGTTTCCAGCGCCGAACTGCCTGAAGCGTTTTCCAGACCCTAGAAACTCCCCAAAACCGTTTTTAACCGAGAAGCATCTCGAAATGTCCTAAAACGCGCATCTGAACATTTTCGTGCACAGGTGCCGTAGATGCGCACGAAAATCCGTCCGGAGCCGTTTCCAGCGCCGAACTGCCTGAAGTGTTTTCCGGACCCTAGAAACTCCCCAAAACCGTTTTTAACCGAAAAGCATCTCGAAATGTCCTAAAACGCGCATCTGAACATTTTCGTGCAAAGGTGCCGTAGATGCGCACGAAAATCCGTCCGGAGCCGTTTCGAGCGCCGAACTGCCTGAAGTGTTTTCCAGACACTAGAAACTGCCGAAAACCGTTTTTAACCGAAAAGCATCTCGAAATGTCCTAAAACGCGCATCTGAACATTTTCGTGCACAGGTGCCGTAGATGCGCACGAAAATCCGTCCGGAGCCGTTTCCAGCGCCGAACTGCCTGAAGTGTTTTCCAGACCCTAGAAACTCCCCAAAACCGTTTTTAACCGAAAAGCATCTCGAGATGTCCTAAAACGCGCATCTGAACATTTTCGTGCACAGGTGCCGTAGTTGCGCACAAAAATCCGTCCGGAGCCGTTTCCATCGCCGAACTGCCTGAAGTGTTTTCCAGACCCTAGAAACTGCCCAAAACCGTTTTTAACCGAAAAGCATTTCCAAATGTCCTAAAACGCGCATCTGAACATTTTCGTGCACAGGTGCCGTAGATAAGCACGAAAATCCATCCGGAGCCGTTTCCAGCGCCGAACTGCCTGAAGTGTTTTCCAGACCCTAGAAACTCCCCAAAACCGTTTTTAACCGAAAAGCATCTCGAAATGTCCTAAAACGCGCATCTGAACATTTTCGTGCACAGGTGCCGTAGATGCGCACGAAAATCCGTCCGGAGCCGTTTCGAGCACCGAACTGCCTGAAGTGTTTTCCAGACCCTAGAAACTCCCCAAAACCGTTTTTAACCGAAAAGCATCTCGAAAAGTCCTAAAACGCGCATCTGAACATTTTCGTGCACAGGTGCCGTAAATGCGCACGAAAATCCGTCCGGAGCCGTTTCCAGCGCCGAACTGCCTGAAGTGTTTTCCAGTCCCTAGAAACTCCCCAAAACCGTTTTTAACCGAAAAGCATCTCGAAATGTCCTAAAACGCGCATCTGAACATTTTCGTGCACAGGTACCGTAGATGCGCACGAAAATCGATCCGGAGCCGTTTCCAGCGCCGAACTGCCTGAAGCGTTTTCCATACCCTAGAAACTCCCCAAAACCGTTTTTAACCGAGAAGCATCTCGAAATGTCCTAAAACGCGCATCTAAACATTTTCGTGCAAAGGTACCGTCGATGCGCACGAAAACCCGTCCGGAGCCGTTTCCAGCGCCGAACTGCCTGAAGCGTTTTCCAGACCCTAGAAACTCCCCAAAACCGTTTTTAACCGAGAAGCATCTAGAAATGTCCTAAAATGCGCATCTGAACATTTTCGTGCACAGGTGCCGTCGATGCGCACGAAAACCCGTCCGGAGCCGTTTCCTGCGCCGAACTGCCTGAAGCATTTTCCAGACCCTAGAAACTCCCCAAAACCGTTTTTAACCGAGAAGCATCTCGAAATGTCCTAAAACGCGCATCTGAACATTTTCGTGCACAGGTGCCGTAGATGCGCACGAAAATCCGTCCGGAGCCGTTTCCAGCGCCGAACTGCCTGAAGCGTTTTCCAGACCCTAGAAACTCCCCAAAACCGTTTTTAACCGAGAAGCATCTCGAAATGTCCTAAAACGCGCATCTGAACATTTTCGTGCACAGGTACAGTAGATGCGCACGAAAATCCGTCCGGAGCCGTTTCGAGCACCGAACTGCCTGAAGTGTTTTCCAGACCCTAGAAACTCCCCTAAACCGTTTTTAACCGAAAAGCATCTCGAAATGTCCTAAAACGCGCATCTGAACATTTTCGTGCACAGGTACAGTAGATGCGCACGAAAATCGATCCGTAGCCGTTTCCAGCGCCGAACTGCCTGAAGCGTTTTCCAGACCCTAGAAACTCCCCAAAACCGTTTTTAACCGAAAAGCATCTCGAAATGTCCTAAAACGCGCATCTGAACATTTTCGTGCACAGGTGCCGTAGATGCGCATGAAAATCGATCCGGAGCCGTTTCCAGCGCCGAACAGCCTGAAGCGTTTTCCAGACCCTAGAAACTCCCCAAAACCGTTTTTAACCGAGAAGCATCTCGAAATGTCCTAAAACGCGCATCTGAACATTTTCGTGCAAAGGTACCGTCGATGCGCACGAAAACCCGTCCGGAGCCGTTTCCAGCGCCGAACTGCCTGAAGCGTTTTCCAGACCCTAGAAACTCCCCAAAACCGTTTTTAACCGAGAAGCATCTAGAAATGTCCTAAAACGCGCATCTGAACATTTTCGTGCACAGGTGCCGTCGATGCGCACGAAAACCCGTCCGGAGCCGTTTCCTGCGCCGAACTGCCTGAAGCGTTTTCCAGACCCTAGAAACTCCCCAAAACCGTTTTTAACCGAGAAGCATCTCGAAATGTCCTAAAACGCGCATCTGAACATTTTCGTGCACAGGTGCCGTAGATGCGCACGAAAATCCGTCCGGAGCCGTTTCCAGCGCCGAACTGCCTGAAGCGTTTTCCAGACCCTAGAAACTACCCAAAACCGTTTTTAACCGAGAAGCATCTCGAAATGTCCTAAAACGCGCATCTGAACATTTTCATGCACAGGTACAGTAGATGCGCACGAAAATCCGTCCGGAGCCGTTTCGAGCACCGAACTGCCTGAAGTGTTTTCCAGACCCTAGAAACTCCCCTAAACCGTTTTTAACCGAAAAGCATCTCGAAATGTCCTAAAACGCGCATCTGAACATTTTCGTGCACAGGTACAGTAGATGCGCACGAAAATCGATCCGTAGCCGTTTCCAGCGCCGAACTGCCTGAAGCGTTTTCCAGACCCTAGAAACTCCCCAAAACCGTTTTTAACCGAAAAGCATCTCGAAATGTCCTAAAACGCGCATCTGAACATTTTCGTGCACAGGTACAGTAGATGCGCACGAAAATCGATCCGGAGCCGTTTCCAGCGCCGAACTGCCTGAAGCGTTTTCCAGACCCTAGAAACTCCCCAAAACTGTTTTTAACCGAAAAGCATCTCGAAATGTCCTAAAACGCGCATCTGAACATTTTCGTGCACAGGTGCCGTAGATGCGCACGAAAATCGATCCGGAGCCGTTTCCAACGCCGAACTGCCTGAAGCGTTTTCCAGACACTAGAAACTCCCCAAAACCGTTTTTAACCGAGAAGCATCTCGAAATGTCCTAAAACGCGCATCTGAACATTTTCGTGCAAAGGTGCCGTCGATGCGCACGAAAATCCGTCCGGAGCCGTTTCGAGCACCGAACTGCCTGAAGTGTTTTCCAGACGCTAGAAACTCCCCAAAACCGTTTTTAACCGAAAAGCATCTCGAAATGTCCTAAAACGCGCATCTGAACATTTTCGTGCACAGGTGCCGTAGATGCGCACGAAAATCCGTCCGGAGCCGTTTCGAGCGCCGAACTGCCCGAAGTGTTTTCCAGAACCTAGAAACTGCCGAAAACCGTTTTTAACCGAAAAGCATCTCGAAATGTCCTAAAACGCGCATCTGAACATTTTCGTGCACAGGTGCCGTAGATGCGCACGAAAATCCGTCCGGAGCCGTTTCCAGCGCCGAACTGCCTGAAGTGTTTTCCAGACCCTAGAAACTCCCCAAAACAGTTTCTAACCGAAAAGCATCTCGAAATGTCCTAAAACGCGCATCTGAACATTTTCGTGCACAGGTACAGTAGATGCGCACGAAAATCCGTCCGGAGCCGTTTCGAGCACCGAACTGCCTGAAGTGTTTTCCAGACCCTAGAAACTCCCCTAAACCGTTTTTAACCGAAAAGCATCTCGAAATGTCCTAAAACGCGCATCTGAACATTTTCGTGCACAGGTACAGTAGATGCGCACGAAAATCGATCCGTAGCCGTTTCCAGCGCCGAACTGCCTGAAGCGTTTTCCAGAACCTAGAAACTCCCCAAAACCGTTTTTAACCGAAAAGCATCTCGAAATGTCCTAAAACGCGCATCTGAACATTTTCGTGCACAGGTACAGTAGATGCGCACGAAAATCGATCCGGAGCCGTTTCCAGCGCCGAACTGCCTGAAGCGTTTTCCAGACCCTAGAAACTCCCCAAAACTGTTTTTAACCGAAAAGCATCTCGAAATGTCCTAAAACGCGCATCTGAACATTTTCGTGCACAGGTGCCGTAGATGCGCACGAAAATCGATCCGGAGCCGTTTCCAACGCCGAACTGCCTGAAGCGTTTTCCAGACCCTAGAAACTCCCCAAAACCGTTTTTAACCGAGAAGCATCTCGAAATGTCCTAAAACGCGCATCTGAACATTTTCGTGCAAAGGTGCCGTCGATGCGCACGAAAATCCGTCCGGAGCCGTTTCGAGCACCGAACTGCCTGAAGTGTTTTCCAGACGCTAGAAACTCCCCAAAACCGTTTTTAACCGAGAAGCATCTCGAAATGTCCTAAAACGCGCATCTGAACATTTTCGTGCAAAGGTGCCGTCGATGCGCACGAAAATCCGTCCGGAGCCGTTTCGAGCACCGAACTGCCTGAAGTGTTTTCCAGACGCTAGAAACTCCCCAAAACCGTTTTTAACCGAAAAGCATCTCGAAATGTCCTAAAACGCGCATCTGAACATTTTCGTGCACAGGTGCCGTAGATGCGCACGAAAATCCGTCCGGAGCCGTTTCGAGCGCCGAACTGCCCGAAGTGTTTTCCAGAACCTAGAAACTGCCGAAAACCGTTTTTAACCGAAAAGCATCTCGAAATGTCCTAAAACGCGCATCTGAACATTTTCGTGCACAGGTGCCGTAGATGCGCACGAAAATCCGTCCGGAGCCGTTTCCAGCGCCGAACTGCCTGAAGTGTTTTCCAGACCCTAGAAACTCCCCAAAACAGTTTCTAACCGAAAAGCATCTCGAAATGTCCTAAAACGCGCATCTGAACATTTTCGTGCACAGGTACAGTAGATGCGCACGAAAATCCGTCCGGAGCCGTTTCGAGCACCGAACTGCCTGAAGTGTTTTCCAGACCCTAGAAACTCCCCTAAACCGTTTTTAACCGAAAAGCATCTCGAAATGTCCTAAAACGCGCATCTGAACATTTTCGTGCACAGGTACAGTAGATGCGCACGAAAATCGATCCGTAGCCGTTTCCAGCGCCGAACTGCCTGAAGCGTTTTCCAGAACCTAGAAACTCCCCAAAACCGTTTTTAACCGAAAAGCATCTCGAAATGTCCTAAAACGCGCATCTGAACATTTTCGTGCACAGGTACAGTAGATGCGCACGAAAATCGATCCGGAGCCGTTTCCAGCGCCGAACTGCCTGAAGCGTTTTCCAGACCCTAGAAACTCCCCAAAACTGTTTTTAACCGAAAAGCATCTCGAAATGTCCTAAAACGCGCATCTGAACATTTTCGTGCACAGGTGCCGTAGATGCGCACGAAAATCGATCCGGAGCCGTTTCCAACGCCGAACTGCCTGAAGCGTTTTCCAGACACTAGAAACTCCCCAAAACCGTTTTTAACCGAGAAGCATCTCGAAATGTCCTAAAACGCGCATCTGAACATTTTCGTGCAAAGGTGCCGTCGATGCGCACGAAAATCCGTCCGGAGCCGTTTCGAGCACCGAACTGCCTGAAGTGTTTTCCAGACGCTAGAAACTCCCCAAAACCGTTTTTAACCGAAAAGCATCTCGAAATGTCCTAAAATGCGCATCTGAACATTTTCGTGCACAGGTGCCGTAGATGCGCACGAAAATCCGTCCGGAGCCGTTTCGAGCGCCGAACTGCCTGAAGTGTTTTCCAGACCCTAGAAACTGCCGATAACCGTTTTTAACCGAAAAGCATCTCGAAATGTCCTAAAACGCGCATCTGAACATTTTCGTGCACAGGTGCCGTAGATGCGCACGAAAATCCGTCCGGAGCCGTTTCGAGCGCCGAACTGTCTGAAGTGTTTTCCAGACCCTAGAAACTCCCCAAAACCGTTTTTAACCGAAAAGCATCTCGAAATGTCCTAAAACGCGCATCTGAACATTTTCGTGCACAAGTGCCGTAGAAGCGCACGAAAATCCGTCCGGAGCCGTTTCGAGCACCGAACTGTCTGAAGTGTTTTCCAGACCCTAGAAACTCCCCAAAACCGTTTTTAACCGAAAAGCATCTCGAAATGTCCTAAAACGCGCATCTGAACATTTTCGTGCACAGGTGCCGTAGATGCGCACGAAAATCCGTCCGGAGCCGTTTCCAACGCCGAACAGCCTGAAGTGTTTTCCAGACCC
Source organism: Umbellularia californica (assembly GCA_028538565.1). Taxonomy (NCBI): domain Eukaryota; kingdom Viridiplantae; phylum Streptophyta; class Magnoliopsida; order Laurales; family Lauraceae; genus Umbellularia; species Umbellularia californica. Next base: position 52,737,131 of record JAPQWN010000006.1, on the reverse strand, counting down.
TAGAAACTCTCCAAAACCGTTTTTAACCGAAAAGCATCTCGAAATGTCCTAAAACGCGCATCTGAACATTTTCGTGCACAGGTGCCGTAGATGCGCACGAAAATCCGTCCGGAGCCGTTTCCAGCACCGAACTGCCTGAAGTGTTTTCGAGACCCTAGAAACTCCCCAAAACCGTCTTTAACCGAAAAGCACCTCGAAATGTCCTAAAACGCGCATCTGAACATTTTCGTGCACAGGTGCCGTAGATGCGCACAAAAATCCGTCCGGAGCCGTTTCGAGCACCGAACTGCCTGAAGTGTTTTCCAGACCCTAGAAACTCCCCAAAACCGTCTTTAACCGAAAAGCACCTCGAAATGACCTAAAACGCGCATTTGAACATTTTCGTGCACAGGTGCCGTAGATGCGCACGAAAATCCGTCCGGAGCCGTTTCGAGCACCGAACTGCCTGAAGTGTTTTCCAGACCCTAGAAACTCCCCAAAACCGTTTTTAACCGAGAAGCATCTCGAAATGTCCTAAAACGCGCATCTGAACATTTTCGTGCACAGGTGCCGTCGATGCGCACGAAAACCCGTCCGGAGACGTTTCCAGCGCCGAACTGCCTGAAGCGTTTTCCAGACCCTAGAAACTCCCCAAAACCGTTTTTAACCGAGAAGCATCTCGAAATGTCCTAAAACGCGCATCTGAACATTTTCGTGCACAGGTGCCGTCGATGCGCACGAAAACCCGTCCGGAGCCGTTTCCAGCGCTGAACTGCCTGAAGCGTTTTCCAGACCCTAGAAACTCCCCAAAACCGTTTTTAACCGAGAAGCATCTCGAAATGTCCTAAAACGCGCATCTGAACATTTTCGTGCACAGGTGCCGTAGATGCGCACGAAAATCCGTCCGGAGCCGTTTCCAGCGCCGAACTGCCTGAAGTGTTTTCCAGACCCTAGAAACTCCGCAAAACCGTTTTTAACCGAAAAGCATCTCGAAATGTCCTAAAACGCGCATCTGAACATTTTCGTGCACAGGTGCCGTAGATGCGCACGAAAATCCGTCCGGAGCCGTTTCGAGCACCGAACTGCCTGAAGTGTTTTCCAGACCCTAGAAACTCCCCAAAACCGTTTTTAACCGAGAAGCATCTCGAAATGTCCTAAAACGCGCATCTGAACATTTTCGTGCACAGGTGCCGTAGATGCGCACGAAAATCCGTCCGGAGCCGTTTCCAGCGCCGAACTGCCTGAAGTGTTTTCCGGACCCTAGAAACTCCCCAAAACCGTTTTTAACCGAAAAGCATCTCGAAATGTCCTAAAACGCGCATCTGAACATTTTCGTGCAAAGGTGCCGTAGATGCGCACGAAAATCCGTCCGGAGCCGTTTCGAGCGCCGAACTGCCTGAAGTGTTTTCCAGACACTAGAAACTGCCGAAAACCGTTTTTAACCGAAAAGCATCTCGAAATGTCCTAAAACGCGCATCTGAACATTTTCGTGCACAGGTGCCGTAGATGCGCACGAAAATCCGTCCGGAGCCGTTTCCAGCGCCGAACTGCCTGAAGTGTTTTCCAGACCCTAGAAACTCCCCAAAACCGTTTTTAACCGAAAAGCATCTCGAGATGTCCTAAAACGCGCATCTGAACATTTTCGTGCACAGGTGCCGTAGTTGCGCACGAAAATCCGTCCGGAGCCGTTTCCATCGCCGAACTGCCTGAAGTGTTTTCCAGACCCTAGAAACTGCCCAAAACCGTTTTTAACCGAAAAGCATTTCGAAATGTCCTAAAACGCGCATCTGAACATTTTCGTGCACATGTGCCGTCGATGCGCACGAAAACCCGTCCGGAGCCGTTTCCTGCGCCGAACTGCCTGAAGCGTTTTCCAGACCCTAGAAACTCCCCAAAACCGTTTTTAACCGAGAAGCATCTCGAAATGTCCTAAAACGCGCATCTGAACATTTTCGTGCACAGGTGCCGTAGATGCGCACGAAAATCCGTCCGGAGCCGTTTCCAGCGCCGAACTGCCTGAAGCGTTTTCCAGACCCTAGAAACTACCCAAAACCGTTTTTAACCGAGAAGCATCTCGAAATGTCCTAAAACGCGCATCTGAACATTTTCATGCACAGGTACAGTAGATGCGCACGAAAATCCGTCCGGAGCCGTTTCGAGCACCGAACTGCCTGAAGTGTTTTCCAGACCCTAGAAACTCCCCTAAACCGTTTTTAACCGAAAAGCATCTCGAAATGTCCTAAAACGCGCATCTGAACATTTTCGTGCACAGGTACAGTAGATGCGCACGAAAATCGATCCGTAGCCGTTTCCAGCGCCGAACTGCCTGAAGCGTTTTCCAGACCCTAGAAACTCCCCAAAACCGTTTTTAACCGAAAAGCATCTCGAAATGTCCTAAAACGCGCATCTGAACATTTTCGTGCACAGGTACAGTAGATGCGCACGAAAATCGATCCGGAGCCGTTTCCAGCGCCGAACTGCCTGAAGCGTTTTCCAGACCCTAGAAACTCCCCAAAACTGTTTTTAACCGAAAAGCATCTCGAAATGTCCTAAAACGCGCATCTGAACATTTTCGTGCACAGGTGCCGTAGATGCGCACGAAAATCGATCCGGAGCCGTTTCCAACGCCGAACTGCCTGAAGCGTTTTCCAGACCCTAGAAACACCCCAAAACCGTTTTTAACCGAGAAGCATCTCGAAATGTCCTAAAACGCGCATCTGAACATTTTCGTGCAAAGGTGCCGTCGATGCGCACGAAAATCCGTCCGGAGCCGTTTCGAGCACCGAACTGCCTGAAGTGTTTTCCAGACGCTAGAAACTCCCCAAAACCGTTTTTAACCGAAAAGCATCTCGAAATGTCCTAAAACGCGCATCTGAACATTTTCGTGCACAGGTGCCGTAGATGCGCACGAAAATCCGTCCGGAGCCGTTTCGAGCGCCGAACTGCCCGAAGTGTTTTCCAGACCCTAGAAACTGCCGAATACCGTTTTTAACCGAAAAGCATCTCGAAATGTCCTAAAACGCGCATCTGAACATTTTCGTGCACAGGTGCCGTAGATGCGCACGAAAATCCGTCCGGAGCCGTTTCCAGCGCCGAACTGCCTGAAGTGTTTTCCAGACCCTAGAAACTCCCCAAAACAGTTTCTAACCGAAAAGCATCTCGAAATGTCCTAAAACGCGCATCTGAACATTTTCGTGCACAGGTACAGTAGATGCGCACGAAAATCCGTCCGGAGCCGTTTCGAGCACCGAACTGCCTGAAGTGTTTTCCAGACCCTAGAAACTCCCCAAAACCGTTTTTAACCGAAAAGCATCTCGAAATGTCCTAAAACGCGCATCAGAACATTTTCGTGCACAGGTACAGTAGATGCGCACGAAAACCCGTCCGGAGCCGTTTCCTGCGCCGAACTGCCTGAAGCGTTTTCCAGACCCTAGAAACTCCCCAAAACCGTTTTTAACCGAAAAGCATCTCGAAATGTCCTAAAACGCGCATCTGAACATTTTCGTGCACAGGTACAGTAGATGCGCACGAAAATCGATCCGGAGCCGTTTCCAGCGCCGAACTGCCTGAAGTGTTTTCCAGACCCTAGAAACTCCCCAAAACTGTTTTTAACCGAAAAGCATCTCGAAATGTCCTAAAACGCGCATCTGAACATTTTCGTGCACAGGTGCCGTAGATGCGCACGAAAATCGATCCGGAGCCGTTTCCAACGCCGAACTGCCTGAAGCGTTTTCCAGACCCTAGAAACTCCCCAAAACCGTTTTTAACCGAAAAGCATCTCGAAATGTCCTAAAACGCGCATCTGAACATTTTCGTGCACAGGTGCCGTAGATGCGCACGAAAACCCGTCCGGAGCCGTTTCCAGCGCCGAACTGCCTGAAGTGTTTTCCAGACGCTAGAAACTCCCCAAAACCGTTTTTAACCGAAAAGCATCTCGAAATGTCCTAAAACGCGCATCTGAACATTTTCGTGCACAGGTGCCGTAGATGCGCACAAAAATCCGTCCGGAGCCGTTTCGAGCGCCGAACTGCCTGAAGTGTTTTCCAGACCCTAGAAACTCCCCAAAACTGTTTTTAACCGAAAAGCATCTCGAAATGTCCTAAAACGCGCATCTGAACATTTTCGTGCACAGGTGCCGTCGATGCGCACGAAAACCCGTCCGGAGCCGTTTCCAGCGCCGAACTGCCTGAAGTGTTTTCCAGACCCTAGAAACTCCCCAAAACCGTTTTTAAACGAAAAGCATCTCGAAATGTCCTAAAACGCGCATCTGAACATTTTCGTGCACAGGTGCCGTAGATGCGCACGAAAATCCGTCCGGAGCCGTTTCGAGCGCCGAACTGCCCGAAGTGTTTTCCAGACCCTAGAAACTGCCGAATACCGTTTTTAACCGAAAAGCATCTCGAAATGTCCTAAAACGCGCATCTGAACATTTTCGTGCACAGGTGCCGTAGATGCGCACGAAAATCCGTCCGGAGCCGTTTCCAGCGCCGAACTGCCTGAAGTGTTTTCCAGACCCTAGAAACTCCCCAAAACAGTTTCTAACCGAAAAGCATCTCGAAATGTCCTAAAACGCGCATCTGAACATTTTCGTGCACAGGTACAGTAGATGCGCACGAAAATCCGTCCGGAGCCGTTTCGAGCACCGAACTGCCTGAAGTGTTTTCCAGACCCTAGAAACTCCCCAAAACCGTTTTTAACCGAAAAGCATCTCGAAATGTCCTAAAACGCGCATCAGAACATTTTCGTGCACAGGTACAGTAGATGCGCACGAAAACCCGTCCGGAGCCGTTTCCTGCGCCGAACTGCCTGAAGCGTTTTCCATACCCTAGAAACTCCCCAAAACCGTTTTTAACCGAAAAGCATCTCGAAATGTCCTAAAACGCGCATCTGAACATTTTCGTGCACAGGTGCCGTAGATGCGCACGAAAATCCGTCCGGAGCCGTTTCGAGCACCGAACTGCCTGAAGCGTTTTCCAGACCCTAGAAACTCCCCAAAACCGTTTTTAACCGAGAAGCATCTCGAAATGTCCTAAAACGCGCATCAGAACATTTTCGTGCACAGGTGCCGTAGATGCGCACGAAAACCCGTCCGGAGCCGTTTCCTGCGCCGAACTGCCTGAAGCGTTTTCCAGACCCTAGAAACTCCCCAAAACCGTCTTTAACCGAAAAGCATCTCGAAATGTCCTAAAACGCGCATCTGAACATTTTCGTGCACAGGTGCCGTAGATGCGCACGAAAATCCGTCCGGAGCCGTTTCGAGCGCCGAACTGCCTGAAGTGTTTTCCAGACCCTAGAAACTCCCCAAAACCGTTTTTAACCGAGAAGCATCTCGAAATGTCCTAAAACGCGCATCTGAACATTTTCGTGCACAGGTGCCGTAGATGCGCACGAAAATCCGTCCGGAGCCGTTTCGAGCACCGAACTGCCTGAAGTGTTTTCCAGACCCTAGAAACTCCCCAAAACCGTTTTTAACCGAGAAGCATCTCGAAATGTCCTAAAACGCGCATCTGAACATTTTCGTGCACAGGTGCCGTCGATGCGCACGAAAACCCGTCCGGAGCCGTTTCCAGCGCCGAACTGCCTGAAGTGTTTTCCAGACCCTAGAAAGTCCCCAAAACCGTTTTTAACCGAAAAGCATCTCGAAATGTCCTAAAACGCGCATCTGAACATTTTCGTGCACAGGTGCCGTAGATGCGCACGAAAATCCGTCCGGAGCCGTTTCGAGCACCGAACTGCCTGAAGTGTTTTCCAGACCCTAGAAACTCCCCAAAACCGTTTTAACCGAGAAGCATCTCGAAATGTCCTAAAACGCGCATCTGAACATTTTCGTGCACAGGTGCCGTAGATGCGCCCGAAAACCCGTCCGGAGCCGTTTCCTGCGCCGAACTGCCTGAAGCGTTTTCCAGACCCTAGAAACTCCCCAAAACCGTTTTTAACCGAAAAGCATCTCGAAATGTCCTAAAACGCGCATCTGAACATTTTCGTGCACAGGTGCCGTAGATGCGCACGAAAATCCGTCCGGAGCCGTTTCGAGCGCCGGACTGCCTGAAGTGTTTTCCAGACCCTAGAAACTCCCCAAAACCGTTTTTAACCGAGAAGCATCTCGAAATGTCCTAAAACGCGCATCTGAACATTTTCGTGCACAGGTGCCGTAGATGCGCACGAAAATCCGTCCGGAGCCGTTTCGAGCACCGAACTGCCTGAAGTGTTTTCCAGACCCTAGAAACTCCCCAAAACCGTTTTTAACCGAAAAGCATCTCGAAATGTACTAAAACGCGCATCTGAACATTTTCGTGCACAGGTGCCGTAGATGCGCACGAAAATCTGTCCGGAGCCGTTTCGAGCACCGAACTGCCTGAAGTGTTTTCCAGACCCTAGAAACTCCCCAAAACCGTTTTTAACCGAAAAGCATCTCGAAATGTCCTAAAACGCGCATCTGAACATTTTCGTGCACAGGTGCCGTCGATGCGCACGAAAACCCGTCCGGAGCCGTTTCCAGCGCCGAACTGCCTGAAGTGTTTTCCAGACCCTAGAAACTCCCCAAAACCGTTTTTAACCGAAAAGCATCTCGAAATGTCCTAAAACGCGCATCTGAACATTTTCGTGCACAGGTGCCGTAGATGCGCACGAAAATCCGTCCGGAGCCGTTTCGAGCACCGAACTGCCTGAAGCGTTTTCCAGACCCTAGAAACTCCCCAAAACCGTTTTTAACCGAGAAGCATCTCGAAATGTCCTAAAACGCGCATCTGAACATTTTCGTGCAAAGGTACCGTCGATGCGCACGAAAACCCGTCCGGAGCCGTTTCCAGCGCCGAACTGCCTGAAGCGTTTTCCAGACCCTAGAAACTCCCCAAAACCGTTTTTAACCGAGAAGCATCTAGAAATGTCCTAAAACGCGCATCTGAACATTTTCGTGCACAGGTGCCGTCGATGCGCACGAAAACCCGTCCGGAGCCGTTTCCTGCGCCGAACTGCCTGAAGCGTTTTCCAGACCCTAGAAACTCCCCAAAACCGTTTTTAACCGAGAAGCATCTCGAAATGTCCTAAAACGCGCATCTGAACATTTTCGTGCACAGGTGCCGTAGATGCGCACGAAAATCGATCCGGAGCCGTTTCCAACGCCGAACTGCCTGAAGCGTTTTCCAGACCCTAGAAACTCCCCAAAACCGTTTTTAACCGAGAAGCATCTCGAAATGTCCTAAAACGCGCATCTGAACATTTTCGTGCACAGGTACAGTAGATGCGCACGAAAATCCGTCCGGAGCCGTTTCGAGCACCGAACTGCCTGAAGTGTTTTCCAGACCCTAGAAACTCCCCAAAACCGTTTTTAACCGAGAAGCATCTCGAAATGTCCTAAAACGCGCATCTGAACATTTTCGTGCACAGGTGCCGTAGATGCGCACAAAAATCCGTCCGGAGCCGTTTCGAGCACCGAACTGCCTGAAGTGTTTTCCAGACCCTAGAAACTCCCCAAAACCGTCTTTAACCGAAAAGCACCTCGAAATGACCTAAAACGCGCATTTGAACATTTTCGTGCACAGGTGCCGTAGATGCGCACGAAAATCCGTCCGGAGCCGTTTCGAGCACCGAACTGCCTGAAGTGTTTTCCAGACGCTAGAAACTCCCCAAAACCGTTTTTAACCGAGAAGCATCTCGAAATGTCCTAAAACGCGCATCTGAACATTTTCGTGCACAGGTGCCGTCGATGCGCACGAAAACCCGTCCGGAGACGTTTCCAGCGCCGAACTGCCTGAAGCGTTTTCCAGACCCTAGAAACTCCCCAAAACCGTTTTTAACCGAGAAGCATCTCGAAATGTCCTAAAACGCGCATCTGAACATTTTCGTGCACAGGTGCCGTCGATGCGCACGAAAACCCGTCCGGAGCCGTTTCCAGCGCTGAACTGCCTGAAGCGTTTTCCAGACCCTAGAAACTCCCCAAAACCGTTTTTAACCGAGAAGCATCTCGAAATGTCCTAAAACGCGCATCTGAACATTTTCGTGCACAGGTGCCGTAGATGCGCACGAAAATCCGTCCGGAGCCGTTTCCAGCGCCGAACTGCCTGAAGTGTTTTCCAGACCCTAGAAACTCCGCAAAACCGTTTTTAACCGAAAAGCATCTCGAAATGTCCTAAAACGCGCATCTGAACATTTTCGTGCACAGGTGCCGTAGATGCGCACGAAAATCCGTCCGGAGCCGTTTCGAGCACCGAACTGCCTGAAGTGTTTTCCAGACCCTAGAAACTCCCCAAAACCGTTTTTAACCGAGAAGCATCTCGAAATGTCCTAAAACGCGCATCTGAACATTTTCGTGCACAGGTGCCGTAGATGCGCACGAAAATCCGTCCGGAGCCGTTTCCAGCGCCGAACTGCCTGAAGTGTTTTCCGGACCCTAGAAACTCCCCAAAACCGTTTTTAACCGAAAAGCATCTCGAAATGTCCTAAAACGCGCATCTGAACATTTTCGTGCAAAGGTGCCGTAGATGCGCACGAAAATCCGTCCGGAGCCGTTTCGAGCGCCGAACTGCCTGAAGTGTTTTCCAGACACTAGAAACTGCCGAAAACCGTTTTTAACCGAAAAGCATCTCGAAATGTCCTAAAACGCGCATCTGAACATTTTCGTGCACAGGTGCCGTAGATGCGCACGAAAATCCGTCCGGAGCCGTTTCCAGCGCCGAACTGCCTGAAGTGTTTTCCAGACCCTAGAAACTCCCCAAAACCGTTTTTAACCGAAAAGCATCTCGAGATGTCCTAAAACGCGCATCTGAACATTTTCGTGCACAGGTGCCGTAGTTGCGCACGAAAATCCGTCCGGAGCCGTTTCCATCGCCGAACTGCCTGAAGTGTTTTCCAGACCCTAGAAACTGCCCAAAACCGTTTTTAACCGAAAAGCATTTCGAAATGTCCTAAAACGCGCATCTGAACATTTTCGTGCACATGTGCCGTCGATGCGCACGAAAACCCGTCCGGAGCCGTTTCCTGCGCCGAACTGCCTGAAGCGTTTTCCAGACCCTAGAAACTCCCCAAAACCGTTTTTAACCGAGAAGCATCTCGAAATGTCCTAAAACGCGCATCTGAACATTTTCGTGCACAGGTGCCGTAGATGCGCACGAAAATCCGTCCGGAGCCGTTTCCAGCGCCGAACTGCCTGAAGCGTTTTCCAGACCCTAGAAACTACCCAAAACCGTTTTTAACCGAGAAGCATCTCGAAATGTCCTAAAACGCGCATCTGAACATTTTCATGCACAGGTACAGTAGATGCGCACGAAAATCCGTCCGGAGCCGTTTCGAGCACCGAACTGCCTGAAGTGTTTTCCAGACCCTAGAAACTCCCCTAAACCGTTTTTAACCGAAAAGCATCTCGAAATGTCCTAAAACGCGCATCTGAACATTTTCGTGCACAGGTACAGTAGATGCGCACGAAAATCGATCCGTAGCCGTTTCCAGCGCCGAACTGCCTGAAGCGTTTTCCAGACCCTAGAAACTCCCCAAAACCGTTTTTAACCGAAAAGCATCTCGAAATGTCCTAAAACGCGCATCTGAACATTTTCGTGCACAGGTACAGTAGATGCGCACGAAAATCGATCCGGAGCCGTTTCCAGCGCCGAACTGCCTGAAGCGTTTTCCAGACCCTAGAAACTCCCCAAAACTGTTTTTAACCGAAAAGCATCTCGAAATGTCCTAAAACGCGCATCTGAACATTTTCGTGCACAGGTGCCGTAGATGCGCACGAAAATCGATCCGGAGCCGTTTCCAACGCCGAACTGCCTGAAGCGTTTTCCAGACCCTAGAAACACCCCAAAACCGTTTTTAACCGAGAAGCATCTCGAAATGTCCTAAAACGCGCATCTGAACATTTTCGTGCAAAGGTGCCGTCGATGCGCACGAAAATCCGTCCGGAGCCGTTTCGAGCACCGAACTGCCTGAAGTGTTTTCCAGACGCTAGAAACTCCCCAAAACCGTTTTTAACCGAAAAGCATCTCGAAATGTCCTAAAACGCGCATCTGAACATTTTCGTGCACAGGTGCCGTAGATGCGCACGAAAATCCGTCCGGAGCCGTTTCGAGCGCCGAACTGCCCGAAGTGTTTTCCAGACCCTAGAAACTGCCGAATACCGTTTTTAACCGAAAAGCATCTCGAAATGTCCTAAAACGCGCATCTGAACATTTTCGTGCACAGGTGCCGTAGATGCGCACGAAAATCCGTCCGGAGCCGTTTCCAGCGCCGAACTGCCTGAAGTGTTTTCCAGACCCTAGAAACTCCCCAAAACAGTTTCTAACCGAAAAGCATCTCGAAATGTCCTAAAACGCGCATCTGAACATTTTCGTGCACAGGTACAGTAGATGCGCACGAAAATCCGTCCGGAGCCGTTTCGAGCACCGAACTGCCTGAAGTGTTTTCCAGACCCTAGAAACTCCCCAAAACCGTTTTTAACCGAAAAGCATCTCGAAATGTCCTAAAACGCGCATCAGAACATTTTCGTGCACAGGTACAGTAGATGCGCACGAAAACCCGTCCGGAGCCGTTTCCTGCGCCGAACTGCCTGAAGCGTTTTCCAGACCCTAGAAACTCCCCAAAACCGTTTTTAACCGAAAAGCATCTCGAAATGTCCTAAAACGCGCATCTGAACATTTTCGTGCACAGGTACAGTAGATGCGCACGAAAATCGATCCGGAGCCGTTTCCAGCGCCGAACTGCCTGAAGTGTTTTCCAGACCCTAGAAACTCCCCAAAACTGTTTTTAACCGAAAAGCATCTCGAAATGTCCTAAAACGCGCATCTGAACATTTTCGTGCACAGGTGCCGTAGATGCGCACGAAAATCGATCCGGAGCCGTTTCCAACGCCGAACTGCCTGAAGCGTTTTCCAGACCCTAGAAACTCCCCAAAACCGTTTTTAACCGAAAAGCATCTCGAAATGTCCTAAAACGCGCATCTGAACATTTTCGTGCACAGGTGCCGTAGATGCGCACGAAAACCCGTCCGGAGCCGTTTCCAGCGCCGAACTGCCTGAAGTGTTTTCCAGACGCTAGAAACTCCCCAAAACCGTTTTTAACCGAAAAGCATCTCGAAATGTCCTAAAACGCGCATCTGAACATTTTCGTGCACAGGTGCCGTAGATGCGCACAAAAATCCGTCCGGAGCCGTTTCGAGCGCCGAACTGCCTGAAGTGTTTTCCAGACCCTAGAAACTCCCCAAAACCGTTTTTAACCGAAAAGCATCTCGAAATGTCCTAAAACGCGCATCTGAACATTTTCGTGCACAGGTGCCGTCGATGCGCACGAAAACCCGTCCGGAGCCGTTTCCAGCGCCGAACTGCCTGAAGTGTTTTCCAGACCCTAGAAACTCCCCAAAACCGTTTTTAAACGAAAAGCATCTCGAAATGTCCTAAAACGCGCATCTGAACATTTTCGTGCACAGGTGCCGTAGATGCGCACGAAAACCCGTCCGGAGCCGTTTCCTGCGCCGAACTGCCTGAAGCGTTTTCCAGACCCTAGAAACTCCCCAAAACCGTCTTTAACCGAAAAGCATCTCGAAATGTCCTAAAACGCGCATCTGAACATTTTCGTGCACAGGTGCCGTAGATGCGCACGAAAATCCGTCCGGAGCCGTTTCGAGCGCCGAACTGCCTGAAGTGTTTTCCAGACCCTAGAAACTCCCCAAAACCGTTTTTAACCGAGAAGCATCTCGAAATGTCCTAAAACGCGCATCTGAACATTTTCGTGCACAGGTGCCGTAGATGCGCACGAAAATCCGTCCGGAGCCGTTTCGAGCACCGAACTGCCTGAAGTGTTTTCCAGACCCTAGAAACTCCCCAAAACCGTTTTTAACCGAGAAGCATCTCGAAATGTCCTAAAACGCGCATCTGAACATTTTCGTGCACAGGTGCCGTCGATGCGCACGAAAACCCGTCCGGAGCCGTTTCCAGCGCCGAACTGCCTGAAGTGTTTTCCAGACCCTAGAAAGTCCCCAAAACCGTTTTTAACCGAAAAGCATCTCGAAATGTCCTAAAACGCGCATCTGAACATTTTCGTGCACAGGTGCCGTAGATGCGCACGAAAATCCGTCCGGAGCCGTTTCGAGCACCGAACTGCCTGAAGTGTTTTCCAGACCCTAGAAACTCCCCAAAACCGTTTTAACCGAGAAGCATCTCGAAATGTCCTAAAACGCGCATCTGAACATTTTCGTGCACAGGTGCCGTAGATGCGCCCGAAAACCCGTCCGGAGCCGTTTCCTGCGCCGAACTGCCTGAAGCGTTTTCCAGACCCTAGAAACTCCCCAAAACCGTTTTTAACCGAAAAGCATCTCGAAATGTCCTAAAACGCGCATCTGAACATTTTCGTGCACAGGTGCCGTAGATGCGCACGAAAATCCGTCCGGAGCCGTTTCGAGCGCCGGACTGCCTGAAGTGTTTTCCAGACCCTAGAAACTCCCCAAAACCGTTTTTAACCGAGAAGCATCTCGAAATGTCCTAAAACGCGCATCTGAACATTTTCGTGCACAGGTGCCGTAGATGCGCACGAAAATCCGTCCGGAGCCGTTTCGAGCACCGAACTGCCTGAAGTGTTTTCCAGACCCTAGAAACTCCCCAAAACCGTTTTTAACCGAAAAGCATCTCGAAATGTACTAAAACGCGCATCTGAACATTTTCGTGCACAGGTGCCGTAGATGCGCACGAAAATCTGTCCGGAGCCGTTTCGAGCACCGAACTGCCTGAAGTGTTTTCCAGACCCTAGAAACTCCCCAAAACCGTTTTTAACCGAAAAGCATCTCGAAATGTCCTAAAACGCGCATCTGAACATTTTCGTGCACAGGTGCCGTCGATGCGCACGAAAACCCGTCCGGAGCCGTTTCCAGCGCCGAACTGCCTGAAGTGTTTTCCAGACCCTAGAAACTCCCCAAAACCGTTTTTAACCGAAAAGCATCTCGAAATGTCCTAAAACGCGCATCTGAACATTTTCGTGCACAGGTGCCGTAGATGCGCACGAAAATCCGTCCGGAGCCGTTTCGAGCACCGAACTGCCTGAAGCGTTTTCCAGACCCTAGAAACTCCCCAAAACCGTTTTTAACCGAGAAGCATCTCGAAATGTCCTAAAACGCGCATCTGAACATTTTCGTGCAAAGGTACCGTCGATGCGCACGAAAACCCGTCCGGAGCCGTTTCCAGCGCCGAACTGCCTGAAGCGTTTTCCAGACCCTAGAAACTCCCCAAAACCGTTTTTAACCGAGAAGCATCTAGAAATGTCCTAAAACGCGCATCTGAACATTTTCGTGCACAGGTGCCGTCGATGCGCACGAAAACCCGTCCGGAGCCGTTTCCTGCGCCGAACTGCCTGAAGCGTTTTCCAGACCCTAGAAACTCCCCAAAACCGTTTTTAACCGAGAAGCATCTCGAAATGTCCTAAAACGCGCATCTGAACATTTTCGTGCACAGGTGCCGTAGATGCGCACGAAAATCGATCCGGAGCCGTTTCCAACGCCGAACTGCCTGAAGCGTTTTCCAGACCCTAGAAACTCCCCAAAACCGTTTTTAACCGAGAAGCATCTCGAAATGTCCTAAAACGCGCATCTGAACATTTTCGTGCACAGGTACAGTAGATGCGCACGAAAATCCGTCCGGAGCCGTTTCGAGCACCGAACTGCCTGAAGTGTTTTCCAGACCCTAGAAACTCCCCTAAACCGTTTTTAACCGAAAAGCATCTCGAAATGTCCTAAAACGCGCATCTGAACATTTTCGTGCACAGGTACAGTAGATGCGCACGAAAATCGATCCGTAGCCGTTTCCAGCGCCGAACTGCCTGAAGCGTTTTCCAGACCCTAGAAACTCCCCAAAACCGTTTTTAACCGAAAAGCATCTCGAAATGTCCTAAAACGCGCATCTGAACATTTTCGTGCACAGGTACAGTAGATGCGCACGAAAATCGATCCGGAGCCGTTTCCAGCGCCGAACTGCCTGAAGCGTTTTCCAGACCCTAGAAACTCCCCAAAACCGTTTTTAACCGAGAAGCATCTCGAAATGTCCTAAAACGCGCATCTGAACATTTTCGTGCACAGGTACAGTAGATGCGCACGAAAATCCGTCCGGAGCCGTTTCGAGCACCGAACTGCCTGAAGTGTTTTCCAGACCCTAGAAACTCCCCTAAACCGTTTTTAACCGAAAAGCATCTCGAAATGTCCTAAAACGCGCATCTGAACATTTTCGTGCACAGGTACAGTAGATGCGCACGAAAATCGATCCGTAGCCGTTTCCAGCGCCGAACTGCCTGAAGCGTTTTCCAGACCCTAGAAACTCCCCAAAACCGTTTTTAACCGAAAAGCATCTCGAAATGTCCTAAAACGCGCATCTGAACATTTTCGTGCACAGGTACAGTAGATGCGCACGAAAATCGATCCGGAGCCGTTTCCAGCGCCGAACTGCCTGAAGCGTTTTCCAGACCCTAGAAACTCCCCAAAACTGTTTTTAACCGAAAAGCATCTCGAAATGTCCTAAAACGCGCATCTGAACATTTTCGTGCACAGGTGCCGTAGATGCGCACGAAAATCGATCCGGAGCCGTTTCCAACGCCGAACTGCCTGAAGCGTTTTCCAGACACTAGAAACTCCCCAAAACCGTTTTTAACCGAGAAGCATCTCGAAATGTCCTAAAACGCGCATCTGAACATTTTCGTGCAAAGGTGCCGTCGATGCGCACGAAAATCCGTCCGGAGCCGTTTCGAGCACCGAACTGCCTGAAGTGTTTTCCAGACGCTAGAAACTCCCCAAAACCGTTTTTAACCGAAAAGCATCTCGAAATGTCCTAAAACGCGCATCTGAACATTTTCGTGCACAGGTGCCGTAGATGCGCACGAAAATCCGTCCGGAGCCGTTTCGAGCGCCGAACTGCCTGAAGTGTTTTCCAGACCCTAGAAACTGCCGAAAACCGTTTTTAACCGAAAAGCATCTCGAAATGTCCTAAAACGCGCATCTGAACATTTTCGTGCACAGGTGCCGTAGATGCGCACGAAAATCCGTCCGGAGCCGTTTCCAGCGCCGAACTGCCTGAAGTGTTTTCCAGACCCTAGAAACTCCCCAAAACCGTTTCTAACCGAAAAGCATCTCGAAATGTCCTAAAACGCGCATCTGAACATTTTCATGCACAGGTGCCGTAGAAGCGCACGAAAATCCGTCCGGAGCCGTTTCGAGCACCGAACTGTCTGAAGTGTTTTCCAGACCCTAGAAACTCCCCAAAACCGTTTTTAACCGAAAAGCATCTCGAAATGTCCTAAAACGCGCATCTGAACATTTTCGTGCACAGGTGCCGTAGATGCGCACGAAAATCCGTCCGGAGCCGTTTCCAGCACCGAACTGCCTGAAGTGTTTTCGAGACCCTAGAAACTCCCCAAAACCGTCTTTAACCGAAAAGCACCTCGAAATGTCCTAAAACGCGCATCTGAACATTTTCGTGCACAGGTGCCGTAGATGCGCACAAAAATCCGTCCGGAGCCGTTTCGAGCACCGAACTGCCTGAAGTGTTTTCCAGACCCTAGAAACTCCCCAAAACCGTCTTTAACCGAAAAGCACCTCGAAATGACCTAAAACGCGCATTTGAACATTTTCGTGCACAGGTGCCGTAGATGCGCACAAAAATCCGTCCGGAGCCGTTTCGAGCACCGAACTGCCTGAAGTGTTTTCCAGACCCTAGAAACTCCCCAAAACCGTCTTTAACCGAAAAGCACCTCGAAATGTCCTAAAACGCGCATCTGAACATTTTCGTGCACAGGTGCCGTAGATGCGCACAAAAATCCGTCCGGAGCCGTTTCGAGCACCGAACTGCCTGAAGTGTTTTCCAGACCCTAGAAACTCCCCAAAACCGTTTTTAACCGAAAAGCATCTCGAAATGTCCTAAAACGCGCATCTGAACATTTTCGTGCACAGGTGCCGTCGATGCGCACGAAAACCCGTCCGGAACCGTTTCCAGCGCCGAACTGCCTGAAGTGTTTTCCAGACCCTAGAAACTCCCCAAAACCGTTTTTAACCGAAAAGCATCTCGAAATGTCCTAAAACGCGCATCTGAACATTTTCGTGCACAGGTGCCGTAGATGCGCACGAAAATCCGTCCGGAGCCGTTTCGAGCACCGAACTGCCTGAAGTGTTTTCCAGACCCTAGAAACTCCCCAAAACCGTTTTAACCGAGAAGCATCTCGAAATGTCCTAAAACGCGCATCTGAACATTTTCGTGCACAGGTGCCGTAGATGCGCCCGAAAACCCGTCCGGAGCCGTTTCCTGCGCCGAACTGCCTGAAGCGTTTTCCAGACCTTAGAAACTCCCCAAAACCGTTTTTAACCGAAAAGCATCTCGAAATGTCCTAAAACGCGCATCTGAACATTTTCGTGCACAGGTGCCGTAGATGCGCACGAAAATCCGTCCGGAGCCGTTTCGAGCGCCGGACTGCCTGAAGTGTTTTCCAGACCCTAGAAACTCCCCAAAACCGTTTTTAACCGAGAAGCATCTCGAAATGTCCTAAAACGCGCATCTGAACATTTTCGTGCACAGGTGCCGTAGATGCGCACGAAAATCCGTCCGGAGCCGTTTCGAGCACCGAACTGCCTGAAGTGTTTTCCAGACCCTAGAAACTCCCCAAAACCGTTTTTAACCGAAAAGCATCTCGAAATGTACTAAAACGCGCATCTGAACATTTTCGTGCACAGGTGCCGTAGATGCGCACGAAAATCTGTCCGGAGCCGTTTCGAGCACCGAACTGCCTGAAGTGTTTTCCATACCCTAGAAACTCCCCAAAACCGTTTTTAACCGAAAAGCATCTCGAAATGTCCTAAAACGCGCATCTGAACATTTTCGTGCACAGGTGCCGTCGATGCGCACGAAAACCCGTCCGGAGCCGTTTCCAGCGCCGAACTGCCTGAAGTGTTTTCCAGACCCTAGAAACTCCCCAAAACCGTTTTTAACCGAAAAGCATCTCGAAATGTCCTAAAACGCGCATCTGAACATTTTCGTGCACAGGTGCCGTAGATGCGCACGAAAATCCGTCCGGAGCCGTTTCGAGCACCGAACTGCCTGAAGCGTTTTCCAGACCCTAGAAACTCCCCAAAACCGTTTTTAACCGAGAAGCATCTCGAAATGTCCTAAAACGCGCATCTGAACATTTTCGTGCAAAGGTACCGTCGATGCGCACGAAAACCCGTCCGGAGCCGTTTCCAGCGCCGAACTGCCTGAAGCGTTTTCCAGACCCTAGAAACTCCCCAAAACCGTTTTTAACCGAGAAGCATCTAGAAATGTCCTAAAACGCGCATCTGAACATTTTCGTGCACAGGTGCCGTCGATGCGCACGAAAACCCGTCCGGAGCCGTTTCCTGCGCCGAACTGCCTGAAGCGTTTTCCAGACCCTAGAAACTCCCCAAAACCGTTTTTAACCGAGAAGCATCTCGAAATGTCCTAAAACGCGCATCTGAACATTTTCGTGCACAGGTGCCGTAGATGCGCACGAAAATCGATCCGGAGCCGTTTCCAACGCCGAACTGCCTGAAGCGTTTTCCAGACCCTAGAAACTCCCCAAAACCGTTTTTAACCGAGAAGCATCTCGAAATGTCCTAAAACGCGCATCTGAACATTTTCGTGCACAGGTACAGTAGATGCGCACGAAAATCCGTCCGGAGCCGTTTCGAGCACCGAACTGCCTGAAGTGTTTTCCAGACCCTAGAAACTCCCCTAAACCGTTTTTAACCGAAAAGCATCTCGAAATGTCCTAAAACGCGCATCTGAACATTTTCGTGCACAGGTACAGTAGATGCGCACGAAAATCGATCCGTAGCCGTTTCCAGCGCCGAACTGCCTGAAGTGTTTTCCAGACCCTAGAAACTCCCCAAAACCGTTTTTAACCGAAAAGCATCTCGAAATGTCCTAAAACGCGCATTTGAACATTTTCGTGCACAGGTGCCGTAGATGCGCACGAAAATCCGTCCGGAGCCGTTTCGAGCACCGAACTGCCTGAAGTGTTTTCCAGACCTCCCCAAAACCGTTTTTAACCGAGAAGCATCTCGAAATGTCCTAAAACGCGCATCTGAACATTTTCGTGCACAGGTACAGTAGATGCGCACGAAAATCGATCCGGAGCCGTTTCCAGCGCCGAACTGCCTGAAGCGTTTTCCAGACCCTAGAAACTCCCCAAAACTGTTTTTAACCGAAAAGCATCTCGAAATGTCCTAAAACGCGCATTTGAACATTTTCGTGCACAGGTGCCGTAGATGCGCACGAAAATCCGTCCGGAGCCGTTTCGAGCACCGAACTGCCTGAAGTGTTTTCCAGACCCTAGAAACTCCCCAAAACCGTCTTTAACCGAAAAGCACCTCGAAATGACCTAAAACGCGCATTTGAACATTTTCGTGCACAGGTGCCGTAGATGCGCACGAAAATCCGTCCGGAGCCGTTTCGAGCACCGAACTGCCTGAAGTGTTTTCCAGACCTCCCCAAAACCGTTTTTAACCGAAAAGCATCTCGAAATGTCCAAAAACGCGCATCTGAACATTTTCGTGCACAGGTGCCGTAGATGCGCACGAAAATCCGTCCGGAGCCGTTTCGAGAGCCGAACTGCCTGAAGTGTTTTCCAGACCCTAGAAACTCCCCAAAACCGTTTTTAACCGAAAAGCATCTCGAAATGTCCAAAAACGCGCATCTGAACATTTTCGTGCACAGGTGCCGTAGATGCGCACGAAAATCCGTCCGGAGCCGTTTCGAGAGCCGAACTGCCTGAAGTGTTTTCCAGACCCTAGAAACTCCCCAAAACCGTTTTTAACCGAAAAGCATATCGAAATGTCCTAAAACGCGCATCTGAACATTTTCGTGCACAGGTGCCGTAGATGCGCACGAAAATCCGTCCGGAGCCGTTTCCAGCGCCGAACTGCCTGAAGTGTTTTTCAGACCCTAGAAACTCCCCAAAACCGTTTTTAACCGAAAAGCATATCGAAATGTCCTAAAATGCGCATCTGAACATTTTCGTGCACAGGTGCCGTAGATGCGCACGAAAATCCGTCCGGAGCCGTTTCCAGCGCCGAACTGCCTGAAGTGTTTTCCAGACCCTAGAAACTCCCCAAAACCGTTTTTAACCGAGAAGCATCTCGAAATGTCCTAAAACGCGCATCTGAACATTTTCGTGCACAGGTGCCGTAGATGCGCACGAAAACCCGTCCGGAGCCGTTTCCTGCGCCGAACTGCCTGAAGCGTTTTCCAGACCCTAGAAACTCCCCAAAACCGTTTTTAACCGAAAAGCATCTCGAAATGTCCTAAAACGCGCATCTGAACATTTTCGTGCACAGGTGCCGTAGATGCGCACGAAAATCGATCCGGAGCCGTTTCCAACGCCGAACTGCCTGAAGCGTTTTCCAGACCCTAGAAACTCCCCAAAACCGTTTTTAACCGAGAAGCATCTCGAAATGTCCTAAAACGCGCATCTGAACATTTTCGTGCAAAGGTGCCGTCGATGCGCACGAAAATCCGTCCGGAGCCGTTTCGAGCACCGAACTGCCTGAAGTGTTTTCCAGACGCTAGAAACTCCCCAAAACCGTTTTTAACCGAAAAGCATCTCGAAATGTCCTAAAACGCGCATCTGAACATTTTCGTGCACAGGTGCCGTAGATGCGCACGAAAATCCGTCCGGAGCCGTTTCGAGCGCCGAACTGCCTGAAGTGTTTTCCAGACCCTAGAAACTGCCGAAAACCGTTTTTAACCGAAAAGCATCTCGAAATGTCCTAAAACGCGCATCTGAACATTTTCGTGCACAGGTGCCGTAGATGCGCACGAAAATCCGTCCGGAGCCGTTTCCAGCGCCGAACTGCCTGAAGTGTTTTCCAGACCCTAGAAACTCCCCAAAACCGTTTCTAACCGAAAAGCATCTCGAAATGTCCTAAAACGCGCATCTGAACATTTTCATGCACAGGTGCCGTAGAAGCGCACGAAAATCCGTCCGGAGCCGTTTCGAGCACCGAACTGTCTGAAGTGTTTTCCAGACCCTAGAAACTCCCCAAAACCGTTTTTAACCGAAAAGCATATCGAAATGTCCTAAAACGCGCATCTGAACATTTTCGTGCACAGGTGCCGTAGATGCGCACGAAAATCCGTCCGGAGCCGTTTCCAGCACCGAACTGCCTGAAGTGTTTTCGAGACCCTAGAAACTCCCCAAAACCGTCTTTAACCGAAAAGCACCTCGAAATGTCCTAAAACGCGCATCTGAACATTTTCGTGCACAGGTGCCGTAGATGCGCACAAAAATCCGTCCGGAGCCGTTTCGAGCACCGAACTGCCTGAAGTGTTTTCCAGACCCTAGAAACTCCCCAAAACCGTCTTTAACCGAAAAGCACCTCGAAATGACCTAAAACGCGCATTTGAACATTTTCGTGCACAGGTGCCGTAGATGCGCACAAAAATCCGTCCGGAGCCGTTTCGAGCACCGAACTGCCTGAAGTGTTTTCCAGACCCTAGAAACTCCCCAAAACCGTTTTTAACCGAGAAGCATCTCGAAATGTCCTAAAACGCGCATTTGAACATTTTCGTGCACAGGTGCCGTAGATGCGCACAAAAATCCGTCCGGAGCCGTTTCGAGCACCGAACTGCCTGAAGTGTTTTCCAGACCCTAGAAACACCCCAAAACCGTCTTTAACCGAAAAGCACCTCGAAATGACCTAAAACGCGCATTTGAACATTTTCGTGCACAGGTGCCGTAGATGCGCACGAAAATCCGTCCGGAGCCGTTTCGAGCACCGAACTGCCTGAAGTGTTTTCCAGACCCTAGAAACTCCCCAAAACCGTTTTTAACCGAGAAGCATCTCGAAATGTCCTAAAACGCGCATCTGAACATTTTCGTGCACAGGTGCCGTCGATGCGCACGAAAACCCGTCCGGAGACGTTTCCAGCGCCGAACTGCCTGAAGCGTTTTCCAGACCCTAGAAACTCCCCAAAACCGTTTTTAACCGAGAAGCATCTCGAAATGTCCTAAAACGCGCATCTGAACATTTTCGTGCACAGGTGCCGTCGATGCGCACGAAAACCCGTCCGGAGCCGTTTCCAGCGCTGAACTGCCTGAAGCGTTTTCCAGACCCTAGAAACTCCCCAAAACCGTTTTTAACCGAGAAGCATCTCGAAATGTCCTAAAACGCGCATCTGAACATTTTCGTGCACAGGTGCCGTAGATGCGCACGAAAATCCGTCCGGAGCCGTTTCCAGCGCCGAACTGCCTGAAGTGTTTTCCAGACCCTAGAAACTCCCCAAAACCGTTTTTAACCGAAAAGCATCTCGAAATGTCCTAAAACGCGCATCTGAACATTTTCGTGCACAGGTGCCGTAGATGCGCACGAAAATCCGTCCGGAGCCGTTTCGAGCACCGAACTGCCTGAAGTGTTTTCCAGACCCTAGAAACTCCCCAAAACCGTTTTTAACCGAGAAGCATCTCGAAATGTCCTAAAACGCGCATCTGAACATTTTCGTGCACAGGTGCCGTAGATGCGCACGAAAATCCGTCCGGAGCCGTTTCCAGCGCCGAACTGCCTGAAGTGTTTTCCGGACCCTAGAAACTCCCCAAAACCGTTTTTAACCGAAAAGCATCTCGAAATGTCCTAAAACGCGCATCTGAACATTTTCGTGCAAAGGTGCCGTAGATGCGCACGAAAATCCGTCCGGAGCCGTTTCGAGCGCCGAACTGCCTGAAGTGTTTTCCAGACACTAGAAACTGCCGAAAACCGTTTTTAACCGAAAAGCATCTCGAAATGTCCTAAAACGCGCATCTGAACATTTTCGTGCACAGGTGCCGTAGATGCGCACGAAAATCCGTCCGGAGCCGTTTCCAGCGCCGAACTGCCTGAAGTGTTTTCCAGACCCTAGAAACTCCCCAAAACCGTTTTTAACCGAAAAGCATCTCGAGATGTCCTAAAACGCGCATCTGAACATTTTCGTGCACAGGTGCCGTAGTTGCGCACGAAAATCCGTCCGGAGCCGTTTCCATCGCCGAATTGCCTGAAGTGTTTTCCAGACCCTAGAAACTGCCCAAAACCGTTTTTAACCGAAAAGCATTTCGAAATGTCCTAAAACGCGCATCTGAACATTTTCGTGCACAGGTGCCGTAGATGCGCACGAAAATCCATCCGGAGCCGTTTCCAGCGCCGAACTGCCTGAAGTGTTTTCCAGACCCTAGAAACTCCCCAAAACCGTTTTTAACCGAAAAGCATCTCGAAATGTCCTAAAACGCGCATCTGAACATTTCGTGCACAGGTGCCGTAGATGCGCACGAAAATCCGTCCGGAGCCGTTTCGAGCACCGAACTGCCTGAAGTGTTTTCCAGACCCTAGAAACTCCCCAAAACCGTTTTTAACCGAAAAGCATCTCGAAATGTCCTAAAACGCGCATCTGAACATTTTCGTGCACAGGTGCCGTAGATGCGCACGAAAATCCGTCCGGAGCCGTTTCCAGCGCCGAACTGCCTGAAGTGTTTTCCGGACCCTAGAAACTCCCCAAAACCGTTTTTAACCGAAAAGCATCTCGAAATGTCCTAAAACGCGCATCTGAACATTTTCGTGCACAGGTACAGTAGATGCGCACGAAAATCGATCCGGAGCCGTTTCCAGCGCCGAACTGCCTGAAGCATTTTCCAGACCCTAGAAACTCCCCAAAACCGTTTTTAACCGAAAAGCATCTCGAAATGTCCTAAAACGCGCATCTGAACATTTTCGTGCACAGGTGCCGTAGATGCGCACGAAAATCGATCCGGAGCCGTTTCCAGCGCCGAACTGCCTGAAGTGTTTTCCGGACCCTAGAAACTCCCCAAAACCGTTTTTAACCGAAAAGCATCTCGAAATGTCCTAAAACGCGCATCTGAACATTTTCGTGCACAGGTGCCGTAGATGCGCACGAAAATCCGTCCGGAGCTGTTTCGAGCGCCGAACTGCCTGAAGAGTTTTCCAGACCCTAGAAACTGCCGAAAACCGTTTTTAACCGAAAAGCATCTCGAAATGTCCTAAAACGCGCATCTGAACATTTTCGTGCACAGGTGCCGTAGATGCGCACGAAAATCCGTCCGGAGCCGTTTCCAGCGCCGAACTGCCTGAAGTGTTTTCCAGACCATAGAAACTCCCCAAAACCGTTTTTAACCGAAAAGCATCTCGAAATGTCCTAAAACGCGCATCTGAACATTTTCGTGCACAGGTGCCATAGAAGCGCACGAAAATCCGTCCGGAGCCGTTTCGAGCACCGAACTGCCTGAAGTGTTTTCCAGACCCTAGAAACTCCCCAAAACCGTTTTTAACCGAAAAGCATCTCGAGATGTCCTAAAACGCGCATCTGAACATTTTCGTGCACAGGTGTAGTAGATGCGCACGAAAATCCGTCCGGAGCCGTTTCCAGCGCCGAACTGCCTGAAGTGTTTTCCAGACCCTAGAAACTCCCCAAAACCGTTTTTAACCGAAAAGCAACTCGAAATGTCCTAAAACGCGCATCTGAACATTTTCGTGCACAGGTGCCGTAGATGCGCACGAAAATCCGTCCGGAGCCGTTTCCAGCGCCGAACTGCCTGAAGTGTTTTTCAGAGCCTAGAAACTCCCCAAAACCGTTTTTAACCGAAAAGCATCTCGAGATGTCCTAAAACGCGCATCTGAACATTTTCGTGCACAGGTGGAGTAGATGCGCACGAAAATCCGTCCGGAGCCGTTTCCATCGCCGAACTGCCTGAAGTGTTTTTCAGACCCTAGAAACTCCCCAAAACCGTTTTTAACCGAAAAGCATCTCGAAATGTCCTAAAACGCGCATCAGAACATTTTCGTGTACAGGTGCCGTAGATGCGCACGAAAATCCGCCCGGAGCCGTTTCGAGCACCGAACTGCCTGAAGTGTTTTCCAGACCCTAGAAACTCCCCAAAACCGTTTTTAACCGAAAAGCATCTCGAAATGTCCTAAAACGCGCATCTGAACATTTTCGTGCACAGGTGCCGTAGATGCGCACGAAAATCCGTCTGGAGCCGTTTCGAGCACCGAACTGCCTGAAGTGTTTTCCAGACCCTAGAAACTCCCCAAAACCGTTTTTAACCGAAAAGCATCTCGAAATGTCCTAAAACGCGCATCAGAACATTTTCGTGCACAGGTGCCGTAGATGCGTACGAAAATCCGCCCGGAGCCGTTTCGAGCACCGAACTGCCTGAAGTGTTTTCCAGACCCTAGAAACTCCCCAAAACCGTTTTTAACCGAAAAGCATCTCGAAATGTCCTAAAACGCGCATCTGAACATTTTCGTGCACAGGTGCCGTAGATGCGCACGAAAATCCGTCCGGAGCCGTTTCGAGCACCGAACTGCCTGAAGTGTTTTCCAGACCCTAGAAACTCCCCAAAACCGTTTTTAACCGAAAAGCATCTCGAAATGTCCAAAAACGCGCATCTGAACATTTTCGTGCACAGGTGCCGTAGATGCGCACGAAAATCCGTCCGGAGCCGTTTCGAGAGCCGAACTGCCTGAAGTGTTTTCCAGACCCTAGAAACTCCCCAAAACCGTTTTTAACCGAAAAGCATCTCGAAATGTCCAAAAACGCGCATCTGAACATTTTCGTGCACAGGTGCCGTAGATGCGCACGAAAATCCGTCCGGAGCCGTTTCGAGAGCCGAACTGCCTGAAGTGTTTTCCAGACCCTAGAAACTCCCCAAAACCGTTTTTAACCGAAAAGCATATCGAAATGTCCTAAAACGCGCATCTGAACATTTTCGTGCACAGGTGCCGTAGATGCGCACGAAAATCCGTCCGGAGCCGTTTCCAGCGCCGAACTGCCTGAAGTGTTTTTCAGACCCTAGAAACTCCCCAAAACCGTTTTTAACCGAAAAGCATATCGAAATGTCCTAAAACGCGCATCTGAACATTTTCGTGCACAGGTGCCGTAGATGCGCACGAAAATCCGTCCGGAGCCGTTTCCAGCGCCGAACTGCCTGAAGTGTTTTCCGGACCCTAGAAACTCCCCAAAACCGTTTTTAACCGAAAAGCATCTCGAAATGTCCTAAAACGCGCATCTGAACATTTTCGTGCACAGGTACAGTAGATGCGCACGAAAATCGATCCGGAGCCGTTTCCAGCGCCGAACTGCCTGAAGCATTTTCCAGACCCTAGAAACTCCCCAAAACCGTTTTTAACCGAAAAGCATCTCGAAATGTCCTAAAACGCGCATCTGAACATTTTCGTGCACAGGTGCCGTAGATGCGCACGAAAATCGATCCGGAGCCGTTTCCAGCGCCGAACTGCCTGAAGTGTTTTCCGGACCCTAGAAACTCCCCAAAACCGTTTTTAACCGAAAAGCATCTCGAAATGTCCTAAAACGCGCATCTGAACATTTTCGTGCACAGGTGCCGTAGATGCGCACGAAAATCCGTCCGGAGCTGTTTCGAGCGCCGAACTGCCTGAAGAGTTTTCCAGACCCTAGAAACTGCCGAAAACCGTTTTTAACCGAAAAGCATCTCGAAATGTCCTAAAACGCGCATCTGAACATTTTCGTGCACAGGTGCCGTAGATGCGCACGAAAATCCGTCCGGAGCCGTTTCCAGCGCCGAACTGCCTGAAGTGTTTTCCAGACCCTAGAAACTCCCCAAAACCGTTTTTAACCGAAAAGCATCTCGAAATGTCCTAAAACGCGCATCTGAACATTTTCGTGCACAGGTGCCGTAGAAGCGCACGAAAATCCGTCCGGAGCCGTTTCGAGCACCGAACTGCCTGAAGTGTTTTCCAGACCCTAGAAACTCCCCAAAACCGTTTTTAACCGAAAAGCATCTCGAGATGTCCTAAAACGCGCATCTGAACATTTTCGTGCACAGGTGTAGTAGATGCGCACGAAAATCCGTCCGGAGCCGTTTCCAGCGCCGAACTGCCTGAAGTGTTTTCCAGACCCTAGAAACTCCCCAAAACCGTTTTTAACCGAAAAGCAACTCGAAATGTCCTAAAACGCGCATCTGAACATTTTCGTGCACAGGTGCCGTAGATGCGCACGAAAATCCGTCCGGAGCCGTTTCCAGCGCCGAACTGCCTGAAGTGTTTTTCAGAGCCTAGAAACTCCCCAAAACCGTTTTTAACCGAAAAGCATCTCGAGATGTCCTAAAACGCGCATCTGAACATTTTCGTGCACAGGTGGAGTAGATGCGCACGAAAATCCGTCCGGAGCCGTTTCCATCGCCGAACTGCCTGAAGTGTTTTTCAGACCCTAGAAACTCCCCAAAACCGTTTTTAACCGAAAAGCATCTCGAAATGTCCTAAAACGCGCATCAGAACATTTTCGTGTACAGGTGCCGTAGATGCGCACGAAAATCCGCCCGGAGCCGTTTCGAGCACCGAACT
Source organism: Umbellularia californica (assembly GCA_028538565.1). NCBI lineage: Eukaryota > Viridiplantae > Streptophyta > Magnoliopsida > Laurales > Lauraceae > Umbellularia > Umbellularia californica. The sequence continues at coordinate 52,710,823 of JAPQWN010000006.1, read as the reverse complement.
GCCTGAAGTGTTTTCCAGACCCTAGAAACTCCCCAAAACCGTTTTTAACCGAAAAGCATCTCGAAATGTCCTAAAACGCGCATCTGAACATTTTCGTGCACAGGTGCCGTAGATGCGCACGAAAATCCGTCCGGAGCCGTTTCGAGCACCGAACTGCCTGAAGTGTTTTCCAGACCCTAGAAACTCCCCAAAACCGTTTTTAACCGAAAAGCATCTCGAAATGTCCTAAAACGGGCATCAGAACATTTTCGTGCACAGGTGCCGTAGATGCGTACGAAAATCCGCCCGGAGCCGTTTCGAGCACCGAACTGCCTGAAGTGTTTTCCAGACCCTAGAAACTCCCCAAAACCGTTTTTAACCGAAAAGCATCTCGAAATGTCCTAAAACGCGCATCTGAACATTTTCGTGCACAGGTGCCGTAGATGCGCACGAAAATCCGTCCGGAGCCGTTTCGAGCACCGAACTGCCTGAAGTGTTTTCCAGACCCTAGAAACTCCCCAAAACCGTTTTTAACCGAAAAGCATCTCGAAATGTCCAAAAACGCGCATCTGAACATTTTCGTGCACAGGTGCCGTAGATGCGCACGAAAATCCGTCCGGAGCCGTTTCGAGAGCCGAACTGCCTGAAGTGTTTTCCAGACCCTAGAAACTCCCCAAAACCGTTTTTAACCGAAAAGCATATCGAAATGTCCTAAAACGCGCATCTGAACATTTTCGTGCACAGGTGCCGTAGATGCGCACGAAAATCCGTCCGGAGCCGTTTCCAGCGCCGAACTGCCTGAAGTGTTTTTCAGACCCTAGAAACTCCCCAAAACCGTTTTTAACCGAAAAGCATATCGAAATGTCCTAAAACGCGCATCTGAACATTTTCGTGCACAGGTGCCGTAGATGCGCACGAAAATCCGTCCGGAGCCGTTTCCAGCGCCGAACTGCCTGAAGTGTTTTCCAGACCCTAGAAACTCCCCAAAACCGTTTTTAACCGAGAAGCATCTCGAAATGTCCTAAAACGCGCATCTGAACATTTTCGTGCACAGGTGCCGTAGATGCGCACGAAAACCCGTCCGGAGCCGTTTCCTGCGCCGAACTGCCTGAAGCGTTTTCCAGACCCTAGAAACTCCCCAAAACCGTTTTTAACCGAAAAGCATCTCGAAATGTCCTAAAACGCGCATCTGAACATTTTCGTGCACAGGTGCCGTAGATGCGCACGAAAATCCGTCCGGAGCCGTTTCGAGCGCCGAACTGCCTGAAGTGTTTTCCAGACCCTAGAAACTCCCCAAAACCGTTTTTAACCGAGAAGCATCTCGAAATGTCCTAAAACGCGCATCTGAACATTTTCGTGCACAGGTGCCGTAGATGCGCACGAAAATCCGTCCGGAGCCGTTTCGAGCACCGAACTGCCTGAAGTGTTTTCCAGACCCTAGAAACTCCCCAAAACCGTTTTTAACCGAAAGCATCTCGAAATGTCCTAAAACGCGCATCTGAACATTTTCGTGCATAGGTGCCGTAGATGCGCACGAAAATCCGTCCGGAGCCGTTTCGAGCACCGAACTGCCTGAAGTGTTTTCCAGACCCTAGAAACTCCCCAAAACCGTTTTTAACCGAAAAGCATCTCGAAATGTCCTAAAACGCGCATCTGAACATTTTCGTGCACAGGTGCCGTCGATGCGCACGAAAACCCGTCCGGAGCCGTTTCCAGCGCCGAACTGCCTGAAGTGTTTTCCAGACCCTAGAAACTCCCCAAAACCGTTTTTAACCGAAAAGCATCTCGAAATGTCCTAAAACGCGCATCTGAACATTTTCGTGCACAGGTGCCGTAGATGCGCACGAAAATCCGTCCGGAGCCGTTTCGAGCACCGAACTGCCTGAAGTGTTTTCCAGACCCTAGAAACTCCCCAAAACCGTTTTTAACCGAAAAGCATCTCGAAATGTCCTAAAACGCGCATCTGAACATTTTCGTGCACAGGTGCCGTAGATGCGCACGAAAATCCGTCCGGAGCCGTTTCGAGTGCCGAACTGCCTGAAGTGTTTTCCAGACCCTAGGAACTCCCCAAAACCGTTTTTAACCGAAAAGCATCTCGAAATGTCCTAAAACGCGCATCTGAACATTTTCGTGCACAGGTGCCGTAGATGCGCACGAAAATCCGTCCGGAGCCGTTTCGAGAGCCGAACTGCCTGAAGTGTTTTCCAGACCCTAGAAACTCCCCAAAACCGTTTTTAACCGAAAAGCATATCGAAATGTCCTAAAACGCGCATCTGAACATTTTCGTGCACAGGTGCCGTAGATGCGCACGAAAATCCGTCCGGAGCCGTTTCCAGCGCCGAACTGCCTGAAGTGTTTTTCAGACCCTAGAAACTCCCCAAAACCGTTTTTAACCGAAAAGCATCTCGAGATGTCCTAAAACGCGCATCTGAACATTTTCGTGCACAGGTGCAGTAGATGCGCACGAAAATCCGTCCGGAGCTGTTTCCAGCGCCGAACTGCCTGAAGTGTTTTTCAGACCCTAGAAACTCCCCAAAACCGTTTTTAACCGAAAAGCATATCGAAATGTCCTAAAACGCGCATCTGAACATTTTCGTGCACAGGTGCCGTAGATGCGCACGAAAATCCGTCCGGAGCAGTTTCGAGAGCCGAACTGCCTGAAGTGTTTTCCAGACCCTAGAAACTCCCCAAAACCGTTTTTAACCGAAAAGCATATCGAAATGTCCTAAAACGCGCATCTGAACATTTTCGTGCACAGGTGCCGTAGATGCGCACGAAAATCCGTCCGGAGCCGTTTCCAGCGCCGAACTGCCTGAAGTGTTTTTCAGACCCTAGAAACTCCCCAAAACCGTTTTTAACCGAAAAGCATCTCGAGATGTCCTAAAACGCGCATCTGAACATTTTCGTGCACAGGTGCAGTAGATGCGCACGAAAATCCGTCCGGAGCCGTTTCCAGCGCCGAACTGCCTGAAGTGTTTTTCAGACCCTAGAAACTCCCCAAAACCGTTTTTAACCGAAAAGCATCTCGAAATGTCCTAAAACGCGCATCTGAACATTTTCGTGCACAGGTGCCGTAGATGCGCACGAAAATATGCCCGGAGCCGTTTCGAGCACCGAACTGCCTGAAGTGTTTTCCATACCCTAGAAACTCCCCAAAACCGTTTTTAACCGAAAAGCATCTCGAAATGTCCTAAAACGCGCATCTGAACATTTTCGTGCATAGGTGCCGTAGATGCGCACGAAAATCCGTCCGGAGCCGTTTCGAGCACCGAACTGCCTGAAGTGTTTTCCAGACCCTAGAAACTCCCCAAAACCGTTTTTAACCGAGAAGCATCTCGAAATGTCCTAAAACGCGCATCTGAACATTTTCGTGCACAGGTGCCGTCGATGCGCACGAAAACCCGTCCTGAGCCGTTTCGAGCACCGAACTGCCTGAAGCGTTTTCCAGACCCTAGAAACTCCCCAAAACCGTTTTTAACCGAGAAGCATCTCGAAATGTCCTAAAACGCGCATCTGAACATTTTCGTGCACAGGTGCCGTAGATGCGCACGAAAACCCGTCCGGAGCCGTTTCCTGCGCCGAACTGCCTGAAGCGTTTTCCAGACCCTAGAAACTCCCCAAAACCGTTTTTAACCGAAAAGCATCTCGAAATGTCCTAAAACGCGCATCTGAACATTTTCGTGCACAGGTGCCGTAGATGCGCACGAAAATCCGTCCGGAGCCGTTTCGAGCGCCGAACTGCCTGAAGTGTTTTCCAGACCCTAGAAACTCCCCAAAACCGTTTTTAACCGAAAAGCATATCGAAATGTCCTAAAACGCGCATCTGAACATTTTCGTGCACAGGTGCCGTAGATGCGCACGAAAATCCGTCCGGAGCCGTTTCGAGAGCCGAACTGCCTGAAGTGTTTTCCAGACCCTAGAAACTCCCCAAAACCGTTTTTAACCGAAAAGCATATCGAAATGTCCTAAAACGCGCATCTGAACATTTTCGTGCACAGGTGCCGTAGATGCGCACGAAAATCCGTCCGGAGCCGTTTCGAGCACCGAACTGCCTGAAGTGTTTTCCAGACCCTAGAAACTCCCCAAAACCGTTTTTAACCGAAAAGCATCTCGAAATGTCCTAAAACGCGCATCTGAACATTTTCGTGCACAGGTGCCGTCGATGCGCACGAAAACCCGTCCGGAGCCGTTTCGAGCACCGAACTGCCTGAAGCGTTTTCCAGACCCTAGAAACTCCCCAAAACCGTTTTTAACCGAAAAGCATATCGAAATGTCCTAAAACGCGCATCTGAACATTTTCGTGCACAGGTGCCGTAGATGCGCACGAAAATCCGTCCGGAGCCGTTTCCAGCGCCGAACTGCCTGAAGTGTTTTTCAGACCCTAGAAACTCCCCAAAACCGTTTTTAACCGAAAAGCATCTCGAGATGTCCTAAAACGCGCATCTGAACATTTTCGTGCACAGGTGCAGTAGATGCGCACGAAAATCCGTCCGGAGCTGTTTCCAGCGCCGAACTGCCTGAAGTGTTTTTCAGACCCTAGAAACTCCCCAAAACCGTTTTTAACCGAAAAGCATATCGAAATGTCCTAAAACGCGCATCTGAACATTTTCGTGCACAGGTGCCGTAGATGCGCACGAAAATCCGTCCGGAGCCGTTTCGAGAGCCGAACTGCCTGAAGTGTTTTCCAGACCCTAGAAACTCCCCAAAACCGTTTTTAAACGAAAAGCATATCGAAATGTCCTAAAACGCGCATCTGAACATTTTCGTGCACAGGTGCCGTAGATGCGCACGAAAATCCGTCCGGAGCCGTTTCCAGCGCCGAACTGCCTGAAGTGTTTTTCAGACCCTAGAAACTCCCCAAAACCGTTTTTAACCGAAAAGCATCTCGAGATGTCCTAAAACGCGCATCTGAACATTTTCGTGCACAGGTGCAGTAGATGCGCACGAAAATCCGTCCGGAGCCGTTTCCAGCGCCGAACTGCCTGAAGTGTTTTTCAGACCCTAGAAACTCCCCAAAACCGTTTTTAACCGAAAAGCATCTCGAAATGTCCTAAAACGCGCATCTGAACATTTTCGTGCACAGGTGCCGTAGATGCGCACGAAAATATGCCCGGAGCCGTTTCGAGCACCGAACTGCCTGAAGTGTTTTCCATACCCTAGAAACTCCCCAAAACCGTTTTTAACCGAAAAGCATCTCGAAATGTCCTAAAACGCGCATCTGAACATTTTCGTGCACAGGTGCCGTAGATGCGCACGAAAATCCGTCCGGAGCCGTTTCGAGCACCGAACTGCCTGAAGTGTTTTCCAGACCCTAGAAACTCCCCAAAACCGTTTTTAACCGAGAAGCATCTCGAAATGTCCTAAAACGCGCATCTGAACATTTTCGTGCACAGGTGCCGTCGATGCGCACGAAAACCCGTCCTGAGCCGTTTCGAGCACCGAACTGCCTGAAGCGTTTTCCAGACCCTAGAAACTCCCCAAAACCGTTTTTAACCGAGAAGCATCTCGAAATGTCCTAAAACGCGCATCTGAACATTTTCGTGCACAGGTGCCGTAGATGCGCACGAAAACCCGTCCGGAGCCGTTTCCTGCGCCGAACTGCCTGAAGCGTTTTCCAGACCCTAGAAACTCCCCAAAACCGTTTTTAACCGAAAAGCATCTCGAAATGTCCTAAAACGCGCATCTGAACATTTTCGTGCACAGGTGCCGTAGATGCGCACGAAAATCCGTCCGGAGCCGTTTCGAGCGCCGAACTGCCTGAAGTGTTTTCCAGACCCTAGAAACTCCCCAAAACCGTTTTTAACCGAGAAGCATCTCGAAATGTCCTAAAACGCGCATCTGAACATTTTCGTGCACAGGTGCCGTAGATGCGCACGAAAATCCGTCCGGAGCCGTTTCGAGCACCGAACTGCCTGAAGTGTTTTCCAGACCCTAGAAACTCCCCAAAACCGTTTTTAACCGAAAAGCATCTCGAAATGTCCTAAAACGCGCATCTGAACATTTTCGTGCACAGGTGCCGTAGATGCGCACGAAAATCCGTCCGGAGCCGTTTCGAGCACCGAACTGCCTGAAGTGTTTTCCAGACCCTAGAAACTCCCCAAAACCGTTTTAACCGAAAAGCATCTCGAAATGTCCTAAAACGCGCATCTGAACATTTTCGTGCACAGGTGCCGTAGATGCGCACGAAAATCGATCCGGAGCCGTTTCCAGCGCCGAACTGCCTAAAGCGTTTTCCCGACCCTAGAAACTCCCCAAAACCGTTTTTAACCGAAAAGCATCTCGAAATGTCCTAAAACGCGCATCTGAACATTTTCGTGCACAGGTGCCGTAGATGCGCACGAAAATCCGCCCGGAGCCGTTTCGAGCACCGAACTGCCTGAAGTGTTTTCCATACCCTAGAAACTCCCCAAAACCGTTTTTAACCGAAAAGCATCTCGAAATGTCCTAAAACGCGCATCTGAACATTTTCGTGCACAGGTGCCGTAGATGCGCACGAAAATCCGTCCGGAGCCGTTTCGAGCACCGAACTGCCTGAAGTGTTTTCCAGACCCTAGAAACTCCCCAAAACCGTTTTTAACCGAGAAGCATCTCGAAATGTCCTAAAACGCGCATCTGAACATTTTCGTGCACAGGTGCCGTCGATGCGCACGAAAACCCGTCCGGAGCCGTTTCGAGCACCGAACTGCCTGAAGCGTTTTCCAGACCCTAGAAACTCCCCAAAACCGTTTTTAACCGAGAAGCATCTCGAAATGTCCTAAAACGCGCATCTGAACATTTTCGTGCACAGGTGCCGTAGATGCGCACGAAAATCCGTCCGGAGCCGTTTCGAGCGCCGAACTGCCTGAAGCATTTTCCAGACCCTAGAAACTCCCCAAAACCGTTTTTAACCGAAAAGCATCTCGAAATGTCCTAAAACGCGCATCTGAACATTTTCGTGCACAGGTGCCGTCGATGCGCACGAAAATCGATCCGGAGCCGTTTCCAGCGCCGAACTGCCTGAAGCGTTTTCCAGACCCTAGAAACTCCCCAAAACCGTTTTTAACCGAGAAGCATCTCGAAATGTCCTAAAACGCGCATCTGAACATTTTCGTGCACAGGTGCCGTAGATGCGCACGAAAACCCGTCCGGAGCCGTTTCCAGCGCCGAACTGCCTGAAGCGTTTTCCAGACCCTAGAAACTCGCCAAAACCGTTTTTAACCGAAAAGCATCTCGAAATGTCCTAAAACGCGCATCTGAACATTTTCGTGCACAGGTGCCGTAGATGCGCACGAAAATCTGCCCGGAGCCGTTTCCTGCGCCGAACTGCCTGAAGCGTTTTCCAGACCCTAGAAACTCCCCAAAACCGTTTTTAACCGAGAAGCATCTCGAAATGTCCTAAAACGCGCATCTGAACATTTTCGTGCACAGGTGCCGTAGATGCGCACGAAAATCCGTCCGGAGCCGTTTCCAGCGCCGAACTGCCTGAAGTGTTTTCCGGACCCTAGAAACTCCCCAAAACCGTTTTTAACCGAAAAGCATCTCGAAATGTCCTAAAACGCGCATCTGAACATTTTCGTGCACAGGTACAGTAGATGCGCACGAAAATCGATCCGGAGCCGTTTCCAGCGCCGAACTGCCTGAAGCATTTTCCAGACCCTAGAAACTCCCCAAAACCGTTTTTAACCGAAAAGCATCTCGAAATGTCCTAAAACGCGCATCTGAACATTTTCGTGCACAGGTGCCGTAGATGCGCACGAAAATCGATCCGGAGCCGTTTCCAGCGCCGAACTGCCTGAAGTGTTTTCCGGACCCTAGAAACTCCCCAAAACCGTTTTTAACCGAAAAGCATCTCGAAATGTCCTAAAACGCGCATCTGAACATTTTCGTGCACAGGTGCCGTAGATGCGCACGAAAATCCGTCCGGAGCTGTTTCGAGCGCCGAACTGCCTGAAGTGTTTTTCAGACCCTAGAAACTCCCCAAAACCGTTTTTAACCGAAAAGCATCTCGAGATGTCCTAAAACGCGCATCTGAACATTTTCGTGCACAGGTGCAGTAGATGCGCACGAAAATCCGTCCGGAGCTGTTTCCAGCGCCGAACTGCCTGAAGTGTTTTTCAGACCCTAGAAACTCCCCAAAACCGTTTTTAACCGAAAAGCATATCGAAATGTCCTAAAACGCGCATCTGAACATTTTCGTGCACAGGTGCCGTAGATGCGCACGAAAATCCGTCCGGAGCCGTTTCGAGAGCCGAACTGCCTGAAGTGTTTTCCAGACCCTAGAAACTCCCCAAAACCGTTTTTAAACGAAAAGCATATCGAAATGTCCTAAAACGCGCATCTGAACATTTTCGTGCACAGGTGCCGTAGATGCGCACGAAAATCCGTCCGGAGCCGTTTCCAGCGCCGAACTGCCTGAAGTGTTTTTCAGACCCTAGAAACTCCCCAAAACCGTTTTTAACCGAAAAGCATCTCGAGATGTCCTAAAACGCGCATCTGAACATTTTCGTGCACAGGTGCAGTAGATGCGCACGAAAATCCGTCCGGAGCCGTTTCCAGCGCCGAACTGCCTGAAGTGTTTTTCAGACCCTAGAAACTCCCCAAAACCGTTTTTAACCGAAAAGCATCTCGAAATGTCCTAAAACGCGCATCTGAACATTTTCGTGCACAGGTGCCGTAGATGCGCACGAAAATATGCCCGGAGCCGTTTCGAGCACCGAACTGCCTGAAGTGTTTTCCATACCCTAGAAACTCCCCAAAACCGTTTTTAACCGAAAAGCATCTCGAAATGTCCTAAAACGCGCATCTGAACATTTTCGTGCACAGGTGCCGTAGATGCGCACGAAAATCCGTCCGGAGCCGTTTCGAGCACCGAACTGCCTGAAGTGTTTTCCAGACCCTAGAAACTCCCCAAAACCGTTTTTAACCGAGAAGCATCTCGAAATGTCCTAAAACGCGCATCTGAACATTTTCGTGCACAGGTGCCGTCGATGCGCACGAAAACCCGTCCGGAGCCGTTTCGAGCACCGAACTGCCTGAAGCGTTTTCCAGACCCTAGAAACTCCCCAAAACCGTTTTTAACCGAGAAGCATCTCGAAATGTCCTAAAACGCGCATCTGAACATTTTCGTGCACAGGTGCCGTAGATGCGCACGAAAATCCGTCCGGAGCCGTTTCGAGCGCCGAACTGCCTGAAGCATTTTCCAGACCCTAGAAACTCCCCAAAACCGTTTTTAACCGAAAAGCATCTCGAAATGTCCTAAAACGCGCATCTGAACATTTTCGTGCACAGGTGCCGTCGATGCGCACGAAAATCGATCCGGAGCCGTTTCCAGCGCCGAACTGCCTGAAGCGTTTTCCAGACCCTAGAAACTCCCCAAAACCGTTTTTAACCGAGAAGCATCTCGAAATGTCCTAAAACGCGCATCTGAACATTTTCGTGCACAGGTGCCGTAGATGCGCACGAAAACCCGTCCGGAGCCGTTTCCAGCGCCGAACTGCCTGAAGCGTTTTCCAGACCCTAGAAACTCGCCAAAACCGTTTTTAACCGAAAAGCATCTCGAAATGTCCTAAAACGCGCATCTGAACATTTTCGTGCACAGGTGCCGTAGATGCGCACGAAAATCTGCCCGGAGCCGTTTCCTGCGCCGAACTGCCTGAAGCGTTTTCCAGACCCTAGAAACTCCCCAAAACCGTTTTTAACCGAGAAGCATCTCGAAATGTCCTAAAACGCGCATCTGAACATTTTCGTGCACAGGTGCCGTAGATGCGCACGAAAATCCGTCCGGAGCCGTTTCCAGCGCCGAACTGCCTGAAGTGTTTTCCGGACCCTAGAAACTCCCCAAAACCGTTTTTAACCGAAAAGCATCTCGAAATGTCCTAAAACGCGCATCTGAACATTTTCGTGCACAGGTACAGTAGATGCGCACGAAAATCGATCCGGAGCCGTTTCCAGCGCCGAACTGCCTGAAGCATTTTCCAGACCCTAGAAACTCCCCAAAACCGTTTTTAACCGAAAAGCATCTCGAAATGTCCTAAAACGCGCATCTGAACATTTTCGTGCACAGGTGCCGTAGATGCGCACGAAAATCGATCCGGAGCCGTTTCCAGCGCCGAACTGCCTGAAGTGTTTTCCGGACCCTAGAAACTCCCCAAAACCGTTTTTAACCGAAAAGCATCTCGAAATGTCCTAAAACGCGCATCTGAACATTTTCGTGCACAGGTGCCGTAGATGCGCACGAAAATCCGTCCGGAGCTGTTTCGAGCGCCGAACTGCCTGAAGTGTTTTTCAGACCCTAGAAACTCCCCAAAACCGTTTTTAACCGAAAAGCATCTCGAGATGTCCTAAAACGCGCATCTGAACATTTTCGTGCACAGGTGCAGTAGATGCGCACGAAAATCCGTCCGGAGCTGTTTCCAGCGCCGAACTGCCTGAAGTGTTTTTCAGACCCTAGAAACTCCCCAAAACCGTTTTTAACCGAAAAGCATATCGAAATGTCCTAAAACGCGCATCTGAACATTTTCGTGCACAGGTGCCGTAGATGCGCACGAAAATCCGTCCGGAGCCGTTTCGAGAGCCGAACTGCCTGAAGTGTTTTCCAGACCCTAGAAACTCCCCAAAACCGTTTTTAAACGAAAAGCATATCGAAATGTCCTAAAACGCGCATCTGAACATTTTCGTGCACAGGTGCCGTAGATGCGCACGAAAATCCGTCCGGAGCCGTTTCCAGCGCCGAACTGCCTGAAGTGTTTTTCAGACCCTAGAAACTCCCCAAAACCGTTTTTAACCGAAAAGCATCTCGAGATGTCCTAAAACGCGCATCTGAACATTTTCGTGCACAGGTGCAGTAGATGCGCACGAAAATCCGTCCGGAGCCGTTTCCAGCGCCGAACTGCCTGAAGTGTTTTTCAGACCCTAGAAACTCCCCAAAACCGTTTTTAACCGAAAAGCATCTCGAAATGTCCTAAAACGCGCATCTGAACATTTTCGTGCACAGGTGCCGTAGATGCGCACGAAAATATGCCCGGAGCCGTTTCGAGCACCGAACTGCCTGAAGTGTTTTCCATACCCTAGAAACTCCCCAAAACCGTTTTTAACCGAAAAGCATCTCGAAATGTCCTAAAACGCGCATCTGAACATTTTCGTGCACAGGTGCCGTAGATGCGCACGAAAATCCGTCCGGAGCCGTTTCGAGCACCGAACTGCCTGAAGTGTTTTCCAGACCCTAGAAACTCCCCAAAACCGTTTTTAACCGAGAAGCATCTCGAAATGTCCTAAAACGCGCATCTGAACATTTTCGTGCACAGGTGCCGTCGATGCGCACGAAAACCCGTCCTGAGCCGTTTCGAGCACCGAACTGCCTGAAGCGTTTTCCAGACCCTAGAAACTCCCCAAAACCGTTTTTAACCGAGAAGCATCTCGAAATGTCCTAAAACGCGCATCTGAACATTTTCGTGCACAGGTGCCGTAGATGCGCACGAAAACCCGTCCGGAGCCGTTTCCTGCGCCGAACTGCCTGAAGCGTTTTCCAGACCCTAGAAACTCCCCAAAACCATTTTTAACCGAAAAGCATCTCGAAATGTCCTAAAACGCGCATCTGAACATTTTCGTGCACAGGTGCCGTAGATGCGCACGAAAATCCGTCCGGAGCCGTTTCGAGCGCCGAACTGCCTGAAGTGTTTTCCAGACCCTAGAAACTCCCCAAAACCGTTTTTAACCGAGAAGCATCTCGAAATGTCCTAAAACGCGCATCTGAACATTTTCGTGCACAGGTGCCGTAGATGCGCACGAAAATCCGTCCGGAGCCGTTTCGAGCACCGAACTGCCTGAAGTGTTTTCCAGACCCTAGAAACTCCCCAAAACCGTTTTTAACCGAAAAGCATCTCGAAATGTCCTAAAACGCGCATCTGAACATTTTCGTGCACAGGTGCCGTAGATGCGCACGAAAATCCGTCCGGAGCCGTTTCGAGCACCGAACTGCTTGAAGTGTTTTCCAGACCCTAGAAACTCCCCAAAACCGTTTTAACCGAAAAGCATCTCGAAATGTCCTAAAACGCGCATCTGAACATTTTCGTGCACAGGTGCCGTAGATGCGCACGAAAATCGATCCGGAGCCGTTTCCAGCGCCGAACTGCCTGAAGCGTTTTCCCGACCCTAGAAACTCCCCAAAACCGTTTTTAACCGAAAAGCATCTCGAAATGTCCTAAAACGCGCATCTGAACATTTTCGTGCACAGGTGCCGTAGATGCGCACGAAAATCGATCAGGAGCCGTTTCCAGCGCCGAACTGCCTGAAGCGTTTTCCAGACCCTAGAAACTCCCCAAAACCGTTTTTAACCGAAAAGCATCTCGAAATGTCCTAAAACGCGCATCTGAACATTCTCGTGCACAGGTGCCGTAGATGCGCACGAAAATCCGTCCGGAGCCGTTTCGAGCGCCGAACTGCCTGAAGTGTTTTCCAGACCCTAGAAACTCCCCAAAACCGTTTTTAACCGAGAAGCATCTCGAAATGTCCTAAAACGCGCATCTGAACATTTTCGTGCACAGGTGCCGTAGATGCGCACGAAAATCCGTCCGGAGCCGTTTCGAGTACCGAACTGCCTGAAGTGTTTTCCAGACCCTAGAGACTCCCCAAAACCGTTTTTAACCGAAAAGCATCTCGAAATGTCCTAAAACGCGCATCTGAACATTTTCGTGCACAGGTGCCGTAGATGCGCACGAAAATCCGTCCGGAGCCGTTTCGAGCACCGAACTGCCTGAAGTGTTTTCCAGACCCTAGAAACTCCCCAAAACCGTTTTAACCGAAAAGCATCTCGAAATGTCCTAAAACGCGCATCTGAACATTTTCGTGCACAGGTGCCGTAGATGCGCACGAAAATCGATCCGGAGCCGTTTCCAGCGCCGAACTGCCTGAAGCGTTTTCCCGACCCTAGAAACTCCCCAAAACCGTTTTTAACCGAAAAGCATCTCGAAATGTCCTAAAACGCGCATCTGAACATTTTCGTGCACAGGTGCCGTAGATGCGCACGAAAATCCGTCCGGAGCCGTTTCGAGCACCGAACTGCCTGAAGTGTTTTCCAGACCCTAGAAACTCCCCAAAACCGTTTTTAACCGAGAAGCATCTCGAAATGTCCTAAAACGCGCATCTGAACATTTTCGTGCACAGGTGCCGTCGATGCGCACGAAAACCCGTCCGGAGCCGTTTCGAGCACCGAACTGCTTGAAGCGTTTTCCAGACCCTAGAAACTCCCCAAAACCGTTTTTAACCGAGAAGCATCTCGAAATGTCCTAAAACGCGCATCTGAACATTTTCGTGCACAGGTGCCGTAGATGCGCACGAAAATCCGTCCGGAGCCGTTTCGAGCGCCGAACTGCCTGAAGCATTTTCCAGACCCTAGAAACTCCCCAAAACCGTTTTTAACCGAAAAGCATCTCGAAATGTCCTAAAACGCGCATCTGAACATTTTCGTGCACAGGTGCCGTCGATGCGCACGAAAATCGATCCGGAGCCGTTTCCAGCGCCGAACTGCCTGAAGCGTTTTCCAGACCCTAGAAACTCCCCAAAACCGTTTTTAACCGAGAAGCATCTCGAAATGTCCTAAAACGCGCATCTGAACATTTTCGTGCACAGGTGCCGTAGATGCGCACGAAAACCCGTCCGGAGCCGTTTCCAGCGCCGAACTGCCTGAAGCGTTTTCCAGACCCTAGAAACTCCCCAAAACCGTTTTTAACCGAAAAGCATCTCGAAATGTCCTAAAACGCGCATCTGAACATTTTCGTGCACAGGTGCCGTAGATGCGCACGAAAATCTGCCCGGAGCCGTTTCCTGCGCCGAACTGCCTGAAGCGTTTTCCAGACCCTAGAAACTCCCCAAAACCGTTTTTAACCGAGAAGCATCTCGAAATGTCCTAAAACGCGCATCTGAACATTTTCGTGCACAGGTGCCGTAGATGCGCACGAAAATCCGTCCGGAGCCGTTTCCAGCGCCGAACTGCCTGAAGTGTTTTCCGGACCCTAGAAACTCCCCAAAACCGTTTTTAACCGAAAAGCATCTCGAAATGTCCTAAAACGCGCATCTGAACATTTTCGTGCACAGGTACAGTAGATGCGCACGAAAATCGATCCGGAGCCGTTTCCAGCGCCGAACTGCCTGAAGCATTTTCCAGACCCTAGAAACTCCCCAAAACCGTTTTTAACCGAAAAGCATCTCGAAATGTCCTAAAACGCGCATCTGAACATTTTCGTGCACAGGTGCCGTAGATGCGCACGAAAATCCGTCCGGAGCTGTTTCGAGCGCCGAACTGCCTGAAGTGTTTTCCAGACCCTAGAAACTGCCGAAAACCGTTTTTAACCGAAAAGCATCTCGAAATGTCCTAAAACGCGCATCTGAACATTTTCGTGCACAGGTGCCGTAGATGCGCACGAAAATCCGTCCGGAGCCGTTTCCAGCGCCGAACTGCCTGAAGTGTTTTCCAGACCCTAGAAACTCCCCAAAACCGTTTTTAACCGAAAAGCATCTCGAAATGTCCTAAAACGCGCATCTGAACATTTTCGTGCACAGGTGCCGTAGAAGCGCACGAAAATCCGTCCGGAGCCGTTTCGAGCACCGAACTGCCTGAAGTGTTTTTCAGAGCCTAGAAACTCCCCAAAACCGTTTTTAACCGAAAAGCATCTCGAGATGTCCTAAAACGCGCATCTGAACATTTTCGTGCACAGGTGCAGTAGATGCGCACGAAAATCCGTCCGGAGCCGTTTCCATCGCCGAACAGACTGAAGTGTTTTTCAGACCCTAGAAACTCCCCAAAACCGTTTTTAACCGAAAAGCATCTCGAAATGTCCTAAAACGCGCATCAGAACATTTTCGTGTACAGGTGCCGTAGATGCGCACGAAAATCCGCCCGGAGCCGTTTCGAGCACCGAACTGCCTGAAGTGTTTTCCAGACCCTAGAAACTCCCCAAAACCGTTTTTAACCGAAAAGCATCTCGAAATGTCCTAAAACGCGCATCTGAACATTTTCGTGCACAGGTGCCGTAGATGCGCACGAAAATCCGTCCGGAGCCGTTTCCAGCGCCGAACTGCCTGAAGTGTTTTCCAGACCCTAGAAACTCCCCAAAACCGTTTTTAACCGAAAAGCAACTCGAAATGTCCTAAAACGCGCATCTGAACATTTTCGTGCACAGGTGCCGTAGATGCGCACGAAAATCCGTCCGGAGCCGTTTCCAGCGCCGAACTGCCTGAAGTGTTTTTCAGAGCCTAGAAACTCCCCAAAACCGTTTTTAACCGAAAAGCATCTCGAGATGTCCTAAAACGCGCATCTGAACATTTTCGTGCACAGGTGCAGTAGATGCGCACGAAAATCCGTCCGGAGCCGTTTCCATCGCCGAACTGCCTGAAGTGTTTTTCAGACCCTAGAAACTCCCCAAAACCGTTTTTAACCGAAAAGCATCTCGAAATGTCCTAAAACGCGCATCAGAACATTTTCGTGTACAGGTGCCGTAGATGCGCACGAAAATCCGCCCGGAGCCGTTTCGAGCACCGAACTGCCTGAAGTGTTTTCCAGACCCTAGAAACTCCCCAAAACCGTTTTTAACCGAAAAGCATCTCGAAATGTCCTAAAACGCGCATCTGAACATTTTCGTGCACAGGTGCCGTAGATGCGCACGAAAATCCGTCCGGAGCCGTTTCCAGCGCCGAACTGCCTGAAGTGTTTTTCAGACCCTAGGAACTCCCCAAAACCGTTTTTAACCGAAAAGCATCTCGAGATGTCCTAAAATGCGCATCTGAACATTTTCGTGCACAGGTGCAGTAGATGCGCACGAAAATCCGTCCGGAGCTGTTTCCAGCGCCGAACTGCCTGAAGTGTTTTTCAGACCCTAGAAACTCCCCAAAACCGTTTTTAACCGAAAAGCATATCGAAATGTCCTAAAACGCGCATCTGAACATTTTCGTGCACAGGTGCCGTAGATGCGCACGAAAATCCGTCCGGAGCCGTTTCGAGAGCCGAACTGCCTGAAGTGTTTTCCAGACCCTAGAAACTCCCCAAAACCGTTTTTAAACGAAAAGCATATCGAAATGTCCTAAAACGCGCATCTGAACATTTTCGTGCACAGGTGCCGTAGATGCGCACGAAAATCCGTCCGGAGCCGTTTCCAGCGCCGAACTGCCTGAAGTGTTTTTCAGACCCTAGAAACTCCCCAAAACCGTTTTTAACCGAAAAGCATCTCGAGATGTCCTAAAACGCGCATCTGAACATTTTCGTGCACAGGTGCAGTAGATGCGCACGAAAATCCGTCCGGAGCCGTTTCCAGCGCCGAACTGCCTGAAGTGTTTTTCAGACCCTAGAAACTCCCCAAAACCGTTTTTAACCGAAAAGCATCTCGAAATGTCCTAAAACGCGCATCTGAACATTTTCGTGCACAGGTGCCGTAGATGCGCACGAAAATATGCCCGGAGCCGTTTCGAGCACCGAACTGCCTGAAGTGTTTTCCATACCCTAGAAACTCCCCAAAACCGTTTTTAACCGAAAAGCATCTCGAAATGTCCTAAAACGCGCATCTGAACATTTTCGTGCACAGGTGCCGTAGATGCGCACGAAAATCCGTCCGGAGCCGTTTCGAGCACCGAACTGCCTGAAGTGTTTTCCAGACCCTAGAAACTCCCCAAAACCGTTTTTAACCGAGAAGCATCTCGAAATGTCCTAAAACGCGCATCTGAACATTTTCGTGCACAGGTGCCGTCGATGCGCACGAAAACCCGTCCTGAGCCGTTTCGAGCACCGAACTGCCTGAAGCGTTTTCCAGACCCTAGAAACTCCCCAAAACCGTTTTTAACCGAGAAGCATCTCGAAATGTCCTAAAACGCGCATCTGAACATTTTCGTGCACAGGTGCCGTAGATGCGCACGAAAACCCGTCCGGAGCCGTTTCCTGCGCCGAACTGCCTGAAGCGTTTTCCAGACCCTAGAAACTCCCCAAAACCGTTTTTAACCGAAAAGCATCTCGAAATGTCCTAAAACGCGCATCTGAACATTTTCGTGCACAGGTGCCGTAGATGCGCACGAAAATCCGTCCGGAGCCGTTTCGAGCGCCGAACTGCCTGAAGTGTTTTCCAGACCCTAGAAACTCCCCAAAACCGTTTTTAACCGAGAAGCATCTCGAAATGTCCTAAAACGCGCATCTGAACATTTTCGTGCACAGGTGCCGTAGATGCGCACGAAAATCCGTCCGGAGCCGTTTCGAGCACCGAACTGCCTGAAGTGTTTTCCAGACCCTAGAAACTCCCCAAAACCGTTTTTAACCGAAAAGCATCTCGAAATGTCCTAAAACGCGCATCTGAACATTTTCGTGCACAGGTGCCGTAGATGCGCACGAAAATCCGTCCGGAGCCGTTTCGAGCACCGAACTGCCTGAAGTGTTTTCCAGACCCTAGAAACTCCCCAAAACCGTTTTTAACCGAAAAGCATCTCGAAATGTCCTAAAACGCGCATCTGAACATTTTCGTGCACAGGTGCCGTCGATGCGCACGAAAACCCGTCCGGAGCCGTTTCCAGCGCCGAACTGCCTGAAGTGTTTTCTAGACCCTAGAAACTCCCCAAAACCGTTTTTAACCGAAAAGCATCTCGAAATGTCCTAAAACGCGCATCTGAACATTTTCGTGCACAGGTGCCGTAGATGCGCACGAAAATCCGTCCGGAGCCGTTTCGAGCACCGAACTGCCTGAAGTGTTTTCCAGACCCTAGAAACTCCCCATAACCGTTTTAACCGAAAAGCATCTCGAAATGTCCTAAAACGCGCATCTGAACATTTTCGTGCACAGGTGCCGTAGATGCGCACGAAAATCGATCCGGAGCCGTTTCCAGCGCCGAACTGCCTGAAGCGTTTTCCCGACCCTAGAAACTCCCCAAAACCGTTTTTAACCGAAAAGCATCTCGAAATGTCCTAAAACGCGCATCTGAACATTTTCGTGCACAGGTGCCGTAGATGCGCACGAAAATCGATCCGGAGCCGTTTCCAGCGCCGAACTGCCTGAAGCGTTTTCCAGACCCTAGAAACTCCCCAAAACCGTTTTTAACCGAGAAGCATCTCGAAATGTCCTAAAACGCGCATCTGAACATTTTCGTGCACAGGTGCCGTAGATGCGCACGAAAATCCGCCCGGAGCCGTTTCGAGCACCGAACTGCCTGAAGTGTTTTCCATACCCTAGAAACTCCCCAAAACCGTTTTTAACCGAAAAGCATCTCGAAATGTCCTAAAACGCGCATCTGAACATTTTCGTGCACAGGTGCCGTAGATGCGCACGAAAATCCGTCCGGAGCCGTTTCGAGCACCGAACTGCCTGAAGTGTTTTCCAGACCCTAGAAACTCCCCAAAACCGTTTTTAACCGAGAAGCATCTCGAAATGTCCTAAAACGCGCATCTGAACATTTTCGTGCACAGGTGCCGTCGATGCGCACGAAAACCCGTCCGGAGCCGTTTCGAGCACCGAACTGCCTGAAGCGTTTTCCAGACCCTAGAAACTCCCCAAAACCGTTTTTAACCGAGAAGCATCTCGAAATGTCCTAAAACGCGCATCTGAACATTTTCGTGCACAGGTGCCGTAGATGCGCACGAAAATCCGTCCGGAGCCGTTTCGAGCGCCGAACTGCCTGAAGCGTTTTCCAGACCCTAGAAACTCCCCAAAACCGTTTTTAACCGAAAAGCATCTCGAAATGTCCTAAAACGCGCATCTGAACATTTTCGTGCACAGGTGCCGTAGATGCGCACGAAAACCCGTCCGGAGCCGTTTCCAGCGCCGAACTGCCTGAAGCGTTTTCCAGACCCTAGAAACTCCCCAAAACCGTTTTTAACCGAAAAGCATCTCGAAATGTCCTAAAACGCGCATCTGAACATTTTCGTGCACAGGTGCCGTAGATGAGCACGAAAATCTGCCCGGAGCCGTTTCCTGCGCCGAACTGCCTGAAGCGTTTTCCAGACCCTAGAAACTCCCCAAAACCGTTTTTAACCGAGAAGCATCTCGAAATGTCCTAAAACGCGCATCTGAACATTTTCGTGCACAGGTGCCGTAGATGCGCACGAAAATCCGTCCGGAGCCGTTTCCAGCGCCGAACTGCCTGAAGTGTTTTCCGGACCCTAGAAACTCCCCAAAACCGTTTTTAACCGAAAAGCATCTCGAAATGTCCTAAAACGCGCATCTGAACATTTTCGTGCACAGGTACAGTAGATGCGCACGAAAATCGATCCGGAGCCGTTTCCAGCGCCGAACTGCCTGAAGCATTTTCCAGACCCTAGAAACTCCCCAAAACCGTTTTTAACCGAAAAGCATCTCGAAATGTCCTAAAACGCGCATCTGAACATTTTCGTGCACAGGTGCCGTAGATGCGCACGAAAATCGATCCGGAGCCGTTTCCAGCGCCGAACTGCCTGAAGCATTTTCCAGACCCTAGAAACTCCCCAAAACCGTTTTTAACCGAAAAGCATCTCGAAATGTCCTAAAACGCGCATCTGAACATTTTCGTGCACAGGTGCCGTAGATGCGCACGAAAATCGATCCGGAGCCGTTTCCAGCGCCGAACTGCCTGAAGTGTTTTCCGGACCCTAGAAACTCCCCAAAACCGTTTTTAACCGAAAAGCATCTCGAAATGTCCTAAAACGCGCATCTGAACATTTTCGTGCACAGGTGCCGTAGATGCGCACGAAAATCCGTCCGGAGCTGTTTCGAGCGCCGAACTGCCTGAAGTGTTTTCCAGACCCTAGAAACTGCCGAAAACCGTTTTTAACCGAAAAGCATCTCGAAATGTCCTAAAACGCGCATCTGAACATTTTCGTGCACAGGTGCCGTAGATGCGCACGAAAATCCGTCCGGAGCCGTTTCGAGCACCGAACTGCCTGAAGTGTTTTCCAGACCCTAGAAACTCCCTAAAACCGTTTTTAACCGAAAAGCATCTCGAGATGTCCTAAAACGCGCATCTGAACATTTTCGTGCACAGGTGTAGTAGATGCGCACGAAAATCCGTCCGGAGCCGTTTCCAGCGCCGAACTGCCTGAAGTGTTTTCCAGACCCTAGAAACTCCCCAAAACCGTTTTTAACCGAAAAGCAACTCGAAATGTCCTAAAACGCGCATCTGAACATTTTCGTGCACAGGTGCCGTAGATGCGCACGAAAATCCGTCCGGAGCCGTTTCCAGCGCCGAACTGCCTGAAGTGTTTTTCAGAGCCTAGAAACTCCCCAAAACCGTTTTTAACCGAAAAGCATCTCGAGATGTCCTAAAACGCGCATCTGAACATTTTCGTGCACAGGTGCAGTAGATGCGCACGAAAATCCGTCCGGAGCCGTTTCCATCGCCGAACTGCCTGAAGTGTTTTTCAGACCCTAGAAACTCCCCAAAACCGTTTTTAACCGAAAAGCATCTCGAAATGTCCTAAAACGCGCATCAGAACATTTTCGTGTACAGGTGCCGTAGATGCGCACGAAAATCCGCCCGGAGCCGTTTCGAGCACCGAACTGCCTGAAGTGTTTTCCAGACCCTAGAAACTCCCAAAAACCGTTTTTAACCGAAAAGCATCTCGAAATGTCCTAAAACGCGCATCTGAACATTTTCGTGCACAGGTGCCGTAGATGCGCACGAAAATCCGTCCGGAGCCGTTTCGAGCACCGAACTGCCTGAAGTGTTTTCCAGACCCTAGAAACTCCCCAAAACCGTTTTTAACCGAAAAGCATCTCGAAATGTCCTAAAACGCGCATCAGAACATTTTCGTGCACAGGTGCCGTAGATGCGTACGAAAATCCGCCCGGAGCCGTTTCGAGCACCGAACTGCCTGAAGTGTTTTCCAGACCCTAGAAACTCCCCAAAACCGTTTTTAACCGAAAAGCATCTCGAAATGTCCTAAAACGCGCATCTGAACATTTTCGTGCACAGGTGCCGTAGATGCGCACGAAAATCCGTCCGGAGCCGTTTCGAGCACCGAACTGCCTGAAGTGTTTTCCAGACCCTAGAAACTCCCCAAAACCGTTTTTAACCGAAAAGCATCTCGAAATGTCCAAAAACGCGCATCTGAACATTTTCGTGCACAGGTGCCGTAGATGCGCACGAAAATCCGTCCGGAGCCGTTTCGAGAGCCGAACTGCCTGAAGTGTTTTCCAGACCCTAGAAACTCCCCAAAACCGTTTTTAACCGAAAAGCATCTCGAAATGTCCTAAAACGCGCATCTGAACATTTTCGTGCACGGGTGCCGTAGATGCGCACGAAAATCCGTCCGGAGCCGTTTCGAGAGCCGAACTGCCTGAAGTGTTTTCCAGACCCTAGAAACTCCCCAAAACCGTTTTTAACCGAAAAGCATATCGAAATGTCCTAAAACGCGCATCTGAACATTTTCGTGCACAGGTGCCGTAGATGCGCACGAAAATCCGTCCGGAGCCGTTTCCAGCGCCGAACTGCCTGAAGTGTTTTTCAGACCCTAGAAACTCCCCAAAACCGTTTTTAACCGAAAAGCATATCGAAATGTCCTAAAACGCGCATCTGAACATTTTCGTGCACAGGTGCCGTAGATGCGCACGAAAATCCGTCCGGAGCCGTTTCGAGTGCCGAACTGCCTGAAGTGTTTTCCAGACCCTAGAAACTCCCCAAAACCGTTTTTAACCGAGAAGCATCTCGAAATGTCTTAAAACGCGCATCTGAACATTTTCGTGCATAGGTGCCGTAGATGCGCACGAAAACCCGTCCGGAGCCGTTTCCAGCGCCGAACTGCCTGAAGCGTTTTCCAGACCCTAGAAACTCCCCAAAACCGTTTTTAACCGAAAAGCATCTCGAAATGTCCTAAAACGCGCATCTGAACATTTTCGTGCACAGGTGCCGTAGATGCGCACGAAAATCTGCCCGGAGCCGTTTCCTGCGCCGAACTGCCTGAAGCGTTTTCCAGACCCTAGAAACTCCCCAAAACCGTTTTTAACCGAGAAGCATCTCGAAATGTCCTAAAACGCGCATCTGAACATTTTCGTGCACAGGTGCCGTAGATGCGCACGAAAATCCGTCCGGAGCCGTTTCCAGCGCCGAACTGCCTGAAGTGTTTTCCGGACCCTAGAAACTCCCCAAAACCGTTTTTAACCGATAAGCATCTCGAAATGTCCTAAAACGCGCATCTGAACATTTTCGTGCACAGGTACAGTAGATGCGCACGAAAATCGATCCGGAGCCGTTTCCAGCGCCGAACTGCCTGAAGCATTTTCCAGACCCTAGAAACTCCCCAAAACCGTTTTTAACCGAAAAGCATCTCGAAATGTCCTAAAACGCGCATCTGAACATTTTCGTGCACAGGTGCCGTAGATGCGCACGAAAATCCGTCCGGAGCCGTTTCGAGCACCGAACTGCCTGAAGTGTTTTCCAGACCCTAGAAACTCCCCAAAACCGTTTTTAACCGAAAAGCATCTCGAAATGTCCTAAAACGCGCATCTGAACATTTTCGTGCACAGGTGCCGTAGATGCGCACGAAAATCCGTCCGGAGCCGTTTCGAGCACCGAACTGCCTGAAGTGTTTTCCAGACCCTAGAAACTCCCCAAAACCGTTTTTAACCGAGAAGCATCTCGAAATGTCCTAAAACGCGCATCTGAACATTTTCGTGCACAGGTGCCGTAGATGCGCACGAAAACCCGTCCGGAGCCGTTTCCTGCGCCGAACTGCCTGAAGCGTTTTCCAGACCCTAGAAACTCCCCAAAACCGTTTTTAACCGAAAAGCATCTCGAAATGTCCTAAAACGCGCATCTGAACATTTTCGTGCACAGGTGCCGTAGATGCGCACGAAAATCCGTCCGGAGCCGTTTCGAGTGCCGAACTGCCTGAAGTGTTTTCCAGACCCTAGAAACTCCCCAAAACCGTTTTTAACCGAGAAGCATCTCGAAATGTCTTAAAACGCGCATCTGAACATTTTCGTGCATAGGTGCCGTAGATGCGCACGAAAACCCGTCCGGAGCCGTTTCCAGCGCCGAACTGCCTGAAGCGTTTTCCAGACCCTAGAAACTCCCCAAAACCGTTTTTAACCGAAAAGCATCTCGAAATGTCCTAAAACGCGCATCTGAACATTTTCGTGCACAGGTGCCGTAGATGCGCACGAAAATCTGCCCGGAGCCGTTTCCTGCGCCGAACTGCCTGAAGCGTTTTCCAGACCCTAGAAACTCCCCAAAACCGTTTTTAACCGAGAAGCATCTCGAAATGTCCTAAAACGCGCATCTGAACATTTTCGTGCACAGGTGCCGTAGATGCGCACGAAAATCCGTCCGGAGCCGTTTCCAGCGCCGAACTGCCTGAAGTGTTTTCCGGACCCTAGAAACTCCCCAAAACCGTTTTTAACCGATAAGCATCTCGAAATGTCCTAAAACGCGCATCTGAACATTTTCGTGCACAGGTACAGTAGATGCGCACGAAAATCGATCCGGAGCCGTTTCCAGCGCCGAACTGCCTGAAGCATTTTCCAGACCCTAGAAACTCCCCAAAACCGTTTTTAACCGAAAAGCATCTCGAAATGTCCTAAAACGCGCATCTGAACATTTTCGTGCACAGGTGCCGTAGATGCGCACGAAAATCCGTCCGGAGCCGTTTCGAGCACCGAACTGCCTGAAGTGTTTTCCAGACCCTAGAAACTCCCCAAAACCGTTTTTAACCGAAAAGCATCTCGAAATGTCCTAAAACGCGCATCTGAACATTTTCGTGCACAGGTGCCGTAGATGCGCACGAAAATCCGTCCGGAGCCGTTTCGAGCACCGAACTGCCTGAAGTGTTTTCCAGACCCTAGAAACTCCCCAAAACCGTTTTTAACCGAAAAGCATCTCGAAATGTCCTAAAACGCGCATCTGAACATTTTCGTGCACAGGTGCCGTCGATGCGCACGAAAACCCGTCCGGAGCCGTTTCCAGCGCCGAACTGCCTGAAGTGTTTTCTAGACCCTAGAAACTCCCCAAAACCGTTTTTAACCGAAAAGCATCTCGAAATGTCCTAAAACGCGCATCTGAACATTTTCGTGCACAGGTGCCGTAGATGCGCACGAAAATCCGTCCGGAGCCGTTTCGAGCACCGAACTGCCTGAAGTGTTTTCCAGACCCTAGAAACTCCCCAAAACCGTTTTAACCGAAAAGCATCTCGAAATGTCCTAAAACGCGCATCTGAACATTTTCGTGCACAGGTGCCGTAGATGCGCACGAAAATCGATCCGGAGCCGTTTCCAGCGCCGAACTGCCTGAAGCGTTTTCCCGACCCTAGAAACTCCCCAAAACCGTTTTTAACCGAAAAGCATCTCGAAATGTCCTAAAACGCGCATCTGAACATTTTCGTGCACAGGTGCCGTAGATGCGCACGAAAATCGATCCGGAGCCGTTTCCAGCGCCGAACTGCCTGAAGCGTTTTCCAGACCCTAGAAACTCCCCAAAACCGTTTTTAACCGAGAAGCATCTCGAAATGTCCTAAAACGCGCATCTGAACATTTTCGTGCACAGGTGCCGTAGATGCGCACGAAAATCCGCCCGGAGCCGTTTCGAGCACCGAACTGCCTGAAGTGTTTTCCATACCCTAGAAACTCCCCAAAACCGTTTTTAACCGAAAAGCATCTCGAAATGTCCTAAAACGCGCATCTGAACATTTTCGTGCACAGGTGCCGTAGATGCGCACGAAAATCCGTCCGGAGCCGTTTCGAGCACCGAACTGCCTGAAGTGTTTTCCAGACCCTAGAAACTCCCCAAAACCGTTTTTAACCGAGAAGCATCTCGAAATGTCCTAAAACGCGCATCTGAACATTTTCGTGCACAGGTGCCGTCGATGCGCACGAAAACCCGTCCGGAGCCGTTTCGAGCACCGAACTGCCTGAAGCGTTTTCCAGACCCTAGAAACTCCCCAAAACCGTTTTTAACCGAGAAGCATCTCGAAATGTCCTAAAACGCGCATCTGAACATTTTCGTGCACAGGTGCCGTAGATGCGCACGAAAATCCGTCCGGAGCCGTTTCGAGCGCCGAACTGCCTGAAGCGTTTTCCAGACCCTAGAAACTCCCCAAAACCGTTTTTAACCGAAAAGCATCTCGAAATGTCCTAAAACGCGCATCTGAACATTTTCGTGCACAGGTGCCGTAGATGCGCACGAAAACCCGTCCGGAGCCGTTTCCAGCGCCGAACTGCCTGAAGCGTTTTCCAGACCCTAGAAACTCCCCAAAACCGTTTTTAACCGAAAAGCATCTCGAAATGTCCTAAAACGCGCATCTGAACATTTTCGTGCACAGGTGCCGTAGATGAGCACGAAAATCTGCCCGGAGCCGTTTCCTGCGCCGAACTGCCTGAAGCGTTTTCCAGACCCTAGAAACTCCCCAAAACCGTTTTTAACCGAGAAGCATCTCGAAATGTCCTAAAACGCGCATCTGAACATTTTCGTGCACAGGTGCCGTAGATGCGCACGAAAATCCGTCCGGAGCCGTTTCCAGCGCCGAACTGCCTGAAGTGTTTTCCGGACCCTAGAAACTCCCCAAAACCGTTTTTAACCGAAAAGCATCTCGAAATGTCCTAAAACGCGCATCTGAACATTTTCGTGCACAGGTACAGTAGATGCGCACGAAAATCGATCCGGAGCCGTTTCCAGCGCCGAACTGCCTGAAGCATTTTCCAGACCCTAGAAACTCCCCAAAACCGTTTTTAACCGAAAAGCATCTCGAAATGTCCTAAAACGCGCATCTGAACATTTTCGTGCACAGGTGCCGTAGATGCGCACGAAAATCGATCCGGAGCCGTTTCCAGCGCCGAACTGCCTGAAGCATTTTCCAGACCCTAGAAACTCCCCAAAACCGTTTTTAACCGAAAAGCATCTCGAAATGTCCTAAAACGCGCATCTGAACATTTTCGTGCACAGGTGCCGTAGATGCGCACGAAAATCGATCCGGAGCCGTTTCCAGCGCCGAACTGCCTGAAGTGTTTTCCGGACCCTAGAAACTCCCCAAAACCGTTTTTAACCGAAAAGCATCTCGAAATGTCCTAAAACGCGCATCTGAACATTTTCGTGCACAGGTGCCGTAGATGCGCACGAAAATCCGTCCGGAGCTGTTTCGAGCGCCGAACTGCCTGAAGTGTTTTCCAGACCCTAGAAACTGCCGAAAACCGTTTTTAACCGAAAAGCATCTCGAAATGTCCTAAAACGCGCATCTGAACATTTTCGTGCACAGGTGCCGTAGATGCGCACGAAAATCCGTCCGGAGCCGTTTCGAGCACCGAACTGCCTGAAGTGTTTTCCAGACCCTAGAAACTCCCCAAAACCGTTTTTAACCGAAAAGCATCTCGAGATGTCCTAAAACGCGCATCTGAACATTTTCGTGCACAGGTGTAGTAGATGCGCACGAAAATCCGTCCGGAGCCGTTTCCAGCGCCGAACTGCCTGAAGTGTTTTCCAGACCCTAGAAACTCCCCAAAACCGTTTTTAACCGAAAAGCAACTCGAAATGTCCTAAAACGCGCATCTGAACATTTTCGTGCACAGGTGCCGTAGATGCGCACGAAAATCCGTCCGGAGCCGTTTCCAGCGCCGAACTGCCTGAAGTGTTTTTCAGAGCCTAGAAACTCCCCAAAACCGTTTTTAACCGAAAAGCATCTCGAGATGTCCTAAAACGCGCATCTGAACATTTTCGTGCACAGGTGCAGTAGATGCGCACGAAAATCCGTCCGGAGCCGTTTCCATCGCCGAACTGCCTGAAGTGTTTTTCAGACCCTAGAAACTCCCCAAAACCGTTTTTAACCGAAAAGCATCTCGAAATGTCCTAAAACGCGCATCAGAACATTTTCGTGTACAGGTGCCGTAGATGCGCACGAAAATCCGCCCGGAGCCGTTTCGAGCACCGAACTGCCTGAAGTGTTTTCCAGACCCTAGAAACTCCCAAAAACCGTTTTTAACCGAAAAGCATCTCGAAATGTCCTAAAACGCGCATCTGAACATTTTCGTGCACAGGTGCCGTAGATGCGCACGAAAATCCGTCCGGAGCCGTTTCGAGCACCGAACTGCCTGAAGTGTTTTCCAGACCCTAGAAACTCCCCAAAACCGTTTTTAACCGAAAAGCATCTCGAAATGTCCTAAAACGCGCATCAGAACATTTTCGTGCACAGGTGCCGTAGATGCGTACGAAAATCCGCCCGGAGCCGTTTCGAGCACCGAACTGCCTGAAGTGTTTTCCAGACCCTAGAAACTCCCCAAAACCGTTTTTAACCGAAAAGCATCTCGAAATGTCCTAAAACGCGCATCTGAACATTTTCGTGCACAGGTGCCGTAGATGCGCACGAAAATCCGTCCGGAGCCGTTTCGAGCACCGAACTGCCTGAAGTGTTTTCCAGACCCTAGAAACTCCCCAAAACCGTTTTTAACCGAAAAGCATCTCGAAATGTCCAAAAACGCGCATCTGAACATTTTCGTGCACAGGTGCCGTAGATGCGCACGAAAATCCGTCCGGAGCCGTTTCGAGAGCCGAACTGCCTGAAGTGTTTTCCAGACCCTAGAAACTCCCCAAAACCGTTTTTAACCGAAAAGCATCTCGAAATGTCCTAAAACGCGCATCTGAACATTTTCGTGCACGGGTGCCGTAGATGCGCACGAAAATCCGTCCGGAGCCGTTTCGAGAGCCGAACTGCCTGAAGTGTTTTCCAGACCCTAGAAACTCCCCAAAACCGTTTTTAACCGAAAAGCATATCGAAATGTCCTAAAACGCGCATCTGAACATTTTCGTGCACAGGTGCCGTAGATGCGCACGAAAATCCGTCCGGAGCCGTTTCCAGCGCCGAACTGCCTGAAGTGTTTTTCAAACCCTAGAAACTCCCCAAAACCGTTTTTAACCGAAAAGCATATCGAAATGTCCTAAAACGCGCATCTGAACATTTTCGTGCACAGGTGCCGTAGATGCGCACGAAAATCCGTCCGGAGCCGTTTCCAGCGCCGAACTGCCTGAAGTGTTTTCCAGACCCTAGAAACTCCCCAAAACCGTTTTTAACCGAGAAGCATCTCGAAATGTCCTAAAACGCGCATCTGAACATTTTCGTGCACAGGTGCCGTAGATGCGCACGAAAACCCGTCCGGAGCCGTTTCCTGCGCCGAACTGCCTGAAGCGTTTTCCAGACCCTAGAAACTCCCCAAAACCGTTTTTAACCGAAAAGCATCTCGAAATGTCCTAAAACGCGCATCTGAACATTTTCGTGCACAGGTGCCGTAGATGCGCACGAAAATCCGTCCGGAGCCGTTTCGAGTGCCGAACTGCCTGAAGTGTTTTCCAGACCCTAGAAACTCCCCAAAACCGTTTTTAACCGAGAAGCATCTCGAAATGTCTTAAAACGCGCATCTGAACATTTTCGTGCATAGGTGCCGTAGATGCGCACGAAAACCCGTCCGGAGCCGTTTCCAGCGCCGAACTGCCTGAAGCGTTTTCCAGACCCTAGAAACTCCCCAAAACCGTTTTTAACCGAAAAGCATCTCGAAATGTCCTAAAACGCGCATCTGAACATTTTCGTGCACAGGTGCCGTAGATGCGCACGAAAATCTGCCCGGAGCCGTTTCCTGCGCCGAACTGCCTGAAGCGTTTTCCAGACCCTAGAAACTCCCCAAAACCGTTTTTAACCGAGAAGCATCTCGAAATGTCCTAAAACGCGCATCTGAACATTTTCGTGCACAGGTGCCGTAGATGCGCACGAAAATCCGTCCGGAGCCGTTTCCAGCGCCGAACTGCCTGAAGTGTTTTCCGGACCCTAGAAACTCCCCAAAACCGTTTTTAACCGATAAGCATCTCGAAATGTCCTAAAACGCGCATCTGAACATTTTCGTGCACAGGTACAGTAGATGCGCACGAAAATCGATCCGGAGCCGTTTCCAGCGCCGAACTGCCTGAAGCATTTTCCAGACCCTAGAAACTCCCCAAAACCGTTTTTAACCGAAAAGCATCTCGAAATGTCCTAAAACGCGCATCTGAACATTTTCGTGCACAGGTGCCGTAGATGCGCACGAAAATCGATCCGGAGCCGTTTCCAGCGCCGAACTGCCTGAAGTGTTTTCCGGACCCTAGAAACTCCCCAAAACCGTTTTTAACCGAAAAGCATCTCGAAATGTCCTAAAACGCGCATCTGAACATTTTCGTGCACAGGTGCCGTAGATGCGCACGAAAATCCGTCCGGAGCTGTTTCGAGCGCCGAACTGCCTGAAGTGTTTTCCAGACCCTAGAAACTGCCGAAAACCGTTTTTAACCGAAAAGCATCTCGAAATGTCCTAAAACGCGCATCTGAACATTTTCGTGCACAGGTGCCGTAGATGCGCACGAAAATCCGTCCGGAGCCGTTTCCAGCGCCGAACTGCCTGAAGTGTTTTCCAGACCCTAGAAACTCCCCAAAACCGTTTTTAACCGAAAAGCATCTCGAAATGTCCTAAAACGCGCATCTGAACATTTTCGTGCACAGGTGCCGTAGAAGCGCACGAAAATCCGTCCGGAGCCGTTTCGAGCACCGAACTGCCTGAAGTGTTTTCCAGACCCTAGAAACTCCCCAAAACCGTTTTTAACCGAAAAGCATCTCGAGATGTCCTAAAACGCGCATCTGAACATTTTCGTGCACAGGTGTAGTAGATGCGCACGAAAATCCGTCCGGAGCCGTTTCCAGCGCCGAACTGCCTGAAGTGTTTTCCAGACCCTAGAAACTCCCCAAAACCGTTTTTAACCGAAAAGCAACTCGAAATGTCCTAAAACGCGCATCTGAACATTTTCGTGCACAGGTGCCGTAGATGCGCACGAAAATCCGTCCGGAGCCGTTTCCAGCGCCGAACTGCCTGAAGTGTTTTTCAGAGCCTAGAAACTCCCCAAAACCGTTTTTAACCGAAAAGCATCTCGAGATGTCCTAAAACGCGCATCTGAACATTTTCGTGCACAGGTGCAGTAGATGCGCACGAAAATCCGTCCGGAGCCGTTTCCATCGCCGAACTGCCTGAAGTGTTTTTCAGACCCTAGAAACTCCCCAAAACCGTTTTTAACCGAAAAGCATCTCGAAATGTCCTAAAACGCGCATCAGAACATTTTCGTGTACAGGTGCCGTAGATGCGCACGAAAATCCGCCCGGAGCCGTTTCGAGCACCGAACTGCCTGAAGTGTTTTCCAGACCCTAGAAACTCCCAAAAACCGTTTTTAACCGAAAAGCATCTCGAAATGTCCTAAAACGCGCATCTGAACATTTTCGTGCACAGGTGCCGTAGATGCGCACGAAAATCCGTCCGGAGCCGTTTCGAGCACCGAACTGCCTGAAGTGTTTTCCAGACCCTAGAAACTCCCCAAAACCGTTTTTAACCGAAAAGCATCTCGAAATGTCCTAAAACGCGCATCAGAACATTTTCGTGCACAGGTGCCGTAGATGCGTACGAAAATCCGCCCGGAGCCGTTTCGAGCACCGAACTGCCTGAAGTGTTTTCCAGACCCTAGAAACTCCCCAAAACCGTTTTTAACCGAAAAGCATCTCGAAATGTCCTAAAACGCGCATCTGAACATTTTCGTGCACAGGTGCCGTAGATGCGCACGAAAATCCGTCCGGAGCCGTTTCGAGCACCGAACTGCCTGAAGTGTTTTCCAGACCCTAGAAACTCCCCAAAACCGTTTTTAACCGAAAAGCATCTCGAAATGTCCAAAAACGCGCATCTGAACATTTTCGTGCACAGGTGCCGTAGATGCGCACGAAAATCCGTCCGGAGCCGTTTCCAGCGCCGAACTGCCTGAAGTGTTTTTCAGACCCTAGAAACTCCCCAAAACCGTTTTTAACCGAAAAGCATATCGAAATGTCCTAAAACGCGCATCTGAACATTTTCGTGCACAGGAGCCGTAGATGCGCACGAAAATCCGTCCGGAGCCGTTTCCAGCGCCGAACTGCCTGAAGTGTTTTCCAGACCCTAGAAACTCCCCAAATCCGTTTTTAACCGAGAAGCATCTCGAAATGTCCTAAAACGCGCATCTGAACATTTTCGTGCACAGGTGCCGTAGATGCGCACGAAAACCCGTCCGGAGCCGTTTCCTGCGCCGAACTGCCTGAAGCGTTTTCCAGACCCTAGAAACTCCCCAAAACCGTTTTTAACCGAAAAGCATCTCGAAATGTCCTAAAACGCGCATCTGAACATTTTCGTGCACAGGTGCCGTAGATGCGCACGAAAATCCGTCCGGAGCCGTTTCGAGCGCCGAACTGCCTGAAGTGTTTTCCAGACCCTAGAAACTCCCCAAAACCGTTTTTAACCGAGAAGCATCTCGAAATGTCCTAAAACGCGCATCTGAACATTTTCGTGCACAGGTGCCGTAGATGCGCACGAAAATCCGTCCGGAGCCGTTTCGAGCACCGAACTGCCTGAAGTGTTTTCCAGACCCTAGAAACTCCCCAAAACCGTTTTTAACCGAAAAGCATCTCGAAATGTCCTAAAACGCGCATCTGAACATTTTCGTGCACAGGTGCCGTAGATGCGCACGAAAATCCGTCCGGAGCCGTTTCGAGAGCCGAACTGCCTGAAGTGTTTTCCAGACCCTAGGAACTCCCCAAAACCGTTTTTAACCGAAAAGCATCTCGAAATGTCCTAAAACGCGCATCTGAACATTTTCGTGCACAGGTGCCGTAGATGCGCACGAAAATCCGTCCGGAGCCGTTTCGAGAGCCGAACTGCCTGAAGTGTTTTCCAGACCCTAGAAACTCCCCAAAACCGTTTTTAACCGAAAAGCATATCGAAATGTCCTAAAACGCGCATCTGAACATTTTCGTGCACAGGTGCCGTAGATGCGCACGAAAATCCGTCCGGAGCCGTTTCCAGCGCCGAACTGCCTGAAGTGTTTTTCAGACCCTAGAAACTCCCCAAAACCGTTTTTAACCGAAAAGCATCTCGAGATGTCCTAAAACGCGCATCTGAACATTTTCGTGCACAGGTGCAGTAGATGCGCACGAAAATCCGTCCGGAGCTGTTTCCAGCGCCGAACTGCCTGAAGTGTTTTTCAGACCCTAGAAACTCCCCAAAACCGTTTTTAACCGAAAAGCATATCGAAATGTCCTAAAACGCGCATCTGAACATTTTCGTGCACAGGTGCCGTAGATGCGCACGAAAATCCGTCCGGAGCAGTTTCGAGAGCCGAACTGCCTGAAGTGTTTTCCAGACCCTAGAAACTCCCCAAAACCGTTTTTAACCGAAAAGCATATCGAAATGTCCTAAAACGCGCATCTGAACATTTTCGTGCACAGGTACCGTAGATGCGCACGAAAATCCGTCCGGAGCCGTTTCCAGCGCCGAACTGCCTGAATTGTTTTTCAGACCCTAGAAACTCCCCAAAACCGTTTTTAACCGAAAAGCATCTCGAGATGTCCTAAAACGCGCATCTGAACATTTTCGTGCACAGGTGCAGTAGATGCGCACGAAAATCCGTCCGGAGCCGTTTCCAGCGCCGAACTGCCTGAAGTGTTTTTCAGACCCTAGAAACTCCCCAAAACCGTTTTTAACCGAAAAGCATCTCGAAATGTCCTAAAACGCGCATCTGAACATTTTCGTGCACAGGTGCCGTAGATGCGCACGAAAATATGCCCGGAGCCGTTTCGAGCACCGAACTGCCTGAAGTGTTTTCCATACCCTAGAAACTCCCCAAAACCGTTTTTAACCGAAAAGCATCTCGAAATGTCCTAAAACGCGCATCTGAACATTTTCGTGCATAGGTGCCGTAGATGCGCACGAAAATCCGTCCGGAGCCGTTTCGAGCACCGAACTGCCTGAAGTGTTTTCCAGACCCTAGAAACTCCCCAAAACCGTTTTTAACCGAGAAGCATCTCGAAATGTCCTAAAACGCGCATCTGAACATTTTCGTGCACAGGTGCCGTCGATGCGCACGAAAACCCGTCCTGAGCCGTTTCGAGCACCGAACTGCCTGAAGCGTTTTCCAGACCCTAGAAACTCCCCAAAACCGTTTTTAACCGAGAAGCATCTCGAAATGTCCTAAAACGCGCATCTGAACATTTTCGTGCACAGGTGCCGTAGATGCGCACGAAAACCCGTCCGGAGCCGTTTCCTGCGCCGAACTGCCTGAAGCGTTTTCCAGACCCTAGAAACTCCCCAAAACCGTTTTTAACCGAAAAGCATCTCGAAATGTCCTAAAACGCGCATCTGAACATTTTCGTGCACAGGTGCCGTAGATGCGCACGAAAATCCGTCCGGAGCCGTTTCGAGCGCCGAACTGCCTGAAGTGTTTTCCAGACCCTAGAAACTCCCCAAAACCGTTTTTAACCGAAAACCATATCGAAATGTCCTAAAACGCGCATCTGAACATTTTCGTGCACAGGTGCCGTAGATGCGCACGAAAATCCGTCCGGAGCCGTTTCGAGAGCCGAACTGCCTGAAGTGTTTTCCAGACCCTAGAAACTCCCCAAAACCGTTTTTAACCGAAAAGCATATAGAAATGTCCTAAAACGCGCATCTGAACATTTTCGTGCACAGGTGCCGTAGATGCGCACGAAAATCCGTCCGGAGCCGTTTCGAGCGCCGAACTGCCTGAAGTGTTTTCCAGACCCTAGAAACTCCCCAAAACCGTTTTTAACCGAAAACCATATCGAAATGTCCTAAAACGCGCATCTGAACATTTTCGTGCACAGGTGCCGTAGATGCGCACGAAAATCCGTCCGGAGCCGTTTCGAGCGCCGAACTGCCTGAAGTGTTTTCCAGACCCTAGAAACTCCCCAAAACCGTTTTTAACCGAAAAGCATATAGAAATGTCCTAAAACGCGCATCTGAACATTTTCGTGCACAGGTGCCGTAGATGCGCACGAAAATCCGTCCAGAGCCGTTTCGAGCACCGAACTGCCTGAAGTGTTTTCCAGACCCTAGAAACTCCCCAAAACCGTTTTTAACCGAAAAGCATCTCGAAATGTCCTAAAACGCGCATCTGAACATTTTCGTGCACAGGTGCCGTCGATGCGCACGAAAACCCGTCCGGAGCCGTTTCGAGCACCGAACTGCCTGAAGCGTTTTCCAGACCCTAGAAACTCCCCAAAACCGTTTTTAACCGAAAAGCATATCGAAATGTCCTAAAACGCGCATCTGAACATTTTCGTGCACAGGTGCCGTAGATGCGCACGAAAATCCGTCCGGAGCCGTTTCCAGCGCCGAACTGCCTGAAGTGTTTTTCAGACCCTAGAAACTCCCCAAAACCGTTTTTAACCGAAAAGCATCTCGAGATGTCCTAAAACGCGCATCTGAACATTTTCGTGCACAGGTGCAGTAGATGCGCACGAAAATCCGTCCGGAGCTGTTTCCAGCGCCGAACTGCCTGAAGTGTTTTTCAGACCCTAGAAACTCCCCAAAACCGTTTTTAACCGAAAAGCATATCGAAATGTCCTAAAACGCGCATCTGAACATTTTCGTGCACAGGTGCCGTAGATGCGCACGAAAATCCGTCCGGAGCCGTTTCGAGAGCCGAACTGCCTGAAGTGTTTTCCAGACCCTAGAAACTCCCCAAAACCGTTTTTAACCGAAAAGCATATCGAAATGTCCTAAAACGCGCATCTGAACATTTTCGTGCACAGGTGCCGTAGATGCGCACGAAAATCCGTCCGGAGCCGTTTCCAGCGCCGAACTGCCTGAAGTGTTTTTCAGACCCTAGAAACTCCCCAAAACCGTTTTTAACCGAAAAGCATCTCGAGATGTCCTAAAACGCGCATCTGAACATTTTCGTGCACAGGTGCAGTAGATGCGCACGAAAATCCGTCCGGAGCCGTTTCCAGCGCCGAACTGCCTGAAGTGTTTTTCAGACCCTAGAAACTCCCCAAAACCGTTTTTAACCGAAAAGCATCTCGAAATGTCCTAAAACGCGCATCTGAACATTTTCGTGCACAGGTGCCGTAGATGCGCACGAAAATATGCCCGGAGCCGTTTCGAGCACCGAACTGCCTGAAGTGTTTTCCATACCCTAGAAACTCCCCAAAACCGTTTTTAACTGAAAAGCATCTCGAAATGTCCTAAAACGCGCATCTGAACATTTTCGTGCACAGGTGCCGTAGATGCGCACGAAAATCCGTCCGGAGCCGTTTCGAGCACCGAACTGCCTGAAGTGTTTTCCAGACCCTAGAAACTCCCCAAAACCGTTTTTAACCGAGAAGCATCTCGAAATGTCCTAAAACGCGCATCTGAACATTTTCGTGCACAGGTGCCGTCGATGCGCACGAAAACCCGTCCTGAGCCGTTTCGAGCACCGAACTGCCTGAAGCGTTTTCCAGACCCTAGAAACTCCCCAAAACCGTTTTTAACCGAGAAGCATCTCGAAATGTCCTAAAACGCGCATCTGAACATTTTCGTGCACAGGTGCCGTAGATGCGCACGAAAACCCGTCCGGAGCCGTTTCCTGCGCCGAACTGCCTGAAGCGTTTTCCAGACCCTAGAAACTCCCCAAAACCGTTTTTAACCGAAAAGCATCTCGAAATGTCCTAAAACGCGCATCTGAACATTTTCGTGCACAGGTGCCGTAGATGCGCACGAAAATCCGTCCGGAGCCGTTTCGAGCGCCGAACTGCCTGAAGTGTTTTCCAGACCCTAGAAACTCCCCAAAACCGTTTTTAACCGAGAAGCATCTCGAAATGTCCTAAAACGCGCATCTGAACATTTTCGTGCACAGGTGCCGTAGATGCGCACGAAAATCCGTCCGGAGCCGTTTCGAGCACCGAACTGCCTGAAGTGTTTTCCAGACCCTAGAAACTCCCCAAAACCGTTTTTAACCGAAAAGCATCTCGAAATGTCCTAAAACGCGCATCTGAACATTTTCGTGGACAGGTGCCGTAGATGCGCACGAAAATCCGTCCGGAGCCGTTTCGAGCACCGAACTGCCTGAAGTGTTTTCCAGACCCTAGAAACTCCCCAAAACCGTTTTTAACCGAAAAGCATCTCGAAATGTCCTAAAACGCGCATCTGAACATTTTCGTGCACAGGTGCCGTCGATGCGCACGAAAACCCGTCCGGAGCCGTTTCCAGCGCCGAACTGCCTGAAGTGTTTTCCAGACCCTAGAAACTCCCCAAAACCGTTTTTAACCGAAAAGCATCTCGAAATGTCCTAAAACGCGCATCTGAACATTTTCGTGCACAGGTGCCGTAGATGCGCACGAAAATCGATCCGGAGCCGTTTCCAGCGCCGAACTGCCTGAAGCGTTTTCCAGACCCTAGAAACTCCCCAAAACCGTTTTTAACCGAAAAGCATCTCGAAATGTCCTAAAACGCGCATCTGAACATTTTCGTGCACAGGTGCCGTAGATGCGCACGAAAATCCGTCCGGAGCCGTTTCGAGCGCCGAACTGCCTGAAGTGTTTTCCAGACCCTAGAAACTCCCCAAAACCCTTTTTAACCGAGAAGCATCTCGAAATGTCCTAAAACGCGCATCTGAACATTTTCGTGCACAGGTGCCGTAGATGCGCACGAAAATCCGTCCGGAGCCGTTTCGAGCACCGAACTGCCTGAAGTGTTTTCCAGACCCTAGAAACTCCCCAAAACCGTTTTTAACCGAAAAGCATCTCGAGATGTCCTAAAACGCGCATCTGAACATTTTCGTGCACAGGTGCCGTAGATGCGCACGAAAATCCGTCCGGAGCCGTTTCGAGCGCCTAACTGCCTGAAGTGTTTTCCAGACCCTAGAAACTCCCCAAAACCGTTTTTAACCGAGAAGCATCTCGAAATGTCCTAAAACGCGCATCTGAACATTTTCGTGCACAGGTGCCGTAGATGCGCACGAAAATCCGTCCGGAGCCGTTTCGAGCACCGAACTGCCTGAAGTGTTTTCCAGACCCTAGAAACTCCCCAAAACCGTTTTTAACCGAAAAGCATCTCGAAATGTCCTAAAACGCGCATCTGAACATTTTCGTGGACAGGTGCCGTAGATGCGCACGAAAATCCGTCCGGAGCCGTTTCGAGCACCGAACTGCCTGAAGTGTTTTCCAGACCCTAGAAACTCCCCAAAACCGTTTTTAACCGAAAAGCATCTCGAAATGTCCTAAAACGCGCATCTGAACATTTTCGTGCACAGGTGCCGTCGATGCGCACGAAAACCCGTCCGGAGCCGTTTCCAGCGCCGAACTGCCTGAAGTGTTTTCCAGACCCTAGAAACTCCCCAAAACCGTTTTTAACCGAAAAGCATCTCGAAATGTCCTAAAACGCGCATCTGAACATTTTCGTGCACAGGTGCCGTAGATGCGCACGAAAATCGATCCGGAGCCGTTTCCAGCGCCGAACTGCCTGAAGCGTTTTCCAGACCCTAGAAACTCCCCAAAACCGTTTTTAACCGAGAAGCATCTCGAAATGTCCTAAAACGCGCATCTGAACATTTTCGTGCACAGGTGCCGTAGATGCGCACGAAAATCCGCCCGGAGCCGTTTCGAGCACCGAACTGCCTGAAGTGTTTTCCATACCCTAGAAACTCCCCAAAACCGTTTTTAACCGAAAAGCATCTCGAAATGTCCTAAAACGCGCATCTGAACATTTTCGTGCACAGGTGCCGTAGATGCGCACGAAAATCCGTCCGGAGCCGTTTCGAGCACCGAACTGCCTGAAGTGTTTTCCAGACCCTAGAAACTCCCCAAAACCGTTTTTAACCGAGAAGCATCTCGAAATGTCCTAAAACGCGCATCTGAACATTTTCGTGCACAGGTGCCGTAGATGCGCACGAAAACCCGTCCGGAGCCGTTTCCTGCGCCGAACTGCCTGAAGCGTTTTCCAGACCCTAGAAACTCCCCAAAACCGTTTTTAACCGAAAAGCATCTCGAAATGTCCTAAAACGCGCATCTGAACATTTTCGTGCACAGGTGCCGTAGATGCGCACGAAAATCCGTCCGGAGCCGTTTCGAGCGCCGAACTGCCTGAAGTGTTTTCCAGACCCTAGAAACTCCCCAAAACCCTTTTTAACCGAGAAGCATCTCGAAATGTCCTAAAACGCGCATCTGAACATTTTCGTGCACAGGTGCCGTAGATGCGCACGAAAATCCGTCCGGAGCCGTTTCGAGCACCGAACTGCCTGAAGTGTTTTCCAGACCCTAGAAACTCCCCAAAACCGTTTTTAACCGAAAAGCATCTCGAGATGTCCTAAAACGCGCATCTGAACATTTTCGTGCACAGGTGCCGTAGATGCGCACGAAAATCCGTCCGAAGCCGTTTCGAGCAGCGAACTGCCTGAAGTGTTTTCTAGACCCTAGAAACTCCCCAAAACCGTTTTTAACCGAAAAGCATCTCGAAATGTCCTAAAACGCGCATCTGAACATTTTCGTGCACAGGTGCCGTCGATGCGCACGAAAACCCGTCCGGAGCCGTTTCCAGCGCCGAACTGCCTGAAGTGTTTTCCAGACCCTAGAAACTCCCCAAAACCGTTTTTAACCGAAAAGCATCTCGAAATGTCCTAAAACGCGCATCTGAACATTTTCGTGCACAGGTGCCGTAGATGCGCACGAAAATCCGTCCGGAGCCGTTTCGAGCACCGAACTGCCTGAAGTGTTTTCCAGACCCTAGAAACTCCCCAAAACCGTTTTTAACCGAGAAGCATCTCGAAATGTCCTAAAACGCGCATCTGAACATTTTCGTGCACAGGTGCCGTCGATGCGCACGAAAACCCGTCCTGAGCCGTTTCGAGCACCGAACTGCCTGAAGCGTTTTCCAGACCCTAGAAACTCCCCAAAACCGTTTTTAACCGAGAAGCATCTCGAAATGTCCTAAAACGCGCATCTGAACATTTTCGTGCACAGGTGCCGTAGATGCGCACGAAAACCCGTCCGGAGCCGTTTCCTGCGCCGAACTGCCTGAAGCGTTTTCCAGACCCTAGAAACTCCCCAAAACCGTTTTTAACCGAAAAGCATCTCGAAATGTCCTAAAACGCGCATCTGAACATTTTCGTGCACAGGTACCGTAGATGCGCACGAAAATCCGTCCGGAGCCGTTTCGAGCGCCGAACTGCCTGAAGTGTTTTCCAGACCCTAGAAACTCCCCAAAACCGTTTTTAACCGAGAAGCATCTCGAAATGTCCTAAAACGCGCATCTGAACATTTTCGTGCACAGGTGCCGTAGATGCGCACGAAAATCCGTCCGGAGCCGTTT
This sequence comes from Umbellularia californica, assembly GCA_028538565.1. Classification (NCBI taxonomy): domain Eukaryota; kingdom Viridiplantae; phylum Streptophyta; class Magnoliopsida; order Laurales; family Lauraceae; genus Umbellularia; species Umbellularia californica. Next base: position 52,671,782 of record JAPQWN010000006.1, on the reverse strand, counting down.
CGAGCACCGAACTGCCTGAAGTGTTTTCCAGACCCTAGAAACTCCCCAAAACCGTTTTTAACCGAAAAGCATCTCGAAATGTCCTAAAACGCGCATCTGAACATTTTCGTGGACAGGTGCCGTAGATGCGCACGAAAATCCGTCCGGAGCCGTTTCGAGCACCGAACTGCCTGAAGTGTTTTCCAGACCCTAGAAACTCCCCAAAACCGTTTTTAACCGAAAAGCATCTCGAAATGTCCTAAAACGCGCATCTGAACATTTTCGTGCACAGGTGCCGTCGATGCGCACGAAAACCCGTCCGGAGCCGTTTCCAGCGCCGAACTGCCTGAAGTGTTTTCCAGACCCTAGAAACTCCCCAAAACCGTTTTTAACCGAAAAGCATCTCGAAATGTCCTAAAACGCGCATCTGAACATTTTCGTGCACAGGTGCCGTAGATGCGCACGAAAATCGATCCGGAGCCGTTTCCAGCGCCGAACTGCCTGAAGCGTTTTCCAGACCCTAGAAACTCCCCAAAACCGTTTTTAACCGAGAAGCATCTCGAAATGTCCTAAAACGCGCATCTGAACATTTTCGTGCACAGGTGCCGTAGATGCGCACGAAAATCCGCCCGGAGCCGTTTCGAGCACCGAACTGCCTGAAGTGTTTTCCATACCCTAGAAACTCCCCAAAACCGTTTTTAACCGAAAAGCATCTCGAAATGTCCTAAAACGCGCATCTGAACATTTTCGTGCACAGGTGCCGTAGATGCGCACGAAAATCCGTCCGGAGCCGTTTCGAGCACCGAACTGCCTGAAGTGTTTTCCAGACCCTAGAAACTCCCCAAAACCGTTTTTAACCGAGAAGCATCTCGAAATGTCCTAAAACGCGCATCTGAACATTTTCGTGCACAGGTGCCGTAGATGCGCACGAAAACCCGTCCGGAGCCGTTTCCTGCGCCGAACTGCCTGAAGCGTTTTCCAGACCCTAGAAACTCCCCAAAACCGTTTTTAACCGAAAAGCATCTCGAAATGTCCTAAAACGCGCATCTGAACATTTTCGTGCACAGGTGCCGTAGATGCGCACGAAAATCCGTCCGGAGCCGTTTCGAGCGCCGAACTGCCTGAAGTGTTTTCCAGACCCTAGAAACTCCCCAAAACCCTTTTTAACCGAGAAGCATCTCGAAATGTCCTAAAACGCGCATCTGAACATTTTCGTGCACAGGTGCCGTAGATGCGCACGAAAATCCGTCCGGAGCCGTTTCGAGCACCGAACTGCCTGAAGTGTTTTCCAGACCCTAGAAACTCCCCAAAACCGTTTTTAACCGAAAAGCATCTCGAGATGTCCTAAAACGCGCATCTGAACATTTTCGTGCACAGGTGCCGTAGATGCGCACGAAAATCCGTCCGGAGCCGTTTCGAGCGCCTAACTGCCTGAAGTGTTTTCCAGACCCTAGAAACTCCCCAAAACCCATTTTAACCGAGAAGCATCTCGAAATGTCCTAAAACGCGCATCTGAACATTTTCGTGCACAGGTGCCGTAGATGCGCACGAAAATCCGTCCGGAGCCGTTTCCAGCGCCGAACTGCCTGAAGTGTTTTTCAGACCCTAGAAACTCCCCAAAACCGTTTTTAACCGAAAAGCATCTCGAGATGTCCTAAAACGCGCATCTGAACATTTTCGTGCACAGGTGCAGTAGATGCGCACGAAAATCCGTCCGGAGCTGTTTCCAGCGCCGAACTGCCTGAAGTGTTTTTCAGACCCTAGAAACTCCCCAAAACCGTTTTTAACCGAAAAGCATATCGAAATGTCCTAAAACGCGCATCTGAACATTTTCGTGCACAGGTGCCGTAGATGCGCACGAAAATCCGTCCGGAGCCGTTTCGAGCACCGAACTGCCTGAAGTGTTTTCCAGACCCTAGAAACTCCCCAAAACCGTTTTTAACCGAAAAGCATCTCGAAATGTCCTAAAACGCGCATCTGAACATTTTCGTGCACAGGTGCCGTAGATGCGCACGAAAATCCGTCCGAAGCCGTTTCGAGCACCGAACTGCCTGAAGTGTTTTCCAGACCCTAGAAACTCCCCAAAACCGTTTTTAACCGAAAAGCATCTCGAAATGTCCTAAAACGCGCATCTGAACATTTTCGTGCACAGGTGCCGTAGATGCGCACGAAAATCCGTCCGGAGCCGTTTCGAGAGCCGAACTGCCTGAAGTGTTTTCCAGACCCTAGAAACTCCCCAAAACCGTTTTTAACCGAAAAGCATATCGAAATGTCCTAAAACGCGCATCTGAACATTTTCGTGCACAGGTGCCGTAGATGCGCACGAAAATCCGTCCGGAGCCGTTTCCAGCGCCGAACTGCCTGAAGTGTTTTTCAGACCCTAGAAACTCCCCAAAACCGTTTTTAACCGAAAAGCATCTCGAGATGTCCTAAAACGCGCATCTGAACATTTTCGTGCACAGGTGCAGTAGATGCGCACGAAAATCCGTCCGGAGCTGTTTCCAGCGCCGAACTGCCTGAAGTGTTTTTCAGACCCTAGAAACTCCCCAAAACCGTTTTTAACCGAAAAGCATATCGAAATGTCCTAAAACGCGCATCTGAACATTTTCGTGCACAGGTGCCGTAGATGCGCACGAAAATCCGTCCGGAGCCGTTTCGAGCACCGAACTGCCTGAAGTGTTTTCCAGACCCTAGAAACTCCCCAAAACCGTTTTTAACCGAAAAGCATCTCGAAATGTCCTAAAACGCGCATCTGAACATTTTCGTGCACAGGTGCCGTAGATGCGCACGAAAATCCGTCCGAAGCCGTTTCGAGCACCGAACTGCCTGAAGTGTTTTCCAGACCCTAGAAACTCCCCAAAACCGTTTTTAACCGAAAAGCATCTCGAAATGTCCTAAAACGCGCATCTGAACATTTTCGTGCACAGGTGCCGTCGATGCGCACGAAAACCCGTCCGGAGCCGTTTCCAGCGCCGAACTGCCTGAAGTGTTTTCCAGACCCTAGAAACTCCCCAAAACCGTTTTTAACCGAAAAGCATCTCTAAATGTCCTAAAACGCGCATCTGAACATTTTCGTGCACAGGTGCCGTAGATGCGCACGAAAATCCGTCCGGAGCCGTTTCGAGCACCGAACTGCCTGAAAAGTTTTCCAGACCCTAGAAACTCCCCAAAACCGTTTTTAACCGACAAGCATCTCGAAATGTCCTAAAACGCGCATCTGAACATTTTCGTGCACAGGTGCCGTAGATGCGCACGAAAATCCGCCCGGAGCCGTTTCGAGCACCGAACTGCCTGAAGTGTTTTCCATACCCTAGAAACTCCCCAAAACCGTTTTTAACCGAAAAGCATCTCGAAATGTCCTAAAACGCGCATCTGAACATTTTCGTGCACAGGTGCCGTAGATGCGCACGAAAATCCGTCCGGAGCCGTTTCGAGCACCGAACTGCCTGAAGTGTTTTCCAGACCCTAGAAACTCCCCAAAACCGTTTTTAACCGAGAAGCATCTCGAAATGTCCTAAAACGCGCATCTGAACATTTTCGTGCACAGGTGCCGTAGATGCGCACGAAAATCCGTCCGGAGCCGTTTCGAGCACCGAACTGCCTGAAGTGTTTTCCAGACCCTAGAAACTCCCCAAAACCGTTTTTAACCGAAAAGCATCTCGAGATGTCCTAAAACGCGCATCTGAACATTTTCGTGCACAGGTGCCGTAGATGCGCACGAAAATCCGTCCGAAGCCGTTTCGAGCACCGAACTGCCTGAAGTGTTTTCCAGACCCTAGAAACTCCCCAAAACCGTTTTTAACCGAAAAGCATCTCGAAATGTCCTAAAACGCGCATCTGAACATTTTCGTGCACAGGTGCCGTCGATGCGCACGAAAACCCGTCCGGAGCCGTTTCCAGCGCCGAACTGCCTGAAGTGTTTTCCAGACCCTAGAAACTCCCCAAAACCGTTTTTAACCGAAAAGCATCTCGAAATGTCCTAAAACGCGCATCTGAACATTTTCGTGCACAGGTGCCGTAGATGCGCACGAAAATCCGTCCGGAGCCGTTTCGAGCACCGAACTGCCTGAAGTGTTTTCCAGACCCTAGAAACTCCCCAAAACCGTTTTTAACCGAAAAGCATCTCGAAATGTCCTAAAACGCGCATCTGAACATTTTCGTGCACAGGTGCCGTAGATGCGCACGAAAATCCGTCCGGAGCCGTTTCGAGAGCCGAACTGCCTGAAGTGTTTTCCAGACCCTAGAAACTCCCCAAAACCGTTTTTAACCGAAAAGCATCTCGAAATGTCCTAAAACGCGCATCTGAACATTTTCGTGCACAGGTGCCGTAGATGCGCACGAAAATCCGTCCGGAGCCGTTTCGAGAGCCGAACTGCCTGAAGTGTTTTCCAGACCCTAGAAACTCCCCAAAACCGTTTTTAACCGAAAAGCATATCGAAATGTCCTAAAACGCGCATCTGAACATTTTCGTGCACAGGTGCCGTAGATGCGCACGAAAATCCGTCCGGAGCCGTTTCCAGCGCCGAACTGCCTGAAGTGTTTTTCAGACCCTAGAAACTCCCCAAAACCGTTTTTAACCGAAAAGCATCTCGAGATGTCCTAAAACGCGCATCTGAACATTTTCGTGCACAGGTGCAGTAGATGCGCTCGAAAATCCGTCCGGAGCCGTTTCCAGCGCCGAACTGCCTGAAGTGTTTTCCAGACCCTAGAAACTCCGCAAAACCGTTTTTAACCGAAAAGCATATCGAAATGTCCTAAAACGCGCATCTGAACATTTTCGTGCACAGGTGCCGTAGATGCGCACGAAAATCCGTCCGGAGCCGTTTCCAGCGCCGAACTGCCTGAAGTGTTTTTCAGACCCTAGAAACTCCCCAAAACCGTTTTTAACCGAAAAGCATCTCGAAATGTACTAAAACGCGCATCTGAACATTTTCGTGCACAGGTGCCGTAGATGCGCACGAAAATCCGTCCGGAGCCGTTTCGAGCACCGAACTGCCTGAAGTGTTTTCCAGACCCTAGAAACTCCCCAAAACCGTTTTTAACCGAGAAGCATCTCGAAATGTCCTAAAACGCGCATCTGAACATTTTCGTGCACAGGTGCCGTCGATGCGCACGAAAACCCGTCCGGAGCCGTTTCGAGCACCGAACTGCCTGAAGCGTTTTCCAGACCCTAGAAACTCCCCAAAACCGTTTTTAACCGAGAAGCATCTCGAAATGTCCTAAAACGCGCATCTGAACATTTTCGTGCACAGGTGCCGTAGATGCGCATGAAAACCCGTCCGGATTCGTTTCCTGCGCCGAACTGCCTGAAGCGTTTTCCAGACCCTAGAAACTCCCCAAAACCGTTTTTAACCGAAAAGCATCTCGAAATGTCCTAAAACGCGCATCTGAACATTTTCGTGCACAGGTGCCGTAGATGCGCACGAAAATCCGTCCGGAGCCGTTTCCAGCGACGAACTGCCTGAAGTGTTTTTCAGACCCTAGAAACTCCCCAAAACCGTTTTTAACCGAAAAGCATCTCGAAATGTCCTAAAACGCGCATCTGAACATTTTCGTGCACAGGTGCCGTAGATGCGCACGAAAATCCGTCCGGAGCCGTTTCGAGCACCGAACTGCCTGAAGTGTTTTCCAGACCCTAGAAACTCGCCAAAACCGTTTTTAACCGAAAAGCATCTCGAAATGTCCTAAAACGCGCATCTGAACATTTTCGTGCACAGGTGCCGTAGATGCGCACGAAAATCCGTCCGGAGCCGTTTCGAGCACCGAACTGCCTGAAGTGTTTTCCAGACCCTAGAAACTCCCCAAAACCGTTTTTAACCGAAAAGCATCTCGAAATGTCTTAAAACGCGCATCTGAACATTTTCGTGCACAGGTGCCGTCGATGCGCACGAAAACCCGTCCGGAGCCGTTTCCAGCGCCGAACTGCCTGAAGTGTTTTCCAGACCCTAGAAACTCCCCAAAACCGTTTTTAACCGAAAAGCATCTCGAAATGTCCTAAAACGCGCATCTGAACATTTTCGTGCACAGGTGCCGTAGATGCGCACGAAAATCCGTCCGGAGCCGTTTCGAGCACCGAACTGCCTGAAGTGTTTTCCAGACCCTAGAAACTCCCCAAAACCGTTTTTAACCGATAAGCATCTCGAAATGTCCTAAAACGCGCATCTGAACATTTTCGTGCACAGGTGCCGTAGATGCGCACGAAAATCCGTCCGGAGCCGTTTCGAGCACCGAACTGCCTGAAGTGTTTTCCAGACCCTAGAAACTCCCCAAAACCGTTTTTAACCGAAAAGCATCTCGAAATGTCCTAAAACGCGCATCTGAACATTTTCGTGCACAGGTGCCGTAGATGCGCACGAAAATCCGTTCGGAGCCGTTTCGAGAGCCGAACTGCCTGAAGTGTTTTCCAGACCCTAGAAACTCCCCAAAACCGTTTTTAACCGAAAAGCATCTCGAAATGTCCTAAAACGCGCATCTGAACATTTTCGTGCACAGGTGCCGTAGATGCGCACGAAAATCCGTCCGGAGCCGTTTCGAGAGCCGAACTGCCTGAAGTGTTTTCCAGACCCTAGAAACTCCCCAAAACCGTTTTTAACCGAAAAGCATATCGAAATGTCCTAAAACGCGCATCTGAACATTTTCGTGCACAGGTGCCGTAGATGCGTACGAAAATCCGTCCGGAGCCGTTTCGAGAGCCGAACTGCCTGAAGTGTTTTCCAGACCCTAGAAACTCCCCAAAACCGTTTTTAACCGAAAAGCATATCGAAATGTCCTAAAACGCGCATCTGAACATTTTCGTGCACAGGTGCCGTAGATGCGCACGAAAATCCGTCCGGAGCCGTTTCCAGCGCCGAACTGCCTGAAGTGTTTTTCAGACCCTAGAAACTCCCCAAAACCGTTTTTAACCGAAAAGCATCTCGAGATGTCCTAAAACGCGCATCTGAACATTTTCGTGCACAGGTGCAGTAGATGCGCACGAAAATCCGTCCGGAGCCGTTTCCAGCGCCGAACTGCCTGAAGTGTTTTTCAGACCCTAGAAACTCCCCAAAACCGTTTTTAACCGAAAAGCATCTCGAAATGTCCTAAAACGCGCATCTGAACATTTTCGTGCACAGGTGCCGTCGATGCGCACGAAAACCCGTCCTGAGCCGTTTCGAGCACCGAATTGCCTGAAGTGTTTTCCAGACCCTAGAAACTCCCCAAAACCGTTTTTAACCGAGAAGCATCTCGAAATGTCCTAAAACGCGCATCTGAACATTTTCGTGCACAGGTGCCGTTGATGCGCACGAAAACCCGTCCGAGCCGTTTCGAGCACCGAACTGCCTGAAGCGTTTTCCAGACCCTAGAAACTCCCCAAAACCGTTTTTAACCGAGAAGCATCTCGAAATGTCCTAAAACGCGCATCTGAACATTTTCGTGCACAGGTGCCGTAGATGCGCACGAAAACCCGTCCGGAGCCGTTTCCTGCGCCGAACTGCCTGAAGCGTTTTCCAGACCCTAGAAACTCCCCAAAACCGTTTTTAACCGAGAAGCATCTCGAAATGTCCTAAAACGCGCATCTGAACATTTTCGTGCACAGGTGCCGTAGATGCGCACGAAAATCCGTCCGGAGCCGTTTCGAGCACCGAACTACCTGAAGTGTTTTCCAGACCCTAGAAACTCCCCAAAACCGTTTTTAACCGAAAAGCATCTCGAAATGTCCTAAAACGCGCATCTGAACATTTTCGTGCACAGGTGCCGTAGATGCGCACGAAAATCCGTCCGGAGCCGTTTCGAGCACCGAACTGCCTGAAGTGTTTTCCAGACCCTAGAAACTCCCCAAAACCGTTTTAACCGAAAAGCATCTCGAAATGTCCTAAAACGCGCATCTGAACATTTTCGTGCACAGGTGCCGTCAATGCGCACGAAAACCCGTCCGGAGCCGTTTCCAGCGCCGAACTGCCTGAAGTGTTTTCCAGACCCTAGAAACTCCCCAAAACCGTTTTTAACCGAAAAGCATCTCGAAATGTCCTAAAACGCGCATCTGAACATTTTCGTGCACAGGTGCCGTAGATGCGCACGAAAATCCGTCCGGAGCCGTTTCGAGCACCGAACTGCCTGAAGTGTTTTCCAGACCCTAGAAACTCCCCAAAACCGTTTTAACCGAAAAGCATCTCGAAATGTCCTAAAACGCGCATCTGAACATTTTCGTGCACAGGTGCCGTAGATGCGCACGAAAATCGATCCGGAGCCGTTTCCAGCGCCGAACTTGCTGAAGCGTTTTCCAGACCCTAGAAACTCCCCAAAACCGTTTTTAACCGAAAAGCATCTCGAAATGTCCTAAAACGCGCATCTGAACATTTTCGTGCACAGGTGCCGTAGATGCGCACGAAAACCCGTCCGGAGCCGTTTCGAGCACCGAACTGCCTGAAGCGTTTTCCAGACCCTAGAAACTCCCCAAAACCGTTTTTAACCGAGAAGCATCTCGAAATGTCCTAAAACGCGCATCTGAACATTTTCGTGCACAGGTGCCGTCAATGCGCACGAAAACCCGTCCGGAGCCGTTTCCAGCGCCGAACTGCCTGAAGTGTTTTCCAGACCCTAGAAACTCCCCAAAACCGTTTTTAACCGAAAAGCATCTCGAAATGTCCTAAAACGCGCATCTGAACATTTTCGTGCACAGGTGCCGTAGATGCGCACGAAAATCCGTCCGGAGCCGTTTCGAGCACCGAACTGCCTGAAGTGTTTTCCAGACCCTAGAAACTCCCCAAAACCGTTTTAACCGAAAAGCATCTCGAAATGTCCTAAAACGCGCATCTGAACATTTTCGTGCACAGGTGCCGTAGATGCGCACGAAAATCGATCCGGAGCCGTTTCCAGCGCCGAACTTGCTGAAGCGTTTTCCAGACCCTAGAAACTCCCCAAAACCGTTTTTAACCGAAAAGCATCTCGAAATGTCCTAAAACGCGCATCTGAACATTTTCGTGCACAGGTGCCGTAGATGCGCACGAAAATCGATCCGGAGCCGTTTCCAGCGCCGAACTGCCTGAAGCGTTTTCCAGACCCTAGAAACTCCCCAAAACCGTTTTTAACCGAGAAGCATCTCGAAATGTCCTAAAACGCGCATCTGAACATTTTCGTGCACAGGTGCCGTAGATGCGCACGAAAATCCGCCCGGAGCCGTTTCGAGCACCGAACTGCCTGAAGTGTTTTCCATACCATAGAAACTCCCCAAAACCGTTTTTAACCGAAAAGCATCTCGAAATGTCCTAAAACGCGCATCTGAACATTTTCGTGCACAGGTGCCGTAGATGCGCACGAAAATCCGTCCGGAGCCGTTTCGAGCACCGAACTGCCTGAAGTGTTTTCCAGACCCTAGAAACTCCCCAAAACCGTTTTTAACCGAGAAGCATCTCGAAATGTCCTAAAACGCGCATCTGAACATTTTCGTGCACAGGTGCCGTCGATGCGCACGAAAACCCATCCGGAGCCGTTTCGAGCACCGAACTGCCTGAAGTGTTTTCCAGACCCTAGAAACTCCCCAAAACCGTTTTTAACCGATAAGCATCTCGAAATGTCCTAAAACGCGCATCTGAACATTTTCGTGCACAGGTGCCGTAGATGCGCACGAAAATCCGTCCGGAGCCGTTTCGAGCACCGAACTGCCTGAAGTGTTTTCCAGACCCTAGAAACTCCCCAAAACCGTTTTTAACCGAAAAGCATCTCGAAATGTCCTAAAACGCGCATCTGAACATTTTCGTGCACAGGTGCCGTAGATGCGCACGAAAATCCGTCCGGAGCCGTTTCGAGAGCCGAACTGCCTGAAGTGTTTTCCAGACCCTAGAAACTCCCCAAAACCATTTTTAACCGAAAAGCATATCGAAATGTCCTAAAACGCGCATTTGAACATTTTCGTGCACAGGTGCCGTAGATGCGCACGAAAATCCGTCCGGAGCCGTTTCCAGCGCCGAACTGCCTGAAGTGTTTTTCAGACCCTAGAAACTCCCCAAAACCGTTTTTAACCGAAAAGCATCTCGAGATGTCCTAAAACGCGCATCTGAACATTTTCGTGCACAGGTGCAGTAGATGCGCACGAAAATCCGTCCGGAGCTGTTTCCAGCGCCGAACTGCCTGAAGTGTTTTTCAGACCCTAGAAACTCCCCAAAACCGTTTTTAACCGAAAAGCATATCGAAATGTCCTAAAACGCGCATCTGAACATTTTCGTGCACAGGTGCCGTAGATGCGCACGAAAATCCGTCCGGAGCCGTTTCGAGAGCCGAACTGCCTGAAGTGTTTTCCAGACCCTAGAAACTCCCCAAAACCGTTTTTAACCGAAAAGCATATCGAAATGTCCTAAAACGCGCATCTGAACATTTTCGTGCACAGGTGCCGTAGATGCGCACGAAAATCCGTCCGGAGCCGTTTCCAGCGCCGAACTGCCTGAAGTGTTTTTCAGACCCTAGAAACTCCCCAAAACCGTTTTTAACCGAAAAGCATCTCGAGATGTCCTAAAACGCGCATCTGAACATTTTCATGCACAGGTGCAGTAGATGCGCACGAAAATCCGTCCGGAGCCGTTTCCAGCGCCGAACTGCCTGAAGTGTTTTTCAGACCCTAGAAACTCCCCAAAACCGTTTTTAACCGAAAAGCATCTCGAAATGTCCTAAAACGCGCATCTGAACATTTTCGTGCACAGGTGCCGTCGATGCGCACGAAAACCCGTCCTGAGCCGTTTCAAGCACCGAATTGCCTGAAGTGTTTTCCAGACCCTAGAAACTCCCCAAAACCGTTTTTAACCGAGAAGCATCTCGAAATGTCCTAAAACGCGCATCTGAACATTTTCGTGCACAGGTGCCGTCGATGCGCACGAAAACCCGTCCTGAGCCGTTTCGAGCACCGAACTGCCTGAAGCGTTTTCCAGACCCTAGAAACTCCCCAAAACCGTTTTTAACCGAGAAGCATCTCGAAATGTCCTAAAACGCGCATCTGAACATTTTCGTGCACAGGTGCCGTAGATGCGCACGAAAACCCGTCCGGAGCCGTTTCCTGCGCCGAACTGCCTGAAGCGTTTTCCAGACCCTAGAAACTCCCCAAAACCGTTTTTAACCGAAAAGCATCTCGAAATGTCCTAAAACGCGCATCTGAACATTTTCGTGCACAGGTGCCGTAGATGCGCACGAAAATCCGTCCGGAGCCGTTTCGAGCGCCGAACTGCCTGAAGTGTTTTCCAGACCCTAGAAACTCCCCAAAACCGTTTTTAACCGAGAAGCATCTCGAAATGTCCTAAAACGCGCATCTGAACATTTTCGTGCACAGGTGCCGTAGATGCGCACGAAAATCCGTCCGGAGCCGTTTCGAGCACCGAACTGCCTGAAGTGTTTTCCAGACCCTAGAAACTCCCCAAAACCGTTTTTAACCGAAAAGCATCTCGAAATGTCCTAAAACGCGCATCTGAACATTTTCGTGCACAGGTGCCGTAGATGCGCACGAAAATCCGTCCGGAGCCGTTTCGAGCACCGAACTGCCTGAAGTGTTTTCCAGACCCTAGAAACTCCCCAAAACCGTTTTAACCGAAAAGCATCTCGAAATGTCCTAAAACGCGCATCTGAACATTTTCGTGCACAGGTGCCGTCGATGCGCACGAAAACCCGTCCGGAGCCGTTTCGAGCACCGAACTGCCTGAAGCGTTTTCCAGACCCTAGAAACTCCCCAAAACCGTTTTTAACCGAGAAGCATCTCGAAATGTCCTAAAACGCGCATCTGAACATTTTCGTGCACAGGTGCCGTCGATGCGCACGAAAACCCGTCCGGAGCCGTTTCCAGCGCCGAACTGCCTGAAGTGTTTTCCAGACCATAGAAACTCCCCAAAACCGTTTTTAACCGAAAAGCATCTCGAAATGTCCTAAAACGCGCATCTGAACATTTTCGTGCACAGGTGCCGTAGATGCGCACGAAAATCCGTCCGGAGCCGTTTCGAGCACCGAACTGCCTGAAGTGTTTTCCAGACCCTAGAAACTCCCCAAAACCGTTTTAACCGAAAAGCATCTCGAAATGTCCTAAAACGCGCATCTGAACATTTTCGTGCACAGGTGCCGTAGATGCGCACGAAAATCGATCCGGAGCCGTTTCCAGCGCCGAACTGCCTGAAGCGTTTTCCAGACCCTAGAAACTCCCCAAAACCGTTTTTAACCGAGAAGCATCTCGAAATGTCCTAAAACGCGCATCTGAACATTTTCGTGCACAGGTGCCGTAGATGCGCACGAAAATCCGCCCGGAGCCGTTTCGAGCACCGAACTGCCTGAAGTGTTTTCCATACCATAGAAACTCCCCAAAACCGTTTTTAACCGAAAAGCATCTCGAAATGTCCTAAAACGCGCATCTGAACATTTTCGTGCACAGGTGCCGTAGATGCGCACGAAAATCCGTCCGGAGCCGTTTCGAGCACCGAACTGCCTGAAGTGTTTTCCAGACCCTAGAAACTCCCCAAAACCGTTTTTAACCGAGAAGCATCTCGAAATGTCCTAAAACGCGCATCTGAACATTTTCGTGCACAGGTGCCGTCGATGCGCACGAAAACCCATCCGGAGCCGTTTCGAGCACCGAACTGCCTGAAGTGTTTTCCAGACCCTAGAAACTCCCCAAAACCGTTTTAACCGAAAAGCATCTCGAAATGTCCTAAAACGCGCATCTGAACATTTTCGTGCACAGGTGCCGTAGATGCGCACGAAAATCGATCCGGAGCCGTTTCCAGCGCCGAACTTGCTGAAGCGTTTTCCAGACCCTAGAAACTCCCCAAAACCGTTTTTAACCGAAAAGCATCTCGAAATGTCCTAAAACGCGCATCTGAACATTTTCGTGCACAGGTGCCGTAGATGCGCACGAAAATCGATCCGGAGCCGTTTCCAGCGCCGAACTGCCTGAAGCGTTTTCCAGACCCTAGAAACTCCCCAAAACCGTTTTTAACCGAGAAGCATCTCGAAATGTCCTAAAACGCGCATCTGAACATTTTCGTGCACAGGTGCCGTAGATGCGCACGAAAATCCGCCCGGAGCCGTTTCGAGCACCGAACTGCCTGAAGTGTTTTCCATACCCTAGAAACTCCCCAAAACCGTTTTTAACCGAAAAGCATCTCGAAATGTCCTAAAACGCGCATCTGAACATTTTCGTGCACAGGTGCCGTAGATGCGCACGAAAATCCGTCCGGAGCCGTTTCGAGCACCGAACTGCCTGAAGTGTTTTCCAGACCCTAGAAACTCCCCAAAACCGTTTTTAACCGAGAAGCATCTCGAAATGTCCTAAAACGCGCATCTGAACATTTTCGTGCACAGGTGCCGTCGATGCGCACGAAAACCCGTCCGGAGCCGTTTCGAGCACCGAACTGCCTGAAGCGTTTTCCAGACCCTAGAAACTCCCCAAAACCGTTTTTAACCGAGAAGCATCTCGAAATGTCCTAAAACGCGCATCTGAACATTTTCGTGCACAGGTGCCGTAGATGCGCACGAAAACCCGTCCGGAGCCGTTTCCTGCGCCGAACTGCCTGAAGCGTTTTCCAGACCCTAGAAACTCCCCAAAACCGTTTTTAACCGAAAAGCATCTCGAAATGTCCGAAAACGCGCATCTGAACATTTTCGTGCACAGGTGCCGTAGATGCGCACGAAAATCCGTCCGGAGCCGTTTCGAGCGCCGAACTGCCTGAAGTGTTTTCCAGACCCTAGAAACTCCCCAAAACCGTTTTTAACCGAGAAGCATCTCGAAATGTCCTAAAACGCGCATCTGAACATTTTCGTGCACAGGTGCCGTAGATGCGCACGAAAATCCGTCCGGAGCCGTTTCGAGCACCGAACTGCCTGAAGTGTTTTCCAGACCCTAGAAACTCCCCAAAACCGTTTTTAACCGAAAAGCATCTCGAAATGTCCTAAAACGCGCATCTGAACATTTTCGTGCAGAGGTGCCGTAGATGCGCACGAAAATCCGTCCGGAGCCGTTTCGAGCACCGAACTGCCTGAAGTGTTTTCCAGACCCTAGAAACTCCCCAAAACCGTTTTTAACCGAGAAGCATCTCGAAATGTCCTAAAACGCGCATCTGAACATTTTCGTGCACAGGTGCCGTCGATGCGCACGAAAACCCATCCGGAGCCGTTTCGAGCACCGAACTGCCTGAAGTGTTTTCCAGACCCTAGAAACTCCCCAAAACCGTTTTTAACCGATAAGCATCTCGAAATGTCCTAAAACGCGCATCTGAACATTTTCGTGCACAGGTGCCGTAGATGCGCACGAAAATCCGTCCGGAGCCGTTTCGAGCACCGAACTGCCTGAAGTGTTTTCCAGACCCTAGAAACTCCCCAAAACCGTTTTTAACCGAAAAGCATCTCGAAATGTCCTAAAACGCGCATCTGAACATTTTCGTGCACAGGTGCCGTAGATGCGCACGAAAATCCGTCCGGAGCCGTTTCGAGAGCCGAACTGCCTGAAGTGTTTTCCATACCCTAGAAACTCCCCAAAACCATTTTTAACCGAAAAGCATATCGAAATGTCCTAAAACGCGCATTTGAACATTTTCGTGCACAGGTGCCGTAGATGCGCACGAAAATCCGTCCGGAGCCGTTTCCAGCGCCGAACTGCCTGAAGTGTTTTTCAGACCCTAGAAACTCCCCAAAACCGTTTTTAACCGAAAAGCATCTCGAGATGTCCTAAAACGCGCATCTGAACATTTTCGTGCACAGGTGCAGTAGATGCGCACGAAAATCCGTCCGGAGCTGTTTCCAGCGCCGAACTGCCTGAAGTGTTTTTCAGACCCTAGAAACTCCCCAAAACCGTTTTTAACCGAAAAGCATATCGAAATGTCCTAAAACGCGCATCTGAACATTTTCGTGCACAGGTGCCGTAGATGCGCACGAAAATCCGTCCGGAGCCGTTTCGAGAGCCGAACTGCCTGAAGTGTTTTCCAGACCCTAGAAACTCCCCAAAACCGTTTTTAACCGAAAAGCATATCGAAATGTCCTAAAACGCGCATCTGAACATTTTCGTGCACAGGTGCCGTAGATGCGCACGAAAATCCGTCCGGAGCCGTTTCCAGCGCCGAACTGCCTGAAGTGTTTTTCAGACCCTAGAAACTCCCCAAAACCGTTTTTAACCGAAAAGCATCTCGAGATGTCCTAAAACGCGCATCTGAACATTTTCGTGCACAGGTGCAGTAGATGCGCACGAAAATCCGTCCGGAGCCGTTTCCAGCGCCGAACTGCCTGAAGTGTTTTTCAGACCCTAGAAACTCCCCAAAACCGTTTTTAACCGAAAAGCATCTCGAAATGTCCTAAAACGCGCATCTGAACATTTTCGTGCACAGGTGCCGTCGATGCGCACGAAAACCCGTCCTGAGCCGTTTCGAGCACCGAATTGCCTGAAGTGTTTTCCAGACCCTAGAAACTCCCCAAAACCGTTTTTAACCGAGAAGCATCTCGAAATGTCCTAAAACGCGCATCTGAACATTTTCGTGCACAGGTGCCGTCGATGCGCACGAAAACCCGTCCTGAGCCGTTTCGAGCACCGAACTGCCTGAAGCGTTTTCCAGACCCTAGAAACTCCCCAAAACCGTTTTTAACCGAGAAGCATCTTGAAATGTCCTAAAACGCGCATCTGAACATTTTCGTGCACAGGTGCCGTAGATGCGCACGAAAACCCGTCCGGAGCCGTTTCCTGCGCCGAACTGCCTGAAGCGTTTTCCAGACCCTAGAAACTCCCCAAAACCGTTTTTAACCGAAAAGCATCTCGAAATGTCCTAAAACGCGCATCTGAACATTTTCGTGCACAGGTGCCGTAGATGCGCACGAAAATCCGTCCGGAGCCGTTTCGAGCGCCGAACTGCCTGAAGTGTTTTCCAGACCCTAGAAACTCCCCAAAACCGTTTTTAACCGAGAAGCATCTCGAAATGTCCTAAAACGCGCATCTGAACATTTTCGTGCACAGGTGCCGTAGATGCGCACGAAAATCCGTCCGGAGCCGTTTCGAGCACCGAACTGCCTGAAGTGTTTTCCAGACCCTAGAAACTCCCCAAAACCGTTTTTAACCGAAAAGCATCTCGAAATGTCCTAAAACGCGCATCTGAACATTTTCGTGCACAGGTGCCGTAGATGCGCACGAAAATCCGTCCGGAGCCGTTTCGAGCACCGAACTGCCTGAAGTGTTTTCCAGACCCTAGAAACTCCCCAAAACCGTTTTAACCGAAAAGCATCTCGAAATGTCCTAAAACGCGCATCTGAACATTTTCGTGCACAGGTGCCGTCGATGCGCACGAAAACCCGTCCGGAGCCGTTTCGAGCACCGAACTGCCTGAAGCGTTTTCCAGACCCTAGAAACTCCCCAAAACCGTTTTTAACCGAGAAGCATCTCGAAATGTCCTAAAACGCGCATCTGAACATTTTCGTGCACAGGTGCCGTCGATGCGCACGAAAACCCGTCCGGAGCCGTTTCCAGCGCCGAACTGCCTGAAGTGTTTTCCATACCATAGAAACTCCCCAAAACCGTTTTTAACCGAAAAGCATCTCGAAATGTCCTAAAACGCGCATCTGAACATTTTCGTGCACAGGTGCCGTAGATGCGCACGAAAATCCGTCCGGAGCCGTTTCGAGCACCGAACTGCCTGAAGTGTTTTCCAGACCCTAGAAACTCCCCAAAACCGTTTTTAACCGAGAAGCATCTCGAAATGTCCTAAAACGCGCATCTGAACATTTTCGTGCACAGGTGCCGTCGATGCGCACGAAAACCCATCCGGAGCCGTTTCGAGCACCGAACTGCCTGAAGTGTTTTCCAGACCCTAGAAACTCCCCAAAACCGTTTTTAACCGATAAGCATCTCGAAATGTCCTAAAACGCGCATCTGAACATTTTCGTGCACAGGTGCCGTAGATGCGCACGAAAATCCGTCCGGAGCCGTTTCGAGCACCGAACTGCCTGAAGTGTTTTCCAGACCCTAGAAACTCCCCAAAACCGTTTTTAACCGAAAAGCATCTCGAAATGTCCTAAAACGCGCATCTGAACATTTTCGTGCACAGGTGCCGTAGATGCGCACGAAAATCCGTCCGGAGCCGTTTCGAGAGCCGAACTGCCTGAAGTGTTTTCCAGACCCTAGAAACTCCCCAAAACCATTTTTAACCGAAAAGCATATCGAAATGTCCTAAAACGCGCATTTGAACATTTTCGTGCACAGGTGCCGTAGATGCGCACGAAAATCCGTCCGGAGCCGTTTCCAGCGCCGAACTGCCTGAAGTGTTTTTCAGACCCTAGAAACTCCCCAAAACCGTTTTTAACCGAAAAGCATCTCGAGATGTCCTAAAACGCGCATCTGAACATTTTCGTGCACAGGTGCAGTAGATGCGCACGAAAATCCGTCCGGAGCTGTTTCCAGCGCCGAACTGCCTGAAGTGTTTTTCAGACCCTAGAAACTCCCCAAAACCGTTTTTAACCGAAAAGCATATCGAAATGTCCTAAAACGCGCATCTGAACATTTTCGTGCACAGGTGCCGTAGATGCGCACGAAAATCCGTCCGGAGCCGTTTCGAGAGCCGAACTGCCTGAAGTGTTTTCCAGACCCTAGAAACTCCCCAAAACCGTTTTTAACCGAAAAGCATATCGAAATGTCCTAAAACGCGCATCTGAACATTTTCGTGCACAGGTGCCGTAGATGCGCACGAAAATCCGTCCGGAGCCGTTTCCAGCGCCGAACTGCCTGAAGTGTTTTTCAGACCCTAGAAACTCCCCAAAACCGTTTTTAACCGAAAAGCATCTCGAGATGTCCTAAAACGCGCATCTGAACATTTTCATGCACAGGTGCAGTAGATGCGCACGAAAATCCGTCCGGAGCCGTTTCCAGCGCCGAACTGCCTGAAGTGTTTTTCAGACCCTAGAAACTCCCCAAAACCGTTTTTAACCGAAAAGCATCTCGAAATGTCCTAAAACGCGCATCTGAACATTTTCGTGCACAGGTGCCGTCGATGCGCACGAAAACCCGTCCTGAGCCGTTTCAAGCACCGAATTGCCTGAAGTGTTTTCCAGACCCTAGAAACTCCCCAAAACCGTTTTTAACCGAGAAGCATCTCGAAATGTCCTAAAACGCGCATCTGAACATTTTCGTGCACAGGTGCCGTCGATGCGCACGAAAACCCGTCCTGAGCCGTTTCGAGCACCGAACTGCCTGAAGCGTTTTCCAGACCCTAGAAACTCCCCAAAACCGTTTTTAACCGAGAAGCATCTCGAAATGTCCTAAAACGCGCATCTGAACATTTTCGTGCACAGGTGCCGTAGATGCGCACGAAAACCCGTCCGGAGCCGTTTCCTGCGCCGAACTGCCTGAAGCGTTTTCCAGACCCTAGAAACTCCCCAAAACCGTTTTTAACCGAAAAGCATCTCGAAATGTCCTAAAACGCGCATCTGAACATTTTCGTGCACAGGTGCCGTAGATGCGCACGAAAATCCGTCCGGAGCCGTTTCGAGCGCCGAACTGCCTGAAGTGTTTTCCAGACCCTAGAAACTCCCCAAAACCGTTTTTAACCGAGAAGCATCTCGAAATGTCCTAAAACGCGCATCTGAACATTTTCGTGCACAGGTGCCGTAGATGCGCACGAAAATCCGTCCGGAGCCGTTTCGAGCACCGAACTGCCTGAAGTGTTTTCCAGACCCTAGAAACTCCCCAAAACCGTTTTTAACCGAAAAGCATCTCGAAATGTCCTAAAACGCGCATCTGAACATTTTCGTGCACAGGTGCCGTAGATGCGCACGAAAATCCGTCCGGAGCCGTTTCGAGCACCGAACTGCCTGAAGTGTTTTCCAGACCCTAGAAACTCCCCAAAACCGTTTTAACCGAAAAGCATCTCGAAATGTCCTAAAACGCGCATCTGAACATTTTCGTG
Organism: Umbellularia californica; assembly: GCA_028538565.1. Lineage (NCBI taxonomy): Eukaryota > Viridiplantae > Streptophyta > Magnoliopsida > Laurales > Lauraceae > Umbellularia > Umbellularia californica. The sequence continues at coordinate 52,652,925 of JAPQWN010000006.1, read as the reverse complement.
CACAGGTGCCGTCGATGCGCACGAAAACCCGTCCGGAGCCGTTTCGAGCACCGAACTGCCTGAAGCGTTTTCCAGACCCTAGAAACTCCCCAAAACCGTTTTTAACCGAGAAGCATCTCGAAATGTCCTAAAACGCGCATCTGAACATTTTCGTGCACAGGTGCCGTCGATGCGCACGAAAACCCGTCCGGAGCCGTTTCCAGCGCCGAACTGCCTGAAGTGTTTTCCAGACCATAGAAACTCCCCAAAACCGTTTTTAACCGAAAAGCATCTCGAAATGTCCTAAAACGCGCATCTGAACATTTTCGTGCACAGGTGCCGTAGATGCGCACGAAAATCCGTCCGGAGCCGTTTCGAGCACCGAACTGCCTGAAGTGTTTTCCAGACCCTAGAAACTCCCCAAAACCGTTTTAACCGAAAAGCATCTCGAAATGTCCTAAAACGCGCATCTGAACATTTTCGTGCACAGGTGCCGTAGATGCGCACGAAAATCGATCCGGAGCCGTTTCCAGCGCCGAACTGCCTGAAGCGTTTTCCAGACCCTAGAAACTCCCCAAAACCGTTTTTAACCGAGAAGCATCTCGAAATGTCCTAAAACGCGCATCTGAACATTTTCGTGCACAGGTGCCGTAGATGCGCACGAAAATCCGCCCGGAGCCGTTTCGAGCACCGAACTGCCTGAAGTGTTTTCCATACCATAGAAACTCCCCAAAACCGTTTTTAACCGAAAAGCATCTCGAAATGTCCTAAAACGCGCATCTGAACATTTTCGTGCACAGGTGCCGTAGATGCGCACGAAAATCCGTCCGGAGCCGTTTCGAGCACCGAACTGCCTGAAGTGTTTTCCAGACCCTAGAAACTCCCCAAAACCGTTTTTAACCGAGAAGCATCTCGAAATGTCCTAAAACGCGCATCTGAACATTTTCGTGCACAGGTGCCGTCGATGCGCACGAAAACCCATCCGGAGCCGTTTCGAGCACCGAACTGCCTGAAGTGTTTTCCAGACCCTAGAAACTCCCCAAAACCGTTTTAACCGAAAAGCATCTCGAAATGTCCTAAAACGCGCATCTGAACATTTTCGTGCACAGGTGCCGTAGATGCGCACGAAAATCGATCCGGAGCCGTTTCCAGCGCCGAACTTGCTGAAGCGTTTTCCAGACCCTAGAAACTCCCCAAAACCGTTTTTAACCGAAAAGCATCTCGAAATGTCCTAAAACGCGCATCTGAACATTTTCGTGCACAGGTGCCGTAGATGCGCACGAAAATCGATCCGGAGCCGTTTCCAGCGCCGAACTGCCTGAAGCGTTTTCCAGACCCTAGAAACTCCCCAAAACCGTTTTTAACCGAGAAGCATCTCGAAATGTCCTAAAACGCGCATCTGAACATTTTCGTGCACAGGTGCCGTAGATGCGCACGAAAATCCGCCCGGAGCCGTTTCGAGCACCGAACTGCCTGAAGTGTTTTCCATACCCTAGAAACTCCCCAAAACCGTTTTTAACCGAAAAGCATCTCGAAATGTCCTAAAACGCGCATCTGAACATTTTCGTGCACAGGTGCCGTAGATGCGCACGAAAATCCGTCCGGAGCCGTTTCGAGCACCGAACTGCCTGAAGTGTTTTCCAGACCCTAGAAACTCCCCAAAACCGTTTTTAACCGAGAAGCATCTCGAAATGTCCTAAAACGCGCATCTGAACATTTTCGTGCACAGGTGCCGTCGATGCGCACGAAAACCCGTCCGGAGCCGTTTCGAGCACCGAACTGCCTGAAGCGTTTTCCAGACCCTAGAAACTCCCCAAAACCGTTTTTAACCGAGAAGCATCTCGAAATGTCCTAAAACGCGCATCTGAACATTTTCGTGCACAGGTGCCGTAGATGCGCACGAAAACCCGTCCGGAGCCGTTTCCTGCGCCGAACTGCCTGAAGCGTTTTCCAGACCCTAGAAACTCCCCAAAACCGTTTTTAACCGAAAAGCATCTCGAAATGTCCGAAAACGCGCATCTGAACATTTTCGTGCACAGGTGCCGTAGATGCGCACGAAAATCCGTCCGGAGCCGTTTCGAGCGCCGAACTGCCTGAAGTGTTTTCCAGACCCTAGAAACTCCCCAAAACCGTTTTTAACCGAGAAGCATCTCGAAATGTCCTAAAACGCGCATCTGAACATTTTCGTGCACAGGTGCCGTAGATGCGCACGAAAATCCGTCCGGAGCCGTTTCGAGCACCGAACTGCCTGAAGTGTTTTCCAGACCCTAGAAACTCCCCAAAACCGTTTTTAACCGAAAAGCATCTCGAAATGTCCTAAAACGCGCATCTGAACATTTTCGTGCAGAGGTGCCGTAGATGCGCACGAAAATCCGTCCGGAGCCGTTTCGAGCACCGAACTGCCTGAAGTGTTTTCCAGACCCTAGAAACTCCCCAAAACCGTTTTTAACCGAGAAGCATCTCGAAATGTCCTAAAACGCGCATCTGAACATTTTCGTGCACAGGTGCCGTCGATGCGCACGAAAACCCATCCGGAGCCGTTTCGAGCACCGAACTGCCTGAAGTGTTTTCCAGACCCTAGAAACTCCCCAAAACCGTTTTTAACCGATAAGCATCTCGAAATGTCCTAAAACGCGCATCTGAACATTTTCGTGCACAGGTGCCGTAGATGCGCACGAAAATCCGTCCGGAGCCGTTTCGAGCACCGAACTGCCTGAAGTGTTTTCCAGACCCTAGAAACTCCCCAAAACCGTTTTTAACCGAAAAGCATCTCGAAATGTCCTAAAACGCGCATCTGAACATTTTCGTGCACAGGTGCCGTAGATGCGCACGAAAATCCGTCCGGAGCCGTTTCGAGAGCCGAACTGCCTGAAGTGTTTTCCATACCCTAGAAACTCCCCAAAACCATTTTTAACCGAAAAGCATATCGAAATGTCCTAAAACGCGCATTTGAACATTTTCGTGCACAGGTGCCGTAGATGCGCACGAAAATCCGTCCGGAGCCGTTTCCAGCGCCGAACTGCCTGAAGTGTTTTTCAGACCCTAGAAACTCCCCAAAACCGTTTTTAACCGAAAAGCATCTCGAGATGTCCTAAAACGCGCATCTGAACATTTTCGTGCACAGGTGCAGTAGATGCGCACGAAAATCCGTCCGGAGCTGTTTCCAGCGCCGAACTGCCTGAAGTGTTTTTCAGACCCTAGAAACTCCCCAAAACCGTTTTTAACCGAAAAGCATATCGAAATGTCCTAAAACGCGCATCTGAACATTTTCGTGCACAGGTGCCGTAGATGCGCACGAAAATCCGTCCGGAGCCGTTTCGAGAGCCGAACTGCCTGAAGTGTTTTCCAGACCCTAGAAACTCCCCAAAACCGTTTTTAACCGAAAAGCATATCGAAATGTCCTAAAACGCGCATCTGAACATTTTCGTGCACAGGTGCCGTAGATGCGCACGAAAATCCGTCCGGAGCCGTTTCCAGCGCCGAACTGCCTGAAGTGTTTTTCAGACCCTAGAAACTCCCCAAAACCGTTTTTAACCGAAAAGCATCTCGAGATGTCCTAAAACGCGCATCTGAACATTTTCGTGCACAGGTGCAGTAGATGCGCACGAAAATCCGTCCGGAGCCGTTTCCAGCGCCGAACTGCCTGAAGTGTTTTTCAGACCCTAGAAACTCCCCAAAACCGTTTTTAACCGAAAAGCATCTCGAAATGTCCTAAAACGCGCATCTGAACATTTTCGTGCACAGGTGCCGTCGATGCGCACGAAAACCCGTCCTGAGCCGTTTCGAGCACCGAATTGCCTGAAGTGTTTTCCAGACCCTAGAAACTCCCCAAAACCGTTTTTAACCGAGAAGCATCTCGAAATGTCCTAAAACGCGCATCTGAACATTTTCGTGCACAGGTGCCGTCGATGCGCACGAAAACCCGTCCTGAGCCGTTTCGAGCACCGAACTGCCTGAAGCGTTTTCCAGACCCTAGAAACTCCCCAAAACCGTTTTTAACCGAGAAGCATCTTGAAATGTCCTAAAACGCGCATCTGAACATTTTCGTGCACAGGTGCCGTAGATGCGCACGAAAACCCGTCCGGAGCCGTTTCCTGCGCCGAACTGCCTGAAGCGTTTTCCAGACCCTAGAAACTCCCCAAAACCGTTTTTAACCGAAAAGCATCTCGAAATGTCCTAAAACGCGCATCTGAACATTTTCGTGCACAGGTGCCGTAGATGCGCACGAAAATCCGTCCGGAGCCGTTTCGAGCGCCGAACTGCCTGAAGTGTTTTCCAGACCCTAGAAACTCCCCAAAACCGTTTTTAACCGAGAAGCATCTCGAAATGTCCTAAAACGCGCATCTGAACATTTTCGTGCACAGGTGCCGTAGATGCGCACGAAAATCCGTCCGGAGCCGTTTCGAGCACCGAACTGCCTGAAGTGTTTTCCAGACCCTAGAAACTCCCCAAAACCGTTTTTAACCGAAAAGCATCTCGAAATGTCCTAAAACGCGCATCTGAACATTTTCGTGCACAGGTGCCGTAGATGCGCACGAAAATCCGTCCGGAGCCGTTTCGAGCACCGAACTGCCTGAAGTGTTTTCCAGACCCTAGAAACTCCCCAAAACCGTTTTAACCGAAAAGCATCTCGAAATGTCCTAAAACGCGCATCTGAACATTTTCGTGCACAGGTGCCGTCGATGCGCACGAAAACCCGTCCGGAGCCGTTTCGAGCACCGAACTGCCTGAAGCGTTTTCCAGACCCTAGAAACTCCCCAAAACCGTTTTTAACCGAGAAGCATCTCGAAATGTCCTAAAACGCGCATCTGAACATTTTCGTGCACAGGTGCCGTCGATGCGCACGAAAACCCGTCCGGAGCCGTTTCCAGCGCCGAACTGCCTGAAGTGTTTTCCAGACCCTAGAAACTCCCCAAAACCGTTTTTAACCGAAAAGCATCTCGAAATGTCCTAAAACGCGCATCTGAACATTTTCGTGCACAGGTGCCGTAGATGCGCACGAAAATCCGTCCAGAGCCGTTTCGAGCACCGAACTGCCTGAAGTGTTTTCCAGACCCTAGAAACTCCCCAAAACCGTTTTAACCGAAAAGCATCTCGAAATGTCCTAAAACGCGCATCTGAACATTTTCGTGCACAGGTGCCGTAGATGCGCACGAAAATCGATCCGGAGCCGTTTCCAGCGCCGAACTTGCTGAAGCGTTTTCCAGACCCTAGAAACTCCCCAAAACCGTTTTTAACCGAAAAGCATCTCGAAATGTCCTAAAACGCGCATCTGAACATTTTCGTGCACAGGTGCCGTAGATGCGCACGAAAATCGATCCGGAGCCGTTTCCAGCGCCGAACTGCCTGAAGCGTTTTCCAGACCCTAGAAACTCCCCAAAACCGTTTTTAACCGAGAAGCATCTCGAAATGTCCTAAAACGCGCATCTGAACATTTTCGTGCACAGGTGCCGTAGATGCGCACGAAAATCCGCCCGGAGCCGTTTCGAGCACCGAACTGCCTGAAGTGTTTTCCATACCCTAGAAACTCCCCAAAACCGTTTTTAACCGAAAAGCATCTCGAAATGTCCTAAAACGCGCATCTGAACATTTTCGTGCACAGGTGCCGTAGATGCGCACGAAAATCCGTCCGGAGCCGTTTCGAGCACCGAACTGCCTGAAGTGTTTTCCAGACCCTAGAAACTCCCCAAAACCGTTTTTAACCGAGAAGCATCTCGAAATGTCCTAAAACGCGCATCTGAACATTTTCGTGCACAGGTGCCGTCGATGCGCACGAAAACCCGTCCGGAGCCGTTTCGAGCACCGAACTGCCTGAAGCGTTTTCCAGACCCTAGAAACTCCCCAAAACCGTTTTTAACCGAGAAGCATCTCGAAATGTCCTAAAACGCGCATCTGAACATTTTCGTGCACAGGTGCCGTAGATGCGCACGAAAACCCGTCCGGAGCCGTTTCCTGCGCCGAACTGCCTGAAGCGTTTTCCAGACCCTAGAAACTCCCCAAAACCGTTTTTAACCGAAAAGCATCTCGAAATGTCCTAAAACGCGCATCTGAACATTTTCGTGCACAGGTGCCGTAGATGCGCACGAAAATCCGTCCGGAGCCGTTTCGAGCGCCGAACTGCCTGAAGTGTTTTCCAGACCCTAGAAACTCCCCAAAACCGTTTTTAACCGAGAAGCATCTCGAAATGTCCTAAAACGCGCATCTGAACATTTTCGTGCACAGGTGCCGTAGATGCGCACGAAAATCCGTCCGGAGCCGTTTCGAGCACCGAACTGCCTGAAGTGCTTTCCAGACCCTAGAAACTCCCCAAAACCGTTTTTAACCGAAAAGCATCTCGAAATGTCCTAAAACGCGCATCTGAACATTTTCGTGCACAGGTGCCGTAGATGCGCACGAAAATCCGTCAGGAGCCGTTTCGAGCACCGAACTGCCTGAAGTGTTTTCCAGACCCTAGAAACTCCCCAAAACCGTTTTTAACCGAAAAGCATCTCGAAATGTCCTAAAACGCGCATCTGAACATTTTCGTGCACAGGTGCCGTCGATGCGCACGAAAACCCGTCCGGAGCCGTTTCCAGCGCCGAACTGCCTGAAGTGTTTTCCAGACCCTAGAAACTCCCCAAAACCGTTTTTAACCGAAAAGCATCTCGAAATGTCCTAAAACGCGCATCTGAACATTTTCGTGCACAGGTGCCGTAGATGCGCACGAAAATCCGTCCGGAGCCGTTTCGAGCACCGAACTGCCTGAAGTGTTTTCCAGACCCTAGAAACTCCCCAAAACCGTTTTTAACCGATAAGCATCTCGAAATGTCCTAAAACGCGCATCTGAACATTTTCGTGCACAGGTGCCGTAGATGCGCACGAAAATCCGTCCGGAGCCGTTTCGAGCACCGAACTACCTGAAGTGTTTTCCAGACCCTAGAAACTCCCCAAAACCGTTTTTAACCGAAAAGCATCTCGAAATGTCCTAAAACGCGCATCTGAACATTTTCGTGCACAGGTGCCGTAGATGCGCACGAAAATCCGTCCGGAGCCGTTTCGAGAGCCGAACTGCCTGAAGTGTTTTCCAGACCCTAGAAACTCCCCAAAACCGTTTTTAACCGAAAAGCATCTCGAAATGTCCTAAAACGCGCATCTGAACATTTTCGTGCACAGGTGCCGTAGATGCGCACGAAAATCCGTCCGGAGCCGTTTCGAGAGCCGAACTGCCTAAAGTGTTTTCCAGACCCTAGAAACTCCCCAAAACCGTTTTTAACCGAAAAGCATATCGAAATGTCCTAAAACGCGCATCTGAACATTTTCGTGCACAGGTGCCGTAGATGCGCACGAAAATCCGTCCGGAGCCGTTTCCAGCGCCGAACTGCCTGAAGTGTTTTTCAGACCCTAGAAACTCCCCAAAACCGTTTTTAACCGAAAAGCATCTCGAGATGTCCTAAAACGCGCATCTGAACATTTTCGTGCACAGGAGCAGTAGATGCGCACGAAAATCCGTCCGGAGCTGTTTCCAGCGCCGAACTGCCTGAAGTGTTTTTCAGACCCTAGAAACTCCCCAAAACCGTTTTTAACCGAAAAGCATATCGAAATGTCCTAAAACGCGCATCTGAACATTTTCGTGCACAGGTGCCGTAGATGCGCACGAAAATCCGTCCGGAGCCGTTTCGAGAGCCGAACTGCCTGAAGTGTTTTCCAGACCCTAGAAACTCCCCAAAACCGTTTTTAACCGAAAAGCATCTCGAGATGTCCTAAAACGCGCATCTGAACATTTTCGTGCACAGGAGCAGTAGATGCGCACGAAAATCCGTCCGGAGCTGTTTCCAGCGCCGAACTGCCTGAAGTGTTTTTCAGACCCTAGAAACTCCCCAAAACCGTTTTTAACCGAAAAGCATATCGAAATGTCCTAAAACGCGCATCTGAACATTTTCGTGCACAGGTGCCGTAGATGCGCACGAAAATCCGTCCGGAGCCGTTTCCAGCGCCGAACTGCCTGAAGTGTTTTTCAGACCCTAGAAACTCCCCAAAACCGTTTTTAACCGAAAAGCATCTCGAGATGTCCTAAAACGCGCATCTGAACATTTTCGTGCACAGGTGCAGTAGATGCGCACGAAAATCCGTCCGGAGCCGTTTCCAGCGCCGAACTGCCTGAAGTGTTTTTCAGACCCTAGAAACTCCCCAAAACCGTTTTTAACCGAAAAGCATCTCGAAATGTCCTAAAACGCGCATCTGAACATTTTCGTGCACAGGTGCCGTAGATGCGCACGAAAATATGCCCGGAGCCGTTTCGAGCACCGAACTGCCTGAAGTGTTTTCCATACCCTAGAAACTCCCCAAAACCGTTTTTAACCGAAGAGCATCTCGAAATGTCCTAAAACGCGCATCTGAACATTTTCGTGCACAGGTGCCGTAGATGCGCACGAAAATCCGTCCGGAGCCGTTTCGAGCACCGAATTGCCTGAAGTGTTTTCCAGACCCTAGAAACTCCCCAAAACCGTTTTTAACCGAGAAGCATCTCGAAATGTCCTAAAACGCGCATCTGAACATTTTCGTGCACAGGTGCCGTCGATGCGCACGAAAACCCGTCCTGAGCCGTTTCGAGCACCGAACTGCCTGAAGCGTTTTCCAGACCCTAGAAACTCCCCAAAACCGTTTTTAACCGAGAAGCATCTCGAAATGTCCTAAAACGCGCATCTGAACATTTTCGTGCACAGGTGCCGTAGATGCGCACGAAAACCCGTCCGGAGCCGTTTCCTGCGCCGAACTGCCTGAAGCGTTTTCCAGACCCTAGAAACTCCCCAAAACCGTTTTTAACCGAAAAGCATCTCGAAATGTCCTAAAACGCGCATCTGAACATTTTCGTGCACAGGTGCCGTAGATGCGCACGAAAATCCGTCCGGAGCCGTTTCGAGCGCCGAACTGCCTGAAGTGTTTTCCAGACCCTAGAAACTCCCCAAAACCGTTTTTAACCGAGAAGCATCTCGAAATGTCCTAAAACGCGCATCTGAACATTTTCGTGCACAGGTGCCGTAGATGCGCACGAAAATCCGTCCGGAGCCGTTTCGAGCACCGAACTGCCTGAAGTGTTTTCCAGACCCTAGAAACTCCCCAAAACCGTTTTTAACCGAAAAGCATCTCGAAATGTCCTAAAACGCGCATCTGAACATTTTCGTGCACGGGTGCCGTAGATGCGCACGAAAATCCGTCCGGAGCCGTTTCGAGCACCGAACTGCCTGAAGTGTTTTCCAGACCCTAGAAACTCCCCAAAACCGTTTTTAACCGAAAAGCATCTCGAAATGTCCTAAAACGCGCATCTGAACATTTTCGTGCACAGGTGCCGTCGATGCGCACGAAAACCCGTCCGGAGCCGTTTCCAGCGCCGAACTGCCTGAAGTGTTTTCCAGACCCTAGAAACTCCCCAAAACCGTTTTTAACCGAAAAGCATCTCGAAATGTCCTAAAACGCGCATCTGAACATTTTCGTGCACAGGTGCCGTAGATGCGCACGAAAATCCGTCCGGAGCCGTTTCGAGCACCGAACTGCCTGAAGTGTTTTCCAGACCCTAGAAACTCCCCAAAACCGTTTTTAACCGATAAGCATCTCGAAATGTCCTAAAACGCGCATCTGAACATTTTCGTGCACAGGTGCCGTAGATGCGCACGAAAATCCGTCCGGAGCCGTTTCGAGCACCGAACTACCTGAAGTGTTTTCCAGACCCTAGAAACTCCCCAAAACCGTTTTTAACCGAAAAGCATCTCGAAATGTCCTAAAACGCGCATCTGAACATTTTCGTGCACAGGTGCCGTAGATGCGCACGAAAATCCGTCCGGAGCCGTTTCGAGAGCCGAACTGCCTGAAGTGTTTTCCAGACCCTAGAAACTCCCCAAAACCGTTTTTAACCGAAAAGCATCTCGAAATGTCCTAAAACGCGCATCTGAACATTTTCGTGCACAGGTGCCGTAGATGCGCACGAAAATCCGTCCGGAGCCGTTTCGAGAGCCGAACTGCCTAAAGTGTTTTCCAGACCCTAGAAACTCCCCACAACCGTTTTTAACCGAAAAGCATATCGAAATGTCCTAAAACGCGCATCTGAACATTTTCGTGCACAGGTGCCGTAGATGCGCACGAAAATCCGTCCGGAGCCGTTTCCAGCGCCGAACTGCCTGAAGTGTTTTTCAGACCCTAGAAACTCCCCAAAACCGTTTTTAACCGAAAAGCATCTCGAGATGTCCTAAAACGCGCATCTGAACATTTTCGTGCACAGGAGCAGTAGATGCGCACGAAAATCCGTCCGGAGCTGTTTCCAGCGCCGAACTGCCTGAAGTGTTTTTCAGACCCTAGAAACTCCCCAAAACCGTTTTTAACCGAAAAGCATCTCGAAATGTCCTAAAACGCGCATCTGAACATTTTCGTGCACAGGTGCCGTAGATGCGCACGAAAATCCGTCCGGAGCCGTTTCGAGAGCCGAACTGCCTGGAGTGTTTTCCAGACCCTAGAAACTCCCCAAAACCGTTTTTAACCGAAAAGCATATCGAAATGTCCTAAAACGCGCATCTGAACATTTTCGTGCACAGGTGCCGTAGATGCGCACGAAAATCCGTCCGGAGCCGTTTCCAGCGCCGAACTGCCTGAAGTGTTTTTCAGACCCTAGAAACTCCCCAAAACCGTTTTTAACCGAAAAGCATCTCGAGATGTCCTAAAACGCGCATCTGAACATTTTCGTGCACAGGTGCAGTAGATGCGCACGAAAATCCGTCCGGAGCCGTTTCCAGCGCCGAACTGCCTGAAGTGTTTTTCAGACCCTAGAAACTCCCCAAAACCGTTTTTAACCGAAAAGCATCTCGAAATGTCCTAAAACGCGCATCTGAACATTTTCGTGCACAGGTGCCGTAGATGCGCACGAAAATATGCCCGGAGCCGTTTCGAGCACCGAACTGCCTGAAGTGTTTTCCATACCCTAGAAACTCCCCAAAACCGTTTTTAACCGAAGAGCATCTCGAAATGTCCTAAAACGCGCATCTGAACATTTTCGTGCACAGGTGCCGTAGATGCGCACGAAAATCCGTCCGGAGCCGTTTCGAGCACCGAATTGCCTGAAGTGTTTTCCAGACCCTAGAAACTCCCCAAAACCGTTTTTAACCGAGAAGCATCTCGAAATGTCCTAAAACGCGCATCTGAACATTTTCGTGCACAGGTGCCGTCGATGCGCACGAAAACCCGTCCTGAGCCGTTTCGAGCACCGAACTGCCTGAAGCGTTTTCCAGACCCTAGAAACTCCCCAAAACCGTTTTTAACCGAGAAGCATCTCGAAATGTCCTAAAACGCGCATCTGAACATTTTCGTGCACAGGTGCCGTAGATGCGCACGAAAACCCGTCCGGAGCCGTTTCCTGCGCCGAACTGCCTGAAGCGTTTTCCAGACCCTAGAAACTCCCCAAAACCGTTTTTAACCGAAAAGCATCTCGAAATGTCCTAAAACGCGCATCTGAACATTTTCGTGCACAGGTGCCGTAGATGCGCACGAAAATCCGTCCGGAGCCGTTTCGAGCGCCGAACTGCCTGAAGTGTTTTCCAGACCCTAGAAACTCCCCAAAACCGTTTTTAACCGAGAAGCATCTCGAAATGTCCTAAAACGCGCATCTGAACATTTTCGTGCACAGGTGCCGTAGATGCGCACGAAAATCCGTCCGGAGCCGTTTCGAGCACCGAATTGCCTGAAGTGTTTTCCAGACCCTAGAAACTCCCCAAAACCGTTTTTAACCGAGAAGCATTCGAAATGTCCTAAAACGCGCATCTGAACATTTTCGTGCACAGGTACCGTCGATGCGCACGAAAACCCGTCCTGAGCCGTTTCGAGCACCGAACTGCCTGAAGCGTTTTCCAGACCCTAGAAACTCCCCAAAACCGTTTTTAACCGAGAAGCATCTCGAAATGTCCTAAAACGCGCATCTGAACATTTTCGTGCACAGGTGCCGTCGATGCGCACGAAAACCCGTCCGGAGCCGTTTCCAGCGCCGAACTGCCTGAAGTGTTTTCCAGACCCTAGAAACTCCCCAAAACCGTTTTTAACCGAAAAGCATCTCGAAATGTCCTAAAACGCGCATCTGAACATTTTCGTGCACAGGTGCCGTAGATGCGCACGAAAATCCGTCCGGAGCCGTTTCGAGCACCGAACTGCCTGAAGTGTTTTCCAGACCCTAGAAACTCCCCAAAACCGTTTTAACCGAAAAGCATCTCGAAATGTCCTAAAACGCGCATCTGAACATTTTCGTGCACAGGTGCCGTAGATGCGCACGAAAATCGATCCGGAGCCGTTTCCAGCGCCGAACTGCCTGAAGCGTTTTCCAGACCCTAGAAACTCCCCAAAACCGTTTTTAACCGAAAAGCATCTCGAAATGTCCTAAAACGCGCATCTGAACATTTTCGTGCACAGGTGCCGTAGATGCGCACGAAAATCGATCCGGAGCCGTTTCCAGCGCCGAACTGCCTGAAGCGTTTTCCAGACCCTAGAAACTCCCCAAAACCGTTTTTAACCGAGAAGCATCTCGAAATGTCCTAAAACGCGCATCTGAACATTTTCGTGCACAGGTGCCGTAGATGCGCACGAAAATCCGCCCGGAGCCGTTTCGAGCACCGAACTGCCTGAAGTGTTTTCCATACCCTAGAAACTCCCCAAAACCGTTTTTAACCGAAAAGCATCTCGAAATGTCCTAAAACGCGCATCTGAACATTTTCGTGCACAGGTGCCGTAGATGCGCACGAAAATCCGTCCGGAGCAGTTTCGAGCACCGAACTGCCTGAAGTGTTTTCCAGACCCTAGAAACTCCCCAAAACCGTTTTTAACCGAGAAGCATCTCGAAATGTCCTAAAACGCGCATCTGAACATTTTCGTGCACAGGTGCCGTCGATGCGCACGAAAACCCGTCCGGAGCCGTTTCGAGCACCGAACTGCCTGAAGCGTTTTCCAGACCCTAGAAACTCCCCAAAACCGTTTTTAACCGAGAAGCATCTCGAAATGTCCTAAAACGCGCATCTGAACATTTTCGTGCACAGGTGCCGTAGATGCGCACGAAAACCCGTCCGGAGCCGTTTCCTGCGCCGAACTGCCTGAAGCGTTTTCCAGACCCTAGAAACTCCCCAAAACCGTTTTTAACCGAAAAGCATCTCGAAATGTCCTAAAACGCGCATCTGAACATTTTCGTGCACAGGTGCCGTCGATGCGCACGAAAACCCGTCCGGAGCCGTTTCCAGCGCCGAACTGCCTGAAGTGTTTTCCAGACCCTAGAAACTCCCCAAAACCGTTTTTAACCGAAAAGCATCTCGAAATGTCCTAAAACGCGCATCTGAACATTTTCGTGCACAGGTGCCGTAGATGCGCACGAAAATCCGTCCGGAGCCGTTTCGAGCACCGAACTGCCTGAAGTGTTTTCCAGACCCTAGAAACTCCCCAAAACCGTTTTAACCGAAAAGCATCTCGAAATGTCCTAAAACGCGCATCTGAACATTTTCGTGCACAGGTGCCGTAGATGCGCACGAAAATCGATCCGGAGCCGTTTCCAGCGCCGAACTGCCTGAAGCGTTTTCCAGACCCTAGAAACTCCCCAAAACCGTTTTTAACCGAAAAGCATCTCGAAATGTCCTAAAACGCGCATCTGAACATTTTCGTGCACAGGTGCCGTAGATGCGCACGAAAATCGATCCGGAGCCGTTTCCAGCGCCGAACTGCCTGAAGCGTTTTCCAGACCCTAGAAACTCCCCAAAACCGTTTTTAACCGAGAAGCATCTCGAAATGTCCTAAAACGCGCATCTGAACATTTTCGTGCACAGGTGCCGTAGATGCGCACGAAAATCCGCCCGGAGCCGTTTCGAGCACCGAACTGCCTGAAGTGTTTTCCATACCCTAGAAACTCCCCAAAACCGTTTTTAACCGAAAAGCATCTCGAAATGTCCTAAAACGCGCATCTGAACATTTTCGTGCACAGGTGCCGTAGATGCGCACGAAAATCCGTCCGGAGCAGTTTCGAGCACCGAACTGCCTGAAGTGTTTTCCAGACCCTAGAAACTCCCCAAAACCGTTTTTAACCGAGAAGCATCTCGAAATGTCCTAAAACGCGCATCTGAACATTTTCGTGCACAGGTGCCGTCGATGCGCACGAAAACCCGTCCGGAGCCGTTTCGAGCACCGAACTGCCTGAAGCGTTTTCCAGACCCTAGAAACTCCCCAAAACCGTTTTTAACCGAGAAGCATCTCGAAATGTCCTAAAACGCGCATCTGAACATTTTCGTGCACAGGTGCCGTAGATGCGCACGAAAACCCGTCCGGAGCCGTTTCCTGCGCCGAACTGCCTGAAGCGTTTTCCAGACCCTAGAAACTCCCCAAAACCGTTTTTAACCGAAAAGCATCTCGAAATGTCCTAAAACGCGCATCTGAACATTTTCGTGCACAGGTGCCGTCGATGCGCACGAAAACCCGTCCGGAGCCGTTTCCAGCGCCGAACTGCCTGAAGTGTTTTCCAGACCCTAGAAACTCCCCAAAACCGTTTTTAACCGAAAAGCATCTCGAAATGTCCTAAAACGCGCATCTGAACATTTTCGTGCACAGGTGCCGTAGATGCGCACGAAAATCCGTCCGGAGCCGTTTCGAGCACCGAACTGCCTGAAGTGTTTTCCAGACCCTAGAAACTCCCCAAAACCGTTTTAACCGAAAAGCATCTCGAAATGTCCTAAAACGCGCATCTGAACATTTTCGTGCACAGGTGCCGTAGATGCGCACGAAAATCGATCCGGAGCCGTTTCCAGCGCCGAACTGCCTGAAGCGTTTTCCAGACCCTAGAAACTCCCCAAAACCGTTTTTAACCGAAAAGCATCTCGAAATGTCCTAAAACGCGCATCTGAACATTTTCGTGCACAGGTGCCGCAGATGCGCACGAAAATCGATCCGGAGCCGTTTCCAGCGCCGAACTGCCTGAAGCGTTTTCCAGACCCTAGAAACTCCCCAAAACCGTTTTTAACCGAGAAGCATCTCGAAATGTCCTAAAACGCGCATCTGAACATTTTCGTGCACAGGTGCCGCAGATGCGCACGAAAATCCGCCCGGAGCCGTTTCGAGCACCGAACTGCCTGAAGTGTTTTCCATACCCTAGAAACTCCCCAAAACCGTTTTTAACCGAAAAGCATCTCGAAATGTCCTAAAACGCGCATCTGAACATTTTCGTGCACAGGTGCCGTAGATGCGCACGAAAATCCGTCCGGAGCAGTTTCGAGCACCGAACTGCCTGAAGTGTTTTCCAGACCCTAGAAACTCCCCAAAACCGTTTTTAACCGAGAAGCATCTCGAAATGTCCTAAAACGCGCATCTGAACATTTTCGTGCACAGGTGCCGTCGATGCGCACGAAAACCCGTCCGGAGCCGTTTCGAGCACCGAACTGCCTGAAGCGTTTTCCAGACCCTAGAAACTCCCCAAAACCGTTTTTAACCGAGAAGCATCTCGAAATGTCCTAAAACGCGCATCTGAACATTTTCGTGCACAGGTGCCGTAGATGCGCACGAAAACCCGTCCGGAGCCGTTTCCTGCGCCGAACTGCCTGAAGCGTTTTCCAGACCCTAGAAACTCCCCAAAACCGTTTTTAACCGAAAAGCATCTCGAAATGTCCTAAAACGCGCATCTGAACATTTTCGTGCACAGGTGCCGTAGATGCGCACGAAAATCCGTCCGGAGCCGTTTCGAGCACCGAACTGCCTGAAGTGTTTTCCAGACCCTAGAAACTCCCCAAAACCGTTTTTAACCGAAAAGCATCTCGAAATGTCCTAAAACGCGCATCTGAACATTTTCGTGCACAGGTGCAGTAGATGCGCACGAAAATCCGTCCGGAGCCGTTTCCAGCGCCGAACTGCCTGAAGTGTTTTTCAGACCCTAGAAACTCCCCAAAACCGTTTTTAACCGAAAAGCATCTCGAAATGTCCTAAAACGCGCATCTGAACATTTTCGTGCACAGGTGCCGTAGATGCGCACGAAAATATGCCCGGAGCCGTTTCGAGCACCGAACTGCCTGAAGTGTTTTCCATACCCTAGAAACTCCCCAAAACCGTTTTTAACCGAAGAGCATCTCGAAATGTCCTAAAACGCGCATCTGAACATTTTCGTGCACAGGTGCCGTAGATGCGCACGAAAATCCGTCCGGAGCCGTTTCGAGCACCGAATTGCCTGAAGTGTTTTCCAGACCCTAGAAACTCCCCAAAACCGTTTTTAACCGAGAAGCATCTCGAAATGTCCTAAAACGCGCATCTGAACATTTTCGTGCACAGGTGCCGTCGATGCGCACGAAAACCCGTCCTGAGCCGTTTCGAGCACCGAACTGCCTGAAGCGTTTTCCAGACCCTAGAAACTCCCCAAAACCGTTTTTAACCGAGAAGCATCTCGAAATGTCCTAAAACGCGCATCTGAACATTTTCGTGCACAGGTGCCGTCGATGCGCACGAAAACCCGTCCGGAGCCGTTTCCAGCGCCGAACTGCCTGAAGCGTTTTCCAGACCCTAGAAACTCCCCAAAACCGTTTTTAACCGAAAAGCATCTCGAAATGTCCTAAAACGCGCATCTGAACATTTTCGTGCACAGGTGCCGTAGATGCGCACGAAAATCGATCCGGAGCCGTTTCCAGCGCCGAACTGCCTGAAGCGTTTTCCAGACCCTAGAAACTCCCCAAAACCGTTTTTAACCGAGAAGCATCTCGAAATGTCCTAAAACGCGCATCTGAACATTTTCGTGCACAGGTGCCGTAGATGCGCACGAAAACCCGTCCGGAGCCGTTTCCTGCGCCGAACTGCCTGAAGCGTTTTCCAGACCCTAGAAACTCCCCAAAACCGTTTTTAACCGAAAAGCATCTCGAAATGTCCTAAAACGCGCATCTGAACATTTTCGTGCACAGGTGCCGTAGATGCGCACGAAAATCCGTCCGGAGCCGTTTCGAGCACCGAACTGCCTGAAGTGTTTTCCAGACCCTAGAAACTCCCCAAAACCGTTTTTAACCGAGAAGCATCTCGAAATGTCCTAAAACGCGCATCTGAACATTTTCGTGCACAGGTGCCGTAGATGCGCACGAAAACCCGTCCGGAGCCGTTTCCTGCGCCGAACTGCCTGAAGCGTTTTCCAGACCCTAGAAACTCCCCAAAACCGTTTTTAACCGAAAAGCATCTCGAAATGTCCTAAAACGCGCATCTGAACTTTTTCGTGCACAGGTGCCGTAGATGCGCACGAAAATCCGTCCGGAGCCGTTTCGAGCGCCGAACTGCCTGAAGTGTTTTCCAGACCCTAGAAACTCCCCAAAACCGTTTTTAACCGAGAAGCATCTCGAAATGTCCTAAAACGCGCATCTGAACATTTTCGTGCACAGGTGCCGTAGATGCGCACGAAAATCCGTCCGGAGCCGTTTCGAGCACCGAATTGCCTGAAGTGTTTTCCAGACCCTAGAAACTCCCCAAAACCGTTTTTAACCGAGAAGCATCTCGAAATGTCCTAAAACGCGCATCTGAACATTTTCGTGCACAGGTGCCGTCGATGCGCACGAAAACCCGTCCTGAGCCGTTTCGAGCACCGAACTGCC
Organism: Umbellularia californica; assembly: GCA_028538565.1. Taxonomy (NCBI): domain Eukaryota; kingdom Viridiplantae; phylum Streptophyta; class Magnoliopsida; order Laurales; family Lauraceae; genus Umbellularia; species Umbellularia californica. Next base: position 52,635,358 of record JAPQWN010000006.1, on the reverse strand, counting down.
TGAAGCGTTTTCCAGACCCTAGAAACTCCCCAAAACCGTTTTTAACCGAGAAGCATCTCGAAATGTCCTAAAACGCGCATCTGAACATTTTCGTGCACAGGTGCCGTAGATGCGCACGAAAACCCGTCCGGAGCCGTTTCCTGCGCCGAACTGCCTGAAGCGTTTTCCAGACCCTAGAAACTCCCCAAAACCGTTTTTAACCGAAAAGCATCTCGAAATGTCCTAAAACGCGCATCTGAACATTTTCGTGCACAGGTGCCGTAGATGCGCACGAAAATCCGTCCGGAGCCGTTTCGAGCGCCGAACTGCCTGAAGTGTTTTCCAGACCCTAGAAACTCCCCAAAACCGTTTTTAACCGAGAAGCATCTCGAAATGTCCTAAAACGCGCATCTGAACATTTTCGTGCACAGGTGCCGTAGATGCGCACGAAAATCCGTCCGGAGCCGTTTCGAGCACCGAATTGCCTGAAGTGTTTTCCAGACCCTAGAAACTCCCCAAAACCGTTTTTAACCGAGAAGCATCTCGAAATGTCCTAAAACGCGCATCTGAACATTTTCGTGCACAGGTGCCGTCGATGCGCACGAAAACCCGTCCTGAGCCGTTTCGAGCACCGAACTGCCTGAAGCGTTTTCCAGACCCTAGAAACTCCCCAAAACCGTTTTTAACCGAGAAGCATCTCGAAATGTCCTAAAACGCGCATCTGAACATTTTCGTGCACAGGTGCCGTAGATGCGCACGAAAATCCGCCCGGAGCCGTTTCGAGCACCGAACTGCCTGAAGTGTTTTCCATACCCTAGAAACTCCCCAAAACCGTTTTTAACCGAAAAGCATCTCGAAATGTCCTAAAACGCGCATCTGAACATTTTCGTGCACAGGTGCCGTAGATGCGCACGAAAATCCGTCCGGAGCAGTTTCGAGCACCGAACTGCCTGAAGTGTTTTCCAGACCCTAGAAACTCCCCAAAACCGTTTTTAACCGAGAAGCATCTCGAAATGTCCTAAAACGCGCATCTGAACATTTTCGTGCACAGGTGCCGTCGATGCGCACGAAAACCCGTCCGGAGCCGTTTCGAGCACCGAACTGCCTGAAGCGTTTTCCAGACCCTAGAAACTCCCCAAAACCGTTTTTAACCGAGAAGCATCTCGAAATGTCCTAAAACGCGCATCTGAACATTTTCGTGCACAGGTGCCGTAGATGCGCACGAAAACCCGTCCGGAGCCGTTTCCTGCGCCGAACTGCCTGAAGCGTTTTCCAGACCCTAGAAACTCCCCAAAACCGTTTTTAACCGAAAAGCATCTCGAAATGTCCTAAAACGCGCATCTGAACATTTTCGTGCACAGGTGCCGTCGATGCGCACGAAAACCCGTCCGGAGCCGTTTCCAGCGCCGAACTGCCTGAAGTGTTTTCCAGACCCTAGAAACTCCCCAAAACCGTTTTTAACCGAAAAGCATCTCGAAATGTCCTAAAACGCGCATCTGAACATTTTCGTGCACAGGTGCCGTAGATGCGCACGAAAATCCGTCCGGAGCCGTTTCGAGCACCGAACTGCCTGAAGTGTTTTCCAGACCCTAGAAACTCCCCAAAACCGTTTTAACCGAAAAGCATCTCGAAATGTCCTAAAACGCGCATCTGAACATTTTCGTGCACAGGTGCCGTAGATGCGCACGAAAATCGATCCGGAGCCGTTTCCAGCGCCGAACTGCCTGAAGCGTTTTCCAGACCCTAGAAACTCCCCAAAACCGTTTTTAACCGAAAAGCATCTCGAAATGTCCTAAAACGCGCATCTGAACATTTTCGTGCACAGGTGCCGTAGATGCGCACGAAAATCGATCCGGAGCCGTTTCCAGCGCCGAACTGCCTGAAGCGTTTTCCAGACCCTAGAAACTCCCCAAAACCGTTTTTAACCGAGAAGCATCTCGAAATGTCCTAAAACGCGCATCTGAACATTTTCGTGCACAGGTGCCGTAGATGCGCACGAAAATCCGCCCGGAGCCGTTTCGAGCACCGAACTGCCTGAAGTGTTTTCCATACCCTAGAAACTCCCCAAAACCGTTTTTAACCGAAAAGCATCTCGAAATGTCCTAAAACGCGCATCTGAACATTTTCGTGCACAGGTGCCGTAGATGCGCACGAAAATCCGTCCGGAGCAGTTTCGAGCACCGAACTGCCTGAAGTGTTTTCCAGACCCTAGAAACTCCCCAAAACCGTTTTTAACCGAGAAGCATCTCGAAATGTCCTAAAACGCGCATCTGAACATTTTCGTGCACAGGTGCCGTCGATGCGCACGAAAACCCGTCCGGAGCCGTTTCGAGCACCGAACTGCCTGAAGCGTTTTCCAGACCCTAGAAACTCCCCAAAACCGTTTTTAACCGAGAAGCATCTCGAAATGTCCTAAAACGCGCATCTGAACATTTTCGTGCACAGGTGCCGTAGATGCGCACGAAAACCCGTCCGGAGCCGTTTCCTGCGCCGAACTGCCTGAAGCGTTTTCCAGACCCTAGAAACTCCCCAAAACCGTTTTTAACCGAAAAGCATCTCGAAATGTCCTAAAACGCGCATCTGAACATTTTCGTGCACAGGTGCCGTCGATGCGCACGAAAACCCGTCCGGAGCCGTTTCCAGCGCCGAACTGCCTGAAGTGTTTTCCAGACCCTAGAAACTCCCCAAAACCGTTTTTAACCGAAAAGCATCTCGAAATGTCCTAAAACGCGCATCTGAACATTTTCGTGCACAGGTGCCGTAGATGCGCACGAAAATCCGTCCGGAGCCGTTTCGAGCACCGAACTGCCTGAAGTGTTTTCCAGACCCTAGAAACTCCCCAAAACCGTTTTAACCGAAAAGCATCTCGAAATGTCCTAAAACGCGCATCTGAACATTTTCGTGCACAGGTGCCGTAGATGCGCACGAAAATCGATCCGGAGCCGTTTCCAGCGCCGAACTGCCTGAAGCGTTTTCCAGACCCTAGAAACTCCCCAAAACCGTTTTTAACCGAAAAGCATCTCGAAATGTCCTAAAACGCGCATCTGAACATTTTCGTGCACAGGTGCCGCAGATGCGCACGAAAATCGATCCGGAGCCGTTTCCAGCGCCGAACTGCCTGAAGCGTTTTCCAGACCCTAGAAACTCCCCAAAACCGTTTTTAACCGAGAAGCATCTCGAAATGTCCTAAAACGCGCATCTGAACATTTTCGTGCACAGGTGCCGCAGATGCGCACGAAAATCCGCCCGGAGCCGTTTCGAGCACCGAACTGCCTGAAGTGTTTTCCATACCCTAGAAACTCCCCAAAACCGTTTTTAACCGAAAAGCATCTCGAAATGTCCTAAAACGCGCATCTGAACATTTTCGTGCACAGGTGCCGTAGATGCGCACGAAAATCCGTCCGGAGCAGTTTCGAGCACCGAACTGCCTGAAGTGTTTTCCAGACCCTAGAAACTCCCCAAAACCGTTTTTAACCGAGAAGCATCTCGAAATGTCCTAAAACGCGCATCTGAACATTTTCGTGCACAGGTGCCGTCGATGCGCACGAAAACCCGTCCGGAGCCGTTTCGAGCACCGAACTGCCTGAAGCGTTTTCCAGACCCTAGAAACTCCCCAAAACCGTTTTTAACCGAGAAGCATCTCGAAATGTCCTAAAACGCGCATCTGAACATTTTCGTGCACAGGTGCCGTAGATGCGCACGAAAACCCGTCCGGAGCCGTTTCCTGCGCCGAACTGCCTGAAGCGTTTTCCAGACCCTAGAAACTCCCCAAAACCGTTTTTAACCGAAAAGCATCTCGAAATGTCCTAAAACGCGCATCTGAACATTTTCGTGCACAGGTGCCGTAGATGCGCACGAAAATCCGTCCGGAGCCGTTTCGAGCACCGAACTGCCTGAAGTGTTTTCCAGACCCTAGAAACTCCCCAAAACCGTTTTTAACCGAAAAGCATCTCGAAATGTCCTAAAACGCGCATCTGAACATTTTCGTGCACAGGTGCAGTAGATGCGCACGAAAATCCGTCCGGAGCCGTTTCCAGCGCCGAACTGCCTGAAGTGTTTTTCAGACCCTAGAAACTCCCCAAAACCGTTTTTAACCGAAAAGCATCTCGAAATGTCCTAAAACGCGCATCTGAACATTTTCGTGCACAGGTGCCGTAGATGCGCACGAAAATATGCCCGGAGCCGTTTCGAGCACCGAACTGCCTGAAGTGTTTTCCATACCCTAGAAACTCCCCAAAACCGTTTTTAACCGAAGAGCATCTCGAAATGTCCTAAAACGCGCATCTGAACATTTTCGTGCACAGGTGCCGTAGATGCGCACGAAAATCCGTCCGGAGCCGTTTCGAGCACCGAATTGCCTGAAGTGTTTTCCAGACCCTAGAAACTCCCCAAAACCGTTTTTAACCGAGAAGCATCTCGAAATGTCCTAAAACGCGCATCTGAACATTTTCGTGCACAGGTGCCGTCGATGCGCACGAAAACCCGTCCTGAGCCGTTTCGAGCACCGAACTGCCTGAAGCGTTTTCCAGACCCTAGAAACTCCCCAAAACCGTTTTTAACCGAGAAGCATCTCGAAATGTCCTAAAACGCGCATCTGAACATTTTCGTGCACAGGTGCCGTCGATGCGCACGAAAACCCGTCCGGAGCCGTTTCCAGCGCCGAACTGCCTGAAGCGTTTTCCAGACCCTAGAAACTCCCCAAAACCGTTTTTAACCGAAAAGCATCTCGAAATGTCCTAAAACGCGCATCTGAACATTTTCGTGCACAGGTGCCGTAGATGCGCACGAAAATCGATCCGGAGCCGTTTCCAGCGCCGAACTGCCTGAAGCGTTTTCCAGACCCTAGAAACTCCCCAAAACCGTTTTTAACCGAGAAGCATCTCGAAATGTCCTAAAACGCGCATCTGAACATTTTCGTGCACAGGTGCCGTAGATGCGCACGAAAACCCGTCCGGAGCCGTTTCCTGCGCCGAACTGCCTGAAGCGTTTTCCAGACCCTAGAAACTCCCCAAAACCGTTTTTAACCGAAAAGCATCTCGAAATGTCCTAAAACGCGCATCTGAACATTTTCGTGCACAGGTGCCGTAGATGCGCACGAAAATCCGTCCGGAGCCGTTTCGAGCACCGAACTGCCTGAAGTGTTTTCCAGACCCTAGAAACTCCCCAAAACCGTTTTTAACCGAGAAGCATCTCGAAATGTCCTAAAACGCGCATCTGAACATTTTCGTGCACAGGTGCCGTAGATGCGCACGAAAACCCGTCCGGAGCCGTTTCCTGCGCCGAACTGCCTGAAGCGTTTTCCAGACCCTAGAAACTCCCCAAAACCGTTTTTAACCGAAAAGCATCTCGAAATGTCCTAAAACGCGCATCTGAACATTTTCGTGCACAGGTGCCGTAGATGCGCACGAAAATCCGTCCGGAGCCGTTTCGAGCGCCGAACTGCCTGAAGTGTTTTCCAGACCCTAGAAACTCCCCAAAACCGTTTTTAACCGAGAAGCATCTCGAAATGTCCTAAAACGCGCATCTGAACATTTTCGTGCACAGGTGCCGTAGATGCGCACGAAAATCCGTCCGGAGCCGTTTCGAGCACCGAATTGCCTGAAGTGTTTTCCAGACCCTAGAAACTCCCCAAAACCGTTTTTAACCGAGAAGCATCTCGAAATGTCCTAAAACGCGCATCTGAACATTTTCGTGCACAGGTGCCGTCGATGCGCACGAAAACCCGTCCTGAGCCGTTTCGAGCACCGAACTGCCTGAAGCGTTTTCCAGACCCTAGAAACTCCCCAAAACCGTTTTTAACCGAGAAGCATCTCGAAATGTCCTAAAACGCGCATCTGAACATTTTCGTGCACAGGTGCCGTAGATGCGCACGAAAACCCGTCCGGAGCCGTTTCCTGCGCCGAACTGCCTGAAGCGTTTTCCAGACCCTAGAAACTCCCCAAAACCGTTTTTAACCGAAAAGCATCTCGAAATGTCCTAAAACGCGCATCTGAACATTTTCGTGCACAGGTGCCGTAGATGCGCACGAAAATCCGTCCGGAGCCGTTTCGAGCGCCGAACTGCCTGAAGTGTTTTCCAGACCCTAGAAACTCCCCAAAACCGTTTTTAACCGAGAAGCATCTCGAAATGTCCTAAAACGCGCATCTGAACATTTTCGTGCACAGGTGCCGTAGATGCGCACGAAAATCCGTCCGGAGCCGTTTCGAGCACCGAATTGCCTGAAGTGTTTTCCAGACCCTAGAAACTCCCCAAAACCGTTTTTAACCGAGAAGCATCTCGAAATGTCCTAAAACGCGCATCTGAACATTTTCGTGCACAGGTGCCGTCGATGCGCACGAAAACCCGTCCTGAGCCGTTTCGAGCACCGAACTGCCTGAAGCGTTTTCCAGACCCTAGAAACTCCCCAAAACCGTTTTTAACCGAGAAGCATCTCGAAATGTCCTAAAACGCGCATCTGAACATTTTCGTGCACAGGTGCCGTCGATGCGCACGAAAACCCGTCCGGAGCCGTTTCCAGCGCCGAACTGCCTGAAGTGTTTTCCAGACCCTAGAAACTCCCCAAAACCGTTTTTAACCGAAAAGCATCTCGAAATGTCCTAAAACGCGCATCTGAACATTTTCGTGCACAGGTGCCGTAGATGCGCACGAAAATCCGTCCGGAGCCGTTTCGAGCACCGAACTGCCTGAAGTGTTTTCCAGACCCTAGAAACTCCCCAAAACCGTTTTAACCGAAAAGCATCTCGAAATGTCCTAAAACGCGCATCTGAACATTTTCGTGCACAGGTGCCGTAGATGCGCACGAAAATCGATCCGGAGCCGTTTCCAGCGCCGAACTGCCTGAAGCGTTTTCCAGACCCTAGAAACTCCCCAAAACCGTTTTTAACCGAAAAGCATCTCGAAATGTCCTAAAACGCGCATCTGAACATTTTCGTGCACAGGTGCCGTAGATGCGCACGAAAATCGATCCGGAGCCGTTTCCAGCGCCGAACTGCCTGAAGCGTTTTCCAGACCCTAGAAACTCCCCAAAACCGTTTTTAACCGAGAAGCATCTAGAAATGTCCTAAAACGCGCATCTGAACATTTTCGTGCACAGGTGCCGTAGATGCGCACGAAAACCCGTCCGGAGCCGTTTCCTGCGCCGAACTGCCTGAAGCGTTTTCCAGACCCTAGAAACTCCCCAAAACCGTTTTTAACCGAAAAGCATCTCGAAATGTCCTAAAACGCGCATCTGAACATTTTCGTGCACAGGTGCCGTAGATGCGCACGAAAATCCGTCCGGAGCCGTTTCGAGCACCGAACTGCCTGAAGTGTTTTCCAGACCCTAGAAACTCCCCAAAACCGTTTTTAACCGAAAAGCATCTCGAAATGTCCTAAAACGCGCATCTGAACATTTTCGTGCACAGGTGCCGTAGATGCGCACGAAAATCCGTCCGGAGCCGTTTCGAGCACCGAACTGCCTGAAGTGTTTTCCAGACCCTAGAAACTCCCCAAAACCGTTTTTAACCGAAAAGCATCTCGAAATGTCCTAAAACGCGCATCTGAACATTTTCGTGCACAGGTGCCGTAGAGGCGCACGAAAATCCGTCCGAAGCCGTTTCGAGCACCGAACTGCCTGAAGTGTTTTCCAGACCCTAGAAACTCCCCAAAACCGTTTTTAACCGAAAAGCATCTCGAAATGTCCTAAAACGCGCATCTGAACATTTTCGTGCACATGTGCCGTAGATGCGCACGAAAATCCGTCCGGAGCCGTTTCGAGCACCGAACTGCCTGAAGTGTTTTCCAGACCCTAGAAACTCCCCAAAACCGTTTTTAACCGAAAAGCATCTCGAAATGTCCTAAAACGCGCATCTGAACATTTTCGTGCACAGGTGCCGTAGATGCGCACGAAAACCCGTCCGGAGCCGTTTCCTGCGCCGAACTGCCTGAAGCGTTTTCCAGACCCTAGAAACTCCCCAAAACCGTTTTTAACCGAAAAGCATCTCGAAATGTCCTAAAACGCGCATCTGAACATTTTCGTGCACAGGTGCCGTAGATGCGCACGAAAATCCGTCCGGAGCCGTTTCGAGCGCCGAACTGCCTGAAGTGTTTTCCAGACCCTAGAAACTCCCCAAAACCGTTTTTAACCGAGAAGCATCTCGAAATGTCCTAAAACGCGCATCTGAACATTTTCGTGCACAGGTGCCGTAGATGCGCACGAAAATCCGTCCGGAGCCGTTTCGAGCACCGAATTGCCTGAAGTGTTTTCCAGACCCTAGAAACTCCCCAAAACCGTTTTTAACCGAGAAGCATCTCGAAATGTCCTAAAACGCGCATCTGAACATTTTCGTGCACAGGTGCCGTAGATGCGCACGAAAATCCGTCCGGAGCCGTTTCGAGCACCGAACTGCCTGAAGTGTTTTCCAGACCCTAGAAACTCCCCAAAACCGTTTTTAACCGAAAAGCATCTCGAAATGTCCTAAAACGCGCATCTGAACATTTTCGTGCACAGGTGCCGTAGAGGCGCACGAAAATCCGTCCGAAGCCGTTTCGAGCACCGAACTGCCTGAAGTGTTTTCCAGACCCTAGAAACTCCCCAAAACCGTTTTTAACCGAAAAGCATCTCGAAATGTCCTAAAACGCGCATCTGAACATTTTCGTGCACAGGTGCCGTAGATGCGCACGAAAATCCGTCCGGAGCCGTTTCGAGCACCGAACTGCCTGAAGTGTTTTCTAGACCCTAGAAACTCCCCAAAACCGTTTTTAACCGAAAAGCATCTCGAAATGTCCTAAAACGCGCATCTGAACATTTTCGTGCACAGGTGCCGTAGAGGCGCACGAAAATCCGTCCGAAGCCGTTTCGAGCACCGAACTGCCTGAAGTGTTTTCCAGACCCTAGAAACTCCCCAAAACCGTTTTTAACCGAAAAGCATCTCGAAATGTCCTAAAACGCGCATCTGAACATTTTCGTGCACAGGTGCCGTAGATGCGCACGAAAATCCGTCCGGAGCCGTTTCGAGCACCGAACTGCCTGAAGTGTTTTCCAGACCCTAGAAACTCCCCAAAACCGTTTTTAACCGAAAAGCATCTCGAAATGTCCTAAAACGCGCATCTGAACATTTTCGTGCACAGGTGCCGTAGATGCGCACGAAAATCCGTCCGGAGCCGTTTCGAGCACCGAACTGCCTGAAGTGTTTTCCAGACCCTAGAAACTCCCCAAAACCGTTTTTAACCGAAAAGCATCTCGAAATGTCCTAAAACGCGCATCTGAACATTTTCGTGCACAGGTGCCGTAGAGGCGCACGAAAATCCGTCCGAAGCCGTTTCGAGCACCGAACTGCCTGAAGTGTTTTCCAGACCCTAGAAACTCCCCAAAACCGTTTTTAACCGAAAAGCATCTCGAAATGTCCTAAAACGCGCATCTGAACATTTTCGTGCACAGGTGCCGTAGATGCGCACGAAAATCCGTCCGGAGCCGTTTCGAGCACCGAACTGCCTGAAGTGTTTTCTAGACCCTAGAAACTCCCCAAAACCGTTTTTAACCGAAAAGCATCTCGAAATGTCCTAAAACGCGCATCTGAACATTTTCGTGCACAGGTGCCGTAGATGCGCACGAAAATCCGTCCGGAGCCGTTTCGAGAGCCGAACTGCCTAAAGTGTTTTCCAGACCCTAGAAACTCCCCAAAACCGTTTTTAACCGAAAAGCATCTCGAAATGTCCTAAAACGCGCATCTGAACATTTTCGTGCACAGGTGCCGTAGATGCGCACGAAAATCCGTCCGGAGCCGTTTCGAGAGCCGAACTGCCTGAAGTGTTTTCCAGACCCTAGAAACTCCCCAAAACCGTTTTTAACCGAAAAGCATATCGAAATGTCCTAAAACGCGCATCTGAACATTTTCGTGCACAGGTGCCGTAGATGCGCACGAAAATCCGTCCGGAGCCGTTTCCAGCGCCGAACTGCCTGAAGTGTTTTTCAGACCCTAGAAACTCCCCAAAACCGTTTTTAACCGAAAAGCATCTCGAGATGTCCTAAAACGCGCATCTGAACATTTTCGTGCACAGGTGCAGTAGATGCGCACGAAAATCCGTCCGGAGCCGTTTCCAGCGCCGAACTGCCTGAAGTGTTTTTCAGACCCTATAAACTCCCCAAAACCGTTTTTAACCGAAAAGCATCTCGAAATGTCCTAAAACGCGCATCTGAACATTTTCGTGCACAGGTGCCGTAGATGCGCACGAAAATATGCCCGGAGCCGTTTCGAGCACCGAACTGCCTGAGGTGTTTTCCATACCCTAGAAACTCCCCAAAACCGTTTTTAACCGAAGAGCATCTCGAAATGTCCTAAAACGCGCATCTGAACATTTTCGTGCACAGGTGCCGTAGATGCGCACGAAAATCCGTCCGGAGCCGTTTCGAGCACCGAATTGCCTGAAGTGTTTTCCAGACCCTAGAGACTCCCCAAAACCGTTTTTAACCGAGAAGCATCTCGAAATGTCCTAAAACGCGCATCTGAACATTTTCGTGCACAGGTGCCGTCGATGCGCACGAAAACCCGTCCTGAGCCGTTTCGAGCACCGAACTGCCTGAAGCGTTTTCCAGACCCTAGAAACTCCCCAAAACCGTTTTTAACCGAGAAGCATCTCGAAATGTCCTAAAACGAGCATCTGAACATTTTCGTGCACAGGTGCCGTAGATGCGCACGAAAACCCGTCCGGAGCCGTTTCCTGCGCCGAACTGCCTGAAGCGTTTTCCAGACCCTAGAAACTCCCCAAAACCGTTTTTAACCGAAAAGCATCTCGAAATGTCCTAAAACGCGCATCTGAACATTTTCGTGCACAGGTGCCGTAGATGCGCACGAAAATCCGTCCGGAGCCGTTTCGAGCGCCGAACAGCCTGAAGTGTTTTCCAGACCCTAGAAACTCCCCAAAACCGTTTTTAACCGAGAAGCATCTCGAAATGTCCTAAAACGCGCATCTGAACATTTTCGTGCACAGGTGCCGTAGATGCGCACGAAAATCCGTCCGGAGCCGTTTCGAGCACCGAACTGCCTGAAGTGTTTTCCAGACCCTAGAAACTCCCCAAAACCGTTTTTAACCGAAAAGCATCTCGAAATGTCCTAAAACGCGCATCTGAACATTTTCGTGCACAGGTGCCGTAGATGCGCACGAAAATCCGTCCGGAGCCGTTTCGAGCACCGAACTGCCTGAAGTGTTTTCCAGACCCTAGAAACTCCCCAAAACCGTTTTTAACCGAAAAGCATCTCGAAATGTCCTAAAACGCGCATCTGAACATTTTCGTGCACAGGTGCCGTAGATGCGCACGAAAATCCGTCCGGAGCCGTTTCGAGCGCCGAACAGCCTGAAGTGTTTTCCAGACCCTAGAAACTCCCCAAAACCGTTTTTAACCGAGAGGCATCTCGAAATGTCCTAAAACGCGCATCTGAACATTTTCGTGCACAGGTGCCGTAGATGCGCACGAAAATCCGTCCGGAGCCGTTTCGAGCACCGAACTGCCTGAAGTGTTTTCCAGACCCTAGAAACTCCCCAAAACCGTTTTTAACCGAAAAGCATCTCGAAATGTCCTAAAACGCGCATCTGAACATTTTCGTGCACAGGTGCCGTAGATGCGCACGAAAATCCGTCCGGAGCCGTTTCGAGCACCGAACTGCCTGAAGTGTTTTCCAGACCCTAGAAACTCCCCAAAACCGTTTTTAACCGAAAAGCATCTCGAAATGTCCTAAAACGCGCATCTGAACATTTTCGTGCACAGGTGCCGTAGATGCGCACGAAAATCCGTCCGGAGCCGTTTCGAGCACCGAACTGCCTGAAGTGTTTTCCATACCCTAGAAACTCCCCAAAACCGTTTTTAACCGAAGAGCATCTCGAAATGTCCTAAAACGCGCATCTGAACATTTTCGTGCACAGGTGCCGTAGATGCGCACGAAAATCCGTCCGGAGCCGTTTCGAGCACCGAATTGCCTGAAGTGTTTTCCAGACCCTAGAAACTCCCCAAAACCGTTTTTAACCGAGAAGCATCTCGAAATGTCCTAAAACGCGCATCTGAACATTTTCGTGCACAGGTGCCGTCGATGCGCACGAAAACCCGTCCTGAGCCGTTTCGAGCACCGAACTGCCTGAAGCGTTTTCCAGACCCTAGAAACTCCCCAAAACCGTTTTTAACCGAGAAGCATCTCGAAATGTCCTAAAACGCGCATCTGAACATTTTCGTGCACAGGTGCCGTAGATGCGCACGAAAACCCGTCCGGAGCCGTTTCCTGCGCCGAACTGCCTGAAGCGTTTTCCAGACCCTAGAAACTCCCCAAAACCGTTTTTAACCGAAAAGCATCTCGAAATGTCCTAAAACGCGCATCTGAACATTTTCGTGCACAGGTGCCGTAGATGCGCACGAAAATCCGTCCGGAGCCGTTTCGAGCGCCGAACTGCCTGAAGTGTTTTCCAGACCCTAGAAACTCCCCAAAACCGTTTTTAACCGAGAAGCATCTCGAAATGTCCTAAAACGCGCATCTGAACATTTTCGTGCACAGGTGCCGTAGATGCGCACGAAAATCCGTCCGGAGCCGTTTCGAGCACCGAACTGCCTGAAGTGTTTTCCAGACCCTAGAAACTCCCCAAAACCGTTTTTAACCGAAAAGCATCTCGAAATGTCCTAAAACGCGCATCTGAACATTTTCGTGCACAGGTGCCGTAGATGCGCACGAAAATCCGTCCGGAGCCGTTTCGAGCACCGAACTGCCTGAAGTGTTTTCCAGACCCTAGAAACTCCCCAAAACCGTTTTTAACCGAAAAGCATCTCGAAATGTCCTAAAACGCGCATCTGAACATTTTCGTGCACAGGTGCCGTCGATGCGCACGAAAACCCGTCCGGAGCCGTTTCCAGCGCCGAACTGCCTGAAGTGTTTTCCAGACCCTAGAAACTCCCCAAAACCGTTTTTAACCGAAAAGCATCTCGAAATGTCCTAAAACGCGCATCTGAACATTTTCGTGCACAGGTGCCGTAGATGCGCACGAAAATCCGTCCGGAGCCGTTTCGAGCACCGAACTGCCTGAAGTGTTTTCCAGACCCTAGAAACTCCCCAAAACCGTTTTTAACCGATAAGCATCTCGAAATGTCCTAAAACGCGCATCTGAACATTTTCGTGCACAGGTGCCGTAGATGCGCACGAAAATCCGTCCGGAGCCGTTTCGAGCACCGAACTACCTGAAGTGTTTTCCAGACCCTAGAAACTCCCCAAAACCGTTTTTAACCGAAAAGCATCTCGAAATGTCCTAAAACGCGCATCTGAACATTTTCGTGCACAGGTGCCGTAGATGCGCACGAAAATCCGTCCGGAGCCGTTTCGAGAGCCGAACTGCCTGAAGTGTTTTCCAGACCCTAGAAACTCCCCAAAACCGTTTTTAACCGAAAAGCATCTCGAAATGTCCTAAAACGCGCATCTGAACATTTTCGTGCACAGGTGCCGTAGATGCGCACGAAAATCCGTCCGGAGCCGTTTCGAGAGCCGAACTGCCTAAAGTGTTTTCCAGACCCTAGAAACTCCCCAAAACCGTTTTTAACCGAAAAGCATATCGAAATGTCCTAAAACGCGCATCTGAACATTTTCGTGCACAGGTGCCGTAGATGCGCACGAAAATCCGTCCGGAGCCGTTTCCAGCGCCGAACTGCCTGAAGTGTTTTTCAGACCCTAGAAACTCCCCAAAACCGTTTTTAACCGAAAAGCATCTCGAGATGTCCTAAAACGCGCATCTGAACATTTTCGTGCACAGGAGCAGTAGATGCGCACGAAAATCCGTCCGGAGCTGTTTCCAGCGCCGAACTGCCTGAAGTGTTTTTCAGACCCTAGAAACTCCCCAAAACCGTTTTTAACCGAAAAGCATCTCGAAATGTCCTAAAACGCGCATCTGAACATTTTCGTGCACAGGTGCCGTAGATGCGCACGAAAATCCGTCCGGAGCCGTTTCGAGAGCCGAACTGCCTGGAGTGTTTTCCAGACCCTAGAAACTCCCCAAAACCTTTTTTAACCGAAAAGCATATCGAAATGTCCTAAAACGCGCATCTGAACATTTTCGTGCACAGGTGCCGTAGATACGCACGAAAATCCGTCCGGAGCCGTTTCCAGCGCCGAACTGCCTGAAGTGTTTTTCAGACCCTAGAAACTCCCCAAAACCGTTTTTAACCGAAAAGCATCTCGAGATGTCCTAAAACGCGCATCTGAACATTTTCGTGCACAGGTGCAGTAGATGCGCACGAAAATCCGTCCGGAGCCGTTTCCAGCGCCGAACTGCCTGAAGTGTTTTTCAGACCCTAGAAACTCCCCAAAACCGTTTTTAACCGAAAAGCATCTCGAAATGTCCTAAAACGCGCATCTGAACATTTTCATGCACAGGTGCCGTAGATGCGCACGAAAATCGATCCGGAGCCGTTTCCAGCGCCGAACTGCCTGAAGCGTTTTCCAGACCCTAGAAACTCCCCAAAACCGTTTTTAACCGAAAAGCATCTCGAAATGTCCTAAAACGCGCATCTGAACATTTTCGTGCACAGGTGCCGTAGATGCGCACGAAAATCGATCCGGAGCCGTTTCCAGCGCCGAACTGCCTGAAGCGTTTTCCAGACCCTAGAAACTCCCCAAAACCGTTTTTAACCGAGAAGCATCTCGAAATGTCCTAAAACGCGCATCTGAACATTTTCGTGCACAGGTGCCGTAGATGCGCACGAAAATCCGCCCGGAGCCGTTTCGAGCACCGAACTGCCTGAAGTGTTTTCCATACCCTAGAAACTCCCCAAAACCGTTTTTAACCGAAAAGCATCTCGAAATGTCCTAAAACGCGCATCTGAACATTTTCGTGCACAGGTGCCGTAGATGCGCACGAAAATCCGTCCGGAGCAGTTTCGAGCACCGAACTGCCTGAAGTGTTTTCCAGACCCTAGAAACTCCCCAAAACCGTTTTTAACCGAGAAGCATCTCGAAATGTCCTAAAACGCGCATCTGAACATTTTCGTGCACAGGTGCCGTCGATGCGCACGAAAACCCGTCCGGAGCCGTTTCGAGCACCGAACTGCCTGAAGCGTTTTCCAGACCCTAGAAACTCCCCAAAACCGTTTTTAACCGAGAAGCATCTCGAAATGTCCTAAAACGCGCATCTGAACATTTTCGTGCACAGGTGCCGTAGATGCGCACGAAAACCCGTCCGGAGCCGTTTCCTGCGCCGAACTGCCTGAAGCGTTTTCCAGACCCTAGAAACTCCCCAAAACCGTTTTTAACCGAAAAGCATCTCGAAATGTCCTAAAACGCGCATCTGAACATTTTCGTGCACAGGTGCCGTAGATGCGCACGAAAATCCGTCCGGAGCCGTTTCGAGCACCGAACTGCCTGAAGTGTTTTCCAGACCCTAGAAACTCCCCAAAACCGTTTTTAACCGAAAAGCATCTCGAAATGTCCTAAAACGCGCATCTGAACATTTTCGTGCACAGGTGCAGTAGATGCGCACGAAAATCCGTCCGGAGCCGTTTCCAGCGCCGAACTGCCTGAAGTGTTTTTCAGACCCTAGAAACTCCCCAAAACCGTTTTTAACCGAAAAGCATCTCGAAATGTCCTAAAACGCGCATCTGAACATTTTCGTGCACAGGTGCCGTAGATGCGCACGAAAATATGCCCGGAGCCGTTTCGAGCACCGAACTGCCTGAAGTGTTTTCCATACCCTAGAAACTCCCCAAAACCGTTTTTAACCGAAGAGCATCTCGAAATGTCCTAAAACGCGCATCTGAACATTTTCGTGCACAGGTGCCGTAGATGCGCACGAAAATCCGTCCGGAGCCGTTTCGAGCACCGAATTGCCTGAAGTGTTTTCCAGACCCTAGAAACTCCCCAAAACCGTTTTTAACCGAGAAGCATCTCGAAATGTCCTAAAACGCGCATCTGAACATTTTCGTGCACAGGTGCCGTCGATGCGCACGAAAACCCGTCCTGAGCCGTTTCGAGCACCGAACTGCCTGAAGCGTTTTCCAGACCCTAGAAACTCCCCAAAACCGTTTTTAACCGAGAAGCATCTCGAAATGTCCTAAAACGCGCATCTGAACATTTTCGTGCACAGGTGCCGTAGATGCGCACGAAAACCCGTCCGGAGCCGTTTCCTGCGCCGAACTGCCTGAAGCGTTTTCCAGACCCTAGAAACTCCCCAAAACCGTTTTTAACCGAAAAGCATCTCGAAATGTCCTAAAACGCGCATCTGAACATTTTCGTGCACAGGTGCCGTAGATGCGCACGAAAATCCGTCCGGAGCCGTTTCGAGCGCCGAACTGCCTGAAGTGTTTTCCAGACCCTAGAAACTCCCCAAAACCGTTTTTAACCGAGAAGCATCTCGAAATGTCCTAAAACGCGCATCTGAACATTTTCGTGCACAGGTGCCGTAGATGCGCACGAAAATCCGTCCGGAGCCGTTTCGAGCACCGAATTGCCTGAAGTGTTTTCCAGACCCTAGAAACTCCCCAAAACCGTTTTTAACCGAGAAGCATCTCGAAATGTCCTAAAACGCGCATCTGAACATTTTCGTGCACAGGTGCCGTCGATGCGCACGAAAACCCGTCCTGAGCCGTTTCGAGCACCGAACTGCCTGAAGCGTTTTCCAGACCCTAGAAACTCCCCAAAACCGTTTTTAACCGAGAAGCATCTCGAAATGTCCTAAAACGCGCATCTGAACATTTTCGTGCACAGGTGCCGTAGATGCGCACGAAAACCCGTCCGGAGCCGTTTCCTGCGCCGAACTGCCTGAAGCGTTTTCCAGACCCTAGAAACTCCCCAAAACCGTTTTTAACCGAGAAGCATCTCGAAATGTCCTAAAACGCGCATCTGAACATTTTCGTGCACAGGTGCCGTCGATGCGCACGAAAACCCGTCCGGAGCCGTTTCCAGCGCCGAATTGCCTGAAGTGTTTTCCAGACCCTAGAAACTCCCCAAAACCGTTTTTAACCGAAAAGCATCTCGAAATGTCCTAAAACGCGCATCTGAACATTTTCGTGCACAGGTGCCGTAGATGCGCACGAAAATCCGTCCGGAGCCGTTTCGAGCACCGAACTGCCTGAAGTGTTTTCCAGACCCTAGAAACTCCCCAAAACCGTTTTAACCGAAAAGCATCTCGAAATGTCCTAAAACGCGCATCTGAACATTTTCGTGCACAGGTGCCGTAGATGCGCACGAAAATCGATCCGGAGCCGTTTCCAGCGCCGAACTGCCTGAAGCGTTTTCCAGACCCTAGAAACTCCCCAAAACCGTTTTTAACCGAAAAGCATCTCGAAATGTCCTAAAACGCGCATCTGAACATTTTCGTGCACAGGTGCCGTAGATGCGCACGAAAATCCGTCCGGAGCCGTTTCGAGAGCCGAACTGCCTAAAGTGTTTTCCAGACCCTAGAAACTCCCCAAAACCGTTTTTAACCGAAAAGCATCTCGAAATGTCCTAAAACGCGCATCTGAACATTTTCGTGCACAGGTGCCGTAGATGCGCACGAAAATCCGTCCGGAGCCGTTTCGAGAGCCGAACTGCCTGAAGTGTTTTCCAGACCCTAGAAACTCCCCAAAACCGTTTTTAACCGAAAAGCATATCGAAATGTCCTAAAACGCGCATCTGAACATTTTCGTGCACAGGTGCCGTAGATGCGCACGAAAATCCGTCCGGAGCCGTTTCCAGCGCCGAACTGCCTGAAGTGTTTTTCAGACCCTAGAAACTCCCCAAAACCGTTTTTAACCGAAAAGCATCTCGAGATGTCCTAAAACGCGCATCTGAACATTTTCGTGCACAGGTGCAGTAGATGCGCACGAAAATCCGTCCGGAGCCGTTTCCAGCGCCGAACTGCCTGAAGTGTTTTTCAGACCCTATAAACTCCCCAAAACCGTTTTTAACCGAAAAGCATCTCGAAATGTCCTAAAACGCGCATCAGAACATTTTCGTGCACAGGTGCCGTAGATGCGCACGAAAATATGCCCGGAGCCGTTTCGAGCACCGAACTGCCTGAGGTGTTTTCCATACCCTAGAAACTCCCCAAAACCGTTTTTAACCGAAGAGCATCTCGAAATGTCCTAAAACGCGCATCTGAACATTTTCGTGCACAGGTGCCGTAGATGCGCACGAAAATCCGTCCGGAGCCGTTTCGAGCACCGAATTGCCTGAAGTGTTTTCCAGACCCTAGAAACTCCCCAAAACCGTTTTTAACCGAGAAGCATCTCGAAATGTCCTAAAACGCGCATCTGAACATTTTCGTGCACAGGTGCCGTCGATGCGCACGAAAACCCGTCCTGAGCCGTTTCGAGCACCGAACTGCCTGAAGCGTTTTCCAGACCCTAGAAACTCCCCAAAACCGTTTTTAACCGAGAAGCATCTCGAAATGTCCTAAAACGAGCATCTGAACATTTTCGTGCACAGGTGCCGTAGATGCGCACGAAAACCCGTCCGGAGCCGTTTCCTGCGCCGAACTGCCTGAAGCGTTTTCCAGACCCTAGAAACTCCCCAAAACCGTTTTTAACCGAGAAGCATCTCGAAATGTCCTAAAACGCGCATCTGAACATTTTCGTGCACAGGTGCCGTAGATGCGCACGAAAATCCGTCCGGAGCCGTTTCGAGCACCGAACTGCCTGAAGTGTTTTCCAGACCCTAGAAACTCCCCAAAACCGTTTTTAACCGAAAAGCATCTCGAAATGTCCTAAAACGCGCATCTGAACATTTTCGTGCACAGGTGCCGTAGATGCGCACGAAAATCCGTCCGGAGCCGTTTCGAGCACCGAACTGCCTGAAGTGTTTTCCAGACCCTAGAAACTCCCCAAAACCGTTTTTAACCGAAAAGCATCTCGAAATGTCCTAAAACGCGCATCTGAACATTTTCGTGCACAGGTGCCGTCGATGCGCACGAAAACCCGTCCGGAGCCGTTTCCAGCGCCGAACTGCCTGAAGTGTTTTCCAGACCCTAGAAACTCCCCAAAACCGTTTTAACCGAAAAGCATCTCGAAATGTCCTAAAACGCGCATCTGAACATTTTCGTGCACAGGTGCCATAGATGCGCACGAAAATCGATCCGGAGCCGTTTCCAGCGCCGAACTGCCTGAAGCGTTTTCCAGACCCTAGAAACTCCCCAAAACCGTTTTTAACCGAAAAGCATCTCGAAATGTCCTAAAACGCGCATCTGAACATTTTCGTGCACAGGTGCCGTAGATGCGCACGAAAATCGATCCGGAGCCGTTTCCAGCGCCGAACTGCCTGAAGCGTTTTCCAGACCCTAGAAACTCCCCAAAACCGTTTTTAACCGAGAAGCATCTCGAAATGTCCTAAAACGCGCATCTGAACATTTTCGTGCACAGGTGCCGTAGATGCGCACGAAAATCCGCCCGGAGCCGTTTCGAGCACCGAACTGCCTGAAGTGTTTTCCATACCCTAGAAACTCCCCAAAACCGTTTTTAACCGAAAAGCAT
Organism: Umbellularia californica; assembly: GCA_028538565.1. Taxonomy (NCBI): domain Eukaryota; kingdom Viridiplantae; phylum Streptophyta; class Magnoliopsida; order Laurales; family Lauraceae; genus Umbellularia; species Umbellularia californica. Next base: position 52,615,932 of record JAPQWN010000006.1, on the reverse strand, counting down.
CTCGAAATGTCCTAAAACGCGCATCTGAACATTTTCGTGCACAGGTGCCGTAGATGCGCACGAAAATCCGTCCGGAGCCGTTTCGAGTACCGAACTGCCTGAAGTGTTTTCCAGACCCTAGAAACTCCCCAAAACCGTTTTTAACCGAGAAGCATCTCGAAATGTCCTAAAACGCGCATCTGAACATTTTCGTGCACAGGTGCCGTAGATGCGCACGAAAACCCGTCCGGAGCCGTTTCCTGCGCCGAACTGCCTGAAGCGTTTTCCAGACCCTAGAAACTCCCCAAAACCGTTTTTAACCGAAAAGCATCTCGAAATGTCCTAAAACGCGCATCTGAACATTTTCGTGCACAGGTGCCGTAGATGCGCACGAAAATCGATCCGGAGCCGTTTCCAGCGCCGAACTGCCTGAAGCGTTTTCCAGACCCTAGAAACTCCCCAAAACCGTTTTTAACCGAGAAGCATCTCGAAATGTCCTAAAACGCGCATCTGAACATTTTCGTGCACAGGTGCCGTAGATGCGCACGAAAATCCGCCCGGAGCCGTTTCGAGCACCGAACTGCCTGAAGTGTTTTCCATACCCTAGAAACTCCCCAAAACCGTTTTTAACCGAAAAGCATCTCGAAATGTCCTAAAACGCGCATCTGAACATTTTCGTGCACAGGTGCCGTAGATGCGCACGAAAATCCGTCCGGAGCCGTTTCGAGTACCGAACTGCCTGAAGTGTTTTCCAGACCCTAGAAACTCCCCAAAACCGTTTTTAACCGAAAAGCATCTCGAAATGTCCTAAAACGCGCATCTGAACATTTTCGTGCACAGGTGCCGTCGATGCGCACGAAAACCCGTCCGGAGCCGTTTCGAGCACCGAACTGCCTGAAGCGTTTTCCAGACCCTAGAAACTCCCCAAAACCGTTTTTAACCGAGAAGCATCTCGAAATGTCCTAAAACGCGCATCTGAACATTTTCGTGCACAGGTGCCGTAGATGCGCACGAAAACCCGTCCGGAGCCGTTTCCTGCGCCGAACTGCCTGAAGCGTTTTCCAGACCCTAGAAACTCCCCAAAACCGTTTTTAACCGAAAAGCATCTCGAAATGTCCTAAAACGCGCATCTGAACATTTTCGTGCACAGGTGCCGTCGATGCGCACGAAAACCCGTCTGGAGCCGTTTCCAGCGCCGAACTGCCTGAAGTGTTTTCCAGACCCTAGAAACTCCCCAAAACCGTTTTTAACCGAAAAGCATCTCGAAATGTCCTAAAACGCGCATCTGAACATTTTCGTGCACAGGTGCCGTAGATGCGCACGAAAATCCGTCCGGAGCCGTTTCGAGCACCGAACTGCCTGAAGTGTTTTCCAGACCCTAGAAACTCCCCAAAACCGTTTTTAACCGAAAAGCATCTCGAAATGTCCTAAAACGCGCATCTGAACATTTTCGTGCACAGGTGCCGTCGATGCGCACGAAAACCCGTCCGGAGCCGTTTCCAGCGCCGAACTGCCTGAAGTGTTTTCCAGACCCTAGAAACTCCCCAAAACCGTTTTTAACCGAAAAGCATCTCGAAATGTCCTAAAACGCGCATCTGAACATTTTCGTGCACAGGTGCCGTAGATGCGCACGAAAATCCGTCCGGAGCCGTTTCGAGCACCGAACTGCCTGAAGTGTTTTCCAGACCCTAGAAACTCCCCAAAACCGTTTTTAACCGAAAAGCATCTCGAAATGTCTTAAAACGCGCATCTGAACATTTTCGTGCACAGGTGCCGTAGATGCGCACGAAAATCGATCCGGAGCCGTTTCCAGCGCCGAACTGCCTGAAGCGTTTTCCAGACCCTAGAAACTCCCCAAAACCGTTTTTAACCGAAAAGCATCTCGAAATGTCCTAAAACGCGCATCTGAACATTTTCGTGCACAGGAGCAGTAGATGCGCACGAAAATCCGTCCGGAGCTGTTTCCAGCGCCGAACTGCCTGAAGTGTTTTTCAGACCCTAGAAACTCCCCAAAACCGTTTTTAACCGAAAAGCATCTCGAAATGTCCTAAAACGCGCATCTGAACATTTTCGTGCACAGGTGCCGTAGATGCGCACGAAAATCCGTCCGGAGCCGTTTCGAGAGCCGAACTGCCTGGAGTGTTTTCCAGACCCTAGAAACTCCCCAAAACCTTTTTTAACCGAAAAGCATATCGAAATGTCCTAAAACGCGCATCTGAACATTTTCGTGCACAGGTGCCGTAGATACGCACGAAAATCCGTCCGGAGCCGTTTCCAGCGCCGAACTGCCTGAAGTGTTTTTCAGACCCTAGAAACTCCCCAAAACCGTTTTTAACCGAAAAGCATCTCGAGATGTCCTAAAACGCGCATCTGAACATTTTCGTGCACAGGTGCAGTAGATGCGCACGAAAATCCGTCCGGAGCCGTTTCCAGCGCCGAACTGCCTGAAGTGTTTTTCAGACCCTAGAAACTCCCCAAAACCGTTTTTAACCGAAAAGCATCTCGAAATGTCCTAAAACGCGCATCTGAACATTTTCATGCACAGGTGCCGTAGATGCGCACGAAAATCGATCCGGAGCCGTTTCCAGCGCCGAACTGCCTGAAGCGTTTTCCAGACCCTAGAAACTCCCCAAAACCGTTTTTAACCGAAAAGCATCTCGAAATGTCCTAAAACGCGCATCTGAACATTTTCGTGCACAGGTGCCGTAGATGCGCACGAAAATCGATCCGGAGCCGTTTCCAGCGCCGAACTGCCTGAAGCGTTTTCCAGACCCTAGAAACTCCCCAAAACCGTTTTTAACCGAGAAGCATCTCGAAATGTCCTAAAACGCGCATCTGAACATTTTCGTGCACAGGTGCCGTAGATGCGCACGAAAATCCGCCCGGAGCCGTTTCGAGCACCGAACTGCCTGAAGTGTTTTCCATACCCTAGAAACTCCCCAAAACCGTTTTTAACCGAAAAGCATCTCGAAATGTCCTAAAACGCGCATCTGAACATTTTCGTGCACAGGTGCCGTAGATGCGCACGAAAATCCGTCCGGAGCAGTTTCGAGCACCGAACTGCCTGAAGTGTTTTCCAGACCCTAGAAACTCCCCAAAACCGTTTTTAACCGAGAAGCATCTCGAAATGTCCTAAAACGCGCATCTGAACATTTTCGTGCACAGGTGCCGTCGATGCGCACGAAAACCCGTCCGGAGCCGTTTCGAGCACCGAACTGCCTGAAGCGTTTTCCAGACCCTAGAAACTCCCCAAAACCGTTTTTAACCGAGAAGCATCTCGAAATGTCCTAAAACGCGCATCTGAACATTTTCGTGCACAGGTGCCGTAGATGCGCACGAAAACCCGTCCGGAGCCGTTTCCTGCGCCGAACTGCCTGAAGCGTTTTCCAGACCCTAGAAACTCCCCAAAACCGTTTTTAACCGAAAAGCATCTCGAAATGTCCTAAAACGCGCATCTGAACATTTTCGTGCACAGGTGCCGTAGATGCGCACGAAAATCCGTCCGGAGCCGTTTCGAGCACCGAACTGCCTGAAGTGTTTTCCAGACCCTAGAAACTCCCCAAAACCGTTTTTAACCGAAAAGCATCTCGAAATGTCCTAAAACGCGCATCTGAACATTTTCGTGCACAGGTGCAGTAGATGCGCACGAAAATCCGTCCGGAGCCGTTTCCAGCGCCGAACTGCCTGAAGTGTTTTTCAGACCCTAGAAACTCCCCAAAACCGTTTTTAACCGAAAAGCATCTCGAAATGTCCTAAAACGCGCATCTGAACATTTTCGTGCACAGGTGCCGTAGATGCGCACGAAAATATGCCCGGAGCCGTTTCGAGCACCGAACTGCCTGAAGTGTTTTCCATACCCTAGAAACTCCCCAAAACCGTTTTTAACCGAAGAGCATCTCGAAATGTCCTAAAACGCGCATCTGAACATTTTCGTGCACAGGTGCCGTAGATGCGCACGAAAATCCGTCCGGAGCCGTTTCGAGCACCGAATTGCCTGAAGTGTTTTCCAGACCCTAGAAACTCCCCAAAACCGTTTTTAACCGAGAAGCATCTCGAAATGTCCTAAAACGCGCATCTGAACATTTTCGTGCACAGGTGCCGTCGATGCGCACGAAAACCCGTCCTGAGCCGTTTCGAGCACCGAACTGCCTGAAGCGTTTTCCAGACCCTAGAAACTCCCCAAAACCGTTTTTAACCGAGAAGCATCTCGAAATGTCCTAAAACGCGCATCTGAACATTTTCGTGCACAGGTGCCGTAGATGCGCACGAAAACCCGTCCGGAGCCGTTTCCTGCGCCGAACTGCCTGAAGCGTTTTCCAGACCCTAGAAACTCCCCAAAACCGTTTTTAACCGAAAAGCATCTCGAAATGTCCTAAAACGCGCATCTGAACATTTTCGTGCACAGGTGCCGTAGATGCGCACGAAAATCCGTCCGGAGCCGTTTCGAGCGCCGAACTGCCTGAAGTGTTTTCCAGACCCTAGAAACTCCCCAAAACCGTTTTTAACCGAGAAGCATCTCGAAATGTCCTAAAACGCGCATCTGAACATTTTCGTGCACAGGTGCCGTAGATGCGCACGAAAATCCGTCCGGAGCCGTTTCGAGCACCGAATTGCCTGAAGTGTTTTCCAGACCCTAGAAACTCCCCAAAACCGTTTTTAACCGAGAAGCATCTCGAAATGTCCTAAAACGCGCATCTGAACATTTTCGTGCACAGGTGCCGTCGATGCGCACGAAAACCCGTCCTGAGCCGTTTCGAGCACCGAACTGCCTGAAGCGTTTTCCAGACCCTAGAAACTCCCCAAAACCGTTTTTAACCGAGAAGCATCTCGAAATGTCCTAAAACGCGCATCTGAACATTTTCGTGCACAGGTGCCGTAGATGCGCACGAAAACCCGTCCGGAGCCGTTTCCTGCGCCGAACTGCCTGAAGCGTTTTCCAGACCCTAGAAACTCCCCAAAACCGTTTTTAACCGAGAAGCATCTCGAAATGTCCTAAAACGCGCATCTGAACATTTTCGTGCACAGGTGCCGTCGATGCGCACGAAAACCCGTCCGGAGCCGTTTCCAGCGCCGAATTGCCTGAAGTGTTTTCCAGACCCTAGAAACTCCCCAAAACCGTTTTTAACCGAAAAGCATCTCGAAATGTCCTAAAACGCGCATCTGAACATTTTCGTGCACAGGTGCCGTAGATGCGCACGAAAATCCGTCCGGAGCCGTTTCGAGCACCGAACTGCCTGAAGTGTTTTCCAGACCCTAGAAACTCCCCAAAACCGTTTTAACCGAAAAGCATCTCGAAATGTCCTAAAACGCGCATCTGAACATTTTCGTGCACAGGTGCCGTAGATGCGCACGAAAATCGATCCGGAGCCGTTTCCAGCGCCGAACTGCCTGAAGCGTTTTCCAGACCCTAGAAACTCCCCAAAACCGTTTTTAACCGAAAAGCATCTCGAAATGTCCTAAAACGCGCATCTGAACATTTTCGTGCACAGGTGCCGTAGATGCGCACGAAAATCCGTCCGGAGCCGTTTCGAGAGCCGAACTGCCTAAAGTGTTTTCCAGACCCTAGAAACTCCCCAAAACCGTTTTTAACCGAAAAGCATCTCGAAATGTCCTAAAACGCGCATCTGAACATTTTCGTGCACAGGTGCCGTAGATGCGCACGAAAATCCGTCCGGAGCCGTTTCGAGAGCCGAACTGCCTGAAGTGTTTTCCAGACCCTAGAAACTCCCCAAAACCGTTTTTAACCGAAAAGCATATCGAAATGTCCTAAAACGCGCATCTGAACATTTTCGTGCACAGGTGCCGTAGATGCGCACGAAAATCCGTCCGGAGCCGTTTCCAGCGCCGAACTGCCTGAAGTGTTTTTCAGACCCTAGAAACTCCCCAAAACCGTTTTTAACCGAAAAGCATCTCGAGATGTCCTAAAACGCGCATCTGAACATTTTCGTGCACAGGTGCAGTAGATGCGCACGAAAATCCGTCCGGAGCCGTTTCCAGCGCCGAACTGCCTGAAGTGTTTTTCAGACCCTATAAACTCCCCAAAACCGTTTTTAACCGAAAAGCATCTCGAAATGTCCTAAAACGCGCATCAGAACATTTTCGTGCACAGGTGCCGTAGATGCGCACGAAAATATGCCCGGAGCCGTTTCGAGCACCGAACTGCCTGAGGTGTTTTCCATACCCTAGAAACTCCCCAAAACCGTTTTTAACCGAAGAGCATCTCGAAATGTCCTAAAACGCGCATCTGAACATTTTCGTGCACAGGTGCCGTAGATGCGCACGAAAATCCGTCCGGAGCCGTTTCGAGCACCGAATTGCCTGAAGTGTTTTCCAGACCCTAGAAACTCCCCAAAACCGTTTTTAACCGAGAAGCATCTCGAAATGTCCTAAAACGCGCATCTGAACATTTTCGTGCACAGGTGCCGTCGATGCGCACGAAAACCCGTCCTGAGCCGTTTCGAGCACCGAACTGCCTGAAGCGTTTTCCAGACCCTAGAAACTCCCCAAAACCGTTTTTAACCGAGAAGCATCTCGAAATGTCCTAAAACGAGCATCTGAACATTTTCGTGCACAGGTGCCGTAGATGCGCACGAAAACCCGTCCGGAGCCGTTTCCTGCGCCGAACTGCCTGAAGCGTTTTCCAGACCCTAGAAACTCCCCAAAACCGTTTTTAACCGAGAAGCATCTCGAAATGTCCTAAAACGCGCATCTGAACATTTTCGTGCACAGGTGCCGTAGATGCGCACGAAAATCCGTCCGGAGCCGTTTCGAGCACCGAACTGCCTGAAGTGTTTTCCAGACCCTAGAAACTCCCCAAAACCGTTTTTAACCGAAAAGCATCTCGAAATGTCCTAAAACGCGCATCTGAACATTTTCGTGCACAGGTGCCGTAGATGCGCACGAAAATCCGTCCGGAGCCGTTTCGAGCACCGAACTGCCTGAAGTGTTTTCCAGACCCTAGAAACTCCCCAAAACCGTTTTTAACCGAAAAGCATCTCGAAATGTCCTAAAACGCGCATCTGAACATTTTCGTGCACAGGTGCCGTCGATGCGCACGAAAACCCGTCCGGAGCCGTTTCCAGCGCCGAACTGCCTGAAGTGTTTTCCAGACCCTAGAAACTCCCCAAAACCGTTTTAACCGAAAAGCATCTCGAAATGTCCTAAAACGCGCATCTGAACATTTTCGTGCACAGGTGCCATAGATGCGCACGAAAATCGATCCGGAGCCGTTTCCAGCGCCGAACTGCCTGAAGCGTTTTCCAGACCCTAGAAACTCCCCAAAACCGTTTTTAACCGAAAAGCATCTCGAAATGTCCTAAAACGCGCATCTGAACATTTTCGTGCACAGGTGCCGTAGATGCGCACGAAAATCGATCCGGAGCCGTTTCCAGCGCCGAACTGCCTGAAGCGTTTTCCAGACCCTAGAAACTCCCCAAAACCGTTTTTAACCGAGAAGCATCTCGAAATGTCCTAAAACGCGCATCTGAACATTTTCGTGCACAGGTGCCGTAGATGCGCACGAAAATCCGCCCGGAGCCGTTTCGAGCACCGAACTGCCTGAAGTGTTTTCCATACCCTAGAAACTCCCCAAAACCGTTTTTAACCGAAAAGCATCTCGAAATGTCCTAAAACGCGCATCTGAACATTTTCGTGCACAGGTGCCGTAGATGCGCACGAAAATCCGTCCGGAGCCGTTTCGAGTACCGAACTGCCTGAAGTGTTTTCCAGACCCTAGAAACTCCCCAAAACCGTTTTTAACCGAGAAGCATCTCGAAATGTCCTAAAACGCGCATCTGAACATTTTCGTGCACAGGTGCCGTAGATGCGCACGAAAACCCGTCCGGAGCCGTTTCCTGCGCCGAACTGCCTGAAGCGTTTTCCAGACCCTAGAAACTCCCCAAAACCGTTTTTAACCGAAAAGCATCTCGAAATGTCCTAAAACGCGCATCTGAACATTTTCGTGCACAGGTGCCGTAGATGCGCACGAAAATCGATCCGGAGCCGTTTCCAGCGCCGAACTGCCTGAAGCGTTTTCCAGACCCTAGAAACTCCCCAAAACCGTTTTTAACCGAGAAGCATCTCGAAATGTCCTAAAACGCGCATCTGAACATTTTCGTGCACAGGTGCCGTAGATGCGCACGAAAATCCGCCCGGAGCCGTTTCGAGCACCGAACTGCCTGAAGTGTTTTCCATACCCTAGAAACTCCCCAAAACCGTTTTTAACCGAAAAGCATCTCGAAATGTCCTAAAACGCGCATCTGAACATTTTCGTGCACAGGTGCCGTAGATGCGCACGAAAATCCGTCCGGAGCCGTTTCGAGTACCGAACTGCCTGAAGTGTTTTCCAGACCCTAGAAACTCCCCAAAACCGTTTTTAACCGAAAAGCATCTCGAAATGTCCTAAAACGCGCATCTGAACATTTTCGTGCACAGGTGCCGTCGATGCGCACGAAAACCCGTCCGGAGCCGTTTCGAGCACCGAACTGCCTGAAGCGTTTTCCAGACCCTAGAAACTCCCCAAAACCGTTTTTAACCGAGAAGCATCTCGAAATGTCCTAAAACGCGCATCTGAACATTTTCGTGCACAGGTGCCGTAGATGCGCACGAAAACCCGTCCGGAGCCGTTTCCTGCGCCGAACTGCCTGAAGCGTTTTCCAGACCCTAGAAACTCCCCAAAACCGTTTTTAACCGAAAAGCATCTCGAAATGTCCTAAAACGCGCATCTGAACATTTTCGTGCACAGGTGCCGTCGATGCGCACGAAAACCCGTCTGGAGCCGTTTCCAGCGCCGAACTGCCTGAAGTGTTTTCCAGACCCTAGAAACTCCCCAAAACCGTTTTTAACCGAAAAGCATCTCGAAATGTCCTAAAACGCGCATCTGAACATTTTCGTGCACAGGTGCCGTAGATGCGCACGAAAATCCGTCCGGAGCCGTTTCGAGCACCGAACTGCCTGAAGTGTTTTCCAGACCCTAGAAACTCCCCAAAACCGTTTTTAACCGAAAAGCATCTCGAAATGTCCTAAAACGCGCATCTGAACATTTTCGTGCACAGGTGCCGTCGATGCGCACGAAAACCCGTCCGGAGCCGTTTCCAGCGCCGAACTGCCTGAAGTGTTTTCCAGACCCTAGAAACTCCCCAAAACCGTTTTTAACCGAAAAGCATCTCGAAATGTCCTAAAACGCGCATCTGAACATTTTCGTGCACAGGTGCCGTAGATGCGCACGAAAATCCGTCCGGAGCCGTTTCGAGCACCGAACTGCCTGAAGTGTTTTCCAGACCCTAGAAACTCCCCAAAACCGTTTTTAACCGAAAAGCATCTCGAAATGTCTTAAAACGCGCATCTGAACATTTTCGTGCACAGGTGCCGTAGATGCGCACGAAAATCGATCCGGAGCCGTTTCCAGCGCCGAACTGCCTGAAGCGTTTTCCAGACCCTAGAAACTCCCCAAAACCGTTTTTAACCGAAAAGCATCTCGAAATGTCCTAAAACGCGCATCTGAACATTTTCGTGCACAGGTGCCGTAGATGCGCACGAAAATCGATCCGGAGCCGTTTCCAGCGCCGAACTGCCTGAAGCGTTTTCCAGACCCTAGAAACTCCCCAAAACCGTTTTTAACCGAGAAGCATCTCGAAATGTCCTAAAACGCGCATCTGAACATTTTCGTGCACAGGTGCCGTAGATGCGCACGAAAATCCGCCCGGAGCCGTTTCGAGCACCGAACTGCCTGAAGTGTTTTCCATACCCTAGAAACTCCCCAAAACCGTTTTTAACCGAAAAGCATCTCGAAATGTCCTAAAACGCGCATCTGAACATTTTCGTGCACAGGTGCCGTAGATGCGCACGAAAATCCGTCCGGAGCCGTTTCGAGCACCGAACTGCCTGAAGTGTTTTCCAGACCCTAGAAACTCCCCAAAACCGTTTTTAACCGAGAAGCATCTCGAAATGTCCTAAAACGCGCATCTGAACATTTTCGTGCACAGGTGCCGTCGATGCGCACGAAAACCCGTCCGGAGCCGTTTCGAGCACCGAACTGCCTGAAGCGTTTTCCAGACCCTAGAAACTCCCCAAAACCGTTTTTAACCGAGAAGCATCTCGAAATGTCCTAAAACGCGCATCTGAACATTTTCGTGCACAGGTGCCGTAGATGCGCACGAAAACCCGTCCGGAGCCGTTTCCTGCGCCGAACTGCCTGAAGCGTTTTCCAGACCCTAGAAACTCCCCAAAACCGTTTTTAACCGAAAAGCATCTCGAAATGTCCTAAAACGCGCATCTGAACATTTTCGTGCACAGGTGCCGTAGATGCGCACGAAAATCCGTCCGGAGCCGTTTCGAGCGCCGAACTGCCTGAAGTGTTTTCCAGACCCTAGAAACTCCCCAAAACCGTTTTTAACCGAGAAGCATCTCGAAATGTCCTAAAACGCGCATCTGAACATTTTCGTGCACAGGTGCCGTAGATGCGCACGAAAATCCGTCCGGAGCCGTTTCGAGCACCGAACTGCCTGAAGTGTTTTCCAGACCCTAGAAACTCCCCAAAACCGTTTTTAACCGAAAAGCATCTCGAAATGTCCTAAAACGCGCATCTGAACATTTTCGTGCACAGGTGCCGTAGATGCGCACGAAAATCCGTCCGGAGCCGTTTCGAGCACCGAACTGCCTGAAGTGTTTTCCAGACCCTAGAAACTCCCCAAAACCGTTTTTAACCGAAAAGCATCTCGAAATGTCCTAAAACGCGCATCTGAACATTTTCGTGCACAGGTGCCGTCGATGCGCACGAAAACCCGTCCGGAGCCGTTTCCAGCGCCGAACTGCCTGAAGTGTTTTCCAGACCCTAGAAACTCCCCAAAACCGTTTTTAACCGAAAAGCATCTCGAAATGTCCTAAAACGCGCATCTGAACATTTTCGTGCACAGGTGCCGTAGATGCGCACGAAAATCCGTCCGGAGCCGTTTCGAGCACCGAACTGCCTGAAGTGTTTTCCAGACCCTAGAAACTCCCCAAAACCGTTTTAACCGAAAAGCATCTCGAAATGTCCTAAAACGCGCATCTGAACATTTTCGTGCACAGGTGCCGTAGATGCGCACGAAAATCGATCCGGAGCCGTTTCCAGCGCCGAACTGCCTGAAGCGTTTTCCAGACCCTAGAAACTCCCCAAAACCGTTTTTAACCGAGAAGCATCTCGAAATGTCCTAAAACGCGCATCTGAACATTTTCGTGCACAGGTGCCGTCGATGCGCACGAAAACCCGTCCGGAGCCGTTTCGAGCACCGAACTGCCTGAAGCGTTTTCCAGACCCTAGAAACTCCCCAAAACCGTTTTTAACCGAGAAGCATCTCGAAATGTCCTAAAACGCGCATCTGAACATTTTCGTGCACAGGTGCCGTAGATGCGCACGAAAACCCGTCCGGAGCCGTTTCCTGCGCCGAACTGCCTGAAGCGTTTTCCAGACCCTAGAAACTCCCCAAAACCGTTTTTAACCGAAAAGCATCTCGAAATGTCCTAAAACGCGCATCTGAACATTTTCGTGCACAGGTGCCGTAGATGCGCACGAAAATCCGTCCGGAGCCGTTTCGAGCACCGAACTGCCTGAAGTGTTTTCCAGACCCTAGAAACTCCCCAAAACCGTTTTTAACCGAAAAGCATCTCGAAATGTCCTAAAACGCGCATCTGAACATTTTCGTGCACAGGTGCAGTAGATGCGCACGAAAATCCGTCCGGAGCCGTTTCCAGCGCCGAACTGCCTGAAGTGTTTTTCAGACCCTAGAAACTCCCCAAAACCGTTTTTAACCGAAAAGCATCTCGAAATGTCCTAAAACGCGCATCTGAACATTTTCGTGCACAGGTGCCGTAGATGCGCACGAAAATATGCCCGGAGCCGTTTCGAGCACCGAACTGCCTGAAGTGTTTTCCATACCCTAGAAACTCCCCAAAACCGTTTTTAACCGAAGAGCATCTCGAAATGTCCTAAAACGCGCATCTGAACATTTTCGTGCACAGGTGCCGTAGATGCGCACGAAAATCCGTCCGGAGCCGTTTCGAGCACCGAATTGCCTGAAGTGTTTTCCAGACCCTAGAAACTCCCCAAAACCGTTTTTAACCGAGAAGCATCTCGAAATGTCCTAAAACGCGCATCTGAACATTTTCGTGCACAGGTGCCGTCGATGCGCACGAAAACCCGTCCTGAGCCGTTTCGAGCACCGAACTGCCTGAAGCGTTTTCCAGACCCTAGAAACTCCCCAAAACCGTTTTTAACCGAGAAGCATCTCGAAATGTCCTAAAACGCGCATCTGAACATTTTCGTGCACAGGTGCCGTAGATGCGCACGAAAACCCGTCCGGAGCCGTTTCCTGCGCCGAACTGCCTGAAGCGTTTTCCAGACCCTAGAAACTCCCCAAAACCGTTTTTAACCGAAAAGCATCTCGAAATGTCCTAAAACGCGCATCTGAACATTTTCGTGCACAGGTGCCGTAGATGCGCACGAAAATCCGTCCGGAGCCGTTTCGAGCGCCGAACTGCCTGAAGTGTTTTCCAGACCCTAGAAACTCCCCAAAACCGTTTTTAACCGAGAAGCATCTCGAAATGTCCTAAAACGCGCATCTGAACATTTTCGTGCACAGGTGCCGTAGATGCGCACGAAAATCCGTCCGGAGCCGTTTCGAGCACCGAATTGCCTGAAGTGTTTTCCAGACCCTAGAAACTCCCCAAAACCGTTTTTAACCGAGAAGCATCTCGAAATGTCCTAAAACGCGCATCTGAACATTTTCGTGCACAGGTGCCGTCGATGCGCACGAAAACCCGTCCTGAGCCGTTTCGAGCACCGAACTGCCTGAAGCGTTTTCCAGACCCTAGAAACTCCCCAAAACCGTTTTTAACCGAGAAGCATCTCGAAATGTCCTAAAACGCGCATCTGAACATTTTCGTGCACAGGTGCCGTAGATGCGCACGAAAACCCGTCCGGAGCCGTTTCCTGCGCCGAACTGCCTGAAGCGTTTTCCAGACCCTAGAAACTCCCCAAAACCGTTTTTAACCGAGAAGCATCTCGAAATGTCCTAAAACGCGCATCTGAACATTTTCGTGCACAGGTGCCGTCGATGCGCACGAAAACCCGTCCGGAGCCGTTTCCAGCGCCGAACTGCCTGAAGTGTTTTCCAGACCCTAGAAACTCCCCAAAACCGTTTTTAACCGAAAAGCATCTCGAAATGTCCTAAAACGCGCATCTGAACATTTTCGTGCACAGGTGCCGTAGATGCGCACGAAAATCCGTCCGGAGCCGTTTCGAGCACCGAACTGCCTGAAGTGTTTTCCAGACCCTAGAAACTCCCCAAAACCGTTTTAACCGAAAAGCATCTCGAAATGTCCTAAAACGCGCATCTGAACATTTTCGTGCACAGGTGCCGTAGATGCGCACGAAAATCGATCCGGAGCCGTTTCCAGCGCCGAACTGCCTGAAGCGTTTTCCAGACCCTAGAAACTCCCCAAAACCGTTTTTAACCGAAAAGCATCTCGAAATGTCCTAAAACGCGCATCTGAACATTTTCGTGCACAGGTGCCGTAGATGCGCACGAAAATCCGTCCGGAGCCGTTTCGAGAGCCGAACTGCCTAAAGTGTTTTCCAGACCCTAGAAACTCCCCAAAACCGTTTTTAACCGAAAAGCATCTCGAAATGTCCTAAAACGCGCATCTGAACATTTTCGTGCACAGGTGCCGTAGATGCGCACGAAAATCCGTCCGGAGCCGTTTCGAGAGCCGAACTGCCTGAAGTGTTTTCCAGACCCTAGAAACTCCCCAAAACCGTTTTTAACCGAAAAGCATATCGAAATGTCCTAAAACGCGCATCTGAACATTTTCGTGCACAGGTGCCGTAGATGCGCACGAAAATCCGTCCGGAGCCGTTTCCAGCGCCGAACTGCCTGAAGTGTTTTTCAGACCCTAGAAACTCCCCAAAACCGTTTTTAACCGAAAAGCATCTCGAGATGTCCTAAAACGCGCATCTGAACATTTTCGTGCACAGGTGCAGTAGATGCGCACGAAAATCCGTCCGGAGCCGTTTCCAGCGCCGAACTGCCTGAAGTGTTTTTCAGACCCTATAAACTCCCCAAAACCGTTTTTAACCGAAAAGCATCTCGAAATGTCCTAAAACGCGCATCTGAACATTTTCGTGCACAGGTGCCGTAGATGCGCACGAAAATATGCCCGGAGCCGTTTCGAGCACCGAACTGCCTGAGGTGTTTTCCATACCCTAGAAACTCCCCAAAACCGTTTTTAACCGAAGAGCATCTCGAAATGTCCTAAAACGCGCATCTGAACATTTTCGTGCACAGGTGCCGTAGATGCGCACGAAAATCCGTCCGGAGCCGTTTCGAGCACCGAATTGCCTGAAGTGTTTTCCAGACCCTAGAAACTCCCCAAAACCGTTTTTAACCGAGAAGCATCTCGAAATGTCCTAAAACGCGCATCTGAACATTTTCGTGGACAGGTGCCGTCGATGCGCACGAAAACCCGTCCTGAGCCGTTTCGAGCACCGAACTGCCTGAAGCGTTTTCCAGACCCTAGAAACTCCCCAAAACCGTTTTTAACCGAGAAGCATCTCGAAATGTCCTAAAACGAGCATCTGAACATTTTCGTGCACAGGTGCCGTAGATGCGCACGAAAACCCGTCCGGAGCCGTTTCCTGCGCCGAACTGCCTGAAGCGTTTTCCAGACCCTAGAAACTCCCCAAAACCGTTTTTAACCGAGAAGCATCTCGAAATGTCCTAAAACGCGCATCTGAACATTTTCGTGCACAGGTGCCGTAGATGCGCACGAAAATCCGTCCGGAGCCGTTTCGAGCACCGAACTGCCTGAAGTGTTTTCCAGACCCTAGAAACTCCCCAAAACCGTTTTTAACCGAAAAGCATCTCGAAATGTCCTAAAACGCGCATCTGAACATTTTCGTGCACAGGTGCCGTAGATGCGCACGAAAATCCGTCCGGAGCCGTTTCGAGCACCGAACTGCCTGAAGTGTTTTCCAGACCCTAGAAACTCCCCAAAACCGTTTTTAACCGAAAAGCATCTCGAAATGTCCTAAAACGCGCATCTGAACATTTTCGTGCACAGGTGCCGTCGATGCGCACGAAAACCCGTCCGGAGCCGTTTCCAGCGCCGAACTGCCTGAAGTGTTTTCCAGACCCTAGAAACTCCCCAAAACCGTTTTAACCGAAAAGCATCTCGAAATGTCCTAAAACGCGCATCTGAACATTTTCGTGCACAGGTGCCATAGATGCGCACGAAAATCGATCCGGAGCCGTTTCCAGCGCCGAACTGCCTGAAGCGTTTTCCAGACCCTAGAAACTCCCCAAAACCGTTTTTAACCGAAAAGCATCTCGAAATGTCCTAAAACGCGCATCTGAACATTTTCGTGCACAGGTGCCGTAGATGCGCACGAAAATCGATCCGGAGCCGTTTCCAGCGCCGAACTGCCTGAAGCGTTTTCCAGACCCTAGAAACTCCCCAAAACCGTTTTTAACCGAGAAGCATCTCGAAATGTCCTAAAACGCGCATCTGAACATTTTCGTGCACAGGTGCCGTAGATGCGCACGAAAATCCGCCCGGAGCCGTTTCGAGCACCGAACTGCCTGAAGTGTTTTCCATACCCTAGAAACTCCCCAAAACCGTTTTTAACCGAAAAGCATCTCGAAATGTCCTAAAACGCGCATCTGAACATTTTCGTGCACAGGTGCCGTAGATGCGCACGAAAATCCGTCCGGAGCCGTTTCGAGTACCGAACTGCCTGAAGTGTTTTCCAGACCCTAGAAACTCCCCAAAACCGTTTTTAACCGAGAAGCATCTCGAAATGTCCTAAAACGCGCATCTGAACATTTTCGTGCACAGGTGCCGTAGATGCGCACGAAAACCCGTCCGGAGCCGTTTCCTGCGCCGAACTGCCTGAAGCGTTTTCCAGACCCTAGAAACTCCCCAAAACCGTTTTTAACCGAAAAGCATCTCGAAATGTCCTAAAACGCGCATCTGAACATTTTCGTGCACAGGTGCCGTAGATGCGCACGAAAATCCGTCCGGAGCCGTTTCGAGCGCCGAACTGCCTGAAGTGTTTTCCAGACCCTAGAAACTCCCCAAAACCGTTTTTAACCGAGAAGCATCTCGAAATGTCCTAAAACGCGCATCTGAACATTTTCGTGCACAGGTGCCGTAGATGCGCACGAAAATCCGTCCGGAGCCGTTTCGAGCACCGAACTGCCTGAAGTGTTTTCCAGACCCTAGAAACTCCCCAAAACCGTTTTTAACCGAAAAGCATCTCGAAATGTCCTAAAACGCGCATCTGAACATTTTCGTGCACAGGTGCCGTAGATGCGCACGAAAATCCGTCCGGAGCCGTTTCGAGCACCGAACTGCCTGAAGTGTTTTCCAGACCCTAGAAACTCCCCAAAACCGTTTTTAACCGAAAAGCATCTCGAAATGTCCTAAAACGCGCATCTGAACATTTTCGTGCACAGGTGCCGTCGATGCGCACGAAAACCCGTCCGGAGCCGTTTCCAGCGCCGAACTGCCTGAAGTGTTTTCCAGACCCTAGAAACTCCCCAAAACCGTTTTTAACCGAAAAGCATCTCGAAATGTCCTAAAACGCGCATCTGAACATTTTCGTGCACAGGTGCCGTAGATGCGCACGAAAATCCGTCCGGAGCCGTTTCGAGCACCGAACTGCCTGAAGTGTTTTCCAGACCCTAGAAACTCCCCAAAACCGTTTTAACCGAAAAGCATCTCGAAATGTCCTAAAACGCGCATCTGAACATTTTCGTGCACAGGTGCCGTAGATGCGCACGAAAATCGATCCGGAGCCGTTTCCAGCGCCGAACTGCCTGAAGCGTTTTCCAGACCCTAGAAACTCCCCAAAACCGTTTTTAACCGAAAAGCATCTCGAAATGTCCTAAAACGCGCATCTGAACATTTTCGTGCACAGGTGCCGTAGATGCGCACGAAAATCGATCCGGAGCCGTTTCCAGCGCCGAACTGCCTGAAGCGTTTTCCAGACCCTAGAAACTCCCCAAAACCGTTTTTAACCGAGAAGCATCTCGAAATGTCCTAAAACGCGCATCTGAACATTTTCGTGCATAGGTGCCGTAGATGCGCACGAAAATCCGCCCGGAGCCGTTTCGAGCACCGAACTGCCTGAAGTGTTTTCCATACCCTAGAAACTCCCCAAAACCGTTTTTAACCGAAAAGCATCTCGAAATGTCCTAAAACGCGCATCTGAACATTTTCGTGCACAGGTGCCGTAGATGCGCACGAAAATCCGTCCGGAGCAGTTTCGAGCACCGAACTGCCTGAAGTGTTTTCCAGACCCTAGAAACTCCCCAAAACCGTTTTTAACCGAGAAGCATCTCGAAATGTCCTAAAACGCGCATCTGAACATTTTCGTGCACAGGTGCCGTCGATGCGCACGAAAACCCGTCCGGAGCCGTTTCGAGCACCGAACTGCCTGAAGCGTTTTCCAGACCCTAGAAACTCCCCAAAACCGTTTTTAACCGAGAAGCATCTCGAAATGTCCTAAAACGCGCATCTGAACATTTTCGTGCACAGGTGCCGTAGATGCGCACGAAAACCCGTCCGGAGCCGTTTCCTGCGCCGAACTGCCTGAAGCGTTTTCCAGACCCTAGAAACTCCCCAAAACCGTTTTTAACCGAAAAGCATCTCGAAATGTCCTAAAACGCGCATCTGAACATTTTCGTGCACAGGTGCCGTAGATGCGCACGAAAATATGCCCGGAGCCGTTTCGAGCACCGAACTGCCTGAAGTGTTTTCCATACCCTAGAAACTCCCCAAAACCGTTTTTAACCGAAGAGCATCTCGAAATGTCCTAAAACGCGCATCTGAACATTTTCGTGCACAGGTGCCGTAGATGCGCACGAAAATCCGTCCGGAGCCGTTTCGAGCACCGAATTGCCTGAAGTGTTTTCCAGACCCTAGAAACTCCCCAAAACCGTTTTTAACCGAGAAGCATCTCGAAATGTCCTAAAACGCGCATCTGAACATTTTCGTGCACAGGTGCCGTAGATGCGCACGAAAACCCGTCCGGAGCCGTTTCCTGCGCCGAACTGCCTGAAGCGTTTTCCAGACCCTAGAAACTCCCCAAAACCGTTTTTAACCGAAAAGCATCTCGAAATGTCCTAAAACGCGCATCTGAACATTTTCGTGCACAGGTGCCGTAGATGCGCACGAAAATCCGTCCGGAGCCGTTTCGAGCGCCGAACTGCCTGAAGTGTTTTCCAGACCCTAGAAACTCCCCAAAACCGTTTTTAACCGAGAAGCATCTCGAAATGTCCTAAAACGCGCATCTGAACATTTTCGTGCACAGGTGCCGTAGATGCGCACGAAAATCCGTCCGGAGCCGTTTCGAGCACCGAATTGCCTGAAGTGTTTTCCAGACCCTAGAAACTCCCCAAAACCGTTTTTAACCGAGAAGCATCTCGAAATGTCCTAAAACGCGCATCTGAACATTTTCGTGCACAGGTGCCGTCGATGCGCACGAAAACCCGTCCTGAGCCGTTTCGAGCACCGAACTGCCTGAAGCGTTTTCCAGACCCTAGAAACTCCCCAAAACCGTTTTTAACCGAGAAGCATCTCGAAATGTCCTAAAACGCGCATCTGAACATTTTCGTGCACAGGTGCCGTCGATGCGCACGAAAACCCGTCCGGAGCCGTTTCCAGCGCCGAACTGCCTGAAGTGTTTTCCAGACCCTAGAAACTCCCCAAAACCGTTTTTAACCGAAAAGCATCTCGAAATGTCCTAAAATGCGCATCTGAACATTTTCGTGCACAGGTGCCGTAGATGCGCACGAAAATCCGTCCGGAGCCGTTTCGAGCACCGAACTGCCTGAAGTGTTTTCCAGACCCTAGAAACTCCCCAAAACCGTTTTAACCGAAAAGCATCTCGAAATGTCCTAAAACGCGCATCTGAACATTTTCGTGCACAGGTGCCGTAGATGCGCACGAAAATCGATCCGGAGCCGTTTCCAGCGCCGAACTGCCTGAAGCGTTTTCCAGACCCTAGAAACTCCCCAAAACCGTTTTTAACCGAAAAGCATCTCGAAATGTCCTAAAACGCGCATCTGAACATTTTCGTGCACAGGTGCCGTAGATGCGCACGAAAATCGATCCGGAGCCGTTTCCAGCGCCGAACTGCCTGAAGCGTTTTCCAGACCCTAGAAACTCCCCAAAACCGTTTTTAACCGAGAAGCATCTCGAAATGTCCTAAAACGCGCATCTGAACATTTTCGTGCACAGGTGCCGTAGATGCGCACGAAAACCCGTCCGGAGCCGTTTCCTGCGCCGAACTGCCTGAAGCGTTTTCCAGACCCTAGAAACTCCCCAAAACCGTTTTTAACCGAAAAGCATCTCGAAATGTCCTAAAACGCGCATCTGAACATTTTCGTGCACAGGTGCCGTAGATGCGCACGAAAATCCGTCCGGAGCCGTTTCGAGCACCGAACTGCCTGAAGTGTTTTCCAGACCCTAGAAACTCCCCAAAACCGTTTTTAACCGAAAAGCATCTCGAAATGTCCTAAAACGCGCATCTGAACATTTTCGTGCACAGGTGCCGTAGATGCGCACGAAAATCCGTCCGGAGCCGTTTCGAGCACCGAACTGCCTGAAGTGTTTTCCAGACCCTAGAAACTCCCCAAAACCGTTTTTAACCGAAAAGCATCTCGAAATGTCCTAAAACGCGCATCTGAACATTTTCGTGCACAGGTGCCGTAGATGCGCACGAAAATCCGTCCGGAGCCGTTTCGAGCACCGAACTGCCTGAAGTGTTTTCTAGACCCTAGAAACTCCCCAAAACCGTTTTTAACCGAAAAGCATCTCGAAATGTCCTAAAACGCGCATCTGAACATTTTCGTGCACAGGTGCCGTAGATGCGCACGAAAATCCGTCCGGAGCCGTTTCGAGAGCCGAACTGCCTAAAGTGTTTTCCAGACCCTAGAAACTCCCCAAAACCGTTTTTAACCGAAAAGCATCTCGAAATGTCCTAAAACGCGCATCTGAACATTTTCGTGCACAGGTGCCGTAGATGCGCACGAAAATCCGTCCGGAGCCGTTTCGAGAGCCGAACTGCCTGAAGTGTTTTCCAGACCCTAGAAACTCCCCAAAACCGTTTTTAACCGAAAAGCATATCGAAATGTCCTAAAACGCGCATCTGAACATTTTCGTGCACAGGTGCCGTAGATGCGCACGAAAATCCGTCCGGAGCCGTTTCCAGCGCCGAACTGCCTGAAGTGTTTTTCAGACCCTAGAAACTCCCCAAAACCGTTTTTAACCGAAAAGCATCTCGAGATGTCCTAAAACGCGCATCTGAACATTTTCGTGCACAGGTGCAGTAGATGCGCACGAAAATCCGTCCGGAGCCGTTTCCAGCGCCGAACTGCCTGAAGTGTTTTTCAGACCCTATAAACTCCCCAAAACCGTTTTTAACCGAAAAGCATCTCGAAATGTCCTAAAACGCGCATCTGAACATTTTCGTGCACAGGTGCCGTAGATGCGCACGAAAATATGCCCGGAGCCGTTTCGAGCACCGAACTGCCTGAGGTGTTTTCCATACCCTAGAAACTCCCCAAAACCGTTTTTAACCGAAGAGCATCTCGAAATGTCCTAAAACGCGCATCTGAACATTTTCGTGCACAGGTGCCGTAGATGAGCACGAAAATCCGTCCGGAGCCGTTTCGAGCACCGAATTGCCTGAAGTGTTTTCCAGACCCTAGAAACTCCCCAAAACCGTTTTTAACCGAGAAGCATCTCGAAATGTCCTAAAACGCGCATCTGAACATTTTCGTGCACAGGTGCCGTCGATGCGCACGAAAACCCGTCCTGAGCCGTTTCGAGCACCGAACTGCCTGAAGCGTTTTCCAGACCCTAGAAACTCCCCAAAACCGTTTTTAACCGAGAAGCATCTCGAAATGTCCTAAAACGAGCATCTGAACATTTTCGTGCACAGGTGCCGTAGATGCGCACGAAAACCCGTCCGGAGCCGTTTCCTGCGCCGAACTGCCTGAAGCGTTTTCCAGACCCTAGAAACTCCCCAAAACCGTTTTTAACCGAAAAGCATCTCGAAATGTCCTAAAACGCGCATCTGAACATTTTCGTGCACAGGTGCCGTAGATGCGCACGAAAATCCGTCCGGAGCCGTTTCGAGCGCCGAACAGCCTGAAGTGTTTTCCAGACCCTAGAAACTCCCCAAAACCGTTTTTAACCGAGAAGCATCTCGAAATGTCCTAAAACGCGCATCTGAACATTTTCGTGCACAGGTGCCGTAGATGCGCACGAAAATCCGTCCGGAGCCGTTTCGAGCACCGAACTGCCTGAAGTGTTTTCCAGACCCTAGAAACTCCCCAAAACCGTTTTTAACCGAAAAGCATCTCGAAATGTCCTAAAACGCGCATCTGAACATTTTCGTGCACAGGTGCCGTAGATGCGCACGAAAATCCGTCCGGAGCCGTTTCGAGCACCGAACTGCCTGAAGTGTTTTCCAGACCCTAGAAACTCCCCAAAACCGTTTTTAACCGAAAAGCATCTCGAAATGTCCTAAAACGCGCATCTGAACATTTTCGTGCACAGGTGCCGTAGATGCGCACGAAAATCCGTCCGGAGCCGTTTCGAGCGCCGAACAGCCTGAAGTGTTTTCCAGACCCTAGAAACTCCCCAAAACCGTTTTTAACCGAGAAGCATCTCGAAATGTCCTAAAACGCGCATCTGAACATTTTCGTGCACAGGTGCCGTAGATGCGCACGAAAATCCGTCCGGAGCCGTTTCGAGCACCGAACTGCCTGAAGTGTTTTCCAGACCCTAGAAACTCCCCAAAACCGTTTTTAACCGAAAAGCATCTCGAAATGTCCTAAAACGCGCATCTGAACATTTTCGTGCACAGGTGCCGTAGATGCGCACGAAAATCCGTCCGGAGCCGTTTCGAGCACCGAACTGCCTGAAGTGTTTTCCAGACCCTAGAAACTCCCCAAAACCGTTTTTAACCGAAAAGCATCTCGAAATGTCCTAAAACGCGCATCTGAACATTTTCGTGCACAGGTGCCGTAGATGCGCACGAAAATCCGTCCGGAGCCGTTTCGAGCACCGAACTGCCTGAAGTGTTTTCCAGACCCTAGAAACTCCCCAAAACCGTTTTTAACCGAAAAGCATCTCGAAATGTCCTAAAACGCGCATCTGAACATTTTCGTGCACAGGTGCCGTAGATGCGCACGAAAATCCGTCCGGAGCCGTTTCGAGCACCGAACTGCCTGAAGTGTTTTCCAGACCCTAGAAACTCCCCAAAACCGTTTTTAACCGAAAAGCATCTCGAAATGTCCTAAAACGCGCATCTGAACATTTTCGTGCACAGGTGCCGTAGATGCGCACGAAAATATGCCCGGAGCCGTTTCGAGCACCGAACTGCCTGAAGTGTTTTCCATACCCTAGAAACTCCCCAAAACCGTTTTTAACCGAAGAGCATCTCGAAATGTCCTAAAACGCGCATCTGAACATTTTCGTGCACAGGTGCCGTAGATGCGCACGAAAATCCGTCCGGAGCCGTTTCGAGCACCGAATTGCCTGAAGTGTTTTCCAGACCCTAGAAACTCCCCAAAACCGTTTTTAACCGAGAAGCATCTCGAAATGTCCTAAAACGCGCATCTGAACATTTTCGTGCACAGGTGCCGTCGATGCGCACGAAAACCCGTCCTGAGCCGTTTCGAGCACCGAACTGCCTGAAGCGTTTTCCAGACCCTAGAAACTCCCCAAAACCGTTTTTAACCGAGAAGCATCTCGAAATGTCCTAAAACGCGCATCTGAACATTTTCGTGCACAGGTGCCGTAGATGCGCACGAAAACCCGTCCGGAGCCGTTTCCTGCGCCGAACTGCCTGAAGCGTTTTCCAGACCCTAGAAACTCCCCAAAACCGTTTTTAACCGAAAAGCATCTCGAAATGTCCTAAAACGCGCATCTGAACATTTTCGTGCACAGGTGCCGTAGATGCGCACGAAAATCCGTCCGGAGCCGTTTCGAGCGCCGAACTGCCTGAAGTGTTTTCCAGACCCTAGAAACTCCCCAAAACCGTTTTTAACCGAGAAGCATCTCGAAATGTCCTAAAACGCGCATCTGAACATTTTCGTGCACAGGTGCCGTAGATGCGCACGAAAATCCGTCCGGAGCCGTTTCGAGCACCGAACTGCCTGAAGTGTTTTCCAGACCCTAGAAACTCCCCAAAACCGTTTTTAACCGAAAAGCATCTCGAAATGTCCTAAAACGCGCATCTGAACATTTTCGTGCACAGGTGCCGTAGATGCGCACGAAAATCCGTCCGGAGCCGTTTCGAGCACCGAATTGCCTGAAGTGTTTTCCAGACCCTAGAAACTCCCCAAAACCGTTTTTAACCGAGAAGCATCTCGAAATGTCCTAAAACGCGCATCTGAACATTTTCGTGCACAGGTGCCGTCGATGCGCACGAAAACCCGTCCTGAGCCGTTTCGAGCACCGAACTGCCTGAAGCGTTTTCCAGACCCTAGAAACTCCCCAAAACCGTTTTTAACCGAGAAGCATCTCGAAATGTCCTAAAACGCGCATCTGAACATTTTCGTGCACAGGTGCCGTCGATGCGCACGAAAACCCGTCCGGAGCCGTTTCCAGCGCCGAACTGCCTGAAGTGTTTTCCAGACCCTAGAAACTCCCCAAAACCGTTTTTAACCGAAAAGCATCTCGAAATGTCCTAAAACGCGCATCTGAACATTTTCGTGCACAGGTGCCGTAGATGCGCACGAAAATCCGTCCGGAGCCGTTTCGAGCACCGAACTGCCTGAAGTGTTTTCCAGACCCTAGAAACTCCCCAAAACCGTTTTAACCGAAAAGCATCTCGAAATGTCCTAAAACGCGCATCTGAACATTTTCGTGCACAGGTGCCGTAGATGCGCACGAAAATCGATCCGGAGCCGTTTCCAGCGCCGAACTGCCTGAAGCGTTTTCCAGACCCTAGAAACTCCCCAAAACCGTTTTTAACCGAAAAGCATCTCGAAATGTCCTAAAACGCGCATCTGAACATTTTCGTGCACAGGTGCCGTAGATGCGCACGAAAATCGATCCGGAGCCGTTTCCAGCGCCGAACTGCCTGAAGCGTTTTCCAGACCCTAGAAACTCCCCAAAACCGTTTTTAACCGAGAAGCATCTCGAAATGTCCTAAAACGCGCATCTGAACATTTTCGTGCACAGGTGCCGTAGATGCGCACGAAAATCCGTCCGGAGCCGTTTCGAGCACCGAACTGCCTGAAGTGTTTTCCAGACCCTAGAAACTCCCCAAAACCGTTTTTAACCGAAAAGCATCTCGAAATGTCCTAAAACGCGCATCTGAACATTTTCGTGCACAGGTGCCGTAGATGCGCACGAAAATCCGTCCGGAGCCGTTTCGAGCACCGAACTGCCTGAAGCGTTTTCCAGACCCTAGAAACTCCCCAAAACCGTTTTTAACCGAGAAGCATCTCGAAATGTCCTAAAACGCGCATCTGAACATTTTCGTGCACAGGTGCCGTAGATGCGCACGAAAATCCGTCCGGAGCCGTTTCGAGCACCGAACTGCCTGAAGTGTTTTCCAGACCCTAGAAACTCCCCAAAACCGTTTTTAACCGAAAAGCATCTCGAAATGTCCTAAAACGCGCATCTGAACATTTTCGTGCACAGGTGCCGTAGATGCGCACGAAAATCCGTCCGGAGCCGTTTCGAGCACCGAACTGCCTGAAGTGTTTTCCAGACCCTAGAAACTCCCCAAAACCGTTTTTAACCGAAAAGCATCTCGAAATGTCCTAAAACGCGCATCTGAACATTTTCGTGCACAGGTGCCGTAGAGGCGCACGAAAATCCGTCCGAAGCCGTTTCGAGCACCGAACTGCCTGAAGTGTTTTCCAGACCCTAGAAACTCCCCAAAACCGTTTTTAACCGAAAAGCATCTCGAAATGTCCTAAAACGCGCATCTGAACATTTTCGTGCACAGGTGCCGTAGATGCGCACGAAAATCCGTCCGGAGCCGTTTCGAGCACCGAACTGCCTGAAGTGTTTTCTAGACCCTAGAAACTCCCCAAAACCGTTTTTAACCGAAAAGCATCTCGAAATGTCCTAAAACGCGCATCTGAACATTTTCGTGCACAGGTGCCGTAGATGCGCACGAAAATCCGTCCGGAGCCGTTTCGAGAGCCGAACTGCCTAAAGTGTTTTCCAGACCCTAGAAACTCCCCAAAACCGTTTTTAACCGAAAAGCATCTCGAAATGTCCTAAAACGCGCATCTGAACATTTTCGTGCACAGGTGCCGTAGATGCGCACGAAAATCCGTCCGGAGCCGTTTCGAGAGCCGAACTGCCTGAAGTGTTTTCCAGACCCTAGAAACTCCCCAAAACCGTTTTTAACCGAAAAGCATATCGAAATGTCCTAAAACGCGCATCTGAACATTTTCGTGCACAGGTGCCGTAGATGCGCACGAAAATCCGTCCGGAGCCGTTTCCAGCGCCGAACTGCCTGAAGTGTTTTTCAGACCCTAGAAACTCCCCAAAACCGTTTTTAACCGAAAAGCATCTCGAGATGTCCTAAAACGCGCATCTGAACATTTTCGTGCACAGGTGCAGTAGATGCGCACGAAAATCCGTCCGGAGCCGTTTCCAGCGCCGAACTGCCTGAAGTGTTTTTCAGACCCTATAAACTCCCCAAAACCGTTTTTAACCGAAAAGCATCTCGAAATGTCCTAAAACGCGCATCTGAACATTTTCGTGCACAGGTGCCGTAGATGCGCACGAAAATATGCCCGGAGCCGTTTCGAGCACCGAACTGCCTGAGGTGTTTTCCATACCCTAGAAACTCCCCAAAACCGTTTTTAACCGAAGAGCATCTCGAAATGTCCTAAAACGCGCATCTGAACATTTTCGTGCACAGGTGCCGTAGATGCGCACGAAAATCCGTCCGGAGCCGTTTCGAGCACCGAATTGCCTGAAGTGTTTTCCAGACCCTAGAAACTCCCCAAAACCGTTTTTAACCGAGAAGCATCTCGAAATGTCCTAAAACGCGCATCTGAACATTTTCGTGCACAGGTGCCGTCGATGCGCACGAAAACCCGTCCTGAGCCGTTTCGAGCACCGAACTGCCTGAAGCGTTTTCCAGACCCTAGAAACTCCCCAAAACCGTTTTTAACCGAGAAGCATCTCGAAATGTCCTAAAACGAGCATCTGAACATTTTCGTGCACAGGTGCCGTAGATGCGCACGAAAACCCGTCCGGAGCCGTTTCCTGCGCCGAACTGCCTGAAGCGTTTTCCAGACCCTAGAAACTCCCCAAAACCGTTTTTAACCGAAAAGCATCTCGAAATGTCCTAAAACGCGCATCTGAACATTTTCGTGCACAGGTGCCGTAGATGCGCACGAAAATCCGTCCGGAGCCGTTTCGAGCGCCGAACAGCCTGAAGTGTTTTCCAGACCCTAGAAACTCCCCAAAACCGTTTTTAACCGAGAAGCATCTCGAAATGTCCTAAAACGCGCATCTGAACATTTTCGTGCACAGGTGCCGTAGATGCGCACGAAAATCCGTCCGGAGCCGTTTCGAGCACCGAACTGCCTGAAGTGTTTTCCAGACCCTAGAAACTCCCCAAAACCGTTTTTAACCGAAAAGCATCTCGAAATGTCCTAAAACGCGCATCTGAACATTTTCGTGCACAGGTGCCGTAGATGCGCACGAAAATCCGTCCGGAGCCGTTTCGAGCACCGAACTGCCTGAAGTGTTTTCCAGACCCTAGAAACTCCCCAAAACCGTTTTTAACCGAAAAGCATCTCGAAATGTCCTAAAACGCGCATCTGAACATTTTCGTGCACAGGTGCCGTAGATGCGCACGAAAATCCGTCCGGAGCCGTTTCGAGCGCCGAACAGCCTGAAGTGTTTTCCAGACCCTAGAAACTCCCCAAAACCGTTTTTAACCGAGAAGCATCTCGAAATGTCCTAAAACGCGCATCTGAACATTTTCGTGCACAGGTGCCGTAGATGCGCACGAAAATCCGTCCGGAGCCGTTTCGAGCACCGAACTGCCTGAAGTGTTTTCCAGACCCTAGAAACTCCCCAAAACCGTTTTTAACCGAAAAGCATCTCGAAATGTCCTAAAACGCGCATCTGAACATTTTCGTGCACAGGTGCAGTAGATGCGCACGAAAATCCGTCCGGAGCCGTTTCGAGCACCGAACTGCCTGAAGTGTTTTCCAGACCCTAGAAACTCCCCAAAACCGTTTTTAACCGAAAAGCATCTCGAAATGTCCTAAAACGCGCATCTGAACATTTTCGTGCACAGGTGCCGTAGATGCGCACGAAAATCCGTCCGGAGCCGTTTCGAGCACCGAACTGCCTGAAGTGTTTTCCAGACCCTAGAAACTCCCCAAAACCGTTTTTAACCGAAAAGCATCTCGAAATGTCCTAAAACGCGCATCTGAACATTTTCGTGCACAGGTGCCGTAGATGCGCACGAAAATCCGTCCGGAGCCGTTTCGAGCACCGAACTGCCTGAAGTGTTTTCCAGACCCTAGAAACTCCCCAAAACCGTTTTTAACCGAAAAGCATCTCGAAATGTCCTAAAACGCGCATCTGAACATTTTCGTGCACAGGTGCCGTAGATGCGCACGAAAATATGCCCGGAGCCGTTTCGAGCACCGAACTGCCTGAAGTGTTTTCCATACCCTAGAAACTCCCCAAAACCGTTTTTAACCGAAGAGCATCTCGAAATGTCCTAAAACGCGCATCTGAACATTTTCGTGCACAGGTGCCGTAGATGCGCACGAAAATCCGTCCGGAGCCGTTTCGAGCACCGAATTGCCTGAAGTGTTTTCCAGACCCTAGAAACTCCCCAAAACCGTTTTTAACCGAGAAGCATCTCGAAATGTCCTAAAACGCGCATCTGAACATTTTCGTGCACAGGTGCCGTCGATGCGCACGAAAACCCGTCCTGAGCCGTTTCGAGCACCGAACTGCCTGAAGCGTTTTCCAGACCCTAGAAACTCCCCAAAACCGTTTTTAACCGAGAAGCATCTCGAAATGTCCTAAAACGCGCATCTGAACATTTTCGTGCACAGGTGCCGTAGATGCGCACGAAAACCCGTCCGGAGCCGTTTCCTGCACCGAACTGCCTGAAGCGTTTTCCAGACCCTAGAAACTCCCCAAAACCGTTTTTAACCGAAAAGCATCTCGAAATGTCCTAAAACGCGCATCTGAACATTTTCGTGCACAGGTGCCGTAGATGCGCACGAAAATCCGTCCGGAGCCGTTTCGAGCGCCGAACTGCCTGAAGTGTTTTCCAGACCCTAGAAACTCCCCAAAACCGTTTTTAACCGAGAAGCATCTCGAAATGTCCTAAAACGCGCATCTGAACATTTTCGTGCACAGGTGCCGTAGATGCGCACGAAAATCCGTCCGGAGCCGTTTCGAGCACCGAACTGCCTGAAGTGTTTTCCAGACCCTAGAAACTCCCCAAAACCGTTTTTAACCGAAAAGCATCTCGAAATGTCCTAAAACGCGCATCTGAACATTTTCGTGCACAGGTGCCGTAGATGCGCACGAAAATCCGTCCGGAGCCGTTTCGAGCACCGAACTGCCTGAAGTGTTTTCCAGACCCTAGAAACTCCCCAAAACCGTTTTTAACCGAAAAGCATCTCGAAATGTCCTAAAACGCGCATCTGAACATTTTCGTGCACAGGTGCCGTCGATGCGCACGAAAACCCGTCCGGAGCCGTTTCCAGCGCCGAACTGCCTGAAGTGTTTTCCAGACCCTAGAAACTCCCCAAAACCGTTTTTAACCGAAAAGCATCTCGAAATGTCCTAAAACGCGCATCTGAACATTTTCGTGCACAGGTGCCGTAGATGCGCACGAAAATCCGTCCGGAGCCGTTTCGAGCACCGAACTGCCTGAAGTGTTTTCCAGACCCTAGAAACTCCCCAAAACCGTTTTTAACCGATAAGCATCTCGAAATGTCCTAAAACGCGCATCTGAACATTTTCGTGCACAGGTGCCGTAGATGCGCACGAAAATCCGTCCGGAGCCGTTTCGAGCACCGAACTACCTGAAGTGTTTTCCAGACCCTAGAAACTCCCCAAAACCGTTTTTAACCGAAAAGCATCTCGAAATGTCCTAAAACGCGCATCTGAACATTTTCGTGCACAGGTGCCGTAGATGCGCACGAAAATCCGTCCGGAGCCGTTTCGAGAGCCGAACTGCCTGAAGTGTTTTCCAGACCCTAGAAACTCCCCAAAACCGTTTTTAACCGAAAAGCATCTCGAAATGTCCTAAAACGCGCATCTGAACATTTTCGTGCACAGGTGCCGTAGATGCGCACGAAAATCCGTCCGGAGCCGTTTCGAGAGCCGAACTGCCTAAAGTGTTTTCCAGACCCTAGAAACTCCCCAAAACCGTTTTTAACCGAAAAGCATATCGAAATGTCCTAAAACGCGCATCTGAACATTTTCGTGCACAGGTGCCGTAGATGCGCACGAAAATCCGTCCGGAGCCGTTTCCAGCGCCGAACTGCCTGAAGTGTTTTTCAGACCCTAGAAACTCCCCAAAACCGTTTTTAACCGAAAAGCATCTCGAGATGTCCTAAAACGCGCATCTGAACATTTTCGTGCACAGGAGCAGTAGATGCGCACGAAAATCCGTCCGGAGCTGTTTCCAGCGCCGAACTGCCTGAAGTGTTTTTCAGACCCTAGAAACTCCCCAAAACCGTTTTTAACCGAAAAGCATCTCGAAATGTCCTAAAACGCGCATCTGAACATTTTCGTGCACAGGTGCCGTAGATGCGCACGAAAATCCGTCCGGAGCCGTTTCGAGAGCCGAACTGCCTGGAGTGTTTTCCAGACCCTAGAAACTCCCCAAAACCGTTTTTAACCGAAAAGCATATCGAAATGTCCTAAAACGCGCATCTGAACATTTTCGTGCACAGGTGCCGTAGATGCGCACGAAAATCCGTCCGGAGCCGTTTCCAGCGCCGAACTGCCTGAAGTGTTTTTCAGACCCTAGAAACTCCCCAAAACCGTTTTTAACCGAAAAGCATCTCGAGATGTCCTAAAACGCGCATCTGAACATTTTCGTGCACAGGTGCAGTAGATGCGCACGAAAATCCGTCCGGAGCCGTTTCCAGCGCCGAACTGCCTGAAGTGTTTTTCAGACCCTAGAAACTCCCCAAAACCGTTTTTAACCGAAAAGCATCTCGAAATGTCCTAAAACGCGCATCTGAACATTTTCGTGCACAGGTGCCGTCGATGCGCACGAAAACCCGTCCGGAGCCGTTTCCAGCGCCGAACTGCCTGAAGTGTTTTCCAGACCCTAGAAACTCCCCAAAACCGTTTTTAACCGAAAAGCATCTCGAAATGTCCTAAAACGCGCATCTGAACATTTTCGTGCACAGGTGCCGTAGATGCGCACGAAAATCCGTCCGGAGCCGTTTCGAGCACCGAACTGCCTGAAGTGTTTTCCAGACCCTAGAAACTCCCCAAAACCGTTTTAACCGAAAAGCATCTCGAAATGTCCTAAAACGCGCATCTGAACATTTTCGTGCACAGGTGCCGTAGATGCGCACGAAAATCGATCCGGAGCCGTTTCCAGCGCCGAACTGCCTGAAGCGTTTTCCAGACCCTAGAAACTCCCCAAAACCGTTTTTAACCGAAAAGCATCTCGAAATGTCCTAAAACGCGCATCTGAACATTTTCGTGCACAGGTGCCGTAGATGCGCACGAAAATCGATCCGGAGCCGTTTCCAGCGCCGAACTGCCTGAAGCGTTTTCCAGACCCTAGAAACTCCCCAAAACCGTTTTTAACCGAGAAGCATCTCGAAATGTCCTAAAACGCGCATCTGAACATTTTCGTGCACAGGTGCCGTAGATGCGCACGAAAATCCGCCCGGAGCCGTTTCGAGCACCGAACTGCCTGAAGTGTTTTCCATACCCTAGAAACTCCCCAAAACCGTTTTTAACCGAAAAGCATCTCGAAATGTCCTAAAACGCGCATCTGAACATTTTCGTGCACAGGTGCCGTAGATGCGCACGAAAATCCGTCCGGAGCAGTTTCGAGCACCGAACTGCCTGAAGTGTTTTCCAGACCCTAGAAACTCCCCAAAACCGTTTTTAACCGAGAAGCATCTCGAAATGTCCTAAAACGCGCATCTGAACATTTTCGTGCACAGGTGCCGTCGATGCGCACGAAAACCCGTCCGGAGCCGTTTCGAGCACCGAACTGCCTGAAGCGTTTTCCAGACCCTAGAAACTCCCCAAAACCGTTTTTAACCGAGAAGCATCTCGAAATGTCCTAAAACGCGCATCTGAACATTTTCGTGCACAGGTGCCGTAGATGCGCACGAAAACCCGTCCGGAGCCGTTTCCTGCGCCGAACTGCCTGAAGCGTTTTCCAGACCCTAGAAACTCCCCAAAACCGTTTTTAACCGAAAAGCATCTCGAAATGTCCTAAAACGCGCATCTGAACATTTTCGTGCACAGGTGCCGTAGATGCGCACGAAAATCCGTCCGGAGCCGTTTCGAGCACCGAACTGCCTGAAGTGTTTTCCAGACCCTAGAAACTCCCCAAAACCGTTTTTAACCGAAAAGCATCTCGAAATGTCCTAAAACGCGCATCTGAACATTTTCGTGCACAGGTGCAGTAGATGCGCACGAAAATCCGTCCGGAGCCGTTTCCAGCGCCGAACTGCCTGAAGTGTTTTTCAGACCCTAGAAACTCCCCAAAACCGTTTTTAACCGAAAAGCATCTCGAAATGTCCTAAAACGCGCATCTGAACATTTTCGTGCACAGGTGCCGTAGATGCGCACGAAAATATGCCCGGAGCCGTTTCGAGCACCGAACTGCCTGAAGTGTTTTCCATACCCTAGAAACTCCCCAAAACCGTTTTTAACCGAAGAGCATCTCGAAATGTCCTAAAACGCGCATCTGAACATTTTCGTGCACAGGTGCCGTAGATGCGCACGAAAATCCGTCCGGAGCCGTTTCGAGCACCGAATTGCCTGAAGTGTTTTCCAGACCCTAGAAACTCCCCAAAACCGTTTTTAACCGAGAAGCATCTCGAAATGTCCTAAAACGCGCATCTGAACATTTTCGTGCACAGGTGCCGTCGATGCGCACGAAAACCCGTCCTGAGCCGTTTCGAGCACCGAACTGCCTGAAGCGTTTTCCAGACCCTAGAAACTCCCCAAAACCGTTTTTAACCGAGAAGCATCTCGAAATGTCCTAAAACGCGCATCTGAACATTTTCGTGCACAGGTGCCGTAGATGCGCACGAAAACCCGTCCGGAGCCGTTTCCTGCGCCGAACTGCCTGAAGCGTTTTCCAGACCCTAGAAACTCCCCAAAACCGTTTTTAACCGAAAAGCATCTCGAAATGTCCTAAAACGCGCATCTGAACATTTTCGTGCACAGGTGCCGTAGATGCGCACGAAAATCCGTCCGGAGCCGTTTCGAGAGCCGAACTGCCTAAAGTGTTTTCCAGACCCTAGAAACTCCCCAAAACCGTTTTTAACCGAAAAGCATCTCGAAATGTCCTAAAACGCGCATCTGAACATTTTCGTGCACAGGTGCCGTAGATGCGCACGAAAATCCGTCCGGAGCCGTTTCGAGAGCCGAACTGCCTGAAGTGTTTTCCAGACCCTAGAAACTCCCCAAAACCGTTTTTAACCGAAAAGCATATCGAAATGTCCTAAAACGCGCATCTGAACATTTTCGTGCACAGGTGCCGTAGATGCGCACGAAAATCCGTCCGGAGCCGTTTCCAGCGCCGAACTGCCTGAAGTGTTTTTCAGACCCTAGAAACTCCCCAAAACCGTTTTTAACCGAAAAGCATCTCGAGATGTCCTAAAACGCGCATCTGAACATTTTCGTGCACAGGTGCAGTAGATGCGCACGAAAATCCGTCCGGAGCCGTTTCCAGCGCCGAACTGCCTGAAGTGTTTTTCAGACCCTATAAACTCCCCAAAACCGTTTTTAACCGAAAAGCATCTCGAAATGTCCTAAAACGCGCATCTGAACATTTTCGTGCACAGGTGCCGTAGATGCGCACGAAAATATGCCCGGAGCCGTTTCGAGCACCGAACTGCCTGAGGTGTTTTCCATACCCTAGAAACTCCCCAAAACCGTTTTTAACCGAAGAGCATCTCGAAATGTCCTAAAACGCGCATCTGAACATTTTCGTGCACAGGTGCCGTAGATGCGCACGAAAATCCGTCCGGAGCCGTTTCGAGCACCGAATTGCCTGAAGTGTTTTCCAGACCCTAGAAACTCCCCAAAACCGTTTTTAACCGAGAAGCATCTCGAAATGTCCTAAAACGCGCATCTGAACATTTTCGTGCACAGGTGCCGTCGATGCGCACGAAAACCCGTCCTGAGCCGTTTCGAGCACCGAACTGCCTGAAGCGTTTTCCAGACCCTAGAAACTCCCCAAAACCGTTTTTAACCGAGAAGCATCTCGAAATGTCCTAAAACGAGCATCTGAACATTTTCGTGCACAGGTGCCGTAGATGCGCACGAAAACCCGTCCGGAGCCGTTTCCTGCGCCGAACTGCCTGAAGCGTTTTCCAGACCCTAGAAACTCCCCAAAACCGTTTTTAACCGAAAAGCATCTCGAAATGTCCTAAAACGCGCATCTGAACATTTTCGTGCACAGGTGCCGTAGATGCGCACGAAAATCCGTCCGGAGCCGTTTCGAGCGCCGAACAGCCTGAAGTGTTTTCCAGACCCTAGAAACTCCCCAAAACCGTTTTTAACCGAGAAGCATCTCGAAATGTCCTAAAACGCGCATCTGAACATTTTCGTGCACAGGTGCCGTAGATGCGCACGAAAATCCGTCCGGAGCCGTTTCGAGCACCGAACTGCCTGAAGTGTTTTCCAGACCCTAGAAACTCCCCAAAACCGTTTTTAACCGAAAAGCATCTCGAAATGTCCTAAAACGCGCATCTGAACATTTTCGTGCACAGGTGCCGTAGATGCGCACGAAAATCCGTCCGGAGCCGTTTCGAGCACCGAACTGCCTGAAGTGTTTTCCAGACCCTAGAAACTCCCCAAAACCGTTTTTAACCGAAAAGCATCTCGAAATGTCCTAAAACGCGCATCTGAACATTTTCGTGCACAGGTGCCGTCGATGCGCACGAAAACCCGTCCGGAGCCGTTTCCAGCGCCGAACTGCCTGAAGTGTTTTCCAGACCCTAGAAACTCCCCAAAACCGTTTTTAACCGAAAAGCATCTCGAAATGTCCTAAAACGCGCATCTGAACATTTTCGTGCACAGGTGCCGTAGATGCGCACGAAAATCCGTCCGGAGCCGTTTCGAGCACCGAACTGCCTGAAGTGTTTTCCAGACCCTAGAAACTCCCCAAAACCGTTTTAACCGAAAAGCATCTCGAAATGTCCTAAAACGCGCATCTGAACATTTTCGTGCACAGGTGCCATAGATGCGCACGAAAATCGATCCGGAGCCGTTTCCAGCGCCGAACTGCCTGAAGCGTTTTCCAGACCCTAGAAACTCCCCAAAACCGTTTTTAACCGAAAAGCATCTCGAAATGTCCTAAAACGCGCATCTGAACATTTTCGTGCACAGGTGCCGTAGATGCGCACGAAAATCGATCCGGAGCCGTTTCCAGCGCCGAACTGCCTGAAGCGTTTTCCAGACCCTAGAAACTCCCCAAAACCGTTTTTAACCGAGAAGCATCTCGAAATGTCCTAAAACGCGCATCTGAACATTTTCGTGCACAGGTGCCGTAGATGCGCACGAAAATCCGCCCGGAGCCGTTTCGAGCACCGAACTGCCTGAAGTGTTTTCCATACCCTAGAAACTCCCCAAAACCGTTTTTAACCGAAAAGCATCTCGAAATGTCCTAAAACGCGCATCTGAACATTTTCGTGCACAGGTGCCGTAGATGCGCACGAAAATCCGTCCGGAGCCGTTTCGAGCACCGAACTGCCTGAAGTGTTTTCCAGACCCTAGAAACTCCCCAAAACCGTTTTTAACCGAGAAGCATCTCGAAATGTCCTAAAACGCGCATCTGAACATTTTCATGCACAGGTGCCGTCGATGCGCACGAAAACCCGTCCGGAGCCGTTTCGAGCACCGAACTGCCTGAAGCGTTTTCCAGACCCTAGAAACTCCCCAAAACCGTTTTTAACCGAGAAGCATCTCGAAATGTCCTAAAACGCGCATCTGAACATTTTCGTGCACAGGTGCCGTAGATGCGCACGAAAACCCGTCCGGAGCCGTTTCCTGCGCCGAACTGCCTGAAGCGTTTTCCAGACCCTAGAAACTCCCCAAAACCGTTTTTAACCGAAAAGCATCTCGAAATGTCCTAAAACGCGCATCTGAACATTTTCGTGCACAGGTGCCGTAGATGCGCACGAAAATCCGTCCGGAGCCGTTTCGAGCGCCGAACTGCCTGAAGTGTTTTCCAGACCCTAGAAACTCCCCAAAACCGTTTTTAACCGAGAAGCATCTCGAAATGTCCTAAAACGCGCATCTGAACATTTTCGTGCACAGGTGCCGTAGATGCGCACGAAAATCCGTCCGGAGCCGTTTCGAGCACCGAACTGCCTGAAGTGTTTTCCAGACCCTAGAAACTCCCCAAAACCGTTTTTAACCGAAAAGCATCTCGAAATGTCCTAAAACGCGCATCTGAACATTTTCGTGCACAGGTGCCGTAGATGCGCACGAAAATCCGTCCGGAGCCGTTTCGAGCACCGAACTGCCTGAAGTGTTTTCCAGACCCTAGAAACTCCCCAAAACCGTTTTTAACCGAAAAGCATCTCGAAATGTCCTAAAACGCGCATCTGAACATTTTCGTGCACAGGTGCCGTCGATGCGCACGAAAACCCGTCTGGAGCCGTTTCCAGCGCCGAACTGCCTGAAGTGTTTTCCAGACCCTAGAAACTCCCCAAAACCGTTTTTAACCGAAAAGCATCTCGAAATGTCCTAAAACGCGCATCTGAACATTTTCGTGCACAGGTGCCGTAGATGCGCACGAAAATCCGTCCGGAGCCGTTTCGAGCACCGAACTGCCTGAAGTGTTTTCCAGACCCTAGAAACTCCCCAAAACCGTTTTTAACCGAAAAGCATCTCGAAATGTCCTAAAACGCGCATCTGAACATTTTCGTGCACAGGTGCCGTCGATGCGCACGAAAACCCGTCCGGAGCCGTTTCCAGCGCCGAACTGCCTGAAGTGTTTTCCAGACCCTAGAAACTCCCCAAAACCGTTTTTAACCGAAAAGCATCTCGAAATGTCCTAAAACGCGCATCTGAACATTTTCGTGCACAGGTGCCGTAGATGCGCACGAAAATCCGTCCGGAGCCGTTTCGAGCACCGAACTGCCTGAAGTGTTTTCCAGACCCTAGAAACTCCCCAAAACCGTTTTAACCGAAAAGCATCTCGAAATGTCCTAAAACGCGCATCTGAACATTTTCGTGCACAGGTGCCATAGATGCGCACGAAAATCGATCCGGAGCCGTTTCCAGCGCCGAACTGCCTGAAGCGTTTTCCAGACCCTAGAAACTCCCCAAAACCGTTTTTAACCGAGAAGCATCTCGAAATGTCCTAAAACGCGCATCTGAACATTTTCGTGCACAGGTGCCGTCGATGCGCACGAAAACCCGTCCTGAGCCGTTTCGAGCACCGAACTGCCTGAAGCGTTTTCCAGACCCTAGAAACTCCCCAAAACCGTTTTTAACCGAGAAGCATCTCGAAATGTCCTAAAACGCGCATCTGAACATTTTCGTGCACAGGTGCCGTAGATGCGCACGAAAACCCGTCCGGAGCCGTTTCCTGCGCCGAACTGCCTGAAGCGTTTTCCAGACCCTAGAAACTCCCCAAAACCGTTTTTAACCGAAAAGCATCTCGAAATGTCCTAAAACGCGCATCTGAACATTTTCGTGCACAGGTGCCGTAGATGCGCACGAAAATCCGTCCGGAGCCGTTTCGAGCGCCGAACTGCCTGAAGTGTTTTCCAGACCCTAGAAACTCCCCAAAACCGTTTTTAACCGAGAAGCATCTCGAAATGTCCTAAAACGCGCATCTGAACATTTTCGTGCACAGGTGCCGTAGATGCGCACGAAAATCCGTCCGGAGCCGTTTCGAGCACCGAACTGCCTGAAGTGTTTTCCAGACCCTAGAAACTCCCCAAAACCGTTTTTAACCGAAAAGCATCTCGAAATGTCCTAAAACGCGCATCTGAACATTTTCGTGGACAGGTGCCGTAGATGCGCACGAAAATCCGTCCGGAGCCGTTTCGAGCACCGAACTGCCTGAAGTGTTTTCCAGACCCTAGAAACTCCCCAAAACCGTTTTTAACCGAAAAGCATCTCGAAATGTCCTAAAACGCGCATCTGAACATTTTCGTGCACAGGTGCCGTCGATGCGCACGAAAACCCGTCCGGAGCCGTTTCCAGCGCCGAACTGCCTGAAGTGTTTTCCAGACCCTAGAAACTCCCCAAAACCGTTTTTAACCGAAAAGCATCTCGAAATGTCCTAAAACGCGCATCTGAACATTTTCGTGCACAGGTGCCGTAGATGCGCACGAAAATCGATCCGGAGCCGTTTCCAGCGCCGAACTGCCTGAAGCGTTTTCCAGACCCTAGAAACTCCCCAAAACCGTTTTTAACCGAGAAGCATCTCGAAATGTCCTAAAACGCGCATCTGAACATTTTCGTGCACAGGTGCCGTAGATGCGCACGAAAATCCGCCCGGAGCCGTTTCGAGCACCGAACTGCCTGAAGTGTTTTCCATACCCTAGAAACTCCCCAAAACCGTTTTTAACCGAAAAGCATCTCGAAATGTCCTAAAACGCGCATCTGAACATTTTCGTGCACAGGTGCCGTAGATGCGCACGAAAATCCGTCCGGAGCCGTTTCGAGCACCGAACTGCCTGAAGTGTTTTCCAGACCCTAGAAACTCCCCAAAACCGTTTTTAACCGAGAAGCATCTCGAAATGTCCTAAAACGCGCATCTGAACATTTTCGTGCACAGGTGCCGTAGATGCGCACGAAAACCCGTCCGGAGCCATTTCCTGCGCCGAACTGCCTGAAGCGTTTTCCAGACCCTAGAAACTCCCCAAAACCGTTTGTAACCGAGAAGCATCTCGAAATGTCCTAAAACGCGCATCTGAACATTTTCGTGCACAGGTGCCGTAGATGCGCACGAAAACCCGTCCGGAGCCGTTTCCTGCGCCGAACTGCCTGAAGCGTTTTCCAGACCCTAGAAACTCCCCAAAACCGTTTTTAACCGAAAAGCATCTCGAAATGTCCTAAAACGCGCATCTGAACATTTTCGTGCACAGGTGCCGTAGATGCGCACGAAAATCCGTCCGGAGCCGTTTCGAGCGCCGAACTGCCTGAAGTGTTTTCCAGACCCTAGAAACTCCCCAAAACCGTTTTTAACCGAGAAGCATCTCGAAATGTCCTAAAACGCGCATCTGAACATTTTCGTGCACAGGTGCCGTAGATGCGCACGAAAATCCGTCCGGAGCCGTTTCGAGCACCGAACTGCCTGAAGTGTTTTCCAGACCCTAGAAACTCCCCAAAACCGTTTTTAACCGAAAAGCATCTCGAAATGTCCTAAAACGCGCATCTGAACATTTTCGTGCACAGGTGCCGTAGATGCGCACGAAAATCCGTCCGGAGCCGTTTCGAGCACCGAACTGCCTGAAGTGTTTTCCAGACCCTAGAAACTCCCCAAAACCGTTTTTAACCGAAAAGCATCTCGAAATGTCCTAAAACGCGCATCTGAACATTTTCGTGCACAGGTGCCGTCGATGCGCACGAAAACCCGTCCGGAGCCGTTTCCAGCGCCGAACTGCCTGAAGTGTTTTCCAGACCCTAGAAACTCCCCAAAACCGTTTTTAACCGAAAAGCATCTCGAAATGTCTTAAAACGCGCATCTGAACATTTTCGTGCACAGGTGCCGTAGATGCGCACGAAAATCCGTCCGGAGCCGTTTCGAGCACCGAACTGCCTGAAGTGTTTTCCAGACCCTAGAAACTCCCCAAAACCGTTTTTAACCGATAAGCATCTCGAAATGTCCTAAAACGCGCATCTGAACATTTTCGTGCACAGGTGCCGTAGATGCGCACGAAAATCCGTCCGGAGCCGTTTCGAGCATCGAACTGCCTGAAGTGTTTTCCAGACCCTAGAAACTCCCCAAAACCGTTTTTAACCGAAAAGCATCTCGAAATGTCCTAAAACGCGCATCTGAACATTTTCGTGCACAGGTGCCGTAGATGCGCACGAAAATCCGTCCGGAGCCGTTTCGAGCACCGAACTGCCTGAAGTGTTTTCCAGACCCTAGAAACTCCCCAAAACCGTTTTTAACCGAAAAGCATCTCGAAATGTCCTAAAACGCGCATCTGAACATTTTCGTGCACAGGTGCCGTAGATGCGCACGAAAATCCGTCCGGAGCCGTTTCGAGCACCGAACTGCCTGAAGTGTTTTCCAGACCCTAGAAACTCCCCAAAACCGTTTTTAACCGAAAAGCATCTCGAAATGTCCTAAAACGCGCATCTGAACATTTTCGTGCACAGGTGCCGTAGATGCGCACGAAAACCCGTCCGGAGCCGTTTCGAGAGCCGAACTGCCTGAAGTGTTTTCCAGACCCTAGAAACTCCCCAAAACCGTTTTTAACCGAAAAGCATATCGAAATGTCCTAAAACGCGCATCTGAACATTTTCGTGCACAGGTGCCGTAGATGCGCACGAAAATCCGTCCGGAGCCGTTTCCAGCGCCGAACTGCCTGAAGTGTTTTTCAGACCCTAGAAACTCCCCAAAACCGTTTTTAACCGAAAAGCATATCGAAATGTCCTAAAACGCGCATCTGAACATTTTCGTGCACAGGTGCCGTAGATGCGCACGAAAATCCGTCCGGAGCCGTTTCCAGCGCCGAACTGCCTGAAGTGTTTTCCAGACCCTAGAAACTCCCCAAAACCGTTTTTAACCGAGAAGCATCTCGAAATGTCCTAAAACGCGCATCTGAACATTTTCGTGCACAGGTGCCGTAGATGCGCACGAAAACCCGTCCGGAGCCGTTTCCTGCGCCGAACTGCCTGAAGCGTTTTCCAGACCCTAGAAACTCCCCAAAACCGTTTTTAACCGAAAAGCGTCTCGAAATGTCCTAAAACGCGCATCTGAACATTTTCGTGCACAGGTGCCGTAGATGCGCACGAAAATCCGTCCGGAGCCGTTTCGAGCGCCGAACTGCCTGAAGTGTTTTCCAGACCCTAGAAACTCCCCAAAACCGTTTTTAACCGAGAAGCATCTCGAAATGTCCTAAAACGCGCATCTGAACATTTTCGTGCACAGGTGCCGTAGATGCGCACGAAAATCCGTCCGGAGCCGTTTCGAGCACCGAACTGCCTGAAGTGTTTTCCAGACCCTAGAAACTCCCCAAAACCGTTTTTAACCGAAAGCATCTCGAAATGTCCTAAAACGCGCATCTGAACATTTTCGTGCATAGGTGCCGTAGATGCGCACGAAAATCCGTCCGGAGCCGTTTCGAGCACCGAACTGCCTGAAGTGTTTTCCAGACCCTAGAAACTCCCCAAAACCGTTTTTAACCGAAAAGCATCTCGAAATGTCCTAAAACGCGCATCTGAACATTTTCGTGCACAGGTGCCGTCGATGCGCACGAAAACCCGTCCGGAGCCGTTTCCAGCGCCGAACTGCCTGAAGTGTTTTCCAGACCCTAGAAACTCCCCAAAACCGTTTTTAACCGAAAAGCATCTCGAAATGTCCTAAAACGCGCATCTGAACATTTTCGTGCACAGGTGCCGTAGATGCGCACGAAAATCCGTCCGGAGCCGTTTCGAGCACCGAACTGCCTGAAGTGTTTTCCAGACCCTAGAAACTCCCCAAAACCGTTTTTAACCGAAAAGCATCTCGAAATGTCCTAAAACGCGCATCTGAACATTTTCGTGCACAGGTGCCGTAGATGCGCACGAAAATCCGTCCGGAGCCGTTTCCAGCGCCGAACTGCCTGAAGTGTTTTTCAGACCCTAGAAACTCCCCAAAACCGTTTTTAACCGAAAAGCATCTCGAGATGTCCTAAAACGCGCATCCGAACATTTTCGTGCACAGGTGCAGTAGATGCGCACGAAAATCCGTCCGGAGCTGTTTCCAGCGCCGAACTGCCTGAAGTGTTTTTCAGACCCTAGAAACTCCCCAAAACCGTTTTTAACCGAAAAGCATATCGAAATGTCCTAAAACGCGCATCTGAACATTTTCGTGCACAGGTGCCGTAGATGCGCACGAAAATCCGTCCGGAGCCGTTTCGAGAGCCGAACTGCCTGAAGTGTTTTCCAGACCCTAGAAACTCCCCAAAACCGTTTTTAACCGAAAAGCATATCGAAATGTCCTAAAACGCGCATTTGAACATTTTCGTGCACAGGTGCCGTAGATGCGCACGAAAATCCGTCCGGAGCCGTTTCCAGCGCCGAACTGCCTGAAGTGTTTTTCAGACCCTAGAAACTCCCCAAAACCGTTTTTAACCGAAAAGCATCTCGAAATGTCCTAAAACGCGCATCTGAACATTTTCGTGCACAGGTGCCGTAGATGCGCACGAAAATATGCCCGGAGCCGTTTCGAGCACCGAACTGCCTGAAGTGTTTTCCATACCCTAGAAACTCCCCAAAACCGTTTTTAACCGAAGAGCATCTCGAAATGTCCTAAAACGCGCATCTGAACATTTTCGTGCACAGGTGCCGTAGATGCGCACGAAAATCCGTCCGGAGCCGTTTCGAGCACCGAATTGCCTGAAGTGTTTTCCAGACCCTAGAAACTCCCCAAAACCGTTTTTAACCGAGAAGCATCTCGAAATGTCCTAAAACGCGCATCTGAACATTTTCGTGCACAGGTGCCGTCGATGCGCACGAAAACCCGTCCTGAGCCGTTTCGAGCACCGAACTGCCTGAAGCGTTTTCCAGACCCTAGAAACTCCCCAAAACCGTTTTTAACCGAGAAGCATCTCGAAATGTCCTAAAACGCGCATCTGAACATTTTCGTGCACAGGTGCCGTAGATGCGCACGAAAATCCGTCCGGAGCCGTTTCCTGCGCCGAACTGCCTGAAGCGTTTTCCAGACCCTAGAAACTCCCCAAAACCGTTTTTAACCGAAAAGCATCTCGAAATGTCCTAAAACGCGCATCTGAACATTTTCGTGCACAGGTGCCGTAGATGCGCACGAAAATCCGTCCGGAGCCGTTTCCTGCGCCGAACTGCCTGAAGTGTTTTCCAGACCCTAGAAACTCCCCAAAACCGTTTTTAACCGAGAAGCATCTCGAAATGTCCTAAAACGCGCATCTGAACATTTTCGTGCACAGGTGCCGTAGATGCGCACGAAAATCCGTCCGGAGCCGTTTCG
Source organism: Umbellularia californica (assembly GCA_028538565.1). Taxonomy (NCBI): domain Eukaryota; kingdom Viridiplantae; phylum Streptophyta; class Magnoliopsida; order Laurales; family Lauraceae; genus Umbellularia; species Umbellularia californica. The sequence goes on along the minus strand of JAPQWN010000006.1, from coordinate 52,573,544 downwards.
AGCACCGAACTGCCTGAAGTGTTTTCCAGACCCTAGAAACTCCCCAAAACCGTTTTTAACCGAAAAGCATCTCGAAATGTCCTAAAACGCGCATCTGAACATTTTCGTGCACAGGTGCCGTAGATGCGCACGAAAATCCGTCCGGAGCCGTTTCGAGCACCGAACTGCCTGAAGTGTTTTCCAGACCCTAGAAACTCCCCAAAACCGTTTTTAACCGAAAAGCATCTCGAAATGTCCTAAAACGCGCATCTGAACATTTTCGTGCACAGGTGCCGTCGATGCGCACGAAAACCCGTCCGGAGCCGTTTCCAGCGCCGAACTGCCTGAAGTGTTTTCCAGACCCTAGAAACTCCCCAAAACCGTTTTTAACCGAAAAGCATCTCGAAATGTCCTAAAACGCGCATCTGAACATTTTCGTGCACAGGTGCCGTAGATGCGCACGAAAATCGATCCGGAGCCGTTTCCAGCGCCGAACTGCCTGAAGCGTTTTCCAGACCCTAGAAACTCCCCAAAACCGTTTTTAACCGAAAAGCATCTCGAAATGTCCTAAAACGCGCATCTGAACATTTTCGTGCACAGGTGCCGTAGATGCGCACGAAAATCGATCCGGAGCCGTTTCCAGCGCCGAACTGCCTGAAGCGTTTTCCAGACCCTAGAAACTCCCCAAAACCGTTTTTAACCGAGAAGCATCTCGAAATGTCCTAAAACGCGCATCTGAACATTTTCGTGCACAGGTGCCGTCGATGCGCACGAAAACCCGTCCGGAGCCGTTTCGAGCACCGAACTGCCTGAAGCGTTTTCCAGACCCTAGAAACTCCCCAAAACCGTTTTTAACCGAGAAGCATCTCGAAATGTCCTAAAACGCGCATCTGAACATTTTCGTGCACAGGTGCCGTAGATGCGCACGAAAACCCGTCCGGAGCCGTTTCCTGCGCCGAACTGCCTGAAGCGTTTTCCAGACCCTAGAAACTCCCCAAAACCGTTTTTAACCGAAAAGCATCTCGAAATGTCCTAAAACGCGCATCTGAACATTTTCGTGCACAGGTGCCGTAGATGCGCACGAAAATCCGTCCGGAGCCGTTTCGAGCACCGAACTGCCTGAAGTGTTTTCCAGACCCTAGAAACTCCCCAAAACCGTTTTTAACCGAAAAGCATCTCGAAATGTCCTAAAACGCGCATCTGAACATTTTCGTGCACAGGTGCCGTCGATGCGCACGAAAACCCGTCCGGAGCCGTTTCCAGCGCCGAACTGCCTGAAGTGTTTTCCAGACCCTAGAAACTCCCCAAAACCGTTTTTAACCGAAAAGCATCTCGAAATGTCCTAAAACGCGCATCTGAACATTTTCGTGCACAGGTGCCGTAGATGCGCACGAAAATCCGTCCGGAGCCGTTTCGAGCACCGAACTGCCTGAAGTGTTTTCCAGACCCTAGAAACTCCCCAAAACCGTTTTTAACCGATAAGCATCTCGAAATGTCCTAAAACGCGCATCTGAACATTTTCGTGCACAGGTGCCGTAGATGCGCACGAAAATCCGTCCGGAGCCGTTTCGAGCACCGAACTGCCTGAAGTGTTTTCCAGACCCTAGAAACTCCCCAAAACCGTTTTTAACCGAAAAGCATCTCGAAATGTCCTAAAACGCGCATCTGAACATTTTCGTGCACAGGTGCCGTAGATGCGCACGAAAATCCGTCCGGAGCCGTTTCGAGAGCCGAACTGCCTGAAGTGTTTTCCAGACCCTAGAAACTCCCCAAAACCGTTTTTAACCGAAAAGCATCTCGAAATGTCCTAAAACGCGCATCTGAACATTTTCGTGCACAGGTGCCGTAGATGCGCACGAAAATCCGTCCGGAGCCGTTTCGAGAGCCGAACTGCCTGAAGTGTTTTCCAGACCCTAGAAACTCCCCAAAACCGTTTTTAACCGAAAAGCATATCGAAATGTCCTAAAACGCGCATCTAAACATTTTCGTGCACAGGTGCCGTAAATGCGCACGAAAATCCGTCCGGAGCCGTTTCCAGCGCCGAACTGCCTGAAGTGTTTTTCAGACCCTAGAAACTCCCCAAAACCGTTTTTAACCGAAAAGCATCTCGAGATGTCCTAAAACGCGCATCTGAACATTTTCGTGCACAGGTGCAGTAGATGCGCACGAAAATCCGTCCGGAGCTGTTTCCAGCGCCGAACTGCCTGAAATGTTTTTCAGACCCTAGAAACTCCCCAAAACCGTTTTTAACCGAAAAGCATATCGAAATGTCCTAAAACGCGCATCTGAACATTTTCGTGCACAGGTGCCGTAGATGCGCACGAAAATCCGTCAGGAGCCGTTTCGAGAGCCGAACTGCCTGAAGTGTTTTCCAGACCCTAGAAACTCCCCAAAACCGTTTTTAACCAAAAAGCATATCGAAATGTCCTAAAACGCGTATCTGAACATTTTCGTGCACAGGTGCCGTAGATGCGCACGAAAATCCGTCCGGAGCCGTTTCCAGCGCCGAACTGCCTGAAGTGTTTTTCAGACCCTAGAAACTCCCCAAAACCGTTTTTAACCGAAAAGCATCTCGAGATGTCCTAAAACGCGCATCTGAACATTTTCGTGCACAGGTGCAGTAGATGCGCACGAAAATCCGTCCGGAGCCGTTTCCAGCGCCGAACTGCCTGAAGTGTTTTTCAGACCCTAGAAACTCCCCAAAACCGTTTTTAACCGAAAAGCATCTCGAAATGTCCTAAAACGCGCATCTGAACATTTTCGTGCACAGGTGCCGTAGATGCGCACGAAAATATGCCCGGAGCCGTTTCGAGCACCGAACTGCCTGAAGTGTTTTCCATACCCTAGAAACTCCCCAAAACCGTTTTTAACCGAAGAGCATCTCGAAATGTCCTAAAACGCGCATCTGAACATTTTCGTGCACAGGTGCCGTAGATGCGCACGAAAATCCGTCCGGAGCCGTTTCGAGCACCGAATTGCCTGAAGTGTTTTCCAGACCCTAGAAACTCCCCAAAACCGTTTTTAACCGAGAAGCATCTCGAAATGTCCTAAAACGCGCATCTGAACATTTTCGTGCACAGGTGCCGTCGATGCGCACGAAAACCCGTCCTGAGCCGTTTCGAGCACCGAACTGCCTGAAGCGTTTTCCAGACCCTAGAAACTCCCCAAAACCGTTTTTAACCGAGAAGCATCTCGAAATGTCCTAAAACGCGCATCTGAACATTTTCGTGCACAGGTGCCGTAGATGCGCACGAAAACCCGTCCGGAGCCGTTTCCTGCGCCGAACTGCCTGAAGCGTTTTCCAGACCCTAGAAACTCCCCAAAACCGTTTTTAACCGAAAAGCATCTCGAAATGTCCTAAAACGCGCATCTGAACATTTTCGTGCACAGGTGCCGTAGATGCGCACGAAAATCCGTCCGGAGCCGTTTCGAGCACCGAACTGCCTGAAGTGTTTTCCAGACCCTAGAAACTCCCCAAAACCGTTTTTAACCGAAAAGCATCTCGAAATGTCCTAAAACGCGCATCTGAACATTTTCGTGCACAGGTGCCGTAGATGCGCACGAAAATCCGTCCGGAGCCGTTTCGAGAGCCGAACTGCCTGAAGTGTTTTCCAGACCCTAGAAACTCCCCAAAACCGTTTTTAACCGAAAAGCATCTCGAAATGTCCTAAAACGCGCATCTGAACATTTTCGTGCACAGGTGCCGTAGATGCGCACGAAAATCCGTCCGGAGCCGTTTCGAGAGCCGAACTGCCTGAAGTGTTTTCCAGACCCTAGAAACTCCCCAAAACCGTTTTTAACCGAAAAGCATATCGAAATGTCCTAAAACGCGCATCTGAACATTTTCGTGCACAGGTGCCGTAAATGCGCACGAAAATCCGTCCGGAGCCGTTTCCAGCGCCGAACTGCCTGAAGTGTTTTTCAGACCCTAGAAACTCCCCAAAACCGTTTTTAACCGAAAAGCATCTCGAGATGTCCTAAAACGCGCATCTGAACATTTTCGTGCACAGGTGCAGTAGATGCGCACGAAAATCCGTCCGGAGCTGTTTCCAGCGCCGAACTGCCTGAAATGTTTTTCAGACCCTAGAAACTCCCCAAAACCGTTTTTAACCGAAAAGCATATCGAAATGTCCTAAAACGCGCATCTGAACATTTTCGTGCACAGGTGCCGTAGATGCGCACGAAAATCCGTCAGGAGCCGTTTCGAGAGCCGAACTGCCTGAAGTGTTTTCCAGACCCTAGAAACTCCCCAAAACCGTTTTTAACCGAAAAGCATATCGAAATGTCCTAAAACGCGTATCTGAACATTTTCGTGCACAGGTGCCGTAGATGCGCACGAAAATCCGTCCGGAGCCGTTTCCAGCGCCGAACTGCCTGAAGTGTTTTTCAGACCCTAGAAACTCCCCAAAACCGTTTTTAACCGAAAAGCATCTCGAGATGTCCTAAAACGCGCATCTGAACATTTTCGTGCACAGGTGCAGTAGATGCGCACGAAAATCCGTCCGGAGCCGTTTCCAGCGCCGAACTGCCTGAAGTGTTTTTCAGACCCTAGAAACTCCCCAAAACCGTTTTTAACCGAAAAGCATCTCGAAATGTCCTAAAACGCGCATCTGAACATTTTCGTGCACAGGTGCCGTAGATGCGCACGAAAATATGCCCGGAGCCGTTTCGAGCACCGAACTGCCTGAAGTGTTTTCCATACCCTAGAAACTCCCCAAAACCGTTTTTAACCGAAGAGCATCTCGAAATGTCCTAAAACGCGCATCTGAACATTTTCGTGCACAGGTGCCGTAGATGCGCACGAAAATCCGTCCGGAGCCGTTTCGAGCACCGAATTGCCTGAAGTGTTTTCCAGACCCTAGAAACTCCCCAAAACCGTTTTTAACCGAGAAGCATCTCGAAATGTCCTAAAACGCGCATCTGAACATTTTCGTGCACAGGTGCCGTCGATGCGCACGAAAACCCGTCCTGAGCCGTTTCGAGCACCGAACTGCCTGAAGCGTTTTCCAGACCCTAGAAACTCCCCAAAACCGTTTTTAACCGAGAAGCATCTCGAAATGTCCTAAAACGCGCATCTGAACATTTTCGTGCACAGGTGCCGTAGATGCGCACGAAAACCCGTCCGGAGCCGTTTCCTGCGCCGAACTGCCTGAAGCGTTTTCCAGACCCTAGAAACTCCCCAAAACCGTTTTTAACCGAAAAGCATCTCGAAATGTCCTAAAACGCGCATCTGAACATTTTCGTGCACAGGTGCCGTAGATGCGCACGAAAATCCGTCCGGAGCCGTTTCGAGCGCCGAACTGCCTGAAGTGTTTTCCAGACCCTAGAAACTCCCCAAAACCGTTTTTAACCGAGAAGCATCTCGAAATGTCCTAAAACGCGCATCTGAACATTTTCGTGCACAGGTGCCGTAGATGCGCACGAAAATCCGTCCGGAGCCGTTTCGAGCACCGAACTGCCTGAAGTGTTTTCCAGACCCTAGAAACTCCCCAAAACCGTTTTTAACCGAAAAGCATCTCGAAATGTCCTAAAACGCGCATCTGAACATTTTCGTGCACAGGTGCCGTAGATGCGCACGAAAATCCGTCCGGAGCCGTTTCGAGCACCGAACTGCCTGAAGTGTTTTCCAGACCCTAGAAACTCCCCAAAACCGTTTTAACCGAAAAGCATCTCGAAATGTCCTAAAACGCGCATCTGAACATTTTCGTGCACAGGTGCCGTAGATGCGCACGAAAATCGATCCGGAGCCGTTTCCAGCGCCGAACTGCCTGAAGCGTTTTCCAGACCCTAGAAACTCCCCAAAACCGTTTTTAACCGAAAAGCATCTCGAAATGTCCTAAAACGCGCATCTGAACATTTTCGTCCACAGGTGCCGTAGATGCGCACGAAAATCGATCCGGAGCCGTTTCCAGCGCCGAACTGCCTGAAGCGTTTTCCAGACCCTAGAAACTCCCCAAAACCGTTTTTAACCGAGAAGCATCTCGAAATGTCCTAAAACGCGTATCTGAACATTTTCGTGCACAGGTGCCGTAGATGCGCACGAAAATCCGCCCGGAGCCGTTTCGAGCACCGAACTGCCTGAAGTGTTTTCCATACCCTAGAAACTCCCCAAAACCGTTTTTAACCGAAAAGCATCTCGAAATGTCCTAAAACGCGCATCTGAACATTTTCGTGCACAGGTGCCGTAGATGCGCACGAAAATCCGTCCGGAGCCGTTTCGAGCACCGAACTGCCTGAAGTGTTTTCCAGACCCTAGAAACTCCCCAAAACCGTTTTTAACCGAGAAGCATCTCGAAATGTCCTAAAACGCGCATCTGAACATTTTCGTGCACAGGTGCCGTCGATGCGCACGAAAACCCGTCCGGAGCCGTTTCGAGCACCGAACTGCCTGAAGCGTTTTCCAGACCCTAGAAACTCCCCAAAACCGTTTTTAACCGAGAAGCATCTCGAAATGTCCTAAAACGCGCATCTGAACATTTTCGTGCACAGGTGCCGTAGATGCGCACGAAAACCCGTCCGGAGCCGTTTCCTGCGCCGAACTGCCTGAAGCGTTTTCCAGACCCTAGAAACTCCCCAAAACCGTTTTTAACCGAAAAGCATCTCGAAATGTCCTAAAACGCGCATCTGAACATTTTCGTGCACAGGTGCCGTAGATGCGCACGAAAATCCGTCCGGAGCCGTTTCGAGCACCGAACTGCCTGAAGTGTTTTCCAGACCCTAGAAACTCCCCAAAACCGTTTTTAACCGAAAAGCATCTCGAAATGTCCTAAAACGCGCATCTGAACATTTTCGTGCACAGGTGCCGTAGATGCGCACGAAAATCCGTCCGGAGCCGTTTCGAGCACCGAACTGCCTGAAGTGTTTTCCAGACCCTAGAAACTCCCCAAAACCGTTTTTAACCGAAAAGCATCTCGAAATGTCCTAAAACGCGCATCTGAACATTTTCGTGCACAGGTGCCGTAGATGCGCACGAAAATCCGTCCGAAGCCGTTTCGAGCACCGAACTGCCTGAAGTGTTTTCCAGACCCTAGAAACTCCCCAAAACCGTTTTTAACCGAAAAGCATCTCGAAATGTCCTAAAACGCGCATCTGAACATTTTCGTGCACAGGTGCCGTCGATGCGCACGAAAACCCGTCCGGAGCCGTTTCCAGCGCCGAACTGCCTGAAGTGTTTTCCAGACCCTAGAAACTCCCCAAAACCGTTTTTAACCGAAAAGCATCTCGAAATGTCCTAAAACGCGCATCTGAACATTTTCGTGCACAGGTGCCGTAGATGCGCACGAAAATCCGTCCGGAGCCGTTTCGAGCACCGAACTGCCTGAAGTGTTTTCCAGACCCTAGAAACTCCCCAAAACCGTTTTTAAACGAAAAGCATCTCGAAATGTCCTAAAACGCGCATCTGAACATTTTCGTGCACAGGTGCCGTAGATGCGCACGAAAATCCGTCCGGAGCCGTTTCGAGCACCGAACTGCCTGAAGTGTTTTCCAGACCCTAGAAACTCCCCAAAACCGTTTTTAACCGAAAAGCATCTCGAAATGTCCTAAAACGCGCATCTGAACATTTTCGTGCACAGGTGCCGTAGATGCGCACGAAAATCCGTCCGGAGCCGTTTCGAGAGCCGAACTGCCTAAAGTGTTTTCCAGACCCTAGAAACTCCCCAAAACCGTTTTTAACCGAAAAGCATCTCGAAATGTCCTAAAACGCGCATCTGAACATTTTCGTGCACAGGTGCCGTAGATGCGCACGAAAATCCGTCCGGAGCCGTTTCGAGAGCCGAACTGCCTGAAGTGTTTTCCAGACCCTAGAAACTCCCCAAAACCGTTTTTAACCGAAAAGCATATCGAAATGTCCTAAAACGCGCATCTGAACATTTTCGTGCACAGGTGCCGTAGATGCGCACGAAAATCCGTCCGGAGCCGTTTCCAGCGCCGAACTGCCTGAAGCGTTTTTCAGACTCTAGAAACTCCCCAAAACCGTTTTTAACCGAAAAGCATCTCGAGATGTCCTAAAACGCGCATCTGAACATTTTCGTGCACAGGTGCAGTAGATGCGCACGAAAATCCGTCCGGAGCCGATTCCAGCGCCGAACTGCCTGAAGTGTTTTTCAGACCCTAGAAACTCCCCAAAACCGTTTTTAACCGAAAAGCATCTCGAAATGTCCTAAAACGCGCATCTGAACATTTTCGTGCACAGGTGCCGTAGATGCGCACGAAAATATGCCCGGAGCCGTTTCGAGCACCGAACTGCCTGAGGTGTTTTCCATGCCCTAGAAACTCCCCAAAACCGTTTTTAACCGAAGAGCATCTCGAAATGTCCTAAAACGCGCATCTGAACATTTTCGTGCACAGGTGCCGTAGATGCGCACGAAAATCCGTCCGGAGCCGTTTCGAGCACCGAATTGCCTGAAGTGTTTTCCAGACCCTAGAAACTCCCCAAAACCGTTTTTAACCGAGAAGCATCTCGAAATGTCCTAAAACGCGCATCTGAACATTTTCGTGCACAGGTGCCGTCGATGCGCACGAAAACCCGTCATGAGCCGTTTCGAGCACCGAACTGCCTGAAGCGTTTTCCAGACCCTAGAAACTCCCCAAAACCGTTTTTAACCGAGAAGCATCTCGAAATGTCCTAAAACGCGCATCTGAACATTTTCGTGCACAGGTGCCGTAGATGCGCACGAAAACCCGTCCGGAGCTGTTTCCTGCGCCGAACTGCCTGAAGCGTTTTCCAGACCCTAGAAACTCCCCAAAACCGTTTTTAACCGAAAAGCATCTCGAAATGTCCTAAAACGCGCATCTGAACATTTTCGTGCACAGGTGCCGTAGATGCGCACGAAAATCCGTCCGGAGCCGTTTCGAGCGCCGAACTGCCTGAAGTGTTTTCCAGACCCTAGAAACTCCCCAAAACCGTTTTTAACCGAGAAGCATCTCGAAATGTCCTAAAACGCGCATCTGAACATTTTCGTGCACAGGTGCCGTAGATGCGCACGAAAATCCGTCCGGAGCCGTTTCGAGCACCGAACTGCCTGAAGTGTTTTCCAGACCCTAGAAACTCCCCAAAACCGTTTTTAACCGAAAAGCATCTCGAAATGTCCTAAAACGCGCATCTGAACATTTTCGTGCACAGGTGCCGTAGATGCGCACGAAAATCCGTCCGGAGCCGTTTCGAGCACCGAACTGCCTGAAGTGTTTTCCAGACCCTAGAAACTCCCCAAAACCGTTTTTAACCGAAAAGCATCTCGAAATGTCCTAAAACGCGCATCTGAACATTTTCGTGCACAGGTGCCGTCGATGCGCACGAAAACCCGTCCGGAGCCGTTTCCAGCGCCGAACTGCCTGAAGTGTTTTCCAGACCCTAGAAACTCCCCAAAACCGTTTTTAACCGAAAAGCATCTCGAAATGTCCTAAAACGCGCATCTGAACATTTTCGTGCACAGGTGCCGTAGATGCGCACGAAAATCCGTCCGGAGCCGTTTCGAGCACCGAACTGCCTGAAGTGTTTTCCAGACCCTAGAAACTCCCCAAAACCGTTTTAACCGAAAAGCATCTCGAAATGTCCTAAAACGCGCATCTGAACATTTTCGTGCACAGGTGCCGTAGATGCGTACGAAAATCGATCCGGAGCCGTTTCCAGCGCCGAACTGCCTGAAGCGTTTTCCAGACCCTAGAAACTCCCCAAAACCGTTTTTAACCGAAAAGCATCTCGAAATGTCCTAAAACGCGCATCTGAACATTTTCGTGCACAGGTGCCGTAGATGCGCACGAAAATCGATCCGGAGCCGTTTCCAGCGCCGAACTGCCTGAAGCGTTTTCCAGACCCTAGAAACTCCCCAAAACCGTTTTTAACCGAAAAGCATCTCGAAATGTCCTAAAACGCGCATCTGAACATTTTCGTGCACAGGTGCCGTAGATGCGCACGAAAATCGATCCGGAGCCGTTTCCAGCGCCGAACTGCCTGAAGCGTTTTCCAGACCCTAGAAACTCCCCAAAACCGTTTTTAACCGAAAAGCATCTCGAAATGTCCTAAAACGCGCATCTGAACATTTTCGTGCACAGGTGCCGTAGATGCGCACGAAAATCGATCCGGAGCCGTTTCCAGCGCCGAACTGCCTGAAGCGTTTTCCAGACCCTAGAAACTCCCCAAAACCGTTTTTAACCGAAAAGCATCTCGAAATGTCCTAAAACGCGCATCTGAACATTTTCGTGCACAGGTGCCGTAGATGCGCACGAAAATCCGTCCGGAGCCGTTTCGAGCACCGAACTGCCTGAAGTGTTTTCCATACCCTAGAAACTCCCCAAAACCGTTTTTAACCGAAAAGCATCTCGAAATGTCCTAAAACGCGCATCTGAACATTTTCGTGCACAGGTGCCGTAGATGCGCACGAAAATCCGTCCGGAGCCGTTTCGAGCACCGAACTGCCTGAAGTGTTTTCCAGACCCTAGAAACTCCCCAAAACCGTTTTTAACCGAAAAGCATCTCGAAATGTCCTAAAACGCGCATCTGAACATTTTCGTGCACAGGTGCCGTAGATGCGCACGAAAATCCGTCCGGAGCCGTTTCGAGAGCCGAACTGCCTGAAGTGTTTTCCAGACCCTAGAAACTCCCCAAAACCGTTTTTAACCGAAAAGCATATCGAAATGTCCTAAAACGCGCATCTGAACATTTTCGTGCACAGGTGCCGTAGATGCGCACGAAAATCCGTCCGGAGCCGTTTCGAGCACCGAATTGCCTGAAATGTTTTCCAGACCCTAGAAACTCCCCAAAACCGTTTTTAACCGAGAAGCATCTCGAAATGTCCTAAAACGCGCATCTGAACATTTTCGTGCACAGGTGCCGTCGATGCGCACGAAAACCCGTCCTGAGCCGTTTCGAGCACCGAACTGCCTGAAGCGTTTTCCAGACCCTAGAAACTCCCCAAAACCGTTTTTAACCGAGAAGCATCTCGAAATGTCCTAAAACGCGCATCTGAACATTTTCGTGCACAGGTGCCGTAGATGCGCACGAAAACCCGTCCGGAGCCGTTTCCTGCGCCGAACTGCCTGAAGCGTTTTCCAGACCCTAGAAACTCCCCAAAACCGTTTTTAACCGAAAAGCATCTCGAAATGTCCTAAAACGCGCATCTGAACATTTTCGTGCACAGGTGCCGTAGATGCGCACGAAAATCCGTCCGGAGCCGTTTCGAGCGCCGAACTGCCTGAAGTGTTTTCCAGACCCTAGAAACTCCCCAAAACCGTTTTTAACCGAGAAGCATCTCGAAATGTCCTAAAACGCGCATCTGAACATTTTCGTGCACAGGTGCCGTAGATGCGCACGAAAATCCGTCCGGAGCCGTTTCGAGCACCGAACTGCCTGAAGTGTTTTCCAGACCCTAGAAACTCCCCAAAACCGTTTTTAACCGAAAAGCATCTCGAAATGTCCTAAAACGCGCATCTGAACATTTTCGTGCACAGGTGCCGTAGATGCGCACGAAAATCCGTCCGGAGCCGTTTCGAGCACCGAACTGCCTGAAGTGTTTTCCAGACCCTAGAAACTCCCCAAAACCGTTTTTAACCGAAAAGCATCTCGAAATGTCCTAAAACGCGCATCTGAACATTTTCGTGCACAGGTGCCGTCGATGCGCACGAAAACCCGTCCGGAGCCGTTTCCAGCGCCGAACTGCCTGAAGTGTTTTCCAGACCCTAGAAACTCCCCAAAACCGTTTTTAACCGAAAAGCATCTCGAAATGTCCTAAAACGCGCATCTGAACATTTTCGTGCACAGGTGCCGTAGATGCGCACGAAAATCCGTCCGGAGCCGTTTCGAGCACCGAACTGCCTGAAGTGTTTTCCAGACCCTAGAAACTCCCCAAAACCGTTTTAACCGAAAAGCATCTCGAAATGTCCTAAAACGCGCATCTGAACATTTTCGTGCACAGGTGCCGTAGATGCGTACGAAAATCGATCCGGAGCCGTTTCCAGCGCCGAACTGCCTGAAGCGTTTTCCAGACCCTAGAAACTCCCCAAAACCGTTTTTAACCGAAAAGCATCTCGAAATGTCCTAAAACGCGCATCTGAACATTTTCGTGCACAGGTGCCGTAGATGCGCACGAAAATCGATCCGGAGCCGTTTCCAGCGCCGAACTGCCTGAAGCGTTTTCCAGACCCTAGAAACTCCCCAAAACCGTTTTTAACCGAAAAGCATCTCGAAATGTCCTAAAACGCGCATCTGAACATTTTCGTGCACAGGTGCCGTAGATGCGCACGAAAATCGATCCGGAGCCGTTTCCAGCGCCGAACTGCCTGAAGCGTTTTCCAGACCCTAGAAACTCCCCAAAACCGTTTTTAACCGAAAAGCATCTCGAAATGTCCTAAAACGCGCATCTGAACATTTTCGTGCACAGGTGCCGTAGATGCGCACGAAAATCCGTCCGGAGCCGTTTCGAGCACCGAACTGCCTGAAGTGTTTTCCATACCCTAGAAACTCCCCAAAACCGTTTTTAACCGAAAAGCATCTCGAAATGTCCTAAAACGCGCATCTGAACATTTTCGTGCACAGGTGCCGTAGATGCGCACGAAAATCCGTCCGGAGCCGTTTCGAGCACCGAACTGCCTGAAGTGTTTTCCAGACCCTAGAAACTCCCCAAAACCGTTTTTAACCGAAAAGCATCTCGAAATGTCCTAAAACGCGCATCTGAACATTTTCGTGCACAGGTGCCGTAGATGCGCACGAAAATCCGTCCGGAGCCGTTTCGAGAGCCGAACTGCCTGAAGTGTTTTTCAGACCCTAGAAACTCCCCAAAACCGTTTTTAACCGAAGAGCATCTCGAAATGTCCTAAAACGCGCATCTGAACATTTTCGTGCACAGGTGCCGTAGATGCGCACGAAAATCCGTCCGGAGCCGTTTCGAGCACCGAATTGCCTGAAATGTTTTCCAGACCCTAGAAACTCCCCAAAACCGTTTTTAACCGAGAAGCATCTCGAAATGTCCTAAAACGCGCATCTGAACATTTTCGTGCACAGGTGCCGTCGATGCGCACGAAAACCCGTCCTGAGCCGTTTCGAGCACCGAACTGCCTGAAGCGTTTTCCAGACCCTAGAAACTCCCCAAAACCGTTTTTAACCGAGAAGCATCTCGAAATGTCCTAAAACGCGCATCTGAACATTTTCGTGCACAGGTGCCGTAGATGCGCACGAAAACCCGTCCGGAGCCGTTTCCTGCGCCGAACTGCCTGAAGCGTTTTCCAGACCCTAGAAACTCCCCAAAACCGTTTTTAACCGAAAAGCATCTCGAAATGTCCTAAAACGCGCATCTGAACATTTTCGTGCACAGGTGCCGTAGATGCGCACGAAAATCCGTCCGGAGCCGTTTCGAGCGCCGAACTGCCTGAAGTGTTTTCCAGACCCTAGAAACTCCCCAAAACCGTTTTTAACCGAGAAGCATCTCGAAATGTCCTAAAACGCGCATCTGAACATTTTCGTGCACAGGTGCCGTAGATGCGCACGAAAATCCGTCCGGAGCCGTTTCGAGCACCGAACTGCCTGAAGTGTTTTCCAGACCCTAGAAACTCCCCAAAACCGTTTTAACCGAAAAGCATCTCGAAATGTCCTAAAACGCGCATCTGAACATTTTCGTGCACAGGTGCCGTAGATGCGTACGAAAATCGATCCGGAGCCGTTTCCAGCGCCGAACTGCCTGAAGCGTTTTCCAGACCCTAGAAACTCCCCAAAACCGTTTTTAACCGAAAAGCATCTCGAAATGTCCTAAAACGCGCATCTGAACATTTTCGTGCACAGGTGCCGTAGATGCGCACGAAAATCGATCCGGAGCCGTTTCCAGCGCCGAACTGCCTGAAGCGTTTTCCAGACCCTAGAAACTCCCCAAAACCGTTTTTAACCGAAAAGCATCTCGAAATGTCCTAAAACGCGCATCTGAACATTTTCGTGCACAGGTGCCGTAGATGCGCACGAAAATCGATCCGGAGCCGTTTCCAGCGCCGAACTGCCTGAAGCGTTTTCCAGACCCTAGAAACTCCCCAAAACCGTTTTTAACCGAAAAGCATCTCGAAATGTCCTAAAACGCGCATCTGAACATTTTCGTGCACAGGTGCCGTAGATGCGCACGAAAATCTGTCCGGAGCCGTTTCGAGCACCGAACTGCCTGAAGTGTTTTCCATACCCTAGAAACTCCCCAAAACCGTTTTTAACCGAAAAGCATCTCGAAATGTCCTAAAACGCGCATCTGAACATTTTCGTGCACAAGTGCCGTAGATGCGCACGAAAATCCGTCCGGAGCCGTTTCGAGCACCGAACTGCCTGAAGTGTTTTCCAGACCCTAGAAACTCCCCAAAACCGTTTTTAACCGAAAAGCATCTCGAAATGTCCTAAAACGCGCATCTGAACATTTTCGTGCACAGGTGCCGTAGATGCGCACGAAAATCCGTCCGGAGCCGTTTCGAGAGCCGAACTGCCTGAAGTGTTTTCCAGACCCTAGAAACTCCCCAAAACCGTTTTTAACCGAAAAGCATCTCGAAATGTCCTAAAACGCGCATCTGAACATTTTCGTGCACAGGTGCCGTAGATGCGCACGAAAATCCGTCCGGAGCCGTTTCGAGAGCCGAACTGCCTGAAGTGTTTTCCAGACCCTAGAAACTCCCCAAAACCGTTTTTAACCGAAAAGCATATCGAAATGTCCTAAAACGCGCATCTGAACATTTTCGTGCACAGGTGCCGTAGATGCGCACGAAAATCCGTCCGGAGCCGTTTCCAGCGCCGAACTGCCTGAAGTGTTTTTCAGACCCTAGAAACTCCCCAAAACCGTTTTTAACCGAAAAGCATCTCGAGATGTCCTAAAACGCGCATCTGAACATTTTCGTGCACAGGTGCAGTAGATGCGCACGAAAATCCGTCCGGAGCCGTTTCCAGCGCCGAACTGCCTGAAGTGTTTTTCAGACCCTAGAAACTCCCCAAAACCGTTTTTAACCGAAAAGCATCTCGAAATGTCCTAAAACGCGCATCTGAACATTTTCGTGCACAGGTGCCGTAGATGCGCACGAAAATATGCCCGGAGCCGTTTCGAGCACCGAACTGCCTGAAGTGTTTTCCATACCCTAGAAACTCCCCAAAACCGTTTTTAACCGAAGAGCATCTCGAAATGTCCTAAAACGCGCATCTGAACATTTTCGTGCACAGGTGCCGTAGATGCGCACGAAAATCCGTCCGGAGCCGTTTCGAGCACCGAATTGCCTGAAGTGTTTTCCAGACCCTAGAAACTCCCCAAAACCGTTTTTAACCGAGAAGCATCTCGAAATGTCCTAAAACGCGCATCTGAACATTTTCGTGCACAGGTGCCGTCGATGCGCACGAAAACCCGTCCTGAGCCGTTTCGAGCACCGAACTGCCTGAAGCGTTTTCCAGACCCTAGAAACTCCCCAAAACCGTTTTTAACCGAGAAGCATCTCGAAATGTCCTAAAACGCGCATCTGAACATTTTCGTGCACAGGTGCCGTAGATGCGCACGAAAACCCGTCCGGAGCCGTTTCCTGCGCCGAACTGCCTGAAGCGTTTTCCAGACCCTAGAAACTCCCCAAAACCGTTTTTAACCGAAAAGCATCTCGAAATGTCCTAAAACGCGCATCTGAACATTTTCGTGCACAGGTGCCGTAGATGCGCACGAAAATCCGTCCGGAGCCGTTTCGAGCACCGAACTGCCTGAAGTGTTTTCCAGACCCTAGAAACTCCCCAAAACCGTTTTTAACCGAAAAGCATCTCGAAATGTCCTAAAACGCGCATCTGAACATTTTCGTGCACAGGTGCCGTCGATGCGCACGAAAACCCGTCCGGAGCCGTTTCCAGCGCCGAACTGCCTGAAGTGTTTTCCAGACCCTAGAAACTCCCCAAAACCGTTTTTAACCGAAAAGCATCTCGAAATGTCCTAAAACGCGCATCTGAACATTTTCGTGCACAGGTGCCGTAGATGCGCACGAAAATCGATCCGGAGCCGTTTCCAGCGCCGAACTGCCTGAAGCGTTTTCCAGACCCTAGAAACTCCCCAAAACCATTTTTAACCGAAAAGCATCTCGAAATGTCCTAAAACGCGCATCTGAACATTTTCGTGCACAGGTGCCGTAGATGCGCACGAAAATCGATCCGGAGCCGTTTCCAGCGCCGAACTGCCTGAAGCGTTTTCCAGACCCTAGAAACTCCCCAAAACCGTTTTTAACCGAAAAGCATCTCGAAATGTCCTAAAACGCGCATCTGAACATTTTCGTGCACAGGTGCCGTAGATGCGCACGAAAATCCGTCCGGAGCCGTTTCCAGCGCCGAACTGCCTGAAGTGTTTTTCAGACCCTAGAAACTCCCCAAAACCGTTTTTAACCGAAAAGCATCTCGAGATGTCCTAAAACGCGCATCTGAACATTTTCGTGCACAGGTGCAGTAGATGCGCACGAAAATCCGTCCGGAGCCGTTTCCAGCGCCGAACTGCCTGAAGTGTTTTTCAGACCCTAGAAACTCCCCAAAACCGTTTTTAACCGAAAAGCATCTCGAAATGTCCTAAAACGCGCATCTGAACATTTTCGTGCACAGGTGCCGTAGATGCGCACGAAAATATGCCCGGAGCCGTTTCGAGCACCGAACTGCCTGAAGTGTTTTCCATACCCTAGAAACTCCCAAAACCGTTTTTAACCGAAGAGCATCTCGAAATGTCCTAAAACGCGCATCTGAACATTTTCGTGCACAGGTGCCGTAGATGCGCACGAAAATCCGTCCGGAGCCGTTTCGAGCACCGAATTGCCTGAAGTGTTTTCCAGACCCTAGAAACTCCCCAAAACCGTTTTTAACCGAGAAGCATCTCGAAATGTCCTAAAACGCGCATCTGAACATTTTCGTGCACAGGTGCCGTCGATGCGCACGAAAACCCGTCCTGAGCCGTTTCGAGCACCGAACTGCCTGAAGCGTTTTCCAGACCCTAGAAACTCCCCAAAACCGTTTTTAACCGAGAAGCATCTCGAAATGTCCTAAAACGCGCATCTGAACATTTTCGTGCACAGGTGCCGTAGATGCGCACGAAAACCCGTCCGGAGCCGTTTCCTGCGCCGAACTGCCTGAAGCGTTTTCCAGACCCTAGAAACTCCCCAAAACCGTTTTTAACCGAAAAGCATCTCGAAATGTCCTAAAACGCGCATCTGAACATTTTCGTGCACAGGTGCCGTAGATGCGCACGAAAATCCGTCCGGAGCCGTTTCGAGCGCCGAACTGCCTGAAGTGTTTTCCAGACCCTAGAAACTCCCCAAAACCGTTTTTAACCGAGAAGCATCTCGAAATGTCCTAAAACGCGCATCTGAACATTTTCGTGCACAGGTGCCGTAGATGCGCACGAAAATCCGTCCGGAGCCGTTTCGAGCACCGAACTGCCTGAAGTGTTTTCCAGACCCTAGAAACTCCCCAAAACCGTTTTTAACCGAAAAGCATCTCGAAATGTCCTAAAACGCGCATCTGAACATTTTCGTGCACAGGTGCCGTAGATGCGCACGAAAATCCGTCCGGAGCCGTTTCGAGCACCGAACTGCCTGAAGTGTTTTCCAGACCCTAGAAACTCCCCAAAACCGTTTTTAACCGAAAAGCATCTCGAAATGTCCTAAAACGCGCATCTGAACATTTTCGTGCACAGGTGCCGTCGATGCGCACGAAAACCCGTCCGGAGCCGTTTCCAGCGCCGAACTGCCTGAAGTGTTTTCCAGACCCTAGAAACTCCCCAAAACCGTTTTTAACCGAAAAGCATCTCGAAATGTCCTAAAACGCGCATCTGAACATTTTCGTGCACAGGTGCCGTAGATGCGCACGAAAATCGATCCGGAGCCGTTTCCAGCGCCGAACTGCCTGAAGCGTTTTCCAGACCCTAGAAACTCCCCAAAACCGTTTTTAACCGAAAAGCATCTCGAAATGTCCTAAAACGCGCATCTGAACATTTTCGTGCACAGGTGCCGTAGATGCGCACGAAAATCGATCCGGAGCCGTTTCCAGCGCCGAACTGCCTGAAGCGTTTTCCAGACCCTAGAAACTCCCCAAAACCGTTTTTAACCGAAAAGCATCTCGAAATGTCCTAAAACGCGCATCTGAACATTTTCGTGCACAGGTGCCGTAGATGCGCACGAAAATCCGTCCGGAGCCGTTTCGAGCACCGAACTGCCTGAAGTGTTTTCCATACCCTAGAAACTCCTCAAAACCGTTTTTAACCGAAAAGCATCTCGAAATGTCCTAAAACGCGCATCTGAACATTTTCGTGCACAGGTGCCGTAGATGCGCACGAAAATCCGTCCGGAGCCGTTTCGAGTACCGAACTGCCTGAAGTGTTTTCCAGACCCTAGAAACTCCCCAAAACCGTTTTTAACCGAGAAGCATCTCGAAATGTCCTAAAACGCGCATCTGAACATTTTCGTGCACAGGTGCCGTCGATGCGCACGAAAACCCGTCCGGAGCCGTTTCGAGCACCGAACTGCCTGAAGCGTTTTCCAGACCCTAGAAACTCCCCAAAACCGTTTTTAACCGAAAAGCATCTCGAAATGTCCTAAAACGCGCATCTGAACATTTTCGTGCACAGGTGCCGTCGATGCGCACGAAAACCCGTCCGGAGCCGTTTCCAGCGCCGAACTGCCTGAAGTGTTTTCCAGACCCTAGAAACTCCCCAAAACCGTTTTTAACCGAAAAGCATCTCGAAATGTCCTAAAACGCGCATCTGAACATTTTCGTGCACAGGTGCCGTAGATGCGCACGAAAATCCGTCCGGAGCCGTTTCGAGCACCGAACTGCCTGAAGTGTTTTCCAGACCCTAGAAACTCCCCAAAACCGTTTTTAACCGAAAAGCATCTCGAAATGTCCTAAAACGCGCATCTGAACATTTTCGTGCACAGGTGCCGTAGATGCGCACGAAAATCCGTCCGGAGCCGTTTCGAGCACCGAACTGCCTGAAGTGTTTTCCAGACCCTAGAAACTCCCCAAAACCGTTTTTAACCGAAAAGCATCTCGAAATGTCCTAAAACGCGCATCTGAACATTTTCGTGCACAGGTGCCGTAGATGCGCACGAAAATCCGTCCGCAGCCGTTTCGAGAGCCGAACTGCCTGAAGTGTTTTTCAGACCCTAGAAACTCCCCAAAACCGTTTTTAACCGAAGAGCATCTCGAAATGTCCTAAAACGCGCATCTGAACATTTTCGTGCACAGGTGCCGTAGATGCGCACGAAAATCCGTCCGGAGCCGTTTCGAGCACCGAATTGCCTGAAATGTTTTCCAGACCCTAGAAACTCCCCAAAACCGTTTTTAACCGAGAAGCATCTCGAAATGTCCTAAAACGCGCATCTGAACATTTTCGTGCACAGGTGCCGTCGATGCGCACGAAAACCCGTCCTGAGCCGTTTCGAGCACCGAACTGCCTGAAGCGTTTTCCAGACCCTAGAAACTCCCCAAAACCGTTTTTAACCGAGAAGCATCTCGAAATGTCCTAAAACGCGCATCTGAACATTTTCGTGCACAGGTGCCGTAGATGCGCACGAAAACCCGTCCGGAGCCGTTTCCTGCGCCGAACTGCCTGAAGCGTTTTCCAGACCCTAGAAACTCCCCAAAACCGTTTTTAACCGAAAAGCATCTCGAAATGTCCTAAAACGCGCATCTGAACATTTTCGTGCACAGGTGCCGTAGATGCGCACGAAAATCCGTCCGGAGCCGTTTCGAGCGCCGAACTGCCTGAAGTGTTTTCCAGACCCTAGAAACTCCCCAAAACCGTTTTTAACCGAGAAGCATCTCGAAATGTCCTAAAACGCGCATCTGAACATTTTCGTGCACAGGTGCCGTAGATGCGCACGAAAATCCGTCCGGAGCCGTTTCGAGCACCGAACTGCCTGAAGTGTTTTCCAGACCCTAGAAACTCCCCAAAACCGTTTTTAACCGAAAAGCATCTCGAAATGTCCTAAAACGCGCATCTGAACATTTTCGTGCACAGGTGCCGTAGATGCGCACGAAAATCCGTCCGGAGCCGTTTCGAGCACCGAACTGCCTGAAGTGTTTTCCAGACCCTAGAAACTCCCCAAAACCGTTTTTAACCGAAAAGCATCTCGAAATGTCCTAAAACGCGCATCTGAACATTTTCGTGCACAGGTGCCGTCGATGCGCACGAAAACCCGTCCGGAGCCGTTTCCAGCGCCGAACTGCCTGAAGTGTTTTCCAGACCCTAGAAACTCCCCAAAACCGTTTTTAACCGAAAAGCATCTCGAAATGTCCTAAAACGCGCATCTGAACATTTTCGTGCACAGGTGCCGTAGATGCGCACGAAAATCCGTCCGGAGCCGTTTCGAGCACCGAACTGCCTGAAGTGTTTTCCAGACCCTAGAAACTCCCCAAAACCGTTTTAACCGAAAAGCATCTCGAAATGTCCTAAAACGTGCATCTGAACATTTTCGTGCACAGGTGCCGTAGATGCGTACGAAAATCGATCCGGAGCCGTTTCCAGCGCCGAACTGCCTGAAGCGTTTTCCAGACCCTAGAAACTCCCCAAAACCGTTTTTAACCGAAAAGCATCTCGAAATGTCCTAAAACGCGCATCTGAACATTTTCGTGCACAGGTGCCGTAGATGCGCACGAAAATCGATCCGGAGCCGTTTCCAGCGCCGAACTGCCTGAAGCGTTTTCCAGACCCTAGAAACTCCCCAAAACCGTTTTTAACCGAAAAGCATCTCGAAATGTCCTAAAACGCGCATCTGAACATTTTCGTGCACAGGTGCCGTAGATGCGCACGAAAATCGATCCGGAGCCGTTTCCAGCGCCGAACTGCCTGAAGCGTTTTCCAGACCCTAGAAACTCCCCAAAACCGTTTTTAACCGAAAAGCATCTCGAAATGTCCTAAAACGCGCATCTGAACATTTTCGTGCACAGGTGCCGTAGATGCGCACGAAAATCCGTCCGGAGCCGTTTCGAGCACCGAACTGCCTGAAGTGTTTTCCATACCCTAGAAACTCCCCAAAACCGTTTTTAACCGAAAAGCATCTCGAAATGTCCTAAAACGCGCATCTGAACATTTTCGTGCACAGGTGCCGTAGATGCGCACGAAAATCCGTCCGGAGCCGTTTCGAGCACCGAACTGCCTGAAGTGTTTTCCAGAGCCTAGAAACTCCCCAAAACCGTTTTTAACCGAAAAGCATCTCGAAATGTCCTAAAACGCGCATCTGAACATTTTCGTGCACAGGTGCCGTAGATGCGCACGAAAATCCGTCCGGAGCCGTTTCGAGAGCCGAACTGCCTGAAGTGTTTTCCAGACCCTAGAAACTCCCCAAAACCGTTTTTAACCGAAAAGCATCTCGAAATGTCCTAAAACGCGCATCTGAACATTTTCGTGCACAGGTGCCGTAGATGCGCACGAAAATCCGTCCGGAGCCGTTTCGAGAGCCGAACTGCCTGAAGTGTTTTCCAGACCCTAGAAACTCCCCAAAACCGTTTTTAACCGAAAAGCATATCGAAATGTCCTAAAACGCGCATCTGAACATTTTCGTGCACAGGTGCCGTAGATGCGCACGAAAATCCGTCCGGAGCCGTTTCCAGCGCCGAACTGCCTGAAGTGTTTTTCAGACCCTAGAAACTCCCCAAAACCGTTTTTAACCGAAAAGCATCTCGAGATGTCCTAAAACGCGCATCTGAACATTTTCGTGCACAGGTGCAGTAGATGCGCACGAAAATCCGTCCGGAGCCGTTTCCAGCGCCGAACTGCCTGAAGTGTTTTTCAGACCCTAGAAACTCCCCAAAACCGTTTTTAACCGAAAAGCATCTCGAAATGTCCTAAAACGCGCATCTGAACATTTTCGTGCACAGGTGCCGTAGATGCGCACGAAAATATGCCCGGAGCCGTTTCGAGCACCGAACTGCCTGAAGTGTTTTCCATACCCTAGAAACTCCCCAAAACCGTTTTTAACCGAAGAGCATCTCGAAATGTCCTAAAACGCGCATCTGAACATTTTCGTGCACAGGTGCCGTAGATGCGCACGAAAATCCGTCCGGAGCCGTTTCGAGCACCGAATTGCCTGAAGTGTTTTCCAGACCCTAGAAACTCCCCAAAACCGTTTTTAACCGAGAAGCATCTCGAAATGTCCTAAAACGCGCATCTGAACATTTTCGTGCACAGGTGCCGTCGATGCGCACGAAAACCCGTCCTGAGCCGTTTCGAGCACCGAACTGCCTGAAGCGTTTTCCAGACCCTAGAAACTCCCCAAAACCGTTTTTAACCGAGAAGCATCTCGAAATGTCCTAAAACGCGCATCTGAACATTTTCGTGCACAGGTGCCGTAGATGCGCACGAAAACCCGTCCGGAGCCGTTTCCTGCGCCGAACTGCCTGAAGCGTTTTCCAGACCCTAGAAACTCCCCAAAACCGTTTTTAACCGAAAAGCATCTCGAAATGTCCTAAAACGCGCATCTGAACATTTTCGTGCACAGGTGCCGTAGATGCGCACGAAAATCCGTCCGGAGCCGTTTCGAGCACCGAACTGCCTGAAGTGTTTTCCAGACCCTAGAAACTCCCCAAAACCGTTTTTAACCGAAAAGCATCTCGAAATGTCCTAAAACGCGCATCTGAACATTTTCGTGCACAGGTGCCGTCGATGCGCACGAAAACCCGTCCGGAGCCGTTTCCAGCGCCGAACTGCCTGAAGTGTTTTCCAGACCCTAGAAACTCCCCAAAACCGTTTTTAACCGAAAAGCATCTCGAAATGTCCTAAAACGCGCATCTGAACATTTTCGTGCACAGGTGCCGTAGATGCGCACGAAAATCGATCCGGAGCCGTTTCCAGCGCCGAACTGCCTGAAGCGTTTTCCAGACCCTAGAAACTCCCCAAAACCATTTTTAACCGAAAAGCATCTCGAAATGTCCTAAAACGCGCATCTGAACATTTTCGTGCACAGGTGCCGTAGATGCGCACGAAAATCGATCCGGAGCCGTTTCCAGCGCCGAACTGCCTGAAGCGTTTTCCAGACCCTAGAAACTCCCCAAAACCGTTTTTAACCGAAAAGCATCTCGAAATGTCCTAAAACGCGCATCTGAACATTTTCGTGCACAGGTGCCGTAGATGCGCACGAAAATCCGTCCGGAGCCGTTTCCAGCGCCGAACTGCCTGAAGTGTTTTTCAGACCCTAGAAACTCCCCAAAACCGTTTTTAACCGAAAAGCATCTCGAGATGTCCTAAAACGCGCATCTGAACATTTTCGTGCACAGGTGCAGTAGATGCGCACGAAAATCCGTCCGGAGCCGTTTCCAGCGCCGAACTGCCTGAAGTGTTTTTCAGACCCTAGAAACTCCCCAAAACCGTTTTTAACCGAAAAGCATCTCGAAATGTCCTAAAACGCGCATCTGAACATTTTCGTGCACAGGTGCCGTAGATGCGCACGAAAATATGCCCGGAGCCGTTTCGAGCACCGAACTGCCTGAAGTGTTTTCCATACCCTAGAAACTCCCCAAAACCGTTTTTAACCGAAGAGCATCTCGAAATGTCCTAAAACGCGCATCTGAACATTTTCGTGCACAGGTGCCGTAGATGCGCACGAAAATCCGTCCGGAGCCGTTTCGAGCACCGAATTGCCTGAAGTGTTTTCCAGACCCTAGAAACTCCCCAAAACCGTTTTTAACCGAGAAGCATCTCGAAATGTCCTAAAACGCGCATCTGAACATTTTCGTGCACAGGTGCCGTCGATGCGCACGAAAACCCGTCCTGAGCCGTTTCGAGCACCGAACTGCCTGAAGCGTTTTCCAGACCCTAGAAACTCCCCAAAACCGTTTTTAACCGAGAAGCATCTCGAAATGTCCTAAAACGCGCATCTGAACATTTTCGTGCACAGGTGCCGTAGATGCGCACGAAAACCCGTCCGGAGCCGTTTCCTGCGCCGAACTGCCTGAAGCGTTTTCCAGACCCTAGAAACTCCCCAAAACCGTTTTTAACCGAAAAGCATCTCGAAATGTCCTAAAACGCGCATCTGAACATTTTCGTGCACAGGTGCCGTAGATGCGCACGAAAATCCGTCCGGAGCCGTTTCGAGCGCCGAACTGCCTGAAGTGTTTTCCAGACCCTAGAAACTCCCCAAAACCGTTTTTAACCGAGAAGCATCTCGAAATGTCCTAAAACGCGCATCTGAACATTTTCGTGCACAGGTGCCGTAGATGCGCACGAAAATCCGTCCGGAGCCGTTTCGAGCACCGAACTGCCTGAAGTGTTTTCCAGACCCTAGAAACTCCCCAAAACCGTTTTTAACCGAAAAGCATCTCGAAATGTCCTAAAACGCGCATCTGAACATTTTCGTGCACAGGTGCCGTAGATGCGCACGAAAATCCGTCCGGAGCCGTTTCGAGCACCGAACTGCCTGAAGTGTTTTCCAGACCCTAGAAACTCCCCAAAACCGTTTTTAACCGAAAAGCATCTCGAAATGTCCTAAAACGCGCATCTGAACATTTTCGTGCACAGGTGCCGTCGATGCGCACGAAAACCCGTCCGGAGCCGTTTCCAGCGCCGAACTGCCTGAAGTGTTTTCCAGACCCTAGAAACTCCCCAAAACCGTTTTTAACCGAAAAGCATCTCGAAATGTCCTAAAACGCGCATCTGAACATTTTCGTGCACAGGTGCCGTAGATGCGCACGAAAATCGATCCGGAGCCGTTTCCAGCGCCGAACTGCCTGAAGCGTTTTCCAGACCCTAGAAACTCCCCAAAACCGTTTTTAACCGAAAAGCATCTCGAAATGTCCTAAAACGCGCATCTGAACATTTTCGTGCACAGGTGCCGTAGATGCGCACGAAAATCGATCCGGAGCCGTTTCCAGCGCCGAACTGCCTGAAGCGTTTTCCAGACCCTAGAAACTCCCCAAAACCGTTTTTAACCGAAAAGCATCTCGAAATGTCCTAAAACGCGCATCTGAACATTTTCGTGCACAGGTGCCGTAGATGCGCACGAAAATCCGTCCGGAGCCGTTTCGAGCACCGAACTGCCTGAAGTGTTTTCCATACCCTAGAAACTCCTCAAAACCGTTTTTAACCGAAAAGCATCTCGAAATGTCCTAAAACGCGCATCTGAACATTTTCGTGCACAGGTGCCGTAGATGCGCACGAAAATCCGTCCGGAGCCGTTTCGAGTACCGAACTGCCTGAAGTGTTTTCCAGACCCTAGAAACTCCCCAAAACCGTTTTTAACCGAGAAGCATCTCGAAATGTCCTAAAACGCGCATCTGAACATTTTCGTGCACAGGTGCCGTCGATGCGCACGAAAACCCGTCCGGAGCCGTTTCGAGCACCGAACTGCCTGAAGCGTTTTCCAGACCCTAGAAACTCCCCAAAACCGTTTTTAACCGAAAAGCATCTCGAAATGTCCTAAAACGCGCATCTGAACATTTTCGTGCACAGGTGCCGTCGATGCGCACGAAAACCCGTCCGGAGCCGTTTCCAGCGCCGAACTGCCTGAAGTGTTTTCCAGACCCTAGAAACTCCCCAAAACCGTTTTTAACCGAAAAGCATCTCGAAATGTCCTAAAACGCGCATCTGAACATTTTCGTGCACAGGTGCCGTAGATGCGCACGAAAATCCGTCCGGAGCCGTTTCGAGCACCGAACTGCCTGAAGTGTTTTCCAGACCCTAGAAACTCCCCAAAACCGTTTTTAACCGAAAAGCATCTCGAAATGTCCTAAAACGCGCATCTGAACATTTTCGTGCACAGGTGCCGTAGATGCGCACGAAAATCCGTCCGCAGCCGTTTCGAGAGCCGAACTGCCTGAAGTGTTTTTCAGACCCTAGAAACTCCCCAAAACCGTTTTTAACCGAAGAGCATCTCGAAATGTCCTAAAACGCGCATCTGAACATTTTCGTGCACAGGTGCCGTAGATGCGCACGAAAATCCGTCCGGAGCCGTTTCGAGCACCGAATTGCCTGAAATGTTTTCCAGACCCTAGAAACTCCCCAAAACCGTTTTTAACCGAGAAGCATCTCGAAATGTCCTAAAACGCGCATCTGAACATTTTCGTGCACAGGTGCCGTCGATGCGCACGAAAACCCGTCCTGAGCCGTTTCGAGCACCGAACTGCCTGAAGCGTTTTCCAGACCCTAGAAACTCCCCAAAACCGTTTTTAACCGAAAAGCATCTCGAAATGTCCTAAAACGCGCATCTGAACATTTTCGTGCACAGGTGCCGTAGATGCGCACGAAAATCCGTCCGGAGCCGTTTCGAGCACCGAACTGCCTGAAGTGTTTTCCAGACCCTAGAAACTCCCCAAAACCGTTTTTAACCGAAAAGCATCTCGAAATGTCCTAAAACGCGCATCTGAACATTTTCGTGCACAGGTGCCGTCGATGCGCACGAAAACCCGTCCGGAGCCGTTTCCAGCGCCGAACTGCCTGAAGTGTTTTCCAGACCCTAGAAACTCCCCAAAACCGTTTTTAACCGAAAAGCATCTCGAAATGTCCTAAAACGCGCATCTGAACATTTTCGTGCACAGGTGCCGTAGATGCGCACGAAAATCCGTCCGGAGCCGTTTCGAGCACCGAACTGCCTGAAGTGTTTTCCAGACCCTAGAAACTCCCCAAAACCGTTTTAACCGAAAAGCATCTCGAAATGTCCTAAAACGTGCATCTGAACATTTTCGTGCACAGGTGCCGTAGATGCGTACGAAAATCGATCCGGAGCCGTTTCCAGCGCCGAACTGCCTGAAGCGTTTTCCAGACCCTAGAAACTCCCCAAAACCGTTTTTAACCGAAAAGCATCTCGAAATGTCCTAAAACGCGCATCTGAACATTTTCGTGCACAGGTGCCGTAGATGCGCACGAAAATCGATCCGGAGCCGTTTCCAGCGCCGAACTGCCTGAAGCGTTTTCCAGACCCTAGAAACTCCCCAAAACCGTTTTTAACCGAAAAGCATCTCGAAATGTCCTAAAACGCGCATCTGAACATTTTCGTGCACAGGTGCCGTAGATGCGCACGAAAATCGATCCGGAGCCGTTTCCAGCGCCGAACTGCCTGAAGCGTTTTCCAGACCCTAGAAACTCCCCAAAACCGTTTTTAACCGAAAAGCATCTCGAAATGTCCTAAAACGCGCATCTGAACATTTTCGTGCACAGGTGCCGTAGATGCGCACGAAAATCCGTCCGGAGCCGTTTCGAGCACCGAACTGCCTGAAGTGTTTTCCATACCCTAGAAACTCCCCAAAACCGTTTTTAACCGAAAAGCATCTCGAAATGTCCTAAAACGCGCATCTGAACATTTTCGTGCACAGGTGCCGTAGATGCGCACGAAAATCCGTCCGGAGCCGTTTCGAGCACCGAACTGCCTGAAGTGTTTTCCAGAGCCTAGAAACTCCCCAAAACCGTTTTTAACCGAAAAGCATCTCGAAATGTCCTAAAACGCGCATCTGAACATTTTCGTGCACAGGTGCCGTAGATGCGCACGAAAATCCGTCCGGAGCCGTTTCGAGAGCCGAACTGCCTGAAGTGTTTTCCAGACCCTAGAAACTCCCCAAAACCGTTTTTAACCGAAAAGCATCTCGAAATGTCCTAAAACGCGCATCTGAACATTTTCGTGCACAGGTGCCGTAGATGCGCACGAAAATCCGTCCGGAGCCGTTTCGAGAGCCGAACTGCCTGAAGTGTTTTCCAGACCCTAGAAACTCCCCAAAACCGTTTTTAACCGAAAAGCATATCGAAATGTCCTAAAACGCGCATCTGAACATTTTCGTGCACAGGTGCCGTAGATGCGCACGAAAATCCGTCCGGAGCCGTTTCCAGCGCCGAACTGCCTGAAGTGTTTTTCAGACCCTAGAAACTCCCCAAAACCGTTTTTAACCGAAAAGCATCTCGAGATGTCCTAAAACGCGCATCTGAACATTTTCGTGCACAGGTGCAGTAGATGCGCACGAAAATCCGTCCGGAGCCGTTTCCAGCGCCGAACTGCCTGAAGTGTTTTTCAGACCCTAGAAACTCCCCAAAACCGTTTTTAACCGAAAAGCATCTCGAAATGTCCTAAAACGCGCATCTGAACATTTTCGTGCACAGGTGCCGTAGATGCGCACGAAAATATGCCCGGAGCCGTTTCGAGCACCGAACTGCCTGAAGTGTTTTCCATACCCTAGAAACTCCCCAAAACCGTTTTTAACCGAAGAGCATCTCGAAATGTCCTAAAACGCGCATCTGAACATTTTCGTGCACAGGTGCCGTAGATGCGCACGAAAATCCGTCCGGAGCCGTTTCGAGCACCGAATTGCCTGAAGTGTTTTCCAGACCCTAGAAACTCCCCAAAACCGTTTTTAACCGAGAAGCATCTCGAAATGTCCTAAAACGCGCATCTGAACATTTTCGTGCACAGGTGCCGTCGATGCGCACGAAAACCCGTCCTGAGCCGTTTCGAGCACCGAACTGCCTGAAGCGTTTTCCAGACCCTAGAAACTCCCCAAAACCGTTTTTAACCGAGAAGCATCTCGAAATGTCCTAAAACGCGCATCTGAACATTTTCGTGCACAGGTGCCGTAGATGCGCACGAAAACCCGTCCGGAGCCGTTTCCTGCGCCGAACTGCCTGAAGCGTTTTCCAGACCCTAGAAACTCCCCAAAACCGTTTTTAACCGAAAAGCATCTCGAAATGTCCTAAAACGCGCATCTGAACATTTTCGTGCACAGGTGCCGTAGATGCGCACGAAAATCCGTCCGGAGCCGTTTCGAGCACCGAACTGCCTGAAGTGTTTTCCAGACCCTAGAAACTCCCCAAAACCGTTTTTAACCGAAAAGCATCTCGAAATGTCCTAAAACGCGCATCTGAACATTTTCGTGCACAGGTGCCGTCGATGCGCACGAAAACCCGTCCGGAGCCGTTTCCAGCGCCGAACTGCCTGAAGTGTTTTCCAGACCCTAGAAACTCCCCAAAACCGTTTTTAACCGAAAAGCATCTCGAAATGTCCTAAAACGCGCATCTGAACATTTTCGTGCACAGGTGCCGTAGATGCGCACGAAAATCGATCCGGAGCCGTTTCCAGCGCCGAACTGCCTGAAGCGTTTTCCAGACCCTAGAAACTCCCCAAAACCATTTTTAACCGAAAAGCATCTCGAAATGTCCTAAAACGCGCATCTGAACATTTTCGTGCACAGGTGCCGTAGATGCGCACGAAAATCGATCCGGAGCCGTTTCCAGCGCCGAACTGCCTGAAGCGTTTTCCAGACCCTAGAAACTCCCCAAAACCGTTTTTAACCGAAAAGCATCTCGAAATGTCCTAAAACGCGCATCTGAACATTTTCGTGCACAGGTGCCGTAGATGCGCACGAAAATCCGTCCGGAGCCGTTTCCAGCGCCGAACTGCCTGAAGTGTTTTTCAGACCCTAGAAACTCCCCAAAACCGTTTTTAACCGAAAAGCATCTCGAGATGTCCTAAAACGCGCATCTGAACATTTTCGTGCACAGGTGCAGTAGATGCGCACGAAAATCCGTCCGGAGCCGTTTCCAGCGCCGAACTGCCTGAAGTGTTTTTCAGACCCTAGAAACTCCCCAAAACCGTTTTTAACCGAAAAGCATCTCGAAATGTCCTAAAACGCGCATCTGAACATTTTCGTGCACAGGTGCCGTAGATGCGCACGAAAATATGCCCGGAGCCGTTTCGAGCACCGAACTGCCTGAAGTGTTTTCCATACCCTAGAAACTCCCCAAAACCGTTTTTAACCGAAGAGCATCTCGAAATGTCCTAAAACGCGCATCTGAACATTTTCGTGCACAGGTGCCGTAGATGCGCACGAAAATCCGTCCGGAGCCGTTTCGAGCACCGAATTGCCTGAAGTGTTTTCCAGACCCTAGAAACTCCCCAAAACCGTTTTTAACCGAGAAGCATCTCGAAATGTCCTAAAACGCGCATCTGAACATTTTCGTGCACAGGTGCCGTCGATGCGCACGAAAACCCGTCCTGAGCCGTTTCGAGCACCGAACTGCCTGAAGCGTTTTCCAGACCCTAGAAACTCCCCAAAACCGTTTTTAACCGAGAAGCATCTCGAAATGTCCTAAAACGCGCATCTGAACATTTTCGTGCACAGGTGCCGTAGATGCGCACGAAAACCCGTCCGGAGCCGTTTCCTGCGCCGAACTGCCTGAAGCGTTTTCCAGACCCTAGAAACTCCCCAAAACCGTTTTTAACCGAAAAGCATCTCGAAATGTCCTAAAACGCGCATCTGAACATTTTCGTGCACAGGTGCCGTAGATGCGCACGAAAATCCGTCCGGAGCCGTTTCGAGCGCCGAACTGCCTGAAGTGTTTTCCAGACCCTAGAAACTCCCCAAAACCGTTTTTAACCGAGAAGCATCTCGAAATGTCCTAAAACGCGCATCTGAACATTTTCGTGCACAGGTGCCGTAGATGCGCACGAAAATCCGTCCGGAGCCGTTTCGAGCACCGAACTGCCTGAAGTGTTTTCCAGACCCTAGAAACTCCCCAAAACCGTTTTTAACCGAAAAGCATCTCGAAATGTCCTAAAACGCGCATCTGAACATTTTCGTGCACAGGTGCCGTAGATGCGCACGAAAATCCGTCCGGAGCCGTTTCGAGCACCGAACTGCCTGAAGTGTTTTCCAGACCCTAGAAACTCCCCAAAACCGTTTTTAACCGAAAAGCATCTCGAAATGTCCTAAAACGCGCATCTGAACATTTTCGTGCACAGGTGCCGTCGATGCGCACGAAAACCCGTCCGGAGCCGTTTCCAGCGCCGAACTGCCTGAAGTGTTTTCCAGACCCTAGAAACTCCCCAAAACCGTTTTTAACCGAAAAGCATCTCGAAATGTCCTAAAACGCGCATCTGAACATTTTCGTGCACAGGTGCCGTAGATGCGCACGAAAATCGATCCGGAGCCGTTTCCAGCGCCGAACTGCCTGAAGCGTTTTCCAGACCCTAGAAACTCCCCAAAACCGTTTTTAACCGAAAAGCATCTCGAAATGTCCTAAAACGCGCATCTGAACATTTTCGTGCACAGGTGCCGTAGATGCGCACGAAAATCGATCCGGAGCCGTTTCCAGCGCCGAACTGCCTGAAGCGTTTTCCAGACCCTAGAAACTCCCCAAAACCGTTTTTAACCGAAAAGCATCTCGAAATGTCCTAAAACGCGCATCTGAACATTTTCGTGCACAGGTGCCGTAGATGCGCACGAAAATCCGTCCGGAGCCGTTTCGAGCACCGAACTGCCTGAAGTGTTTTCCATACCCTAGAAACTCCTCAAAACCGTTTTTAACCGAAAAGCATCTCGAAATGTCCTAAAACGCGCATCTGAACATTTTCGTGCACAGGTGCCGTAGATGCGCACGAAAATCCGTCCGGAGCCGTTTCGAGTACCGAACTGCCTGAAGTGTTTTCCAGACCCTAGAAACTCCCCAAAACCGTTTTTAACCGAGAAGCATCTCGAAATGTCCTAAAACGCGCATCTGAACATTTTCGTGCACAGGTGCCGTCGATGCGCACGAAAACCCGTCCGGAGCCGTTTCGAGCACCGAACTGCCTGAAGCGTTTTCCAGACCCTAGAAACTCCCCAAAACCGTTTTTAACCGAAAAGCATCTCGAAATGTCCTAAAACGCGCATCTGAACATTTTCGTGCACAGGTGCCGTCGATGCGCACGAAAACCCGTCCGGAGCCGTTTCCAGCGCCGAACTGCCTGAAGTGTTTTCCAGACCCTAGAAACTCCCCAAAACCGTTTTTAACCGAAAAGCATCTCGAAATGTCCTAAAACGCGCATCTGAACATTTTCGTGCACAGGTGCCGTAGATGCGCACGAAAATCCGTCCGGAGCCGTTTCGAGCACCGAACTGCCTGAAGTGTTTTCCAGACCCTAGAAACTCCCCAAAACCGTTTTTAACCGAAAAGCATCTCGAAATGTCCTAAAACGCGCATCTGAACATTTTCGTGCACAGGTGCCGTAGATGCGCACGAAAATCCGTCCGCAGCCGTTTCGAGAGCCGAACTGCCTGAAGTGTTTTTCAGACCCTAGAAACTCCCCAAAACCGTTTTTAACCGAAGAGCATCTCGAAATGTCCTAAAACGCGCATCTGAACATTTTCGTGCACAGGTGCCGTAGATGCGCACGAAAATCCGTCCGGAGCCGTTTCGAGCACCGAATTGCCTGAAATGTTTTCCAGACCCTAGAAACTCCCCAAAACCGTTTTTAACCGAGAAGCATCTCGAAATGTCCTAAAACGCGCATCTGAACATTTTCGTGCACAGGTGCCGTCGATGCGCACGAAAACCCGTCCTGAGCCGTTTCGAGCACCGAACTGCCTGAAGCGTTTTCCAGACCCTAGAAACTCCCCAAAACCGTTTTTAACCGAGAAGCATCTCGAAATGTCCTAAAACGCGCATCTGAACATTTTCGTGCACAGGTGCCGTAGATGCGCACGAAAACCCGTCCGGAGCCGTTTCCTGCGCCGAACTGCCTGAAGCGTTTTCCAGACCCTAGAAACTCCCCAAAACCGTTTTTAACCGAAAAGCATCTCGAAATGTCCTAAAACGCGCATCTGAACATTTTCGTGCACAGGTGCCGTAGATGCGCACGAAAATCCGTCCGGAGCCGTTTCGAGCGCCGAACTGCCTGAAGTGTTTTCCAGACCCTAGAAACTCCCCAAAACCGTTTTTAACCGAGAAGCATCTCGAAATGTCCTAAAACGCGCATCTGAACATTTTCGTGCACAGGTGCCGTAGATGCGCACGAAAATCCGTCCGGAGCCGTTTCGAGCACCGAACTGCCTGAAGTGTTTTCCAGACCCTAGAAACTCCCCAAAACCGTTTTTAACCGAAAAGCATCTCGAAATGTCCTAAAACGCGCATCTGAACATTTTCGTGCACAGGTGCCGTAGATGCGCACGAAAATCCGTCCGGAGCCGTTTCGAGCACCGAACTGCCTGAAGTGTTTTCCAGACCCTAGAAACTCCCCAAAACCGTTTTTAACCGAAAAGCATCTCGAAATGTCCTAAAACGCGCATCTGAACATTTTCGTGCACAGGTGCCGTCGATGCGCACGAAAACCCGTCCGGAGCCGTTTCCAGCGCCGAACTGCCTGAAGTGTTTTCCAGACCCTAGAAACTCCCCAAAACCGTTTTTAACCGAAAAGCATCTCGAAATGTACTAAAACGCGCATCTGAACATTTTCGTGCACAGGTGCCGTAGATGCGCACGAAAATCCGTCCGGAGCCGTTTCGAGCACCGAACTGCCTGAAGTGTTTTCCAGACCCTAGAAACTCCCCAAAACCGTTTTAACCGAAAAGCATCTCGAAATGTCCTAAAACGCGCATCTGAACATTTTCGTGCACAGGTGCCGTAGATGCGTACGAAAATCGATCCGGAGCCGTTTCCAGCGCCGAACTGCCTGAAGCGTTTTCCAGACCCTAGAAACTCCCCAAAACCGTTTTTAACCGAAAAGCATCTCGAAATGTCCTAAAACGCGCATCTGAACATTTTCGTGCACAGGTGCCGTAGATGCGCACGAAAATCGATCCGGAGCCGTTTCCAGCGCCGAACTGCCTGAAGCGTTTTCCAGACCCTAGAAACTCCCCAAAACCGTTTTTAACCGAAAAGCATCTCGAAATGTCCTAAAACGCGCATCTGAACATTTTCGTGCACAGGTGCCGTAGATGCGCACGAAAATCCGTCCGGAGCCGTTTCGAGCACCGAACTGCCTGAAGTGTTTTCCAGACCCTAGAAACTCCCCAAAACCGTTTTTAACCGAGAAGCATCTCGAAATGTCCTAAAACGCGCATCTGAACATTTTCGTGCACAGGTGCCGTCGATGCGCACGAAAACCCGTCCGGAGCCGTTTCGAGCACCGAACTGCCTGAAGCGTTTTCCAGACCCTAGAAACTCCCCAAAACCGTTTTTAACCGAAAAGCATCTCGAAATGTCCTAAAACGCGCATCTGAACATTTTCGTGCACAGGTGCCGTCGATGCGCACGAAAACCCGTCCGGAGCCGTTTCCAGCGCCGAACTGCCTGAAGTGTTTTCCAGACCCTAGAAACTCCCCAAAACCGTTTTTAACCGAAAAGCATCTCGAAATGTCCTAAAACGCGCATCTGAACATTTTCGTGCACAGGTGCCGTAGATGCGCACGAAAATCCGTCCGGAGCCGTTTCGAGCACCGAACTGCCTGAAGTGTTTTCCAGACCCTAGAAACTCCCCAAAACCGTTTTTAACCGAAAAGCATCTCGAAATGTCCTAAAACGCGCATCTGAACATTTTCGTGCACAGGTGCCGTAGATGCGCACGAAAATCCGTCCGCAGCCGTTTCGAGAGCCGAACTGCCTGAAGTGTTTTTCAGACCCTAGAAACTCCCCAAAACCGTTTTTAACCGAAGAGCATCTCGAAATGTCCTAAAACGCGCATCTGAACATTTTCGTGCACAGGTGCCGTAGATGCGCACGAAAATCCGTCCGGAGCCGTTTCGAGCACCGAATTGCCTGAAATGTTTTCCAGACCCTAGAAACTCCCCAAAACCGTTTTTAACCGAGAAGCATCTCGAAATGTCCTAAAACGCGCATCTGAACATTTTCGTGCACAGGTGCCGTCGATGCGCACGAAAACCCGTCCTGAGCCGTTTCGAGCACCGAACTGCCTGAAGCGTTTTCCAGACCCTAGAAACTCCCCAAAACCGTTTTTAACCGAGAAGCATCTCGAAATGTCCTAAAACGCGCATCTGAACATTTTCGTGCACAGGTGCCGTAGATGCGCACGAAAACCCGTCCGGAGCCGTTTCCTGCGCCGAACTGCCTGAAGCGTTTTCCAGACCCTAGAAACTCCCCAAAACCGTTTTTAACCGAAAAGCATCTCGAAATGTCCTAAAACGCGCATCTGAACATTTTCGTGCACAGGTGCCGTAGATGCGCACGAAAATCCGTCCGGAGCCGTTTCGAGCGCCGAACTGCCTGAAGTGTTTTCCAGACCCTAGAAACTCCCCAAAACCGTTTTTAACCGAGAAGCATCTCGAAATGTCCTAAAACGCGCATCTGAACATTTTCGTGCACAGGTGCCGTAGATGCGCACGAAAATCCGTCCGGAGCCGTTTCGAGCACCGAACTGCCTGAAGTGTTTTCCAGACCCTAGAAACTCCCCAAAACCGTTTTTAACCGAAAAGCATCTCGAAATGTCCTAAAACGCGCATCTGAACATTTTCGTGCACAGGTGCCGTAGATGCGCACGAAAATCCGTCCGGAGCCGTTTCGAGCACCGAACTGCCTGAAGTGTTTTCCAGACCCTAGAAACTCCCCAAAACCGTTTTTAACCGAAAAGCATCTCGAAATGTCCTAAAACGCGCATCTGAACATTTTCGTGCACAGGTGCCGTCGATGCGCACGAAAACCCGTCCGGAGCCGTTTCCAGCGCCGAACTGCCTGAAGTGTTTTCCAGACCCTAGAAACTCCCCAAAACCGTTTTTAACCGAAAAGCATCTCGAAATGTCCTAAAACGCGCATCTGAACATTTTCGTGCACAGGTGCCGTAGATGCGCACGAAAATCCGTCCGGAGCCGTTTCGAGCACCGAACTGCCTGAAGTGTTTTCCAGACCCTAGAAACTCCCCAAAACCGTTTTAACCGAAAAGCATCTCGAAATGTCCTAAAACGCGCATCTGAACATTTTCGTGCACAGGTGCCGTAGATGCGTACGAAAATCGATCCGGAGCCGTTTCCAGCGCCGAACTGCCTGAAGCGTTTTCCAGACCCTAGAAACTCCCCAAAACCGTTTTTAACCGAAAAGCATCTCGAAATGTCCTAAAACGCGCATCTGAACATTTTCGTGCACAGGTGCCGTAGATGCGCACGAAAATCGATCCGGAGCCGTTTCCAGCGCCGAACTGCCTGAAGCGTTTTCCAGACCCTAGAAACTCCCCAAAACCGTTTTTAACCGAAAAGCATCTCGAAATGTCCTAAAACGCGCATCTGAACATTTTCGTGCACAGGTGCCGTAGATGCGCACGAAAATCCGTCCGGAGCCGTTTCGAGCACCGAACTGCCTGAAGTGTTTTCCATACCCTAGAAACTCCCCAAAACCGTTTTTAACCGAAAAGCATCTCGAAATGTCCTAAAACGCGCATCTGAACATTTTCGTGCACAGGTGCCGTAGATGCGCACGAAAATCCGTCCGGAGCCGTTTCGAGCACCGAACTGCCTGAAGTGTTTTCCAGACCCTAGAAACTCCCCAAAACCGTTTTTAACCGAAAAGCATCTCGAAATGTCCTAAAACGCGCATCTGAACATTTTCGTGCACAGGTGCCGTAGATGCGCACGAAAATCCGTCCGGAGCCGTTTCGAGAGCCGAACTGCCTGAAGTGTTTTCCAGACCCTAGAAACTCCCCAAAACCGTTTTTAACCGAAAAGCATCTCGAAATGTCCTAAAACGCGCATCTGAACATTTTCGTGCACAGGTGCCGTAGATGCGCACGAAAATCCGTCCGGAGCCGTTTCGAGAGCCGAACTGCCTGAAGTGTTTTCCAGACCCTAGAAACTCCCCAAAACCGTTTTTAACCGAAAAGCATATCGAAATGTCCTAAAACGCGCATCTGAACATTTTCGTGCACAGGTGCCGTAGATGCGCACGAAAATCCGTCCGGAGCCGTTTCCAGCGCCGAACTGCCTGAAGTGTTTTTCAGACCCTAGAAACTCCCCAAAACCGTTTTTAACCGAAAAGCATCTCGAGATGTCCTAAAACGCGCATCTGAACATTTTCGTGCACAGGTGCAGTAGATGCGCACGAAAATCCGTCCGGAGCCGTTTCCAGCGCCGAACTGCCTGAAGTGTTTTTCAGACCCTAGAAACTCCCCAAAACCGTTTTTAACCGAAAAGCATCTCGAAATGTCCTAAAACGCGCATCTGAACATTTTCGTGCACAGGTGCCGTAGATGCGCACGAAAATATGCCCGGAGCCGTTTCGAGCACCGAACTGCCTGAAGTGTTTTCCATACCCTAGAAACTCCCCAAAACCGTTTTTAACCGAAGAGCATCTCGAAATGTCCTAAAACGCGCATCTGAACATTTTCGTGCACAGGTGCCGTAGATGCGCACGAAAATCCGTCCGGAGCCGTTTCGAGCACCGAATTGCCTGAAGTGTTTTCCAGACCCTAGAAACTCCCCAAAACCGTTTTTAACCGAGAAGCATCTCGAAATGTCCTAAAACGCGCATCTGAACATTTTCGTGCACAGGTGCCGTCGATGCGCACGAAAACCCGTCCTGAGCCGTTTCGAGCACCGAACTGCCTGAAGCGTTTTCCAGACCCTAGAAACTCCCCAAAACCGTTTTTAACCGAGAAGCATCTCGAAATGTCCTAAAACGCGCATCTGAACATTTTCGTGCACAGGTGCCGTAGATGCGCACGAAAACCCGTCCGGAGCCGTTTCCTGCGCCGAACTGCCTGAAGCGTTTTCCAGACCCTAGAAACTCCCCAAAACCGTTTTTAACCGAAAAGCATCTCGAAATGTCCTAAAACGCGCATCTGAACATTTTCGTGCACAGGTGCCGTAGATGCGCACGAAAATCCGTCCGGAGCCGTTTCGAGCACCGAACTGCCTGAAGTGTTTTCCAGACCCTAGAAACTCCCCAAAACCGTTTTTAACCGAAAAGCATCTCGAAATGTCCTAAAACGCGCATCTGAACATTTTCGTGCACAGGTGCCGTCGATGCGCACGAAAACCCGTCCGGAGCCGTTTCCAGCGCCGAACTGCCTGAAGTGTTTTCCAGACCCTAGAAACTCCCCAAAACCGTTTTTAACCGAAAAGCATCTCGAAATGTCCTAAAACGCGCATCTGAACATTTTCGTGCACAGGTGCCGTAGATGCGCACGAAAATCGATCCGGAGCCGTTTCCAGCGCCGAACTGCCTGAAGCGTTTTCCAGACCCTAGAAACTCCCCAAAACCATTTTTAACCGAAAAGCATCTCGAAATGTCCTAAAACGCGCATCTGAACATTTTCGTGCACAGGTGCCGTAGATGCGCACGAAAATCGATCCGGAGCCGTTTCCAGCGCCGAACTGCCTGAAGCGTTTTCCAGACCCTAGAAACTCCCCAAAACCGTTTTTAACCGAAAAGCATCTCGAAATGTCCTAAAACGCGCATCTGAACATTTTCGTGCACAGGTGCCGTAGATGCGCACGAAAATCCGTCCGGAGCCGTTTCCAGCGCCGAACTGCCTGAAGTGTTTTTCAGACCCTAGAAACTCCCCAAAACCGTTTTTAACCGAAAAGCATCTCGAGATGTCCTAAAACGCGCATCTGAACATTTTCGTGCACAGGTGCAGTAGATGCGCACGAAAATCCGTCCGGAGCCGTTTCCAGCGCCGAACTGCCTGAAGTGTTTTTCAGACCCTAGAAACTCCCCAAAACCGTTTTTAACCGAAAAGCATCTCGAAATGTCCTAAAACGCGCATCTGAACATTTTCGTGCACAGGTGCCGTAGATGCGCACGAAAATATGCCCGGAGCCGTTTCGAGCACCGAACTGCCTGAAGTGTTTTCCATACCCTAGAAACTCCCCAAAACCGTTTTTAACCGAAGAGCATCTCGAAATGTCCTAAAACGCGCATCTGAACATTTTCGTGCACAGGTGCCGTAGATGCGCACGAAAATCCGTCCGGAGCCGTTTCGAGCACCGAATTGCCTGAAGTGTTTTCCAGACCCTAGAAACTCCCCAAAACCGTTTTTAACCGAGAAGCATCTCGAAATGTCCTAAAACGCGCATCTGAACATTTTCGTGCACAGGTGCCGTCGATGCGCACGAAAACCCGTCCTGAGCCGTTTCGAGCACCGAACTGCCTGAAGCGTTTTCCAGACCCTAGAAACTCCCCAAAACCGTTTTTAACCGAGAAGCATCTCGAAATGTCCTAAAACGCGCATCTGAACATTTTCGTGCACAGGTGCCGTAGATGCGCACGAAAACCCGTCCGGAGCCGTTTCCTGCGCCGAACTGCCTGAAGCGTTTTCCAGACCCTAGAAACTCCCCAAAACCGTTTTTAACCGAAAAGCATCTCGAAATGTCCTAAAACGCGCATCTGAACATTTTCGTGCACAGGTGCCGTAGATGCGCACGAAAATCCGTCCGGAGCCGTTTCGAGCGCCGAACTGCCTGAAGTGTTTTCCAGACCCTAGAAACTCCCCAAAACCGTTTTTAACCGAGAAGCATCTCGAAATGTCCTAAAACGCGCATCTGAACATTTTCGTGCACAGGTGCCGTAGATGCGCACGAAAATCCGTCCGGAGCCGTTTCGAGCACCGAACTGCCTGAAGTGTTTTCCAGACCCTAGAAACTCCCCAAAACCGTTTTTAACCGAAAAGCATCTCGAAATGTCCTAAAACGCGCATCTGAACATTTTCGTGCACAGGTGCCGTAGATGCGCACGAAAATCCGTCCGGAGCCGTTTCGAGCACCGAACTGCCTGAAGTGTTTTCCAGACCCTAGAAACTCCCCAAAACCGTTTTTAACCGAAAAGCATCTCGAAATGTCCTAAAACGCGCATCTGAACATTTTCGTGCACAGGTGCCGTCGATGCGCACGAAAACCCGTCCGGAGCCGTTTCCAGCGCCGAACTGCCTGAAGTGTTTTCCAGACCCTAGAAACTCCCCAAAACCGTTTTTAACCGAAAAGCATCTCGAAATGTCCTAAAACGCGCATCTGAACATTTTCGTGCACAGGTGCCGTAGATGCGCACGAAAATCGATCCGGAGCCGTTTCCAGCGCCGAACTGCCTGAAGCGTTTTCCAGACCCTAGAAACTCCCCAAAACCGTTTTTAACCGAAAAGCATCTCGAAATGTCCTAAAACGCGCATCTGAACATTTTCGTGCACAGGTGCCGTAGATGCGCACGAAAATCGATCCGGAGCCGTTTCCAGCGCCGAACTGCCTGAAGCGTTTTCCAGACCCTAGAAACTCCCCAAAACCGTTTTTAACCGAAAAGCATCTCGAAATGTCCTAAAACGCGCATCTGAACATTTTCGTGCACAGGTGCCGTAGATGCGCACGAAAATCCGTCCGGAGCCGTTTCGAGCACCGAACTGCCTGAAGTGTTTTCCATACCCTAGAAACTCCTCAAAACCGTTTTTAACCGAAAAGCATCTCGAAATGTCCTAAAACGCGCATCTGAACATTTTCGTGCACAGGTGCCGTAGATGCGCACGAAAATCCGTCCGGAGCCGTTTCGAATACCGAACTGCCTGAAGTGTTTTCCAGACCCTAGAAACTCCCCAAAACCGTTTTTAACCGAGAAGCATCTCGAAATGTCCTAAAACGCGCATCTGAACATTTTCGTGCACAGGTGCCGTCGATGCGCACGAAAACCCGTCCGGAGCCGTTTCGAGCACCGAACTGCCTGAAGCGTTTTCCAGACCCTAGAAACTCCCCAAAACCGTTTTTAACCGAAAAGCATCTCGAAATGTCCTAAAACGCGCATCTGAACATTTTCGTGCACAGGTGCCGTCGATGCGCACGAAAACCCGTCCGGAGCCGTTTCCAGCGCCGAACTGCCTGAAGTGTTTTCCAGACCCTAGAAACTCCCCAAAACCGTTTTTAACCGAAAAGCATCTCGAAATGTCCTAAAACGCGCATCTGAACATTTTCGTGCACAGGTGCCGT
This sequence comes from Umbellularia californica, assembly GCA_028538565.1. Classification (NCBI taxonomy): domain Eukaryota; kingdom Viridiplantae; phylum Streptophyta; class Magnoliopsida; order Laurales; family Lauraceae; genus Umbellularia; species Umbellularia californica. The sequence continues at coordinate 52,532,977 of JAPQWN010000006.1, read as the reverse complement.
AGATGCGCACGAAAATCCGTCCGGAGCCGTTTCGAGCACCGAACTGCCTGAAGTGTTTTCCAGACCCTAGAAACTCCCCAAAACCGTTTTTAACCGAAAAGCATCTCGAAATGTCCTAAAACGCGCATCTGAACATTTTCGTGCACAGGTGCCGTAGATGCGCACGAAAATCCGTCCGGAGCCGTTTCGAGCACCGAACTGCCTGAAGTGTTTTCCAGACCCTAGAAACTCCCCAAAACCGTTTTTAACCGAAAAGCATCTCGAAATGTCCTAAAACGCGCATCTGAACATTTTCGTGCACAGGTGCCGTAGATGCGCACGAAAATCCGTCCGGAGCCGTTTCGAGCACCGAACTGCCTGAAGTGTTTTCCAGACCCTAGAAACTCCCCAAAACCGTTTTTAACCGAAAAGCATCTCGAAATGTCCTAAAACGCGCATCTGAACATTTTCGTGCACAGGTGCCGTAGATGCGCACGAAAATCCGTCCGGAGCCGTTTCGAGAGCCGAACTGCCTAAAGTGTTTTCCAGACCCTAGAAACTCCCCAAAACCGTTTTTAACCGAAAAGCATCTCGAAATGTCCTAAAACGCGCATCTGAACATTTTCGTGCACAGGTGCCGTAGATGCGCACGAAAATCCGTCCGGAGCCGTTTCGAGAGCCGAACTGCCTGAAGTGTTTTCCAGACCCTAGAAACTCCCCAAAACCGTTTTTAACCGAAAAGCATCTCGAGATGTCCTAAAACGCGCATCTGAACATTTTCGTGCACAGGTGCAGTAGATGCGCACGAAAATCCGTCCGGAGCCGTTTCCAGCGCCGAACTGCCTGAAGTGTTTTTCAGACCCTAGAAACTCCCCAAAACCGTTTTTAACCGAAAAGCATCTCGAAATGTCCTAAAACGCGCATCTGAACATTTTCGTGCACAGATGCCGTAGATGCGCACGAAAATATGCCCGGAGCCGTTTCGAGCACCGAACTGCCTGAGGTGTTTTCCATACCCTAGAAACTCCCCAAAACCGTTTTTAACCGAAAAGCATCTCGAAATGTCCTAAAACGCGCATCTGAACATTTTCGTGCACAGGTGCCGTAGATGCGCACGAAAATCCGTCCGGAGCCGTTTCGAGCACCGAACTGCCTGAAGTGTTTTCCAGACCCTAGAAACTCCCCAAAACCGTTTTTAACCGAAAAGCATCTCGAAATGTCCTAAAACGCGCATCTGAACATTTTCGTGCACAGGTGCCGTAGATGCGCACGAAAATCCGTCCGGAGCCGTTTCGAGCACCGAACTGCCTGAAGTGTTTTCCAGACCCTAGAAACTCCCCAAAACCGTTTTTAACCGATAAGCATCTCGAAATGTCCTAAAACGCGCATCTGAACATTTTCGTGCACAGGTGCCGTAGATGCGCACGAAAATCCGTCCGGAGCCGTTTCGAGCACCGAACTGCCTGAAGTGTTTTCCAGACCCTAGAAACTCCCCAAAACCGTTTTTAACCGAAAAGCATCTCGAAATGTCCTAAAACGCGCATCTGAACATTTTCGTGCACAGGTGCCGTAGATGCGCACGAAAATCCGTCCGGAGCCGTTTCGAGAGCCGAACTGCCTGAAGTGTTTTCCAGACCCTAGAAACTCCCAAAACCGTTTTTAACCGAAAAGCATCTCGAAATGTCCTAAAACGCGCATCTGAACATTTTCGTGCACAGGTGCCGTAGATGCGCACGAAAATCCGTCCGGAGCCGTTTCGAGAGCCGAACTGCCTGAAGTGTTTTCCAGACCCTAGAAACTCCCCAAAACCGTTTTTAACCGAAAAGCATCTCGAAATGTCCTAAAACGCGCATCTGAACATTTTCGTGCACAGGTGCCGTAGATGCGCACGAAAATCCGTCCGGAGCCGTTTCGAGAGCCGAACTGCCTGAAGTGTTTTCCAGACCCTAGAAACTCCCCAAAACCGTTTTTAACCGAAAAGCATATTGAAATGTCCTAAAACGCGCATCTGAACATTTTCGTGCACAGGTGCCGTAGATGCGCACGAAAATCCGTCCGGAGCCGTTTCCAGCGCCGAACTGCCTGAAGTGTTTTTCAGACCCTAGAAACTCCCCAAAACCGTTTTTAACCGAAAAGCATCTCGAAATGTCCTAAAACGCGCATCTGAACATTTTCGTGCACAGGTGCCGTCGATGCGCACGAAAACCCGTCCGGAGCCGTTTCCAGCGCCGAACTGCCTGAAGTGTTTTCCAGACCCTAGAAACTCCCCAAAACCGTTTTTAACCGAAAAGCATCTCGAAATGTCCTAAAACGCGCATCTGAACATTTTCGTGCACAGGTACCGTAGATGCGCACGAAAATCCGTCCGGAGCCGTTTCGAGCACCGAACTGCCTGAAGTGTTTTCCAGACCCTAGAAACTCCCCAAAACCGTTTTCAACCGATAAGCATCTCGAAATGTCCTAAAACGCGCATCTGAACATTTTCGTGCACAGGTGCCGTAGATGCGCACGAAAATCCGTCCGGAGCCGTTTCGAGCACCGAACTGCCTGAAGTGTTTTCCAGACCCTAGAAACTCCCCAAAACCGTTTTTAACCGAAAAGCATCTCGAAATGTCCTAAAACGCGCATCTGAACATTTTCGTGCACAGGTGCCGTAGATGCGCACGAAAATCCGTCCGGAGCCGTTTCGAGAGCCGAACTGCCTGAAGTGTTTTCCAGACCCTAGAGACTCCCCAAAACCGTTTTTAACCGAAAAGCATCTCGAAATGTCCTAAAACGCGCATCTGAACATTTTCGTGCACAGGTGCCGTAGATGCGCACGAAAATCCGTCCGGAGCCGTTTCGAGAGCCGAACTGCCTGAAGTGTTTTCCAGACCCTAGAAACTCCCCAAAACCGTTTTTAACCGAAAAGCATATCGAAATGTCCTAAAACGCGCATCTGAACATTTTCGTGCACAGGTGCCGTAGATGCGCACGAAAATCCGTCCGGAGCCGTTTCCAGCGCCGAACTGCCTGAAGTGTTTTTCAGACCCTAGAAACTCCCCAAAACCGTTTTTAACCGAAAAGCATCTCGAGATGTCCTAAAACGCGCATCTGAACATTTTCGTGCACAGGTGCAGTAGATGCGCACGAAAATCCGTCCGGAGCTGTTTCCAGCGCCGAACTGCCTGAAGTGTTTTTCAGACCCTAGAAACTCCCCAAAACCGTTTTTAACCGAAAAGCATCTCGAAATGTCCTAAAACGCGCATCTGAACATTTTCGTGCACAGGTGCCGTAGATGCGCACGAAAATCCGTCCGGAGCCGTTTCGAGCACCGAACTGCCTGAAGTGTTTTCCAGACCCTAGAAACTCCCCAAAACCGTTTTTAACCGAAAAGCATCTCGAAATGTCCTAAAACGCGCATCTGAACATTTTCGTGCACAGGTGCCGTAGATGCGCACGAAAATCCGTCCGGAGCCGTTTCGAGCACCGAACTGCCTGAAGTGTTTTCCAGACCCTAGAAACTCCCCAAAACCGTTTTTAACCGAAAAGCATCTCGAAATGTCCTAAAACGCGCATCTGAACATTTTCGTGCACAGGTGCCGTAGATGCGCACGAAAATCCGTCCGGAGCCGTTTCGAGAGCCGAACTGCCTAAAGTGTTTTCCAGACCCTAGAAACTCCCCAAAACCGTTTTTAACCGAAAAGCATCTCGAAATGTCCTAAAACGCGCATCTGAACATTTTCGTGCACAGGTGCCGTAGATGCGCACGAAAATCCGTCCGGAGCCGTTTCGAGAGCCGAACTGCCTGAAGTGTTTTCCAGACCCTAGAAACTCCCCAAAACCGTTTTTAACCGAAAAGCATCTCGAGATGTCCTAAAACGCGCATCTGAACATTTTCGTGCACAGGTGCAGTAGATGCGCACGAAAATCCGTCCGGAGCCGTTTCCAGCGCCGAACTGCCTGAAGTGTTTTTCAGACCCTAGAAACTCCCCAAAACCGTTTTTAACCGAAAAGCATCTCGAAATGTCCTAAAACGCGCATCTGAACATTTTCGTGCACAGATGCCGTAGATGCGCACGAAAATATGCCCGGAGCCGTTTCGAGCACCGAACTGCCTGAGGTGTTTTCCATACCCTAGAAACTCCCCAAAACCGTTTTTAACCGAAAAGCATCTCGAAATGTCCTAAAACGCGCATCTGAACATTTTCGTGCACAGGTGCCGTAGATGCGCACGAAAATCCGTCCGGAGCCGTTTCGAGCACCGAACTGCCTGAAGTGTTTTCCAGACCCTAGAAACTCCCCAAAACCGTTTTTAACCGAAAAGCATCTCGAAATGTCCTAAAACGCGCATCTGAACATTTTCGTGCACAGGTGCCGTAGATGCGCACGAAAATCCGTCCGGAGCCGTTTCGAGCACCGAACTGCCTGAAGTGTTTTCCAGACCCTAGAAACTCCCCAAAACCGTTTTTAACCGATAAGCATCTCGAAATGTCCTAAAACGCGCATCTGAACATTTTCGTGCACAGGTGCCGTAGATGCGCACGAAAATCCGTCCGGAGCCGTTTCGAGCACCGAACTGCCTGAAGTGTTTTCCAGACCCTAGAAACTCCCCAAAACCGTTTTTAACCGAAAAGCATCTCGAAATGTCCTAAAACGCGCATCTGAACATTTTCGTGCACAGGTGCCGTAGATGCGCACGAAAATCCGTCCGGAGCCGTTTCGAGAGCCGAACTGCCTGAAGTGTTTTCCAGACCCTAGAAACTCCCCAAAACCGTTTTTAACCGAAAAGCATCTCGAAATGTCCTAAAACGCGCATCTGAACATTTTCGTGCACAGGTGCCGTAGATGCGCACGAAAATCCGTCCGGAGCCGTTTCGAGAGCCGAACTGCCTGAAGTGTTTTCCAGACCCTAGAAACTCCCCAAAACCGTTTTTAACCGAAAAGCATATTGAAATGTCCTAAAACGCGCATCTGAACATTTTCGTGCACAGGTGCCGTAGATGCGCACGAAAATCCGTCCGGAGCCGTTTCGAGAGCCGAACTGCCTAAAGTGTTTTCCAGACCCTAGAAACTCCCCAAAACCGTTTTTAACCGAAAAGCATCTCGAAATGTCCTAAAACGCGCATCTGAACATTTTCGTGCACAGGTGCCGTAGATGCGCACGAAAATCCGTCCGGAGCCGTTTCGAGAGCCGAACTGCCTGAAGTGTTTTCCAGACCCTAGAAACTCCCCAAAACCGTTTTTAACCGAAAAGCATCTCGAGATGTCCTAAAACGCGCATCTGAACATTTTCGTGCACAGGTGCAGTAGATGCGCACGAAAATCCGTCCGGAGCCGTTTCCAGCGCCGAACTGCCTGAAGTGTTTTTCAGACCCTAGAAACTCCCCAAAACCGTTTTTAACCGAAAAGCATCTCGAAATGTCCTAAAACGCGCATCTGAACATTTTCGTGCACAGATGCCGTAGATGCGCACGAAAATATGCCCGGAGCCGTTTCGAGCACCGAACTGCCTGAGGTGTTTTCCATACCCTAGAAACTCCCCAAAACCGTTTTTAACCGAAAAGCATCTCGAAATGTCCTAAAACGCGCATCTGAACATTTTCGTGCACAGGTGCCGTAGATGCGCACGAAAATCCGTCCGGAGCCGTTTCGAGCACCGAACTGCCTGAAGTGTTTTCCAGACCCTAGAAACTCCCCAAAACCGTTTTTAACCGAAAAGCATCTCGAAATGTCCTAAAACGCGCATCTGAACATTTTCGTGCACAGGTGCCGTAGATGCGCACGAAAATCCGTCCGGAGCCGTTTCGAGCACCGAACTGCCTGAAGTGTTTTCCAGACCCTAGAAACTCCCCAAAACCGTTTTTAACCGATAAGCATCTCGAAATGTCCTAAAACGCGCATCTGAACATTTTCGTGCACAGGTGCCGTAGATGCGCACGAAAATCCGTCCGGAGCCGTTTCGAGCACCGAACTGCCTGAAGTGTTTTCCAGACCCTAGAAACTCCCCAAAACCGTTTTTAACCGAAAAGCATCTCGAAATGTCCTAAAACGCGCATCTGAACATTTTCGTGCACAGGTGCCGTAGATGCGCACGAAAATCCGCCCGGAGCCGTTTCGAGAGCCGAACTGCCTGAAGTGTTTTCCAGACCCTAGAAACTCCCCAAAACCGTTTTTAACCGAAAAGCATCTCGAAATGTCCTAAAACGCGCATCTGAACATTTTCGTGCACAGGTGCCGTAGATGCGCACGAAAATCCGTCCGGAGCCGTTTCGAGAGCCGAACTGCCTGAAGTGTTTTCCAGACCCTAGAAACTCCCCAAAACCGTTTTTAACCGAAAAGCATCTCGAAATGTCCTAAAACGCGCATCTGAACATTTTCGTGCACAGGTGCCGTAGATGCGCACGAAAATCCGTCCGGAGCCGTTTCGAGAGCCGAACTGCCTGAAGTGTTTTCCAGACCCTAGAAACTCCCCAAAACCGTTTTTAACCGAAAAGCATACTGAAATGTCCTAAAACGCGCATCTGAACATTTTCGTGCACAGGTGACGTAGATGCGCACGAAAATCCGCCCGGAGCCGTTTCCAGCGCCGAACTGCCTGAAGTGTTTTTCAGACCCTAGAAACTCCCCAAAACCGTTTTTAACCGAAAAGCATCTCGAAATGTCCTAAAACGCGCATCTGAACATTTTCGTGCACAGGTGCCGTCGATGCGCACGAAAACCCGTCCGGAGCCGTTTCCAGCGCCGAACTGCCTGAAGTGTTTTCCAGACCCTAGAAACTCCCCAAAACCGTTTTTAACCGAAAAGCATCTCGAAATGTCCTAAAACGCGCATCTGAACATTTTCGTGCACAGGTACCGTAGATGCGCACGAAAATCCGTCCGGAGCCGTTTCGAGCACCGAACTGCCTGAAGTGTTTTCCAGACCCTAGAAACTCCCCAAAACCGTTTTCAACCGATAAGCATCTCGAAATGTCCTAAAACGCGCATCTGAACATTTTCGTGCACAGGTGCCGTAGATGCGCACGAAAATCCGTCCGGAGCCGTTTCGAGCACCGAACTGCCTGAAGTGTTTTCCAGACCCTAGAAACTCCCCAAAACCGTTTTTAACCGAAAAGCATCTCGAAATGTCCTAAAACGCGCATCTGAACATTTTCGTGCACAGGTGCCGTAGATGCGCACGAAAATCCGTCCGGAGCCGTTTCGAGAGCCGAACTGCCTGAAGTGTTTTCCAGACCCTAGAAACTCCCCAAAACCGTTTTTAACCGAAAAGCATCTCGAAATGTCCTAAAACGCGCATCTGAACATTTTCGTGCACAGGTGCCGTAGATGCGCACGAAAATCCGTCCGGAGCCGTTTCGAGAGCCGAACTGCCTGAAGTGTTTTCCAGACCCTAGAAACTCCCCAAAACCGTTTTTAACCGAAAAGCATATCGAAATGTCCTAAAACGCGCATCTGAACATTTTCGTGCACAGGTGCCGTAGATGCGCACGAAAATCCGTCCGGAGCCGTTTCCAGCGCCGAACTGCCTGAAGTGTTTTTCAGACCCTAGAAACTCCCCAAAACCGTTTTTAACCGAAAAGCATCTCGAGATGTCCTAAAACGCGCATCTGAACATTTTCGTGCACAGGTGCAGTAGATGCGCACGAAAATCCGTCCGGAGCTGTTTCCAGCGCCGAACTGCCTGAAGTGTTTTTCAGACCCTAGAAACTCCCCAAAACCGTTTTTAACCGAAAAGCATCTCGAAATGTCCTAAAACGCGCATCTGAACATTTTCGTGCACAGGTGCCGTAGATGCGCACGAAAATCCGTCCGGAGCCGTTTCGAGCACCGAACTGCCTGAAGTGTTTTCCAGACCCTAGAAACTCCCCAAAACCGTTTTAACCGAAAAGCATCTCGAAATGTCCTAAAACGCGCATCTGAACATTTTCGTGCACAGGTGCCGTAGATGCGCACGAAAATCGATCCGGAGCCGTTTCCAGCGCCGAACTGCCTGAAGCGTTTTCCAGACCCTAGAAACTCCCCAAAACCGTTTTTAACCGAGAAGCATCTCGAAATGTCCTAAAACGCGCATCTGAACATTTTCGTGCACAGGTGCCGTAGATGCGCACGAAAATCCGTCCGGAGCCGTTTCGAGCACCGAACTGCCTGAAGTGTTTTCCAGACCCTAGAAACTCCCCAAAACCGTTTTTAACCGAGAAGCATCTCGAAATGTCCTAAAACGCGCATCTGAACATTTTCGTGCACAGGTGCCGTCGATGCGCACGAAAACCCGTCCGGAGCCGTTTCGAGCACCGAACTGCCTGAAGCGTTTTCCAGACCCTAGAAACTCCCCAAAACCGTTTTTAACCGAGAAGCATCTCGAAATGTCCTAAAACGCGCATCTGAACATTTTCGTGCACAGGTGCCGTAGATGCGCACGAAAACCCGTCCGGAGCCGTTTCCTGCGCCGAACTGCCTGAAGCGTTTTCCAGACCCTAGAAACTCCCCAAAACCGTTTTTAACCGAAAAGCATCTCGAAATGTCCTAAAACGCGCATCTGAACATTTTCGTGCACAGGTGCCGTAGATGCGCACGAAAATCCGTCCGGAGCCGTTTCGAGCGCCGAACTGCCTGAAGTGTTTTCCAGACCCTAGAAACTCCCCAAAACCGTTTTTAACCGAGAAGCATCTCGAAATGTCCTAAAACGCGCATCTGAACATTTTCGTGCACAGGTGCCGTAGATGCGCACGAAAATCCGTCCGGAGCCGTTTCGAGCACCGAACTGCCTGAAGTGTTTTCCAGACCCTAGAAACTCCCCAAAACCGTTTTTAACCGAAAAGCATCTCGAAATGTCCTAAAACGCGCATCTGAACATTTTCGTGCACAGGTGCCGTAGATGCGCACGAAAATCCGTCCGGAGCCGTTTCGAGCACCGAACTGCCTGAAGTGTTTTCCAGACCCTAGAAACTCCCCAAAACCGTTTTTAACCGAAAAGCATCTCGAAATGTCCTAAAACGCGCATCTGAACATTTTCGTGCACAGGTGCCGTCGATGCGCACGAAAACCCGTCCGGAGCCGTTTCCAGCGCCGAACTGCCTGAAGTGTTTTCCAGACCCTAGAAACTCCCCAAAACCGTTTTTAACCGAAAAGCATCTCGAAATGTCCTAAAACGCGCATCTGAACATTTTCGTGCACAGGTGCCGTAGATGCGCACGAAAATCCGTCCGGAGCCGTTTCGAGCACCGAACTGCCTGAAGTGTTTTCCAGACCCTAGAAACTCCCCAAAACCGTTTTTAACCGATAAGCATCTCGAAATGTCCTAAAACGCGCATCTGAACATTTTCGTGCACAGGTGCCGTAGATGCGCACGAAAATCCGTCCGGAGCCGTTTCGAGCATCGAACTGCCTGAAGTGTTTTCCAGACCCTAGAAACTCCCCAAAACCGTTTTTAACCGAAAAGCATCTCGAAATGTCCTAAAACGCGCATCTGAACATTTTCGTGCACAGGTGCCGTAGATGCGCACGAAAATCCGTCCGGAGCCGTTTCGAGAGCCGAACTGCCTGAAGTGTTTTCCAGACCCTAGAAACTCCCCAAAACCGTTTTTAACCGAAAAGCATCTCGAAATGTCCTAAAACGCGCATCTGAACATTTTCGTGCACAGGTGCCGTAGATGCGCACGAAAATCCGTCCGGAGCCGTTTCGAGAGCCGAACTGCCTGAAGTGTTTTCCAGACCCTAGAAACTCCCCAAAACCGTTTTTAACCGAAAAGCATATCGAAATGTCCTAAAACGCGCATCTAAACATTTTCGTGCACAGGTGCCGTAAATGCGCACGAAAATCCGTCCGGAGCCGTTTCCAGCGCCGAACTGCCTGAAGTGTTTTTCAGACCCTAGAAACTCCCCAAAACCGTTTTTAACCGAAAAGCATCTCGAGATGTCCTAAAACGCGCATCTGAACATTTTCGTGCACAGGTGCAGTAGATGCGCACGAAAATCCGTCCGGAGCTGTTTCCAGCGCTGAACTGCCTGAAGTGTTTTTCAGACCCTAGAAACTCCCCAAAACCGTTTTTAACCGAAAAGCATATCGAAATGTCCTAAAACGCGCATCTGAACATTTTCGTGCACAGGTGCCGTAGATGCGCACGAAAATCCGTCCGGAGCCGTTTCGAGAGCCGAACTGCCTGAAGTGTTTTCCAGACCCTAGAAACTCCCCAAAACCGTTTTTAACCGAAAAGCATATCGAAATGTCCTAAAACGCGCATCTGAACATTTTCGTGCACAGGTGCCGTAGATGCGCACGAAAATCCGTCCGGAGCCGTTTCCAGCGCCGAACTGCCTGAAGTGTTTTTCAGACCCTAGAAACTCCCCAAAACCGTTTTTAACCGAAAAGCATCTCGAGATGTCCTAAAACGCGCATCTGAACATTTTCGTGCACAGGTGCAGTAGATGCGCACAAAAATCCGTCCGGAGCCGTTTCCAGCGCCGAACTGCCTGAAGTGTTTTTCAGACCCTAGAAACTCCCCAAAACCGTTTTTAACCGAAAAGCATCTCGAAATGTCCTAAAACGCGCATCTGAACATTTTCGTGCACAGGTGCCGTAGATGCGCACGAAAATATGCCCGGAGCCGTTTCGAGCACCGAACTGCCTGAAGTGTTTTCCATACCCTAGAAACTCCCCAAAACCGTTTTTAACCGAAGAGCATCTCGAAATGTCCTAAAACGCGCATCTGAACATTTTCGTGCACAGGTGCCGTAGATGCGCACGAAAATCCGTCCGGAGCCGTTTCGAGCACCGAATTGCCTGAAGTGTTTTCCAGACCCTAGAAACTCCCCAAAACCGTTTTTAACCGAGAAGCATCTCGAAATGTCCTAAAACGCGCATCTGAACATTTTCGTGCACAGGTGCCGTCGATGCGCACGAAAACCCGTCCTGAGCCGTTTCGAGCACCGAACTGCCTGAAGCGTTTTCCAGACCCTAGAAACTCCCCAAAACCGTTTTTAACCGAGAAGCATCTCGAAATGTCCTAAAACGCGCATCTGAACATTTTCGTGCACAGGTGCCGTAGATGCGCACGAAAACCCGTCCGGAGCCGTTTCCTGCGCCGAACTGCCTGAAGCGTTTTCCAGACCCTAGAAACTCCCCAAAACCGTTTTTAACCGAAAAGCATCTCGAAATGTCCTAAAACGCGCATCTGAACATTTTCGTGCACAGGTGCCGTAGATGCGCACGAAAATCCGTCCGGAGCCGTTTCGAGCGCCGAACTGCCTGAAGTGTTTTCCAGACCCTAGAAACTCCCCAAAACCGTTTTTAACCGAGAAGCATCTCGAAATGTCCTAAAACGCGCATCTGAACATTTTCGTGCACAGGTGCCGTAGATGCGCACGAAAATCCGTCCGGAGCCGTTTCGAGCACCGAACTGCCTGAAGTGTTTTCCAGACCCTAGAAACTCCCCAAAACCGTTTTTAACCGAAAAGCATCTCGAAATGTCCTAAAACGCGCATCTGAACATTTTCGTGCACAGGTGCCGTAGATGCGCACGAAAATCCGTCCGGAGCCGTTTCGAGCACCGAACTGCCTGAAGTGTTTTCCAGACCCTAGAAACTCCCCAAAACCGTTTTTAACCGAAAAGCATCTCGAAATGTCCTAAAACGCGCATCTGAACATTTTCGTGCACAGGTGCCGTCGATGCGCACGAAAACCCGTCCGGAGCCGTTTCCAGCGCCGAACTGCCTGAAGTGTTTTCCAGACCCTAGAAACTCCCCAAAACCGTTTTTAACCGAAAAGCATCTCGAAATGTCCTAAAACGCGCATCTGAACATTTTCGTGCACAGGTGCCGTAGATGCGCACGAAAATCGATCCGGAGCCGTTTCCAGCGCCGAACTGCCTGAAGCGTTTTCCAGACCCTAGAAACTCCCCAAAACCGTTTTTAACCGAAAAGCATCTCGAAATGTCCTAAAACGCGCATCTGAACATTTTCGTGCACAGGTGCCGTAGATGCGCACGAAAATCGATCCGGAGCCGTTTCCAGCGCCGAACTGCCTGAAGCGTTTTCCAGACCCTAGAAACTCCCCAAAACCGTTTTTAACCGAAAAGCATCTCGAAATGTCCTAAAACGCGCATCTGAACATTTTCGTGCACAGGTGCCGTAGATGCGCACGAAAATCCGTCCGGAGCCGTTTCCAGCGCCGAACTGCCTGAAGTGTTTTTCAGACCCTAGAAACTCCCCAAAACCGTTTTTAACCGAAAAGCATCTCGAGATGTCCTAAAACGCGCATCTGAACATTTTCGTGCACAGGTGCAGTAGATGCGCACGAAAATCCGTCCGGAGCCGTTTCCAGCGCCGAACTGCCTGAAGTGTTTTTCAGACCCTAGAAACTCCCCAAAACCGTTTTTAACCGAAAAGCATCTCGAAATGTCCTAAAACGCGCATCTGAACATTTTCGTGCACAGGTGCCGTAGATGCGCACGAAAATATGCCCGGAGCCGTTTCGAGCACCGAACTGCCTGAAGTGTTTTCCATACCCTAGAAACTCCCCAAAACCGTTTTTAACCGAAGAGCATCTCGAAATGTCCTAAAACGCGCATCTGAACATTTTCGTGCACAGGTGCCGTAGATGCGCACGAAAATCCGTCCGGAGCCGTTTCGAGCACCGAATTGCCTGAAGTGTTTTCCAGACCCTAGAAACTCCCCAAAACCGTTTTTAACCGAGAAGCATCTCGAAATGTCCTAAAACGCGCATCTGAACATTTTCGTGCACAGGTGCCGTCGATGCGCACGAAAACCCGTCCTGAGCCGTTTCGAGCACCGAACTGCCTGAAGCGTTTTCCAGACCCTAGAAACTCCCCAAAACCGTTTTTAACCGAGAAGCATCTCGAAATGTCCTAAAACGCGCATCTGAACATTTTCGTGCACAGGTGCCGTAGATGCGCACGAAAACCCGTCCGGAGCCGTTTCCTGCGCCGAACTGCCTGAAGCGTTTTCCAGACCCTAGAAACTCCCCAAAACCGTTTTTAACCGAAAAGCATCTCGAAATGTCCTAAAACGCGCATCTGAACATTTTCGTGCACAGGTGCCGTAGATGCGCACGAAAATCCGTCCGGAGCCGTTTCGAGCGCCGAACTGCCTGAAGTGTTTTCCAGACCCTAGAAACTCCCCAAAACCGTTTTTAACCGAGAAGCATCTCGAAATGTCCTAAAACGCGCATCTGAACATTTTCGTGCACAGGTGCCGTAGATGCGCACGAAAATCCGTCCGGAGCCGTTTCGAGCACCGAACTGCCTGAAGTGTTTTCCAGACCCTAGAAACTCCCCAAAACCGTTTTTAACCGAAAAGCATCTCGAAATGTCCTAAAACGCGCATCTGAACATTTTCGTGCACAGGTGCCGTAGATGCGCACGAAAATCCGTCCGGAGCCGTTTCGAGCACCGAACTGCCTGAAGTGTTTTCCAGACCCTAGAAACTCCCCAAAACCGTTTTTAACCGAAAAGCATCTCGAAATGTCCTAAAACGCGCATCTGAACATTTTCGTGCACAGGTGCCGTCGATGCGCACGAAAACCCGTCCGGAGCCGTTTCCAGCGCCGAACTGCCTGAAGTGTTTTCCAGACCCTAGAAACTCCCCAAAACCGTTTTTAACCGAAAAGCATCTCGAAATGTCCTAAAACGCGCATCTGAACATTTTCGTGCACAGGTGCCGTAGATGCGCACGAAAATCGATCCGGAGCCGTTTCCAGCGCCGAACTGCCTGAAGCGTTTTCCAGACCCTAGAAACTCCCCAAAACCGTTTTTAACCGAAAAGCATCTCGAAATGTCCTAAAACGCGCATCTGAACATTTTCGTGCACAGGTGCCGTAGATGCGCACGAAAATCGATCCGGAGCCGTTTCCAGCGCCGAACTGCCTGAAGCGTTTTCCAGACCCTAGAAACTCCCCAAAACCGTTTTTAACCGAAAAGCATCTCGAAATGTCCTAAAACGCGCATCTGAACATTTTCGTGCACAGGTGCCGTAGATGCGCACGAAAATCCGTCCGGAGCCGTTTCGAGCACCGAACTGCCTGAAGTGTTTTCCATACCCTAGAAACTCCTCAAAACCGTTTTTAACCGAAAAGCATCTCGAAATGTCCTAAAACGCGCATCTGAACATTTTCGTGCACAGGTGCCGTAGATGCGCACGAAAATCCGTCCGGAGCCGTTTCGAGTACCGAACTGCCTGAAGTGTTTTCCAGACCCTAGAAACTCCCCAAAACCGTTTTTAACCGAGAAGCATCTCGAAATGTCCTAAAACGCGCATCTGAACATTTTCGTGCACAGGTGCCGTCGATGCGCACGAAAACCCGTCCGGAGCCGTTTCGAGCACCGAACTGCCTGAAGCGTTTTCCAGACCCTAGAAACTCCCCAAAACCGTTTTTAACCGAGAAGCATCTCGAAATGTCCTAAAACGCGCATCTGAACATTTTCGTGCACAGGTGCCGTAGATGCGCACGAAAACCCGTCCGGAGCCGTTTCCTGCGCCGAACTGCCTGAAGCGTTTTCCAGACCCTAGAAACTCCCCAAAACCGTTTTTAACCGAAAAGCATCTCGAAATGTCCTAAAACGCGCATCTGAACATTTTCGTGCACAGGTGCCGTAGATGCGCACGAAAATCCGTCCGGAGCCGTTTCGAGCACCGAACTGCCTGAAGTGTTTTCCAGACCCTAGAAACTCCCCAAAACCGTTTTTAACCGAAAAGCATCTCGAAATGTCCTAAAACGCGCATCTGAACATTTTCGTGCACAGGTGCCGTAGATGCGCACGAAAATCCGTCCGGAGCCGTTTCGAGCACCGAACTGCCTGAAGTGTTTTCCAGACCCTAGAAACTCCCCAAAACCGTTTTTAACCGAAAAGCATCTCGAAATGTCCTAAAACGCGCATCTGAACATTTTCGTGCACAGGTGCCGTAGATGCGCACGAAAATCCGTCCGAAGCCGTTTCGAGCACCGAACTGCCTGAAGTGTTTTCCAGACCCTAGAAACTCCCCAAAACCGTTTTTAACCGAAAAGCATCTCGAAATGTCCTAAAACGCGCATCTGAACATTTTCGTGCACAGGTGCCGTCGATGCGCACGAAAACCCGTCCGGAGCCGTTTCCAGCGCCGAACTGCCTGAAGTGTTTTCCAGACCCTAGAAACTCCCCAAAACCGTTTTTAACCGAAAAGCATCTCGAAATGTCCTAAAACGCGCATCTGAACATTTTCGTGCACAGGTGCCCTAGATGCGCACGAAAATCCGTCCGGAGCCGTTTCGAGCACCGAACTGCCTGAAGTGTTTTCCAGACCCTAGAAACTCCCCAAAACCGTTTTTAACCGAAAAGCATCTCGAAATGTCCTAAAACGCGCATCTGAACATTTTCGTGCACAGGTGCCGTAGATGCGCACGAAAATCCGTCCGGAGCCGTTTCGAGCACCGAACTGCCTGAAGTGTTTTCCAGACCCTAGAAACTCCCCAAAACCGTTTTTAACCGAAAAGCATCTCGAAATGTCCTAAAACGCGCATCTGAACATTTTCGTGCACAGGTGCCGTAGATGCGCACGAAAATCCGTCCGGAGCCGTTTCGAGCACCGAACTGCCTGAAGTGTTTTCCAGACCCTAGAAACTCCCCAAAACCGTTTTTAACCGAAAAGCATCTCGAAATGTCCTAAAACGCGCATCTGAACATTTTCGTGCACAGGTGCCGTAGATGCGCACGAAAATCCGTCCGGAGCCGTTTCGAGAGCCGAACTGCCTAAAGTGTTTTCCAGACCCTAGAAACTCCCCAAAACCGTTTTTAACCGAAAAGCATCTCGAAATGTCCTAAAACGCGCATCTGAACATTTTCGTGCACAGGTGCCGTAGATGCGCACGAAAATCCGTCCGGAGCCGTTTCGAGAGCCGAACTGCCTGAAGTGTTTTCCAGACCCTAGAAACTCCCCAAAACCGTTTTTAACCGAAAAGCATCTCGAGATGTCCTAAAACGCGCATCTGAACATTTTCGTGCACAGGTGCAGTAGATGCGCACGAAAATCCGTCCGGAGCCGTTTCCAGCGCCGAACTGCCTGAAGTGTTTTTCAGACCCTAGAAACTCCCCAAAACCGTTTTTAACCGAAAAGCATCTCGAAATGTCCTAAAACGCGCATCTGAACATTTTCGTGCACAGATGCCGTAGATGCGCACGAAAATATGCCCGGAGCCGTTTCGAGCACCGAACTGCCTGAGGTGTTTTCCATACCCTAGAAACTCCCCAAAACCGTTTTTAACCGAAAAGCATCTCGAAATGTCCTAAAACGCGCATCTGAACATTTTCGTGCACAGGTGCCGTAGATGCGCACGAAAATCCGTCCGGAGCCGTTTCGAGCACCGAACTGCCTGAAGTGTTTTCCAGACCCTAGAAACTCCCCAAAACCGTTTTTAACCGAAAAGCATCTCGAAATGTCCTAAAACGCGCATCTGAACATTTTCGTGCACAGGTGCCGTAGATGCGCACGAAAATCCGTCCGGAGCCGTTTCGAGCACCGAACTGCCTGAAGTGTTTTCCAGACCCTAGAAACTCCCCAAAACCGTTTTTAACCGATAAGCATCTCGAAATGTCCTAAAACGCGCATCTGAACATTTTCGTGCACAGGTGCCGTAGATGCGCACGAAAATCCGTCCGGAGCCGTTTCGAGCACCGAACTGCCTGAAGTGTTTTCCAGACCCTAGAAACTCCCCAAAACCGTTTTTAACCGAAAAGCATCTCGAAATGTCCTAAAACGCGCATCTGAACATTTTCGTGCACAGGTGCCGTAGATGCGCACGAAAATCCGTCCGGAGCCGTTTCGAGAGCCGAACTGCCTGAAGTGTTTTCCAGACCCTAGAAACTCCCAAAACCGTTTTTAACCGAAAAGCATCTCGAAATGTCCTAAAACGCGCATCTGAACATTTTCGTGCACAGGTGCCGTAGATGCGCACGAAAATCCGTCCGGAGCCGTTTCGAGAGCCGAACTGCCTGAAGTGTTTTCCAGACCCTAGAAACTCCCCAAAACCGTTTTTAACCGAAAAGCATCTCGAAATGTCCTAAAACGCGCATCTGAACATTTTCGTGCACAGGTGCCGTAGATGCGCACGAAAATCCGTCCGGAGCCGTTTCGAGAGCCGAACTGCCTGAAGTGTTTTCCAGACCCTAGAAACTCCCCAAAACCGTTTTTAACCGAAAAGCATATTGAAATGTCCTAAAACGCGCATCTGAACATTTTCGTGCACAGGTGCCGTAGATGCGCACGAAAATCCGTCCGGAGCCGTTTCCAGCGCCGAACTGCCTGAAGTGTTTTTCAGACCCTAGAAACTCCCCAAAACCGTTTTTAACCGAAAAGCATCTCGAAATGTCCTAAAACGCGCATCTGAACATTTTCGTGCACAGGTGCCGTCGATGCGCACGAAAACCTGTCCGGAGCCGTTTCCAGCGCCGAACTGCCTGAAGTGTTTTCCAGACCCTAGAAACTCCCCAAAACCGTTTTTAACCGAAAAGCATCTCGAAATGTCCTAAAACGCGCATCTGAACATTTTCGTGCACAGGTACCGTAGATGCGCACGAAAATCCGTCCGGAGCCGTTTCGAGCACCGAACTGCCTGAAGTGTTTTCCAGACCCTAGAAACTCCCCAAAACCGTTTTCAACCGATAAGCATCTCGAAATGTCCTAAAACGCGCATCTGAACATTTTCGTGCACAGGTGCCGTAGATGCGCACGAAAATCCGTCCGGAGCCGTTTCGAGCACCGAACTGCCTGAAGTGTTTTCCAGACCCTAGAAAATCCCCAAAACCGTTTTTAACCGAAAAGCATCTCGAAATGTCCTAAAACGCGCATCTGAACATTTTCGTGCACAGGTGCCGTAGATGCGCACGAAAATCCGTCCGGAGCCGTTTCGAGAGCCGAACTGCCTGAAGTGTTTTCCAGACCCTAGAGACTCCCCAAAACCGTTTTTAACCGAAAAGCATCTCGAAATGTCCTAAAACGCGCATCTGAACATTTTCGTGCACAGGTGCCGTAGATGCGCACGAAAATCCGTCCGGAGCCGTTTCGAGAGCCGAACTGCCTGAAGTGTTTTCCAGACCCTAGAAACTCCCCAAAACCGTTTTTAACCGAAAAGCATATCGAAATGTCCTAAAACGCGCATCTGAACATTTTCGTGCACAGGTGCAGTAGATGCGCACGAAAATCCGTCCGGAGCCGTTTCCAGCGCCGAACTGCCTGAAGTGTTTTCCAGACCCTAGAAACTCCCCAAAACCGTTTTTAACCGAAAAGCATCTCGAAATGTCCTAAAACGCGCATCTGAACATTTTCGTGCACAGGTGCCGTAGATGCGCACGAAAATCCGTCCGGAGCCGTTTCGAGCACCGAACTGCCTGAAGTGTTTTCCAGACCCTAGAAACTCCCCAAAACCGTTTTTAACCGAAAAGCATCTCGAAATGTCCTAAAACGCGCATCTGAACATTTTCGTGCACAGGTGCCGTAGATGCGCACGAAAATCCGTCCGGAGCCGTTTCGAGCACCGAACTGCCTGAAGTGTTTTCCAGACCCTAGAAACTCCCCGAAACCGTTTTTAACCGAAAAGCATCTCGAAATGTCCTAAAACGCGCATCTGAACATTTTCGTGCACAGGTGCCGTAGATGCGCACGAAAATCCGTCCGGAGCCGTTTCGAGAGCCGAACTGCCTAAAGTGTTTTCCAGACCCTAGAAACTCCCCAAAACCGTTTTTAACCGAAAAGCATCTCGAAATGTCCTAAAACGCGCATCTGAACATTTTCGTGCACAGGTGCCGTAGATGCGCACGAAAATCCGTCCGGAGCCGTTTCGAGAGCCGAACTGCCTGAAGTGTTTTCCAGACCCTAGAAACTCCCCAAAACCGTTTTTAACCGAAAAGCATCTCGAGATGTCCTAAAACGCGCATCTGAACATTTTCGTGCACAGGTGCAGTAGATGCGCACGAAAATCCGTCCGGAGCCGTTTCCAGCGCCGAACTGCCTGAAGTGTTTTTCAGACCCTAGAAACTCCCCAAAACCGTTTTTAACCGAAAAGCATCTCGAAATGTCCTAAAACGCGCATCTGAACATTTTCGTGCACAGATGCCGTAGATGCGCACGAAAATATGCCCGGAGCCGTTTCGAGCACCGAACTGCCTGAGGTGTTTTCCATACCCTAGAAACTCCCCAAAACCGTTTTTAACCGAAAAGCATCTCGAAATGTCCTAAAACGCGCATCTGAACATTTTCGTGCACAGGTGCCGTAGATGCGCACGAAAATCCGTCCGGAGCCGTTTCGAGCACCGAACTGCCTGAAGTGTTTTCCAGACCCTAGAAACTCCCCAAAACCGTTTTTAACCGAAAAGCATCTCGAAATGTCCTAAAACGCGCATCTGAACATTTTCGTGCACAGGTGCCGTAGATGCGCACGAAAATCCGTCCGGAGCCGTTTCGAGCACCAAACTGCCTGAAGTGTTTTCCAGACCCTAGAAACTCCCCAAAACCGTTTTTAACCGATAAGCATCTCGAAATGTCCTAAAACGCGCATCTGAACATTTTCGTGCACAGGTGCCGTAGATGCGCACGAAAATCCGTCCGGAGCCGTTTCGAGCACCGAACTGCCTGAAGTGTTTTCCAGACCCTAGAAACTCCCCAAAACCGTTTTTAACCGAAAAGCATCTCGAAATGTCCTAAAACGCGCATCTGAACATTTTCGTGCACAGGTGCCGTAGATGCGCACGAAAATCCGCCCGGAGCCGTTTCGAGAGCCGAACTGCCTGAAGTGTTTTCCAGACCCTAGAAACTCCCCAAAACCGTTTTTAACCGAAAAGCATCTCGAAATGTCCTAAAACGCGCATCTGAACATTTTCGTGCACAGGTGCCGTAGATGCGCACGAAAATCCGTCCGGAGCCGTTTCGAGAGCCGAACTGCCTGAAGTGTTTTCCAGACCCTAGAAACTCCCCAAAACCGTTTTTAACCGAAAAGCATCTCGAAATGTCCTAAAACGCGCATCTGAACATTTTCGTGCACAGGTGCCGTAGATGCGCACGAAAATCCGTCCGGAGCCGTTTCGAGAGCCGAACTGCCTGAAGTGTTTTCCAGACCCTAGAAACTCCCCAAAACCGTTTTTAACCGAAAAGCATACTGAAATGTCCTAAAACGCGCATCTGAACATTTTCGTGCACAGGTGCCGTAGATGCGCACGAAAATCCGTCCGGAGCCGTTTCCAGCGCCGAACTGCCTGAAGTGTTTTTCAGACCCTAGAAACTCCCCAAAACCGTTTTTAACCGAAAAGCATCTCGAAATGTCCTAAAACGCGCATCTGAACATTTTCGTGCACAGGTGCCGTCGATGCGCACGAAAACCCGTCCGGAGCCGTTTCCAGCGCCGAACTGCCTGAAGTGTTTTCCAGACCCTAGAAACTCCCCAAAACCGTTTTTAACCGAAAAGCATCTCGAAATGTCCTAAAACGCGCATCTGAACATTTTCGTGCACAGGTACCGTAGATGCGCACGAAAATCCGTCCGGAGCCGTTTCGAGCACCGAACTGCCTGAAGTGTTTTCCAGACCCTAGAAACTCCCCAAAACCGTTTTCAACCGATAAGCATCTCGAAATGTCCTAAAACGCGCATCTGAACATTTTCGTGCACAGGTGCCGTAGATGCGCACGAAAATCCGTCCGGAGCCGTTTCGAGCACCGAACTGCCTGAAGTGTTTTCCAGACCCTAGAAACTCCCCAAAACCGTTTTTAACCGAAAAGCATCTCGAAATGTCCTAAAACGCGCATCTGAACATTTTCGTGCACAGGTGCCGTAGATGCGCACGAAAATCCGTCCGGAGCCGTTTCGAGAGCCGAACTGCCTGAAGTGTTTTCCAGACCCTAGAAACTCCCCAAAACCGTTTTTAACCGAAAAGCATCTCGAAATGTCCTAAAACGCGCATCTGAACATTTTCGTGCACAGGTGCCGTAGATGCGCACGAAAATCCGTCCGGAGCCGTTTCGAGAGCCGAACTGCCTGAAGTGTTTTCCAGACCCTAGAAACTCCCCAAAACCGTTTTTAACCGAAAAGCATATCGAAATGTCCTAAAACGCGCATCTGAACATTTTCGTGCACAGGTGCCGTAGATGCGCACGAAAATCCGTCCGGAGCCGTTTCCAGCGCCGAACTGCCTGAAGTGTTTTTCAGACCCTAGAAACTCCCCAAAACCGTTTTTAACCGAAAAGCATCTCGAGATGTCCTAAAACGCGCATCTGAACATTTTCGTGCACAGGTGCAGTAGATGCGCACGAAAATCCGTCCGGAGCTGTTTCCAGCGCCGAACTGCCTGAAGTGTTTTTCAGACCCTAGAAACTCCCCAAAACCGTTTTTAACCGAAAAGCATCTCGAAATGTCCTAAAACGCGCATCTGAACATTTTCGTGCACAGGTGCCGTAGATGCGCACGAAAATCCGTCCGGAGCCGTTTCGAGCACCGAACTGCCTGAAGTGTTTTCCAGACCCTAGAAACTCCCCAAAACCGTTTTAACCGAAAAGCATCTCGAAATGTCCTAAAACGCGCATCTGAACATTTTCGTGCACAGGTGCCGTAGATGCGCACGAAAATCAATCCGGAGCCGTTTCCAGCGCCGAACTGCCTGAAGCGTTTTCCAGACCCTAGAAACTCCCCAAAACCGTTTTTAACCGAGAAGCATCTCGAAATGTCCTAAAACGCGCATCTGAACATTTTCGTGCACAGGTGCCGTAGATGCGCACGAAAATCCGTCCGGAGCCGTTTCGAGCACCGAACTGCCTGAAGTGTTTTCCAGACCCTAGAAACTCCCCAAAACCGTTTTTAACCGAGAAGCATCTCGAAATGTCCTAAAACGCGCATCTGAACATTTTCGTGCACAGGTGCCGTCGATGCGCACGAAAACCCGTCCGGAGCCGTTTCGAGCACCGAACTGCCTGAAGCGTTTTCCAGACCCTAGAAACTCCCCAAAACCGTTTTTAACCGAGAAGCATCTCGAAATGTCCTAAAACGCGCATCTGAACATTTTCGTGCACAGGTGCCGTAGATGCGCACGAAAACCCGTCCGGAGCCGTTTCCTGCGCCGAACTGCCTGAAGCGTTTTCCAGACCCTAGAAACTCCCCAAAACCGTTTTTAACCGAAAAGCATCTCGAAATGTCCTAAAACGCGCATCTGAACATTTTCGTGCACAGGTGCCGTAGATGCGCACGAAAATCCGTCCGGAGCCGTTTCGAGCGCCGAACTGCCTGAAGTGTTTTCCAGACCCTAGAAACTCCCCAAAACCGTTTTTAACCGAGAAGCATCTCGAAATGTCCTAAAACGCGCATCTGAACATTTTCGTGCACAGGTGCCGTAGATGCGCACGAAAATCCGTCCGGAGCCGTTTCGAGCACCGAACTGCCTGAAGTGTTTTCCAGACCCTAGAAACTCCCCAAAACCGTTTTTAACCGAAAAGCATCTCGAAATGTCCTAAAACGCGCATCTGAACATTTTCGTGCACAGGTGCCGTAGATGCGCACGAAAATCCGTCCGGAGCCGTTTCGAGCACCGAACTGCCTGAAGTGTTTTCCAGACCCTAGAAACTCCCCAAAACCGTTTTTAACCGAAAAGCATCTCGAAATGTCCTAAAACGCGCATCTGAACATTTTCGTGCACAGGTGCCGTCGATGCGCACGAAAACCCGTCCGGAGCCGTTTCCAGCGCCGAACTGCCTGAAGTGTTTTCCAGACCCTAGAAACTCCCCAAAACCGTTTTTAACCGAAAAGCATCTCGAAATGTCCTAAAACGCGCATCTGAACATTTTCGTGCACAGGTGCCGTAGATGCGCACGAAAATCCGTCCGGAGCCGTTTCGAGCACCGAACTGCCTGAAGTGTTTTCCAGACCCTAGAAACTCCCCAAAACCGTTTTTAACCGATAAGCATCTCGAAATGTCCTAAAACGCGCATCTGAACATTTTCGTGCACAGGTGCCGTAGATGCGCACGAAAATCCGTCCGGAGCCGTTTCGAGCATCGAACTGCCTGAAGTGTTTTCCAGACCCTAGAAACTCCCCAAAACCGTTTTTAACCGAAAAGCATCTCGAAATGTCCTAAAACGCGCATCTGAACATTTTCGTGCACAGGTGCCGTAGATGCGCACGAAAATCCGTCCGGAGCCGTTTCGAGAGCCGAACTGCCTGAAGTGTTTTCCAGACCCTAGAAACTCCCCAAAACCGTTTTTAACCGAAAAGCATCTCGAAATGTCCTAAAACGCGCATCTGAACATTTTCGTGCACAGGTGCCGTCGATGCGCACGAAAATCCGTCCGGAGCCGTTTCGAGAGCCGAACTGCCTGAAGTGTTTTCCAGACCCTAGAAACTCCCCAAAACCGTTTTTAACCGAAAAGCATATCGAAATGTCCTAAAACGCGCATCTAAACATTTTCGTGCACAGGTGCCGTAAATGCGCACGAAAATCCGTCCGGAGCCGTTTCCAGCGCCGAACTGCCTGAAGTGTTTTTCAGACCCTAGAAACTCCCCAAAACCGTTTTTAACCGAAAAGCATCTCGAGATGTCCTAAAACGCGCATCTGAACATTTTCGTGCACAGGTGCAGTAGATGCGCACGAAAATCCGTCCGGAGCTGTTTCCAGCGCTGAACTGCCTGAAGTGTTTTTCAGACCCTAGAAACTCCCCAAAACCGTTTTTAACCGAAAAGCATATCGAAATGTCCTAAAACGCGCATCTGAACATTTTCGTGCACAGGTGCCGTAGATGCGCACGAAAATCCGTCCGGAGCCGTTTCGAGAGCCGAACTGCCTGAAGTGTTTTCCAGACCCTAGAAACTCCCCAAAACCGTTTTTAACCGAAAAGCATATCGAAATGTCCTAAAACGCGCATCTGAACATTTTCGTGCACAGGTGCCGTAGATGCGCACGAAAATCCGTCCGGAGCCGTTTCCAGCGCCGAACTGCCTGAAGTGTTTTTCAGACCCTAGAAACTCCCCAAAACCGTTTTTAACCGAAAAGCATCTCGAGATGTCCTAAAACGCGCATCTGAACATTTTCGTGCACAGGTGCAGTAGATGCGCACAAAAATCCGTCCGGAGCCGTTTCCAGCGCCGAACTGCCTGAAGTGTTTTTCAGACCCTAGAAACTCCCCAAAACCGTTTTTAACCGAAAAGCATCTCGAAATGTCCTAAAACGCGCATCTGAACATTTTCGTGCACAGGTGCCGTAGATGCGCACGAAAATATGCCCGGAGCCGTTTCGAGCACCGAACTGCCTGAAGTGTTTTCCATACCCTAGAAACTCCCCAAAACCGTTTTTAACCGAAGAGCATCTCGAAATGTCCTAAAACGCGCATCTGAACATTTTCGTGCACAGGTGCCGTAGATGCGCACGAAAATCCGTCCGGAGCCGTTTCGAGCACCGAATTGCCTGAAGTGTTTTCCAGACCCTAGAAACTCCCCAAAACCGTTTTTAACCGAGAAGCATCTCGAAATGTCCTAAAACGCGCATCTGAACATTTTCGTGCACAGGTGCCGTCGATGCGCACGAAAACCCGTCCTGAGCCGTTTCGAGCACCGAACTGCCTGAAGCGTTTTCCAGACCCTAGAAACTCCCCAAAACCGTTTTTAACCGAGAAGCATCTCGAAATGTCCTAAAACGCGCATCTGAACATTTTCGTGCACAGGTGCCGTAGATGCGCACGAAAACCCGTCCGGAGCCGTTTCCTGCGCCGAACTGCCTGAAGCGTTTTCCAGACCCTAGAAACTCCCCAAAACCGTTTTTAACCGAAAAGCATCTCGAAATGTCCTAAAACGCGCATCTGAACATTTTCGTGCACAGGTGCCGTAGATGCGCACGAAAATCCGTCCGGAGCCGTTTCCTGCGCCGAACTGCCTGAAGTGTTTTCCAGACCCTAGAAACTCCCCAAAACCGTTTTTAACCGAGAAGCATCTCGAAATGTCCTAAAACGCGCATCTGAACATTTTCGTGCACAGGTGCCGTAGATGAGCACGAAAATCCGTCCGGAGCCGTTTCGAGCACCGAACTGCCTGAAGTGTTTTCCAGACCCTAGAAACTCCCCAAAACCGTTTTTAACCGAAAAGCATCTCGAAATGTCCTAAAACGCGCATCTGAACATTTTCGTGCACAGGTGCCGTAGATGCGCACGAAAATCCGTCCGGAGCCGTTTCGAGCACCGAACTGCCTGAAGTGTTTTCCAGACCCTAGAAACTCCCCAAAACCGTTTTTAACCGAAAAGCATCTCGAAATGTCCTAAAACGCGCATCTGAACATTTTCGTGCACAGGTGCCGTAGATGGGCACGAAAATCCGTCCGGAGCCGTTTCGAGAGCCGAACTGCCTGAAGTGTTTTCCAGACCCTAGAAACTCCCCAAAACCGTTTTTAACCGAAAAGCATCTCGAAATGTCCTAAAACGCGCATCTGAACATTTTCGTGCACAGGTGCCGTAGATGCGCACGAAAATCCGTCCGGAGCCGTTTCGAGCACCGAACTGCCTGAAGTGTTTTCCAGACCCTAGAAACTCCCCAAAACCGTTTTAACCGAAAAGCATCTCGAAATGTCCTAAAACGCGCATCTGAACATTTTCGTGCACAGGTGCCGTAGATGCGTACGAAAATCGATCCGGAGCCGTTTCCAGCGCCGAACTGCCTGAAGCGTTTTCCAGACCCTAGAAACTCCCCAAAACCGTTTTTAACCGAAAAGCATCTCGAAATGTCCTAAAACGCGCATCTGAACATTTTCGTGCACAGGTGCCGTAGATGCGCACGAAAATCGATCCGGAGCCGTTTCCAGCGCCGAACTGCCTGAAGTGTTTTTCAGACCCTAGAAACTCCCCAAAACCGTTTTTAACCGAAAAGCATCTCGAGATGTCCTAAAACGCGCATCTGAACATTTTCGTGCACAGGTGCAGTAGATGCGCACGAAAATCCGTCCGGAGCTGTTTCCAGCGCCGAACTGCCTGAAGTGTTTTTCAGACCCTAGAAACTCCCCAAAACCGTTTTTAACCGAAAAGCATATCGAAATGTCCTAAAACGCGCATCTGAACATTTTCGTGCACAGGTGCCGTAGATGCGCACGAAAATCCGTCCGGAGCCGTTTCGAGAGCCGAACTGCCTGAAGTGTTTTCCAGACCCTAGAAACTCCCCAAAACCGTTTTTAACCGAAAAGCATATCGAAATGTCCTAAAACGCGCATCTGAACATTTTCGTGCACAGGTGCCGTAGATGCGCACGAAAATCCGTCCGGAACCGTTTCGAGAGCCGAACTGCCTGAAGTGTTTTCCAGACCCTAGAAACTCCCCAAAACCGTTTTTAACCGAAAAGCATATCGAAATGTCCTAAAACGCGCATCTGAACATTTTCGTGCACAGGTGCCGTAGATGCGCACGAAAATCCGTCCGGAGCCGTTTCCAGCGCCGAACTGCCTGAAGTGTTTTTCAGACCCTAGAAACTCCCCAAAACCGTTTTTAACCGAAAAGCATCTCGAGATGTCCTAAAACGCGCATCTGAACATTTTCGTGCACAGGTGCAGTAGATGCGCACGAAAATCCGTCCGGAGCTGTTTCCAGCGCCGAACTGCCTGAAGTGTTTTTCAGACCCTAGAAACTCCCCAAAACCGTTTTTAACCGAAAAGCATATCGAAATGTCCTAAAACGCGCATCTGAACATTTTCGTGCACAGGTGCCGTAGATGCGCACGAAAATCCGTCCGGAGCCGTTTCGAGAGCCGAACTGCCTTAAGTGTTTTCCAGACCCTAGAAACTCCCCAAAACCGTTTTTAACCGAAAAGCATATCGAAATGTCCTAAAACGCGCATCTGAACATTTTCGTGCACAGGTGCCGTAGATGCGCACGAAAATCCGTCCGGAGCCGTTTCCAGCGCCGAACTGCCTGAAGTGTTTTTCAGACCCTAGAAACTCCCCAAAACCGTTTTTAACCGAAAAGCATCTCGAGATGTCCTAAAACGCGCATCTGAACATTTTCGTGCACAGGTGCAGTAGATGCGTACGAAAATCCGTCCGGAGCCGTTTCCAGCGCCGAACTGCCTGAAGTGTTTTTCAGACCCTAGAAACTCCCCAAATCCGTTTTTAACCGAAAAGCATCTCGAAATGTCCTAAAACGCGCATCTGAACATTTTCGTGCACAGGTGCCGTAGATGCGCACGAAAATATGCCCGGAGCCGTTTCGAGCACCGAACTGCCTGAAGTGTTTTCCATACCCTAGAAACTCCCCAAAACCGTTTTTAACCGAAGAGCATCTCGAAATGTCCTAAAACGCGCATCTGAACATTTTCGTGCACAGGTGCCGTAGATGCGCACGAAAATCCGTCCGGAGCCGTTTCGAGCACCGAATTGCCTGAAATGTTTTCCAGACCCTAGAAACTCCCCAAAACCGTTTTTAACCGAGAAGCATCTCGAAATGTCCTAAAACGCGCATCTGAACATTTTCGTGCACAGGTGCCGTCGATGCGCACGAAAACCCGTCCTGAGCCGTTTCGAGCACCGAACTGCCTGAAGCGTTTTCCAGACCCTAGAAACTCCCCAAAACCGTTTTTAACCGAGAAGCATCTCGAAATGTCCTAAAACGCGCATCTGAACATTTTCGTGCACAGGTGCCGTAGATGCGCACGAAAACCCGTCCGGAGCCGTTTCCTGCGCCGAACTGCCTGAAGCGTTTTCCAGACCCTAGAAACTCCCCAAAACCGTTTTTAACCGAAAAGCATCTCGAAATGTCCTAAAACGCGCATCTGAACATTTTCGTGCACAGGTGCCGTAGATGCGCACGAAAATCCGTCCGGAGCCGTTTCGAGCGCCGAACTGCCTGAAGTGTTTTCCAGACCCTAGAAACTCCCCAAAACCGTTTTTAACCGAGAAGCATCTCGAAATGTCCTAAAACGCGCATCTGAACATTTTCGTGCACAGGTGCCGTAGATGCGCACGAAAATCCGTCCGGAGCCGTTTCGAGCACCGAACTGCCTGAAGTGTTTTCCAGACCCTAGAAACTCCCCAAAACCGTTTTTAACCGAAAAGCATCTCGAAATGTCCTAAAACGCGCATCTGAACATTTTCGTGCACAGGTGCCGTAGATGCGCACGAAAATCCGTCCGGAGCCGTTTCGAGCACCGAACTGCCTGAAGTGTTTTCCAGACCCTAGAAACTCCCCAAAACCGTTTTTAACCGAAAAGCATCTCGAAATGTCCTAAAACGCGCATCTGAACATTTTCGTGCACAGGTGCCGTCGATGCGCACGAAAACCCGTCCGGAGCCGTTTCCAGCGCCGAACTGCCTGAAGTGTTTTCCAGACCCTAGAAACTCCCCAAAACCGTTTTTAACCGAAAAGCATCTCGAAATGTCCTAAAACGCGCATCTGAACATTTTCGTGCACAGGTGCCGTAGATGCGCA
Organism: Umbellularia californica; assembly: GCA_028538565.1. Lineage (NCBI taxonomy): Eukaryota > Viridiplantae > Streptophyta > Magnoliopsida > Laurales > Lauraceae > Umbellularia > Umbellularia californica. The sequence goes on along the minus strand of JAPQWN010000006.1, from coordinate 52,504,608 downwards.
CGAAAATCCGTCCGGAGCCGTTTCGAGCACCGAACTGCCTGAAGTGTTTTCCAGACCCTAGAAACTCCCCAAAACCGTTTTAACCGAAAAGCATCTCGAAATGTCCTAAAACGCGCATCTGAACATTTTCGTGCACAGGTGCCGTAGATGCGTACGAAAATCGATCCGGAGCCGTTTCCAGCGCCGAACTGCCTGAAGCGTTTTCCAGACCCTAGAAACTCCCCAAAACCGTTTTTAACCGAAAAGCATCTCGAAATGTCCTAAAACGCGCATCTGAACATTTTCGTGCACAGGTGCCGTAGATGCGCACGAAAATCGATCCGGAGCCGTTTCCAGCGCCGAACTGCCTGAAGCGTTTTCCAGACCCTAGAAACTCCCCAAAACCGTTTTTAACCGAAAAGCATCTCGAAATGTCCTAAAACGCGCATCTGAACATTTTCGTGCACAGGTGCCGTAGATGCGCACGAAAATCGATCCGGAGCCGTTTCCAGCGCCGAACTGCCTGAAGCGTTTTCCAGACCCTAGAAACTCCCCAAAACCGTTTTTAACCGAAAAGCATCTCGAAATGTCCTAAAACGCGCATCTGAACATTTTCGTGCACAGGTGCCGTAGATGCGCACGAAAATCCGTCCGGAGCCGTTTCGAGCACCGAACTGCCTGAAGTGTTTTCCATACCCTAGAAACTCCCCAAAACCGTTTTTAACCGAAAAGCATCTCGAAATGTCCTAAAACGCGCATCTGAACATTTTCGTGCACAGGTGCCGTAGATGCGCACGAAAATCCGTCCGGAGCCGTTTCGAGCACCGAACTGCCTGAAGTGTTTTCCAGACCCTAGAAACTCCCCAAAACCGTTTTTAACCGAAAAGCATCTCGAAATGTCCTAAAACGCGCATCTGAACATTTTCGTGCACAGGTGCCATAGATGCGCACGAAAATCCGTCCGGAGCCGTTTCGAGAGCCGAACTGCCTGAAGTGTTTTCCAGACCCTAGAAACTCCCCAAAACCGTTTTTAACCGAAAAGCATCTCGAAATGTCCTAAAACGCGCATCTGAACATTTTCGTGCACAGGTGCCGTAGATGCGCACGAAAATCCGTCCGGAGCCGTTTCGAGAGCCGAACTGCCTGAAGTGTTTTCCAGACCCTAGAAACTCCCCAAAACCGTTTTTAACCGAAAAGCATATCGAAATGTCCTAAAACGCGCATCTGAACATTTTCGTGCACAGGTGCCGTAGATGCGCACGAAAATCCGTCCGGAGCCGTTTCCAGCGCCGAACTGCCTGAAGTGTTTTTCAGACCCTAGAAACTCCCCAAAACCGTTTTTAACCGAAAAGCATCTCGAGATGTCCTAAAACGCGCATCTGAACATTTTCGTGCACAGGTGCCGTCGATGCGCACGAAAACCCGTCCTGAGCCGTTTCGAGCACCGAACTGCCTGAAGCGTTTTCCAGACCCTAGAAACTCCCCAAAACCGTTTTTAACCGAGAAGCATCTCGAAATGTCCTAAAACGCGCATCTGAACATTTTCGTGCACAGGTGCCGTAGATGCGCACGAAAACCCGTCCGGAGCCGTTTCCTGCGCCGAACTGCCTGAAGCGTTTTCCAGACCCTAGAAACTCCCCAAAACCGTTTTTAACCGAAAAGCATCTCGAAATGTCCTAAAACGCGCATCTGAACATTTTCGTGCACAGGTGCCGTAGATGCGCACGAAAATCCGTCCGGAGCCGTTTCGAGCACCGAACTGCCTGAAGTGTTTTCCAGACCCTAGAAACTCCCCAAAACCGTTTTTAACCGAAAAGCATCTCGAAATGTCCTAAAACGCGCATCTGAACATTTTCGTGCACAGGTGCCGTAGATGCGCACGAAAATCCGTCCGGAGCCGTTTCGAGCACCGAACTGCCTGAAGTGTTTTCCAGACCCTAGAAACTCCCCAAAACCGTTTTTAACCGAAAAGCATCTCGAAATGTCCTAAAACGCGCATCTGAACATTTTCGTGCACAGGTGCCGTAGATGCGCACGAAAATCCGTCCGGAGCCGTTTCGAGCACCGAACTGCCTGAAGTGTTTTCCAGACCCTAGAAACTCCCCAAAACCGTTTTTAACCGAAAAGCATCTCGAAATGTCCTAAAACGCGCATCTGAACATTTTCGTGCACAGGTGCCGTCGATGCGCACGAAAACCCGTCCGGAGCCGTTTCCAGCGCCGAACTGCCTGAAGTGTTTTCCAGACCCTAGAAACTCCCCAAAACCGTTTTTAACCGAAAAGCATCTCGAAATGTCCTAAAACGCGCATCTGAACATTTTCGTGCACAGGTGCCGTAGATGCGCACGAAAATCCGTCCGGAGCCGTTTCGAGCACCGAACTGCCTGAAGTGTTTTCCAGACCCTAGAAACTCCCCAAAACCGTTTTAACCGAAAAGCATCTCGAAATGTCCTAAAACGCGCATCTGAACATTTTCGTGCACAGGTGCCGTAGATGCGTACGAAAATCGATCCGGAGCCGTTTCCAGCGCCGAACTGCCTGAAGCGTTTTCCAGACCCTAGAAACTCCCCAAAACCGTTTTTAACCGAAAAGCATCTCGAAATGTCCTAAAACGCGCATCTGAACATTTTCGTGCACAGGTGCCGTAGATGCGCACGAAAATCGATCCGGAGCCGTTTCCAGCGCCGAACTGCCTGAAGCGTTTTCCAGACCCTAGAAACTCCCCAAAACCGTTTTTAACCGAAAAGCATCTCGAAATGTCCTAAAACGCGCATCTGAACATTTTCGTGCACAGGTGCCGTAGATGCGCACGAAAATCGATCCGGAGCCGTTTCCAGCGCCGAACTGCCTGAAGCGTTTTCCAGACCCTAGAAACTCCCCAAAACCGTTTTTAACCGAAAAGCATCTCGAAATGTCCTAAAACGCGCATCTGAACATTTTCGTGCACAGGTGCCGTAGATGCGCACGAAAATCCGTCCGGAGCCGTTTCGAGCACCGAACTGCCTGAAGTGTTTTCCATACCCTAGAAACTCCCCAAAACCGTTTTTAACCGAAAAGCATCTCGAAATGTCCTAAAACGCGCATCTGAACATTTTCGTGCACAGGTGCCGTAGATGCGCACGAAAATCCGTCCGGAGCCGTTTCGAGCACCGAACTGCCTGAAGTGTTTTCCAGACCCTAGAAACTCCCCAAAACCGTTTTTAACCGAAAAGCATCTCGAAATGTCCTAAAACGCGCATCTGAACATTTTCGTGCACAGGTGCCGTAGATGCGCACGAAAATCCGTCCGGAGCCGTTTCGAGAGCCGAACTGCCTGAAGTGTTTTCCAGACCCTAGAAACTCCCCAAAACCGTTTTTAACCGAAAAGCATCTCGAAATGTCCTAAAACGCGCATCTGAACATTTTCGTGCACAGGTGCCGTAGATGCGCACGAAAATCCGTCCGGAGCCGTTTCGAGAGCCGAACTGCCTGAAGTGTTTTCCAGACCCTAGAAACTCCCCAAAACCGTTTTTAACCGAAAAGCATATCGAAATGTCCTAAAACGCGCATCTGAACATTTTCGTGCACAGGTGCCGTAGATGCGCACGAAAATCCGTCCGGAGCCGTTTCCAGCGCCGAACTGCCTGAAGTGTTTTTCAGACCCTAGAAACTCCCCAAAACCGTTTTTAACCGAAAAGCATCTCGAGATGTCCTAAAACGCGCATCTGAACATTTTCGTGCACAGGTGCAGTAGATGCGCACGAAAATCCGTCCGGAGCTGTTTCCAGCGCCGAACTGCCTGAAGTGTTTTTCAGACCCTAGAAACTCCCCAAAACCGTTTTTAACCGAAAAGCATATCGAAATGTCCTAAAACGCGCATCTGAACATTTTCGTGCACAGGTGCCGTAGATGCGCACGAAAATCCGTCCGGAGCCGTTTCGAGAGCCGAACTGCCTGAAGTGTTTTCCAGACCCTAGAAACTCCCCAAAACCGTTTTTAACCGAAAAGCATATCGAAATGTCCTAAAACGCGCATCTGAACATTTTCGTGCACAGGTGCCGTAGATGCGCACGAAAATCCGTCCGGAGCCGTTTCCAGCGCCGAACTGCCTGAAGTGTTTTTCAGACCCTAGAAACTCCCCAAAACCGTTTTTAACCGAAAAGCATCTCGAGATGTCCTAAAACGCGCATCTGAACATTTTCGTGCACAGGTGCAGTAGATGCGCACGAAAATCCGTCCGGAGCCGTTTCCAGCGCCGAACTGCCTGAAGTGTTTTTCAGACCCTAGAAACTCCCCAAAACCGTTTTTAACCGAAAAGCATCTCGAAATGTCCTAAAACGCGCATCTGAACATTTTCGTGCACAGGTGCCGTAGATGCGCACGAAAATATGCCCGGAGCCGTTTCGAGCACCGAACTGCCTGAAGTGTTTTCCATACCCTAGAAACTCCCCAAAACCGTTTTTAACCGAAGAGCATCTCGAAATGTCCTAAAACGCGCATCTGAACATTTTCGTGCACAGGTGCCGTAGATGCGCACGAAAATCCGTCCGGAGCCGTTTCGAGCACCGAATTGCCTGAAGTGTTTTCCAGACCCTAGAAACTCCCCAAAACCGTTTTTAACCGAGAAGCATCTCGAAATGTCCTAAAACGCGCATCTGAACATTTTCGTGCACAGGTGCCGTCGATGCGCACGAAAACCCGTCCTGAGCCGTTTCGAGCACCGAACTGCCTGAAGCGTTTTCCAGACCCTAGAAACTCCCCAAAACCGTTTTTAACCGAGAAGCATCTCGAAATGTCCTAAAACGCGCATCTGAACATTTTCGTGCACAGGTGCCGTAGATGCGCACGAAAACCCGTCCGGAGCCGTTTCCTGCGCCGAACTGCCTGAAGCGTTTTCCAGACCCTAGAAACTCCCCAAAACCGTTTTTAACCGAAAAGCATCTCGAAATGTCCTAAAACGCGCATCTGAACATTTTCGTGCACAGGTGCCGTAGATGCGCACGAAAATCCGTCCGGAGCCGTTTCGAGCGCCGAACTGCCTGAAGTGTTTTCCAGACCCTAGAAACTCCCCAAAACCGTTTTTAACCGAGAAGCATCTCGAAATGTCCTAAAACGCGCATCTGAACATTTTCGTGCACAGGTGCCGTAGATGCGCACGAAAATCCGTCCGGAGCCGTTTCGAGCACCGAACTGCCTGAAGTGTTTTCCAGACCCTAGAAACTCCCCAAAACCGTTTTTAACCGAAAAGCATCTCGAAATGTCCTAAAACGCGCATCTGAACATTTTCGTGCACAGGTGCCGTAGATGCGCACGAAAATCCGTCCGGAGCCGTTTCGAGAGCCGAACTGCCTAAAGTGTTTTCCAGACCCTAGAAACTCCCCAAAACCGTTTTTAACCGAGAAGCATCTCGAAATGTCCTAAAACGCGCATCTGAACATTTTCGTGCACAGGTGCCGTAGATGCGCACGAAAATCCGTCCGGAGCCGTTTCGAGCACCGAACTGCCTGAAGTGTTTTCCAGACCCTAGAAACTCCCCAAAACCGTTTTTAACCGAAAAGCATCTCGAAATGTCCTAAAACGCGCATCTGAACATTTTCGTGCACAGGTGCCGTAGATGCGCACGAAAATCCGTCCGGAGCCGTTTCGAGCACCGAACTGCCTGAAGTGTTTTCCAGACCCTAGAAACTCCCCAAAACCGTTTTTAACCGAAAAGCATCTCGAAATGTCCTAAAACGCGCATCTGAACATTTTCGTGCACAGGTGCCGTCGATGCGCACGAAAACCCGTCCGGAGCCGTTTCCAGCGCCGAACTGCCTGAAGTGTTTTCCAGACCCTAGAAACTCCCCAAAACCGTTTTTAACCGAAAAGCATCTCGAAATGTCCTAAAACGCGCATCTGAACATTTTCGTGCACAGGTGCCGTAGATGCGCACGAAAATCCGTCCGGAGCCGTTTCGAGCACCGAACTGCCTGAAGTGTTTTCCAGACCCTAGAAACTCCCCAAAACCGTTTTAACCGAAAAGCATCTCGAAATGTCCTAAAACGCGCATCTGAACATTTTCGTGCACAGGTGCCGTAGATGCGCACGAAAATCGATCCGGAGCCGTTTCCAGCGCCGAACTGCCTGAAGCGTTTTCCAGACCCTAGAAACTCCCCAAAACCGTTTTTAACCGAAAAGCATCTCGAAATGTCCTAAAACGCGCATCTGAACATTTTCGTGCACAGGTGCCGTAGATGCGCACGAAAATCGATCCGGAGCCGTTTCCAGCGCCGAACTGCCTGAAGCGTTTTCCAGACCCTAGAAACTCCCCAAAACCGTTTTTAACCGAAAAGCATCTCGAAATGTCCTAAAACGCGCATCTGAACATTTTCGTGCACAGGTGCAGTAGATGCGCACGAAAATCCGTCCGGAGCCGTTTCGAGCACCGAACTGCCTGAAGTGTTTTCCATACCCTAGAAACTCCTCAAAACCGTTTTTAACCGAAAAGCATCTCGAAATGTCCTAAAACGCGCATCTGAACATTTTCGTGCACAGGTGCCGTAGATGCGCACGAAAATCCGTCCGGAGCCGTTTCGAGCACCGAACTGCCTGAAGTGTTTTCCAGACCCTAGAAACTCCCCAAAACCGTTTTTAACCGAGAAGCATCTCGAAATGTCCTAAAACGCGCATCTGAACATTTTCGTGCACAGGTGCCGTCGATGCGCACGAAAACCCGTCCGGAGCCGTTTCGAGCACCGAACTGCCTGAAGCGTTTTCCAGACCCTAGAAACTCCCCAAAACCGTTTTTAACCGAGAAGCATCTCGAAATGTCCTAAAACGCGCATCTGAACATTTTCGTGCACAGGTGCCGTAGATGCGCACGAAAACCCGTCCGGAGCCGTTTCCTGCGCCGAACTGCCTGAAGCGTTTTCCAGACCCTAGAAACTCCCCAAAACCGTTTTTAACCGAAAAGCATCTCGAAATGTCCTAAAACGCGCATCTGAACATTTTCGTGCACAGGTGCCGTAGATGCGCACGAAAATCCGTCCGGAGCCGTTTCGAGCACCGAACTGCCTGAAGTGTTTTCCAGACCCTAGAAACTCCCCAAAACCGTTTTTAACCGAAAAGCATCTCGAAATGTCCTAAAACGCGCATCTGAACATTTTCGTGCACAGGTGCCGTAGATGCGCACGAAAATCCGTCCGGAGCCGTTTCGAGCACCGAACTGCCTGAAGTGTTTTCCAGACCCTAGAAACTCCCCAAAACCGTTTTTAACCGAAAAGCATCTCGAAATGTCCTAAAACGCGCATCTGAACATTTTCGTGCACAGGTGCCGTAGATGCGCACGAAAATCCGTCCGAAGCCGTTTCGAGCACCGAACTGCCTGAAGTGTTTTCCAGACCCTAGAAACTCCCCAAAACCGTTTTTAACCGAAAAGCATCTCGAAATGTCCTAAAACGCGCATCTGAACATTTTCGTGCACAGGTGCCGTCGATGCGCACGAAAACCCGTCCGGAGCCGTTTCCAGCGCCGAACTGCCTGAAGTGTTTTCCAGACCCTAGAAACTCCCCAAAACCGTTTTTAACCGAAAAGCATCTCGAAATGTCCTAAAACGCGCATCTGAACATTTTCGTGCACAGGTGCCGTAGATGCGCACGAAAATCCGTCCGGAGCCGTTTCGAGCACCGAACTGCCTGAAGTGTTTTCCAGACCCTAGAAACTCCCCAAAACCGTTTTTAACCGATAAGCATCTCGAAATGTCCTAAAACGCGCATCTGAACATTTTCGTGCACAGGTGCCGTAGATGCGCACGAAAATCCGTCCGGAGCCGTTTCGAGCACCGAACTGCCTGAAGTGTTTTCCAGACCCTAGAAACTCCCCAAAACCGTTTTTAACCGAAAAGCATCTCGAAATGTCCTAAAACGCGCATCTGAACATTTTCGTGCACAGGTGCCGTAGATGCGCACGAAAATCCGTCCGGAGCCGTTTCGAGAGCCGAACTGCCTGAAGTGTTTTCCAGACCCTAGAAACTCCCCAAAACCGTTTTTAACCGAAAAGCATCTCGAAATGTCCTAAAACGCGCATCTGAACATTTTCGTGCACAGGTGCCGTAGATGCGCACGAAAATCCGTCCGGAGCCGTTTCGAGAGCCGAACTGCCTGAAGTGTTTTCCAGACCCTAGAAACTCCCCAAAACCGTTTTTAACCGAAAAGCATCTCGAAATGTCCTAAAACGCGCATCTGAACATTTTCGTGCGCAGGTGCCGTAGATGCGCACGAAAATCCGTCCGGAGCCGTTTCGAGAGCCGAACTGCCTGAAGTGTTTTCCAGACCCTAGAAACTCCCCAAAACCGTTTTTAACCGAAAAGCATATTGAAATGTCCTAAAACGCGCATCTGAACATTTTCGTGCACAGGTGCCGTAGATGCGCACGAAAATCCGTCCGGAGCCGTTTCCAGCGCCGAACTGCCTGAAGTGTTTTTCAGACCCTAGAAACTCCCCAAAACCGTTTTTAACCGAAAAGCATCTCGAAATGTCCTAAAACGCGCATCTGAACATTTTCGTGCACAGGTGCCGTCGATGCGCACGAAAACCCGTCCGGAGCCGTTTCCAGCGCCGAACTGCCTGAAGTGTTTTCCAGACCCTAGAAACTCCCCAAAACCGTTTTTAACCGAAAAGCATCTCGAAATGTCCTAAAACGCGCATCTGAACATTTTCGTGCACAGGTACCGTAGATGCGCACGAAAATCCGTCCGGAGCCGTTTCGAGCACCGAACTGCCTGAAGTGTTTTCCAGACCCTAGAAACTCCCCAAAACCGTTTTCAACCGATAAGCATCTCGAAATGTCCTAAAACGCGCATCTGAACATTTTCGTGCACAGGTGCCGTAGATGCGCACGAAAATCCGTCCGGAGCCGTTTCGAGCACCGAACTGCCTGAAGTGTTTTCCAGACCCTAGAAACTCCCCAAAACCGTTTTTAACCGAAAAGCATCTCGAAATGTCCTAAAACGCGCATCTGAACATTTTCGTGCACAGGTGCCGTAGATGCGCACGAAAATCCGTCCGGAGCCGTTTCGAGAGCCGAACTGCCTGAAGTGTTTTCCAGACCCTAGAGACTCCCCAAAACCGTTTTTAACCGAAAAGCATCTCGAAATGTCCTAAAACGCGCATCTGAACATTTTCGTGCACAGGTGCCGTAGATGCGCACGAAAATCCGTCCGGAGCCGTTTCGAGAGCCGAACTGCCTGAAGTGTTTTCCAGACCCTAGAAACTCCCCAAAACCGTTTTTAACCGAAAAGCATATCGAAATGTCCTAAAACGCGCATCTGAACATTTTCGTGCACAGGTGCCGTAGATGCGCACGAAAATCCGTCCGGAGCCGTTTCCAGCGCCGAACTGCCTGAAGTGTTTTTCAGACCCTAGAAACTCCCCAAAACCGTTTTTAACCGAAAAGCATCTCGAGATGTCCTAAAACGCGCATCTGAACATTTTCGTGCACAGGTGCAGTAGATGCGCACGAAAATCCGTCCGGAGCTGTTTCCAGCGCCGAACTGCCTGAAGTGTTTTTCAGACCCTAGAAACTCCCCAAAACCGTTTTTAACCGAAAAGCATCTCGAAATGTCCTAAAACGCGCATCTGAACATTTTCGTGCACAGGTGCCGTAGATGCGCACGAAAATCCGTCCGGAGCCGTTTCGAGCACCGAACTGCCTGAAGTGTTTTCCAGACCCTAGAAACTCCCCAAAACCGTTTTTAACCGAAAAGCATCTCGAAATGTCCTAAAACGCGCATCTGAACATTTTCGTGCACAGGTGCCGTAGATGCGCACGAAAATCCGTCCGGAGCCGTTTCGAGCACCGAACTGCCTGAAGTGTTTTCCAGACCCTAGAAACTCCCCAAAACCGTTTTTAACCGAAAAGCATCTCGAAATGTCCTAAAACGCGCATCTGAACATTTTCGTGCACAGGTGCCGTAGATGCGCACGAAAATCCGTCCGGAGCCGTTTCGAGAGCCGAACTGCCTAAAGTGTTTTCCAGACCCTAGAAACTCCCCAAAACCGTTTTTAACCGAAAAGCATCTCGAAATGTCCTAAAACGCGCATCTGAACATTTTCGTGCACAGGTGCCGTAGATGCGCACGAAAATCCGTCCGGAGCCGTTTCGAGAGCCGAACTGCCTGAAGTGTTTTCCAGACCCTAGAAACTCCCCAAAACCGTTTTTAACCGAAAAGCATCTCGAGATGTCCTAAAACGCGCATCTGAACATTTTCGTGCACAGGTGCAGTAGATGCGCACGAAAATCCGTCCGGAGCCGTTTCCAGCGCCGAACTGCCTGAAGTGTTTTTCAGACCCTAGAAACTCCCCAAAACCGTTTTTAACCGAAAAGCATCTCGAAATGTCCTAAAACGCGCATCTGAACATTTTCGTGCACAGATGCCGTAGATGCGCACGAAAATATGCCCGGAGCCGTTTCGAGCACCGAACTGCCTGAGGTGTTTTCCATACCCTAGAAACTCCCCAAAACCGTTTTTAACCGAAAAGCATCTCGAAATGTCCTAAAACGCGCATCTGAACATTTTCGTGCACAGGTGCCGTAGATGCGCACGAAAATCCGTCCGGAGCCGTTTCGAGCACCGAACTGCCTGAAGTGTTTTCCAGACCCTAGAAACTCCCCAAAACCGTTTTTAACCGAAAAGCATCTCGAAATGTCCTAAAACGCGCATCTGAACATTTTCGTGCACAGGTGCCGTCGATGCGCACGAAAACCCGTCCGGAGCCGTTTCCAGCGCCGAACTGCCTGAAGTGTTTTCCAGACCCTAGAAACTCCCCAAAACCGTTTTTAACCGAAAAGCATCTCGAAATGTCCTAAAACGCGCATCTGAACATTTTCGTGCACAGGTGCCGTAGATGCGCACGAAAATCCGTCCGGAGCCGTTTCGAGCACCGAACTGCCTGAAGTGTTTTCCAGACCCTAGAAACTCCCCAAAACCGTTTTTAACCGATAAGCATCTCGAAATGTCCTAAAACGCGCATCTGAACATTTTCGTGCACAGGTGCCGTAGATGCGCACGAAAATCCGTCCGGAGCCGTTTCGAGCATCGAACTGCCTGAAGTGTTTTCCAGACCCTAGAAACTCCCCAAAACCGTTTTTAACCGAAAAGCATCTCGAAATGTCCTAAAACGCGCATCTGAACATTTTCGTGCACAGGTGCCGTAGATGCGCACGAAAATCCGTCCGGAGCCGTTTCGAGAGCCGAACTGCCTGAAGTGTTTTCCAGACCCTAGAAACTCCCCAAAACCGTTTTTAACCGAAAAGCATCTCGAAATGTCCTAAAACGCGCATCTGAACATTTTCGTGCACAGGTGCCGTAGATGCGCACGAAAATCCGTCCGGAGCCGTTTCGAGAGCCGAACTGCCTGAAGTGTTTTCCAGACCCTAGAAACTCCCCAAAACCGTTTTTAACCGAAAAGCATATTGAAATGTCCTAAAACGCGCATCTGAACATTTTCGTGCACAGGTGCCGTAGATGCGCACGAAAATCCGTCCGGAGCCGTTTCCAGCGCCGAACTGCCTGAAGTGTTTTTCAGACCCTAGAAACTCCCCAAAACCGTTTTTAACCGAAAAGCATCTCGAAATGTCCTAAAACGCGCATCTGAACATTTTCGTGCACAGGTGCCGTCGATGCGCACGAAAACCCGTCCGGAGCCGTTTCCAGCGCCGAACTGCCTGAAGTGTTTTCCAGACCCTAGAAACTCCCCAAAACCGTTTTTAACCGAAAAGCATCTCGAAATGTCCTAAAACGCGCATCTGAACATTTTCGTGCACAGGTACCGTAGATGCGCACGAAAATCCGTCCGGAGCCGTTTCGAGCACCGAACTGCCTGAAGTGTTTTCCAGACCCTAGAAACTCCCCAAAACCGTTTTCAACCGATAAGCATCTCGAAATGTCCTAAAACGCGCATCTGAACATTTTCGTGCACAGGTGCCGTAGATGCGCACGAAAATCCGTCCGGAGCCGTTTCGAGCACCGAACTGCCTGAAGTGTTTTCCAGACCCTAGAAACTCCCCAAAACCGTTTTTAACCGAAAAGCATCTCGAAATGTCCTAAAACGCGCATCTGAACATTTTCGTGCACAGGTGCCGTAGATGCGCACGAAAATCCGTCCGGAGCCGTTTCGAGAGCCGAACTGCCTGAAGTGTTTTCCAGACCCTAGAAACTCCCCAAAACCGTTTTTAACCGAAAAGCATCTCGAAATGTCCTAAAACGCGCATCTGAACATTTTCGTGCACAGGTGCCGTAGATGCGCACGAAAATCCGTCCGGAGCCGTTTCGAGAGCCGAACTGCCTGAAGTGTTTTCCAGACCCTAGAAACTCCCCAAAACCGTTTTTAACCGAAAAGCATATCGAAATGTCCTAAAACGCGCATCTGAACATTTTCGTGCACAGGTGCCGTAGATGCGCACGAAAATCCGTCCGGAGCCGTTTCCAGCGCCGAACTGCCTGAAGTGTTTTTCAGACCCTAGAAACTCCCCAAAACCGTTTTTAACCGAAAAGCATCTCGAGATGTCCTAAAACGCGCATCTGAACATTTTCGTGCACAGGTGCAGTAGATGCGCACGAAAATCCGTCCGGAGCTGTTTCCAGCGCCGAACTGCCTGAAGTGTTTTTCAGACCCTAGAAACTCCCCAAAACCGTTTTTAACCGAAAAGCATCTCGAAATGTCCTAAAACGCGCATCTGAACATTTTCGTGCACAGGTGCCGTAGATGCGCACGAAAATCGATCCGGAGCCGTTTCCAGCGCCGAACTGCCTGAAGCGTTTTCCAGACCCTAGAAACTCCCCAAAACCGTTTTTAACCGAGAAGCATCTCGAAATGTCCTAAAACGCGCATCTGAACATTTTCGTGCACAGGTGCCGTAGATGCGCACGAAAATCCGTCCGGAGCCGTTTCGAGCACCGAACTGCCTGAAGTGTTTTCCAGACCCTAGAAACTCCCCAAAACCGTTTTTAACCGAGAAGCATCTCGAAATGTCCTAAAACGCGCATCTGAACATTTTCGTGCACAGGTGCCGTCGATGCGCACGAAAACCCGTCCGGAGCCGTTTCGAGCACCGAACTGCCTGAAGCGTTTTCCAGACCCTAGAAACTCCCCAAAACCGTTTTTAACCGAGAAGCATCTCGAAATGTCCTAAAACGCGCATCTGAACATTTTCGTGCACAGGTGCCGTAGATGCGCACGAAAACCCGTCCGGAGCCGTTTCCTGCGCCGAACTGCCTGAAGCGTTTTCCAGACCCTAGAAACTCCCCAAAACCGTTTTTAACCGAAAAGCATCTCGAAATGTCCTAAAACGCGCATCTGAACATTTTCGTGCACAGGTGCCGTAGATGCGCACGAAAATCCGTCCGGAGCCGTTTCGAGCGCCGAACTGCCTGAAGTGTTTTCCAGACCCTAGAAACTCCCCAAAACCGTTTTTAACCGAGAAGCATCTCGAAATGTCCTAAAACGCGCATCTGAACATTTTCGTGCACAGGTGCCGTAGATGCGCACGAAAATCCGTCCGGAGCCGTTTCGAGCACCGAACTGCCTGAAGTGTTTTCCAGACCCTAGAAACTCCCCAAAACCGTTTTTAACCGAAAAGCATCTCGAAATGTCCTAAAACGCGCATCTGAACATTTTCGTGCACAGGTGCCGTAGATGCGCACGAAAATCCGTCCGGAGCCGTTTCGAGCGCCGAACTGCCTGAAGTGTTTTCCAGACCCTAGAAACTCCCCAAAACCGTTTTTAACCGAGAAGCATCTCGAAATGTCCTAAAACGCGCATCTGAACATTTTCGTGCACAGGTGCCGTCGATGCGCACGAAAACCCGTCCGGAGCCGTTTCGAGCACCGAACTGCCTGAAGCGTTTTCCAGACCCTAGAAACTCCCCAAAACCGTTTTTAACCGAGAAGCATCTCGAAATGTCCTAAAACGCGCATCTGAACATTTTCGTGCACAGGTGCCGTAGATGCGCACGAAAACCCGTCCGGAGCCGTTTCCTGCGCCGAACTGCCTGAAGCGTTTTCCAGACCCTAGAAACTCCCCAAAACCGTTTTTAACCGAAAAGCATCTCGAAATGTCCTAAAACGCGCATCTGAACATTTTCGTGCACAGGTGCCGTAGATGCGCACGAAAATCCGTCCGGAGCCGTTTCGAGCGCCGAACTGCCTGAAGTGTTTTCCAGACCCTAGAAACTCCCCAAAACCGTTTTTAACCGAGAAGCATCTCGAAATGTCCTAAAACGCGCATCTGAACATTTTCGTGCACAGGTGCCGTAGATGCGCACGAAAATCCGTCCGGAGCCGTTTCGAGCACCGAACTGCCTGAAGTGTTTTCCAGACCCTAGAAACTCCCCAAAACCGTTTTTAACCGAAAAGCATCTCGAAATGTCCTAAAACGCGCATCTGAACATTTTCGTGCACAGGTGCCGTAGATGCGCACGAAAATCCGTCCGGAGCCGTTTCGAGCGCCGAACTGCCTGAAGTGTTTTCCAGACCCTAGAAACTCCCCAAAACCGTTTTTAACCGAGAAGCATCTCGAAATGTCCTAAAACGCGCATCTGAACATTTTCGTGCACAGGTGCCGTAGATGCGCACGAAAATCCGTCCGGAGCCGTTTCGAGCACCGAACTGCCTGAAGTGTTTTCCAGACCCTAGAAACTCCCCAAAACCGTTTTTAACCGAAAAGCATCTCGAAATGTCCTAAAACGCGCATCTGAACATTTTCGTGCACAGGTGCCGTCGATGCGCACGAAAACCCGTCCGGAGCCGTTTCCAGCGCCGAACTGCCTGAAGTGTTTTCCAGACCCTAGAAACTCCCCAAAACCGTTTTTAACCGAAAAGCATCTCGAAATGTCCTAAAACGCGCATCTGAACATTTTCGTGCACAGGTGCCGTAGATGCGCACGAAAATCCGTCCGGAGCCGTTTCGAGCACCGAACTGCCTGAAGTGTTTTCCAGACCCTAGAAACTCCCCAAAACCGTTTTTAACCGATAAGCATCTCGAAATGTCCTAAAACGCGCATCTGAACATTTTCGTGCACAGGTGCCGTAGATGCGCACGAAAATCCGTCCGGAGCCGTTTCGAGCATCGAACTGCCTGAAGTGTTTTCCAGACCCTAGAAACTCCCCAAAACCGTTTTTAACCGAAAAGCATCTCGAAATGTCCTAAAACGCGCATCTGAACATTTTCGTGCACAGGTGCCGTAGATGCGCACGAAAATCCGTCCGGAGCCGTTTCGAGAGCCGAACTGCCTGAAGTGTTTTCCAGACCCTAGAAACTCCCCAAAACCGTTTTTAACCGAAAAGCATCTCGAAATGTCCTAAAACGCGCATCTGAACATTTTCGTGCACAGGTGCCGTAGATGCGCACGAAAATCCGTCCGGAGCCGTTTCGAGAGCCGAACTGCCTGAAGTGTTTTCCAGACCCTAGAAACTCCCCAAAACCGTTTTTAACCGAAAAGCATATCGAAATGTCCTAAAACGCGCATCTAAACATTTTCGTGCACAGGTGCCGTAAATGCGCACGAAAATCCGTCCGGAGCCGTTTCCAGCGCCGAACTGCCTGAAGTGTTTTTCAGACCCTAGAAACTCCCCAAAACCGTTTTTAACCGAAAAGCATCTCGAAATGTCCTAAAACGCGCATCTGAACATTTTCGTGCACAGGTGCCGTAGATGCGCACGAAAATATGCCCGGAGCCGTTTCGAGCACCGAACTGCCTGAAGTGTTTTCCATACCCTAGAAACTCCCCAAAACCGTTTTTAACCGAAGAGCATCTCGAAATGTCCTAAAACGCGCATCTGAACATTTTCGTGCACAGGTGCCGTAGATGCGCACGAAAATCCGTCCGGAGCCGTTTCGAGCACCGAATTGCCTGAAGTGTTTTCCAGACCCTAGAAACTCCCCAAAACCGTTTTTAACCGAGAAGCATCTCGAAATGTCCTAAAACGCGCATCTGAACATTTTCGTGCACAGGTGCCGTCGATGCGCACGAAAACCCGTCCTGAGCCGTTTCGAGCACCGAACTGCCTGAAGCGTTTTCCAGACCCTAGAAACTCCCCAAAACCGTTTTTAACCGAGAAGCATCTCGAAATGTCCTAAAACGCGCATCTGAACATTTTCGTGCACAGGTGCCGTAGATGCGCACGAAAACCCGTCCGGAGCCGTTTCCTGCGCCGAACTGCCTGAAGCGTTTTCCAGACCCTAGAAACTCCCCAAAACCGTTTTTAACCGAAAAGCATCTCGAAATGTCCTAAAACGCGCATCTGAACATTTTCGTGCACAGGTGCCGTAGATGCGCACGAAAATCCGTCCGGAGCCGTTTCCTGCGCCGAACTGCCTGAAGTGTTTTCCAGACCCTAGAAACTCCCCAAAACCGTTTTTAACCGAGAAGCATCTCGAAATGTCCTAAAACGCGCATCTGAACATTTTCGTGCACAGGTGCCGTAGATGAGCACGAAAATCCGTCCGGAGCCGTTTCGAGCACCGAACTGCCTGAAGTGTTTTCCAGACCCTAGAAACTCCCCAAAACCGTTTTTAACCGAAAAGCATCTCGAAATGTCCTAAAACGCGCATCTGAACATTTTCGTGCACAGGTGCCGTAGATGCGCACGAAAATCCGTCCGGAGCCGTTTCGAGCACCGAACTGCCTGAAGTGTTTTCCAGACCCTAGAAACTCCCCAAAACCGTTTTTAACCGAAAAGCATCTCGAAATGTCCTAAAACGCGCATCTGAACATTTTCGTGCACAGGTGCCGTCGATGCGCACGAAAACCCGTCCGGAGCCGTTTCCAGCGCCGAACTGCCTGAAGTGTTTTCCAGACCCTAGAAACTCCCCAAAACCGTTTTTAACCGAAAAGCATCTCGAAATGTCCTAAAACGCGCATCTGAACATTTTCGTGCACAGGTGCCGTAGATGCGCACGAAAATCCGTCCGGAGCCGTTTCGAGCACCGAACTGCCTGAAGTGTTTTCCAGACCCTAGAAACTCCCCAAAACCGTTTTTAACCGAAAAGCATCTCGAAATGTCCTAAAACGCGCATCTGAACATTTTCGTGCACAGGTGCCGTCGATGCGCACGAAAACCCGTCCGGAGCCGTTTCCAGCGCCGAACTGCCTGAAGTGTTTTCCAGACCCTAGAAACTCCCCAAAACCGTTTTTAACCGAAAAGCATCTCGAAATGTCCTAAAACGCGCATCTGAACATTTTCGTGCACAGGTGCCGTAGATGCGCACGAAAATCGATCCGGAGCCGTTTCCAGCGCCGAACTGCCTGAAGCGTTTTCCAGACCCTAGAAACTCCCCAAAACCGTTTTTAACCGAAAAGCATCTCGAAATGTCCTAAAACGCGCATCTGAACATTTTCGTGCACAGGTGCCGTAGATGCGCACGAAAATCGATCCGGAGCCGTTTCCAGCGCCGAACTGCCTGAAGCGTTTTCCAGACCCTAGAAACTCCCCAAAACCGTTTTTAACCGAGAAGCATCTCGAAATGTCCTAAAACGCGCATCTGAACATTTTCGTGCACAGGTGCCGTAGATGCGCACGAAAATCCGCCCGGAGCCGTTTCGAGCACCGAACTGCCTGAAGTGTTTTCCATACCCTAGAAACTCCCCAAAACCGTTTTTAACCGAAAAGCATCTCGAAATGTCCTAAAACGCGCATCTGAACATTTTCGTGCACAGGTGCCGTAGATGCGCACGAAAATCCGTCCGGAGCCGTTTCGAGCACCGAACTGCCTGAAGTGTTTTCCAGACCCTAGAAACTCCCCAAAACCGTTTTTAACCGAGAAGCATCTCGAAATGTCCTAAAACGCGCATCTGAACATTTTCGTGCACAGGTGCCGTCGATGCGCACGAAAACCCGTCCGGAGCCGTTTCGAGCACCGAACTGCCTGAAGCGTTTTCCAGACCCTAGAAACTCCCCAAAACCGTTTTTAACCGAGAAGCATCTCGAAATGTCCTAAAACGCGCATCTGAACATTTTCGTGCACAGGTGCCGTAGATGCGCACGAAAATCCGTCCGGAGCCGTTTCGAGAGCCGAACTGCCTAAAGTGTTTTCCAGACCCTAGAAACTCCCCAAAACCGTTTTTAACCGAAAAGCATCTCGAAATGTCCTAAAACGCGCATCTGAACATTTTCGTGCACAGGTGCCGTAGATGCGCACGAAAATCCGTCCGGAGCCGTTTCGAGAGCCGAACTGCCTGAAGTGTTTTCCAGACCCTAGAAACTCCCCAAAACCGTTTTTAACCGAAAAGCATCTCGAGATGTCCTAAAACGCGCATCTGAACATTTTCGTGCACAGGTGCAGTAGATGCGCACGAAAATCCGTCCGGAGCCGTTTCCAGCGCCGAACTGCCTGAAGTGTTTTTCAGACCCTAGAAACTCCCCAAAACCGTTTTTAACCGAAAAGCATCTCGAAATGTCCTAAAACGCGCATCTGAACATTTTCGTGCACAGATGCCGTAGATGCGCACGAAAATATGCCCGGAGCCGTTTCGAGCACCGAACTGCCTGAGGTGTTTTCCATACCCTAGAAACTCCCCAAAACCGTTTTTAACCGAAAAGCATCTCGAAATGTCCTAAAACGCGCATCTGAACATTTTCGTGCACAGGTGCCGTAGATGCGCACGAAAATCCGTCCGGAGCCGTTTCGAGCACCGAACTGCCTGAAGTGTTTTCCAGACCCTAGAAACTCCCCAAAACCGTTTTTAACCGAAAAGCATCTCGAAATGTCCTAAAACGCGCATCTGAACATTTTCGTGCACAGGTGCCGTAGATGCGCACGAAAATCCGTCCGGAGCCGTTTCGAGCACCGAACTGCCTGAAGTGTTTTCCAGACCCTAGAAACTCCCCAAAACCGTTTTTAACCGATAAGCATCTCGAAATGTCCTAAAACGCGCATCTGAACATTTTCGTGCACAGGTGCCGTAGATGCGCACGAAAATCCGTCCGGAGCCGTTTCGAGCACCGAACTGCCTGAAGTGTTTTCCAGACCCTAGAAACTCCCCAAAACCGTTTTTAACCGAAAAGCATCTCGAAATGTCCTAAAACGCGCATCTGAACATTTTCGTGCACAGGTGCCGTAGATGCGCACGAAAATCCGTCCGGAGCCGTTTCGAGAGCCGAACTGCCTGAAGTGTTTTCCAGACCCTAGAAACTCCCCAAAACCGTTTTTAACCGAAAAGCATCTCGAAATGTCCTAAAACGCGCATCTGAACATTTTCGTGCACAGGTGCCGTAGATGCGCACGAAAATCCGTCCGGAGCCGTTTCGAGAGCCGAACTGCCTGAAGTGTTTTCCAGACCCTAGAAACTCCCCAAAACCGTTTTTAACCGAAAAGCATCTCGAAATGTCCTAAAACGCGCATCTGAACATTTTCGTGCACAGGTGCCGTAGATGCGCACGAAAATCCGTCCGGAGCCGTTTCGAGAGCCGAACTGCCTGAAGTGTTTTCCAGACCCTAGAAACTCCCCAAAACCGTTTTTAACCGAAAAGCATATTGAAATGTCCTAAAACGCGCATCTGAACATTTTCGTGCACAGGTGCCGTAGATGCGCACGAAAATCCGTCCGGAGCCGTTTCCAGCGCCGAACTGCCTGAAGTGTTTTTCAGACCCTAGAAACTCCCCAAAACCGTTTTTAACCGAAAAGCATCTCGAAATGTCCTAAAACGCGCATCTGAACATTTTCGTGCACAGGTGCCGTCGATGCGCACGAAAACCCGTCCGGAGCCGTTTCCAGCGCCGAACTGCCTGAAGTGTTTTCCAGACCCTAGAAACTCCCCAAAACCGTTTTTAACCGAAAAGCATCTCGAAATGTCCTAAAACGCGCATCTGAACATTTTCGTGCACAGGTACCGTAGATGCGCACGAAAATCCGTCCGGAGCCGTTTCGAGCACCGAACTGCCTGAAGTGTTTTCCAGACCCTAGAAACTCCCCAAAACCGTTTTCAACCGATAAGCATCTCGAAATGTCCTAAAACGCGCATCTGAACATTTTCGTGCACAGGTGCCGTAGATGCGCACGAAAATCCGTCCGGAGCCGTTTCGAGCACCGAACTGCCTGAAGTGTTTTCCAGACCCTAGAAACTCCCCAAAACCGTTTTTAACCGAAAAGCATCTCGAAATGTCCTAAAACGCGCATCTGAACATTTTCGTGCACAGGTGCCGTAGATGCGCACGAAAATCCGTCCGGAGCCGTTTCGAGCACCGAACTGCCTGAAGTGTTTTCCAGACCCTAGAGACTCCCCAAAACCGTTTTCAACCGAAAAGCATCTCGAAATGTCCTAAAACGCGCATCTGAACATTTTCGTGCACAGGTGCCGTAGATGACCACGAAAATCCGTCCGGAGCCGTTTCGAGAGCCGAACTGCCTGAAGTGTTTTCCAGACCCTAGAAACTCCCCAAAACCGTTTTTAACCGAAAAGCATATCGAAATGTCCTAAAACGCGCATCTGAACATTTTCGTGCACAGGTGCCGTAGATGCGCACGAAAATCCGTCCGGAGCCGTTTCCAGCGCCGAACTGCCTGAAGTGTTTTTCAGACCCTAGAAACTCCCCAAAACCGTTTTTAACCGAAAAGCATCTCGAGATGTCCTAAAACGCGCATCTGAACATTTTCGTGCACAGGTGCAGTAGATGCGCACGAAAATCCGTCCGGAGCTGTTTCCAGCGCCGAACTGCCTGAAGTGTTTTTCAGACCCTAGAAACTCCCCAAAACCGTTTTTAACCGAAAAGCATCTCGAAATGTCCTAAAACGCGCATCTGAACATTTTCGTGCACAGGTGCCGTAGATGCGCACGAAAATCCGTCCGGAGCCGTTTCGAGCACCGAACTGCCTGAAGTGTTTTCCAGACCCTAGAAACTCCCCAAAACCGTTTTTAACCGAAAAGCATCTCGAAATGTCCTAAAACGCGCATCTGAACATTTTCGTGCACAGGTGCCGTAGATGCGCACGAAAATCCGTCCGGAGCCGTTTCGAGCACCGAACTGCCTGAAGTGTTTTCCAGACCCTAGAAACTCCCCAAAACCGTTTTTAACCGAAAAGCATCTCGAAATGTCCTAAAACGCGCATCTGAACATTTTCGTGCACAGGTGCCGTAGATGCGCACGAAAATCCGTCCGGAGCCGTTTCGAGAGCCGAACTGCCTAAAGTGTTTTCCAGACCCTAGAAACTCCCCAAAACCGTTTTTAACCGAAAAGCATCTCGAAATGTCCTAAAACGCGCATCTGAACATTTTCGTGCACAGGTGCCGTAGATGCGCACGAAAATCCGTCCGGAGCCGTTTCGAGAGCCGAACTGCCTGAAGTGTTTTCCAGACCCTAGAAACTCCCCAAAACCGTTTTTAACCGAAAAGCATCTCGAGATGTCCTAAAACGCGCATCTGAACATTTTCGTGCACAGGTGCAGTAGATGCGCACGAAAATCCGTCCGGAGCCGTTTCCAGCGCCGAACTGCCTGAAGTGTTTTTCAGACCCTAGAAACTCCCCAAAACCGTTTTTAACCGAAAAGCATCTCGAAATGTCCTAAAACGCGCATCTGAACATTTTCGTGCACAGATGCCGTAGATGCGCACGAAAATATGCCCGGAGCCGTTTCGAGCACCGAACTGCCTGAGGTGTTTTCCATACCCTAGAAACTCCCCAAAACCGTTTTTAACCGAAAAGCATCTCGAAATGTCCTAAAACGCGCATCTGAACATTTTCGTGCACAGGTGCCGTAGATGCGCACGAAAATCCGTCCGGAGCCGTTTCGAGCACCGAACTGCCTGAAGTGTTTTCCAGACCCTAGAAACTCCCCAAAACCGTTTTTAACCGAAAAGCATCTCGAAATGTCCTAAAACGCGCATCTGAACATTTTCGTGCACAGGTGCCGTAGATGCGCACGAAAATCCGTCCGGAGCCGTTTCGAGCACCGAACTGCCTGAAGTGTTTTCCAGACCCTAGAAACTCCCCAAAACCGTTTTTAACCGATAAGCATCTCGAAATGTCCTAAAACGCGCATCTGAACATTTTCGTGCACAGGTGCCGTAGATGCGCACGAAAATCCGTCCGGAGCCGTTTCGAGCACCGAACTGCCTGAAGTGTTTTCCAGACCCTAGAAACTCCCCAAAACCGTTTTTAACCGAAAAGCATCTCGAAATGTCCTAAAACGCGCATCTGAACATTTTCGTGCACAGGTGCCGTAGATGCGCACGAAAATCCGTCCGGAGCCGTTTCGAGAGCCGAACTGCCTGAAGTGTTTTCCAGACCCTAGAAACTCCCCAAAACCGTTTTTAACCGAAAAGCATCTCGAAATGTCCTAAAACGCGCATCTGAACATTTTCGTGCACAGGTGCCGTAGATGCGCACGAAAATCCGTCCGGAGCCGTTTCGAGAGCCGAACTGCCTGAAGTGTTTTCCAGACCCTAGAAACTCCCCAAAACCGTTTTTAACCGAAAAGCATCTCGAAATGTCCTAAAACGCGCATCTGAACATTTTCGTGTACAGGTGCCGTAGATGCGCACGAAAATCCGTCCGGAGCCGTTTCGAGAGCCGAACTGCCTGAAGTGTTTTCCAGACCCTAGAAACTCCCCAAAACCGTTTTTAACCGAAAAGCATCTCGAAATGTCCTAAAACGCGCATCTGAACATTTTCGTGCACAGGTGCCGTAGATGCGCACGAAAATCCGTCCGGAGCCGTTTCGAGAGCCGAACTGCCTGAAGTGTTTTCCAGACCCTAGAAACTCCCCAAAACCGTTTTTAACCGAAAAGCATCTCGAAATGTCCTAAAACGCGCATCTGAACATTTTCGTGCACAGGTGCCGTAGATGCGCACGAAAATCCGTCCGGAGCCGTTTCGAGAGCCGAACTGCCTGAAGTGTTTTCCAGACCCTAGAAACTCCCCAAAACCGTTTTTAACCGAAAAGCATATTGACATGTCCTAAAACGCGCATCTGAACATTTTCGTGCACAGGTGCCGTAGATGCGCACGAAAATCCGTCCGGAGCCGTTTCCAGCGCCGAACTGCCTGAAGTGTTTTTCAGACCCTAGAAACTCCCCAAAACCGTTTTTAACCGAAAAGCATCTCGAAATGTCCTAAAACGCGCATCTGAACATTTTCGTGCACAGGTGCCGTCGATGCGCACGAAAACCCGTCCGGAGCCGTTTCCAGCGCCGAACTGCCAGAAGTGTTTTCCAGACCCTAGAAACTCCCCAAAACCGTTTTTAACCGAAAAGCATCTCGAAATGTCCTAAAACGCGCATCTGAACATTTTCGTGCACAGGTACCGTAGATGCGCACGAAAATCCGTCCGGAGCCGTTTCGAGCACCGAACTGCCTGAAGTGTTTTCCAGACCCTAGAAACTCCCCAAAACCGTTTTCAACCGATAAGCATCTCGAAATGTCCTAAAACGCGCATCTGAACATTTTCGTGCACAGGTGCCGTAGATGCGCACGAAAATCCGTCCGGAGCCGTTTCGAGCACCGAACTGCCTGAAGTGTTTTCCAGACCCTAGAAACTCCCCAAAACCGTTTTTAACCGAAAAGCATCTCGAAATGTCCTAAAACGCGCATCTGAACATTTTCGTGCACAGGTGCCGTAGATGCGCACGAAAATCCGTCCGGAGCCGTTTCGAGAGCCGAACTGCCTGAAGTGTTTTCCAGACCCTAGAAACTCCCCAAAACCGTTTTTAACCGAAAAGCATCTCGAAATGTCCTAAAACGCGCATCTGAACATTTTCGTGCACAGGTGCCGTAGATGCGCACGAAAATCCGTCCGGAGCCGTTTCGAGAGCCGAACTGCCTGAAGTGTTTTCCAGACCCTAGAAACTCCCCAAAACCGTTTTTAACCGAAAAGCATATCGAAATGTCCTAAAACGCGCATCTGAACATTTTCGTGCACAGGTGCCGTAGATGCGCACGAAAATCCGTCCGGAGCCGTTTCCAGCGCCGAACTGCCTGAAGTGTTTTTCAGACCCTAGAAACTCCCCAAAACCGTTTTTAACCGAAAAGCATCTCGAGATGTCCTAAAACGCGCATCTGAACATTTTCGTGCACAGGTGCAGTAGATGCGCACGAAAATCCGTCCGGAGCTGTTTCCAGCGCCGAACTGCCTGAAGTGTTTTTCAGACCCTAGAAACTCCCCAAAACCGTTTTTAACCGAAAAGCATCTCGAAATGTCCTAAAACGCGCATCTGAACATTTTCGTGCACAGGTGCCGTAGATGCGCACGAAAATCCGTCCGGAGCCGTTTCGAGCACCGAACTGCCTGAAGTGTTTTCCAGACCCTAGAAACTCCCCAAAACCGTTTTAACCGAAAAGCATCTCGAAATGTCCTAAAACGCGCATCTGAACATTTTCGTGCACAGGTGCCGTAGATGCGCACGAAAATCGATCCGGAGCCGTTTCCAGCGCCGAACTGCCTGAAGCGTTTTCCAGACCCTAGAAACTCCCCAAAACCGTTTTTAACCGAGAAGCATCTCGAAATGTCCTAAAACGCGCATCTGAACATTTTCGTGCACAGGTGCCGTAGATGCGCACGAAAATCCGTCCGGAGCCGTTTCGAGCACCGAACTGCCTGAAGTGTTTTCCAGACCCTAGAAACTCCCCAAAACCGTTTTTAACCGAGAAGCATCTCGAAATGTCCTAAAACGCGCATCTGAACATTTTCGTGCACAGGTGCCGTCGATGCGCACGAAAACCCGTCCGGAGCCGTTTCGAGCACCGAACTGCCTGAAGCGTTTTCCAGACCCTAGAAACTCCCCAAAACCGTTTTTAACCGAGAAGCATCTCGAAATGTCCTAAAACGCGCATCTGAACATTTTCGTGCACAGGTGCCGTAGATGCGCACGAAAACCCGTCCGGAGCCGTTTCCTGCGCCGAACTGCCTGAAGCGTTTTCCAGACCCTAGAAACTCCCCAAAACCGTTTTTAACCGAAAAGCATCTCGAAATGTCCTAAAACGCGCATCTGAACATTTTCGTGCACAGGTGCCGTAGATGCGCACGAAAATCCGTCCGGAGCCGTTTCGAGCGCCGAACTGCCTGAAGTGTTTTCCAGACCCTAGAAACTCCCCAAAACCGTTTTTAACCGAGAAGCATCTCGAAATGTCCTAAAACGCGCATCTGAACATTTTCGTGCACAGGTGCCGTAGATGCGCACGAAAATCCGTCCGGAGCCGTTTCGAGCACCGAACTGCCTGAAGTGTTTTCCAGACCCTAGAAACTCCCCAAAACCGTTTTTAACCGAAAAGCATCTCGAAATGTCCTAAAACGCGCATCTGAACATTTTCGTGCACAGGTGCCGTAGATGCGCACGAAAATCCGTCCGGAGCCGTTTCGAGCGCCGAACTGCCTGAAGTGTTTTCCAGACCCTAGAAACTCCCCAAAACCGTTTTTAACCGAGAAGCATCTCGAAATGTCCTAAAACGCGCATCTGAACATTTTCGTGCACAGGTGCCGTAGATGCGCACGAAAATCCGTCCGGAGCCGTTTCGAGCACCGAACTGCCTGAAGTGTTTTCCAGACCCTAGAAACTCCCCAAAACCGTTTTTAACCGAAAAGCATCTCGAAATGTCCTAAAACGCGCATCTGAACATTTTCGTGCACAGGTGCCGTAGATGCGCACGAAAATCCGTCCGGAGCCGTTTCGAGCACCGAACTGCCTGAAGTGTTTTCCAGACCCTAGAAACTCCCCAAAACCGTTTTTAACCGAAAAGCATCTCGAAATGTCCTAAAACGCGCATCTGAACATTTTCGTGCACAGGTACCGTCGATGCGCACGAAAACCCGTCCGGAGCCGTTTCCAGCGCCGAACTGCCTGAAGTGTTTTCCAGACCCTAGAAACTCCCCAAAACCGTTTTTAACCGAAAAGCATCTCGAAATGTCCTAAAACGCGCATCTGAACATTTTCGTGCACAGGTGCCGTAGATGCGCACGAAAATCCGTCCGGAGCCGTTTCGAGCACCGAACTGCCTGAAGTGTTTTCCAGACCCTAGAAACTCCCCAAAACCGTTTTTAACCGATAAGCATCTCGAAATGTCCTAAAACGCGCATCTGAACATTTTCGTGCACAGGTGCCGTAGATGCGCACGAAAATCCGTCCGGAGCCGTTTCGAGCACCGAACTGCCTGAAGTGTTTTCCAGACCCTAGAAACTCCCCAAAACCGTTTTTAACCGAAAAGCATCTCGAAATGTCCTAAAACGCGCATCTGAACATTTTCGTGCACAGGTACCGTCGATGCGCACGAAAACCCGTCCGGAGCCGTTTCCAGCGCCGAACTGCCTGAAGTGTTTTCCAGACCCTAGAAACTCCCCAAAACCGTTTTTAACCGAAAAGCATCTCGAAATGTCCTAAAACGCGCATCTGAACATTTTCGTGCACAGGTGCCGTAGATGCGCACGAAAATCCGTCCGGAGCCGTTTCGAGCACCGAACTGCCTGAAGTGTTTTCCAGACCCTAGAAACTCCCCAAAACCGTTTTTAACCGAAAAGCATATCGAAATGTCCTAAAACGCGCATCTGAACATTTTCGTGCACAGGTGCCGTAGATGCGCACGAAAATCCGTCCGGAGCCGTTTCCAGCGCCGAACTGCCTGAAGTGTTTTTCAGACCCTAGAAACTCCCCAAAACCGTTTTTAACCGAAAAGCATCTCGAGATGTCCTAAAACGCGCATCTGAACATTTTCGTGCACAGGTGCAGTAGATGCGCACGAAAATCCGTCCGGAGCTGTTTCCAGCGCCGAACTGCCTGAAGTGTTTTTCAGACCCTAGAAACTCCCCAAAACCGTTTTTAACCGAAAAGCATCTCGAAATGTCCTAAAACGCGGATCTGAACATTTTCGTGCACAGGTGCCGTAGATGCGCACGAAAATCCGTCCGGAGCCGTTTCGAGCACCGAACTGCCTGAAGTGTTTTCCAGACCCTAGAAACTCCCCAAAACCGTTTTTAACCGAAAAGCATCTCGAAATGTCCTAAAACGCGCATCTGAACATTTTCGTGCACAGGTGCCGTAGATGCGCACGAAAATCCGTCCGGAGCCGTTTCGAGCACCGAACTGCCTGAAGTGATTTCCAGACCCTAGAAACTCCCCAAAACCGTTTTTAACCGAAAAGCATCTCGAAATGTCCTAAAACGCGCATCTGAACATTTTCGTGCACAGGTGCCGTAGATGCGCACGAAAATCCGTCCGGAGCCGTTTCGAGAGCCGAACTGCCTAAAGTGTTTTCCAGACCCTAGAAACTCCCCAAAACCGTTTTTAACCGAAAAGCATCTCGAAATGTCCTAAAACGCGCATCTGAACATTTTCGTGCACAGGTGCCGTAGATGCGCACGAAAATCCGTCCGGAGCCGTTTCGAGAGCCGAACTGCCTGAAGTGTTTTCCAGACCCTAGAAACTCCCCAAAACCGTTTTTAACCGAAAAGCATCTCGAGATGTCCTAAAACGCGCATCTGAACATTTTCGTGCACAGGTGCAGTAGATGCGCACGAAAATCCGTCCGGAGCCGTTTCCAGCGCCGAACTGCCTGAAGTGTTTTTCAGACCCTAGAAACTCCCCAAAACCGTTTTTAACCGAAAAGCATCTCGAAATGTCCTAAAACGCGCATCTGAACATTTTCGTGCACAGATGCCGTAGATGCGCACGAAAATATGCCCGGAGCCGTTTCGAGCACCGAACTGCCTGAGGTGTTTTCCATACCCTAGAAACTCCCCAAAACCGTTTTTAACCGAAAAGCATCTCGAAATGTCCTAAAACGCGCATCTGAACATTTTCGTGCACAGGTGCCGTAGATGCGCACGAAAATCCGTCCGGAGCCGTTTCGAGCACCGAACTGCCTGAAGTGTTTTCCAGACCCTAGAAACTCCCCAAAACCGTTTTTAATCGAAAAGCATCTCGAAATGTCCTAAAACGCGCATCTGAACATTTTCGTGCACAGGTGCCGTAGATGCGCACGAAAATCCGTCCGGAGCCGTTTCGAGCACCGAACTGCCTGAAGTGTTTTCCAGACCCTAGAAACTCCCCAAAACCGTTTTTAACCGATAAGCATCTCGAAATGTCCTAAAACGCGCATCTGAACATTTTCGTGCACAGGTGCCGTAGATGCGCACGAAAATCCGTCCGGAGCCGTTTCGAGCACCGAACTGCCTGAAGTGTTTTCCAGACCCTAGAAACTCCCCAAAACCGTTTTTAACCGAAAAGCATCTCGAAATGTCCTAAAACGCGCATCTGAACATTTTCGTGCACAGGTGCCGTAGATGCGCACGAAAATCCGTCCGGAGCCGTTTCGAGAGCCGAACTGCCTGAAGTGTTTTTCAGACCCTAGAAACTCCCCAAAACCGTTTTTAACCGAAAAGCATCTCGAAATGTCCTAAAACGCGCATCTGAACATTTTCATGCACAGGTGCCGTAGATGCGCACGAAAATATGCCCGGAGCCGTTTCGAGCACCGAACTGCTTGAAGTGTTTTCCATACCCTAGAAACTCCCCAAAACCGTTTTTAACCGAAGAGCATCTCGAAATGTCCTAAAACGCGCATCTGAACATTTTGGTGCACAGGTGCCGTAGATGCGCACGAAAATCCGTCCGGAGCCGTTTCGAGCACCGAATTGCCTGAAGTGTTTTCCAGACCCTAGAAACTCCCCAAAACCGTTTTTAACCGAGAAGCATCTCGAAATGTCCTAAAACGCGCATCTGAACATTTTCGTGCACAGGTGCCGTCGATGCGCACGAAAACCCGTCCTGAGCCGTTTCGAGCACCGAACTGCCTGAAGCGTTTTCCAGACCCTAGAAACTCCCCAAAACCGTTTTTAACCGAGAAGCATCTCGAAATGTCCTAAAACGCGCATCTGAACATTTTCGTGCACAGGTGCCGTAGATGCGCACGAAAACCCGTCCGGAGCCGTTTCCTGCGCCGAACTGCCTGAAGCGTTTTCCAGACCCTAGAAACTCCCCAAAACCGTTTTTAACCGAAAAGCATCTCGAAATGTCCTAAAACGCGCATCTGAACATTTTCGTGCACAGGTGCCGTAGATGCGCACGAAAATCCGTCCGGAGCCGTTTCCTGCGCCGAACTGCCTGAAGTGTTTTCCAGACCCTAGAAACTCCCCAAAACCGTTTTTAACCGAGAAGCATCTCGAAATGTCCTAAAACGCGCATCTGAACATTTTCGTGCACAGGTGCCGTAGATGAGCACGAAAATCCGTCCGGAGCCGTTTCGAGCACCGAACTGCCTGAAGTGTTTTCCAGACCCTAGAAACTCCCCAAAACCGTTTTTAACCGAAAAGCATCTCGAAATGTCCTAAAACGCGCATCTGAACATTTTCGTGCACAGGTGCCGTAGATGCGCACGAAAATCCGTCCGGAGCCGTTTCGAGCACCGAACTGCCTGAAGTGTTTTCCAGACCCTAGAAACTCCCCAAAACCGTTTTTAACCGAAAAGCATCTCGAAATGTCCTAAAACGCGCATCTGAACATTTTCGTGCACAGGTGCCGTCGATGCGCACGAAAACCCGTCCGGAGCCGTTTCCAGCGCCGAACTGCCTGAAGTGTTTTCCAGACCCTAGAAACTCCCCAAAACCGTTTTTAACCGAAAAGCATCTCGAAATGTCCTAAAACGCGCATCTGAACATTTTCGTGCACAGGTGCCGTAGATGCGCACGAAAATCCGTCCGGAGCCGTTTCGAGCACCGAACTGCCTGAAGTGTTTTCCAGACCCTAGAAACTCCCCAAAACCGTTTTTAACCGAAAAGCATCTCGAAATGTCCTAAAACGCGCATCTGAACATTTTCGTGCACAGGTGCCGTCGATGCGCACGAAAACCCGTCCGGAGCCGTTTCCAGCGCCGAACTGCCTGAAGTGTTTTCCAGACCCTAGAAACTCCCCAAAACCGTTTTTAACCGAAAAGCATCTCGAAATGTCCTAAAACGCGCATCTGAACATTTTCGTGCACAGGTGCCGTAGATGCGCACGAAAATCGATCCGGAGCCGTTTCCAGCGCCGAACTGCCTGAAGCGTTTTCCAGACCCTAGAAACTCCCCAAAACCGTTTTTAACCGAAAAGCATCTCGAAATGTCCTAAAACGCGCATCTGAACATTTTCGTGCACAGGTGCCGTAGATGCGCACGAAAATCGATCCGGAGCCGTTTCCAGCGCCGAACTGCCTGAAGCGTTTTCCAGACCCTAGAAACTCCCCAAAACCGTTTTTAACCGAGAAGCATCTCGAAATGTCCTAAAACGCGCATCTGAACATTTTCGTGCACAGGTGCCGTAGATGCGCACGAAAATCCGCCCGGAGCCGTTTCGAGCACCGAACTGCCTGAAGTGTTTTCCATACCCTAGAAACTCCCCAAAACCGTTTTTAACCGAAAAGCATCTCGAAATGTCCTAAAACGCGCATCTGAACATTTTCGTGCACAGGTGCCGTAGATGCGCACGAAAATCCGTCCGGAGCCGTTTCGAGCACCGAACTGCCTGAAGTGTTTTCCAGACCCTAGAAACTCCCCAAAACCGTTTTTAACCGAGAAGCATCTCGAAATGTCCTAAAACGCGCATCTGAACATTTTCGTGCACAGGTGCCGTCGATGCGCACGAAAACCCGTCCGGAGCCGTTTCGAGCACCGAACTGCCTGAAGCGTTTTCCAGACCCTAGAAACTCCCCAAAACCGTTTTTAACCGAGAAGCATCTCGAAATGTCCTAAAACGCGCATCTGAACATTTTCGTGCACAGGTGCCGTAGATGCGCACGAAAATCCGTCCGGAGCCGTTTCGAGAGCCGAACTGCCTAAAGTGTTTTCCAGACCCTAGAAACTCCCCAAAACCGTTTTTAACCGAAAAGCATCTCGAAATGTCCTAAAACGCGCATCTGAACATTTTCGTGCACAGGTGCCGTAGATGCGCACGAAAATCCGTCCGGAGCCGTTTCGAGAGCCGAACTGCCTGAAGTGTTTTCCAGACCCTAGAAACTCCCCAAAACCGTTTTTAACCGAAAAGCATCTCGAGATGTCCTAAAACGCGCATCTGAACATTTTCGTGCACAGGTGCCGTCGATGCGCACGAAAACCCGTCCGGAGCCGTTTCGAGCACCGAACTGCCTGAAGCGTTTTCCAGACCCTAGAAACTCCCCAAAACCGTTTTTAACCGAGAAGCATCTCGAAATGTCCTAAAACGCGCATCTGAACATTTTCGTGCACAGGTGCCGTAGATGCGCACGAAAATCCGTCCGGAGCCGTTTCGAGAGCCGAACTGCCTAAAGTGTTTTCCAGACCCTAGAAACTCCCCAAAACCGTTTTTAACCGAAAAGCATCTCGAAATGTCCTAAAACGCGCATCTGAACATTTTCGTGCACAGGTGCCGTAGATGCGCACGAAAATCCGTCCGGAGCCGTTTCGAGAGCCGAACTGCCTGAAGTGTTTTCCAGACCCTAGAAACTCCCCAAAACCGTTTTTAACCGAGAAGCATCTCGAAATGTCCTAAAACGCGCATCTGAACATTTTCGTGCACAGATGCCGTAGATGCGCACGAAAATATGCCCGGAGCCGTTTCGAGCACCGAACTGCCTGAGGTGTTTTCCATACCCTAGAAACTCCCCAAAACCGTTTTTAACCGAAAAGCATCTCGAAATGTCCTAAAACGCGCATCTGAACATTTTCGTGCACAGGTGCCGTAGATGCGCACGAAAATCCGTCCGGAGCCGTTTCGAGCACCGAACTGCCTGAAGTGTTTTCCAGACCCTAGAAACTCCCCAAAACCGTTTTTAACCGAAAAGCATCTCGAAATGTCCTAAAACGCGCATCTGAACATTTTCGTGCACAGGTGCCGTAGATGCGCACGAAAATCCGTCCGGAGCCGTTTCGAGCACCGAACTGCCTGAAGTGTTTTCCAGACCCTAGAAACTCCCCAAAACCGTTTTTAACCGATAAGCATCTCGAAATGTCCTAAAACGCGCATCTGAACATTTTCGTGCACAGGTGCCGTAGATGCGCACGAAAATCCGTCCGGAGCCGTTTCGAGCACCGAACTGCCTGAAGTGTTTTCCAGACCCTAGAAACTCCCCAAAACCGTTTTTAACCGAAAAGCATCTCGAAATGTCCTAAAACGCGCATCTGAACATTTTCGTGCACAGGTGCCGTAGATGCGCACGAAAATCCGTCCGGAGCCGTTTCGAGAGCCGAACTGCCTGAAGTGTTTTCCAGACCCTAGAAACTCCCCAAAACCGTTTTTAACCGAAAAGCATCTCGAAATGTCCTAAAACGCGCATCTGAACATTTTCGTGCACAGGTGCCGTAGATGCGCACGAAAATCCGTCCGGAGCCGTTTCGAGAGCCGAACTGCCTGAAGTGTTTTCCAGACCCTAGAAACTCCCCAAAACCGTTTTTAACCGAAAAGCATCTCGAAATGTCCTAAAACGCGCATCTGAACATTTTCGTGCACAGGTGCCGTAGATGCGCACGAAAATCCGTCCGGAGCCGTTTCGAGAGCCGAACTGCCTGAAGTGTTTTCCAGACCCTAGAAACTCCCCAAAACCGTTTTTAACCGAAAAGCATATTGAAATGTCCTAAAACGCGCATCTGAACATTTTCGTGCACAGGTGCCGTAGATGCGCACGAAAATCCGTCCGGAGCCGTTTCCAGCGCCGAACTGCCTGAAGTGTTTTTCAGACCCTAGAAACTCCCCAAAACCGTTTTTAACCGAAAAGCATCTCGAAATGTCCTAAAACGCGCATCTGAACATTTTCGTGCACAGGTGCCGTCGATGCGCACGAAAACCCGTCCGGAGCCGTTTCCAGCGCCGAACTGCCTGAAGTGTTTTCCAGACCCTAGAAACTCCCCAAAACCGTTTTTAACCGAAAAGCATCTCGAAATGTCCTAAAACGCGCATCTGAACATTTTCGTGCACAGGTACCGTAGATGCGCACGAAAATCCGTCCGGAGCCGTTTCGAGCACCGAACTGCCTGAAGTGTTTTCCAGACCCTAGAAACTCCCCAAAACCGTTTTCAACCGATAAGCATCTCGAAATGTCCTAAAACGCGCATCTGAACATTTTCGTGCACAGGTGCCGTAGATGCGCACGAAAATCCGTCCGGAGCCGTTTCGAGCACCGAACTGCCTGAAGTGTTTTCCAGACCCTAGAAACTCCCCAAAACCGTTTTTAACCGAAAAGCATCTCGAAATGTCCTAAAACGCGCATCTGAACATTTTCGTGCACAGGTGCCGTAGATGCGCACGAAAATCCGTCCGGAGCCGTTTCGAGAGCCGAACTGCCTGAAGTGTTTTCCAGACCCTAGAGACTCCCCAAAACCGTTTTTAACCGAAAAGCATCTCGAAATGTCCTAAAACGCGCATCTGAACATTTTCGTGCACAGGTGCCGTAGATGCGCACGAAAATCCGTCCGGAGCCGTTTCGAGAGCCGAACTGCCTGAAGTGTTTTCCAGACCCTAGAAACTCCCCAAAACCGTTTTTAACCGAAAAGCATATCGAAATGTCCTAAAACGCGCATCTGAACATTTTCGTGCACAGGTGCCGTAGATGCGCACGAAAATCCGTCCGGAGCCGTTTCCAGCGCCGAACTGCCTGAAGTGTTTTTCAGACCCTAGAAACTCCCCAAAACCGTTTTTAACCGAAAAGCATCTCGAGATGTCCTAAAACGCGCATCTGAACATTTTCGTGCACAGGTGCAGTAGATGCGCACGAAAATCCGTCCGGAGCTGTTTCCAGCGCCGAACTGCCTGAAGTGTTTTTCAGACCCTAGAAACTCCCCAAAACCGTTTTTAACCGAAAAGCATCTCGAAATGTCCTAAAACGCGCATCTGAACATTTTCGTGCACAGGTGCCGTAGATGCGCACGAAAATCCGTCCGGAGCCGTTTCGAGCACCGAACTGCCTGAAGTGTTTTCCAGACCCTAGAAACTCCCCAAAACCGTTTTTAACCGAAAAGCATCTCGAAATGTCCTAAAACGCGCATCTGAACATTTTCGTGCACAGGTGCCGTAGATGCGCACGAAAATCCGTCCGGAGCCGTTTCGAGCACCGAACTGCCTGAAGTGTTTTCCAGACCCTAGAAACTCCCCAAAACCGTTTTTAACCGAAAAGCATCTCGAAATGTCCTAAAACGCGCATCTGAACATTTTCGTGCACAGGTGCCGTAGATGCGCACGAAAATCCGTCCGGAGCCGTTTCGAGAGCCGAACTGCCTAAAGTGTTTTCCAGACCCTAGAAACTCCCCAAAACCGTTTTTAACCGAAAAGCATCTCGAAATGTCCTAAAACGCGCATCTGAACATTTTCGTGCACAGGTGCCGTAGATGCGCACGAAAATCCGTCCGGAGCCGTTTCGAGAGCCGAACTGCCTGAAGTGTTTTCCAGACCCTAGAAACTCCCCAAAACCGTTTTTAACCGAAAAGCATCTCGAGATGTCCTAAAACGCGCATCTGAACATTTTCGTGCACAGGTGCAGTAGATGCGCACGAAAATCCGTCCGGAGCCGTTTCCAGCGCCGAACTGCCTGAAGTGTTTTTCAGACCCTAGAAACTCCCCAAAACCGTTTTTAACCGAAAAGCATCTCGAAATGTCCTAAAACGCGCATCTGAACATTTTCGTGCACAGATGCCGTAGATGCGCACGAAAATATGCCCGGAGCCGTTTCGAGCACCGAACTGCCTGAGGTGTTTTCCATACCCTAGAAACTCCCCAAAACCGTTTTTAACCGAAAAGCATCTCGAAATGTCCTAAAACGCGCATCTGAACATTTTCGTGCACAGGTGCCGTAGATGCGCACGAAAATCCGTCCGGAGCCGTTTCGAGCACCGAACTGCCTGAAGTGTTTTCCAGACCCTAGAAACTCCCCAAAACCGTTTTTAACCGAAAAGCATCTCGAAATGTCCTAAAACGCGCATCTGAACATTTTCGTGCACAGGTGCCGTAGATGCGCACGAAAATCCGTCCGGAGCCGTTTCGAGCACCGAACTGCCTGAAGTGTTTTCCAGACCCTAGAAACTCCCCAAAACCGTTTTTAACCGATAAGCATCTCGAAATGTCCTAAAACGCGCATCTGAACATTTTCGTGCACAGGTGCCGTAGATGCGCACGAAAATCCGTCCGGAGCCGTTTCGAGCACCGAACTGCCTGAAGTGTTTTCCAGACCCTAGAAACTCCCCAAAACCGTTTTTAACCGAAAAGCATCTCGAAATGTCCTAAAACGCGCATCTGAACATTTTCGTGCACAGGTGCCGTAGATGCGCACGAAAATCCGTCCGGAGCCGTTTCGAGAGCCGAACTGCCTGAAGTGTTTTCCAGACCCTAGAAACTCCCCAAAACCGTTTTTAACCGAAAAGCATCTCGAAATGTCCTAAAACGCGCATCTGAACATTTTCGTGCACAGGTGCCGTAGATGCGCACGAAAATCCGTCCGGAGCCGTTTCGAGAGCCGAACTGCCTGAAGTGTTTTCCAGACCCTAGAAACTCCCCAAAACCGTTTTTAACCGAAAAGCATCTCGAAATGTCCTAAAACGCGCATCTGAACATTTTCGTGCACAGGTGCCGTAGATGCGCACGAAAATCCGTCCGGAGCCGTTTCGAGAGCCGAACTGCCTGAAGTGTTTTCCAGACCCTAGAAACTCCCCAAAACCGTTTTTAACCGAAAAGCATCTCGAAATGTCCTAAAACGCGCATCTGAACATTTTCGTGCACAGGTGCCGTAGATGCGCACGAAAATCCGTCCGGAGCCGTTTCGAGAGCCGAACTGCCTGAAGTGTTTTCCAGACCCTAGAAACTCCCCAAAACCGTTTTTAACCGAAAAGCATCTCGAAATGTCCTAAAACGCGCATCTGAACATTTTCGTGCACAGGTGCCGTAGATGCGCACGAAAATCCGTCCGGAGCCGTTTCGAGAGCCGAACTGCCTGAAGTGTTTTCCAGACCCTAGAAACTCCCCAAAACCGTTTTTAACCGAAAAGCATATTGAAATGTCCTAAAACGCGCATCTGAACATTTTCGTGCACAGGTGCCGTAGATGCGCACGAAAATCCGTCCGGAGCCGTTTCCAGCGCCGAACTGCCTGAAGTGTTTTTCAGACCCTAGAAACTCCCCAAAACCGTTTTTAACCGAAAAGCATCTCGAAATGTCCTAAAACGCGCATCTGAACATTTTCGTGCACAGGTGCCGTAGATGCGCACGAAAATCCGTCCGGAGCCGTTTCGAGAGCCGAACTGCCTGAAGTGTTTTCCAGACCCTAGAAACTCCCCAAAACCGTTTTTAACCGAAAAGCATCTCGAGATGTCCTAAAACGCGCATCTGAACATTTTCGTGCACAGGTGCAGTAGATGCGCACGAAAATCCGTCCGCAGCCGTTTCCAGCGCCGAACTGCCTGAAGTGTTTTTCAGACCCTAGAAACTCCCCAAAACCGTTTTTAACCGAAAAGCATCTCGAAATGTCCTAAAACGCGCATCTGAACATTTTCGTGCACAGGTGCCGTAGATGCGCACGAAAATCCGTCCGGAGCCGTTTCGAGCACCGAACTGCCTGAAGTGTTTTCCAGACCCTAGAAACTCCCCAAAACCGTTTTTAACCGAAAAGCATCTCGAAATGTCCTAAAACGCGCATCTGAACATTTTCGTGCACAGGTGCCGTAGATGCGCACGAAAATCCGTCCGGAGCCGTTTCGAGAGCCGAACTGCCTAAAGTGTTTTCCAGACCCTAGAAACTCCCCAAAACCGTTTTTAACCGAAAAGCATCTCGAAATGTCCTAAAACGCGCATCTGAACATTTTCGTGCACAGGTGCCGTAGATGCGCACGAAAATCCGTCCGGAGCCGTTTCGAGAGCCGAACTGCCTGAAGTGTTTTCCAGACCCTAGAAACTCCCCAAAACCGTTTTTAACCGAAAAGCATCTCGAGATGTCCTAAAACGCGCATCTGAACATTTTCGTGCACAGGTGCAGTAGATGCGCACGAAAATCCGTCCGGAGCCGTTTCCAGCGCCGAACTGCCTGAAGTGTTTTTCAGACCCTAGAAACTCCCCAAAACCGTTTTTAACCGAAAAGCATCTCGAAATGTCCTAAAACGCGCATCTGAACATTTTCGTGCACAGATGCCGTAGATGCGCACGAAAATATGCCCGGAGCCGTTTCGAGCACCGAACTGCCTGAGGTGTTTTCCATACCCTAGAAACTCCCCAAAACCGTTTTTAACCGAAAAGCATCTCGAAATGTCCTAAAACGCGCATCTGAACATTTTCGTGCACAGGTGCCGTAGATGCGCACGAAAATCCGTCCGGAGCCGTTTCGAGCACCGAACTGCCTGAAGTGTTTTCCAGACCCTAGAAACTCCCCAAAACCGTTTTTAACCGAAAAGCATCTCGAAATGTCCTAAAACGCGCATCTGAACATTTTCGTGCACAGGTGCCGTAGATGCGCACGAAAATCCGTCCGGAGCCGTTTCGAGCACCGAACTGC
Source organism: Umbellularia californica (assembly GCA_028538565.1). Classification (NCBI taxonomy): domain Eukaryota; kingdom Viridiplantae; phylum Streptophyta; class Magnoliopsida; order Laurales; family Lauraceae; genus Umbellularia; species Umbellularia californica. The sequence goes on along the minus strand of JAPQWN010000006.1, from coordinate 52,467,219 downwards.
CTGAAGTGTTTTCCAGACCCTAGAAACTCCCCAAAACCGTTTTTAACCGATAAGCATCTCGAAATGTCCTAAAACGCGCATCTGAACATTTTCGTGCACAGGTGCCGTAGATGCGCACGAAAATCCGTCCGGAGCCGTTTCGAGCACCGAACTGCCTGAAGTGTTTTCCAGACCCTAGAAACTCCCCAAAACCGTTTTTAACCGAAAAGCATCTCGAAATGTCCTAAAACGCGCATCTGAACATTTTCGTGCACAGGTGCCGTAGATGCGCACGAAAATCCGTCCGGAGCCGTTTCGAGAGCCGAACTGCCTGAAGTGTTTTCCAGACCCTAGAAACTCCCCAAAACCGTTTTTAACCGAAAAGCATCTCGAAATGTCCTAAAACGCGCATCTGAACATTTTCGTGCACAGGTGCCGTAGATGCGCACGAAAATCCGTCCGGAGCCGTTTCGAGAGCCGAACTGCCTGAAGTGTTTTCCAGACCCTAGAAACTCCCCAAAACCGTTTTTAACCGAAAAGCATCTCGAAATGTCCTAAAACGCGCATCTGAACATTTTCGTGCACAGGTGCCGTAGATGCGCACGAAAATCCGTCCGGAGCCGTTTCGAGAGCCGAACTGCCTGAAGTGTTTTCCAGACCCTAGAAACTCCCCAAAACCGTTTTTAACCGAAAAGCATCTCGAAATGTCCTAAAACGCGCATCTGAACATTTTCGTGCACAGGTGCCGTAGATGCGCACGAAAATCCGTCCGGAGCCGTTTCGAGAGCCGAACTGCCTGAAGTGTTTTCCAGACCCTAGAAACTCCCCAAAACCGTTTTTAACCGAAAAGCATCTCGAAATGTCCTAAAACGCGCATCTGAACATTTTCGTGCACAGGTGCCGTAGATGCGCACGAAAATCCGTCCGGAGCCGTTTCGAGAGCCGAACTGCCTGAAGTGTTTTCCAGACCCTAGAAACTCCCCAAAACCGTTTTTAACCGAAAAGCATATTGAAATGTCCTAAAACGCGCATCTGAACATTTTCGTGCACAGGTGCCGTAGATGCGCACGAAAATCCGTCCGGAGCCGTTTCCAGCGCCGAACTGCCTGAAGTGTTTTTCAGACCCTAGAAACTCCCCAAAACCGTTTTTAACCGAAAAGCATCTCGAAATGTCCTAAAACGCGCATCTGAACATTTTCGTGCACAGGTGCCGTCGATGCGCACGAAAACCCGTCCGGAGCCGTTTCCAGCGCCGAACTGCCAGAAGTGTTTTCCAGACCCTAGAAACTCCCCAAAACCGTTTTTAACCGAAAAGCATCTCGAAATGTCCTAAAACGCGCATCTGAACATTTTCGTGCACAGGTACCGTAGATGCGCACGAAAATCCGTCCGGAGCCGTTTCGAGCACCGAACTGCCTGAAGTGTTTTCCAGACCCTAGAAACTCCCCAAAACCGTTTTCAACCGATAAGCATCTCGAAATGTCCTAAAACGCGCATCTGAACATTTTCGTGCACAGGTGCCGTAGATGCGCACGAAAATCCGTCCGGAGCCGTTTCGAGCACCGAACTGCCTGAAGTGTTTTCCAGACCCTAGAAACTCCCCAAAACCGTTTTTAACCGAAAAGCATCTCGAAATGTCCTAAAACGCGCATCTGAACATTTTCGTGCACAGGTGCCGTAGATGCGCACGAAAATCCGTCCGGAGCCGTTTCGAGAGCCGAACTGCCTGAAGTGTTTTCCAGACCCTAGAAACTCCCCAAAACCGTTTTTAACCGAAAAGCATCTCGAAATGTCCTAAAACGCGCATCTGAACATTTTCGTGCACAGGTGCCGTAGATGCGCACGAAAATCCGTCCGGAGCCGTTTCGAGAGCGGAACTGCCTGAAGTGTTTTCCAGACCCTAGAAACTCCCCAAAACCGTTTTTAACCGAAAAGCATATCGAAATGTCCTAAAACGCGCATCTGAACATTTTCGTGCACAGGTGCCGTAGATGCGCACGAAAATCCGTCCGGAGCCGTTTCCAGCGCCGAACTGCCTGAAGTGTTTTTCAGACCCTAGAAACTCCCCAAAACCGTTTTTAACCGAAAAGCATCTCGAGATGTCCTAAAACGCGCATCTGAACATTTTCGTGCACAGGTGCAGTAGATGCGCACGAAAATCCGTCCGGAGCTGTTTCCAGCGCCGAACTGCCTGAAGTGTTTTTCAGACCCTAGAAACTCCCCAAAACCGTTTTTAACCGAAAAGCATCTCGAAATGTCCTAAAACGCGCATCTGAACATTTTCGTGCACAGGTGCCGTAGATGCGCACGAAAATCCGTCCGGAGCCGTTTCGAGCACCGAACTGCCTGAAGTGTTTTCCAGACCCTAGAAACTCCCCAAAACCGTTTTAACCGAAAAGCATCTCGAAATGTCCTAAAACGCGCATCTGAACATTTTCGTGCACAGGTGCCGTAGATGCGCACGAAAATCGATCCGGAGCCGTTTCCAGCGCCGAACTGCCTGAAGCGTTTTCCAGACCCTAGAAACTCCCCAAAACCGTTTTTAACCGAGAAGCATCTCGAAATGTCCTAAAACGCGCATCTGAACATTTTCGTGCACAGCTGCCGTAGATGCGCACGAAAATCCGTCCGGAGCCGTTTCGTGCACCGAACTGCCTGAAGTGTTTTCCAGACCCTAGAAACTCCCCAAAACCGTTTTTAACCGAGAAGCATCTCGAAATGTCCTAAAACGCGCATCTGAACATTTTCGTGCACAGGTGCCGTCGATGCGTACGAAAACCCGTCCGGAGCCGTTTCGAGCACCGAACTGCCTGAAGCGTTTTCCAGACCCTAGAAACTCCCCAAAACCGTTTTTAACCGAGAAGCATCTCGAAATGTCCTAAAACGCGCATCTGAACATTTTCGTGCACAGGTGCCGTAGATGCGCACGAAAACCCGTCCGGAGCCGTTTCCTGCGCCGAACTGCCTGAAGCGTTTTCCAGACCCTAGAAACTCCCCAAAACCGTTTTTAACCGAAAAGCATCTCGAAATGTCCTAAAACGCGCATCTGAACATTTTCGTGCACAGGTGCCGTAGATGCGCACGAAAATCCGTCCGGAGCCGTTTCGAGCGCCGAACTGCCTGAAGTGTTTTCCAGACCCTAGAAACTCCCCAAAACCGTTTTTAACCGAGAAGCATCTCGAAATGTCCTAAAACGCGCATCTGAACATTTTCGTGCACAGGTGCCGTAGATGCGCACGAAAATCCGTCCGGAGCCGTTTCGAGCACCGAACTGCCTGAAGTGTTTTCCAGACCCTAGAAACTCCCCAAAACCGTTTTTAACCGAAAAGCATCTCGAAATGTCCTAAAACGCGCATCTGAACATTTTCGTGCACAGGTGCCGTAGATGCGCACGAAAATCCGTCCGGAGCCGTTTCGAGCACCGAACTGCCTGAAGTGTTTTCCAGACCCTAGAAACTCCCCAAAACCGTTTTTAACCGAAAAGCATCTCGAAATGTCCTAAAACGCGCATCTGAACATTTTCGTGCACAGGTGCCGTCGATGCGCACGAAAACCCGTCCGGAGCCGTTTCCAGCGCCGAACTGCCTGAAGTGTTTTCCAGACCCTAGAAACTCCCCAAAACCGTTTTTAACCGAAAAGCATCTCGAAATGTCCTAAAACGCGCATCTGAACATTTTCGTGCACAGGTGCCGTAGATGCGCACGAAAATCCGTCCGGAGCCGTTTCGAGCACCGAACTGCCTGAAGTGTTTTCCAGACCCTAGAAACTCCCCAAAACCGTTTTTAACCGATAAGCATCTCGAAATGTCCTAAAACGCGCATCTGAACATTTTCGTGCACAGGTGCCGTAGATGCGCACGAAAATCCGTCCGGAGCCGTTTCGAGCATCGAACTGCCTGAAGTGTTTTCCAGACCCTAGAAACTCCCCAAAACCGTTTTTAACCGAAAAGCATCTCGAAATGTCCTAAAACGCGCATCTGAACATTTTCGTGCACAGGTGCCGTAGATGCGCACGAAAATCCGTCCGGAGCCGTTTCGAGAGCCGAACTGCCTGAAGTGTTTTCCAGACCCTAGAAACTCCCCAAAACCGTTTTTAACCGAAAAGCATCTCGAAATGTCCTAAAACGCGCATCTGAACATTTTCGTGCACAGGTGCCGTAGATGCGCACGAAAATCCGTCCGGAGCCGTTTCGAGAGCCGAACTGCCTGAAGTGTTTTCCAGACCCTAGAAACTCCCCAAAACCGTTTTTAACCGAAAAGCATATCGAAATGTCCTAAAACGCGCATCTAAACATTTTCGTGCACAGGTGCCGTAAATGCGCACGAAAATCCGTCCGGAGCCGTTTCCAGCGCCGAACTGCCTGAAGTGTTTTTCAGACCCTAGAAACTCCCCAAAACCGTTTTTAACCGAAAAGCATCTCGAGATGTCCTAAAACGCGCATCTGAACATTTTCGTGCACAGGTGCAGTAGATGCGCACGAAAATCCGTCCGGAGCTGTTTCCAGCGCTGAACTGCCTGAAGTGTTTTTCAGACCCTAGAAACTCCCCAAAACCGTTTTTAACCGAAAAGCATCTCGAAATGTCCTAAAACGCGCATCTGAACATTTTCGTGCACAGGTGCCGTAGATGCGCACGAAAATCCGTCCGGAGCCGTTTCGAGAGCCGAACTGCCTGAAGTGTTTTCCAGACCCTAGAAACTCCCCAAAACCGTTTTTAACCGAAAAGCATATCGAAATGTCCTAAAACGCGCATCTGAACATTTTCGTGCACAGGTGCCGTAGATGCGCACGAAAATCCGTCCGGAGCCGTTTCCAGCGCCGAACTGCCTGAAGTGTTTTTCAGACCCTAGAAACTCCCCAAAACCGTTTTTAACCGAAAAGCATCTCGAGATGTCCTAAAACGCGCATCTGAACATTTTCGTGCACAGGTGCAGTAGATGCGCACGAAAATCCGTCCGGAGCCGTTTCCAGCGCCGAACTGCCTGAAGTGTTTTTCAGACCCTAGAAACTCCCCAAAACCGTTTTTAACCGAAAAGCATCTCGAAATGTCCTAAAACGCGCATCTGAACATTTTCGTGCACAGGTGCCGTAGATGCGCACGAAAATATGCCCGGAGCCGTTTCGAGCACCGAACTGCCTGAAGTGTTTTCCATACCCTAGAAACTCCCCAAAACCGTTTTTAACCGAAGAGCATCTCGAAATGTCCTAAAACGCGCATCTGAACATTTTCGTGCACAGGTGCCGTAGATGCGCACGAAAATCCGTCCGGAGCCGTTTCGAGCACCGAATTGCCTGAAGTGTTTTCCAGACCCTAGAAACTCCCCAAAACCGTTTTTAACCGAGAAGCATCTCGAAATGTCCTAAAACGCGCATCTGAACATTTTCGTGCACAGGTGCCGTCGATGCGCACGAAAACCCGTCCTGAGCCGTTTCGAGCACCGAACTGCCTGAAGCGTTTTCCAGACCCTAGAAACTCCCCAAAACCGTTTTTAACCGAGAAGCATCTCGAAATGTCCTAAAACGCGCATCTGAACATTTTCGTGCACAGGTGCCGTAGATGCGCACGAAAACCCGTCCGGAGCCGTTTCCTGCGCCGAACTGCCTGAAGCGTTTTCCAGACCCTAGAAACTCCCCAAAACCGTTTTTAACCGAAAAGCATCTCGAAATGTCCTAAAACGCGCATCTGAACATTTTCGTGCACAGGTGCCGTAGATGCGCACGAAAATCCGTCCGGAGCCGTTTCGAGCGCCGAACTGCCTGAAGTGTTTTCCAGACCCTAGAAACTCCCCAAAACCGTTTTTAACCGAGAAGCATCTCGAAATGTCCTAAAACGCGCATCTGAACATTTTCGTGCACAGGTGCCGTAGATGCGCACGAAAATCCGTCCGGAGCCGTTTCGAGCACCGAACTGCCTGAAGTGTTTTCCAGACCCTAGAAACTCCCCAAAACCGTTTTTAACCGAAAAGCATCTCGAAATGTCCTAAAACGCGCATCTGAACATTTTCGTGCACAGGTGCCGTAGATGCGCACGAAAATCCGTCCGGAGCCGTTTCGAGCACCGAACTGCCTGAAGTGTTTTCCAGACCCTAGAAACTCCCCAAAACCGTTTTTAACCGAAAAGCATCTCGAAATGTCCTAAAACGCGCATCTGAACATTTTCGTGCACAGGTGCCGTCGATGCGCACGAAAACCCGTCCGGAGCCGTTTCCAGCGCCGAACTGCCTGAAGTGTTTTCCAGACCCTAGAAACTCCCCAAAACCGTTTTTAACCGAAAAGCATCTCGAAATGTCCTAAAACGCGCATCTGAACATTTTCGTGCACAGGTGCCGTAGATGCGCACGAAAATCCGTCCGGAGCCGTTTCGAGCACCGAACTGCCTGAAGTGTTTTCCAGACCCTAGAAACTCCCCAAAACCGTTTTTAACCGATAAGCATCTCGAAATGTCCTAAAACGCGCATCTGAACATTTTCGTGCACAGGTGCCGTAGATGCGCACGAAAATCCGTCCGGAGCCGTTTCGAGCATCGAACTGCCTGAAGTGTTTTCCAGACCCTAGAAACTCCCCAAAACCGTTTTTAACCGAAAAGCATCTCGAAATGTCCTAAAACGCGCATCTGAACATTTTCGTGCACAGGTGCCGTAGATGCGCACGAAAATCCGTCCGGAGCCGTTTCGAGAGCCGAACTGCCTGAAGTGTTTTCCAGACCCTAGAAACTCCCCAAAACCGTTTTTAACCGAAAAGCATCTCGAAATGTCCTAAAACGCGCATCTGAACATTTTCGTGCACAGGTGCCGTAGATGCGCACGAAAATCCGTCCGGAGCCGTTTCGAGAGCCGAACTGCCTGAAGTGTTTTCCAGACCCTAGAAACTCCCCAAAACCGTTTTTAACCGAAAAGCATATCGAAATGTCCTAAAACGCGCATCTAAACATTTTCGTGCACAGGTGCCGTAAATGCGCACGAAAATCCGTCCGGAGCCGTTTCCAGCGCCGAACTGCCTGAAGTGTTTTTCAGACCCTAGAAACTCCCCAAAACCGTTTTTAACCGAAAAGCATCTCGAGATGTCCTAAAACGCGCATCTGAACATTTTCGTGCACAGGTGCAGTAGATGCGCACGAAAATCCGTCCGGAGCTGTTTCCAGCGCTGAACTGCCTGAAGTGTTTTTCAGACCCTAGAAACTCCCCAAAACCGTTTTTAACCGAAAAGCATATCGAAATGTCCTAAAACGCGCATCTGAACATTTTCGTGCACAGGTGCCGTAGATGCGCACGAAAATCCGTCCGGAGCCGTTTCGAGAGCCGAACTGCCTGAAGTGTTTTCCAGACCCTAGAAACTCCCCAAAACCGTTTTTAACCGAAAAGCATATCGAAATGTCCTAAAACGCGCATCTGAACATTTTCGTGCACAGGTGCCGTAGATGCGCACGAAAATCCGTCCGGAGCCGTTTCCAGCGCCGAACTGCCTGAAGTGTTTTTCAGACCCTAGAAACTCCCCAAAACCGTTTTTAACCGAAAAGCATCTCGAGATGTCCTAAAACGCGCATCTGAACATTTTCGTGCACAGGTGCAGTAGATGCGCACGAAAATCCGTCCGGAGCCGTTTCCAGCGCCGAACTGCCTGAAGTGTTTTTCAGACCCTAGAAACTCCCCAAAACCGTTTTTAACCGAAAAGCATCTCGAAATGTCCTAAAACGCGCATCTGAACATTTTCGTGCACAGGTGCCGTAGATGCGCACGAAAATATGCCCGGAGCCGTTTCGAGCACCGAACTGCCTGAAGTGTTTTCCATACCCTAGAAACTCCCCAAAACCGTTTTTAACCGAAGAGCATCTCGAAATGTCCTAAAACGCGCATCTGAACATTTTCGTGCACAGGTGCCGTAGATGCGCACGAAAATCCGTCCGGAGCCGTTTCGAGCACCGAATTGCCTGAAGTGTTTTCCAGACCCTAGAAACTCCCCAAAACCGTTTTTAACCGAGAAGCATCTCGAAATGTCCTAAAACGCGCATCTGAACATTTTCGTGCACAGGTGCCGTCGATGCGCACGAAAACCCGTCCTGAGCCGTTTCGAGCACCGAACTGCCTGAAGCGTTTTCCAGACCCTAGAAACTCCCCAAAACCGTTTTTAACCGAGAAGCATCTCGAAATGTCCTAAAACGCGCATCTGAACATTTTCGTGCACAGGTGCCGTAGATGCGCACGAAAACCCGTCCGGAGCCGTTTCCTGCGCCGAACTGCCTGAAGCGTTTTCCAGACCCTAGAAACTCCCCAAAACCGTTTTTAACCGAAAAGCATCTCGAAATGTCCTAAAACGCGCATCTGAACATTTTCGTGCACAGGTGCCGTAGATGCGCACGAAAATCCGTCCGGAGCCGTTTCCTGCGCCGAACTGCCTGAAGTGTTTTCCAGACCCTAGAAACTCCCCAAAACCGTTTTTAACCGAGAAGCATCTCGAAATGTCCTAAAACGCGCATCTGAACATTTTCGTGCACAGGTGCCGTAGATGAGCACGAAAATCCGTCCGGAGCCGTTTCGAGCACCGAACTGCCTGAAGTGTTTTCCAGACCCTAGAAACTCCCCAAAACCGTTTTTAACCGAAAAGCATCTCGAAATGTCCTAAAACGCGCATCTAAACATTTTCGTGCACAGGTGCCGTAGATGCGCACGAAAATCCGTCCGGAGCCGTTTCGAGCACCGAACTGCCTGAAGTGTTTTCCAGACCCTAGAAACTCCCCAAAACCGTTTTTAACCGAAAAGCATCTCGAAATGTCCTAAAACGCGCATCTGAACATTTTCGTGCACAGGTGCCGTCGATGCGCACGAAAACCCGTCCGGAGCCGTTTCCAGCGCCGAACTGCCTGAAGTGTTTTCCAGACCCTAGAAACTCCCCAAAACCGTTTTTAACCGAAAAGCATCTCGAAATGTCCTAAAACGCGCATCTGAACATTTTCGTGCACAGGTGCCGTAGATGCGCACGAAAATCCGTCCGGAGCCGTTTCGAGCACCGAACTGCCTGAAGTGTTTTCCAGACCCTAGAAACTCCCCAAAACCGTTTTTAACCGAAAAGCATCTCGAAATGTCCTAAAACGCGCATCTGAACATTTTCGTGCACAGGTGCCGTCGATGCGCACGAAAACCCGTCCGGAGCCGTTTCCAGCGCCGAACTGCCTGAAGTGTTTTCCAGACCCTAGAAACTCCCCAAAACCGTTTTTAACCGAAAAGCATCTCGAAATGTCCTAAAACGCGCATCTGAACATTTTCGTGCACAGGTGCCGTAGATGCGCACGAAAATCGATCCGGAGCCGTTTCCAGCGCCGAACTGCCTGAAGCGTTTTCCAGACCCTAGAAACTCCCCAAAACCGTTTTTAACCGAAAAGCATCTCGAAATGTCCTAAAACGCGCATCTGAACATTTTCGTGCACAGGTGCCGTAGATGCGCACGAAAATCGATCCGGAGCCGTTTCCAGCGCCGAACTGCCTGAAGCGTTTTCCAGACCCTAGAAACTCCCCAAAACCGTTTTTAACCGAGAAGCATCTCGAAATGTCCTAAAACGCGCATCTGAACATTTTCGTGCACAGGTGCCGTAGATGCGCACGAAAATCCGCCCGGAGCCGTTTCGAGCACCGAACTGCCTGAAGTGTTTTCCATACCCTAGAAACTCCCCAAAACCGTTTTTAACCGAAAAGCATCTCGAAATGTCCTAAAACGCGCATCTAAACATTTTCGTGCACAGGTGCCGTAGATGCGCACGAAAATCCGTCCGGAGCCGTTTCGAGAGCCGAACTGCCTGAAGTGTTTTCCAGACCCTAGAAACTCCCCAAAACCGTTTTTAACCGAAAAGCATATCGAAATGTCCTAAAACGCGCATCTGAACATTTTCGTGCACAGGTGCCGTAGATGCGCACGAAAATCCGTCCGGAGCCGTTTCCAGCGCCGAACTGCCTGAAGTGTTTTTCAGACCCTAGAAACTCCCCAAAACCGTTTTTAACCGAAAAGCATCTCGAGATGTCCTAAAACGCGCATCTGAACATTTTCGTGCACAGGTGCAGTAGATGCGCACGAAAATCCGTCCGGAGCCGTTTCCAGCGCCGAACTGCCTGAAGTGTTTTTCAGACCCTAGAAACTCCCCAAAACCGTTTTTAACCGAAAAGCATCTCGAAATGTCCTAAAACGCGCATCTGAACATTTTCGTGCACAGGTGCCGTAGATGCGCACGAAAATATGCCCGGAGCCGTTTCGAGCACCGAACTGCCTGAAGTGTTTTCCATACCCTAGAAACTCCCCAAAACCGTTTTTAACCGAAGAGCATCTCGAAATGTCCTAAAACGCGCATCTGAACATTTTCGTGCACAGGTGCCGTAGATGCGCACGAAAATCCGTCCGGAGCCGTTTCGAGCACCGAATTGCCTGAAGTGTTTTCCAGACCCTAGAAACTCCCCAAAACCGTTTTTAACCGAGAAGCATCTCGAAATGTCCTAAAACGCGCATCTGAACATTTTCGTGCACAGGTGCCGTCGATGCGCACGAAAACCCGTCCTGAGCCGTTTCGAGCACCGAACTGCCTGAAGCGTTTTCCAGACCCTAGAAACTCCCCAAAACCGTTTTTAACCGAGAAGCATCTCGAAATGTCCTAAAACGCGCATCTGAACATTTTCGTGCACAGGTGCCGTAGATGCGCACGAAAACCCGTCCGGAGCCGTTTCCTGCGCCGAACTGCCTGAAGCGTTTTCCAGACCCTAGAAACTCCCCAAAACCGTTTTTAACCGAAAAGCATCTCGAAATGTCCTAAAACGCGCATCTGAACATTTTCGTGCACAGGTGCCGTAGATGCGCACGAAAATCCGTCCGGAGCCGTTTCGAGCGCCGAACTGCCTGAAGTGTTTTCCAGACCCTAGAAACTCCCCAAAACCGTTTTTAACCGAGAAGCATCTCGAAATGTCCTAAAACGCGCATCTGAACATTTTCGTGCACAGGTGCCGTAGATGCGCACGAAAATCCGTCCGGAGCCGTTTCGAGCACCGAACTGCCTGAAGTGTTTTCCAGACCCTAGAAACTCCCCAAAACCGTTTTTAACCGAAAAGCATCTCGAAATGTCCTAAAACGCGCATCTGAACATTTTCGTGCACAGGTGCCGTAGATGCGCACGAAAATCCGTCCGGAGCCGTTTCGAGCACCGAACTGCCTGAAGTGTTTTCCAGACCCTAGAAACTCCCCAAAACCGTTTTTAACCGAAAAGCATCTCGAAATGTCCTAAAACGCGCATCTGAACATTTTCGTGCACAGGTGCCGTCGATGCGCACGAAAACCCGTCCGGAGCCGTTTCCAGCGCCGAACTGCCTGAAGTGTTTTCCAGACCCTAGAAACTCCCCAAAACCGTTTTTAACCGAAAAGCATCTCGAAATGTCCTAAAACGCGCATCTGAACATTTTCGTGCACAGGTGCCGTAGATGCGCACGAAAATCCGTCCGGAGCCGTTTCGAGCACCGAACTGCCTGAAGTGTTTTCCAGACCCTAGAAACTCCCCAAAACCGTTTTTAACCGATAAGCATCTCGAAATGTCCTAAAACGCGCATCTGAACATTTTCGTGCACAGGTGCCGTAGATGCGCACGAAAATCCGTCCGGAGCCGTTTCGAGCATCGAACTGCCTGAAGTGTTTTCCAGACCCTAGAAACTCCCCAAAACCGTTTTTAACCGAAAAGCATCTCGAAATGTCCTAAAACGCGCATCTGAACATTTTCGTGCACAGGTGCCGTAGATGCGCACGAAAATCCGTCCGGAGCCGTTTCGAGAGCCGAACTGCCTGAAGTGTTTTCCAGACCCTAGAAACTCCCCAAAACCGTTTTTAACCGAAAAGCATCTCGAAATGTCCTAAAACGCGCATCTGAACATTTTCGTGCACAGGTGCCGTAGATGCGCACGAAAATCCGTCCGGAGCCGTTTCGAGAGCCGAACTGCCTGAAGTGTTTTCCAGACCCTAGAAACTCCCCAAAACCGTTTTTAACCGAAAAGCATATCGAAATGTCCTAAAACGCGCATCTAAACATTTTCGTGCACAGGTGCCGTAAATGCGCACGAAAATCCGTCCGGAGCCGTTTCCAGCGCCGAACTGCCTGAAGTGTTTTTCAGACCCTAGAAACTCCCCAAAACCGTTTTTAACCGAAAAGCATCTCGAGATGTCCTAAAACGCGCATCTGAACATTTTCGTGCACAGGTGCAGTAGATGCGCACGAAAATCCGTCCGGAGCTGTTTCCAGCGCTGAACTGCCTGAAGTGTTTTTCAGACCCTAGAAACTCCCCAAAACCGTTTTTAACCGAAAAGCATATCGAAATGTCCTAAAACGCGCATCTGAACATTTTCGTGCACAGGTGCCGTAGATGCGCACGAAAATCCGTCCGGAGCCGTTTCGAGAGCCGAACTGCCTGAAGTGTTTTCCAGACCCTAGAAACTCCCCAAAACCGTTTTTAACCGAAAAGCATATCGAAATGTCCTAAAACGCGCATCTGAACATTTTCGTGCACAGGTGCCGTAGATGCGCACGAAAATCCGTCCGGAGCCGTTTCCAGCGCCGAACTGCCTGAAGTGTTTTTCAGACCCTAGAAACTCCCCAAAACCGTTTTTAACCGAAAAGCATCTCGAGATGTCCTAAAACGCGCATCTGAACATTTTCGTGCACAGGTGCAGTAGATGCGCACGAAAATCCGTCCGGAGCCGTTTCCAGCGCCGAACTGCCTGAAGTGTTTTTCAGACCCTAGAAACTCCCCAAAACCGTTTTTAACCGAAAAGCATCTCGAAATGTCCTAAAACGCGCATCTGAACATTTTCGTGCACAGGTGCCGTAGATGCGCACGAAAATATGCCCGGAGCCGTTTCGAGCACCGAACTGCCTGAAGTGTTTTCCATACCCTAGAAACTCCCCAAAACCGTTTTTAACCGAAGAGCATCTCGAAATGTCCTAAAACGCGCATCTGAACATTTTCGTGCACAGGTGCCGTAGATGCGCACGAAAATCCGTCCGGAGCCGTTTCGAGCACCGAATTGCCTGAAGTGTTTTCCAGACCCTAGAAACTCCCCAAAACCGTTTTTAACCGAGAAGCATCTCGAAATGTCCTAAAACGCGCATCTGAACATTTTCGTGCACAGGTGCCGTCGATGCGCACGAAAACCCGTCCTGAGCCGTTTCGAGCACCGAACTGCCTGAAGCGTTTTCCAGACCCTAGAAACTCCCCAAAACCGTTTTTAACCGAGAAGCATCTCGAAATGTCCTAAAACGCGCATCTGAACATTTTCGTGCACAGGTGCCGTAGATGCGCACGAAAACCCGTCCGGAGCCGTTTCCTGCGCCGAACTGCCTGAAGCGTTTTCCAGACCCTAGAAACTCCCCAAAACCGTTTTTAACCGAAAAGCATCTCGAAATGTCCTAAAACGCGCATCTGAACATTTTCGTGCACAGGTGCCGTAGATGCGCACGAAAATCCGTCCGGAGCCGTTTCCTGCGCCGAACTGCCTGAAGTGTTTTCCAGACCCTAGAAACTCCCCAAAACCGTTTTTAACCGAGAAGCATCTCGAAATGTCCTAAAACGCGCATCTGAACATTTTCGTGCACAGGTGCCGTAGATGAGCACGAAAATCCGTCCGGAGCCGTTTCGAGCACCGAACTGCCTGAAGTGTTTTCCAGACCCTAGAAACTCCCCAAAACCGTTTTTAACCGAAAAGCATCTCGAAATGTCCTAAAACGCGCATCTAAACATTTTCGTGCACAGGTGCCGTAGATGCGCACGAAAATCCGTCCGGAGCCGTTTCGAGCACCGAACTGCCTGAAGTGTTTTCCAGACCCTAGAAACTCCCCAAAACCGTTTTTAACCGAAAAGCATCTCGAAATGTCCTAAAACGCGCATCTGAACATTTTCGTGCACAGGTGCCGTCGATGCGCACGAAAACCCGTCCGGAGCCGTTTCCAGCGCCGAACTGCCTGAAGTGTTTTCCAGACCCTAGAAACTCCCCAAAACCGTTTTTAACCGAAAAGCATCTCGAAATGTCCTAAAACGCGCATCTGAACATTTTCGTGCACAGGTGCCGTAGATGCGCACGAAAATCCGTCCGGAGCCGTTTCGAGCACCGAACTGCCTGAAGTGTTTTCCAGACCCTAGAAACTCCCCAAAACCGTTTTTAACCGAAAAGCATCTCGAAATGTCCTAAAACGCGCATCTGAACATTTTCGTGCACAGGTGCCGTCGATGCGCACGAAAACCCGTCCGGAGCCGTTTCCAGCGCCGAACTGCCTGAAGTGTTTTCCAGACCCTAGAAACTCCCCAAAACCGTTTTTAACCGAAAAGCATCTCGAAATGTCCTAAAACGCGCATCTGAACATTTTCGTGCACAGGTGCCGTAGATGCGCACGAAAATCGATCCGGAGCCGTTTCCAGCGCCGAACTGCCTGAAGCGTTTTCCAGACCCTAGAAACTCCCCAAAACCGTTTTTAACCGAAAAGCATCTCGAAATGTCCTAAAACGCGCATCTGAACATTTTCGTGCACAGGTGCCGTAGATGCGCACGAAAATCGATCCGGAGCCGTTTCCAGCGCCGAACTGCCTGAAGCGTTTTCCAGACCCTAGAAACTCCCCAAAACCGTTTTTAACCGAGAAGCATCTCGAAATGTCCTAAAACGCGCATCTGAACATTTTCGTGCACAGGTGCCGTAGATGCGCACGAAAATCCGCCCGGAGCCGTTTCGAGCACCGAACTGCCTGAAGTGTTTTCCATACCCTAGAAACTCCCCAAAACCGTTTTTAACCGAAAAGCATCTCGAAATGTCCTAAAACGCGCATCTAAACATTTTCGTGCACAGGTGCCGTAGATGCGCACGAAAATCCGTCCGGAGCCGTTTCGAGCACCGAACTGCCTGAAGTGTTTTCCAGACCCTAGAAACTCCCCAAAACCGTTTTTAACCGAAAAGCATCTCGAAATGTCCTAAAACGCGCATCTGAACATTTTCGTGCACAGGTGCCGTCGATGCGCACGAAAACCCGTCCGGAGCCGTTTCCAGCGCCGAACTGCCTGAAGTGTTTTCCAGACCCTAGAAACTCCCCAAAACCGTTTTTAACCGAAAAGCATCTCGAAATGTCCTAAAACGCGCATCTGAACATTTTCGTGCACAGGTGCCGTAGATGCGCACGAAAATCCGTCCGGAGCCGTTTCGAGCACCGAACTGCCTGAAGTGTTTTCCAGACCCTAGAAACTCCCCAAAACCGTTTTTAACCGAAAAGCATCTCGAAATGTCCTAAAACGCGCATCTGAACATTTTCGTGCACAGGTGCCGTCGATGCGCACGAAAACCCGTCCGGAGCCGTTTCCAGCGCCGAACTGCCTGAAGTGTTTTCCAGACCCTAGAAACTCCCCAAAACCGTTTTTAACCGAAAAGCATCTCGAAATGTCCTAAAACGCGCATCTGAACATTTTCGTGCACAGGTGCCGTAGATGCGCACGAAAATCCGTCCGGAGCCGTTTCGAGCACCGAACTGCCTGAAGTGTTTTCCAGACCCTAGAAACTCCCCAAAACCGTTTTTAACCGAAAAGCATCTCGAAATGTCCTAAAACGCGCATCTGAACATTTTCGTGCACAGGTGCCGTAGATGCGCACGAAAATCGATCCGGAGCCGTTTCCAGCGCCGAACTGCCTGAAGCGTTTTCCAGACCCTAGAAACTCCCCAAAACCGTTTTTAACCGAAAAGCATCTCGAAATGTCCTAAAACGCGCATCTGAACATTTTCGTGCACAGGTGCCGTAGATGCGCACGAAAATCGATCCGGAGCCGTTTCCAGCGCCGAACTGCCTGAAGCGTTTTCCAGACCCTAGAAACTCCCCAAAACCGTTTTTAACCGAGAAGCATCTCGAAATGTCCTAAAACGCGCATCTGAACATTTTCGTGCACAGGTGCCGTAGATGCGCACGAAAATCCGCCCGGAGCCGTTTCGAGCACCGAACTGCCTGAAGTGTTTTCCATACCCTAGAAACTCCCCAAAACCGTTTTTAACCGAAAAGCATCTCGAAATGTCCTAAAACGCGCATCTGAACATTTTCGTGCACAGGTGCCGTAGATGCGCACGAAAATCCGTCCGGAGCCGTTTCGAGCACCGAACTGCCTGAAGTGTTTTCCAGACCCTAGAAACTCCCCAAAACCGTTTTTAACCGAGAAGCATCTCGAAATGTCCTAAAACGCGCATCTGAACATTTTCGTGCACAGGTGCCGTCGATGCGCACGAAAACCCGTCCGGAGCCGTTTCGAGCACCGAACTGCCTGAAGCGTTTTCCAGACCCTAGAAACTCCCCAAAACCGTTTTTAACCGAGAAGCATCTCGAAATGTCCTAAAACGCGCATCTGAACATTTTCGTGCACAGGTGCCGTAGATGCGCACGAAAACCCGTCCGGAGCCGTTTCCTGCGCCGAACTGCCTGAAGCGTTTTCCAGACCCTAGAAACTCCCCAAAACCGTTTTTAACCGAAAAGCATCTCGAAATGTCCTAAAACGCGCATCTGAACATTTTCGTGCACAGGTGCCGTAGATGCGCACGAAAATCCGTCCGGAGCCGTTTCGAGCGCCGAACTGCCTGAAGTGTTTTCCAGACCCTAGAAACTCCCCAAAACCGTTTTTAACCGAGAAGCATCTCGAAATGTCCTAAAACGCGCATCTGAACATTTTCGTGCACAGGTGCCGTAGATGCGCACGAAAATCCGTCCGGAGCCGTTTCGAGCACCGAACTGCCTGAAGTGTTTTCCAGACCCTAGAAACTCCCCAAAACCGTTTTTAACCGAAAAGCATCTCGAAATGTCCTAAAACGCGCATCTGAACATTTTCGTGCACAGGTGCCGTAGATGCGCACGAAAATCCGTCCGGAGCCGTTTCGAGCACCGAACTGCCTGAAGTGTTTTCCAGACCCTAGAAACTCCCCAAAACCGTTTTTAACCGAAAAGCATCTCGAAATGTCCTAAAACGCGCATCTGAACATTTTCGTGCACAGGTGCCGTCGATGCGCACGAAAACCCGTCCGGAGCCGTTTCCAGGGCCGAACTGCCTGAAGTGTTTTCCAGACCCTAGAAACTCCCCAAAACCGTTTTTAACCGAAAAGCATCTCGAAATGTCCTAAAACGCGCATCTGAACATTTTCGTGCACAGGTGCCGTAGATGCGCACGAAAATCCGTCCGGAGCCGTTTCGAGCACCGAACTGCCTGAAGTGTTTTCCAGACCCTAGAAACTCCCCAAAACCGTTTTTAACCGATAAGCATCTCGAAATGTCCTAAAACGCGCATCTGAACATTTTCGTGCACAGGTGCCGTAGATGCGCACGAAAATCCGTCCGGAGCCGTTTCGAGAGCCGAACTGCCTGAAGTGTTTTCCAGACCCTAGAAACTCCCCAAAACCGTTTTTAACCGAAAAGCATCTCGAGATGTCCTAAAACGCGCATCTGAACATTTTCGTGCACAGGTGCAGTAGATGCGCACGAAAATCCGTCCGGAGCCGTTTCCAGCGCCGAACTGCCTGAAGTGTTTTTCAGACCCTAGAAACTCCCCAAAACCGTTTTTAACCGAAAAGCATCTCGAAATGTCCTAAAACGCGCATCTGAACATTTTCGTGCACAGGTGCCGTAGATGCGCACGAAAATATGCCCGGAGCCGTTTCGAGCACCGAACTGCCTGAAGTGTTTTCCATACCCTAGAAACTCCCCAAAACCGTTTTTAACCGAAGAGCATCTCGAAATGTCCTAAAACGCGCATCTGAACATTTTCGTGCACAGGTGCCGTAGATGCGCACGAAAATCCGTCCGGAGCCGTTTCGAGCACCGAATTGCCTGAAGTGTTTTCCAGACCCTAGAAACTCCCCAAAACCGTTTTTAACCGAGAAGCATATCGAAATGTCCTAAAACGCGCATCTGAACATTTTCGTGCACAGGTGCCGTCGATGCGCACGAAAACCCGTCCTGAGCCGTTTCGAGCACCGAACTGCCTGAAGCGTTTTCCAGACCCTAGAAACTCCCCAAAACCGTTTTTAACCGAGAAGCATCTCGAAATGTCCTAAAACGCGCATCTGAACATTTTCGTGCACAGGTGCCGTAGATGCGCACGAAAACCCGTCCGGAGCCGTTTCCTGCGCCGAACTGCCTGAAGCGTTTTCCAGACCCTAGAAACTCCCCAAAACCGTTTTTAACCGAAAAGCATCTCGAAATGTCCTAAAACGCGCATCTGAACATTTTCGTGCACAGGTGCCGTAGATGCGCACGAAAATCCGTCCGGAGCCGTTTCCTGCGCCGAACTGCCTGAAGTGTTTTCCAGACCCTAGAAACTCCCCAAAACCGTTTTTAACCGAAAAGCATCTCGAAATGTCCTAAAACGCGCATCTGAACATTTTCGTGCACAGGTGCCGTCGATGCGCACGAAAACCCGTCCGGAGCCGTTTCCAGCGCCGAACTGCCTGAAGTGTTTTCCAGACCCTAGAAACTCCCCAAAACCGTTTTTAACCGAAAAGCATCTCGAAATGTCCTAAAACGCGCATCTGAACATTTTCGTGCACAGGTGCCGTAGATGCGCACGAAAATCCGTCCGGAGCCGTTTCGAGCACCGAACTGCCTGAAGTGTTTTCCAGACCCTAGAAACTCCCCAAAACCGTTTTTAACCGAAAAGCATCTCGAAATGTCCTAAAACGCGCATCTGAACATTTTCGTGCACAGGTGCCGTCGATGCGCACGAAAACCCGTCCGGAGCCGTTTCCAGCGCCGAACTGCCTGAAGTGTTTTCCAGACCCTAGAAACTCCCCAAAACCGTTTTTAACCGAAAAGCATCTCGAAATGTCCTAAAACGCGCATCTGAACATTTTCGTGCACAGGTGCCGTAGATGCGCACGAAAATCGATCCGGAGCCGTTTCCAGCGCCGAACTGCCTGAAGCGTTTTCCAGACCCTAGAAACTCCCCAAAACCGTTTTTAACCGAAAAGCATCTCGAAATGTCCTAAAACGCGCATCTGAACATTTTCGTGCACAGGTGCCGTAGATGCGCACGAAAATCGATCCGGAGCCGTTTCCAGCGCCGAACTGCCTGAAGCGTTTTCCAGACCCTAGAAACTCCCCAAAACCGTTTTTAACCGAGAAGCATCTCGAAATGTCCTAAAACGCGCATCTGAACATTTTCGTGCACAGGTGCCGTAGATGCGCACGAAAATCCGCCCGGAGCCGTTTCGAGCACCGAACTGCCTGAAGTGTTTTCCATACCCTAGAAACTCCCCAAAACCGTTTTTAACCGAAAAGCATCTCGAAATGTCCTAAAACGCGCATCTGAACATTTTCGTGCACAGGTGCCGTAGATGCGCACGAAAATCCGTCCGGAGCCGTTTCGAGCACCGAACTGCCTGAAGTGTTTTCCAGACCCTAGAAACTCCCCAAAACCGTTTTTAACCGAGAAGCATCTCGAAATGTCCTAAAACGCGCATCTGAACATTTTCGTGCACAGGTGCCGTCGATGCGCACGAAAACCCGTCCGGAGCCGTTTCGAGCACCGAACTGCCTGAAGCGTTTTCCAGACCCTAGAAACTCCCCAAAACCGTTTTTAACCGAGAAGCATCTCGAAATGTCCTAAAACGCGCATCTGAACATTTTCGTGCACAGGTGCCGTAGATGCGCACGAAAACCCGTCCGGAGCCGTTTCCTGCGCCGAACTGCCTGAAGCGTTTTCCAGACCCTAGAAACTCCCCAAAACCGTTTTTAACCGAAAAGCATCTCGAAATGTCCTAAAACGCGCATCTGAACATTTTCGTGCACAGGTGCCGTAGATGCGCACGAAAATCCGTCCGGAGCCGTTTCGAGCGCCGAACTGCCTGAAGTGTTTTCCAGACCCTAGAAACTCCCCAAAACCGTTTTTAACCGAGAAGCATCTCGAAATGTCCTAAAACGCGCATCTGAACATTTTCGTGCACAGGTGCCGCAGATGCGCACGAAAATCCGTCCGGAGCCGTTTCGAGCACCGAACTGCCTGAAGTGTTTTCCAGACCCTAGAAACTCCCCAAAACCGTTTTTAACCGAAAAGCATCTCGAAATGTCCTAAAACGCGCATCTGAACATTTTCGTGCACAGGTGCCGTAGATGCGCACGAAAATCCGTCCGGAGCCGTTTCGAGCACCGAACTGCCTGAAGTGTTTTCCAGACCCTAGAAACTCCCCAAAACCGTTTTTAACCGAAAAGCATCTCGAAATGTCCTAAAACGCGCATCTGAACATTTTCGTGCACAGGTGCCGTCGATGCGCACGAAAACCCGTCCGGAGCCGTTTCCAGCGCCGAACTGCCTGAAGTGTTTTCCAGACCCTAGAAACTCCCCAAAACCGTTTTTAACCGAAAAGCATCTCGAAATGTCCTAAAACGCGCATCTGAACATTTTCGTGCACAGGTGCCGTAGATGCGCACGAAAATCCGTCCGGAGCCGTTTCGAGCACCGAACTGCCTGAAGTGTTTTCCAGACCCTAGAAACTCCCCAAAACCGTTTTTAACCGATAAGCATCTCGAAATGTCCTAAAACGCGCATCTGAACATTTTCGTGCACAGGTGCCGTAGATGCGCACGAAAATCCGTCCGGAGCCGTTTCGAGCACCGAACTGCCTGAAGTGTTTTCCAGACCCTAGAAACTCCCCAAAACCGTTTTTAACCGAAAAGCATCTCGAAATGTCCTAAAACGCGCATCTGAACATTTTCGTGCACAGGTGCCGTAGATGCGCACGAAAATCCGTCCGGAGCCGTTTCGAGAGCCGAACTGCCTGAAGTGTTTTCCAGACCCTAGAAACTCCCCAAAACCGTTTTTAACCGAAAAGCATCTCGAAATGTCCTAAAACGCGCATCTGAACATTTTCGTGCACAGGTGCCGTAGATGCGCACGAAAATCCGTCCGGAGCCGTTTCGAGAGCCGAACTGCCTGAAGTGTTTTCCAGACCCTAGAAACTTTCCAAAACCGTTTTTAACCGAAAAGCATCTCGAAATGTCCTAAAACGCGCATCTGAACATTTTCGTGCACAGGTGCCGTAAATGCGCACGAAAATCCGTCCGGAGCCGTTTCGAGCACCGAACTGCCTGAAGCGTTTTCCAGACCCTAGAAACTCCCCAAAACCGTTTTTAACCGAGAAGCATCTCGAAATGTCCTAAAACGCGCATCTGAACATTTTCGTGCACAGGTGCCGTAGATGCGCACGAAAACCCGTCCGGAGCCGTTTCCTGCGCCGAACTGCCTGAAGCGTTTTCCAGACCCTAGAAACTCCCCAAAACCGTTTTTAACCGAAAAGCATCTCGAAATGTCCTAAAACGCGCATCTGAACATTTTCGTGCACAGGTGACGTAGATGCGCACGAAAATCCGTCCGGAGCCGTTTCGAGCGCCGAACTGCCTGAAGTGTTTTCCAGACCCTAGAAACTCCCCAAAACCGTTTTTAACCGAGAAGCATCTCGAAATGTCCTAAAACGCGCATCTGAACATTTTCGTGCACAGGTGCCGTAGATGCGCACGAAAATCCGTCCGGAGCCGTTTCGAGCACCGAACTGCCTGAAGTGTTTTCCAGACCCTAGAAACTCCCCAAAACCGTTTTTAACCGAAAAGCATCTCGAAATGTCCTAAAACGCGCATCTGAACATTTTCGTGCACAGGTGCCGTAGATGCGCACGAAAATCCGTCCGGAGCCGTTTCGAGCACCGAACTGCCTGAAGTGTTTTCCAGACCCTAGAAACTCCCCAAAACCGTTTTTAACCGAAAAGCATCTCGAAATGTCCTAAAACGCGCATCTGAACATTTTCGTGCACAGGTGCCGTCGATGCGCACGAAAACCCGTCCAGAGCCGTTTCCAGCGCCGAACTGCCTGAAGTGTTTTCCAGACCCTAGAAACTCCCCAAAACCGTTTTTAACCGATAAGCATCTCGAAATGTCCTAAAACGCGCATCTGAACATTTTCGTGCACAGGTGCCGTAGATGCGCACGAAAATCCGTCCGGAGCCGTTTCGAGCACCGAACTGCCTGAAGTGTTTTCCAGACCCTAGAAACTCCCCAAAACCGTTTTTAACCGAAAAGCATCTCGAAATGTCCTAAAACGCGCATCTGAACATTTTCGTGCACAGGTGCCGTAGATGCGCACGAAAATCCGTCCGGAGCCGTTTCGAGAGCCGAACTGCCTGAAGTGTTTTCCAGACCCTAGAAACTCCCCAAAACCGTTTTTAACCGAAAAGCATCTCGAAATGTCCTAAAACGCGCATCTGAACATTTTCGTGCACAGGTGCCGTAGATGCGCACGAAAATCCGTCCGGAGCCGTTTCGAGAGCCGAACTGCCTGAAGTGTTTTCCAGACCCTAGAAACTCCCCAAAACCGTTTTTAACCGAAAAGCATCTCGAAATGTCCTAAAACGCGCATCTGAACATTTTCGTGCACAGGTGCCGTAGATGCGCACGAAAATCCGTCCGGAGCCGTTTCGAGAGCCGAACTGCCTGAAGTGTTTTCCAGACCCTAGAAACTCCCCAAAACCGTTTTTAACCGAAAAGCATATCGAAATGTCCTAAAACGCGCATCTGAACATTTTCGTGCACAGGTGCCGTACATGCGCACGAAAATCCGTCC
This sequence comes from Umbellularia californica, assembly GCA_028538565.1. Classification (NCBI taxonomy): domain Eukaryota; kingdom Viridiplantae; phylum Streptophyta; class Magnoliopsida; order Laurales; family Lauraceae; genus Umbellularia; species Umbellularia californica. The sequence goes on along the minus strand of JAPQWN010000006.1, from coordinate 52,444,615 downwards.
GGAGCCGTTTCCGGCGCCGAACTGCCTGAAGTGTTTTTCAGACCCTAGAAACTCCCCAAAACCGTTTTTAACCGAAAAGCATCTCGAGATGTCCTAAAACGCGCATCTGAACATTTTCGTGCACAGGTGCCGTAGATGCGCACGAAAATCGATCCGGAGCCGTTTCCAGCGCCGAACTGCCTGAAGCGTTTTCCAGACCCTAGAAACTCCCCAAAACCGTTTTTAACCGAGAAGCATCTCGAAATGTCCTAAAACGCGCATCTGAACATTTTCGTGCACAGGTGCCGTAGATGCGCACGAAAATCCGCCCGGAGCCGTTTCGAGCACCGAACTGCCTGAAGTGTTTTCCATACCCTAGAAACTCCCCAAAACCGTTTTTAACCGAAAAGCATCTCGAAATGTCCTAAAACGCGCATCTGAACATTTTCGTGCACAGGTGCCGTAGATGCGCACGAAAATCCGTCCGGAGCCGTTTCGAGCACCGAACTGCCTGAAGTGTTTTCCAGACCCTAGAAACTCCCCAAAACCGTTTTTAACCGAAAAGCATCTCGAAATGTCCTAAAACGCGCATCTGAACATTTTCGTGCACAGGTGCCGTCGATGCGCACGAAAACCCGTCCGGAGCCGTTTCCAGCGCCGAACTGCCTGAAGTGTTTTCCAGACCCTAGAAACTCCCCAAAACCGTTTTTAACCGAAAAGCATCTCGAAATGTCCTAAAACGCGCATCTGAACATTTTCGTGCACAGGTGCCGTAGATGCGCACGAAAATCCGTCCGGAGCCGTTTCGAGCACCGAACTGCCTGAAGTGTTTTCCAGACCCTAGAAACTCCCCAAAACCGTTTTTAACCGATAAGCATCTCGAAATGTCCTAAAACGCGCATCTGAACATTTTCGTGCACAGGTGCCGTAGATGCGCACGAAAATCCGTCCGGAGCCGTTTCGAGCACCGAACTGCCTGAAGTGTTTTCCAGACCCTAGAAACTCCCCAAAACCGTTTTTAACCGAAAAGCATCTCGAAATGTCCTAAAACGCGCATCTGAACATTTTCGTGCACAGGTGCCGTAGATGCGCACGAAAATCCGTCCGGAGCCGTTTCGAGAGCCGAACTGCCTGAAGTGTTTTCCAGACCCTAGAAACTCCCCAAAACCGTTTTTAACCGAAAAGCATCTCGAAATGTCCTAAAACGCGCATCTGAACATTTTCGTGCACAGGTGCCGTAGAAGCGCACGAAAATCCGTCCGGAGCCGTTTCGAGAGCCGAACTGCCTGAAGTGTTTTCCAGACCCTAGAAACTCCCCAAAACCGTTTTTAACCGAAAAGCATATCGAAATGTCCTAAAACGCGCATCTGAACATTTTCGTGCACAGGTGCCGTAAATGCGCACGAAAATCCGTCCGGAGCCGTTTCCAGCGCCGAACTGCCTGAAGTGTTTTTCAGACCCTAGAAACTCCCCAAAACCGTTTTTAACCGAAAAGCATCTCGAGATGTCCTAAAACGCGCATCTGAACATTTTCGTGCACAGGTGCAGTAGATGCGCACGAAAATCCGTCCGGAGCTGTTTCCAGCGCCGAACTGCCTGAAGTGTTTTTCAGACCCTAGAAACTCCCCAAAACCGTTTTTAACCGAAAAGCATATCGAAATGTCCTAAAACGCGCATCTGAACATTTTCGTGCACAGGTGCCGTAGATGCGCACGAAAATCCGTCCGGAGCCGTTTCGAGAGCCGAACTGCCTGAAGTGTTTTCCAGACCCTAGAAACTCCCCAAAACCGTTTTTAACCGAAAAGCATATCGAAATGTCCTAAAACGCGCATCTGAACATTTTCGTGCACAGGTGCCGTAGATGCGCACGAAAATCCGTCCGGAGCCGTTTCCAGCGCCGAACTGCCTGAAGTGTTTTTCAGACCCTAGAAACTCCCCAAAACCGTTTTTAACCGAAAAGCATCTCGAGATGTCCTAAAACGCGCATCTGAACATTTTCGTGCACAGGTGCAGTAGATGCGCACGAAAATCCGTCCGGAGCCGTTTCCAGCGCCGAACTGCCTGAAGTGTTTTTCAGACCCTAGAAACTCCCCAAAACAGTTTTTAACCGAAAAGCATCTCGAAATGTCCTAAAACGCGCATCTGAACATTTTCGTGCACAGGTGCCGTAGATGCGCACGAAAATATGCCCGGAGCCGTTTCGAGCACCGAACTGCCTGAAGTGTTTTCCATACCCTAGAAACTCCCCAAAACCGTTTTTAACCGAAGAGCATCTCGAAATGTCCTAAAACGCGCATCTGAACATTTTCGTGCACAGGTGCCGTAGATGCGCACGAAAATCCGTCCGGAGCCGTTTCGAGCACCGAATTGCCTGAAGTGTTTTCCAGACCCTAGAAACTCCCCAAAACCGTTTTTAACCGAGAAGCATCTCGAAATGTCCTAAAACGCGCATCTGAACATTTTCGTGCACAGGTGCCGTCGATGCGCACGAAAACCCGTCCTGAGCCGTTTCGAGCACCGAACTGCCTGAAGCGTTTTCCAGACCCTAGAAACTCCCCAAAACCGTTTTTAACCGAGAAGCATCTCGAAATGTCCTAAAACGCGCATCTGAACATTTTCGTGCACAGGTGCCGTAGAAGCGCACGAAAATCCGTCCGGAGCCGTTTCGAGAGCCGAACTGCCTGAAGTGTTTTCCAGACCCTAGAAACTCCCCAAAACCGTTTTTAACCGAAAAGCATATCGAAATGTCCTAAAACGCGCATCTGAACATTTTCGTGCACAGGTGCCGTAAATGCGCACGAAAATCCGTCCGGAGCCGTTTCCAGCGCCGAACTGCCTGAAGTGTTTTTCAGACCCTAGAAACTCCCCAAAACCGTTTTTAACCGAAAAGCATCTCGAGATGTCCTAAAACGCGCATCTGAACATTTTCGTGCACAGGTGCAGTAGATGCGCACGAAAATCCGTCCGGAGCTGTTTCCAGCGCCGAACTGCCTGAAGTGTTTTTCAGACCCTAGAAACTCCCCAAAACCGTTTTTAACCGAAAAGCATATCGAAATGTCCTAAAACGCGCATCTGAACATTTTCGTGCACAGGTGCCGTAGATGCGCACGAAAATCCGTCCGGAGCCGTTTCGAGAGCCGAACTGCCTGAAGTGTTTTCCAGACCCTAGAAACTCCCCAAAACCGTTTTTAACCGAAAAGCATATCGAAATGTCCTAAAACGCGCATCTGAACATTTTCGTGCACAGGTGCCGTAGATGCGCACGAAAATCCGTCCGGAGCCGTTTCCAGCGCCGAACTGCCTGAAGTGTTTTTCAGACCCTAGAAACTCCCCAAAACCGTTTTTAACCGAAAAGCATCTCGAGATGTCCTAAAACGCGCATCTGAACATTTTCGTGCACAGGTGCAGTAGATGCGCACGAAAATCCGTCCGGAGCCGTTTCCAGCGCCGAACTGCCTGAAGTGTTTTTCAGACCCTAGAAACTCCCCAAAACAGTTTTTAACCGAAAAGCATCTCGAAATGTCCTAAAACGCGCATCTGAACATTTTCGTGCACAGGTGCCGTAGATGCGCACGAAAATATGCCCGGAGCCGTTTCGAGCACCGAACTGCCTGAAGTGTTTTCCATACCCTAGAAACTCCCCAAAACCGTTTTTAACCGAAGAGCATCTCGAAATGTCCTAAAACGCGCATCTGAACATTTTCGTGCACAGGTGCCGTAGATGCGCACGAAAATCCGTCCGGAGCCGTTTCGAGCACCGAATTGCCTGAAGTGTTTTCCAGACCCTAGAAACTCCCCAAAACCGTTTTTAACCGAGAAGCATCTCGAAATGTCCTAAAACGCGCATCTGAACATTTTCGTGCACAGGTGCCGTCGATGCGCACGAAAACCCGTCCTGAGCCGTTTCGAGCACCGAACTGCCTGAAGCGTTTTCCAGACCCTAGAAACTCCCCAAAACCGTTTTTAACCGAGAAGCATCTCGAAATGTCCTAAAACGCGCATCTGAACATTTTCGTGCACAGGTGCCGTAGATGCGCACGAAAACCCGTCCGGAGCCGTTTCCTGCGCCGAACTGCCTGAAGCGTTTTCCAGACCCTAGAAACTCCCCAAAACCGTTTTTAACCGAAAAGCATCTCGAAATGTCCTAAAACGCGCATCTGAACATTTTCGTGCACAGGTGCCGTAGATGCGCACGAAAATCCGTCCGGAGCCGTTTCGAGCGCCGAACTGCCTGAAGTGTTTTCCAGACCCTAGAAACTCCCCAAAACCGTTTTTAACCGAGAAGCATCTCGAAATGTCCTAAAACGCGCATCTGAACATTTTCGTGCACAGGTGCCGTAGATGCGCACGAAAATCCGTCCGGAGCCGTTTCGAGCACCGAACTGCCTGAAGTGTTTTCCAGACCCTAGAAACTCCCCAAAACCGTTTTTAACCGAAAAGCATCTCGAAATGTCCTAAAACGCGCATCTGAACATTTTCGTGCACAGGTGCCGTAGATGCGCACGAAAATCCGTCCGGAGCCGTTTCGAGCACCGAACTGCCTGAAGTGTTTTCCAGACCCTAGAAACTCCCCAAAACCGTTTTTAACCGAAAAGCATCTCGAAATGTCCTAAAACGCGCATCTGAACATTTTCGTGCACAGGTGCCGTAGATGCGCACGAAAATCCGTCCGGAGCCGTTTCGAGAGCCGAACTGCCTGAAGTGTTTTCCAGACCCTAGAAACTCCCCAAAACCGTTTTTAACCGAAAAGCATCTCGAAATGTCCTAAAACGCGCATCTGAACATTTTCGTGCACAGGTGCCGTAGATGCGCACGAAAATCCGTCCGGAGCCGTTTCGAGAGCCGAACTGCCTGAAGTGTTTTCCAGACCCTAGAAACTCCCCAAAACCGTTTTTAACCGAAAAGCATATCGAAATGTCCTAAAACGCGCATCTGAACATTTTCGTGCACAGGTGCCGTACATGCGCACGAAAATCCGTCCGGAGCCGTTTCCGGCGCCGAACTGCCTGAAGTGTTTTTCAGACCCTAGAAACTCCCCAAAACCGTTTTTAACCGAAAAGCATCTCGAGATGTCCTAAAACGCGCATCTGAACATTTTCGTGCACAGGTGCCGTAGATGCGCACGAAAATCGATCCGGAGCCGTTTCCAGCGCCGAACTGCCTGAAGCGTTTTCCAGACCCTAGAAACTCCCCAAAACCGTTTTTAACCGAGAAGCATCTCGAAATGTCCTAAAACGCGCATCTGAACATTTTCGTGCACAGGTGCCGTAGATGCGCACGAAAATCCGCCCGGAGCCGTTTCGAGCACCGAACTGCCTGAAGTGTTTTCCATACCCTAGAAACTCCCCAAAACCGTTTTTAACCGAAAAGCATCTCGAAATGTCCTAAAACGCGCATCTGAACATTTTCGTGCACAGGTGCCGTAGATGCGCACGAAAATCCGTCCGGAGCCGTTTCGAGCACCGAACTGCCTGAAGTGTTTTCCAGACCCTAGAAACTCCCCAAAACCGTTTTTAACCGAAAAGCATCTCGAAATGTCCTAAAACGCGCATCTGAACATTTTCGTGCACAGGTGCCGTCGATGCGCACGAAAACCCGTCCGGAGCCGTTTCCAGCGCCGAACTGCCTGAAGTGTTTTCCAGACCCTAGAAACTCCCCAAAACCGTTTTTAACCGAAAAGCATCTCGAAATGTCCTAAAACGCGCATCTGAACATTTTCGTGCACAGGTGCCGTAGATGCGCACGAAAATCCGTCCGGAGCCGTTTCGAGCACCGAACTGCCTGAAGTGTTTTCCAGACCCTAGAAACTCCCCAAAACCGTTTTTAACCGATAAGCATCTCGAAATGTCCTAAAACGCGCATCTGAACATTTTCGTGCACAGGTGCCGTAGATGCGCACGAAAATCCGTCCGGAGCCGTTTCGAGCACCGAACTGCCTGAAGTGTTTTCCAGACCCTAGAAACTCCCCAAAACCGTTTTTAACCGAAAAGCATCTCGAAATGTCCTAAAACGCGCATCTGAACATTTTCGTGCACAGGTGCCGTAGATGCGCACGAAAATCCGTCCGGAGCCGTTTCGAGAGCCGAACTGCCTGAAGTGTTTTCCAGACCCTAGAAACTCCCCAAAACCGTTTTTAACCGAAAAGCATCTCGAAATGTCCTAAAACGCGCATCTGAACATTTTCGTGCACAGGTGCCGTAGAAGCGCACGAAAATCCGTCCGGAGCCGTTTCGAGAGCCGAACTGCCTGAAGTGTTTTCCAGACCCTAGAAACTCCCCAAAACCGTTTTTAACCGAAAAGCATATCGAAATGTCCTAAAACGCGCATCTGAACATTTTCGTGCACAGGTGCCGTAAATGCGCACGAAAATCCGTCCGGAGCCGTTTCCAGCGCCGAACTGCCTGAAGTGTTTTTCAGACCCTAGAAACTCCCCAAAACCGTTTTTAACCGAAAAGCATCTCGAGATGTCCTAAAACGCGCATCTGAACATTTTCGTGCACAGGTGCAGTAGATGCGCACGAAAATCCGTCCGGAGCTGTTTCCAGCGCCGAACTGCCTGAAGTGTTTTTCAGACCCTAGAAACTCCCCAAAACCGTTTTTAACCGAAAAGCATATCGAAATGTCCTAAAACGCGCATCTGAACATTTTCGTGCACAGGTGCCGTAGATGCGCACGAAAATCCGTCCGGAGCCGTTTCGAGAGCCGAACTGCCTGAAGTGTTTTCCAGACCCTAGAAACTCCCCAAAACCGTTTTTAACCGAAAAGCATATCGAAATGTCCTAAAACGCGCATCTGAACATTTTCGTGCACAGGTGCCGTAGATGCGCACGAAAATCCGTCCGGAGCCGTTTCGAGCACCGAACTGCCTGAAGTGTTTTCCAGACCCTAGAAACTCCCCAAAACCGTTTTTAACCGAAAAGCATCTCGAAATGTCCTAAAACGCGCATCTGAACATTTTCGTGCACAGGTGCCGTCGATGCGCACGAAAACCCGTCCGGAGCCGTTTCCAGCGCCGAACTGCCTGAAGTGTTTCCCAGACCCTAGAAACTCCCCAAAACCGTTTTTAACCGAAAAGCATCTCGAAATGTCCTAAAACGCGCATCTGAACATTTTCGTGCACAGGTGCCGTAGATGCGCACGAAAATCCGTCCGGAGCCGTTTCGAGCACCGAACTGCCTGAAGTGTTTTCCAGACCCTAGAAACTCCCCAAAACCGTTTTTAACCGATAAGCATCTCGAAATGTCCTAAAACGCGCATCTGAACATTTTCGTGCACAGGTGCCGTAGATGCGCACGAAAATCCGTCCGGAGCCGTTTCAAGCACCGAACTGCCTGAAGTGTTTTCCAGACCCTAGAAACTCCCCAAAACCGTTTTTAACCGAAAAGCATCTCGAAATGTCCTAAAACGCGCATCTGAACATTTTCGTGCACAGGTGCCGTAGATGCGCACGAAAATCCGTCCGGAGCCGTTTCGAGAGCCGAACTGCCTGAAGTGTTTTCCAGACCCTAGAAACTCCCCAAAACCGTTTTTAACCGAAAAGCATCTCGAAATGTCCTAAAACGCGCATCTGAACATTTTCGTGCACAGGTGCCGTAGAAGCGCACGAAAATCCGTCCGGAGCCGTTTCGAGAGCCGAACTGCCTGAAGTGTTTTCCAGACCCTAGAAACTCCCCAAAACCGTTTTTAACCGAAAAGCATATCGAAATGTCCTAAAACGCGCATCTGAACATTTTCGTGCACAGGTGCCGTAAATGCGCACGAAAATCCGTCCGGAGCCGTTTCCAGCGCCGAACTGCCTGAAGTGTTTTTCAGACCCTAGAAACTCCCCAAAACCGTTTTTAACCGAAAAGCATCTCGAGATGTCCTAAAACGCGCATCTGAACATTTTCGTGCACAGGTGCAGTAGATGCGCACGAAAATCCGTCCGGAGCTGTTTCCAGCGCCGAACTGCCTGAAGTGTTTTTCAGACCCTAGAAACTCCCCAAAACCGTTTTTAACCGAAAAGCATATCGAAATGTCCTAAAACGCGCATCTGAACATTTTCGTGCACAGGTGCCGTAGATGCGCACGAAAATCCGTCCGGAGCCGTTTCGAGAGCCGAACTGCCTGAAGTGTTTTCCAGACCCTAGAAACTCCCCAAAACCGTTTTTAACCGAAAAGCATATCGAAATGTCCTAAAACGCGCATCTGAACATTTTCGTGCACAGGTGCCGTAGATGCGCACGAAAATCCGTCCGGAGCCGTTTCCAGCGCCGAACTGCCTGAAGTGTTTTTCAGACCCTAGAAACTCCCCAAAACCGTTTTTAACCGAAAAGCATCTCGAGATGTCCTAAAACGCGCATCTGAACATTTTCGTGCACAGGTGCAGTAGATGCGCACGAAAATCCGTCCGGAGCCGTTTCCAGCGCCGAACTGCCTGAAGTGTTTTTCAGACCCTAGAAACTCCCCAAAACAGTTTTTAACCGAAAAGCATCTCGAAATGTCCTAAAACGCGCATCTGAACATTTTCGTGCACAGGTGCCGTAGATGCGCACGAAAATATGCCCGGAGCCGTTTCGAGCACCGAACTGCCTGAAGTGTTTTCCATACCCTAGAAACTCCCCAAAACCGTTTTTAACCGAAGAGCATCTCGAAATGTCCTAAAACGCGCATCTGAACATTTTCGTGCACAGGTGCCGTAGATGCGCACGAAAATCCGTCCGGAGCCGTTTCGAGCACCGAATTGCCTGAAGTGTTTTCCAGACCCTAGAAACTCCCCAAAACCGTTTTTAACCGAGAAGCATCTCGAAATGTCCTAAAACGCGCATTTGAACATTTTCGTGCACAGGTGCCGTCGATGCGCACGAAAACCCGTCCTGAGCCGTTTCGAGCACCGAACTGCCTGAAGCGTTTTCCAGACCCTAGAAACTCCCCAAAACCGTTTTTAACCGAGAAGCATCTCGAAATGTCCTAAAACGCGCATCTGAACATTTTCGTGCACAGGTGCCGTAGATGCGCACGAAAACCCGTCCGGAGCCGTTTCCTGCGCCGAACTGCCTGAAGCGTTTTCCAGACCCTAGAAACTCCCCAAAACCGTTTTTAACCGAAAAGCATCTCGAAATGTCCTAAAACGCGCATCTGAACATTTTCGTGCACAGGTGCCGTAGATGCGCACGAAAATCCGTCCGGAGCCGTTTCGAGCGCCGAACTGCCTGAAGTGTTTTCCAGACCCTAGAAACTCCCCAAAACCGTTTTTAACCGAGAAGCATCTCGAAATGTCCTAAAACGCGCATCTGAACATTTTCGTGCACAGGTGCCGTAGATGCGCACGAAAATCCGTCCGGAGCCGTTTCGAGCACCGAACTGCCTGAAGTGTTTTCCAGACCCTAGAAACTCCCCAAAACCGTTTTTAACCGAAAAGCATCTCGAAATGTCCTAAAACGCGCATCTGAACATTTTCGTGCACAGGTGCCGTAGATGCGCACGAAAATCCGTCCGGAGCCGTTTCGAGCACCGAACTGCCTGAAGTGTTTTCCAGACCCTAGAAACTCCCCAAAACCGTTTTTAACCGAAAAGCATCTCGAAATGTCCTAAAACGCGCATCTGAACATTTTCGTGCACAGGTGCCGTAGATGCGCACGAAAATCCGTCCGGAGCCGTTTCGAGAGCCGAACTGCCTGAAGTGTTTTCCAGACCCTAGAAACTCCCCAAAACCGTTTTTAACCGAAAAGCATCTCGAAATGTCCTAAAACGCGCATCTGAACATTTTCGTGCACAGGTGCCGTAGATGCGCACGAAAATCCGTCCGGAGCCGTTTCGAGAGCCGAACTGCCTGAAGTGTTTTCCAGACCCTAGAAACTCCCCAAAACCGTTTTTAACCGAAAAGCATATCGAAATGTCCTAAAACGCGCATCTGAACATTTTCGTGCACAGGTGCCGTACATGCGCACGAAAATCCGTCCGGAGCCGTTTCCGGCGCCGAACTGCCTGAAGTGTTTTTCAGACCCTAGAAACTCCCCAAAACCGTTTTTAACCGAAAAGCATCTCGAGATGTCCTAAAACGCGCATCTGAACATTTTCGTGCACAGGTGCCGTAGATGCGCACGAAAATCGATCCGGAGCCGTTTCCAGCGCCGAACTGCCTGAAGCGTTTTCCAGACCCTAGAAACTCCCCAAAACCGTTTTTAACCGAGAAGCATCTCGAAATGTCCTAAAACGCGCATCTGAACATTTTCGTGCACAGGTGCCGTAGATGCGCACGAAAATCCGCCCGGAGCCGTTTCGAGCACCGAACTGCCTGAAGTGTTTTCCATACCCTAGAAACTCCCCAAAACCGTTTTTAACCGAAAAGCATCTCGAAATGTCCTAAAACGCGCATCTGAACATTTTCGTGCACAGGTGCCGTAGATGCGCACGAAAATCCGTCCGGAGCCGTTTCGAGCACCGAACTGCCTGAAGTGTTTTCCAGACCCTAGAAACTCCCCAAAACCGTTTTTAACCGAAAAGCATCTCGAAATGTCCTAAAACGCGCATCTGAACATTTTCGTGCACAGGTGCCGTCGATGCGCACGAAAACCCGTCCGGAGCCGTTTCCAGCGCCGAACTGCCTGAAGTGTTTTCCAGACCCTAGAAACTACCCAAAACCGTTTTTAACCGAAAAGCATCTCGAAATGTCCTAAAACGCGCATCTGAACATTTTCGTGCACAGGTGCCGTAGATGCGCACGAAAATCCGTCCGGAGCCGTTTCGAGCACCGAACTGCCTGAAGTGTTTTCCAGACCCTAGAAACTCCCCAAAACCGTTTTTAACCGATAAGCATCTCGAAATGTCCTAAAACGCGCATCTGAACATTTTCGTGCACAGGTGCCGTAGATGCGCACGAAAATCCGTCCGGAGCCGTTTCGAGCACCGAACTGCCTGAAGTGTTTTCCAGACCCTAGAAACTCCCCAAAACCGTTTTTAACCGAAAAGCATCTCGAAATGTCCTAAAACGCGCATCTGAACATTTTCGTGCACAGGTGCCGTAGATGCGCACGAAAATCCGTCCGGAGCCGTTTCGAGAGCCGAACTGCCTGAAGTGTTTTCCAGACCCTAGAAACTCCCCAAAACCGTTTTTAACCGAAAAGCATCTCGAAATGTCCTAAAACGCGCATCTGAACATTTTCGTGCACAGGTGCCGTAGAAGCGCACGAAAATCCGTCCGGAGCCGTTTCGAGAGCCGAACTGCCTGAAGTGTTTTCCAGACCCTAGAAACTCCCCAAAACCGTTTTTAACCGAAAAGCATATCGAAATGTCCTAAAACGCGCATCTGAACATTTTCGTGCACAGGTGCCGTAAATGCGCACGAAAATCCGTCCGGAGCCGTTTCCAGCGCCGAACTGCCTGAAGTGTTTTTCAGACCCTAGAAACTCCCCAAAACCGTTTTTAACCGAAAAGCATCTCGAGATGTCCTAAAACGCGCATCTGAACATTTTCGTGCACAGGTGCAGTAGATGCGCACGAAAATCCGTCCGGAGCTGTTTCCAGCGCCGAACTGCCTGAAGTGTTTTTCAGACCCTAGAAACTCCCCAAAACCGTTTTTAACCGAAAAGCATATCGAAATGTCCTAAAACGCGCATCTGAACATTTTCGTGCACAGGTGCCGTAGATGCGCACGAAAATCCGTCCGGAGCCGTTTCGAGAGCCGAACTGCCTGAAGTGTTTTCCAGACCCTAGAAACTCCCCAAAACCGTTTTTAACCGAAAAGCATATCGAAATGTCCTAAAACGCGCATCTGAACATTTTCGTGCACAGGTGCCGTAGATGCGCACGAAAATCCGTCCGGAGCCGTTTCCAGCGCCGAACTGCCTGAAGTGTTTTTCAGACCCTAGAAACTCCCCAAAACCGTTTTTAACCGAAAAGCATCTCGAGATGTCCTAAAACGCGCATCTGAACATTTTCGTGCACAGGTGCAGTAGATGCGCACGAAAATCCGTCCGGAGCCGTTTCCAGCGCCGAACTGCCTGAAGTGTTTTTCAGACCCTAGAAACTCCCCAAAACAGTTTTTAACCGAAAAGCATCTCGAAATGTCCTAAAACGCGCATCTGAACATTTTCGTGCACAGGTGCCGTAGATGCGCACGAAAATATGCCCGGAGCCGTTTCGAGCACCGAACTGCCTGAAGTGTTTTCCATACCCTAGAAACTCCCCAAAACCGTTTTTAACCGAAGAGCATCTCGAAATGTCCTAAAACGCGCATCTGAACATTTTCGTGCACAGGTGCCGTAGATGCGCACGAAAATCCGTCCGGAGCCGTTTCGAGCACCGAATTGCCTGAAGTGTTTTCCAGACCCTAGAAACTCCCCAAAACCGTTTTTAACCGAGAAGCATCTCGAAATGTCCTAAAACGCGCATCTGAACATTTTCGTGCACAGGTGCCGTCGATGCGCACGAAAACCCATCCTGAGCCGTTTCGAGCACCGAACTGCCTGAAGCGTTTTCCAGACCCTAGAAACTCCCCAAAACCGTTTTTAACCGAGAAGCATCTCGAAATGTCCTAAAACGCGCATCTGAACATTTTCGTGCACAGGTGCCGTAGATGCGCACGAAAACCCGTCCGGAGCCGTTTCCTGCGCCGAACTGCCTGAAGCGTTTTCCAGACCCTAGAAACTCCCCAAAACCGTTTTTAACCGAAAAGCATCTCGAAATGTCCTAAAACGCGCATCTGAACATTTTCGTGCACAGGTGCCGTAGATGCGCACGAAAATCCGTCCGGAGCCGTTTCGAGCGCCGAACTGCCTGAAGTGTTTTCCAGACCCTAGAAACTCCCCAAAACCGTTTTTAACCGAGAAGCATCTCGAAATGTCCTAAAACGCGCATCTGAACATTTTCGTGCACAGGTGCCGTAGATGCGCACGAAAATCCGTCCGGAGCCGTTTCGAGCACCGAACTGCCTGAAGTGTTTTCCAGACCCTAGAAACTCCCCAAAACCGTTTTTAACCGAAAAGCATCTCGAAATGTCCTAAAACGCGCATCTGAACATTTTCGTGCACAGGTGCCGTAGATGCGCACGAAAATCCGTCCGGAGCCGTTTCGAGCACCGAACTGCCTGAAGTGTTTTCCAGACCCTAGAAACTCCCCAAAACCGTTTTTAACCGAAAAGCATCTCGAAATGTCCTAAAACGCGCATCTGAACATTTTCGTGCACAGGTGCCGTAGATGCGCACGAAAATCCGTCCGGAGCCGTTTCGAGAGCCGAACTGCCTGAAGTGTTTTCCAGACCCTAGAAACTCCCCAAAACCGTTTTTAACCGAAAAGCATCTCGAAATTACCTAAAACGCGCATCTGAACATTTTCGTGCACAGGTGCCGTAGAAGCGCACGAAAATCCGTCCGGAGCCGTTTCGAGAGCCGAACTGCCTGAAGTGTTTTCCAGACCCTAGAAACTCCCCAAAACCGTTTTTAACCGAAAAGCATATCGAAATGTCCTAAAACGCGCATCTGAACATTTTCGTGCACAGGTGCCGTAAATGCGCACGAAAATCCGTCCGGAGCCGTTTCCAGCGCCGAACTGCCTGAAGTGTTTTTCAGACCCTAGAAACTCCCCAAAACCGTTTTTAACCGAAAAGCATCTCGAGATGTCCTAAAACGCGCATCTGAACATTTTCGTGCACAGGTGCAGTAGATGCGCACGAAAATCCGTCCGGAGCTGTTTCCAGCGCCGAACTGCCTGAAGTGTTTTTCAGACCCTAGAAACTCCCCAAAACCGTTTTTAACCGAAAAGCATATCGAAATGTCCTAAAACGCGCATCTGAACATTTTCGTGCACAGGTGCCGTAGAAGCGCACGAAAATCCGTCCGGAGCCGTTTCGAGAGCCGAACTGCCTGAAGTGTTTTCCAGACCCTAGAAACTCCCCAAAACCGTTTTTAACCGAAAAGCATATCGAAATGTCCTAAAACGCGCATCTGAACATTTTCGTGCACAGGTGCCGTAAATGCGCACGAAAATCCGTCCGGAGCCGTTTCCAGCGCCGAACTGCCTGAAGTGTTTTTCAGACCCTAGAAACTCCCCAAAACCGTTTTTAACCGAAAAGCATCTCGAGATGTCCTAAAACGCGCATCTGAACATTTTCGTGCACAGGTGCAGTAGATGCGCACGAAAATCCGTCCGGAGCTGTTTCCAGCGCCGAACTGCCTGAAGTGTTTTTCAGACCCTAGAAACTCCCCAAAACCGTTTTTAACCGAAAAGCATATCGAAATGTCCTAAAACGCGCATCTGAACATTTTCGTGCACAGGTGCCGTAGATGCGCACGAAAATCCGTCCGGAGCCGTTTCGAGAGCCGAACTGCCTGAAGTGTTTTCCAGACCCTAGAAACTCCCCAAAACCGTTTTTAACCGAAAAGCATATCGAAATGTCCTAAAACGCGCATCTGAACATTTTCGTGCACAGGTGCCGTAGATGCGCACGAAAATCCGTCCGGAGCCGTTTCCAGCGCCGAACTGCCTGAAGTGTTTTTCAGACCCTAGAAACTCCCCAAAACCGTTTTTAACCGAAAAGCATCTCGAGATGTCCTAAAACGCGCATCTGAACATTTTCGTGCACAGGTGCAGTAGATGCGCACGAAAATCCGTCCGGAGCCGTTTCCAGCGCCGAACTGCCTGAAGTGTTTTTCAGACCCTAGAAACTCCCCAAAACAGTTTTTAACCGAAAAGCATCTCGAAATGTCCTAAAACGCGCATCTGAACATTTTCGTGCACAGGTGCCGTAGATGCGCACGAAAATATGCCCGGAGCCGTTTCGAGCACCGAACTGCCTGAAGTGTTTTCCATACCCTAGAAACTCCCCAAAACCGTTTTTAACCGAAGAGCATCTCGAAATGTCCTAAAACGCGCATCTGAACATTTTCGTGCACAGGTGCCGTAGATGCGCACGAAAATCCGTCCGGAGCCGTTTCGAGCACCGAATTGCCTGAAGTGTTTTCCAGACCCTAGAAACTCCCCAAAACCGTTTTTAACCGAGAAGCATCTCGAAATGTCCTAAAACGCGCATCTGAACATTTTCGTGCACAGGTGCCGTCGATGCGCACGAAAACCCGTCCTGAGCCGTTTCGAGCACCGAACTGCCTGAAGCGTTTTCCAGACCCTAGAAACTCCCCAAAACCGTTTTTAACCGAGAAGCATCTCGAAATGTCCTAAAACGCGCATCTGAACATTTTCGTGCACAGGTGCCGTAGATGCGCACGAAAACCCGTCCGGAGCCGTTTCCTGCGCCGAACTGCCTGAAGCGTTTTCCAGACCCTAGAAACTCCCCAAAACCGTTTTTAACCGAAAAGCATCTCGAAATGTCCTAAAACGCGCATCTGAACATTTTCGTGCACAGGTGCCGTAGATGCGCACGAAAATCCGTCCGGAGCCGTTTCGAGCGCCGAACTGCCTGAAGTGTTTTCCAGACCCTAGAAACTCCCCAAAACCGTTTTTAACCGAGAAGCATCTCGAAATGTCCTAAAACGCGCATCTGAACATTTTCGTGCACAGGTGCCGTAGATGCGCACGAAAATCCGTCCGGAGCCGTTTCGAGCACCGAACTGCCTGAAGTGTTTTCCAGACCCTAGAAACTCCCCAAAACCGTTTTTAACCGAAAAGCATCTCGAAATGTCCTAAAACGCGCATCTGAACATTTTCGTGCACAGGTGCCGTAGATGCGCACGAAAATCCGTCCGGAGCCGTTTCGAGCACCGAACTGCCTGAAGTGTTTTCCAGACCCTAGAAACTCCCCAAAACCGTTTTTAACCGAAAAGCATCTCGAAATGTCCTAAAACGCGCATCTGAACATTTTCGTGCACAGGTGCCGTAGATGCGCACGAAAATCCGTCCGGAGCCGTTTCGAGCACCGAACTGCCTGAAGTGTTTTCCAGACCCTAGAAACTCCCCAAAACCGTTTTAACCGAAAAGCATCTCGAAATGTCCTAAAACGCGCATCTGAACATTTTCGTGCACAGGTGCCGTAGATGCGCACGAAAATCGATCCGGAGCCGTTTCCAGCGCCGAACTGCCTGAAGCGTTTTCCAGACCCTAGAAACTCCCCAAAACCGTTTTTAACCGAGAAGCATCTCGAAATGTCCTAAAACGCGCATCTGAACATTTTCGTGCACAGGTGCCGTAGATGCGCACGAAAATCCGCCCGGAGCCGTTTCGAGCACCGAACTGCCTGAAGTGTTTTACATACCCTAGAAACTCCCCAAAACCGTTTTTAACCGAAAAGCATCTCGAAATGTCCTAAAACGCGCATCTGAACATTTTCGTGCACAGGTGCCGTAGATGCGCACGAAAATCCGTCCGGAGCCGTTTCGAGCACCGAACTGCCTGAAGTGTTTTCCAGACCCTAGAAACTCCCCAAAACCGTTTTTAACCGAGAAGCATCTCGAAATGTCCTAAAACGCGCATCTGAACATTTTCGTGCACAGGTGCCGTCGATGCGCACGAAAACCCGTCCGGAGCCGTTTCGAGCACCGAACTACCTGAAGCGTTTTCCAGACCCTAGAAACTCCCCAAAACCGTTTTTAACCGAGAAGCATCTCGAAATGTCCTAAAACGCGCATCTGAACATTTTCGTGCACAGGTGCCGTGGATGCGCACGAAAACCCGTCCGGAGCCTTTTCCTGCGCCGAACTGCCTGAAGCGTTTTCCAGACCCTAGAAACTCCCCAAAACCGTTTTTAACCGAAAAGCATCTCGAAATGTCCTAAAACGCGCATCTGAACATTTTCGTGCACAGGTGCCGTAGATGCGCACGAAAATCCGTCCGGAGCCGTTTCGAGCGCCGAACTGCCTGAAGTGTTTTCCAGACCCTAGAAACTCCCCAAAACCGTTTTTAACCGAAAAGCATCTCGAAATGTCCTAAAACGCGCATCTGAACATTTTCGTGCACAGGTGCCGTAGATGCGCACGAAAATCCGTCCGGAGCCGTTTCGAGCGCCGAACTGCCTGAAGTGTTTTCCAGACCCTAGAAACTCCCCAAAACCGTTTTTAACCGAGAAGCATCTCGAAATGTCCTAAAACGCGCATCTGAACATTTTCGTGCACAGGTGCCGTAGATGCGCACGAAAATCCGTCCGGAGCCGTTTCGAGCACCGAACTGCCTGAAGTGTTTTCCAGACCCTAGAAACTCCCCAAAACCGTTTTTAACCGAAAAGCATCTCGAAATGTCCTAAAACGCGCATCTGAACATTTTCGTGCACAGGTGCCGTAGATGCGCACGAAAATCCGTCCGGAGCCGTTTCGAGCACCGAACTGCCTGAAGTGTTTTCCAGACCCTAGAAACTCCCCAAAACCGTTTTTAACCGAAAAGCATCTCGAAATGTCCTAAAACGCGCATCTGAACATTTTCGTGCACAGGTGCCGTCGATGCGCACGAAAACCCGTCCGGAGCCGTTTCCAGCGCCGAACTGCCTGAAGTGTTTTCCAGACCCTAGAAACTCCCCAAAACCGTTTTTAACCGAAAAGCATCTCGAAATGTCCTAAAACGCGCATCTGAACATTTTCGTGCACAGGTACCGTAGATGCGCACGAAAATCCGTCCGGAGCCGTTTCGAGCACCGAACTGCCTGAAGTGTTTTCCAGACCCTAGAAACTCCCCAAAACCGTTTTTAACCGATAAGCATCTCGAAATGTCCTAAAACGCGCATCTGAACATTTTCGTGCACAGGTGCCGTAGATGCGCACGAAAATCCGTCCGGAGCCGTTTCGAGCACCGAACTGCCTGAAGTGTTTTCCAGACCCTAGAAACTCCCCAAAACCGTTTTTAACCGAAAAGCATCTCGAAATGTCCTAAAACGCGCATCTGAACATTTTCGTGCACAGGTGCCGTAGATGCGCACGAAAATCCGTCCGGAGCCGTTTCGAGCACCGAACTGCCTGAAGTGTTTTCCAGACCCTAGAAACTCCCCAAAACCGTTTTTAACCGAAAAGCATCTCGAAATGTCCTAAAACGCGCATCTGAACATTTTCGTGCACAGGTGCCGTCGATGCGCACGAAAACCCGTCCGGAGCCGTTTCCAGCGCCGAACTGCCTGAAGTGTTTTCCAGACCCTAGAAACTCCCCAAAACCGTTTTTAACCGAAAAGCATCTCGAAATGTCCTAAAACGCGCATCTGAACATTTTCGTGCACAGGTGCCGTAGATGCGCACGAAAATCCGTCCGGAGCCGTTTCGAGCACCGAACTGCCTGAAGTGTTTTCCAGACCCTAGAAACTCCCCAAAACCGTTTTTAACCGATAAGCATCTCGAAATGTCCTAAAACGCGCATCTGAACATTTTCGTGCACAGGTGCCGTAGATGCGCACGAAAATCCGTCCGGAGCCGTTTCGAGCACCGAACTGCCTGAAGTGTTTTCCAGACCCTAGAAACTCCCCAAAACCGTTTTTAACCGAAAAGCATCTCGAAATGTCCTAAAACGCGCATCTGAACATTTTCGTGCACAGGTGCCGTAGATGCGCACGAAAATCCGTCCGGAGCCGTTTCGAGAGCCGAACTGCCTGAAGTGTTTTCCAGACCCTAGAAACTCCCCAAAACCGTTTTTAACCGAAAAGCATCTCGAAATGTCCTAAAACGCGCATCTGAACATTTTCGTGCACAGGTGCCGTAGATGCGCACGAAAATCCGTTCGGAGCCGTTTCGAGAGCCGAACTGCCTGAAGTGTTTTCCAGACCCTAGAAACTCCCCAAAACCGTTTTTAACCGAAAAGCATATCGAAATGTCCTAAAACGCGCATCTGAACATTTTCGTGCACAGGTGCCGTAGATGCGCACGAAAATCCGTCCGGAGCCGTTTCCAGCGCCGAACTGCCTGAAGTGTTTTTCAGACCCTAGAAACTCCCCAAAACCGTTTTTAACCGAAAAGCATCTCGAAATGTCCTAAAACGCGCATCTGAACATTTTCGTGCACAGGTGCCGTCGATGCGCACGAAAACCCGTCCGGAGCCGTTTCCAGCGCCGAACTGCCTGAAGTGTTTTCCAGACCCTAGAAACTCCCCAAAACCGTTTTTAACCGAGAAGCATCTCGAAATGTCCTAAAACGCGCATCTGAACATTTTCGTGCACAGGTGCCGTGGATGCGCACGAAAACCCGTCCGGAGCCGTTTCCTGCGCCGAACTGCCTGAAGCGTTTTCCAGACCCTAGAAACTCCCCAAAACCGTTTTTAACCGAAAAGCATCTCGAAATGTCCTAAAACGCGCATCTGAACATTTTCGTGCACAGGTGCCGTAGATGCGCACGAAAATCCGTCCGGAGCCGTTTCGAGCGCCGAACTGCCTGAAGTGTTTTCCAGACCCTAGAAACTCCCCAAAACCGTTTTTAACCGAGAAGCATCTCGAAATGTCCTAAAACGCGCATCTGAACATTTTCGTGCACAGGTGCCGTAGATGCGCACGAAAATCCGTCCGGAGCCGTTTCGAGCACCGAACTGCCTGAAGTGTTTTCCAGACCCTAGAAACTCCCCAAAACCGTTTTTAACCGAAAAGCATCTCGAAATGTCCTAAAACGCGCATCTGAACATTTTCGTGCACAGGTGCCGTCGATGCGCACGAAAACCCGTCCGGAGCCGTTTCCAGCGCCGAACTGCCTGAAGTGTTTTCCAGACCCTAGAAACTCCCCAAAACCGTTTTTAACCGAAAAGCATCTCGAAATGTCCTAAAACGCGCATCTGAACATTTTCGTGCACAGGTGCCGTAGATGCGCACGAAAATCCGTCCGGAGCCGTTTCGAGCACCGAACTGCCTGAAGTGTTTTCCAGACCCTAGAAACTCCCCAAAACCGTTTTTAACCGATAAGCATCTCGAAATGTCCTAAAACGCGCATCTGAACATTTTCGTGCACAGGTGCCGTAGATGCGCACGAAAATCCGTCCGGAGCCGTTTCGAGCACCGAACTGCCTGAAGTGTTTTCCAGACCCTAGAAACTCCCCAAAACCGTTTTTAACCGAAAAGCATCTCGAAATGTCCTAAAACGCGCATCTGAACATTTTCGTGCACAGGTGCCGTAGATGCGCACGAAAATCCGTCCGGAGCCGTTTCGAGAGCCGAACTGCCTGAAGTGTTTTCCAGACCCTAGAAACTCCCCAAAACCGTTTTTAACCGAAAAGCATCTCGAAATGTCCTAAAACGCGCATCTGAACATTTTCGTGCACAGGTGCCGTAGATGCGCACGAAAATCCGTTCGGAGCCGTTTCGAGAGCCGAACTGCCTGAAGTGTTTTCCAGACCCTAGAAACTCCCCAAAACCGTTTTTAACCGAAAAGCATATCGAAATGTCCTAAAACGCGCATCTGAACATTTTCGTGCACAGGTGCCGTAGATGCGCACGAAAATCCGTCCGGAGCCGTTTCCAGCGCCGAACTGCCTGAAGTGTTTTTCAGACCCTAGAAACTCCCCAAAACCGTTTTTAACCGAAAAGTATCTCGAAATGTCCTAAAACGCGCATCTGAACATTTTCGTGCACAGGTGCCGTCGATGCGCACGAAAACCCGTCCGGAGCCGTTTCCAGCGCCGAACTGCCTGAAGTGTTTTCCAGACCCTAGAAACTCCCCAAAACCGTTTTTAACCGAGAAGCATCTCGAAATGTCCTAAAACGCGCATCTGAACATTTTCGTGCACAGGTGCCGTGGATGCGCACGAAAACCCGTCCGGAGCCGTTTCCTGCGCCGAACTGCCTGAAGCGTTTTCCAGACCCTAGAAACTCCCCAAAACCGTTTTTAACCGAAAAGCATCTCGAAATGTCCTAAAACGCGCATCTGAACATTTTCGTGCACAGGTGCCGTAGATGCGCACGAAAATCCGTCCGGAGCCGTTTCGAGCACCGAACTGCCTGAAGTGTTTTCCAGACCCTAGAAACTCCCCAAAACCGTTTTAACCGAAAAGCATCTCGAAATGTCCTAAAACGCGCATCTGAACATTTTCGTGCACAGGTGCCGTAGATGCGCACGAAAATCGATCCGGAGCCGTTTCCAGCGCCGAACTGCCTGAAGCGTTTTCCAGACCCTAGAAACTCCCCAAAACCGTTTTTAACCGAGAAGCATCTCGAAATGTCCTAAAACGCGCATCTGAACATTTTCGTGCACAGGTGCCGTAGATGCGCACGAAAATCCGCCCGGAGCCGTTTCGAGCACCGAACTGCCTGAAGTGTTTTACATACCCTAGAAACTCCCCAAAACCGTTTTTAACCGAAAAGCATCTCGAAATGTCCTAAAACGCGCATCTGAACATTTTCGTGCACAGGTGCCGTAGATGCGCACGAAAATCCGTCCGGAGCCGTTTCGAGCACCGAACTGCCTGAAGTGTTTTCCAGACCCTAGAAACTCCCCAAAACCGTTTTTAACCGAGAAGCATCTCGAAATGTCCTAAAACGCGCATCTGAACATTTTCGTGCACAGGTGCCGTCGATGCGCACGAAAACCCGTCCGGAGCCGTTTCGAGCACCGAACTGCCTGAAGCGTTTTCCAGACCCTAGAAACTCCCCAAAACCGTTTTTAACCGAGAAGCATCTCGAAATGTCCTAAAACGCGCATCTGAACATTTTCGTGCACAGGTGCCGTGGATGCGCACGAAAACCCGTCCGGAGCCTTTTCCTGCGCCGAACTGCCTGAAGCGTTTTCCAGACCTTAGAAACTCCCCAAAACCGTTTTTAACCGAAAAGCATCTCGAAATGTCCTAAAACGCGCATCTGAACATTTTCGTGCACAGGTGCCGTAGATGCGCACGAAAATCCGTCCGGAGCCGTTTCGAGCGCCGAACTGCCTGAAGTGTTTTCCAGACCCTAGAAACTCCCCAAAACCGTTTTTAACCGAGAAGCATCTCGAAATGTCCTAAAACGCGCATCTGAACATTTTCGTGCACAGGTGCCGTAGATGCGCACGAAAATCCGTCCGGAGCCGTTTCGAGCACCGAACTGCCTGAAGTGTTTTCCAGACCCTAGAAACTCCCCAAAACCGTTTTTAACCGAAAAGCATCTCGAAATGTCCTAAAACGCGCATCTGAACATTTTCGTGCACAGGTGCCGTAGATGCGCACGAAAATCCGTCCGGAGCCGTTTCGAGCACCGAACTGCCTGAAGTGTTTTCCAGACCCTAGAAACTCCCCAAAACCGTTTTTAACCGAAAAGCATCTCGAAATGTCCTAAAACGCGCATCTGAACATTTTCGTGCACAGGTGCCGTCGATGCGCACGAAAACCCGTCCGGAGCCGTTTCCAGCGCCGAACTGCCTGAAGTGTTTTCCAGACCCTAGAAACTCCCCAAAACCGTTTTTAACCGAAAAGCATCTCGAAATGTCCTAAAACGCGCATCTGAACATTTTCGTGCACAGGTGCCGTAGATGCGCACGAAAATCCGTCCGGAGCCGTTTCGAGCACCGAACTGCCTGAAGTGTTTTCCAGACCCTAGAAACTCCCCAAAACCGTTTTTAACCGATAAGCATCTCGAAATGTCCTAAAACGCGCATCTGAACATTTTCGTGCACAGGTGCCGTAGATGCGCACGAAAATCCGTCCGGAGCCGTTTCGAGCACCGAACTGCCTGAAGTGTTTTCCAGACCCTAGAAACTCCCCAAAACCGTTTTTAACCGAAAAGCATCTCGAAATGTCCTAAAACGCGCATCTGAACATTTTCGTGCACAGGTGCCGTAGATGCGCACGAAAATCCGTCCGGAGCCGTTTCGAGAGCCGAACTGCCTGAAGTGTTTTCCAGACCCTAGAAACTCCCCAAAACCGTTTTTAACCGAAAAGCATCTCGAAATGTCCTAAAACGCGCATCTGAACATTTTCGTGCACAGGTGCCGTAGATGCGCACGAAAATCCGTTCGGAGCCGTTTCGAGAGCCGAACTGCCTGAAGTGTTTTCCAGACCCTAGAAACTCCCCAAAACCGTTTTTAACCGAAAAGCATATCGAAATGTCCTAAAACGCGCATCTGAACATTTTCGTGCACAGGTGCCGTAGATGCGCACGAAAATCCGTCCGGAGCCGTTTCCAGCGCCGAACTGCCTGAAGTGTTTTTCAGACCCTAGAAACTCCCCAAAACCGTTTTTAACCGAAAAGCATCTCGAAATGTCCTAAAACGCGCATCTGAACATTTTCGTGCACAGGTGCCGTCGATGCGCACGAAAACCCGTCCGGAGCCGTTTCCAGCGCCGAACTGCCTGAAGTGTTTTCCAGACCCTAGAAACTCCCCAAAACCGTTTTTAACCGAGAAGCATCTCGAAATGTCCTAAAACGCGCATCTGAACATTTTCGTGCACAGGTGCCGTGGATGCGCACGAAAACCCGTCCGGAGCCGTTTCCTGCGCCGAACTGCCTGAAGCGTTTTCCAGACCCTAGAAACTCCCCAAAACCGTTTTTAACCGAAAAGCATCTCGAAATGTCCTAAAACGCGCATCTGAACATTTTCGTGCACAGGTGCCGTAGATGCGCACGAAAATCCGTCCGGAGCCGTTTCGAGCGCCGAACTGCCTGAAGTGTTTTCCAGACCCTAGAAACTCCCCAAAACCGTTTTTAACCGAGAAGCATCTCGAAATGTCCTAAAACGCGCATCTGAACATTTTCGTGCACAGGTGCCGTAGATGCGCACGAAAATCCGTCCGGAGCCGTTTCGAGCACCGAACTGCCTGAAGTGTTTTCCAGACCCTAGAAACTCCCCAAAACCGTTTTTAACCGAAAAGCATCTCGAAATGTCCTAAAACGCGCATCTGAACATTTTCGTGCACAGGTGCCGTCGATGCGCACGAAAACCCGTCCGGAGCCGTTTCCAGCGCCGAACTGCCTGAAGTGTTTTCCAGACCCTAGAAACTCCCCAAAACCGTTTTTAACCGAAAAGCATCTCGAAATGTCCTAAAACGCGCATCTGAACATTTTCGTGCACAGGTGCCGTAGATGCGCACGAAAATCCGTCCGGAGCCGTTTCGAGCACCGAACTGCCTGAAGTGTTTTCCAGACCCTAGAAACTCCCCAAAACCGTTTTTAACCGATAAGCATCTCGAAATGTCCTAAAACGCGCATCTGAACATTTTCGTGCACAGGTGCCGTAGATGCGCACGAAAATCCGTCCGGAGCCGTTTCGAGCACCGAACTGCCTGAAGTGTTTTCCAGACCCTAGAAACTCCCCAAAACCGTTTTTAACCGAAAAGCATCTCGAAATGTCCTAAAACGCGCATCTGAACATTTTCGTGCACAGGTGCCGTAGATGCGCACGAAAATCCGTCCGGAGCCGTTTCGAGAGCCGAACTGCCTGAAGTGTTTTCCAGACCCTAGAAACTCCCCAAAACCGTTTTTAACCGAAAAGCATCTCGAAATGTCCTAAAACGCGCATCTGAACATTTTCGTGCACAGGTGCCGTAGATGCGCACGAAAATCCGTTCGGAGCCGTTTCGAGAGCCGAACTGCCTGAAGTGTTTTCCAGACCCTAGAAACTCCCCAAAACCGTTTTTAACCGAAAAGCATATCGAAATGTCCTAAAACGCGCATCTGAACATTTTCGTGCACAGGTGCCGTAGATGCGCACGAAAATCCGTCCGGAGCCGTTTCCAGCGCCGAACTGCCTGAAGTGTTTTTCAGACCCTAGAAACTCCCCAAAACCGTTTTTAACCGAAAAGTATCTCGAAATGTCCTAAAACGCGCATCTGAACATTTTCGTGCACAGGTGCCGTCGATGCGCACGAAAACCCGTCCGGAGCCGTTTCCAGCGCCGAACTGCCTGAAGTGTTTTCCAGACCCTAGAAACTCCCCAAAACCGTTTTTAACCGAGAAGCATCTCGAAATGTCCTAAAACGCGCATCTGAACATTTTCGTGCACAGGTGCCGTGGATGCGCACGAAAACCCGTCCGGAGCCGTTTCCTGCGCCGAACTGCCTGAAGCGTTTTCCAGACCCTAGAAACTCCCCAAAACCGTTTTTAACCGAAAAGCATCTCGAAATGTCCTAAAACGCGCATCTGAACATTTTCGTGCACAGGTGCCGTAGATGCGCACGAAAATCCGTCCGGAGCCGTTTCGAGCACCGAACTGCCTGAAGTGTTTTCCAGACCCTAGAAACTCCCCAAAACCGTTTTAACCGAAAAGCATCTCGAAATGTCCTAAAACGCGCATCTGAACATTTTCGTGCACAGGTGCCGTAGATGCGCACGAAAATCGATCCGGAGCCGTTTCCAGCGCCGAACTGCCTGAAGCGTTTTCCAGACCCTAGAAACTCCCCAAAACCGTTTTTAACCGAGAAGCATCTCGAAATGTCCTAAAACGCGCATCTGAACATTTTCGTGCACAGGTGCCGTAGATGCGCACGAAAATCCGCCCGGAGCCGTTTCGAGCACCGAACTGCCTGAAGTGTTTTACATACCCTAGAAACTCCCCAAAACCGTTTTTAACCGAAAAGCATCTCGAAATGTCCTAAAACGCGCATCTGAACATTTTCGTGCACAGGTGCCGTAGATGCGCACGAAAATCCGTCCGGAGCCGTTTCGAGCACCGAACTGCCTGAAGTGTTTTCCAGACCCTAGAAACTCCCCAAAACCGTTTTTAACCGAGAAGCATCTCGAAATGTCCTAAAACGCGCATCTGAACATTTTCGTGCACAGGTGCCGTCGATGCGCACGAAAACCCGTCCGGAGCCGTTTCGAGCACCGAACTGCCTGAAGCGTTTTCCAGACCCTAGAAACTCCCCAAAACCGTTTTTAACCGAGAAGCATCTCGAAATGTCCTAAAACGCGCATCTGAACATTTTCGTGCACAGGTGCCGTGGATGCGCACGAAAACCCGTCCGGAGCCTTTTCCTGCGCCGAACTGCCTGAAGCGTTTTCCAGACCTTAGAAACTCCCCAAAACCGTTTTTAACCGAAAAGCATCTCGAAATGTCCTAAAACGCGCATCTGAACATTTTCGTGCACAGGTGCCGTAGATGCGCACGAAAATCCGTCCGGAGCCGTTTCGAGCGCCGAACTGCCTGAAGTGTTTTCCAGACCCTAGAAACTCCCCAAAACCGTTTTTAACCGAGAAGCATCTCGAAATGTCCTAAAACGCGCATCTGAACATTTTCGTGCACAGGTGCCGTAGATGCGCACGAAAATCCGTCCGGAGCCGTTTCGAGCACCGAACTGCCTGAAGTGTTTTCCAGACCCTAGAAACTCCCCAAAACCGTTTTTAACCGAAAAGCATCTCGAAATGTCCTAAAACGCGCATCTGAACATTTTCGTGCACAGGTGCCGTAGATGCGCACGAAAATCCGTCCGGAGCCGTTTCGAGCACCGAACTGCCTGAAGTGTTTTCCAGACCCTAGAAACTCCCCAAAACCGTTTTTAACCGAAAAGCATCTCGAAATGTCCTAAAACGCGCATCTGAACATTTTCGTGCACAGGTGCCGTCGATGCGCACGAAAACCCGTCCGGAGCCGTTTCCAGCGCCGAACTGCCTGAAGTGTTTTCCAGACCCTAGAAACTCCCCAAAACCGTTTTTAACCGAAAAGCATCTCGAAATGTCCTAAAACGCGCATCTGAACATTTTCGTGCACAGGTACCGTAGATGCGCACGAAAATCCGTCCGGAGCCGTTTCGAGCACCGAACTGCCTGAAGTGTTTTCCAGACCCTAGAAACTCCCCAAAACCGTTTTTAACCGATAAGCATCTCGAAATGTCCTAAAACGCGCATCTGAACATTTTCGTGCACAGGTGCCGTAGATGCGCACGAAAATCCGTCCGGAGCCGTTTCGAGCACCGAACTGCCTGAAGTGTTTTCCAGACCCTAGAAACTCCCCAAAACCGTTTTTAACCGAAAAGCATCTCGAAATGTCCTAAAACGCGCATCTGAACATTTTCGTGCACAGGTGCCGTAGATGCGCACGAAAATCCGTCCGGAGCCGTTTCGAGCACCGAACTGCCTGAAGTGTTTTCCAGACCCTAGAAACTCCCCAAAACCGTTTTTAACCGAAAAGCATCTCGAAATGTCCTAAAACGCGCATCTGAACATTTTCGTGCACAGGTGCCGTCGATGCGCACGAAAACCCGTCCGGAGCCGTTTCCAGCGCCGAACTGCCTGAAGTGTTTTCCAGACCCTAGAAACTCCCCAAAACCGTTTTTAACCGAAAAGCATCTCGAAATGTCCTAAAACGCGCATCTGAACATTTTCGTGCACAGGTGCCGTAGATGCGCACGAAAATCCGTCCGGAGCCGTTTCGAGCACCGAACTGCCTGAAGTGTTTTCCAGACCCTAGAAACTCCCCAAAACCGTTTTTAACCGATAAGCATCTCGAAATGTCCTAAAACGCGCATCTGAACATTTTCGTGCACAGGTGCCGTAGATGCGCACGAAAATCCGTCCGGAGCCGTTTCGAGCACCGAACTGCCTGAAGTGTTTTCCAGACCCTAGAAACTCCCCAAAACCGTTTTTAACCGAAAAGCATCTCGAAATGTCCTAAAACGCGCATCTGAACATTTTCGTGCACAGGTGCCGTAGATGCGCACGAAAATCCGTCCGGAGCCGTTTCGAGAGCCGAACTGCCTGAAGTGTTTTCCAGACCCTAGAAACTCCCCAAAACCGTTTTTAACCGAAAAGCATCTCGAAATGTCCTAAAACGCGCATCTGAACATTTTCGTGCACAGGTGCCGTAGATGCGCACGAAAATCCGTTCGGAGCCGTTTCGAGAGCCGAACTGCCTGAAGTGTTTTCCAGACCCTAGAAACTCCCCAAAACCGTTTTTAACCGAAAAGCATATCGAAATGTCCTAAAACGCGCATCTGAACATTTTCGTGCACAGGTGCCGTAGATATCACGAAAATCCGTCCGGAGCCGTTTCCAGCGCCGAACTGCCTGAAGTGTTTTTCAGACCCTAGAAACTCCCCAAAACCGTTTTTAACCGAAAAGCATCTCGAAATGTCCTAAAACGCGCATCTGAACATTTTCGTGCACAGGTGCCGTCGATGCGCACGAAAACCCGTCCGGAGCCGTTTCCAGCGCCGAACTGCCTGAAGTGTTTTCCAGACCCTAGAAACTCCCCAAAACCGTTTTTAACCGAAAAGCATCTCGAAATGTCCTAAAACGCGCATCTGAACATTTTCGTGCACAGGTACCGTAGATGCGCACGAAAATCCGTCCGGAGCCGTTTCGAGCACCGAACTGCCTGAAGTGTTTTCCAGACCCTAGAAACTCCCCAAAACCGTTTTTAACCGATAAGCATCTCGAAATGTCCTAAAACGCGCATCTGAACATTTTCGTGCACAGGTGCCGTAGATGCGCACGAAAATCCGTCCGGAGCCGTTTCGAGCACCGAACTGCCTGAAGTGTTTTCCAGACCCTAGAAACTCCCCAAAACCGTTTTTAACCGAAAAGCATCTCGAAATGTCCTAAAACGCGCATCTGAACATTTTCGTGCACAGGTGCCGTAGATGCGCACGAAAATCCGTCCGGAGCCGTTTCGAGCACCGAACTGCCTGAAGTGTTTTCCAGACCCTAGAAACTCCCCAAAACCGTTTTTAACCGAAAAGCATCTCGAAATGTCCTAAAACGCGCATCTGAACATTTTCGTGCACAGGTGCCGTCGATGCGCACGAAAACCCGTCCGGAGCCGTTTCCAGCGCCGAACTGCCTGAAGTGTTTTCCAGACCCTAGAAACTCCCCAAAACCGTTTTTAACCGAAAAGCATCTCGAAATGTCCTAAAACGCGCATCTGAACATTTTCGTGCACAGGTGCCGTAGATGCGCACGAAAATCCGTCCGGAGCCGTTTCGAGCACCGAACTGCCTGAAGTGTTTTCCAGACCCTAGAAACTCCCCAAAACCGTTTTTAACCGATAAGCATCTCGAAATGTCCTAAAACGCGCATCTGAACATTTTCGTGCACAGGTGCCGTAGATGCGCACGAAAATCCGTCCGGAGCCGTTTCGAGCACCGAACTGCCTGAAGTGTTTTCCAGACCCTAGAAACTCCCCAAAACCGTTTTTAACCGAAAAGCATCTCGAAATGTCCTAAAACGCGCATCTGAACATTTTCGTGCACAGGTGCCGTAGATGCGCACGAAAATCCGTCCGGAGCCGTTTCGAGAGCCGAACTGCCTGAAGTGTTTTCCAGACCCTAGAAACTCCCCAAAACCGTTTTTAACCGAAAAGCATCTCGAAATGTCCTAAAACGCGCATCTGAACATTTTCGTGCACAGGTGCCGTAGATGCGCACGAAAATCCGTTCGGAGCCGTTTCGAGAGCCGAACTGCCTGAAGTGTTTTCCAGACCCTAGAAACTCCCCAAAACCGTTTTTAACCGAAAAGCATATCGAAATGTCCTAAAACGCGCATCTGAACATTTTCGTGCACAGGTGCCGTAGATATCACGAAAATCCGTCCGGAGCCGTTTCCAGCGCCGAACTGCCTGAAGTGTTTTTCAGACCCTAGAAACTCCCCAAAACCGTTTTTAACCGAAAAGCATCTCGAAATGTCCTAAAACGCGCATCTGAACATTTTCGTGCACAGGTGCCGTCGATGCGCACGAAAACCCGTCCGGAGCCGTTTCCAGCGCCGAACTGCCTGAAGTGTTTTCCAGACCCTAGAAACTCCCCAAAACCGTTTTTAACCGAGAAGCATCTCGAAATGTCCTAAAACGCGCATCTGAACATTTTCGTGCACAGGTGCCGTGGATGCGCACGAAAACCCGTCCGGAGCCGTTTCCTGCGCCGAACTGCCTGAAGCGTTTTCCAGACCCTAGAAACTCCCCAAAACCGTTTTTAACCGAAAAGCATCTCGAAATGTCCTAAAACGCGCATCTGAACATTTTCGTGCACAGGTGCCGTAGATGCGCACGAAAATCCGTCCGGAGCCGTTTCGAGCGCCGAACTGCCTGAAGTGTTTTCCAGACCCTAGAAACTCCCCAAAACCGTTTTTAACCGAGAAGCATCTCGAAATGTCCTAAAACGCGCATCTGAACATTTTCGTGCACAGGTGCCGTAGATGCGCACGAAAATCCGTCCGGAGCCGTTTCGAGCACCGAACTGCCTGAAGTGTTTTCCAGACCCTAGAAACTCCCCAAAACCGTTTTTAACCGAAAAGCATCTCGAAATGTCCTAAAACGCGCATCTGAACATTTTCGTGCACAGGTGCCGTCGATGCGCACGAAAACCCGTCCGGAGCCGTTTCCAGCGCCGAACTGCCTGAAGTGTTTTCCAGACCCTAGAAACTCCCCAAAACCGTTTTTAACCGAAAAGCATCTCGAAATGTCCTAAAACGCGCATCTGAACATTTTCGTGCACAGGTGCCGTAGATGCGCACGAAAATCCGTCCGGAGCCGTTTCGAGCACCGAACTGCCTGAAGTGTTTTCCAGACCCTAGAAACTCCCCAAAACCGTTTTTAACCGATAAGCATCTCGAAATGTCCTAAAACGCGCATCTGAACATTTTCGTGCACAGGTGCCGTAGATGCGCACGAAAATCCGTCCGGAGCCGTTTCGAGCACCGAACTGCCTGAAGTGTTTTCCAGACCCTAGAAACTCCCCAAAACCGTTTTTAACCGAAAAGCATCTCGAAATGTCCTAAAACGCGCATCTGAACATTTTCGTGCACAGGTGCCGTAGATGCGCACGAAAATCCGTCCGGAGCCGTTTCGAGCGCCGAACTGCCTGAAGTGTTTTCCAGACCCTAGAAACTCCCCAAAACCGTTTTTAACCGAGAAGCATCTCGAAATGTCCTAAAACGCGCATCTGAACATTTTCGTGCACAGGTGCCGTGGATGCGCACGAAAACCCGTCCGGAGCCGTTTCCTGCGCCGAACTGCCTGAAGCGTTTTCCAGACCCTAGAAACTCCCCAAAACCGTTTTTAACCGAAAAGCATCTCGAAATGTCCTAAAACGCGCATCTGAACATTTTCGTGCACAGGTGCCGTAGATGCGCACGAAAATCCGTCCGGAGCCGTTTCGAGCGCCGAACTGCCTGAAGTGTTTTCCAGACCCTAGAAACTCCCCAAAACCGTTTTTAACCGAGAAGCATCTCGAAATGTCCTAAAACGCGCATCTGAACATTTTCGTGCACAGGTGCCGTGGATGCGCACGAAAACCCGTCCGGAGCCGTTTCCTGCGCCGAACTGCCTGAAGCGTTTTCCAGACCCTAGAAACTCCCCAAAACCGTTTTTAACCGAAAAGCATCTCGAAATGTCCTAAAACGCGCATCTGAACATTTTCGTGCACAGGTGCCGTAGATGCGCACGAAAATCCGTCCGGAGCCGTTTCGAGCACCGAACTGCCTGAAGTGTTTTCCAGACCCTAGAAACTCCCCAAAACCGTTTTTAACCGAAAAGCATCTCGAAATGTCCTAAAACGCGCATCTGAACATTTTCGTGCACAGGTGCCGTCGATGCGCACGAAAACCCGTCCGGAGCCGTTTCCAGCGCCGAACTGCCTGAAGTGTTTTCCAGACCCTAGAAACTCCCCAAAACCGTTTTTAACCGAAAAGCATCTCGAAATGTCCTAAAACGCGCATCTGAACATTTTCGTGCACAGGTGCCGTAGATGCGCACGAAAATCCGTCCGGAGCCGTTTCGAGCACCGAACTGCCTGAAGTGTTTTCCAGACCCTAGAAACTCCCCAAAACCGTTTTTAACCGAGAAGCATCTCGAAATGTCCTAAAACGCGTATCTGAACATTTTCGTGCACAGGTGCCGTCGATGCGCACGAAAACCCGTCCGGAGCCGTTTCGAGCACCGAACTGCCTGAAGCGTTTTCCAGACCCTAGAAACTCCCCAAAACCGTTTTTAACCGAGAAGCATCTCGAAATGTCCTAAAACGCGCATCTGAACATTTTCGTGCACAGGTGCCGTAGATGCGCACGAAAACCCGTCCGGAGCCGTTTCCTGCGCCGAACTGCCTGAAGCGTTTTCCAGACCCTAGAAACTCCCCAAAACCGTTTTTAACCGAAAAGCATCTCGAAATGTCCTAAAACGCGCATCTGAACATTTTCGTGCACAGGTGCCGTAGATGCGCACGAAAATCCGTCCGGAGCCGTTTCGAGCGCCGAACTGCCTGAAGTGTTTTCCAGACCCTAGAAACTCCCCAAAACCGTTTTTAACCGAGAAGCATCTCGAAATGTCCTAAAACGCGTATCTGAACATTTTCGTGCACAGGTGCCGTCGATGCGCACGAAAATCCGCCCGGAGCCGTTTCGAGCACCGAACTGCCTGAAGTGTTTTCCATACCCTAGAAACTCCCCAAAACCGTTTTTAACCGAAAAGCATCTCGAAATGTCCTAAAACGCGCATCTGAACATTTTCGTGCACAGGTGCCGTAGATGCGCACGAAAATCCGTCCGGAGCCGTTTCGAGCACCGAACTGCCTGAAGTGTTTTCCAGACCCTAGAAACTCCCCAAAACCGTTTTTAACCGAGAAGCATCTCGAAATGTCCTAAAACGCGTATCTGAACATTTTCGTGCACAGGTGCCGTCGATGCGCACGAAAACCCGTCCGGAGCCGTTTCGAGCACCGAACTGCCTGAAGCGTTTTCCAGACCCTAGAAACTCCCCAAAACCGTTTTTAACCGAGAAGCATCTCGAAATGTCCTAAAACGCGCATCTGAACATTTTCGTGCACAGGTGCCGTAGATGCGCACGAAAACCCGTCCGGAGCCGTTTCCTGCGCCGAACTGCCTGAAGCGTTTTCCAGACCCTAGAAACTCCCCAAAACCGTTTTTAACCGAAAAGCATCTCGAAATGTCCTAAAACGCGCATCTGAACATTTTCGTGCACAGGTGCCGTAGATGCGCACGAAAATCCGTCCGGAGCCGTTTCGAGCGCCGAACTGCCTGAAGTGTTTTCCAGACCCTAGAAACTCCCCAAAACCGTTTTTAACCGAGAAGCATCTCGAAATGTCCTAAAACGCGCATCTGAACATTTTCGTGCACAGGTGCCGTAGATGCGCACGAAAATCCGTCCGGAGCCGTTTCGAGCACCGAACTGCCTGAAGTGTTTTCCAGACCCTAGAAACTCCCCAAAACCGTTTTTAACCGAAAAGCATCTCGAAATGTCCTAAAACGCGCATCTGAACATTTTCGTGCACAGGTGCCGTAGATGCGCACGAAAATCCGTCCGGAGTCGTTTCGAGAGCCGAACTGCCTGAAGTGTTTTCCAGACCCTAGAAACTCCCCAAAACCGTTTTTAACCGAAAAGCATCTCGAAATGTCCTAAAACGCGCATCTGAACATTTTCGTGCACAGGTGCCGTAGATGCGCACGAAAATCCGTCCGGAGCCGTTTCGAGAGCCGAACTGCCTGAAGTGTTTTCCAGACCCTAGAAACTCCCCAAAACCGTTTTTAACCGAAAAGCATATCGAAATGTCCTAAAACGCGCATCTGAACATTTTCGTGCACAGGTGCCGTAGATGCGCACGAAAATCCGTCCGGAGCCGTTTCCAGCGCCGAACTGCCTGAAGTGTTTTTCAGACCCTAGAAACTCCCCAAAACCGTTTTTAACCGAAAAGCATCTCGAGATGTCCTAAAACGCGCATCTGAACATTTTCGTGCACAGGTGCAGTAGATGCGCACGAAAATCCGTCCGGATCTGTTTCCAGCGCCGAACTGCCTGAAGTGTTTTTCAGACCCTAGAAACTCCCCAAAACCGTTTTTAACCGAAAAGCATATCGAAATGTCCTAAAACGC
This sequence comes from Umbellularia californica, assembly GCA_028538565.1. Taxonomy (NCBI): domain Eukaryota; kingdom Viridiplantae; phylum Streptophyta; class Magnoliopsida; order Laurales; family Lauraceae; genus Umbellularia; species Umbellularia californica. The sequence continues at coordinate 52,411,038 of JAPQWN010000006.1, read as the reverse complement.
ACATCTGAACATTTTCGTGCACAGGTGCCGTAGATGCGCACGAAAATCCGTCCGGAGCCGTTTCGAGAGCCGAACTGCCTGAAGTGTTTTCCAGACCCTAGAAACTCCCCAAAACCGTTTTTAACCGAAAAGCATATCGAAATGTCCTAAAACGCGCATCTGAACATTTTCGTGCACAGGTGCCGTAGATGCGCACGAAAATCCGTCCGGAGCCGTTTCCAGCGCCGAACTGCCTGAAGTGTTTTTCAGACCCTAGAAACTCCCCAAAACCGTTTTTAACCGAAAAGCATCTCGAGATGTCCTAAAACGCGCATCTGAACATTTTCGTGCACAGGTGCAGTAGATGCGCACGAAAATCCGTCCGGAGCCGTTTCCAGCGCCGAACTGCCTGAAGTGTTTTTCAGACCCTAGAAACTCCCCAAAACCGTTTTTAACCGAAAAGCATCTCGAAATGTCCTAAAACGCGCATCTGAACATTTTCGTGCACAGGTGCCGTAGATGCGCACGAAAATATGCCCGGAGCCGTTTCGAGCACCGAACTGCCTGAAGTGTTTTCCATACCCTAGAAACTCCCCAAAACCGTTTTTAACCGAAGAGCATCTCGAAATGTCCTAAAACGCGCATCTGAACATTTTCGTGCACAGGTGCCGTAGATGCGCACGAAAATCCGTCCGGAGCCGTTTCGAGCACCGAATTGCCTGAAGTGTTTTCCCGACCCTAGAAACTCCCCAAAACCGTTTTTAACCGAAGAGCATCTCGAAATGTCCTAAAACGCGCATCTGAACATTTTCGTGCACAGGTGCCGTCGATGCGCACGAAAACCCGTCCTGAGCCGTTTCGAGCACCGAACTGCCTGAAGCGTTTTCCAGACCCTAGAAACTCCCCAAAACCGTTTTTAACCGAGAAGCATCTCGAAATGTCCTAAAACGCGCATCTGAACATTTTCGTGCACAGGTGCCGTAGATGCGCACGAAAACCCGTCCGGAGCCGTTTCCTGCGCCGAACTGCCTGAAGCGTTTTCCAGACCCTAGAAACTCCCCAAAACCGTTTTTAACCGAAAAGCATCTCGAAATGTCCTAAAACGCGCATCTGAACATTTTCGTGCACAGGTGCCGTAGATGCGCACGAAAATCCGTCCGGAGCCGTTTCGAGCGCCGAACTGCCTGAAGTGTTTTCCAGACCCTAGAAACTCCCCAAAACCGTTTTTAACCGAGAAGCATCTCGAAATGTCCTAAAACGCGCATCTGAACATTTTCGTGCACAGGTGCCGTAGATGCGCACGAAAATCCGTCCGGAGCCGTTTCGAGCACCGAACTGCCTGAAGTGTTTTCCAGACCCTAGAAACTCCCCAAAACCGTTTTTAACCGAAAAGCATCTCGAAATGTCCTAAAACGCGCATCTGAACATTTTCGTGCACAGGTGCCGTAGATGCGCACGAAAATCCGTCCGGAGCCGTTTCGAGCACCGAACTGCCTGAAGTGTTTTCCAGACCCTAGAAACTCCCCAAATCCGTTTTTAACCGAAAAGCATCTCGAAATGTCCTAAAACGCGCATCTGAACATTTTCGTGCACAGGTGCCGTCGATGCGCACGAAAACCCGTCCGGAGCCGTTTCCAGCGCCGAACTGCCTGAAGTGTTTTCCAGACCCTAGAAACTCCCCAAAACCGTTTTTAACCGAAAAGCATCTCGAAATGTCCTAAAACGCGCATCTGAACATTTTCGTGCACAGGTGCCGTAGATGCGCACGAAAATCCGTCCGGAGCCGTTTCGAGCACCGAACTGCCTGAAGTGTTTTCCAGACCCTAGAAACTCCCCAAATCCGTTTTTAACCGAAAAGCATCTCGAAATGTCCTAAAACGCGCATCTGAACATTTTCGTGCACAGGTGCCGTCGATGCGCACGAAAACCCGTCCGGAGCCGTTTCCAGCGCCGAACTGCCTGAAGTGTTTTCCAGACCCTAGAAACTCCCCAAAACCGTTTTTAACCGAAAAGCATCTCGAAATGTCCTAAAACGCGCATCTGAACATTTTCGTGCACAGGTGCCGTAGATGCGCACGAAAATCCGTCCGGAGCCGTTTCGAGCACCGAACTGCCTGAAGTGTTTTCCAGACCCTAGAAACTCCCCAAAACCGTTTTAACCGAAAAGCATCTCGAAATGTCCTAAAACGCGCATCTGAACATTTTCGTGCACAGGTGCCGTAGATGCGCACGAAAATCGATCCGGAGCCGTTTCCAGCGCCGAACTGCCTGAAGCGTTTTCCAGACCCTAGAAACTCCCCAAAACCGTTTTTAACCGAAAAGCATCTCGAAATGTCCTAAAACGCGCATCTGAACATTTTCGTGCACAGGTGCCGTAGATGCGCACGAAAATCGATCCGGAGCCGTTTCCAGCGCCGAACTGCCTGAAGCGTTTTCCAGACCCTAGAAACTCCCCAAAACCGTTTTTAACCGAGAAGCATCTCGAAATGTCCTAAAACGCGCATCTGAACATTTTCGTGCACAGGTGCCGTAGATGCGCACGAAAATCCGCCCGGAGCCGTTTCGAGCACCGAACTGCCTGAAGTGTTTTCCATACCCTAGAAACTCCCCAAAACCGTTTTTAACCGAAAAGCATCTCGAAATGTCCTAAAACGCGCATCTGAACATTTTCGTGCACAGGTGCCGTAGATGCGCACGAAAATCCGTCCGGAGCCGTTTCGAGCACCGAACTGCCTGAAGTGTTTTCCAGACCCTAGAAACTCCCCAAAACCGTTTTTAACCGAGAAGCATCTCGAAATGTCCTAAAACGCGTATCTGAACATTTTCGTGCACAGGTGCCGTCGATGCGCACGAAAACCCGTCCGGAGCCGTTTCGAGCACCGAACTGCCTGAAGCGTTTTCCAGACCCTAGAAACTCCCCAAAACCGTTTTTAACCGAGAAGCATCTCGAAATGTCCTAAAACGCGCATCTGAACATTTTCGTGCACAGGTGCCGTAGATGCGCACGAAAACCCGTCCGGAGCCGTTTCCTGCGCCGAACTGCCTGAAGCGTTTTCCAGACCCTAGAAACTCCCCAAAACCGTTTTTAACCGAAAAGCATCTCGAAATGTCCTAAAACGCGCATCTGAACATTTTCGTGCACAGGTGCCGTAGATGCGCACGAAAATCCGTCCGGAGCCGTTTCGAGCGCCGAACTGCCTGAAGTGTTTTCCAGACCCTAGAAACTCCCCAAAACCGTTTTTAACCGAGAAGCATCTCGAAATGTCCTAAAACGCGCATCTGAACATTTTCGTGCACAGGTGCCGTAGATGCGCACGAAAATCCGTCCGGAGCCGTTTCGAGCACCGAACTGCCTGAAGTGTTTTCCAGACCCTAGAAACTCCCCAAAACCGTTTTTAACCGAAAAGCATCTCGAAATGTCCTAAAACGCGCATCTGAACATTTTCGTGCACAGGTGCCGTAGATGCGCACGAAAATCCGTCCGGAGCCGTTTCGAGCACCGAACTGCCTGAAGTGTTTTCCAGACCCTAGAAACTCCCCAAATCCGTTTTTAACCGAAAAGCATCTCGAAATGTCCTAAAACGCGCATCTGAACATTTTCGTGCACAGGTGCCGTCGATGCGCACGAAAACCCGTCCGGAGCCGTTTCCAGCGCCGAACTGCCTGAAGTGTTTTCCAGACCCTAGAAACTCCCCAAAACCGTTTTTAACCGAAAAGCATCTCGAAATGTCCTAAAACGCGCATCTGAACATTTTCGTGCACAGGTGCCGTAGATGCGCACGAAAATCCGTCCGGAGCCGTTTCGAGCACCGAACTGCCTGAAGTGTTTTCCAGACCCTAGAAACTCCCCAAAACCGTTTTAACCGAAAAGCATCTCGAAATGTCCTAAAACGCGCATCTGAACATTTTCGTGCACAGGTGCCGTAGATGCGCACGAAAATCGATCCGGAGCCGTTTCCAGCGCCGAACTGCCTGAAGCGTTTTCCAGACCCTAGAAACTCCCCAAAACCGTTTTTAACCGAAAAGCATCTCGAAATGTCCTAAAACGCGCATCTGAACATTTTCGTGCACAGGTGCCGTAGATGCGCACGAAAATCGATCCGGAGCCGTTTCCAGCGCCGAACTGCCTGAAGCGTTTTCCAGACCCTAGAAACTCCCCAAAACCGTTTTTAACCGAGAAGCATCTCGAAATGTCCTAAAACGCGCATCTGAACATTTTCGTGCACAGGTGCCGTAGATGCGCACGAAAATCCGCCCGGAGCCGTTTCGAGCACCGAACTGCCTGAAGTGTTTTCCATACCCTAGAAACTCCCCAAAACCGTTTTTAACCGAAAAGCATCTCGAAATGTCCTAAAACGCGCATCTGAACATTTTCGTGCACAGGTGCCGTAGATGCGCACGAAAATCCGTCCGGAGCCGTTTCGAGCACCGAACTGCCTGAAGTGTTTTCCAGACCCTAGAAACTCCCCAAAACCGTTTTTAACCGAGAAGCATCTCGAAATGTCCTAAAACGCGTATCTGAACATTTTCGTGCACAGGTGCCGTCGATGCGCACGAAAACCCGTCCGGAGCCGTTTCGAGCACCGAACTGCCTGAAGCGTTTTCCAGACCCTAGAAACTCCCCAAAACCGTTTTTAACCGAGAAGCATCTCGAAATGTCCTAAAACGCGCATCTGAACATTTTCGTGCACAGGTGCCGTAGATGCGCACGAAAACCCGTCCGGAGCCGTTTCCTGCGCCGAACTGCCTGAAGCGTTTTCCAGACCCTAGAAACTCCCCAAAACCGTTTTTAACCGAAAAGCATCTCGAAATGTCCTAAAACGCGCATCTGAACATTTTCGTGCACAGGTGCCGTAGATGCGCACGAAAATCCGTCCGGAGCCGTTTCGAGCGCCGAACTGCCTGAAGTGTTTTCCAGACCCTAGAAACTCCCCAAAACCGTTTTTAACCGAGAAGCATCTCGAAATGTCCTAAAACGCGCATCTGAACATTTTCGTGCACAGGTGCCGTAGATGCGCACGAAAATCCGTCCGGAGCCGTTTCGAGCACCGAACTGCCTGAAGTGTTTTCCAGACCCTAGAAACTCCCCAAAACCGTTTTTAACCGAAAAGCATCTCGAAATGTCCTAAAACGCGCATCTGAACATTTTCGTGCACAGGTGCCGTAGATGCGCACGAAAATCCGTCCGGAGCCGTTTCGAGCACCGAACTGCCTGAAGTGTTTTCCAGACCCTAGAAACTCCCCAAATCCGTTTTTAACCGAAAAGTATCTCGAAATGTCCTAAAACGCGCATCTGAACATTTTCGTGCACAGGTGCCGTCGATGCGCACGAAAACCCGTCCGGAGCCGTTTCCAGCGCCGAACTGCCTGAAGTGTTTTCCAGACCCTAGAAACTCCCCAAAACCGTTTTTAACCGAAAAGCATCTCGAAATGTCCTAAAACGCGCATCTGAACATTTTCGTGCACAGGTGCCGTAGATGCGCACGAAAATCCGTCCGGAGCCGTTTCGAGCACCGAACTGCCTGAAGTGTTTTCCAGACCCTAGAAACTCCCCAAAACCGTTTTAACCGAAAAGCATCTCGAAATGTCCTAAAACGCGCATCTGAACATTTTCGTGCACAGGTGCCGTAGATGCGCACGAAAATCGATCCGGAGCCGTTTCCAGCGCCGAACTGCCTGAAGCGTTTTCCAGACCCTAGAAACTCCCCAAAACCGTTTTTAACCGAAAAGCATCTCGAAATGTCCTAAAACGCGCATCTGAACATTTTCGTGCACAGGTGCCGTAGATGCGCACGAAAATCGATCCGGAGCCGTTTCCAGCGCCGAACTGCCTGAAGCGTTTTCCAGACCCTAGAAACTCCCCAAAACCGTTTTTAACCGAGAAGCATCTCGAAATGTCCTAAAACGCGCATCTGAACATTTTCGTGCACAGGTGCCGTAGATGCGCACGAAAATCCGCCCGGAGCCGTTTCGAGCACCGAACTGCCTGAAGTGTTTTCCATACCCTAGAAACTCCCCAAAACCGTTTTTAACCGAAAAGCATCTCGAAATGTCCTAAAACGCGCATCTGAACATTTTCGTGCACAGGTGCCGTAGATGCGCACGAAAATCCGTCCGGAGCCGTTTCGAGCACCGAACTGCCTGAAGTGTTTTCCAGACCCTAGAAACTCCCCAAAACCGTTTTTAACCGAGAAGCATCTCGAAATGTCCTAAAACGCGTATCTGAACATTTTCGTGCACAGGTGCCGTCGATGCGCACGAAAACCCGTCCGGAGCCGTTTCGAGCACCGAACTGCCTGAAGCGTTTTCCAGACCCTAGAAACTCCCCAAAACCGTTTTTAACCGAGAAGCATCTCGAAATGTCCTAAAACGCGCATCTGAACATTTTCGTGCACAGGTGCCGTAGATGCGCACGAAAACCCGTCCGGAGCCGTTTCCTGCGCCGAACTGCCTGAAGCGTTTTCCAGACCCTAGAAACTCCCCAAAACCGTTTTTAACCGAAAAGCATCTCGAAATGTCCTAAAACGCGCATCTGAACATTTTCGTGCACAGGTGCCGTAGATGCGCACGAAAATCCGTCCGGAGCCGTTTCGAGCACCGAACTGCCTGAAGTGTTTTCCAGACCCTAGAAACTCCCCAAAACCGTTTTTAACCGAAAAGCATCTCGAAATGTCCTAAAACGCGCATCTGAACATTTTCGTGCACAGGTGCCGTAGATGCGCACGAAAATCCGTCCGGAGCCGTTTCGAGCACCGAACTGCCTGAAGTGTTTTCCAGACCCTAGAAACTCCCCAAAACCGTTTTTAACCGAAAAGCATCTCGAAATGTCCTAAAACGCGCATCTGAACATTTTCGTGCACAGGTGCCGTAGATGCGCACGAAAATCCGTCCGAAGCCGTTTCGAGCACCGAACTGCCTGAAGTGTTTTCCAGACCCTAGAAACTCCCCAAAACCGTTTTTAACCGAAAAGCATCTCGAAATGTCCTAAAACGCGCATCTGAACATTTTCGTGCACAGGTGCCGTCGATGCGCACGAAAACCCGTCCGGAGCCGTTTCCAGCGCCGAACTGCCTGAAGTGTTTTCCAGACCCTAGAAACTCCCCAAAACCGTTTTTAACCGAAAAGCATCTCGAAATGTCCTAAAACGCGCATCTGAACATTTTCGTGCACAGGTGCCGTAGATGCGCACGAAAATCCGTCCGGAGCCGTTTCGAGCACCGAACTGCCTGAAGTGTTTTCCAGACCCTAGAAACTCCCCAAAACCGTTTTTAACCGATAAGCATCTCGAAATGTCCTAAAACGCGCATCTGAACATTTTCGTGCACAGGTGCCGTAGATGCGCACGAAAATCCGTCCGGAGCCGTTTCGAGCACCGAACTGCCTGAAGTGTTTTCCAGACCCTAGAAACTCCCCAAAACCGTTTTTAACCGAAAAGCATCTCGAAATGTCCTAAAACGCGCATCTGAACATTTTCGTGCACAGGTGCCGTAGATGCGCACGAAAATCCGTCCGGAGCCGTTTCGAGAGCCGAACTGCCTGAAGTGTTTTCCAGACCCTAGAAACTCCCCAAAACCGTTTTTAACCGAAAAGCATCTCGAAATGTCCTAAAACGCGCATCTGAACATTTTCGTGCACAGGTGCCGTAGATGCGCACGAAAATCCGTCCGGAGCCGTTTCGAGAGCCGAACTGCCTGAAGTGTTTTCCAGACCCTAGAAACTCCCCAAAACCGTTTTTAACCGAAAAGCATATCGAAATGTCCTAAAACGCGCATCTGAACATTTTCGTGCACAGGTGCCGTAGATGCGCACGAAAATCCGTCCGGAGCCGTTTCCAGCGCCGAACTGCCTGAAGTGTTTTTCATACCCTAGAAACTCCCCAAAACCGTTTTTAACCGAAAAGCATCTCGAAATGTCCTAAAACGCGCATCTGAACATTTTCGTGCACAGGTGCCGTCGATGCGCACGAAAACCCGTCCGGAGCCGTTTCCAGCGCCGAACTGCCTGAAGTGTTTTCCAGACCCTAGAAACTCCCCAAAACCGTTTTTAACCGAAAAGCATCTCGAAATGTCCTAAAACGCGCATCTGAACATTTTCGTGCACAGGTGCCGTAGATGCGCACGAAAATCCGTCCGGAGCCGTTTCGAGCACCGAACTGCCTGAAGTGTTTTCCAGACCCTAGAAACTCCCCAAAACCGTTTTTAACCGATAAGCATCTCGAAATGTCCTAAAACGCGCATCTGAACATTTTCGTGCACAGGTGCCGTAGATGCGCACGAAAATCCGTCCGGAGCCGTTTCGAGCACCGAACTGCCTGAAGTGTTTTCCAGACCCTAGAAACTCCCCAAAACCGTTTTTAACCGAAAAGCATCTCGAAATGTCTTAAAACGCGCATCTGAACATTTTCGTGCACAGGTGCCGTAGATGCGCACGAAAATCCGTCCGGTGCCGTTTCGAGAGCCGAACTGCCTGAAGTGTTTTCCAGACCCTAGAAACTCCCCAAAACCGTTTTTAACCGAAAAGCATCTCGAAATGTCCTAAAACGCGCATCTGAACATTTTCGTGCACAGGTGCCGTAGATGCGCACGAAAATCCGTCCGGAGCCGTTTCGAGAGCCGAACTGCCTGAAGTGTTTTCCAGACCCTAGAAACTCCCCAAAACCGTTTTTAACCGAAAAGCATCTCGAAATGTCCTAAAACGCGCATCTGAACATTTTCGTGCACAGGTGCCGTAGATGCGCACGAAAATCCGTCCGGAGCCGTTTCGAGAGCCGAACTGCCTGAAGTGTTTTCCAGACCCTAGAAACTCCCCAAAACCGTTTTTAACCGAAAAGCATATCGAAATGTCCTAAAACGCGCATCTGAACATTTTCGTGCACAGGTGCCGTAGATGCGCACGAAAATCCGTCCGGAGCCGTTTCCAGCGCCGAACTGCCTGAAGTGTTTTTCATACCCTAGAAACTCCCCAAAACCGTTTTTAACCGAAAAGCATCTCGAAATGTCCTAAAACGCGCATCTGAACATTTTCGTGCACAGGTGCCGTCGATGCGCACGAAAACCCGTCCGGAGCCGTTTCCAGCGCCGAACTGCCTGAAGTGTTTTCCAGACCCTAGAAACTCCCCAAAACCGTTTTTAACCGAAAAGCATCTCGAAATGTCCTAAAACGCGCATCTGAACATTTTCGTGCACAGGTGCCGTAGATGCGCACGAAAATCCGTCCGGAGCCGTTTCGAGCACCGAACTGCCTGAAGTGTTTTCCAGACCCTAGAAACTCCCCAAAACCGTTTTTAACCGATAAGCATCTCGAAATGTCCTAAAACGCGCATCTGAACATTTTCGTGCACAGGTGCCGTAGATGCGCACGAAAATCCGTCCGGAGCCGTTTCGAGCACCGAACTGCCTGAAGTGTTTTCCAGACCCTAGAAACTCCCCAAAACCGTTTTTAACCGAAAAGCATCTCGAAATGTCTTAAAACGCGCATCTGAACATTTTCGTGCACAGGTGCCGTAGATGCGCACGAAAATCCGTCCGGAGCCGTTTCGAGAGCCGAACTGCCTGAAGTGTTTTCCAGACCCTAGAAACTCCCCAAAACCGTTTTTAACCGAAAAGCATATCGAAATGTCCTAAAACGCGCATCTGAACATTTTCGTGCACAGGTGCCGTAGATGCGCACGAAAATCCGTCCGGAGCCGTTTCCAGCGCCGAACTGCCTGAAGTGTTTTTCAGACCCTAGAAACTCCCCAAAACCGTTTTTAACCGAAAAGCATCTCGAGATGTCCTAAAACGCGCATCTGAACATTTTCGTGCACAGGTGCAGTAGATGCGCACGAAAATCCGTCCGGAGCTGTTTCCAGCGCCGAACTGCCTGAAGTGTTTTTCAGACCCTAGAAACTCCCCAAAACCGTTTTTAACCGAAAAGCATATCGAAATGTCCTAAAACGCGCATCTGAACATTTTCGTGCACAGGTGCCGTAGATGCGCACGAAAATCCGTCCGGAGCCGTTTCGAGAGCCGAACTGCCTGAAGTGTTTTCCAGACCCTAGAAACTCCCCAAAACCGTTTTTAACCGAAAAGCATATCGAAATGTCCTAAAACGCGCATCTGAACATTTTCGTGCACAGGTGCCGTAGATGCGCACGAAAATCCGTCCGGAGCCGTTTCCAGCGCCGAACTGCCTGAAGTGTTTTTCAGACCCTAGAAACTCCCCAAAACCGTTTTTAACCGAAAAGCATCTCGAGATGTCCTAAAACGCGCATCTGAACATTTTCGTGCACAGGTGCAGTAGATGCGCACGAAAATCCGTCCGGAGCCGTTTCCAGCGCCGAACTGCCTGAAGTGTTTTTCAGACCCTAGAAACTCCCCAAAACCGTTTTTAACCGAAAAGCATCTCGAAATGTCCTAAAACGCGCATCTGAACATTTTCGTGCACAGGTGCCGTAGATGCGCACGAAAATATGCCCGGAGCCGTTTCGAGCACCGAACTGCCTGAAGTGTTTTCCATACCCTAGAAACTCCCCAAAACCGTTTTTAACCGAAGAGCATCTCGAAATGTCCTAAAACGCGCATCTGAACATTTTCGTGCACAGGTGCCGTAGATGCGCACGAAAATCCGTCCGGAGCCGTTTCGAGCACCGAATTGCCTGAAGTGTTTTCCAGACCCTAGAAACTCCCCAAAACCGTTTTTAACCGAGAAGCATCTCGAAATGTCCTAAAACGCGCATCTGAACATTTTCGTGCACAGGTGCCGTCGATGCGCACGAAAACCCGTCCTGAGCCGTTTCGAGCACCGAACTGCCTGAAGCGTTTTCCAGACCCTAGAAACTCCCCAAAACCGTTTTTAACCGAGAAGCATCTCGAAATGTCCTAAAACGCGCATCTGAACATTTTCGTGCACAGGTGCCGTAGATGCGCACGAAAACCCGTCCGGAGCCGTTTCCTGCGCCGAACTGCCTGAAGCGTTTTCCAGACCCTAGAAACTCCCCAAAACCGTTTTTAACCGAAAAGCATCTCGAAATGTCCTAAAACGCGCATCTGAACATTTTCGTGCACAGGTGCCGTAGATGCGCACGAAAATCCGTCCGGAGCCGTTTCGAGCGCCGAACTGCCTGAAGTGTTTTCCAGACCCTAGAAACTCCCCAAAACCGTTTTTAACCGAGAAGCATCTCGAAATGTCCTAAAACGCGCATCTGAACATTTTCGTGCACAGGTGCCGTAGATGCGCACGAAAATCCGTCCGGAGCCGTTTCGAGCACCGAACTGCCTGAAGCGTTTTCCAGACCCTAGAAACTCCCCAAAACCGTTTTTAACCGAAAAGCATCTCGAAATGTCCTAAAACGCGCATCTGAACATTTTCGTGCACAGGTGCCGTCGATGCGCACGAAAACCCGTCCGGAGCCGTTTCCAGCGCCGAACTGCCTGAAGTGTTTTCCAGACCCTAGAAACTCCCCAAAACCGTTTTTAACCGAAAAGCATCTCGAAATGTCCTAAAACGCGCATCTGAACATTTTCGTGCACAGGTGCCGTAGATGCGCACGAAAATCCGTCCGGAGCCGTTTCGAGCACCGAACTGCCTGAAGTGTTTTCCAGACCCTAGAAACTCCCCAAAACCGTTTTAACCGAAAAGCATCTCGAAATGTCCTAAAACGCGCATCTGAACATTTTCGTGCACAGGTGCCGTAGATGCGCACGAAAATCGATCCGGAGCCGTTTCCAGCGCCGAACTGCCTGAAGCGTTTTCCAGACCCTAGAAACTCCCCAAAACCGTTTTTAACCGAAAAGCATCTCGAAATGTCCTAAAACGCGCATCTGAACATTTTCGTGCACAGGTGCCGTAGATGCGCACGAAAATCGATCCGGAGCCGTTTCCAGCGCCGAACTGCCTGAAGCGTTTTCCAGACCCTAGAAACTCCCCAAAACCGTTTTTAACCGAGAAGCATCTCGAAATGTCCTAAAACGCGCATCTGAACATTTTCGTGCACAGGTGCCGTAGATGCGCACGAAAATCCGCCCGGAGCCGTTTCGAGCACCGAACTGCCTGAAGTGTTTTCCATACCCTAGAAACTCCCCAAAACCGTTTTTAACCGAAAAGCATCTCGAAATGTCCTAAAACGCGCATCTGAACATTTTCGTGCACAGGTGCCGTAGATGCGCACGAAAATCCGTCCGGAGCCGTTTCGAGCACCGAACTGCCTGAAGTGTTTTCCAGACCCTAGAAACTCCCCAAAACCGTTTTTAACCGAGAAGCATCTCGAAATGTCCTAAAACGCGCATCTGAACATTTTCGTGCACAGGTGCCGTCGATGCGCACGAAAACCCGTCCGGAGCCGTTTCGAGCACCGAACTGCCTGAAGCGTTTTCCAGACCCTAGAAACTCCCCAAAACCGTTTTTAACCGAGAAGCATCTCGAAATGTCCTAAAACGCGCATCTGAACATTTTCGTGCACAGGTGCCGTAGATGCGCACGAAAACCCGTCCGGAGCCGTTTCCTGCGCCGAACTGCCTGAAGCGTTTTCCAGACCCTAGAAACTCCCCAAAACCGTTTTTAACCGAAAAGCATCTCGAAATGTCCTAAAACGCGCATCTGAACATTTTCGTGCACAGGTGCCGTAGATGCGCACGAAAATCCGTCCGGAGCCGTTTCGAGCACCGAACTGCCTGAAGTGTTTTCCAGACCCTAGAAACTCCCCAAAACCGTTTTTAACCGAAAAGCATCTCGAAATGTCCTAAAACGCGCATCTGAACATTTTCGTGCACAGGTGCCGTAGATGCGCACGAAAATCCGTCCGGAGCCGTTTCGAGCACCGAACTGCCTGAAGTGTTTTCCAGACCCTAGAAACTCCCCAAAACCGTTTTTAACCGAAAAGCATCTCGAAATGTCCTAAAACGCGCATCTGAACATTTTCGTGCACAGGTGCCGTAGATGCGCACGAAAATCCGTCCGAAGCCGTTTCGAGCACCGAACTGCCTGAAGTGTTTTCCAGACCCTAGAAACTCCCCAAAACCGTTTTTAACCGAAAAGCATCTCGAAATGTCCTAAAACGCGCATCTGAACATTTTCGTGCACAGGTGCCGTCGATGCGCACGAAAACCCGTCCGGAGCCGTTTCCAGCGCCGAACTGCCTGAAGTGTTTTCCAGACCCTAGAAACTCCCCAAAACCGTTTTTAACCGAAAAGCATCTCGAAATGTCCTAAAACGCGCATCTGAACATTTTCGTGCACAGGTGCCGTAGATGCGCACGAAAATCCGTCCGGAGCCGTTTCGAGCACCGAACTGCCTGAAGTGTTTTCCAGACCCTAGAAACTCCCCAAAACCGTTTTTAACCGAAAAGCATCTCGAAATGTCCTAAAACGCGCATCTGAACATTTTCGTGCACAGGTGCCGTAGATGCGCACGAAAATCCGTCCGGAGCCGTTTCGAGCACCGAACTGCCTGAAGTGTTTTCTAGACCCTAGAAACTCCCCAAAACCGTTTTTAACCGAAAAGCATCTCGAAATGTCCTAAAACGCGCATCTGAACATTTTCGTGCACAGGTGCCGTAGATGCGCACGAAAATCCGTCCGGAGCCGTTTCGAGAGCCGAACTGCCTAAAGTGTTTTCCAGACCCTAGAAACTCCCCAAAACCGTTTTTAACCGAAAAGCATCTCGAAATGTCCTAAAACGCGCATCTGAACATTTTCGTGCACAGGTGCCGTAGATGCGCACGAAAATCCGTCCGGAGCCGTTTCGAGAGCCGAACTGCCTGAAGTGTTTTCCAGACCCTAGAAACTCCCCAAAACCGTTTTTAACCGAAAAGCATATCGAAATGTCCTAAAACGCGCATCTGAACATTTTCGTGCACAGGTGCCGTAGATGCGCACGAAAATCCGTCCGGAGCCGTTTCCAGCGCCGAACTGCCTGAAGTGTTTTTCAGACCCTAGAAACTCCCCAAAACCGTTTTTAACCGAAAAGCATCTCGAGATGTCCTAAAACGCGCATCTGAACATTTTCGTGCACAGGTGCAGTAGATGCGCACGAAAATCCGTCCGGAGCCGTTTCCAGCGCCGAACTGCCTGAAGTGTTTTTCAGACCCTAGAAACTCCCCAAAACCGTTTTTAACCGAAAAGCATCTCGAAATGTCCTAAAACGCGCATCTGAACATTTTCGTGCACAGGTGCCGTAGATGCGCACGAAAATATGCCCGGAGCCGTTTCGAGCACCGAACTGCCTAAGGTGTTTTCCATACCCTAGAAACTCCCCAAAACCGTTTTTAACCGAAAAGCATCTCGAAATGTCCTAAAACGCGCATCTGAACATTTTCGTGCACAGGTGCCGTAGATGCGCACGAAAATCCGTCCGGAGCCGTTTCGAGCACCGAACTGCCTGAAGTGTTTTCCAGACCCTAGAAACTCCCCAAAACCGTTTTTAACCGAAAAGCATCTCGAAATGTCCTAAAACGCGCATCTGAACATTTTCGTGCACAGGTGCCGTAGATGCGCACGAAAATCCGTCCGGAGCCGTTTCGAGCACCGAACTGCCTGAAGTGTTTTCCAGACCCTAGAAACTCCCCAAAACCGTTTTTAACCGATAAGCATCTCGAAATGTCCTAAAACGCGCATCTGAACATTTTCGTGCACAGGTGCCGTAGATGCGCACGAAAATCCGTCCGGAGCCGTTTCGAGCACCGAACTGCCTGAAGTGTTTTCCAGACCCTAGAAACTCCCCAAAACCGTTTTTAACCGAAAAGCATCTCGAAATGTCCTAAAACGCGCATCTGAACATTTTCGTGCACAGGTGCCGTAAATGCGCACGAAAATCCGTCCGGTGCCGTTTCGAGAGCCGAACTGCCTGAAGTGTTTTCCAGACCCTAGAAACTCCCCAAAACCGTTTTTAACCGAAAAGCATCTCGAAATGTCCTAAAACGCGCATCTGAACATTTTCGTGCACAGGTGCCGTAGATGCGCACGAAAATCCGTCCGGAGCCGTTTCGAGAGCCGAACCGCCTGAAGTGTTTTCCAGACCCTAGAAACTCCCCAAAACCGTTTTTAACCGAAAAGCATATCGAAATGTCCTAAAACGCGCATCTGAACATTTTCGTGCACAGGTGCCGTAGATGCGCACGAAAATCCGTCCGGAGCCGTTTCGAGCGCCGAACTGCCTGAAGTGTTTTCCAGACCCTAGAAACTCCCCAAAACCGTTTTTAACCGAGAAGCATCTCGAAATGTCCTAAAACGCGCATCTGAACATTTTCGTGCACAGGTGCCGTAGATGCGCACGAAAATCCGTCCGGAGCCGTTTCGAGCACCGAACTGCCTGAAGTGTTTTCCAGACCCTAGAAACTCCCCAAAACCGTTTTTAACCGAAAAGCATCTCGAAATGTCCTAAAACGCGCATCTGAACATTTTCGTGCACAGGTGCCGTAGATGCGCACGAAAATCCGTCCGGAGCCGTTTCGAGCACCGAACTGCCTGAAGTGTTTTCCAGACCCTAGAAACTCCCCAAAACCGTTTTTAACCGAAAAGCATATCGAAATGTCCTAAAACGCGCATCTGAACATTTTCGTGCACAGGTGCCGTAGATGCGCACGAAAATCCGTCCGGAGCCGTTTCCAGCGCCGAACTGCCTGAAGTGTTTTTCAGACCCTAGAAACTCCCCAAAACCGTTTTTAACCGAAAAGCATCTCGAGATGTCCTAAAACGCGCATCTGAACATTTTCGTGCACAGGTGCAGTAGATGCGCACGAAAATCCGTCCGGAGCCGTTTCCAGCGCCGAACTGCCTGAAGTGTTTTTCAGACCCTAGAAACTCCCCAAAACCGTTTTTAACCGAAAAGCATCTCGAAATGTCCTAAAACGCGCATCTGAACATTTTCGTGCACAGGTGCCGTAGATGCGCACGAAAATATGCCCGGAGCCGTTTCGAGCACCGAACTGCCTGAGGTGTTTTCCATACCCTAGAAACTCCCCAAAACCGTTTTTAACCGAAAAGCATCTCGAAATGTCCTAAAACGCGCATCTGAACATTTTCGTGCACAGGTGCCGTAGATGCGCACGAAAATCCGTCCGGAGCCGTTTCGAGCACCGAACTGCCTGAAGTGTTTTCCAGACCCTAGAAACTCCCCAAAACCGTTTTTAACCGAAAAGCATCTCGAAATGTCCTAAAACGCGCATCTGAACATTTTCGTGCACAGGTGCCGTAGATGCGCACGAAAATCCGTCCGGAGCCGTTTCGAGCACCGAACTGCCTGAAGTGTTTTCCAGACCCTAGAAACTCCCCAAAACCGTTTTTAACCGAAAAGCATCTCGAAATGTCCTAAAACGCGCATCTGAACATTTTCGTGCACAGGTGCCGTAGATGCGCACGAAAATATGCCCGGAGCCGTTTCGAGCACCGAACTGCCTGAGGTGTTTTCCATACCCTAGAAACTCCCCAAAACCGTTTTTAACCGAAAAGCATCTCGAAATGTCCTAAAACGCGCATCTGAACATTTTCGTGCACAGGTGCCGTAGATGCGCACGAAAATCCGTCCGGAGCCGTTTCGAGCACCGAACTGCCTGAAGTGTTTTCCAGACCCTAGAAACTCCCCAAAACCGTTTTTAACCGAAAAGCATCTCGAAATGTCCTAAAACGCGCATCTGAACATTTTCGTGCACAGGTGCCGTAGATGCGCACGAAAATCCGTCCGGAGCCGTTTCGAGCACCGAACTGCCTGAAGTGTTTTCCAGACCCTAGAAACTCCCCAAAACCGTTTTTAACCGAAAAGCATCTCGAAATGTCCTAAAACGCGCATCTGAACATTTTCGTGCACAGGTGCCGTCGATGCGCACGAAAACCCGTCCGGAGCCGTTTCCAGCGCCGAACTGCCTGAAGTGTTTTCCAGACCCTAGAAACTCCCCAAAACCGTTTTTAACCGAAAAGCATCTCGAAATGTCCTAAAACGCGCATCTGAACATTTTCGTGCACAGGTGCCGTAGATGCGCACGAAAATCCGTCCGGAGCCGTTTCGAGCACCGAACTGCCTGAAGTGTTTTCCAGACCCTAGAAACTCCCCAAAACCGTTTTTAACCGAAAAGCATCTCGAAATGTCCTAAAACGCGCATCTGAACATTTTCGTGCACAGGTGCCGTAGATGCGCACGAAAATCGATCCGGAGCCGTTTCCAGCGTCGAACTGCCTGAAGCGTTTTCCAGACCCTAGAAACTCCCCAAAACCGTTTTTAACCGAGAAGCATCTCGAAATGTCCTAAAACGCGCATCTGAACATTTTCGTGCACAGGTGCCGTAGATGCGCACGAAAATCCGTCCAGAGCCGTTTCGAGCACCGAACTGCCTGAAGTGTTTTCCAGACCCTAGAAACTCCCCAAAACCGTTTTTAACCGAGAAGCATCTCGAAATGTCCTAAAACGCGCATCTGAACATTTTCGTGCACAGGTGCCGTAGATGCGCACGAAAATCCGTCCGGAGCCGTTTCGAGCACCGAACTGCCTGAAGTGTTTTCCAGACCCTAGAAACTCCCCAAAACCGTTTTTAACCGAAAAGCATCTCGAAATGTCCTAAAACGCGCATCTGAACATTTTCGTGCACAGGTGCCGTAGATGCGCACGAAAATCCGTCCGGAGCCGTTTCGAGCACCGAACTGCCTGAAGTGTTTTCCAGACCCTAGAAACTCCCCAAAACCGTTTTTAACCGAAAAGCATCTCGAAATGTCCTAAAACGCGCATCTGAACATTTTCGTGCACAGGTGCCGTCGATGCGCACGAAAACCCGTCCGGAGCCGTTTCCAGCGCCGAACTGCCTGAAGTGTTTTCTAGACCCTAGAAACTCCCCAAAACCGTTTTTAACCGAAAAGCATCTCGAAATGTCCTAAAACGCGCATCTGAACATTTTCGTGCACAGGTGCCGTAGATGCGCACGAAAATCCGTCCGGAGCCGTTTCGAGCACCGAACTGCCTGAAGTGTTTTCCAGACCCTAGAAACTCCCCAAAACCGTTTTTAACCGAAATGCATCTCGAAATGTCCTAAAACGCGCATCTGAACATTTTCGTGCACAGGTGCCGTAGATGCGCACGAAAATCCGTCCGGAGCCGTTTCGAGAGCCGAACTGCCTGAAGTGTTTTCCAGACCCTAGAAACTCCCCAAAACCGTTTTTAACCGAAAAGCATCTCGAAATGTCCTAAAACGCGCATCTGAACATTTTCGTGCACAGGTGCCGTAGATGCGCACGAAAATCCGTCCGGAGCCGTTTCGAGAGCCGAACTGCCTGAAGTGTTTTCCAGACCCTAGAAACTCCCCAAAACCGTTTTTAACCAAAAAAGCATATCGAAATGTCCTAAAACGCGCATCTGAACATTTTCGTGTACAGGTGCCGTAGATGCGCACGAAAATCCGTCCGGAGCCGTTTCCAGCGCCGAACTGCCTGAAGTGTTTTTCAGACCCTAGAAACTCCCCAAAACCGTTTTTAACCGAAAAGCATCTCGAGATGTCCTAAAACGCGCATCTGAACATTTTCGTGCACAGGTGCAGTAGATGCGCACGAAAATCCGTCCGGAGCCGTTTCCAGCGCCGAACTGCCTGAAGTGTTTTTCAGACCCTAGAAACTCCCCAAAACCGTTTTTAACCGAAAAGCATCTCGAAATGTCCTAAAACGCGCATCTGAACATTTTCGTGCACAGGTGCCGTAGATGCGCACGAAAATATGCCCGGAGCCGTTTCGAGCACCGAACTGCCTGAAGTGTTTTCCATACCCTAGAAACTCCCCAAAACCGTTTTTAACCGAAAAGCATCTCGAAATGTCCTAAAACGCGCATCTGAACATTTTCGTGCACAGGTGCCGTAGATGCGCACGAAAATCCGTCCGGAGCCGTTTCGAGCACCGAACTGCCTGAAGTGTTTTCCAGACCCTAGAAACTCCCCAAAACCGTTTTTAACCGAGAAGCATCTCGAAATGTCCTAAAACGCGCATCTGAACATTTTCGTGCACAGGTGCCGTCGATGCGCACGAAAACCCGTCCTGAGCCGTTTCGAGCACCGAACTGCCTGAAGCGTTTTCCAGACCCTAGAAACTCCCCAAAACCGTTTTTAACCGAGAAGCATCTCGAAATGTCCTAAAACTCGCATCTGAACATTTTCGTGCACAGGTGCCGTAGATGCGCGCGAAAACCCGTCCGGAGCCGTTTCCTGCGCCGAACTGCCTGAAGTGTTTTTCAGACCCTAGAAACTCCCCAAAACCGTTTTTAACCGAAAACCATCTCGAAATGTCCTAAAACGCGCATCTGAACATTTTCGTGCACAGGTGCCGTAGATGCGCACGAAAATCCGCCCGGAGCCGTTTCGAGCACCGAACTGCCTGAAGTGTTTTCCATACCCTAGAAACTCCCCAAAACCGTTTTTAACCGAAAAGCATCTCGAAATGTCCTAAAACGCGCATCTGAACATTTTCGTGCACAGGTGCCGTAGATGCGCACGAAAATCCGTCCGGAGCCGTTTCGAGCACCGAACTGCCTGAAGTGTTTTCCAGACCCTAGAAACTCCCCAAAACCGTTTTTAACCGAGAAGCATCTCGAAATGTCCTAAAACGCGCATCTGAACATTTTCGTGCTCAGGTGCCGTCGATGCGCACGAAAACCCGTCCGGAGCCGTTTCGAGCACCGAACTGCCTGAAGCGTTTTCCAGACCCTAGAAACTCCCCAAAACCGTTTTTAACCGAGAAGCATCTCGAAATGTCCTAAAACGCGCATCTGAACATTTTCGTGCACAGGTGCCGTAGATGCGCACGAAAACCCGTCCGGAGCCGTTTCCTGCGCCGAACTGCCTGAAGCGTTTTCCAGACCCTAGAAACTCCCCAAAACCGTTTTTAACCGAAAAGCATCTCGAAATGTCCTAAAACGCGCATCTGAACATTTTCGTGCACAGGTGCCGTAGATGCGCACGAAAATCCGTCCGGAGCCGTTTCGAGCGCCGAACTGCCTGAAGTGTTTTCCAGACCCTAGAAACTCCCCAAAACCGTTTTTAACCGAGAAGCATCTCGAAATGTCCTAAAACGCGCATCTGAACATTTTCGTGCACAGGTGCCGTAGATGCGCACGAAAATCCGTCCGGAGCCGTTTCGAGCTCCGAACTGCCTGAAGTGTTTTCCAGACCCTAGAAACTCCCCAAAACCGTTTTTAACCGAAAAGCATCTCGAGATGTCCTAAAACGCGCATCTGAACATTTTCGTGCACAGGTGCCGTAGATGCGCACGAAAATCCGTCCGAAGCCGTTTCGAGCACCGAACTGCCTGAAGTGTTTTCCAGACCCTAGAAACTCCCCAAAACCGTTTTTACCCGAAAAGCATCTCGAAATGTCCTACAACGCGCATCTGAACATTTTCGTGCACAGGTGCCGTCGATGCGCACGAAAACCCGTCCGGAGCCGTTTCCAGCGCCGAACTGCCTGAAGTGTTTTCCAGACCCTAGAAACTCCCCAAAACCGTTTTTAACCGAAAAGCATCTCGAAATGTCCTAAAACGCGCATCTGAACATTTTCGTGCACAGGTGCCGTAGATGCGCACGAAAATCCGTCCGGAGCCGTTTCGAGCACCGAACTGCCTGAAGTGTTTTCCAGACCCTAGAAACTCCCCAAAACCGTTTTTAACCGAAAAGCATCTCGAAATGTCCTAAAACGCGCATCTGAACATTTTCGTGCACAGGTGCCGTAGATGCGCACGAAAATCCGTCCGGAGCCGTTTCGAGCACCGAACTGCCTGAAGTGTTTTCCAGACCCTAGAAACTCCCCAAAACCGTTTTTAACCGAAAAGCATCTCGAAATGTCCTAAAACGCGCATCTGAACATTTTCGTGCACAGGTGCCGTAGATGCGCACGAAAATCCGTCCGGAGCCGTTTCGAGAGCCGAACTGCCTGAAGTGTTTTCCAGACCCTAGAAACTCCCCAAAACCGTTTTTAACCGAAAAGCATCTCGAAATGTCCTAAAACGCGCATCTGAACATTTTCGTGCACAGGTGCCGTAGATGCGCACGAAAATCCGTCCGGAGCCGTTTCGAGAGCCGAACTGCCTGAAGTGTTTTCCAGACCCTAGAAACTCCCCAAAACCGTTTTTAACCGAAAAGCATATCGAAATGTCCTAAAACGCGCATCTGAACATTTTCGTGCACAGGTGCCGTAGATGCGCACGAAAATCCGTCCGGAGCCGTTTCCAGCGCCGAACTGCCTGAAGTGTTTTTCAGACCCTAGAAACTCCCCAAAACCGTTTTTAACCGAAAAGCATCTCGAAATGTCCTAAAACGCGCATCTGAACATTTTCGTGCACAGGTGCCGTAGATGCGCACGAAAATATGCCCGGAGCCGTTTCGAGCACCGAACTGCCTGAAGTGTTTTCCATACCCTAGAAACTCCCCAAAACCGTTTTTAACCGAAAAGCATCTCGAAATGTCCTGAAACGCGCATCTGAACATTTTCGTGCACAGGTGCCGTAGATGCGCACGAAAATCCGTCCGGAGCCGTTTCGAGCACCGAACTGCCTGAAGTGTTTTCCAGACCCTAGAAACTCCCCAAAACCGTTTTTAACCGAGAAGCATCTCGAAATGTCCTAAAACGCGCATCTGAACATTTTCGTGCACAGGTGCCGTCGATGCGCACGAAAACCCGTCCGGAGCCGTTTCGAGCACCGAACTGCCTGAAGCGTTTTCCAGACCCTAGAAACTCCCCAAAACCGTTTTTAACCGAGAAGCATCTCGAAATGTCCTAAAACGCGCATCTGAACATTTTCGTGCACAGGTGCCGTAGATGCGCACGAAAACCCGTCCGGAGCCGTTTCCTGCGCCGAACTGCCTGAAGCGTTTTCCAGACCCTAGAAACTCCCCAAAACCGTTTTTAACCGAAAAGCATCTCGAAATGTCCTAAAACGCGCATCTGAACATTTTCGTGCACAGGTGCCGTAGATGCGCACGAAAATCCGTCCGGAGCCGTTTCGAGCGCCGAACTGCCTGAAGTGTTTTCCAGACCCTAGAAACTCCCCAAAACCGTTTTTAACCGAGAAGCATCTCGAAATGTCCTAAAACGCGCATCTGAACATTTTCGTGCACAGGTGCCGTAGATGCGCACGAAAATCCGTCCGGAGCCGTTTCGAGTACCGAACTGCCTGAAGTGTTTTCCAGACCCTAGAAACTCCCCAAAACCGTTTTTAACCGAAAAGCATCTCGAAATGTCCTAAAACGCGCATCTGAACATTTTCGTGCACAGGTGCCGTAGATGCGCACGAAAATCCGTCCGGAGCCGTTTCGAGCACCGAACTGCCTGAAGTGTTTTCCAGACCCTAGAAACTCCCCAAAACCGTTTTTAACCGAAAAGCATCTCGAAATGTCCTAAAACGCGCATCTGAACATTTTCGTGCACAGGTGCCGTCGATGCGCACGAAAACCCGTCCGGAGCCGTTTCCAGCGCCGAACTGCCTGAAGTGTTTTCCAGACCCTAGAAACTCCCCAAAACCGTTTTTAACCGAAAAGCATCTCGAAATGTCCTAAAACGCGCATCTGAACATTTTCGTGCACAGGTACAGTAGATGCGCACGAAAATCGATCCGTAGCCGTTTCCAGCGCCGAACTGCCTGAAGTGTTTTCCAGACCCTAGAAACTCCCCAAAACCGTTTTTAACCGAAAAGCATCTCGAAATGTCCTAAAACGCGCATCTGAACATTTTCGTGCACAGGTGCCGTAGATGCGCACGAAAATCCGTCCGGAGCCGTTTCGAGCACCGAACTGCCTGAAGTGTTTTCCAGACCCTAGAAACTCCCCAAAACCGTTTTTAACCGAAAAGCATCTCGAAATGTCCTAAAACGCGCATCTGAACATTTTCGTGCACAGGTGCCGTAGATGCGCACGAAAATCCGTCCGGAGCCGTTTCGAGAGCCGAACTGCCTGAAGTGTTTTCCAGACCCTAGAAACTCCCCAAAACCGTTTTTAACCGAAAAGCATCTCGAAATGTCCTAAAACGCGCATCTGAACATTTTCGTGCACAGGTGCCGTAGATGCGCACGAAAATCCGTCCGGAGCCGTTTCGAGAGCCGAACTGCCTGAAGTGTTTTCCAGACCCTAGAAACTCCCCAAAACCGTTTTTAACCAAAAAAGCATATCGAAATGTCCTAAAACGCGCATCTGAACATTTTCGTGCACAGGTGCCGTAGATGCGCACGAAAATCCGTCCGGAGCCGTTTCCAGCGCCGAACTGCCTGAAGTGTTTTTCAGACCCTAGAAACTCCCCAAAACCGTTTTTAACCGAAAAGCATCTCGAGATGTCCTAAAACGCGCATCTGAACATTTTCGTGCACAGGTGCAGTAGATGCGCACGAAAATCCGTCCGGAGCCGTTTCCAGCGCCGAACTGCCTGAAGTGTTTTTCAGACCCTAGAAACTCCCCAAAACCGTTTTTAACCGAAAAGCATCTCGAAATGTCCTAAAACGCGCATCTGAACATTTTCGTGCACAGGTGCCGTAGATGCGCACGAAAATATGCCCGGAGCCGTTTCGAGCACCGAACTGCCTGAAGTGTTTTCCATACCCTAGAAACTCCCCAAAACCGTTTTTAACCGAAAAGCATCTCGAAATGTCCTAAAACGCGCATCTGAACATTTTCGTGCACAGGTGCCGTAGATGCGCACGAAAATCCGTCCGGAGCCGTTTCGAGCACCGAACTGCCTGAAGTGTTTTCCAGACCCTAGAAACTCCCCAAAACCGTTTTTAACCGAGAAGCATCTCGAAATGTCCTAAAACGCGCATCTGAACATTTTCGTGCACAGGTGCCGTCGATGCGCACGAAAACCCGTCCTGAGCCGTTTCGAGCACCGAACTGCCTGAAGCGTTTTCCAGACCCTAGAAACTCCCCAAAACCGTTTTTAACCGAGAAGCATCTCGAAATGTCCTAAAACTCGCATCTGAACATTTTCGTGCACAGGTGCCGTAGATGCGCGCGAAAACCCGTCCGGAGCCGTTTCCTGCGCCGAACTGCCTGAAGTGTTTTCCAGACCCTAGAAACTCCCCAAAACCGTTTTTAACCGAAAACCATCTCGAAATGTCCTAAAACGCGCATCTGAACATTTTCGTGCACAGGTGCCGTAGATGCGCACGAAAATCCGTCCGGAGCCGTTTCGAGCACCGAACTGCCTGAAGTGTTTTCCAGACCCTAGAAACTCCCCAAAACCGTTTTTAACCGAAAAGCATCTCGAAATGTCCTAAAACGCGCATCTGAACATTTTCGTGCACAGGTGCCGTAGATGCGCACGAAAATCCGTCCGGAGCCGTTTCGAGCACCGAACTGCCTGAAGTGTTTTCCAGACCCTAGAAACTCCCCAAAACCGTTTTTAACCGAAAAGCATCTCGAAATGTCCTAAAACGCGCATCTGAACATTTTCGTGCACAGGTGCCGTAGATGCGCACGAAAATCCGTCCGGAGCCGTTTCGAGCACCGAACTGCCTGAAGTGTTTTCCAGACCCTAGAAACTCCCCAAAACAGTTTTTAACCGAAAAGCATCTCGAAATGTCCTAAAACGCGCATCTGAACATTTTCGTGCACAGGTGCCGTAGATGCGCACGAAAATCCGTCCGGAGCCGTTTCCAACGCCGAACTGCCTGAAGTGTTTTCCAGACCCTAGAAACTCCCCAAAACCGTTTTTAACCGAAAAGCATCTCGAAATGTCCTAAAACGCGCATCTGAACATTTTCGTGCACAGGTGCCGTAGATGCGCACGAAAATCCGTCCGGAGCCGTTTCGAGAGCCGAACTGCCTGAAGTGTTTTCCAGACCCTAGAAACTCCCCAAAACCGTTTTTAACCGAAAAGCATATCGAAATGTCCTAAAACGCGCATCTGAACATTTTCGTGCACAGGTGCCGTAGATGCGCACGAAAATCCGTCCGGAGCCGTTTCCAGCGCCGAACTGCCTGAAGTGTTTTTCAGACCCTAGAAACTCCCCAAAACCGTTTTTAACCGAAAAGCATCTCGAAATGTCCTAAAACGCGCATCTGAACATTTTCGTGCACAGGTGCCGTAGATGCGCACGAAAATATGCCCGGAGCCGTTTCGAGCACCGAACTGCCTGAAGTGTTTTCCATACCCTAGAAACTCCCCAAAACCGTTTTTAACCGAAAAGCATCTCGAAATGTCCTAAAACGCGCATCTGAACATTTTCGTGCACAGGTGCCGTAGATGCGCACGAAAATCCGTCCGGAGCCGTTTCGAGCACCGAACTGCCTGAAGTGTTTTCCAGACCCTAGAAACTCCCCAAAACCGTTTTTAACCGAGAAGCATCTCGAAATGTCCTAAAACGCGCATCTGAACATTTTCGTGCACAGGTGCCGTCGATGCGCACGAAAACCCGTCCGGAGCCGTTTCGAGCACCGAACTGCCTGAAGCGTTTTCCAGACCCTAGAAACTCCCCAAAACCGTTTTTAACCGAGAAGCATCTCGAAATGTCCTAAAACGCGCATCTGAACATTTTCGTGCACAGGTGCCGTAGATGCGCACGAAAACCCGTCCGGAGCCGTTTCCTGCGCCGAACTGCCTGAAGCGTTTTCCAGACCCTAGAAACTCCCCAAAACCGTTTTTAACCGAAAAGCATCTCGAAATGTCCTAAAACGCGCATCTGAACATTTTCGTGCACAGGTGCCGTAGATGCGCACGAAAATCCGTCCGGAGCCGTTTCGAGCGCCGAACTGCCTGAAGTGTTTTCGAGACCCTAGAAACTCCCCAAAACCGTTTTTAACCGAGAAGCATCTCGAAATGTCCTAAAACGCGCATCTGAACATTTTCGTGCACAGGTGCCGTAGATGCGCACGAAAATCCGTCCGGAGCCGTTTCGAGTACCGAACTGCCTGAAGTGTTTTCCAGACCCTAGAAACTCCCCAAAACCGTTTTTAACCGAAAAGCATCTCGAAATGTCCTAAAACGCGCATCTGAACATTTTCGTGCACAGGTGCCGTAGATGCGCACGAAAATCCGTCCGGAGCCGTTTCGAGCACCGAACTGCCTGAAGTGTTTTCCAGACCCTAGAAACTCCCCAAAACCGTTTTTAACCGAAAAGCATCTCGAAATGTCCTAAAACGCGCATCTGAACATTTTCGTGCACAGGTGCCGTCGATGCGCACGAAAACCCGTCCGGAGCCGTTTCCAGCGCCGAACTGCCTGAAGTGTTTTCCAGACCCTAGAAACTCCCCAAAACCGTTTTTAACCGAAAAGCATCTCGAAATGTCCTAAAACGCGCATCTGAACATTTTCGTGCACAGGTACAGTAGATGCGCACGAAAATCGATCCGTAGCCGTTTCCAGCGCCGAACTGCCTGAAGTGTTTTCCAGACCCTAGAAACTCCCCAAAACCGTTTTTAACCGAAAAGCATCTCGAAATGTCCTAAAACGCGCATCTGAACATTTTCGTGCACAGGTGCCGTAGATGCGCACGAAAATCG
Source organism: Umbellularia californica (assembly GCA_028538565.1). NCBI lineage: Eukaryota > Viridiplantae > Streptophyta > Magnoliopsida > Laurales > Lauraceae > Umbellularia > Umbellularia californica. The sequence continues at coordinate 52,384,641 of JAPQWN010000006.1, read as the reverse complement.
ATCCGGAGCCGTTTCCAGCGCCGAACTGCCTGAAGCGTTTTCCAGACCCTAGAAACTCCCCAAAACCGTTTTTAACCGAAAAGCATCTCGAAATGTCCTAAAACGCGCATCTGAACATTTTCGTGCACAGGTGCCGTAGATGCGCACGAAAATCCGTCCGGAGCCGTTTCGAGCACCGAACTGCCTGAAGTGTTTTCCAGACCCTAGAAACCCCCCAAAACCGTTTTTAACCGAAAAGCATCTCGAAATGTCCTAAAACGCGCATCTGAACATTTTCGTGCACAGGTGCCGTAGATGCGCACGAAAATCCGTCCGGAGCCGTTTCGAGAGCCGAACTGCCTGAAGTGTTTTCCAGACCCTAGAAACTCCCCAAAACCGTTTTTAACCGAAAAGCATCTCGAAATGTCCTAAAACGCGCATCTGAACATTTTCGTGCACAGGTGCCGTAGATGCGCACGAAAATCCGTCCGGAGCCGTTTCGAGAGCCGAACTGCCTGAAGTGTTTTCCAGACCCTAGAAACTCCCCAAAACCGTTTTTAACCAAAAAAGCATATCGAAATGTCCTAAAACGCGCATCTGAACATTTTCGTGCACAGGTGCCGTAGATGCGCACGAAAATCCGTCCGGAGCCGTTTCCAGCGCCGAACTGCCTGAAGTGTTTTTCAGACCCTAGAAACTCCCCAAAACCGTTTTTAACCGAAAAGCATCTCGAGATGTCCTAAAACGCGCATCTGAACATTTTCGTGCACAGGTGCAGTAGATGCGCACGAAAATCCGTCCGGAGCCGTTTCCAGCGCCGAACTGCCTGAAGTGTTTTTCAGACCCTAGAAACTCCCCAAAACCGTTTTTAACCGAAAAGCATCTCGAAATGTCCTAAAACGCGCATCTGAACATTTTCGTGCACAGGTGCCGTAGATGCGCACGAAAATATGCCCGGAGCCGTTTCGAGCACCGAACTGCCTGAAGTGTTTTCCAGACCCTAGAAACTCCCCAAAACCGTTTTTAACCGAGAAGCATCTCGAAATGTCCTAAAACGCGCATCTGAACATTTTCGTGCACAGGTGCCGTCGATGCGCACGAAAACCCGTCCTGAGCCGTTTCGAGCACCGAACTGCCTGAAGCGTTTTCCAGACCCTAGAAACTCCCCAAAACCGCTTTTAACCGAGAAGCATCTCGAAATGTCCTAAAACTCGCATCTGAACATTTTCGTGCACAGGTGCCGTAGATGCGCGCGAAAACCCGTCCGGAGCCGTTTCCTGCGCCGAACTGCCTGAAGTGTTTTCCAGACCCTAGAAACTCCCCAAAACCGTTTTTAACCGAAAACCATCTCGAAATGTCCTAAAACGCGCATCTGAACATTTTCGTGCACAGGTGCCGTAGATGCGCACGAAAATCCGCCCGGAGCCGTTTCGAGCACCGAACTGCCTGAAGTGTTTTCCATACCCTAGAAACTCCCCAAAACCGTTTTTAACCGAAAAGCATCTCGAAATGTCCTAAAACGCGCATCTGAACATTTTCGTGCACAGGTGCCGTAGATGCGCACGAAAATCCGTCCGGAGCCGTTTCGAGCACCGAACTGCCTGAAGTGTTTTCCAGACCCTAGAAACTCCCCAAAACCGTTTTTAACCGAGAAGCATCTCGAAATGTCCTAAAACGCGCATCTGAACATTTTCGTGCTCAGGTGCCGTCGATGCGCACGAAAACCCGTCCGGAGCCGTTTCGAGCACCGAACTGCCTGAAGCGTTTTCCAGACCCTAGAAACTCCCCAAAACCGTTTTTAACCGAGAAGCATCTCGAAATGTCCTAAAACGCGCATCTGAACATTTTCGTGCACAGGTGCCGTAGATGCGCACGAAAACCCGTCCGGAGCCGTTTCCTGCGCCGAACTGCCTGAACCGTTTTCCAGACCCTAGAAACTCCCCAAAACCGTTTTTAACCGAAAAGCATCTCGAAATGTCCTAAAACGCGCATCTGAACATTTTCGTGCACAGGTGCCGTAGATGCGCACGAAAATCCGTCCGGAGCCGTTTCGAGCGCCGAACTGCCTGAAGTGTTTTCCAGACCCTAGAAACTCCCCAAAACCGTTTTTAACCGAGAAGCATCTCGAAATGTCCTAAAACGCGCATCTGAACATTTTCGTGCACAGGTGCCGTAGATGCGCACGAAAATCCGTCCGGAGCCGTTTCGAGCTCCGAACTGCCTGAAGTGTTTTCCAGACCCTAGAAACTCCCCAAAACCGTTTTTAACCGAAAAGCATCTCGAGATGTCCTAAAACGCGCATCTGAACATTTTCGTGCACAGGTGCCGTAGATGCGCACGAAAATCCGTCCGAAGCCGTTTCGAGCACCGAACTGCCTGAAGTGTTTTCCAGACCCTAGAAACTCCCCAAAACCGTTTTTAACCGAAAAGCATCTCGAAATGTCCTACAACGCGCATCTGAACATTTTCGTGCACAGGTGTCGTCGATGCGCACGAAAACCCGTCCGGAGCCGTTTCCAGCGCCGAACTGCCTGAAGTGTTTTCCAGACCCTAGAAACTCCCCAAAACCGTTTTTAACCGAAAAGCATCTCGAAATGTCCTAAAACGCGCATCTGAACATTTTCGTGCACAGGTGCCGTAGATGCGCACGAAAATCCGTCCGGAGCCGTTTCGAGAGCCGAACTGCCTGAAGTGTTTTCCAGACCCTAGAAACTCCCCAAAACCGTTTTTAACCGAAAAGCATCTCGAAATGTCCTAAAACGCGCATCTGAACATTTTCGTGCACAGGTGCCGTAGATGCGCACGAAAATCCGTCCGGAGCCGTTTCGAGAGCCGAACTGCCTGAAGTGTTTTCCAGACCCTAGAAACTCCCCAAAACCGTTTTTAACCGAAAAGCATATCGAAATGTCCTAAAACGCGCATCTGAACATTTTCGTGCACAGGTGCCGTAGATGCGCACGAAAATCCGTCCGGAGCCGTTTCCAGCGCCGAACTGCCTGAAGCGTTTTTCAGACCCTAGAAACTCCCCAAAACCGTTTTTAACCGAAAAGCATCTCGAAATGTCCTAAAACGCGCATCTGAACATTTTCGTGCACAGGTGCCGTAGATGCGCACGAAAATATGCCCGGAGCCGTTTCGAGCACCGAACTGCCTGAAGTGTTTTCCATACCCTAGAAACTCCCCAAAACCGTTTTTAACCGAAAAGCATCTCGAAATGTCCTAAAACGCGCATCTGAACATTTTCGTGCACAGGTGCCGTAGATGCGCACGAAAATCCGTCCGGAGCCGTTTCGAGCACCGAACTGCCTGAAGTGTTTTCCAGACCCTAGAAACTCCCCAAAACCGTTTTTAACCGAGAAGCATCTCGAAATGTCCTAAAACGCGCATCTGAACATTTTCGTGCACAGGTGCCGTCGATGCGCACGAAAACCCGTCCGGAGCCGTTTCGAGCACCGAACTGCCTGAAGCGTTTTCCAGACCCTAGAAACTCCCCAAAACCGTTTTTAACCGAGAAGCATCACGAAATGTCCTAAAACGCGCATCTGAACATTTTCGTGCACAGGTGCCGTAGATGCGCACGATAACCCGTCCGGAGCCGTTTCCTGCGCCGAACTGCCTGAAGCGTTTTCCAGACCCTAGAAACTCCCCAAAACCGTTTTTAACCGAAAAGCATCTCGAAATGTCCTAAAACGCGCATCTGAACATTTTCGTGCACAGGTGCCGTAGATGCGCACGAAAATCCGTCCGGAGCCGTTTCGAGCGCCGAACTGCCTGAAGTGTTTTCCAGACCCTAGAAACTCCCCAAAACCGTTTTTAACCGAGAAGCATCTCGAAATGTCCTAAAACGCGCATCTGAACATTTTCGTGCACAGGTGCCGTAGATGCGCACGAAAATCCGTCCGGAGCCGTTTCGAGCACCGAACTGCCTGAAGTGTTTTCCAGACCCTAGAAACTCCCCAAAACCGTTTTTAACCGAAAAGCATCTCGAAATGTCCTAAAACGCGCATCTGAACATTTTCGTGCACAGGTGCCGTAGATGCGCACGAAAATCCGTCCGGAGCCGTTTCGAGCACCGAACTGCCTGAAGTGTTTTCCAGACCCTAGAAACTCCCCAAAACCGTTTTTAACCGAAAAGCATCTCGAAATGTCCTAAAACGCGCATCTGAACATTTTCGTGCACAGGTGCCGTCGATGCGCACGAAAACCCGTCCGGAGCCGTTTCCAGCGCCGAACTTCCTGAAGTGTTTTCCAGACCCTAGAAACTCCCCAAAACCGTTTTTAACCGAAAAGCATCTCGAAATGTCCTAAAACGCGCATCTGAACATTTTCGTGCACAGGTACAGTAGATGCGCACGAAAATCGATCCGTAGCCGTTTCCAGCGCCGAACTGCCTGAAGTGTTTTCCAGACCCTAGAAACTCCCCAAAACCGTTTTTAACCGAAAAGCATCTCGAAATGTCCTAAAACGCGCATCTGAACATTTTCGTGCACAGGTGCCGTAGATGCGCACGAAAATCGATCCGGAGCCGTTTCCAGCGCCGAACTGCCTGAAGCGTTTTCCAGACCCTAGAAACTCCCCAAAACCGTTTTTAACCGAAAAGCATCTCGAAATGTCCTAAAACGCGCATCTGAACATTTTCGTGCACAGGTGCCGTAGATGCGCACGAAAATCCGTCCGGAGCCGTTTCGAGCACCGAACTGCCTGAAGTGTTTTCCAGACCCTAGAAACTCCCCAAAACCGTTTTTAACCGAAAAGCATCTCGAAATGTCCTAAAACGCGCATCTGAACATTTTCGTGCACAGGTGCCGTAGATGCGCACGAAAATCCGTCCGGAGCCGTTTCGAGAGCCGAACTGCCTGAAGTGTTTTCCAGACCCTAGAAACTCCCCAAAACCGTTTTTAACCGAAAAGCATCTCGAAATGTCCTAAAACGCGCATCTGAACATTTTCGTGCACAGGTGCCGTAGATGCGCACGAAAATCCGTCCGGAGCCGTTTCGAGAGCCGAACTGCCTGAAGTGTTTTCCAGACCCTAGAAACTCCCCAAAACCGTTTTTAACCAAAAAAGCATATCGAAATGTCCTAAAACGCGCATCTGAACATTTTCGTGCACAGGTGCCGTAGATGCGCACGAAAATCCGTCCGGAGCCGTTTCCAGCGCCGAACTGCCTGAAGTGTTTTTCAGACCCTAGAAACTCCCCAAAACCGTTTTTAACCGAAAAGCATCTCGAGATGTCCTAAAACGCGCATCTGAACATTTTCGTGCACAGGTGCAGTAGATGCGCACGAAAATCCGTCCGGAGCCGTTTCCAGCGCCGAACTGCCTGAAGTGTTTTTCAGACCCTAGAAACTCCCCAAAACCGTTTTTAACCGAAAAGCATCTCGAAATGTCCTAAAACGCGCATCTGAACATTTTCGTGCACAGGTGCCGTAGATGCGCACGAAAATATGCCCGGAGCCGTTTCGAGCACCGAACTGCCTGAAGTGTTTTCCATACCCTAGAAACTCCCCAAAACCGTTTTTAACCGAAAAGCATCTCGAAATGTCCTAAAACGCGCATCTGAACATTTTCGTGCACAGGTGCCGTAGATGCGCACGAAAATCCGTCCGGAGCCGTTTCGAGCACCGAACTGCCTGAAGTGTTTTCCAGACCCTAGAAACTCCCCAAAACCGTTTTTAACCGAGAAGCATCTCGAAATGTCCTAAAACGCGCATCTGAACATTTTCGTGCACAGGTGCCGTCGATGCGCACGAAAACCCGTCCTGAGCCGTTTCGAGCACCGAACTGCCTGAAGCGTTTTCCAGACCCTAGAAACTCCCCAAAACCGTTTTTAACCGAGAAGCATCTCGAAATGTCCTAAAACTCGCATCTGAACATTTTCGTGCACAGGTGCCGTAGATGCGCGCGAAAACCCGTCCGGAGCCGTTTCCTGCGCCGAACTGCCTGAAGTGTTTTCCAGACCCTAGAAACTCCCCAAAACCGTTTTTAACCGAAAACCATCTCGAAATGTCCTAAAACGCGCATCTGAACATTTTCGTGCACAGGTGCCGTAGATGCGCACGAAAATCCGTCCGGAGCCGTTTCGAGCACCGAACTGCCTGAAGTGTTTTCCAGACCCTAGAAACTCCCCAAAACCGTTTTTAACCGAAAAGCATCTCGAAATGTCCTAAAACGCGCATCTGAACATTTTCGTGCACAGGTGCCGTAGATGCGCACGAAAATCCGTCCGGAGCCGTTTCGAGCACCGAACTGCCTGAAGTGTTTTCCAGACCCTAGAAACTCCCCAAAACCGTTTTTAACCGAAAAGCATCTCGAAATGTCCTAAAACGCGCATATGAACATTTTCGTGCACAGGTGCCGTAGATGCGCACGAAAATCCGTCCGGAGCCGTTTCGAGAGCCGAACTGCCTGAAGTGTTTTCCAGACCCTAGAAACTCCCCAAAACCGTTTTTAACCGAAAAGCATCTCGAAATGTCCTAAAACGCGCATCTGAACATTTTCGTGCACAGGTGCCGTAGATGCGCACGAAAATCCGTCCGGAGCCGTTTCGAGAGCCGAACTGCCTGAAGTGTTTTCCAGACCCTAGAAACTCCCCAAAACCGTTTTTAACCGAAAAGCATATCGAAATGTCCTAAAACGCGCATCTGAACATTTTCGTGCACAGGTGCCGTAGATGCGCACGAAAATCCGTCCGGAGCCGTTTCCAGCGCCGAACTGCCTGAAGTGTTTTTCAGACCCTAGAAACTCCCCAAAACCGTTTTTAACCGAAAAGCATCTCGAAATGTCCTAAAACGCGCATCTGAACATTTTCGTGCACAGGTGCCGTAGATGCGCACGAAAATATGCCCGGAGCCGTTTCGAGCACCGAACTGCCTGAAGTGTTTTCCATACCCTAGAAACTCCCCAAAACCGTTTTTAACCGAAAAGCATCTCGAAATGTCCTAAAACGCGCATCTGAACATTTTCGTGCACAGGTGCCGTAGATGCGCACGAAAATCCGTCCGGAGCCGTTTCGAGCACCGAACTGCCTGAAGTGTTTTCCAGACCCTAGAAACTCCCCAAAACCGTTTTTAACCGAGAAGCATCTCGAAATGTCCTAAAACGCGCATCTGAACATTTTCGTGCACAGGTGCCGTCGATGCGCACGAAAACCCGTCCGGAGCCGTTTCGAGCACCGAACTGCCTGAAGCGTTTTCCAGACCCTAGAAACTCCCCAAAACCGTTTTTAACCGAGAAGCATCTCGAAATGTCCTAAAACGCGCATCTGAACATTTTCGTGCACAGGTGCCGTAGATGCGCACGAAAACCCGTCCGGAGCCGTTTCCTGCGCCGAACTGCCTGAAGCGTTTTCCAGACCCTAGAAACTCCCCAAAACCGTTTTTAACCGAAAAGCATCTCGAAATGTCCTAAAACGCGCATCTGAACATTTTCGTGCACAGGTGCCGTAGATGCGCACGAAAACCCGTCCGGAGCCGTTTCCTGCGCCGAACTGCCTGAAGCGTTTTCCAGACCCTAGAAACTCCCCAAAACCGTTTTTAACCGAAAAGCATCTCGAAATGTCCTAAAACGCGCATCTGAACATTTTCGTGCACAGGTGCCGTAGATGCGCACGAAAATCCGTCCGGAGCCGTTTCCTGCGCCGAACTGCCTGAAGCGTTTTCCAGACCCTAGAAACTCCCCAAAACCGTTTTTAACCGAAAAGCATCTCGAAATGTCCTAAAACGCGCATCTGAACATTTTCGTGCACAGGTGCCGTAGATGCGCACGAAAATCCGTCCGGAGCCGTTTCGAGCACCGAACTGCCTGAAGTGTTTTCCAGACCCTAGAAACTCCCCAAAACCGTTTTTAACCGAGAAGCATCTCGAAATGTCCTAAAACGCGCATCTGAACATTTTCGTGCACAGGTGCCGTCGATGCGCACGAAAACCCGTCCGGAGCCGTTTCGAGCACCGAACTGCCTGAAGCGTTTTCCAGACCCTAGAAACTCCCCAAAACCGTTTTTAACCGAGAAGCATCTCGAAATGTCCTAAAACGCGCATCTGAACATTTTCGTGCACAGGTGCCGTAGATGCGCACGAAAACCCGTCCGGAGCCGTTTCCTGCGCCGAACTGCCTGAAGCGTTTTCCAGACCCTAGAAACTCCCCAAAACCGTTTTTAACCGAAAAGCATCTCGAAATGTCCTAAAACGCGCATCTGAACATTTTCGTGCACAGGTGCCGTAGATGCGCACGAAAATCCGTCCGGAGCCGTTTCGAGCGCCGAACTGCCTGAAGTGTTTTCCAGACCCTAGAAACTCCCCAAAACCGTTTTTAACCGAGAAGCATCTCGAAATGTCCTAAAACGCGCATCTGAACATTTTCGTGCACAGGTGCCGTAGATGCGCACGAAAATCCGTCCGGAGCCGTTTCGAGCACCGAACTGCCTGAAGTGTTTTCCAGACCCTAGAAACTCCCCAAAACCGTTTTTAACCGAAAAGCATCTCGAAATGTCCTAAAACGCGCATCTGAACATTTTCGTGCACAGGTGCCGTAGATGCGCACGAAAATCCGTCCGGAGCCGTTTCGAGCACCGAACTGCCTGAAGTGTTTTCCAGACCCTAGAAACTCCCCAAAACCGTTTTTAACCGAAAAGCATCTCGAAATGTCCTAAAACGCGCATCTGAACATTTTCGTGCACAGGTGCCGTCGATGCGCACGAAAACCCGTCCGGAGCCGTTTCCAGCGCCGAACTGCCTGAAGTGTTTTCCAGACCCTAGAAACTCCCCAAAACCGTTTTTAACCGAAAAGCATCTCGAAATGTCCTAAAACGCGCATCTGAACATTTTCGTGCACAGGTACAGTAGATGCGCACGAAAATCGATCCGTAGCCGTTTCCAGCGCCGAACTGCCTGAAGTGTTTTCCAGACCCTAGAAACTCCCCAAAACCGTTTTTAACCGAAAAGCATCTCGAAATGTCCTAAAACGCGCATCTGAACATTTTCGTGCACAGGTGCCGTAGATGCGCACGAAAATCGATCCGGAGCCGTTTCCAGCGCCGAACTGCCTGAAGCGTTTTCCAGACCCTAGAAACTCCCCAAAACCGTTTTTAACCGAAAAGCATCTCGAAATGTCCTAAAACGCGCATCTGAACATTTTCGTGCACAGGTGCCGTAGATGCGCACGAAAATCCGTCCGGAGCCGTTTCGAGCACCGAACTGCCTGAAGTGTTTTCCAGACCCTAGAAACTCCCCAAAACCGTTTTTAACCGAGAAGCATCTCGAAATGTCCTAAAACGCGCATCTGAACATTTTCGTGCACAGGTGCCGTCGATGCGCACGAAAACCCGTCCTGAGCCGTTTCGAGCACCGAACTGCCTGAAGCGTTTTCCAGACCCTAGAAACTCCCCAAAACCGTTTTTAACCGAGAAGCATCTCGAAATGTCCTAAAACTCGCATCTGAACATTTTCGTGCACAGGTGCCGTAGATGCGCGCGAAAACCCGTCCGGAGCCGTTTCCTGCGCCGAACTGCCTGAAGTGTTTTCCAGACCCTAGAAACTCCCCAAAACCGTTTTTAACCGAAAACCATCTCGAAATGTCCTAAAACGCGCATCTGAACATTTTCGTGCACAGGTGCCGTAGATGCGCACGAAAATCCGTCCGGAGCCGTTTCGAGCACCGAACTGCCTGAAGTGTTTTCCAGACCCTAGAAACTCCCCAAAACCGTTTTTAACCGAAAAGCATCTCGAAATGTCCTAAAACGCGCATCTGAACATTTTCGTGCACAGGTGCCGTAGATGCGCACGAAAATCCGTCCGGAGCCGTTTCGAGCACCGAACTGCCTGAAGTGTTTTCCAGACCCTAGAAACTCCCCAAAACCGTTTTTAACCGAAAAGCATCTCGAAATGTCCTAAAACGCGCATATGAACATTTTCGTGCACAGGTGCCGTAGATGCGCACGAAAATCCGTCCGGAGCCGTTTCGAGAGCCGAACTGCCTGAAGTGTTTTCCAGACCCTAGAAACTCCCCAAAACCGTTTTTAACCGAAAAGCATCTCGAAATGTCCTAAAACGCGCATCTGAACATTTTCGTGCACAGGTGCCGTAGATGCGCACGAAAATCCGTCCGGAGCCGTTTCGAGAGCCGAACTGCCTGAAGTGTTTTCCAGACCCTAGAAACTCCCCAAAACCGTTTTTAACCGAAAAGCATATCGAAATGTCCTAAAACGCGCATCTGAACATTTTCGTGCACAGGTGCCGTAGATGCGCACGAAAATCCGTCCGGAGCCGTTTCCAGCGCCGAACTGCCTGAAGTGTTTTTCAGACCCTAGAAACTCCCCAAAACCGTTTTTAACCGAAAAGCATCTCGAAATGTCCTAAAACGCGCATCTGAACATTTTCGTGCACAGGTGCCGTAGATGCGCACGAAAATATGCCCGGAGCCGTTTCGAGCACCGAACTGCCTGAAGTGTTTTCCATACCCTAGAAACTCCCCAAAACCGTTTTTAACCGAAAAGCATCTCGAAATGTCCTAAAACGCGCATCTGAACATTTTCGTGCACAGGTGCCGTAGATGCGCACGAAAATCCGTCCGGAGCCGTTTCGAGCACCGAACTGCCTGAAGTGTTTTCCAGACCCTAGAAACTCCCCAAAACCGTTTTTAACCGAGAAGCATCTCGAAATGTCCTAAAACGCGCATCTGAACATTTTCGTGCACAGGTGCCGTCGATGCGCACGAAAACCCGTCCGGAGCCGTTTCGAGCACCGAACTGCCTGAAGCGTTTTCCAGACCCTAGAAACTCCCCAAAACCGTTTTTAACCGAGAAGCATCTCGAAATGTCCTAAAACGCGCATCTGAACATTTTCGTGCACAGGTGCCGTAGATGCGCACGAAAACCCGTCCGGAGCCGTTTCCTGCGCCGAACTGCCTGAAGCGTTTTCCAGACCCTAGAAACTCCCCAAAACCGTTTTTAACCGAAAAGCATCTCGAAATGTCCTAAAACGCGCATCTGAACATTTTCGTGCACAGGTGCCGTAGATGCGCACGAAAACCCGTCCGGAGCCGTTTCCTGCGCCGAACTGCCTGAAGCGTTTTCCAGACCCTAGAAACTCCCCAAAACCGTTTTTAACCGAAAAGCATCTCGAAATGTCCTAAAACGCGCATCTGAACATTTTCGTGCACAGGTGCCGTAGATGCGCACGAAAATCCGTCCGGAGCCGTTTCCTGCGCCGAACTGCCTGAAGCGTTTTCCAGACCCTAGAAACTCCCCAAAACCGTTTTTAACCGAAAAGCATCTCGAAATGTCCTAAAACGCGCATCTGAACATTTTCGTGCACAGGTGCCGTAGATGCGCACGAAAATCCGTCCGGAGCCGTTTCGAGCACCGAACTGCCTGAAGTGTTTTCCAGACCCTAGAAACTCCCCAAAACCGTTTTTAACCGAGAAGCATCTCGAAATGTCCTAAAACGCGCATCTGAACATTTTCGTGCACAGGTGCCGTCGATGCGCACGAAAACCCGTCCTGAGCCGTTTCGAGCACCGAACTGCCTGAAGCGTTTTCCAGACCCTAGAAACTCCCCAAAACCGTTTTTAACCGAGAAGCATCTCGAAATGTCCTAAAACTCGCATCTGAACATTTTCGTGCACAGGTGCCGTAGATGCGCGCGAAAACCCGTCCGGAGCCGTTTCCTGCGCCGAACTGCCTGAAGTGTTTTCCAGACCCTAGAAACTCCCCAAAACCGTTTTTAACCGAAAACCATCTCGAAATGTCCTAAAACGCGCATCTGAACATTTTCGTGCACAGGTGCCGTAGATGCGCACGAAAATCCGTCCGGAGCCGTTTCGAGCACCGAACTGCCTGAAGTGTTTTCCAGACCCTAGAAACTCCCCAAAACCGTTTTTAACCGAAAAGCATCTCGAAATGTCCTAAAACGCGCATCTGAACATTTTCGTGCACAGGTGCCGTAGATGCGCACGAAAATCCGTCCGGAGCCGTTTCGAGCACCGAACTGCCTGAAGTGTTTTCCAGACCCTAGAAACTCCCCAAAACCGTTTTTAACCGAAAAGCATCTCGAAATGTCCTAAAACGCGCATATGAACATTTTCGTGCACAGGTGCCGTAGATGCGCACGAAAATCCGTCCGGAGCCGTTTCGAGAGCCGAACTGCCTGAAGTGTTTTCCAGACCCTAGAAACTCCCCAAAACCGTTTTTAACCGAAAAGCATCTCGAAATGTCCTAAAACGCGCATCTGAACATTTTCGTGCACAGGTGCCGTAGATGCGCACGAAAATCCGTCCGGAGCCGTTTCGAGAGCCGAACTGCCTGAAGTGTTTTCCAGACCCTAGAAACTCCCCAAAACCGTTTTTAACCGAAAAGCATATCGAAATGTCCTAAAACGCGCATCTGAACATTTTCGTGCACAGGTGCCGTAGATGCGCACGAAAATCCGTCCGGAGCCGTTTCCAGCGCCGAACTGCCTGAAGTGTTTTTCAGACCCTAGAAACTCCCCAAAACCGTTTTTAACCGAAAAGCATCTCGAAATGTCCTAAAACGCGCATCTGAACATTTTCGTGCACAGGTGCCGTAGATGCGCACGAAAATATGCCCGGAGCCGTTTCGAGCACCGAACTGCCTGAAGTGTTTTCCATACCCTAGAAACTCCCCAAAACCGTTTTTAACCGAAAAGCATCTCGAAATGTCCTAAAACGCGCATCTGAACATTTTCGTGCACAGGTGCCGTAGATGCGCACGAAAATCCGTCCGGAGCCGTTTCGAGCACCGAACTGCCTGAAGTGTTTTCCAGACCCTAGAAACTCCCCAAAACCGTTTTTAACCGAGAAGCATCTCGAAATGTCCTAAAACGCGCATCTGAACATTTTCGTGCACAGGTGCCGTCGATGCGCACGAAAACCCGTCCGGAGCCGTTTCGAGCACCGAACTGCCTGAAGCGTTTTCCAGACCCTAGAAACTCCCCAAAACCGTTTTTAACCGAGAAGCATCTCGAAATGTCCTAAAACGCGCATCTGAACATTTTCGTGCACAGGTGCCGTAGATGCGCACGAAAACCCGTCCGGAGCCGTTTCCTGCGCCGAACTGCCTGAAGCGTTTTCCAGACCCTAGAAACTCCCCAAAACCGTTTTTAACCGAAAAGCATCTCGAAATGTCCTAAAACGCGCATCTGAACATTTTCGTGCACAGGTGCCGTAGATGCGCACGAAAACCCGTCCGGAGCCGTTTCCTGCGCCGAACTGCCTGAAGCGTTTTCCAGACCCTAGAAACTCCCCAAAACCGTTTTTAACCGAAAAGCATCTCGAAATGTCCTAAAACGCGCATCTGAACATTTTCGTGCACAGGTGCCGTAGATGCGCACGAAAATCCGTCCGGAGCCGTTTCCTGCGCCGAACTGCCTGAAGCGTTTTCCAGACCCTAGAAACTCCCCAAAACCGTTTTTAACCGAAAAGCATCTCGAAATGTCCTAAAACGCGCATCTGAACATTTTCGTGCACAGGTGCCGTAGATGCGCACGAAAATCCGTCCGGAGCCGTTTCGAGCACCGAACTGCCTGAAGTGTTTTCCAGACCCTAGAAACTCCCCAAAACCGTTTTTAACCGAGAAGCATCTCGAAATGTCCTAAAACGCGCATCTGAACATTTTCGTGCACAGGTGCCGTCGATGCGCACGAAAACCCGTCCGGAGCCGTTTCGAGCACCGAACTGCCTGAAGCGTTTTCCAGACCCTAGAAACTCCCCAAAACCGTTTTTAACCGAGAAGCATCTCGAAATGTCCTAAAACGCGCATCTGAACATTTTCGTGCACAGGTGCCGTAGATGCGCACGAAAACCCGTCCGGAGCCGTTTCCTGCGCCGAACTGCCTGAAGCGTTTTCCAGACCCTAGAAACTCCCCAAAACCGTTTTTAACCGAAAAGCATCTCGAAATGTCCTAAAACGCGCATCTGAACATTTTCGTGCACAGGTGCCGTAGATGCGCACGAAAATCCGTCCGGAGCCGTTTCGAGCGCCGAACTGCCTGAAGTGTTTTCCAGACCCTAGAAACTCCCCAAAACCGTTTTTAACCGAGAAGCATCTCGAAATGTCCTAAAACGCGCATCTGAACATTTTCGTGCACAGGTGCCGTAGATGCGCACGAAAATCCGTCCGGAGCCGTTTCGAGCACCGAACTGCCTGAAGTGTTTTCCAGACCCTAGAAACTCCCCAAAACCGTTTTTAACCGAAAAGCATCTCGAAATGTCCTAAAACGCGCATCTGAACATTTTCGTGCACAGGTGCCGTAGATGCGCACGAAAATCCGTCCGGAGCCGTTTCGAGCACCGAACTGCCTGAAGTGTTTTCCAGACCCTAGAAACTCCCCAAAACCGTTTTTAACCGAAAAGCATCTCGAAATGTCCTAAAACGCGCATCTGAACATTTTCGTGCACAGGTGCCGTCGATGCGCACGAAAACCCGTCCGGAGCCGTTTCCAGCGCCGAACTGCCTGAAGTGTTTTCCAGACCCTAGAAACTCCCCAAAACCGTTTTTAACCGAAAAGCATCTCGAAATGTCCTAAAACGCGCATCTGAACATTTTCGTGCACAGGTACAGTAGATGCGCACGAAAATCGATCCGTAGCCGTTTCCAGCGCCGAACTGCCTGAAGTGTTTTCCAGACCCTAGAAACTCCCCAAAACCGTTTTTAACCGAAAAGCATCTCGAAATGTCCTAAAACGCGCATCTGAACATTTTCGTGCACAGGTGCCGTAGATGCGCACGAAAATCGATCCGGAGCCGTTTCCAGCGCCGAACTGCCTGAAGCGTTTTCCAGACCCTAGAAACTCCCCAAAACCGTTTTTAACCGAAAAGCATCTCGAAATGTCCTAAAACGCGCATCTGAACATTTTCGTGCACAGGTGCCGTAGATGCGCACGAAAATCCGTCCGGAGCCGTTTCGAGCACCGAACTGCCTGAAGTGTTTTCCAGACCATAGAAACTCCCCAAAACCGTTTTTAACCGAAAAGCATCTCGAAATGTCCTAAAACGCGCATCTGAACATTTTCGTGCACAGGTGCCGTAGATGCGCACGAAAATCCGTCCGGAGCCGTTTCGAGAGCCGAACTGCCTGAAGTGTTTTCCAGACCCTAGAAACTCCCCAAAACCGTTTTTAACCGAAAAGCATCTCGAAATGTCCTAAAACGCGCATCTGAACATTTTCGTGCACAGGTGCCGTAGATGCGCACGAAAATCCGTCCGGAGCCGTTTCGAGAGCCGAACTGCCTGAAGTGTTTTCCAGACCCTAGAAACTCCCCAAAACCGTTTTTAACCAAAAAAGCATATCGAAATGTCCTAAAACGCGCATCTGAACATTTTCGTGCACAGGTGCCGTAGATGCGCACGAAAATCCGTCCGGAGCCGTTTCCAGCGCCGAACTGCCTGAAGTGTTTTTCAGACCCTAGAAACTCCCCAAAACCGTTTTTAACCGAAAAGCATCTCGAGATGTCCTAAAACGCGCATCTGAACATTTTCGTGCACAGGTGCAGTAGATGCGCACGAAAATCCGTCCGGAGCCGTTTCCAGCGCCGAACTGCCTGAAGTGTTTTTCAGACCCTAGAAACTCCCCAAAACCGTTTTTAACCGAAAAGCATCTCGAAATGTCCTAAAACGCGCATCTGAACATTTTCGTGCACAGGTGCCGTAGATGCGCACGAAAATATGCCCGGAGCCGTTTCGAGCACCGAACTGCCTGAAGTGTTTTCCAGACCCTAGAAACTCCCCAAAACCGTTTTTAACCGAAAAGCATCTCGAAATGTCCTAAAACGCGCATCTGAACATTTTCGTGCACAGGTGCCGTAGATGCGCACGAAAATCCGTCCGGAGCCGTTTCGAGCACCGAACTGCCTGAAGTGTTTTCCAGACCCTAGAAACTCCCCAAAACCGTTTTTAACCGAAAAGCATCTCGAAATGTCCTAAAACGCGCATCTGAACATTTTCGTGCACAGGTGCCGTCGATGCGCACGAAAACCCGTCCGGAGCCGTTTCCAGCGCCGAACTGCCTGAAGTGTTTTCCAGACCCTAGAAACTCCCCAAAACCGTTTTTAACCGAAAAGCATCTCGAAATGTCCTAAAACGCGCATCTGAACATTTTCGTGCACAGGTACAGTAGATGCGCACGAAAATCGATCCGTAGCCGTTTCCAGCGCCGAACTGCCTGAAGTGTTTTCCAGACCCTAGAAACTCCCCAAAACCGTTTTTAACCGAAAAGCATCTCGAAATGTCCTAAAACGCGCATCTGAACATTTTCGTGCACAGGTGCCGTAGATGCGCACGAAAATCGATCCGGAGCCGTTTCCAGCGCCGAACTGCCTGAAGCGTTTTCCAGACCCTAGAAACTCCCCAAAACCGTTTTTAACCGAAAAGCATCTCGAAATGTCCTAAAACGCGCATCTGAACATTTTCGTGCACAGGTGCCGTAGATGCGCACGAAAATCCGTCCGGAGCCGTTTCGAGCACCGAACTGCCTGAAGTGTTTTCCAGACCCTAGAAACTCCCCAAAACCGTTTTTAACCGAAAAGCATCTCGAAATGTCCTAAAACGCGCATCTGAACATTTTCGTGCACAGGTGCCGTAGATGCGCACGAAAATCCGTCCGGAGCCGTTTCGAGAGCCGAACTGCCTGAAGTGTTTTCCAGACCCTAGAAACTCCCCAAAACCGTTTTTAACCGAAAAGCATCTCGAAATGTCCTAAAACGCGCATCTGAACATTTTCGTGCACAGGTGCAGTAGATGCGCACGAAAATCCGTCCGGAGCCGTTTCCAGCGCCGAACTGCCTAAAGTGTTTTTCAGACCCTAGAAACTCCCCAAAACCGTTTTTAACCGAAAAGCATCTCGAGACGTCCTAAAACGCGCATCTGAACATTTTCGTGCACAGGTGCAGTAGATGCGCACGAAAATCCGTCCGGAGCCGTTTCCAGCGCCGAACTGCCTGAAGTGTTTTTCAGACCCTAGAAACTCCCCAAAACCGTTTTTAACCGAAAAGCATCTCGAAATGTCCTAAAACGCGCATCTGTACATTTTCGTGCACAGGTGCCGTAGATGCGCACGAAAATATGCCCGGAGCCGTTTCGAGCACCGAACTGCCTGAAGTGTTTTCCATACCCTAGAAACTCCCCAAAACCGTTTTTAACCGAAAAGCATCTCGAAATGTCCTAAAACGCGCATCTGAACATTTTCGTGCACAGGTGCCGTAGATGCGCACGAAAATCCGTCCGGAGCCGTTTCGAGCACCGAACTGCCTGAAGTGTTTTCCAGACCCTAGAAACTCCCCAAAACCGTTTTTAACCGAGAAGCATCTCGAAATGTCCTAAAACGCGCATCTGAACATTTTCGTGCACAGGTGCCGTCGATGCGCACGAAAACCCGTCCTGAGCCGTTTCGAGCACCGAACTGCCTGAAGCGTTTTCCAGACCCTAGAAACTCCCCAAAACCGTTTTTAACCGAGAAGCATCTCGAAATGTCCTAAAACTCGCATCTGAACATTTTCGTGCACAGGTGCCGTAGATGCGCGCGAAAACCCGTCCGGAGCCGTTTCCTACGCCGAACTGCCTGAAGTGTTTTCCAGACCCTAGAAACTCCCCAAAACCGTTTTTAACCGAAAACCATCTCGAAATGTCCTAAAACGCGCATCTGAACATTTTCGTGCACAGGTACAGTAGATGCGCACGAAAATCCGTCCGGAGCCGTTTCGAGCACCGCACTGCCTGAAGAGTTTTCCAGACCCTAGAAACTCCCCTAAACCGTTTTTAACCGAAAAGCATCTCGAAATGTCCTAAAACGCGCATCTGAACATTTTCGTGCACAGGTACAGTAGATGCGCACGAAAATCGATCCGTAGCCGTTTCCAGCGCCGAACTGCCTGAAGCGTTTTCCAGACCCTAGAAACTCCCCAAAACCGTTTTTAACCGAAAAGCATCTCGAAATGTCCTAAAACGCGCATCTGAACATTTTCGTGCACAGGTACAGTAGATGCGCACGAAAATCGATCCGGAGCCGTTTCCAGCGCCGAACTGCCTGAAGCGTTTTCCAGACCCTAGAAACTCCCCAAAACTGTTTTTAACCGAAAAGCATCTCGAAATGTCCTAAAACGCGCATCTGAACATTTTCGTGCACAGGTGCCGTAGATGCGCACGAAAATCGATCCGGAGCCGTTTCCAACGCCGAACTGCCTGAAGCGTTTTCCAGACCCTAGAAACTCCCCAAAACCGTTTTTAACCGAGAAGCATCTCGAAATGTCCTAAAACGCGCATCTGAACATTTTCGTGCAAAGGTGCCGTCGATGCGCACGAAAATCCGTCCGGAGCCGTTTCGAGCACCGAACTGCCTGAAGTGTTTTCCAGACGCTAGAAACTCCCCAAAACCGTTTTTAACCGAAAATCATCTCGAAATGTCCTAAAACGCGCATCTGAACATTTTCGTGCACAGGTGCCGTAGATGCGCACGAAAATCCGTCCGGAGCCGTTTCGAGCGCCGAACTGCCTGAAGTGTTTTCCAGACCCTAGAAACTGCCGAAAACCGTTTTTAACCGAAAAGCATCTCGAAATGTCCTAAAACGCGCATCTGAACATTTTCGTGCACAGGTGCCGTAGATGCGCACGAAAATCCGTCCGGAGCCGTTTCCAGCGCCGAACTGCCTGAAGTGTTTTCCAGACCCTAGAAACTCCCCAAAACCGTTTCTAACCGAAAAGCATCTCGAAATGTCCTAAAACGCGCATCTGAACATTTTCGTGCACAGGTGCCGTAGAAGCGCACGAAAATCCGTCCGGAGCCGTTTCGAGCACCGAACTGCCTGAAGTGTTTTCCAGACCCTAGAAACTCCCCAAAACCGTTTTTAACCGAAAAGCATCTCGAAATGTCCTAAAACGCGCATCTGAACATTTTCGTGCACAGGTGCCGTAGATGCGCACGAAAATCCGTCCGGAGCCGTTTCCAACGCCGAACTGCCTGAAGTGTTTTCCAGACCCTAGAAACTCCCCAAAACCGTTTTTAACCGAAAAGCATCTCAAAATGTCCTAAAACGCGCATCTGAACATTTTCGTGCACAGGTGCCGTAGATGCGCACGAAAATCCGTCCGGAGCCGTTTCGAGCACCGAACTGCCTGAAGTGTTTTCCAGACCCTAGAAACTCCCCAAAACCGTTTTTAACCGAAAAGCATCTCGAAATGTCCTAAAACGCGCATCTGAACATTTTCGTGCACAGGTGCCGTAGATGCGCACGAAAATCCGTCCGGAGCCGTTTCGAGAGCCGAACTGCCTGAAGTGTTTTCCAGACCCTAGAAACTCCCCAAAACCGTTTTTAACCGAAAAGCATCTCGAAATGTCCTAAAACGCGCATCTGAACATTTTCGTGCACAGGTGCCGTAGATGCGCACGAAAATCCGTCCGGAGCCGTTTCGAGAGCCGAACTGCCTGAAGTGTTTTCCAGACCCTAGAAACTCCCCAAAACCGTTTTTAACCGAAAAGCATATCGAAATGTCCTAAAACGCGCATCTGAACATTTTCGTGCACAGGTGCCGTAGATGCGCACGAAAATCCGTCCGGAGCCGTTTCCAGCGCCGAACTGCCTGAAGTGTTTTTCAGACCCTAGAAACTCCCCAAAACCGTTTTTAACCGAAAAGCATCTCGAAATGTCCTAAAACGCGCATCTGAACATTTTCGTGCACAGGTGCCGTAGATGCGCACGAAAATATGCCCGGAGCCGTTTCGAGCACCGAACTGCCTGAAGTGTTTTCCATACCCTAGAAACTCCCCAAAACCGTTTTTAACCGAAAAGCATCTCGAAATGTCCTAAAACGCGCATCTGAACATTTTCGTGCACAGGTGCCGTAGATGCGCACGAAAATCCGTCCGGAGCCGTTTCGAGCACCGAACTGCCTGAAGTGTTTTCCAGACCCTAGAAACTCCCCAAAACCGTTTTTAACCGAGAAGCATCTCGAAATGTCCTAAAACGCGCATCTGAACATTTTCGTGCACAGGTGCCGTCGATGCGCACGAAAACCCGTCCGGAGCCGTTTCGAGCACCGAACTGCCTGAAGCGTTTTCCAGACCCTAGAAACTCCCCAAAACCGTTTTTAACCGAGAAGCATCTCGAAATGTCCTAAAACGCGCATCTGAACATTTTCGTGCACAGGTGCCGTAGATGCGCACGAAAACCCGTCCGGAGCCGTTTCCTGCGCCGAACTGCCTGAAGCGTTTTCCAGACCCTAGAAACTCCCCAAAACCGTTTTTAACCGAAAAGCATCTCGAAATGTCCTAAAACGCGCATCTGAACATTTTCGTGCACAGGTGCCGTAGATGCGCACGAAAATCCGTCCGGAGCCGTTTCGAGCGCCGAACTGCCTGAAGTGTTTTCCAGACCCTAGAAACTCCCCAAAACCGTTTTTAACCGAGAAGCATCTCGAAATGTCCTAAAACGCGCATCTGAACATTTTCGTGCACAGGTGCCGTAGATGCGCACGAAAATCCGTCCGGAGCCGTTTCGAGCACCGAACTGCCTGAAGTGTTTTCCAGACCCTAGAAACTCCCCAAAACCGTTTTTAACCGAAAAGCATCTCGAAATGTCCTAAAACGCGCATCTGAACATTTTCGTGCACAGGTGCCGTAGATGCGCACGAAAATCCGTCCGGAGCCGTTTCGAGCACCGAACTGCCTGAAGTGTTTTCCAGACCCTAGAAACTCCCCAAAACCGTTTTTAACCGAAAAGCATCTCGAAATGTCCTAAAACGCGCATCTGAACATTTTCGTGCACAGGTGCCGTCGATGCGCACGAAAACCCGTCCGGAGCCGTTTCCAGCGCCGAACTGCCTGAAGTGTTTTCCAGACCCTAGAAACTCCCCAAAACCGTTTTTAACCGAAAAGCATCTCGAAATGTCCTAAAACGCGCATCTGAACATTTTCGTGCACAGGTACAGTAGATGCGCACGAAAATCGATCCGTAGCCGTTTCCAGCGCCGAACTGCCTGAAGTGTTTTCCAGACCCTAGAAACTCCCCAAAACCGTTTTTAACCGAAAAGCATCTCGAAATGTCCTAAAACGCGCATCTGAACATTTTCGTGCACAGGTGCCGTAGATGCGCACGAAAATCGATCCGGAGCCGTTTCCAGCGCCGAACTGCCTGAAGTGTTTTCCAGACCCTAGAAACTCCCCAAAACCGTTTTTAACCGAAAAGCATCTCGAAATGTCCTAAAACGCGCATCTGAACATTTTCGTGCACAGGTGCCGTAGATGCGCACGAAAATCGATCCGGAGCCGTTTCCAGCGCCGAACTGCCTGAAGCGTTTTCCAGACCCTAGAAACTCCCCAAAACCGTTTTTAACCGAGAAGCATCTCGAAATGTCCTAAAACGCGCATCTGAACATTTTCGTGCAAAGGTGCCGTCGATGCGCACGAAAACCCGTCCGGAGCCGTTTCCAGCGCCGAACTGCCTGAAGCGTTTTCCAGACCCTAGAAACTCCCCAAAACCGTTTTTAACCGAGAAGCATCTAGAAATGTCCTAAAACGCGCATCTGAACATTTTCGTGCACAGGTGCCGTCGATGCGCACGAAAACCCGTCCGGAGCCGTTTCCTGCGCCGAACTGCCTGAAGCGTTTTCCAGACCCTAGAAACTCCCCAAAACCGTTTTTAACCGAGAAGCATCTCGAAATGTCCTAAAACGCGCATCTGAACATTTTCGTGCACAGGTGCCGTAGATGCGCACGAAAATCCGTCCGGAGCCGTTTCCAGCGCCGAACTGCCTGAAGCGTTTTCCAGACCCTAGAAACTCCCCAAAACCGTTTTTAACCGAGAAGCATCTCGAAATGTCCTAAAACGCGCATCTGAACATTTTCGTGCACAGGTACAGTAGATGCGCACGAAAATCCGTCCGGAGCCGTTTCGAGCACCGAACTGCCTGAAGTGTTTTCCAGACCCTAGAAACTCCCCTAAACCGTTTTTAACCGAAAAGCATCTCGAAATGTCCTAAAACGCGCATCTGAACATTTTCGTGCACAGGTGCCGTAGATGCGCACGAAAATCGATCCGGAGCCGTTTCCAACGCCGAACTGCCTGAAGCGTTTTCCAGACCCTAGAAACTCCCCAAAACCGTTTTTAACCGAGAAGCATCTCGAAATGTCCTAAAACGCGCATCTGAACATTTTCGTGCAAAGGTGCCGTCGATGCGCACGAAAATCCGTCCCGAGCCGTTTCGAGCACCGAACTGCCTGAAGTGTTTTCCAGACGCTAGAAACTCCCCAAAACCGTTTTTAACCGAAAATCATCTCGAAATGTCCTAAAACGCGCATCTGAACATTTTCGTGCACAGGTGCCGTAGATGCGCACGAAAATCCGTCCGGAGCCGTTTCCAGCGCCGAACTGCCTGAAGTGTTTTCCAGACCCTAGAAACTCCCCAAAACCGTTTCTAACCGAAAAGCATCTCGAAATGTCCTAAAACGCGCATCTGAACATTTTCGTGCACAGGTGCCGTAGAAGCGCACGAAAATCCGTCCGGAGCCGTTTCGAGCACCGAACTGCCTGAAGTGTTTTCCAGACCCTAGAAACTGCCGAAAACCGTTTTTAACCGAAAAGCATCTCGAAATGTCCTAAAACGCGCATCTGAACATTTTCGTGCACAGGTGCCGTAGATGCGCACGAAAATCCGTCCGGAGCCGTTTCCAGCGCCGAACTGCCTGAAGTGTTTTCCAGACCCTAGAAACTCCCAAAAACCGTTTCTAACCGAAAAGCATCTCGAAATGTCCTAAAACGCGCATCTGAACATTTTCGTGCACAGGTGCCGTAGAAGCGCACGAAAATCCGTCCGGAGCCGTTTCGAGCACCGAACTGCCTGAAGTGTTTTCCAGACCCTAGAAACTCCCCAAAACCGTTTTTAACCGAAAAGCATCTCGAAATGTCCTAAAACGCGCATCTGAACATTTTCGTGCACAGGTGCCGTAGATGCGCACGAAAATCCGTCCGGAGCCGTTTCCAACGCCGAACTGCCTGAAGTGTTTTCCAGACCCTAGAAACTCCCCAAAACCGTTTTTAACCGAAAAGCATCTCGAAATGTCCTAAAACGCGCATCTGAACATTTTCGTGCACAGGTGCCGTAGATGCGCACGAAAATCCGTCCGGAGCCGTTTCGAGCACCGAACTGCCTGAAGTGTTTTCCAGACCCTAGAAACTCCCCAAAACCGTTTTTAACCGAAAAGCATCTCGAAATGTCCTAAAACGCGCATCTGAACATTTTCGTGCACAGGTGCCGTAGATGCACACGAAAATCGATCCGGAGCCGTTTCCAGCGCCGAACTGCCTGAAGCGTTTTCCAGACCCTAGAAACTCCCCAAAACCGTTTTTAACCGAAAAGCATCTCGAAATGTCCTAAAACGCGCATCTGAACATTTTCGTGCACAGGTGCCGTAGATGCGCACGAAAATCCGTCCGGAGCCGTTTCGAGCACCGAACTGCCTGAAGTGTTTTCCAGACCCTAGAAACTCCCCAAAACCGTTTTTAACCGAAAAGCATCTCGAAATGTCCTAAAACGCGCATCTGAACATTTTCGTGCACAGGTGCCGTAGATGCGCACGAAAATCCGTCCGGAGCCGTTTCGAGAGCCGAACTGCCTGAAGTGTTTTCCAGACCCTAGAAACTCCCCAAAACCGTTTTTAACCGAAAAGCATCTCGAAATGTCCTAAAACGCGCATCTGAACATTTTCGTGCACAGGTGCCGTAGATGCGCAGGAAAATCCGTCCGGAGCCGTTTCGCGAGCCGAACTGCCTGAAGTGTTTTCCAGACCCTAGAAACTCCCCAAAACCGTTTTTAACCAAAAAAGCATATCGAAATGTCCTAAAACGCGCATCTGAACATTTTCGTGCACAGGTGCCGTAGATGCGCACGAAAATCCGTCCGGAGCCGTTTCCAGCGCCGAACTGCCTTAAGTGTTTTTCAGACCCTAGAAACTCCCCAAAACCGTTTTTAACCGAAAAGCATCTCGAGATGTCCTAAAACGCGCATCTGAACATTTTCGTGCACAGGTGCAGTAGATGCGCACGAAAATCCGTCCGGAGCCGTTTCCAGCGCCGAACTGCCTGAAGTGTTTTTCAGACCCTAGAAACTCCCCAAAACCGTTTTTAACCGAAAAGCATCTCGAAATGTCCTAAAACGCGCATCTGTACATTTTCGTGCACAGGTGCCGTAGATGCGCACGAAAATATGCCCGGAGCCGTTTCGAGCACCGAACTGCCTGAAGTGTTTTCCATACCCTAGAAACTCCCCAAAACCGTTTTTAACCGAAAAGCATCTCGAAATGTCCTAAAACGCGCATCTGAACATTTTCGTGCACAGGTGCCGTAGATGCGCACGAAAATCCGTCCGGAGCCGTTTCGAGCACCGAACTGCCTGAAGTGTTTTCCAGACCCTAGAAACTCCCCAAAACCGTTTTTAACCGAGAAGCATCTCGAAATGTCCTAAAACGCGCATCTGAACATTTTCGTGCACAGGTGCCGTCGATGCGCACGAAAACCCGTCCTGAGCCGTTTCGAGCACCGAACTGCCTGAAGCGTTTTCCAGACCCTAGAAACTCCCCAAAACCGTTTTTAACCGAGAAGCATCTCGAAATGTCCTAAAACTCGCATCTGAACATTTTCGTGCACAGGTGCCGTAGATGCGCGCGAAAACCCGTCCGGAGCCGTTTCCTACGCCGAACTGCCTGAAGTGTTTTCCAGACCCTAGAAACTCCCCAAAACCGTTTTTAACCGAAAACCATCTCGAAATGTCCTAAAACGCGCATCTGAACATTTTCGTGCACAGGTACAGTAGATGCGCACGAAAATCCGTCCGGAGCCGTTTCGAGCACCGCACTGCCTGAAGAGTTTTCCAGACCCTAGAAACTCCCCTAAACCGTTTTTAACCGAAAAGCATCTCGAAATGTCCTAAAACGCGCATCTGAACATTTTCGTGCACAGGTACAGTAGATGCGCACGAAAATCGATCCGTAGCCGTTTCCAGCGCCGAACTGCCTGAAGCGTTTTCCAGACCCTAGAAACTCCCCAAAACCGTTTTTAACCGAAAAGCATCTCGAAATGTCCTAAAACGCGCATCTGAACATTTTCGTGCACAGGTACAGTAGATGCGCACGAAAATCGATCCGGAGCCGTTTCCAGCGCCGAACTGCCTGAAGCGTTTTCCAGACCCTAGAAACTCCCCAAAACTGTTTTTAACCGAAAAGCATCTCGAAATGTCCTAAAACGCGCATCTGAACATTTTCGTGCACAGGTGCCGTAGATGCGCACGAAAATCGATCCGGAGCCGTTTCCAACGCCGAACTGCCTGAAGCGTTTTCCAGACCCTAGAAACTCCCCAAAACCGTTTTTAACCGAGAAGCATCTCGAAATGTCCTAAAACGCGCATCTGAACATTTTCGTGCAAAGGTGCCGTCGATGCGCACGAAAATCCGTCCGGAGCCGTTTCGAGCACCGAACTGCCTGAAGTGTTTTCCAGACGCTAGAAACTCCCCAAAACCGTTTTTAACCGAAAATCATCTCGAAATGTCCTAAAACGCGCATCTGAACATTTTCGTGCACAGGTGCCGTAGATGCGCACGAAAATCCGTCCGGAGCCGTTTCGAGCGCCGAACTGCCTGAAGTGTTTTCCAGACCCTAGAAACTGCCGAAAACCGTTTTTAACCGAAAAGCATCTCGAAATGTCCTAAAACGCGCATCTGAACATTTTCGTGCACAGGTGCCGTAGATGCGCACGAAAATCCGTCCGGAGCCGTTTCCAGCGCCGAACTGCCTGAAGTGTTTTCCAGACCCTAGAAACTCCCCAAAACCGTTTCTAACCGAAAAGCATCTCGAAATGTCCTAAAACGCGCATCTGAACATTTTCGTGCACAGGTGCCGTAGAAGCGCACGAAAATCCGTCCGGAGCCGTTTCGAGCACCGAACTGCCTGAAGTGTTTTCCAGACCCTAGAAACTCCCCAAAACCGTTTTTAACCGAAAAGCATCTCGAAATGTCCTAAAACGCGCATCTGAACATTTTCGTGCACAGGTGCCGTAGATGCGCACGAAAATCCGTCCGGAGCCGTTTCCAACGCCGAACTGCCTGAAGTGTTTTCCAGACCCTAGAAACTCCCCAAAACCGTTTTTAACCGAAAAGCATCTCGAAATGTCCTAAAACGCGCATCTGAACATTTTCGTGCACAGGTGCCGTAGATGCGCACGAAAATCCGTCCGGAGCCGTTTCGAGCACCGAACTGCCTGAAGTGTTTTCCAGACCCTAGAAACTCCCCAAAACCGTTTTTAACCGAAAAGCATCTCGAAATGTCCTAAAACGCGCATCTGAACATTTTCGTGCACAGGTGCCGTAGATGCGCACGAAAATCCGTCCGGAGCCGTTTCGAGAGCCGAACTGCCTGAAGTGTTTTCCAGACCCTAGAAACTCCCCAAAACCGTTTTTAACCGAAAAGCATCTCGAAATGTCCTAAAACGCGCATCTGAACATTTTCGTGCACAGGTGCCGTAGATGCGCAGGAAAATCCGTCCGGAGCCGTTTCGCGAGCCGAACTGCCTGAAGTGTTTTCCAGACCCTAGAAACTCCCCAAAACCGTTTTTAACCAAAAAAGCATATCGAAATGTCCTAAAACGCGCATCTGAACATTTTCGTGCACAGGTGCCGTAGATGCGCACGAAAATCCGTCCGGAGCCGTTTCCAGCGCCGAACTGCCTTAAGTGTTTTTCAGACCCTAGAAACTCCCCAAAACCGTTTTTAACCGAAAAGCATCTCGAGATGTCCTAAAACGCGCATCTGAACATTTTCGTGCACAGGTGCAGTAGATGCGCACGAAAATCCGTCCGGAGCCGTTTCCAGCGCCGAACTGCCTGAAGTGTTTTTCAGACCCTAGAAACTCCCCAAAACCGTTTTTAACCGAAAAGCATCTCGAAATGTCCTAAAACGCGCATCTGTACATTTTCGTGCACAGGTGCCGTAGATGCGCACGAAAATATGCCCGGAGCCGTTTCGAGCACCGAACTGCCTGAAGTGTTTTCCATACCCTAGAAACTCCCCAAAACCGTTTTTAACCGAAAAGCATCTCGAAATGTCCTAAAACGCGCATCTGAACATTTTCGTGCACAGGTGCCGTAGATGCGCACGAAAATCCGTCCGGAGCCGTTTCGAGCACCGAACTGCCTGAAGTGTTTTCCAGACCCTAGAAACTCCCCAAAACCGTTTTTAACCGAGAAGCATCTCGAAATGTCCTAAAACGCGCATCTGAACATTTTCGTGCACAGGTGCCGTCGATGCGCACGAAAACCCGTCCTGAGCCGTTTCGAGCACCGAACTGCCTGAAGCGTTTTCCAGACCCTAGAAACTCCCCAAAACCGTTTTTAACCGAGAAGCATCTCGAAATGTCCTAAAACTCGCATCTGAACATTTTCGTGCACAGGTGCCGTAGATGCGCGCGAAAACCCGTCCGGAGCCGTTTCCTACGCCGAACTGCCTGAAGTGTTTTCCAGACCCTAGAAACTCCCCAAAACCGTTTTTAACCGAAAACCATCTCGAAATGTCCTAAAACGCGCATCTGAACATTTTCGTGCACAGGTACAGTAGATGCGCACGAAAATCCGTCCGGAGCCGTTTCGAGCACCGCACTGCCTGAAGAGTTTTCCAGACCCTAGAAACTCCCCTAAACCGTTTTTAACCGAAAAGCATCTCGAAATGTCCTAAAACGCGCATCTGAACATTTTCGTGCACAGGTACAGTAGATGCGCACGAAAATCGATCCGTAGCCGTTTCCAGCGCCGAACTGCCTGAAGCGTTTTCCAGACCCTAGAAACTCCCCAAAACCGTTTTTAACCGAAAAGCATCTCGAAATGTCCTAAAACGCGCATCTGAACATTTTCGTGCACAGGTACAGTAGATGCGCACGAAAATCGATCCGGAGCCGTTTCCAGCGCCGAACTGCCTGAAGCGTTTTCCAGACCCTAGAAACTCCCCAAAACTGTTTTTAACCGAAAAGCATCTCGAAATGTCCTAAAACGCGCATCTGAACATTTTCGTGCACAGGTGCCGTAGATGCGCACGAAAATCGATCCGGAGCCGTTTCCAACGCCGAACTGCCTGAAGCGTTTTCCAGACCCTAGAAACTCCCCAAAACCGTTTTTAACCGAGAAGCATCTCGAAATGTCCTAAAACGCGCATCTGAACATTTTCGTGCAAAGGTGCCGTCGATGCGCACGAAAATCCGTCCGGAGCCGTTTCGAGCACCGAACTGCCTGAAGTGTTTTCCAGACGCTAGAAACTCCCCAAAACCGTTTTTAACCGAAAATCATCTCGAAATGTCCTAAAACGCGCATCTGAACATTTTCGTGCACAGGTGCCGTAGATGCGCACGAAAATCCGTCCGGAGCCGTTTCGAGCGCCGAACTGCCTGAAGTGTTTTCCAGACCCTAGAAACTGCCGAAAACCGTTTTTAACCGAAAAGCATCTCGAAATGTCCTAAAACGCGCATCTGAACATTTTCGTGCACAGGTGCCGTAGATGCGCACGAAAATCCGTCCGGAGCCGTTTCCAGCGCCGAACTGCCTGAAGTGTTTTCCAGACCCTAGAAACTCCCCAAAACCGTTTCTAACCGAAAAGCATCTCGAAATGTCCTAAAACGCACATCTGAACATTTTCGTGCACAGGTGCCGTAGAAGCGCACGAAAATCCGTCCGGAGCCGTTTCGAGCACCGAACTGCCTGAAGTGTTTTCCAGACCCTAGAAACTCCCCAAAACCGTTTTTAACCGAAAAGCATCTCGAAATGTCCTAAAACGCGCATCTGAACATTTTCGTGCACAGGTGCCGTAGATGCGCACGAAAATCCGTCCGGAGCCGTTTCCAACGCCGAACTGCCTGAAGTGTTTTCCAGACCCTAGAAACTCCCCAAAACCGTTTTTAACCGAAAAGCATCTCAAAATGTCCTAAAACGCGCATCTGAACATTTTCGTGCACAGGTGCCGTAGATGCGCACGAAAATCCGTCCGGAGCCGTTTCGAGCACCGAACTGCCTGAAGTGTTTTCCATACCCTAGAAACTCCCCAAAACCGTTTTTAACCGAAAAGCATCTCGAAATGTCCTAAAACGCGCATCTGAACATTTTCGTGCACAGGTGCCGTAGATGCGCACGAAAATCCGTCCGGAGCCGTTTCGAGCACCGAACTGCCTGAAGTGTTTTCCAGACCCTAGAAACTCCCCAAAACCGTTTTTAACCGAGAAGCATCTCGAAATGTCCTAAAACGCGCATCTGAACATTTTCGTGCACAGGTGCCGTCGATGCGCACGAAAACCCGTCCGGAGCCGTTTCGAGCACCGAACTGCCTGAAGCGTTTTCCAGACCCTAGAAACTCCCCAAAACCGTTTTTAACCGAGAAGCATCTCGAAATGTCCTAAAACGCGCATCTGAACATTTTCGTGCACAGGTGCCGTAGATGCGCACGAAAACCCGTCCGGAGCCGTTTCCTGCGCCGAACTGCCTGAAGCGTTTTCCAGACCCTAGAAACTCCCCAAAACCGTTTTTAACCGAAAAGCATCTCGAAATGTCCTAAAACGCGCATCTGAACATTTTCGTGCACAGGTGCCGTAGATGCGCACGAAAATCCGTCCGGAGCCGTTTCGAGCGCCGAACTGCCTGAAGTGTTTTCCAGACCCTAGAAACTCCCCAAAACCGTTTTTAACCGAGAAGCATCTCGAAATGTCCTAAAACGCGCATCTGAACATTTTCGTGCACAGGTGCCGTAGATGCGCACGAAAATCCGTCCGGAGCCGTTTCGAGCACCGAACTGCCTGAAGTGTTTTCCAGACCCTAGAAACTCCCCAAAACCGTTTTTAACCGAAAAGCATCTCGAAATGTCTTAAAACGCGCATCTGAACATTTTCGTGCACAGGTGCCGTAGATGCGCACGAAAATCCGTCCGGAGCCGTTTCGAGCACCGAACTGCCTGAAGTGTTTTCCAGACCCTAGAAACTCCCCAAAACCGTTTTTAACCGAAAAGCATCTCGAAATGTCCTAAAACGCGCATCTGAACATTTTCGTGCACAGGTGCCGTCGATGCGCACGAAAACCCGTCCGGAGCCGTTTCCAGCGCCGAACTGCCTGAAGTGTTTTCCAGACCCTAGAAACTCCCCAAAACCGTTTTTAACCGAAAAGCATCTCGAAATGTCCTAAAACGCGCATCTGAACATTTTCGTGCACAGGTACAGTAGATGCGCACGAAAATCGATCCGTAGCCGTTTCCAGCGCCGAACTGCCTGAAGTGTTTTCCAGACCCTAGAAACTCCCCAAAACCGTTTTTAACCGAAAAGCATCTCGAAATGTCCTAAAACGCGCATCTGAACATTTTCGTGCACAGGTGCCGTAGATGCGCACGAAAATCGATCCGGAGCCGTTTCCAGCGCCGAACTGCCTGAAGCGTTTTCCAGACCCTAGAAACTCCCCAAAACCGTTTTTAACCGAAAAGCATCTCGAAATGTCCTAAAACGCGCATCTGAACATTTTCGTGCACAGGTGCCGTAGATGCGCACGAAAATCGATCCGGAGCCGTTTCCAGCGCCGAACTGCCTGAAGCGTTTTCCAGACCCTAGAAACTCCCCAAAACCGTTTTTAACCGAGAAGCATCTCGAAATGTCCTAAAACGCGCATCTGAACATTTTCGTGCAAAGGTGCCGTCGATGCGCACGAAAACCCGTCCGGAGCCGTTTCCAGCGCCGAACTGCCTGAAGCGTTTTCCAGACCCTAGAAACTCCCCAAAACCGTTTTTAACCGAGAAGCATCTAGAAATGTCCTAAAACGCGCATCTGAACATTTTCGTGCACAGGTGCCGTCGATGCGCACGAAAACCCGTCCGGAGCCGTTTCCTGCGCCGAACTGCCTGAAGCGTTTTCCAGACCCTAGAAACTCCCCAAAACCGTTTTTAACCGAGAAGCATCTCGAAATGTCCTAAAACGCGCATCTGAACATTTTCGTGCACAGGTGCCGTAGATGCGCACGAAAATCCGTCCGGAGCCGTTTCCAGCGCCGAACTGCCTGAAGCGTTTTCCAGACCCTAGAAACTCCCCAAAACCGTTTTTAACCGAGAAGCATCTCGAAATGTCCTAAAACGCGCATCTGAACATTTTCGTGCACAGGTACAGTAGATGCGCACGAAAATCCGTCCGGAGCCGTTTCGAGCACCGAACTGCCTGAAGTGTTTTCCAGACCCTAGAAACTCCCCTAAACCGTTTTTAACCGAAAAGCATCTCGAAATGTCCTAAAACGCGCATCTGAACATTTTCGTGCACAGGTGCCGTAGATGCGCACGAAAATCGATCCGGAGCCGTTTCCAACGCCGAACTGCCTGAAGCGTTTTCCAGACCCTAGAAACTCCCCAAAACCGTTTTTAACCGAGAAGCATCTCGAAATGTCCTAAAACGCGCATCTGAACATTTTCGTGCAAAGGTGCCGTCGATGCGCACGAAAATCCGTCCGGAGCCGTTTCGAGCACCGAACTGCCTGAAGTGTTTTCCAGACGCTAGAAACTCCCCAAAACCGTTTTTAACCGAAAATCATCTCGAAATGTCCTAAAACGCGCATCTGAACATTTTCGTGCACAGGTGCCGTAGATGCGCACGAAAATCCGTCCGGAGCCGTTTCCAGCGCCGAACTGCCTGAAGTGTTTTCCAGACCCTAGAAACTCCCCAAAACCGTTTCTAACCGAAAAGCATCTCGAAATGTCCTAAAACGCGCATCTGAACATTTTCGTGCACAGGTGCCGTAGAAGCGCACGAAAATCCGTCCGGAGCCGTTTCGAGCACCGAACTGCCTGAAGTGTTTTCCAGACCCTAGAAACTGCCGAAAACCGTTTTTAACCGAAAAGCATCTCGAAATGTCCTAAAACGCGCATCTGAACATTTTCGTGCACAGGTGCCGTAGATGCGCACGAAAATCCGTCCGGAGCCGTTTCCAGCGCCGAACTGCCTGAAGTGTTTTCCAGACCCTAGAAACTCCCAAAAACCGTTTCTAACCGAAAAGCATCTCGAAATGTCCTAAAACGCGCATCTGAACATTTTCGTGCACAGGTGCCGTAGAAGCGCACGAAAATCCGTCCGGAGCCGTTTCGAGCACCGAACTGCCTGAAGTGTTTTCCAGACCCTAGAAACTCCCCAAAACCGTTTTTAACCGAAAAGCATCTCGAAATGTCCTAAAACGCGCATCTGAACATTTTCGTGCACAGGTGCCGTAGATGCGCACGAAAATCCGTCCGGAGCCGTTTCCAACGCCGAACTGCCTGAAGTGTTTTCCAGACCCTAGAAACTCCCCAAAACCGTTTTTAACCGAAAAGCATCTCGAAATGTCCTAAAACGCGCATCTGAACATTTTCGTGCACAGGTGCCGTAGATGCGCACGAAAATCCGTCCGGAGCCGTTTCGAGCACCGAACTGCCTGAAGTGTTTTCCAGACCCTAGAAACTCCCCAAAACCGTTTTTAACCGAAAAGCATCTCGAAATGTCCTAAAACGCGCATCTGAACATTTTCGTGCACAGGTGCCGTAGATGCGCACGAAAATCCGTCCGGAGCCGTTTCGAGAGCCGAACTGCCTGAAGTGTTTTCCAGACCCTAGAAACTCCCCAAAACCGTTTTTAACCGAAAAGCATCTCGAAATGTCCTAAAACGCGCATCTGAACATTTTCGTGCACAGGTGCCGTAGATGCGCACGAAAATCCGTCCGGAGCCGTTTCGAGAGCCGAACTGCCTGAAGTGTTTTCCAGACCCTAGAAACTCCCCAAAACCGTTTTTAACCGAAAAGCATATCGAAATGTCCTAAAACGCGCATCTGAACATTTTCGTGCACAGGTGCCGTAGATGCGCACGAAAATCCGTCCGGAGCCGTTTCGAGCACCGAACTGCCTGAAGTGTTTTCCAGACCCTAGAAACTCCCCAAAACCGTTTTTAACCGAAAAGCATCTCGAAATGTCCTAAAACGCGCATCTGAACATTTTCGTGCACAGGTGCCGTCGATGCGCACGAAAACCCGTCCGGAGCCGTTTCCAGCGCCGAACTGCCTGAAGTGTTTTCCAGACCCTAGAAACTCCCCAAAACCGTTTTTAACCGAAAAGCATCTCGAAATGTCCTAAAACGCGCATCTGAACATTTTCGTGCACAGGTACAGTAGATGCGCACGAAAATCGATCCGTAGCCGTTTCCAGCGCCGAACTGCCTGAAGTGTTTTCCAGACCCTAGAAACTCCCCAAAACCGTTTTTAACCGAAAAGCATCTCGAAATGTCCTAAAACGCGCATCTGAACATTTTCGTGCACAGGTGCCGTAGATGCACACGAAAATCGATCCGGAGCCGTTTCCAGCGCCGAACTGCCTGAAGCGTTTTCCAGACCCTAGAAACTCCCCAAAACCGTTTTTAACCGAAAAGCATCTCGAAATGTCCTAAAACGCGCATCTGAACATTTTCGTGCACAGGTGCCGTAGATGCGCACGAAAATCCGTCCGGAGCCGTTTCGAGCACCGAACTGCCTGAAGTGTTTTCCAGACCCTAGAAACTCCCCAAAACCGTTTTTAACCGAAAAGCATCTCGAAATGTCCTAAAACGCGCATCTGAACATTTTCGTGCACAGGTGCCGTAGATGCGCACGAAAATCCGTCCGGAGCCGTTTCGAGAGCCGAACTGCCTGAAGTGTTTTCCAGACCCTAGAAACTCCCCAAAACCGTTTTTAACCGAAAAGCATCTCGAAATGTCCTAAAACGCGCATCTGAACATTTTCGTGCACAGGTGCCGTAGATGCGCACGAAAATCCGTCCGGAGCCGTTTCGCGAGCCGAACTGCCTGAAGTGTTTTCCAGACCCTAGAAACTCCCCAAAACCGTTTTTAACCAAAAAAGCATATCGAAATGTCCTAAAACGCGCATCTGAACATTTTCGTGCACAGGTGCCGTAGATGCGCACGAAAATCCGTCCGGAGCCGTTTCCAGCGCCGAACTGCCTTAAGTGTTTTTCAGACCCTAGAAACTCCCCAAAACCGTTTTTAACCGAAAAGCATCTCGAGATGTCCTAAAACGCGCATCTGAACATTTTCGTGCACAGGTGCAGTAGATGCGCACGAAAATCCGTCCGGAGCCGTTTCCAGCGCCGAACTGCCTGAAGTGTTTTCCAGACCCTAGAAACTCCCCAAAACCGTTTTTAACCGAAAAGCATCTCGAAATGTCCTAAAACGCGCATCTGAACATTTTCGTGCACAGGTACAGTAGATGCGCACGAAAATCGATCCGTAGCCGTTTCCAGCGCCGAACTGCCTGAAGTGTTTTCCAGACCCTAGAAACTCCCCAAAACCGTTTTTAACCGAAAAGCATCTCGAAATGTCCTAAAACGCGCATCTGAACATTTTCGTGCACAGGTGCCGTAGATGCGCGCGAAAACCCGTCCGGAGCCGTTTCCTACGCCGAACTGCCTGAAGTGTTTTCCAGACCCTAGAAACTCCCCAAAACCGTTTTTAACCGAAAAGCATCTCGAAATGTCCTAAAACGCGCATCTGAACATTTTCGTGCACAGGTACAGTAGATGCGCACGAAAATCCGTCCGGAGCCGTTTCGAGCACCGCACTGCCTGAAGAGTTTTCCAGACCCTAGAAACTCCCCTAAACCGTTTTTAACCGAAAAGCATCTCGAAATGTCCTAAAACGCGCATCTGAACATTTTCGTGCACAGGTACAGTAGATGCGCACGAAAATCGATCCGTAGCCGTTTCCAGCGCCGAACTGCCTGAAGCGTTTTCCAGACCCTAGAAACTCCCCAAAACCGTTTTTAACCGAAAAGCATCTCGAAATGTCCTAAAACGCGCATCTGAACATTTTCGTGCACAGGTACAGTAGATGCGCACGAAAATCGATCCGGAGCCGTTTCCAGCGCCGAACTGCCTGAAGCGTTTTCCAGACCCTAGAAACTCCCCAAAACTGTTTTTAACCGAAAAGCATCTCGAAATGTCCTAAAACGCGCATCTGAACATTTTCGTGCACAGGTGCCGTAGATGCGCACGAAAATCGATCCGGAGCCGTTTCCAACGCCGAACTGCCTGAAGCGTTTTCCAGACCCTAGAAACTCCCCAAAACCGTTTTTAACCGAGAAGCATCTCGAAATGTCCTAAAACGCGCATCTGAACATTTTCGTGCAAAGGTGCCGTCGATGCGCACGAAAATCCGTCCGGAGCCGTTTCGAGCACCGAACTGCCTGAAGTGTTTTCCAGACGCTAGAAACTCCCCAAAACCGTTTTTAACCGAAAATCATCTCGAAATGTCCTAAAACGCGCATCTGAACATTTTCGTGCACAGGTGCCGTAGATGCGCACGAAAATCCGTCCGGAGCCGTTTCGAGCGCCGAACTGCCTGAAGTGTTTTCCAGACCCTAGAAACTGCCGAAAACCGTTTTTAACCGAAAAGCATCTCGAAATGTCCTAAAACGCGCATCTGAACATTTTCGTGCACAGGTGCCGTAGATGCGCACGAAAATCCGTCCGGAGCCGTTTCCAGCGCCGAACTGCCTGAAGTGTTTTCCAGACCCTAGAAACTCCCCAAAACCGTTTCTAAACGAAAAGCATCTCGAAATGTCCTAAAACGCGCATCTGAACATTTTCGTGCACAGGTGCCGTAGAAGCGCACGAAAATCCGTCCGGAGCCGTTTCGAGCACCGAACTGCCTGAAGTGTTTTCCAGACCCTAGAAACTCCCCAAAACCGTTTTTAACCGAAAAGCATCTCGAAATGTCCTAAAACGCGCATCTGAACATTTTCGTGCACAGGTGCCGTAGATGCGCACGAAAATCCGTCCGGAGCCGTTTCCAACGCCGAACTGCCTGAAGTGTTTTCCAGACC
This sequence comes from Umbellularia californica, assembly GCA_028538565.1. Classification (NCBI taxonomy): domain Eukaryota; kingdom Viridiplantae; phylum Streptophyta; class Magnoliopsida; order Laurales; family Lauraceae; genus Umbellularia; species Umbellularia californica. Next base: position 52,348,782 of record JAPQWN010000006.1, on the reverse strand, counting down.
CTAGAAACTCCCCAAAACCGTTTTTAACCGAAAAGCATCTCAAAATGTCCTAAAACGCGCATCTGAACATTTTCGTGCACAGGTGCCGTAGATGCGCACGAAAATCCGTCCTGAGCCGTTTCGAGCACCGAACTGCCTGAAGTGTTTTCCAGACCCTAGAAACTCCCCAAAACCGTTTTTAACCGAAAAGCATCTCGAAATGTCCTAAAACGCGCATCTGAACATTTTCGTGCACAGGTGCCGTAGATGCGCACGAAAATCCGTCCGGAGCCGTTTCGAGAGCCGAACTGCCTGAAGTGTTTTCCAGACCCTAGAAACTCCCCAAAACCGTTTTTAACCGAAAAGCATCTCGAAATGTCCTAAAACGCGCATCTGAACATTTTCGTGCACAGGTGCCGTAGATGCGCACGAAAATCCGTCCGGAGCCGTTTCGAGAGCCGAACTGCCTGAAGTGTTTTCCAGACCCTAGAAACTCCCCAAAACCGTTTTTAACCGAAAAGCATATCGAAATGTCCTAAAACGCGCATCTGAACATTTTCGTGCACAGGTGCCGTAGATGCGCACGAAAATCCGTCCGGAGCCGTTTCCAGCGCCGAACTGCCTGAAGTGTTTTTCAGACCCTAGAAACTCCCCAAAACCGTTTTTAACCGAAAAGCATCTCGAAATGTCCTAAAACGCGCATCTGAACATTTTCGTGCACAGGTGCCGTAGATGCGCACGAAAATATGCCCGGAGCCGTTTCGAGCACCGAACTGCCTGAAGTGTTTTCCATACCCTAGAAACTCCCCAAAACCGTTTTTAACCGAAAAGCATCTCGAAATGTCCTAAAACGCGCATCTGAACATTTTCGTGCACAGGTGCCGTAGATGCGCACGAAAATCCGTCCGGAGCCGTTTCGAGCACCGAACTGCCTGAAGTGTTTTCCAGACCCTAGAAACTCCCCAAAACCGTTTTTAACCGAGAAGCATCTCGAAATGTCCTAAAACGCGCATCTGAACATTTTCGTGCACAGGTGCCGTCGATGCGCACGAAAACCCGTCCGGAGCCGTTTCGAGCACCGAACTGCCTGAAGCGTTTTCCAGACCCTAGAAACTCCCCAAAACCGTTTTTAACCGAGAAGCATCTCGAAATGTCCTAAAACGCGCATCTGAACATTTTCGTGCACAGGTGCCGTAGATGCGCACGAAAACCCGTCCGGAGCCGTTTCCTGCGCCGAACTGCCTGAAGCGTTTTCCAGACCCTAGAAACTCCCCAAAACCGTTTTTAACCGAAAAGCATCTCGAAATGTCCTAAAACGCGCATCTGAACATTTTCGTGCACAGGTGCCGTAGATGCGCACGAAAATCCGTCCGGAGCCGTTTCGAGCGCCGAACTGCCTGAAGTGTTTTCCAGACCCTAGAAACTCCCCAAAACCGTTTTTAACCGAGAAGCATCTCGAAATGTCCTAAAACGCGCATCTGAACATTTTCGTGCACAGGTGCCGTAGATGCGCACGAAAATCCGTCCGGAGCCGTTTCGAGCACCGAACTGCCTGAAGTGTTTTCCAGACCCTAGAAACTCCCCAAAACCGTTTTTAACCGAAAAGCATCTCGAGATGTCCTAAAACGCGCATCTGAACATTTTCGTGCACAGGTGCAGTAGATGCGCACGAAAATCCGTCCGGAGCCGTTTCCAGCGCCGAACTGCCTGAAGTGTTTTCCAGACCCTAGAAACTCCCCAAAACCGTTTTTAACCGAAAAGCATCTCGAAATGTCCTAAAACGCGCATCTGAACATTTTCGTGCACAGGTACAGTAGATGCGCACGAAAATCGATCCGTAGCCGTTTCCAGCGCCGAACTGCCTGAAGTGTTTTCCAGACCCTAGAAACTCCCCAAAACCGTTTTTAACCGAAAAGCATCTCGAAATGTCCTAAAACGCGCATCTGAACATTTTCGTGCACAGGTGCCGTAGATGCGCGCGAAAACCCGTCCGGAGCCGTTTCCTACGCCGAACTGCCTGAAGTGTTTTCCAGACCCTAGAAACTCCCCAAAACCGTTTTTAACCGAAAAGCATCTCGAAATGTCCTAAAACGCGCATCTGAACATTTTCGTGCACAGGTACAGTAGATGCGCACGAAAATCCGTCCGGAGCCGTTTCGAGCACCGCACTGCCTGAAGAGTTTTCCAGACCCTAGAAACTCCCCTAAACCGTTTTTAACCGAAAAGCATCTCGAAATGTCCTAAAACGCGCATCTGAACATTTTCGTGCACAGGTACAGTAGATGCGCACGAAAATCGATCCGTAGCCGTTTCCAGCGCCGAACTGCCTGAAGCGTTTTCCAGACCCTAGAAACTCCCCAAAACCGTTTTTAACCGAAAAGCATCTCGAAATGTCCTAAAACGCGCATCTGAACATTTTCGTGCACAGGTACAGTAGATGCGCACGAAAATCGATCCGGAGCCGTTTCCAGCGCCGAACTGCCTGAAGCGTTTTCCAGACCCTAGAAACTCCCCAAAACTGTTTTTAACCGAAAAGCATCTCGAAATGTCCTAAAACGCGCATCTGAACATTTTCGTGCACAGGTGCCGTAGATGCGCACGAAAATCGATCCGGAGCCGTTTCCAACGCCGAACTGCCTGAAGCGTTTTCCAGACCCTAGAAACTCCCCAAAACCGTTTTTAACCGAGAAGCATCTCGAAATGTCCTAAAACGCGCATCTGAACATTTTCGTGCAAAGGTGCCGTCGATGCGCACGAAAATCCGTCCGGAGCCGTTTCGAGCACCGAACTGCCTGAAGTGTTTTCCAGACGCTAGAAACTCCCCAAAACCGTTTTTAACCGAAAATCATCTCGAAATGTCCTAAAACGCGCATCTGAACATTTTCGTGCACAGGTGCCGTAGATGCGCACGAAAATCCGTCCGGAGCCGTTTCGAGCGCCGAACTGCCTGAAGTGTTTTCCAGACCCTAGAAACTGCCGAAAACCGTTTTTAACCGAAAAGCATCTCGAAATGTCCTAAAACGCGCATCTGAACATTTTCGTGCACAGGTGCCGTAGATGCGCACGAAAATCCGTCCGGAGCCGTTTCCAGCGCCGAACTGCCTGAAGTGTTTTCCAGACCCTAGAAACTCCCCAAAACCGTTTCTAAACGAAAAGCATCTCGAAATGTCCTAAAACGCGCATCTGAACATTTTCGTGCACAGGTGCCGTAGAAGCGCACGAAAATCCGTCCGGAGCCGTTTCGAGCACCGAACTGCCTGAAGTGTTTTCCAGACCCTAGAAACTCCCCAAAACCGTTTTTAACCGAAAAGCATCTCGAAATGTCCTAAAACGCGCATCTGAACATTTTCGTGCACAGGTGCCGTAGATGCGCACGAAAATCCGTCCGGAGCCGTTTCCAACGCCGAACTGCCTGAAGTGTTTTCCAGACCCTAGAAACTCCCCAAAACCGTTTTTAACCGAAAAGCATCTCAAAATGTCCTAAAACGCGCATCTGAACATTTTCGTGCACAGGTGCCGTAGATGCGCACGAAAATCCGTCCTGAGCCGTTTCGAGCACCGAACTGCCTGAAGTGTTTTCCAGACCCTAGAAACTCCCCAAAACCGTTTTTAACCGAAAAGCATCTCGAAATGTCCTAAAACGCGCATCTGAACATTTTCGTGCACAGGTGCCGTAGATGCGCACGAAAATCCGTCCGGAGCCGTTTCGAGAGCCGAACTGCCTGAAGTGTTTTCCAGACCCTAGAAACTCCCCAAAACCGTTTTTAACCGAAAAGCATCTCGAAATGTCCTAAAACGCGCATCTGAACATTTTCGTGCACAGGTGCCGTAGATGCGCACGAAAATCCGTCCGGAGCCGTTTCGAGAGCCGAACTGCCTGAAGTGTTTTCCAGACCCTAGAAACTCCCCAAAACCGTTTTTAACCGAAAAGCATATCGAAATGTCCTAAAACGCGCATCTGAACATTTTCGTGCACAGGTGCCGTAGATGCGCACGAAAATCCGTCCGGAGCCGTTTCCAGCGCCGAACTGCCTGAAGTGTTTTTCAGACCCTAGAAACTCCCCAAAACCGTTTTTAACCGAAAAGCATCTCGAAATGTCCTAAAACGCGCATCTGAACATTTTCGTGCACAGGTGCCGTAGATGCGCACGAAAATATGCCCGGAGCCGTTTCGAGCACCGAACTGCCTGAAGTGTTTTCCATACCCTAGAAACTCCCCAAAACCGTTTTTAACCGAAAAGCATCTCGAAATGTCCTAAAACGCGCATCTGAACATTTTCGTGCACAGGTGCCGTAGATGCGCACGAAAATCCGTCCGGAGCCGTTTCGAGCACCGAACTGCCTGAAGTGTTTTCCAGACCCTAGAAACTCCCCAAAACCGTTTTTAACCGAGAAGCATCTCGAAATGTCCTAAAACGCGCATCTGAACATTTTCGTGCACAGGTGCCGTCGATGCGCACGAAAACCCGTCCGGAGCCGTTTCGAGCACCGAACTGCCTGAAGCGTTTTCCAGACCCTAGAAACTCCCCAAAACCGTTTTTAACCGAGAAGCATCTCGAAATGTCCTAAAACGCGCATCTGAACATTTTCGTGCACAGGTGCCGTAGATGCGCACGAAAACCCGTCCGGAGCCGTTTCCTGCGCCGAACTGCCTGAAGCGTTTTCCAGACCCTAGAAACTCCCCAAAACCGTTTTTAACCGAAAAGCATCTCGAAATGTCCTAAAACGCGCATCTGAACATTTTCGTGCACAGGTGCCGTAGATGCGCACGAAAATCCGTCCGGAGCCGTTTCGAGCGCCGAACTGCCTGAAGTGTTTTCCAGACCCTAGAAACTCCCCAAAACCGTTTTTAACCGAGAAGCATCTCGAAATGTCCTAAAACGCGCATCTGAACATTTTCGTGCACAGGTGCCGTAGATGCGCACGAAAATCCGTCCGGAGCCGTTTCGAGCACCGAACTGCCTGAAGTGTTTTCCAGACCCTAGAAACTCCCCAAAACCGTTTTTAACCGAAAAGCATCTCGAAATGTCCTAAAACGCGCATCTGAACATTTTCGTGCACAGGTGCCGTAGATGCGCACGAAAATCTGTCCGGAGCCGTTTCGAGCACCGAACTGCCTGAAGTGTTTTCCAGACCCTAGAAACTCCCCAAAACCGTTTTTAACCGAAAAGCATCTCGAAATGTCCTAAAACGCGCATCTGAACATTTTCGTGCACAGGTGCCGTCGATGCGCACGAAAACCCGTCCGGAGCCGTTTCCAGCGCCGAACTGCCTGAAGTGTTTTCCAGACCCTAGAAACTCCCCAAAACCGTTTTTAACCGAAAAGCATCTCGAAATGTCCTAAAACGCGCATCTGAACATTTTCGTGCACAGGTACAGTAGATGCGCACGAAAATCGATCCGTAGCCGTTTCCAGCGCCGAACTGCCTGAAGTGTTTTCCAGACCCTAGAAACTCCCCAAAACCGTTTTTAACCGAAAAGCATCTCGAAATGTCCTAAAACGCGCATCTGAACATTTTCGTGCACAGGTGCCGTAGATGCGCACGAAAATCGATCCGGAGCCGTTTCCAGCGCCGAACTGCCTGAAGCGTTTTCCAGACCCTAGAAACTCCCCAAAACCGTTTTTAACCGAAAAGCATCTCGAAATGTCCTAAAACGCGCATCTGAACATTTTCGTGCACAGGTGCCGTAGATGCGCACGAAAATCGATCCGGAGCCGTTTCCAGCGCCGAACTGCCTGAAGCGTTTTCCAGACCCTAGAAACTCCCCAAAACCGTTTTTAACCGAGAAGCATCTCGAAATGTCCTAAAACGCGCATCTGAACATTTTCGTGCAAAGGTGCCGTCGATGCGCACGAAAACCCGTCCGGAGCCGTTTCCAGCGCCGAACTGCCTGAAGCGTTTTCCAGACCCTAGAAACTCCCCAAAACCGTTTTTAACCGAGAAGCATCTAGAAATGTCCTAAAACGCGCATCTGAACATTTTCGTGCACAGGTGCCGTCGATGCGCACGAAAACCCGTCCGGAGCCGTTTCCTGCGCCGAACTGCCTGAAGCGTTTTCCAGACCCTAGAAACTCCCCAAAACCGTTTTTAACCGAGAAGCATCTCGAAATGTCCTAAAACGCGCATCTGAACATTTTCGTGCACAGGTGCCGTAGATGCGCACGAAAATCCGTCCGGAGCCGTTTCCAGCGCCGAACTGCCTGAAGCGTTTTCCAGACCCTAGAAACTCCCCAAAACCGTTTTTAACCGAGAAGCATCTCGAAATGTCCTAAAACGCGCATCTGAACATTTTCGTGCACAGGTGCCGTCGATGCGCACGAAAACCCGTCCGGAGCCGTTTCGAGCACCGAACTGCCTGAAGCGTTTTCCAGACCCTAGAAACTCCCCAAAACCGTTTTTAACCGAGAAGCATCTCGAAATGTCCTAAAACGCGCATCTGAACATTTTCGTGCACAGGTGCCGTAGATGCGCACGAAAACCCGTCCGGAGCCGTTTCCTGCGCCGAACTGCCTGAAGCGTTTTCCAGACCCTAGAAACTCCCCAAAACCGTTTTTAACCGAAAAGCATCTCGAAATGTCCTAAAACGCGCATCTGAACATTTTCGTGCACAGGTGCCGTAGATGCGCACGAAAATCCGTCCGGAGCCGTTTCGAGCGCCGAACTGCCTGAAGTGTTTTCCAGACCCTAGAAACTCCCCAAAACCGTTTTTAACCGAGAAGCATCTCGAAATGTCCTAAAACGCGCATCTGAACATTTTCGTGCACAGGTGCCGTAGATGCGCACGAAAATCCGTCCGGAGCCGTTTCGAGCACCGAACTGCCTGAAGTGTTTTCCAGACCCTAGAAACTCCCCAAAACCGTTTTTAACCGAAAAGCATCTCGAAATGTCCTAAAACGCGCATCTGAACATTTTCGTGCACAGGTGCCGTAGATGCGCACGAAAATCCGTCCGGAGCCGTTTCGAGCACCGAACTGCCTGAAGTGTTTTCCAGACCCTAGAAACTCCCCAAAACCGTTTTTAACCGAAAAGCATCTCGAAATGTCCTAAAACGCGCATCTGAACATTTTCGTGCACAGGTGCCGTCGATGCGCACGAAAACCCGTCCGGAGCCGTTTCCAGCGCCGAACTGCCTGAAGTGTTTTCCAGACCCTAGAAACTCCCCAAAACCGTTTTTAACCGAAAAGCATCTCGAAATGTCCTAAAACGCGCATCTGAACATTTTCGTGCACAGGTACAGTAGATGCGCACGAAAATCGATCCGTAGCCGTTTCCATCGCCGAACTGCCTGAAGTGTTTTCCAGACCCTAGAAACTCCCCAAAACCGTTTTTAACCGAAAAGCATCTCGAAATGTCCTAAAACGCGCATCTGAACATTTTCGTGCACAGGTGCCGTAGATGCGCACGAAAATCGATCCGGAGCCGTTTCCAGCGCCGAACTGCCTGAAGCGTTTTCCAGACCCTAGAAACTCCCCAAAACCGTTTTTAACCGAAAAGCATCTCGAAATGTCCTAAAACGCGCATCTGAACATTTTCGTGCACAGGTGCCGTAGATGCGCACGAAAATCGATCCGGAGCCGTTTCCAGCGCCGAACTGCCTGAAGCGTTTTCCAGACCCTAGAAACTCCCCAAAACCGTTTTTAACCGAGAAGCATCTCGAAATGTCCTAAAACGCGCATCTGAACATTTTCGTGCAAAGGTGCCGTCGATGCGCACGAAAACCCGTCCGGAGCCGTTTCCAGCGCCGAACTGCCTGAAGCGTTTTCCAGACCCTAGAAACTCCCCAAAACCGTTTTTAACCGAGAAGCATCTAGAAATGTCCTAAAACGCGCATCTGAACATTTTCGTGCACAGGTGCCGTCGATGCGCACGAAAACCCGTCCGGAGCCGTTTCCTGCGCCGAACTGCCTGAAGCGTTTTCCAGACCCTAGAAACTCCCCAAAACCGTTTTTAACCGAGAAGCATCTCGAAATGTCCTAAAACGCGCATCTGAACATTTTCGTGCACAGGTGCCGTAGATGCGCACGAAAATCCGTCCGGAGCCGTTTCCAGCGCCGAACTGCCTGAAGCGTTTTCCAGACCCTAGAAACTCCCCAAAACCGTTTTTAACCGAGAAGCATCTCGAAATGTCCTAAAACGCGCATCTGAACATTTTCGTGCACAGGTACAGTAGATGCGCACGAAAATCCGTCCGGAGCCGTTTCGAGCACCGAACTGCCTGAAGTGTTTTCCAGACCCTAGAAACTCCCCTAAACCGTTTTTAACCGAAAAGCATCTCGAAATGTCCTAAAACGCGCATCTGAACATTTTCGTGCACAGGTGCCGTAGATGCGCACGAAAATCGATCCGGAGCCGTTTCCAACGCCGAACTGCCTGAAGCGTTTTCCAGACCCTAGAAACTCCCCAAAACCGTTTTTAACCGAGAAGCATCTCGAAATGTCCTAAAACGCGCATCTGAACATTTTCGTGCAAAGGTGCCGTCGATGCGCACGAAAATCCGTCCGGAGCCGTTTCGAGCACCGAACTGCCTGAAGTGTTTTCCAGACGCTAGAAACTCCCCAAAACCGTTTTTAACCGAAAATCATCTCGAAATGTCCTAAAACGCGCATCTGAACATTTTCGTGCACAGGTGCCGTAGATGCGCACGAAAATCCGTCCGGAGCCGTTTCCAGCGCCGAACTGCCTGAAGTGTTTTCCAGACCCTAGAAACTCCCCAAAACCGTTTCTAACCGAAAAGCATCTCGAAATGTCCTAAAACGCGCATCTGAACATTTTCGTGCACAGGTGCCGTAGAAGCGCACGAAAATCCGTCCGGAGCCGTTTCGAGCACCGAACTGCCTGAAGTGTTTTCCAGACCCTAGAAACTGCCGAAAACCGTTTTTAACCGAAAAGCATCTCGAAATGTCCTAAAACGCGCATCTGAACATTTTCGTGCACAGGTGCCGTAGATGCGCACGAAAATCCGTCCGGAGCCGTTTCCAGCGCCGAACTGCCTGAAGTGTTTTCCAGACCCTAGAAACTCCCCAAAACCGTTTCTAACCGAAAAGCATCTCGAAATGTCCTAAAACGCGCATCTGAACATTTTCGTGCACAGGTGCCGTAGAAGCGCACGAAAATCCGTCCGGAGCCGTTTCGAGCACCGAACTGCCTGAAGTGTTTTCCAGACCCTAGAAACTCCCCAAAACCGTTTTTAACCGAAAAGCATCTCGAAATGTCCTAAAACGCGCATCTGAACATTTTCGTGCACAGGTGCCGTAGATGCGCACGAAAATCCGTCCGGAGCCGTTTCCAACGCCGAACTGCCTGAAGTGTTTTCCAGACCCTAGAAACTCCCCAAAACCGTTTTTAACCGAAAAGCATCTCGAAATGTCCTAAAACGCGCATCTGAACATTTTCGTGCACAGGTGCCGTAGATGCGCACGAAAATCCGTCCGGAGCCGTTTCGAGCACCGAACTGCCTGAAGTGTTTTCCAGACCCTAGAAACTCCCCAAAACCGTTTTTAACCGAAAAGCATCTCGAAATGTCCTAAAACGCGCATCTGAACATTTTCGTGCACAGGTGCCGTAGATGCGCACGAAAATCCGTCCGGAGCCGTTTCGAGAGCCGAACTGCCTGAAGTGTTTTCCAGACCCTAGAAACTCCCCAAAACCGTTTTTAACCGAAAAGCATCTCGAAATGTCCTAAAACGCGCATCTGAACATTTTCGTGCACAGGTGCCGTAGATGCGCACGAAAATCCGTCCGGAGCCGTTTCGAGAGCCGAACTGCCTGAAGTGTTTTCCAGACCCTAGAAACTCCCCAAAACCGTTTTTAACCGAAAAGCATATCGAAATGTCCTAAAACGCGCATCTGAACATTTTCGTGCACAGGTGCCGTAGATGCGCACGAAAATCCGTCCGGAGCCGTTTCCAGCGCCGAACTGCCTGAAGTGTTTTTCAGACCCTAGAAACTCCCCAAAACCGTTTTTAACCGAAAAGCATCTCGAAATGTCCTAAAACGCGCATCTGAACATTTTCGTGCACAGGTGCCGTAGATGCGCACGAAAATATGCCCGGAGCCGTTTCGAGCACCGAACTGCCTGAAGTGTTTTCCATACCCTAGAAACTCCCCAAAACCGTTTTTAACCGAAAAGCATCTCGAAATGTCCTAAAACGCGCATCTGAACATTTTCGTGCACAGGTGCCGTAGATGCGCACGAAAATCCGTCCGGAGCCGTTTCGAGCACCGAACTGCCTGAAGTGTTTTCCAGACCCTAGAAACTCCCCAAAACCGTTTTTAACCGAGAAGCATCTCGAAATGTCCTAAAACGCGCATCTGAACATTTTCGTGCACAGGTGCCGTCGATGCGCACGAAAACCCGTCTGCAGCCGTTTCGAGCACCGAACTGCCTGAAGCGTTTTCCAGACCCTAAAAACTCCCCAAAACCGTTTTTAACCGAGAAGCATCTCGAAATGTCCTAAAACGCGCATCTGAACATTTTCGTGCACAGGTGCCGTAGATGCGCACGAAAACCCGTCCGGAGCCGTTTCCTGCGCCGAACTGCCTGAAGCGTTTTCCAGACCCTAGAAACTCCCCAAAACCGTTTTTAACCGAAAAGCATCTCGAAATGTCCTAAAACGCGCATCTGAACATTTTCGTGCACAGGTGCCGTAGATGCGCACGAAAATCCGTCCGGAGCCGTTTCGAGCGCCGAACTGCCTGAAGTGTTTTCCAGACCCTAGAAACTCCCCAAAACCGTTTTTAACCGAGAAGCATCTCGAAATGTCCTAAAACGCGCATCTGAACATTTTCGTGCACAGGTGCCGTAGATGCGCACGAAAATCCGTCCGGAGCCGTTTCGAGCACCGAACTGCCTGAAGTGTTTTCCAGACCCTAGAAACTCCCCAAAACCGTTTTTAACCGAAAAGCATCTCGAAATGTCCTAAAACGCGCATCTGAACATTTTCGTGCACAGGTGCCGTAGATGCGCACGAAAATCCGTCCGGAGCCGTTTCGAGCACCGAACTGCCTGAAGTGTTTTCCAGACCCTAGAAACTCCCCAAAACCGTTTTTAACCGAAAAGCATCTCGAAATGTCCTAAAACGCGCATCTGAACATTTTCGTGCACAGGTGCCGTCGATGCGCACGAAAACCCGTCCGGAGCCGTTTCCAGCGCCGAACTGCCTGAAGTGTTTTCCAGACCCTAGAAACTCCCCAAAACCGTTTTTAACCGAAAAGCATCTCGAAATGTCCTAAAACGCGCATCTGAACATTTTCGTGCACAGGTACAGTAGATGCGCACGAAAATCGATCCGTAGCCGTTTCCAGCGCCGAACTGCCTGAAGTGTTTTCCAGACCCTAGAAACTCCCCAAAACCGTTTTTAACCGAAAAGCATCTCGAAATGTCCTAAAACGCGCATCTGAACATTTTCGTGCACAGGTGCCGTAGATGCGCACGAAAATCGATCCGGAGCCGTTTCCAGCGCCGAACTGCCTGAAGCGTTTTCCAGACCCTAGAAACTCCCCAAAACCGTTTTTAACCGAAAAGCATCTCTAAATGTCCTAAAACGCGCATCTGAATATTTTCGTGCACAGGTGCCGTAGATGCGCACGAAAATCGATCCGGAGCCGTTTCCAGCGCCGAACTGCCTGAAGCGTTTTCCAGACCCTAGAAACTCCCCAAAACCGTTTTTAACCGAGAAGCATCTCGAAATGTCCTAAAACGCGCATCTGAACATTTTCGTGCAAAGGTGCCGTCGATGCGCACGAAAACCCGTCCGGAGCCGTTTCCAGCGCCGAACTGCCTGAAGCGTTTTCCAGACCCTAGAAACTCCCCAAAACCGTTTTTAACCGAGAAGCATCTAGAAATGTCCTAAAACGCGCATCTGAACATTTTCGTGCACAGGTGCCGACGATGCGCACGAAAACCCGTCCGGAGCCGTTTCCTGCGCCGAACTGCCTGAAGCGTTTTCCAGACCCTAGAAACTCCCCAAAACCGTTTTTAACCGAGAAGCATCTCGAAATGTCCTAAAACGCGCATCTGAACATTTTCGTGCACAGGTGCCGTAGATGCGCACGAAAATCCGTCCGGAGCCGTTTCCAGCGCCGAACTGCCTGAAGCGTTTTCCAGACCCTAGAAACTCCCCAAAACCGTTTTTAACCGAGAAGCATCTCGAAATGTCCTAAAACGCGCATCTGAACATTTTCGTGCACAGGTACAGTAGATGCGCACGAAAATCCGTCCGGAGCCGTTTCGAGCACCGAACTGCCTGAAGTGTTTTCCAGACCCTAGAAACTCCCCTAAACCGTTTTTAACCGAAAAGCATCTCGAAATGTCCTAAAACGCGCATCTGAACATTTTCGTGCACAGGTACAGTAGATGCGCACGAAAATCGATCCGTAGCCGTTTCCAGCGCCGAACTGCCTGAAGCGTTTTCCAGACCCTAGAAACTCCCCAAAACCGTTTTTAACCGAAAAGCATCTCGAAATGTCCTAAAACGCGCATCTGAACATTTTCATGCACAGGTACAGTAGATGCGCACGAAAATCGATCCGGAGCCGTTTCCAGCGCCGAACTGCCTGAAGCGTTTTCCAGACCCTAGAAACTCCCCAAAACTGTTTTTAACCGAAAAGCATCTCGAAATGTCCTAAAACGCGCATCTGAACATTTTCGTGCACAGGTGCCGTAGATGCGCACGAAAATCGATCCGGAGCCGTTTCCAACGCCGAACTGCCTGAAGCGTTTTCCAGACCCTAGAAACTCCCCAAAACCGTTTTTAACCGAGAAGCATCTCGAAATGTCCTAAAACGAGCATCTGAACATTTTCGTGCAAAGGTGCCGTCGATGCGCACGAAAATCCGTCCGGAGCCGTTTCGAGCACCGAACTGCCTGAAGTGTTTTCCAGACGCTAGAAACTCCCCAAAACCGTTTTTAACCGAAAAGCATCTCGAAATGTCCTAAAACGCGCATCTGAACATTTTCGTGCACAGGTGCCGTAGATGCGCACGAAAATCCGTCCGGAGCCGTTTCGAGCGCCGAACTGCCTGAAGTGTTTTCCAGACCCTAGAAACTTCCGAAAACCGTTTTTAACCGAAAAGCATCTCGAAATGTCCTAAAACGCGCATCTGAACATTTTCGTGCACAGGTGCCGTAGATGCGCACGAAAATCCGTCCGGAGCCGTTTCCAGCGCCGAACTGCCTGAAGTGTTTTCCAGACCCTAGAAACTCCCCAAAACCGTTTCTAACCGAAAAGCATCTCGAAATGTCCTAAAACGCGCATCTGAACATTTTCGTGCACAGGTGCCGTAGAAGCGCACGAAAATCCGTCCGGAGCCGTTTCGAGCACCGAACTGCCTGAAGTGTTTTCCAGACCCTAGAAACTCCCCAAAACCGTTTTTAACCGAAAAGCATCTCGAAATGTCCTAAAACGCGCATCTAAACATTTTCGTGCACAGGTGCCATAGATGCGCACGAAAATCCGTCCGGAGCCGTTTCCAACGCCGAACTGCCTGAAGTGTTTTCCAGACCCTAGAAACTCCCCAAAACCGTTTTTAACCGAAAAGCATCTCGAAATGTCCTAAAACGCGCATCTGAACATTTTCGTGCACAGGTGCCGTAGATGCGCACGAAAATCCGTCCGGAGCCGTTTCGAGCACCGAACTGCCTGAAGTGTTTTCCAGACCCTAGAAACTCCCCAAAACCGTTTTTAACCGAGAAGCATCTCGAAATGTCCTAAAACGCGCATCTGAACATTTTCGTGCACAGGTGCCGTCGATGCGCACGAAAACCCGTCCGGAGCCGTTTCGAGCACCGAACTGCCTGAAGCGTTTTCCAGACCCTAGAAACTCCCCAAAACCGTTTTTAACCGAGAAGCATCTCGAAATGTCCTAAAACGCGCATCTGAACATTTTCGTGCACAGGTGCCGTCGATGCGCACGAAAACCCGTCCGGAGCCGTTTCGAGCACCGAACTGCCTGAAGCGTTTTCCAGACCCTAGAAACTCCCCAAAACCGTTTTTAACCGAGAAGCATCTCGAAATGTCCTAAAACGCGCATCTGAACATTTTCGTGCACAGGTGCCGTAGATGCGCACGAAAATCCGTCCGGAGCCGTTTCCAGCGCCGAACTGCCTGAAGTGTTTTCCAGACCCTAGAAACTCCCCAAAACCGTTTTTAACCGAAAAGCATCTCGAAATGTCCCAAAACGCGCATCTGAACATTTTCGTGCACAGGTGCCGTAGATGCGCACGAAAATCCGTCCGGAGCCGTTTCGAGAGCCGAACTGCCTGAAGTGTTTTCCAGACCCTAGAAACTCCCCAAAACCGTTTTTAACCGAAAAGCATATCGAAATGTCCTAAAACGCGCATCTGAACATTTTCGTGCACAGGTGCCGTAGATGCGCACGAAAATCCGTCCGGAGCCGTTTCCAGCGCCGAACTGCCTGAAGTGTTTTTCAGACCCTAGAAACTCCCCAAAACCGTTTTTAACCGAAAAGCATCTCGAAATGTCCTAAAACGCGCATCTGAACATTTTCGTGCACAGGTGCCGTAGATGCGCACGAAAATATGCCCGGAGCCGTTTCGAGCACCGAACTGCCTGAAGTGTTTTCCATACCCTAGAAACTCCCCAAAACCGTTTTTAACCGAAAAGCATCTCGAAATGTCCTAAAACGCGCATCTGAACATTTTCGTGCACAGGTGCCGTAGATGCGCACGAAAATCCGTCCGGAGCCGTTTCGAGCACCGAACTGCCTGAAGTGTTTTCCAGACCCTAGAAACTCCCCAAAACCGTTTTTAACCGAGAAGCATCTCGAAATGTCCTAAAACGCGCATCTGAACATTTTCGTGCACAGGTGCCGTCGATGCGCACGAAAACCCGTCCGGAGCCGTTTCGAGCACCGAACTGCCTGAAGCGTTTTCCAGACCCTAGAAACTCCCCAAAACCGTTTTTAACCGAGAAGCATCTCGAAATGTCCTAAAACGCGCATCTGAATATTTTCGTGCACAGGTGCCGTAGATGCGCACGAAAACCCGTCCGGAGCCGTTTCCTGCGCCGAACTGCCTGAAGCGTTTTCCAGACCCTAGAAACTCCCCAAAACCGTTTTTAACCGAAAAGCATCTCGAAATGTCCTAAAACGCGCATCTGAACATTTTCGTGCACAGGTGCCGTAGATGCGCACGAAAATCCGTCCGGAGCCGTTTCGAGCGCCGAACTGCCTGAAGTGTTTTCCAGACCCTAGAAACTCCCCAAAACCGTTTTTAACCGAGAAGCATCTCGAAATGTCCTAAAACGCGCATCTGAACATTTTCGTGCACAGGTGCCGTAGATGCGCACGAAAATCCGTCCGGAGCCGTTTCGAGCACCGAACTGCCTGAAGTGTTTTCCAGACCCTAGAAACTCCCCAAAACCGTTTTTAACCGAAAAGCATCTCGAAATGTCCTAAAACGCGCATCTGAACATTTTCGTGCACAGGTGCCGTAGATGCGCACGAAAATCCGTCCGGAGCCGTTTCGAGCACCGAACTGCCTGAAGTGTTTTCCAGACCCTAGAAACTCCCCAAAACCGTTTTTAACCGAAAAGCATCTCGAAATGTCCTAAAACGCGCATCTGAACATTTTCGTGCACAGGTGCCGTCGATGCGCACGAAAACCCGTCCGGAGCCGTTTCCAGCGCCGAACTGCCTGAAGTGTTTTCCAGACCCTAGAAACTCCCCAAAACCGTTTTTAACCGAAAAGCATCTCGAAATGTCCTAAAACGCGCATCTGAACATTTTCGTGCACAGGTACAGTAGATGCGCACGAAAATCGATCCGTAGCCGTTTCCAGCGCCGAACTGCCTGAAGTGTTTTCCAGACCCTAGAAACTCCCCAAAACCGTTTTTAACCGAAAAGCATCTCGAAATGTCCTAAAACGCGCATCTGAACATTTTCGTGCACAGGTGCCGTAGATGCGCACGAAAATCGATCCGGAGCCGTTTCCAGCGCCGAACTGCCTGAAGCGTTTTCCAGACCCTAGAAACTCCCCAAAACCGTTTTTAACCGAGAAGCATCTCGAAATGTCCTAAAACGAGCATCTGAACATTTTCGTGCAAAGGTGCCGTCGATGCGCACGAAAATCCGTCCGGAGCCGTTTCGAGCACCGAACTGCCTGAAGTGTTTTCCAGACGCTAGAAACTCCCCAAAACCGTTTTTAACCGAAAAGCATCTCGAAATGTCCTAAAACGCGCATCTGAACATTTTCGTGCACAGGTGCCGTAGATGCGCACGAAAATCCGTCCGGAGCCGTTTCGAGCGCCGAACTGCCTGAAGTGTTTTCCAGACCCTAGAAACTTCCGAAAACCGTTTTTAACCGAAAAGCATCTCGAAATGTCCTAAAACGCGCATCTGAACATTTTCGTGCACAGGTGCCGTAGATGCGCACGAAAATCCGTCCGGAGCCGTTTCCAGCGCCGAACTGCCTGAAGTGTTTTCCAGACCCTAGAAACTCCCCAAAACCGTTTCTAACCGAAAAGCATCTCGAAATGTCCTAAAACGCGCATCTGAACATTTTCGTGCACAGGTGCCGTAGAAGCGCACGAAAATCCGTCCGGAGCCGTTTCGAGCACCGAACTGCCTGAAGTGTTTTCCAGACCCTAGAAACTCCCCAAAACCGTTTTTAACCGAAAAGCATCTCGAAATGTCCTAAAACGCGCATCTAAACATTTTCGTGCACAGGTGCCATAGATGCGCACGAAAATCCGTCCGGAGCCGTTTCCAACGCCGAACTGCCTGAAGTGTTTTCCAGACCCTAGAAACTCCCCAAAACCGTTTTTAACCGAAAAGCATCTCGAAATGTCCTAAAACGCGCATCTGAACATTTTCGTGCACAGGTGCCGTAGATGCGCACGAAAATCCGTCCGGAGCCGTTTCGAGCACCGAACTGCCTGAAGTGTTTTCCAGACCCTAGAAACTCCCCAAAACCGTTTTTAACCGAGAAGCATCTCGAAATGTCCTAAAACGCGCATCTGAACATTTTCGTGCACAGGTGCCGTCGATGCGCACGAAAACCCGTCCGGAGCCGTTTCGAGCACCGAACTGCCTGAAGCGTTTTCCAGACCCTAGAAACTCCCCAAAACCGTTTTTAACCGAGAAGCATCTCGAAATGTCCTAAAACGCGCATCTGAACATTTTCGTGCACAGGTGCCGTCGATGCGCACGAAAACCCGTCCGGAGCCGTTTCGAGCACCGAACTGCCTGAAGCGTTTTCCAGACCCTAGAAACTCCCCAAAACCGTTTTTAACCGAGAAGCATCTCGAAATGTCCTAAAACGCGCATCTGAACATTTTCGTGCACAGGTGCCGTAGATGCGCACGAAAATCCGTCCGGAGCCGTTTCCAGCGCCGAACTGCCTGAAGTGTTTTCCAGACCCTAGAAACTCCCCAAAACCGTTTTTAACCGAAAAGCATCTCGAAATGTCCCAAAACGCGCATCTGAACATTTTCGTGCACAGGTGCCGTAGATGCGCACGAAAATCCGTCCGGAGCCGTTTCGAGAGCCGAACTGCCTGAAGTGTTTTCCAGACCCTAGAAACTCCCCAAAACCGTTTTTAACCGAAAAGCATATCGAAATGTCCTAAAACGCGCATCTGAACATTTTCGTGCACAGGTGCCGTAGATGCGCACGAAAATCCGTCCGGAGCCGTTTCCAGCGCCGAACTGCCTGAAGTGTTTTTCAGACCCTAGAAACTCCCCAAAACCGTTTTTAACCGAAAAGCATCTCGAAATGTCCTAAAACGCGCATCTGAACATTTTCGTGCACAGGTGCCGTAGATGCGCACGAAAATATGCCCGGAGCCGTTTCGAGCACCGAACTGCCTGAAGTGTTTTCCATACCCTAGAAACTCCCCAAAACCGTTTTTAACCGAAAAGCATCTCGAAATGTCCTAAAACGCGCATCTGAACATTTTCGTGCACAGGTGCCGTAGATGCGCACGAAAATCCGTCCGGAGCCGTTTCGAGCACCGAACTGCCTGAAGTGTTTTCCAGACCCTAGAAACTCCCCAAAACCGTTTTTAACCGAGAAGCATCTCGAAATGTCCTAAAACGCGCATCTGAACATTTTCGTGCACAGGTGCCGTCGATGCGCACGAAAACCCGTCCGGAGCCGTTTCGAGCACCGAACTGCCTGAAGCGTTTTCCAGACCCTAGAAACTCCCCAAAACCGTTTTTAACCGAGAAGCATCTCGAAATGTCCTAAAACGCGCATCTGAATATTTTCGTGCACAGGTGCCGTAGATGCGCACGAAAACCCGTCCGGAGCCGTTTCCTGCGCCGAACTGCCTGAAGCGTTTTCCAGACCCTAGAAACTCCCCAAAACCGTTTTTAACCGAAAAGCATCTCGAAATGTCCTAAAACGCGCATCTGAACATTTTCGTGCACAGGTGCCGTAGATGCGCACGAAAATCCGTCCGGAGCCGTTTCGAGCGCCGAACTGCCTGAAGTGTTTTCCAGACCCTAGAAACTCCCCAAAACCGTTTTTAACCGAGAAGCATCTCGAAATGTCCTAAAACGCGCATCTGAACATTTTCGTGCACAGGTGCCGTAGATGCGCACGAAAATCCGTCCGGAGCCGTTTCGAGCACCGAACTGCCTGAAGTGTTTTCCAGACCCTAGAAACTCCCCAAAACCGTTTTTAACCGAAAAGCATCTCGAAATGTCCTAAAACGCGCATCTGAACATTTTCGTGCACAGGTGCCGTAGATGCGCACGAAAATCCGTCCGGAGCCGTTTCGAGCACCGAACTGCCTGAAGTGTTTTCCAGACCCTAGAAACTCCCCAAAACCGTTTTTAACCGAAAAGCATCTCGAAATGTCCTAAAACGCGCATCTGAACATTTTCGTGCACAGGTGCCGTCGATGCGCACGAAAACCCGTCCGGAGCCGTTTCCAGCGCCGAACTGCCTGAAGTGTTTTCCAGACCCTAGAAACTCCCCAAAACCGTTTTTAACCGAAAAGCATCTCGAAATGTCCTAAAACGCGCATCTGAACATTTTCGTGCACAGGTACAGTAGATGCGCACGAAAATCGATCCGTAGCCGTTTCCAGCGCCGAACTGCCTGAAGTGTTTTCCAGACCCTAGAAACTCCCCAAAACCGTTTTTAACCGAAAAGCATCTCGAAATGTCCTAAAACGCGCATCTGAACATTTTCGTGCACAGGTGCCGTAGATGCGCACGAAAATCGATCCGGAGCCGTTTCCAGCGCCGAACTGCCTGAAGCGTTTTCCAGACCCTAGAAACTCCCCAAAACCGTTTTTAACCGAAAAGCATCTCGAAATGTCCTAAAACGCGCATCTGAACATTTTCGTGCACAGGTGCCGTAGATGCGCACGAAAATCGATCCGGAGCCGTTTCCAGCGCCGAACTGCCTGAAGCGTTTTCCAGACCCTAGAAACTCCCCAAAACCGTTTTTAACCGAGAAGCATCTCGAAATGTCCTAAAACGCGCATCTGAACATTTTCGTGCAAAGGTGCCGTCGATGCGCACGAAAACCCGTCCGGAGCCGTTTCCAGCGCCGAACTGCCTGAAGCGTTTTCCAGACCCTAGAAACTCCCCAAAACCGTTTTTAACCGAGAAGCATCTAGAAATGTCCTAAAACGCGCATCTGAACATTTTCGTGCACAGGTGCCGTCGATGCGCACGAAAACCCGTCCGGAGCCGTTTCCTGCGCCGAACTGCCTGAAGCGTTTTCCAGACCCTAGAAACTCCCCAAAACCGTTTTTAACCGAGAAGCATCTCGAAATGTCCTAAAACGCGCATCTGAACATTTTCGTGCACAGGTACAGTAGATGCGCACGAAAATCCGTCCGGAGCCGTTTCGAGCACCGAACTGCCTGAAGTGTTTTCCAGACCCTAGAAACTCCCCTAAACCGTTTTTAACCGAAAAGCATCTCGAAATGTCCTAAAACGCGCATCTGAACATTTTCGTGCACAGGTACAGTAGATGCGCACGAAAATCGATCCGTAGCCGTTTCCAGCGCCGAACTGCCTGAAGCGTTTTCCAGACCCTAGAAACTCCCCAAAACCGTTTTTAACCGAAAAGCATCTCGAAATGTCCTAAAACGCGCATCTGAACATTTTCATGCACAGGTACAGTAGATGCGCACGAAAATCGATCCGGAGCCGTTTCCAGCGCCGAACTGCCTGAAGCGTTTTCCAGACCCTAGAAACTCCCCAAAACTGTTTTTAACCGAAAAGCATCTCGAAATGTCCTAAAACGCGCATCTGAACATTTTCGTGCACAGGTGCCGTAGATGCGCACGAAAATCGATCCGGAGCCGTTTCCAACGCCGAACTGCCTGAAGCGTTTTCCAGACCCTAGAAACTCCCCAAAACCGTTTTTAACCGAGAAGCATCTCGAAATGTCCTAAAACGCGCATCTGAACATTTTCGTGCAAAGGTGCCGTCGATGCGCACGAAAATCCGTCCGGAGCCGTTTCGAGCACCGAACTGCCTGAAGTGTTTTCCAGACGCTAGAAACTCCCCAAAACCGTTTTTAACCGAAAAGCATCTCGAAATGTCCTAAAACGCGCATCTGAACATTTTCGTGCACAGGTGCCGTAGATGCGCACGAAAATCCGTCCGGAGCCGTTTCGAGCGCCGAACTGCCTGAAGTGTTTTCCAGACCCCAGAAACTTCCGAAAACCGTTTTTAACCGAAAAGCATCTCGAAATGTCCTAAAACGCGCATCTGAACATTTTCGTGCACAGGTGCCGTAGATGCGCACGAAAATCCGTCCGGAGCCGTTTCCAGCGCCGAACTGCCTGAAGTGTTTTCCAGACCCTAGAAACTCCCCAAAACCGTTTCTAACCGAAAAGCATCTCGAAATGTCCTAAAACGCGCATCTGAACATTTTCGTGCACAGGTGCCGTATATGCGCACGAAAATCCGTCCGGAGCCGTTTCCAGCGCCGAACTGCCTGAAGCGTTTTCCAGACCCTAGAAACTCCCCAAAACCGTTTTTAACCGAGAAGCATCTCGAAATGTCCTAAAACGCGCATCTGAACATTTTCGTGCACAGGTACAGTAGATGCGCACGAAAATCCGTCCGGAGCCGTTTCGAGCACCGAACTGCCTGAAGTGTTTTCCAGACCCTAGAAACTCCCCTAAACCGTTTTTAACCGAAAAGCATCTCGAAATGTCCTAAAACGCGCATCTGAACATTTTCGTGCACAGGTACAGTAGATGCGCACGAAAATCGATCCGTAGCCGTTTCCAGCGCCGAACTGCCTGAAGCGTTTTCCAGACCCTAGAAACTCCCCAAAACCGTTTTTAACCGAAAAGCATCTCGAAATGTCCTAAAACGCGCATCTGAACATTTTCATGCACAGGTACAGTAGATGCGCACGAAAATCGATCCGGAGCCGTTTCCAGCGCCGAACTGCCTGAAGCGTTTTCCAGACCCTAGAAACTCCCCAAAACTGTTTTTAACCGAAAAGCATCTCGAAATGTCCTAAAACGCGCATCTGAACATTTTCGTGCACAGGTGCCGTAGATGCGCACGAAAATCGATCCGGAGCCGTTTCCAACGCCGAACTGCCTGAAGCGTTTTTCAGACCCTAGAAACTCCCCAAAACCGTTTTTAACCGAAAAGCATCTCGAAATGTCCTAAAACGCGCATCTGAACATTTTCGTGCACAGGTGCCGTAGATGCGCACGAAAATCCGTCCGGAGCCGTTTCGAGCGCCGAACTGCCTGAAGTGTTTTCCAGACCCTAGAAACTTCCGAAAACCGTTTTTAACCGAAAAGCATCTCGAAATGTCCTAAAACGCGCATCTGAACATTTTCGTGCACAGGTGCCGTAGATGCGCACGAAAATCCGTCCGGAGCCGTTTCCAGCGCCGAACTGCCTGAAGTGTTTTCCAGACCCTAGAAACTCCCCAAAACCGTTTCTAACCGAAAAGCATCTCGAAATGTCCTAAAACGCGCATCTGAACATTTTCGTGCACAGGTGCCGTAGAAGCGCACGAAAATCCGTCCGGAGCCGTTTCGAGCACCGAACTGCCTGAAGTGTTTTCCAGACCCTAGAAACTCCCCAAAACCGTTTTTAACCGAAAAGCATCTCGAAATGTCCTAAAACGCGCATCTGAACATTTTCGTGCACAGGTGCCGTAGATGCGCACGAAAATCCGTCCGGAGCCGTTTCCAACGCCGAACTGCCTGAAGTGTTTTCCAGACCCTAGAAACTCCCCAAAACCGTTTTTAACCGAAAAGCATCTCGAAATGTCCTAAAACGCGCATCTGAACATTTTCGTGCACAGGTGCCGTAGATGCGCACGAAAATCCGTCCGGAGCCGTTTCGAGCACCGAACTGCCTGAAGTGTTTTCCAGACCCTAGAAACTCCCCAAAACCGTTTTTAACCGAGAAGCATCTCGAAATGTCCTAAAACGCGCATCTGAACATTTTCGTGCACAGGTGCCGTCGATGCGCACGAAAACCCGTCCGGAGCCGTTTCGAGCACCGAACTGCCTGAAGCGTTTTCCAGACCCTAGAAACTCCCCAAAACCGTTTTTAACCGAGAAGCATCTCGAAATGTCCTAAAACGCGCATCTGAACATTTTCGTGCACAGGTGCCGTAGATGCGCACGAAAACCCGTCCGGAGCCGTTTCCTGCGCCGAACTGCCTGAAGCGTTTTCCAGACCCTAGAAACTCCCCAAAACTGTTTTTAACCGAAAAGCATCTCGAAATGTCCTAAAACGCGCATCTGAACATTTTCGTGCACAGGTGCCGTAGATGCGCACGAAAATCGATCCGGAGCCGTTTCCAACGCCGAACTGCCTGAAGCGTTTTCCAGACCCTAGAAACTCCCCAAAACCGTTTTTCACCGAGAAGCATCTCGAAATGTCCTAAAACGCGCATCTGAACATTTTCGTGCAAAGGTGCCGTCGATGCGCACGAAAATCCGTCCGGAGCCGTTTCGAGCCCCGAACTGCCTGAAGTGTTTTCCAGACGCTAGAAACTCCCCAAAACCGTTTTTAACCGAAAAGCATCTCGAAATGTCCTAAAACGCGCATCTGAACATTTTCGTGCACAGGTGCCGTAGATGCGCACGAAAATCCGTCCGGAGCCGTTTCGAGCGCCGAACTGCCTGAAGTGTTTTCCAGACCCTAGAAACTGCCGAAAACCGTTTTTAACCGAAAAGCATCTCGAAATGTCCTAAAACGCGCATCTGAACATTTTCGTGCACAGGTGCCGTAGATGCGCACGAAAATCCGTCCGGAGCCGTTTCCAGCGCCGAACTGCCTGAAGTGTTTTCCAGACCCTAGAAACTCCCCAAAACCGTTTCTAACCGAAAAGCATCTCGAAATGTCCTAAAACGCGCATCTGAACATTTTCGTGCACAGGTGCCATAGAAGCGCACGAAAATCCGTCCGGAGCCGTTTCGAGCACCGAACTGCCTGAAGTGTTTTCCAGACCCTAGAAACTCCCCAAAACCGTTTTTAACCGAAAAGCATCTCGAAATGTCCTAAAACGCGCATCTGAACATTTTCGTGCACAGGTGCCGTAGATGCGCACGAAAATCCGTCCGGAGCCGTTTCCAGCGCCGAACTGCCTGAAGTGTTTTCCAGACCCTAGAAACTCCCCAAAACCGTTTCTAACCGAAAAGCATCTCGAAATGTCCTAAAACGCGCATCTGAACATTTTCGTGCACAGGTGCCGTAGATGCGCACGAAAATCCGTCCGGAGCCGTTTCCAGCGCCGAACTGCCTGAAGTGTTTTCCAGACCCTAGAAACTCCCCAAAACCGTTTCTAACCGAAAAGCATCTCGAAATGTCCTAAAACGCGCATCTGAACATTTTCGTGCACAGGTGCCGTAGAAGCGCACGAAAATCCGTCCGGAGCCGTTTCGAGCACCGAACTGCCTGAAGTGTTTTCCAGACCCTAGAAACTCCCCAAAACCGTTTTTAACCGAAAAGCATCTCGAAATGTCCTAAAACGCGCATCTGAACATTTTCGTGCACAGGTGCCGTAGATGCGCACGAAAATCCGTCCGGAGCCGTTTCCAACGCCGAACTGCCTGAAGTGTTTTCCAGACCCTAGAAACTCCCCAAAACCGTTTTTAACCGAAAAGCATCTCGAAATGTCCTAAAACGCGCATCTGAACATTTTCGTGCACAGGTGCCGTAGATGCGCACGAAAATCCGTCCGGAGCCGTTTCGAGCACCGAACTGCCTGAAGTGTTTTCCAGACCCTAGAAAATCCCCAAAACCGTTTTTAACCGAGAAGCATCTCGAAATGTCCTAAAACGCGCATCTGAACATTTTCGTGCACAGGTGCCGTCGATGCGCACGAAAACCCGTCCGGAGCCGTTTCGAGCACCGAACTGCCTGAAGCGTTTTCCAGACCCTAGAAACTCCCCAAAACCGTTTTTAACCGAGAAGCATCTCGAAATGTCCTAAAACGCGCATCTGAACATTTTCGTGCACAGGTGCCGTAGATGCGCACGAAAACCCGTCCGGAGCCGTTTCCTGCGCCGAACTGCCTGAAGCGTTTTCCAGACCCTAGAAACTCCCCAAAACTGTTTTTAACCGAAAAGTATCTCGAAATGTCCTAAAACGCGCATCTGAACATTTTCGTGCACAGGTGCCGTAGATGCGCACGAAAATCCGTCCGGAGCCGTTTCGAGCACCGAACTGCCTGAAGTGTTTTCCAGACCCTAGAAACTCCCCAAAACCGTTTTTAACCGAGAAGCATCTCGAAATGTCCTAAAACGCGCATCTGAACATTTTCGTGCACAGGTGCCGTCGATGCGCACGAAAACCCGTCCGGAGCCGTTTCGAGCACCGAACTGCCTGAAGCGTTTTCCAGACCCTAGAAACTCCCCAAAACCGTTTTTAACCGAGAAGCATCTCGAAATGTCCTAAAACGCGCATCTGAACATTTTCGTGCACAGGTGCCGTAGATGCGCACGAAAACCCGTCCGGAGCCGTTTCCTGCGCCGAACTGCCTGAAGCGTTTTCCAGACGCTAGAAACTCCCCAAAACCGTTTTTAACCGAAAAGCATCTCGAAATGTCCTAAAACGCGCATCTGAACATTTTCGTGCACAGGTGCCGTAGATGCGCACGAAAATCCGTCCGGAGCCGTTTCGAGCGCCGAACTGCCTGAAGTGTTTTCCAGACCCTAGAAACTGCCGAAAACCGTTTTTAACCGAAAAGCATCTCGAAATGTCCTAAAACGCGCATCTGAACATTTTCGTGCACAGGTGCCGTAGATGCGCACGAAAATCCGTCCGGAGCCGTTTCCAGCGCCGAACTGCCTGAAGTGTTTTCCAGACCCTAGAAACTCCCCAAAACCGTTTCTAACCGAAAAGCATCTCGAAATGTCCTAAAACGCGCATCTGAACATTTTCGTGCACAGGTGCCGTAGAAGCGCACGAAAATCCGTCCGGAGCCGTTTCGAGCACCGAACTGCCTGAAGTGTTTTCCAGACCCTAGAAACTCCCCAAAACCGTTTTTAACCGAAAAGCATCTCGAAATGTCCTAAAACGCGCATCTGAACATTTTCGTGCACAGGTGCCGTAGATGCGCACGAAAATCCGTCCGGAGCCGTTTCCAACGCCGAACTGCCTGAAGTGTTTTCCAGACCCTAGAAACTCCCCAAAACCGTTTTTAACCGAAAAGCATCTCGAAATGTCCTAAAACGCGCATCTGAACATTTTCGTGCACAGGTGCCGTAGATGCGCACGAAAATCCGTCCGGAGCCGTTTCGAGCACCGAACTGCCTGAAGTGTTTTCCAGACCCTAGAAACTCCCCAAAACCGTTTTTAACCGAGAAGCATCTCGAAATGTCCTAAAACGCGCATCTGAACATTTTCGTGCACAGGTGCCGTCGATGCGCACGAAAACCCGTCCGGAGCCGTTTCGAGCACCGAACTGCCTGAAGCGTTTTCCAGACCCTAGAAACTCCCCAAAACCGTTTTTAACCGAGAAGCATCTCGAAATGTCCTAAAACGCGCCTCTGAACATTTTCGTGCACAGGTGCCGTAGATGCGCACGAAAACCCGTCCGGAGCCGTTTCCTGCGCCGAACTGCCTGAAGCGTTTTCCAAACCCTAGAAACTCCCCAAAACCGTTTTTAACCGAAAAGCATCTCGAAATGTCCTAAAACGCGCATCTGAACATTTTCGTGCACAGGTGCCGTAGATGCGCACGAAAATCCGTCCGGAGCCGTTTCGAGCGCCGAACTGCCTGAAGTGTTTTCCAGACCCTAGAAACTCCCCAAAACCGTTTTTAACCGAGAAGCATCTCGAAATGTCCTAAAACGCGCATCTGAACATTTTCGTGCACAGGTGCCGTAGATGCGCACGAAAATCCGTCCGGAGCCGTTTCCAGCGCCGAACTGCCTGAAGCGTTTTCCAGACCCTAGAAACTCCCCAAAACCGTTTTTAACCGAGAAGCATCTCGAAATGTCCTAAAACGCGCATCTGAACATTTTCGTGCACAGGTACAGTAGATGCGCACGAAAATCCGTCCGGAGCCGTTTCGAGCACCGCACTGCCTGAAGAGTTTTCCAGACCCTAGAAACTCCCCTAAACCGTTTTTAACCGAAAAGCATCTCGAAATGTCCTAAAACGCGCATCTGAACATTTTCGTGCACAGGTACAGTAGATGCGCACGAAAATCGATCCGTAGCCGTTTCCAGCGCCGAACTGCCTGAAGCGTTTTCCAGACCCTAGAAACTCCCCAAAACCGTTTTTAACCGAAAAGCATCTCGAAATGTCCTAAAACGCGCATCTGAACATTTTCGTGCACAGGTACAGTAGATGCGCACGAAAATCGATCCGGAGCCGTTTCCAGCGCCGAACTGCCTGAAGCGTTTTCCAGACCCTAGAAACTCCCCAAAACTGTTTTTAACCGAAAAGCATCTCGAAATGTCCTAAAACGCGCATCTGAACATTTTCGTGCACAGGTGCCGTAGATGCGCACGAAAATCGATCCGGAGCCGTTTCCAACGCCGAACTGCCTGAAGCGTTTTCCAGACCCTAGAAACTCCCCAAAACCGTTTTTAACCGAGAAGCATCTCGAAATGTCCTAAAACGCGCATCTGAACATTTTCGTGCAAAGGTGCCGTCGATGCGCACGAAAATCCGTCCGGAGCCGTTTCGAGCACCGAACTGCCTGAAGTGTTTTCCAGACGCTAGAAACTCCCCGAAACCGTTTTTAACCGAAAATCATCTCGAAATGTCCTAAAACGCGCATCTGAACATTTTCGTGCACAGGTGCCGTAGATGCGCACGAAAATCCGTCCGGAGCCGTTTCGAGCGCCGAACTGCCTGAAGTGTTTTCCAGACCCTAGAAACTGCCGAAAACCGTTTTTAACCGAAAAGCAT
The DNA here is from genome assembly GCA_028538565.1 of Umbellularia californica. Classification (NCBI taxonomy): domain Eukaryota; kingdom Viridiplantae; phylum Streptophyta; class Magnoliopsida; order Laurales; family Lauraceae; genus Umbellularia; species Umbellularia californica. Next base: position 52,321,464 of record JAPQWN010000006.1, on the reverse strand, counting down.
CTCGAAATGTCCTAAAACGCGCATCTGAACATTTTCGTGCACAGGTGCCGTAGATGCGCACGAAAATCCGTCCGGAGCCGTTTCCAGCGCCGAACTGCCTGAAGTGTTTTCCAGACCCTAGAAACTCCCCAAAACCGTTTCTAACCGAAAAGCATCTCGAAATGTCCTAAAACGCGCATCTGAACATTTTCGTGCACAGGTGCCGTAGAAGCGCACGAAAATCCGTCCGGAGCCGTTTCGAGCACCGAACTGCCTGAAGTGTTTTCCAGACCCTAGAAACTCCCCAAAACCGTTTTTAACCGAAAAGCATCTCGAAATGTCCTAAAACGCGCATCTGAACATTTTCGTGCACAGGTGCCGTAGATGCGCACGAAAATCCGTCCGGAGCCGTTTCCAACGCCGAACTGCCTGAAGTGTTTTCCAGACCCTAGAAACTCCCCAAAACCGTTTTTAACCGAAAAGCATCTCGAAATGTCCTAAAACGCGCATCTGAACATTTTCGTGCACAGGTGCCGTAGATGCGCACGAAAATCCGTCCGGAGCCGTTTCGAGCACCGAACTGCCTGAAGTGTTTTCCAGACCCTAGAAACTCCCCAAAACCGTTTTTAACCGAAAAGCATCTCGAAATGTCCTAAAACGCGCATCTGAACATTTTCGTGCACAGGTGCCGTAGATGCGCACGAAAATCCGTCCGGAGCCGTTACGAGAGCCGAACTGCCTGAAGTGTTTTCCAGACCCTAGAAACTCCCCAAAACCGTTTTTAACCGAAAAGCATCTCGAAATGTCCTAAAACGCGCATCTGAACATTTTCGTGCACAGGTGCCGTAGATGCGCACGAAAATCCGTCCGGAGCCGTTTCGAGAGCCGAACTGCCTGAAGTGTTTTCCAGACCCTAGAAACTCCCCAAAACCGTTTTTAACCGAAAAGCATATCGAAATGTCCTAAAACGCGCATCTGAACATTTTCGTGCACAGGTGCCGTAGATGCGCACGAAAATCCGTCCGGAGCCGTTTCCAGCGCCGAACTGCCTGAAGTGTTTTTCAGACCCTAGAAACTCCCCAAAACCGTTTTTAACCGAAAAGCATCTCGAAATGTCCTAAAACGCGCATCTGAACATTTTCGTGCACAGGTGCCGTAGATGCGCACGAAAATATGCCCGGAGCCGTTTCGAGCACCGAACTGCCTGAAGTGTTTTCCATACCCTAGAAACTCCCCAAAACCGTTTTTAACCGAAAAGCATCTCGAAATGTCCTAAAACGCGCATCTGAACATTTTCGTGCACAGGTGCCGTAGATGCGCACGAAAATCCGTCCGGAGCCGTTTCGAGCACCGAACTGCCTGAAGTGTTTTCCAGACCCTAGAAACTCCCCAAAACCGTTTTTAACCGAGAAGCATCTCGAAATGTCCTAAAACGCGCATCTGAACATTTTCGTGCACAGGTGCCGTCGATGCGCACGAAAACCCGTCCGGAGCCGTTTCGAGCACCGAACTGCCTGAAGCGTTTTCCAGACCCTAGAAACTCCCCAAAACCGTTTTTAACCGAGAAGCATCTCGAAATGTCCTAAAACGCGCATCTGAACATTTTCGTGCACAGGTGCCGTAGATGCGCACGAAAACCCGTCCGGAGCCGTTTCCTGCGCCGAACTGCCTGAAGCGTTTTCCAGACCCTAGAAACTCCCCAAAACCGTTTTTAACCGAAAAGCATCTCGAAATGTCCTAAAACGCGCATCTGAACATTTTCGTGCACAGGTGCCGTAGATGCGCACGAAAATCCGTCCGGAGCCGTTTCGAGCGCCGAACTGCCTGAAGTGTTTTCCAGACCCTAGAAACTCCCCAAAACCGTTTTTAACCGAGAAGCATCTCGAAATGTCCTAAAACGCGCATCTGAACATTTTCGTGCACAGGTGCCGTAGATGCGCACGAAAATCCGTCCGGAGCCGTTTCGAGCACCGAACTGCCTGAAGTGTTTTCCAGACCCTAGAAACTCCCCAAAACCGTTTTTAACCGAAAAGCATCTCGAAATGTCCTAAAACGCGCATCTGAACATTTTCGTGCACAGGTGCCGTAGATGCGCACGAAAATCCGTCCGGAGCCGTTTCGAGCACCGAACTGCCTGAAGTGTTTTCCAGACCCTAGAAACTCCCCAAAACCGTTTTTAACCGAAAAGCATCTCGAAATGTCCTAAAACGCGCATCTGAACATTTTCGTGCACAGGTGCCGTCGATGCGCACGAAAACCCGTCCGGAGCCGTTTCCAGCGCCGAACTGCCTGAAGTGTTTTCCAGACCCTAGAAACTCCCCAAAACCGTTTTTAACCGAAAAGCATCTCGAAATGTCCTAAAACGCGCATCTGAACATTTTCGTGCACAGGTACAGTAGATGCGCACGAAAATCGATCCGTAGCCGTTTCCAGCGCCGAACTGCCTGAAGTGTTTTCCAGACCCTAGAAACTCCCCAAAACCGTTTTTAACCGAAAAGCATCTCGAAATGTCCTAAAACGCGCATCTGAACATTTTCGTGCACAGGTGCCGTAGATGCGCACGAAAATCGATCCGGAGCCGTTTCCAGCGCCGAACTGCCTGAAGCGTTTTCCAGACCCTAGAAACTCCCCAAAACCGTTTTTAACCGAAAAGCATCTCGAAATGTCCTAAAACGCGCATCTGAACATTTTCGTGCACAGGTGCCGTAGATGCGCACGAAAATCGATCCGGAGCCGTTTCCAGCGCCGAACTGCCTGAAGCGTTTTCCAGACCCTAGAAACTCCCCAAAACCGTTTTTAACCGAGAAGCATCTCGAAATGTCCTAAAACGCGCATCTGAACATTTTCGTGCAAAGGTGCCGTCGATGCGCACGAAAACCCGTCCGGAGCCGTTTCCAGCGCCGAACTGCCTGAAGCGTTTTCCAGACCCTAGAAACTCCCCAAAACCGTTTTTAACCGAGAAGCATCTAGAAATGTCCTAAAACGCGCATCTGAACATTTTCGTGCACAGGTGCCGTCGATGCGCACGAAAACCCGTCCGGAGCCGTTTCCTGCGCCGAACTGCCTGAAGCGTTTTCCAGACCCTAGAAACTCCCCAAAACCGTTTTTAACCGAGAAGCATCTCGAAATGTCCTAAAACGCGCATCTGAACATTTTCGTGCACAGGTGCCGTAGATGCGCACGAAAATCCGTCCGGAGCCGTTTCCAGCGCCGAACTGCCTGAAGCGTTTTCCAGACCCTAGAAACTCCCCAAAACCGTTTTTAACCGAGAAGCATCTCGAAATGTCCTAAAACGCGCATCTGAACATTTTCGTGCACAGGTGCCGTCGATGCGCACGAAAACCCGTCCGGAGCCGTTTCGAGCACCGAACTGCCTGAAGCGTTTTCCAGACCCTAGAAACTCCCCAAAACCGTTTTTAACCGAGAAGCATCTCGAAATGTCCTAAAACGCGCATCTGAACATTTTCGTGCACAGGTGCCGTAGATGCGCACGAAAACCCGTCCGGAGCCGTTTCCTGCGCCGAACTGCCTGAAGCGTTTTCCAGACCCTAGAAACTCCCCAAAACCGTTTTTAACCGAAAAGCATCTCGAAATGTCCTAAAACGCGCATCTGAACATTTTCGTGCACAGGTGCCGTAGATGCGCACGAAAATCCGTCCGGAGCCGTTTCGAGCGCCGAACTGCCTGAAGTGTTTTCCAGACCCTAGAAACTCCCCAAAACCGTTTTTAACCGAGAAGCATCTCGAAATGTCCTAAAACGCGCATCTGAACATTTTCGTGCACAGGTGCCGTAGATGCGCACGAAAATCCGTCCGGAGCCGTTTCGAGCACCGAACTGCCTGAAGTGTTTTCCAGACCCTAGAAACTCCCCAAAACCGTTTTTAACCGAAAAGCATCTCGAAATGTCCTAAAACGCGCATCTGAACATTTTCGTGCACAGGTGCCGTAGATGCGCACGAAAATCCGTCCGGAGCCGTTTCGAGCACCGAACTGCCTGAAGTGTTTTCCAGACCCTAGAAACTCCCCAAAACCGTTTTTAACCGAAAAGCATCTCGAAATGTCCTAAAACGCGCATCTGAACATTTTCGTGCACAGGTGCCGTCGATGCGCACGAAAACCCGTCCGGAGCCGTTTCCAGCGCCGAACTGCCTGAAGTGTTTTCCAGACCCTAGAAACTCCCCAAAACCGTTTTTAACCGAAAAGCATCTCGAAATGTCCTAAAACGCGCATCTGAACATTTTCGTGCACAGGTACAGTAGATGCGCACGAAAATCGATCCGTAGCCGTTTCCAGCGCCGAACTGCCTGAAGTGTTTTCCAGACCCTAGAAACTCCCCAAAACCGTTTTTAACCGAAAAGCATCTCGAAATGTCCTAAAACGCGCATCTGAACATTTTCGTGCACAGGTGCCGTAGATGCGCACGAAAATCGATCCGGAGCCGTTTCCAGCGCCGAACTGCCTGAAGCGTTTTCCAGACCCTAGAAACTCCCCAAAACCGTTTTTAACCGAAAAGCATCTCGAAATGTCCTAAAACGCGCATCTGAACATTTTCGTGCACAGGTGCCGTAGATGCGCACGAAAATCGATCCGGAGCCGTTTCCAGCGCCGAACTGCCTGAAGCGTTTTCCAGACCCTAGAAACTCCCCAAAACCGTTTTTAACCGAGAAGCATCTCGAAATGTCCTAAAACGCGCATCTGAACATTTTCGTGCAAAGGTGCCGTCGATGCGCACGAAAACCCGTCCGGAGCCGTTTCCAGCGCCGAACTGCCTGAAGCGTTTTCCAGACCCTAGAAACTCCCCAAAACCGTTTTTAACCGAGAAGCATCTAGAAATGTCCTAAAACGCGCATCTGAACATTTTCGTGCACAGGTGCCGTCGATGCGCACGAAAACCCGTCCGGAGCCGTTTCCTGCGCCGAACTGCCTGAAGCGTTTTCCAGACCCTAGAAACTCCCCAAAACCGTTTTTAACCGAGAAGCATCTCGAAATGTCCTAAAACGCGCATCTGAACATTTTCGTGCACAGGTGCCGTAGATGCGCACGAAAATCCGTCCGGAGCCGTTTCCAGCGCCGAACTGCCTGAAGCGTTTTCCAGACCCTAGAAACTCCCCAAAACCGTTTTTAACCGAGAAGCATCTCGAAATGTCCTAAAACGCGCATCTGAACATTTTCGTGCACAGGTACAGTAGATGCGCACGAAAATCCGTCCGGAGCCGTTTCGAGCACCGAACTGCCTGAAGTGTTTTCCAGACCCTAGAAACTCCCCTAAACCGTTTTTAACCGAAAAGCATCTCGAAATGTCCTAAAACGCGCATCTGAACATTTTCGTGCACAGGTGCCGTAGATGCGCACGAAAATCGATCCGGAGCCGTTTCCAACGCCGAACTGCCTGAAGCGTTTTCCAGACCCTAGAAACTCCCCAAAACCGTTTTTAACCGAGAAGCATCTCGAAATGTCCTAAAACGCGCATCTGAACATTTTCGTGCAAAGGTGCCGTCGATGCGCACGAAAATCCGTCCGGAGCCGTTTCGAGCACCGAACTGCCTGAAGTGTTTTCCAGACGCTAGAAACTCCCCAAAACCGTTTTTAACCGAAAATCATCTCGAAATGTCCTAAAACGCGCATCTGAACATTTTCGTGCACAGGTGCCGTAGATGCGCACGAAAATCCGTCCGGAGCCGTTTCCAGCGCCGAACTGCCTGAAGTGTTTTCCAGACCCTAGAAACTCCCCAAAACCGTTTCTAACCGAAAAGCATCTCGAAATGTCCTAAAACGCGCATCTGAACATTTTCGTGCACAGGTGCCGTAGAAGCGCACGAAAATCCGTCCGGAGCCGTTTCGAGCACCGAACTGCCTGAAGTGTTTTCCAGACCCTAGAAACTGCCGAAAACCGTTTTTAACCGAAAAGCATCTCGAAATGTCCTAAAACGCGCATCTGAACATTTTCGTGCACAGGTACAGTAGATGCGCACGAAAATCCGTCCGGAGCCGTTTCGAGCACCGAACTGCCTGAAGTGTTTTCCAGACCCTAGAAACTCCCCTAAACCGTTTTTAACCGAAAAGCATCTCGAAATGTCCTAAAACGCGCATCTGAACATTTTCGTGCACAGGTGCCGTAGATGCGCACGAAAATCGATCCGGAGCCGTTTCCAACGCCGAACTGCCTGAAGCGTTTTCCAGACCCTAGAAACTCCCCAAAACCGTTTTTAACCGAGAAGCATCTCGAAATGTCCTAAAACGCGCATCTGAACATTTTCGTGCAAAGGTGCCGTCGATGCGCACGAAAATCCGTCCGGAGCCGTTTCGAGCACCGAACTGCCTGAAGTGTTTTCCAGACGCTAGAAACTCCCCAAAACCGTTTTTAACCGAAAATCATCTCGAAATGTCCTAAAACGCGCATCTGAACATTTTCGTGCACAGGTGCCGTAGATGCGCACGAAAATCCGTCCGGAGCCGTTTCCAGCGCCGAACTGCCTGAAGTGTTTTCCAGACCCTAGAAACTCCCCAAAACCGTTTCTAACCGAAAAGCATCTCGAAATGTCCTAAAACGCGCATCTGAACATTTTCGTGCACAGGTGCCGTAGAAGCGCACGAAAATCCGTCCGGAGCCGTTTCGAGCACCGAACTGCCTGAAGTGTTTTCCAGACCCTAGAAACTGCCGAAAACCGTTTTTAACCGAAAAGCATCTCGAAATGTCCTAAAACGCGCATCTGAACATTTTCGTGCACAGGTGCCGTAGATGCGCACGAAAATCCGTCCGGAGCCGTTTCCAGCGCCGAACTGCCTGAAGTGTTTTCCAGACCCTAGAAACTCCCCAAAACCGTTTCTAACCGAAAAGCATCTCGAAATGTCCTAAAACGCGCATCTGAACATTTTCGTGCACAGGTGCCGTAGAAGCGCACGAAAATCCGTCCGGAGCCGTTTCGAGCACCGAACTGCCTGAAGTGTTTTCCAGACCCTAGAAACTCCCCAAAACCGTTTTTAACCGAAAAGCATCTCGAAATGTCCTAAAACGCGCATCTGAACATTTTCGTGCACAGGTGCCGTAGATGCGCACGAAAATCCGTCCGGAGCCGTTTCCAACGCCGAACTGCCTGAAGTGTTTTCCAGACCCTAGAAACTCCCCAAAACCGTTTTTAACCGAGAAGCATCTCGAAATGTCCTAAAACGCGCATCTGAACATTTTCGTGCACAGGTGCCGTAGATGCGCACGAAAATCCGTCCGGAGCCGTTTCCAGCGCCGAACTGCCTGAAGCGTTTTCCAGACCCTAGAAACTCCCCAAAACCGTTTTTAACCGAGAAGCATCTCGAAATGTCCTAAAACGCGCATCTGAACATTTTCGTGCACAGGTACAGTAGATGCGCACGAAAATCCGTCCGGAGCCGTTTCGAGCACCGAACTGCCTGAAGTGTTTTCCAGACCCTAGAAACTCCCCTAAACCGTTTTTAACCGAAAAGCATCTCGAAATGTCCTAAAACGCGCATCTGAACATTTTCGTGCACAGGTGCCGTAGATGCGCACGAAAATCGATCCGGAGCCGTTTCCAACGCCGAACTGCCTGAAGCGTTTTCCAGACCCTAGAAACTCCCCAAAACCGTTTTTAACCGAGAAGCATCTCGAAATGTCCTAAAACGCGCATCTGAACATTTTCGTGCAAAGGTGCCGTCGATGCGCACGAAAATCCGTCCGGAGCCGTTTCGAGCACCGAACTGCCTGAAGTGTTTTCCAGACGCTAGAAACTCCCCAAAACCGTTTTTAACCGAAAATCATCTCGAAATGTCCTAAAACGCGCATCTGAACATTTTCGTGCACAGGTGCCGTAGATGCGCACGAAAATCCGTCCGGAGCCGTTTCCAGCGCCGAACTGCCTGAAGTGTTTTCCAGACCCTAGAAACTCCCCAAAACCGTTTCTAACCGAAAAGCATCTCGAAATGTCCTAAAACGCGCATCTGAACATTTTCGTGCACAGGTGCCGTAGAAGCGCACGAAAATCCGTCCGGAGCCGTTTCGAGCACCGAACTGCCTGAAGTGTTTTCCAGACCCTAGAAACTGCCGAAAACCGTTTTTAACCGAAAAGCATCTCGAAATGTCCTAAAACGCGCATCTGAACATTTTCGTGCACAGGTGCCGTAGATGCGCACGAAAATCCGTCCGGAGCCGTTTCCAGCGCCGAACTGCCTGAAGTGTTTTCCAGACCCTAGAAACTCCCCAAAACCGTTTCTAACCGAAAAGCATCTCGAAATGTCCTAAAACGCGCATCTGAACATTTTCGTGCACAGGTGCCGTAGAAGCGCACGAAAATCCGTCCGGAGCCGTTTCGAGCACCGAACTGCCTGAAGTGTTTTCCAGACCCTAGAAACTCCCCAAAACCGTTTTTAACCGAAAAGCATCTCGAAATGTCCTAAAACGCGCATCTGAACATTTTCGTGCACAGGTGCCGTAGATGCGCACGAAAATCCGTCCGGAGCCGTTTCCAACGCCGAACTGCCTGAAGTGTTTTCCAGACCCTAGAAACTCCCCAAAACCGTTTTTAACCGAAAAGCATCTCGAAATGTCCTAAAACGCGCATCTGAACATTTTCGTGCACAGGTGCCGTAGATGCGCACGAAAATCCGTCCGGAGCCGTTTCGAGCACCGAACTGCCTGAAGTGTTTTCCAGACCCTAGAAACTCCCCAAAACCGTTTTTAACCGAAAAGCATCTCGAAATGTCCTAAAACGCGCATCTGAACATTTTCGTGCACAGGTGCCGTAGATGCGCACGAAAATCCGTCCGGAGCCGTTTCGAGAGCCGAACTGCCTGAAGTGTTTTCCAGACCCTAGAAACTCCCCAAAACCGTTTTTAACCGAAAAGCATCTCGAAATGTCCTAAAACGCGCATCTGAACATTTTCGTGCACAGGTGCCGTAGATGCGCACGAAAATCCGTCCGGAGCCGTTTCGAGAGCCGAACTGCCTGAAGTGTTTTCCAGACCCTAGAAACTCCCCAAAACCGTTTTTAACCGAAAAGCATATCGAAATGTCCTAAAACGCGCATCTGAACATTTTCGTGCACAGGTGCCGTAGATGCGCACGAAAATCCGTCCGGAGCCGTTTCCAGCGCCGAACTGCCGGAAGTGTTTTTCAGACCCTAGAAACTCCCCAAAACCGTTTTTAACCGAAAAGCATCTCGAAATGTCCTAAAACGCGCATCTGAACATTTTCGTGCACAGGTGCCGTAGATGCGCACGAAAATATGCCCGGAGCCGTTTCGAGCACCGAACTGCCTGAAGTGTTTTCCATACCCTAGAAACTCCCCAAAACCGTTTTTAACCGAAAAGCATCTCGAAATGTCCTAAAACGCGCATCTGAACATTTTCGTGCACAGGTGCCGTAGATGCGCACGAAAATCCGTCCGGAGCCGTTTCGAGCACCGAACTGCCTGAAGTGTTTTCCAGACCCTAGAAACTCCCCAAAACCGTTTTTAACCGAGAAGCATCTCGAAATGTCCTAAAACGCGCATCTGAACATTTTCGTGCACAGGTGCCGTCGATGCGCACGAAAACCCGTCTGCAGCCGTTTCGAGCACCGAACTGCCTGAAGCGTTTTCCAGACCCTAGAAACTCCCCAAAACCGTTTTTAACCGAGAAGCATCTCGAAATGTCCTAAAACGCGCATCTGAACATTTTCGTGCACAGGTGCCGTAGATGCGCACGAAAACCCGTCCGGAGCCGTTTCCTGCGCCGAACTGCCTGAAGCGTTTTCCAGACCCTAGAAACTCCCCAAAACCGTTTTTAACCGAAAAGCATCTCGAAATGTCCTAAAACGCGCATCTGAACATTTTCGTGCACAGGTGCCGTAGATGCGCACGAAAATCCGTCCGGAGCCGTTTCGAGCGCCGAACTGCCTGAAGTGTTTTCCAGACCCTAGAAACTCCCCAAAACCGTTTTTAACCGAGAAGCATCTCGAAATGTCCTAAAACGCGCATCTGAACATTTTCGTGCACAGGTGCCGTAGATGCGCACGAAAATCCGTCCGGAGCCGTTTCGAGCACCGAACTGCCTGAAGTGTTTTCCAGACCCTAGAAACTCCCCAAAACCGTTTTTAACCGAAAAGCATCTCGAAATGTCCTAAAACGCGCATCTGAACATTTTCGTGCACAGGTGCCGTAGATGCGCACGAAAATCCGTCCGGAGCCGTTTCGAGCACCGAACTGCCTGAAGTGTTTTCCAGACCCTAGAAACTCCCCAAAACCGTTTTTAACCGAAAAGCATCTCGAAATGTCCTAAAACGCGCATCTGAACATTTTCGTGCACAGGTGCCGTCGATGCGCACGAAAACCCGTCCGGAGCCGTTTCCAGCGCCGAACTGCCTGAAGTGTTTTCCAGACCCTAGAAACTCCCCAAAACCGTTTTTAACCGAAAAGCATCTCGAAATGTCCTAAAACGCGCATCTGAACATTTTCGTGCACAGGTACAGTAGATGCGCACGAAAATCGATCCGTAGCCGTTTCCAGCGCCGAACTGCCTGAAGTGTTTTCCAGACCCTAGAAACTCCCCAAAACCGTTTTTAACCGAAAAGCATCTCGAAATGTCCTAAAACGCGCATCTGAACATTTTCGTGCACAGGTGCCGTAGATGCGCACGAAAATCGATCCGGAGCCGTTTCCAGCGCCGAACTGCCTGAAGCGTTTTCCAGACCCTAGAAACTCCCCAAAACCGTTTTTAACCGAAAAGCATCTCTAAATGTCCTAAAACGCGCATCTGAATATTTTCGTGCACAGGTGCCGTAGATGCGCACGAAAATCGATCCGGAGCCGTTTCCAGCGCCGAACTGCCTGAAGCGTTTTCCAGACCCTAGAAACTCCCCAAAACCGTTTTTAACCGAGAAGCATCTCGAAATGTCCTAAAACGCGCATCTGAACATTTTCGTGCAAAGGTGCCGTCGATGCGCACGAAAACCCGTCCGGAGCCGTTTCCAGCGCCGAACTGCCTGAAGCGTTTTCCAGACCCTAGAAACTCCCCAAAACCGTTTTTAACCGAGAAGCATCTAGAAATGTCCTAAAACGCGCATCTGAACATTTTCGTGCACAGGTGCCGACGATGCGCACGAAAACCCGTCCGGAGCCGTTTCCTGCGCCGAACTGCCTGAAGCGTTTTCCAGACCCTAGAAACTCCCCAAAACCGTTTTTAACCGAGAAGCATCTCGAAATGTCCTAAAACGCGCATCTGAACATTTTCGTGCACAGGTGCCGTAGATGCGCACGAAAATCCGTCCGGAGCCGTTTCCAGCGCCGAACTGCCTGAAGCGTTTTCCAGACCCTAGAAACTCCCCAAAACCGTTTTTAACCGAGAAGCATCTCGAAATGTCCTAAAACGCGCATCTGAACATTTTCGTGCACAGGTACAGTAGATGCGCACGAAAATCCGTCCGGAGCCGTTTCGAGCACCGAACTGCCTGAAGTGTTTTCCAGACCCTAGAAACTCCCCTAAACCGTTTTTAACCGAAAAGCATCTCGAAATGTCCTAAAACGCGCATCTGAACATTTTCGTGCACAGGTACAGTAGATGCGCACGAAAATCGATCCGTAGCCGTTTCCAGCGCCGAACTGCCTGAAGCGTTTTCCAGACCCTAGAAACTCCCCAAAACCGTTTTTAACCGAAAAGCATCTCGAAATGTCCTAAAACGCGCATCTGAACATTTTCATGCACAGGTACAGTAGATGCGCACGAAAATCGATCCGGAGCCGTTTCCAGCGCCGAACTGCCTGAAGCGTTTTCCAGACCCTAGAAACTCCCCAAAACTGTTTTTAACCGAAAAGCATCTCGAAATGTCCTAAAACGCGCATCTGAACATTTTCGTGCACAGGTGCCGTAGATGCGCACGAAAATCGATCCGGAGCCGTTTCCAACGCCGAACTGCCTGAAGCGTTTTCCAGACCCTAGAAACTCCCCAAAACCGTTTTTAACCGAGAAGCATCTCGAAATGTCCTAAAACGAGCATCTGAACATTTTCGTGCAAAGGTGCCGTCGATGCGCACGAAAATCCGTCCGGAGCCGTTTCGAGCACCGAACTGCCTGAAGTGTTTTCCAGACGCTAGAAACTCCCCAAAACCGTTTTTAACCGAAAAGCATCTCGAAATGTCCTAAAACGCGCATCTGAACATTTTCGTGCACAGGTGCCGTAGATGCGCACGAAAATCCGTCCGGAGCCGTTTCGAGCGCCGAACTGCCTGAAGTGTTTTCCAGACCCTAGAAACTTCCGAAAACCGTTTTTAACCGAAAAGCATCTCGAAATGTCCTAAAACGCGCATCTGAACATTTTCGTGCACAGGTGCCGTAGATGCGCACGAAAATCCGTCCGGAGCCGTTTCCAGCGCCGAACTGCCTGAAGTGTTTTCCAGACCCTAGAAACTCCCCAAAACCGTTTCTAACCGAAAAGCATCTCGAAATGTCCTAAAACGCGCATCTGAACATTTTCGTGCACAGGTGCCGTAGAAGCGCACGAAAATCCGTCCGGAGCCGTTTCGAGCACCGAACTGCCTGAAGTGTTTTCCAGACCCTAGAAACTCCCCAAAACCGTTTTTAACCGAAAAGCATCTCGAAATGTCCTAAAACGCGCATCTGAACATTTTCGTGCACAGGTGCCATAGATGCGCACGAAAATCCGTCCGGAGCCGTTTCCAACGCCGAACTGCCTGAAGTGTTTTCCAGACCCTAGAAACTCCCCAAAACCGTTTTTAACCGAAAAGCATCTCGAAATGTCCTAAAACGCGCATCTGAACATTTTCGTGCACAGGTGCCGTAGATGCGCACGAAAATCCGTCCGGAGCCGTTTCGAGCACCGAACTGCCTGAAGTGTTTTCCAGACCCTAGAAACTCCCCAAAACCGTTTTTAACCGAGAAGCATCTCGAAATGTCCTAAAACGCGCATCTGAACATTTTCGTGCACAGGTGCCGTCGATGCGCACGAAAACCCGTCCGGAGCCGTTTCGAGCACCGAACTGCCTGAAGCGTTTTCCAGACCCTAGAAACTCCCCAAAACCGTTTTTAACCGAGAAGCATCTCGAAATGTCCTAAAACGCGCATCTGAACATTTTCGTGCACAGGTGCCGTCGATGCGCACGAAAACCCGTCCGGAGCCGTTTCGAGCACCGAACTGCCTGAAGCGTTTTCCAGACCCTAGAAACTCCCCAAAACCGTTTTTAACCGAGAAGCATCTCGAAATGTCCTAAAACGCGCATCTGAACATTTTCGTGCACAGGTGCCGTAGATGCGCACGAAAATCCTTCCGGAGCCGTTTCCAGCGCCGAACTGCCTGAAGTGTTTTCCAGACCCTAGAAACTCCCCAAAACCGTTTTTAACCGAAAAGCATCTCGAAATGTCCCAAAACGCGCATCTGAACATTTTCGTGCACAGGTGCCGTAGATGCGCACGAAAATCCGTCCGGAGCCGTTTCGAGAGCCGAACTGCCTGAAGTGTTTTCCAGACCCTAGAAACTCCCCAAAACCGTTTTTAACCGAAAAGCATATCGAAATGTCCTAAAACGCGCATCTGAACATTTTCGTGCACAGGTGCCGTAGATGCGAACGAAAATCCGTCCGGAGCCGTTTCCAGCGCCGAACTGCCTGAAGTGTTTTTCAGACCCTAGAAACTCCCCAAAACTGTTTTTAACCGAAAAGCATCTCGAAATGTCCTAAAACGCGCATCTGAACATTTTCGTGCACAGGTGCCGTAGATGCGCACGAAAATATGCCCGGAGCCGTTTCGAGCACCGAACTGCCTGAAGTGTTTTCCATACCCTAGAAACTCCCCAAAACCGTTTTTAACCGAAAAGCATCTCGAAATGTCCTAAAACGCGCATCTGAACATTTTCGTGCACAGGTGCCGTAGATGCGCACGAAAATCCGTCCGGAGCCGTTTCGAGCACCGAACTGCCTGAAGTGTTTTCCAGACCCTAGAAACTCCCCAAAACCGTTTTTAACCGAGAAGCATCTCGAAATGTCCTAAAACGCGCATCTGAACATTTTCGTGCACAGGTGCCGTCGATGCGCACGAAAACCCGTCCGGAGCCGTTTCGAGCACCGAACTGCCTGAAGCGTTTTCCAGACCCTAGAAACTCCCCAAAACCGTTTTTAACCGAGAAGCATCTCGAAATGTCCTAAAACGCGCATCTGAATATTTTCGTGCACAGGTGCCATAGATGCGCACGAAAACCCGTCCGGAGCCGTTTCCTGCGCCGAACTGCCTGAAGCGTTTTCCAGACCCTAGAAACTCCCCAAAACCGTTTTTAACCGAAAAGCATCTCGAAATGTCCTAAAACGCGCATCTGAACATTTTCGTGCACAGGTGCCGTAGATGCGCACGAAAATCCGTCCGGAGCCGTTTCGAGCGCCGAACTGCCTGAAGTGTTTTCCAGACCCTAGAAACTCCCCAAAACCGTTTTTAACCGAGAAGCATCTCGAAATGTCCTAAAACGCGCATCTGAACATTTTCGTGCACAGGTGCCGTAGATGCGCACGAAAATCCGTCCGGAGCCGTTTCGAGCACCGAACTGCCTGAAGTGTTTTCCAGACCCTAGAAACTCCCCAAAACCGTTTTTAACCGAAAAGCATCTCGAAATGTCCTAAAACGCGCATCTGAACATTTTCGTGCACAGGTGCCGTAGATGCGCACGAAAATCCGTCCGGAGCCGTTTCGAGCACCGAACTGCCTGAAGTGTTTTCCAGACCCTAGAAACTCCCCAAAACCGTTTTTAACCGAAAAGCATCTCGAAATGTCCTAAAACGCGCATCTGAACATTTTCGTGCACAGGTGCCGTCGATGCGCACGAAAACCCGTCCGGAGCCGTTTCCAGCGCCGAACTGCCTGAAGTGTTTTCCAGACCCTAGAAACTCCCCAAAACCGTTTTTAACCGAAAAGCATCTCGAAATGTCCTAAAACGCGCATCTGAACATTTTCGTGCACAGGTACAGTAGATGCGCACGAAAATCGATCCGTAGCCGTTTCCAGCGCCGAACTGCCTGAAGTGTTTTCCAGACCCTAGAAACTCCCCAAAACCGTTTTTAACCGAAAAGCATCTCGAAATGTCCTAAAACGCGCATCTGAACATTTTCGTGCACAGGTGCCGTAGATGCGCACGAAAATCGATCCGGAGCCGTTTCCAGCGCCGAACTGCCTGAAGCGTTTTCCAGACCCTAGAAACTCCCCAAAACCGTTTTTAACCGAAAAGCATCTCGAAATGTCCTAAAACGCGCATCTGAACATTTTCGTGCACAGGTGCCGTAGATGCGCACGAAAATCGATCCGGAGCCGTTTCCAGCGCCGAACTGCCTGAAGCGTTTTCCAGACCCTAGAAACTCCCCAAAACCGTTTTTAACCGAGAAGCATCTCGAAATGTCCTAAAACGCGCATCTGAACATTTTCGTGCAAAGGTGCCGTCGATGCGCACGAAAACCCGTCCGGAGCCGTTTCCAGCGCCGAACTGCCTGAAGCGTTTTCCAGACCCTAGAAACTCCCCAAAACCGTTTTTAACCGAGAAGCATCTAGAAATGTCCTAAAACGCGCATCTGAACATTTTCGTGCACAGGTGCCGTCGATGCGCACGAAAACCCGTCCGGAGCCGTTTCCTGCGCCGAACTGCCTGAAGCGTTTTCCAGACCCTAGAAACTCCCCAAAACCGTTTTTAACCGAGAAGCATCTCGAAATGTCCTAAAACGCGCATCTGAACATTTTCGTGCACAGGTACAGTAGATGCGCACGAAAATCCGTCCGGAGCCGTTTCGAGCACCGAACTGCCTGAAGTGTTTTCCAGACCCTAGAAACTCCCCAAAACCGTTTTTAACCGAAAAGCATCTCGAAATGTCCTAAAACGCGCATCTGAACATTTTCGTGCACAGGTGCCGTAGATGCGCACGAAAATCGATCCGGAGCCGTTTCCAGCGCCGAACTGCCTGAAGCGTTTTCCAGACCCTAGAAACTCCCCAAAACCGTTTTTAACCGAAAAGCATCTCGAAATGTCCTAAAACGCGCATCTGAACATTTTCGTGCACAGGTGCCGTAGATGCGCACGAAAATCGATCCGGAGCCGTTTCCAGCGCCGAACTGCCTGAAGCGTTTTCCAGACCCTAGAAACTCCCCAAAACCGTTTTTAACCGAGAAGCATCTCGAAATGTCCTAAAACGCGCATCTGAACATTTTCGTGCAAAGGTGCCGTCGATGCGCACGAAAACCCGTCCGGAGCCGTTTCCAGCGCCGAACTGCCTGAAGCGTTTTCCAGACCCTAGAAACTCCCCAAAACCGTTTTTAACCGAAAAGCATCTCGAAATGTCCTAAAACGCGCATCTGAACATTTTCGTGCACAGGTGCCGTCGATGCGCACGAAAACCCGTCCGGAGCCGTTTCCAGCGCCGAACTGCCTGAAGTGTTTTCCAGACCCTAGAAACTCCCCAAAACCGTTTTTAACCGAAAAGCATCTCGAAATGTCCTAAAACGCGCATCTGAACATTTTCGTGCACAGGTACAGTAGATGCGCACGAAAATCGATCCGTAGCCGTTTCCAGCGCCGAACTGCCTGAAGCGTTTTCCAGACCCTAGAAACTCCCCAAAACCGTTTTTAACCGAAAAGCATCTCGAAATGTCCTAAAACGCGCATCTGAACATTTTCATGCACAGGTACAGTAGATGCGCACGAAAATCGATCCGGAGCCGTTTCCAGCGCCGAACTGCCTGAAGCGTTTTCCAGACCCTAGAAACTCCCCAAAACTGTTTTTAACCGAAAAGCATCTCGAAATGTCCTAAAACGCGCATCTGAACATTTTCGTGCACAGGTGCCGTAGATGCGCACGAAAATCGATCCGGAGCCGTTTCCAACGCCGAACTGCCTGAAGCGTTTTCCAGACCCTAGAAACTCCCCAAAACCGTTTTTAACCGAGAAGCATCTCGAAATGTCCTAAAACGCGCATCTGAACATTTTCGTGCAAAGGTGCCGTCGATGCGCACGAAAATCCGTCCGGAGCCGTTTCGAGCACCGAACTGCCTGAAGTGTTTTCCAGACGCTAGAAACTCCCCAAAACCGTTTTTAACCGAAAAGCATCTCGAAATGTCCTAAAACGCGCATCTGAACATTTTCGTGCACAGGTGCCGTAGATGCGCACGAAAATCCGTCCGGAGCCGTTTCGAGCGCCGAACTGCCTGAAGTGTTTTCCAGACCCCAGAAACTTCCGAAAACCGTTTTTAACCGAAAAGCATCTCGAAATGTCCTAAAACGCGCATCTGAACATTTTCGTGCACAGGTGCCGTAGATGCGCACGAAAATCCGTCCGGAGCCGTTTCCAGCGCCGAACTGCCTGAAGTGTTTTCCAGACCCTAGAAACTCCCCAAAACCGTTTCTAACCGAAAAGCATCTCGAAATGTCCTAAAACGCGCATCTGAACATTTTCGTGCACAGGTGCCGTATATGCGCACGAAAATCCGTCCGGAGCCGTTTCCAGCGCCGAACTGCCTGAAGCGTTTTCCAGACCCTAGAAACTCCCCAAAACCGTTTTTAACCGAGAAGCATCTCGAAATGTCCTAAAACGCGCATCTGAACATTTTCGTGCACAGGTACAGTAGATGCGCACGAAAATCCGTCCGGAGCCGTTTCGAGCACCGAACTGCCTGAAGTGTTTTCCAGACCCTAGAAACTCCCCTAAACCGTTTTTAACCGAAAAGCATCTCGAAATGTCCTAAAACGCGCATCTGAACATTTTCGTGCACAGGTACAGTAGATGCGCACGAAAATCGATCCGTAGCCGTTTCCAGCGCCGAACTGCCTGAAGCGTTTTCCAGACCCTAGAAACTCCCCAAAACCGTTTTTAACCGAAAAGCATCTCGAAATGTCCTAAAACGCGCATCTGAACATTTTCATGCACAGGTACAGTAGATGCGCACGAAAATCGATCCGGAGCCGTTTCCAGCGCCGAACTGCCTGAAGCGTTTTCCAGACCCTAGAAACTCCCCAAAACTGTTTTTAACCGAAAAGCATCTCGAAATGTCCTAAAACGCGCATCTGAACATTTTCGTGCACAGGTGCCGTAGATGCGCACGAAAATCGATCCGGAGCCGTTTCCAACGCCGAACTGCCTGAAGCGTTTTTCAGACCCTAGAAACTCCCCAAAACCGTTTTTAACCGAAAAGCATCTCGAAATGTCCTAAAACGCGCATCTGAACATTTTCGTGCACAGGTGCCGTAGATGCGCACGAAAATCCGTCCGGAGCCGTTTCGAGCGCCGAACTGCCTGAAGTGTTTTCCAGACCCTAGAAACTTCCGAAAACCGTTTTTAACCGAAAAGCATCTCGAAATGTCCTAAAACGCGCATCTGAACATTTTCGTGCACAGGTGCCGTAGATGCGCACGAAAATCCGTCCGGAGCCGTTTCCAGCGCCGAACTGCCTGAAGTGTTTTCCAGACCCTAGAAACTCCCCAAAACCGTTTCTAACCGAAAAGCATCTCGAAATGTCCTAAAACGCGCATCTGAACATTTTCGTGCACAGGTGCCGTAGAAGCGCACGAAAATCCGTCCGGAGCCGTTTCGAGCACCGAACTGCCTGAAGTGTTTTCCAGACCCTAGAAACTCCCCAAAACCGTTTTTAACCGAAAAGCATCTCGAAATGTCCTAAAACGCGCATCTGAACATTTTCGTGCACAGGTGCCGTAGATGCGCACGAAAATCCGTCCGGAGCCGTTTCCAACGCCGAACTGCCTGAAGTGTTTTCCAGACCCTAGAAACTCCCCAAAACCGTTTTTAACCGAAAAGCATCTCGAAATGTCCTAAAACGCGCATCTGAACATTTTCGTGCACAGGTGCCGTAGATGCGCACGAAAATCCGTCCGGAGCCGTTTCGAGCACCGAACTGCCTGAAGTGTTTTCCAGACCCTAGAAACTCCCCAAAACCGTTTTTAACCGAGAAGCATCTCGAAATGTCCTAAAACGCGCATCTGAACATTTTCGTGCACAGGTGCCGTCGATGCGCACGAAAACCCGTCCGGAGCCGTTTCGAGCACCGAACTGCCTGAAGCGTTTTCCAGACCCTAGAAACTCCCCAAAACCGTTTTTAACCGAGAAGCATCTCGAAATGTCCTAAAACGCGCATCTGAACATTTTCGTGCACAGGTGCCGTAGATGCGCACGAAAACCCGTCCGGAGCCGTTTCCTGCGCCGAACTGCCTGAAGCGTTTTCCAGACCCTAGAAACTCCCCAAAACTGTTTTTAACCGAAAAGCATCTCGAAATGTCCTAAAACGCGCATCTGAACATTTTCGTGCACAGGTGCCGTAGATGCGCACGAAAATCGATCCGGAGCCGTTTCCAACGCCGAACTGCCTGAAGCGTTTTCCAGACCCTAGAAACTCCCCAAAACCGTTTTTCACCGAGAAGCATCTCGAAATGTCCTAAAACGCGCATCTGAACATTTTCGTGCAAAGGTGCCGTCGATGCGCACGAAAATCCGTCCGGAGCCGTTTCGAGCCCCGAACTGCCTGAAGTGTTTTCCAGACGCTAGAAACTCCCCAAAACCGTTTTTAACCGAAAAGCATCTCGAAATGTCCTAAAACGCGCATCTGAACATTTTCGTGCACAGGTGCCGTAGATGCGCACGAAAATCCGTCCGGAGCCGTTTCGAGCGCCGAACTGCCTGAAGTGTTTTCCAGACCCTAGAAACTGCCGAAAACCGTTTTTAACCGAAAAGCATCTCGAAATGTCCTAAAACGCGCATCTGAACATTTTCGTGCACAGGTGCCGTAGATGCGCACGAAAATCCGTCCGGAGCCGTTTCCAGCGCCGAACTGCCTGAAGTGTTTTCCAGACCCTAGAAACTCCCCAAAACCGTTTCTAACCGAAAAGCATCTCGAAATGTCCTAAAACGCGCATCTGAACATTTTCGTGCACAGGTGCCGTAGAAGCGCACGAAAATCCGTCCGGAGCCGTTTCGAGCACCGAACTGCCTGAAGTGTTTTCCAGACCCTAGAAACTCCCCAAAACCGTTTTTAACCGAAAAGCATCTCGAAATGTCCTAAAACGCGCATCTGAACATTTTCGTGCACAGGTGCCGTAGATGCGCACGAAAATCCGTCCGGAGCCGTTTCCAGCGCCGAACTGCCTGAAGTGTTTTCCAGACCCTAGAAACTCCCCAAAACCGTTTCTAACCGAAAAGCATCTCGAAATGTCCTAAAACGCGCATCTGAACATTTTCGTGCACAGGTGCCGTAGATGCGCACGAAAATCCGTCCGGAGCCGTTTCCAGCGCCGAACTGCCTGAAGTGTTTTCCAGACCCTAGAAACTCCCCAAAACCGTTTCTAACCGAAAAGCATCTCGAAATGTCCTAAAACGCGCATCTGAACATTTTCGTGCACAGGTGCCGTAGAAGCGCACGAAAATCCGTCCGGAGCCGTTTCGAGCACCGAACTGCCTGAAGTGTTTTCCAGACCCTAGAAACTCCCCAAAACCGTTTTTAACCGAAAAGCATCTCGAAATGTCCTAAAACGCGCATCTGAACATTTTCGTGCACAGGTGCCGTAGATGCGCACGAAAATCCGTCCGGAGCCGTTTCCAACGCCGAACTGCCTGAAGTGTTTTCCAGACCCTAGAAACTCCCCAAAACCGTTTTTAACCGAAAAGCATCTCGAAATGTCCTAAAACGCGCATCTGAACATTTTCGTGCACAGGTGCCGTAGATGCGCACGAAAATCCGTCCGGAGCCGTTTCGAGCACCGAACTGCCTGAAGTGTTTTCCAGACCCTAGAAAATCCCCAAAACCGTTTTTAACCGAGAAGCATCTCGAAATGTCCTAAAACGCGCATCTGAACATTTTCGTGCACAGGTGCCGTCGATGCGCACGAAAACCCGTCCGGAGCCGTTTCGAGCACCGAACTGCCTGAAGCGTTTTCCAGACCCTAGAAACTCCCCAAAACCGTTTTTAACCGAGAAGCATCTCGAAATGTCCTAAAACGCGCATCTGAACATTTTCGTGCACAGGTGCCGTAGATGCGCACGAAAACCCGTCCGGAGCCGTTTCCTGCGCCGAACTGCCTGAAGCGTTTTCCAGACCCTAGAAACTCCCCAAAACTGTTTTTAACCGAAAAGCATCTCGAAATGTCCTAAAACGCGCATCTGAACATTTTCGTGCACAGGTGCCGTAGATGCGCACGAAAATCGATCCGGAGCCGTTTCCAACGCCGAACTGCCTGAAGCGTTTTCCAGACCCTAGAAACTCCCCAAAACCGTTTTTCACCGAGAAGCATCTCGAAATGTCCTAAAACGCGCATCTGAACATTTTCGTGCAAAGGTGCCGTCGATGCGCACGAAAATCCGTCCGGAGCCGTTTCGAGCCCCGAACTGCCTGAAGTGTTTTCCAGACGCTAGAAACTCCCCAAAACCGTTTTTAACCGAAAAGCATCTCGAAATGTCCTAAAACGCGCATCTGAACATTTTCGTGCACAGGTGCCGTAGATGCGCACGAAAATCCGTCCGGAGCCGTTTCGAGCGCCGAACTGCCTGACGTGTTTTCCAGACCCTAGAAACTGCCGAAAACCGTTTTTAACCGAAAAGCATCTCGAAATGTCCTAAAACGCGCATCTGAACATTTTCGTGCACAGGTGCCGTAGATGCGCACGAAAATCCGTCCGGAGCCGTTTCCAGCGCCGAACTGCCTAAAGTGTTTTCCAGACCCTAGAAACTCCCCAAAACCGTTTCTAACCGAAAAGCATCTCGAAATGTCCTAAAACGCGCATCTGAACATTTTCGTGCACAGGTGCCGTAGAAGCGCACGAAAATCCGTCCGGAGCCGTTTCGAGCACCGAACTGCCTGAAGTGTTTTCCAGACCCTAGAAACTCCCCAAAACCGTTTTTAACCGAAAAGCATCTCGAAATGTCCTAAAACGCGCATCTGAACATTTTCGTGCACAGGTGCCGTAGATGCGCACGAAAATCCGTCCGGAGCCGTTTCCAACGCCGAACTGCCTGAAGTGTTTTCCAGACCCTAGAAACTCCCCAAAACCGTTTTTAACCGAAAAGCATCTCGAAATGTCCTAAAACGCGCATCTGAACATTTTCGTGCACAGGTGCCGTAGATGCGCACGAAAATCCGTCCGGAGCCGTTTCGAGCACCGAACTGCCTGAAGTGTTTTCCAGACCCTAGAAACTCCCCAAAACCGTTTTTAACCGAGAAGCATCTCGAAATGTCCTAAAACGCGCATCTGAACATTTTCGTGCACAGGTGCCGTCGATGCGCACGAAAACCCGTCCGGAGCCGTTTCGAGCACCGAACTGCCTGAAGCGTTTTCCAGACCCTAGAAACTCCCCAAAACCGTTTTTAACCGAGAAGCATCTCGAAATGTCCTAAAACGCGCCTCTGAACATTTTCGTGCACAGGTGCCGTAGATGCGCACGAAAACCCGTCCGGAGCCGTTTCCTGCGCCGAACTGCCTGAAGCGTTTTCCAAACCCTAGAAACTCCCCAAAACCGTTTTTAACCGAAAAGCATCTCGAAATGTCCTAAAACGCGCATCTGAACATTTTCGTGCACAGGTGCCGTAGATGCGCACGAAAATCCGTCCGGAGCCGTTTCGAGCGCCGAACTGCCTGAAGTGTTTTCCAGACCCTAGAAACTCCCCAAAACCGTTTTTAACCGAGAAGCATCTCGAAATGTCCTAAAACGCGCATCTGAACATTTTCGTGCACAGGTGCCGTAGATGCGCACGAAAATCCGTCCGGAGCCGTTTCCAGCGCCGAACTGCCTGAAGCGTTTTCCAGACCCTAGAAACTCCCCAAAACCGTTTTTAACCGAGAAGCATCTCGAAATGTCCTAAAACGCGCATCTGAACATTTTCGTGCACAGGTACAGTAGATGCGCACGAAAATCCGTCCGGAGCCGTTTCGAGCACCGCACTGCCTGAAGAGTTTTCCAGACCCTAGAAACTCCCCTAAACCGTTTTTAACCGAAAAGCATCTCGAAATGTCCTAAAACGCGCATCTGAACATTTTCGTGCACAGGTACAGTAGATGCGCACGAAAATCGATCCGTAGCCGTTTCCAGCGCCGAACTGCCTGAAGCGTTTTCCAGACCCTAGAAACTCCCCAAAACCGTTTTTAACCGAAAAGCATCTCGAAATGTCCTAAAACGCGCATCTGAACATTTTCGTGCACAGGTACAGTAGATGCGCACGAAAATCGATCCGGAGCCGTTTCCAGCGCCGAACTGCCTGAAGCGTTTTCCAGACCCTAGAAACTCCCCAAAACTGTTTTTAACCGAAAAGCATCTCGAAATGTCCTAAAACGCGCATCTGAACATTTTCGTGCACAGGTGCCGTAGATGCGCACGAAAATCGATCCGGAGCCGTTTCCAACGCCGAACTGCCTGAAGCGTTTTCCAGACCCTAGAAACTCCCCAAAACCGTTTTTAACCGAGAAGCATCTCGAAATGTCCTAAAACGCGCATCTGAACATTTTCGTGCAAAGGTGCCGTCGATGCGCACGAAAATCCGTCCGGAGCCGTTTCGAGCACCGAACTGCCTGAAGTGTTTTCCAGACGCTAGAAACTCCCCGAAACCGTTTTTAACCGAAAATCATCTCGAAATGTCCTAAAACGCGCATCTGAACATTTTCGTGCACAGGTGCCGTAGATGCGCACGAAAATCCGTCCGGAGCCGTTTCGAGCGCCGAACTGCCTGAAGTGTTTTCCAGACCCTAGAAACTGCCGAAAACCGTTTTTAACCGAAAAGCATCTCGAAATGTCCTAAAACGCGCATCTGAACATTTTCGTGCACAGGTGCCGTAGATGCGCACGAAAATCCGTCCGGAGCCGTTTCCAGCGCCGAACTGCCTGAAGTGTTTTCCAGACCCTAGAAACTCCCCAAAACCGTTTCTAACCGAAAAGCATCTCGAAATGTCCTAAAACGCGCATCTGAACATTTTCGTGCACAGGTGCCGTAGAAGCGCACGAAAATCCGTCCGGAGCCGTTTCGAGCACCGAACTGCCTGAAGTGTTTTCCAGACCCTAGAAACTCCCCAAAACCGTTTTTAACCGAAAAGCATCTCGAAATGTCCTAAAACGCGCATCTGAACATTTTCGTGCACAGGTGCCGTAGATGCGCACGAAAATCCGTCCGGAGCCGTTTCCAACGCCGAACTGCCTGAAGTGTTTTCCAGACCCTAGAAACTCCCCAAAACCGTTTTTAACCGAAAAGCATCTCGAAATGTCCTAAAACGCGCATCTGAACATTTTCGTGCACAGGTGCCGTAGATGCGCACGAAAATCCGTCCGGAGCCGTTTCGAGCACCGAACTGCCTGAAGTGTTTTCCAGACCCTAGAAACTCCCCAAAACCGTTTTTAACCGAAAAGCATCTCGAAATGTCCTAAAACGCGCATCTGAACATTTTCGTGCACAGGTGCCGTAGATGCGCACGAAAATCCGTCCGGAGCCGTTACGAGAGCCGAACTGCCTGAAGTGTTTTCCAGACCCTAGAAACTCCCCAAAACCGTTTTTAACCGAAAAGCATCTCGAAATGTCCTAAAACGCGCATCTGAACATTTTCGTGCACAGGTGCCGTAGATGCGCACGAAAATCCGTCCGGAGCCGTTTCGAGAGCCGAACTGCCTGAAGTGTTTTCCAGACCCTAGAAACTCCCCAAAACCGTTTTTAACCGAAAAGCATATCGAAATGTCCTAAAACGCGCATCTGAACATTTTCGTGCACAGGTGCCGTAGATGGGCACGAAAATCCGTCCGGAGCCGTTTCCAGCGCCGAACTGCCTGAAGTGTTTTCCAGACCCTAGAAACTCCCCAAAACCGTTTTTAACCGAAAAGCATCTCGAAATGTCCTAAAACGCGCATCTGAACATTTTCGTGCACAGGTGCCGTAGATGCGCACGAAAATCCGTCCGGAGCCGTTTCCAGCGCCGAACTGCCTGAAGTGTTTTCCAGACCCTAGAAACTCCCCAAAACCGTTTCTAACCGAAAAGCATCTCGAAATGTCCTAAAACGCGCATCTGAACATTTTCGTGCACAGGTGCCGTAGAAGCGCACGAAAATCCGTCCGGAGCCGTTTCGAGCACCGAACTGCCTGAAGTGTTTTCCAGACCCTAGAAACTCCCCAAAACCGTTTTTAACCGAAAAGCATCTCGAAATGTCCTAAAACGCGCATCTGAACATTTTCGTGCACAGGTGCCGTAGATGCGCACGAAAATCCGTCCGGAGCCGTTTCCAACGCCGAACTGCCTGAAGTGTTTTCCAGACCCTAGAAACTCCCCAAAACCGTTTTTAACCGAAAAGCATCTCGAAATGTCCTAAAACGCGCATCTGAACATTTTCGTGCACAGGTGCCGTAGATGCGCACGAAAATCCGTCCGGAGCCGTTTCGAGCACCGAACTGCCTGAAGTGTTTTCCAGACCCTAGAAACTCCCCAAAACCGTTTTTAACCGAAAAGCATCTCGAAATGTCCTAAAACGCGCATCTGAACATTTTCGTGCACAGGTGCCGTAGATGCGCACGAAAATCCGTCCGGAGCCGTTACGAGAGCCGAACTGCCTGAAGTGTTTTCCAGACCCTAGAAACTCCCCAAAACCGTTTTTAACCGAAAAGCATCTCGAAATGTCCTAAAACGCGCATCTGAACATTTTCGTGCACAGGTGCCGTAGATGCGCACGAAAATCCGTCCGGAGCCGTTTCGAGAGCCGAACTGCCTGAAGTGTTTTCCAGACCCTAGAAACTCCCCAAAACCGTTTTTAACCGAAAAGCATATCGAAATGTCCTAAAACGCGCATCTGAACATTTTCGTGCACAGGTGCCGTAGATGGGCACGAAAATCCGTCCGGAGCCGTTTCCAGCGCCGAACTGCCTGAAGTGTTTTCCAGACCCTAGAAACTCCCCAAAACCGTTTTTAACCGAAAAGCATCTCGAAATGTCCTAAAACGCGCATCTGAACATTTTCGTGCACAGGTGCCGTAGATGCGCACGAAAATCCGTCCGGAGCCGTTTCGAGAGCCGAACTGCCTGAAGTGTTTTCCAGACCCTAGAAACTCCCCAAAACCGTTTTTAACCGAAAAGCATATCGAAATGTCATAAAACGCGCATCTGAACATTTTCGTGCACAGGTGCCGTAGATGCGCACGAAAATCCGTCCGGAGCCGTTTCCAGCGCCGAACTGCCTGAAATGTTTTTCAGACCCTAGAAACTCCCCAAAACCGTTTTTAACCGAAAAGCATCTCGAAATGTCCTAAAACGCGCATCTGAACATTTTCGTGCACAGGTGCCGTAGATGCGCACGAAAATATGCCCGGAGCCGTTTCGAGCACCGAACTGCCTGAAGTGTTTTCCATACCCTAGAAACTCCCCAAAACCGTTTTTAACCGAAAAGCATCTCGAAATGTCCTAAAACGCGCATCTGAACATTTTCGTGCACAGGTGCCGTAGATGCGCACGAAAATCCGTCCGGAGCCGTTTCGAGCACCGAACTGCCTGAAGTGTTTTCCAGACCCTAGAAACTCCCAAAAACCGTTTTTAACCGAGAAGCATCTCGAAATGTCCTAAAACGCGCATCTGAACATTTTCGTGCACAGGTGCCGTAGATGCGCACGAAAACCCGTCCGGAGCCGTTTCCTGCGCCGAACTGCCTGAAGCGTTTTCCAGACCCTAGAAACTCCCCAAAACCGTTTTTAACCGAAAAGCATCTCGAAATGTCCTAAAACGCGCATCTGAACATTTTCGTGCACAGGTGCCGTAGATGCGCACGAAAATCCGTCCGGAGCCGTTTCGAGCGCCGAACTGCCTGAAGTGTTTTCCAGACCCTAGAAACTCCCCAAAACCGTTTTTAACCGAGAAGCATCTCGAAATGTCCTAAAACGCGCATCTGAACATTTTCGTGCACAGGTGCCGTAGATGCGCACGAAAATCCGTCCGGAGCCGTTTCGAGCACCGAACTGCCTGAAGTGTTTTCCAGACCCTAGAAACTCCCCAAAACCGTTTTTAACCGAAAAGCATCTCGAAATGTCCTAAAACGCGCATCTGAACATTTTCGTGCACAGGTGCCGTAGATGCGCACGAAAATCCGTCCGGAGCCGTTTCGAGCACCGAACTGCCTGAAGTGTTTTCCAGACCCTAGAAACTCCCCAAAACCGTTTTTAACCGAAAAGCATCTCGAAATGTCCTAAAACGCGCATCTGAACATTTTCGTGCACAGGTGCCGTCGATGCGCACGAAAACCCGTCCGGAGCCGTTTCCAGCGCCGAACTGCCTGAAGTGTTTTCCAGACCCTAGAAACTCCCCAAAACCGTTTTTAACCGAAAAGCATCTCGAAATGTCCTAAAACGCGCATCTGAACATTTTCGTGCACAGGTACAGTAGATGCGCACGAAAATCGATCCGTAGCCGTTTCCAGCGCCGAACTGCCTGAAGTGTTTTCCAGACCCTAGAAACTCCCCAAAACCGTTTTTAACCGAAAAGCATCTCGAAATGTCCTAAAACGCGCATCTGAACATTTTCGTGCACAGGTGCCGTAGATGCGCACGAAAATCGATCCGGAGCCGTTTCCAGCGCCGAACTGCCTGAAGCGTTTTCCAGACCCTAGAAACTCCCCAAAACCGTTTTTAACCGAAAAGCATCTCGAAATGTCCTAAAACGCGCATCTGAACATTTTCGTGCACAGCTGCCGTAGATGCGCACGAAAATCGATCCGGAGCCGTTTCCAGCGCCGAACTGCCTGAAGCGTTTTCCAGACCCTAGAAACTCCCCAAAACCGTTTTTAACCGAGAAGCATCTCGAAATGTCCTAAAACGCGCATCTGAACATTTTCGTGCAAAGGTGCCGTCGATGCGCACGAAAACCCGTCCGGAGCCGTTTCCAGCGCCGAACTGCCTGAAGCGTTTTCCAGACCCTAGAAACTCCCCAAAACCGTTTTTAACCGAGAAGCATCTAGAAATGTCCTAAAACGCGCATCTGAACATTTTCGTGCACAGGTACAGTAGATGCGCACGAAAATCCGTCCGGAGCCGTTTCCAGCGCCGAACTGCCTGAAGCGTTTTCCAGACCCTAGAAACTCCCCAAAACCGTTTTTAACCGAGAAGCATCTAGAAATGTCCTAAAACGCGCATCTGAACATTTTCGTGCACAGGTACAGTAGATGTGCACGAAAATCGATCCGTAGCCGTTTCCAGCGCCGAACTGCCTGAAGCGTTTTCCAGACCCTAGAAACTCCCCAAAACCGTTTTTAACCGAAAAGCATCTCGAAATGTCCTAAAACGCGCATCTGAACATTTTCGTGCACAGGTGCCGTAGATGCGCACGAAAATCCGTCCGGAGCCGTTTCCAACGCCGAACTGCCTGAAGTGTTTTCCAGACCCTAGAAACTCCCCAAAACCGTTTTTAACCGAAAAGCATCTCGAAATGTCCTAAAACGCGCATCTGAACATTTTCGTGCACAGGTGCCGTAGATGCGCACGAAAATCCGTCCGGAGCCGTTTCGAGCACCGAACTGCCTGAAGTGTTTTCCAGACCCTAGAAACTCCCCAAAACCGTTTTTAACCGAGAAGCATCTCGAAATGTCCTAAAACGCGCATCTGAACATTTTCGTGCAAAGGTGCCGTCGATGCGCACGAAAATCCGTCCGGAGCCGTTTCGAGCACCGAACTGCCTGAAGTGTTTTCCAGACGCTAGAAACTCCCCAAAACCGTTTTTAACCGAAAAGCATCTCGAAATGTCCTAAAACGCGCATCTGAACATTTTCGTGCACAGGTGCCGTAGATGCGCACGAAAATCCGTCCGGAGCCGTTTCGAGCGCCGAACTGCCTGAAGTGTTTTCCAGACCCTAGAAACTTCCGAAAACCGTTTTTAACCGAAAAGCATCTCGAAATGTCCTAAAACGCGCATCTGAACATTTTCGTGCACAGGTGCCGTAGATGCGCACGAAAATCCGTCCGGAGCCGTTTCCAGCGCCGAACTGCCTGAAGTGTTTTCCAGACCCTAGAAACTCCCCAAAACCGTTTCTAACCGAAAAGCATCTCGAAATGTCCTAAAACGCGCATCTGAACATTTTCGTGCACAGGTGCCGTAGAAGCGCACGAAAATCCGTCCGGAGCCGTTTCGAGCACCGAACTGCCTGAAGTGTTTTCCAAACCCTAGAAACTCCCCAAAACCGTTTTTAACCGAAAAGCATCTCGAAATGTCCTAAAACGCGCATCTGAACATTTTCGTGCACAGGTGCCGTAGATGCGCACGAAAATCCGTCCGGAGCCGTTTCGAGCACCGAACTGCCTGAAGTGTTTTCCAGACCCTAGAAACTCCCCAAAACCGTTTTTAACCGAAAAGCATCTCGAAATGTCCTAAAACGCGCATCTGAACATTTTCGTGCACAGGTGCCGTAGATGCGCACGAAAATCCGTCCGGAGCCGTTTCGAGCACCGAACTGCCTGAAGTGTTTTCCAGACCCTAGAAACTCCCCAAAACCGTTTTTAACCGAGAAGCATCTCGAAATGTCCTAAAACGCGCATCTGAACATTTTCGTGCACAGGTGCCGTCGATGCGCACGAAAACCCGTCCGGAGCCGTTTCGAGCACCGAACTGCCTGAAGCGTTTTCCAGACCCTAGAAACTCCCCAAAACCGTTTTTAACCGAGAAGCATCTCGAAATGTCCTAAAACGCGCCTCTGAACATTTTCGTGCACAGGTGCCGTAGATGCGCACGAAAACCCGTCCGGAGCCGTTTCCTGCGCCGAACTGCCTGAAGCGTTTTCCAAACCCTAGAAACTCCCCAAAACTGTTTTTAACCGAAAAGCATCTCGAAATGTCCTAAAACGCGCATCTGAACATTTTCGTGCACAGGTGCCGTAGATGCGCACGAAAATCGATCCGGAGCCGTTTCCAACGCCGAACTGCCTGAAGCGTTTTCCAGACCCTAGAAACTCCCCAAAACCGTTTTTAACCGAGAAGCATCTCGAAATGTCCTAAAACGCGCATCTGAACATTTTCGTGCAAAGGTGCCGTCGATGCGCACGAAAATCCGTCCGGAGCCGTTTCGAGCACCGAACTGCCTGAAGTGTTTTCCAGACGCTAGAAACTCCCCAAAACCGTTTTTAACCGAAAAGCATCTCGAAATGTCCTAAAACGCGCATCTGAACATTTTCGTGCACAGGTGCCGTAGATGCGCACGAAAATCCGTCCGGAGCCGTTTCGAGCGCCGAACTGCCTGAAGTGTTTTCCAGACCCTAGAAACTGCCGAAAACCGTTTTTAACCGAAAAGCATCTCGAGATGTCCTAAAACGCGCATCTGAACATTTTCGTGCACAGGTGCCGTAGATGCGCACGAAAATCCGTCCGGAGCCGTTTCCAGCGCCGAACTGCCTGAAGTGTTTTCCAGACCCTAGAAACTCCCCAAAACCGTTTCTAACCGAAAAGCATCTCGAAATGTCCTAAAACGCGCATCTGAACATTTTCGTGCACAGGTGCCGTAGAAGCGCACGAAAATCCGTCCGGAGCCGTTTCGAGCACCGAACTGCCTGAAGTGTTTTCCAGACCCTAGAAACTCCCCAAAACCGTTTTTAACCGAAAAGCATCTCGAAATGTCCTAAAACGCGCATCTGAACATTTTCGTGCACAGGTGCCGTAGATGCGCACGAAAATCCGTCCGGAGCCGTTTCGAGCGCCGAACTGCCTGAAGTGTTTTCCAGACCCTAGAAACTCCCCAAAACCGTTTTTAACCGAGAAGCATCTCGAAATGTCCTAAAACGCGCATCTGAACATTTTCGTGCACAGGTGCCGTAGATGCGCACGAAAATCCGTCCGGAGCCGTTTCCAGCGCCGAACTGCCTGAAGCGTTTTCCAGACCCTAGAAACTCCCCAAAACCGTTTTTAACCGAGAAGCATCTCGAAATGTCCTAAAACGCGCATCTGAACATTTTCGTGCACAGGTACAGTAGATGCGCACGAAAATCCGTCCGGAGCCGTTTCGAGCACCGCACTGCCTGAAGTGTTTTCCAGACCCTAGAAACTCCCCTAAACCGTTTTTAACCGAAAAGCATCTCGAAATGTCCTAAAACGCGCATCTGAACATTTTCGTGCACAGGTACAGTAGATACGCACGAAAATCGATCCGTAGCCGTTTCCAGCGCCGAACTGCCTGAAGCGTTTTCCAGACCCTAGAAACTCCCCAAAACCGTTTTTAACCGAAAAGCATCTCGAAATGTCCTAAAACGCGCATCTGAACATTTTCGTGCACAGGTACAGTAGATGCGCACGAAAATCGATCCGGAGCCGTTTCCAGCGCCGAACTGCCTGAAGCGTTTTCCAGACCCTAGAAACTCCCCAAAACTGTTTTTAACCGAAAAGCATCTCGAAATGTCCTAAAACGCGCATCTGAACATTTTCGTGCACAGGTGCCGTAGATGCGCACGAAAATCGATCCGGAGCCGTTTCCAACGCCGAACTGCCTGAAGCGTTTTCCAGACCCTAGAAACTCCCCAAAACCGTTTTTAACCGAGAAGCATCTCGAAATGTCCTAAAACGCGCATCTGAACATTTTCGTGCAAAGGTGCCGTCGATGCGCACGAAAATCCGTCCGGAGCCGTTTCGAGCACCGAACTGCCTGAAGTGTTTTCCAGACGCTAGAAACTCCCCAAAACCGTTTTTAACCGAAAAGCATCTCGAAATGTCCTAAAACGCGCATCTGAACATTTTCGTGCACAGGTGCCGTAGATGCGCACGAAAATCCGTCCGGAGCCGTTTCGAGCGCCGAACTGCCTGAAGTGTTTTCCAGACCCTAGAAACTGCCGAAAACCGTTTTTAACCGAAAAGCATCTCGAGATGTCCTAAAACGCGCATCTGAACATTTTCGTGCACAGGTGCCGTAGATGCGCACGAAAATCCGTCCGGAGCCGTTTCCAGCGCCGAACTGCCTGAAGTGTTTTCCAGACCCTAGAAACTCCCCAAAACCGTTTCTAACCGAAAAGCATCTCGAAATGTCCTAAAACGCGCATCTGAACATTTTCGTGCACAGGTGCCGTAGAAGCGCACGAAAATCCGTCCGGAGCCGTTTCGAGCACCGAACTGCCTGAAGTGTTTTCCAGACCCTAGAAACTCCCCAAAACCGTTTTTAACCGAAAAGCATCTCGAAATGTCCTAAAACGCGCATCTGAACATTTTCGTGCACAGGTGCCGTAGATGCGCACGAAAATCCGTCCGGAGCCGTTTCGAGCGCCGAACTGCCTGAAGTGTTTTCCAGACCCTAGAAACTCCCCAAAACCGTTTTTAACCGAGAAGCATCTCGAAATGTCCTAAAACGCGCATCTGAACATTTTCGTGCACAGGTGCCGTAGATGCGCACGAAAATCCGTCCGGAGCCGTTTCCAGCGCCGAACTGCCTGAAGCGTTTTCCAGACCCTAGAAACTCCCCAAAACCGTTTTTAACCGAGAAGCATCTCGAAATGTCCTAAAACGCGCATCTGAACATTTTCGTGCACAGGTACAGTAGATGCGCACGAAAATCCGTCCGGAGCCGTTTCGAGCACCGCACTGCCTGAAGTGTTTTCCAGACCCTAGAAACTCCCCTAAACCGTTTTTAACCGAAAAGCATCTCGAAATGTCCTAAAACGCGCATCTGAACATTTTCG
The DNA here is from genome assembly GCA_028538565.1 of Umbellularia californica. NCBI lineage: Eukaryota > Viridiplantae > Streptophyta > Magnoliopsida > Laurales > Lauraceae > Umbellularia > Umbellularia californica. The sequence continues at coordinate 52,288,877 of JAPQWN010000006.1, read as the reverse complement.
TGCACAGGTACAGTAGATACGCACGAAAATCGATCCGTAGCCGTTTCCAGCGCCGAACTGCCTGAAGCGTTTTCCAGACCCTAGAAACTCCCCAAAACCGTTTTTAACCGAAAAGCATCTCGAAATGTCCTAAAACGCGCATCTGAACATTTTCGTGCACAGGTACAGTAGATGCGCACGAAAATCGATCCGGAGCCGTTTCCAGCGCCGAACTGCCTGAAGCGTTTTCCAGACCCTAGAAACTCCCCAAAACTGTTTTTAACCGAAAAGCATCTCGAAATGTCCTAAAACGCGCATCTGAACATTTTCGTGCACAGGTGCCGTAGATGCGCACGAAAATCGATCCGGAGCCGTTTCCAACGCCGAACTGCCTGAAGCGTTTTCCAGACCCTAGAAACTCCCCAAAACCGTTTTTAACCGAGAAGCATCTCGAAATGTCCTAAAACGCGCATCTGAACATTTTCGTGCAAAGGTGCCGTCGATGCGCACGAAAATCCGTCCGGAGCCGTTTCGAGCACCGAACTGCCTGAAGTGTTTTCCAGACTCTAGAAACTCCCCAAAACCGTTTTTAACCGAAAAGCATCTCGAAATGTCCTAAAACGCGCATCTGAACATTTTCGTGCACAGGTGCCGTAGATGCGCACGAAAATCCGTCCGGAGCCGTTTCGAGCGCCGAACTGCCTGAAGTGTTTTCCAGACCCTAGAAACTGCCGAAAACCGTTTTTAACCGAAAAGCATCTCGAAATGTCCTAAAACGCGCATCTGAACATTTTCGTGCACAGGTGCCGTAGATGCGCACGAAAATCCGTCCGGAGCCGTTTCCAGCGCCGAACTGCCTGAAGTGTTTTCCAGACCCTAGAAACTCCCCAAAACCGTTTCTAACCGAAAAGCATCTCGAAATGTCCTAAAACGCGCATCTAAACATTTTCGTGCACAGGTGCCGTAGAAGCGCACGAAAATCCGTCCGGAGCCGTTTCGAGCACCGAACTGCCTGAAGTGTTTTCCAGACCCTAGAAACTCCCCAAAACCGTTTTTAACCGAAAAGCATCTCGAAATGTCCTAAAACGCGCATCTGAACATTTTCGTGCACAGGTGCCGTAGATGCGCACGAAAATCCGTCCGGAGCCGTTTCGAGCGCCGAACTGCCTGAAGTGTTTTCCAGACCCTAGAAACTCCCCAAAACCGTTTTTAACCGAGAAGCATCTCGAAATGTCCTAAAACGCGCATCTGAACATTTTCGTGCACAGGTGCCGTAGATGCGCACGAAAATCCGTCCGGAGCCGTTTCCAGCGCCGAACTGCCTGAAGCGTTTTCCAGACCCTAGAAACTCCCCAAAACCGTTTTTAACCGAGAAGCATCTCGAAATGTCCTAAAACGCGCATCTGAACATTTTCGTGCACAGGTACAGTAGATGCGCACGAAAATCCGTCCGGAGCCGTTTCGAGCACCGCACTGCCTGAAGTGTTTTCCAGACCCTAGAAACTCCCCTAAACCGTTTTTAACCGAAAAGCATCTCGAAATGTCCTAAAACGCGCATCTGAACATTTTCGTGCACAGGTACAGTAGATACGCACGAAAATCGATCCGTAGCCGTTTCCAGCGCCGAACTGCCTGAAGCGTTTTCCAGACCCTAGAAACTCCCCAAAACCGTTTTTAACCGAAAAGCATCTCGAAATGTCCTAAAACGCGCATCTGAACATTTTCGTGCACAGGTACAGTAGATGCGCACGAAAATCGATCCGGAGCCGTTTCCAGCGCCGAACTGCCTGAAGCGTTTTCCAGACCCTAGAAACTCCCCAAAACTGTTTTTAACCGAAAAGCATCTCGAAATGTCCTAAAACGCGCATCTGAACATTTTCGTGCACAGGTGCCGTAGATGCGCACGAAAATCGATCCGGAGCCGTTTCCAACGCCGAACTGCCTGAAGCGTTTTCCAGACCCTAGAAACTCCCCAAAACCGTTTTTAACCGAGAAGCATCTCGAAATGTCCTAAAACGCGCATCTGAACATTTTCGTGCAAAGGTGCCGTCGATGCGCACGAAAATCCGTCCGGAGCCGTTTCGAGCACCGAACTGCCTGAAGTGTTTTCCAGACGCTAGAAACTCCCCAAAACCGTTTTTAACCGAAAAGCATCTCGAAATGTCCTAAAACGCGCATCTGAACATTTTCGTGCACAGGTGCCGTAGATGCGCACGAAAATCCGTCCGGAGCCGTTTCGAGCGCCGAACTGCCTGAAGTGTTTTCCAGACCCTAGAAACTGCCGAAAACCGTTTTTAACCGAAAAGCATCTCGAAATGTCCTAAAACGCGCATCTGAACATTTTCGTGCACAGGTGCCGTAGATGCGCACGAAAATCCGTCCGGAGCCGTTTCCAGCGCCGAACTGCCTGAAGTGTTTTCCAGACCCTAGAAACTCCCCAAAACCGTTTCTAACCGAAAAGCATCTCGAAATGTCCTAAAACGCGCATCTGAACATTTTCGTGCACAGGTGCCGTAGAAGCGCACGAAAATCCGTCCGGAGCCGTTTCGAGCACCGAACTGCCTGAAGTGTTTTCCAGACCCTAGAAACTCCCCAAAACCGTTTTTAACCGAAAAGCATCTCGAAATGTCCTAAAACGCGCATCTGAACATTTTCGTGCACAGGTGCCGTAGATGCGCACGAAAATCCGTCCGGAGCCGTTTCCAACGCCGAACTGCCTGAAGTGTTTTCCAGACCCTAGAAACTCCCCAAAACCGTTTTTAACCGAAAAGCATCTCGAAATGTCCTAAAACGCGCATCTGAACATTTTCGTGCACAGGTGCCGTAGATGCGCACGAAAATCCGTCCGGAGCCGTTTCGAGCACCGAACTGCCTGAAGTGTTTTCCAGACCCTAGAAACTCCCCAAAACCGTTTTTAACCGAAAAGCATCTCGAAATGTCCTAAAACGCGCATCTGAACATTTTCGTGCACAGGTGCCGTAGATGCGCACGAAAATCCGTCCGGAGCCGTTTCGAGAGCCGAAATGCCTGAAGTGTTTTCCAGACCCTAGAAACTCCCCAAAACCGTTTTTAACCGAAAAGCATATCGAAATGTCCTAAAACGCGCATCTGAACATTTTCGTGCACAGGTGCCGTAGATGCGCACGAAAATCCGTCCGGAGCCGTTTCCAGCGCCGAACTGCCTGAAGTGTTTTTCAGACCCTAGAAACTCCCCAAAACCGTTTTTAACCGAAAAGCATCTCGAAATGTCCTAAAACGCGCATCTGAACATTTTCGTGCACAGGTGCCGTAGATGCGCACGAAAATATGCCCGGAGCCGTTTCGAGCACCGAACTGCCTGAAGTGTTTTCCATACCCTAGAAACTCCCCAAAACCGTTTTTAACCGAAAAGCATCTCGAAATGTCCTAAAACGCGCATCTGAACATTTTCGTGCACAGGTGCCGTAGATGCGCACGAAAATCCGTCCGGAGCCGTTTCGAGCACCGAACTGCCTGAAGTGTTTTCCAGACCCTAGAAACTCCCCAAAACCGTTTTTAACCGAGAAGCATCTCGAAATGTCCTAAAACGCGCATCTGAACATTTTCGTGCACAGGTGCCGTCGATGCGCACGAAAACCCGTCCGGAGCCGTTTCGAGCACCGAACTGCCTGAAGCGTTTTCCAGACCCTAGAAACTCCCTAAAACCGTTTTTAACCGAGAAGCATCTCGAAATGTCCTAAAACGCGCATCTGAACATTTTCGTGCACAGGTGCCGTAGATGCGCACGAAAACCCGTCCGGAGCCGTTTCCTGCGCCGAACTGCCTGAAGCGTTTTCCAGACCCTAGAAACTCCCCAAAACCGTTTTTAACCGAAAAGCATCTCGAAATGTCCTAAAACGCGCATCTGAACATTTTCGTGCACAGGTGCCGTAGATGCGCACGAAAATCCGTCCGGAGCCGTTTCGAGCGCCGAACTGCCTGAAGTGTTTTCCAGACCCTAGAAACTCCCCAAAACCGTTTTTAACCGAGAAGCATCTCGAAATGTCCTAAAACGCGCATCTGAACATTTTCGTGCGCAGGTGCCGTAGATGCGCATGAAAATCCGTCCGGAGCCGTTTCGAGCACCGAACTGCCTGAAGTGTTTTCCAGACCCTAGAAACTCCCCAAAACCGTTTTTAACCGAAAAGCATCTCGAAATGTCCTAAAACGCGCATCTGAACATTTTCGTGCACAGGTGCCGTAGATGCGCACGAAAATCCGTCCGGAGCCGTTTCGAGCACCGAACTGCCTGAAGTGTTTTCCAGACCCTAGAAACTCCCCAAAACCGTTTTTAACCGAAAAGCATCTCGAAATGTCCTAAAACGCGCATCTGAACATTTTCGTGCACAGGTGCCGTCGATGCGCACGAAAACCCGTCCGGAGCCGTTTCCTGCGCCGAACTGCCTGAAGCGTTTTCCAGACCCTAGAAACTCCCCAAAACCGTTTTTAACCGAAAAGCATCTCGAAATGTCCTAAAACGCGCATCTGAACATTTTCGTGCACAGGTGCCGTAGATGCGCACGAAAATCCGTCCGGAGCCGTTTCGAGCGCCGAACTGCCTGAAGTGTTTTCCAGACCCTAGAAACTCCCCAAAACCGTTTTTAACCGAGAAGCATCTCGAAATGTCCTAAAACGTGCATCTGAACATTTTCGTGCGCAGGTGCCGTAGATGCGCACGAAAATCCGTCCGGAGCCGTTTCGAGCACCGAACTGCCTGAAGTGTTTTCCAGACCCTAGAAACTCCCCAAAACCGTTTTTAACCGAAAAGCATCTCGAAATGTCCTAAAACGCGCATCTGAACATTTTCGTGCACAGGTACAGTAGATGCGCACGAAAATCGATCCGTAGCCGTTTCCAGCGCCGAACTGCCTGAAGTGTTTTCCAGACCCTAGAAACTCCCCAAAACCGTTTTTAACCGAAAAGCATCTCGAAATGTCCTAAAACGCGCATCTGAACATTTTCATGCACAGGTGCCGTAGATGCGCACGAAAATCGATCCGGAGCCGTTTCCAGCGCCGAACTGCCTGAAGCGTTTTCCAGACCCTAGAAACTCCCCAAAACCGTTTTTAACCGAAAAGCATCTCGAAATGTGCTAAAACGCGCATCTGAACATTTTCGTGCACAGGTGCCGTAGATTTGCACGAAAATCGATCCGGAGCCGTTTCCAGCGCCGAACTGCCTGAAGCGTTTTCCAGACCCTAGAAACTCCCCAAAACCGTTTTTAACCGAGAAGCATCTCGAAATGTCCTAAAACGCGCATCTGAACATTTTCGTGCAAAGGTGCCGTCGATGCGCACGAAAACCCGTCCGGAGCCGTTTCCAGCGCCGAACTGCCTGAAGCGTTTTCCAGACCCTAGAAACTCCCCAAAACCGTTTTTAACCGAGAAGCATCTAGAAATGTCCTAAAACGCGCATCTGAACATTTTCGTGCACAGGTGCCGTCGATGCGCACGAAAACCCGTCCGGAGCCGTTTCCTGCGCCGAACTGCCTGAAGCGTTTTCCAGACCCTAGAAACTCCCCAAAACCGTTTTTAACCGAGAAGCATCTCGAAATGTCCTAAAACGCGCATCTGAACATTTTCGTGCACAGGTGCTGTAGATGCGCACGAAAATCCGTCCGGAGCCGTTTCCAGCGCCGAACTGCCTGAAGCGTTTTCCAGACCCTAGAAACTCCCCAAAACCGTTTTTAACCGAGAAGCATCTCGAAATGTCCTAAAACGCGCATCTGAACATTTTCGTGCACAGGTACAGTAGATGCGCACGAAAATCCGTCCGGAGCCGTTTCGAGCACCGAACTGCCTGAAGTGTTTTCCAGACCCTAGAAACTCCCCTAAACCGTTTTTAACCGAAAAGCATCTCGAAATGTCCTAAAACGCGCATCTGAACATTTTCGTGCACAGGTGCTGTAGATGCGCACGAAAATCCGTCCGGAGCCGTTTCCAGCGCCGAACTGCCTGAAGCGTTTTCCAGACCCTAGAAACTCCCCAAAACCGTTTTTAACCGAGAAGCATCTCGAAATGTCCTAAAACGCGCATCTGAACATTTTCGTGCACAGGTACAGTAGATGCGCACGAAAATCGATCCGTAGCCGTTTCCAGCGCCGAACTGCCTGAAGCGTTTTCCAGACCCTAGAAACTCCCCAAAACCGTTTTTAACCGAAAAGCATCTCGAAATGTCCTAAAACGCGCATCTGAACATTTTCATGCACAGGTACAGTAGATGCGCACGAAAATCGATCCGGAGCCGTTTCCAGCGCCGAACTGCCTGAGGCGTTTTCCAGACCCTAGAAACTCCCCAAAACTGTTTTTAACCGAAAAGCATCTCGAAATGTCCTAAAACGCGCATCTGAACATTTTCGTGCACAGGTGCCGTAGATGCGCACGAAAATCGATCCGGAGCCGTTTCCAACGCCGAACTGCCTGAAGCGTTTTCCAGACCCTAGAAACTCCCCAAAACCGTTTTTAACCGAGAAGCATCTCGAAATGTCCTAAAACGCGCATCTGAACATTTTCGTGCACAGGTGCCGTAGATGCGCACGAAAATCCGTCCGGAGCCGTTTCCAGCGCCGAACTGCCTGAAGTGTTTTCCAGACCCTAGAAACTCCCCAAAACCGTTTCTAACCGAAAAGCATCTCGAAATGTCCTAAAACGCGCATCTGAACATTTTCGTGCACAGGTGCCGTAGAAGCGCACGAAAATCCGTCCGGAGCCGTTTCGAGCACCGAACTGCCTGAAGTGTTTTCCAGACCCTAGAAACTCCCCAAAACCGTTTTTAACCGAAAAGCATCTCGAAATGTCCTAAAACGCGCATCTGAACATTTTCGTGCACAGGTGCCGTAGATGCGCACGAAAATCCGTCCGGAGCCGTTTCCAACGCCGAACTGCCTGAAGTGTTTTCCAGACCCTAGAAACTCCCCAAAACCGTTTTTAACCGAAAAGCATCTCGAAATGTCCTAAAACGCGCATCTGAACATTTTCGTGCACAGGTGCCGTAGATGCGCACGAAAATCCGTCCGGAGCCGTTTCGAGCACCGAACTGCCTGAAGTGTTTTCCAGACCCTAGAAACTCCCCAAAACCGTTTTTAACCGAAAAGCATCTCGAAATGTCCTAAAACGCGCATCTGAACATTTTCGTGCACAGGTGCCGTAGATGCGCACGAAAATCCGTCCGGAGCCGTTTCGAGAGCCGAACTGCCTGAAGTGTTTTCCAGACCCTAGAAACTCCCCAAAACCGTTTTTAACCGAAAAGCATCTCGAAATGTCCTAAAACGCGCATCTGAACATTTTCGTGCACAGGTGCCGTAGATGCGCACGAAAATCCGTCCGGAGCCGTTTCGAGAGCCGAACTGCCTGAAGTGTTTTCCAGACCCTAGAAACTCCCCAAAACCGTTTTTAACCGAAAAGCATATCGAAATGTCCTAAAACGCGCATCTGAACATTTTCGTGCACAGGTGCCGTAGATGCGCACGAAAATCCGTCCGGAGCCGTTTCCAGCGCCGAACTGCCTGAAGTGTTTTCCAGACCCTAGAAACTCCCCAAAACCGTTTTTAACCGAAAAGCATCTCGAAATGTCCTAAAACGCGCATCTGAACATTTTCGTGCACAGGTGCCGTAGATGCGCACGAAAATCCGTCCGGAGCCGTTTCGAGAGCCGAACTGCCTGAAGTGTTTTCCAGACCCTAGAAACTCCCCAAAACCGTTTTTAACCGAAAAGCATATCGAAATGTCCTAAAACGCGCATCTGAACATTTTCGTGCACAGGTGCCGTAGATGCGCACGAAAATCCGTCCGGAGCCGTTTCCAGCGCCGAACTGCCTGAAGTGTTTTTCAGACCCTAGAAACTCCCCAAAACCGTTTTTAACCGAAAAGCATCTCGAAATGTCCTAAAACGCGCATCTGAACATTTTCGTGCACAGGTGCCGTAGATGCGCACGAAAATATGCCCGGAGCCGTTTCGAGCACCGAACTGCCTGAAGTGTTTTCCATACCCTAGAAACTCCCCAAAACCGTTTTTAACCGAAAAGCATCTCGAAATGTCCTAAAACGCGCATCTGAACATTTTCGTGCACAGGTGCCGTAGATGCGCACGAAAATCCGTCCGGAGCCGTTTCGAGCACCGAACTGCCTGAAGTGTTTTCCAGACCCTAGAAACTCCCCAAAACCGTTTTTAACCGAGAAGCATCTCGAAATGTCCTAAAACGCGCATCTGAACATTTTCGTGCACAGGTGCCGTCGATGCGCACGAAAACCCGTCCGGAGCCGTTTCGAGCACCGAACTGCCTGAAGCGTTTTCCAGACCCTAGAAACTCCCCAAAACCGTTTTTAACCGAGAAGCATCTCGAAATGTCCTAAAACGCGCATCTGAACATTTTCGTGCACAGGTGCCGTAGATGCGCACGAAAACCCGTCCGGAGCCGTTTCCTGCGCCGAACTGCCTGAAGCGTTTTCCAGACCCTAGAAACTCCCCAAAACCGTTTTTAACCGAAAAGCATCTCGAAATGTCCTAAAACGCGCATCTGAACATTTTCGTGCACAGGTGCCGTAGATGCGCACGAAAATCCGTCCGGAGCCGTTTCGAGCGCCGAACTGCCTGAAGTGTTTTCCAGACCCTAGAAACTCCCCAAAACCGTTTTTAACCGAGAAGCATCTCGAAATGTCCTAAAACGCGCATCTGAACATTTTCGTGCACAGGTGCCGTAGATGCGCACGAAAATCCGTCCGGAGCCGTTTCGAGCACCGAACTGCCTGAAGTGTTTTCCAGACCCTAGAAACTCCCCAAAACCGTTTTTAACCGAAAAGCATCTCGAAATGTCCTAAAACGCGCATCTGAACATTTTCGTGCACAGGTGCCGTAGATGCGCACGAAAATCCGTCCGGAGCCGTTTCGAGCACCGAACTGCCTGAAGTGTTTTCCAGACCCTAGAAACTCCCCAAAACCGTTTTTAACCGAAAAGCATCTCGAAATGTCCTAAAACGCGCATCTGAACATTTTCGTGCACAGGTACAGTAGATGCGCACGAAAATCGATCCGTAGCCGTTTCCAGCGCCGAACTGCCTGAAGTGTTTTCCAGACCCTAGAAACTCCCCAAAACCGTTTTTAACCGAAAAGCATCTCGAAATGTCCTAAAACGCGCATCTGAACATTTTCATGCACAGGTGCCGTAGATGCGCACGAAAATCGATCCGGAGCCGTTTCCAGCGCCGAACTGCCTGAAGCGTTTTCCAGACCCTAGAAACTCCCCAAAACCGTTTTTAACCGAAAAGCATCTCGAAATGTCCTAAAACGCGCATCTGAACATTTTCGTGCACAGGTGCCGTAGATTTGCACGAAAATCGATCCGGAGCCGTTTCCAGCGCCGAACTGCCTGAAGCGTTTTCCAGACCCTAGAAACTCCCCAAAACCGTTTTTAACCGAGAAGCATCTCGAAATGTCCTAAAACGCGCATCTGAACATTTTCGTGCAAAGGTGCCGTCGATGCGCACGAAAACCCGTCCGGAGCCGTTTCCAGCGCCGAACTGCCTGAAGCGTTTTCCAGACCCTAGAAACTCCCCAAAACCGTTTTTAACCGAGAAGCATCTAGAAATGTCCTAAAACGCGCATCTGAACATTTTCGTGCACAGGTGCCGTCGATGCGCACGAAAACCCGTCCGGAGCCGTTTCCTGCGCCGAACTGCCTGAAGCGTTTTCCAGACCCTAGAAACTCCCCAAAACCGTTTTTAACCGAGAAGCATCTCGAAATGTCCTAAAACGCGCATCTGAACATTTTCGTGCACAGGTGCTGTAGATGCGCACGAAAATCCGTCCGGAGCCGTTTCCAGCGCCGAACTGCCTGAAGCGTTTTCCAGACCCTAGAAACTCCCCAAAACCGTTTTTAACCGAGAAGCATCTCGAAATGTCCTAAAACGCGCATCTGAACATTTTCGTGCACAGGTACAGTAGATGCGCACGAAAATCCGTCCGGAGCCGTTTCGAGCACCGAACTGCCTGAAGTGTTTTCCAGACCCTAGAAACTCCCCTAAACCGTTTTTAACCGAAAAGCATCTCGAAATGTCCTAAAACGCGCATCTGAACATTTTCGTGCACAGGTGCTGTAGATGCGCACGAAAATCCGTCCGGAGCCGTTTCCAGCGCCGAACTGCCTGAAGCGTTTTCCAGACCCTAGAAACTCCCCAAAACCGTTTTTAACCGAGAAGCATCTCGAAATGTCCTAAAACGCGCATCTGAACATTTTCGTGCACAGGTACAGTAGATGCGCACGAAAATCGATCCGTAGCCGTTTCCAGCGCCGAACTGCCTGAAGCGTTTTCCAGACCCTAGAAACTCCCCAAAACCGTTTTTAACCGAAAAGCATCTCGAAATGTCCTAAAACGCGCATCTGAACATTTTCATGCACAGGTACAGTAGATGCGCACGAAAATCGATCCGGAGCCGTTTCCAGCGCCGAACTGCCTGAAGCGTTTTCCAGACCCTAGAAACTCCCCAAAACTGTTTTTAACCGAAAAGCATCTCGAAATGTCCTAAAACGCGCATCTGAACATTTTCGTGCACAGGTGCCGTAGATGCGCACGAAAATCGATCCGGAGCCGTTTCCAACGCCGAACTGCCTGAAGCGTTTTCCAGACCCTAGAAACTCCCCAAAACCGTTTTTAACCGAGAAGCATCTCGAAATGTCCTAAAACGCGCATCTGAACATTTTCGTGCACAGGTGCCGTAGATGCGCACGAAAATCCGTCCGGAGCCGTTTCCAGCGCCGAACTGCCTGAAGTGTTTTCCAGACCCTAGAAACTCCCCAAAACCGTTTCTAACCGAAAAGCATCTCGAAATGTCCTAAAACGCGCATCTGAACATTTTCGTGCACAGGTGCCGTAGAAGCGCACGAAAATCCGTCCGGAGCCGTTTCGAGCACCGAACTGCCTGAAGTGTTTTCCAGACCCTAGAAACTCCCCAAAACCGTTTTTAACCGAAAAGCATCTCGAAATGTCCTAAAACGCGCATCTGAACATTTTCGTGCACAGGTGCCGTAGATGCGCACGAAAATCCGTCCGGAGCCGTTTCCAACGCCGAACTGCCTGAAGTGTTTTCCAGACCCTAGAAACTCCCCAAAACCGTTTTTAACCGAAAAGCATCTCGAAATGTCCTAAAACGCGCATCTGAACATTTTCGTGCACAGGTGCCGTAGATGCGCACGAAAATCCGTCCGGAGCCGTTTCGAGCACCGAACTGCCTGAAGTGTTTTCCAGACCCTAGAAACTCCCCAAAACCGTTTTTAACCGAGAAGCATCTCGAAATGTCCTAAAACGCGCATCTGAACATTTTCGTGCACAGGTGCCGTCGATGCGCACGAAAACCCGTCCGGAGCCGTTTCGAGCACCGAACTGCCTGAAGCGTTTTCCAGACCCTAGAAACTCCCCAAAACCGTTTTTAACCGAGAAGCATCTCGAAATGTCCTAAAACGCGCCTCTGAACATTTTCGTGCACAGGTGCCTTAGATGCGCACGAAAACCCGTCCGGAGCCGTTTCCTGCGCCGAACTGCCTGAAGCGTTTTCCAGACCCTAGAAACTCCCCAAAACTGTTTTTAACCGAAAAGCATCTCGAAATGTCCTAAAACGCGCATCTGAACATTTTCGTGCACAGGTGCCGTAGATGCGCACGAAAATCGATCCGGAGCCGTTTCCAACGCCGAACTGCCTGAAGCGTTTTCCAGACCCTAGAAACTCCCCAAAACCGTTTTTAACCGAGAAGCATCTCGAAATGTCCTAAAACGCGCATCTGAACATTTTCGTGCAAAGGTGCCGTCGATGCGCACGAAAATCCGTCCGGAGCCGTTTCGAGCATCGAACTGCCTGAAGTGTTTTCCAGACGCTAGAAACTCCCCAAAACCGTTTTTAACCGAAAAGCATCTCGAAATGTCCTAAAACGCGCATCTGAACATTTTCGTGCACAAGTGCCGTAGATGCGCACGAAAATCCGTCCGGAGCCGTTTCGAGCGCCGAACTGCCTGAAGTGTTTTCCAGACCCTAGAAACTGCCGAAAACCGTTTTTAACCGAAAAGCATCTCGAAATGTCCTAAAACGCGCATCTGAACATTTTCGTGCACAGGTGCCGTAGATGCGCACGAAAATCCGTCCGGAGCCGTTTCCAGCGCCGAACTGCCTGAAGTGTTTTCCAGACCCTAGAAACTCCCCAAAACCGTTTCTAACCGAGAAGCATCTCGAAATGTCCTAAAACGCGCATCTGAACATTTTCGTGCAAAGGTGCCGTCGATGCGCACGAAAATCCGTCCGGAGCCGTTTCGAGCATCGAACTGCCTGAAGTGTTTTCCAGACGCTAGAAACTCCCCAAAACCGTTTTTAACCGAAAAGCATCTCGAAATGTCCTAAAACGCGCATCTGAACATTTTCGTGCACAGGTGCCGTAGATGCGCACGAAAATCCGTCCGGAGCCGTTTCCAACGCCGAACTGCCTGAAGTGTTTTCCAGACCCTAGAAACTCCCCAAAACCGTTTTTAACCGAAAAGCATCTCGAAATGTCCTAAAACGCGCATCTGAACATTTTCGTGCACAGGTGCCGTAGATGCGCACGAAAACCCGTCCGGAGCCGTTTCCTGCGCCGAACTGCCTGAAGCGTTTTCCAGACCCTAGAAACTCCCCAAAACCGTTTTTAACCGAGAAGCATCTCGAAATGTCCTAAAACGCGCATCTGAACATTTTCGTGCACAGGTGCTGTAGATGCGCACGAAAATCCGTCCGGAGCCGTTTCCAGCGCCGAACTGCCTGAAGCGTTTTCCAGACCCTAGAAACTCCCCAAAACCGTTTTTAACCGAGAAGCATCTCGAAATGTCCTAAAACGCGCATCTGAACATTTTCGTGCACAGGTACAGTAGATGCGCACGAAAATCCGTCCGGAGCCGTTTCGAGCACCGAACTGCCTGAAGTGTTTTCCAGACCCTAGAAACTCCCCTAAACCGTTTTTAACCGAAAAGCATCTCGAAATGTCCTAAAACGCGCATCTGAACATTTTCGTGCACAGGTGCTGTAGATGCGCACGAAAATCCGTCCGGAGCCGTTTCCAGCGCCGAACTGCCTGAAGCGTTTTCCAGACCCTAGAAACTCCCCAAAACCGTTTTTAACCGAGAAGCATCTCGAAATGTCCTAAAACGCGCATCTGAACATTTTCGTGCACAGGTACAGTAGATGCGCACGAAAATCGATCCGTAGCCGTTTCCAGCGCCGAACTGCCTGAAGCGTTTTCCAGACCCTAGAAACTCCCCAAAACCGTTTTTAACCGAAAAGCATCTCGAAATGTCCTAAAACGCGCATCTGAACATTTTCATGCACAGGTACAGTAGATGCGCACGAAAATCGATCCGGAGCCGTTTCCAGCGCCGAACTGCCTGAAGCGTTTTCCAGACCCTAGAAACTCCCCAAAACTGTTTTTAACCGAAAAGCATCTCGAAATGTCCTAAAACGCGCATCTGAACATTTTCGTGCACAGGTGCCGTAGATGCGCACGAAAATCGATCCGGAGCCGTTTCCAACGCCGAACTGCCTGAAGCGTTTTCCAGACCCTAGAAACTCCCCAAAACCGTTTTTAACCGAGAAGCATCTCGAAATGTCCTAAAACGCGCATCTGAACATTTTCGTGCACAGGTGCCGTAGATGCGCACGAAAATCCGTCCGGAGCCGTTTCCAGCGCCGAGCTGCCTGAAGTGTTTTCCAGACCCTAGAAACTCCCCAAAACCGTTTCTAACCGAAAAGCATCTCGAAATGTCCTAAAACGCGCATCTGAACATTTTCGTGCACAGGTGCCGTAGAAGCGCACGAAAATCCGTCCGGAGCCGTTTCGAGCACCGAACTGCCTGAAGTGTTTTCCAGACCCTAGAAACTCCCCAAAACCGTTTTTAACCGAAAAGCATCTCGAAATGTCCTAAAACGCGCATCTGAACATTTTCGTGCACAGGTGCCGTAGATGCGCACGAAAATCCGTCCGGAGCCGTTTCCAACGCCGAACTGCCTGAAGTGTTTTCCAGACCCTAGAAACTCCCCAAAACCGTTTTTAACCGAAAAGCATCTCGAAATGTCCTAAAACGCGCATCTGAACATTTTCGTGCACAGGTGCCGTAGATGCGCACGAAAATCCGTCCGGAGCCGTTTCGAGCACCGAACTGCCTGAAGTGTTTTCCAGACCCTAGAAACTCCCCAAAACCGTTTTTAACCGAAAAGCATCTCGAAATGTCCTAAAACGCGCATCTGAACATTTTCGTGCACAGGTGCCGTAGATGCGCACGAAAATCCGTCCGGAGCCGTTTCGAGAGCCGAACTGCCTGAAGTGTTTTCCAGACCCTAGAAACTCCCCAAAACCGTTTTTAACCGAAAAGCATCTCGAAATGTCCTAAAACGCGCATCTGAACATTTTCGTGCACAGGTGCCGTAGATGCGCACGAAAATCCGTCCGGAGCCGTTTCGAGAGCCGAACTGCCTGAAGTGTTTTCCAGACCCTAGAAACTCCCCAAAACCGTTTTTAACCGAAAAGCATATCGAAATGTCCTAAAACGCGCATCTGAACATTTTCGTGCACAGGTGCCGTAGATGCGCACGAAAATCCGTCCGGAGCCGTTTCCAGCGCCGAACTGCCTGAAGTGTTTTCCAGACCCTAGAAACTCCCCAAAACCGTTTTTAACCGAAAAGCATCTCGAAATGTCCTAAAACGCGCATCTGAACATTTTCGTGCACAGGTGCCGTAGATGCGCACGAAAATCCGTCCGGAGCCGTTTCGAGAGCCGAACTGCCTGAAGTGTTTTCCAGACCCTAGAAACTCCCCAAAACCGTTTTTAACCGAAAAGCATATCGAAATGTCCTAAAACGCGCATCTGAACATTTTCGTGCACAGGTGCCGTAGATGCGCACGAAAATCCGTCCGGAGCCGTTTCCAGCGCCGAACTGCCTGAAGTGTTTTTCAGACCCTAGAAACTCCCCAAAACCGTTTTTAACCGAAAAGCATCTCGAAATGTCCTAAAACGCGCATCTGAACATTTTCGTGCACAGGTGCCGTAGATGCGCACGAAAATATGCCCGGAGCCGTTTCGAGCACCGAACTGCCTGAAGTGTTTTCCATACCCTAGAAACTCCCCAAAACCGTTTTTAACCGAAAAGCATCTCGAAATGTCCTAAAACGCGCATCTGAACATTTTCGTGCACAGGTGCCGTAGATGCGCACGAAAATCCGTCCGGAGCCGTTTCGAGCACCGAACTGCCTGAAGTGTTTTCCAGACCCTAGAAACTCCCCAAAACCGTTTTTAACCGAGAAGCATCTCGAAATGTCCTAAAACGCGCATCTGAACATTTTCGTGCACAGGTGCCGTCGATGCGCACGAAAACCCGTCCGGAGCCGTTTCGAGCACCGAACTGCCTGAAGCGTTTTCCAGACCCTAGAAACTCCCCAAAACCGTTTTTAACCGAGAAGCATCTCGAAATGTCCTAAAACGCGCATCTGAACATTTTCGTGCACAGGTGCCGTAGATGCGCACGAAAACCCGTCCGGAGCCGTTTCCTGCGCCGAACTGCCTGAAGCGTTTTCCAGACCCTAGAAACTCCCCAAAACCGTTTTTAACCGAAAAGCATCTCGAAATGTCCTAAAACGCGCATCTGAACATTTTCGTGCACAGGTGCCGTAGATGCGCACGAAAATCCGTCCGGAGCCGTTTCGAGCGCCGAACTGCCTGAAGTGTTTTCCAGACCCTAGAAACTCCCCAAAACCGTTTTTAACCGAGAAGCATCTCGAAATGTCCTAAAACGCGCATCTGAACATTTTCGTGCACAGGTGCCGTAGATGCGCACGAAAATCCGTCCGGAGCCGTTTCGAGCACCGAACTGCCTGAAGTGTTTTCCAGACCCTAGAAACTCCCCAAAACCGTTTTTAACCGAAAAGCATCTCGAAATGTCCTAAAACGCGCATCTGAACATTTTCGTGCACAGGTGCCGTAGATGCGCACGAAAATCCGTCCGGAGCCGTTTCGAGCACCGAACTGCCTGAAGTGTTTTCCAGACCCTAGAAACTCCCCAAAACCGTTTTTAACCGAAAAGCATCTCGAAATGTCCTAAAACGCGCATCTGAACATTTTCGTGCACAGGTGCCGTCGATGCGCACGAAAACCCGTCCGGAGCCGTTTCCAGCGCCGAACTGCCTGAAGTGTTTTCCAGACCCTAGAAACTCCCCAAAACCGTTTTTAACCGAAAAGCATCTCGAAATGTCCTAAAACGCGCATCTGAACATTTTCGTGCACAGGTACAGTAGATGCGCACGAAAATCGATCCGTAGCCGTTTCCAGCGCCGAACTGCCTGAAGTGTTTTCCAGACCCTAGAAACTCCCCAAAACCGTTTTTAACCGAAAAGCATCTCGAAATGTCCTAAAACGCGCATCTGAACATTTTCATGCACAGGTGCCGTAGATGCGCACGAAAATCGATCCGGAGCCGTTTCCAGCGCCGAACTGCCTGAAGCGTTTTCCAGACCCTAGAAACTCCCCAAAACCGTTTTTAACCGAAAAGCATCTCGAAATGTCCTAAAACGCGCATCTGAACATTTTCGTGCACAGGTGCCGTAGATTTGCACGAAAATCGATCCGGAGCCGTTTCCAGCGCCGAACTGCCTGAAGCGTTTTCCAGACCCTAGAAACTCCCCAAAACCGTTTTTAACCGAGAAGCATCTCGAAATGTCCTAAAACGCGCATCTGAACATTTTCGTGCAAAGGTGCCGTCGATGCGCACGAAAACCCGTCCGGAGCCGTTTCCAGCGCCGAACTGCCTGAAGCGTTTTCCAGACCCTAGAAACTCCCCAAAACCGTTTTTAACCGAGAAGCATCTAGAAATGTCCTAAAACGCGCATCTGAACATTTTCGTGCACAGGTGCCGTCGATGCGCACGAAAACCCGTCCGGAGCCGTTTCCTGCGCCGAACTGCCTGAAGCGTTTTCCAGACCCTAGAAACTCCCCAAAACCGTTTTTAACCGAGAAGCATCTCGAAATGTCCTAAAACGCGCATCTGAACATTTTCGTGCACAGGTGCTGTAGATGCGCACGAAAATCCGTCCGGAGCCGTTTCCAGCGCCGAACTGCCTGAAGCGTTTTCCAGACCCTAGAAACTCCCCAAAACCGTTTTTAACCGAGAAGCATCTCGAAATGTCCTAAAACGCGCATCTGAACATTTTCGTGCACAGGTACAGTAGATGCACACGAAAATCCGTCCGGAGCCGTTTCGAGCACCGAACTGCCTGAAGTGTTTTCCAGACCCTAGAAACTCCCCTAAACCGTTTTTAACCGAAAAGCATCTCGAAATGTCCTAAAACGCGCATCTGAACATTTTCGTGCACAGGTGCTGTAGATGCGCACGAAAATCCGTCCGGAGCCGTTTCCAGCGCCGAACTGCCTGAAGCGTTTTCCAGACCCTAGAAACTCCCCAAAACCGTTTTTAACCGAGAAGCATCTCGAAATGTCCTAAAACGCGCATCTGAACATTTTCGTGCACAGGTACAGTAGATGCGCACGAAAATCGATCCGTAGCCGTTTCCAGCGCCGAACTGCCTGAAGCGTTTTCCAGACCCTAGAAACTCCCCAAAACCGTTTTTAACCGAAAAGCATCTCGAAATGTCCTAAAACGCGCATCTGAACATTTTCATGCACAGGTACAGTAGATGCGCACGAAAATCGATCCGGAGCCGTTTCCAGCGCCGAACTGCCTGAAGCGTTTTCCAGACCCTAGAAACTCCCCAAAACTGTTTTTAACCGAAAAGCATCTCGAAATGTCCTAAAACGCGCATCTGAACATTTTCGTGCACAGGTGCCGTAGATGCGCACGAAAATCGATCCGGAGCCGTTTCCAACGCCGAACTGCCTGAAGCGTTTTCCAGACCCTAGAAACTCCCCAAAACCGTTTTTAACCGAGAAGCATCTCGAAATGTCCTAAAACGCGCATCTGAACATTTTCGTGCACAGGTGCCGTAGATGCGCACGAAAATCCGTCCGGAGCCGTTTCCAGCGCCGAACTGCCTGAAGTGTTTTCCAGACCCTAGAAACTCCCCAAAACCGTTTCTAACCGAAAAGCATCTCGAAATGTCCTAAAACGCGCATCTGAACATTTTCGTGCACAGGTGCCGTAGAAGCGCACGAAAATCCGTCCGGAGCCGTTTCGAGCACCGAACTGCCTGAAGTGTTTTCCAGACCCTAGAAACTCCCCAAAACCGTTTTTAACCGAAAAGCATCTCGAAATGTCCTAAAACGCGCATCTGAACATTTTCGTGCACAGGTGCCGTAGATGCGCACGAAAATCCGTCCGGAGCCGTTTCCAACGCCGAACTGCCTGAAGTGTTTTCCAGACCCTAGAAACTCCCCAAAACCGTTTTTAACCGAAAAGCATCTCGAAATGTCCTAAAACGCGCATCTGAACATTTTCGTGCACAGGTGCCGTAGATGCGCACGAAAATCCGTCCGGAGCCGTTTCGAGCACCGAACTGCCTGAAGTGTTTTCCAGACCCTAGAAACTCCCCAAAACCGTTTTTAACCGAGAAGCATCTCGAAATGTCCTAAAACGCGCATCTGAACATTTTCGTGCACAGGTGCCGTCGATGCGCACGAAAACCCGTCCGGAGCCGTTTCGAGCACCGAACTGCCTGAAGCGTTTTCCAGACCCTAGAAACTCCCCAAAACCGTTTTTAACCGAGAAGCATCTCGAAATGTCCTAAAACGCGCCTCTGAACATTTTCGTGCACAGGTGCCTTAGATGCGCACGAAAACCCGTCCGGAGCCGTTTCCTGCGCCGAACTGCCTGAAGCGTTTTCCAGACCCTAGAAACTCCCCAAAACTGTTTTTAACCGAAAAGCATCTCGAAATGTCCTAAAACGCGCATCTGAACATTTTCGTGCACAGGTGCCGTAGATGCGCACGAAAATCGATCCGGAGCCGTTTCCAACGCCGAACTGCCTGAAGCGTTTTCCAGACCCTAGAAACTCCCCAAAACCGTTTTTAACCGAGAAGCATCTCGAAATGTCCTAAAACGCGCATCTGAACATTTTCGTGCAAAGGTGCCGTCGATGCGCACGAAAATCCGTCCGGAGCCGTTTCGAGCATCGAACTGCCTGAAGTGTTTTCCAGACGCTAGAAACTCCCCAAAACCGTTTTTAACCGAAAAGCATCTCGAAATGTCCTAAAACGCGCATCTGAACATTTTCGTGCACAAGTGCCGTAGATGCGCACGAAAATCCGTCCGGAGCCGTTTCGAGCGCCGAACTGCCTGAAGTGTTTTCCAGACCCTAGAAACTGCCGAAAACCGTTTTTAACCGAAAAGCATCTCGAAATGTCCTAAAACGCGCATCTGAACATTTTCGTGCACAGGTGCCGTAGATGCGCACGAAAATCCGTCCGGAGCCGTTTCCAGCGCCGAACTGCCTGAAGTGTTTTCCAGACCCTAGAAACTCCCCAAAACCGTTTCTAACCGAAAAGCATCTCGAAATGTCCTAAAACGCGCATCTGAACATTTTCGTGCACAGGTGCCGTAGAAGCGCACGAAAATCCGTCCGGAGCCGTTTCGAGCACCGAACTGCCTGAAGTGTTTTCCAGACCCTAGAAACTCCCCAAAACCGTTTTTAACCGAAAAGCATCTCGAAATGTCCTAAAACGCGCATCTGAACATTTTCGTGCACAGGTGCCGTAGATGCGCACGAAAATCCGTCCGGAGCCGTTTCCAACGCCGAACTGCCTGAAGTGTTTTCCAGACCCTAGAAACTCCCCAAAACCGTTTTTAACCGAAAAGCATCTCGAAATGTCCTAAAACGCGCATCTGAACATTTTCGTGCACAGGTGCCGTAGATGCGCACGAAAATCCGTCCGGAGCCGTTTCGAGCACCGAACTGCCTGAAGTGTTTTCCAGATCCTAGAAACTCCCCAAAACCGTTTTTAACCGAGAAGCATCTCGAAATGTCCTAAAACGCGCATCTGAACATTTTCGTGCACAGGTGCCGTCGATGCGCACGAAAACCCGTCCGGAGCCGTTTCGAGCACCGAACTGCCTGAAGCGTTTTCCAGACCCTAGAAACTCCCCAAAACCGTTTTTAACCGAGAAGCATCTCGAAATGTCCTAAAACGCGCCTCTGAACATTTTCGTGCACAGGTGCCGTAGATGCGCACGAAAACCCGTCCGGAGCCGTTTCCTGCGCCGAACTGCCTGAAGCGTTTTCCAAACCCTAGAAACTCCCCAAAACCGTTTTTAACCGAAAAGCATCTCGAAATGTCCTAAAACGCGCATCTGAACATTTTCGTGCACAGGTGCCGTAGATGCGCACGAAAATCCGTCCGGAGCCGTTTCGAGCGCCGAACTGCCTGAAGTGTTTTCCAGACCCTAGAAACTCCCCAAAACCGTTTTTAACCGAGAAGCATCTCGAAATGTCCTAAAACGCGCATCTGAACATTTTCGTGCACAGGTGCCGTAGATGCGCACGAAAATCCGTCCGGAGCCGTTTCCAGCGCCGAACTGCCTGAAGCGTTTTCCAGACCCTAGAAACTCCCCAAAACCGTTTTTAACCGAGAAGCATCTCGAAATGTCCTAAAACGCGCATCTGAACATTTTCGTGCACAGGTACAGTAGATGCGCACGAAAATCCGTCCGGAGCCGTTTCGAGCACCGCACTGCCTGAAGTGTTTTCCAGACCCTAGAAACTCCCCTAAACCGTTTTTAACCGAAAAGCATCTCGAAATGTCCTAAAACGCGCATCTGAACATTTTCGTGCACAGGTACAGTAGATGCGCACGAAAATCGATCCGGAGCCGTTTCCAGCGCCGAACTGCCTGAAGCGTTTTCCAGACCCTAGAAACTCCCCAAAACTGTTTTTAACCGAAAAGCATCTCGAAATGTCCTAAAACGCGCATCTGAACATTTTCGTGCACAGGTGCCGTAGATGCGCACGAAAATCGATCCGGAGCCGTTTCCAACGCCGAACTGCCTGAAGCGTTTTCCAGACCCTAGAAACTCCCCAAAACCGTTTTTAACCGAGAAGCATCTCGAAATGTCCTAAAACGCGCATCTGAACATTTTCGTGCAAAGGTGCCGTCGATGCGCACGAAAATCCGTCCGGAGCCGTTTCGAGCACCGAACTGCCTGAAGTGTTTTCCAGACGCTAGAAACTCCCCAAAACCGTTTTTAACCGAAAAGCATCTCGAAATGTCCTAAAACGCGCATCTGAACATTTTCGTGCACAGGTGCCGTAGATGCGCACGAAAATCCGTCCGGAGCCGTTTCGAGCGCCGAACTGCCTGAAGTGTTTTCCAGACCCTAGAAACTGCCGAAAACCGTTTTTAACCGAAAAGCATCTCGAAATGTCCTAAAACGCGCATCTGAACATTTTCGTGCACAGGTGCCGTAGATGCGCACGAAAATCCGTCCGGAGCCGTTTCCAGCGCCGAACTGCCTGAAGTGTTTTCCAGACCCTAGAAACTCCCCAAAACCGTTTCTAACCGAAAAGCATCTCGAAATGTCCTAAAACGCGCATCTGAACATTTTCGTGCACAGGTGCCGTAGAAGCGCACGAAAATCCGTCCGGAGCCGTTTCGAGCACCGAACTGCCTGAAGTGTTTTCCAGACCCTAGAAACTCCCCAAAACCGTTTTTAACCGAAAAGCATCTCGAAATGTCCTAAAACGCGCATCTAAACATTTTCGTGCACAGGTGCCGTAGATGCGCACGAAAATCCGTCCGGAGCCGTTTCCAACGCCGAACTGCCTGAAGTGTTTTCCAGACCCTAGAAACTCCCCAAAACTGTTTTTAACCGAAAAGCATCTCGAAATGTCCTAAAACGCGCATCTGAACATTTTCGTGCACAGGTGCCGTAGATGCGCACGAAAATCGATCCGGAGCCGTTTCCAACGCCGAACTGCCTGAAGCGTTTTCCAGACCCTAGAAACTCCCCAAAACCGTTTTTAACCGAGAAGCATCTCGAAATGTCCTAAAACGCGCATCTGAACATTTTCGTGCAAAGGTGCCGTCGATGCGCACGAAAATCCGTCCGGAGCCGTTTCGAGCATCGAACTGCCTGAAGTGTTTTCCAGACGCTAGAAACTCCCCAAAACCGTTTTTAACCGAAAAGCATCTCGAAATGTCCTAAAACGCGCATCTGAACATTTTCGTGCACAAGTGCCGTAGATGCGCACGAAAATCCGTCCGGAGCCGTTTCGAGCGCCGAACTGCCTGAAGTGTTTTCCAGACCCTAGAAACTGCCGAAAACCGTTTTTAACCGAAAAGCATCTCGAAATGTCCTAAAACGCGCATCTGAACATTTTCGTGCACAGGTGCCGTAGATGCGCACGAAAATCCGTCCGGAGCCGTTTCCAACGCCGAACTGCCTGAAGTGTTTTCCAGACCCTAGAAACTCCCCAAAACCGTTTTTAACCGAAAAGCATCTCGAAATGTCCTAAAACGCGCATCTGAAGATTTTCGTGCACAGGTGCCGTAGATGCGCACGAAAATCCGTCCGGAGCCGTTTCCAGCGCCGAACTGCCTGAAGTGTTTTCCAGACCCTAGAAACTCCCCAAAACCGTTTCTAACCGAAAAGCATCTCGAAATGTCCTAAAACGCGCATCTGAACATTTTCGTGCACAGGTGCCGTAGAAGCGCACGAAAATCCGTCCGGAGCCGTTTCGAGCACCGAACTGCCTGAAGTGTTTTCCAGACCCTAGAAACTCCCCAAAACCGTTTTTAACCGAAAAGCATCTCGAAATGTCCTAAAACGCGCATCTGAACATTTTCGTGCACAGGTGCCGTAGATGCGCACGAAAATCCGTCCGGAGCCGTTTCCAACGCCGAACTGCCTGAAGTGTTTTCCAGACCCTAGAAACTCCCCAAAACCGTTTTTAACCGAAAAGCATCTCGAAATGTCCTAAAACGCGCATCTGAACATTTTCGTGCACAGGTGCCGTAGATGCGCACGAAAATCCGTCCGGAGCCGTTTCGAGCACCGAACTGCCTGAAGTGTTTTCCAGACCCTAGAAACTCCCCAAAACCGTTTTTAACCGAGAAGCATCTCGAAATGTCCTAAAACGCGCATCTGAACATTTTCGTGCACAGGTGCCGTCGATGCGCACGAAAACCCGTCCGGAGCCGTTTCGAGCACCGAACTGCCTGAAGCGTTTTCCAGACCCTAGAAACTCCCCAAAACCGTTTTTAACCGAGAAGCATCTCGAAATGTCCTAAAACGCGCCTCTGAACATTTTCGTGCACAGGTGCCGTAGATGCGCACGAAAACCCGTCCGGAGCCGTTTCCTGCGCCGAACTGCCTGAAGCGTTTTCCAAACCCTAGAAACTCCCCAAAACCGTTTTTAACCGAAAAGCATCTCGAAATGTCCTAAAACGCGCATCTGAACATTTTCGTGCACAGGTGCCGTAGATGCGCACGAAAATCCGTCCGGAGCCGTTTCGAGCGCCGAACTGCCTGAAGTGTTTTCCAGACCCTAGAAACTCCCCAAAACCGTTTTTAACCGAGAAGCATCTCGAAATGTCCTAAAACGCGCATCTGAACATTTTCGTGCACAGGTGCCGTAGATGCGCACGAAAATCCGTCCGGAGCCGTTTCCAGCGCCGAACTGCCTGAAGCGTTTTCCAGACCCTAGAAACTCCCCAAAACCGTTTTTAACCGAGAAGCATCTCGAAATGTCCTAAAACGCGCATCTGAACATTTTCGTGCACAGGTACAGTAGATGCGCACGAAAATCCGTCCGGAGCCGTTTCGAGCACCGCACTGCCTGAAGTGTTTTCCAGACCCTAGAAACTCCCCTAAACCGTTTTTAACCGAAAAGCATCTCGAAATGTCCTAAAACGCGCATCTGAACATTTTCGTGCACAGGTACAGTAGATGCGCACGAAAATCGATCCGTAGCCGTTTCCAGCGCCGAACTGCCTGAAGCGTTTTCCAGACCCTAGAAACTCCCCAAAACCGTTTTTAACCGAAAAGCATCTCGAAATGTCCTAAAACGCGCATCTGAACATTTTCGTGCACAGGTACAGTAGATGCGCACGAAAATCGATCCGGAGCCGTTTCCAGCGCCGAACTGCCTGAAGCGTTTTCCAGACCCTAGAAACTCCCCAAAACTGTTTTTAACCGAAAAGCATCTCGAAATGTCCTAAAACGCGCATCTGAACATTTTCGTGCACAGGTGCCGTAGATGCGCACGAAAATCGATCCGGAGCCGTTTCCAACGCCGAACTGCCTGAAGCGTTTTCCAGACCCTAGAAACTCCCCAAAACCGTTTTTAACCGAGAAGCATCTCGAAATGTCCTAAAACGCGCATCTGAACATTTTCGTGCAAAGGTGCCGTCGATGCGCACGAAAATCCGTCCGGAGCCGTTTCGAGCACCGAACTGCCTGAAGTGTTTTCCAGACGCTAGAAACTCCCCAAAACCGTTTTTAACCGAAAAGCATCTCGAAATGTCCTAAAACGCGCATCTGAACATTTTCGTGCACAGGTGCCGTAGATGCGCACGAAAATCCGTCCGGAGCCGTTTCGAGCGCCGAACTGCCTGAAGTGTTTTCCAGACCCTAGAAACTGCCGAAAACCGTTTTTAACCGAAAAGCATCTCGAAATGTCCTAAAACGCGCATCTGAACATTTTCGTGCACAGGTGCCGTAGATGCGCACGAAAATCCGTCCGGAGCCGTTTCCAGCGCCGAACTGCCTGAAGTGTTTTCCAGACCCTAGAAACTCCCCAAAACCGTTTCTAACCGAAAAGCATCTCGAAATGTCCTAAAACGCGCATCTGAACATTTTCGTGCACAGGTGCCGTAGAAGCGCACGAAAATCCGTCCGGAGCCGTTTCGAGCACCGAACTGCCTGAAGTGTTTTCCAGACCCTAGAAACTCCCCAAAACCGTTTTTAACCGAAAAGCATCTCGAAATGTCCTAAAACGCGCATCTAAACATTTTCGTGCACAGGTGCCGTAGATGCGCACGAAAATCCGTCCGGAGCCGTTTCCAACGCCGAACTGCCTGAAGTGTTTTCCAGACCCTAGAAACTCCCCAAAACCGTTTTTAACCGAAAAGCATCTCGAAATGTCCTAAAACGCGCATCTGAACATTTTCGTGCACAAGTGCCGTAGATGCGCACGAAAATCCGTCCGGAGCCGTTTCGAGCACCGAACTGCCTGAAGTGTTTTCCAGACCCTAGAAACTCCCCAAAACCGTTTTTAACCGAGAAGCATCTCGAAATGTCCTAAAACGCGCATCTGAACATTTTCGTGCACAGGTGCCGTCGATGCGCACGAAAACCCGTCCGGAGCCGTTTCGAGCACCGAACTGCCTGAAGCGTTTTCCAGACCCTAGAAACTCCCCAAAACCGTTTTTAACCGAGAAGCATCTCGAAATGTCCTAAAACGCGCATCTGAACATTTTCGTGCACAGGTGCCGTAGATGCGCACGAAAACCCGTCCGGGGCCGTTTCCTGCGCCGAACTGCCTGAAGCGTTTTCCAGACCCTAGAAACTCCCCAAAACCGTTTTTAACCGAAAAGCATCTCGAAATGTCCTAAAACGCGCATCTGAACATTTTCGTGCACAGGTGCCGTAGATGCGCACGAAAATCCGTCCGGAGCCGTTTCGAGCGCCGAACTGCCTGAAGTGTTTTCCAGACCCTAGAAACTCCCCAAAACCGTTTTTAACCGAGAAGCATCTCGAAATGTCCTAAAACGCGCATCTGAACATTTTCGTGCACAGGTGCCGTAGATGCGCACGAAAATCCGTCCGGAGCCGTTTCGAGCACCGAACTGCCTGAAGTGTTTTCCAGACCCTAGAAACTCCCCAAAACCGTTTTTAACCGAAAAGCATCTCGAAATGTCCTAAAACGCGCATCTGAACATTTTCGTGCACAGGTGCCGTAGATGCGCACGAAAATCCGTCCGGAGCCGTTTCGAGCACCGAACTGCCTGAAGTGTTTTCCAGACCCTAGAAACTCCCCAAAACCGTTTTTAACCGAAAAGCATCTCGAAATGTCCTAAAACGCGCATCTGAACATTTTCGTGCACAGGTGCCGTCGATGCGCACGAAAACCCGTCCGGAGCCGTTTCCAGCGCCGAACTGCCTGAAGTGTTTTCCAGACCCTAGAAACTCCCCAAAACCGTTTTTAACCGAAAAGCATCTCGAAATGTCCTAAAACGCGCATCTGAACATTTTCGTGCACAGGTGCCGTAGATGCGCACGAAAATCCGTCCGGAGCCGTTTCGAGCACCGAACTGCCTGAAGTGTTTTCCAGACCCTAGAAACTCCCCAAAACCGTTTTAACCGAAAAGCATCTCGAAATGTCCTAAAACGCGCATCTGAACATTTTCGTGCACAGTTGCCGTAGATGCGCACGAAAATCGATCCGGAGCCGTTTCCAGCGCCGAACTGCCTGAAGCGTTTTCCAGACCCTAGAAACTCCCCAAAACCGTTTTTAACCGAAAAGCATCTCGAAATGTCCTAAAACGCGCATCTGAACATTTTCGTGCACAGGTGCCGTAGATGCGCACGAAAATCGATCCGGAGCCGTTTCCAGCGCCGAACTGCCTGAAGCGTTTTCCAGACCCTAGAAACTCCCCAAAACCGTTTTTAACCGAGAAGCATCTCGAAATGTCCTAAAACGCGCATCTGAACATTTTCGTGCACAGGTGCCGTAGATGCGCACGAAAACCCGTCCGGAGCCGTTTCGAGCGCCGAACTGCCTGAAGTGTTTTCCAGACCCTAGAAACTCCCCAAAACCGTTTTTAACCGAGAAGCATCTCGAAATGTCCTAAAACGCGCATCTGAACATTTTCGTGCACAGGTGCCGTAGATGCGCACGAAAATCCGTCCGGAGCCGTTTCCAGCGCCGAACTGCCTGAAGCGTTTTCCAGACCCTAGAAACTCCCCAAAACCGTTTTTAACCGAGAAGCATCTCGAAATGTCCTAAAACGCGCATCTGAACATTTTCGTGCACAGGTGCCGTAGATGCGCACGAAAATCCGTCCGGAGCCGTTTCGAGCACCGAACTGCCTGAAGTGTTTTCCAGACCCTAGAAACTCCCCAAAACCGTTTTAACCGAAAAGCATCTCGAAATGTCCTAAAACGCGCATCTGAACATTTTCGTGCACAGTTGCCGTAGATGCGCACGAAAATCGATCCGGAGCCGTTTCCAGCGCCGAACTGCCTGAAGCGTTTTCCAGACCCTAGAAACTCCCCAAAACCGTTTTTAACCGAAAAGCATCTCGAAATGTCCTAAAACGCGCATCTGAACATTTTCG
The DNA here is from genome assembly GCA_028538565.1 of Umbellularia californica. Taxonomy (NCBI): domain Eukaryota; kingdom Viridiplantae; phylum Streptophyta; class Magnoliopsida; order Laurales; family Lauraceae; genus Umbellularia; species Umbellularia californica. Next base: position 52,261,599 of record JAPQWN010000006.1, on the reverse strand, counting down.
TGCACAGGTGCCGTAGATGCGCACGAAAATCGATCCGGAGCCGTTTCCAGCGCCGAACTGCCTGAAGCGTTTTCCAGACCCTAGAAACTCCCCAAAACCGTTTTTAACCGAGAAGCATCTCGAAATGTCCTAAAACGCGCATCTGAACATTTTCGTGCAAAGGTGCCGTCGATGCGCACGAAAACCCGTCCGGAGCCGTTTCCAGCGCCGAACTGCCTGAAGCGTTTTCCAGACCCTAGAAACTCCCCAAAACCGTTTTTAACCGAGAAGCATCTAGAAATGTCCTAAAACGCGCATCTGAACATTTCCGTGCACAGGTGCCGTCGATGCGCACGAAAACCCGTCCGGAGCCGTTTCCTGCGCCGAACTGCCTGAAGCGTTTTCCAGACCCTAGAAACTCCCCAAAACCGTTTTTAACCGAGAAGCATCTCGAAATGTCCTAAAACGCGCATCTGAACATTTTCGTGCACAGGTGCCGTAGATGCGCACGAAAATCCGTCCGGAGCCGTTTCCAGCGCCGAACTGCCTGAAGCGTTTTCCAGACCCTAGAAACTCCCCAAAACCGTTTTTAACCGAGAAGCATCTCGAAATGTCCTAAAACGCGCATCTGAACATTTTCGTGCACAGGTACAGTAGATGCGCACGAAAATCCGTCCGGAGCCGTTTCGAGCACCGCACTGCCTGAAGTGTTTTCCAGACCCTAGAAACTCCCCTAAACCGTTTTTAACCGAAAAGCATCTCGAAATGTCCTAAAACGCGCATCTGAACATTTTCGTGCACAGGTACAGTAGATGCGCACGAAAATCGATCCGTAGCCGTTTCCAGCGCCGAACTGCCTGAAGCGTTTTCCAGACCCTAGAAACTCCCCAAAACCGTTTTTAACCGAAAAGCATCTCGAAATGTCCTAAAACGCGCATCTGAACATTTTCGTGCACAGGTACAGTAGATGCGCACGAAAATCGATCCGGAGCCGTTTCCAGCGCCGAACTGCCTGAAGCGTTTTCCAGACCCTAGAAACTCCCCAAAACTGTTTTTAACCGAAAAGCATCTCGAAATGTCCTAAAACGCGCATCTGAACATTTTCGTGCACAGGTGCCGTAGATGCGCACGAAAATCCGTCCGGAGCCGTTTCCAGCGCCGAACTGCCTGAAGTGTTTTCCAGACCCTAGAAACTCCCCAAAACCGTTTCTAACCGAAAAGCATCTCGAAATGTCCTAAAACGCGCATCTGAACATTTTCGTGCACAGGTGCCGTAGAAGCGCACGAAAATCCGTCCGGAGCCGTTTCGAGCACCGAACTGCCTGAAGTGTTTTCCAGACCCTAGAAACTCCCCAAAACTGTTTTTAACCGAAAAGCATCTCGAAATGTCCTAAAACGCGCATCTGAACATTTTCGTGCACAGGTGCCGTAGATGCGCACGAAAATCGATCCGGAGCCGTTTCCAGCGCCGAACTGCCTGAAGCGTTTTCCAGACCCTAGAAACTCCCCCAAACCGTTTTTAACCGAAAAGCATCTCGAAATGTCCTAAAACGCGCATCTGAACATTTTCGTGCACAGGTGCCGTAGATGCGCACGAAAATCGATCCGGAGCCGTTTCCAGCGCCGAACTGCCTGAAGCGTTTTCCAGACCCTAGAAACTCCCCAAAACCGTTTTTAACCGAGAAGCATCTCGAAATGTCCTAAAACGCGCATCTGAACATTTTCGTGCAAAGCTGCCGTCGATGCGCACGAAAACCCGTCCGGAGCCGTTTCCAGCGCCGAACTGCCTGAAGCGTTTTCCAGACCCTAGAAACTCCCCAAAACCGTTTTTAACCGAGAAGCATCTAGAAATGTCCTAAAACGCGCATCTGAACATTTCCGTGCACAGGTGCCGTCGATGCGCACGAAAACCCGTCCGGAGCCGTTTCCTGCGCCGAACTGCCTGAAGCGTTTTCCAGACCCTAGAAACTCCCCAAAACCGTTTTTAACCGAGAAGCATCTCGAAATGTCCTAAAACGCGCATCTGAACATTTTCGTGCACAGGTGCCGTAGATGCGCACGAAAATCTGTCCGGAGCCGTTTCCAGCGCCGAACTGCCTGAAGCGTTTTCCAGACCCTAGAAACTCCCCAAAACCGTTTTTAACCGAGAAGCATCTCGAAATGTCCTAAAACGCGCATCTGAACATTTTCGTGCACAGGTACAGTAGATGCGCACGAAAATCCGTCCGGAGCCGTTTCGAGCACCGCACTGCCTGAAGTGTTTTCCAGACCCTAGAAACTCCCCTAAACCGTTTTTAACCGAAAAGCATCTCGAAATGTCCTAAAACGCGCATCTGAACATTTTCGTGCACAGGTACAGTAGATGCGCACGAAAATCGATCCGGAGCCGTTTCCAGCGCCGAACTGCCTGAAGCGTTTTCCAGACCCTAGAAACTCCCCAAAACTGTTTTTAACCGAAAAGCATCTCGAAATGTCCTAAAACGCGCATCTGAACATTTTCGTGCACAGGTGCCGTAGATGCGCACGAAAATCGATCCGGAGCCGTTTCCAACGCCGAACTGCCTGAAACGTTTTCCAGACCCTAGAAACTCCCCAAAACCGTTTTTAACCGAGAAGCATCTCGAAATGTCCTAAAACGCGCATCTGAACATTTTCGTGCAAAGGTGCCGTCGATGCGCATGAAAATCCGTCCGGAGCCGTTTCGAGCACCGAACTGCCTGAAGTGTTTTCCAGACGCTAGAAACTCCCCAAAACCGTTTTTAACCGAAAAGCATCTCGAAATGTCCTAAAACGCGCATCTGAACATTTTCGTGCACAGGTGCCGTAGATGCGCACGAAAATCCGTCCGGAGCCGTTTCGAGCGCCGAACTGCCTGAAGTGTTTTCCAGACCCTAGAAACTGCCGAAAACCGTTTTTAACCGAAAAGCATCTCGAAATGTCCTAAAACGCGCATCTGAACATTTTCGTGCACAGGTGCCGTAGATGCGCACGAAAATCCGTCCGGAGCCGTTTCCAGCGCCGAACTGCCTGAAGTGTTTTCCAGACCCTAGAAACTCCCCAAAACCGTTTCTAACCGAAAAGCATCTCGAAATGTCCTAAAACGCGCATCTGAACATTTTCGTGCACAGGTGCCGTAGAAGCGCACGAAAATCCGTCCGGAGCCGTTTCGAGCACCGAACTGCCTGAAGTGTTTTCCAGACGCTAGAAACTCCCCAAAACCGTTTTTAACCGAAAAGCATCTCGAAATGTCCTAAAACGCGCATCTGAACATTTTCGTGCACAGGTGCCGTAGATGCGCACGAAAATCCGTCCGGAGCCGTTTCCAACGCCGAACTGCCTGAAGTGTTTTCCAGACCCTAGAAACTCCCCAAAACCGTTTTTAACCGAAAAGCATCTCGAAATGTCTTAAAACGCGCATCTGAACATTTTCGTGCACAGGTGCCGTAGATGCGCACGAAAATCCGTCCGGAGCCGTTTCCAGCACCGAACTGCCTGAAGTGTTTTCGAGACCCTAGAAACTCCCCAAAACCGTCTTTAACCGAAAAGCACCTCGAAATGTCCTAAAACGCGCATCTGAACATTTTCGTGCACAGGTGCCGTAGATGCGCACAAAAATCCGTCCGGAGCCGTTTCGAGCACCGAACTGCCTGAAGTGTTTTCCAGACCCTAGAAACTCCCCAAAACCGTTTTTAACCGAGAAGCATCTCGAAATGTCCTAAAACGCGCATCTGAACATTTTCGTGCACAGGTGCTGTCGATGCGCACGAAAACCCGTCCGGAGACGTTTCCAGCGCCGAACTGCCTGAAGCGTTTTCCAGACCCTAGAAACTCCCCAAAACCGTTTTTAACCGAGAAGCATCTCGAAATGTCCTAAAACGCGCATCTGAACATTTTCGTGCACAGGTGCCGTAGATGCGCACGAAAATCCGTCCGGAGCCGTTTCCAGCGCCGAACTGCCTGAAGTGTTTTCCAGACCCTAGAAACTCCCCAAAACCGTTTTTAACCGAAAAGCATCTCGAAATGTCCTAAAACGCGCATCTGAACATTTTCGTGCACAGGTGCCGTAGATGCGCACGAAAATCCGTCCGGAGCTGTTTCGAGCACCGAACTGCCTGAAGTGTTTTCCAGACCCTAGAAACTCCCCAAAACCGTTTTTAACCGAAAAGCATCTCGAAATGTCCTAAAACGCGCATCTGAACATTTTCGTGCACAGGTGCCGTAGATGCGCACGAAAATCCGTCCGGAGCCGTTTCCAGCGCCGAACTGCCTGAAGTGTTTTCCGGACCCTAGAAACTCCCCAAAACCGTTTTTAACCGAAAAGCATCTCGAAATGTCCTAAAACGCGCATCTGAACATTTTCGTGCAAAGGTGCCGTAGATGCGCACGAAAATCCGTCCGGAGCCGTTTCGAGCGCCGAACTGCCTGAAGTGTTTTCCAGACACTAGAAACTGCCGAAAACCGTTTTTAACCGAAAAGCATCTCGAAATGTCCTAAAACGCGCATCTGAACATTTTCGTGCACAGGTGCCGTAGATGCGCACGAAATCCGTCCGGAGCCGTTTCCAGCGCCGAACTGCCTGAAGTGTTTTCCAGACCCTAGAAACTCCCCAAAACCGTTTTTAACCGAAAAGCATCTCGAGATGTCCTAAAACGCGCATCTGAACATTTTCGTGCACAGGTGCCGTAGTTGCGCACGAAAATCCGTCCGGAGCCGTTTCCATCGCCGAACTGCCTGAAGTGTTTTCCAGACCCTAGAAACTGCCCAAAACCGTTTTTAACCGAAAAGCATTTCGAAATGTCCTAAAACGCGCATCTGAACATTTTCGTGCACAGGTGCCGTAGATGCGCACGAAAATCCATCCGGAGCCGTTTCCAGCGCCGAACTGCCTGAAGTGTTTTCCAGACCCTAGAAACTCCCCAAAACCGTTTTTAACCGAAAAGCATCTCGAAATGTCCTAAAACGCGCATCTGAACATTTTCGTGCACAGGTGCCGTAGATGCGCACGAAAATCCGTCCGGAGCCGTTTCGAGCACCGAACTGCCTGAAGTGTTTTCCAGACCCTAGAAACTCCCCAAAACCGTTTTTAACCGAAAAGCATCTCGAGATGTCCTAAAACGCGCATCTCAACATTTTCGTGCACAGGTGCCGTAGATGCGCACGAAAATCCGTCCGAAGCCGTTTCGAGCACCGAACTGCCTGAAGTGTTTTCCAGACCCTAGAAACTCCCCAAAACCGTTTTTAACCGAAAAGCACCTCGAAATGTCCTAAAACCCGCATCTGAACATTTTCGTGCACAGGTGCCGTAGATGCGCACGAAAATCCGTCCGGAGCCGTTTCGAGCACCGAACTGCCTGAAGTGTTTTCCAGACACTAGAAACTCCCCAAAACCGTTTTTAACCGAGAAGCATCTCGAAATGTCCTAAAACGCGCATCTGAACATTTTCGTGCACAGGTGCCGTAGATGCGCACGAAAACCCGTCCGGAGCCGTTTCCAGCGCCGAAATGCCTGAAGCGTTTTCCAGACCCTAGAAACTCCCCAAAACCGTTTTTAACCGAAAAGCATCTCGAAATGTCCTAAAACGCGCATCTGAACATTTTCGTGCACAGGTGCCGTAGATGCGCACGAAAATCCGTCCGAAGCCGTTTCCAGCGCCGAACTGCCTGAAGTGTTTTCCGGACCCTAGAAACTCCCCAAAACCGTTTTTAACCGAAAAGCATCTCGAAATGTCCTAAAACGCGCATCTGAACATTTTCGTGCACAGGTGCCGTAGATGCGCACGAAAATCCGTCCGGAGCCGTTTCGAGCGCCGAACTGCCTGAAGTGTTTTCCAGACACTAGAAACTGCCGAAAACCGTTTTTAACCGAAAAGCATCTCGAAATGTCCTAAAACGCGCATCTGAACATTTTCGTGCACAGGTGCCGTAGATGCGCACGAAAATCCGTCCGGAGCCGTTTCCAGCGCCGAACTGCCTGAAGTGTTTTCCAGACCCTAGAAACTCCCCAAAACCGTTTTTAACCGAAAAGCATCTCGAGATGTCCTATAACGCGCATCTGAACAATTTCGTGCACAGGTGCCGTAGATGCGCACGAAAATCCGTCCGGAGCCGTTTCCATCGCCGAACTGCCTGAAGTGTTTTCCAGACCCTAGAAACTGCCCAAAACCGTTTTTAACCGAAAAGTATTTCGAAATGTCCTAAAACGCGCATCTGAACATTTTCGTGCACAGGTGCCGTAGATGCGCACGAAAATCCGTCCGGAGCCGTTTCGAGCACCGAACTGCCTGAAGTGTTTTCCAGACACTAGAAACTCCCCAAAACCGTTTTTAACCGAAAAGCACCTCGAAATGTCCTAAAACCCGCATCTGAACATTTTCGTGCACAGGTGCCGTAGATGCGCACGAAAATCCGTCCGGAGCCGTTTCGAGCGCCGAACTGCCTGAAGTGTTTTCCAGACCCTAGAAACTGCCGAAAACCGTTTTTAACCGAAAAGCATCTCGAAATGTCCTAAAACGCGCATCTGAACATTTTCGTGCACAGGTGCCGTAGATGCGCACGAAAATCCGTCCGGAGCCGTTTCGAGCGCCGAACTGCCTGAAGTGTTTTCCAGACCCTAGAAACTGCCGAAAACCGTTTTTAACCGAAAAGCATCTCGAAATGTCCTAAAACGCGCATCTGAACATTTTCGTGCACAGGTGCCGTAGATGCGCACGAAAATCCGTCCGGAGCCGTTTCCAGCGCCGAACTGCCTGAAGTGTTTTCCAGACCCTAGAAACTCCCCAAAACCGTTTCTAACCGAAAAGCATCTCGAAATGTCCTAAAACGCGCATCTGAACATTTTCGGGCACAGGTGCCGTAGAAGCGCACGAAAATCCGTCCGGAGCCGTTTCGAGCACCGAACTGCCTGAAGTGTTTTCCAGACGCTAGAAACTCCCCAAAACCGTTTTTAACCGAAAAGCATCTCGAAATGTCCTAAAACGCGCATCTGAACATTTTCGTGCACAGGTGCCGTAGATGCGCACGAAAATCCGTCCGGAGCCGTTTCCAACGCCGAACTGCCTGAAGTGTTTTCCAGACCCTAGAAACTCCCCAAAACCGTTTTTAACCGAAAAGCATCTCGAAATGTCCTAAAACGCGCATCTGAACATTTTCGTGCACAGGTGCCGTAGATGCGCACGAAAATCCGTCCGGAGCCGTTTCCAGCACCGAACTGCCTGAAGTGTTTTCGAGACCCTAGAAACTCCCCAAAACCGTCTTTAACCGAAAAGCACCTCGAAATGTCCTAAAACGCGCATCTGAACATTTTCGTGCACAGGTGCCGTAGATGCGCACAAAAATCCGTCCGGAGCCGTTTCGAGCACCGAACTGCCTGAAGTGTTTTCCAGACCCTAGAAACTCCCCAAAACCGTTTTTAACCGAGAAGCATCTCGAAATGTCCTAAAACGCGCATCTGAACATTTTCGTGCACAGGTGCCGTCGATGCGCACGAAAACCCGTCCGGAGACGTTTCCAGCGCCGAACTGCCTGAAGCGTTTTCCAGACCCTAGAAACTCCCCAAAACCGTTTTTAACCGAGAAGCATCTCGAAATGTCCTAAAACGCGCATCTGAACATTTTCGTGCACAGGTGCCGTCGATGCGCACGAAAACCCGTCCGGAGCCGTTTCCAGCGCTGAACTGCCTGAAGCGTTTTCCAGACCCTAGAAACTCCCCAAAACCGTTTTTAACCGAGAAGCATCTCGAAATGTCCTAAAACGCGCATCTGAACATTTTCGTGCACAGGTGCCGTAGATGCGCACGAAAATCCGTCCGGAGCCGTTTCCAGCGCCGAACTGCCTGAAGTGTTTTCCAGACCCTAGAAACTCCCCAAAACCGTTTTTAACCGAAAAGCATCTCGAAATGTCCTAAAACGCGCATCTGAACATTTTCGTGCACAGGTGCCGTAGATGCGCACGAAAATCCGTCCGGAGCTGTTTCGAGCACCGAACTGCCTGAAGTGTTTTCCAGACCCTAGAAACTCCCCAAAACCGTTTTTAACCGAAAAGCTTCTCGAAATGTCCTAAAACGCGCATCTGAACATTTTCGTGCACAGGTGCCGTAGATGCGCACGAAAATCCGTCCGGAGCCGTTTCCAGCGCCGAACTGCCTGAAGTGTTTTCCGGACCCTAGAAACTCCCCAAAACCGTTTTTAACCGAAAAGCATCTCGAAATGTCCTAAAACGCGCATCTGAACATTTTCGTGCAAAGGTGCCGTAGATGCGCACGAAAATCCGTCCGGAGCCGTTTCGAGCGCCGAACTGCCTGAAGTGTTTTCCAGACACTAGAAACTGCCGAAAACCGTTTTTAACCGAAAAGCATCTCGAAATGTCCTAAAACGCGCATCTGAACATTTTCGTGCACAGGTGCCGTAGATGCGCACGAAATCCGTCCGGAGCCGTTTCCAGCGCCGAACTGCCTGAAGTGTTTTCCAGACCCTAGAAACTCCCCAAAACCGTTTTTAACCGAAAAGCATCTCGAGATGTCCTAAAACGCGCATCTGAACATTTTCGTGCACAGGTGCCGTAGATGCGCACGAAAATCCATCCGGAGCCGTTTCCAGCGCCGAACTGCCTGAAGTGTTTTCCAGACCCTAGAAACTCCCCAAAACCGTTTTTAACCGAAAAGCATCTCGAAATGTCCTAAAACGCGCATCTGAACATTTTCGTGCACAGGTGCCGTAGATGCGCACGAAAATCCGTCCGGAGCCGTTTCGAGCACCGAACTGCCTGAAGTGTTTTCCAGACCCTAGAAACTCCCCAAAACCGTTTTTAACCGAAAAGCATCTCGAGATGTCCTAAAACGCGCATCTCAACATTTTCGTGCACAGGTGCCGTAGATGCGCACGAAAATCCGTCCGAAGCCGTTTCGAGCACCGAACTGCCTGAAGTGTTTTCCAGACCCTAGAAACTCCCCAAAACCGTTTTTAACCGAAAAGCACCTCGAAATGTCCTAAAACCCGCATCTGAACATTTTCGTGCACAGGTGCCGTAGATGCGCACGAAAATCCGTCCGGAGCCGTTTCGAGCACCGAACTGCCTGAAGTGTTTTCCAGACACTAGAAACTCCCCAAAACCGTTTTTAACCGAGAAGCATCTCGAAATGTCCTAAAACGCGCATCTGAACATTTTCGTGCACAGGTGCCGTAGATGCGCACGAAAACCCGTCCGGAGCCGTTTCCAGCGCCGAAATGCCTGAAGCGTTTTCCAGACCCTAGAAACTCCCCAAAACCGTTTTTAACCGAAAAGCATCTCGAAATGTCCTAAAACGCGCATCTGAACATTTTCGTGCACAGGTGCCGTAGATGCGCACGAAAATCCGTCCGAAGCCGTTTCCAGCGCCGAACTGCCTGAAGTGTTTTCCGGACCCTAGAAACTCCCCAAAACCGTTTTTAACCGAAAAGCATCTCGAAATGTCCTAAAACGCGCATCTGAACATTTTCGTGCACAGGTGCCGTAGATGCGCACGAAAATCCGTCCGGAGCCGTTTCGAGCGCCGAACTGCCTGAAGTGTTTTCCAGACACTAGAAACTGCCGAAAACCGTTTTTAACCGAAAAGCATCTCGAAATGTCCTAAAACGCGCATCTGAACATTTTCGTGCACAGGTGCCGTAGATGCGCACGAAAATCCGTCCGGAGCCGTTTCCAGCGCCGAACTGCCTGAAGTGTTTTCCAGACCCTAGAAACTCCCCAAAACCGTTTTTAACCGAAAAGCATCTCGAGATGTCCTATAACGCGCATCTGAACAATTTCGTGCACAGGTGCCGTAGATGCGCACGAAAATCCGTCCGGAGCCGTTTCCATCGCCGAACTGCCTGAAGTGTTTTCCAGACCCTAGAAACTCCCCAAAACCGTTTTTAACCGAAAAGCATCTCGAAATGTCCTAAAACGCGCATCTGAACATTTTCGTGCACAGGTGCCGTTGATGCGCACGAAAATCCGTCCGGAGCCGTTTCCAGCGCCGAACTGCCTGAAGTGTTTTCCAGACCCTAGAAACTCCCCAAAACCGTTTTTAACCGAAAAGCATCTCGAAATGTCCTAAAACGCGCATCTGAACATTTTCGTGCACAGGTGCCGTAGATGCGCACGAAAATCCGTCCGGAGCCGTTTCGAGCGCCGAACTGCCTGAAGTGTTTTCCAGACCCTAGAAACTCCCCAAAACCGTTTTTAACCGAAAAGCATCTCGAAATGTCCTAAAACGCGCATCTGAACATTTTCGTGCACATGTGCCGTTGATGCGCACGAAAATCCGTCCGGAGCCGTTTCCAGCGCCGAACTGCCTGAAGTGTTTTCCAGACCCTAGAAACTCCCCAAAACCGTTTTTAACCGAAAAGCATCTCGAAATGTCCTAAAACGCGCATCTGAAGATTTTCGTGCACAGGTGCCGTAGATGCGCACGAAAATCCCTCCGGAGCCGTTTCCAGCGCCGAACTGCCTGAAGTGTTTTCCAGACCCTAGAAACTCCCAAAACCGTTTTTAACCGAAAAGCATCTCGAGATGCCCTAAAACGCGCATCTGAACATTTTCGTGCACAGGTGCAGTAGATGCGCACGAAAATCCGTCCGGAGCCGTTTCCAGCGCCGAACTGCCTGAAGTGTTTTTCAGACCCTAGAAACTCCCCAAAACCGTTTTTAACCGAAAAGCATCTCGAAATGTCCTAAAACGCGCATCTGAACATTTTCGTGCACAGGTACCGTAGATGCGCACGAAAATCCGTCCGGAGCCGTTTCGAGCGCCGAACTGCCTGAAGTGTTTTCGAGACCCTAGAAACTCCCCAAAACCGTTTTTAACCGAAAAGCATCTCGAAATGTCCTAAAACGCGCATCTGAATATTTTCGTGCACAGGTGCCGTAAATGCGCACGAAAATCCGTCCGGAGCCGTTTCGAGCGCCGAACTGCCTGAAGTGTTTTCCAGACCTTTGAAACTCCCCAAAACAATTTTTATCCGAAAAGCATCTCGAAATGTCCTAAAACGCGCATCTGAACATTTTCGTGCACAGGTGCCATATCCTTTATGGATGGACTCAGTCCCATTCCCAACAAAATTCAAACATCCTACTCTCCAAACATATACGGGGAAAGGATCAGCCAGACCGCACGTCATCCACTTCAAGATCCTGACGGGAGCTATTGCAGATCAAGATGCCCTCAAGATCCGCCTCTTTGCAAGTACCCTAAAAGGTACAGCCTTCGATTGGTACTCCACTCTTCCGGAGGACTCCATCCAAAATTGGGCCATGCTAGAGACACGCTTCCTGACTCACTTCAAAGGTGAGGATCATCCCGCTACTATGGCTCGGCTTTGTAGCCTGAAGCAGGGGGAGAATGAGTCAACATACGACTTCATTCACAAGTGGAAAGCAATGGCATACAAATGCTCAGATGTACTGCCACAAGCGTCGGTAGTCGACATCTGCCGAAACAACATGAGAGCTAGAATCCGCTCCATGATCATCGGCAACAAATCAAAAAACCTAGGAGAACTCCTGGAAGCTTCTATGGAAGCTGAAACGGTGATTAAAGACCTCAACAGTCAGAAGTCATCAAGAAAAGAGCCAACCGCCATTGTAACCTCTAAACCAAAGAAAAAAGAGGTCCTCAATGTGCAAACCAAGTCAACTCCTCAGCAACCAAAGAAAGCTGAAAATAGAGCTGCAGGTAAGAGACCTGAACTCTCTGATGCCTTCAAAGAGCGAGTAGAAAAGAAATACCCGTTCGATGAAGATGTTGACGAAATCTTCGGGGCTCTCGTGGCAAACAGCAAGCTCACCTTGTCTGAACCCAAAAGACCAGGCGATGTTGGCAAAACCAACGATCCTCGGTACTGTCGATACCACCAGATGGTCTCGCATCCTCTCAATCAATGCTTTGTTGTGAGAGAGAAGATAAACGAGATGTGGAAAAATGGAGTCATCACCTTTGACAAAAACTATGGGTCTGCCTCCGTCAACATGGTGTCACGTGGACAAACACCAAAATCACCAGAAGAGAAGATCACTACTTCCTTCAAGGTGATAAAAAGAATTCAAATGTCCGAAGTGTTGGTTCCTTACCCGACACCAGACGGACAACCCATATGGGTACATCCCGATCTCCTGGAAGATGAAAACTGGGAGATCGTAAAAACAAAGCCGACAGCTCAACAACGAAGGCAGGCTAGGAAACATCTCCTCAGGCTCAAACGGCAAGAGAAGACCCAGCCAAAACAAGAAGTCAATGAAAAGGCAGAGGCCTCCTCTACCACTTCACTCGGGGCAAAAGAAACGTCCATTCCAGAGACTTCAAAGGCGGTAAGAAACTTCACTCTCAGTGATTTCATGCCACCTCGATTCAAAAAAGAAGCTATGCAGGGGGCATCATACTCTTGCAACTCGGTAGTTGGATTCTCCATTGATGGATACGAGTCCTGCGACACCGACAATGGATTCGAGCCCAATTACATCGGCGAGTGGGAGGAATCTCTTGAAACAGGAGAATATCTCTCCGACGAAGAATGGGTTCCTGAAACTCACCTTATGCCAGTAATCTGGTATAACCCCTTACGGCCACAAGGATCCTGGTCTGATGATAAGGAAGACCAAGAGGCTGTACAAGAAAATGCTGTTGAGCCAGCACCCGTCGTTGCTCCAGTGGAAATCAACCATGTTGAGCCACAAAGAGCAGAGGAAGAAGAAGATTTGGCTCCCATGCCTGATCTTGAAGAGTATGCGAGGATCTATCAGCATCTCGCTCTAGAACAAGAGCAAGACCGCGTCAACGAGATTCCTCACAATCCAGAGCCGGAAGTCCCTGAAGCCCACCAGGTACCTCCTCCCTCAACTCCTGAAAATGGAGAAAATTGCTGGGTAGACGATCCTCTTACATCTGAGGATGAGTCTGACTCCGAGCAGACAACGTCTCCTTTAAGAGCTGCCTGTAATGTGATAATTCGGGATTATAGCTCTTCCGATGCATCATCTGATGAGATCACTTACACACCGGCGACACCTAGCACCATATCTTCTGGGGTTACCTCATCTCGCGTGACTTTCACAGAGATGACACCCTCTCAGGCTTCGTCCCCTGAGACTGTGACTTCAGAACTCACGCTCTTCCCGACTCATCATCATGAAGAAAGCCCAACTTGGGATGATGGATGGGTCAACGAAGAATAAAAGCTGCTGGATGCTGTTCAGGACTCTCTCCTGGAAAATGCTCCATGCAACACAATCACTGAGGATGGCAATTCTGCTGCAGACGCATCCTCAGTAAATGAGAAACGACAGCCTCTTGATCCTGAGGACAATCTTCCAAGCGAAGATCCTTCTCAAGAAGCTCTCGAAGTTGGTAGAGGCACCCGCTCTGGCCGGGACTACCACAAGAATTACAACCAATCTTCCTTTACTTATGTAAATCCTTCGGGAAAAGATGTTGTAAGCGCCCCCAGTGGCAACAATGATGAACATGCAGGCCCTAAGGAGGCTTTCAAGTATGATTTGATCGAGCACTTCAAACACATACCTGCACGACTACACATCCTGGATTTATTACGAATGTCTCCACGCACTCGTGATAATCTCATCTCAGAATTACAAAAACTGAATGAGGATGTCGACAAACATGCCCCGCAAGTCCTCCAAATTGAAATGGACTACCGGGTCAAAAACTCTGAAACTTCCTCAAAGGGAGAAAAAAAAACTGAGGGATCATGCATTGAATGCCTCTCGGTGCAAAAAGCAGCCAGTGCAACCATCGCCTTCACAAAGGACGACCTCCTACTTGGCGAAGCAAGGCACAGCCGACCCCTGTACTTCACAGGGTACATCAAGGAAATGCCTATACACAGAGTTCAGGTCGACCCAGGTTCTACACTCAACCTCATCTCCACTTCGGCTCTCGAAGGGTTGGGCATCCCACCCAGCAAGCTAAGCCACACATCTGTATCTATCTTTGGATACGATGGGAGTACTCAAAGGCCTATCGGCAAAATCAGGTTCAAATTGCAGATTGGTGATCTTATCTCTGAAGTCACTGTGTATGCAATAAAAACCCCTTCATGCTACAACATCCTTCTCGGACGCCCCTGGATACACGAGAATGGAGTCGTCCCTTCAACTCTACATCAATGCATCAAGTTCGTCGGCGACGACGGCATGGTACATCGAGTGTTTGCGGACAGAAGACCCTTCAAAGGTAAAGAAGTCCACTTCGCAGACTCCCAAATGTATGAAGGCGAAAAAGAAGAAAAAGAGGAAATAGAACCCTTTGCTGAAAATCTCCAGAAAGATAAAGGCAAGGCTCCTCAAAAATCATCGGAAGAAAACAAACCCTCCGGCAAATTAGAAGAGAGTAGTCAATCTCCCTTCGTCATCTCCCTCAAGAATTCAAAACCTTTGGTCATCACGACTAAAGTGAAGAAGGCGAAACGAAAGCCTGGGGCCAAATTTATTGTCTCTTTCGGGTCTATCAAGCAAGACACGGATTCGGACTTAGAGCCAGAAGACGACACCTCGTCAAGCCAAGCTGACACTCAACAAGTTCAGCCTGCTCTCACTCCGATGAAGACACCTGCTGACGTAGAAGATCCTACGTATGCTTCCTTTGTTGTTCCGGCAACATCACCAAAGAAAAGGCCGATCTTCTTCCATAGATCGGACGCTTCTTCATCAAACTCCATGCTGGAACCTTTCCAAAACGAAGGTATGCCTCAACTATCTCTATATAGTCCTGTGGCACAAGCTATCATGAAGAAAATGGGCTATGACGCTCAAAACCCAGTCGGTTTGGGAGAAGGCCGCGGTATTCTCACACCATTGGGGCCCGCCTTGACCAAAAGCCAGCTGGAAGATTGGAGACTCTTCGGTCATGTAGAAAAGTCTTCATTTGGGTTAGGGTATGATCCCGACACTCCTCTGAGACAGTTGACACAAAAGCTTAAAAGTCGTTTTACCGACCAAGCCTCAACATCTCAAGTCCATAAAGACATCGATCTCCCTGGATATCTCTTTAAAGAGTTACCTGACAAAGATCCAGGAAGCTCATCCAATTGGTACGATTTCTCTGATGATAAAGAGGAATTGTCCGATAATACAGACTTGTGCTATTCTGACCCAGAAGAGCGCTCGTCTCCAAAAGAAGTACCTTACTTCGACCCAGTTTCAACAGGCGATTGGGACCATCTCATAGCAAGCCTTGAGAAGATCACCAATCAAGAAAACCCGTGGAAAGGAACAAACCCTCGGTCTACAAATGCCCTTGGAATCCCAGAAGGTTTTGTTGAGCTGGAAGCCTCCGAAAATATTGTGGGGGAACCACCTTCGAACCTTCTAACAGAAGATCCTGTTGAAAAGATAGACTTGGGAACACCAGATAACCCACGTCCTGTATTCATAAGCAAGAATATAAAGGATGATGAGTTACCCGAGTATATCGCTTTTCTTCGTGAGTTCGTTGATTGCTTTGCATGGTCCTACGCTGAAATGCCTGGTTTAGACCCCAAAGTAGCAGTCCACAAACTCAATCTTCAAGAAGAAATCAAGCCTGTCAAACAAGGCCAAAGAAGATTCCGTCCAGATGTGATGGATAAAATTGAACAAGAAGTTCAAAAGCTCAAAAGCGTCGGCTTCATCCGTGAGGAACAACATCCAGAATGGTTGGCCAACATTGTTCCCGTGACAAAGAAAACTGGGCAGATCAAGGTCTGTATTGACTATAGAGACCTGAATGGCGCTTGCCCTAAAGATGAATTCCCGCTCCCCATACCGGAGGTGATGATTGACAATACCTACGGATTCGAGCGAATGACATTCATGGATGGCTTCTCTGGTTACAATCAGATAAAGATGCATCCCGAGGATGAAAAACACACATCATTTCGGACTCCATTTGGCCTATATTGCTATACTGTTATGCCATTTGGTCTGAAAAATGCTGGTGCCACATATCAGAGGGCTATGATGAAAATATTCCAAGATATGCAACACAAGACGGTCGAATGTTACGTTGATGACCTCGCCGTCAAAAGCAAAAGAAAAGAAGACCATCTCAAAGATCTTCGAGAAGTCTTCCTCCGACTTCGCAAACATAAACTGCGGATGAATCCTCTGAAATGCTTCTTCGGCGTCTCGTCGGGTAAGTTCCTTGGATCCCTAGTTCGGAAAGCCGGAATAGAACTTGACCCCATCAAAGTCAAGGCTATTCTAGAAATGCCCCCTCCAAGAACCTTAAGGGAACTAAAAGGGCTTCAAGGGAGATTGGCCTACATCAGACGGTTCATCTCTAATCTTTCGGGGAAGTGTCGTCCATTCTCTCGATTGATGAAAAAGGGTGTAAACTTTGTCTGGGATGCTGACTGTGAAGCCGCATTTCAAGATATCAAGTCATACCTAACCAAACCTCCAGTGTTAGCTGCTCCTACCACTGGGAAACCATTCATCTTGTACACAAGAGCCCTTGATCACTCTCTGGGTGCTCTACTTGCACAAGAAAATGATGAAAGAAAAGAAGTTGCTCTATACTACCTCAGCCGCATGCTAGTAGGTGCAGAGCATCGCTACTCTCCAGTCGAAAAGGAATGCCTTGCAGTGATGTTCGCCGTACAAAAGCTACGTCACTACTTGCTTTCCAACACAGTCTACCTCATCTCAAGGATCAACCTCTTGAAGGTCCTTGTTACAAAAGCAGGTTCTCTCAATGCACGACTGGCAAAATGGTCCATCCTTCTATCACAATTTGATATTAGGTATGTGCCACAAAAAGCAATCAAAGGCCAAGCTCTAGCAGACTTTCTCGCAGAGCATCCATTGCCTAAAGATTCTCCACTCAGAGATGATCTCCCAGACGAACCTGTCTACAACGTGGAGATCTTCTCGCCAAATGCCTCCTGGGACATGTACTTTGACGGTGCAACCAGGACAAATGAAAAAAGACAACTGATCTCGGGAGTTGGCATCCTCTTTGTTAGCCCTAACGATACATGATTCCACATGCTTTCTCGCTATTGGAACCATGCACAAACAATGCAGCTGAATACCAAGCTCTGATCCCAGGATTGGAACTCACCATCGAATCCGGTATCACTATGCTGGAAGTCTTTGGAGACTCTCAACTGATCGTCAACCAGATGAATCAGATATATGAAGTCAGGAAGCCCGATCTGCTGCCTTATTACAACAAGGCACAATCGCTTCTGCAAAAGTTTGACATCTGTCACATCACCCACATTCGTAGAGGTGAAAACATCCGTGCAGATGCCCTCGCCGGACTTGCCGCATCAATGGCGATCCAGGAAGGGGAAAACATGCAAATCACAGTGTCCGAGAGAAGGATCCTCCCTCCTCTTAACACACACCAAGCAGTTGTTGAATGCCACCGAGTGGTTGGAAGTCGGATCTCTATCCTTCAACCTTCAATCGACGACTGGAGGGATCCGTTCATTGATTACACTATGTTCGGAATCCTACCTGAAGATCCAAAAGAACGGGTAAGCATCCAAAGGCGAGCCCCAAACTTTCATTTGGATATTCCTTCAAAAATCCTCTACAGGAAATCCTTCAACGGAGTACTTCTACGCTGCTTGTCACAACAAGAGGCCGAAGAAACACTTAAAGAAGTTCATGCTGGTCTTTGTGGAGCCCATCAGGCAGGTCCTAAGCTCTATGATCAGATAAAAAGGTTAGGTTACTATTGGCCTACCATGGTAGCTGATGCAATGCAATTTGCCAAACGCTGCCAGCTATGCCAAGTTCACGGAGATTACATTCACATGCCTCCGGAATGGCTACACCCTACAGCAATCTCGTGGCCTTTCGAAGCCTGGGGTATGGACATCATAGGTCCTATTTCTCCCCCTTCAAGCAAAGTTCATCGCTTCATCTTCGCCGCAACGGATTATTTTTCCAAGTGGTCAGAAGCATTTGCGTTCAACGAAATGAAGACCTCATCAGTCCTTCAGTTCCTACGCACCAACATCATTTGTCGTTTCGGCATACCTAAAAGATTCGTCCATGATAACGGACCACAATTCCGGGATCATCGATTCTACAGGTTTTGCGACAAATACAAAATCCGGCAGCAAACGGATTAGTAGAAGCCTTCAACAAGACACTTTGCAAAATCCTCAAGAAAATGGTCTCTAGTCACAAAAGAGACTGGACCGACAAACTGTCTGAAGCTTTGTGGGCCTATCGAACCACCATTCGAGGACCAACCCATAGCACACCATTCTCCTTGGTCTATGGATGCGAAGTTGTCGTGCCCCTAGAGGTACAAATTCCTTCTCTGAGGGTATCTCTACAAAATGACATGACTCAAGAAAGCAATGTCAAATTGCGACTCAATGAGCTGGACAATCTCTACGAGAGACGGCTCGAAACTCGACAAAGCATTGAACTTTACCAAGCACGCATGGCAGGATCTTTTGACAAAAAGGTCAGGCAACGCGCCTACAAAAAGAGTGACTTGGTTCTTGCGGTAAAAAGACCAATGGTCTTCGCTCACAAGTCCAAAGGCAAGTTTGAGCCAAAATGGGAGGGACCCTACGCCATCGACAAGGTCTTCTCCAACGGCGCATATGCCCTCCTAAACATGGAAAGAGACAGGTGTATGTTGCCCATCAATGGCAAGTTTTTAAAGCGGTACTACCCTTGAAGACTTACCCAACTGGGTAAGAGCAATGCCTGCACGGTAAAAGCCTATTTTCAGGTACTTGCTCATCAAACCCACTCCTTTAGAATTTTCATATCAAAATGTCGAAATTTCTAAAGAAACTCAAAAAACAATGCTTACTTTCATCGTTTCATTGTTCAAAAAAAAAATCCAAGTTTAGGAGCCCCTCCTTGACTTGACCAAAATTTTCAATCCTTGAACCCAAAATTCATGGTTTGAAATGAAAATCCGGATTCAGGGATTTCCACCCTAGTCCACCCTGCCTTTTACCGCCAAATGGTTTTAGGTCAAAATTTACGACCCTCGTGTCTTTAAACAAAAAAAATGGTTTTTCAAAAAAAAAAAAACCCACGGGGAAGCGACGCTTAGTCGATACTCGCACCCATCGGAAGAATACGAACCACGTTCAACACTTCCAAACTCGCAGGGAAGCGGCATTTCGTCGATACTTGCAAACCCAAACAAGAAAAAACTGTGGAGACGCAACATATCGGTTGATATCCACAACCCAAATTTCAAAAAGGGTCGAAAAAAAACCTAAAACGGTGGAGACGCAACATATCAGTTGATATCCACAACCCAAAGGTTCGAGAAAACCGCAAATTTCAAAAATCAAGGGGAAAACGACATCAAGTCAGTACCCGCAAAACAAAATTTTTGAAAAGCAAGGATGCGACATTCCATCGATACTTGCACCCAAATCCGCGAGGAGGCGAAATTCCATCGATACTCGCAACCGAATGAGCAAGGATGCGACATTTCATCGATACTTGCAAGACCATTCAGCAGGGAGGCGACTTAGTCGATACTTGCATTTTTGAAAACCAAAAACCTGGCTCTTTTGCCAAAACCGGCTATCAATGCCACCAAATTGGCTATAAATGCCACAAAAAAAAAACCTGACTCTCATGTCAAAACAGGCTATAAATGCCACAAACTGGCTGTAAATGCCACAAAAACCCTGGCTTTCATGCCAACAAACCAAAACTTGGCTTTCAAAAAACCCGGCTATCAATGCCACCAAACCGGCTATAAATGCCACAAATTGGCTATCAATGCCACCAAACTGGCTGTAAATGCCACAAAAATCCGGCTTTCATGCCAAATTCGTTTCCCCTACCAAAACAATTATTTGACAAAAGATTTTCACAAAATGACAAAGCTTTTGATCAAATCCCATTTAGCAATTACTTTCATCACAAAAACATTTAAGTGAGCGTAGGGAAAACAAAAAAAAAAAAAGTAACTTTTGTAGAATGAGTACTTGCAAAGAGTACCAAAAATATATGTGGTACAAAAAAAAAGTGTTCACAAGCACTGCAAAAAAAAAAGTACAAAAAAAAATATATACATGTGGTACCAAAAGAAAGAAGAGTAGTTTCTGCTACAAAAAAAAAAAAAAATTAGGAGCTCAGCCAAAAATGGTCTCCAGCCAAAGCTTCAGCTCCTCAAGCAAACTTTTGGCCTCAGCCGTCAGAGTTTCCAGGGCACGCTTCTTCAGGAACTTGCCATGAGATGCTGGCGAATGCCATAACCCTTCTTTTACACCGGGAAGCTTTTCCCCAGCAGTTTGCCATTGTTCGTTTTCTAGAGTCCTCCTCTCGAGAACTTGACCGGCATCTGCAACCCTGCGAATCAGAGCACTCTCCCTGTCACGAGCCTTTGTTATAGCAGCCCACTTGGCAGCGACTTGCACCTTCAAATGCTCAAGACGTTTCCTGGCCTCCTCAACTTCCCTATCAAGGACGTTAAGGTCATGCCTCAATCCGATGATGGCTAGCTCTTCCAAGTTCTTCTCCCGAACTAGCTGCTTCTTGCTTTGTGTAGCCTCATTCAGGTCAGACTTAGCCTTATCAGCAGGGTCCAAGAACATCTCCTTGAAGAATTGGTCGTCAGGGAAATCCATGGTCCCAAACCACTTGTCACCCAGTGCAATGATCCTATCAACGATCGCCCTGGCACCTGTGACATCCAGACCAACCTTTTCGGTATCAGTGAGAATCTCCTGTACATGTGGGATCATGCCAAATCCGGTATCCAGGTGTCCAGAAAAGAGAGTCTCGATCCAAGAACTCAAAACCCGAGCCAGCACCTTCTTTGCAAATTGAAGAGACGAACTGGATGAAGATTCACCCTTCTCCGTTGATCGGCTGCTCATGTCATGTCCCATTGGAAGAGTAACAAAAGAACTCTTTCCACTTGGAGCCACTGGAGAAGGAATCTCAGCACGAGGTATCTCCTCTATCACGTCAGAACTGGTTGTAGGAGTCTCTACCTCCGGATCGACCTCTGGCATCCCTTGCTCTGGTTCTGAAGAAAGCGATGGACTCTCTTCTGTCACTTCAAAACCTGCAAATGAAACACAAAAAGGTATGAATATGATCCTGTTAAAAAAAATCATCAGGGTCATCACTACAAAGTACCTTCTTCGACGACTGGCGGAACACTCTCTTCCTCCATGAACTCATCGGAAGCATCATCAACATTTGCGTCCATTGATGGTTCAAAGTCATCAGAATCATGTGGCAAGTCAGCTGACAAGAAAAATGTTAGCAAATCAAGTTGCAGGCAAAAAAAAAAAAAAAGAGAAAGCGAAAGAAGTTATACCAATTGGAGATTCTGGAATCATTCCAGAGTCCCTCGGTTCTTCTTCAGATGCCATAACCGGCTCCATCACCGCCTCATCGGTCGGAACCTCAGGCATCGCCAAGTCTTCATCCTCTGCTAAAAAAAAAAAAGCAGCAGCAGGGTGAGAAAACAAATCAGAACATGGAAAGCCCCATGAAAGAAGCAGAAAAAGAAAAAGGAAGAATCATACCTTCACCGATGGTCTCTTCTTCCCGAATCCTCTTCTCCGGAGGTTCGTCAGCTTCCCTGGCACCTCCTCATTGATAGTGAGAGGGACTTCCACATCAGGAGAGTCTTCGTCCCGCCCCGTGTGACGCTGACTCCTCTTCCTCTTACTTCTGTGGGCTCGCTTCCTAGAAGATCCTGCCCCACTGTCAGAGTCAGGTCTCCCACTTGACTCCTCACTGGATGGTCTGCTCTTGCCAGTAGACTCCACGGAAGCTCGCCTCTGTGCCGCTTGCATCTAAGCGTCGAGCTCAGCTTCCTCCTGTTCTAGCTGCTCCAAAGCCTCATCAGGTACTTCCCGAACAGGTTTAGAACCAATGACGCCCTGGTCACCGAGAAAGCCTATCTTGTGCTTCTCTCCAGAAAGGAAGGCCCAAACTTCCTCTCGCCGGACGCCATCCGACTTTCCAGTACCTTTCCCCGAAGACAGCTTTACATCAAGCTCCTTCTTGGAAAGCCCCCGATATGCCAAAAAGCTCTCCGCGAACCACTTCGTGAAGCCGGCAGTTCAGAAAGTCGACAGCTCAGGATAAGAAATCATGGCAGTAGTGTCTTCAGCACTATAAAAAGCCCATACATTTCTGCCATCCTGCAAACCTCCAAAACGCTTCACCATACTCGAAGGCGCTCCAACAACGCCTTGAGCGAAGCCCAACTGAAGTGCAAAGCGAGAAGGTACATACGGCTGGATGTCGACGAAAAGATGTCTACGGTACACCATCGTGCCGACTCGTATGCTGAAAAGCCACTCCTTCTCTGCATTGGTCAAAGAGTAATGCCTTCCCGACCCTGCTCTGGTAGAATCTCGGGAGACACCAAAATCAAAAGCCTTCTTCCGCAACTCCGGAGAAAGCTTAACTGAAGACTGCCCCATCTCGACGTCCCTAAACCGTCGGATCCTCATGCGGGCAAACAAAAGTGATTCGGATACGGCTTTTCCCTTAGCCAATCGAATCATCAGAGGATCATCATCCTGCGCAGCACCAAGCCGATGGAAGCCAGGATAGTGGTATACATACCACGAATAAAAGATATAGGCTGAAAATACCCTATTCATAGGGAGCCTAAGCCGAACCAAGAAAGCAGCCGCTTGCAGTTCGGTACATAGATAGGAGTAGAGAGCCGGTACCAAAGCAAGCCGCTCTCCAAACGCCATCTGACAAGCCGGAAAAATACAGTGCGGCCTGATGTGTGTTCCATCTCCAGCAAAAATAGCCTCACCTAGCCAAAAAGTGAGGTAAACAGCAAGATCTCTCCGCAGTGCAATGTCAGAACAA
Organism: Umbellularia californica; assembly: GCA_028538565.1. Classification (NCBI taxonomy): domain Eukaryota; kingdom Viridiplantae; phylum Streptophyta; class Magnoliopsida; order Laurales; family Lauraceae; genus Umbellularia; species Umbellularia californica. The sequence goes on along the minus strand of JAPQWN010000006.1, from coordinate 52,238,815 downwards.
ATGGCATCTGTGCTCGCGAGGAAACCCTTCAACTCTTCCTGCATGGCCGAAGTCTTCTTCCTGTCTTCCCGGGTCATGCTATCAGAAGGTTCTCCACCGTCAAAGAAGTTAGGAAACGAAGAGCCACAACTCTTCCAACTGCTGGACCTGACTTTCGAGCCCTCCTTCTCCTTCAAAAGGTCATAGAAGGCAACGAGCTGAAAATACAGAAGCCTGAACTCCTCTGACTGCTCCTCAAGGACGCTGTCAATAGGCATGAACTCCTCATAGAGTTTGCCAAGGATGGGCAATCCAGTAATGGCGCTCAGCTCCTTCAGAGAAAAACCAATCTCACCGTTCGTGACAACGAAGGTATTGGTCTGAGGGAGGAAAGACTCCAACATAGCCATGAAGGCATCATCGGAAAAAGTCACGGTCTCCCTAAAAGCGCAGACTGCATCAAATATCCCGGCTTCCTTCAAAATGGTGCCACCAATCAGCAGGACGCGATCAGTCCACGGCTTCCAATCGGTGTCAACACTGAAACGGCCACGAAGTCGAAAAGGCTTCACCCAATTGCTGCCGTCACCGCTAAAAACGCCAAGGCCCACCGGTCCCAAATCGACCGCCGGATAATCAGAGCTCTGATAGCCGCTGGCTGGCATCAACATGTCCATTTGGGCAGGCGACTTCTCCACATATCCGGAGGGACCGCCAACAAAAACCCCGGTCTTGATCACGTTGGTCCTTTTCACCCAGCTTGGAGGATCTTCCCTCTTAGAGCACGTGGGAGAAAGGCTCATGATCGAGATAGTACAATCAAACGTTGACCGGGTAACCACAGTTCTCTTCTCACCATCAGCTGTGTAAGAAAACTGAAAACACCTCCTCTGGTATGTCACGTCGTCAGGGACTGCATCTCCAAAGAAGAAGGTAGGCTTGGGCAAAACCCTCAGATCGTCCATAACCCAAGGACGGTTGCTTACCATGATCTTATAATATTCCTCACTCTTGAGAGCGATCAGTTGTTGCCTCATCTCATCTCTGTTGAGAGAGTCGCACTCTTCCAAGTTTCTCTCAACATACTGGACCTTCTCCCAGGCCTGCTGAACGGCCACATTAGAAGATCTGGCGGATCGACGAGGTACGCTTGTAGCAGGCTCTTTACCCTTGTTCGTTCTGGAGGAACCACCTGCAAAGGTTGGAAAAGAAAAAAAAAGATCATCATCAAAATGACAGGATTTCGCTAAAAGAAAATCTGGCGAAATTTTGGCATGGTTCCGGGGCAATTCCGAAGAAAAGGGAAATACCCCGAAAGAAATAGAAAGTTTGAAGATGGGCTCAACATCGCTGCGAGCTCCGAAACTCCAAACTTTCGAAACCTCAAAATCTCCGCAAAATCAAGAAGGGCTCAACATCGCTGCGAGCTCCAAATTCCCAAATTTGCAAAGATTTTCAGGTATGCTATCATGCTCTCAAATTCAATCTACAAAAAGTACATGCATGAACATCTAGATTTGCATAAAAACGCATTATCATGATGAGCAAAAAAAAAAAAAAAAAGAAACTTTCTCAAAAAAAAAAGGGGAGAAAGAAAAGAACAAAAAAAAAAAGAGAAACTTTCTAAAAAAAAAGAAGGGGGAGAAAGTGCAAAAAAAAAAAAAAAAAAAGAAAAGGAAGCACGAAAAAAAAAAGAAAAGAAAAAAACGTGTAAAAAAAAAAAAAGAAGAAGAATTGCGAGCCCCATGAGCTTCCAAAAATCAAACCATCCAGCCTCATATACCAAATTGAGCAAAAATCTTGAAATTGACATTTCACCAAAAATCAAATCCTGGTCCCCTAACCTGCCACATACAGCTTGTTAGGTCACAAGACCAAAACCAAAAACCAAATCATGATCCCCCAACTTGCCACATACAGCTTGTTGGGTCACAAGGTCAAAACCAAACCGATCCCCTAACCTGCCATATACAGCTTGTTAGGTCACAAGGTCAAAAACAAAAACTCAAATCCACATCCCTGATGTCATCTTCAAAACTTTGCCTCGAGATGGTGTGTGATTCCTTTCACTACCATAAAATTCCCCCGGAAGCTCAAAAGGCCACTCTACAAAAAAAAAAAAAAAAATGCTCAAAGACTCTTGGTCAAGACAGAGACTCTCCTTCAAGATTCTCTTCGAGGCACATCGACTACAAAGGTTAAGCAACTCGTCGTTGTACCTCGAGGGGGCATTTGTTGGCACTAAAAATGCCACTTTGCCCCTTCAAGCCACATGAAGCCGCAGCCTACCAAAATAGGCAATGCTGCTTCCAAAACACCAAATCTTGTCAGAATCAAACAAAAACTGCAAGATCCTTCAAGATAGCCAAGAGAAGAGTACACATGAAGTTTCGGGCCATTTCGACAACATTTGGCCTAACTTCACTTCTCCGATAGCTAAACAGGAGCTCTCGGCAGCGACAGCATCGGAGACATCAAATTCCCGATCAGAGCCTGTGGATGATCTCAAAATGCATCCAAAAGGCTCCACGTCAAGTTCCAAGTCAAACCGACAACGTTTGACCCTACATCAACCCTCAAGCAGCTAGATCAAGCCTCTCAGCGGCGAAAACCACCGAAACCATTACTCATCAAACAGAGCACATGGGCAGCTTCAAAATGCTTACAAAGGGCTACACGTCAAGTTTCAGGTCATTTCGACAACATTTGACCAGACTTTGACTCTCGGAAGCCAAATCAGGCCTCTCGGCGGCGGAGCTCCCCGGGACCATGGTTTCCAAGACAGAGCCTATGGATCATCTCAAAATGACTCCAATAGGTTCCCTGTCAAATTTCAAGTCAATCGGACATCGGTTGACCGCACATCAAAGCGCGACATCTACCTCGCGGCAGAATCAAGCCTACTGGCGACGGGACCCCATACGGCTTCAAAACTCAAACAAAAGCCTATGGTTGGTCTTATTTATTGGTCAGGAGGCTCCACCTCAAATTTCAGGTCATTCGGACATCGTTTGACTCAGTTTCAGCTTCTGACGGAAAATCGGCAACCCTGCGCGACAAAGTCTTCGGCTTTCCTGGAAAATTGGAAACTTTGCAACCCAAATTGCAAGGATTCTCATCAATTTTTCTACAAGGGAATAAGGCCAACAAATTAGCAAAAATGTCAAAGAAAAATACAGAAGAAAAAACGAAGGCAAAAGACCTCAAAACGACTGCAAAACGGGCTCCGAAGGGGAAAATTCCCCCAGGGTCGCAGACCCCCGCGACCCTGGATGCCCGGAATCTCCGGTTTCGCCCCGGGAGCTCCGTTTTCCGTCGTTTTTCGCGATTCGAAGCTTCCAACCCCTGGGACATTCCAAAATTCATACTTTTGAGGCGCCAAATCCTCCGACATCCGTCAAAATCACGGGTCAACCTCCAAAAGTATCAAAATCAACATTGATCGCCAACCGGTCGACCGAAAAAGTGTGCTTTCCGCTCGATCGATCGAAAAATCGACAGGACAGATGTCACCGGCCCGCTGCTAGCTATCAATGTCTGAAATTACACGGTCATCCGATGTCGATCAGCATGTAGATCCATCGGTGATCATCTCCAAAAGAATCCCAAAAGACGCGGCGCGGCCCGCGACTCTTCAACTGCTCGGCGACCATTTAATGCAGTTAATTGACTAGCTTTATTGCAGTCATTAATTCATTTCTTTGGACGGCCCAATCAGAAGAAAGCATCCAAGAGTTACAAATCAATTAAGTCATGGCATTCAAGCCATGAAACTCCTCCCATTATGGTAATTAAGGTGATTAAAAGCCCTTAATCTCCATCGGCCAATCAGATTCAAGGAAAAAGGAGTTACAAAATCAAGAAATAAATCTTGTAACTCCTCCCATTAAAGCCATTAAAGCCCATAAAAGCTCTCCTAAATGGCTACCAAAAGCCTATAAATAGGAGAGCATTCCATTGAAATCCAGAGATCGGAAAGAATCCAGAGCTCGTATCCAGAAGAGAATCGAATCCAGACGGATCAAACACAGAAAATCCAGAGAAAGAAAAAGAGAGAAAAACTATGCTGAAGTTCTGCACCGGCCACCACTACAAGGTGACAAAAGTCCCTTGGGGGGTACCTCCCCCCCAAGGTCCTTCGCCTTCTCCTCCTGCTTCCAAATGGCTTAGACGTGGCTTTTCAGCCCGTCTACTTAGCTTTTTATTGGACATAGGACCTCCTCTTGGTCTTTGTCCTCTAAAAATCTGAGGTTATAGCCAAGCCAAGCGAATCAAGAGCATCCACTGTTCTCATCTGCATGGATGATGGCGAAGCCCACACATGGCTTGCGACCGTCAATCTGAACGAGTCCCCCACAATCTCCTGAGAATTTAGATCCTCCTTTTCTTGCTTTTCATTGTAGTTTGTATTTTTCTAATGAGACAAAAAAATCACAACTCTTGTCTTTCATTATTGATAAGAATTGTAAATCGGCTATAAACGCCAAAATCGGCTATAAATGCCAAAATCGGCTATAAACGCCACAAAATCGGCTATAAATGCCAAACAAAATCGCCTTTAACGGCAAACCAAGAAAATGTCTCTTTTCTTAAATATTTGTGCAATGGAAAACTTGAAAGAAGTTGATTTCCTTTTTACTTGCGAAGGTTGATCTCCGGATTACCACTTGCAATTCCAAGTAAAATAGAAAATCTGGCACACTCACACAAAGAAATGTTGATGCACGCTTCAGCCCCCCGGGCGCGAAACGGCCGGACCCGACGGACTCCCACGTCCGCCGACCCCGGTAGCACCCTCGGCAGGAGCGCGTTCCATCATCCCATAGCTCGCCACATACAGCTTGTTAGGTCACAAGACCAAAACCAAAATCAAAATCCAAAACCTACAAACCAAATCTTACCCCCCAACCTGCCACATACAGCTTGTTGGGTCACAAGGTCAAAATCAAAATCAAACCCCGACCCCCTAACCTGCCACATACAGCTTGTTAGGTCACAAGGTCAAAAACCAAAATCCAAAACCCAAAATCCAAATACCCCATGTCATTTTCAAAACTTTGCCTTGAGATGGTACGTGATCCCTCTCACTACCATAAAATTCCCCCGGAAACTCAGAAGGCTATTCAAAAAAAAAAAAATGCTCAAGACTCTTGGTCAAGTTGGAATATCTCCTCCAAGTTTCTCTTCGAGGCACATCGACTCCAAAAAAACTACTCATCGCTGTACCTCGAGGGGGCATTTGTTGACACCAAAAAAGTCAATATGTCTCCTCAACATCGAGAAGCCTCCTGAAGCTGCATCCTGCTAAAAATAGGCAAGGCTACTTCAAGCATCAGATTTTCTCAGAATCAGACAGAAACTGAGAGATCCTTTAAGACAGCTAAAAGAGGGGTACACCTGAGGTTTCGGGCCATTCCGACACCGTTTGGCCAAACTTCACCGCTTCGACAGCTAAACAAGCGCTCTCGGCGGCGACATCATCAAAGACACCAAAACTTTGATCAAAGCCTACGGATGACTCCAGAATGTCTCCAAAGGGCTCCATGCCAAATTTCAAGTCAAACCAACAACGTTTGACCCTCCATCAATGTTCGAGCAGCAAAATCAAGCCTCCCAGCGGCGGCAACCCCCGAAGCCATCACTCATCAAACAAAATACATGAGTAGCTTCAACACGCTTCCAAAAGGCTGCACGTCGAATTTCAGGTCATTCCGACAACATTTGACCAGGTTTCGATGCTCCGAGAGAAAATCAAGCCTACCGGCGGCGGAGCAACTCAGGACCATGAAATCCAAAACAGAGCCCATGGAACGTCTCAAAATGACTCCAATAGGCTCCCCGTCAAATTTCAGGTCAATCGGACATCGTTTGACCACATATCAAAGCTCGGCATATTCCCCGCAGCAAAATCAAGTGAAGCATCCATGGGACCCCAAACGGCTTCAAAACTCAAATAAAAGCCCATGGTTGGTCCTATCCACTGCTCAAGAAGCTTCACCTCAATTTTCAGGTCATTCCGACATCGTTTGACCTAGTTTCGATGCTTGACGGAAAATCGGCTACAAAGTCTTCGGCTTTCCCGAAAAATAGGAAACTTTGTGCTCCGATTTCGCGAGGGTTCTCATCAAGATTTTTCAAGAAAATCAATTCAATAATTGAGGAAAAATGTCAAGAAAAATACAGAAGAAAAAAGGGACGAAAAAGACGAAAAAACGGCCGAAAACTACGCTCGGCGACCAAACGGGCCGAAGCCCCATGGACGCCGGCGACCCTGGGTGCATGGTCGCCCGGCGACCCTGGAAATCCGGGTCGCCAGATTTTACGCCGAATCGTCCGTTTTCCGATTCTTTTGGCGTTTCGGGTGTTCTGGCCTCTGTGATTTTCTGAAAATCCAATGTTTGGTGCTTCAAAACCACTGATCTTCGTCGACATCTCGGATCCGCCGTCAAAAGCATAAAATCATCATTGATCGCCTCAAGATCGCCAACCGGCTGACCAAGAAAGTGCACTTTCTGTCCGACCGATCGTGAAATCGACAAGACAGATGTCATCGGCCCGCCAACATCAATCAATGTCTGAAATTGCATCGCAATCCGACATCAAATAATGCGTGGATCCACCCGTGATGATCGCAAGAAGAATCTCAAAAGGCGCAGCACGGCCCGTGACTCTTCACATGCCTTGGCAACCACTTAATGACGTTAATTGACCCATTAAAGCAGTCATTAACTCATTATTTTGGACGGCCCAATCAGAATCAAGCATTTGGGAGTTACAAATCCAAGCAATCATGGCATTAAACCCATAAACTCCCATCATCATGAAGCATAAAGGCGATTAAATGCCCACTACCTTCATCGGCCAATCACAAGCCTTGAAAAAGGAGTTACAAAATCAACTTGTAACTCCTCATCAATTCTTTCATCATGGCCATCAATGCCAATAAACACCTCATGGCTACCAAAAGCCTATAAAAGGAGGTCCATTCCAAGAGAAAGCAAGGATGAAAATAGATCCCAAGTGCAAGCTCTGAAAATCCAGAAAATCCAAGAGAGAGACGAAGTCCTGCTACTTTGCTCCCGGAAGCACCACAAGGTGATCAACGTCCCTTGGGGGGCCACCCCGACAAGGTCACCTCCTTCTCCAACATGGCCTAAACGCGGCTTTTCAGCCCGTTTACTTGGTTTTTAATTGGATATAGGACCTTCTCTTGGTCCTTGTCCTTTAAAAAAATTGAGGTTAGGAGCCAAGCCAAAGAATCAAAGCATCACATGCTCTCATTTGAAGGACGATGGCGAAGCCCATACATGACTTGCGACCGTCGATCTCAACCTATCCCCACAATCTCCTGAGAAGTTAGATCCATTTTCTTCCTTTTCTATTGTAGTTTGTATTTCTTAAAGAGACAAAAAGAAATCACAATTCTTGTCTTTCATATTTGATGAGTTTTGTAAAAACGCCTTTCACGGCAAAATCGCCTTTCACGTCAAACAAACAAAAACGCCTCTTACGGCATTCTAAAAACTTGTCTCTTTTCTTAATATTTATGCAATTTGAAAAGTTAGAAAAAAGGATTGATTTCCTTTCCACTTGTGAAGGTGAATCTCCGGATTATCACTTTTCAAATTCCAAGTAGAAAGTAAATCTGGCATACCCGTACAAAAAATGTTGATGCCCGAGATCTTCCCTCCTCCGCCGAGACCCAGGTCAGCCCCCGGGGTGCGGAGGGAGAGGACGGAAGATTCCCCCTTTTTTTCGGGTCCATCAGTCGGGAAGACATTATGCTTTGACAGACGCGGAGAAGAGATGGCTCTTCAACATACGGGTTGGTACGATGGTGTACCGCAGACATCTTTTCGTCGATATCCAGCCGTATGTCCCTTCGCGTTTTGCATTGCAGCTTGGTTTCTCTCAAGGCGTTGTTGGAGCGCCTTCGAGCATGGTGAAGCGTTTTGGAGGTTAGCAGGATGGGAGGAATGCATGGGCTTTTTATAGTGCAGAGGAAACTACCGCCATGATTTCCTATCCTGAGCTGCCCACTTTTCGAACTGTTTGGCTTCACGAAGTGGTTCGTGGAGAGCTTCTTAGTGTACCGAGGGCTTTCCAAGAAAGAGCTCGATGTCAAGCAGTCTCCTGGGAAGGGTCTTAGCAAATCAGATGGTGTCCGTCGAGAGGAAGTTTTGGCCTTCCTTTCTGGTGAGAAGCATAAGATATGCTTTCTCAATGAGCAGGACGTCATCAGATCAGGAGCTGCATAAGGGATTCCTGGTGAGGTCTTGAGACAGCTAGAGGAGGAGGAGGCCGAGATCGATGCTATGATACTGGCAGAGCATACGAAGGCTTCCATGGAGTCTACTGAGAAGAGTAGACCATCCAGTGAGGACTCTAGCGAGAGGCCTGATGTTGATAGTGGGGCAGAATCGTCAAGTAGATTGACCCGCCAGAGGAAGAGAGGACAACGCCGAAATATGAAACAGCATGATAGTCCTTCTGATATTGAAGTTCCTCTCACCATTGTTGAGAAGGTTGTAGACACCTCATTTCGCCCCCTATGATAGCCTTAAACACCCGTCATATATAATGGTGCCCCCATTTCACCCATGATTGAATGGTTAATGGCATAATTAAGATTAATTAATGACGATGAAGATGCTTGTTGAAAATTTTATGCTTAGTTCGACAATATTTAGAAATTCGTGAGAGAAAAGGCCGAATCGCGTTGAGACCTCAAGTCCGACCCACTACTCATACAAGACTTAGGCTACAACACTATCCCAAGTCCCTTCCAGACTACATAGGACACACTCAAGTTGATCCTAAAGATATTACACTTAGTTTACCTAAGTACGATGCAATTAGTATGATTTAAACAGTTAGAATCTTTGATCCAGATCTCCCTACTATTTTCTGAACTCTAATCACTATGACATATGGACCAAAAGATTCTACGTTCCGAGAGCTTTCCGTTGATATATAGAACGTCCAAATCCGATGAACGAATCAAAAGATATGGTCGTCGGAAGATTACATTGCGAAAACCCCACCAGGCACATACCTGGGCGCCCATGTAGGTGCGCCCATGTCCCAGAGTTGCACTTGGGCGCCCACACAGGTGCGCCCAGGTCCCTAATTGCCCTAGGAAAGCACTTATGTGCACACTTAACTGCATCCCGCTCTACCTTTCGTAGTTCCGACCCGATCTCAACCTAAAAAACGAACCGGAACCAAACCCGGGCCCATTTGACCCAAGACATGACATGGGCGCACCTGTGGGTGCGCCCAAGTCCTGGAACCAACTTGGGCGCCACCCCATGTGCGCCCAAGTCCCAAGATACCTTAAAAATGCACTTTGATGCATACTTAGGTACGATTGACTCTACTATTCGCAGTTTCGACTTGGTTTAGACCCAAAGACAATCCGTAACCGGACCCTAGACCCATTAGGCATCAAAATGGGACATGGGCGCCACCATGTGGGCGCCCAAGTCATGGGACCCACTTGGGCGCACCTCCATGTGCGCCCAAGTCTCCGAGAGCCCTAATCTCACCTTGGTTTGCATGAAACCCTTGGAAACTCGTGCAAGTAGTAGCCCTAACCCTTCCTCCACGTCAAAATCACTATAAAGAGACCTCACATACTACTTTTGCAGGGCAGGCTACCAAAAAGAGAGGAAAAGTAGAGTAAAAAAAAAGAGAGAAAAAGAGAGAGGTCACAAAGGAGATCTCTAGATCTAGAAGAAAGGAGGAAGGAGATTGCTTTGGTTCTCCAAGATCAGTAATGGAGAAAGCCTCCCAAAGCCATGGACTTGCGCAAGAACTTCAACATAGGACTTAAGAGCACGATTCGAACCGGTATTTCTAGATTTCTTTTGTTTATTTGCATTCCACCAGCATTTTTGTTTAGAAACATGCTTAGGGTCATGCACACATTATAGATCTGCATTAATAGTACTAGGTTATAGTAGATCTAATATTCAGTATTCATTCCTCATTAGGAACATGCTTAGGATCATTCATAGTTTGTAGATCTGCATTATTTGCATCATTCTGAGCTCGTGATTAGAATAGATCTTGCATCCATATCGTTTTCATTAGAAAAATCCGAATCTGAAAGAAAAAGTGTTAAAAAACAAGAGAAGAGTACTTGGGCGCCACTGTGTGTGCGCCCAAGTCCCAAGAGTGGGATTTTGACCCTAGTCTCATCCCGCTTGCAATTTCTCTCTCAAATCCGGATTTCTATTCATATAAGTTAGTATTAGTACCTTCGGACTTGTGACTTCGTATTCAAAATCGCGAGAAAAGCATTGAAAAAGAAACAAAAGAGGAAGAAAAAAAAATAGAAAAGCACTTGGGCGCCCATACAGGTGCGCCCAAGTCCAAAATTGGAGATTTGACTCCCGTTTTCCATTTCGCGCGCATTTTGCTTCGGAAATCCGAGTCCATCTTCGTATAAGTTGATATCAAAGCACTCAGACTTGTTAAGAGTATTGAAAGAATCGAAAAGGGACCAAACATATCATTGAAAAGAAGAAAAAAGTACAGGAAGGTACTTGGGAGCAACCGTAGGTGTGCCCAAGTCCCTACAAAGGGATTCACCCTCGAATCCTTGTGCTTGCATTATTATTTTCAAGTCCGGAAGATTTGACATTGATAATTCATAGTATTACCTTATACTTAGTCTCGAATTGTTAGAAATCATATCGGGACATCGACAGAAGTCTGAAATACATCACAACCCGCAGGGGGGACACTTGGGCGCCACTGTGTGTGCGCCCAAGTCCCACAGAGACACTTGGGCGCCCCTGTAGGTGCGCCCAAGTCCTCGGCTTATTTTCCGGCCCGCATTTGCTGCATCTTGCGTCTAATTTAACATGATGTTCCATATTTGTGATGATTTCAATTAATTGCCGAACTTCTAGACTTCGAATCTTCAAATTATCATACTTAGGTTGCATTGTTTGCATAAAATACCAAAAAAATTATAAAGTCATAAAACCCTTCCCTTCTCATCTTGCTCTTTAGTAATTAGAGAAGAGAACAAAAAAATTAAAAGAAATAGAAAAATACGTAAAAAGAAAAAGAGTAGACATTAATTAAGTAGAAAAACCCTAGATTGTTCTTTAGGATAGCTCACGTAGTTTTTGCATAAAAAACCAAACACAAAAAAAAAGGGTCATAAAACACTTCTCCTCTCATCTTGCTCACTAGTAATTAGAGAAGAGAACAAAAAGAAGTAGTAGAATTATAGAGTCAGACATTAACTAGGTAATCCTAGTTTAGTCCATTAATGCTTGAGTGAATTAATAAACTTAATCAACCCTTATCAATTAATTCGAAGCAATTAATTAAAACACTCAATTAAAATCCACATACTTAATTAATCAATTAAATCCCCAAAACTTATTAACAACTCCTAATGAAACCCCTAATTAAATAAAACTTTAATCAACAAATCCTAATTAAAATCTCGATTAACAAACCTAATCAATAAGCTTTAATTTATTAAAAGAAATTAACTTAAAGACACCCAAGAAGATAACAAACTACTAGACTGACACTTAGGAGCAACCACAAGTGCTCCCAAGTCACCCCAGACACTTAGGAGCAACCACAGGTGCGCCCAAGTCACCCTTGACACTTAGGAGCAAACACAAGTGCGCCCAAGTCACCCCAGACACTTAGGAGCAACCACAGGTGCGCCCAAGTCACCCCAGACACTTAGGAGCAACCACAGGTGCGCCCAAGTCACCCCAGACACCTAGGAGCAACCACAGGTGCACCCAAGTCATCTCAGACACTTAGGAGCAACCACAGGAGCGCCCAAGTCACCCCAGACACTTAGGAGCAGCCATAGGTGCGCCCAAGTCACATTTAGTTTGGGAATCACCGAATCCTTATTAATTTCAAACTTTGACCCAAATCAACACACTAGAACACCCTTACGATTTGAATCAACTATAGCCAATAGCCTAGATTAACCTAAAAGATTAAACCGACTTAAGCCACAAAAACATCCACGTAGGTATCAATCTCTTGACACTTAGCCTCTCATAATCATTAAGAAATCTAATTTAATTTTAATCAATCCAACACAACAAAAACACATTTAATTCAAAGAACATCAAACGATAAACACTCAACCTCAAATTAACCCAAAAACAAGAGAAACACGAAAACCGGACACTTGGGAGCAACCACAGTTGCGCCCAAGTCACCTTGGAAACATAGGCGCCCCCACAGGTGCGCCCAAGTCCATTTCCACTCCCTTGGGACCACCGAATTCCCATCCATTTCCAATTTCGATCTAGATCATTACCTTAAAACTATCACAGAATCAATAACAACCTTTAAATCAAAACCTTGATCAACTTAGACCCATCCAGAACTTCAAATCGAGCCAAAGTAACCAAAAGATTCCAAATTCCAACTTGGGTGCCACTACTGGTGCGCCCAAGTGCACAGGAATACATAGGCGCATACACAGGTGCGCCCAAGCCCTCTGTCACATCCAAAGTTGAGAACCTTGGTTTCGTTTTGAATCCCGGACTTAAGACTATTAAAATTAATCGACCGAAAACATAAGACAACTGTTAGAACAGAAGCTTACATTGATTAGAACCCTAAGAAACTCCAAAAGGAGCTAACACCATTGCAAGCAATCGAACCACGCAGAGCAGCCACTTGGGCGCCACCACAGGTGCGCCCAAGTCCCAGAGTGACCTAGGCGCCACCATAGGTGCACCCAAGTCTTCTTCCACTCCCGTTTTGCTAGTTTCAACTTCCTTTCATCATTTAAAGTAAAACCCGAAGCTCCAGAACCTTTAGCACATTAAAACATAATCTTAAAACACTCTTAACTCATCCCTAAGTGATTCCCAATCAAACCACAACTTGAACCAAACTAAATCAAATTAATAAGCCGTTTAGCTTAGGAGCTATCAAACTTAGATAATTTACACGCTAGCATTAAATCGGATTTCCTCATTAGATAGATTAGAGCATTAGGCTTCGTCCCATCACTTTTCCTGTTCCGTTAGGGGACCGGGAGAGCTAATGTGGGCGGTCTAGGACCTTAGGTTTAGGGTTAATCCGATGATCAGTAATAAAGCATTAATTACGTAAATCCAAGTAAAATCCTCTAGTTAGGCCCTTCTAGCCCCAATATCAAAAATCCATAAAAACTATAAAACCAATAAAATAAACACAAAAAGATTTTTCCTTTATTTCTTCCTCCACCTCAGGTGCCAGATATTTAATTGAACTTAATGATAAAAGGGAAAGAAGAACTGATTTCTAAAATTGAATAAATGAGAATGACGAGATGAGATGAATGATTTCGCACACACTTTTAAAACAATCACGGCCCATCGGCCACTCTAAAACAAATATCGGCCCATCGGCCACCTTTAGTCAATTACGGCCCATCGGCCTTTCACCTTTATCACTCGTGTATCGCACACGAAAAACACAGAAATCACAAGTCAAAGTCTCATTTGCATCATTGTTTTGGTTTGCAAAGTCAGCCTTTAAACCCTATTTTGCCAAGGGATTTGAAGGGGGTACCCGGGAACGGGGCCGATCCTCTTCTTAAATATTTGGCACCTCCCCCCCCTTTTATTTTCTTTATCTTAATTGTCTTACTTTACTTGGATATACCATAATTTTGCTATGTGAGGATTAACCTTTATTTGGACTTTAACTTGTAACCCTGAATTGACCCTATATTAAAGAGACCCAAAAAGACCCAAATTAATGTGACAAGACAACCGTCGTGTGTTGCCGGCAGCACATTAGACGAGAGGAAGGACCCAAATATTTATTTTCTCCCATTTTTCTTCGGCTTTCGTCGAAGGACGGTGTTACGGCCGTTACCGTAGCTGGCGATCGTGATCCATCGCTTTTGAGGGTAGTCGGAATCCTCATTTTCGATGTAAAATTTAAATAGCACATGTATAGATGAATGGAGATCTTCCCAAGCCCATTGGTTGGCACGGGGGGGTCGAAAATTCACATCCGACAAAGGTGTCTGAGGATACTCTTAAAAAAAAACTCTTCAAAAAAAAGGTGTCTGAGGATACTGACGAGCCTCCGGAGAAGAGGAGTAAAGAAGAGGAGACAGCTGGTATGATCTCCTTTCTTTCTTTTGTTTCTCCTTTTCTCTTGTAAGAGATTTTTTGTTTTGATCCGCTGCTTTCTTTCTTTTAGCAGAGGATGATGACCTGGTGATGCTTGAGGTTCCTGCCAATGAGGCGATGACGGATCCAGTCGTGGCATCTGAGGAAGAGCCCAGGGACTCTGGAGTGGTTCCAGAAACCTCACCTGGTATGATTGCTTTGGCTTCTTTTTTCTTTTTGTTTGTGCTGTCATTTGCTAACATGTAGCTTTTGTTTTCTTGTTAGCTGACTTGCCAGAGGATTCTGACGGTTTCGAGCCATCCATGGACGCAACTTTTGACGATGCTTCGGATGAGCTCAGAGAGACAGAGAGTACTCCGCTAGTTGTCGAAGCAGAAATTTTTGCAATAATAATCTTGATATATATATTTTTTTGACAAGATTATATTCATACCTTTTGTCCTTTCCTCGGCAGATTGTGGAGGAACAGGAGAGGTTCCTCCGTTTTCCTCAGAGCCAGAACAGGGGGTACCTGTTGTTGATCCAGGAGTAGGGGCTTCTCCTTCCTTCAATGAGTCAGCTTCTTCAGTTGGAAAGAGTTTATTAATTACTCTTCCAATGGAGCATGACATGGGCAGTCGGGCGCCGGAGCATGGCGAATCCTCATCTGCACCGCACCTTCAGTATGCAAGGAAGGTGTTGAAGACTGTCTTGAGCTCTGGGGTTGAGACTCTCTCTTCAGGTCACTTGGAAGCTGGTTTTGGCATGATCAAGCATGTGCAGGACATCCTTGCTGATAGCAAAGAAGTCGGTCTGGACATCGCAAGCGCCAAAGACTTTGTTGAGGAAATCATTGCCTTGGGGAACAAATGGACTGAGACCAAGAGTTTCCCAGATGGTGACTTCTTTGATGAGATGTTTATAAAACCATCCAGGAAAGTCAAAGCTGAGCTGACTGAGGTCACGAAGACTCGGAGGCAAATCGTTCGGGAGAAGAACGTTACCGAGTTATCCATCATAGGGCTGAAGCAAGACTTGGACCGCCTTGATAAGGAGGTTGTCGAGGCTAGGCAGCGTCTTGAGCTTTTGGAGGAAGAAGCTCTGCCAAATGGACCGCCATTGTGGAGGCTCATGACAAGGAGGGGACTCTCTTTCGCCAAGTTGAGGAAGCTGAAGGTAATGTCCAGAGGAAGACTCAGGAGCATGAGCAATGGCAAGTCCTCTGCGAAGAACTTCCTCGTGCTGCAGATGGGTCACGGCATTCGGCCGCGTTTTATGGGGACATTCTGAAGAAGCGTGGCTTGAAAACTTTGGAAGATAAGGCCAAGGGTCTGCTTGAGGAGTTGAACCTTTGGTTGAAGACCATGTTGGATTGAGCTCCTAAGTTGTAACAAACTCTATTCTTCTTCTTCTTTTTTTTTGTACCTCCATGTATAAACAATTTTGGTACTATATTTTGTATCCCCTTCTTTTCACTTAAATCATTTTTCGATGAAAACACACTTGAGTAAAAGCTGATGGGAATGTTTGTTTAAAGATTTGATCAAAAGGTTGACATTTTGTGAAAATCTTTTTTCAAAGGGTTGTTTTGGGCATGAAAGCCAATTTTTGCAGCGAAAAGCCTGATTTTTTTTTGATGATTTGAGAATCAAATTTTAGAACGGCATGGAAGCCTAATTTTGTGGCGTAAGAGCCAAAATTTGTTTTGCGGCATGAGAGCCAAAAATTTTGAAATGGCATTAGAGCCAAAATTTTTGAGATGGCATGAAAGCTGAATTTTGGAATGGCATAGAAGCCGAATTCCATTTTGTGGCATGGAAGCCAAATTTGTTTGTGGCATGAGAGCCAAAAATTTTGTTTGTGGCATGAGAGCCAAAGTTTTTGGATGACGTGAAAGCCGATTTTTGGAATGGCATAAGAGTCGAATTTTAAGATGGCATGAAAGCTGATTTTTGGAATGGCATAGGAGCCGAATTTCCTTTTGTTTGTTGTTTGTTTTGTTTTGTTTTGGCATAGGAGCCAGATTTTTTGAAAACCCAGTTTTGTTTTGTTGGCATGAAAGTCGATCTTGGCGTTTATAGCCGGATTTTGGCATTTATAGCCGAATTTGGCGTTTAAAGCCAAATTTGGTGTTTATAGCCGAGTTTTGGCGTTTATAGCCGGATTTGGTTTTTCAAAATGCAGGTATCGACTAAATGTCGCCTCCCCGCTGAATGGTCTTGTAAGTATCGATGGAATGTCGCTTCCTTGCTCATTCGGTTTGCGAGTATTGATGGAATGTCACTTTCTTGCGGGCTGGTTTTTACGAGTATCGATGGAATGTCGCTTCCTCGCGAATTGGGGTGCAAGTATCGACTAAGCGTCGCTTCCCTGCCTGTCCCAAAACTTTTGGTTTTACGGGTACTGACTTGATGTCGTTTCTCCGAAATTTTTGAAATTTGAGGTTTTCTCGAACCGTTTGAAATTTGGGTTGTGGATAGCAACTGCATATTGCGTCTCCACGATTTTGAAAATTTGAGGTTTTGCAAGTATCGAATGGGGTTCGCTTCCTTGCGATTTTTGGGTTTTGGAAGTATCGAATGGGTTCGCATCCTTCCGGTTTTTGGGTTTTGGAAGTATTGAATGGGGTTCGTATCCTTCCGGTTTTTGGGTTTTTGGAAGTATCGAATGGGGTTCGCATCCTTCCGGCTTTTGGGTTTTGCGAGTATCGACTAAGTGTCGCTTCCCTGCGGTTTCTAAAAACCATTTTTTTGTTTAAAGACACGATGGTCATGAATTTTGACTTAAAACCATTTTGGTTGTAAAAGCCGAGGCGAACTAGGGTGAAAGTTCCTGAGTCCTGGTTTTTGTTTCAAACCCTGAATTTTTGGATTCAAGGATCGAAAATTTTGGTCAAGTCTGGGAAAAGGCTCCTAAACTTGGATTTTTGGATTTTGATTTTTTTTTTGAACAATGAAACGATGAAAGTAAGCATTGTTTTGAAAGAGTTTGTTTTTTTTGGAAACTTCAACATAAAGATGAAAATTTCAAAAGGGGTGGGTTTGACGAGCAAGTACCTTGGAAATAGGCTTTGGCCATGTAGATATTGCTCTGACCCGTTTGAGGAAGTCTTCAAGGGTAGTACCGCTTCAAGAACTTGCCGTTGATGGGCAGCATACATCTGTCTCCTTCCATGTTTAGAAGAGCGTATGCACCGTTGGAGAAGACTTTGTCAATGACGAAGGGTCCCTCCCATTTTGGTTTAAATTTGCCTTTGGAATTGTGGGCAAACACTATGGGTCTTTTTACTGCAAGAACCAAGTCGCCCTTTTTGTAGGCGCGTTGCCTGACCTTCTTGTCGAAAGATCCTGCCATGCGTGCTTGGTACAACTCAATGTTTTGTAGAGCTTCAAGTCGTCTTTCATCGGGATTATCCAGCTCTTGGAGTCTCAATTTGACATTGCTTTCTTGCGTCATGTCATTTTGCAAAGATACCCTTAAAGAAGGAATTTGTATTTCCAAAGGGACAACAGCTTCACATCCATAGACCAATGAGAATGGTGTGCTATGGGTTGGTCCTCGAACGGTGGTTCGATAGGCCCACAAAGCTTCTGGTAGTTTGTCGCCCCAGTCTCTTTTGTAACTAGAGAACATTTTCTTGAGAATTTCGCAAAGTGTCTTGTTGAAGGCTTCTTCTAGTCCGTTCGCTGCTGGATTATATGGAGTCGAAGGACAACTTTGGATTTTGTACGTGTCGCAGAACCTGTAGAATCTGTGATCCCGGAATTGCGGTCCGTCATCATGGACGAATCTTTTAGGTATGCCGAAGCGACAAATAATGTTGGTGCGCAAGAACTGAAGGACTAATGAGGTCTTCATTTCGCTAAGCGCAAATGCTTCTGACCACTTGGAGAAATAATCCGTAGCGGCGAAGATGAAGCAAAGACCTTTGCTTGATGGGGGAGAGATAGGACCTATGATGTCCATACCCCAGGTTTCGAAAGGCCATGAGATTGCTGTTGGATGTAGCCATTCTGGAGGCATGTTAACATAATCTCCATGAATTTGGCATTTTTGGCAGCGCTTGCCAAATTACATTGCATCAGCTACCATGGTAGGCCAATAATAACCTAGTCTTTTTATCTGGTTGTAGAGCTTAGGACCGGCCTAATGGGCTTCACAAAGACCAGCATGTACTTCTTTGAGAGTTTCTTCAGCCTCTTGTTGTGACAAGCAGCGTAGAAGTACTCCATTGAAGGATTTTCTGTAAAGTGCTTTTGAAGGTATATCCAAATGAAAGTTCGGGGCTCGTCTTTGGATACTTACCCGCTCTTTTGGATCTTCAGGTAGGATTCCGAACATGATGTAATCAATGAATGTTTTCACATCTGAGGATGTGGGTGATGTGACAAATGTTGAATTTTTGTCGAAGTGACTGCGCTTTATTGTAGTAAGGTAGCAGATCAGGCTTCCTGACTTCAAATGTTTGATTCATCTGGTTGACGATCAGTTGAGAGTCTCCAAAAGCTTCCAGCATGGTGATACCGGATTCGAGTACGAGTTCCAATCCTACAATCAGGGCTTGGTACTCAGCTGCATTGTTTGAACATGGCTCCAGTAGCGAGAAGGCATGTGGAATCATGTATTTGTCGGGCTGACAAAGAAGATGCCAATTCCCGATATTTGCTTTCCTTTTTCATTTGTCCTGGTTGCACTGTCAAAGTACATGTCCCAGGAAACATTTAATAAGGAAGTTTCCACGTTGTAGACAAATTCGTCTGGGAGATCATCCCTGAGTGGAGAATCTTTAGGCAATGGATGCTCTGCGAGAAAGTCTGCTAGAGCTTGGCCTTTGATTGCTTTTTGTGGTACATACCTAATATCAAACTGTGATAGAAGGCTAGACTATTTTGCCAGTCGGGCATTAAGAGAACCTGCTTTTGTGACAAGGACCTTTAAGGGGTTGATCCTTGAAATCAGGTAGACTGTATTGGACAGCAGATAGTCACGCAGCTTTGGTACGGCAAACATCACTGCGAGGCATTCTTTTTCGACTGGGGAGAGCGATGCTCTGCACCTACCAACATGCGGCTAAGGTAATATAGAGCAGCTTCTTTTCCGTCATCGTTTTCTTGTGCGAGCAGAGCACCCAAAGAGTGGTCGAGAGCTCTTGTGTACAAGATAAATGGTTTTCCAGTTGTGGGGGTAGCCAGCACTGGAGGTTTGGTGAGGTATGCTTTGATGTCTTGAAATGCATTTTCACATTCAGCGTCCCAGACAAAGTCTACGCCTTTCTCCATCAAGCGAGAGAATGGACGGCACTTCCCTGATAGATTGGAGATGAACCGTCGGATGTAGGCCAACCTTCCTTGAAGCCCTTTTAATTCTCTTAGGGTTCTTGGTGATGGCCCTTCCAGGATAGCCTTGACTTTAGTGGGGTCAAGTTCTATTCCAGCTTTCCGTACTATGAATCCGAGGAACTTACCCGATGAGACACCGAAGAGGCATTTTAGTGGATTCATCCGCAATTTGTGCTTGCGAAGTCGGATGAAGACTTCTCGGAGATCGTCGAGATGACCTTCTTTTTTTCTGCTTTTGATGGCGAGGTCGTCAACATAGCATTCGACCGTCTTGTGCTGCATATCTTGGAATATTTTCATCATAGCCCTCTGATATGGTGCATCTGCATTTTTCAGACCAAACGGCATAACAGTGTAACAGTACACGCCGAATGGTGTCCGAAATGATGTATGCCTTTCATCTTCGGGATGCATCTTTATCTGGTTGTAGCCAGAAAATCCATCCATGAATGTCATTCGCTCGAACCCATAGGTGTTGTCAATCATCACCTCTGGTATGGGGAACGGGAATTCATCTTTAGGGCATGCATTATTCAGGTCTCTGTAGTCGATACAGATCCTTATCTGCCCATTTTTCTTTGTCACGGGGACGATGTTAGCTAACCATTCAGGATGCTGTTCCTCACGGATGAAGCTAATGTTTTTGAGTTTCTGAACTTCTTGTTCAATTTTGTCCATCACGTCGGGACGGAATCTTCTTTGGCCTTGTTTGATAGGCTTGATTTCTTTTTGCAATTTGAGCTCGTGGACTGCTACTTTGGGATCTAAGCCAGGCATTTCAGCATAAGACCATGCAAAGCAATCAATGAACTCACGAAGAAAAGAGATATACTCGGGTAACTCATCATCCTCTATATTCTTGCTTATGAATACAGGACGTGGGTTATCAGGTGTTCCCAAGTCTATCTTTCGAACAAGGTCTTTGTCGAAAGGTTTGAAAATGGTTCCTCCACAATTTTTTTGAAGGCTTCCAACTCAACAAGACCTTCTGGAGTGCCAGAGGTATTTTCAGACTCAGTCTCTGTTTCTGTCCATGAATCTTTTTTATCAGCATCCTTCTCAAGACTTGCAATGAGATGGTCCCAATCATTTGCTGGAATTGAGTTGAAGTAAGGTACTTCTTTTGGAGACGATGGTTCTTCTGGGCCAGGGAACCGCGCGTCTATGTCATCGGAAAATTCCTTTTTATCATCAGAGAAATTATACCAATTGGAAGAACTTTCTGGATCTTTGACGAGTGATTCCTCAAAGAAATATCCAGGGATATCAATGTCTTCATGAGATGTTGAGGCTTGGTCGGAAAAGCGACTTTGCAGCCATGGTGTCAACTGTCTCATAGGAGCGGTAGGATCATACCCCAACCCATATGAAGACTTGCCTTTGTGAAGGTGGATTTTCCAATCTTCTGGTTGACTTTTTGTCAGGGTGGGTTCCAATGGTATGAGAATACCACGGCCACCTCCCAAACCAGTCGGATTCTGAGCATCGTAGCCCATTTTCTTCATGATAGCTTGTGCCATTGGACTATACAGGGATAGCTGAGGCATACCTTCGTTTTGGAAAGGTTCAAGCAGAGAGTTTAGTGAAGATGCTCCTGATCTGTGGAAGTAAATCACTTTTTCATCTGGCGAAGTTGTCGGAATAACAAAGAGATAATGAACTTGCCCCCAGCTTTTTGTTTCGTCTTTTTTTCTTTGGTTGTGATCACCAGAGGTTTTGATGTCTCGAGAGAAATCATATAGGGAGCTTGACTGCCCACTTTGAGTTTGGTGGAAAGTTCATTTACCTCTGATGATTGCTGAGGAGCCTTGCCTTTGTCTTTCTGGAGACTGTCGGCAAAGTATATTGTTTCTTCCTCCTGTTCTTCTTTTCCATCTTTATACATTTGAGCATCTGCAAAATGGACATGGGCCTTTTAAGGGTTTTTTGTCTACAAACACTCGATGTATCAAGCCGTCGTTGCCAACGAACTTGATGCACTGATGTAGGGTGGAAGGGACGACACCATTGTCATATATCCAGGGGCATCCAAGGAGTATATTGTAGCATGAAGGGGTCCTTATCGCATACACGGTGACTTCAGAAATAAGATCACCGATTTGCAATTTGAACCTGATTTTGCCGATAGGCCTTTGAGCGCTCCCGTCATATCCGAAGATGGATACGGACGTACGACTCAGCTTGCTAGGTGGGATGCCTAGCTCTTCGAGTGCCGAAGTAGAAATAAGGTTGAGTGCAGAACCTGGATCGATCTGAACTCTGTGTACTGGCATTTCTTTGGCGTACCCCGTAAAGTACAAGGGTCGGTTGTATTTTGTCTCGCCTAGCAGGAGGTCATCCTTGTCGAAGGCAATTGTTGCACTTGCTGCTTTTTGTATCGAGAGGCATTCATTGCTTGATCCCTCAGCTTTCTTCTTTTCTCCCTTAGAAGGAGTGTTTGATTTTTTGACCCTATAGTCCATTTCAATTTGTAGGACTTGTGGGGCATGTTTGTCGACATCCGCATTCAGCCTTTGTAATTCTGAAATGAGACTATCACGAGTTTGTGGAGACATTCGTAATAGGTCAAGGATGTGCAGACGTGCAGGTATGTGTTTGAGGTGCTCAATCAAGTCGTACTCGAAAGCCTCCTTCGAGCCTGTATTTTCATTATTATTGCCACTTGGGGCGCTTACAACTTGCTTTCCCGAAGGATTTACATAAGAAGAAGAAGATTGGTTGTAATTTTTGTGGTAATCCCGGATAGAACGGGTACCTCTATCAACTTCAAGAGCTTCTAGAGAAGGGTCTTCTTTTGGAAGATCTCTCTCAGGATCAAGGGGTTGATCCTTGTCATTTCCTGAAGACGTTTCTGTAACAGCATTGGCGTCTTCAGTGATTGTGTTGCACGGAGCAATTTCTGGAAACAAGTCCTGAACAGCATCCGACAATCTTTCTGTATTAGTCCAGATATCGTCTGTGAAATCGGGTATCTGGGACCAATCAACTGGGTTTTCATTGAAGAAAATTTTATTAGCAGGAGTTTCTTCAAGATAATCAACCGGAAGAGGCTTGAGCTCCAATGTCACAGCTTCAACCTCTATCTATGATTTTCTGAAAATCCAATTCTTGATGCTTGGAAACGACTGATCTTCGCCGACATCTCGGATCCGCCGTCAAGAGCATGAAGTCATCACTGATCGCTCCAAGATCACCAACCTGGTGACTAAGAAAGTACACTTTCTGTCCAACCGATCGAGAAATCGACAATACAGATGTCACCGGCCCACCAACATCAATCAATGTTTGAAATTGCATTGCTATCCGACATCAAATAACATGCGGATCCACTGGCGATGATCATAAGAAAAATTCCAAGGGATGCAGCGCGAACAGCGACTCTTCACCTCCGGCGACCACTTAATGTCGTTAATTGACCTGTTTTATGACAACTAAATGCGGTCATTAACCCATTATTTTGGACGGCCCAATCAGATTCAAGCAAATGGGAGTTACAAGTCCAAGCAATCATGGCATTAAAACCATGAAACTCCCCCATCATGAAGATTAAAGGCGATTAAATGCCCATTATCTTTCTTCGGCCAATCACAAGCCAAGAAAAATGAGTTACAAAATAAAAAAATAAACACTGGTAACTCCTCTCATCAATGCCATCATTTCTCTCATCATGGCCATTAATGCCCATAAACCACCTCATGGCTACCAAGAGCCTATAAAAGGAGGTCCATTCCAAAGAGAGACATACTTGGAACTTTGCAACTTTACACTTGCCGATTAACACCTACTTGCACACATCTGGAATCTGAAAAATCTCAGAGAAATTCCGACGAAGTCCTGCTGCTCTACTGCAAGAAACACCACAAAGTGCATAAAGTCCCTTGGGGGGCCACCCCCCAAGGTCCCCTTCTTTTACAACATGGCCTAAACGCGGCTTTTCAGCCCGTTTACTCGGTTTTTCATTGGATATAGGACCTCCCCTTGGTCTTTATCCTCTAAAAAACTGAGGTTAGAGCCGAGTTAAAGAATCGAACCATCAAGCGTTCTCATCTGAAAGACGATAGCGAAGCCCATACATGACTTGTGACCATCGATCTGAACGTGTCCCCACGATCTCCTGAGAAGTTAGATCCCTTTTCTTTCTTTTCTATTGTATTTTGTATTTTTTAAAGAGACAAAAAAACAACAATTCTTGTCTTTTATGTTGATGAGATTTGTAAATCGCCTTTCACAACAAACAAACAAATATCTCCTCTTACGGCATTCTAAAAAATCTTGTCTCTTTTCTTAAATATTTATGCAATTTGAAAAGTTAGAAAGAATGATTGATTTCTTTTCTACTTGTGAAGGTGAATCTCCGGATCATCACCATTCCAAATTCCAAGTAAAATAGAAAATATGGCATACCGGTACAAAAATATTGATACCCGCTTTTCCTCCTCCACTGGAACCCGGCAGCCCCCGGGGCGGAAGGAGAGGAAAGAAATCGAGGGTTCATCAAGTTGGCATACCCGGTGGGAGACGTTCATTTGAGAATGTGATGCTTCGATTCCTTGGCTCCTTTCTAGTTGGTGGCCAAAGTTGGATCTTGCATCTTTTAAAAAAAAATATGAGATGGGACTTCAGTCATTCTTTCTCATTTCAAAAAAAAATTTCTGCTTTCTCTTTCTTGGATTCAATTTTGAGAAACTCTGATCCTCTCTTCTTCAAATTTGATAGCTCACAGAAATGTTTGTAGCTATTGTTCGTATCGGAGATTGGACCATTTTTTCTCTTGGATGAGTCCGATGGGGGTTTTCAAAAAAAAAATGATGATTTCTCTTTCTTGGATTCAATTTCGAGAAACTTTGATCCTCTCCTCTTTGAACTTAATAGCTTACAGAAATGTTTGCAGCTATTGTTCGTTTCGGAGATTGGGCCATTTTTTCTCTTTGATGAGTCCGATAAGGGTTTTAAAAAAAAATGATGATTTCTCTTTCTTAGATTCTACTTTGAGAAGCCTTGATCCTCTTCTTTTCGAATTTGATAGCTCACAGAAATGTTTGCAGCTATTGTTCATATCGGGGAATGGGCCATGTTTTCTCTTTGATGAGTCCAATTTGGATTTTCAAAAAAAAAAAAATAATTTCAAAAAAAAAAATCAGTTTTCTCTCTTTCGAACTCAAATTTGAGAAACTTTGGTTTTTCCCTTTCGGATTTAGCGCTCGCATAAATGTTTAAGCCTTTGTTCGGATTGGAACACCATTCGCTCTCTTTGATGAGTTCATTAGAAATCTTTCAAAAAAAAAAAAAAAGGTTGCACCAATTGCGTTCTTTGACCAAAGTGCATCTAAAAAAAGCCTTGTCCAGAGTGTGGAGGCAGCTAGACTGTTCGAGGTAAGGGTCCTCCAAACGGGTTCATTAAGTAATCCTACCCTTACCTGGGGGCTGATCTATCTACTAAGGTTTCATAAGATCGAATTGGAAACCCATGTGCACCCTTAAAAAAAAAATCTTCTAAAAAAAAAACCTTTCAAAAAAAAAAAAAAAAAAACTTCTGTCACTTTTGAGTTCAGAATTGAGAAATCTTGGTTCTTTCCCTTTTGGATTTAGCGCTCGCTGAAATGTTGAACCTTTGTTCGGATTGGAACACCATTTGCTCCCTTTGATGAATTCAGTCTTGACCCTTTCAAAAAAAAAAAAAAACTTTCATCACTTTTGAGTTCAGAATTGAGAATTCTTGGTTCTTTCCCTTTCAGATTTAGCGCTTGCAGAAATGTTGAGCCTTTGTTCGGTTTGGAACACCATTTGCTCTCTTTGATTAATTCAATCTTGACCCTTCAAAAAAAAAAACTTCCGTCATTACTGGATTCATATCCGAGAAATTCTGGTTCCTTCCCTTCTGGACTTAGCGCTCGCAGAAATGTTGAGCCTTTGTTCAGATTGGAACACCATTTGCTCTCCCTTATGAACCCAATTTTGACCTTTCAAAAAGAAATCCCATCTCGTGTCCTTTCCAAGGATGCGATTTGCAACATTTGTGCCTAGCGGTGCTAGTACGCCCTTTCGGGTCTACTGTATTTGCGACCGACACATTTGTATCTCCAACCTTACATCATTTTACCTTTAGTGAGCCTTGCTTCTCGGTAATTTGAATTAAGGTTTACAATTGCTTCTAGTAGTCACTGGAACACTCACCCTGAGCCAACCATACTTGCTTTTAGAACAATTGTACCCTCTATGGTTTTTTGCCTTCTTCATCTTGCTTGAGCTGGGCTATGCCCCTTGAGCGATTTGAAAAGACAAAACCATATTTATTCACCATTTATGATCACCATATTCTTATGATTACTCATGGATTTGGTCTTGTTTAAGAAGTTTTCCAAACTAACAATGACAGCTTCATTGACCATCACTTTCGATGAGAACAAGTACCAGCTTATGCTTCAAGACAAGCAAAACAAGCACACCCATAAACGCCCTGCCAGTTGCCGAAGCGTCATCTCCCTCGACAACTCTCAAAATACCGGGTCAACCTCAACTCCCCCGACCATCATCTTCGGGTCACTGGGACCATTCCCACTCCCCGCAGAAGAAATTGTGCCTGCCGAGAAGCAGAAAACCGCCCCGCAACGTGTCACCAACATGGCACCAAGGGCGAACGTAGAGAAGCCTGAAGCCCGTGGCGCTCCCACGAAGCCTCGACCTACAAGAAACCAGGTCTACCCCAAAACCTAGTCACCGAGACTTCACCAAAACAACGGAGGTCCCAAGCATCTACAAAGCCAGCATACCTGACCCCTCTCATGGAGAACCCGTTCTACCCTCTCTCTTACATGAAAAAGGAGAAACCTACCCTCCGTCAAAAGAACAAACCAATCCAGCATGAGTCGGCTTGCTCCTACAAGCCCAAAATCAAATCATGCATCGTTAGGCCTCTGCAAAAACCTGCTGAAGCCTGCACTCCTGCGAGCTGACCCTTCATCTCAACAGGGGCCGAACTCTCGAAGTTCAAATCCTCTTTGCGACAGGCAAAGGACCACATCCGGATCCTGTCCTTGCCTAACTTCAAAGAAGACAAGCTCGGCTGTTGCGCATAGGGGACTACATCCTTCATTGCTAAAGCCCAGCCAGAGCTGACCGAAGCTCAAATTGCTCGTCGTATACGCCGCCGTGTGGCATATCGACAAAAGAGACTAGAGAAGCAAAGAACTCAACATTCCACCCTTCAGGTCTCTAACAAATGGGTCAAAAAAGAAAGACCCGACCAAGTCGTTGCTGTCCATATGGTTGGCAAAAACAGAAGATGCCAGAAGTCAGCAACCAAAATTTGTGTCAGACGTCCGGTGACTCGCAGCGCCTCCCGGACACGAACACATCTGGAATAATCCTCCACTCCTTCAAACCAAGGACACCAGAGTAATCACTCCTCGAACTCTTCATCCAAAAGAATCAGCCCCAGCTCAGTCACCAGGGCGATTTCTTCATTTGAATCCTGAGGGATGAACGTCCTGGCTACAGGTTCTGAGCAGCCGCCACCGCAGGAAGACGTAACCGGATGCACCAGCAATTGGAGCAAGTACAACAGAGAATTGAGGCTCTGATGGAAAACCTCATTCTCACTTTACAGCGTCCACCTAATAATGAAGACCCTCCGAATTAGCAAGATGACGAGGCCAATGCAGAGAACAATGAGTCACGCACCCCTACCAAAAAGGACGTTGACGATATCCTCGCCAAAGCAAAAGAAGAGGATACACTGAAGGCACACGGGATCAAGCCACTATACCCCCTATGGATGGACTCAGTTCCGTTCCCTGCAAAATTCAAACAACCTACTCTCCAAACATATACATGGAAAGGTTCAGCCAGACAGCATGTTATCCACTTCAATATCCTGACGAGAGCTATCACAGATCAAGATGCCCTCAAGATCCGTCTCTTTGCAAGTACCCTAAACGGTACGGCCTTTGATTGGTACTCTTCTCTTCTGGAGAACTCCATCCAAAACTGGGCCATGCTGGAGGCACGCTTCCTAACTCACTTCCAAGGTGAGGACCATCCTGTTACTATGGCTCAACTCTGCAGCCTAAAAAAAGGAGAGAATGAGTCAACATACGACTTCATTCATAAGTGGAAGGCAATGGCGTACAAGTGCTCAGATGTACTGCCACAAGCGTCGCTAGTCGACATCTGCCGTAACAACATAAGAGCAAGAATCCACTCCATGATCATCGGCAACAAATCAAAGAACCTGGGAGAACATCTAGAAGCTTCCATGGAGGCCGAAATGGTGATCAAAGACCTCAATAGTCATAAATCATCAAACAAAGAGCCAACCGCCATTGCAACCTCAAAACCAAAGAAAAAGGAGGTTCTCAATGTGCAGACCAAGTCAGGTCCTCAGCAACCAAAGAAAGCTGAAAACAAAGCTACACGTAAAAGACCTGAACTTTCTGATACCTTCAAAGAATGAGTAGAAAAGAAATATCCGTTCGATGAAGATGTTGAAGAAATCTTTGAGGCTCTCTTAGCAAACGACAAACTCACCTTGCCCGAGCCCAAAAGACCAGGAGATGTTGGCAAAACCAACGATCCCCGGTATTGTCCATACCACCAGATGATCTCGCATCCGCTCAATCAATGCTTTGTTGTGAGAGAAAAGATGAACAAGATGTGGAAAAACAGAGTCATTACCTTTGACAAAAATTACGGCTCCGCCTCTGTCAACATGGTGTCATGTGGACAAACTTTAAATTCACCAAAGGAGAAGATCACTACTTCATTCAAGGTGATAAAAATGGCTCAAGCGTCCAAGAGTTGGTTCCCTATCCAACACCAGATGGACAACCCATATGGGTGCATCCCGATCTCCTAGAAGATGAAAATTGGGAGATCATCAAAACAAAGCCGACCGCTCAAAAGCGAAGGCAAGCCAAGAGACAACTCCGCAACCTCAAACAGCAGCAAAAGTCTCAACCAAGACAAGAAGTCCTTGAAAAAGCAGAAACATCTTCCTCTGCTTCACTCGGGGCAACGAAAGAATACCTTCCCAAAGCTTCAAAGGCGGTAAGAAAATTCACTCCTGCAACTCGGTAATTAGATTCTCCATGAATGGATACGAGTCCAGTGATACTGCTAGTGATATCGATGAGTGGGAAGAATCCTTTGAAACAGGATAATACCTCTCCGATGAGGAATGGATTCCCGAATCTCATCTTATGCCAGTAATCTGGTATAACCCATTGCAGCCACAAGGATCCTGGTCCGATGATGAAGAAGACCAAGAGGCTATCAACCCAGCACCGGCCAATGCTCCAGTGGAACCCAACATTGGTGAACCACAAAGAGCAGATGATGAAGAAGATTCAGCTCCTATGCCTGATCTTGAAGAATATGCAAGAATCTTGCAACATCTTGCCATAGAGCGGGAGTAGGATCGCATTAATGATCTTCGTCACGATCAAGATCCAAGACCAGAAGTCCCTGATAATCAATAGGAACCTCTTCCTTCAACACCTGAAAATGGGGAAAACTGCTGGATCGATGATCCTCTTACATCCGAGGATAAGTCCGATTCCCAACAGTCTACACTGGGGGCATCTCCTATCAGAATAACCTGCAATGCAATAGCTCATGATGATAATGCCTCTGAAGCTTCCGAAGACACGTACTCCCTGACTGGTAGTATATCTTTCGGAGCTACATCTTCTCAGGTGACTTCCACTGAGATAGCATCTTCTCAGCCCTCGTCTCCTGAAGCTCTGACATCGGAACTCAGGCCTCTTCCGATTGATCGTCTTGAAGAAACTCTTGCCAATGAGGTCTTCTTCAATGAAAACCTAGTCGATTGGTCCCAGATACCCGATCTCATAGACGATGTCTAGACTGATAAAGAAAAGTGGCTGGATGCTGTTCAGGACTTGTTCCTGGAAAATGCTCCATGCAACACAATCACTGAGGATGGCAATACTACTACAGAGACGTCTTCAGCAAATGAGAAGGATCAACCCCTTGATCCCCGAGAGTGATCTTCCAAACGAAGACCCTTCTCAAAAAGCACTCGAAGTAAGCAGTCAAGCTCCCTTCGTGACCTCTCTCGAAACATCAAAGCCTTTGGTCATCACAACCAAAGCAAAAAGGACAAAACAAAAGGCTGGGAGCAAGTTCACTATCTCCTTTGTGTCTATTATACATGACAGATTCGGACTCAGAGCCAGAAGACGACACAGCGTCAAGCCAAGCTGATACTCAGCGAGTGCAGCCTGCTCTCACTCCATTGGAGACACCTGCTGACGTAGAAGATCTTACGTCTGCTTCCTTCGTCGTTCCGGCAACTTCGGCAGAAGAAAAAAACAATTTTCGTCCACAATCCTGAAGCATCTTCGTCACGTCCAGCACTCGAACCTTTTGAATGAAGGTATCGTGTACCAGGCTTAAATATCTCTCTTGACAACATGGTAGGCGAACCCATCGAACAAGAAGATGACGACGTTGAGTCTTCCTTAATAGAGAATATCAACTGCATCCCAGGTCTCTACATCGCTCTTGATGATCCAAACCCACAGAGTCATTTAAGAAAGGTGACCTTGTGTTCGCGGTTAAAAAGCCATTGATTCTCGTTCGTACATCTGAAATCAAAGATGAATCAAGATAGAAAGGGCCTTATGTCATTGACAAAGCCTTCTCCAATGGAGCATATGCTTTCTTCAACTTTGAAGGAGACAGGTTTATACTGCATAATAAATTTTTACGGCGTTGTTTTTCTTAAAGCTGCGTCACTACCTGCTATCAACACAATCTACCTGATTTCGATGATCAACCTCTTAAAGGTCCTTGTCACAAAAGTAGGTTCTCTCAATGCATGATTGGCAAAATGGTCCATCCTCCTATCACAATTTGATATTAGGTATGTACCACAAAAAGCAATCAAAGGCCAAGCTCTAGCAGACTTCCTTGCAGAGCACCCATTGCCTAAAGATTCTCCACTCAGGGATGATCTCCCAGACGAATTTGTCTACAACGTGGAAACTTCCTTATCAAATGCCTTCTGGAACATGTACTTTGATGGCGCAACCAGGACAAATGAAAAAGGAAAGCAGATATTGGGAATTGGCATCCTTTTTGTCAGCCCCGACAAGTACATGATTCCACACGCTTTCTCGCTACTGGAACCATGTTCAAACAATGCAGCTGAATACCAAGCCCTGATTGTATGATTGGAACTCGCCCTTGAATCCGGCATCACAATGCTTGAAGCTTTTGGAAACTCTCAACTGATCGTCAACCAGATGAATCAGAAATTTGAGGTCAGGAAGCCTGATCTACTACCTTACTACAACAAGGCGCAATCGCTTTGACAAATATTCAACATCTGTCACATCACCCACATTCTCAGAGGTGAAAACATCCGTGCAGATGCCCTAGCTGGACTTGCCGCATCTATGACAATCCAAGAAGGGGAAAACATGCAAATTACAGTGTGTCAAAGAAAGATTCTCCCTCCTCCCAACACACACCAAGCAGTTGCCGAATGCCACCAAGTGGTTGGAAGTCGGATGTCCATCCTCAAACCTCCGATCGACGGCTGGAGGGATCCGTTTATTGATTACATTATGTTCGGAATCCTACCTCAAGATCCAAAAGAGCGGATAAGCATCCAAAGACGAGCCCCAAACTTTCATTTGGATATTCCTTCAAAAGCACTTTACAGAAAATCCTTCAATGGAGTACTTTTACGCTGCTTGTCACAACAAGAGGCTGAGGAAACTCTCAAAGAAGTGCATTCTAGTCCTTGTGGAGCCCATCAGGCTGATCCTAAGCTCTACAATTAGATAAAGAGGCTAGGTAATTATCAGCCTACCATGGTAGCTGATGCAATGCGATTTGCTAAGCGCTGCCAACAATGCCAAATTCATGAAGATTATGTCTACATGCCTTCAGAATGGCTACATCCTACAACAATCCCATGGCCTTTCGAAACCTGGGGTATGGACATCATAGGTCCTATCTCTCCTCCATCAAGCAAAGGTCGTCGCTTCATCTTCGCCGCTACGGATTATTTCTCCAAGTGGTCAGAAGCATTTGCGCTCAGTGAAATGAAGACCTCACCAGTCCTTCAATTCTTACGCACCAACATTATTTGTCATTTCGGCATACCTAAAAGATTTGTCCATGACAACGGACCGCAATTCCGAGATCACAGATTCTACAGGTTCTGCGACAAATACAAAATCCAAAGTTGTCCTTTGACTCCATATAATCCTGCACCAAACGGACTAGCAGAAGCCTTCAACAAGACACTTTGCAAAATTCTCAAGAAAATGGTCTCTAGTCACAAAAGAGACAGGCGATAAACTACCAGAAGCTTTATGGGCCTATCGAACCACCATTCGAGGACCAACCCATAACACACCATTCTCCTTGGTCTATGGATGCGAAGCTGTTGTCCCTTTGGAAGTACAAATTCCTTCCTTAAGGGTATCTCTGTAAAATGACATGACGCAAGAAAGCAATATCAAATTGAGACTCCAATAGCTGGATAATCTCGATGAGAAACGGCTCGAAGCTCTACAAAGCATTGAGCTGTATCAAGCACGCATGGCAGGATCTTTCGACAAGAAGATCAGGCAACGCACCCATAAAAAAGCCGACTTGGTTCTTACAGTAAAAAGACTCATAGTCTTTGCCCACAATTCCAAAGGCAAATTCGAACCAAAATGGGAGGGACCCTTCGTCATCGACAAAGTCTTCTCCAACGGCGCATACGCTCTTCTAAACATGGAAGGAAACAGATGTATGCTGCCCATCAATGGCAAGTTCTTGAAGCGGTACTACACTTGAAGACTTCAAACTGGTCAGAGCAATGCGTACACGGCCAAAAGCCTATTTCCAGGTACCTGTTCGTTAAACCCACCCCTTTTGAAATTTTCATATTTACGTTGAAATTTCTTTAAAAAAAAAAACTTTCAAAACAATGCTTACTTTCATCGTTAAAAAAAATCAAAACCAAAAATCCAAGTTTAGGAGTCTCTTCCCAGACATGACCAAAATTTTCGATCCTTGAACCCAAAATTCATGGTTTGAAACAAAAATCAGGACTCAGGAATTTCCTCCCTAGTCCGCCTCAGCTTTTATAACCAAAAATGGTTTTAAGTCAAAATTTACGACCCTCGTGTCTTTAAACAAAAAAAAAAAAGGTTTTTAGAAACCGCGGGGAAGCGACACTTAGTCGATACTCGCAAAACCCAAAAATCGAGAGCATGCGAACCCCATTCGATACTTCCAAAACCAAAAATCGGGAAGATGCGAACCCCATTCGATACTTCCAAAACCAAAAATCGGGAGGATGCGAACCGCATTCGATACTTCCAAAATCCAAAAATCGCAAAGAAGTGAACCCCATTCGATACTTGCAAAATTTCAAATTTCAAAAATCGTGGAGACGCAACGCTCCAGTTGATATCCACAACCCAAATTTCAAATGGTTCGAGAAAACCTCAAATTTCAAAAAAAAAATTGTGGGAAAACGATACCAAGTCAGTACCTGCAAAACCAAAAATTTTGAAAAAAGCAGGGAAGCGACGCTTAGTCGATACTTGTACCCCAATTCCACGAGGAAGCAACATTCCATCGATACTCGCAAACCCAGCCCGCGAGGAAGCAACGTTCCATCGATACTCACAAATCGAATGAGCAAGGAAGCGACACTCCAATGATACTTGCAAGACCATTCAGCGGGGAGGCGACATTTGGTCGATACCTGCATTTTGAAAACCAAACTCGGCTATAAACGCCAAATTCGACTATAAACGTCAAAATCCGGCTATAAACGTCAAATCCGGCTATAAACGCCAAACCTGGCTATAAACGCCAAAATCCAGCTATAAACGCGAAATCCGGCTATAAACGCCAAAATTGGCTTTCATGCCAACAAAACAAAACCCGGTTTTCAAAAATCTGGCTCTCATGCCATCTAAAAAAAAAAAAAAACTTCGGTTTTCATGGCATCTAAAAAAAAAAAACTCTGGCTTTCACGCCATCTCAAAAAAAGAAAAAACTTTGGTTATCATGCCATTCCAAAACACTTTGGCTTCCATGCCACAAACAAAAAACACTTTTTTTTTTTTGAATGATAAGTTAGTCCTTCTATTTCTCAAAGAATATTATATAGAAAAGGAAGTCTTCCAATGGAAGAAGCTTCCAAAGGGGCATACCCCTTTATGTACATAATGAAAAAAGAAGCGAACTAAAGAAGACAAAGAAATGAAAAGCCCAAAGCTATGCAATATCTCCTATGTTTGCCCTATACAAATAATCAAGGGCATTTTGATTTTCAAGATAATTACTTGAATTTCTGCTTAACACTTTACTAAACCGAACAGATCGTGGGTGTAGTATCAAAAATTGAAGCTGCTGAAATTTTTGAACAAAAGCATGTAATCTTCTTGCATGAAATCGCATCTTCCAATCAGAATTTTGAGGGTTGCGAAGAATTTGATGGAGAAGTGAATCAGACTCAATAGTGAGGCATGTGACATCTTCTGGGATAACCTGTAAGACTTGATACACAGCCATAAAATAAGGCACATCCTACGTCAGATGAATCGCCTTTGGCCTATGCACATCACTCGAAAGAATCCCTACCACTTGATTATTGGTTTGATAAATAAAAATCCTCCATCCTTGAGTCATTATGAAGTTCAGTTTAGACCAACATTCTGAATTTCTTGGAGGAAGATTCCAGTGATGATCAACTGCATTTGGTAAAAACAAGCCAAGATATAGAAACCTGCTGCCAACAGTTTGGACAACTCTCTGCATCACAACCTTACTTGAGTGTGTTTTACCTCTGAATATCCTCTCATTTCTTTCAGCCCATTTATGCCAAACGAATGCATTGAAAAGTAGTTTTCCAAGAATTTGAAGCCCTTTCTCTTGCTGGTCTAAAGGAAGGAGAATGGAGTCCAAAAGTTCAAATTGATCCATACAATTGATTGGCACCAAGTTCAGCTTTGCTAAGAGGGACGTCCATACTTCTTGAGAATAAGGACATTGAGCCATTAAATGAGCAGCTGTCTCCCATGTGCAATTACAAAGAACGCAACAAGAATCACATGCAACATTTCATTGGAGGAGGAAATCTTTTGTTTTAAGCCTTCCCCGTAGTAGCATCCAAGCACAAATAGAGTGCTTTTTAATACACCCGGCAAACCAAATCATAGAAGGCCAATAGAGGTTTTGGTCTCAATTCCTGCATGCTAGATTGTAAGCAGACTTTAGAGTGAATTTTCCATGGTCTTCTGGAGTCCACACAATTTCATCATTGAAGTTAGGCCAAGGGTCAATCTCATTTGGAATAGCTTGGAAGATGTCGATAAAAAAATTGGATGTGGGTGTGGGAAACCGCCATCCATCATCTTGAATAAAATGATGGAGCTTAATATCTGATCCCATGCCTAGATCATACACTGCTCAATCTCCATAACAATCTTTTAGATGCCACCCATTAAGCCAAGGGTCAGTCCAAAACTGAATCTGATGCCCATTGCCAACTAGAAATTTTATATGAGGTAAGGCCATTGGTCTGAGATGTAAGATGTTTCTCCATCCCCAAGAGGCCTTTTTTGGAATTGAAACATTCCAAAAAGATGCGCCGCGCAAGTACTTTGCACTAATCCATAAGTTCCAGCAAGGGTGATTGTTAGCAACCACATTCCAAACTTGTCTTAAGAGGGCTGCCTGGGCGGTTCCATGAATGGATCTAATACCCAATCCCCCCATAGCAATTGGTTGGCAGATAGAGTCCCAAGCAATAGGATGAATATAATGAGTAGTCCAGCAATTCCAGAAAAAATCCCTGACCTGACGATCCAAAGCTTGCAAAGTAGCTTGAGGAAGCATAAAAACAGTTGCCCAGAAAAGATGAAAAGAAGAAAGAGTAGATCTGACCAGCTCCACTCTCCCTGCATAAGACAATAATTTCCCTTTCCACCCTGATAATCGTTGCTGCTTTGGCTTCCATGCCACAAACAAAAAAATTCGGCTTCCATGCCACAAACAAAAAAGCTTTGGCTCCCATGCCGCAAACAAATTTTGGCTCCTACGCCACAAAATTCGACTTCCATGCCATCCCAAAATCTTGGCTTTCAAACCATCAAAAACCAGGCTTTCGCCACAAAATATGGCTTTCATGCCCAAAACAACCATTTGACAAGATTTTCACAAAATGACAACCTTTTGATCAAATTCTTAAACAAACATTTCCCATTCAGTCTTTACTTAAATTTGTTTTCATCAAAAAATGATTTAAGTGAAAAGAAGGGAATACAAAAAATATAGTACCAAAAATGTTTATACATGGAAGTACCAAAAAAAAATAAAAAAGAAAAAAGAAAAAAGAGTTTGTTACAACTCAGGAGCTCAATCCAACATGGTTTTCAACCAAAGATTCAACTCCTCAAGCAGACCCTTGGCCTTAGCCTCTAAAGTTTTCAGGCCACGCTTCTTCAAGACACTTCCATAAAATGCGGTAGAACGCCGCGACCCATCTGCAACACGAGGAAGGTTTTCCCAAAGAGTCTGCCACTGCTCATATTCCTGAATCTTCCTCCGGAGATTGCTTTCAGCCTCTTCAACTTGGCGAATGAGAGTCCCCTCCTTGTCATGAGCTTCCACAATGGCAGTCCATTTGGCAACAGCTTCTTCCTCCAAAAGTTCAAGACGCTGCCTAGCCTCGACAACCTCCTTATCAAGGCGGTTCAGGTCTTGTTTTAGCTCCACGATGGCCAACTCGGTAACGTTCTTCTCCCGAACGAATTGCTTCCGAGTCCGCGAGATCTCAGTCAGCTCAGATTTGACCTCGCTGGAAGGCTTCACAAACATCTCATTAAAGAAGTCACCATCTGGGAAACCCTTGATCTCAGTCCACTAGTTCCCCAAAGCAATGACTTCATTAACAAAATCCTTGGCGCTTGCAATGTCCAGACCGACTTCTTCGCTATTAGCAAGGATGTCCTGCACATACTTGATCATACCAAAACCAGCTTCCAAGTGACCTGAAGAAAGAGTCTCAACCCATGAGCTCAAAACACTCTTCAACACCTTCTTTGCATACTAAAGGTGCAGCCCAGATGAGTATTGGCCATGCTTCAGCGCCCGACTGCCCATGTCATGCCCCGTTGGAGAAGTAATCAATAAGCTCTTTCCAATTGAAGAAGCTACCTCGTTGAAAATAGAATAAACCCCTACATATGGATCGACTGCAAGCATCCCCTGTTCTGGTCCTGAGGAAGACGAAGGAACTTCTGCTGCTGCTTCGTAATCTCTCAATAAAAGACAAAAAGGTACGAATATGATCTTGTCAAAAATCAAAATCGAGGTTATTATTGCAAAATACCTTCTTCGACGACCGGTGGAGTACTTTCTGCCTCCTGAGCTCATCCGAAGCATCGTCAAAGGTTGCATCCATGGATAGCTCGAAGTCGTCAGAATCTTTTGACAAGTCAGCTAACGAGAAAACAAAAGCGACATGTTGGCAAATGACAGCACAAACAAAAAAAAAAAAGGAGGAAAAGCAAAAGAAATCATACCGGGTGAAGATTCTGGAACCACTCTAGAGTCCTTTGGCTCTTCCTCAGATGTCGCGACCGGATCTGTCATTGCCTCTTCGGCCGGAACCTCAGGCATCACCAAATCATCGTCCTCTGCCAAAAAGAAAATAAAGCAGCGGATCAAAACAAAAATCTCTTATAAGAGAAAAGAAGCGTAAACAGAAAGAATGAGAATCATACCAGCCATCTACTTTTCTCGGCTTCTCTTCTCTGGAGGCTCGTCGGCATCCCCAGGCACCTCCTCAGCAATGGTGAGAGGAACTTCCAAATTAAGAGGACTTTCATGCCGTCTCGTATTACAACGCTGCCCTCTCTTCCTCTTGCTTCTGCGGGATAGTCTGCTCGAAGAACCTGGCCCACTACCAAATCAGGTCTCTCACTAGAGTCCTCACTGGATGGCCTGCTTTTCTCAGTAGACTCCATGGGAGCCTTCGTGCGTACCGCTTGCATCCAAGCATCGATCTCAACCCCCTCCTCTTCCAGCTGTTTCAAGACCTCACCAGGAATCCCTTGTGCAGCTCCTGATCTGATGACGTCCTGCTCATTGAGAAAGCCTATCTTGGGCTTCTCACCAGAAAGGAAAGCCAAAACTTCCTCTCGACGGACACCATCTGATCTTCCAAGACCCTTCCTAGGAGATTGCTTAACATCGAGCTCCTTCTTGGAAAGCCCCCGGTACATTGAGAAGCTTTCCACTAACCACTTCGTGAAGCCAGCAGTCCGGAAAGTGGGCAGCTCATGATAGGAAATCATGGCAGTCGTGTCTTCAGCACTATAAAAAGCCCATGCATTTCTCCCATTCTACAAGCCTCCGAAGCGCTTTACCATGCTGAAGGCGCTCCAACAACACCTTGAGAGAAGCCAAGCTGCAATGCAAAGCGCGAAGGGACATACGGCTGGATATCGACAAAGAGATGTCTATGGTACACCACCGTACCAACCCGTATGTTGAAAAGCCATCTCTTTTCCGCATTTGTCAAAGCGTAGTGTCTTCCCAACCCTGCCCTGGTGGAATCACTGGAGACATCAAAATCAAAAGCCTTCTTCCACAGACCTGGAGAAAGCTTCATTGAAGACTGCCCAATCTCGACGTCCCTGAACCGTCGGATCCTCAAACGGGCAGACAAAAGAGATTCGGAAACGGTTGTCCCTCTAGCCAAACAAACCATAAAAGGATCTTCGTCCTGTGCAACTCCCAACCGATGGAAGCTAGGACAATGGTATACATACCACGAATAGAAGATGTGGGTAGAAAATACCCTATTCATAGGGAGCCCAAGCCGAACCAGAAAAATAGCAGCTTGCAGTTCGGTACACAGGTAAGAGTAAAGAGCAGGCACCAAAGCTAGCCGCTCTCCGAATGCCATCTGACAAGCCGGAAAAATACAATGCGGCCTGATGTGCGTTCCATCCTCTCCAGCAAAAACAGCCTCACCCAGCCAATAAGTGAGGTAAACAGCGAGATCTCTTCGCAATGTAATGTCAGAACAAATGGCGTCTGTGCTTGCAAAGAACTTCATCAAATCTTCTCGCATGGCAGAAATCTTCTTCAAACTTGAGGCTTTAGCCCTAGCATCCTGGGCCATGCTATCAGAAGACTCCCCGCCATCAAAAAAGTTGGAGCTACAACTCTTCCAACTGCTGCACCTGACTTTCGAGCCCTCATTCTCCTTCAAAAAATCATAGAAGGTGACAAGCTGAAAGTACAAAAGCCTGAACTCCTCAGACTGCTCCTCAAGGACGCTGTCATTGGAACCTCCCGCCTGCCTTATACACACACACATGTGTCATTCCTATTGTTTACCATGGCTGGCGACTTTCTATTTATACTTCTTCTCAAGTGAGTATTGGAATCATGTGGGCATCTAATGACCAGCCCATTGAAGGGGCGTTATTTTCAACTCTGGATTATTATCAAGGGATTCTTAGCTTGGTGGCACTTGTTCCAACCCACTTATCTTCCATTATCATTGAAGCAGATCCTTTTTTAGCTCAAATCTTACGATTCCCACATACTTCTCCATGGATTGTAAGGTTTCAAGTCAGAACTATAACAGCTGCTCTTCAGCAGTATCAGGTCACCTTTGTGGATCTTCAGACTACAACGGTTCGATTCAGCAAAAAATTGAGTAGGAACAGTTTGGTGCCTTCTCATATCTCAAATCTTGACATTGAAATGCTTTGGCGTCATTCTTTTGCTTGAATCCCGGGTTGTGGGTTTAATTTAAATACTTTAGCAGATTTCACTACTTTTTTTAATTGTATATTGGGGTATGCCCCTTTTGGATTCTCTAAGGCTAGTGATGGCTTTAGAAATCCGCATTTGTAATTTATTTTATTCCTTTTGTTGAAATGAAGACCTAACTCATTCTTCAAAAAAAAAAAAAAAAAAAAAAAAAAAAAAAAAGGACGCTGTCTATAGGCATGAACTCCTCATAGAGTTTGCCGAGAATAGGCAGCCCGATGATAGCGCTCAGTTCCTTCAAAGAAAAACCAATCTCACCATTCGCCACAATAAAAGTGTTGGTTTGTGGAAGGAATGACTCCAGCATGGCCATGAAAGCCTCATCGGAGAAAACAACGGTTTGCCGAACAGCGCGAACCGCGTCAAAAATCCCGGCCTCCCACAGAATGGACCCACCAACCTTCAGGGTGTAATCAATCCATAATTCCCAACTCGAGTCAGCACTAAAACGGCCACGAAGTCGAAAAGGCTTCACCCAATTGCTGTCGTCACCCCGAAAAATGCCAAGGCCCACCTGTCTCAAATCGACCGACGGATGATCAGAACCTTGGTAGCCACTGGCTGGCATCAACGTGTCCATACGGACAGGCGACTTCTCTGCAAAATCGGAAGGGCCGCCGACAAAACTCCGGTCTTGATCACACTGGTCCTCTTCACCCAGCTCGGAGGATCCTCCCTCTTAGTACACATGGGAGAAAGGCTCATGATCGAGATGGTGTAATCGAAGGTCGACCGGGTAGAAATAGTTCTCTCCTCATCATCTGCCGAGTAAGAGAACTGAAAACATCTCCTTTGGTATGTCAAGTCGTCGGGGACTGCATCACCGAAGAAGAAGGTAGGCTTGGGCACAACGCATCAAATTTGATGCGAGCTCCAAATCCCAAGACTTGCAAAAGATTTCTAGGTATGCATCATCATGCTTCCAAGTCGATTTACTAAAAATCATGCATCAAAGAACATCATCATACATTAGATGCTAGGAAAACCTAGCCCAAAATTTGACCAGTTCCAGCCCAATTTGGTCAAAACCAATCAAACTTTGTCCAAGTCAAAAATCATGTTGACTTGACCTAGAGACTCTAGCCCTCTATCTTGATGCATCAAAAAAAAAATGCATGAACTTATTGAAATTGCATAACCTCAGTATCATGGTGTGAGCAAAAAAAAAAAAAAAAAAAAACAGAAAAGAGAAAAACCTCTTCGAAAAAAAAAAATTGGCCCACAGGCCGTGGCCCACTGCCACGTGCCAGTACAGCCAGGTTCGTATGGACCTATCCGCACAGCCAAGAAGAAAAAAAAAACATCAAAAAAAAAAAGAAAAAAACGGTGAAAAAAAAGGGAAAGAATCACCGTGAAAGAAAAAAAAAAGAAAAGAAAAAACGGTGAAAGAAAAAAAGAAGAGAAAACACCGTGAGAAAAAAAAGAAAAAAAAAACCCAAAAAAAAAGGAAGAAAAACCGTGAGCAAAGAAGGAAAAAAAAAAGAGAAGCATGAAAAAAAGAAAGAGAAAAAACATGCTTGAAAAAAAAAGGGGAAAAGAGAAAAGAAAAAAAAGAAATAAAGAAAAAAAAGAGAGCAAAGAAAGAAAGAAACTTTCCTACTTCTACAATGGAATTTTCTTGTGAAGGAAAAAGACTTACTTGAAGCCATGAAGAAGAAGAACAAAAAGCTTGAAGATTTTTGCAAAACTTGAAGACAAAGAAAAGCTCTTGATCTTGGAGCACTCTTGAAGATTCTTGCAAAAACGAAGCAATGGAGCAAAAGATCCAACCCCCCTTGCTTTTATAGAAGAGAGCAAATCAAAAGAGGAAACAAGGAGAAAAAAAGGAGGTAAGTGCTAAAATTTAGTAACTTTCCCAAAAGGAAGATACTTTGAGAAAATCTCTCCCAAAAACAAGGAAACTTGAGAGATTCTCTCCTAGTAAAGATATTTTTAGATATTCTCTACAAAAATGACACCATATGAGATCTAAGCCATCTCCAAAGCTTAAGGTCCCATGGGTTAGCTCATATGAGCCAGGTTTGACCACCTAGGCACTAAAAGTGGCTTTTAGTCAAAACATCCCTCTTACCAAGAGTATGCAAAAAAAAAAAAAAAAAAAAAGGTTCCACGCCTTTTATGAGTTGATTGGAAAATTAAAAAAAAAAACAGAGAGAAGAAAGCCCCATGAGTTTCCAAAAAAACCAAACCTTGGTCCCCTAGCTCGCCACATACAGCTTGTTAGGTCACAAGACCAAAATCAAAATCCAAACCAAACCAAAACCAAAACCAAAAACCAAATCCTGACCCCCCAACTTGCCACAGACAGCTAATTGCGTCACAAGATCAAAATCAAAAATCAAACTCCGACCCCCTAACCCTCCACATACAGCTTGTTAGGTCACAAGGTCAAAAACCAAAATCCAAAACCCAAAAATCCAAATCCCCCATGTCATTTTCAAAACTTTGCCTTGAGATGGTACGTGATCCCTCTCACTACCATAAATTCCCTCGGAAACTCAAAAGGCTATTCAAACAAAAAAAAAATGCTCAAGACTCTTGGTCAAGTCTTCTCCTCTAAGTCTCTCTTCGAGGCACATCGACTCCAAAAGCTACTCGTCGCTGTACCTCGAGGGGGCATTTGTTGACACCCAAAAAGTCACTTTGCCTCCTCAACATCAAGAAGCCAAATGAAGCTGCATCCTGCTACAAACAGATGATGCTACTTCAAGCATTAGATCTTGTCAGAATCAAACAAAAATTGCAAGATCCTTCAAGACAGCCAAAAGAGGGGTACACCTGAAGTTTCGGGCCATTCCGACATCGTTTGACCTAACTTCACTCCTCCGACAGCTAAACAGGCGCTCTTGGCGGCGACAGTGTCGAAGACATCAAAACTTCGATCAGATTCTAAGGATGGTTCCAAAATACCTTCAAAAGGCTCATTATCAAATTTCAAGTCAAACCGACAACGTTTGACCCTCCATCAACCCTCGAGCAGCAAAATCAAACCTCTCGGCGGTGAGAACCACCGAGGCTATCACTCATCAAACAAAGTACATGAGTGACTTCAACATGCTCCCAAAGGGTTGCACGTCGAATTTTAGGTTATTCCGACAACGTTTGACCAGACTTCGATGCTCTGAAAAAAAAATTAAGCCTACCGGCGGCGGAGCACCCCAGGACCATGATATCCAAATAAGAGCTAATGGGTCGTCTCAAAATGACTCCAATAGGCTTCCTGTCAAATTTCAGGTCAATTGGACATCG
Organism: Umbellularia californica; assembly: GCA_028538565.1. Taxonomy (NCBI): domain Eukaryota; kingdom Viridiplantae; phylum Streptophyta; class Magnoliopsida; order Laurales; family Lauraceae; genus Umbellularia; species Umbellularia californica. The sequence continues at coordinate 52,196,301 of JAPQWN010000006.1, read as the reverse complement.
GTTGACCGTACATCAAAACTCGACATCTTCCCTGCAGCAAAATCAAGTCAAACATCGTTGGCACCCCAAACGGCTTAAAAGCTCAAATAAAAGCCCATGGTTGGTCCAATCCACTGCTCAAGAGGCTTCACCTCAAATTTTAGGTCATTCCGACATCGTTTGACCTAGTTTCGACTCTTGACGGAAAATCGGCTACAAAGTCTTTGGCTTTCTCGAAAAATGGGAAACTTTGTGCTCCGGTTTTTTACGACTTCTCGTCAAGTTTCCTCCAAGAAAATCAAGTCAATAATTGAGGAAAAATGTCAAGAAAAATACAGCAGAAAAAAGGAACGAAAAAGAAGAAGAAACGGCCGAAAAAAACACTCGGCAACCAAAGGGGACAAAGCCCCCACGGTCGTCGGCGACCCTGGAAATCTGGGTCGCCGGAATTTCTGCCAAATAGCCCTTTTTTTATCTTTTCTGTGTTTCAGGAGTTCCTGCCTCTGTGATTTTCTGAAAATCCAATTCTTGATACTTGGAAACGACTGATCTTCGCCGACATCTCGGATCCGTCGTCAAGAGCATGAAGTCATCACCGATCGCTCCAAGATCCCCAACCGGGTGACCAAGAAAATACATTTTCTATCCGACCGATCGAGAAATCGATAAGACAGATATCACCGGCCCACCAAAATCAATCAATGTCTGAAATTGCATCGCAATCCGACATCAAATAACATGTGGATCCACTGGCAATGATCATAAGAAGAATTCCAAAGGACGCAGCGCCGCCCGCGACTCTTTACATGCTCCGGCGACCACTTAATGTCGTTAATTGACCTGTTTTATGACAACTTAATGCGGTCATTAACCCATTATTTTGGATGGCCCAATCAGATTCAAGCAAATGGGAGTTACAAGTCCAATCAATCATGGCATTAAAACCATGAAACTCCCCTCATCATGAAGATTAAAGGCGATTAAATGCCCATTATCCTTCATCGGTCAATCATAAGCAAAGAAAAAGGAATTACAAAATCAAAAAATAAAAACTTGTAACTCCTCTCATCAGTGCCATCATTTCTCTCATCATGGCCATTAATGCCCATAAACCACCTCATGGCTACCAAGAACCTATAAAAGGAGGTCCATTCCAAAGAGAGACATACTTGGAACTTTGCAACTTTACACTTGCCGATTAACACCTACTTGCACACATCTGGAATCTGGAAAGTCCCAGAGAAATTCCGAAGAAATCCTGTTGCTTTTCTGCAAGAAACACCACAAGGTGCACAAAGTCCCTTGGGGGGCCACCCCCCAAGGTCCCCTTATTCTACAACATGGCCTAAACCCGGCTTTTCAGCCCGTTTACTCGGTTTTTCATTGGATATAGGACCTCCCCTTGGTCTTTATCCTCTAAAAAACTGAGGTTGGAGCAGAGTTAAAGAATCGAAGCATCAAGCATTCTCATCTAAAGGACGATGGCGAAGTCCATACATGACTTGCGACCGTCGATCTGAACGTGTCCCCACTATCTCCTGAGAAGTTAGATCCCTTTTCTTTTCTATTGTACTTTGTATTTTTTACAGAGAGAAAAAAAAAGTTACAATTCTTGTCTTTCATTTTGATGATATTTGTAAATTGCCTTTCACGGCACCAAATCGCCTTTCACGGCAAACAAACAAAAATCGCCTCCTACGGCATTCTAAAAAATCTTGCCTCTTTTCTTAAATATTTATGTAATTTGAAAAGTTAGAAAGAATGATTGATTTCCTTTCTACTTGTGAAGGTGAATCTCCGGATCATCACCATTCCAAATTCCAAGTAGAATAGAAAATCTGGCATACCTGTACAAAAAGGTTGATACCCGCTTTCCGTCCTCTGCCAGAACCCGGTAGCCCCCAGGGCGGAAGGAGAGGACGGAAATCGAGGGTCCATCAAGTTGGCATACCCGGTGGGACACGTTCATTTGATAACATGATGCTTCCATTCCTTGGCTCCTTTCTAGTTGGTGGCCAAAGTTGGATCTTGCATCTTTTAAAAAAAATATATAAAACATGAGATGGGACTTCAGTCATTCTTTCTCATTTCAAATTTTTTTTTTCTGATTTCTCTTTCTTGGATTCAATTTTGAGAAACTCTGATCCTCTCTTCTTCGAATTTGATAGCTCACAGAAATGTTTGTAGCTATTGTTCGTATCGGAGATTGGGCCATTTTTTCTCTTTGACGAGTCCGATAGGGGTTTTTAAAAAAATGATTTCTCTTTCTTGGATTCAATTTCGAGAAACTTTGATCCTCTCCTCTTTGAACTTGATAGCTTACAGAAATGTTTGCAGCTATTGTTTGTATCGGATAATGGGCCATTTTTTCTCTTTGATGAGTCCGATAGGAGTTTTTAAAAAAAATGATGATTTCTCTTTCTTAGATTCTACTTTGAAAAACCTTGATCCTCTCCTGTTCGAATATGATAGCTCACAGAAATGTTTGCAGCTATTGTTCATATCGAGGAATGGGCCATCTTTTCTCTTTGATGAGTCCAATTGGGATTTTCAAAAAAAATAATAATAATTTCAAAGAAAAAAATCAGTTTTCTCTCTTCTGAACTCAAATTTGAGAAACTTTGGTTTTTCCCTTTCAGATTTAGCGCACACAGAAATGTTTGAGCCTTTGTTCGGATTGGAACACCATTCGCTCTCTTTTAAACCGAAAAGCATCTCGAAATGTCCTAAAATGCGCATCTCAACCTTTACGTACACAGGTGTCGTACTATGCGTACGAAGTTCGGACCGGAGCCTTTTCGAGCGCCGAACTGCCTGAAGTGTTTTCCAAACCCAAGATTCGCCCCAAAACCCGTTTTTAACCGAAAAGCATCTCGAAATGTCCTAAAATGTGCATCTCAACCTTTTCGTACACAGGTGTCGTACGATGCGCCCGAAGTTCGGGCCAGAGCCTTTTCGAACGCCGAACTGCCTGAAGTGTTTTCCAAATCCAAGATTCGCCCCAAAACCTGTTTTTAACCGAAAAGCATCTCGAAATGTCCTAAAATGAGCATCTCAACCCATAATCTCTTAGATTGTGTTTTCGTACACAGGTGTCGTACGATGCGCTCGAAAAATGCGGACGAAGTTCGGCCTGGAGCCTTTTCGAGCACCGAACTGCCTGAAGTGTCTTCCAAACCCAAGATTCGCCCCAAAACCCGTTTTTAATCGAAAAGCATCTCGAAATGTCTTAAAATGCGTATCTCAATCCATAATCCCTTAGATTGTGTTTTCGTATACTGATGGCGTACGATGCATATGAAATTCAGGCCGGAGCCTTTTCAAGCGCCGAACTGCCTGAAGTGTTTTCCAAACCCAAGATTCGCCCCGAAACCCGTTTTAAACCGAAAAGCATCTCGAAATGTCCTAAAATGCGCATTTCAACGCATAATCCCTTAAATTGTGTTTTCGTACACAGGTGCCGTACGATGTGCACGAAGTTCGGGCCGGAGCCTTTTCGAGCGCGGAACTACATAAAGTGTTTTCCAAACCCAAGATTCGCCCCAAAACCCGTTTTAAACCGAAAAGCATCTCGAAATGTCCTAAAATTCACATCTCAACCTTTTCGTACACAGGTGCCGTACGATGCGCATGAACTTCGGGCCGGAGCCTTTTCGAACGCCGAACTGTCAGAAGTGTTTTCCAAACCAAAGATTCCCCCCAAAAACCGTTTTAAACCGAAAAGCATCTTGAAATGTCCTAAATGTGCATCTCAACCTTTTCGTACATAGGTGTCGTACGATACGCACGAAGTTCAGGCCGGAGCCTTTTCGAGCACTGAACTACCTGACTACCTGAAGTGTTTTCCAAACCCAAGATTCGCCTCAAAACCCGATTTTAATCGAAAAGCATCTCAAAATGTGTGCATCTCAACCCATAATCTCTTAGATTGTGTTTTCGTACACAGGTGTCGTACGATGCCCACGAAGTTCGGGCCCGAGCCTTTTCGAGTGCCAAACTGCCTGAAGTGTTTGCCAAACCCAAGATTCGCCCCAAATCCCGATTTTAACCGAAAAGCATCTCGAAATGTCCTAAAATGCGCATCTCAACCATTACGTACACAGGTGCCGCCAATGCGCACGAAGTTCGGGCCGGAGCCTTTTCGAGCTCCGAATTGCCTGAAGTGTTTTTCAAACCCAAGATTTGCCCCAAAACCCGTTTTAAACCGAAAAGCATCTCGAAATGTCCTAAAATGCGCATTTCAACCCATAATCCCTTAGATTGTGTTTTTGTACACAGGTGCCGTATGATGTGCACGAAGTTCGAGCCGAAGCCTTTTCGAGCGCGGAACTACATGAAGTGTTTTCCAAACCCAAGATTCGCCCCAAAAGCCGTTTTAAACCGAAAAGCATCTCGAAATGTCCTAAAATTCGCATCTCAACCTTTTCGTACACAGGTGTCGTACGATGGGCTCGAACTTCGAGCCAGAGCCTTTTCGAGCGTCGAACTGCCAGAAGTGTTTTTCAAACCAAAGATTCGCCCCAAAACCCGTTTTAAACCAAAAAGCATCTCGAAATGTCCTAAAATATGCATCTCAACCTTTTCGTACATAGGTGTCGTACGATGCGCACGAAGTTCGGGCCGAAGCCTTTTCGAGCACCGAACTCCCTGAAGTGTTTTCAAAACCCCAAGATTCGGCCCAAAACCCTTTTTTAACCGAAAAGCATCTCAAAATGTCCTAAATTGTGCATCTCAACCCATAATCTCTTAGATTGTGTTTTCGTACACAGGTGTCGTACGATGCCCACGAAGTTCGGGCCCGAGCCTTTTCCAGTGCCAAACTGCCTGAAGTGTTTGCCAAACCCAAGATTCGCCCCAAATCCCGATTTTAACCGAAAAGCATCTCGGAATGTCCTAAAATGCGCATCTCAACCATTACGTACACAGGTGCCGCCAATGCGCACGAAGTTCGGGCCGGAGCCTTTTCGAGCTCCAAATTGCCTGAAGTGTTTTCCAAACCCAAGATTCGCCCCAAAACCCTTTTTAAACGAAAAGCATCTCGAAATGTCCTAAAATGCGCATCTCAACCTTTTCGTACACAGGTGTCGTACTATTCACACGAAATTCTGGCCGGAGCCTTTTCGAGCGCCGAACTGCTTCAAGTGTTTTCCAAACCCAAGATTCGCCCCAAAACCCGTTTTTAACCGAAATGCATCTCGAAATGTCCTAAAATGTGCATTTCAACCTTTGCATACACATGTGCCGTACGATGCGCCGAAGTTCGGACCGGAACCTTTTCGAGCGCCGAACTGCATGAAGTGTTTTCCAAACCCAAGATTCGCCTCGAAATCCATTTTTAACCGAAAAGCATCTCGAAATGTCCTAAAATGCGCATCTCAACCCATAATCTCTTAGATTGTGTTTTCGTACACAGGTGTCGTACGATGCGACGAAGTTTAGCCGGAGCCTTTTCGAACGCCGAACTGCCTGAACTGTTTTCCAAACCCAAGATTCGCCCCAAACTCCGTTTTAAACCGAAAAGCATCTCGAAATGTCCTAAACTGCACATCTCAACCCATAATCCCTCTAAATGGATTTCAAGGTGTAAGACTAGACTCGGACACCCGAAACCCCCGTTAGCGAAAAACGCGACCCCGGATATTTCTAGAGGGAGTATTTGGACCAAGAGTCGCATGAAGCACAGTGTTGAGTCAACAATTTCGTAGAGCCGCGTAGATTGTGTTTTCGTACGCAGGTACCGTAAGATGCTCATGAAGTTCGGGCTGGAGCCTTTTCGAGCGCCGAACTGCCTGAAGTGTTTTCCAAACCCAAGATTCGCCCCAAAACCCGTTTTAAACCAAAAAGCATATTGAAATGTCCTCAAATGCACATCTCAACCCATAATCCCTCCAAATGGATTTCAAAGCGTAAGACTAGACTCGGACACCCAAAACCCCCGTTAGCGAAAAACGCGACCCCGGATATTTCTAGAGAGAGTATTTGAACCGAGAATCGCCTGAAACAGAGTGTAGAGTCAACAATTACGTAGAGCTGTATAGATTGTGTTTTCGTACACAGGTGTCGTACGATGCGCATGAAGTTCGGGCCAGAGCCTTTTCAAACGCCGAATTGCTTGAAGTGTTTTCCAAACTCAAGATTCGCCTCAAAACCCATTTTAAACCGAAAAGTATCTCGAAATGTCTTAAAATGCGCATCTCAGCCCATAATCCCTCCAAATGGATTTCGAGGCGTAAGACTAGACTCGAACACCCGAAACCTCCGTTAGCGAAAAACGCGACCGCGGATATTTCTGGAGGGAGTATTTGGACCGAGAGTCGCATGAAACACAGTGTAGAGTCAACAATTTCGTAGAGCCGCATAGATTGTGTTTTCGTACACAGGTGCCATACGATGCGCACGAAGTTCGGGCCGGAGCCTTTTCGAGCGTCGAACTGCCTGAAGTGTTTTCCAAACCCAAGATTCGCCCCAAAACCCGTTTTAAACTGAAAATCATCTAGAAATGTCCTAAAATGCGCATCTCAACCCATAATCCCTCCAAATAGATTTCGAGGTGTAAGACTAGACTCGGACACCCTAAACCCTCGTTAGCGAAAAACGCGACCCCGAATATTTCTAAAGGGAGTATTTAGACCGAGAGTCGCATGAAACGCAGTGTAGAGTCAACAATTTCGTAGAGCTGCATAGATTGTGTTTCGTACACATATATCGTACGATGCGCACGAAGTTCGGACCGGAGCCTTTTCGAGCGCCGAACTGCTTGAAGTGTTTTCCAAACCGAATATTCGCCCCAAAACCCGTTTTAAACTGAAAAGCATCTCGAAATGTCCTAAAATGCGCATCTCATCCCATCATCCCTCCAAATAGATTTCGATGCGTAAGACTAGACTCGGACACCCGAAACCGCCGTTAGTGAAAAACACGACCCCGGATATTTCTAGAGTCTCACAAATTCTCATAAGTAATGAGGTTCCAATATACATTCCTCACGCGGACTTACGATCTGTGGCCCAAAGGGCAAAATTTTTAATTAGCCCTAATTTTCACACCTCGGATCCAGTTTATTCACTAATCGGGTTTGGGGTCGTGACAAGATCAAGGTGAGTGGGGGACATTTTAAGATTGACATTGAAAACGCAATCCATATAGAATGGGGTTTTGTGGCTTACAAGTTGGGGAATTTGGTTTAAGCAATAGATGGAGGGCTTGGATTTGGGTGTGTATCTCTTCCACATACTCCTTCCTTCTTATGAATGGTTCCCCTTCTTGGTTCTTCAAAACTTCCCGGAGGCCAAGGCAAGCGGATCTTTCATCGCCCTTCTTGTTCACTATTGTGGTTGAAGCTTTGAGTGCTTTGAAGGAATTAGGTCTCATTATAGGTTTTTGGCATGGAAGGAGAGAAGCAATCACTCATTTTCAACTTGCAGATGATACTGTTATTTTTAGTTACACGAGATGGAAGAACGTAGCAGTTTTAGATGGAAGAAGGTAGCAGTTTTAAAGGGGATTCTTAGGTGTTTAGAACTATCCACAGGTTTAAAGATTAATTTGGTTAGTAGAGGTGGGGTGCTCGGAAAAAAGAAAAGAAAAAAGAAAAAAGATTCAGTCGTTAGCCAGCAATCAGCATGATTCATTGCTAGACAGGGAGATAGTCGATGTTATTTCTTGGTGAACTCTCTCCCCTGTGGATGGATGATAATGCTAATTAATGCAACGTTGTCTAATTTTTCTATCTACTATGTCTTTGCTTCAAATGACGCCAATAATTGGGGAGAAGTTAGATTGAATTATATTAGAATTATTGTAGGAGGGGCATCTATTATACTAAGGGAATGTACTCTCCCTAAGATGAGGGCACCTGTCTATCTACATGAAAGACACATGTCATCTCCACTCTCCTCCCAACAAACTTTGCATAACTTCCCCAAAATAAGTTCCTCAAACAAATAAATTACCACTACGTAACTAATCCCTTACAGGAAAGGGACTGCAAGAAGAGAAGAAGAAGAAGAAATAGACAAGTTGCAGAAAGGAAGAAGAGACGTACAAACATCCAGAGATTTCCGATCCTGATTAGAGACTAAAGTACGGCTTTATATTCAAATTGCAGATTTTCGTTGCTTCTTGATTAAAATAAATAAATAAATGAAAGAAAAATAGTATTGATGCATGGAACTGATTTTCCTACGTTGATACCGGGACCTAGGTGAGCCACCCAATGACCCATCTGATCCATTTATCCGAAGGAGGACCCACGGGCGACCCAGTAGGTGGTGGACCCGTACGAGGTGGGCCCATCCAACGTCTGATTAGAGAAGGGAGAAGACCCAGAGGCCTGATTTTCTTGCGTTGATACGGGACCAGTTGTGCCACCCGATGACCCATCTTTTAAAACGAATGGTAAAAAATGAAAACATGGTTGCTTGATTGGCCCATCTACTGTTAAGATCTTGACGGCTGCATGATCCAATGACTGATTTGTGATGTTTGTTCTGGAGAAAATGTGGATGGGCTGCATTACAGATTTGTATTGATCTGATGATCCAGTTGACTTCAAAGTCAAATGGATGGTAATATAGGCAAGCTAGGTTGGGTGGGGGTTAATATTCTCACTTCTCAGAGAAAAATGTAGTAAAGAAATTGGCTTTTAGGAACCATGTGCTGATGGGCAACGATTAACAAATCTCTCTTGATGCTTTTCATGTTCGGAACGGATTGAGAACATGTGGCAGTGGTATCATGGCCCATGACTGATTTGTGATGTTTGTTCTGGAGAAAATGTGTTGATTGGCCAATTTTATTTAATTTTTTATTGTAGATCACTGACAGTTTAAAAATATGATCTTTTTCTCCTCTGATCAGTGCAGTTTAAGGGTAGCAAATCATTATTGGACCAACAAAGGTGCTGAAACATGATTTGTTAAGAATGTATGCATGGCTGATGAGAATCAGCCAGGGGTCCATATTTTTTCCTTATGTGGACCATCCTGAATCCTGATCAACGTCATACCATTTTTCTGGTGGAATCTCATCACCGTGACATGACCCAAGCTTCTTATTTAATGTTGGAAATGAGTTGGCCACAAATTTGTCCCTTAAACTAACCATGAGTAAACCTCTTCAATGCTCTTGCAGTAAATAAATGAAAAAAAATAGTATTGATACAGGGAACTGATTTTCCTACATTGATACCGGGACCCAAGTGGGCCACCCAATGACCCATCTGATCCGTTTATCCGAAGGAGGACCCACGAGCGACCCAATAGGTGGTGGACCTGTGCGAGGTGGGCCCTAATTGGCCCACCATCCAGCGTCTGATCAGAGAAGGGAGAGGACCCAGAGGCCTGATTTTCCTGCGTTGATACCAGGACCCAGTTGGGCCACCCGATGACCCATCTTTTAAAACGAATGTTAGAAGATGAAAACATGATTGCTTGATTGGCACATTCACTGTTAAGATCTTGACGGCTGCATTATCCAATGACTGATTTGAGATGTTTGTTCTGGAGAAAATGTGGATGGGCTGCATTACAGATTTATACTTATCTGATGATCCAGTTGACTTCAAAGTCAAATGGATGGTAATATAGGCAAGCCAGGTTGGGTGGGGGTTAATATTCTCACTTCTCAGAGAAAAATGTAGTAAAGAAATTGGCTTTTAGGAACCATGTGCTGTTGGGCAACGATTAACAATCTCTCTTGATGCTTTTCATGTTCGAAACGGATTGAGAACATGTGGCAGTGGTATCATGGCCCATCTAGTGGATGTTTTGATTGGCCAATTTTATTTAATTTTTTTTTGCTGGTCACTGACAGTTTAAAAATAGGAACTTTTTTCCCTCTGATCAGTGCAGTTTAAGGATAACAAAGCATCACCGGACCAATAAAGGTGCTGAAACATGATTTGTTAAGAATCAATGCACGGCTGATGAGAAGCAGCCAGGGGTCCATATTTTTTCCTTCGGCGTACCATCCTGAATCCTGATCAACATCATACCATTGTTCTGGTGATGTGTTCTGGTGGAATCTCATCACCGTGAGATGACCCAAGCTTCTTATTTAATGTTGGAAATGAGTTGGCCACAGATTTGTCCCTTAAGCTGACCATGAGTAAACCTCTTCCATGCTCTTGCAGACCATTATCCGGCCCCGCCGCATATACTACAACTGTCAATGAGCTCAAAACTTTCATCGAACGACAAAAGGGCACGATCGTTATTTTAACAATCTTGGGGTACTTTTGCAACTTGCTTCGTCTTTATTTTCTTACTGAAAATTCTTTTAAATTTCATTCCATGCTTATGTTTAAGAAATATAAAATTTTATTTTGTGAACTCCGAATTCGAACACATCTATTATTGCCGGTGGAAAAAGACTATCATGTTAGTATCTTCCTCTCTTTTTGTTTTCAAAGAATTCTATCATGTCGGTATCTCTCTCTGTCAACTTCAACTTGAAAGTCCAAGATCGAATCCTAGAGGGGGGGTGAATAGGATTACTCCTAAGAACTTATACAACTTTTAAATTTCTTTCACTTTTTAAATATATTATGCTTTGATGAAAAGAGAAGACTCCTAGATATTCAATCCTAAGCATTCATATACCATTCATGAAATAAAAGTAAAAGATCAACCACCATAACACAATCAATTATAGTGGTTCGGCCAAAATGCCTACATCCACTCCCGGTAATCCTACCGGATTTTCACTAATCAATTTTAAGGTTTAGGATCACCTCAAACCTTACACATACAATACTATGCTTTTTAAGGCTAAGCATAAACCTTTACAATCACAACAAATGCTTTTCAAGGCTAATCACTAACCCTTACAACTTAGATTTTTCTCTTGTGAATTATGCCTCAACATGCATGAATAAGAGAACTAATCAAACACTAAGATTTGCCTCTAAATAGGCTGATATGAAAGTGAAAAACTAAACTTCTAGATGCATGCAAATGAATGACAAAGAGTGTAGTAGATGCAAGTTCTAGAAAGACATTCAAACTCTTTTTAGAAAAGTAAATTCAAGATGATTCAAAGATGCTAATCATATGTGAGACAAAGAGTAGAATGATTTACACATGGTTTTCATAAAGATTCAACTTTTATATTGAAAGATGTAATCACAAGATAAACAAGTTGATTTTGAAAACTAGGTTTTGAAAAACTCATGTGAAAACAAGACATAAGTTGATTTCATAAATCAAATAGACTTTAAAAGATGAAACATGTTATGAAAATCAACTACACAAGGAAACAAGCAACTTTATGATCATGCCTTAAATAGAAACACAAAGATTTAAGAAAAGAGCATGTTTTTGAAATTTAAAGAGAAGAGAAGCACACCCATTTTGAAGATCAAAGGTTGAGTCTAATGAGATGGCTTCATAATCCCTTCACAAAGATGCTTGAAAAGTTGCTCTTCCTTACTCTTGAAAACCCCCCAAAGTTCAGCAACTTTTCCAAAAGAGAAAGCCACTTTTTAGAGAAAAAGTTGTTCTAACGGCTAGGCGTCGGTTAGCCGACATACAGGGGTCGGTTAACCGACACCCCCAACGGTCACTTGCCAACGGTCAAAATTTCAAAATTTTAGCTGACCAAAAAGCATGGTCGGTTGACCGAACATGTTCGGTTAACCGAAGGCTGACCGACACATTAACCGACATCACAAATCAATTTAGAAAACAGCTCTCTGGAATTCCAACCGAGAAGACTTCGGTCAAGTTCTGAATGAAGTCGGTTAACCGAGGCCTAACCGACACCTTGACCGACCAGAGAGTATTAGAAAATGATTGAAAAAGAAGCTCTCTGGAAATCTAACCGACACTGTCTCGGTTAAACTCGGTTCACTGTCGGTTAACCGACAGGTGACCGACAGGCCAACCACACAGAAATTTCTGAAAGAGCTGAACAGATTCAAAGCTTTTGAAAAAGGAGAATACCAAGACTGAACAGAAAGCTGAGAACTTAAGAATATTTTGAAAAACCATGCATAACTTAGAAAGAACAAAAACCATGAAAGATAAAAATACATGATGATTCATGAATGAATGAGAGGACAAGCTTTACGAAGATGAATGCATCCTATCAAATTGCAACAAAATAAATACTCTAACAATCTCCCCCTTTGCAATTTGATGGCAACTTTAGAAGCTTGAACTCTCTCTCTCTCAAACTCCTTGAAACTTGAAAACTAACTTCTTTGGATATTAAGGAGCTTTGGATGCTTTGGAGCATTTAGATATTCTGGAGCTTTGGATTTTCCTTGTAGGAGCAACTATAGGCTAGAATTTCTCCCCCTCAACTTGATAGATCTTGATTCTTCTCCCCCTCAATTGGAGATCACTTGATTTGACTTGAGACACTCTCTCCCCCCTTGACATCTAATTGCAAAGGAGCCTGCCCAACCACAAGAAAAGCACATAACCTTGTTAGTAGCATCTGTTTATAAGATAAAAATTAAATGAAATGACAGGGGATATGTCAACAAGAGGTTTAAAATCCAGGGCAAGGGCCAATGCCCAATTGATGTCTTAATTTGATGAACCTTTCATTTCCTAGAGGTCAGCCAATTGAGAATCTGTCGGAACAAATAGTAACTAAATAGATCCTTGATCAGCATGATCACGCAAAAAGTGATAGAGAATGTCAATATGTTTAGTGCGAGAATGCTGAATAGGATTTTTAGAAATGCTGATTGCACTAGAGTTATCACACATGATAGGCATACATTGTTGTGGAACATTATAATCCAACAAGGTTTGTTTCATCCACAACAATTGAGCACAACAGCTCCCTGCAGCAATGTATTCAGCTTCTGCAGTGGAGAGGGATACAGAATTTTGTTTTTTGCTATGCCAAGCTACTAAGCAACTACCTATGAAGTAACAACATCCACTGGTGCTTTTCCTATCATCAATTGATCCGGCCCAATCAGCATCACTGTAACCAAGTAATTGTAAGGTTGAGTCACAAGGATACCAGATACCATAATGAGATGTACCATTGACATATTTGATAATACGTTTAACTGCTTTGAGATGGGACTCTCGAGGATCTGATTGATATCTAGCACAAATCCCAACACTAAAGGAGAGATCCGGTCTACTAGCTGTGAGGTAGAGAAGACTTCCTATCATACTACGGTAAAGTTTTTGGTCCACTTTAATGCCATTTGGATCACTGGAAAGTTTTGAAGTGGATCCCATGGGATTGCTATTAGGTTTAGAGTTTTCTAGACCAAATTTCTTAATGATGTCTAAGGCAAATTTGGACTGACTAAGAAAAATTCCTTTCTCAGTTTGATTAACCTAAAGACCAAGGAAGAATTGAAAGGGACTGACCAGGCTCATCTCAAAAGTGGAACTCATTAATTCTGAAAATCCTTGTGCAAGCTTCTCTGATGTGGATCCAAAAACAATGTCATCAACATAAATTTGAGCAACAAGAATATCTTGATCAATTTTCTTGATAAACAGTGTCTTATCAACCTTCCCACAGTCAAATTCATTTTCAATCAGATGATTTGTAAGCTTTTCATACCAGGCCCTAGGGGCTTGTTTTAATCCATAAAGAGCTTTCTTGAGCTTATAAACATATTCAGGATGGTGAGGATCTTCAAAACCTTCTGGTTGAGTAACATATACGTCTTCCTCAATCTCTCCATTCAAGAAGGCACTCTTGACATCCATTTGGAACAATTTGATTTTCATGCTACTAGCATAGCTCAATAAGATTCTTATAGATTCCAGTCTGGCTACAGGAGCAAAGGTTTCTTCAAAAATCAATACCTTCTATTTGAGCATATCCTTTAGCTACAAGTCTCACCTTGTTTCTCACAACATTCCCAGACTCATCTGATTTATTCTTGTAAATCCACTTAGTGCCTATGGGTTTTTTCTCTGCAGGTAAGGGTACAAGATCCCAAACATCATTTTTCTTGAATTGATTTAATTTTTCTTGAATTGATTTAATTCTTCTTGCATTGCTTCCATCCATTCTGATTTAGATTCAGCCTCAGAAAAAATTTTGGGCTCAATTTGAGAAACAAGGGAATAATGAGCACAAAGATTTTGTACTTGTTTCCAGGTCATAACCCCACTGCTGATATTTCCAATGATATCATCCAAGGTATGATCTTTCATTAGTTTGACTGGTACAATTGCTTTGGATGGAATGATATCACTTTTATCTGTAGTAGATGTTTGTTCATACTCAATCTCGACTTCATCATCTTCTTGTAGAGTTCTTCCAACTTGATTCATATCATCAATAACCACATGAGCTGATTCCATAATAGTCATGGTTCTATGATTGAATACTCTATATGCTTTGCTTCTTTTAGAATATCCTAAGAAAATCCCTTCATCGGATTTAGGCTCAAATTTCTCCAGCTGCTCCCTATCTCTTAGAATATAACATTTGCTTCCAAACACTTTCAAATACCCCAAATTAGGTTTCCTTTCAAAGTAAAGTTCATAGGGAGTTTTGTTGGTATTCTTGGTGAGATAGACTCTGTTTATAAGATAGCAAGCAGTATTAACAGCTTCAGCCCATAGATTTCGAGGAAGATTCTTTTCATTTAACATGGTCCTCGCCATTTCTTGAATCACTCTATTTCTCCTTTCTGCCACTCCATTTTTGTTGAGGAGTCTTAGGAGCTGAAAATTGATGATTGATTCCATGATTCTCACAAAAATTTGCGAATTTTTCATTTTCAAATTCTCCTCCATGATCACTTCTAATTTTCTGAATTTTACAATCATTTTCAATTTGAATCTTGTTGCAAATCCTTATAATATTGTCTACAGCATCAGATTTTGCATGAAGAAATGCAACCCATCCAAAACGAGAATAATCATCTACCATAACCAATATGAACTTCTTTTCACCAATACTCTGCACATGTGCAGGTCCAATCAAGTCCATGTGGATTAGTTCAAAAGGACGAGAAGACGATATGTCCTTTAATCCTTTGAAATTTTTCTTGATTTGTTTACCCAACTGACAAGCTTTGCATATTTCTGATCTTTCATCACTTAACTTGGGTATACCTTTCACAATTTCATTTTTCGACAACATTTTCATCAACTTGAAATTTATGTGACCCATCCTTTGATGCCATAAATAATTTTCTTGATCTTTGGTTATCAAGCACCTCGATTCATTGTCATCACATTCTTCAATAATGTAAATGTTTCCTTTTGTCCTTGATCCAGTAAGAATGACTTGCTTGGTTTTGTCATTAACCACTTTGCATGAAAGACTGTCAAAGACTACTTTGTTTTCCTTGTCACACAATTGGCTTATGCTAAGAAGATTGTGTTTTAATCCTTCTACTAGGAATACATCATTTAGTGTTGGTATTTGATCTCCCTTCACACTTCCTTTGCCAATAATTTGAGCTTTGCTATTATCTCCAAAAGAAACATTTCCACCATCATATTTCACTATGGAGCTGAACCTAAATCGGTCTCCGGTCATATGTTTAGAGCACCCACTATCTAAGAACCAAGTGGGGTTTTCCTTAGCTTTCAAGGCAGTTTGAACTATAAGATTCTTAAGGTTAGTTTCTTCAACAACCCAACTAGCTAACAAGGGTTTAGAAGTAATGGTCTTGGGGACAAATTTGAATGGGATCCTAGAGGGATTTTTGAGTGATAACCTAATCTTGTAGGGACAATTAGGAACTAAATGTCCACTACGATTGCAAAAGTGGCAAAACCATCTAGAGAGATAGTTTCTTTCAACTAAGGGTTTGTGTAGATTTATGGTGAAGTTTTGAAAGTTAATCTTTGTGTTATTCGAGGAACCTACAAACCCAAGTCCACTCTTATCACCATAGATTTTATGCATGCCCAACATTTGATAAGCTTTATCACTTCCCAAGGTGAATTTATCAACAATGAATTTTCCTTTGTTAAGTTTTGATTGTAGAGAGTTGATTTCAAGTTGACTAGATTCTAACTTGGATTGTAAATTATGAATTTTGTTTTGAGCAAGCTTTAGATCTTCATTTAGAGTGGTGAATTTTTGTTCTATGCTCTCTTTCTCAACAATTCTTAATTTCAAATCATACTTCACGATGCTTAATTCATTGACAAGCTTTTTAGACACTTCTTTTAGTGATTTGTTTTTCTTAATCACAATCTCCCAATTTTCATAGAGTTCATCATAAGCTTGTTGTAATTCATTATCTTCATTTTCATCTTTGGTTTCTTCTTGCCCTAATAGATCCTCTATTAATGAATTATGCTCATTAATTTCTTCAATATGTGTCATGAGAAGCCAATTAGGGGAATTTTCATCTTCATCATCTTAGGATTCATTTTTATCACTTTCTTCATCTTCATCATTCCAAGTTATGTTTAAGGCTTTCTTTCCTTTCTTGTCTCCTCTTTCAGATTCTTTAGGAGTGGAGCAATTTTGTGCAATATGTCCAAACCCTTTGCAATTGTAACATTGCACATCCTTTTTAACAAATGATCTCTTGGGGCTTCTTTGAAATTTAGGAGACTTGCTTTCATCGGAATTTCTAATGTCCTTGTTTGTTCTAAAGAATTTCTTAAATTTTTTAACAAACAGAGCATTGTCCTCATCACTATCACATTCACTTTTATTTTCCTTAAATTGAGATGAGAAGGTTACTCCTTTCCTTTTGTCTTGCACTTCAAAATCTAATTCATAAGTGAGTAGATTTCTTCTTATTTCTTCAATTTTAATTTTGTCAACATCTTTACTCTCAGTTATGGCCACAATTTTTTGTTTGAATCTTTTAGGGAGAGATCTCAAAATTTTTCTAACAGTTTTAGCTTCATCCATGACTTCTCCTAGACCTATGAGAGAGTTGACAAGTTCCATTATCTTTGTGTAGAACTCATCAAATGTTTCTTCCTCAAGCATTTTAATGTCTTCTAATTTAGAGGTCAACATTTGAATTTTAGCTATCTTGACTTGATCCGTTCCTTCATGAGTGGTCTCTAGAGTATCTCAAACTTCTTTAGCAGTATTGCAATTTACTACTCTATTAAATTCTTCTTGAGACAAAGCACAATATAGAGAGTTCTTTGCTTTAGCATTCAAGTTGGCTCTATCCTTCTCCCCTTGAGTCCAAGCACTCTTGAGTTTGAGTTTTATGGAAATATCATTTCCTTCAGAATCCTTTTCTGTGGTAGTGGGAAGAGGTAGCCTTCTTCAATAATGTTCCAAACATCTAGGCTTTGGGATTCTAAGAACACTTGCATTCGAATTTTCCAATACCGATAGTGTGTTCCATTAAACAAAGGTGGTCTATTTGTGGCATTTCCTTCACCCAAATGAGATTGCATGGTTGCAACAAAATAAAAGCACTCACTAGGATTCTAACTCTAGGTGGTAAGACCTAATCAAGAGCAACTTGTCTCTGATACCAATTAAAAGTCCAAGATCGAATCCTAGAGGGGGGTGAATAGGATTACTCCTAAGAACTTATACAACTTTTAAATTTCTTTCACTTTTTAAATATATTATGCTTTGATGAAAAGAGAGGACTCCTAGATATTCAATCCTAAGCATTCATATACCATTCATGAAATAAAAGTAAAAGATCAACCACCATAACACAATCAATTACAGTGGTTCGGCCAAAATGCCTACATCCACTCCCGGTAACCCTACCGGATTTTCACTAATCAATTTTAAGGTTTAGGATCACCTCAAACCTTACACATACAACACTATGCTTTTCAAGGCTAAGCATAAACCTTTACAATCACAACAAATGCTTTTCAAGGCTAAGCACTAACCCTTACAACTTAGATTTTTCTCTTGTGAATTATGCCTCAACATGCATGAATAAGAGAACTAATCAAGCACTAAGATTTGCCTCTAAATAGGCTGATATGAAAGTGAAAAACTAAACTTCTAGATGCATGCAAATGAATGACAAAGAGTGTAGTAGATGCAAGTTCTAGAAAGACATTCAAACTCTTTTTAGAAAAGTAAATTCAAGATGATTCAAAGATGCTAATCATATATGAGACAAAAAGTAGAATGATTTACACATGGTTTTCATAAAGATTCAACTTGTATATTGAAGGATGTAATCACAAGATAAACAAGTTGATTTTGAAAACTAGGTTTTAAAAAACTCATGTGAAAACAAGACATAAGTTGATTTCATAAATCAAATAGACTTTAAAAGATGAAACATGTTATGAAAATCAACTACACAAGGAAACAAGCAACTCTATGATCATGCCTTAAATAGAAACACAAAGATTTAAGAAAAGAGCATGTTTTTGAAATTTAAAGAGAAGAGAAGCACACCCATTTTGAAGATCAAAGGTTGAGTCTAATGAGATGGCTTCATAATCCCTTCACAAAGATGCTTGAAAAGTTGCTCTTCCTTACTCTTGAAAACCCCCCAAAGTTCAGCAACTTTTCCAAAAGAGAAAGCCACTTTTTAGAGAAAAAGTTGTTCTAACGGCTAGGCGTCGGTTAGCCGACATACAGGGGTCGGTTAACCGACACCCCCAACGGTCAAAATTTCAAAATTTTAGCTGACCAAAAAGCATGGTCGGTTGACCGAACATGTTCGGTTAACCGAAGGCTGACCGACACATTAACCGACATCACAAATCAATTTAGAAAACAGCTCTCTGGAATTCCAACCGAGAAGACTTCGGTCAAATTCTGAATGAAGGTCGGTTAACCGATGCCTAACCGACACCTTGACTGACCAGAGAGTATTAGAAAATGATTGAAAAAGAAGCTCTCTGGAAATCTAACCGACACTGTCTCGGTTAAACTCGGTTCACTGTCGGTTAACCGACAGGTGACCGACAGGCCAACCACACAGAAATTTCTGAAAGAGCTGAACAGATTCAAAGCTTTTGAAAAAGGAGAATACCAAGACTGAACAGAAAGCTGAGAACTTAAGAATATTTTGAAAAACCATGCATAACTTAGAAAGAACAAAAACCATGAAAGATAAAAATGCATGATGATTCATGAATGAATGAGAGGACAAGCTTTACGAAGATGAATGCATCCTATCAAATTGCAACAAAATAAATACTCTAACACAACTTTGTTTCATTTATCCCAAATATGTATCATAATCTGCTAATTTATATTTTGAAATTCTTAGATTTAGTGTCTTCAAATAATATGGTACTAGGACTAACTGCAAACCTGTGATTAGTTACAGACTTAACCATGAGATTAGGCACGGTAATTTATATTTTGAAATACTTGGTTTTAGTGTCCTTAAAAATTAAAAAAAAATATATTTAAATGGGTACTGGGTCTAACTACAGGCCTGTGATTAATTAGACACACAACCATGATATTATGCCCACTAAAAATGATATAAGGCTTAGGTTTAAATTTTAGTATCTTTCTTAGTGTGTATTTTTTAAAACTTCATTCCATGATTATGTTTATGAAATAAAAATTTTAATTTTATGGACTCCAAAAAAAAAAAAGCTCTCGATCTCATCTAAATTTGAAGTTTTCACATGGGATTGATTCATCATCACCAGGGGCGGACCCAGGATTTCATCTGGGGGGGGGGGGGCGCAAGCTTAAATAAATATATTTTAACAAATCTAGATAGCTAATATTTTTTTATATTTTTTCTAGACATACATCCAAGTTCAAGCATGATAAATATATTAAAATCAAAGGCTGGAAGTTTACCTGCAGCAGCACAGTCACAGCCACCGGCGCACACGGCACACAAACTAATTGTCTGATCTCTAATGACTTTGATTGGATCAGGCCGGCAGGCGGTGGAGCAGGCCGGCAGGCGGTGGAGCAGGCCGGCGAGCAGTTGTGTGAGCAGTGGCGGTTTGTAACTTTCTTCTTTGGTTCTTTCTTTCTTCCTATTAGAATGTTAGGGAATAGGGATAGGGACTTTAGGGTTGATGCAGAAGTCTTTCTTCTCAAAATTCAAGACCCAAACCAAACGGTTGTCCATCTCAACCAAACAATGAGGAATTGAATGGCTTAAGTTAGAAAAGGTCTATATGGACAGACTGGGTATCCCGAACTTGGGACCGATCCCATGTGCATGGCCACGTGGCACTAAGGGTACCAACTAGTGTGTTCAACCTTTATTTGAGCGGGAGAATGAAAAAAAAGGGGGCATAGGATCGGTCCATAAATCGGTCATACAATCGGTCCATATAGACTTACTCCTTAAGTTATTCATCGACAAATCAGGGGCTGTTAACTTAATTGCATTACAATTTACAAAGGGATGAAGGACTTATGAGCTTTCCTTTTCTGGCTTTGGGACTTGGGACTTGGGACTTGGATCAAGGTCCATTACAATTTGGTCTTTTCTTTATATATATATATATATATATATATATATATATATATATATATACTTTGTATAAACAATTAAGGGGGGCCAGTTGTTATAAAATTATTATATAAATTAATTAAAGCATATTAATCATAGGGATTAGTGATTTGAGATGGCCCCCCCGGGCCTACTCTTGGGTCCGCCCGTGACTGACATCGCATTTTGCATGTTAATATCTAATCGCAATGAATCAGTACCTAACTGAATCGCACGGGTAGAATACAGACTGGAGATTACAGATTAATAACAGGTTATGGTACTATCCGATTATTTCTCCTGATTATAGGTGGCCTAACTAATCTCCAATTAGTTATAATCTCTATGTGGACGTAACGAATCCAAGGGGTACTATAATATCTTATGGTCCCCTGTTAACGTAATTATGGTCTCCACATAGAGATTGAATTGGACCATCGGGTGGTATTTATAATAAGACCATAATAACAGGGGACCGTAATAGAGATTAGTTAAGTATAGTTCAGGTCCCGTATTACGGTATAACTTATAGTAATCAGTACCTACTATTAGTTAGGTCCATAATTAACCCATAATCAGTCATTGGTAATATTGATAATAGTTGTAATAGTACCAATCGTTAATATTCATATTAACCCATAATGGCACCATAATCATTGATAAGATGAGTTAACAAAAATTATGGGTCATTCAGGTACTGATATGAATATTATCAATCATAATATTAACATCTTATAATAGGATAATAATTTATATTATCCATCATAATATTAGGCAGGACTATAACTAAACGTGAATTTATGGATAGTTATAAGAGATTCATTATGGTCTTATACATATAGGTCCACGGGACCATAATAGAGATTAGTTAAGTCCCATAATACCTGATTTTCATTATAATACCTAATTATGGTCCATAATAGTTATCAGTACTGATTGAATTGGACCTATAATTTATGGTCCCCCGTATCCAATATTATTATGATCTATAATTGGAGACTATTATCTTAATTTGTCTAAATTAATGTTGATAAGTTATGATCCCATGACTTCGGTCTCTATGTGGACCCCTTTGGGAGCTTAATCAGATTACTTAGGTCCTATTAATGATTTATGTAGTGACTGACACAGATTGATGTTTATTTTAAAATTTTGGACCTATTATCCCCATAGTAATTAATGATCTAATCGCCCATAAATCACACGGGTAATATTTAGATTTTTGGGCCTAATATCTAATCGCAATGAATCAAAACCTAATCCTACGATTCAGTCCTACATAGATTTCGGTCCTTCATGATGAAAAATGCGATGTTAGTCATTGCGATGATGAATCCTATTAACATTCATGTGAAATAAGATGATGCACATATGTGCATAGTAATTCATCGCATTTTTTGGGCCTAGATGTGAAATAAGATGATGAAACCTAACGTATATTAATAGGTTATGGTAGTATTTATAATAAGACCATAATAACAGGGGAACCTAATAGAGATTAGTTAAGTATAAATCAAGTCCCCTATCCATCTATATTACTAAGGAAATGTGGTAACCCTTCGGTTAACCACAGGCCTCTAGGTGTCAGCATCTCATTCCACCCTCTACTCCCGTCTCTCTCCACTCTCCTCCTAGGATATTTAGCAAAAATAAAACCCACCTCATATGTATTTAGAAAATCAGAAAAGCACATCGGACGATACACTTTTCTCTCCAGATTAATTAATCAAATTAAGAAAACAAATTAATAAAACACAAATTAATCAACATTCATGAAAAAATAAAAATTAAAGATAAAAAATGATTGTGATAATAATACATAAACCCCACACATACATGATGAACATCATAGACTTTCACAAGACAGGTAATATAGACAAGAGTATTTGAGAGACGGGAAAAGGAAAATGATATATGAAATTAACATTTCATAGGAGGAAAAGAGGTTTTGTTCTTCTGATTGGACTCAACCTCTCCATCATTACGAATGAAAACCCGACTCTCCCTTTCCACCGCATATGAAATATAATAAACATAAAAAAATATATATAATGACCATATAAAAAAAGAAATAAAAAAAAGGAGAAAAATAAAACGCAGGTCAAACGAAAAAATAATAAAAAATATATATATTACACAATATTGACAAAATGAACCTTAATGTTGAATTAAATCTTAGCATCACCAAAGACGAAAAACAAGCATAAATATAGTCTAAAAAAAAAAAGAAAAAACCAAAATGAAATAATTACTGTTCATAAACAAAAAAAAATGACATAGGATTTAATGCCTTTTCAAATTAAAAACAATTAAGAAATTGGGTAATGGGTTTAACTTCAAGCCTATGATGAATTAGAGACAAAAGTCAGATATTAGGCCCATTGATTTATATTTTGAAATTCTTTAGTTAATATAATTTACCGTTTTCTTGATCTAATTTTTTTTCTAAATTCTATTTTCATTTTATAAACTTCATCCTCTGTTTGCAGTTTGCACCCTCTAAATTTATTTCATGTATTCAAAGATCAAATATGATGGATTGAAAACTGCACTTTAGAAATTGGGCAATAGGGGATTTAACCGGCTCTCCCTTAAGGAGTCTGCATCATTGAAAGTTCATCATATTTTTGCAGTTTGCACACTCTAATTTTATTTCATATATTCAAAGATTAAATATGATGGATTCAAATCTGCGCTTCCACACTTGGACAATAGGAGACTTATCCGGCTCTCCCTTAAGGAATTGGATACTGGGTATAACTGCAGGCCTCTGGTGAATAAGAGACACAAGCCTTATATTAGTAATTTATATTTTGAAATTCTTTATTTAATATATTTTTTCTTTGAAAGAAAAATACGTTGTATTGAGCTATCTTCAAAAAGAAGCATCACTCGAGAAAAATTAAAAAATATTAAAAGAACTAACTTGAAATATAGACCAAGGCATATAGTAAACAAATTTCATCTGCAGTTAGGGGTTTAGGTAGTTAATTACGCGCCATCCTTTTTTTATATGATATAAGTGATGTTATAAAGCCTTTTAAGATATATTATACAATATTGACAAAATGAACATTATAAAGAATACATGTAACTAAAACACAAATACATAAACAACGTTTTTCAAAATAAAACCCCGTGCTATCTAGCGAACAAATTAATTTTAAAGGAGAAATGGATATAAATAGGTAAGACTACTTCTGCAATAAAGGCACACCCTTTCTATCCAGTCTAATAAAAGTTTTGAGATTATATATGTTCAAGATGGATACTTTTTTTATATATGCCCGAGCTTCATCAAACTCAATTCACATAAAGATCAAAATAGCAACAAAAATAAATCTGTACATCTGGAAAAACACATAAAGATCAAAATAGCAACAAAAATAAGGACTCAAATGTTTACTAATTAATAAATTTAATAAAAATAATACGTATAAGTTTGTACATTTGGTGATTATGTGGTCCGTGCATAGCACAGGGTTTTGCTAGTAGAAATAGAAGAAGATGTATAAAATAAAATGGAGGGAAGTTTATCAAACCAAATTATGTAGGGGCGCTTGGTCTAGTTTGGAGTAGAAGAATAGGACCGTGTTGGTGAAGTGGTGGTAGAGATTTGGGGATGAGAGGGAATCTTGTGGAGAAGGGTCTTATTGTCTCAAAATATGGAGAGGAGGGGGAGGTGACAGCCAAGTAGGATTCCTAGGCATCAGGAGCCGGGGGTTTGGGGGTATTTTAAGGGTTGGGGACGCGTCTGAAGCTTGGGGGAGCCTCTCTCATACCCACGTTTCTGTCAGTACCATCCAATTGTCCGTGTGACGTGATTTTTTCACTATCCACTCTACAAAAAATCAACTCAACGGCAGTCACATATGATCACAATAACCCAACTGATAATGGTCCAACATCCTGATTCAATTGCTAGGATTAATACAAATTCAAGAGGCTGATCACTATAGCCACCAAAATTTCTTAACATGCAGAGTCATAGGTGGGCTCTGCATTCCAAGCTACCAAACCTGTAGAACTTAATTGATAATTATGCTAGAGAGACTACTGTTATAGGTCTGTTGAAACTGGTATTAGAACTTTCCACGAACTCAATGTTTGATGCTGTGGACTGATGTTAAGGCCTAACGTAAATAAGCACAGACAGGCTAACTTGATGAGAGTATCTATCTGAAACTTAAGTTGCAAGAGAATCTAATGATTTCACCAGATATATGTCCATCAGATCTGTGGTCCACAATACTTCTGTGAATGATTAGCCCTCATCGCAGTATGACGCAGAAGACTAAGATGCTGCTGGATGATGTAGATCATTCTTTGGATAGGGTTATCCTTTTACAATAATGTGAAGAGATAACATCCCTACTCCCTTGCACAAAGTTGGTATTGTCCAACAAAACCATGCAGGAAGGTTTCCACTGAAACTTCAAAGCAAATCAAGAATATTATTCCATCCCCCTTCCTCAGCATCCCTACATCCTATATAAAAAAAAAACTGTCACAATTTTGCTTTTTGAGATGATTGGTTGGGACTTCGGAGAAGGAAACTAAATCCTTTTCTTTCTGAGGAAAAGAAAACAATTCAAATAAAGAATGCAAGGCTTGTTCAAATAGCAAAAGCAAACTAAAACCAAATCAACTCTAGGCAAAACTCTTTGGATGTGTATAAATTACACCCCAAGACGAGTAAGTCCAGCTGTCAAGACCTCCTTTGGCACCTGAAGTAGGGCCATTGGTTTCCCTGAGTCAGGTTCTCGCTGGCTTGATCCGGGACTGGGCATAGTTTTACTGGGTTTGGATCTGGATCTGGTTTCTGCAATTGCATCATGGACTACTAAGCACTAATATTCATCATACATGTTCCATCACATAATATGATACATTGTGGGTGCATGAATTGAGAATTTACCAGGAAAAAAAGAATACAATGCCCATCATGCAACATAAAAAGCACATACATTTTTCTTACTCATCGAGAAAGTAACTACACTCACAAAGACATTAGCATCAAAATCTTCCATCTTTTGTTTCATTTCTTCTACACTTCTATCATGTAAAAACTTTTCGCGGTAGCTATCATATTTAAATATTTCAGCCTTTTTCTTTTTTTACTCTCGTTTCT
The DNA here is from genome assembly GCA_028538565.1 of Umbellularia californica. Lineage (NCBI taxonomy): Eukaryota > Viridiplantae > Streptophyta > Magnoliopsida > Laurales > Lauraceae > Umbellularia > Umbellularia californica. The sequence goes on along the minus strand of JAPQWN010000006.1, from coordinate 52,170,862 downwards.
CTTTTTTTTCTTTTTTTTTCTTTTTCTTTTTTTTTTTTTTGGCATCATTTAAAACTTCTATTCAACACAGGAGCCTGTGCACAATTACCAGAAGGTTGCAGGTTCAAAAAAAAAAAAAAGACATTTCATGAAGACAATATCTAAACCATTCATGATTTCAAAAACGTATTTGCTGCAGCTGAGAAACAGTAATATCTTCAACTAAAGCTTAATTTCTTGTTTGCAGTATTGAGGTAGCTTTTGATGCTTTAGTTTGGCCAAATGTTATGAGTGTTGAGTAGCTCTTTCATCTGACCCCTGATTGAAGATACAAGGCTCTATAATTAACTGATGATGATCTTGAAAATAAAGCCTACACTTTACTCCTGCCTCTCCTTTGTCTTCATTACATGGTCTGAATCCATAGATGAGTAGTTTCTTTCCAAGGGTTAGGATCAAGGTCTTGTGATCGTGAGGTTTTGCTTCCTCTCTGTGGATGGACACACAATCCTTTCTTCAATGATTCTTTTCCTTCCTGTGGGTGGCTTCATACTCTCCACTTGAAGCTCTGCCATCTATTTTGCCTGAACCACTCCTTTTTAGGAAGTTGTTCCCTTACCGGATATGTTGCATTTTTCTCTTTGGGCTGCTTTCTTTCGTTTCCCACCTTGTAGTCTTTCCCTTGAACTCTGCCCTATTTCTTCCTTATGCTGTGATGAGTATTGACAATCACAAAGTAGTGAATCCAGGACATGATATTCCTCAAGCAGATTCCGTATGTGAAAAAAGGATTCAAGGTTCACTATCAAACCAGAATTCCAAAATCAACCTAAGATAGTACATTATCAATGTTAGTGCCCAATTCATCTAATGCAATTAGATGCTGCAAACTTGAACAGTGATGTTTCCCATCTATTCATTTATCATATGCATCTGATGATACACAGATGAACGTTTTGGTCTATGGTGGATTTTCAGCTTAAAGTGTGGCTGCATGTTCATGATAGAAGGTAACATTCCAATTCAATCATTACTAAAAATACATACCAAAGAAAGGGTATCACATACCACGAAATTTGTGGTCCTTTCCATTACCCTTGACAATCATTACCTGTCAAAACTCATCACAAGCAAACTTACTTTGTCTAGGGTTCATTTGGATGCATGAGGAAAACCAGTTTTTTATGAGGAAAAGAGAAGCCTCCTCAAAAGCTACACAAATGAGGATTCCATGGAATTCATTTTAAAATCCTATGGTACAACCAAATGCAAAAGCCAACTCAGTATCTTCAGTTTCATGGAAGGATTCCACACATCCAAACGAGGGCTGAAGTACCTTCATAATTTGGTTTTGCTTTCTTGAATCAAAATACATGGTGATTCAATATTTGCCTCCCCAAGTTTCAGACCTAAATTTCTTTGGGTGGCATAGTACATTCCATTTTCTTTCCCGAATCCACTATCATGCATCTTTTCTCTTATCCTCATTCATCGTCATTATCGTCGTCAAAACATTGTCCCAACTATGTTGGGTTTGGCTACGTGAATTTTGTTTCTCCATTCCGATCTATCTTGGGCCAAGTCCTCAGATAAGTTACACTTCACCATCTCTATTTTTACTACATCCATCCACATTCTCTTTGGCCTACCCATTCCCCTTGGTGGACCATCTACCTTCATAGCCAAACTTTTCCTTACCGGCGTCGTTGCTAGCCTATGTTGGACATGCCCAAACCATCTCAAACAGGTTTCTCTAATTTTATCCCCCTATTGTTTCTAAACTAAATATTAAATCCATCTTCATTATTTCTATTGTTCATCGTTCCATTCATTGCACTGGCTTTGCCACTAGATTCTGGTGAGAACAGACTTCTAGTATCAACAACAGCACTGTTTCTTATGCTCACATTCCTAGAGTTGAATGTAGAAGCAGATTCACTTGTAAAAGCTGGAGCTTTATATATAAGAGCTGGCTTGAGGAGATTCTTTATCTTGGCAATTTGCTTTATTTTCTTTCTTTAGCTGTTCGCTTTCTTATTCATTGGCTATTTTATCATACAGTTTTCTAAATAGTTTAAGATCTAATTGTTTACTAAGAATTGAATTCCTAGGAGATTTCTAAGCAATGCCTTTTTATCAAAGGGACTAAGGGCATATTTGAAAACAGCTGTGGTTTCCACAGCTTGCAGAATCCAGTGGTTTTTTTTTTTTTTTTCATGGACATATTCAGATAGGATGTGGAATTTACAATTTTTTTAGAACACTAATGGCAAGGAGGGCAGAGCACACATTCTCCGCAGAAAATGTCAGAAGTCTGAACAATCTCTTTGGATTTTAAAATCCTCAAGCTCACATGTTCACTGAAATTTTCACACCAAACATTGGACTAACGCTGTGTAATGCAATCTGCAATAGAGAGGAAAACCACCCTGATTTTCCATGTGGCTCGATTTCCACCATGGAAAAGACACTCTTTTTTATCAATTTTCCACAACAGGAAGAAAAATGAAATCTGATTGGTTCGGGGTGAGTCACGCAAATGTGCCCCAAGATTTCCATCAAGCCCATAAGTTGGAACTCCAACTTCCTTCTTGGAACACAGCTAATGGCAAAAAAGCTGGTGTAATCTAACCCATTTTTCGATTTCCTCAAAGAAATCTAATCAATCATTTTTGTGGGTTATACTGTTTAAGAAGCAGTATCCAATTTCACTACGATCCGTGCCAAATGGGGAATTTTCAATCCGAGTTCACCTCCTTATTCAAATACAGAGATCGCTGGTCTGTGTTTAACAATTCACAGGTTACCCTGTAACAAACTGACCCCAAACAAAAGCCCTCTCAATTTTTAATTGCAGAAGTTAGGGGCAAAATAATCTAAAGAAAGAAGATTTGGGGTACATCCAAAGGCACTCCTAATCGCATATTTCTGAGTCTAATATCTGCTCTGCAATCAAACAGACAATCATATAACTAAGGAAACCAAAAAAAGAAAAAAGAAAAAAGAAATTACAAGATAGTGAACCCAAAAGGAGATTTGAAAAGAAGAAATAAAAATAATAACTACCTCGATGTGTGATTCTCTAAGAGAAGTTCTTTGCATTTTGCAAGAAAGCAGCAGAACAGAGAATGGCAGCTATGAAAGCGAAGATTCCCAATCCAAACATGAGAGAAATCCCTGCTACAATCATGTCAATCAGAGACTGAAGGGAAATAATACCCATCAACATATTGTAATTAAATTGTCTGTTCTTTTTCTAATGATAATCTCAGATATGTAAAGAAGATGAGAGCAAAAGATTGATGGGATTTTGTTTTGCAGGTGAAGAACGTGATCTCATGATTTTACTTGGAAACAGACAGGAGAGAAAGAAGAAGGAAAGATGGAAAAGTCAAAAAAGAAATGGAAAGAAACGGAACAGAAGAGGTCATGATTCGAGCAGTGGGTGTGCAACTTGGCAAGACGCGTGTTTTACCAGAGGTAAAATAAAATGGGGCATTTGGGCGGAGGTCCCTCAACTGTGATTTTTATTGCAAGCGATCCACAATAATTTATCATACTGACAGCAGTCCTCTTGTAACTGAAAAGGAAAAAAACGCCCTTGTACATGTCAGCAAAAGCAAAACTCAAATAAATTTATCTGAGTTTTCAAAACTCAGATAAAACTCAGATAAATTTATCAGTCTTCTAAGACAGTCTTTTTCACTGTTTAAACCATGGTTATGATCAGATATGTAGCCTGTGGACTGTGGTCCTGGACCATCCTTTCACATGTTAAAACCACTTACAGATTGACTGACTTGGGCTTTCTTGAAATTAGGACACAGGATACCTTGTGAATACAACAACCAGAACATGTTTGGTTTCTCCTATAGTTCCCTGCTCCTGCTCCTTCTCCTTCTATCTGCTGGTAGAGAAAGAAAACGCGAATCATAAATCACAACCACTGCAATAAGAAAGAAGAGATGGATGTGGGTCGTCGGATGGCACCACTTCACATAGCTATTTGTTTGAAACTCAGAAAAGTTCTTCAAAACTAAGATAAATTTATCTGAGTTCTGCAAGAAACTCAGATAAATTTATCTGAGTTGTGCCAGAAATTCAGATAAATTTGCCAAAACTCAGATAAATTTGGCAAATTTATCTGAGTTCTGCCAGAAACTCAGATAAATTTATCTGAGTTTCTGGCAGAACTTCGACAAATTTATCTGAGTTTCTGTCCAGTTTATCAGAGATTCTAGGAAATTTATCTGAGCTCGGCGACACCAAAAGTTAGAATACGGAAAATCAGATTCTAATAAAAATCGAAATCCAAAACAAAAACACTTGATGACCACAATCCAATCGAGAAAAGAGAGGGAGAAAACAAGAAAAAATGCAAAATGCTCTCTTTCAAATCAGTTGTAGAGAGAAAGAGAGATTTGGAAGAGACTTCAAATGAAAGAGCAAGATAAAGTAAAACTGTGTCTATCTTTGAATAAATGAAAGAGAGAGAATCGGAAGTCATGGTGGCGACGGAAGGTGCTCTGCAACGATATTCTGCAACTATGGAAAGGAATGGAAAATGGAAAATGAGAGAAGAAGAAGGAAGGAGTTTTCTGGCACAGTTGAATGGGGCAAAGTAGTCATGAAAATACATGACGTGGCATATTAGGGACCTCTCACTAAAGTATCTCCAGTTGTCTGGACTATAGACATTAGAGAAAAAGTAGTTGTCCTTGATGCCTTAGAATACCGTGCTCAAGGACTTTTGGCTAATTTACCCAAATAAAATCGTCAAAAACGTAATATCTATGTAATTTTTAGGGGTTTTAAAAGAAGAAGAAGGAAAAAAAAAAAGATTTAGGCGGGCACAGACGGAACTGGAAACATTAGACCAACATACACTTAACAGGAAATCTGTTCATAAAAACAAACTCCTCTTACCATTTTTTTGGCAGTTTGTCTATATGGACAAACTCATTGACAGAATTGGGGACAAACTGTCCACGTGGCGCAACGTAATTAGGACAATGCATTTCAACTTTTGAGAGAGCCCAATCACGTTGCACCACGTGGACAGTTTGTCCCAAATTCTGTCCATAGAGTTTGTCCAAATAGACTTTTTGTTTTTTTGGTGGTCGCTTTCAACTTTCATTTTTTATGTCGAGGGTCAACAAAGACACTCGCTAAAACAAGGGAGGGTTGCTGTCGACCCTGAGCAGGCATCAACTCCTAATCTTTTTACTTTTTCCTCTCTTCCTTCTTGTTTCAACCATGACTAAGATTAACGAGTGGGATATCCAATAGCCCATTGACCACACTTCCATCAAGGCCTTTTTTTTTTTTTTTTTTTTTTTTGCTTAAAATGAAATGGGCACTATAAGTGCCTAAAAATTACGGACTTGATTAAGCGAGTATAAAACTCTCAATATTGTTGTTGAGCTGCTTTGGATGGATTGGATACCCTGGACCTGAAAGGGGAAGGAAGAACAAAGATCAGAACCCCTGGTTGCAGTCAGCCGAAGGCACTCTGATGCCTAAGTTAGTGCAGTCATTGAACAAAGGAAGAGTGAGTGGGGAAGAAGGGAGTTCAGACAATGTGAAGTGTGTATTTCGTAATGCATACCTTTCATGGATCTTACCATGCATATATATAGAGAGACGAGTGTCTCATCAGAAGTTTCCTGAGTGGAGGTAGGTGAGAGCACAGTCCCATCAGCCCATACCTCGGATCCTCAGTGGGGGTAGGTGAGAGTACTGTCCCATCGAATCTTTCCTCAATCCCTCACATAAATGCGGACGTGATCGTCGGATAGGGATAACCCCTTATCAATATCCGGCGGCCACCCTATCTGTCAGTACGTTGTACAACATAACTGTCCAGTCACATAATTGAGATTAGACGCTCAGTGCTCACCCCAGTCAACTTAACCGAACTGGAGAAGGCGCTGAGGTCAGGCACTGCTGCTGAGGTGTACGGGGCCGAGCCCAGAGGAGCATGGTTGGTACTCTTACCGAGACTAACTCCAGCTCGGTGCCAACTGGCACAATTGCCTAGTTGGATAAAAACGAGATTGAGGCAATCCTAATCGGTACTTTTACCTGAGTCAGGAGTAACCTCGGTATCAAGAAAACACCCTACACAATTGCACCTAGCTCCTAACCTTATGAGAGTTCCGTAACTATCTGGGGTCGGGAGCTAAGTATATGGGAGTTTTTCAATGCCGAGCTCGTAGCTCTCCATTTTGACATCGGTCGCTGACGTCTGATCCTTATCACGATGTTGTCTCATTTGTTTTAGGGTTTTTAAGCCAAATGCTGCTTCGTCTGCTCAAGGCAATGAATGATGATTCTGAATCATTGCAGAAGTCGGACTGACGGCTCCACGTGCTGTTACCCGGTTGGTTGTCACTTATCCCGAAGCGTTGCATTGAGTGTTCGAAGCGACACTTCGCGTGCACCTAGAAATCCGGAGGGATGCCTCTTCTTCTCTTTTTCTATAAATATGGGCTCTCTTTTTCCTTCCTCTCTTATTTTGGCATTCGATTAAGAGAGACTCTGCTCGAGCGAAGATTCCGTTGGAGTATAAACCTAGCTCTGTCTTCTGTCTTCCTGTCCTCGTCCTGTTGTTGTAAGTCTTCTTCTTCCCCTGCTCTTCCTTTGTATACTTTGGCCTCCCTCCTTGTTTCTACTAGGGTTTTCCCCTTTCCATCCCCTGTTCTTCAAAGCCTTCAGATATTAACCATGGGAGTGGGAGTGTACCGTCATTGGGCTGACACCCCTGAGGCCAAGGTTGGCTTCAGGGAGACGTATAAAATTTCGACAGATGTCCGGACTAGGTTAGACAACCTACACGATCCTTTCGATGGCGATTCCTTCCGCTACGGATGGATGCCTTTCCCCTTGGTCTCGGTGATCGAGGGAGGGGTTAGTTTCCCAGTCCATCCACTTCTCAGAGCCTGCTTGATGAAATGGCACCTCGTCCCATCCCAGCTAATGCCCAATAGGTACAAAATTATAATGGGGGCTGTAGAACTCAATAGAATCTTAGGTATCAACATCGGTGTCCACGACATCGAGGACACTTATGACCTCTGTAGATTGACAGGGGCATCATCCCATTGTTTTTACCTTCAAGGGAAACCGAAGCACGTCCCTTTTGTCACCAACTCGAGGACTCAAACCGTCATGCCTGGAGCGACTGATTGTTCGTCTCCGTCAACTAGAAGTTCGGGGAGGCCGAGACCGAGGTAGAGAGGTGGTTCAAGATACCTCGTCTCTCTGGGATTCCCCCAAGTAACTACCAAGCCCAATAGCTTGCTCATACTTCCTTTTTGGCATGTTTGCCCAACTGACGCCCTTTCCATTTATCGTGCAGAGGTCGATCAAAGGAGGAGAGAAGCCCAGCGCGTGGGCTGGAGGAGAAATGATGACTGGCTGACGGCTATACAACGCTACCGAGGCCACCGCGGAAGGGCTGCCTGGTGCCTCCTTGGGTACCAACCGAGGTATTGAACGTACACCAAGAGGCAGGGGCTCGAGTCCGTGTTGTTTGAGGTCGGTCACCAAGGAGCCCCGGGGACAGAGGCGACAAGGTTGTCAGCTGGCTCAGAGGCCACAGACCCACAGCAGGCGGTCGAAGCATATGTCTCCAGCCCAGAGTAAGAGGAAGACATGGAGAGACGTCGTCCTCCTCTGAACACCACCGACCTAAAGGCTAAGCTCCTCTGAAAGCGATCCTCCTCCTTTTCAAGGTCCACCGACTCCGCCCCCAAGGATGCCGCAGGGCTCCCTCTTCCACTGCTTCTCGGCAATGCCAAGCCGACACAAGGGAGGAAGGACGGCCGCCGAAAGAGGCTAGGGGTGAAGGGCAAAGCTCAGGAGATCGACAGCACCAGGGCGAAACTCAGAAGGAGAAGGCGCCGAGGGAGAGGGAGCCTGAAGAGAGGGCTCTGCGGCAAAGGGCACCGGAGGAGAGTGCCCCGCCACAGAGGGCGTCGGAGGAGAGGGTGCCAGAGGAGAGGCCCAGGGGCGAGGGCTCTTCTCGGCAAGGCTCTGGCCATATTTCAACGCCCCAGGCTCCTGGCCTGGCCCCGTGGAAGCCATCCTTCCTCCTCGGGCCAGAGCAGTCGATGACCGTGGGAGACTGGTTATCCGGCAATCCACTGGTCGCGGCTATGCTGGCCAGCGCTTGCGCTCTCCCGGCAGACGTCCATAGGCTAAGGGGGATAAACGAGACCTCGCTGCTCATGTCCTCCTTACAGTCAGCCCTTTTGGTAAGTTTCGTCCAATGAACTTCTGGTAATTCTTGAATTTCGGGATGTTCCTTTCTGATGCATTGGTCTTCTTTCAGATCGTGCAGAGGGTCCAGGTGGCTATGGAGAAATCCCACCAGAGTAGCTCCATGATACAGAAGCTGGAGGCTGATAGACAGAGACTTGGAGAGGCGCTGGAGGGGAGTTCCGAGCAGCTAGAAAGGGTGGAGAGAGTAATGCTAAGCTCAATGAGGAGATGGAGGCGTCAGTGGCCGAGATCATCAAGCTGAAGGCCGAAACATATGAGCTTAAGGGGGCAGGCGAGGTAAAGGCTAAAAGGGCTACACAGCACGAAGCGGCAACGTCTAGTTAGAAGGACGAGATGGAGGCCTTGGCGAAACAAAAGGCTAAAGTCGACGCCTTGCTACAAGCTTAGAAAGACGCCGCGGCAAAACAAAAGGCCGACCTGAAGCGTCGTTGTAAGCCGAGATCGATGTCGCGTTCCGAGATGGTGTGGAAACGGCAACTAAGGACTATGAAGCCTAGATCGAGTAGCTGGGTTCGGACTTGTTTGAACTTGGCTGCCGGGCGGCGCTGAGAGAAGCGGGGATCCCCGAGGATCACCCCGTGTACCAAAACCCTCCCAAGTTCCTTGGTCTAGAATATGGGTTGAGTCCTGTCCGCCTGTCCACCGAGGTCTCTCTCGAATCTGCCCTCGCTGATCCTCCTGAAGCTCCTCCCCAAAGCTCCTCCTGAAGTTTTTCCTAAAGTTCCCCCTAAAACTCCCGCCACTGAGATCCCCTCTGCCGACGTCAGGGCCGAAATTGCGGAGGTCCCCCTTGCTGATGCCGAGGCTGCCAGTGTTGAGGTTATAGATGTTGAAAAATCTTCTTGATGTATTTTTCTTTTCTTTAATGTACTTGGGGAAGCTGAATTTGTAATCTTTTGCTCAGATGTAAATATCTTCTTCAAAATGAATACAACCCTTTCTTTCCATTTCCATGTGTCTGTTTGTATGTTTTCTGCTTTGATGAATACAATTATTCACTTTTCTTTCTCATTCTTGCCCTCGAGTTCGGTTCCATAACCAGAATAAGATAAGTGACCAAAACATGATAAGTAACTGAGTTTGGTTCTTCAACCAGAACAAGGTAAGTAGTAGAACTAGGTTCCATAACCAGAGCAAGTATCTGTGCTAGGTTTTACAACTAGAACATCATAACTAGGCTAGGTTCCATAACCAGAGCATAGTAGTTGAGTTCGGTTCTTTAACCAGAACAAGTAAGCTAGGTTCCATAACCAGAGCTGAGAAGTAACTGAGCTAGGTTCCATAACCAGAGTAGAGTAATTGAGTTCGGTTCCACAACCAGAACTAAATAAGCTAGTTTCCATAACCAGAGCTAAGTAATTGAGTTCGGTTTCATAACCAGAATTAAATAAGCTAGGTTCCATACCCAGAGCTAAGTAATTGAGTTCAGTTCCACAACCAGAACTAAATAAGCTAGGTTCCATAACCAAAGCTAAGTAATTGAGTTCGATTCCACAACCAGAACTAAATAAGCTAGGTTCCATAATCAGAGCTAAGTAATTGAGTTCGGTTCCACAACCAGAATTAAATAAGCTAGGTTCCATAACCAAAGCTAAGTAATTGAGTTTGGTTCCACAACCAGAACCAAATAAGCAAGGTTCCATAACCAGAGCTAAGTAATTGAGTTCGGTTCCACAACCAGAACTAAATGAGCTAAGTTCCATAACCATAGCTAAGTAATTGAGTTCGGTTCCACAACCAGAACTAAATAAGCTAGGTTCCATAACCAGAGCAAAGTAGTAAGCTAAGTTCCATAACCAGAGCTGTGATGGCTGGTTTTTTAACCGGGCCGATGTAGCTGGTTCCGCAACCGAGCTGAGTGCAGATGCCGGGTTTGATTTAATTGAAAGCAAAAATTTGATTTCAGAGTTTGAAAGCAACAAAACGCACCCTTTTCCAAGAATTAATTTTATTGATTTCAGAGGTTGAGTACAGTCTAAAAATAATACTTCTTGAGGTGTGTGGCATTCCATGGACGTGGTAGCTCCCTACCTTCCATATCCTCAAGCTTGTAAGCTGACTGCCCAGCTGCCGAGATCACTTTGAACCGCCTGTGCCAGTTCGATGCGAGCTTTCCTTCACTGGGATTTTTATCTGCTGGAAGCGTCTTCTTGAAGACCAATTCTCCAATTGAAAACTTCCTTTCTTTGACCCTTTGATTGTATCCTTTGGCCAGTTGCTGCTGGTAAGAAGCTAAGCGAATGGCTGCTGCTGTTGACACCAAAAAAGTCACTTTGCCTCCTCAACATCAAGAAGCCACATGAAGCTGCATCCTGCTTTCAAGCATCAGATCTTGTCAGAATCAAACAAAAATTGCAAGATCCTTCAACACAGCCAAAAGAGGGGTACACCTGAAGTTTCGAGCCATTCCAACATCGTTTGGCCTAACTTCACTTCTCCGACAGCTAAACAAGCGCTCCCGGCGGCGACTGTGTCGAAGACATCAAAAGTTCAATCGGAGCCTACGGATGACTCTAAAATACCTCCGAAGGGCTCCATGCCAAATTTCAAATCAAACCGACAACGTTTGACCCTCCATCAACGCTCGAATAGCAAAATCAAGTCTCTCGGCGGTAAGAACCACCGAGGCCATCACTCATCAAACAAAGCACATGAATGGCTTCAACATGCTCCCAAAGGATCGCACGTCAAATTTCAGGTCATTCCGACAACGTTTGACCAAATTTCGACGCTCCGAAAGAAAATCAAGCCTACCGGCGGCGGAGCCTTCTGGGACCATGACATCCAAATCGGAGCTAATGGATCACCTCTACATAACTCTAATAGGCTCCCTGTCAAATTTCAGGTCAATCGGACATCGGTTGACCATATATAAAAACTCGACATCTTCCCCGCAACAAAATCAAAGTCAAGCATCGACGAGACCCCAAATGGCTTCAAAACTCAGATAAAAGCCTATGGTTGGTCCTATCCACTGCTCAAGAAGCTTCACGTCAATTTTCAGGTCATTCTGACATCGTTTGACCTAGTTTCGACTCTTGACGGAAAATCAGCTACAAAGTCTTCGGCTTTCCTGAAAAATGGGAAACTTTTTGCTCCGGTTTTATGCGACTTCTCGTCAAGTTTTCTCCAAGAAAATCAAGTCAATAATTGAGGAAAAATGTCAAGAAAAATACAGAAGAAAAAAAGAGCGAAAAAGAAGAAGAAACGGCTGAAAAAAAAAGCATATCTTACCAAAGTTTCAAGACATCAAAGCATATATTACCAAACCTCCAATGTTGGCTGCCCCCATAACTGGAAAACCATTCATCTTGTACACAAGAGCTCTCGACCACTCTTTGGGTGCTCTGCTCACACAAGAAAACAACGACGGAAAAGAAGCTGCTCTATATTACCTTAGCCGCATGTTGGTAGGTGCAGAGCATTGCTACTCCCCAGTCGAACAAGAATGTCTTGCAGTGATGTTTGTCGTACAAAAGCTGCATCACTACCTGCTATCCAACACAGTCTACCTGATTTCGATGATCAATCTCTTAAAGGTCATTGTCACAAAAGCAGGTTCTCTCAATGCCCGATTGGCAAAATGGTCCATCCTCCTATCGCAGTTTGATATTAGGTATGTACCACAAAAAGCAATCAAAGGCCAAGCTCTAACGAACTTTCTCGCAGAGCACCCATTGCCTAAAGATTCTCCACTCAGGAATGATCTCCCAGACGAATTGGTCTACAATGTGGAAACTTCCTTATCAAATGCCTCCTAGGACATGTACTTCAACGGCGCAACCAGGACAAATGAAAAAGGAAAACAAATATCGAGAATTGGCATCCTCTTTGTCAACCCCGACAAATACATGATTCCACATGCCTTCTCGCTACTGGAGCCATGTTCAAACAATGCTGCTGAGTACCAATCCCTGATTGTAGGATTGGAACTTGCCCTTGAATCTGGTATCACCATGCTGGAGGCTTTTGGAAACTCTCAACTGATCGTCAATCAGATGAATCAGAAATCTGAAGTCAGGAAGCCTGATTTGTTGCCTTATTACAACAAGGCGCAGTCGCTTCCACAAAAGTTCAACATCTATCACATCATCCACATCCTTAGAGGTAGGAGTGTAACGGTTCGGTTAACCGGTCCATTTGGGAAAACTGTTAACCGAACTGTAACCGCAGTTTTCTCTATTTTAAAACCGTAACCGTAACCACGGTTAACCGTATTAATAGTTCGGTTACGGTTAATAACCGTGGAATGCATTCCTCACATAAGAGGATAAATGTGAATGATTAAAGGTAAAATGACTCATAAGGAGCAATTGAATAAGGTAAGAAATATTTCATTAAGCCCCCTTATTATTTCTTTTATTTGTAAACGGTTTGGTTAACCATATGGTTAACCGCATACGGTTAACCGAATCGTATTATATGGTTCGGTTCGGTTAATAACTGTGAATTATTACGGAAAACCGTAACCGAACCGAACCGTGCGGTTTTTGGATTTCATTAACCATAACCGTAACCGAACCGTGAAATATGGTTATTAACCGCGGTTCGGTTTGGTTCGGTTAGACGGTTTTCCGATTTTTTTTTACACCCCTAGGTGAAAACATCCGTGCAGATGCCCTAGCTGGACTCTCCGCATCTATGGCAATCCAAGAAGGGAAAAACATGCAAATCACAGTGTGTCAAAGAAAGATTCTCCCTCCTCTCAACACACACCAAGCAGTTACTGAATGCCACCAAGTGGTTGAAAGTCGGATGTCCATCCTCAAACCTCCGATCGGCGACTGGAGGGATCCGTTCATTGCTTACATCATGTTCGGAATCCTACCTGAAGATCCAAAAGAGAGGGTACTCATCCAAAGACGAGCCCCAAACTTTCATTTGGATATTCCTTCAAAAGCATTTTACAGAAAATCCTTCAACGGAGTACTTCTACGCTGCTTGTCACAACAAGAAGCTGAGGAAACTCTCAAAGAAGTACATGATGGTCTTTGTGGAGTCCATCAGGCTGGTCCTAAGCTCTACGATCAGATAAAGAGGCTAGGTTATTATTGGCCTACCATGGTAGCTGATGCAATGCAATTTGCCAAACGCTGACAAAAATGCCAAATTCATGGAGATTATGTCCACATGCCTCCAGAATGGCTACATCCTACAGCAATCTCATGGCCTTTCGAAGCCTGGGATATGGACATCATAGGTCATATCTCTTCCCCATCAAGCAAAGGTCATCGCTTCATCTTCGCCGCTACGGATTATTTCTCCAAGTGGTCAGAAGCATTCGCGCTCAGTGAAATGAAGACCTCATCAGTCCTTTAATTCTTGCGCACCAACATTATTTGTCGCTTCGGCATACCTAAAAGATTCGTCCACGATAACGGACCACAATTCCGGGATCACAGATTCTACAAGTTTTGCGACAAATACAAAATCCAAAGCTTTCCTTTGACTCCATATAATCCTGCAGCGAACGGACTAGCAGAAGCCTTCATCAAGACACTCTGCAAAATTCTCAAAAAAAGGTCTCTAGTCACAAAAGAAAATGGGGCGATAAACTACCAGAAGCTTTATGGGCATATCGAACCACCGTTCGAGGACCAACCCATAGCACGCCATTCTCCTTAGTCTATGGATGTGAAGCTGTTGTCCCTTTGGAAGTACAAACTCCTTCCTTAAGGGTATCTCTGCAAAACGACATAACGCAATAAAGCAAAGTCAAATTGAGACTCCAAGAGCTGGATAATCTCAATGAGAGACGGCTTGAAGCTCTACAAAGCATTGAGTTGTACCAAGCATGCATGGCAGGATCTTTCGACAAGAAGGTCAGACAACGCGCCTACAAAAAAGGCGACTTGGTTCTTGCAATAAAAGACCCATAGTCTTTCCCACAATTCCAAAGGCAAATTTGAACCAAAATGGGAAGGACCCTTCGTCATTGACAAAGTCTTCTCCAATGGCGCATACGCTCTTCTAAACATGGAAGGAGATAGATGTATGCTGCCCATCAATGGCAAGTTTTTGAAGCGGTACTACCCTTGAAGACATCCAACGGGTCAGAGCAATGCCTACACGGCCAAAGCCTATTCCCAGGTACTTGTTCGTCAAACCCACCCCTTTTGAAATTTTCATCCTTATGTTGAAATTTCTAAAAAAAAAAAAAAAAACTTTCAAAACAATGCTTACTTTCATCGTTTCATTGTTCAAAAAAAAAAAAAATCAAAAATCAAAACCGAAAAAACTAAGTTTAGGAGCCTCTTTCCGGACTTGACCAAAATTTTCGATCCTTAAACCCAAAATTCATGGTTTGAAACAAAAATCAGGACTCAGGAATTTCCACCCTAGTCTACCTCGGCTTTTATAACAAAAAATGATTTTAAGTCAAAATTTACGACCCTCGTGTCTTTTAACAAAAATGGTTTTTAGAAATCGCGGGGAAGCGACGCTCAGTCGATACTCGCAAAGCCCAAAAATCGAGAGAATGCGAACCCCATTCGATACTTCCAAAACCCAAAAAATCGGGAGGATGCGAACCCCATTCGATACTTCCAAAACCCAAAAATCGCAAGGAAGCGAACCCCATTTGATACTTGCAAAATTTTAAATTTCAAAAATCATGGAGACGCAACGTTCCAGTTGATATCCACTACCCAAATTTCAAATGGTTCGAGAAGACCTCAAATTTCAAAAAAAATTATGGGGAAACGACACCAAGTCAGTACCCGTAAAACTAATTTTTTTTTTAAAAAAGCAGGGAAGCGACTCTTAGTTGATACTTGCACCCCAATCCCACGAGGAAGCGACATTCCATCGATACTCGCAAACCCAGTCCACGAGGAAGCGACATTCCATCAATACTCGCAAACCGAATGAGTAAGGAAGGACATTCCATCGATACTTGCAAGACCATTCAGTGGGGAGGCGACATTTGGTCGATACCTCCATTTTGAAAACCGAACTGGGTTATAAACGCCAAATCCGTCTATAAATGCCAAACCCGGCTATAAACGCCAAAATCCGGCTATAAACGCCAAAATCCAGTTATAAACGCCAAAATCCGGCTATAAACGCCAAAATCTGGCTCTCATACCATCTCAAAAAAATCGGCTTTCATGCCATCTCAAAAACAAATCTGGCTCTCATGCCATCTCAAAAAAAAAAAAAAACTCGGATCTCATGCCAATCCAAAATCTGGCTCTTATGCCAATTCAAAAATTCGACTTTCACGCCATCCCAAAAACTTTGGCTTTTATGCCACAAACAAAAACTTTGGCTTCCATGCCACAAACAAAAAAACTTTGGCTTCCGTGCCACAAACAAAAACTTTGGCTTCTATGCCGTAAATAAAATTTTTGGCTCCCATGCCGCAAACAAAAAATTTTTTGGCTCCCATGCCGCAAACAAATTTTGGCTCCTGCGCCACAAAATTTGGCTTCCATGCCATTCCAAATTTTGGTCAAACCATCAAAAACTAGGCTTTCGCCACAAAATATGGCTTTCATGCCCAAAATAACCCTTTGACAAAAGATTTTCACAAAATGACAACCTTTTGATCAAATTCTTAAACAAACATATCCCATTCAGTCTTTGCTTAAATTTGTTTTCATCAAAAAATGATATAAGTGAAAAGAAGGGGATACAAAAAAATATATAGTACCAAAATGTTTATACATGGAGGTACCAAAAGAGAAAAGAAGAAAAAAGGAGTTTGTTAAACCTCAGGAGCTCAATCCAACATGATTTTCAACCAAAGATTCAACTCCTCAAGCAGACCCTTGGCCTTAGCTTTCAAAGTTTTCAGGCCACGCTTCTTCAAGACACTTCCATAAAATGCGGCAGACCGTCGCAACCCATCTGCAGCATGAGGAAGTTCTTCCCAAAGAGTCTGCCACTGCTCACACTCCTAAGTCTTCCTCCGGAAGTTACTTTCAGCCTCCTCAACTTGGCGAATGAGAGTCCCCTCCTTGGCACGAGCTTCCATAATGGCGGTCCATTTGGCAGCAGCTTCTTCCTCCAAAACCTCAAGACGCTACCTAGCCTCGACAACCTCCTTATCAAGGCGGTTCAGGTCTTGTTTTAGCTCCATGACGGCCAACTCGGTAACGTTCCTCTCCCGAACAAATTGTTTCCGAGTCCGCGAGATCTAAGTCAGCTTAGCTTTGACTTTGCTGGAAGGTTTCACGAACATCTCATTAAAGAAGTTACCATCTGGGAAACTCTTGGTCTCAATCCACTTGTTGCCCAAAGCGATGACTTCATTAACAAAACCCTTGGCGCTTGTAATGTCCAGACCGACTTCTTCGCTATTCCTGCACATGCTTGGTTATGCCAAAACTAGCTTCCAAGTGACCTGAAGAAAGAGTCTCGACCTATGAGCTCAAAACACTTTTCAACACCTTCTTTGCATACTGAAGGTGTGGCCCAGACGAGGATTCACCTTGATTCGGCGCCCGACTACCCGTCTCATGCCACATTGGAGGAGTAATCAATAAACTCTTTCCAATCGAAGAAGCTGACTCGTTAAAAATGGAAGAAGCCCCTACTTCGGGACCGACTATACGTATCTCCTGCTCTGGTCCTGAGGAAGACGGAGGAACTTCTCCTGCTGCTTCACAATCTGTCAATAAAAGACAAAAAGGTATGAATATGATCTTGTCAAAAATCAATATCAAGATTAGTATTACAAAATACCTTCTTTAACAACCGGCGGAATACTTTCTGCCTCTCTAAGCTCATCCGAAGCATCGTCAAAGGTTGCATCCATGGATGGCTCGAAGTCGTCAGAATCCTCTGGCAAGAAAACAAAGCAACATGTTGGCAATAACAGCACAAACAAAAAGGGAGGAAAAACAAAAAGAAATCATACCAGGTGAAGGTTCTGGAACCACTCCAGAGTCCCTGGGCTCTTCCTCAGATGCTGCGACTGGATCCGTCATTGCCGGAACCTCGGGCATCACCAAATCATCGTCCTTTGCCAAAAAGAAAATAAAGCAATGGATCAAAATAAAAATCTCTCATAAGAGAAAAGAAGCGTAAACAGAAAGAAGGAGAATCGTACCATCCATCTCCTCTTCTCTAGAGGCTCATCAGCATCCCCAGGCGCCTCCTCAGCAATGGTGAGAGGAGCTTCCAAATCAGGAGGACTTTCATGCCATCTCATATCACGGCGCTGTCCTCTCTTCCTCTTGATTCTATGGGACAGTCTGGTTGAAGAACTTACCCCACTATCAACATCAGGCCTCTCACTAGAGTCCTCACTGGATGGTCTCCATTTTCCGATAGCCTCCATGGAAGCCTTTGTGCGCTCTGCTTGCATCCAAGCATCGATCTCGGCCTCCTCCTCTTCCAGCTGTCTCAAGACCTCACCAGGAATCCCTTGTACAGCTCCTGATCTGATGACGTCTTGCTCATTGAAAAAGCCTATCTTGTGCTTCTCACTAGAAAGGGAAGCCAAAACTTCCTCTCGACGAACACCATATGATCTGCCAAGACCCTTCCCACGAGATTGCTTGACATCAAGCTCCTTCTTGGAAAGCCCCCGGTACATTGAAAAGCTCTCCACGAACCATTTCGTGAAGCCAGAAGTCCGGAAAGTGGGCAGCTCAGGATAGGAAATCATGGCGGTAGTGTATTCAGCACTATAAAAAGCCCATGCATTTCTCCAGTCCTGCAAGCCTCTAAAGCGCTTCACCATGCTCGAAGGCGCTCCAACAACGCCTTGAGAGAAGCCAAGCTGCAATACAAAACACGAAGGGACATATGGCTGGATATCGACGAAAAGATGTCTACGGTACACCATCATACCAACCCGTATGTTAAAAAGTCATCTCCTCTCTGCGTTTGTCAAAGCATAGTGTCTTCCCAACCCTGCCCTAATCGAATCACGGGGGACACTAAAATAAAAAACCGTCGGATCCTCAAACTGGCAGACAAAAGGGATTCAGAAACGGCTGTCCCTCTAGCCAAACGAATCATAAAAGGATCTTCGTCCTGTGCAACTCCCAACCGATGGAAGCTAGGACAGTAACATACATACCACGAATAGAAGATATGAGCTGAAAATACCCTGTTCATAGGGAGCCTAAGCCGAACCAGAAAAGCAGCAGCCTGCAGTTCGGTACAGAAGTAGGAGTAAAGAGCAGGTACCAAAACCAGCCGCTCTCCAAATGCCATCTGACAAGCTGAAAAAATACAATGCGGCCTGATGTGCGTTCCATCTTTTCCAGCAAAAACGGCCTCACCCAGCCAATAAGTGAGGTAAACAGCGAGATCTCTCCGCAATGCAATGTCAGAACAAATGGCGTCTATGCTTGTGAAGAACTTCATTAAATCTTCTCGCATGGTGGAAATCTTCTTCACACTTGAGGCTTTAGCCCTAGCATCATGGGTCATGCTATCAGAAGACTCCCCGCCATCAAAAAAGTTGGAGCTGCAACTCTTCCAACTGCTGCACCTAACTTTCGAGCCCTCCTTCTCCTTCAAACAATCATAGAAAGCGACAAGCTGAAAGTACAAAAGCCTAAATTCCTCAGACTGCTCCTCAAGGACGCTGTCGATAGGCATGAACTCCTCATAGAGTTTGCCGAGGATAGGCAGCCTGGTGATGGCGCTCAATTCCTTTAAAGAAAAATCAATCTCACCATTCGTAACAATGAAGGTGTTGGTTTGTGGAAGGAATTACTCCAGCATGGCCATGAAAGCCTCATCGGAGAAAACAACGGTTTGTCAAAAAGCGCGAACCGCATCAAAAATCTCGGCCTCTCGCAGAATGGCCTCACCAACCTTCAGGGTGTGATCAGTCCATGATTCCCAGCTCGAGTCAGCACTAAAACGGCCACGAA
Source organism: Umbellularia californica (assembly GCA_028538565.1). Lineage (NCBI taxonomy): Eukaryota > Viridiplantae > Streptophyta > Magnoliopsida > Laurales > Lauraceae > Umbellularia > Umbellularia californica. The sequence continues at coordinate 52,151,759 of JAPQWN010000006.1, read as the reverse complement.
GTCGAAATGGCTTCACCCAATTGCTGCCGTCACCCCGAAAAATGCCAAGGCCCACCGGTCTCAAATCGACTGACGGATGATCAGAACCTTGGTAGCCACTGGCTGGCATCAAATGTCCATATGGACAGGCGACTTCTCTGCAAAATCGGAAGGGCCACCAACAAAAACCCCGGTCTTGATCACACTGGTCCTCTTAACCCAGCTTGGAGGATCTTCTCTCTTTGGGCATGTGTGAGAAAGGCTCATGATCGAGATGGTGCGATCGAAGGTCGACCGGGTAGAAATAGTTCTCTCCTCACCATCTGTTGTGTAAGAGAACTGAAAACATCTCCTTTGGTATGTCAAGTCGTCGGGGACTGCATCACTGAAGAAGAAGGTAGGCTTGGGCACAACGCTCTGATCGTCTGTAACCCAAGGACGGTTGCTTACCATGATCTTGCAGAATTCCTCATCTTTGAGAGTGAGCAATCGCTGTCTCATTTCATCACGATTAAGGGAATCACACTCTTCCAAGTTCTTCTCAACAAACTGGACCTTCTCCCACACCTGCTGAACGGCAGCATTAGAAGATCTGGCAGACCGACAAGGTGCGTCATTAACAGGCCCCTTACCCTTGTTCGTTCTAGAAGAGCTACCTGCAAAGAATGGAAAAGAAAAGATCAATCATCATCAAAATGACAGAGTTTTGCTACATAAAAAATTCTAGCGAAATCTTGGCATGGTTCTAGGGCAATTTCAAAGAAAAGGGAAACACCCCGAAAAAGATAGGAAGCCTGAAGATGAGCTCAACACCGCTGCAAGCTCATAGTCAGTCGAAAGTTCTCAAAGAAGGTTCGAACTCAAACATTGATGCAAGAACGAGCCAATCTCATCAAATCTCCGCAAAATTGAAGAAGGGCTCAACATTGCTGCGAGCTCCAAATTCCAAAAATTGCAAAACTCCTCAAAATCCCACAAGATCAAGAAATGGCTCAACATTGCTGCGAGCTCCAAATCCCAATACTTACAAAAGATTTCTAGGTATGCATCATCATGCTTCCAAGTCGATTTACTAAAAATCATGCATAAAAAAAAAAAAAAAAACCATCATCATACATTACATGCTAGGAAAACCTAGACCAAAGTTTGACTAATTCCAACCCAACTTGGTCAAAACCAACCAAACTTTGTCCAAGTCAAAAATCATATTGGCTTGACCTAGAGACCCTAGCCTTCCATCTTGATGCATCAAACAAAAAAAAAATGCATGAACATCTTGAAAATGCATAAACCTTATTATCATGATGGTGAGCAAAAAAAAAAACAAAAGAAAAGAAAAGAAAAGAACAAAAGAGGGAAAACCTCTTTAAAAAAAAAAAATTTTGGCCCTCAGGCCGTGGCCCACTGCCACGTAGCAATACGGCCAGGTCTGTACGGACCTGACCGCACAGCCAAGAAAAAAAAAACGGTAAAAAAAAAAGAAGAGAAATCACCATGGAAAAAAAAAAGAGAGAAAAAGAAAAAACGGTGAAGAAAAAGAAAGAAAACACCATGAAAAAAAAAAGGAAGAAAGGAGAAAAACCGTTTGAAAAAAAAAAGAAAAAAAAAGAGTGAAGCACGAAAAAAAAAAAAAACGTGCTTGGAAGAAAAAGAAAAGAGCAAAGAAAAGAAACTACTACTTCTACAATGGAAATTTCTTGTGAAAGAAGAAAACTTACTAGAAGCCATGGAGAAGAAGAAAAAAAAGCTTGAAGACCCTTGAAGACAAAGAAGAACTCTTGATCTTAGAACACTCTTGAAGATTCTTACAAAAAGGAAGCAATGGAGCCAAAGATTTGTTTTTATAGAAGAGAGCCATTCAAACGAGGAAACAAGGAGAAAAGAAAGGAGGTAAGTGCTAAAATTTAGCTACTTTCCCAAAAGAAAGATGCTTTGAGAAAATCTCTCCCAAAAAACAAGGAAACTTGAGAGATTCTCTCCAAGTAAAGATATTTTTAGATATTCTCTACACAAAAGAGGTATTTTTAGATATTCTCTACAAAAATAATACCATATGAGATCTAGGCCATCTCCAAAGCCTAAGGTCCCATGGATTAGCCCATATGAGCCAAGTTTGACCTCCTAGACACTAAAAGCGACTTTTAGTCAAAACATCCCTCTTATCAAGAGCATGCAAAAAATGGTGCCATGCCTCTTTTGAGTTGATTGGACCATTCAAAAAAAAAAAAAAGAAAACAAGAAGAAGCCTCATGAGTTTCCAAAAAACCAAACCATCCAACCTCATGAACCAAATTAAGCCAAACTCTTGAAATTAACAATCCACAGAAAACCAAACCCTGGTCCTCTAGCTCGCCACATACAGTTTGTTAGGTCACAGGACCAAAATCAAAATCCAAACCAAACCAAAATCAAAAACCAAATCTGACCCCCCAACTTGCCACATACAGCTTGTTGGGTCACAAGGTTAAAATAAAAAATCAAACTCCGACCCCCTAACCTGCCACATACAGCGTGTTAGGTCACAAGGTCAAAAACCAAAATCCAAAATTTCAAATCCCCCACGTCATTTTCAAAACTTTGCCTTGAGATGGTACATGATCCCTCTCACTACCATAAAATTCCCCCGGAAATTCAAAAGGCTATTCAAAAAAAAAAAAAAAAAAGCTCAAAACTCTTGGTCAAGTTGCAAGCTCTCCTTCAAGTTTCTCTTCGAGGTACATCGACTCCAAAAGCAACCATCGCTGTACCTCGAGGGGACATTTGTTGACACCAAAAAAGTCACTTTGCCTTCTCAACATCAAAAAGTCACATGAAACTGCATCCTGCTACAAACATGCAAAACTACTTCAAACATCAGATCTTGTCAGAATCAAACAAAAATTTCAAGATCCTTCAAGACAGCCAAAAGAGGGGTACACTTGAAGTTTCGGGCCATTCCGACATCGTTTGTCATAACTTTACTTCTCCGACAGCTAAACAAACGCTCCCGGTGGCGACTGTGTTGAAGACATCAAAATTTCGATCGAAGCCTACGGATGACTCTAAAATACCTCCGAAGGGCTCCATGCCAAATTTCAAATTAAACCGACAACGTTTGACCCTCCATCAACACTCGAGTAGCAAAATCAAGTCTCTCGGCGGCAAGAACCACCGAGGCCATCACTCATCAAACAAAGCACATGAGTGGCTTCAACATGCTCCCAAAGGATCGCAAGTCGAATTTCAGGTCATTCCAACAACGTTTGACCAAATTTCGACGCTCCGAAAGAAAATCAAGCCTACCGGCGGCGGAGCCCCCTAGGACCATGACATCCAAATCGGAGCTAATGGATCCCCTCTAAATGACTCCAATAGGCTCCCTATCAAATTTCAGGTCAATCAGACATCGGTTGACCATATATCAAAGCTGGACATCTTCCCCGCAGCAAAATCAAAGTCAAGCATCGACAAGACCCCAAATGGCTTCAAACTCAGATAAAAGCCCATCGTTGGTCCTATCCACTGCTCAAGAAGCTTCACCTCAATTTTCAGGTCATTCCGACATCGTTTGACCTAGGTTAGACTCTTGATGGAAAATCGGCTACAAAGTCTTCGGCTTTCCAGAAAAATGGGAAACTTTGTGTAAGACCCCGACCCTCAATTTTTGGGTTTAGCATTGTTTTTATCATGATTTAGCTTTTTAAACAAGATTAGAGTTGTTTTGACTTTGTTTTTGAGTTTGAATAGAGTTTTCATAACTTTGGAGAGTTTTAAAAGACCGTTGACTTAGTTTTGACCCGACCCTTGTAAATTGTATTTTTGTGAGAATTTATTCTTGGTTTCTAAAAATTCCAATTTTTATTCCTTTTGACTCATTTTATTGTTATAAACAACTTTCATGTTTTATCCATTTGGATTTGAGGCTCAGGAATCGCGGTTTTCGAGAACAAGGGCAAAAATGACAATTTTCACTAAATCTGTCCATATATTTCGAAAATTCCAGAAATTGGGGAAAATATACTTTTGGAAAGTAGATATTTCAACGAGCAATTTTGTCTTCTTCGTCGTCTTCGTTTGGGGCCCGCAAGCACTTATTTTAATCCGTTGAAGATTGGGGCCCATGGGACCCACTTGTCCACTTTATAAAAGGGCTAAACCCTTCTTCTTCTTCTCCATTTGCTTGCAACGATCCCAGCTGTGGTTGGAACCCTTTTCCAGCCACATTTTTTCTCTCTCTCTCTCCTCCTACATGCTTACATCTTGTGTGCCAAATGGAGGAATGATCTCCCCACCTTCTTCCTCTTCTCTCAAGCTTTCCTAGGATGCATTTTTCAAAGGATTTGAGCTAGGATAAAGCCCTCTTTCAAGCTCTTCTTCTTGGTTCAAGATTTTAAAGGTTAGCAATGGCATTTATTATTTGAGATTCTTGTTTTCCAAACCATTTAGAGTATTTTCCTCTTTTATGCAAAGAGTTTTCTTGGAGTTATGCAAAGGATTGATTTTGCTAGGGTTTTCTCTTTGGGTTTTTGGGGCTTTTGTAGGATTGGAGCTAGAGATCTAGTAGAGACCACTCTTGAGTGATTTCCTCCTCACTTTGACCAAAGGCAAGTGATCTTTATAGGATTTCTTATGTATATTGCTTTATGTTTTCATTATGGTTTCAATCTTTCATTAAGACATGTTTTCTATGCTTAATCTCATAATGCAAGTCATGTTCATGCTCTTTCAAGTCATGGGTTTTAGTTTCTTCACTTGGCTTGTTATCAATGATTTCTTCAAGCTTTTAGAATTGTGTTTAGTCTCGTAAATTTCATGATTTTGTACATGGAAATGCTTTGATGTCCTTTGTATAGAATGAATGGTTATTTGTGGATGGAATGCTTTAAAAATGTGTGAAATGTATCCCTTGGAAAGCATGAAGGCTTGGGGAGTGCAGGTGGTTTGAATATGTGAATGAAAAAGGAAAGAAGTTGTGAAAAATCTGACTCGAAATGCACTGTCCGTGTACTGTCGGTCAGGTGTCGGTTAGCTGTCGGTTGACCGATAGGTCGACCGACAGCCAACCGAGACATGTCGGTTCAAATTCCAGAGAGCAACATTTTGTCAGGAGGACTGTCGGTCAGTTGTCGGTTGACCGACAGGTCGACCGACAGCCAACCGAGTACTTGTCGATCCCTTTTCCCGAGAGCTACATTTCTGGACTGAGACTTGTCGGCCAGCCGTCGGTCGCCTGTCAGTCAACCAACACATCAACCTCGGTTGATCGACAGGTAACCGACGGACTGACCGAAATTTTACCAAAAGTACTGTTTTGAAGGATTTTTGCGAGAAGGAAAACTAGACCAGGTTTTAGACCTTTTTATTGACCTTGTGCACTTGGAATTCCAAAATGCACTATAACTTCTGGGGAACCAAATCTTGTTAGAAACTCCGACATTTGGGTTTCAACTCCACAAGGGTCAATGAATGGTCTTTAGCCTAAACTTGATAGATTTCGTGTTTGAACTTCTGTTTTGATGTTACATACATCATCGTGTAGTCGCCTTGAATTTCAAGTACAAGTTTGTTTGAAGATTTGTTTCAAGAACCAAGACTCTTGTTTTGATGCTTCATGCATCATCGTGCATTCGTTTGAATTTCAAGTATAAGCTTATTTTAAGACGTGTTTCAAGAATAAGAAAAAGGGAATCATTTCTTAAGTTTGATAAGCATTTATATTATGCTATTTTGCTAGTCTCGTCATGTCGTACTTGTTAAATGATGTCCCTCTTGTTTTGTCGTGTTCTCGAACGTGTATCGCTGTGTTTTGTGCATTCATGATATAAGTGAGTACCACTGAGCTTGGACTGCCCTTTTAGCTTGATCCACTACCTGGGGGTTCTTAAACATGTGGACTGTCTGCAGACTAGTCATGTATTATATTACACATCGTGCTTGTTCGTGTTCCGGTTCCGCGGCCGGAAATTCCCTGTATATGTGGGATCGTGTTGTGCTTGTCGTGCGTGCTTACTCTTGTCATCATGTATGATGGAGAAAGGATGGGATCTTTGTGGATTTACTAATCATGATATTATATGTATGCATGTCTTGTTTCGTATATCGTGCATGCACTAGTGATTTCTTGATAAGTATCTTGTTCATGCATTGTTTTTAAATTTTGCAAACTTGTTTCAAGTTCAATAAAGTGTTTTTAGTTATTGTTTCCTTTAAACTTTAATTTTGTTTATGCTCTTGCCTATATTGATCACCTGCCAGACCGTCGTGTCTGATATTCTTCTGCTTTGGTGCTCTAGATAGCAGGTCCTTATTTTGAGCTAGTTCATGTGCAGAGGGCTGTTGAGCCACGAGTTTTGCAAGCTTGTTGTGTCAGCGATGTCATGTAGACGTCATGCTTGACTCCGGAGTTACGTTACACCCTTGGGTAGTATTTGTTTTAGCTTGCTATTTTGTACGGCTTTTGTTAGCCTTTTTCTTGGGAATTGTAATTAATGCACTCGTTAATTTATAACTTGAATGTGTTTGGGTAATGACTAGCATGTTACTGTCAGTTCTGTATATTTTGATATTATGAATTGTTCCAGTCTGAGTTTGAATATTGCTATGACAATATTATGCTGACAGATTGAGTACGACACGGAATCCGATGGATACGGATTCCGAGTCGTAACGTCTTATAGAGCTTCCGCGAAATATTTTGATGTGTTGGAAACTTTGTCATCCTCACATACGCGGATCCTCACCAACATCTTGGATCCGCCGTCAAAAGCATGAAATCATCAGTGATCGCTCCAAGATCGCAAACCGGCTGACCAAAAAAGCACACTTTCTGTCCGACCGATCGTGAAATCAACAAGACAGATGTCACCGGCCCACTGATATCAATCAATGTCTGAAATTACGTCGCAATCCGACATCAAATATCATGCGGATCCACTAGCGATGATCACAAGAAGAATTCCAAAGGACGCAGCGCGGCCCGCGATCCTTCACATGCCCCGACGACCACTTAATGTTGTTAATTGACCCATTTTATGACAATTTAATGCGGTCATTAACTCATTATTTTGGACGGCCCAATCAGATTCAAGCAAATGGGAGTTACAAGTCCAAGCAATTGTGGTATTAAACCCATGAAACTCCCCTCATCATGAAGATTAAAGGCGATTAAATGTCCATTATCCTTCATCGGCCAATCACAAGCCAAGAAAAAGGAATTACAAAATCAAGAAATAAAAACTTGTAACTCCTCTCATCAATGCCATCAATTCTCTCATCATGGCCATCAATGCCCATAAAACACCTCATGGCTACCCAAAGCCTATAAAAGGAGGTCCATTCCAAAAAGAGAGACAACTACTTGAAACTTTACAACTTTGAATCCTTGCATTTGCACATCCACACCAACACCTATCCGGAGTCTGGAAAATCCTAGAGAAAATCTGACGAAGTCCTGCTGCTTTGCTGCAAGAAACACTATAAGGTGATCAAAGTCTCTTGGGGGGGCCACCCCCCCAAGGTCCTCTTCTTCTACAACATGGCCTAAACGTGGCTTTTCAGCCCGTTTACTCGGTTTTTCATTGGATATAGGACCTCCCCTTGGTCTTTATCCTCTAAAAAACTGAGGTTGGTGCCAAGCCAAAGAATCGAAGCATCAAGTGTTCTCATTTGAAGGACGATGGCGAAGTCCACACATGACTTGCGACCGTCGATCTGAACGAGTCTCCACAATCTCCTGAGAAGTTAGATCTCTTTTCTTCATTTTCTTTTGTAATTTGTATTTTTTAAAGAGACAAAAAATCACAATTCTTGTCTTTCATTTTGATGAGATTTGTAAATCGCCTTCCAAGTCAAAATCGCCTTTCACGGCACCAAATCGCCTTTCACGGAAAACAAACAAAAATTGCCTCCTATGGCATTCAAAAAACAAACTTGTCTCTTTTTTTAAATATTTTTGCAATTTGAAAAGTTAAAAAGAAAGACCGATTTCCTTTCTACTTGTGAAGGTGAATCTCTGGATCATCACCATTCCAAATTCCAAGTAGAATAGTAAATCTGGCATACCCGTACAAAAAAGTTGATACCCGCGTTTTCCTCCTCCGCCGGAACCCTGCAGCCCCCGGGGCGGAAGGAGAGGACGGAAATCCGAGGCTCCATCAGCTGCATCCCTTCGTTCTTCAGCCAGATCAAGCTCTTTAGCGATGTTTACTTTGTTTTGTCCTATATCAAAAAGTTCTGACCTGAGAGTAGGGAGGCCGACCTCGAGTGGGATCACAACCTCCATCCCGTAGGCCAGGGAGAAGGGCGTTGCCGAAGTGGAGTGCCTCGGGGTAGTCCTATATGCCCAAAGGACACTGGGAAGCTCTTCTACCCATCTCCCTTTGGCTCGGTCGAGTCTTTTCTTGAGCCTGTCGAGCACCACCTTGTTGGAGATTTCAGCTTGACCGTTGCTTTGTGGGTAGGCCGGGGTGGAATAGTAGTTTCTGATGCCTAGCTCCTGGCAGAAGTTTCTAAAGAAGTTGGAGTCGAAACTAGGTTCTGTTATCTGAGATCAAGGCTCGAGGCACTCCAAATCTTGTGACAATGTTCTTCCATACGAAGTTTTTTGTGTCCTACTTGGTGATGGAAGATAATGCTTCGGCTTCTATCCACTTGGTGAAATAGTCAGTGGCTACTATTAGCCATCTCTTATTCGATGGAACTCGGTGAAGTGGTCCCACCAGGTCTAATCCCCATTGGGCGAAAGGCCATCAACTGGAGAGTGGGCTCAGATCCTGCGTTGGCTGATGGAGAGAGTGAGAGAACTTCTGGCATTTCTCACATTTTCTGGCATAGAGCTGAGTGTCCTTTGCATGTAAGCCCACCAGTTGCCTTAGCTGATACTCGATATGCGAGTGACCGTCCTCCAATGTGACTGCCGCAGATCCTCTCATGGATTTCATAAAGGAAATATTCGACTTTGCTCGGGTGAACGCATTGGAGGTAGGGGCCAGTGTAGGATTTTTTGTAGAGCTTGCCATCTGGAGACAACTAAAACCGAGTTGCCTTCAGTCTGATATTGTGAGCCTCGCTCTTGTCTTTAGGAAGTTGGTCGTTCCTTAAGTGGGAGATGATTGGGTCCATCCAGCTTGGGCCGAGGTTAGCATATAAGACTTGTCAAGGTGTGTGGAGCTTTGTGCTCGGTCTGTCTAGTGCTTCCACTTCGACAGTTCTTTTCTTCCCTGCCTCAACAGCAGAGGCTAGGTTGGTGAGAGCGTCGACGTGAGAATTGGAGTCTCTGGCGATCTGTTTGACTTCAACCTTTTCGAACTGAGAGAGGAGTTGCTTTGTGTGAGCTAGGTAGGCTGCCATCCTATCATCACGGGCTTGGTACTCTCCATTCAATTGGCTCTTCACCAGCTGAGAGTCGTTGAAGATCAACAGTTGTCGTGCCCCTAGGATTTTAGCTCTGTCGAGCCCTGCGATGAGTGCTTCATACTCAGCCTCATTATTGGACGCTTTGAAGTCAAGTGTGAGGGCTTGCTCAATGAGAAGGCCCTCTGGAGATTGGAGGACTATGCCTGCGCCAGCCCTTTTCGAGGTTGAGGATCCGTCAACGAAGACTTTCCAAGCCAAATTGAGGAACCGTTTGTCGGATGTGAATTTCGACCACCCTCGCGCCCCCATGGGCTTGGGAAAATCTCCATTCATCTATATATGTGCTATTTAAATTTTACATCGAAAATGAGGATTCCGACTACCCTCAAAATCGACGGACCACGATCGCCGGCTACGGTAACGGCCGTAACACCGTCCTTCGACGAAAGCCGAAGAAAAATGGGAGAAAATATATAGGTGGGTTCTTCCTCTCGTCTAATGTGCTGCCAGCAACACACGACGGTTCTCTTTTCACGTTAATTTAGGTCTCTTTGGGTCTCTTTAATATAGGGTCAATTCAGGGTTACGAGTTAAAGTCAAAATAAGGTTAATCCTCACATAGCATGATCATAGTATATCCAAGTAAAATAAAATAATTAAATAAAGAAAATAAAAGGGGGGAGGTGCCAAATATTTAAGAAGAGGATCGGCCCCATTCCCGAGTACCCCCTTCGAATCCCTTGGCAAAATAAGGTTTAAAGACTAACTTTGCAAACCAAAACGATGAAGCAAATGAGACTTTGATTTGTGATTTCTGTGTTTTCGTGTGTGATACACGAGTGATAACAGTGAAAAGGCCAATAGGCCGGTGCTTATTTTAGGAAGGCCGATGGGCCGTGATTGTTTTAAAAGTGTGTGCGAAATCATTCATCTCATCTCGTCATTCTCATTTATTCAATTTTAGAAATCAGTTCTTCATTCCCTTTTATCATTAAGTTCAATTAAATATCTAGCACCTGAAGTGGAGGAAGAAATAAAGGAAAGATCTTTTTGGGTTTATTTTGTTGGTTTTATAGTTTTTATGGATTTTTGATATTGGGGCTAAAAGGGCCTAACTAGGGGATTTTACTTGGATTTACGTGATTAATGCTTTATTACTGATCATCGGATTAACCCTAATCTAAGGTCCTAGACTGCCCACATCAGCTCTCTCGGTCCCTTAACGGGGACCGGAGAAATAGTGGGACCTAACTTAATAAAATGAAAGGAACTAAAAGTAGTCTAACCTAAGTAGGGGGAGACCTAGATTTAGGGCTGGGGTTTGACCTGGTGAGCCAAAACCACTATTTAATTTCTAGTTCCAGTTTATTAATATTTTTCAGTTTTTTGAATATCTTTTACTTTTTTTTTGGACTTTTGGGTTTTTATTTTTATCTTTCTATTTTTCTGGTTTTATTTATAAATCCTAAAATCTCCTAAACTAATTTTTCTGATCCTGATGAAAAGGGATGTGGAGAAGGAAATAAATTACCAATTTTTATTTATTACAATCAACCTAACTAATTTAGACTTTTCTAAATAAATTCCCAAATCTTAATGAGAGTGGAGGAGGAGGAGAAGAAATTAATTATTAAACCTAACCTTATTGTTTTAATTAATCTAATACTAATATCTAGGGTTCTATTTTTTGTTTGTTCTTTCCTTTCTCCTTTTTATTCTTTCTGTTTTTGATCTTTTTTGTTCTTTTGGTTTTTGTTCCTTTTTGTTCTTTTTGAGGAAATTATGCAGCATTAAATTCTATCTAGGAGAAATACGAAATAAAAATGCAACTAAATTATATGATGCATGAGCATGTTGAATGCATGGACATGGACAGGTTTGATACTAGCTAGGAATAATTTAAACAATGAAATTAAAAATTTACTAGAAGCATGGGCATGTTAAATACATGAAAAACATGATAGAGTGGATGAATATTAAAATATTAACCTTGGTGCATGGGCAAATTGAGAATGGAAACAAACAGCAAAACAAGGATTTTAATTTAAATACATGGGCATATTAAGATGCATGAAATGGTAAATAATAAATTATGAATAATTCGAAATAATTAGACGCATGGGCTTGTTTAATATAAATGAAATAGCATAAAATAAAAATGAATTCGATTCACCGCTGAAAAGAAAATGGCAGTGTGAACTATGTATGCGTGGACTTTGGTGGACTAGGTCTAGTTTTCTGTAGTTCAGCTTGGGTCAGGTGAATGGGTTGGTTTAGGTGGGTGTGGAGACAAGTGCATCTGTGTGTAGCAGTAACGCTGCTATGCAGGGTGGTGAAGGTGTATGCTGTTGTGAGGTTGAGGAAAGAGTGGAGAAGAAGATATAATGCGCAACAGGTGGGTGCAATGTAGGGAGGAAGAGGACGTAGTGGAGCAAGGCGAGTGCAGTGGTTGTGTGGAGACGCGCAGGTGGGTAAAGGAGTAATGGGTGTGCAGTGGAGAAGGAGGAGGGAGAGAAAGAAACAAAAAAGGAGGGAGAAAGAAGAAGGCGTGGGCGTGGAGGTGGAAGGAGTGGAGCAGGTGGAGAAGAGGGTGCAACACGTGGTGTAAGGAGAGTGAAGGGGGAGTAAGAGAAAGAAAGAAAAGATAAAGAAAAGAAAGAAGATGAGAGAAAGCAGGGGGTGGTGTGAGTGGGGAAGAGAAGTAGTGTGTGTAAGGTGGTGGCAGTGGGTGAGTTGGGCAGTGAGAGAAGAAAGGAGAGGGAGAGAAGAAAGGGAGGAAGAGGGAGGTGCTGGTGCGCAGGTGGGTGCACGGGTATGGGATGTGCAGGGAGAGTACGGCAGTGGTGAAGGAGAAAAGAGAAAAGGAGGGAAGAGAGAAAAGGAAAAGGAAGAAAGAAGTAAAGAAGAGGGAAGAGAGTACTCAGTGAAGTGGGTGTGGTGAAGATGGGTGTGCGCTGGCGTGGAGGTTGGTGCACGTTTGTGGGGTGTAGTGCAGGTGAGAATAAGAGGAATAGAAGAAAGTAAAGGAGGAGAGGAAGGAGTGTGCTCGGGTACAGGGGGACTGTTGTGCGGGGGTGCAGGCGAAAAGGGAAAGGAGAGCGAGGATAGACAGAGGAAGAAGAGGAGAGAGGGAGACGAAGAAAAGAGAGGGAGGTGACTATGTAGGTGGTGTGTGCAGGGAGAGTGCAGCAGCAAGGGAGGAGAGGCTCGGGTATGTGTGTAGGTTCAGGGTGATGCAGAAAGGGGGAGAGGTGCGCACCTGGTGGGGAGGTCTCCGGCGGCGCTTTGTGCAGGGAAGAGCAGCGATGGTGCTGTGGAGAAGGAGGAAGATGAAGGCGCCGCAAGCGTCCGAGGGGGGCTGCGTGCGTCTGGCGGTGCTGCCGCGTGCGTCTAGCAGGGATATGAAGATGGAGGATGCGGCAGGGGAAGCAGAAGGGCCCTGCACTGGTGGGAGGCGATGGATATGGGTATGCACTGGATGATGGGCGTCGTCTGGAGGAAGTGGCGTGAGCGTGAGGGTCTACGTCGTTAGGGGAATGGGTTCTGCGTGGAGATGGAGAGGGTGGTGGTGAGATGTAGTGAGAGAGGAAAGACGGAGGGAGATGGTAGAGGAGAGATGGAGGGAGAGATCTGGTGTGACGCCCGGAGTCCCACATCGACTATAGAGAGGAAAGTGAATGGGATTATATGCAGAGCTTACACCATTACCTTGCATGAGGCCTTTTGATGGGTTGAGGCCCATCAAAAGCAAAACCGTTAGGCCGGTGGGCCAAAGCGGACAATATCATGCATGTGTGAAGGGTGGGGCGTTACAAATGGTATCAGAGCCAACTCTCGACTAGTTCGAGTGTGGGTCCCCTGCCGTGGTCTGGTGCAAGTGGGCGGGTTTCCATGTGGGCGGGCCAAGAGGGCTAGCAGGTTACAGGGACTGGCAGGCTACTGCACAGGGACGTTTAGCCTTAAGGGGGGTGGATTGTGACGCCCGGAGTCCCACATCGACTATAGAGAGGGAAGTGAATGGGATTATATGTAGAGCTTACACCCTTATCTTGCATGAGGCCTTTTGATAGGTTGAGGCCCATCAGAAGCAAAACTGTGAGGTCGGTGGGCCAAAGCGACAATACCATGCATGTGTGAAGGGTGGGGCGTTACATCTGGGAGACGTGGGCGGAGAGAGATAGGGCGCGTGAGATCTGTGCTTGGGAGAGATGGGTTCTGTGAGATGAGATGGTCGTCTGGGAGATAGGCGCAGAGATGGAGAGGGTGGTGGTCGATGAGATCTGGGAGATGAAGAAAGGTGCAAGCGTGTGCACGGTGATGGAGGTGCATGGATGGTAGGCTACAGTGGGTGATGGAGATAGGGTGAGGAGATGATGGGAAGGTTTTGTGCCTGAGAGAGAGGTCTCAGAGTCCCGAGATGATCAAGATGGGAGGATCTGGAGTTTGCCTGTATGGGATGAGGAGAGCCAGGGATAGAGGATGGTGGGAGCCGTGGGTGGAATGGAGATCTCCCTGTAGAGAGATCGGGATGAGGGAGTTGGGAGAGATTGATAAGGAGAGAGAGATCTCTGGGGCGATCGAGAGATAAGGTGCAAGAGATAGAGACGAGGGAGAGTTCTAGTGGAAAAGGGAGTGGGAGAGAGAGATATCAGGGGGGAGGGGAGAGTCCAGATCTCATGGACTCTCCTCTCCCATGCAAGTGATGGGCCAGGTCGGGTCTGGCTTGAGTTCAGGTTGGGCTCCAGGTTTGATTTAGATGGGTTTGGACTTGGTTTTTAATGGGTTGGATCAAGTCACGTTCATGTTTGGGTTTGGCTCGGTTTTGGATTGGTTTTGGCTCGGGTTTAGACCAAAGGAATTGGTTCGGGCCCAGAAGGTGGGGTCTGATGGAGTTGGGTCGAGCTATCATTGCCGGGGCCCAGGCTTCATAGATTTTGATTCGCTTGCCGGATTTCGACGTTCTACACATCGGCAGAAAGCTCTCGGCGTGTAGGTCATGATGAACCAAATTTCAGGGCGATCGGAGGTCTAGAAATGATAGGTGATTTTTTATATGGGCACCGTTGAAGTGTGGGACCCATTGTTATGATTTTTCGATCCGCCCTTCGGATCTCGGAGTTTTACATATAGACGGAAAGCTGTCGACGAGCATATCGCAATAAGCCAACTTTCGGAGTGATTGGGGGTCCAGAAATGATAGGTGACCTTTGACTTGGGACCTAATCATGACATCATTAAATAAGGTGGCGCCCCTCAGAGGGTGCCAAAATAAGGTGCCTACACTACATATCGTTGGAAAGCTCTCGGAACGTAAAATCTTTTGGTCTATACATCATAATGAGCAGAGGGCGGGAAAAGGTAGGGATATCTGGATCAACGATCCTAGCCTCTTAATTCATGCTAATCATATCGTACTTAGGTAAACTAAGTGTAATCTTTTTAGGAATAACCTGAGTGTGTTCTATGTAGCTTGAAAGGGGGTTGGATAGTGTTGTTGTCCATTCCTTGTATGAGTAGTGGGTTGGACTCAAGATCTCGATGCGATTCGGCCTTTTTCTCTCACGAATTTCTAGAGACTGCTAACTAAGTATAAAATTTTCAACAAGCATCTTCATCGTCATTAATTAATCTTAATTATGCCATTAACCATTCAATTATGGGTGAAATGGGGGCACCGTTATATATGACATGTGTTTAAGGCTATCGTAGGGGGCCAAATGAGGTGTCTACACCGTTTCCAAGACTGCTCATGCTCTGCTTCGATCTCAGTAGTTTCCTCACCGTTATTGCCCCCCAGTTCGGTATCGAGCTGTCTCGTGCCGAACTAGGAAAGGTGAACTCCACAATGAAATCTGCCAGAACCTGGGCCTTGATCGTCGTTCTGGGTTGATACTAGATATCGTATTGCCCCAGCTCGACGGCCCATTTAGAGATTCTCCCAAATAAGTCCGCCTTTCGAAAAAGGGACTTAAGTGGATGTTCTGTAACAACAACTACGGAGTATGTCTGGAAGTAATGGGAGAGCTTGCGGGAAGCACTGATGAGTGCTAGCGCGAGTTTCTCCAGTGGCAGATATCTTGTCTAGGCGTCTAGCAGGATCTAGCTCGCGTAGTATATAGGCATCTGTTGCCTGTCTTCTTCTTTGATGAGCACCGAACTCACTGCATGATCCGAGACTGCCAGATATAAATACAGGGTCTCTCCCTGCTTTAGAGTGGATAGCAAGGGAGGTGAAGACAAGTAGCCTTTGAGTTCCTGAAGGGCTCTGTCGTACTTCGGTGTCCATTGGAACTTCGAGCTTTTCTTTAAAAGCTGAAAGAAGGGACGACATTTGTCCGAGACTCTGCTGATAAAGCGGTTGAACGCGGCAGCCATCCATGTTAGTCTCTGGACCTGTTTTGCCGTGGTCGGACTCTGGATAACCTGGATCGCCAAGATCTGGTTGGGATTGGCTTCGATTCCCCGTCTGGTGACCAGGCTTCCCAGGAACTTGCCGGAACTGACGCCAAACGTGCATTTGGACGCATTCAGTTTGAGCTGGAACTCTTTGAGGACGGCAAACGTTTGACTCAGGTTTGCCAAGTGGTCCTGTGACCTTTTAGACTTGACAACCATGTCGTCGATGTAAACCTCCACTGTCTTGCCGAGCTGGGCCTGAAACATTTTCGTTACCAGCCTCTGGTAAGTTGCCCCCGCGTTCTTTAACCCAAAGGGCATCACTTTGTAGCAGTAGATGCCTCTAGGTGTTATAAATGCAGTCTTTTCTTCGTCAGGCCCATACATCGGGATCTGATGGTAACCTTGGTATGCATCGAGGAAACTCATCCTGTCGTGCCCGGCTGTTGCTTCGATCATTTGGTCGATTTTTGGGAGAGGGAAGCTGTCCTTGGTATAGGCCTTGTTGAAGTCGGTGAAGTCCACGCAGACCCTCCAGCTCCCATTCTTCTTTTTGGCCACTACTGTGTCCAGCCATTCAAGGTAGTTGACTTCCCTAATTGCTTCGGCCTCCAACAGTTTTTTAACATCTTTGATCACGGCCTCTGCCTGCTGGACCCCAGTTCTGTGAGCCTTTTGAACTACAGGTTTGTGCCTAGGATCCACGTTCAGTTTGTGGCACATGATTTCATAGCTGACGCCGGCATCTCATAGGGGTCCCAAGCGAAGACTTCCTTGTTCCGTAACAAGAAGTCAAACAGCTCGGACATTTCAGTCTCTACAAGCTGACTACCGAGCAGGAAGTATCTCTCAGGATCGCTTGGATCGATCCTGACCTCGGTGAGGTCCTTGACGCTCTTCTGCTCTAGAGCTCGGCCAACAGCTTCGAGCTCTGCCTCCAGCTCGGCCATGTGGACTTGTTGCGGTTCTGCCTCGCCAGGGTCCACGGCCATCAGGCACTGCTTGGCCATGTGCTGGTGGTTGCCCTGAACTATGATCACCTAGACCCTTCCATTCACGTTCTCTAACGGGAACTTAAGCTTCTGGTGATGGGTGGAGGACACCGCTTCCATGTTGGGCAGCCAAGTCCTCCCCATTATTGCGTTATATGGGGATGGTGCATCCACCACTAGGAAATCGGTTGTCATGGAGGCGCCCCCAACTTGGACTGGGAGGGAGACTTTCCCCTTGGGGTATACTGGCTTGGAGCTGAAGGCTACCAACGGAGTGCAGGCCTCCTGGAGGTCTTCCTCTGTCAGACTTATCCTCTTGAAGTAGTCATAGTAGAGGATCTCCGATGAGCTCTCGGGGTCCACGAGGATCCTCTTGACCTTGAAGTTTTTTAACCTCAGGGTCAGGAGCAGTGGATCGTTATGGGGAAGCTAGACCCCGTCCAGGTATTCATCCGAAAACCAAATTTTGGGCATCTCTTTTCGGGCCTTCTTGGGGAAGGGGCCGAGCTCAGCCGTCATCACCTGCTTGCCGTGCACGGCCCTCCTGGCCTCCGCACGAGCCTGGTTGCTTCCCCTAGGAGCGGGAGCGAAGTGGATGATGTTGATGGTGCCCTCTAGCTCATCCCTGTCACGATCATCGTCGGGCTGGCGCTGGTGAGCTCGGTGGACCCTGCCCTCTCCTTTGATGAGGTCTTTGAGGTGTCTGTCCTTCACGAGCTTTTCTAGGTGAGCTTTAAAGGCCATGCAGTCCTCGGTCCTGTGCCCATTTTGCTTGTGGTAGGTACAGAACTTGCTCTGATCTCGGGTGGAAGGATCACCCTTCATTGGCTGTGGCCACTTGAAGAAAGGTTGCATCCTGATTTTGCCAAGGAGTTTGTAAATGGGCTCCTTGAAGATCGTGTTGACAGCTTTGTAGGAGGCACCAGTTGGTTTCGGCTTCGCGCTGCCTCCCGAACTGGGGACCGAGCGCATCGCCAAGCTCATTGGCGCTTTGTTCCGATCCACCTCCTCCCTCCAGGATAACTTTTTATCGTTTTTGGAGGGTCTGTCCTCTTGCCAGGTGCCGAAGCTCTCCCAAGCTCGGGCCTCATCCTCTTCCTACTCGATGAACTGGTTCACCAGGGCCATCAGTGCTTTCACTGTGACTACAGGGAACCGCACCAGGTCCTTGAGAAGCTCGTTGCCTGGCAACAGAGCCTGTTTGAAATACCTGATGGCCACTCTATCGGTGGCATCTTCTACCTGGCGGTAGATGGTCCAGAACCTTTTGGCGAACTACGTGATGCTTTCAGTCCACCTCATTCTGATGGCCATTAGGTCATCGTCTGTCTTCGGGATGACCCTGTGCGCTTGGAACTATTCTACGAAGGAGTTTCGGAACTATCGCCAGCTCGAAACTGACCTCTCTGAGAGCGCGCAGAACCACCGCAGGGGGAGGTTGCCTAGACTAAAGGAGAAGACTTTGCAGTTCAGATTGCAGACGTCGCCCCATACCTACATTCTTTGGGTGAAATGTCGGAGGTGCGCAGCTAGGTCCGAGGTCCCGTCGTACAGATTGAATCTCGGGACGCTGAACTTTTCAGGGATTATATAATCCCTTATCTCCTGAGAAAATGGAGACGCGCCATGGTCATCGGTGTCATAGGCGTTCAGCCGATCGCGAGTGAAGCCAACCACCTTTATGTTCTGCTGGACCGTCTGCCTGACCTGTCGATTAAGCCATTCTCTCAAGTGGACGTCGTCTTCCGGTTTCTGGCGCTGCTTCTTGGGGCCATTATTGAGATGACTGCTGCTCGAGCCTTCGTCATAGGCTCAGTCGCGTCGCTTATTGGTCACTTGCCTTAAGTCCTATTTGACCTCTGGGGCCCGCTGGGCTCGCCGGCTTGTAGGAGGTACGACCGAGGCCCTGACCGGGACCTTTGCCTTCTCTCGGAGCTGTCTCTGGAGTTGGCGAATCAGAAGATCCTGTTCCTGAATATGGCAATTCTAGGCCTTGATATCTCCGAGGAGCACGTCGTCGTCGCCCTCGGGGAGCACGCCATCGTCCTCGGGGAGGACGTCGCCGTCGTCTCCAAGGAACACGTTGTCGTCGTCCTCGAGGAACACGCCGTCGTTGTCCACATCTTCCTGGTGACGGGATTGGCGCGATTTGGACGGCATTGGTGTATCTTCCCGTCGAGAACATTCTGGAGGGATGACAATGTCCTGACGAACGACAATGTCATGTTGAGGTTGCTCCAGCGGGAAAACATCCTAACGAGGAGGTTCTGCCCGAGGAGGATCCTATCGGAGGTGTTCCAGCAAGGGGCTGTCTCGCTTGGGAGGTGCCGTCACCCCCTTAGAAGACGAGCCTGACTGAGTCAGTGGTTCCCCCACGCTCATCACACCAGTCCTCCCTCGATTCTCTTCTCGCGAGGGATCAATGGCAGTTGCCTCGGTATCTCTGGCGATTGCGTCACCGGTGGTGGCGGCTGGATGGGCAAAAATGGCGGTGGCAGTAAGGACCTGGATGGCCCAACGCCTTTCCCTTTCTTAGTCTTTGGAGGCATGGTTTTTCAAGATGAGGATTTGGTTTTTTCAAATGCTCCCCACAGACGGCGCTAATTGTAAGTGCCTAAAAATTACGGACTTGATTAAGCGAGTATAAAACTCTCAATATTGTTGTTAAGCTGATTTGGATGGATTGGATACCCTGGACCTGAAAGGGGAAGGATTTGGTTTTTTCAAATGCTCCCCACAGACGGCGCTAATTGTAAGTGCCTAAAAATTACGGACTTGATTAAGCGAGTATAAAACTCTCAATATTGTTGTTAAGCTGCTTTTTGATGGATTGGATACCCTGGACCTGAAAGGGGAAGGAAGAACAAAGATCAGAGCTCCTGGCTGCAGTCAGCCGAAGGCACTCTGATGCCTAAGTTAGTGCAGTCATTGAACAAAGGAAGAGTGAGTGAGGAAGAAGGGAGTTCAGACAATGTGAAATGTGTATTTCGTAATGCATACCTTCATGGATCTTACCATGCATATATATAGAGAGACGAGTGTCTCATCAGAAGTTTCTTGAGTGGAGGTAGGTGAGAGCACAGTCCCATCAGCCCATACCTCGGATCCTTAGTGGGGGTAGGTAAGAGTACCGTCCCATCGGATCTTTCCTCAATTCCTCACATAAATGCGGACGTGATCGTTAGATAGGGATAACCCCTTATCGATATCCGGCGGCCACCCTATCTGTCAGTACGTTCTGCAACGTAGCTGTCCCGTCACATAATTGAGATTAGACACTTAGTGCTCACCTCGGTCAACTGAACCGAACTGGAGAAGGCGTTGAGGTAGGGCGTGCTCGAGGTCGGGCACTGCTGCCGAGATGCACGGGGCCGAGCCCAGAGGAGCATGGTCGGTACTCTTACCGAGACTAACTCCAGCTCGGTGCCAGCTGGCACAATTGCCTAGCTGGATAAAAACGAGATTGAGGCAATCCTGATCGGTACTTTTACCTAAGTCAGGAGTAACCTCGGTATCAAGAAAACACCCCACACAAGCACAATAAAAAAAATCACGAGATAATTAACCTTCTTGCTTTCAAAAGTGTTTTTGTTGAGGTCTCCTAAAATGTTTGGTTTATTTTGATATATCCAGGAGGGTCAGGATGAATTTACTTAAATGGTAACTACTCTCCAAAACAATATGACCTTCTATGCAAATAAACAAACATGCAATGTGTATGGGAAACTAAATGATCATCAAACCGCAAGCTTGTGCAAAAGGGGACCCTTATCTTGGCTCTATCCCTAGAAAATATCCAAGTCCTAGGCACTACCTGTAACACCACTGGCCTTCTTTGGTAAGATGTAGGTGTTTCTATCATGAATAGCCAACTTGACCTACAAACCTGATTTGGTAATTCTAAGCCGGCATTTCCAACCTGATTGGTAATTGGAGTGCTCGCGTGACTTGTCCAGGCCCAATGAAGTCCTTCTCTTTTATCTTATTATTCCATACGCTAAGCCCATTGTCATGAGGCCCTTTTTATAATTGTCATTCCAGTTCAAGGATAATAGGTATCCTTAATTCTCAAAGGATTTGATCGATCAGGAAGGAGCCCCTTATGTCCCTCAAAAGTAGCTCAGTTGGTCGGGGATGTGGGTGTGTGAGGAGAGAATGCGTGAGTCAAATTCCCGCGGTAGCACAAAAATATAAAATATAAAATAAAAAAGCAACTCCCAAGGAAGAGAGGAAAAAGGAAGAAGATGGGGAGTTTATGCCTGTTCAAGGTTGACACGACCCTCATTTGTTATAGCAAGGGTTGCTGTCGACCCTCAACATAAAAAATGAAGGTCGATAACGACCACCCAAAAAAATGGTAAAAAGAGTTCGCTTTTCTATACGGATTCCCTATTAGGTGCATGTTTGCCTAATGTTCCCTGTTCGGTCTAGTGCCCACCTAAAGTGTGTTTTGCGGTAAAAACCCTTAATTTTTATGTAAAATTAATTTAAAACCCTTATTACACAAATTAATTAAGAAATCATCGAATTAGGATGCTGTAGGCAGGCGGCTGTTTTTTTTCTTTTTTTTTTGGACACCTCAGTGGACAATTCAAATTCTGACAAAGATATTCTCTACCTTTTACATTCAAATAGGGGTTTTCATGAGTCGGTTGGGTCGGGCTAATGCATATCCAGGCCTGACCCAAGCCCGACACGGGCTGTAAAAGTCACGCCCAAACCCATGCAGGCCGGGCCGAACTGGACTTTTTATAAAGTTTTTAGACATTCCAGCAATTGTTTGGACAAATTAAATCACCGGGCCGGGTCGGGCTTTTTATGAAGTGTTTTTGACATGACCGGGCCGGGCTTTTTATAATGCCTCTATATTTAACCATGTGATTGAAATTATTTTACAAAAAAAATGTGATTGAAATGTCCGGAAGAAAGGGATGCACTCCTTCGCAACTTGCATTGGCTTGTGTTCACAACAAAGGCGATGATATATGCCCGTTACCAGGCAATACCAATATAAAAAACTTAAACCACAATATTGGAGTTTTATCATAGAAGTTTAGACTAGAAGATGTGGAATTATGGTGAACATAACATCAAATTGAGAGTAGCTTGAAGTACTGCATATTATTTCTTCGTATTCATTTCTTCATATTCTTCTCCAAAGCTTTGTCAAGTTGTTGTGCTGAAGTTCAAGGACTTTGGAGTTCAATTATTCTAGATTCACTTTGAAGCGGCGATCAAGGTGGTTGGTTCAAGCACGATAAAGGCGTACGGCGAGGCATCAGCAAACGGTCCTTAGGTTGAGTTGCAACTGGGAAGGATACTGTGAGTTTTGTAACTTTCAATTATTATAGTGCTTGTTTTCTAGTGGCCTAAACGATAAGGCCCGTGGGTTTTTCCCAAATAGGTTTTCCACGTATAAATCCTGCATCTCCTTTTGTTTGTGGTTGATTGCTTTCTAATTGAACTTAGTTTAATTGACTAGATTAATAATTGAATTTGAAATCTAATAGAAAAACTGATTTAAGGGACCTTAGCTTGTGTTAAGGCTTCTGTTGTCGGTTCCGATAAGATTATTTTTACTTCCCCATATCCTTTTTAATTTTTTTTTTCTGTCTATACTTCTCCATATCTTATTTCCTTACAATACAACGTAGTTAGTTACTGGAACCATTCTACAACCAAGCTTAACTACTCTGCTCCTTAATACCTCAGGCTCTCATTTCTCTTCATTGCTGTAACTCCTCAAGCACTACAAGTCTACAAGTTTCTGCAATGTCTCTCCAAAGAATCTGAGTTTTTTGGCTCACGATTCCTCAAAACAACTGTAACTCTGTTTCTCGTCCTATCCTCTTTATTGAGCAAACTCTATGGCTGCCCTCAATTTTGGTTAACTCAGAAATTGTGGAGTATCCACCCCATTGATGCATATGTTTGGATTCTTACTCTCTTCATCGGCTCCATCTCGACATTTTAAAGAAGGTCCTCTACTCTCACTAATTACTATCAAAGCATGGTAGGATCAAAGATACGGCTCAAGTAGTGACACATCTATGCATATTATAATTTGCTAAACAGTTCCTTTATTTTATCTCAATTTTTCTCTCTAAACTCTCCATTAGAAAGAATGATTGAATCCTGAACCCTTTTTCTCTTTTATAACGCAGGGTATCTCCCACCCGGCCCAGCCCAAGAGCCTTTTTGACAATTAAACTTCAACAATGATAACAATTCAAATCCAAAACTAGAATGAAACCTAATTCAAGTAAAATAAAAGAAACGCTGTTCTTATGATCAACCAAAAATGATGCCATTTCTTCTTCAAGTAGACAAGAATCGTCATTCTGTATCAAGATCTGTCATTCTGTATCATACTATACTAAACTATGTAGTCAGTATGATGTTATTGGAAGTTGTCACTGCTATCCTCATTTTGGAAGATCAAGAAGTTATATGTTATTCAATATCAGTGACAAATCCTCATTTTGGAAGAAGTTATATGTTATTCAATATTGTGATTTTATGATTGTGGAGTGTGTGAGAGGATAAAAAAACCAGGGAACCATGTTCTCCTTGTCTTTAGAGGGTAATGCAACAAATGCACCAAAGTCCAATGAGAGCAACATGTGTGACCTTTTAAGGAAAAATACAAACTGGGACTTGATTATTGGTAATGGGCAATCAAGGTCATTTATTAACAGAACGCCCATATACCTTTTTGTTGGAACCTGCACTTTTAGTGATTAGAGTGTTGTTCATGTCGACTACATTGCCGAAATTAACCTGCATACTCCTCTTGATAAAGTCTGCATTTTTAGCTGTGGGATCTCAATAGATTGGTGGCATTTCCAATAAATTTTGCATTCCAATTCACTACCTTTGTTTGATGAGTTGTCAACATATCAAAGCCTCTCTTTGGAAATGAACTTGGTTTTGCCTTTTAGGTATTCATTTTGCCTTTGATCAACTATTGTTGTATTCGGACTTGGAGCAATCTGCCTTGCAGTGAGTCTCTTCCACTAATTTTATTATCATCACAAGTGAATCTCTTTCGCTACCGTTGCATGAACATTTTCATTGTGGCGTGACTGATGATAAAATCAACTAACAAGTCATATCAATGACATCCTTCTCGGCCATCTATGAAAATTCAACAAACAAGTCATGCATGATGGATTTCAAAACCGTCGCACTTTTTTAAAGAATTCAATCCAGATTGTTTTATGGCTTTTTGAGACGTCATCAATTAACAGTAAACATTTCCTAATAAAGAAAACAATCATTTTCTCTTATATATTAAGTTGTAAACTGTTGTACACATAAACAACATAATGAAAATGCTAATTTTCAACCACATTCCCAAATCTCATAGGCAAAAGTTTTCCAAAAGAGTAATACATGCTATGCTACGAGGAGGCTGTAATGACAATAGATTGTTGTTTTAGGTTGCAAAAGAAGAATTTTTGGGGCTTCAAGCATAATGGTTGTTAGTATGAACTCAAGTAAATTCCATGAGGGTGAGTTACCAAGACTCTTCTCAATATTAGAGTTATTTGCCACAGCCGATCTAATTTGATTATTTGAAGTAGATTATGAATGCTAATGTTTTTTCCTTTTCTACCAGCGAAGAAGTTGTGTCATTGAATTCGTAAAACCCAAAAGACCACAAGAAACCAGTTCAAGAGGCTTATGCCTAAATAGAGCATACTCCCATACAGTATTTGTAACTTATTTCAAGTGGTATTCTAATACTTTAGAAAGTTGAGTAATTTGAAATGCCTGAAGTTCTACCAAGTGCTTGCTAAGCTGACTGGTGTGGGAGCAGACCATAGCATTGGAGTAAATATTGGGGACAGACCATAGCACTGGAGTAAATATTGGGGACAAGGAGGAAGCACCATGTATACTGTTGCTTTGTATACTTTTCTAAATGACCATCTCTTTAAGTGTAAAAGTGCATCGATCTTACTTATGAATTGCATCGTAGCAGAAATATACACTAAAAAAATTATGCATCTCCAATTTTTCTCCTGTCCCTTACAAATCTCATGTTGCAAATGTCCTTGGTTGCTTACCTGTGATTAGCACAGGAAATCCTTTGCTAGATGGAGATAAATCTGAATATGAGGCTAAAAAATAGATCCAATAATTAAAGACAAGTGATCCCAGCTATTTAAGGAATCATGCTTTAATAAACCCATATATATTCTAGCAAAAAGAAAAAAGAAAAAAAAAAACCCACATATATGCTCCAGTAAATCCACATATATAGCAACTCTGTGGATAAAAAAACATAACATAAGAATCATGCAAGGCTTATTTACATATAAACCACATGAAAACCACCAAAAAATCACATAAGAAAATTAATACAAGAATCACATGAGCATCATGCTCAAATAAACTCACAGATATGTAAATGAAAAAACAATAGGAGGACCTGGCCGGGGTTAGTATTTGTCCAACCGTCAATTGGCGGGCTTGTACAAATTAGCTTTCGGGCTTTTTAAGGAAAAAAAAAAAACTTCATTTTGCGGGCATTTTGAGGGTCGGGTCAGGAACCCTCATAGGTGGGCCGGATCAACAATGCTACTGGGCCTATTAAGTAGCTCTTATGCACAAGCATACTATAGAAATTTGGATACCTGTTTCATGAGGCCACGAGAGATTAATTGCTTCTCTCAAGCAACTCTTGGTGGAAAATACAAGTATTTCTTGACGTAGAGAACTCGAGAAACATGACATGGCACTCAACATTCATACGAAGAACAAGCCAAAACCATGTGATCTTAGCAGTAAGTAGCATGTTTGAATGCAAATGCTATGGGCATCTATGATGCACGGTTACTTCAAAATGGGTAAAGTATCGAGTCATATTGTATTCAATAGTTAACTTTTTATGTACATAACCTATGCCCCAATCACATCCATGGCATTTATCCATGCCGTATCCAAGCATCCTCGATGAGCATATAGCTCAATATTGTAATTTGCAGCTAAAGAGATGCCACTTCTGATTGCATTAGTTGCCCTCAACAGTAGACTGAACCACCACTTAAGGCTATATGAGTTCATAATAGACACTAAGGGCAATGAGATGCACTAGCTCCACTGCCTAGAGAGTAAATCAAGGACGTGATGCAAAATTCAATTGCTTTTCTAGCTTCATCTTCTCTTCCATGAGCAGCTTTGGTAAAAAAGCACAACCCTCTTCCTTGGCAGCTTTGGCTTCCTATCCGTACATGAAAGCTTCTTTTTGCATACGTGTTTTTCATGATGTTTAGGCAAAAGTATTTACTTATCCTTTTCTATTAGCAACTCCCGCGTTGACATTGGAAGAGATAGAATCATGCTCATGCCCATGAATATGAGATGGAAATAGAAAAACATACTAGAAGCTATGATGCCCATACACGGATACTTATGGTGACATGAATACAGGGATCAAGAATACAACTCTATAGCTTTTGAAATGTAAGACACGGATATGGATATGGCTGTCCTATTTTTTTTTTTTTTCTTTAGAACATTTCTGAATTAGTAAAAATATCACAATTAACATTCCTGCCATTTTTAATGTTGAAAAGTCACAAAACTAAATGAATATGAGATGGATTTGGCAGGAGGCAAATGCTAAACTCATCTCCTAGAAGTATCGAGTACAGTGAGTGTTGTATTAATCCGACGTGGATATGCTAATGTAAAGTATCCGGATATGATAGATACAGGACTATCCAAAACCTTTGAATTATCTTAAATCAGCATATCTATAGCAACAAATAACCATATTTAAATCAAAGAAGTATTATAAGGTCATTGCTTTGGTGCAATGGTAAAAGTCTCTCAGGTTTGAGACCTGCAATCAACCACTTTGTGCAAAATTGCGAACGATTAGGACTGTCTCTCCAATCTTGACCCTCCCGGAATCCTGTTTCGGCGGGACCCACACTAGGTAATGACCTTTATTTAAATCAAAGAAGCATTCTGGTTGTGGAATGATGTTTCAACCAAAGATACTATATAATCATTAGGTAGACAATGCGTAACAGATCATTCAAGAATGATTACCTCTAAGCTGAGGGGGGCATGAGAGTCACATGAGAGCGAACACAAGCCTGAGAGTAGAGGCTCTTAAACATTGTAAAGCCCTTTTTTTTTTTACTGCTGATTAGGAGATTGGGTTTGGCTCGGGATGGATAGGAATCGAGAAACAAAATTCATATAGCTAACCCCAACATAGTTGGGACAAGGCTATGATGATGATTATTATTATTATTAGGAGATAAGTGAATGGCTAGCTTGGTTCAATTGATGGGCCCTTCAACTGATTGTAAAATTTCCCAATTCCTATTCTCCGCCACTCTTTCATTTCAAGATTATAAAAAGATCCACATCATGATACCGATGCAGATGCAATGTCATGCAAAATTTTTACAAAGTTGCATGATCTTGAACGGAAAAAAAGTTAAAAAATAATCAAAAAACAATGAAAGTGAGTGAAGAAAGGCAAAATGACTAAGAACAGATAAAAGGAAGGGATACATAAAGATGAGAAGTGCAAGTTCGACTCTAGTTAAAAGGAGGATAATAAAGATTCAAAAATAAAAAATAAAAAAATAAAGATCTATTCAGAGGAAATAAGAACAAAAATACCGTGATGGTTTGGAAGACATCACCTATCCCTACATTTTTTTTCATCAATGGAAGCAATATTATCATGCATACATTCCTTTGCATATGAGAAAGGAAACAGGTGAAAGAATGGAGTTACAGAGATGTGAAGAAAGAAGGGAAACTGTTTTGCATTCTTACTTGGCGTTAGAGAAAGGGATCCATTAACCATTTGCCTTTTACATTGAGGAAGAGGAAGAGTCAAATGAGAAGCATTTTGCTTTCCTGAATGATAATGAGAAGCATAATATTATGAGGGAGTGTTATCAACAGAAATAATCAAAACTTCAGAAAAAGAGGGACCTGTAGTGCTTGCAACAACCTTCCCTTATATGGATTGATGCTAAATAATAGGAAGCGGGAGATTGTGGGAAGGCACCACTCAACAGAGTGAGGTGGGGAAGGCACCACTCAACAGAGAGAGGTGTTATACCTCACAAAAGGTGAGAGAGGCCACATAACTAACAGGTTTAAATATGTCCCTAGCTGTTGCTCAGCTGGTTAGGGAAATGAGTGTGAGTAAGAGACCCCAATGTAGGGAAAGAAAAAAAAATTTAAAAAAAAAAAAAAAAAAAGATGCCCTAGATAGATTTGGCTGCCTCCAACCGTCCAACGATACCATCATTGCTGAAAAAACTCAGAATGTGGTGTTAGACATGTAATTCACTCAGTTACATCTTAGGCAGGAGCCGCAGGACAGCTACAGAAGGCCCCTATTTAGGAAAAAAGGGGGAAAAAGATGAGGAAGGTGCAGCTAGAAATTAGTCTCATCGCTGGTAGAAATTAGTTTTATCTTGTTCAGTAGAACAAACTTCATCTTTCTAATAATCATTTGTTATTTTAGTTTTTGAGGAGAAATTGGTTCGCTTGGAAACAATTTTCTAAAAAAAACATGGGCAAACAAAATGTCATAGCAAAAGGGAGAATTTCCCAGATTAAACTAGAATCAGTTCCATTCCAGTCATTCCATTTCATCAAACTAAGTTATTCCAATTCATTTCAACAGTGCATCCAAAGTCCAAACACACCTATGTCAACCAATACAAAGCACAAACTAAAACCAAATCTGTCAACTTCAATTAGATAAAAAGGATACCACATTACATGCTTCCAAATTAACAAAACCTCTAACAGATAGCATCAAGTACAGTTCAGTTCAAAATCAACCTCAAAACTAATTTAATTTAATTTAATTAGGGACCCGTAACTCTCCAATTCTCAGACTAAACTAGAATCAGTTCCAACCCAGAAATTAAATTAAGTTATTGCAATTCATTTTAACAGTGCATCCAAACACACCTCATATTAACAATAAAAGGATCTGCCTATATGTCAAAGAACTAGAACCAAATCCGTCAACTTCCATTAGATAAAAAAGTTATTAGATACTTCCAAAATCAGTAAAACCCTAACAGATAACAATCTCAGGTATACAATTCAGAATCAACACGACCGTCCCTAACCCAATCAGATCCTACACTCCCTTTGAAATCCAAATCTGGCAACACATCTTTCATCAAAGATTTCAACAAAGAAACAACAGAATTACCCGAATCCGGCCACGACACGCACAACGTCCCCTTGATCTTCTTCACCTGGCACCGCGCCAAGATCGCCGCGGCCAGGCCATCGATCACGCTTCCAGAAGGGAAGTAATCCACGCCCTTCAAAACCGAACCTTCCGATCTCTGCCTCGACGTCTCGAGCTTGAACGTGACGGCCTCGTCGGTGGAGAGCCGGCCGCGGAAGTTCAGACGCTGGACCGAGTCAAAGACGACGACCCTCTCGGGGCGGAGCTCGTCGAGAAGGGTTTTGGCGACGGCGTGGGATCGTTCGCCGGAGACGGGGTATTGGACGGCGGCGAGGAGAGTGGAGGGGGAGGCGGAGAGGGAGAAGAGGTTTAAGGAGCGGTGGCGGGGGGAGGGGAGGAGGGGATTGCCGGAGAGGGGGATTTCAGGGAGGATTAGGGTTCCGATTAGGGTTTTGGAGGAGATGTGGTGGAGGAGGGAGAAAGAAGGGGGAGAGATGGAGATGATGAGGAGATTAGGGTTAGGGTTAGGGTTGGAGAGGAGGAGGAAAGGAGAAGGGAGAGGAGGAGATGGAGGAGCGAAGTTGTTGAGGTCTTCAAGGAAGAATCTGGAAGGAGGAGGCTGCTCTGTTAGCACGTCTTCCATGTCTGAGTAGCTTGTTGCACTCTTCTCTCTTCTCTCTTCTCTCTTCTCTCTTCTCTGTTCTGCCTTGTGGAAAGGAGAAAGATGATTGTATGTAAGTACTTAATTCGCTATCCTCTATGGGAACTAATCACATTCGATTATACTTCACTGTAGCTCACCTCTCCAAGGAGAAATTTTTTTATTTTTTCATTTTCTATTTTTTAAGGTAAGCACTTACACACCAATACACACAAGTTCCTTCCCAAAATTTGGTCACAAAATAGGATTCATAATTTTTTTTTTTTTTTTACTTTACACCAATCATCTAAAGGCATAGAAAGTAACTCATATATTCATTTATTTTAGAGGATTTTACTAAAAAAATAACTTTAAGTGACCACTGCACCAAATAGGGAGCTTTAACCAGTACTACACCAAACAGGGAATCCGTACAGAAAAAGTAACTTTTTACCATTTTTTTTTATGGTCGCATTCGAACTTAATCTTCTGTGTTAAGGGTCGACTGCTACCCTGAGCAAGCATAACCTCTTCATATTCTTCTTTTTTCCTCGAGTGCTCGAGTTTTCGATTAAAGGAAGAGAAGACTGGAAGATCTAACCTAGTAAATTGCCAATCGACCCTAAAGATGTTGGTGGTGGGTCAGTCAATTTAACAAATGTTCGGTCCCTAATAAATCTTGTCAAATGGTTGTGCATCATGTGAACTGCTAGTGCCATGTTCTCTTCCTCATCTCTGGTTTTCTTGTTGGTAACATCTTTTATTTTAGGCCAATGGTATCTTCTTGCATGGTCATGATTTTTCTCGCCCAAAGCACAAAGTGTGAGGCCCCACTTTTGGTGGGCCCTCATCTTGAATTTGAATACTATTAATTATAATAATATAGCATAATTGTACTAATTAATAGGGGTTAATAAGGGTATATAGATATTTTCCTAAGTCTTAGTCTATTTTATAGGATTTAGGCCTATTGTGTATTTTATAGATTTATAGAGTGTCTTTTTATAATTTTTGTAGGGTTTTAGGTGTTGAGGCCCTTGCTAGTAAATAAGTTTTTATAAAGGGGGTTTTCCACACTTAAGAATATTCTAGAATTTCCACCAAATGACCTAAATGCCCATGTCCTTATCCACATCCTATGCAATCAAAAAGGCCCTTTGGGTAATTGTCTCAAAAACCCTAGACTATATAACCTAAACTATTGCATTGGGAAATGAACCCTAAATTCACTCTCATTTATCCCTAATTTATCTCTCATTTCACAAAACCCTAGCTAAAATCCCTAAGTCCAAAGCCTTAATTACAAGAAGGAGGAGTCATCTTCTACTTCTCTTATCAATCTCTTTCTCTTCTACCGATCAAGGTAAGGCTCATTCCTTAGCCAATTTCCATATGGTTTTCTAGGATTTTCTCTATCCCTAGATTTGTTTTCTAATTTTTGGTTCTCTTGTGGAATGGGTACTAGGCTTGGTAGATTGGATTAGTTTGAATAGCTTGGATTGGGTATTCTTATTATTTTCTCTTGCAAACCCGGATTTGTGGCAAGTGCAATATACTCACTTAGCATAGAATGCATGATTTCTATTATTGATTCTATATTTCCATTTCAATTATACTAGAAATGAGTAGATCTACCTTTGAGCTTATTTTTATGGTTTTTAGCCATTGATGGATGAGTTTATCTCATTTGGAAGATCAATAGTCCGGATGGATTGATGGATGGTTGGGCATTGAAGTGTCTTTATTATTTTATTTGTTTATTTGATGAATGGAGGCCAATAATAACCTAGTCTTTTTATCTAATTGTAGAGCTTAGGACCAGCCTAATGGGCTCCACAAAGACCAGCATGTACTTCTTTGAGAGTTTCTTCAGCCTCTTGTTGTGACAAGCAGCGTAGAAGTACTCCATTGAAGGATTTTCTGTAAAGTTCTTTTGAAGGTATATCCAATTGAAAGTTCGGGGCTCGTCTTTGGATACTTACCCGCTCTTTTGGATCTTCAGGTAAGACTTCGAACATGATGTAATCAATGAACGGATCTCTCCAGTCGCCGATCGGAGGTTTGAGGATGGAGATCTGACTTCCAACCACTTGGTGGCATTCAGCAACTGCTTGGTGTGTGTTAAGAGGAGGGAGAATCCTTCTTTGACACACTGTGACTTGCATGTTTTCCCCTTCTTGGATTGCCATGGATGATGCGAGTCCAACCAGGGCATCTGCACGGATGTTTCACCTCTGAGGATGTGGGTGATGTGACAAATGTTGAATTTTTGTCGAAGCGACTGTGCCTTGTTGTAGTAAGGTAGCAAATCAAGCTTCCTGACTTCATATTTCTGATTCATCTGGTTGACGATCAGTTGAGAGTCTCCAAAAGCTTCCAGCATGGTGATGTCGGATTCGAGGGCGAGTTCCAATCCTATAATCAGGGCTTAGTACTCAGCTGCATTGTTTAAACATGGTTCCAGTAGCGAGAAGGCGCGTGGAATTATGTATTTGTCGGGGCTGACAAAGAGGATGCCAATTCCCGATATTTGCTTTCCTTTTTCATTTGTCTTGGTTGCACCGTCAAAGTACATGTCCCAGGAAGCATTTGATAAGGAAGTTTCCACATTATAGACAAACTCGTCTGGGAAATCATCCCTGAGTGGAGAATCTTTAGGCAATGGATGCTCTGCGAGGAAGTCTGCTAGAGCTTGTCCTTTGATTGTTTTTTGTGGTACATACCTAATATCAAATTGTGATAGAAGGATGGACCATTTTGCCAGTCGGGCATTGAGAGAACCTACTTTTGTGACAAGGACCTTTAGGAGGTTAATCCTCGAAATCAGGTAGACTGTATTAGACAGCAGATAGTGACGCAGCTTTTGTACGACAAACATCACTGCAAGGCATTCTTTTTCGACTGGGGAGTAGCGATGCTCTGCACCTACCAACATGCGGCTAAGGTAATATAGAGCAGCTTCTTTTCCGTCGTCGTTTTCTTGTGCGAGCAAAGCACCCAAAGAGTGGTCGAGAGCTCTTATGTACAAGATAAATGGTTTTCCAGTTGTGGGGGCAGCCAGCACTGGAGGTTTAGTGAGGTATGCTTTGATGTCTTGAAATGCATTTTCACATTCAGTATCCCAGACAAAGTCTACGCCTTTCTTCATTAAGCGAGAAAATGGACGGCACTTCCCTGACAGATTGGAGATGATCCGTCGGATGTATGCTAACTTTCCTTGAAGCCCTTTTAATTCTCTTAGGGTTCTTGGAGATGGCATTTTCAGGATAGCCTTGACTTTAGTGGGGTCAAGTTTTATTCCAGCTTTCCGTGCCTACATTTTCATTATTGCTACCACTTGGGGCGTTTACAACTTGCTTTCCCGAAGGATTTACATAAGAAGAGAAGGTTGGTTGTAATTTTTATGATAATCCCGGCCAAAACGGGTACCTCTACCAACTTCAAGAGCTTCTAGAGACTGGTCTTTTTTTGGAAGATCACTCTCAGGATCAAGGGGTTGATCCCTGTCATTTGCTGAAGACGTCTTTGTAGCAGCATTGGCGTCTTCAGTGATTGTGTTGCACGGAGCAATTTCCGGGAACAAGTCCTAAACAGCATCCGACAACCTTTCTTTATTAGTCCAGACATCGTCTATGAGATCGTGTATCTGGGACCAATCGACTGGGTTTTCATTGAAAAAGATTTCATTGGCAGGAGTTTCTTCGGGATGATCAACCGGGAGAGGCTTGAGTTCCGATGTCACAGCTTCAGGAGACGAGGGCTAAGAGGATGATATCTCAGTGGAAGTCACCTGAGAAGATGTAGCTCCAGAAGATGCATTACCGGTTGGGGTGTACGTGTCTTCGGAAACTTCAGAGGCATTATCGTCCTAAGCTATCGCATTGCAGGTTATCCTGACAGGAGATGCCCCCAGTGTAGATTGTTAGGAATCGAACTCATCCTCGGATGTAAGAGGATCATCGATCCAACTGTTTTCTCCATTTTCAGGAGTTGATGGAGAAAGTTCCTGTTGATTTTCAGGGACTTCCGGTTCTGGATCATGACGAAGATTGTTGATGCGATCCTACTCCTACTCTATGGCAAGATGTTGCAAGATTCTTGCATATTCTTCAAGATTAGGCATAAGAGCCAAATCTTCTTCATCATCTGTTCCTTGTGGTTCACCAATGTTGGGTTACACTGGAGCATTGGCTGGTGCTGGGTCAATAGTATTTTCAGCCTCTTGGTCTTCTTCATCATCGAACCAGGATCCTTGTGGCTGCAATGGGTTATACCAGATTACTGGTATAAAATGAGACTCGAGAATCCATTCCTCGTTGGAGAGATATTCTCGTGTTTCAAGGGATTTTTCCTACTCATCGATATCACTGGCAGTATCACTGGACTCGTATCCATCCATGGAGAATCCAACTACCGAGTTGCAAGAGTATGATGCCCCCTGCACAGTTTCATTTTTGTATAGAGGTGGCATAAAATCATCAAGGGTGAATTTTCTTACCGCCTTTGAGGTTTTGGGAAGGGATTCTTCCGTCGCCCCTAGTGAAGCAGTGGAAGAGGTTTCTGCTTTTTCAAGGACTCCTTGTTTTGGTTGAGACTTTTGCTGCTGTTTGAGCTTGCAGAGTTGTCTCTTGGCCTGCCTTCGCTGCTGAGCGGTCGGCTTTGTTTTGACGATCTCCCAATTTTCATCATCTAGGAGATCAGGATGCACCCATATAGGTTGTTCATCTGGTGTTGGATAGGGAACCAACTCTTGGGATGCTTGAGCCATTTTTATCACCTTAAATGAAGTAGTGATCTTCTTCTTTGGTGACTTTGAAGTTTGCCCACATGACACCATGTTGACAGTGGCAGAGCCGTAGTTTTTGTCAAAGGTTATGACTCTGTTTTTCCACATCTCATTGATCTTCTCTCTCACAACGAAGCATTGATTGAGAGGATGTGAGATCATCTGGTGGTATGGACAGTATCGGGAATCATTGGTTTTGCCAACATCTCCCGGTCTTTTGGGCTCCGGCAAAGTGAGTTTGCCATTTGCTAGGAGAGCCTCAAAGATTTCTTCAACATCTTCATCGAACGGATATTTCTTTTCTACACGTTCTTTGAAGGCATCAGAGAGTTCAGGCCTTTTATCTGTAGCTTTGTTTTCAACTTTCTTTGGTTGTTGAGGGGCTGACTTAGTTTGCACATTGAGAACCTCCTTTTTCTTTGGTTTTGAGGTCGTAATGGCAATCGGCTCTTTCTTTGATGATTTCTGACTGTTGAGGTCTTTGATCACCATTTCAACTTCCATGGAAGCTTCGAGGAGTTCTCCCAGGTTCTTTGATTTGTTGCTGATGATCATGGAGCGAATCCTTGCTCTCATATTGTTACGGCAGATGTCGACTAGCGACGCTTATGGCAATACATTTGAGCAGTTGTACGTCATTACTTTCCACTTGTGAATGAAGTCGTATGTTGACTCATTCTCTCCTTGTTTTAGGCTGCAGAGCTGAGCCATAGTAATAGGATGGTCCTCACCTTGGAAGTGGGTTAGGAAGCATGTCTCCAGCATAGCCCAGTTCTGGATGGAGTTCTCCGGCAAAGTGGAGTACCAATCAAAGGCTGTACCTTTTAAGGTACTTGCGAAGAGGCGAATCTTGAGGGCATCTTGATCCGCGATAGCTCCTGTTAGGATCTTAAAATGGATGACATGCTGTCTGGCTGAACCTTTCCCCATATATTTGGAGAGTAGGTTGTTTGAATTTTACAGGGAACGGAACCGAGTCCATCCATAGAGGGTAGGGTGGCTTGATCGCATGTTCTTTCAATGTATCCTCTTCTTTTGCTTTTGCGAGGATATTGTCCACGTCCTTTTTGGTAAGGGCGCGTGACTCATTGTTTTTTGCATTGGCCTCATCATCTTCATGATTCAGAGGGCCTTCATTGTTAGGTGGTGGACGCTGTAGAGTGAGAAAGAGGTTTTCCATCAGAGCCTCAATTCTCTGTTGTCCTTGTTCCAACTGCTGGACGCGTGCGGTTACGTCATCATGCGGTTGAGGCTGCTCAGAACTTGTAGCCAAGATGTTCACCTCTCGAGATTCGAATGAAGAAATCGTCCTGGTGACTGAGCTGGAGCTCATTTTTCTGGTTGAAGAATCTGAAGAGCGGTTACTCCGGTATCCTTGGCTTGGAGGAGTGGAGGATTTTTCTATATGTGTTTGAGTCCGAGAGACGCTGCGAGTTACTGGACGTCTAACACTGATTTTGGTTGCTGACTTCTGGCGTTTTCTGGTTTTGCCAACCATATGGAGAGCAACGAATTGGTCGGGTCTTTCTTTTTCGACCCATTTGTTTGAGACATGGAGAGTAGAACGCTGGGTTCTTTGTTTCTCAAGTCTCTTTTGTCGATATGTCACACGGCGATGCATACGACGAGCAATTTGAGCTTTAGTCAGCTTTGGCTGGGCTCTGGCGATGAAGGATGTAGTCCCCCGTGCACAACAGCCGAGTTTATCTTCTTTGAAGCTGGGCAAGGACAGAATCTGGACACGGTCCTTTGCCTGTCGGAGTGAAGACTTGAATTTTGCGAGCTCGGCCCCTGTTGAGATGAAGGGTCGACTTGCAGGAGTGCATGCTTCAGCATGTTTTTGCGTAGGCCTAACGATGCAGGATTTAATTTTGGGCTTGTAGGAGTAAGCCGGCTCATGATGATTTTGTTTGTTCGTTGGGCGGAGGGTAGGTTTCTCCTCTTTCATGTAAAAGAGAGGGTAGAACCAATTCTCCTTGGGAGGGACCAGGTATGTTGGCTTTGCAGATGTTCGGGACCTTCGTTGCCTTGGTGAAGATCTCGGGGACCAGGTTTTGGGACAAACCTGGTTTCTTATGGGTTGAGGCTTCGTGGGAGCGCCACGGGTTTCAGGCTTCTTGGTGTTCGCCCTTGGTGCCATGTTAGTGACACGTTGTGGGGCGATTTTCTGCTTCTTGGCAGGTGCAGCTCCTTCTATGGGGAGTGGGAATGGTCCCAGCGACCCGAAGACGATGGTCTGCGGAGTTGAGGTTGAACCGGTGTTTTAAGAGTTGTAGAGGGAGATGACGCTTCGGCAACTGGCAGGGCGCTTATGCTTGTTTTGCTTGTCTTGAAGCATAAGCTGGTACTTGTTCTCAACGAAAGTGATGGTTAATGAAGCTGCCATTGTTAGTTTTGGAAAACTTCTAAAACAGGACCAAATCCATTAGTAATCACAAAAATATGGTGATCATAAATGGAGAACAACTATGGTTTTGTCTTTTCAAATCACTTGAGGGGACATGGCCCAGCCCAAGGAAGATGAAGAATGCAAAAAGTCATAAAGGATACAATTGTTCTAAAATGCAAGTATGGTAGGCTCAGGGTGAGCATACCAGTGACTGCTAGAAGCAATTGTTGACCTTAATTCAAATTACCGAGAAGCAAGGCTCACTCAAGGTAAAATGATATAAGGTTGGAGATACAAATGTGTCGGTCGAGAATACAGTAGATCCGAAAGGGCGTACTAGCACCGCTAGGCACAAATGTTGCAAATCGCATCCTTGGGAAGGACACGAGATGGGATTTTTTGAAAGGTCAAATTTGGGTTCATAAAGGAGAGCAAATGGTGTTCCAATCCGAACAAAGACTCAACATTTCTGCGAGCGCTAAATCCAGAAGGGAAGGAACCAGAATTTCTCGGATGTGAATCCAATAATGACGAAAGTTTTTTTTTTTCGAAGGGTCAAGATTGAATTCATCAAAGAGAGCAAATGGTGCTCCATTTCGAACAAGGCTCAACATTTCTGCGAATGCTGAATCCGAAAGGGAATGAACCAAGATTTCTCAACTCTGAATTCAAAAGTGACGCAGATTTTTTTTTTTGAAGGGTCAAGATTGAATTCATCGAAGAGAGCAAATAGTGTTCCATTCCGAACAAGGCTCAACATTTCTGCGAGTGCTAAATCCGAAAGGAAATGAACCAAGATTTCTCAACCCTGAATTCAAAAGTGACGGAGGTTTTTTTTTTTCTGAAGGGTCAAGATTGAATTCATCGAAGAGAGCAAATGGTGTTCCATTCCGAACAAGGCTCAACATTTCTGCGAGCGCTAAATCCAAAAGGGAAGGAACCAAGATTTCTCAACCCTGAATTCAAAAGTGACGGAGGTTTTTTTTTTTTTTTTTTTTTGCAGATTTTTTTTTGAAGATGCACATAGGTTTCCAAATCGATCTTATGAAACCTTAGTATATAGATCAGCCCCCAGGTAAGGGTAGGATTACTTAATGAATCCGTTTGAAGGACCCTTGTCTCGAACAGTCTAGCTGTCTCCACACTCTGGACAAGGCCTTTCTTAAACTCACTTTGGTCAAAGATCGTGTTGACACCAAAAAAGTCAATATGTCTCCTCAACATCGAGAAGCCTCCTGAAGCTGCATCCTGCTAAAAATAGGCAAGGCTACTTCAAGCATCAGATTTTGTCAGAATCAGACAGAAACTGAGAGGTTCTTCAAGGCACCAAAGGTTTCGGGTCATTCCGACATCGTTTGGCCCAACTTCACCGCTCCGACAGCTAAACAAGCGCTCCCGGCAACGACATCATCAAAGACACCAAAACTTTGATCAAAGCCTACGGATGACTCCAGAAGGTCTCCGAAGGGCTCCATGCCAAATTTCAAGTCAAACCGACAACGTTTGACCCTTCATCAATGCTCGAGCAGCAAAATCAAGCCTCCCGGCGGCAGAAACCACCGAAGCCATCACTCATCAAACAAAATACATGAGTGGCTTCAACATGCTTCCAAAAGGCTGCATGTCGAATTTCCGGTCATTCCGACAACGTTTGACCAGGTTTCGATGCTCCTAGAGAAAATCAAGCCTACCGGCGGCGGAGCAACCCGGGACCATGACATCCAAAACGGAGCCCATGGAACGTCTCAAAATGACTCCAATAGGCTCCCCGCCAAATTTCAGGTCAATCGGACATCGTTTGACCACATATCAAAGCTCGGCATTTTCCCCGCAGCAAAATCAAGTGAAGCATCGATGGGACCCCAAACGGCTTCAAAACTCAAATAAAAGCCCATGGTTGGTCCTATCCACTGCTCAAGAAGCTTCACCTCAATTTTCAGGTCATTCCGACATCGTTTGACCTAGTTTCGACGCTTGACGGAAAATCGCCTACAAAGTCTTCGGCTTTCCCGAAAAATAGGAAACTTTGTGCTCTGATTTCGCGAGGGTTCTCATCAAGATTTCTTCAAGAAAATCAAGTCGATAATTGAGGAAAAATGTCAAGAAAAATACAGAAGAAAAAAGGGAAGAAAAAGACGAAAAAACGGCCGAAACGACGCTCGGCGACCAAACGGGCCAAAGCCCCATGGTTGCCGGCGACCTTGGCCCAAGTTCGCCAGGCGACTCTAGGTGCATGGTCGCCCGGCGACCCTGGAAATCCGGGTCGCCGGATTTTGCGCCGAAGTGTCCGTTTTCGATGCTTTTCGCGTTTCGGGTGTTCTGGCCTCTGTGATTTTCTGAAAATCCAATGTTTGGTGCTTCAAAACCACTGATCTTCGTCGACATCTCGGATCCGCCGTCAAAAGCATGAAATCATCACCGATCGCCTCAAGATCGCCAACCGGCTGACCAAGAAAGTACACTTTCTGTCCGACCGATCGTGAAATCGACAAGACAGATGTCACCGGCCCGCCAACATCAATCAATGTCTGAAATTGCATCGCAATCCGACATCAAATGATGCGTGGATCCACCCGTGATGATTGCAAGAAGAATCTCAAAAGGCTCAGCGCGGCCCGCGACTCTTCACATGCCTTGGCAACCACTTAATGACGTTAATTGACCCATTAAAGCAGTCATTAACTCATTATTTTGGACGGCCCAATCGGAACCAAGCATTTGGGGGTTACAAATCCAAGAAATTATGGCATTAAACCCATGAAACTCCCATCATCATGAAGCATAAAGGTGATTGAATGCCCACTACCTTCATCGGCCAATCACAAGCCTTGAAAAAGGAGTTACAAAATCAACTTGTAACTCCTCATCAATTCCTTCATCATGGCCATCAATGCCAATAAACACCTCATGGCTACCAAAAGCCTATAAAAGGAGGTCCATTCCAAGAGGAAAGGAGGGAAAAAAAAAAGAGATCCCAAGTGCAAGCTCTGAAAATTCCGAAAATCCAAGAGAGAGACGAAGTCCTGCCACTTTGCTCCCAGAAGCACCACAAGGTGATCAACGTCCCTTGGGGGGCCACCCCCCCCCCCCCCCCCCCCCCCCAAGGTCACCTCCTTCTCCAACATGGCCTAAAACGCGGCTTTTCAGCCCGTTTACTTGGTTTTTCATTGGATATAGGACCTTCTCTTGGTCCTTGTCCTTTAAAAAACCGAGGTTAGGAGCCAAGCCAAAGAATCAAAGCATCACATGTTCTCACTTGAAGGACGACGGCGAAGCCCATACATGACTTGCGACCGTCGATCTTAACGTGTCCCCACAATCTCCTGAGAAGTTAGATCCCTTTTCTTCCTTTTCTATTGTAGTTTGTATTTCTTAAAGAGACAAAAAGAAATCACAATTCTTGTCTTTCATATTTGATGAGTTTTGTAAAAACGCCTTTCACGGCAAAATCGCCTTTCACGGCAAACAAACAAAAACGCCTCTTACGGCATTCTAAAAACTTATCTCTTTTCTTAATATTTATGCAATTTGAAAAGTTAGAAAAAAGGATTGATTTCCTTTCCACTTGTGAAGGTGAATCTCCGGATTATCACTATTCCAAATTCCAAGTAGAAAGTAAATCTGGCATACCGGTACAAAAATGTTGATACCCGAGATCTTCCCTCCTCCGCCGAGACCCAGGACAGCCCCCGGGGTGCGGAGGGAGAGGACGGAAGATTCCCCCTTTCTTTTTTTTTGGGTCCATCAAGCTGGCATACCCGGTGGGACACGTTGACTTGAGAACGTGATGCTATGATCACTTGGCTCCTTTCTAGTTGGTGGCCTATGTTGCATTTTGCATCTAAAAGAATACGAGATGGGATTTCAATTGTTCTTTCTCACTTCAAAAAAAAACAAATCTGATCTCTTTTCTTAGATTCAACTTTGAGAAATTTTGATCCTTCCCTCTTCGAACTTGATAGCTCACAGAAATGTTCGCAGCTATCGTTCATATCGAGGGTTGGGCCATCTTTTCTCTTTGATGAGTCCAATTGAGATTTCAAACAATTTTATTCTTTCAAAAAAAAATGATCTCTTTTTCTTAAAAACTCAACTTTGAGAAACTTTGATCATTACCTCTTCGAACTTGAAAGCTCACAGAAATGTTTGCAGCTATCGTTCGTATCAGGGATTGGGCCATCTTTTCTCTTCGATGAGTCCAATTGAGATTAAAAAAAAAATAATTTCAAAAAAAAAAATCTTCTTTTGAATTCAAATTCACAAAGAAACTTTGGTTCTTTCCTTTTCGGATTTAACGCTCGCAGAAATGTTGAGTTGTGGTTCGGATTGGAACACCACTTGTTCTCTTTGACGAGTTCATTAGAAACCTTAAAAAAAAAAAACACTAAGATTCCACCAGTTGCGTTCTTTGACCAAAGTGGATTTAAGAAAAGCCTTGTCCAGAGTGTGGAGACAGCTAGACTGTTCGAGGCAAGGGTCCTCCAAACGGGTTCATTAAGTAATCCTACCCTTACCTGGGGGCTGATCTATCTACTAAGGTTTCATAAGATCGAATTGGAAATCTATGTGCACCTTTCAAAAAAAAATTTTCTAAAAAAAAAAAAAACTTCTGTCACTTTGAATTCAGAATCGAGAAATTTTGGTTATTTCCCTTTCGGATCTAACGCTCGCAGAAATGTTGAGTTGTGGTTCGGATTGGAATACCATTTGCTCTCTTTGATGAATTCAATCTTGACCTTTAAAAAAAAAACACTTCCGTCACTTTTGGATTTAGAGTCGAGAAATTTTGGTTCTTTCCCTTTCGGATTTAACGCTCGCAGAAATGTTGAGTTGTGGTTCGGATTGGAATACCATTTGCTCTCTTTGATAAATTCAATCTTGACCTTTCAAAAAAAAAACTTCCGTCACGTCTGGATTTACATCCGAGAAATTATGGTTCCTTCCCTTCTGAATTTAGCGCTCGCAGAAATGTTGAGCCCTTGTTCGGATTGGAATACTATTTGCTCTCCTTTATGAATCCAAATTTGACCTTTCAAGAAATCCCATCTCGTGTCCTTCCCAAGGATGCGATTTGCAACATTTGTGCCTAGCGGTGCCAGTATTCCCTTTCGGGTCTACTGTATTCGCGATCGACACATTTGTATCTCCAACCTTATATCATTTTACCTCGAGTGAGCCTTGCTTCTCGGTAATTTGAATTAAGGTCTACAATTGCTTCTAGCAGTCACTAGAACGCTCACTCTGAGCCCACCATACTTGCATTTTAGAACAATTGTATCCTCTATGGCTTTTTACCTTCTTCATCGTCATTGGGTTGGGCCATGTCCCCTCAAGTGATTTGAAAAGACAAAACTATAGTTGTTCTCCATTTACGATCACCATATTCTTGTGATTACTAATAGATTTGGTCTTGTTTCAGAAGTTTTCCAAAAACTAACAACGGCAGCTTCATTGACCATCACTTTCGATGAGAACAAGTATCAGCTTATGCTTCAAGATAAGCAAAACAAGCATAAGCGCCCTGCTAGTTGCCGAAGCGTCATCTCTCTCGACAACTCCCCAAACACCGGGTCAACTTCAACTCCCCGGACCATCGTCTTCGGATCGCTGGGACCATTCCCACTTCCCGCAGAAGACACTGTACCTGCCAAGAAGCAGAAAACCGCCCCGCAACGTGTCACTAAAATGGCACCAAGGGCGAACACCAAGAAGCCTGAAGCCCGTGGCGTTCCCACAAAGCCTCAACCCACAAGAAACCAGGTTTACACCAAAACTTGGTCCCCGAGATCTTCGCCAAAGCAACGGAGGTCACAAACATCTGCAAAGCCAGCATACCTGGCCCCTCTCAAGGAGAATCAGTTCTACCCTCTCTCTTACATAAAAGAGGAGAAACCTACCCTCCACTCAAAAAACAAACAAAACCATCATGAGCAGGCTTGCTCCTACAAGCCCAAAATCAAATCCTGCATTGTTAGGCCCACGCAAAAACATGCTGAAGCCTGCACTCCTGCGAGTCGACCCTTCATCTCAACAGGGGCCGAGCTGGCAAAATTCAAGTCTTCATTGCGACAGACAAAGGACCGCATCCAGATTCTGTCCTTGCCAAGCTTCAAAGAAGACAAACTTGGCTGCTGTGCACGAGGGACTACATCCTTCATCGCCAGAGCCCAGCCAGAGTTGACTGAAGCTCAAATTGCTCGTCGTATGCGTCGCCGCACTGCATATCGACAAAAGAGACTCGAGAAACAAAGAACCCAGCGTTCTACTCTCCGCGTCTCAAACAAATGGGTCGAAAAAGAAAGACCCGACCAAATCGTTGCTGTTCATATGGTTGGTAAAACCAGAAAATGCCGGAAGTCAGCAACCAAGATCAGTGTTAGACGTCCAGTGACTCGCAGCGTCTCTCGGACACGAACACATCTGGAGGAATCTTCCACTCCTCCAAGCCAAGAATGTCGGAGTAACCACTCCTCAGATTCTTCATCCAGAAGAATGAGCCCCAGCTCAGTCGCCAGGATGATTTCTTCGTTCGAATCCCGAGGGATGAACGTCTTGGCTACAAGTTCTAAGCAGCCTCCACCGCATGATGACGTAACTGCACGCATCCAGCAGTTAGAGCAAGGACAACAGAGAATTGAGACTCTGATGGAAAATTTGATTCTCACTCTACAGCGTCCACCACCTAACAATGAAACCCCACCGAATCATGAAGATGACGAGGGCAATGCAGAAAACAATGAGTCTGCGCCCTTACCAGAAAGGACGTGGACGATATCCTCGCAAAAGCAAAAGAAGAGGATACATTGAAGGAACATGAGATCAAGCCACCCTACCCTCTATGGATGGACTCGGTTCCGTTTCCTGCAAAATTCAAACAACCTACTCTCCAGACATATACTGGGAAAGGTTCAGCCAGACAGCATGTCATCCATTTCAAGATCCTGACGGGAGCTATTACGGATCAAGATGCCCTCAAGATTCGCCTCTTCTCAAGTACCCTAAAAGGTACAGCCTTTGATTGGTACTCCACTCTGCCGAAGAACTCCATTCAGAACTGGGCTATGCTCGAGACACGCTTCCTGACCCACTTCCAAGGTGAGGATCATCCTGTTACTATGGCTCAACTCTGAAGCCTAAAACAGGGAGAGAATGAGTCAACATACGACTTCATTCACAAATGGAAGGCAATGGCGTACAAATGCTCAGATGTGCTGCCACAAGCGTCGCTGGTCGACATCTGCCGTAACAATATGAGAGCAAAAATCCGTTCCATGATCATCGGCAACAAATCAAAAAACCTGGGGGAACTCCTCGAAGCTTCCATGGAAGCTGAAATGGTGATCAAAGACCTCAACAGTCAGAAATCATCAAAGAAAGAGCCGACTGCTGTTACAACCTCAAAACCAAAGAAAAAGGAGGTTCTCAATGTGCAGACTAAGTCAGCTCCTCAGCAGCCAAAGAAACCTGAAAACAAAACTGCAGGTAAAAGGACTGAACTCTCTGATGCCTTCAAAGAACGCGTAGAAAAGAAATATCCGTTCGATGAAGACGTTGAAGAAATCTTTGAGGCTCTCCTAGCAAATGGCAAACTCATTTTGCCAGAGCCCAAAAGACCGGGAGATGTTGGCAAAACCAATGATCCCCGATACTGTCCATACCAT
This sequence comes from Umbellularia californica, assembly GCA_028538565.1. Lineage (NCBI taxonomy): Eukaryota > Viridiplantae > Streptophyta > Magnoliopsida > Laurales > Lauraceae > Umbellularia > Umbellularia californica. The sequence goes on along the minus strand of JAPQWN010000006.1, from coordinate 52,107,384 downwards.
CAGATGATCTCACATCTTCTCAATCAATGTTTCGTTGTGAGAGAGAAGATCAATGAGATGTGGAAAAACGGAGTCATAACCTTTGATAAAAACTATGGCCCCGCCTCTGTCAACATGGTGTCATGTCGGCAAACTTCAAAGTCACCGAAGGAGAAGATCACTACTTCATTCAAGGTGATAAAAATGGCTCAAGCGTCCCAAGAATTGGTTTCCTATCCAACACCAGATGGACAACCTATATGGGTGTATCCCGTTCTCCTAGATGATGAAAATTGGGAGATCGTCAAAACAAAGCCGACCGCTCAGCAGCGAAGGCAAGCCAAGAGACAGCTCCGCAAGCTCAAACAGCAGCAAAAGTCTCAACCAAAACAAGAAGTCGTTGAAAAAGCAGAAACCTCTTCCACTGCTTCACTAAGGACGACGGAAGAATCTCTTCCCAAAACCTCCAAGGCGGTAAGAAAATTCACTCTTGATGATTTCATGCCACCTCTATACAAAATTGAAAATGTGCAGGGGGCATCATACTCTTGCAACTCGGTAGTTGGATTCTCCATGAATGGATACGAGTCCAGTGACACTGCCAGTGATATCGATGAGTGGGAAGAATCCCTTGAAACAGGAGAATACCTCTCTGACGAGGAACGGATTCCCGAGTCTCATCTTATGCCAGTAATCTGGTATAACCCATTACAGCCACAAGGATCTTGGTCTGATGATGAAGAAGACCAGGACCCTGTTCAAGAAAACGCTGTGGATCCAGCACCAGTAAATGCTTTAGTGGAACCCAACATGGGCGAACCACAAGGAGCAAATGACGAAGAAAATTTGGCTCCCATGCCTGATCTTGAAGAATATGCAAGAATCTTGCAACATCTTGCCATAGAGCAGGAGCAGGATCGCATCAATCTTCGTCATGATCCAGAACTGGAAGTCCCTAAAAATCAACGGGAACTCCCTCCCTCAACTCCTGAAGATGGAGAAAACAGTTGGATCGATGATCCTCTCACATCTGAGGATGAGTCTGATTCCCAACAGTCTACACTGGGGGCATCTCCTATCAGGATAACCTGCAATGCAATAGCTCAGGACGACAGTGCCTCTGAAGCTTCCGAAGACACGTACTCCCCAACCGATAGCGTATCTTCCGGAGCTACATCCTCTCAGGTGACTTCCACTGAGATAACATCCTCTCAACCTTCGTCTCTTGAAGCTGTGACATCGAAGTTCAAGCCACTCCCGATTGATCATCTTGAAGAAACTTCTGCCAATGAAATCTTCTTCAATGAAAACTCAGTCAATTGGTCCCAGATACCCGATCTCACGGGCATTGTCTGGGCTAATAAAGAAAAGTTGCCGGCTGCTGTTCAGGACTTGTTCCCGGAAATTGCTCCGTGCAACACAATCGCTGAAGACGCCAATGCTGTTATAGAGACGTCCTCAGCAAAGGATCAACCCCTTGATCCTGAGAACGATCTTCCAAAAGAAGACCCTTCTCTAGAGGCTCTTGAAGTTGGTAGAGGTACCCGTTCTGGCCGGGATTACCACAAAAATTACAATCAACCCTCTTCTTCTTATGTAAATCCTTCAGGAAAGCAAGCTGTAAATGCCCCAAGTGGCAATAATAATGAAAATGCAGGCCCGAAGGAGGCTTTCAAGTACGACTTGATTGAGCACTTCAAACACATACCTGCACGTCTGCACATCCTTGACTTATTGCGAATGTCTCCACAGACTCGTGATAGTCTCATTTCAGAATTACAAAGGCTGAATACGGATGTCGACAAACATGCCCCACAAGTCCTACAAATTGAAATGGACTATAGGGTCAAAAAATCAAAGACTCCCTCAAAGGGAGAAAAGAAGAAAACTGAGGGATCAAGCAATGAATGCCTCTCGGTACAAAAAGCAGCAAGTGCAACAATTGCCTTCGATAAGGGTGACCTCCTCCTAGGCGAAGCAAAGCACAACCGTCCCTTGTACTTTACGGGGTACGTCAAAGAAATGCCAGTACAAAGGGTTCAGATCGATCCAGGTTCTGCACTCAACCTCATCTCTACTTCGGGACTCGAAGAGCTGGGCATCCCACCTAGCAAGCTGAGTCACACGTCCGTATCCATCTTCGGATATCACGGTAGCGCTCAAAGGCCTATCGGCAAAATCAGGTTCAAATTGCAAATCGGTGATCTTATTTCTAAAGTCACTGTGTATGCAATAAGGACCCCTTCATGCTACAATATACTCCTTGGACGCCCCTGGATACATGAGAATGGTGTCGTCCCTTCAACTCTACATCAGTGCATCAAGTTCATTGGCGACGATGGCCTGATACATCGAGTATTTGCAGACAAAAAGCCCTTCAAAGGCAGAGATGTCCATTTTGCAGATGCTCAAATGTATAAAGATGGAAAAGAAGAACAGGAGGAAAAAACATTTCGCTTTGTCGACAGTCTCCAGAAAGATAAAAGCAAGGCTCCTCAGCAATCATCGGAGGAAAACAAACCCTCCACCAAACTCGAAGTAAGCGGCCAAGCTCCCTTCGTCGTCTCCTTCAAATCTCCAAAGCCTTTGGTAATCACTACTAAAGCAAAGAAGACAAAACAAAAGACTGGGGGCAAGTTCACTGTCTCCTTTGTGTCTATTATGCATGACACAGACTCAGAGTCAGAGCCAGAAGATGACACAGCATCGAGCCGAGCTGATACTCAGCAAAATCAGCTCACTCTCACTCCATTGGAGACACCAGCAGACATAGAAGATCCTACGTCTGCTTCCTTTGTTATCCCGGCAACTTCGCCAGAAGAAAAAACAATCTTCTTCCATAGATCGGGAGCATCTCCACTGGACTCTCTGCTTGAACCTTTCCAAAACGAAGGTATGCCTCAGCTATCCCTGTATAGTTCAATGGCACAAGCTATCATGAAGAAAATGGGCTACGACGCTCAAAATCCGACTGGCTTGGGAGGTGGCCGTGGTATTCTTACACCATTGGAACCCACCCTGACCAAAAGTCAACCAGAAGATTGGAAAATCCACCTTCACAAAGGCAAGTCTTTATATGGGTTGGGGTATGATCCTACCGCTCCTATGAGACCGTTGACACCATGGCTGCAAAGTCGCTTTACCGACCAAGCCTCAACATCTCATGAAGACATCGATATCCCTGGATATCTCTTTGAGGAGTTACTCGTCAAAAATCCTGAAATCTCCTCCAATTGGTATAATTTCTCTGATAATAAAGAGGAATTGTCCGATGACGTAGACGAGCGGTTCTCTGTCCCAGAAGAATCATCGTCTCCAAAAGAAGTACCTTACTTCAACCCAATTCCAGCAAATGATTGGGACCATCTCATTGCAAGCTTTGAGACGGATACTGATCAAGAAGATTCATGGACAGAAACAGAGCCTCAGTCTGAAAATGCCTCTGGCACTCCAGAAGGTCTTGTTGAGTTGGAAGCCTCCGAAAATATTGTGGAGGAACCAACTTCAAACCTTCCAACAGAAGATCATGTTCAAAAGATAGACTTGGGAACACCTGATAACCCACGTCCTGTATTCATAAGCAAGAATATAAAGGATGATGAGTTAACCGAGTATATCTCTTTTCTTCGTGAGTTCGTTGATTGCTTTGCATGGTCTTATGCCGAAATGCCTGGCTTGGATCCCAAAGTAGCAGTTCATAAGCTCAACTTGCAAAAAGAAATCAAGCCTATCAAACAAGGCCAAAGAAGATTCCGTCCCGATGTGATGGACAAAATCGAACAAGAAGTTCAGAAACTCAAAAACGTTGGCTTCATCCGCGAGGAACAGCATCCTGAATGGTTGGCCAATATTGTCCCCGTGACAAAGAAAAATGGGCAGATAAGGGTCTGTATCAACTACAGAGACCTGAATAGTGCATGTCCTAAAGATGAATTCCCGCTCCCCATACCAGAGGTGATGATTGACAACACCTACGGGTTCGAGCGAATGACGTTCATGGATGGATTCTCTGGATACAACCAGATAAAGATGCGTCCTGAAGATGAAAGGCATACATCATTTCGGACACCATTCGGCGTGTATTGCTACACTGTTATGCCGTTTGGCCTGAAAAATGCAGGTGCGACATATCAGAGGGCTATGATGAAAATATTCCAAGATATGCAGCACAAGACGGTCGAATGCTATGTTGACGACCTCGCCATAAAAAGCAGAAGAAAAGAAGACCATCTCGATGATCTCCGAGAAGTCTTCCTCCGACTCCGCAAACATAAATTGCGGATGAATCCACTAAAGTGCTTCTTCGGTGTCTCATCGGGTAAATTTCTCGGATTCATAGTACGGAAAGCTGGAATAGAACTTGACCCCACCAAAGTCAAGGCTATCCTGGAAATGCCATCTCCCAGAACCCTAAGAGAATTAAAAGGGCTTCAAGGAAGGCTGGCCTACATTCGACGGTTCATCTCCAATCTATCAGGGAAATGCCGTCCATTCTCTCGCTTAATGAAGAAAGGCGTGGACTTTGTCTGGGATGCTGAATGTGAAAATGCATTTCAAGACATCAAAGCATACCTCATCAAACCTCCAGTGCTGGCTGCCCCCACAACTGGAAAACCATTTATCTTGTACACAAGAGCTCTCGACCACTCTTTGGGTGCTCTGCTCGCACAAGAAAACGACGACGGAAAAGAAGCTGCTCTATATTACCTTAGCCGCATGATGGTAGGTGCAGAGCATCGCTACTCCCCAGTCGAAAAAGAATGCCTTACAGTAATGTTCGCTGTACAAAAGCTGCGTCACTATCTGCTGTCAAATACAGTCTACCTGGTTTCGAGGATCAACCTCCTAAAGGTCCTTGTCACAAAAGCAGGTTCTCTCAATGCCCGACTGGCAAAATGGTCCATTCTCCTATCACAATTTGATATTAGGTATGTACCACAAAAAGCAATCAAATGCCAAGCTCTAGCAGACTTCCTCGCAGAGCATCCATTGCCTAAAGATTCTCCACTCAAGGATGATCTCCCAGACGAATTTGTTTACAATGTGGAAACTTCCTTGTCAAATGCTTCCTGGGACATGTACTTTGACGGTGCAACCAGGACAAATGAAAAAGGAAAGCAAATATCGGGAATCGGCATCCTCTTCGTCAGCCCCGACAAATACATGATTCCACACGCCTTCTCGCTACTGGAACCATGTTCAAACAATGCAGCTGAGTACCAAGCCCTGATTGTTGGATTGGAACTCGCCCTCGAATCCGGCATGACCATGTTGGAAGCTTTTGGAGACTCTCAACTGGTCGTCAACCAGATGAATCGGAAATATGAAGTCAGGAAGCCTGATTTGCTACCTTACTACAATAAGGCGCAATCGCTTCGACAAAAATTCAATATCTGCCATATCACCCATATCCTCAGAGGTGAAAACATCCGTGCAGATGCCCTGGCTGGACTTGCCGCATGCATGGCAATCCAAGAAGGGGAAAACATGCAAGTCACAGTGTGTCAAAGAAGGATTTTCCCTCCTCTCAACACACACCAAGCAGTTGCTGAATGCCACCAAGTGGTTGGAAGTCGGATGTCCATCCTCAAACCTCCGATTGGCGACTGGAGAGATCCGTTCATTGATTATATCATGTTCGGAATACTACCTGAAGATCCAAAAGAGCGGGTAAGCATCCAAAGACGAGCCCCAAACTTTCATTTGGATATACCTTCAAAAGAACTTTATAGAAAATCCTTCAACGGAGTACTCCTACGCTGCTTATCACAACAAGAGGCTGAGGAAACTCTCAAAGAAGTACATGCTGGTCTTTGTGGAGCCCATCAGGCTGGCCCTAAGCTCTACAACCAGATAAAAAGGCTAGGTTACTATTGGCCTACCATGGTAACTGATGCAATACAATTTGCCAAGCGCTGCCAAAAATGCCAGATTCACGAAGATTATGTCCACATGCCTCCAAAATGGCTACATCCAACAGCAATCTCATGGCCTTTCGAAGCCTGGGGTATAGACATCATAGGTCCTATTTCTCCCCCATCAAGCAAAGGTCATTGCTTCATCTTCTCCGCTACGGATTATTTCTCCAAGTGGTCGGAAGCATTTGCGCTCAGCGAAATGAAGACTTCATCAGTCCTTCAGTTCTTGCGCACTAACATTATTTGTCGCTTCGGCATACCTAAAAGATTCGTCCATGATAACGGACCACAATTCCGGGATCACAGATTCTATAGGTTCTGCGACAAGTACAAAATCCAAAGTTGTCCTTCGACTCCATATAATCCAGCAGCGAACGGACTAGCAGAAGCCTTCAACAAGACACTCTGCAAAATTCTCAAGAAAATGGTCGCTAGTCACAAAAGAGACTGGGGCGACAAACTACTAGAAGCTTTGTGGGCCTATCGAACCACCGTTCGAGGACCAACCCATAGCACACCATTCTCTTTGGTCTATGGATGCGAAGCTGTTGTCCCTTTGGAAGTACAAATTCCTTCCTTAAGGGTATCTTTGCAAAATGACATGACGCAAGAAAGCAATGTCAAACTGAGACTCCAAGAGCTGGATAATCTCGATGAAAGACGACTCGAAGTCTACAAAGCATTGAGTTGTACCAAGCACGCATGGCAGGATCTTTCGACAAAAAGGTCAGGCAACGCGCCTACAAAAAGGGTGACTTGGTTCTTGCAGTAAAAAGACCCATAGTCTTTGCCCACAAATCCAAAGGCAAATTCAAACCAAAATGGGAGGGACCCTTCGTCATCGACAAAGTCTTCTCCAACGGTGCATACGCTCTTCTAAACATGGAAGGAGACAGATGTATGCTACCCATCAACGGCAAGTTCTTGAAGCGGTACTACCCTTGAAGACTTCCTCAAAACGGGTCAGAGCAATATCTACACGGCTAAAGCCTATTTCCAAGGTACTTGCTCGTCAAACCCACCTCTTTTGAAATTTTCATCTTTATGTTGAAGTTTCAAAAAAAAAAACAATCTCTCAAAACAATGCTTACTTTCATCGTTTCATTGTTCAAAAAGAAAAAAAATCAAAATCCAAAAATCCAAGTTTAGGAGCCTCTTCCCAGACTTGACCAAAATTTTCGATCCTTGAACCCAAAATTCATGGTTTGAAACAAAAATCGGGACTTAGGAATTTCACCCTAAACCGCCTCGGCTTTTACAACCAAAATGGTTTTAAGTCGAAATTTATGACCTCCGTGTCTTTAAACAAAAATTTTGGTTTTTAGAAACCGCGGGGAAGCGACATTCAGTCGATACTCGCAAAACCCAAAAAACCGGAAGAATGCGAACCCCATTCGATACTTCCAAAACCCAAAAATCGCAAGGAAGCGAACCCCATTCGATACTTGCAAATTTCAAAAATCTTGGAGAAGCAACAAACCAGTTGATATCCACAACCCAAATTTCAAAAATCTTGGAGATGCAACATACCAGTTGCTATCCACAATCCAAATTTCAAATGGTTCGAGAAAACCTCAAAAATCGCGGAGAAACGACATCAAGTCAGTACCCGCAAAACCAAAAGTTTTTGGAAACGCAGGGAAGCGATGCTTAGTCGATATTTGCACCCCAATCCGCGAGGAAGCGACATTCCATCGATACTCGCAAAACCTAACCCGCGAGGAAGTGACATTCCATTAATACTCGCAAAACCGAATGAGCAAGGAAGCGACATTCCATCGATACTTGCAAGACCATTCAGCGGGGAGGCGACATTTAGTCGATACCTGCATTTTGAAAACCAAAACTCGGCTATAAACGCCAAAATCCTGGTAGAAATGCCAAAGTCCGGCTATAAATGCCAAAACAAAAAATTTTCGGCTATAAACGCCAAAATCAGCTTTCATGCCAACAAAACAAAACTTGGTTTTCAAAAAACTCGGCTATAAATGCCAAAATCTGGCTATAAACGCCAAAACTCGGCTATAAACGCCAAAATAGGCTTTCATGCCATCTCAAAATCGGCTCTCATGCCACAAACAAAATTTTTGGCTCTCATGCCATCTCAAAATTCGGCTATAAACTCCAAAATTCGGCTATAAATGCCAAAACAAAAAAAAAATCGGCTATAAACGCCAAAATCTGGCTATAAATGCCAAAATTCGGCTATAAACGCCAAGACAAACAAAACAAAATTCGGCTTCTATGCCATTCTAAAATTCGGCTTTCACGCCATCCAAAAATTTTGGCTCCCACGCCGCAAAACAAATTTTGGCTCTTACGCCACAAAATTAGGCTTTCATGCCATCCAAAATTTCGGTTTTCAAAACATCAAAAAATCAGGCTTTTCGCCACAAAATTGGCTTTCATGCCCAAAACAACCCTTTGACAAAAGATTTTCACAAAATGACAACCTTTTGATCAAATCCTTAAGCAAACATTCCCATCAAACTTTTGCTCAAAATTGTTTTCGTCAAAAATGATTTAAGTGAAAGGAAGGGGATACAAAATATAGTACCAAAATTGTTTATACATGGAGGTACCAAAAAAAAAGAAAAAGGAAAAAGAGTTTGTTACAACTCAGGAGCTCAATCCTACATGGTCTTCAACCAAAGGTTCAACTCCTCAAGCAGACTCTTGGCCTTGACCTCCAAAGTCTTTAGGCCACGCTCCTTCAAAATGTCCCCAGAAAACGCGGCCGAATGCCGTGACCCATCTGCAGCACGAGGAAGCTCTTCCCAGAGGACCTGCCGCTGGTCATGCTCTTGAGTCTTCCTCCGGACATTACCTTCGGCTTCCTCAACCTGGCGAATGAGAGTCCCCTCCTTGTCACGAGCCTCCACAATGGCGGTCCATTTGGCAGCAGCCTCTTCCTCTAAAAGATCAAGACGTTGCCTAGCTTCAACGACCTCCTTATCAAGACGGTCTAAGTCTTGCTTCAGCCCCATGATGGATAACTCGGTAACGTTCTTCTCCCAAACGATCTGCCTCCGAGTCTTCGTGACCTCAGTCAGCTCAGCTTTGACTTTGCTGGAAGGTTTTATGAACATCTCATCAAAGAAGTCACCATCTGGGAAACTCTTGGTCTCAGTCCATTTGTTCCCTAAGGTGATGATCTCCTCAACAAAATCATCGGCACTTGCGACGTCTAGACCGACTTCTTTGCTATCAGCGAGGATGTCCTGCACATGCTTGATCATGCCAAAACCAGCTTCCAAATGACCTGAAGAAAGAGTCTCAACCCATGAGCTCAAGACAGTCTTCAACACCTTCCTAGCATACTGAAGGTGCGGTGCAGATGAGGATTCGCCATGTTCTGGTGCCCGACTGCCCACGTCATGCTCCATTGGAAGAGTAATCAATAAACTCTTTCCAACGGAAGAAGCTGACTCATTGAAAGAAGGAGAAGCCCCTACTTCTGGATCAGCAGCAGGTATCCCCTGTTCTGGCTCTGAGGAAGACGGAGGAATCTCTCCTGCTGCTTCACAATCTGTCAAAGAAAAAAAGAAAGGTATGAATATAATCTTGTCAAAAATATATCAAGATTATTATTGCAAGTATACCTGCTTCGACGACCGGCGGAGTACTCTCTGTCTTTTTGAGCTCATCCGAAGCATCGTCAAAAGTTGCGTCCATGGATGGCTCGAAATCGTCGGAATCCTCTGGCAAGTCAGCTACATGTTAGCAAATGACAGCAAAAGAAGACAAAAAAGCAAAAGCCAAAGCAAATCATACCAGGTGAAGGTTCTGGAACCACTCCAGAGTCCCTGGGCTCTTCCTCAGATGCCACGATTGGATCCGTCATCGCCTCATCGGCAGGAACCTCAGGCGTCACTAGGACATCGTCTTCTGCTAAAAAAAAAGAAGCAGCGGATCAAAACAAAACCTTTCACAAAAAAAAGAAAAGAGGAAGAAACAAAAGGAAAGAAAGGGGATCATACCAGCTATCTCCTCTTCCCTGCTTCTCTTCTCCGGAGGCTCGTCAACATCCTCAGACACCTCCTCAGCAATGGTGAGAGGAACTTCAAGATCAGAAGGACTATCGTGCCGTCTCATATTACGGCGCTGTCCTCTCTTCCTCTTGCTACGGCGGGTCAATCTGCTCGACGATCCTGCCACACTATCGACATCAGGCCTCTCACAAGAGTCCTCACTGGATGGTCTACTTTTCTCAGTAGACTCCATGGAAGCCTTCGTATGCTCTGCCTGTATCATAGCATCGATCTCGGCCTCCTCCTCTTCCAGCTGTCTCAATACCTCACCAGGAATCCCCTGTTCAGCTCCTGATCTGATGATGTCCTGCCCGGAAAGGAAGGCCAAAACTTCCTCCCGACGGACACCATCCGATTTGCCAAGACTCTTCCCAGGAGATTGCTTAATATCAAGCTCTTTCTTGGAAAGCTCTCCACGAACCACTTCGTGAAGCCAGCAGTCCGGAAGGTGGGCAGCTCAGGATAGGAAATCATGGCGGTAGTGTCCTCAACGCTATAAAATGCCCATGCATTTCTCCCATCCTGTAGACCTCCAAAACACTTCACCATACTCGAAGGCACTCCAACAACGCCTTGAGAGAAGCCAAGCTGCAACGCAAAACGCGAAGGCACATACGGTTGGATGTCGACGAAAAGATGTCTACGGTACACCATCGTACCAACCCGTATGTTGAAGAGCCACCTCTTCTCCGCGTCCGTCAAAGCATAATGTCTTCCCGACCCTGCCCTGGTCGAATCACGGGAGACACCAAAGTCAAAAGCCTTCTTCCGCAAGCCCGGAGAAAGCTTCACTGAAGACTGCCCAATCTCGACGTCCCTAACTTGTCGGATCCTTAAACGGGCGGATAAAAGTGATTCATGAACGGCTGTCCCTCTAGCCAAACGAATCATGAAGGGATCTTCGTCCTGTGCAACTCCCAAACGATGGAAGCTAGGACAGTGGTATACATACCACGAATAGAAGATGTGGGCAGAAAACACCCTGTTCATGGGAAGCCCAAGCCGAACCAGGAAAGCAGCAGCCTGCAGTTCGGTACATAAATAGGAGTAAAGAGCAGGTACCAAAGCCAGCCGCTCTCCAAACGCCATCTGACAAGCCGGAAAAACACAGTGCGGCCTGATGTGCGTCCCATCTCCTCCAGCAAAAACAGCCTCACCCAGCCAGTAAGTGAGGTAGACAGCGAGATCTCTCTGCAATGCAATGTCAGGACAAATGGCATCCGTGCTTGCAAAGAACTTCTCCAAATCTTCTCGCATAGCAGCGATCTTCTTCAAACTTGATGCTTTAGCCCTAACATCCTGGGCCATGCCATCAGAAGAATCCCCGCTGTCAAAAAAGTTGGAGCTGCAACTTCTCCAACTGCTGCATCTAACTTTCGAGCCCTCCTTCTCCTTCAGAAAATCGTAGAAGGCGACAAGCTGAAAGTACACAAGCCTAAACTCCTCAGACTGCTCCTCAAGGACGCTGTCAATAGGCATAAACTCCTCATAGAGTTTGCCAAGGATAGGCAATCCGGTGATGGCGCTCAGCTCCTTCAAAGAAAAACCAATCTCACCATTCGTCACAATGAAGGTGTTGGTTTGTGGAAGGAATGACTCCAGCATGGCCATGAAAGCCTCATCGGAGAAAACGATGGTTTGCCGAAAAGCGCGAACCGCGTCAAAAATCTCGGCCTCCCGAAGAACGGCCTCACCAATCCTCAAGGTGTGATCAGTCCATGACTCCCAGCTCGAGTCAGCACTGAAACGGCCACGAAGTCGAAAAGGCTTCACCCAATTGCTGCCGTCACCCCGAAAAACGCCAAGGCCCACCGGTCTCAAATCAACCGATGGATGATCAGAACCTTGGTAGCCATTGGCTGGCATCAACACATCCATACGGACAGGTGGCTTCTCTGTAAAACCGGAATGTCCACCAACAAAAACCCCGGTCTTGATCACACTGGTCCTCTTCACCCAACTCGGAGGATCTTCCCTCTTAGGGCACGTGGGAGAAAGGCTCAGGATCGAGATGGTCCGATCAAAAGACGACCGGGTAGAAATAGTTCTCTCCTCACCATCTGCTGTGTAAGAGAACTGAAAACATCTCCTTTGGTATGTCAAGTCGTCGGGGACTGCATCACCGAAGAAGAAGGTAGGCTTGAGCACAACGCTCTGATCGTCCGTAACCCAGGGACGGCTGCTTACCATGATCTTATAAAACTCCTCATCCTTGAAAGCGATTAATCGCTGTCTCATCTCATCACGATTGAGGGAATCGCATTCTTCCACGTTTTTCTCCACAAACTGGACCTTCTCCCAAGCCTGCTGAACGGCAGCATTGGAAGATCTAGCAGACCGACGAGGTGCGTCAGTAACAAGACCTTTACCTTTGTTCATTCTAGAAGAACTACCTACAAATGATGGAAGAGAAAAGATCAATCAACATGACAGAATTCTGCTACAAAAATTCTAGCAAAATTTTGACATGATTCCGGGGCAATTCCAACGAAAAGGAAAATACTCCGAAAAAAGACAGGAAGTCTGAAGATGAGCTCAACATCGCTGTGAGCTCATAGTCAGTGGAGAATTTTCAAAGAAGGCTCGAACTCAACATCGCTGCGAGCTCATAGTCAGTGGAGAATTTTCAAAGAAGGCTCGAACTCAACATCGCTGCGAGCTCATAGTCAGTGGAGAATTTTCAAAGAAGGCTCGAACTCAACATCGCTGCGAGAACGAGCCAATCTCATCAAACTTCCGCAAAATCTGGAAAAGAGCTCAACATTGCTGCGAGCTTTAGAATCCAAAAGTTGCAAACTTCCTCAAAATCCAGCAAGACTGAGAAAGAGCTCAACATCGCTGCGAGCTCAAAATCCCAACACTTGCAAAAGATTTTCAGGTATGCATCATCATACTTCCAAGTCTATTTACCAAAACTCATGCATCAAAAATATATCATCATGCATTAAATGCTAGGAAAAACTTGACCAAAGTTTGACCAATTCCAACCCAATTTGGTCAAAACCAATCAAACTTTGTCCAAGTCAAAAATCATGTTGGCTTGACCTAGAGACTCTAGCCTTCTATTTTGATGCATCAAACAAAAAATGCATACATATTGAAATTGCATAGCCTCATTATCATAGTGAGCAAACAAGGAAAAAGAAAAAGATAGAAAAAAAATCTCAGCAAAAAAAAAAAAAAAAAATTTGGCCCCACAGGCCGTGGCCCACTGCCACGTGGCAGTACAGTCAGGTCCGTACGGACCTGTCCGTACAGCCAGAAGAAGAAAAAAAAAAAAAAAAGAGAAACACGCTGAAAAAAAAAAAGGGAATCAGCGTGGAGAAAAAAAAAACAGAAAGAAAAAAAGGAGTTCACGAAAAAAAAAAAAAGAGAGAAAACCGTGAAAAGAAAAAAAAAAGAAAGAAAAAAAAGAAAGAAAGAAAAAAAGAGAGAAGCATTAAAAAAAAGAAAAACGTGCATGAAAAGAAAAGAAAAGAAAAAAGAAAAAAAGAGAAGAAGAAAGAAGAAAAGAAAAAGAAAAGAAGGAAAAATGAAGAGGTTACTTCTACAATGGAGATTCTTGAGGAGGAAGAAAACTTACTTGAAGCCATTGATGGAGAAGAAGAAGAAAAGCTTGGAGATCCTTGAAGAAGAGAAAGCACTTCTTGTCTTGGGGAGCACTCTTGAAGATTTCTTGCAAAAAGAAAGTAATGGAGCAAAAGCACCAACCCTCTTTGCTTTTATAGAAGAGAGCAAGCCAAAAGAGGAAACAAGGAGAAAGAAAGGAGGTAAGTGCTAAAATTTAGCTACTTTCCCAAAAAGAGAAAGATATTTTGAGAGAATCTTTCCACAAAAAAGAAAACTTGAGAAATTCTCTCCAAGTAAAGATATTTTTAGATATTCTCTACACAAAAGAGATATTTTTAGATATTCTTTACAAATATGACACCATATGAGATCTAGGCCATCTCCAAAGCCTAAGGTCCCATGGGTTAGCCCATATGAGCCAGGTTTGACCACCTAGGCACTAAAATTGGCTTTTAGTCAAAATATTCCTCTTACCAAGAGCAAAAAAAAGAAAAAGAAAAGAGCAAAAAAAGTCCCATGCCTCTTTTGAGTTGATGGGACCATTCAAAAAAAAAAACAAAGAAAAAAGAAAGTCCCATGAGTTTCCAAAAACCAAACCATCCAACCTCATGAACCAAATTGAGCCAAAATCTTGAAATTGACATTTCACAAAACCAAATTCCGGTCCCCTAGCTCGCCACATACAGCTTGTTAGGTCAAAAGACCAAAACCAAAATCAAAATCCAAAACCTACAAACCAAACCTGACCCCCCAGCCTGCCACATACAGCTTGTTGGGTCACAAGGTCAAAATCAAAATCAAACCCCGACCCCCTAACCTGCCACATACAGCTTGTTAAGTCACAAGGTCAAAAACCAAAATCCAAAACCCAAAATCCAAATACCCCATGTCATTTTCAAAACTTTGCCTTGAGATGGTACGTGATCCCTCTCACTACCATAAAATTCCCCCGGAAACTCAGAAGGCTATTCAAAAAAAAAAAAAAAAATGCTCAAGACTCTTGGTCAAGTTGGAACCTTTCCTCCAAGTTTCTCTTCGAGGCACATCGACTCCAAAAAGCTACTCGTCGCTGTACCTCGAGGGGGCATTTGTTGACACCAAAAAAGTCAATATGTCTCCTCAACATCGAGAAGCCTCCTGAAGCTGCATCCTGCTAAAAATAGGCAAGGCTACTTCAAGCATCAGATTTTGTCAGAATCAGACAGAAACTGAGAGGTCCTTCAAGGCAGCTAAGAGAGGGGTACACCTGAGGTTTCTGGTCATTCCGACATCGTTTGGCCCAACTTCACCGCTCCGACAGCTAAACAAGTGCTCCCGGCGGCGACATCATCAAAGACACCAAAACTTTGATCAAAGCCTACGGATGACTCCAGAAGGTCTCCGAAGGGCTCCATGCCAAATTTCAAGTCAAACCGACAACGTTTGACCCTTCATCAATGCTCGAGCAGCAAAATCAAACCTCCCGGCGGCGGAAACCACCGAAGCCATCACTCATCAAAAAAAAAATACATGAGTGGCTTCAACATGCTTCCAAAAGGCTGCACGTCGAATTTCAGGTCATTCCGACAACGTTTGACCAGGTTTCGATGCTCCGAGAGAAAATCAAGCCTACCGGCGGCGGAGCAACCCGGGACCATGACATCCAAAACGGAGCCCATGGAACGTCTCAAAATGACTCCAATAGGCTTCTCGTCAAATTTCAGGTCAATCGGACATCGTTTGACCACATATCAAAGCTCGGCATTTTCCCTGCAGCAAAATCAAGTGAAGCATCGATGGGACCCCAAACGGCTTCAAAACTCAAATAAAAGCCCATGGTTGGTCCTATCCACTACTCAAGAAGCTTCACCTCAATTTTCAGGTCATTCCGACATCGTTTGACCTAGTTTCGACGCTTAACGGAAAATCGGCTACAAAGTCTTCGGCTTTCCTGAAAAATAGGAAACTTTGTGCTCCGATTTTGCGAGGGTTCTCGTCAAGATTTCTTCAAGAAAATCAAGTCGATAATTGAGGAAAAATGTCAAGAAAAATACAAAAGAAAAAAGGGAAGAAAAAGACGAAAAAACGGCCGAAACGACGCTCGGCGACCAAACGGGCCAAAGCCCCATGGTCGCCGGCGACCCTGGCCCAAGGTCGCCAGGCGACCCTGGCCCAGGGTCACCGGCGACCCTGGAAATCCGGGTCGCCGGATTTTGCGCCAAAGTGTCCGTTTTCGATGCTTTTTGCGTTTCGGGTGTTCTGGCCTCTGTGATTTTCTGAAAATCCAATGTTTGGTGCTTCAAAACCACTGATCTTCGTCGACATCTCGGATCCGCCGTCAAAAGCATGAAATCATCACCGATCGCCTCAAGATCGCCAACTGGCTGACCAAGAAAGTGCACTTTCTGTCCGACTGATCGTGAAATCGACAAGACAGATGTCACCGGCCCGCCAACATCAATCAATGTCTGAAATTGCATCGCAATCCGACATCAAATGATGCGTGGATCCACCCGTGATGATTGCAAGAAGAATCTCACATGCCTTGGCAACCACTTAATGACGTTTATTGACCCATTAAAGCAGTCACTAACTCATTATTTTGGACGGCCCAATCAGAACCAAGCATTTGGGGGTTACAAATCCAAGCAATCATGGCATTAAACCCATGAAACTCCCATCATCATGAAGCATAAAGGTGATTGAATGCCCACTACCTTCATCGGCCAATCACAAGCCTTGAAAAAGGAGTTACAAAATCAACTTGTAACTCCTCATCAATTCCTTCATCATGGCCATCAATGCCAATAAACACCTCATGGCTACCAAAAGCCTATAAAAGGAGGTCCATTCCAAGAGGAAAGGAGGGAGAAAAAAAGAGATCCCAAGTGCAAGCTCTGAAAATTCCGAAAATCCAAGAGAGAGACGAAGTCCTGCCACTTTACTCCCGGAAGCACCACAAGGTGATCAACGTCCCTTGGGGGGCCACCCCCCCCCCCCCCCCCAAGGTCACCTCCTTCTCCAACATGGCCTAAAACGCGGCTTTTCAGCCCGTTTACTTGGTTTTTCATTGGATATAGGACCTTCTCTTGGTCCTTGTCCTTTAAAAAACCGAGGTTAGGAGCCAAGCCAAAGAATCAAAGCATCACATGTTCTCACTTGAAGGACGACGGCGAAGCCCATACATGACTTGCGACCGTCGATCTTAACGTGTCCCCACAATCTCCTGAGAAGTTAGATCCATTTTCTTCCTTTTCTATTGTAGTTTGTATTTCTTAAAGAGACAAAAAGAAATCACAATTCTTGTCTTTCATATTTGATGAGTTTTGTAAAAACGTCTTTCACGGCAAAATCGCCTTTCACGGCAAACAAACAAAAACGCCTCTTACGGCATTCTAAAAACTTGTCTCTTTTCTTAATATTTATGCAATTTGAAAAGTTAGAAAAAAGGATTGATTTCCTTTCCACTTGTGAAGGTGAATCTCCGGATTATCACTATTCCAAATTCCAAGTAGAAAGTAAATCTGGCATACCCGTACAAAAATGTTGATGCCCGAGATCTTCCCTCCTCCGCCGAGACCCAAGACAGCCCCTGTGGTGCGGAGGGAGAGGACGGAAGATTCCCCCTTTCTTTTTTTTTCGGGTCCATCAGATCGCAACTGGTGGAACCTTAGTGTTTTTTTTTAACTCTTTTTTGAAATATTTTTTAATGAACTCATCAAAGAGAATGAATGGTGTTCCAATCCGAACAAAGGCTCAACATTTCTGCGAGCGCTAAATCCGAAAAGGAAAAACCAAAGTTTCTCAAATTTGAATTCAAAAGAGAGAAAACTGATTTTTTTTTTTGAAATTATAATTTTTTTTTTTGAAATCTCAATTGGACTGATCAAAGAGAAAAGACGGCCCAATCCCTGATATGAACTATAGCTGCAAACATTTCTGTGAGCTATCAAGTTCGAAAAGGAAAGGATCAAAGTTTCTCGAAGTTGAATCTTAAGAAAGAGAGACCATTTTTTTTTTTGAAAGAATTTGAAATGAATGTTTTTTTTATATTTTTTTTTGAAATCCCAATTGGACTCATCAAAGAGAAAAGATGGCCCAATCCCCGATATGAACGATAACTGCAAACATTTCTGTGAGCTATCAAGTTCAAAGAGGAAATGATCAAAATTTCTCAAAGTTGAATCTGAAAAAAGAAATCAGATTTGTGTTTTTTTTTTAAGTGAGAAAGAATAATTGAAATCCCATCCCATGTTTTTTTTTTTTTTTTAAGATGCAAAATGTAACATAGGCCACCAACTAGAAAGGAGCCAAGGGATCAAAGCATCACGTTCTCAAGTCAACGCGTCCCACCAGGTATGCCAACTTAATGGACCCGATCGGAGGTTTCTGTCCTCTCCTTCCGCACCCCGGGGGCTGACCTGGGTCTCGGCGAAGGAGGGAAATCGCGGGTATCAACATTTTTGTATGGGCATGCCAGATTTACTTTCTACTTGGAATTTGGAATGGTGATGATCCGGAGATTCACCTTCACAAGAGAAAAGAAAATCAATCCTTTTTTCTAATTTTTCAAATTGCATAAATATTAAGAAAAGAGAAAAGTTTGTTTTTTGAGAATGCCGTAGGAGGCGTTTTTTGTTTGTTTGCCGTGAAAGGCGATTTTGCTGTGAAAGACGATTTTACAATACTCATCAAATATGAAAGAGAAGAATTGTGATTTCTTTTTGTCTCTTTAAAAAATACAAACTACAATAGAAAAGGAAGAAAATGAATCTAACTTCTCAGGAGATTGTGGGAACACGTTGAGATCGACGGTCGCAAGTCATGTATGGACTTCGCCATCGTCCTTCAAATGAGAACGGTTGATGCTTCGATTCTTCGGCTTGGCTCCTAACCTCAGTTTTTTAAAGGATAAGGACCAAGAGGAGGTCCTATATCCAATGAAAAACCAAGTAAACGGGCTGAAAAGCCGCGTTTAGGCCATGTTGTAGAAGGAGGGGACCTTGGGGGGGTGGCCCCCCCAAGGGACGCTGATCACCTTGTAGTGCTTCTGGGAGCAAAGCAGCAGGACTTCATCTCTCTCTTGGATTTTCTGGATTTTCAGAGCTTGGGATTGCATTTGGGATTTTTTCTCATATCTTTTTGGAACCCACCTCTTTTTATAGGCTTTTGGTAGCCATGAGGTGATTATGGGCATTGATGGCCATGATGAGAGAATTGATGAGGAGTTACAAATTTTTATTCTTTGATTTTGTAACTCCTTTTTCATGGCTTGTGATTGGCCGATGAAGAGTAGTGGGCATTTAATTGCCTTTAATCTTCATGATGATGGGAGTTTCATAGGTTTAATGCCATGATTGCTTGGATTTGTAACTCCCAAATGCTTGAATCTGATTGGGCCGTCCAAAATAATGAGTTAATAACCGCATTAAGTTGTCATAAACGGGTCAATTAACGACATTAAGTGGTTGCCAGGGCATGTGAAGAGTCGCGGACAGCACAGCATCTTTTGAGATTCTTCTTGTGATCATCACAGGTGGATCTACACATTATTTGATGTCGGATTGTGGTGCAATTTCAGACATTGATTGATGTTGGTGGGCCGGTGACATCTGTCTTGTCGATTTCACGATCGGTCGGACAGAAAGTGTACTTTCTTGGTCAGCCGGTTGGCGATCTTGGAGCAATCGGTGATGATTTCATGCTTTTGACGGCGGATCCTAGATGTCGGTGAAGATCAGTGGTTTTCAAGCATCAAAGATTGGATTTTCAGAAAATCACAGAGGCAGGAACGCTCGAAATGGGAAAAGGATCGGAAAACGGGCCGTTTGGTGCGAAATCCGGAGACCCGGATTTGCAGGGTCGCCGGCGACCATGGGCCAAGGTCGCCGGCGACCATAGGGCTTTGGCCCTTTTGGTCGCCAAGCTTCATTTTCGGCCGTTTTTCCGTCTTTTTTGTTCCTTCTTTCTTTTGTATTTTTCTTGACATTTTTTCTCAATTATTGACTTGATTTTCTTGGAGAAAACTGGACGAGAACCTGCGCAAAACCCGAGCACAAAGTTTCCCATTTTTCAGGAAAGCCGAAGACTTTGTAGCTGATTTTCCGTCAAGAGTCGAAACTAGGTCAAACGATGTTGGAATGACTTGAAAATTGAGGTGAAGCTTCTTGAGCAGTGGATAGGACCAACATTGGGCTTTTATTTGAGTTTTGAAACCGTTTGGGGTCCCGTCGATGCTTAACTTGATTTTGCTGCGGGGAAAATGTCGAGCTTTGATATGTGGTCAAACGATGTCCGATTGACTTGAAATTTGACGGGGAGCCTATTGGAGTCATTTTGAGATGATCCATTAGCTCCACTTTGGATGTCATGGTCCCGGGGTGCTCCGCCGCAAGTAGGCTTGATTGTCGAAATGACCTGCAATTCGACGTGAAGCCCTTTGGAGGAATGTTGAAGCCACTCATGTACTTTGTTTGATGAGTGATGGCTTCGGTGGTTCCCGCCGCCGGGAGGCTTGATTTTGCTGCTCGAGCATTGATGGAGGGTCAAACGTTGTCGGTTTGATTTGAAATTTGGCATGGAGCCCTTTGGAGACATCCTGAAGTCATCCATAGGCTCTGATCAAAGTTTTGGTGTCTTTGATGATGTCGTCGCCGAGAGTGCTTGTTTAGCTGTCGGAGAAGTGAAATTATGTCAAACGATGTCGGAATGGCCCGAAACCTCAGGTGTACCCCTCTTTTAGCTGTCTTGAAGGATCTCTCAGTTTTTGTCTGATTCTGACAAAATCTGATGCTTGAAGTAGCTTTGCCTGTTTTGTAGCAGGATGCAGCTTCTCGTGGCTTCTTGATGTTGAGGAGACATATTGACTTTTTTTAGTGTCAACAAGGATTTTATGGAGAAAATCCCCTTGATCCTGTAAGGACTATAAAGGCCCCACTGTTTTAATATAGACGACAAAAGGCCTAGAGCCACTTTTTCCCATTTTTTTTTCTTTGACACTTGCCTTGAACGTGATATTGTCATTTTTTTCTTTTTCTTCTTCCTGATAATAAAATAGCACCTATGTCTTCTATATATTATCCTCCCTCTTGTTCTTCCTCGCCAACGTCATTGCCTGTAACGACACGATTTCTCAGTTTTATTTTAAATTAATATTAGTCGTAGATTATATCCTGTGTGGACCCCACCTTTTCTTTAAAGTTATTTTGATTATCTCTTATGGTTATTAGGATTTTCTTAGTAGGACCCATCTAAGGGTAAGAGGTGTTTGCATTTTATAAGGTTTTGTTCAAAAGAAAGATTGGACTCTTTAATGGTTGAGATAGGATTGGAATCACCTCTTCGAACTAAAGATTCCTTGGATGTGATAAACCTCCTTTCCCTCTTGAGAACTTAACTTTAACCCAGACTCTTATATTTTTACCCTTTTTAGGTAATAACAAAAGAGGTCTGCTTATTTTATACATATCTTATCTTACTTTCGAACTCTCTCTTTCGATCTGCTATAAAAAGCACCCCTTAGAATTCCCTGTCTCTCATACGAATCTACACACTCTCTCTCCCACTCATAGGAACTACCCACCTTCAAGCTTCTTTTTCAAGATCTCTTCCAATTAACTTTTTACCCGACCATTACTTTATTTCAATTTCTAGTTATCCCTTTTCTGGTTATTCCTTTTGGAGCTTATGCAGGCATGATCTTAAGTATCTCTCTATTTTTAGTTTTTACCCCTTCATTATTCAGATGCTTTAGTGCGAAAAAGATGTTTTCATTATTCAATGCTCTCGTACGAAAAAGATGTTTCCTTAAGCATGCTTCTCATTGCCTTTGGCAGTGAGACTTAAGAAATAAAGGCACTTGCAATGCACATGGAGTTATTAAGGCCATTGTCATTGTTTTGTCTTTACTAAACTAGAAGATGGCATCCTATTGAGCCCCTCTTTGGAAGTCCATACATAAACTTGCGGTCTAGAGTGGAAGGGATTGTTACCTGCATGCTTTCGTTTACTGTTTCCTCCTCTTATTCTATGCCACCTAAGTAAATGCATGTTTTATAAAAAGAAAGGCCTTAGTTTATAACCACATGTACTACCAAACTCTGATGTGTTTTGACTATCGGTCACATGTGAGTCGAGCGCTGATTTCTAAATTAAATGATTGAGTGCCTTGCCTATACTATATTTATAGTGTTTTGGGCATTGAATCATTGAACATAGCTTATTAGGGGTACGAAAAATGACACTCAAACTCAACCACATATGGATGGATAAGTCCGTGTTAAACAATATTATAATGTTTTTATATCTGTGTGTTGTGCACAAATTAGCAAGAGTAGAAATAATGGGAGGAACTATGTAATTGGCAAACTTGGGTGATGATCATGCAATACCCATGTTAGAATTGTGGGTGTTTCTTTGGAGAATGATATTATTTAGACTCCTTGCCACATTCTACATTTTAATTGGTAGTGTCCAATGTGCTAGGGCCAAAGCTTATCCAAGCTTGTCCCATCAAGTTATTGGGCCTAATATTTCTTATTGATTAAGCCCACAGGTATGAAACTTGGGCCCATGCCCACTCCGCTTAAAAAATTACAATCCTTGTTAAATATGTCAAGTAGGGTTGGCCTTTAAGCATATTGGGCCGCAAATCTGGCCCATTTAAAGTTGGGCCATGAAATTAGGCCTGGGTGCATTCCACCGCCCTAGAAAAAAAAAATAGAGCTCTAATCCGGTCCAATGTGGGCTTGTCTCAGCGTTACCCGAACCATGAGAACTCCCAAAATTATGTCAAATCCATTTCTTAGAATTGTGACCCTAAATCAGGCCTATTCATCTCTCATTTTGGTCCAAAGCCATGTACTCATGTCCGAACCCACTTACACAACGCACTCGCTGACCACTTGGAAACTATCCTTGATAGGGACCCACATCTCTGCATCAAGGAGCTTAGCCCAGGGCGGTTCAAATTAGTCAGATCCATCATCCATTGTTGATCAAGGGAAGTAACCTTACTATGATCCTCTAGTACTTAGAGTTTTTGATTCTTTGTCTCCAATGTGATATATCCAAGAATTTGTTACGTTTCCATTGTAATCTATGCTTGGATGCGTGGTGAGAGGACCCGATCCTTGTATCTTAGAATTGCAGGATATTTGCTTGTTATTGATTTGGTTAGAAAATAATAATTTTTGACTCAGTCCTGATTAATGGTTTTAGTTACAATCAAACTTGTTCGACTTGATATTTCCCCCTTAAGATCAAAACTTTGTGAAATGAACTATCGTTGAGAAATACGTTTCATGAGCTATCTGAAATTACGTCCTGAGGTTGGAGCTTTGTACATTAATATATGGTTTGATTCGCTTTTCCAGCCTTCCTCAATTAGTAGATTAAAATTGAACACTGTCGAACTTTGAAAAATATATACCATTGACCTGTAAGGCATCCTCTAAATATGGGCAGCGCACCATGGGGACGCTCACACATGGATTTTAGCCCCTTTGGGTATGACATTGGGGAACTGGGAACCCCTTTGTAGGAAAATTACTAGTCTGCAGCTAGCTCCCTTTTGTTTTGATTTGGTTTGGTTACTGGTAACGCTGGCATCGTGCCAATTAATTGTGATTATAAAATGGTTGTACCTGGCGGGTACCTTTGTGCTTTGGTCAATTTTGGCAAGCATATTTTGTTAATTTAGTTTGCGGTGGAGGTGCCTTATCTTAGTTTTAATTCAGGGTATTTTGCTCTATTAATCTTATATCATTCCATCCAATCTGATTTGTTATTTTGGTTACCTTGATCATGGCATTTGGGCTTTAGAATATTTGTGCATCAATGACCCATAGATTAAATTTGTTATCTTTTGAATGAAAAATCGTTTGCTACGGTTTCATAGTCTGTTTACTTATGGAGTTTTACTTATATGGTTGTTTTATTCTTTTGTTTCAGATTTTGAGGTTGATCCGAAATCTAAGGAACCTTAGGATATTTATAGGGATGGGCAGAGGCATGAGCAGCGCATCACTTTATTTTATTAGCTAGTAGACTTGAGAAAAGTATTTAGTTTGTGGATCATTTGGATTCCTAGTTTAGATATAAGACATTATGAGATTGCCATATTGTTTATGGATGGTTTATTTAGTGTGCAATGACTTATTTGGGTTACGTGGCCGAATATGAGGCAAGAATTTCGGAGCTGGCTAGGTATGCGCCTCATTGAATTCTGGATGAGGCGTCTAAGGAAGACATGTTTGAAAAGGGATTAAGGCCTATTCTCATGAAACAGGTGGCAGGATTTGAAATGGAAGACTATAACCAATTAGTAGCCAAAGCATTCAAGATGGAAGCCACTTTGTCTCTAACTGAACAATTCAAGGACAAAAAGAATGATCGGGGGAGTCATAAGAGGGGACCACCAAACAAGAGTCAAGGGTTTCATCAGACCGGTTATGGACAGCCCCAGAAGCAACAGCAGACGGACAACCAAAGGGCACCAGCAATCACATGTAGTTTCTGCCAAGGGCGGCATCATGTGAACGATTGCTATAAGAAGAATAAGATGTGCTTTAATTGTGGTAAGCCTGGGCACATGATCAAAGATTGTCCTGATCCACACCGTCGAGAACAATCAACTCAACAGCCTCAGCGGCAGCAACAACAGCATAGACCTTTCCAGAATAACCAGAATGCACCCACCAAAGGTAGAGTATTTGCACTGACTGAGAAGGATGCGGATGCGTCCCAAGCAGTGGTAGAAGGTACGCTATTAGTTGCACAACACTAAGCCAGGGTTTTATTTGACCCTGGCTCCACCCACTCATTTGTTTCCCCTGCTTTTGCTATTAAACTAGAAGTTATGCCTGCATCTATGGATTGTGCTTTGACTGTGGTTACTCCTTTTTGTGAAAATGTTGAAACTAGTACTGTGTATGGGTTGAATATTGTTTTGATTGGGGAGAATGAATTTTTAGCAGATCTCATTTTGTTGAATATGAATGATTTTGATATCCTGGGCATGGATTGGCTTGCATCCTATCTTGCTTCTATTGACTGTTATGAGAAAACCATTACCTTCAAAATCGATGGGCAGCCGAGTTTTCGTGGGAAGAAGAAGGCCATCAAAATCACTCGTATTTCGGCGATTAAAGCTAAGAAGTTGCTCCGTAAGGGTTGCGGGTGTTACTTGACTTTTGTAATAGAGGGGTCAACATAGAAGGACATGGATGATATGCCTGTAGTACGGGAGTTTCCGAACGTGTTTCCCGACAAGATCCTTGGTCTGCCACCTAAGTGAGAAATGGATTTTACTATTGATCTATCGCCTGGAACCGTCCCTATCTCCAAGGCACCATATCGCATGGCACCGGCAGAACTTAGAGAATTGAAGTAGTAGCTGTAGGACTTGCTAGATAAAGGCTTTATAAGGCCTAGCATGTCACCTTGGGGTGCACCTATCCTATTCGTGAAGAAGAAAGACGGAACTATGCGGATGTGCATAGATTATCGACAGCTAAACAAGTTCACTGTGAAGAACAAAAACCCGCTGCCGAGGATTGACGATCTCTTCGACCAATTGCGTGGGGCGCAGTATTTCTCAAAGATTGACCTTAGGTTGGGGTACCACCAGCTCAGGGTTAGGAATGAAGACATTCCGAAAACGGCTTTTCGAACAAGATATGGACATTATGAATTCCTCGTAATGTCCTTTGGCTTAACCAATGCTCCAGCGGCCTTCATGGATATGATGAACCAGGTGTTTCAGAAATACTTGGATAAGTTCGTTGTGGGTTTTGTGGATGACATCTTAGTTTATTCTCAAACCAAGGAGAACCATGAGCACCACCTAAGAACTGCCCTACAATTATTGAGGGAGCACAAACTCTATGCCAAACTTAGCAAATGTGACTTTTGGTTGGATAAGGTGGTATTCTTGGGACATGTCATCTCCAAAGACGGTGTTTCAATAGATCCAGCTAAGATTGAATCAGCGGTTAATTGGGAAAGACCGAAGACATCATCTGACATTCGAAGCTTTTTGGGATTGGCTGGATACTATAGGAGATTCGTACATGGTTTTCCTTCATTGGCAGCACCCTTGACCAAATTAACCAGAAAGAATGAGCCATTCAACTGGTCAGAGGAATGTGAGCAAAGTTTTCAGGAATTGAAGACCCGACTTACAATGGCACCAATCTTGTCCCTACCTTCAGGCGATGGGGGATTTGTGATTTACAGTGATGCCTCTCATACCGGCTTAGGTTGTGTGTTAATACAGTATGGCAAGGTCATCGCATATGGGTACAGACGACTGAATATTCATGAGAGAGGATACGCCACCCATGACTTGGAACTCGCTGCTATCGTCTTTGCATTGAAAATATGGCAGCATTACCTTTATGGTGAAAAATTTGATGCTTTCATGGACCACAAAAGCTTGAAGTACCTGTTCTCACAAAAAGAGCTAAATATGAGGCAAAGAAGGTGGCTAGAATTTATAAAAGGTTATGATTTTGAAATCCACTACAACCCCGGAAATGCCAACGTAGTAGTCGATGCCCTAAGCAGAAAATCTTCAGGGTTGGTGGCGAGTTTGATGTATCAAAAATGGCAGTTGATAGAAGGATTCAAGGACCTAGATTTGAACGTGGAAATTAAGAGTGATAAGGTTCGTCTTGCAATTATGACCATTGTCCAACTTTGATTCAACAAATTAAAGAGAAGCAAATGGATGACCTAGATTTGGCTAAGTTGATCATGAGGATTGGTGAGAGGCTAGATTTTTCCCTTAAGGTGGTGTGTTATATTTCAAAGGATGATTGTGTGTCCCAAATGTTCCAGAATTAAAGGCGATCATCTTGAAGGAGGCACACCACACTAAGTATACAGTACACCCTGGTAGTACCAAAATGTACCATAATTTGAAGGCTGGATACTGGTGGAATGATATGAAGTGGGAAATAGCCAAATATGTAGCCAAGTGTTTGGTCTGTCAGAAGGTGAAAGCAGAGCATCAAAAGCCCGGAGGAAATTTGCAGCCCTTGAAAATACCACAGTGGAAATGGGAGAATGTGACCATGGATTTCATTGTTGGGTTGCCTAGGACCAGTTCCGGTAAAAATTCAATTTGGGTGATTGTTCACCGTCTTACTAAGTCAACCCATTCTTACCATATACGAGGGAGCATCGTTCAACTCTATGGCAAAGTTGTATGTGAAGGAAGTGATTAGATTACATGGTGTGCCAACCTTAATTGTTTCAGATAGAGATATTAGGTACACCTCCAATTTGTGGATGGGTATGCAGGAAGCCTTGGGGACCAAATTAAATTTTAGTACAGCTTTCCACCCTCAAACGGATGGTCAAACGGAGCGGACAAACCAAATTTTGGAGGCCATGCTAAGAGCTTGTGTGTTAGATTTCAAAGGTGATTGGGATGAGCATTTACCATTAATTGAATTTGCGTACAATAACAGCTATCAGGCTAGCATCAAGATGGCTCCATTTGATGCATTGTATGGCCGGAATTGTAGATCTCCAATTTGCTGGGAAGAGGTTGGTGAACGACGATTATATGATCCATATCAGGTTAAGGAGATGACAGAGAAAGTTAAAATCATCCGAGAGAGACTCCGAGCCGCATAAGATAGGCCAAAGAGCTATGCAGACAACTGAAGGACATATTTAGAATTTCAAGAGGGTGATCATGTATTTCTAAAAGTCTCCCCCCACCAAAGGAGTCATGAGGTTTGGAAAGAAAGGGAAACTAAGCCCCCTGTATGTCGAACCTTTTGAGATACTAAAGCGAATAGGGGAAGTTGCCTACCGTCTAGCCTTACCACCGTAGTTTGCGGATGTGCATGATGTGTTCCATGTGTCCATGCTCAAGAAATATAATTCGGACCCATCTCATGTGATTGACATTGAGCCGCTTCAACTTTAGGATGATTGGTCTTTTATTGAAGAACCGGTGTAGATTTTAGACAGAGTTGAGAAGACTCTGAAAAGAAGAACTATTCCCATGGTGAAAGTTCTGTGGAGGTACCACAATTCAAACAACGCAACTTGAGAGCCCAAGGACAAAATTAAGGAAAAATATCCCCAAATCTTTTTGCAGCAAGCTCAGGAAAGGCAAAATTTGGAGGACCAAAATCCCTAAGGTGGGGAAGATTTAACGACCCAATTTCTCAATTTTATTTTAAATTAATATTAGACGTAGATTATATCCTGCGTGGACCCCACCTTTTCTTTAAAGTTATTTTGATTATCTCTTATGTTTATTAGGATTTTCTTAGTAGGACCCATCTAAGGATAAGAGGTGTTTGCATTTTATAAGGTTTTGTTCAAAAGAAAGATTGGACTCTTTAATGGTTGAGATAGGATTGGAATCACCTCTTCGAACTAAAGATTCCTTGGATGTGATAAACCTCCTTTCCCTCTTGAGAACTTAACTTTAACCCAGACTCTTATATTTTTACCCTTTTTAGGTAATAACAAAAGAGGTCTGCTTATTTTATACATATCTTATCTTACTTTCGAACTCTCTCTTTCGATCTGCTATAAAAAGCACCCCTTAGAATTCCCTGTCTCTCATACGAATCTACACACTCTCTCTCCCACTCATAGGAACTACCCACCTTCAAGCTTCTTTTTCAAGATCTCTTCCAATTAACTTTTTACCCAACCATTACTTTATTTCAATTTCTAGTTATCCCTTTTCTGGTTATTCCTTTTGGAGCTTATGCAGGCATGATCTTAAGTATCTCTCTATTTTTAGTTTTTACCCCTTCATTATTCAGATGCATTAGTGCGAAAAAGATGTTTTCATTATTCAATGCTCTCGTCCGAAAAAGATGTTTCCTTAAGCATGCTTCTCATTGCCTTTGGCAGTGAGACTTAAGAAATAAAGGCACTTGCAATGCACATGGAGTTATTAAGGCCATTGTCATTGTTTTGTCTTTACTAAACTAGAAGATGGCATCCTATTGAGCCCCTCTTTGGAAGTCCATACATAAACTTGCGGTCTAGAGTGGAAGGGATTGTTACCTGCATGCTTTCGTTTACTGTTTCCTCCTCTTATTCTATGCCACCTAAGTAAATGCATGTTTTATAAAAAGAAAGGCCTT
Organism: Umbellularia californica; assembly: GCA_028538565.1. Taxonomy (NCBI): domain Eukaryota; kingdom Viridiplantae; phylum Streptophyta; class Magnoliopsida; order Laurales; family Lauraceae; genus Umbellularia; species Umbellularia californica. Next base: position 52,078,782 of record JAPQWN010000006.1, on the reverse strand, counting down.
AGTTTATAACCACATGTACTACCAAACTTTGATGTGTTTTGACTATCGGTCACATGTGAGTCGAGCGCTGATTTCTAAATTAAATGATTAAGTGCCTTGCCTATACTATATTTATAGTGTTTTGGGCATTGAATCATTGAACATAGCTTATTAGGGGTACGAAAAATGACACTCAAACTCAACCACATATGGATGGATAAGTCCGTGTTAAACAATATTATAATGTTTTTATATCTGTGTGTTGTGCACAAATTAGCAAGAGTAGAAAAAATGGGAGGAACTATGTAATTGGCAAACTTGGGTGATGATCATGCAATACCCATGTTAGAATTGTGGGTGTTTCTTTGGAGAATGATATTATTTAGACTCCTTGCCACATTCTACATTTTAATTGGTAGTGTCCAATGTGCTAGGGCCAAAGCTTATCCAAGCTTGTCCCATCAAGTTATTGGGCCTAATATTTCTTATTGATTAAGCCCACAGGTATGAAACTTGGGCCCATGCCCACTCCGCTTAAAAAATTACAATCCTTGTTAAATATGTCAAGCAGGGTTGGCCTTTAAGCATATTGGGCCGCAAATCTGGCCCATTTAAAGTTGGGCCATGAAATTAGGCCTGGGTGCATTCCACCGCCCTAGAAAAAAAAATAGAGCTCTAATCCGGTCCAATGTGGGATTTTCTCAGCCTTACCCGGACCATGAAAACCCCCAAAATTATGTCAAATCCATTTCTTAGAATATTGACCCTAAATCAGGCATATTCATCTCTCATTTTGGTCCAAAGCCATGTACTCATGTCCGAACCCACTTACACAACGCACTCGCTGACCACTTGGAAACTATCCTTGATAGGGACCCACATCTCTGCATCAAGGAGCTTAGCCCAGGGCGGGTCAAATTAGTCAGATCCATCATCCATTGTTGATCAAGGGAAGTAACCTTACTATGATCCTCTAGTACTTAGAGTTTTTGATTCTTTGTCTCCAATGTGATATATCCAAGAATTTGTTACGTTTCCATTGTAATCTATGCTTGGATGCATGGTGAGAGGACCCGATCCTTGTATCTTAGAATTGTAGGATATTTGCTTGTTATTGATTTGGTTAGAAAATAATAATTTTTGACTCAATCCCGATTAATGGTTTTAGTTACAATCAAACTTGTTCGACTTGATATTTCCCCCTTAAGATCAAAACTTTGTGAAATGAACTATCGTTGAGAAATATGTTTCATGAGCTATCTGAAATTACGTCCTGAGGTTGGAGCTTTGTACATTAATATATGGTTTGATTCGCTTTTCCAGCCTTCCTCAATTAGTAGATTAAAATTGAACACCGTTGAACTTTGAAAAATATATACCATTGACCTCTAAGGCATCCTCTAAATATGGGCAACGCATCGTGGGGACGCTCACACGTGGATTTTAGCCCCTTTGGGTATGACATTGGGGAATTGGGAACCCCTTTGTATGAAAATTACTAGTCTGCAGCTAGCTCCCTTTTGTTTTGATTTGGCTTTGGTTACCGGTAACGCTGGCCTCGTGCCAATTAATTGTGATTATAAAATGGTTGTACCTGGCGGGTACCTTTGTGCTTTGGTCAATTTTGGCAAGCATATTTTGTTAATTTAGTTTGCGGAGGAGGTGCCTTATCTTAGTTTTAATTCAAGGTATTTTGCTCTATCAATCTGATATCATTCCATCCAATCTGATTTGTTATTTTGATTACCTCGATCATGACATTTGGGCTTTAGAATACTTGCGCATCAATGACCCATAGATTAAATTTGCTGTCATTTGACTGTAAAATCGTTTGCTATAGTTTCATAATCTGTTTACTTGTGGAGTTTTACTCATATGGTTGCTTTGTTCTTTTGTTTCAGATTTTAAGGTCGATCCGAAATCTGAGGAACCTTAGGATATTTATAGGGATGGGCAGAGGCATGAGCAGCACATCACTTCATTTTATCAGCTAGTAGACTTGAGAAAAGTATTTAGTTTGTGGATCATTTGGATTCCTAGTTTAGATATAAGACATTATGAATTGCCATATTGTTTATGGATGGTTTATTTAGCGTGCAATGACTTATTTGTGTTATTAATTTCTTTTATGTGACATAATTTAATCAACACATGAAGTGGGACCGTCACATCACGAAATTTGAGGGTCCCAAGGGCCTCAGATCTCAGGGCGTGACATTGTCGCTATCTCCACCTCCGTTGGGGAAATTAATTATAAAGAATGTGTAATCGGAAAGACAAATAAATAATTAGTGAATGTGAGAAATTGAATAAGAAAATAATAGAAAATGGGTAAGGCACACCAATTACGATGTTTTCTTAAATACAATAATTCCCCACATGCAAGTGGTTTTGATGAAATTTTGTTCTTAGGATACAATGCTTAACTTTGATTTGAAGCCTGCACATTAGAATAAAAAAATATGGAGTCGCCCTTAAAAGTATAAAATAATGGTAAAAGAGAAAGCCATGTATTTTGAGTGCTTTAAATAGAATATAAAAAATGACCTTAATTTATAGAGTTGGGTTGAAAACAAATTTCAATTGCATCGCATACCTTTTAGTTGTTTTTGTAGCAGTAGTACACGGTGCCAAATATGTCAGATACAGAGAAGTAGTGGATATTAACGGAGAGAAAGGAGAGAGAAAGTATTGTTGAGTGTTTGGGAAGAGGGAGAAATGAATATGAGTCGTTTCAACTTGTGTGTAGTGTGGATGAAGATGGAAAAAATGAAAGGATACTCTTAGATGAGGTAGGGTTTTTTTTTTTTTTTTTAATTCTAAATTTGAGAGGTAGGAGTTGGGTCCCATATGTTGATGTGGCCTTATCTTAGATCAATTTGCACTCAAAATCACTAATTCCTTACTAACCGTTTCTCAACTTTAAAGAGAAAGAATGTTACGTTTTAATTTGATCCCTTTTCTTTTATTCTATTTGATATGACCATTCACCTCACTTCACTAGAAAAGTGAATTTACCAAATAGTCGGGATCTGTGAAATTTTTCCCATAAAATTCTAAAAAAAAAAGAGGATTTAACAGGAAAAAACACTTAATGCGCACTTGTTACGCAATCAAACACTTTAGCCGGTGGGGTACCAATTAGAGCAATTGGGCCCAATTTCCATTATTTTTTTACCAATTTGTCATATCGTCAACGCCGACCTTATTTACATTGAATAAGGTCGGCGATGACCATGTCCGCGAACCCTACATAATCCGATTTCGAGCTTCATTTGTCCCACTCCTCCAAAATTGCAAAGAGGCCGCTTTCCTTCAGTATTGTATAGCTGCGAAACATAATGACTAGCTTGTTTTTCCACTGCTGATGTACAACTGCGAAACATGAGACCCCATTATAGTCTTCTTTCCTTTCAGGCACCACACCAAGTAGCTCTCGACAGAGATCATCAATCTCATAGTGGGTGTATGTCCGGCCCGTTACGAGCAGACCATCAATAGGTAGGCCGTAGATGTAAGCTACATCCTCTAGTGTGATGGTCACCTCGCCGGATGAGAGATGAAATGTGTTCGTCTCTGGCCTCCACTGCTCAATCAGCCCTATGATCAATGCATGGTCGATCCTCATCCACCTCATCTGAGCCAGATGATACAACCTGACCTCAATAACCCACTGCATCTGTCGCTCATTCAGGTCCCACTTCCCATAGTGGGGGTTATTGGGAAAGCATCTGTATGTGCTCAACTCTTGCGAGAAAAATGATAGTTTGAATAACATTAGCTATAAATTGAAAGGAAGTTCAATTGATCACTGGTTGTGTGGAAGAGAGTACACCAAACCACGTTTGATAGCGGCGGAGATGTGATGCTCTCGCTCACACAAAAGTACGGCTGGTTATGCATTTGAGGTACTAGCCTCGTTGCGGGGCACTTCGGTGTTGCTTGTATTCTCTTTAGACATCTGTGTACATCCAAATTAGACATAATAGCTTTGAATGTTATGATGGCAAGCATGAATAAACTATGAAAGCCGAATATCCAAAACCAACCACCCAATACTCTCTCCTATAATGGAAGATGAATCAAGAGTCAAATGGAAAATGAAAATACAAACATCACCATAGTAATTCAAATCCTAAGAAAATCAAGGTCCTGTATATATCTCTATAATGGCTAAACATATAACTATTTATCTATTCATTTATCCTAAAGACAAAAACACCGATTCTAACAAGCATCTAAGCCACAAAGAAGATATGAAATAAACAAAATCAGCCAAGAAATTGTCCATCAATCCAAACAGTGCACAGATCAACATTGATTCCACCACAAACACAAATCATTGAATGATAAAAAAAACTACATTTCCACATCACCTAACGAATAGCTAAGCATATAACCATCCATTCAATTGCCCTAAAACACAAAACACCCATTGTATTAGGTATTCAAGCCACACAATGTCCACATTAAAACTTATTTCACCACAAAGCACAAAACACAAATCATCAAATGAAACCCATAAACTGCATTTCTATATTTACACACCACTTAAAGAATAACAAAAACATATAACCAACTATTCATTCAATTGCCCTCAAAACAAAACACCCATTCTATCTATCACTCAAGGCAGTAAAGAGAGCTTAAAATGAACAAAATCAGCCAATGAAGTGCTTGTTCATCAATCCAAACCCCATATGATTGTCATTGATTTTACCACAGCACAAAACCCAACTAAATAAAACCAGCACTGATGGATTGAAACCATAGATCTGTTCTTATTTTTCTATTTACATTCTAGATTATCGGTTGCAAGTTTGCAACTAACTATTCATCTTGATTTCTTGAAATGATAGGGGATATAGACTGTGTTAGTATATAAATGCCACACCTATTTGCTAAAGAAAGTTCCCCGTACCAGTTTCAAGATAACTAATGGTGTAGAGCCATTGAAACTCTAATGATCTATTTGGGGAGTGAGGTGATGATTGGTTGATGAAGCTCTGAATATTAAACGCAGTGGTGTAATTCTTTTAGAGATGGTGGGTATCGTAGTTCAAATGTGTCATTAATTCGCATTCTACATGTTGTGTGCAATATTCAAGGAATGTGAGGAGATGATATGGTTCGATCACTCATGTGGATGTGGTTCTTTCAATAGGGATCCTTCTTCTTTTTTTCACATATGAATTGATGCATTGCAGGCTGCGGTTGCTAATGGTCCATCTATCTCATATTATGAAGAGATTTTGTGAGGCTAATCCTAGCATATAAACCCATTCACATTGTCAAAATGAAGAAACACAAAAAGGAACCAATGAACCACTAGTGGCATTTGACCGCATATAACATCCTCAAGTTTGGAATTGTTAAAACAAAAATAACTCACTTAAACTTTTCTGGAAGTGTTAAAACAAACTCCAATCCTCCATCATCCTTCTCAACTGAAAATACCCAAAATTTAGAATTTACAAACCCTAATCAATGCAAACAAACAATGTACAAATCGAATATGACGTTGAAGATAACAAACCATGCACTTCGATATCATATGCTAGATGGCGGGAAAACAAAGAGGGAAAATACAAAACCATTGACAAGGATTCAAAAATGGAAGGAGATAGATACCTCTAGAGTGTCGGTAGAAATCACGGATGATGGAAAAAAAGATGGGACTAAAGAGAAACAATTGAGGAATTCAGTTTGAAGGCTGGTGGTTTTGGAAATGGAAGCAACCGCTCTTCGTCACTCGTCCAAGGTCAGTCTCGACGGTATGGTGGACGAGAGAAAAGAAGAATGAAAAGAAACAAGGATATGAGCCCCAATATGGTTCGCGGACAGGGTCATCGCCGACCTTATTCAGTGTAAATAAGGTCAGCGCCGACGATTTGCCAAAAAAGAAAATGGAAATTGAGCCCAATTGCTCTAATTGGTGCCCCACTTGCTAAAGTTTTTGATCGCGTAACACGTGCGGATAAAGTGATTTTTCCGGTTAAATCCTAAAAAAAAAAAATCTTGTGTGCATTTTTTTTGGAGTTCTAATCTCAAGGAAAATGATTTGGTCATAGTCTTGGACAACATAAAAAATTATAGATATTACTTGCGATGGCAAACAAGTGTATTGCAAGGGCCCTTTTTGTAAGACCTCGGTTAGAAAGTGGTTTTTTACTACAAACCGTATTCGGTGCACTTAATAGCGTATATTTCAATGAAAACGCATGCTGGGTGATCCTAAGGCTTGTCGGGGAATTATGGTTAGTCTTTTACTTTGAATTGCATTTTGTAAGATTTTTGACTGAAATAAGCATTTTAGGATATTCTACGATATGTTTTTATTTAAAATGGGTTTCGCGTGATTCTAGGGTTAGGAACGTGTTGCAGGGGATCGAGGTAGTTTTAACACTGAAACCCATGCTTCAAGCAGTTCGACAGGAGGGTAAACCGCATTTCACGCAATTCACGGTTGAAAGATGCGCTCTAGAAAATTCCGTGATATCTATTTACTCTAAAGCATGTTTAAGGAAAATCAAGACTTAATAACTAATCTCGTCGGATTCAAGCCCATTCATAATGGACAAACATATTTCGTGTGACCAATAGCCTGTAACTAGATAAATCCGCGTGCTGGATGATTCTAGGATATTTAAGGGTATTCCGGTCTAGTCTTTTACTTTGAAATGTGTTTCATGCCATTCTATGCTGAAACATGCATTTTAGATATCTTGAGATACTTTTCTATTTTAAAATTGGTTTTAAGGGGATTGTAGGGTTTTGAACGCTTTAAATGAGATTTAGGGTTGTTTAAAATAGAAACGCGTACTTCGGCCAGTTTGAGGGCTATTTTAATATAAAATCGCATTTTATTTGACTTTAGGAAAATGATGTCTCTAAACTACATTTCACGCAATTCATGCTTGAAAGATGCGCTCTAGACAATTCTTGAGTATCTTTTTACCGTATAATGTGTTTCGGGCAAATACTGGCTTAAAAAGTAATATTGTGGGGTTCGAAGCCATTTCTAAGTAAAATGTATTTCATGCAATCAATAGCTAATATCTGGATGAAAAAGCGTGCTGGATGATTCAGGGCATTTAAGAGTTTAATGGTCTAATCTCTTACTCTGAAATGCGTTTCAGAAGATTAATGCGGAAGTATGAGTTTTAGGATATCATGAGATACGTTTTGCTTTAAAATGTGTTTTACGCGGTTTTAGGGCGAGGAATGCATTATAGGAGAATAAGGATTGTATAAGACCGAAAGCAGTTCTTCAGGCAGTACCTAGGGGATTCTAGGTAGGTCTGGAAAAATGTTAGGCATAAATTGCGTGAACGGTTGAAAGATAGGCTCTAGAAAATTCTTTGTTATCGTTTTACTTTTAAACGAGTTTCTGGCCGATTAGGGTTACATACTTATAGACAATTTGTTGTTGGAGTCAAAAAAAGGGCTGAGTAATCTGAATATCAGCACAACGATATCGTTATTGCGAAACATTGACAAATATATCATAAGTGAGGTCGTTATATATTTATCAATGTTTATGCATCTCAATATAGTATATATCATTAATTACTAGTTGAGAAAACAGAAATGTAGGAGGAATTATAAGTGGTTGTAACGATATCGTTACAATTGCAGTCACATAACTCAAGCCATAAATGAATCTCAATTATATTATTCCTGACAAGTCTCATTTGTGTCTATTAGAAACCTCATTTTAGAACTTTATGAATTGATATATGTACATTGTGCTAACTTTAAACTTGTTACAGATTATAGATGGACAATCTACAGCCCAGTCCTATGGATAACTCCATTTTATATGAGCAAGAGAACCATACTTATAAATTCTAAGATGATGTATGATCGGTGGCGAACAATTCCAGTGACCATGCATCCTACACATGGTGCTACCACATTCTACTTCGTCCATTGACCCGTAACAGCACATTTAAAAGAAGGCCTAATGCATTAATTAATTACAACATATGCATAAACTTGTTTGGAAAAACCATGCAAATCAAATAGGAAAACAAGTCAGGGGAGAGCAATAGATATTCGAGTCCAACAACGAATAACAGTAACTAACAGTGTGCTATGGAAACATAGGGGCCGTTTGGTAACTCTAATTTGATTTTATGTGCTCCTTGGCTTCCTCTCACCCTCAAGCCGAGGTGGATTGATGACAACTATGCTCCTCTCCAGGGCCATCATGGGCTTGTTTGCTGGTTAGGGATTTGCCCGTCTGTACAAGATGTTCAATGGAACAGAGTGGAAGAAAGTGTCTAGCAAAACCACATTCATGTTCCATGTTATTGTCTTTGCCATCTTCATTATCTTTAATGCTCTCATCTGGGGGGATAAGTCATCTGGTGCAGTGCCATTTTGGAACTATGTTCGCCCTGGTTTTCCTTTGGTTTGGGGTGTCAGTCCCTCTAGTGTTTGTGGGTAGCTTTGTTGGGTTCCAGAAGCAAGCCATCAAGGATCCTGTCAAGGCGAACAACATCCCAAGGCAGAATTGGCCAATGGAAGGATTCCTTTAGCAGGTTATTTTTTCCACTACAAACTTCTTCAGTTTTGAATATTAAAGTCTTTTGGTTCTATTATAGAAATTGTTATACTTCGTAATGCAGGATCTTAGAAGTTTCTTTTCTGTTTTATTATAGGTTTTTGTCATATTATGAGCCAAGTAGATGTGAAACTATGCTTTTACCAGTTGTGTTCTTAAGAATGAGATAACTATGCTTTTCTGTACTTTTTTCTCACTTATTCTTCTTTTCTTTCTTTTTTGTTTTGATTTGATATCCCTTTGGTGTTTCTTTTTGCTAACATGTTGATCTCCACAAACCCTAGATGGAGGGATTAGCGTGATGTGTAATATCAACCACATTCTGTTTTAGTATGCGTGATCTTAGAAGATTAAGCTAAACCAAGGAACTGCTTTTCAACTTAACAAAAAATTCCTATTTCTCATAACAATATACTTTCTTACTTCTGTTATAACACAAATCATCCATAAACAACCCGAACAATACTTTTTTTTCTTTTGCTAAAGGAAAATTTTATTAGAAAAAGGGAGTGAGGGGAGAGAGAAAAAAGCTAAACAACCCAAAAAAGGGGAGCAAGGCAACCATTGAGCTTACAAAGAAAGAGAAAAAGAAAAGAGAAACAGGGCCCCCGGCAACAAAAATTAAGGGAGAGTAGATAAAAAATTACAGAAAGCTTGAAGAGGTCTTCCAAAAAAAGGTTTCCCTATCTTGAGAGAAGCTCAGTCAAGTAGTTTGTGACCTTCGTCTGAGAGACTCTGGAGTTCCTATAGAGATGGTCATTCCTACACTCCATAGATACAACCCAAACAATACAAAAATAAAAATCCCAATCTAACAATAACTTGTAACATAAATGTTTTTTTTAAGTTTCTCATGGCTTCATTCTCTGTTTGTGTGTTTTTATGATTTGGCACCATTATTGTTGGAGTTATATTCAAGAAATTTTATTAAAGACTATGATTGGTAGGCTGTACTAAAGACAGGTTTTCTAATAGATCCTTATAGCAAGAAAATTTATTTAGTTTTCTAAGATGACTCCTACTCTTTTGTATGGTTTCTGTTGGGCTATAGTAGATAAATTTAATTAAGTTTGACGTAATTGATACTTATGTTTAAGAGGATCCATGTAATGGTTGTCGTAGAGCAGCTTATTTATGAGTTAAAAAAGTGGATTTTATCGAAGTTTGTGAGTGTTCTCCCTATTGAAATTTTAGATTCCTTTTAACTTTTAAAGGTTTCCTACCTTGACAACATCCAATTGATCACCCAAAAGAAACCCAATTTGGGTTTTCCTTTCCAGGTTAGAGTTTTGTGATTTTGAGAATATTAGTTCATCATATCATGGAATTATAATAGTCTTTGGGTTTTAGGTGAATTTGTTGATGTTGTCCGGTGACCAAAATTGAATATGTCTCTCATTAGCTATAGTTAAAGGGTTCCATTCATAGGGTTAAACATCTATTTAATTATTCAGCATTCTACTTGTTTAAAGGACCTGATATTGAAACCATAACTGTGGGGTTATAATATTTGAACTAACATGGAATACTAAGCTCATACTACTGTTCTGTACTTCTGTAAGTTCATCTCAATAAATATTGAATCTGTCTCGATCTATCTAGATGAACTGGATCCCCCTCGGGAAAGTGGAAGATAGGTAATGTATCTTCTCTATGGGAAAAAGTGAGACATGACTTGAGGTGGAAAGGTTTAAACACTTTACATGAATTGGGAACTTGTAGGAAAATGGATGATGGGCTAAAAATTGAACTTCTATTTTGGTTTATCCAGATACCAATATGTTCTATATCGTTAAAAGATTTTCACGTCATAGAACGTCTTGACTAGTGGGAGAGAGAGAGGAGAAAAGGAAGAATAAAGTTGGTTCTCCAATTTATTATTTTTCTCCAGTAAGCCAGCATTTAAGTTGTAAAATATGATCCAATTGCGTAAAGAACAACATGGCTTCTTCTATCATTGTTGTGGGCTGTGGGTGTTATGCTACATATTACAATTCCAAAGCAATATGTTCTGATGGAAAACCCATCGTTTCTACCCAGTGTAGTAAAGCAGTGGAAACAGGGGAGAGGGGACAATCCAAATGCACTGTGAGTAATTGATTATTTCTTCTGCCCTTTGTTCATGCAAACAAAGAATCAAATAAACAACATCTTTATACATAAAAATAATTAACAAAGTCCTTCCATATTCTCATTTTTCCACTGAATACCTCAATAACAAAATGACCAAAAGAAAATAAAACATTTCAACCAAACAGAACAAATGCAGCATTACCATATACTCAAGGTAAAAGAAAATTCAACAAAACCGAGGAAAAACTCAGAGATCTCAACAATATGCATTGGACTTTTTCAGTTTCTATAACTGTTGTATAATGCGGAAAAAATCTCTGCAGCAGTTAAAAGATGGAAAAAGATGGAAGATCACTCCAACGGTTATAGAAACTGAAAATGAAAAGAAAACAACAAAATAGACAATGTGGAAGAGAGAAGAACAGGGAAAATCACCTTCATTGAAATCGCAAATGGAAGATGACATTACAGGAGTCGTGGGAGTTCCGTCGGAGGATCTGGCCAGTTATTGCTTAGACAGCAACAACTGGAGGGGAGAGCAGGAGCCAGAACATCGGAAAGAGGGAAAGAGAGAGCAACAGCGGAGAGGGAGAGGGAAATAGAGAGCAGGTACCGGCGAGGATAACGCAGTGAGCGGAGAGGGAGAAGGAAGGAGAACGCAGCGATCGGATAGAGAGAGGGAAAGAGAGAACCAAAGCCACATGCAGGATGAGGGAAACAGAGAGGAGGGAGCAGAGGAGAAAGAGAGAAAAAGTGGGAGAAAAGAAATTTGGGGAAGACAAGCAGAACGAAATCGTTCGATTGAGAGGGATTTATGTTAGATTTACATGACGATGTCGTTCGCACAAGAGGGGTAAAATCATCTAAAAATGCTACGAGCACCAATACGGGCATTTTTGTGTATATGTGTTTAAAATGGGATAATACACATTTAAGGACACTTTTTTGGTAAAATTCCCTAAATTTATATCGAGAAAAAACTCGAACTTTTAAAATATCTCGATACTTTCCCAAGACGACAAAATCCTCTGAACGATATTATTAGTGAGGGATGCAGCAAACAAACCCCGCAGGACTCTCTAAATTCATGCTCTCGCGGTTTATGCTACCGATCTCTTGCATTCATTTATACGCACCATACTTCTCTGCCTTTCTGATTTCCAACGAAATTTTCCCAAATCTTTCTGCTACGTTTGGGGAGGAAAAATCGAAGGTATCATCAGATCACTCTCTTTCTTCTCTGTCTCTCTCTCTCTCTGCATGTTCACTTCACAATCTTATTTATCTTTTATATGTATGAATGGGTTCTTCTTATTTCGATCATTGGATCTAATCACCAATCTGTCTTTTTTGAGAAATCTAGAACTCGGGGTTTTTCTCTTTTGGATTTTGGTCTAATGGAACTCTTCTTTTCTGGGTCTTTCTTGTCTTTTCTGGGGTTTTATTAAAAATCTAATCTTTTTTGTATTTTGGGTTTTTCTTTCTTCTTCCTATTGAAGAAGTTCCCATCTTTTTTTCTTTGATCTCTCTCTGAATGAACATACATCTAACATTTCTTGTAGTGGGGCCATTTGTTTTGTGATCATGATCTGTTTTTCCCTGGCCCCCAGCTGTTTTTCCCCCATAAATCCAGTTGAATATAGACTGTTTACTGTCTATTTGGTGGTTGCCAACGGTGACATGTTTGATCTGTTCCCTAGCCTACCCAAATGGGTCCCTCAGATGGAGGGGGTGGGTGGTTAGAAATGGGCCCCATATGTACAAGCTTCTTTGGTAGTACAAGCTATAGATCACTGGGATTGGACATTGGGTGCTTTGATTCAGTTCTGGAAAGTCATGGTATGTGTATACATAAATACATATGGCTGTACAATTGGGTCGATCTGGGCCATCCATCTTGAATGGTCTAGTTAAAACTTCTGGCTTTGAAGAAATGGGACCAATTTGACCATTTTGAATCTGGATTGTGGATTGTGATTTATGTATTTAATTATTGTTTTCTTCTACCATAATGCCAGTGGGATTTGGACGGTCTTGAAAATTATTTAGTTATTTTTCAAATATTAAGTGTTTTTGGCCGTGATGAATGATGGCCCACTTTTGTAGAAAACCTTGCTGTCAAGAGTTTGGTGGAGTGGCAAGAATTAGGACAACATTAACTAGATTGGTCACATGAAGAATCCGATCTGAGATGGAAGGATCCTTGAATTTTGGGATATGTGGCTGCCTGGTAGGATTAATCATCCATCCCGCATAATGTTGATTGTCAGCTGCCAAAAGATGACATTGGTGGGACAATTCTGTTACAAAAAAATCACTTGTGCGAATGTTTTTTTTTGTTTGTTTTAACTGTCACTTTCAAGAACATTAGTCTACAGTGAAGGCGATAATTGTTCAAATGCCCATAAGTGAGCGGTCCTAATCCTGCTTCCATGCAATCACATGAACCCAACATGAATCAACCAAGCAATGGGCCCGTTAGCACGGCTGGTTAGAGTGAGGCTAATCAGATTCATCAACCTTATGGCTCATTGGTTAGCCCATCTGCAATGGACCTTGTCACATCCCGGTCCCGAATCACCCTGGCCTAGGGTAATCTCCGAGGTGTATCACATGTACTCCTGCGTGCTGTGCCTGTCTCGAACCAAGTACAACACACGAAGGAGAGAAAAACAACTTTCCATACACATGAGTTAGAGCTCACTAAAACATATCAGAGGCAATTAATCATAGCGGAAGCTGTAGTCCATCCATGTGAGGTATCAATTTCCTATTCAGTCCATTTAATAATTCAAGTTTCAATACAAAAGAATTATACAATTATATACATTGTTTTACAAAAGGCATGTAGAAAGAACCCTATACAAACAATATCAAAAGTATGAACAAAAGAATTTCCATTATCTAAGTGTGGCCCACACAAAAAGGGGCTAGCCACACACCAAGGGAGTTCCCAAAAGATGATTACGCTCTCTATAGAAGGCATGTTCACTTGGCCTCAGGCTCGGGCCACTCTTCTAACCCTGAAGGTACCGTTGGGGTAGCCTTCGCTCTCTCGGCCTTTTTAGGGTCGGAGGTTGCACCTATGACTGTGACACCAATAGTAGTATCATTAATACGACGATTAAGCAAGTATAGGCAATAATAAGGAAATACATAATGTTTCGAATTGAATTTAAGATGGATAAATTAACAGAGGTCAATAATAGGTATCGACTAGGCAAATTGTGCTAAAATGAATAATTTATACGTGACGAGTCAATTAAAATGAAAATATGCAAATTGGCTACTACATTAAGCTCATCCTCTCAAAAGAGAGTAAATCTAGTTGGGATGTCACCAGCAGCCCGGCCAAAGGCTAGCTGGGTACCCGGGTCTGGAGTTCCGGAGTTTCAGATGACTTACTGCAGTAGTCTCAAATAACTAAACCAAGTATAACCCCGTCGGGCATCACCGGGTAGAAGCTAGTTGGGATGTCATCGGCCAAAGGTTAGCTGGCTACCCGGGTCTGAAGTTCCGGAGCTTCTGATGACTTACTGCAGTAGTCTCAAATAACTAAACCAAGTGTAACCTCGTCGGGTATCACCGGGTAGTGCCGACTCGATAGAATCAAATAATACTCGAATAAAAGCAGAGTTGAGTAAGTTTGCGTCCATTTAATCATAATCTAATCGAATGATAATCACATCTATTCAATTTCTTACTCAACCCTCATTTCTAACGATTGTCAATACGGATATATAAAATGATATTACTAACTAATGTAAAAAGATCAAACCTCAATGAATACTAATAACACTATCAATTTATTGAATGGGATTTGAGATCCAAACGAATTCGTACTCCAATATGAAATGCAATTAGTTAGGGAAATCAAGATATTTTTACTATCCAACTTTAGATTATCCTTTTCTTCGTCCTCCACTGTCCAATACAACATAAGCTGGGGAAGTCAGCGAAACACTACTTTATTGGAACACGTTTAATTTCCCAAACGAATTTTTCATGGCATAGTTTTGGACTGAAGAATAACCATTGGTCCTATTATAAGGTTAAGGGTTCCATTCTATAGTCATAAAGCCTCGGAAATACCTAGTTTCCTATGGAGGTATGGGTGAGCTCCAAAATCCGTTAAATGAGAGATTAAGGAGGGTTAATGTAAGTTAGGAGTGTCAATACTCCCTTTAATTGGGCCCAAAAAGCCTAAACAGATGGGTTCGGGTCCGCTTGAGCGGGTCCATGTCCGCTCGAGCGGAGGTCTCCAGAAGGGTGGCGCGCTCGTGCGCCCATCATAAATTTCCACTCCAAAAATTCCAGTGAGTGGGTCCGCTCGAGCGGCCTTATGCGCGCTCGAGCACCCACTCCAGAATTCCATTTCGGAATTTCTAATGTGTTTCTCCCTTCCATTTCTTCTCTTCACTTCTTCTAATCTTAAACCTGCAAAAACTGAGCCTCCTTGCTCCTTTTCTATACACTATAGAATACTTTCATTAATTCTTACATCAAAACCACATAAACAAATTCAATTCATTTATCAACTTGAGAAAACTAGAATCATTGAGAGAGAATAATACTTGAGTCAAATGGAAATTAACAAAATGTAAGCCCAAATTATGCTTATACTTGCCTCAAATAAGAGATTTGCCCCACTCTTTCTCACACTTGTATCAAGGCAACCCAAAATCCCCAAAATACTCAAACCCTAATCACATGGGAAAATGAAATGAATATGTATGAATGATTTCCCAAGAGCCCCTTGACTCTAATGCAACTCCTATTACACATATTTAAAGAGGATTTTGCTCTAACCTTGATAAGAAGTCCAAATGTGAAGAGGGTGGGAAGATGGTGGAGATGATTTCTTGTCTACAAAGAGAGAGAAGGATGAAGAGAATGGAGTTGACTCTACTTCTAGCTCCTCAAGGTCCAAGCCCTAACTTTTGAAGTGGTTGGAGGAGAAGAGAATTTGGAAAGGAAGAGAAGAAAAGAAGGAGTGTAGAGAATGAAGAAGATGAAAAGGGATGAAATGAAGGCTATGGTTATATATATATTTATACATATATATATATATAAAGGTAAGATTGCCAATTTGCAAGAAAGTCCACTCAATTAGTATATTTCCATTTTGAGTCAAATGAGGGTCCAATTATACAATAGTTGGTCAAATGAAGAAGAGTATGATATGAAAATCGATGTACTCGTCAAAATTCACGCGATGATACCAAAATGACGTGCAAATCATGAAAAATGCGAAAATCTATATTTACGAAAAAGTCCCTGACTCAACTCAATTTAGTCAATTCAATTCCCACTCACCTATACAAGGTGCAAAACTCATCTAACTAATAAGCGCTAATTACCATAATTTAATAGTTAAACATATTTAATCCTGCTAAAACACAATTAATTAGTACTAATCAGGGTTACGTCGGGTCGGGGTGTAACAGACCCTGCACAGCTAACTGCGTGGAAGGATTTATCTGCAAATCGGATTGTCCACTTTTTGGGCTTTATATTGAATGGAAAACTACTTCAATTTCAAAAAGTTAGATAAGCTTAACTATCTGATTGCAAACTTTAAAAGGATGTATGGGAACATAAAGGTGGTTGTTGATGCTCTTCATTTAACCAGAGAAAATCAGACCTGGATTGTTCCACTGAGCTGGCCTTAGATGGGAAAAAAAGTACAACAACGGTGAAGATTGTCCCACCCATGCAAGCTACATGTATGTAGCCATGCTATTTGATGGTTGTTTGAATCATCTGACAAAGAAAACCCTCTTATTCTTCAGTAATAGTCAGAAGCTTGTTTTTGTTTCTTTTTTCTTTTCCTGGTAGATCTAGTTTTACTCAATGATACTGACACATCAAAATCCTTTTTGACAGTTGTTGGAAGATAACATATATATATATATATATATATATATGTTCATCATCAATGCTTGGACTGTATCCAGCAGCATGATCTTGATCAAGTGGGACTAAATCAATTTAGCCACTGGACTCATCCCCAAGCCAATGATTGGCGACCACTACATGGCATGGAGTTGTACCCTAATGAATTTGGTGGGTCCCGTCAAGATCTCTTGAATTCACGAGGGAGATTAATATGATTAATATAGGTTGAAGCCAACCTGTGTATAACCATATCATCCCAGGTCCAATGAAGCCCAAGCCAAAATTTTGGGCCTAAACCACATGATCAATTTTGATGACGGCCTGAACCATATGAATTCATCCATGCCAATCTATGGCCAGTTTCTGGCTTGAGCCATATGAATTAATGCCAATTTGTGGCCAATTTCTGGTCTGAGTCATGTGAATTGGTTTATACAGCCAATTTTGATTGAGTAGAGGGTCATTTCTAGCCTAATTATGTGACCTATCATGGTCTAAGCCAAAGATAATTTTTGGCCTAGGCCTGACCCAGGCTAAAAATGACAATCTATGGGACATAAGACCCATTGTTGTGGGGCCTGTTTAGATGGGCCTAAACCCCAGCTATGCATTGGGCTCACTTATGTATTGATATGTTTAAATCTATTTAGCCATTGGGCTCACTCCCAAGTTCATAATTGGCCACCTGTTTATGTAAGTCACACCCCATGTTATACCCTATTACTAGTAATGGATGTCTATCCAATTAAGTTTTCATATCCTATCAAACTCTCTCAAATTTATGTTGTAGCGGTTTCGGACCAATTAATATGGGTCCAAGCTAACTTGTGTGACCATGTCATGTTTGGTCCAATGTACACATCCAAGCCCAAGCCAATTTTTTGTGACCATCATGTCATGTTGGATCCAATGCAATATTCAGGTCCAAGTCAATTTGTGAGACCATGTCGTGTTGGGTCCAATGCACACATCCAGTCCATGTCTTTCGGTCTAAGCAATATGACCAATCTTGATAGATTATGGGCGGACCATTACATATGAGCCTGGTAGTTTAGGTACATTACCAAAATTGTATGAATATGTCACCATCATATCAATCATATGATGGTGCAATAATCAAGTTGATATTGCTTCATGACCACCAATCATGTGATGGTGCCCATGTCTTTTGCAAATGTGTAGTCAAAGAACATGTGGAGCCAAGAGGAGTACTCGCTCCTTAGATGAAGGCAAAGGCCCATTCACTCATACGAAATGGGCAACCACCATGTACCCATGACCTCTTTATAGTTATAGGAGAGGACAGGTGTCCATCCACTCCAAGCTAGGGGAGAAGAACGTGCAACCATCTCTACCCATTTCTTAAAGTAGGTAGAAAGGTAGGGGAACAAAGTGGGAAGCAACTCCCTTATGGTTATCTAACCATACGTATTGGGAATGACTACAAGAAGTCTATAAAAACCACTACTTGTGAAGAAGCCCTGCAGAATTTCATACAAAGAAGAAGAAGAAGCCCTGCAGAATTTCATACGAAGCCCTGCAGAATTTCATACAAAAAAGAAAAGAACTACGCTGCCATTTCTTTGAAAACGTGCTGCCGGAGAATTTCATACGAAGCCCTGCAGAATTTCATACAAAAAAGAAAAGAACTACGCTGCCATTTCTTTGAAAACGTGCTGCCGGAGTTATCAAGCGAAGAGATCATTCCTGAAGAGAAGCTTTGAAGCAGGTTAAGGACTAGGATCATGCCTCCATCAAGGGATGGAGCATGATTTCCTAGTTTTGAGCCATATCCCTACATTTTTTTTTATTGTCTATTTGCATTTCTATTTTCCTTGACTCCAATCAGTTTGAAAATAAACTTTGAATCAGCACAAATCATTTCATGTTCAAAAGCCCATACAGACAAATATCTCTACATGTTCCAAAATATGATGGGTGAAATGGTTTGTGTAGTTTATTGATTTAAAGGTTCATGAGTATTTTATTAAATGTCAGTTTTTGTTTATGGTTAATCCAAATATCATCCTGCATCTTTTGAGCTTATGGGTTCCACAAACCCAATGAACTTTCATGATTATTTCTGCGTGTACAACAGTAACTTCATTTTCTGAAAATTTCTTTTAGGAGGTTGTTTCCCTTTTACATATACAAATGTTACATATGTAAATGTTAGATATGCAAGTGTTACACATGTGAAACACATTACCATGTTTGTCAAAATCAGCATTTTTGCAGAAGTAAATAAGTATATCCAATGGTTTTAGATTTGTTTGGATTTTCTTCACAAATTTCTCGAAATCCCATGAAGACTTAAGATATGAAACTTTGCGTCTTGATCTTTACTATTAATACAAAATATATTAAATGGTTTGGATCATGAATTGGGGTACTTCTTGATAGTTTTGGATCTTGATATTTGTTACTTCTGTTGTTTGGTAGTTTATGAAGATTGTAATAGATTGTAAATTGAACTGTCTGGCTGCTACTAAATATTTCAATAATTGGTGAATCAAGATTAACGATTTAAATCAAACTATCAATCGTGCATACGACCTTTTTTTTATTCTTCTACACTACTATGCCCGCTTTAAAGTCTAATATTTGTAACAGGATAAAAATGGTGACTCCCTCCTCAAACCTTTCAAGAATAGGCCTTGCTGGCCTTGCTGTCATGGGACAGAACCTTGCCCTCAACATTGCTGAGAAAGGTTTTCCAATCTCTGTCTACAACCGAACCACCTCCAAAGTCGATGAGACTGTTGAACGAGCAAAACAAGAAGGAAACCTTCCCTTATTCGGCTTCCATGATCCAGAATCCTTTGTAAACTCTATCCAGAAGCCACGTGTCATTATTATGCTTGTTAAGGCTGGGGCACCTGTTGACCAAACCATCAAGACACTTTCAGTCTACTTGGAAAAGGGTGACTGCATCATTGACGGAGGCAATGAGTGGTATGAAAACACAGAGAGAAGAGAGAAGGCCATGGCTGAACTGGGTTTGCTCTATCTAGGAATGGGAGTTTCAGGGGCGAAGAAGGTGCCCGACATGGCCCCTCTTTGATGCCTGGAGGGTCTTTTGAGGCTTACAAGAACATTGAAGATATCCTTCTAAAGGTGGCAGCTCAGGTTCCAGACAGTGGTCCTTGTGTTACATACATTGGCAAAGGAGGATCGGGCAATTTTGTTAAAATGATTCACAATGGGATTGAATATGGAGACATGCAATTGATTGCCGAGGCCTATGATGTATTGAAGTCGGTTGGGAAGCTTTCAAATGACAAGCTGTAAGGAAATTATCTTTAAGTCCATTACTTGGACTAGAAGTCCTTTCCTTTCCCGAATTGTGGTCATTATAGGAAATCCGTTTTCTTAGGATACATGCTATTCCTTACACAAAAAGGTTTCTTAATGAGATGTATTCCATAACAAACTCTACCTTGATGGATGGTTGAGATTAAGTCTATGGAAACCCTGATTGGAAATTCGGTCCTCTTTTCACCTATAAAACAAAGCCTTTCGTCCATCACAAAGGCATTCACGAAAATCAACACATTAAGGTTTTATAGGCAAGGAGAGAGAAACCGAAACCATTCATATAGTTTCTTTCTCGACGGATCACAGCATCAATCAGCAACAGCACCAGACTGCAGGATCAGAAAGCTCTCTGCATCAGGATGTCTGGAGGTACTCTTTAATTTATTTAAGATTAAATCCTACACGTGATTATCATGCTGTTCACGATCTTAGGGTTCATGTTAATAATAGTATAACATGTGGTATCAGAGCATGGTTTTAGAACACATGATCGTCCATTAATTAGGATAACTATGCATCGCCATAATCGGCAAATATAGATCCGTTCTGACTCTGTTTTGCAGCAATTTATCGATCCAACTATTATGGCCTGCATGAATGGTTTATATTTATGTTATTCCGCAATTTTTTTTTTATTTGGGCACGACTGTTTGATCGTGATTTATTTAAGTTTTGAATTTTCAATTATGTATAAACTCCTGCGTGAGTAAAAATTCAATGTAATAATGGAGGAGATCAGTAACTGGTACGTCATGATTGAAGAGGATATTGTTTCGAGACTGAAGATGACGTTTTGAAGCAGTCGAAGATAAAGACAGATGATCGAAAAGAAGGACAGAAAATAGGCCATATAGTTGGATCATATTTTCATAAATTCCATATTATGTTGATTATCATTAGCATGTTTCTTCGTAATCGATGATATAATGCCTCAAAATTTTTTTTTTTCGGGGCTGCCGCCCCGAACCCCGCCATTATGGTAGGCACCCCGAAGGGCCAGCCCCGGGCAGTCCTCCGGCATAGGGCTTTCAGCCCCAAAGAGCCGGAGGACAGCCCTCGGGGCTTGGCCTTTTTACCAGTACTTTTCATACAATGAATGATCTATCATGAATGCATGCAATATATAATGTTTATATTCATATATTATGCGTGTGTTGTCTTATTTTTATTAAAGCCTTATTGTTGTATCTCTATTGCAGTTCTTGCAACCACTAATCTCACTTCGCATGCTACCTCTGTCACTAAGCTCAATGGAACCAACTTCTCAGAATGGAAAGAGCAAGTTGAGTTTACATTGGGGGTACTTGAACTGGATATCGCTCTTCGTAAAGATAAGCCAGCTTCACTCACTGATAAAAGTACCCCTGATGAAACAACCTTCTTTAATGCCTGGGAAAGGTCTGACAGACTAAGCACTATGTTTTTGCGAATGACTATTGCCACCAACATAAAAACATCCCTTCCTACACCTGAGAATGCTAAGGACTATATGAAGGCCATTGAAGCTAGGTTTAAGACTGCAGACAAATCCCTTGCTGGGAAACTAATGGCAGATCTTACAACCATGAAGTTTGATGGCACCAGATCAATGCATGAACATGTCATTGAGATGACCAACCTTGCAGCTAAACTAAAGAATTTGGGATTATCAGTGGATGAGGCGTTTCTCGTCCAATTTATCCTAAACAGTTTACCTCCTCAGTACGGGCCTTTCCAAATTCATTACAACACTATTACGGACAAGTGGACAATGAATGAATTGGCTAACAAACTGGTTCAAGAGGAGGCCAGGCTGAACCAACAAGGGATTAAAGTAGCTCATCTCGTTCAAGGAGCTGGACACAAAGCTGGGAAAAAGCATAATTCAGGCCAGAAAAGGGCACCACCCAGATCTAATGAGGCTGGTCAGAACCCCAAGAAGAAAAAGAAGGAAAACTTATGCAAATTTTGCAAGAAACCTGGACATTTTCAGGCAGACTGCATAAAACGTAAAGAATGGTTCGAAAAGAAAGGTAACCCTATGGGTTTCGTAAGTTATTTCGAATCAAATCTTACTTATGTTTCTTCTGATGCTTGGTGGATTGACACTGGTGCTAATGTTCATGTTTCCAATTCAATGCAGGGATTCCTTACGATCCAAACCATAAACCCAAGTGAGAACTTCCTTTTCATGGGAAACAAAGACAAAGCTCCAGTTGAAGCTATTGGAACTTTTCGTCTTGTTTTAGATAGCGGTTATCAGTTAGACTTATGTCAAACTCTTTATGTTCCGTCTCTTTCCCGTAATTTGGTTTCTGTAAGCGCACTTGATAAAGTTGGTTACTCTTTTGAAGTAGGAAATGGTAATTTCAGTTTATTTAAAAATTCTAGTCGTATTGGTTCTGGAATTTTGATTGATGGGCTATACAAGTTTCATCTTGATAGTCAACTTGCTGAAACCCAACTTACCCTGCATTCTAAGGAAACAAAACGAAAGTCATCCAAACTCGACTCTTATTTCTTGTGGCATAAAAGACTGGGTCACATATCCAGTGAAAGAATCAAAAGATTAGTAAAAGATGGTGTCCTTCCGGATCTAGATTTTACTAATATTAATGTATGTGTGGATTGTATTAAAGGCAAAACAACAAAACACACAAAGAAAGGAGCCACAAGAAGTACTGAGCTTCTTGAAATAATACATACAGACATTTGCGGACCCTTTAATGTTCCAACCTTTGGAGGAGAAAAGTATTTTATTACCTTTATTGATGATTACTCACGTTACTGTTATTTATACTTATTGCATGACAAATCTCAGTCTGTGAATGCTGTACAAGTGTTCATTACTGAAGTCGAAAGGCAATTAGATAGAAAAGTGAAAATCATAAGGTCAGATAGAGGTGGTGAGTTTTATGGAAGGTATGACGAAACAGGACAACATCCTGGACCTTTTGCAAAACTTCTCCAAAAACTTGGAATTGTTGCCCAATACACAACGCCTGGTTCTCCATGGCAGAATGGTGTAGCTGAAAGGCGAAATCGTACGTACATGGAAATGGTTAGATCAATGATGAGTCATGCTAACTTACCTATATCCTTGTGGATGGATGCTCTACGCACAGCTGTTTATATCTTGAACAGAGTTCCCAGTAAGGCAGTTCCAAAGACACCTTTTGAACTGTGGAAAGGATGGAAACCCAGTTTACGACATCTCCAACTTTGGGGTTGCCCAGCTGAGGCTAGAGTCTACAATCCACATGAAAAGAAATTGGACCTTAAAACAATCAGTGGTTACTTTATAGGTTACCCAGAAAAGTCCAAAGGATTTAGGTTTTACTGCCCTAACCATAGTACGAGAATTGTTGAAACCGGTAATGCTAGATTCTTTGAGAATGGCGAAATCAGTGGGAGTAATAAACCTCAAGATGTGATCATTCAGGAAATCAGGGTACCTATCCCTTTACCCTCTATTCCGAAAGATGTTGGCAATCCTCCTGTTGTTGAACCATTTAACAATGAGGAAAATCCAATAAATGATCAACAACTCCATAATGAGATTGTCGCCAATGAACATATGGATAATGCACCAGAGGAACCAGCATTAAGAAGGTCTCAAAGACAAAGGAGATCAGCTATTTCCGATGATTACATGCTTTACCAAGTAGAATCTGGAGAAGGGACAATTAGTGACCCGGTTTCTTATTCACAAGCCATTAAGGATGTTAATTCTAGTAAATGGATTGATGCCATGAAGGATGAATTGAAATCTATGAATGAAAATCAAGTCTGGGAAGTTGTTCAATTGCCTCCAGGACACAAACCAGTTGGCTGTAAATGGGTCTTCAAGACCAAACGCGACTGCAAAGGCAATATTGAACGCCATAAAGCCAGACTTGTTGCCAAAGGTTTCAATCAGAAAGAAGGTATTGACTATACTGAGACTTTTTCCCCTGTGTCAAGGAAGGATTCTCTTAGAATTATCATGGCATTAGTAGCTCACTATGACCTCGAGTTACATCAAATGGATGTGAAAACTGCCTTTCTTAATGGAGACTTGGAAGAAGAAGTCTACATGCGTCAACCTGAAGGCTTCATCATTGAAGGTCAGGAAGACATGGTCTGCAAACTTAAGAAATCAATATATGGACTGAAACAAGCTTCGAGGCAATGGTACCTAAAGTTTCATGAAATCATTACTCACTTCGATTTCATAGAAAACATCGTTGACCCTTGCATATACCTCAAGATCAGTGGGAGTAAGTTCATATTTCTGGTTCTGTACGTTGATGACATATTACTGGCCAGCAGCGACCTTGGTTTATTACATCAAACAAAGGACTATCTCTCTAAGTATTTTGAAATGAAAGATATGGTTGAGGCTTCCTATGTGATAGGAATAGAAATATTCCGTGACAGGTCACTTGGTATTTTGGGATTGTCTCAGAAAGCATATATTGACAAAGTTCTAGAGAGGTTTGGCATGATGACCTGTTCCTCTAGTCCTGTTCTACTGCATAAAGGAGACAAGCTTGATCTTTCGCAGTGTCCACAGAACGAATTGGAACTTAAAGAAATGGCAAAATATCCTTATGCTTCTCTTGTCGGGAGTTTGATGTATGCACAAGTCTGTACAAGACCTGACATTAGTCATGCTGTTGGCATGCTCGGAAGATTTCAGAGTAAACCAGGAATCGCTCATTGGAAAGCTGCAAAGAAAGTACTGAGATACCTTAAAGGAACAAGGAATTACATGCTCACATACAGAAAATCAAGTCACCTACAGGTGACTGGTTATTCAGATTCAGATTTTGCTGGATGTCCTGACACCAGACTTTGCACTCTTGGCTATGTGTATCTCTTATGTGGAGGTGCAATATCATGGAAAAGCCAGAAATCTGAGTTGCTTTACTCATCCACCATGATGGCTGAGTATGTCGCATGTTACGAGGCTGCAATTCAGGGAACATGGTTGCATAATTTTATCTCTCAGTTTGGAGCTTTGAATTTCATCTATAAGCCATTAACCCTTTACTGTGACAATGAAGCTGCAACCTTCTTCTCCAAGCATGACAGGATATCTAAGGGATCCAAACACATGGACCTTAAATATCTCTCACTGAAACAAGATGTTAGATTACAGAAATTTGTCATTGAGTCTATACGTACAGATTTCATGGTCGCAGACATATTCACGAAAGGACTACCTCCAAAGACCTTTCAAGGACATACTGAAAGCATGGGTCTTGAAGATAGTTCTTAATTATCATTTTCTGCCTTTTATTTCTGTACTTATATTTGACATTTATTGAGCTCTTAATGCAACTCTACATCTGCTATTTCTGTTTTTCCATTGTGTACATTTTATGTTTGGATAAATGATAAACAGAAACAGTCTTTCCACATAGACATTATGAGACCATTACGTATATCTCCTATTACGGTCTAGTTATGCCGGTTGTCACTGCTGTAGTACATGGAAGTAAGCATGTTGCAAAATAATGTGTGCACGCCATGACTCCCATTGACCACCGAATTAGCCAAGACACTTATGATAACCGACTCAAGAAATGTTTAGCATATAATGCGCGCCTTATGATTCCTAAAACGAAAAACACTAAAGGATCTTCCTATCGACCAAGTGGGAGACTGTAAGGAAATTATCTTTAAGTCCATTACTTGGACTAGAAGTCCTTTCCTTTCCCGAATTGTGGTCATTATAGGAAATCCGTTTTCTTAGGATACATGCTATTCCTTACACAAAAAGGTTTCTTAATGAGATGTATTCCATAACAAACTCTACCTTGATGGATGGTTGAGATTAAGTCTATGGAAACCCTGATTGGAAATTCGGTCCTCTTTTCACCTATAAAACAAAGCCTTTCGTCCATCACAAAGGCATTCACGAAAATCAACACATTAAGGTTTTATAGGCAAGGAGAGAGAAACCGAAACCATTCATATAGTTTCTTTCTCGACGGATCACAGCATCAATCAGCAACAGCACCAGACTGCAGGATCAGAAAGCTCTCTGCATCAGGATGTCTGGAGGTACTCTTTAATTTATTTAAGATTAAATCCTACACGTGATTATCATGCTGTTCACGATCTTAGGGTTCATGTTAATAATAGTATAACACAAGCTGCATAATGTTTTTGCAGAGTGGAACAAGGGCGAGCTTCTTAGCTTCTTGATTGAGATTACAGCAGATATTTTCGGAATTAAGGATGATAAGGGTGATGGGTATTTAGTGGACAAGGTTTTGGACAAGACCGGCATGAAGGGTACTGGAAAATGGACTGTCCAACAAGCTGCTGAATTATCGGTTGCAGCTCCAACAATTGCTTCATCATTGGATGCAAGATTCCTTAGTGGGTTGAAGGAGGAGAGGGTTGCAGCCTCCAAAGTTTTCAAAGAGGGTGGCTTTGGTGACATCTTGAACGAGCAGGAGGTAGATAAGGAGAAGCTAGTTAATGATGTAAGGCAGGCTCTTTATGCTGCAAAAATCTGCAGCTATGCACAGGGAATGAACCTGATCCGTGCAAAGAGCCTTGAGAAAGGGTGGAACTTGAAACTGGGGGAACTCGCAAGGATTTGGAAGGGGGGTTGCATTATACGGGCAGTGTTCTTAGATCGGATCAAGAAGGCATATGATAGGAATCCAGAACTCTCTAACCTTCTTGTAGATCCAGAGTTTGCAAAGGAGATTGTTGATCGGCAGTCTGCTTGGCGGAGAGTAGTCTGCCTCGCTGTCAATTCAGGCATCAGCACACCAGGCATGTCAGCAAGTCTTGCTTATTTTGACAGTTACAGGAGAGAGAGTCTGCCTGCTAATTTAGTCCAAGCGCAAAGGGATCACTTTGGAGCCCATACATATGAGAGGACCGACATTCCTGGATCCTTCCATACTGAGTGGTTCAAGATTGCAAAGCAATCAAAGATTTGAGCTTCTCTGGAGAGTTTTCTGCATAGTTCAATGATTTGTCTTTACTGAATAAGGTAATCTTTGCCGTGGGGCTGGAGATGGATGACTTCTGTTGTTGTTTGCTTGTTTACCCAAATTACATCTAGGGAGATGCACTGCTTTAGTAGCAGTATGATTTAGTTTTGTTACATTTCTCCTTTGATATTCTATGTCAAAGAGGTTCCAAGCATTTCTCTTAGAACTTTTTCTTTAGACTATATTGGATGTTTCATGATGGATGATTTACCCTAAATTGCTGATTGTTGTGATACATATTTCCTTCCTTTTAAGTGTTTTATATCTTAAATGGCATTTATTACATCTGTTCTATTTTGAGCAGTGTTTATGGCCTCCTCAGCCAGTTTCCATGGTAAAAAATAAGCCAAAACATTCTCCTTGGAGTCCTTTAGGGGACATAACCCACTAGGACTTTTTGCAGGGAAGTAAATTAACCCCATCAGGGAACTGTTTAATTGAACAGTTCTCTGGCTAATGTTCAGGGTTGGTTACTTCTGAAACTTATTAAATCATCTGATTTTTCTCAAGGCCACCTGAAGTGTATCATTGAATTGTTGAGAGGATGTTGTGTTTTGCTGCATTTGCCTTTTGTTTCTTAAGTTCCAAGCTTTTTTTTTTTTTTTTCCCTTTAGAACTATTATATGGATTAAACTGACTGATACATTAGGGTTTGATGTGGATGCCTTTGGATGCATTTGCCCTTTTGTTTCTTCTGTTCCAAGCTTTTTTTTTTTCTTTTTATTCAGAACTATTATATGGATTAAACTGAATGATACATTAGGGTTTGATGTGGATGCATTTGCCCTTTTGTTTCTTATGTTCCAAGCTGCTCTTTTTTTTCTCTCTCTAGAACTATTATATGGATTAAACTGACTGATACATTAGGGTTTGATGTGGATGCCTTTGGATGCATTTGCCCTTTTGTTTCTTAGGTTCCAAGCTTTAGGGTTTGATGTGGATGCATTTGCCCTTTTGTTTCTTATGTTCCTAGCTTTTTTTTTTTTTTTTTTTCTCTCTTTAGAACTATTATATGGATTAAACTGAATGATACATTAGGGTTTGACGTGGATGCCTTTGGATGCAACCATTAAATTTTGATCACAGTTGGTATCTCATGATAGTTCCAGTTAATTCTGTTTCTTGTAAGACTTGGTGAAGTAATAACTTTATGGTGCTTAGCTATATGACGCAAGATTTTTTTTTTTTTTATTGAATCTGTTAGGTGTCTATACTGGCAAGGAATTTCATGTTTGGTTCCCTGGCTGGTCAGCTGGTTAGGGGCTTACGTAGCGGGCATGGCTGTGTGAGTTTGAGTCCCTTATAAAGTAAAATAAAAAGTTATTTCATGTTTCAAGTAGATTGCATAAAGGTATGTGGTAGTGAAAATGGGTGTTGTGCATGCATCATTAGAGTGTACAATCTGATTCCATTGAGCTTGAATTCCTATGTGTTGAATACATGTCATTCAATGCAAACGAACTTGTCCTAAAGTGTACAATCTGATTCAATTGCCCATGGATAGATCCAGAAAGTTGAATTGACAAATTCTATCGAGTTAGTTCATAGGATATAAAATGTAAATTGGTTTGTTTACTTTGAAATTCAATTAGCCATAACATTCAGGGTAGTCCAGTTTTGTGAACCATGATTAATCATAAAAACAATGGTTGTAGCCTAGAAACCAAATCCATGATTAATATTAAATAGCAAGGGTGAATTTTGGATTGTTGGGAAGCTAAATGACAACATGAAAATGCCTTCATTCTAGTGGTGTGATTAATGATCTTCATAATAATCATAGAAATAACCACTTATGCATATCCCTTCAAGATGTTAATGAATGAGTTTTCATCATCTGTGTTGTGGTTTTGATTGTGGTCCAAACTGTTGCTAAATGTTGTTCATACAACAGTTTCGGCGATGACTGAAATGATTCTGTGGATTAAGCAGGTTTCATTAAAGCTGTTAA
Organism: Umbellularia californica; assembly: GCA_028538565.1. Lineage (NCBI taxonomy): Eukaryota > Viridiplantae > Streptophyta > Magnoliopsida > Laurales > Lauraceae > Umbellularia > Umbellularia californica. The sequence continues at coordinate 52,050,014 of JAPQWN010000006.1, read as the reverse complement.
GGAGAGTTAGGTGTGTAGCTGTTACAGGATGTACTTTGTTCTGGCCATGGATTTGGTTTTTGTAGAATAGAAAAGGGGAGGATAGGATAAGTCCACACACTGACCAGCATGGGAACGGAATGCCTGTACTAAACAATAGAATAGCCCAGGCCATGAGGCTGATCTAGAAGCATGCAAACACTGGCCCCAAGGGGTTTTAAAGGTTTCCCAAAGACATAACTGTATGCAAAATAATTTGGCATCCATCTTGTCTTGTCACATGAGGTACTTGTCCAATCCGTGAATGTCATATGAGTCTTCAATATATATGGGCTGGTGGGAAGCGCAGGTGGGGCCCTGCAAGATGGCCTGTTCCTTGTTTGAGGTATGCTCAACCATCCCTTATATTTCTTGGCCTCTACCCATTTATTTGTGTGTGGTAGATTGGCCATATAAAGAATTTACACATACGGTCTATCTGTTGCCATATAACCAGTACATTGGTCCTGTTGGTTTCTGTTTTAATGGACAACATTGGGGTTACCAAAATTGTTATCTCTGTCCATGATTATTTACAAAACAAACCATATTTCCTCTCTCGCCGTCATCATCATGAAAGCCTTATTAATGCAAGCAATACACAATCAGGCCTAGTTCAAGGGGCCCATATCCACTCAACAAGGGTCTTACATGTGGTTCCACAATAAATAGGGTTTTAGGATTACATTTGTTAAGAAGGTTCAATAGGGTTCTGACTTCTGAGTTTGAGTTTGGTAATAGTCTAGGAGTCAAAGTCGTGGTTGAGTTGTAGGACTATGAGCACAAGAAGGTGGGGTTATCCAAGCCTCTTTATATAATGATGTGTTTTTTGTTTTAATTTTATTGCATTCACTGCAAATATTTAAAATTTGGTGTTTTCTTCTCGGGCTTTTTTTGGCATTCCAGCTAAGGGGTTGGTCCTTGAGAGACTTGCACATTCGAGGTAATTGGAAATCTCGCACATGCAAGGAGTGATAAACTCATACACGCAAGGTAACAAAAACTCACACATGATAACTTGCACATGCAAGGTAATAAGAAATCAAATATCCAAGGAGTGTGAGGGGTAGCCAGGTTTAAAACCTGGTCACTACAGTGAGAGCTGACGCTGCTTACCACTGGGGTAAGACGCCAATATCGGTGTTTTCTTAGTTGAATTTTCAAATCCGGAGGTGATGAGTCCTTAGTCAAGTTGCTAATGCAAGTTTCCAATTGGGATTTGGGAGTTGAATTCTATTCTTTTTGGTAATGAGTCTGAACTCTATTCAATCCTCCCCCAAGCCAAAAGTGTTCCGCCAAATTGGAAATGTCCAATTGATGCAAAATTAGGTACATCTGATGTGTTATTTGATATCTCCATTTTCTTATATGTAGAAACCTACAGAGTTATAGGCCACCTTCATTAGGTTGAAGTTTAATTGCCCATACATAATGTTTGCACTTTGCATCCTCTTTGCTATCTACTTTTCATTACTTTTCAAGGTTTTCTCTTGTTATGTCTTTTTTTTTTTTTTTTGTCAAATAGTTTTGTCTTAAAATTGTTGTTTTGCCTTTCATTTTCCTTTGACATGTATTGTAAATGTTTTTCTTTACAATTTGTTTGGATGATAAACACATTGCACGAATAAAAATTTTTAGAACTTACTTTTTTTTTCTTCTTTTTGAGGAGCTCATTTTGTGGAAAATAAACTTAATGAGGCTATTCCAATCAACTAATGCTATCAATATCCAACTGGGAGTTGGTGATGTGGCATAATTCGTGGATTTACTCCCCACATCATGTGCTCGAAACCCACCCTAGAATTGCTTGGTTTGCATTTGTGTGGATTTGGCTGGCGCACTCAGCGGAATAGTCTTACCAGATCAAAGACCTCAGGATCCCACATCCAGCGGCGCCCCGCGCCCACCCCCCCCCCCCCCCCCCCCCCCCCCCCTTAGTTTTTTAAATTTCCTTTGGCCCCCCCATCAAGTGTCATATCTAAGTGTCTGATTCATTAATTCCAAAACTAGTGCTACACAATCTTAATTGATTTGTGAGGAAAAAAAAAAAAAAAAGAGTGAAGAAACAGAAAGGAAAGGGAAGGAAAGGGAGGAGTTAAAGGAGAAAGGGAAGGAAAGGGAGGAGTTAAAGGAGAAAGAGTCTGCTAATGTTACTGAGTGATTTATTACATAAATAGAAATTTATTGCACAAACCATTTATTCAATAAACCATAAATGTGAATCTAATGGGTTCTACTGTGCTAGATTAGCCAAGAGTTGTCCACATGCCGTCTTCAAGTAGCAGATTCAGATAACCTCATTGTAGTTTTTAATAAAAATTGAAAGTTAGATGTTGAGTGGTAACATGTTTGTTGAAGAAAAACGGAGCCATCTTACAATTTTCTTACTTTAGTTATTTACACCTGGTAAATATAATCGTGCACAGTACAATATTAATCTTTTCAATCATTAAAGCTAACATATAAAGTCTAAACCACTCAAAATTATTTTCACCTTGTGTTCTTTTATTACATAAATCTCTAATCCAAATGGAGTTATATCCACTTTGAATTTAAAAAAAAAAAGTTACTTTCTTATGTTTTAGTTATAATTATACCTATGTCATAATAAATATGATTGAAGCAAAGCCTTTTTAGATGATAAAAACTAGTGGGACTCTGTTTCTGAACAATTTAAGATTTAACTGAGTCTATTGCATTGATATTTATCAATGAGCATACTTATGTGTCTCAAAAAAATCTCCAAATATCATTTTGAGATTCTATGCAAACTATGATTCGTCATGACGGGATCCATGAAATTTTAGGTAAAGGGTCCTGCATTTGAATATGGTTTAGAAGACGGTTCTATGAAGCCTATAGTGTAGTAATAATCTCGGTACTTTGGGCCCCCCAACAAAAAATTTTTGGTTCCGCCCCAGCCCACATCATTAAAAAAAAAAAAACAAGAAAACAGGAAAAGACGGAAGCTATCAATGGCCTACAAATAGATGCTTTGAAATGAAAACCCATTTGAAACTTCTTCAGGATGTCATCACTTAGTGGGTCGCCAATTCTACATCGGATCATGCGATTAGAAAGGTTTTCCAGATATGGGCTTGTCTATGTTGAGGCCTTCCTCCCATGAATTGCTCCAATTCATCATCGAGCGGGTGACAGGGCCTCCTGGATGCATTCTAATCATTGGCGCTAGGATAGAAGGAAAGGTCTCTCTGTGGGTAAGGCTATGCTAAAAATAGGTACCATCAGGTTATCCTAGCTAGCCATTTGGTTGACAACTTTAAAGTTAATGGTCTTTTAACTACAGATTTCTTTGAAATTCAATCCAATGGTGAGTAAAAGTTTGATGAACATGAAATTGTTAGGTTTTTTAGTGTTGGCTAAATTCATGGGTTGGACAAGACTCTGGGTCTTTTGAGTTGTAACTTTTTTTTAGAAAAGAACTCTGAAGATAGAAGATTGAAAAGACTCAGAAGAAGAAAGTCTGAAAGAATTAGAAGAAGAATGCTGGAGAAAGAGAGCTGAAATTCCGGATCAACCAGAATGGGTCCGCTCGAGTGACCGATGGAGTGGACATAATCAAAATAACCAGACGTCGAAACAGAACCTCATCCGCTCGAGCGGATGGTGGGTCCGCTCCAATGGACAAGGCGGCAGAGTCCCAGGAAAATTAGAAACTGTTTTTCTAATTGTGCCCAAACTGCTTGTTTTAATCCTAATCGTCTTAGGCAACCTTAAGCACGACCCAAGGGCTATTTAAAGGACTCAAGGGCTATTCCAAATAGACACCTCACCTCTCAAAGTTCTAAGTTAGAGATTATTATTGAGATAATTCTTCTCTAGAGATTTATTAAAGAGTTGTACTGACAAGTACTCTAGAGAGCCAGTTTTTCTGCATCCTTTGTAGAAGATTATCTTATTGTGAGAAGACTTAAGGAGTCAAGCACTGGACTGAATCTGTTGCAATCAACGGTGTGGAGTCGTTGAAGTGTGAAGCGACACAAGGTAATTTCAGTCCTTGGGTAGGGGATATCTGGGGAAGAGATCTGAGTTTTTTGTGATTGCGAGATTCATAGTGTTTGATTTGATGCAGTTTGGATCAGTGGTTTTTCATCCGGTTAGGGTTTTCCACCTTAAATTTGGTGTCCTTGTGGTGTGTGCTTGTTGATTTTGTTTTCGCTGCATATTGTTTATTTCTGCACACTTTTGGGTTGATTGTTTGAGTAGACCAATCTAGAGATCGTGGACCTTAAATCTTTCAGAAATTAGGTAATGTGCTAGATCACGGGAGATAAGAGTGTAAAAGGAGCTGAACTGATCAAAGGAATGCCCATGTGGGCCCCATAGAGCTGGATAAAACACTCCCTGATGACGGTCTTAGCTGTAATCAAAGAAGTGCTTGGTTCGGAGAAGATTGTTAGTTTAAACACAATAAGAAGGTATCCGAGCCTCTACTTTCTGATGGATTCTTTCAGGTTTTTTTTAATAAGAATATAATCATTTAGAATTTCATGTTCTCTTCTCATTGAATGTGGAAGATCCAATGCTGGTCACTCCTTGGAAGTGTGGTTCATGCAAGCTTCAAATAAGTACCTTAATATTTACCAAAAAGACTAGGTGCCTTAACTCATCTGAAGCACCCTTTTTTCTTATCACTCACATATCTGGTGTTGGTTTTGTGAGATTTTCTATTCCAGACACCCTAGGTTGCATTTGTGCTGCAAGAGGATTTTGTATTTTGTGGATTTTCATTTCCGCACGAAAGAGGAATCATGCATTCATACCCCTTACATAGGAAATCGAAATCCTTTCCATTAATTTAGTTTTCCCTTTTCCATTAGGAAAACGTATCACACCAAAAGATTGAAACAAAGGACTGCAACAAGGAAAACATATCACACCAAAAGATTGAAAAGGGGATGTAAAGAAAATGAGAAAATTTTTTCTCTTTGCCATGGATTCCTCTCACTGAACAAATGCACTCAAAATAGAAAACAAGTGGAGTACATTATTTACAAAACCGGTATCAAGTAGCTGGGATAAGCTCTAAAAAATATGAAAACAAGAAGAATCTGATGATATTTTCCAATAAATATTGCTTTTTTTGTCATTTAAAATTGTCTTGTTTGGGCATATGGAAGATATTATTTTACAATTGTTTTGCTTGCTCTTAATATAGCAAGAATCTTCTCTCAACTTCTCCGAATGATCATTTATACCTTTTTCCATTTTCCCCTTGCAAATAGACAAAAATCTACACATCTATTTTTTTACCCTCTCAAGTTCTGTACTTATTTAACCTCCTCTTTTCCACACGGACACATACAAGCAGCATATCCACTTGGTTTCCTGTTCAAAACTTCAATTTCCAGCGTGTAAGCCATAGTACTAAGTTCTTTCTGTATCTGGGAATCAGACTATAATTTGATCATAATAAGATGGATACACCTTTGAATTACAAGATTTGAGTGGACAAATGGATGACAATAGGAAATCAAAATACCTCTGCAATTATACTTGGAAGGGTGAAAAATGGGTTCAGCCAATTTCTTCCCAGATGAACTAGCAAAAGGATATCTTAGAGATGATTCTCTAGATAACTCGTTGTAGTATCCTGTAGTCTGCACTATATCTTTACTGTTAGAATTCATTTTCTTAACTGATTTCGACCTTGCTTTTGTTTTTCTTTCCTCAAACGTCTTTGAACTAATGGATCATCACCTACTCCCAAAAGAAAAGAAGGATTTGGGTACTGATACAGAGGTTCCTGCTGTTTCCGTTTGGTACAGATAACAAAATTGTTGGCATTTCCACAGATGCAGAATGGGTGTAGCTCTAGTTTTCTAGTGCCTATCAACATTGGGTGGGTTTGCTTTGTACCACACAGAGTGCAGTTTTTTTCATATTGGATGAGGACATAATTAGATCAATATTGATGATCAGAAGATAGATTTAACTGTTTGGGTCCATTTATTACTAGAACAATTTTGGATTGTAATCTTTTTATATCAAAAATTAAAAAAATTGAAGAGATAATATTTTTTCTAATTTATAGTATTCAAGACTCTTAGGTTCATTTATTTTGGAACATAATTTGTTATAAATGTAGTATACTTCATTGCTAAACTATTGGAAGCTTATGTTGAAAATTATTTTTTCTACTAACAATGTAAAGTATGCAAATCATGGTAACTTGCTTTATCAAGATAAATTTTTAGTATTGTCAAAAACCAAACATCCAAAAGTAAGAAAGTCTATAAATTTGTGATGTTAACTGTTGAATAATGATACAATCATGATATGTGCAGACAAAACAGAACATCAGGCAAAAGCTGGCCATCTACATTCACATCCAAGTATATGATTCACATATACTGTTTTCTAGTCATCCATTCAGCTTTGAAACTGTTATCATGTTCATTGAACTTCACTCATTCCGTCACAACTCTAGCTATCTCTCTGTATGTTCACTTGAAATGCATGCTTGTACCTTTTAGCTACAGTTTTTTCTGTCTTCATTGGAAAGGGGAAAGTGCCATAATGTTACATATGCATAGTCGGACGTACGTATTTATGAATACTTATCTATGATAATTTTATGTAAATTGTACCTACCCATTAAACTATTAGCTATCTATCATCCGAGCCAATCAATAAATCACAATATCTCAAAAGTTGTAGACTAATCCTCAATTGTGTGATTAGTCTACAACTTTTGAGATGTTGTGATTATTGATTGGCTCGGATGATAGGTGGCTAATAGAAACCAGTGCGTGTAAAAATTTATCTGATTAGAGCATTTATAGTGCATGCATCCGGGGTGTCCTGGATGTATCTGAACCCATAGGTTAGCTGTGTATTCACTGTTTTGTGTCAAGGTTATATGTGTTAAGAGGATGAACTCTGTATACATGCATACATATGTGAAATTCATATTTATGGAAGTTCCCTTTTGTATGTGGTTGTTTCTTGGTAATTCTGTGAAGGGTTCCTCAGTTAGATCCTGTGCATCACTTTTCAACTGTTCTTTTCTTTTTCAGAAATAGAATTAGTTGAAGCAACATATGCAAAAGAACAAAAAGACAACAAACTGTATATGCATGCTTGAGCAAGAGTAGTTTTATGAGAAAGACATCACAGGAAAAGAAACAAGTTTTGGAATGAAAACTGCAAATTTAGGAAATGAAACATGTTCTATTTCCCTTTTCTTGTCGAGCTAGTCTTCCTCACCTTAGATTTAGTGCATTCAGGATCAGTTTTTCTTACCCTATGAGTTGGGTTTTCTTTCTTTACTTCAATCCTTCCTCTATGTTTCTCCTTCCTTTTGTAAGATCTCTTACATGAATATCCAGAGCACTCTTCAGCAACCCCATCATCTTCACTCTCATCAATGTTATTTTCATCTTTATCCTTAGAATTGTCAATTTCATGGCCGAGGGAGTTGAATTGTTCACGATGACTCGGACCCGAAGATGCATCAGAAGCCATTGAATCATCACCAACATCATCCGCAGCAGCAACCCCACCGTCATGACCATCATAATCATCACCACTATCATCACCGGCATCATCAGCATGCATGGGTGAGGCAATGTACATGGTCCACCCCGATTCACAGCTATTACATTCTTCAGCACCTCCTTCGGGGTAGGACTCCATTTCCCTATAAAGAGGGAGTGTGAGAGGAAAAACAGGAACTCAACTGAAAGTTTATGACTACTCACAGTTACTTAAATGGTTATTCCTACACTAAAAAACAAATTCACAAGAAAGAAAGCTTTACATTGCCAAAGAGAAAAACCGAACCCATCTAACAAATTGAAAGAACATATGAAACACCTTCAATAGCTGTAACTCCAGCCACTTCAATTCTCTGACTACTCACCAGTCACCACCCTTAAAGCAGCTTTTTTTTTTTTTTGAAAGCACAAGATGACAAGAGGCCCTACTAACGAAAGGAACAAAGAGTACCAAAGAATTTAACTTGAAAAACCTGGTTACTCACTTGCTTAATTAATATTCTCATACCTGGGGCTCCTTACTCCTTTAATTACCTGCACTGTCATAATATACAGGACCAGCTTTTTAATGCAAGATTGCAGTGAAACACCCCCACAAACTGATAAAAGAGTACAGGACATTAGAAGAACCAAAGACTTTAAATAGCCAGAGAGCAGGCTTTCTTCACTGCCCCTACCTCCTGTCTTTCACACCTTTACTCTCTGTCTTGTCATCAATGGAAAAACAGCTTTTGTGCAAAATGCAGAGTACCCAATTGGATTTTTGGGCTTTCAGATCAGGACGGAAGAGGATGAGGTTGTCAAAAAGCTCTGTTACTGCTGGTTTGCTGCTGCTGCTGTCTGTCTCACCAATAAATCAGGACAGTGTTTTGTGTTATGTATGGGGAGGAGAATGTTGAATTATTAAAATTATCTGTGACTGTGAGGTCTAAAGCATGATGGAATTGAGGAATTGTTAATTATTTGTGACTAAGAGGTCTAAGCATGATGGAACTGAGGTAGAACTATAGAACTCCCATGTACCATTAGTGAGGTAGACAAACACCAAGGAACCTTATATTTTCTTACTCTGATCTCATTTGCTGATTTCACTTTCGTTCTGGTTGGGTGGTCTTTGTTATTCTCTACAGGGTTGGTATTATAGGAGACCTGATGCATCCTGACACATGCACTCTATTGTGACCTGATGTGCATATTCTATACATGTGGGCCATGGTCTGTGGTCCTTTTAACACTTTGGAAGGTTGCAGATTCGAGTCATATTAAACTAACAGCATAAATGGCCAAAGATGAAATAAAAATTCATAAATAAGAATTATTAAAATAAATGGAAATATATTTTTTTATTCCTACTGAGGAAAAAAGGAAGAGTAACAAACTTTTTCTTTTTCACTTATCTTCTACAACATGGTTATAGGAAAGAGTTAAAAATACAAAAAAGGGATGGAAAAATGCAAATAAGTGTTGCAAGAAAAAAATAGAAAAACATAAAAAAATAAATATTAAAAACTAATCAATTGATAAAGAAAAACTAAATATACAAATTAATTTGAAAAATAAAATTAATAGGCATATAATTTGAAATGTAAGAAAATTTTCAACCAAAATAATTTTGGATAGGTGAGGTATAAGAGAAACAAAATATAAATTAATTTTATCAAAATTAATGTTATATTATAATATATTTATTTATTTATGGTTGCTGCACATAAAGAGCGTGTAACAAAAGCAGATTGGATTAGAAAAGAAGGCTCCAACTCCGGATGTAGTTTTTTTGTATGATATAGTTGTTAAATGATCAATGATACATTTTCCTCCTCCAGTTCCAGTAAAATGGGTCTACACATAACCCGACTCCCAACGATCGACTGGATGACTAGGATTTCAGTTTAGAATATTGTGACACAAAACAAGAGGGGGGCATAAATCCAAAATCATGGACCATGAACGATGGGCCCTGTATGTCCAAAGTGAGTGCATCAATATGATCTTGTGATTCCCTTCACAAGGTGGTGATGGAAATGGAAGAACACTACACTACAAGGAGCATGAGGAATTAAATTTCAGTGGGGATGTGTATGTTGGCCTCTCTTTTTGTGACATGGCTATGACTGTTCCCCACTTCATCTTTCTCTGCCTCATATATGATGGACACCTTAGGCCCTTGTACTACTCTTTCTGTCTCTATGTTTGGATTTATTCGTTGACTTGTAGTTTTAGGGTTTTCTATCCATACAAAACATGTTTTGGATGTTTGCTTTCAAGTTCAAACAACACTCCAAAAGTTTCTACGGATTTTAATTACTCTTTTCTATCTTTTGTTGGTCTAAATTCTTCCTGGTGTTTTTGTTGTGTTTTCACATTGCTGTTGAGACAAAAAGGTCCGAACAGAATGATTTGCTTGTGTTGATTGAAAAAATAATGGAAGTTCTCAAACAGGGCAACCAAAGTCAAAGATAGTTCGGTAGGAAATTGGGAAGTTTTTGACCAAGCCGACCTTGCTGGATCTACTACAATAGAAAAGAAGGCCCTTTATGCTTGTTATTGAATCTGAGGGTATAGATTGGTATTTGGATGTATTTGTCTAATTTATTGTTTAGATGAAGAAAAAATTAGAATAAATTGACAGTTAATTCGATGTACAAGCCTTTTCCCCCCCCTAAAACTGGGATTCGAACGCACACATTATACTCACACAGCTATGTCTCTAACCGGCCGAGGGACGATTGGATGTACAAGTTGTGCTAAGCTGATTTGATTATCATTGATGCGCTGTATCAATTTCTCGAAAACCTGAAATGCAATCAAAAGAGTTGTCGTATTATATTGATTTTTGATAGATGACTAATCTACATGTATCTTTTCTATTTTATTGGCTGGGTGAGTCCTATATTGTAATGAAGTTTCCTATAAGTGGCAGGTTAGACTTTTGGTTCCCAGGTAGGATTTTTATTTTATTGCAGGGACAAGAAGATGTCCTTCAAATGCCGGTGAAAATTCTCTGGGTACATCTTGCATGACTTCTTCCATGGAGTCCACATCTGAAATCCATATTGCTCAGAAATCATTATCAATATTTCACTCAATCTAGGGCCATAGCCGTAGACTGATCATTAATAAAAAAAGTGATTTGACCACTTTGAATTTGATTTGTGTGTATCTACTATGGAATTGTATCGATGGCATCATGATGATCCAGACTTGCTATGTCTTGTAACTTTGGGCTATTGTTTATTTGAAAGTGAGTTGCAGTTCTCGCAACTTGACCTATGAGGAGCCACCTTTGCCTGATTAAATCTAGTCATATCATACACTACTCTCTATCTAGAAATTGGTGCAAATTTAGTTCAATTGAAGTGATTTACACTGTTGGATTGTTCATCTACAACAACTACACATTTTACACAAGTTCAATCCAATAGCCCATATCAAACTGGATACAGCCAGTTTGAACCACTGCCTAAACAGGGGGTGGTATCTGATATCAGCTAATTTGATTATCAAAGGGGGGCCTCATTTGGGTTGAATCAAGTAGAAACTGTGGTGAGCACTTCTTTGTGGCAACACGGGGTTTATTTATTTGGTTTCAAGTGTCATGTGTACTTGTATTTGTTTTTTATTTTTGGTTTTTTGTATTTTTACGAGTAAATTACTCTTAAACCTCCATTTAACGGCAGAAGAAATAAAAAATAAAAAGCGACTAAATAGGGTCTCATATAGTCGATGGGCTGTGTGAAATGACCAAACTATCCCTATTTGTGATAGATCCTACTTTCTGAAAGATAGGCATAGTCTTGATATCAAGAGTCAAGTATCAAATATTGAAAATCTGAACCACAAGCAAGGCCCTTAATTCATTTAAATTTCACTGGTTTTCTTGGCAATCCATGATAAGAGTTGTTGCCAATAACTGTTTCATTTGCGTCAATTATGTGACAAATCCTGCACTCTGGATATGTATAAGATGCATTGTCTAGATGTCAGGAGTCTGGTGATATATATCAAGAATTAGGTATCAGAGTTTGAAAATGTAAAAGGTGTAAGAATAAGGCCCACTTACTACTTCAAAATCCCGTGTTTTTTCTTTTGAAAACCCATGATAGGACTTGTGGGAGGTGGACACCATGATAGGACTTATGACCCATAGTTGTTTCACTGTGGTTATGAATTTTACTTAAAGTGAAATAATGATACAATTTTAACTTAGGTTGTTTTTCAATTTCACATATTTATGCCAAATCGATGTAAGAATGATTTAGCCGTACATGAAGTTCATCCCTTCATGCAAGGATTCCAATAGCAATAATATGCTAAGAGGACAAAGACAACTACTGAGTATGCAAAAGAGTAGAAGAGGGAAAGTCCGAAGAACGTGAGGGGGAGTATATTGGATCCATGTGCCTCTTAAATGAAAGTTTAAGATTAGTTTACTTGTACACCCAGGGCTAGGGGTTGATCCCTGGGTGGCATATCTGGTGGACTTAGATACGGAGACTCAGACACGTGGTTGAAGATTTATGTGTGTTCCTTTGATTAGAAAGCTGTGCGGATCTCTTTGCCTCTTGTCTAGAGCTCCCGAGTCCCGAGTCACACTTACGGGAGACTTCTTCACCAAAAAACCCACATCTAATAATTCTATTGGAAGTCTTGATTGTGGGGACGGATCAAGTCTTACATTAGTGGATTTGTATTCTCTGCTGACATCAACTCTGCTTGATCTGACGTGGGATCTGTGGCATGTGGGTCACACGATCTCCTACAATATCATGTTCCTTATCATGTGTACTTTCTTTAACTCTATAGATTTATGTCATTTTCCATGATAATGTACCATCGTTTTTGCTAAGTTTTGTCAATGGACTACTCAATGGTCGTAACTCGTAAAGACCACACCCCCTACCCCAAAAGAAAGAAATAAAAATAAATAAATAATAAAAAATTGAGAAAAAAAATCCAACCAACTGTTTGTGTGCCAAGATAATATCAAGTCCACCCACAAAAAATGTAGAAGTACGGTGTTAAAATGTGGCCATCTTTTACTAGGAGGTGGTTTGTTAGGATTTCAAATAAGTTTGTCAATTGCCAACCCAAACAAGTCCAACACAAATTCCACTTCTAAAACATGCAAGTTGAGGTTTGACTAGGGGCAAACCCAAGTACAAGGGTCTGGGCCGGGGCTTCAGCCCCCAACTAGACTTAGAAAATAGTCCAAAGTTTTATAAGAACCCCCTGCAGATTCTGAAAATTATTTTTTTTTTTTTAACATTTGTCCCTCTTACAAGGTTTTTTCTTATGAGTGCTGCTATTGGCACACAGACTTTTTCTCTTCCCACACAGCCAATATTTAAAAAAAAACCCCAATGAGATTACCTTTTTGCCCACCCTTTTCCCTTGCTCTCACCCCACCTCCCCTTTCACCTCTGGCTCCAGCTCCGACCTGGACAGCAGAGGCCGACCCCTCTCCTCCCCCCTCCCCCCTTCCTCCCTCCCTCCCTCCCCACTGTTTTCTCTCCCTCTCTTCCTCCCTCCCCATTGTTTCTCTCTCTCCTCCTCCCTTTCTCTGCCTCCACCTCCCCCTTCATCGACGGCGACGGCAGACCCCTTCTCCCCCCTCCCTCCCTCTCTCTTTCTCTGCAGCCGACCCCTCTCCTCTCTCCTCCCCTCCTCCCTCCCCCTCTTCCTCCCTCCCCATTATTTTCTCTCTCTCTCTTCCTCCTTCCCCACTATTTTTCTCTCTCCTCCCTTTCTCTCCCTCCACCTCCCCCTTCACCGACGGCGATGGCCAACCCTCTCCTCCCCTTCTCCCTCCCTCCCATTCTCTCTTCCTCCCTCCCCACTATTTCTCTCTCTCTCTCTCTCTCTCTCTCTCTCTCTCTCTCTCTCTCTCTCCTCCTACCTTCCCCTTCACCTCCGAATCCGGCCTAGACCGGCTAGCGTCGGTCGATCCCTTTCCTCCCCCTCCGCCTCCACCACTGTTTTTTCTCCCCTCTCCCACTCTCTCCTTAACTGTTTTCTATCCCCCTTCTCCCTGTCTCTCCCTCCTCATCTATCTCCCTCTCCTTCTTTCTCTCCCTTATTCCCATTTCTCCCTCTCCCAACCTTTCCCTGGCTAGCGGCAGATCTGGCAGCGATCGCCCGGTTGCCCGATTTGTGGTCGCCGGAGGTGAAGGGAGAGAGGTGGGGGAGAGAAAGGGAGAGGGTGGGCAAAAAGGTAATTTCACTTTTTTTTTTTTTTAATGTCTGTGTGGGAAGGGAGAAAACTTGTGTACCAATAGAACGTCTCCTTTTTACATAGAGCACCCCGAAAGAGAATTTCTTGGATCCACCCCTAGGTTTGACTTGACTAAAGTTAATAGCTTTTCTATAGTAGCCTAATTTTTAAGGGGTCATTTGTTTGTGCTCATTTACATATATAAATGATTTACATGTGGAATGGTTATGCTTGTGTGACGTTTGTTTTTAGCAAATTACGCATGTGATACATGAGTCAAGTGTGGAAATGATGCATTTTTCACACCTTCATTTTCATAGCCATGTATCTAATTCAAAGCCCTGAAAGCAAAAAGTGCTGGTACAATGTAATTCATGGTTACTTTTTCTCCAAAGGGGCCCATCAAATGCCTGAACACGTCGTATATTTTGTTCACATATGGAACCTCTTCGAAGTTGTACTTTACACCTTCATTTTCATAGGGGTAACCGTTTGAGAGAATTCCCATTGATAAAAACCCCTTTAATATAATGACTAAGGTCATGTTTAAGGGAAAGCTAGATCTCTGTTGAGAGTTGGCATGATTTAACTCCGTAAGGGGGTTCAGGGCCTTTTCCCCATGGTTTGTAGGGAGAGAGAGATGGAGAGATTGCTGGCCAAGGGTCATGGGCATTTTGGCAATTGTACAAGGGCTTTCGTGAGGGGCCAAGAAAGCATAGATTTTATATATATATATATATATGCTTGTGACCTGTAACCCAAAATCAAAAAGAAAAGGAGAACCAAACAGAGTAGAATAGATCCTAAAGAAAGTCGAGTTTCTTTCCTATTATTGTAGACTCCTACAAAGCCAAAGCCACCCACCCAAACCCCAAAGGAAAGAAAAGGTAATTAAATCCTCAATCCTACCAACCGTCCTTGTGCCAACATAATATCAAGTGCACCCACCAAAAATGTGGAAGTACAGTGCTAAAATGCTCCGTTTTTTATAGGAGGTGGTTTGTTTTGACTTATATAAGTTTGTCAATTGCCTTAGACCTGAACCAACCCAAACAAGTACTACACAAATTTCATTTTTACAACATGCTGGTTTGGGTTTTACTTGACTCAAGGTAATAGCTTGTCTATAGCAGCCTAATTTCTAATGGGTCATTTGTTTGAGCTCATTTATATATATGTATGTGTGTGTGTGTGTGTCTATATATATATGTGTGTGTGTGTGTGTGTGTGTGTGTGTGTGTGTGTGTGTGTGTTTGTATTTTGTACCTCCCTTTACTTGAAACACCCCCAAAAGGGGTGTCCCTCACCAAAAATGGTGAGGGATAGATGCATATGAAGATCCCCCTATATATATATATATATATATATATATATATATATGAGTTATGCTACAAAACTCCCCAGGCATTTTTCACAGAAAAAAGGCCCCTCTTTTAGCCAATGAAAGTGTGACACATGTCATCAATGATACACTTATCAATTCTCTCTCCTAAATATTCTCCTAAAACTGTGGATATTTCATAGATTCTCTTAAATCATTGGCTAATAGATAGGGGCAGAAACTCCCCTTTTGAGATAGGAGAGTTTTTGAGAATTTCCCATATATATATATATATATGATTTACATTTGAAATGGTGCATGCGACAAATACGGTATGACATGATGGTTTATGAGATGAACCGGAACCCACTAGCATATTAGATATGATCCATGTGTGTGGATGAGATCCACATACATGAGACATATATCACAAATCTTATATTTGAATTAATTCACAACCAGTGATGAGATTAGGCATCTCACTTGACAAGGTTCCAGCATTATGATCACTATGAGATAGTGTGATTTGTCTCAATCATCATAGTGTAAGACTCTAGATCATTATGCTGGTACATCATATGTAATGAAGGAGCATGAGATGCACCTTTTGCAAACCTGTCTTTGATTTAAGGACTGTCCTCATAATTCTCTAGCAATAGGCTCTTAATCATGAGAGATTAATGAACTCAAGTTTTTATTATATATTTACTTTGAGTCACCAATAAGTGAGGCCAATTGTAGGTCAATACCTTGGTGTCTTGGGTATATGGTAGTGGGACTATGGGAACATATAATTATCAAAATGGAATCTATCCTCTAATAGATTTATCCCCTTGTGCCAATTAATGGATTTATCATTGGTAAGTGCGCACCCATCTTAATTAAGAGTTAATTGGATAGTACTGATAATCACAGTGATTAATTGGGTCACAGGGATAATAAAATATGAATCTAACTTGGTTGGACAGGTTTAATCCAATTGTTCAATGGATATAATTGATAGAGGAGCCTAGTTGTACTAATAGGGAAGATTAGGGTATGCTTATAATTTATTTCGAAGACTAGAGTTCAATTGCATTTATTTAGTGGAATTATTTGCAATTAACTGTGGGTCCAGATTGCACTAATAGCACATGAGATGTGGGGTCCAGATATCGCAGTTGGAGCTAGCTTCTAAGGAATCCCTAGTAGTCCCTATGCTAGCCCTAATAAGAGATTGTTTCCAATCCTATTTGGACTCTTAAAGGAAGGAGGAGAAGTATACCGACTTATAATAGAAGTGAGAGTTCTAATTATAATAAAAGAGGAGGTGCTTTCATGCTATAAATAAGAAGACAGGGCTGGACATCCACCACACCCATCACACGCCCAAGCCTCTTCCTTCTATCTCCTCTTTTCTCCTCCATTTCTTTCTAGAGATTCTAAGGTTTTTTTTCTTCTTTTGGAGATTCCACCATTCTCCTTAAGAAGTAATCTAATAGAGGGTCATAACTTGGAAGGCTACGAGGTATTGTAGATCCTCCTTGTTCATGTGAAAGAGTTCCTCAATAAGCCAAGTGATCAACTTCTCCATTAGAGCACAACCGGGCTCCAAAGGTTAGATCTACATCATCTCTTTTGTAGATTTTCATGGTTGCTTGTTGCTGCTGTTTTCTATCTTTTAGATAGTGTATCTTCTGATCTTGATTCATAAGAAACAGGTTTTGAGTCCTATATTGGGTTTCTGGCTTTATGGATACTTGATCTCTGCTTCAAGTGGGTCAAAAGTTCTGTAAATCTATCTATGAGACCCACGTACTTCTAACAATACTTGTGTCACATTTGTTTACAACATTAATTTTACGCATGTGATACATTCATCAGTCGTGAAAATGGGGAGTTTTTCACACCTTCATTTTCATAGCTATATAAGTATGAAACTATCTCAAAGCCCGCAATGCAAAAGGTGCTGGTCTAGTGCAATTCAACGTTACTTTTTCACGAGGGGACCATCAAAAACCTTTACACATGAGCATGATCCAGGGAGTGAAATTTTGGGCCAATTAAAAAAATTTTCCATTTTTATATATATAAATATATTTTTTTATATATTATATAGCCTGCGCCGGACGGACGTTCAGAACGTCTAAATCGTTCAGCCCCTAATAGAGGACTTTTTTTTTAATTTTTAATTTTTTTTATACATTGACCTGTGCATGACGTTCATAACGTCAGAACGTTTTGAACGTTCAACATAACCCTTTTTTTATTTTATTTATTTATTTCCTTTTCACCCAAAACCCTTTCCCACCTACTCCAAATCCTTTCAAAAGTTTACCTGCACAAAACTGAGCCACCGTGCTCCCCCAATAATTCATTCCATCCACCATCATTTCCACTTACATCAAATTAAAGAATTAATTACAATTAAATCAGAGGATTACCCAAAATCTATTCTAGCATATTAATCCTAAATTAATAACAGGAACAGGCTTGGAATTAGGGAAATCTAACAAGAAAACACATCCAATCAATGGAAAACATACACACATGCTTAATTATAAAATGCAGATCTACTTGCCTCAACTAAGAAGAAGATTGGAATCAGGGAATTCGAGGAGAAGCTCTCTATCACAAAACCCACAAATCTAACCCGACCAAACGCAACCTAACACGCAAAGGAAAAGATTGGGATCAAGCCTAAATCTAAACCAAAGAGAATTGATTGAAAAGATGAAAGTGAGTAAAACTTACCCAAACCAGGATCAAGAGAGAGGGAAGATCGAGAGGAAGAAGAAGAACGGCTCGGATCGCGAAAGTGATCTCTCAGGGAAAGAGTTCTGGAGCCTTAGAAAATGAGGAAGAAAAAGAATGTTTGCAGCAATTCTCGTTTGTTGCAGAGAATAAAAAGAGATTAGGTTAATCTCTTGATTAAGAAGAAAGGAGGGGAAAAGACAAGTTTGTCCTTTAAGTGGGTCTGGTGAAAGAATGAATTACTAGAAGGGTTTCTGGTCGTCGGATCGCAACGAGCTAGAAGAAAAAAATGATCAGCGCAACAAGACCTTTCCAACGAACTCAAAATCACGGCGATATGAATTTTTCGGAAAAACACTCAATTTCCCCTAAATTGCAAACTACCCCCTACTAGGGTCAAACGAACTCAGAATCGTACGAAACTCTGTAGGCACTATTCTAACACTAAAAGAAACTCGTTCACCATCTAAACTCACCTAAATATCTAACAGAAAAATAATAATATAAAAAAAAGTGGGTCAACGGGCCAGTTATTGGGTCCAACTGACCCAGTAAGGTCACGGACCTTACATCTCTCAGCTCTAAAAAGAACATTTGGTCCCCCAAATGCCGAAACATACCTCATCAGGAAAAATATAAGGATACGCCTTCTACATCTGGTCCTTGAGCTCCCAGGTGGCCTCCTCCGGAGTATGATGCTCCCATTGTACCTTAACCCACTGAATGGTTTTGGTACGAAGCACTACATCCTTGGTGTCAATGATCTGTGCCGGACGCTCTACATAGGTCGCATCTGCCTGTAACTGAAGTGGCTCATGTTGCAACACATGAGCATGATCTAGAACATATTTCCGAAGCATTGAGACATGAAAACGTCGTGCACACCGGCTAACTCAGGCGGTAGCATCAAACGATAGGCCACGTCTCTGATCCTGCTCTTAATCTCAAATGGTCCCACAAACTTTTTCGCAAGCTTCCCTTTCTGTCCGAATCTGACAACTCCTCTCATCGGTGACACCTTCAGAAATACCTTGTCCCCCACTTGGAATTCTAGAGGTCTCCACCTCTTGTCTGCATAGCTCTTCTGACGATCGAGAGACTATTTCATTCTCATCTGAACAATTTTGACTTTCTCACTGGAGTCAGCAATATCTGAGGGTCCATGGAAACTCCGAACTCCTACTTTCTCCCAACATGCTGGAGTCCTACATCTCCGCCCATATATAATACCTCAAATGGTGCCATACCAATACTTGAATGATAGCTGTTATTGTAGGCAAACTCACATAAAGGCAAGCTTTCATCCCAACTCTCCTTGAAACCCAAAACACATGCTTGGAGAAGATCTTCCAATGTCTGAATGGTACGCTCAGACTGTCCATTTGTCTAAGGGTGGTAAGCTGTACTGAACTTCAACTGAGTACCCATAGATGACTGGAAAGTAGACCAAAACCGAGAGACAAACTTAGGGTCTCGATCGGATACTATGGACTTGGGCACTCCATGTAGCTTGACTATATTGTCCATGTACAACACAGTCATCTTGTTCATAAACTGACCAGTCTTGAATGGCAGAAAATGTGCTAACTTAGTCAATCTATCCACAATCACCCAAATCGCATCATTGCCTTTCCTGGTGTTTGGCAATCCTGATACAAAATCCATAGTAATGTGCTCCCATTTCCACTTTGGAATGTCCAACGGGTGAAGCAAACCAGGAGGCTTCTTGTATTCTGCCTTAATCTGCTGACAAGTCATACACTTAGCGACAAATTCTATAATCTCTTTCTTCATTTTCACCCACCAATAGTGATTCTTCAAATTCTGATACATTTTGGTGCTCCCCGGGTGAACTGAATATCTGGTGTGGTGCGCATCCGTCATCAGCTCTAACTTGATGTCTTGCACATCTGGTACACACAACCTGTCCTTACAATACAGAATTCCTTCAATCAATCTGAACTCTGAATGATCATCAATGTGGTCAATAATTCTCTGTAACTCAGGATCACCCTTCTGAGCTTCCTTGATCCTGCTAATTATTTCTGGCTCCCAAACTCCCAAAGTAGCAACTAATACTTTCTCCTTGACTGGCCACACTTCCACATCCATATCTCTGAACTGCTCTATCCATCTCCATTCAGGCATTACACATCCACTGAAGGCTGCCTTCCTGCTGAGAGCATCTACTACAACATTCACCTTACCAGGATGGTGCTTAATCGGAAAATCATAATCCTTTATGTACTCCATCCACCTCCGCTACCTGTTGTTTAAATCACCCTGTGTAAACAGGTATTGCAGACTCTTGTGATCTGTGTGCACCTCAAATCTCTCTCCATACAGATAATGCCTCCACAATTTCAATGCAAACACCACTGCTGCCAGTTCTAAGTCATGTGTGGCATACTTCTTCTCATGATCCTTCAATTTCCTTGACCCATAGGTTATCACTTTATCATTCTGCATAAGAACACAACCCAATCCAATCCCTGATGCATCTGTGTAAACCACAAATCCTCCACTGCCAGAGGGTAAGGCAAGTATGGGTGCTGAAGTCAATCGAGTATTCAATTCTTGGAAACTCTTCTCACACTCTTCTGTCCATACAAACGGAACATCCTTGTCAACTTAGTGAGTGGAGATGCTATGGTTGAAAATCCTTTCACAAACATTCTGTAGTAGCCCGCAAGTCTCAGAAAACTGCGAATCTCCGCTACATTCTGTGGACTACCCCAATTAACAACTGCTGCTATCTTCTTGGGATCCACTGTCAATCCATCCTTAGAGATAATATGACCCAAAAATGCCACTTGCTCCAACCAAAATTCACATTTGCTCAACTTAGCATACAATTGATTATCCTTCAAAAGCTGTAAAGATGTTCTCAAGTGATGCGCATGCTTCTCTTTATTCTTCGAATGTACCAATACATCATCTATGAAGATGACCACAAACTGATCCAGGAAAGGGGCAAACACCTTATTCATCAATGCCATAAAAACTGCTGGTGCGTTTGTCAACCTGAAAGGCATCACAAGAAACTCAAAATGGCCATATCTCGTCTGGAATGCAGTCTTAGGAGCATCCTCCTTCCTGACTCCTAGCTGATGATAACCGGAACGCATATCTATCTTCGAAAAGAATTGAGCTCCCTGCAACTGATCAAACAGTTCATCAATCCTCGGTAACGGATACTTGTTCTTAACTGTCACTTGATTCAGCTGTCTGTAATCTACACACATCCTCATTGTCCCGTCCTTCTTCTTCACAAATATCACCGGAGCTCCCCACGGTGAAACACTGGGCCTGATGAATCCCTTATCCAACAGATCTTCTATCTGAGTCTTCAATTCTTTTAATTCTGCTGGAGCCATCCTATACAGAGCCTTAGAAATAGGTGTTGTACCCTGTTGCAATTCTATCGTGAAATCCAACTCACGAACAAGTGGCAAACCAGGGATCTCCTCCGAAATAAATCCGGGAATTCTCGCACCATAGGAATCTCACCAACAGTCTTAGACTCCTTGTCTTCCGCGATAAACGCGATAAAGCCTTCACAACCACTCCTTATCAACCGTTCTGCCTTCAACACAAAAATCAACCGAGTGGGTGTAGACTTCTTGACTCCAACAAACTCGACACTACAATCTGTAACCTCACGGTCTTGTTAAAACAATCTAACACCACTCGGTTCGCTGCTAACCAATCCATTCCAAGAATCACGTCAAATTCTGACATCGGTAAGATGATCAAATTGACAGTCAACAGAACTTCTCCAATCTAAATACTACATCTAGGGTAGACAACATTACAAGGTACATGTCTACCTACAGGGGTAGCTACTATCAAGTCATAAGGTAATATCTCCTTATCCTCCCCCAAACGAGGTGCAAAAGATGGTGCAACAAATGAGTGTGTGGATCCAGGATCAAATAGAACTTTAGCATCAAATCCACAAACTGAAAGTGTACTTTCTAAAACATTGCCCGCAGCCTCTGCCTCCTCATGCGTCAGCGCATAAGCTCTCCCTGCATGCTGGGGACGCTGCTGCTGTGGCCTAGGACCACGAGCCTGAAGTCTGGGTGGTGCTGGGGGCCTCTGCTGAAACCTCTGCTGTGGTAGTGGAGGTTGCTGCTGCAGTGGCTGGGGTGGTCGAACAATTATCTGTTGCTGCTGGGGCCTGGCCTGTGCAAGAGGCAACTGTCTCAACGACTGTGCTGGATGTGGTAGTCTAGGCGCCGGAGCTGGAAGTGTAGGTGGTGCTACTCCTGTCTTCTTAGGGCAATTGCGGACCTTATGCCCTGGGTCCCCACAATGAAAACATGCACCCGTCTGTTTCCTGCAATCAGAACATGATGACTACCCCCACAAAAAGTGCAAGAGATCCGCTGAGGTAATTGGCGAAGCACTGGTTCAACCCGTAGTCTCTTCGGTGCAGGCTGCTGGTAGTATTGAGATGAAGAACCTTGTGCCTTGGGTTGAGGTATCAACACCAAGATCCTTTTCTGCTACAAAGCAATCACGTCCTTAAGAGATTCCTTTGCCCAATAAGCTTCCTTGACCACATCGTCATAGTCGGTCAGCCTGCTATGCTGAACCTGCAGCTTAATGTCTGTTCGCAGCCCCTTAGTGAACCTCCGAATCCTCTCCGACTTGGGCTTAATCAGATTCTCTACAAACCTGGATAGATGGGTGAAGGAGATCTCATAATCCTGTACTGTCATGTCACCCTGAACCAATCTCTCAAACTCCTCCATCTTCTGATCCCTATAATGCTCGGGGATAAACTTTTTCTGGAACTGCTCAGTGAAGGTTTTCCAAGCTACATCCTCAGCGATTGCCTCATAAGGGTTCTTGACGGTCTTCCACCATCTTTCTGCTGCCCCACGGAACATGTGGGTCGCTAGCTGCACCTGCTGAACCCTCGTGCACTAAAACACCTCAAAAATCTTCTCCATCTGAACAACCCACTCATCAGCATCAGTGGGGTCCTCTATGCCATGGAACTCGGGTGGAAACCTCTTCCAAAACTTCTCAACTAGATCGTTGAGGTCATACTCTTTGGCCTGTGGCTGCCCCACCTTCCGCATCACCTCAAGCATCTGGGTTTGGAAGACAGCCTGGCTCTCATTCTGTCTGGTGCTCTGATCAGCCAAGTCTTTCTGAGACTGAATAAATGCTGCCATGAATTGGTGGAATTGATTCTCAGAGCCATCCTGAGAAGTGTTGCCTTCAGGTTGCGACCCATTGTTGGATTGGGTTGTTCTACCGGCCATAGTCCTGTAAAATACTCTCAATGTTAGTTCCAATACACCTCAAGCTAACAGCACCATGCTAGGAAAGGACAACCAAGCTAACCTATTAACTAACGAAATCCTCACACGTGTCCTATGGTTTCTACAATTTTTACCCTAAGAAACCATCCATTGCTCTGATACCATTCTGTCACGTCCCCCGAACCCGATTAGAGAATAAATCGGATCCGGGGAGTGAAATTTTGGGCCAATTAAAAATTTTTGCCCTTTTTATATATATATAAATATATAAATATATTTTTTTATATATTATATAGCCTGCGCCGGATGGACGTTCAGAACGTCTGAATTGTTCAGAATGTTCAGAATGTTCTGAACGATTCTAACAGAGGACTTTTTTTTATTTTTTTATTTTTTATACATTGACCTGCACAAGACGTTCATAACGTCAGAATGTTCTGAACGTTCAACAGAACCCTTTTATTTTATTTTATTTATTTATTTCCTTTTCACCCAAAACCCTTTCCCATATACTCCAAATCCTTTCAAAAGTTTACCTGCACAAAACTGAGCCACCGTACTCCCCCAATAATTCATTCCATCCACCATCATTTCCACTTACATCAAATTAAAGAATTAATTACAATTAAATCAGAGGATTACCCAAAATCTATTTTAGCATATTAATCCCAAATTAATAAGAGGAA
Source organism: Umbellularia californica (assembly GCA_028538565.1). NCBI lineage: Eukaryota > Viridiplantae > Streptophyta > Magnoliopsida > Laurales > Lauraceae > Umbellularia > Umbellularia californica. The sequence goes on along the minus strand of JAPQWN010000006.1, from coordinate 52,026,246 downwards.
CAGGCTTGGAATTAGGGAAATCTAACAGGAAAACACATCCAATCAATGGAAAACATACACACATGCTTAATTATAAAATGCAGATCTACTTGTCTCAACCAAAAAGAAGATTGGAATCGGGGAATTCGAGGAGAAGCTCTCTATCACAAAACCCACAAGTCTAACCCGACCAAACGCAACCTAACATGCAAAGGAAAAGATTGGGATCAAGCCTAAATCTAAACCAAAGAGAATTGATTGAAAAGATGAAAGTGAGTAAAACTTACCCAAACCAGGATCAAGAGAGAGGGAAGATCGAGAGGAAGAAGATGAGCGGCTCGGATCGCGAAAGTGATCTCTCAGGGAAGGAGTTCTGGAGCCTTGGAAAATGAGGAAGAAGAAGAATGTCTGCGGCAGTTCTCGTTTGTTGCAGAAAATGAAAAGAGATTAGGTTAGTCTCTTGATTAAGAAGAAAGGAGGGGAAAAGACAAGTTTGTCCTTTAAGTGGGTTCGGTGAAAGAATGAATTACTAGAAGGGTTTTTGATCGTCGGATCGCAACAAGCTAGAAGACAAAAAGGATCAGCGCGACGAGACCTTTCCAACAAACTAAAAATCACGGCGATATGAACTTTTCGGAAAAACACTCAATTTTTCCTAAATTGCAAACTACCCCCCTACTAGGGTCAAACGAACTCAGAATTGCACGAAACTCCGTAGGCACTATTCTAACGCTAAAAGAAACTCGCTCACCATCTAAACTCACCTAAATATCTAACAAAATAATAATAATGATAATATCAAAATAAGTGGGTCAACGGGCCGGTTATTGGGTCCAACTGACCCAGTAAGGTCATGGACCTTACATCAACTAATTAGCAATTAGTGATAAAAATTTGTATTTTTGCCAGGAGAGATAACCAGTAAAATTCAATTTTTTTTTCTTCATCGATAGGCATGCTATGTTGCCATCTGCGTTCTCGTTTTCGCTGCTCTTTTAACTGCTAAACGTATATGCATGGTCATCTTCTTTTTGTTTCAACAAAAATCAGACCTGCTTGATTTCCTGATCATATTTTGATCTGCACCTTTGATCTTGTTATTACCCTTTTTATCACTTTGATAGGGTTATGACTTATTGAATCCAAGCCCTCTATTTTTGTCGGAATTGTTTCTCCTGCGGATAGGTTCATGGGAACCTTGCACAGGATAAGTGGGGCAAGTGAAGTTGACAAGTGGGTCTCTCTTGTTTGTATGTCCTGGCTTACTGGTCCCATGAGAACCGCGAACGGGCAAGTTCTATTTCTCTGTCAGCATCATCCAAATCAATTGAGTCGCAATCATGTTACTTGCAAGCCCAACTGGATTGAGAAAGCAATGAAAGATGGCCATCTAATAGGACCCCTAGTTGGAACAAATGAGATCTGATGATAAAAAATGATACTGGCACCTAAATGGGGCCATGAAATGGATGGTCCTGTCCATCCGTCATGCCTATCAACAATGGATTCACATGAACCCATTTAGATCCTACATTGGTATGAGTGCCGCTGTTTAATAGTTCAATCAGGATGATTAAAAAAAAAAAAAAATAGTTCAATCAGGATGTCATTAGGAACCCATGCAGATTGAACATCGTGTTTTCAATATCGTCTACAAATAGGGAAAGTTTCAAATAAGGCCTTAAGTTTTTACCTTATTATAAAAATGGACACACGATTCAACACTTTTCAATTTAGTCCCTAAGTTTTCCAGAAAGTTTTCAATTAAGGACATTCGTCCATTTAAAGCTGTTTTTCGGTAACTTTTTTCCTCAATTTATGTAAAATATCCAAATTACCCTTCATTGAAATAAAACCCTCCTTCACCTTATCTATACTCTCCTCATTTCTTTTACCAACACCTAAGCATGTCAAACGGACCATTCCGGGCCATCACGGCCCGCCAGGAATTTTTGCATAGAGCGGGCTGGGCCGTGGCGTGCCTCCATGCTAGGCGTGCTCGGCATGCCTCTTTAATTTTTTTTCTGATTAATTTTTTTCGTCTTCTTGGTATTAAACGGGCATTCATCACATTACAAAAGCATACAAAAAAAAGATCAACATCTGGCCTACCTTCCTTATATTGGGCCCGCCCATCAGAAGTGGAGCCCATGGTTTCTTTTTCTGTTTTTTCCCCCTTTGTTTCAAGATTTAATGAGCAAATAAAAGGAAAAAAAAACCAACGTGATATATCTCTTGTTGAGTTTTCCAAAGCCAATAATTATGTAGTTGTGTTTTTTTAGGTTATCAATGTTGATTTGGAGTAAAAAGTTCAGGTTAATTGCTTTTTACAGGGGCCTCTATCATTTCTAACCAAAAGGGCAAAAATGGGAGGAGGGAAAATAGTTCCCTTAAGTTGATATCTTTATTCATACTACTCAAATTAGAATGGAGAAGTTTGATATGTGTGATGTTCTTTTTTTAGTACTTATTTTTTCTGTGATGGGCCTTATGGGCCATGACTGGTGGGCCCAACGTTAATATGGATGGGTCGGCCCGTAGCATGCCGTGCCGAAAAAGGTTGGCCGTGCCTGTTCCCTTGGCCCAGTATGGCCCATGGCACGGACCACGCCTGGTGGTCCATGTCGTTGACCGAGTCATGCAATACCGTGAGCCGTTGACTGGCAGTTTCGGCACGGCCCGATGTCGAATGTGATTTCCGGACTCGATGTGGGTGGAAACACGGTGTTATATTGAGCGATACTTAAAAGTACCTACTAATTATGAGTATAACCGAAAAATCCTCAAAATGGTAATATGTGTGATCGCCAATCATGGTAAACGGCCATGACTTTGTTTGATCACCTCCATGTGGGAGATTAAGGGTCCCACTCATCACAACGCTGTCGGTGACGCGTGATGGTCTCATCAATATTATTTTGGGTCATTATTATGTGGGTTCAGTCCATCTTTAAAATTCAAGATGAGTGAGAAGACTAAGTTCCATGCATTCGGAAGAAAAGAAAGAAAAATAGCTGAAATATGAAATAGGTAACATAATCTTGAATTCTATGGGTTGCTGCATGCTTGTTGCCCGATTTTTATTAATTTTTCTGTAATTCGGATCAGTCTCAGATTTTATAGGGAGTCAGTTTATGTGATGATAGTACCATATTTAATTTTGGATTTTTTTTTATGATAGCTGGAACCTTATAAGGTAATGCAGACAAATCTGAAGAAAAAGGGCATAATTTTTGGACTGCAGAATTTGACACATGACACAGGTCCACTGTTCGGTTTTTTATAATTTCTACAGAACTCCAATTAGTCTACAATTTTTATGAGACTTAAAGGACCCAAAGAGGAGTCTCCTGTAAAGTTTTCATGAATTTTGGATTAACATAACCCTTCATGATTATGCACACAAAGCCAAGTTAACCTGCTGGATTTTCTGCACTGCAGAATTTGGTCCATGACCGGGGTCCACTGTCTGAATTTTGATAAATTTTATAAAGCTCCAATTAATTGAGATTTTATGGGAGTTAATGGACCCAAAGGGGAAGCTCATGTGATTTTTTCTTTTTGGATTTTCAGTGAAAAAAACCCTTGTGATTATGTGCACAAATTCCGGTTAACCTGCTGAGTTTTCTGCAGCATAGAGTCCATGACTCAGGCCCCCGTTCCGATTTTTAATAATTTCTTGAAAAATTGAAATCAGTTGAAACAAAGTCTCACTGAAAGAAAACTGTATGAGAGTATTCAGAAAACTCAATGAGTTTTTATTCAAATTAGAAATCATTGAATCGGGGATTTGAAAACACTGTACAGGTTTTGGAAATCTGCTGCAGTCCGATTTTACATATTTTGACTGGTTCAGCTCAGAGATTCTAGAAAATTCATTTTAGATTGAAACTGCACGAGAAAGATAATTCAGAGATGCATGAACAAAAAAATCAACATGGCGTGATTCGGATTGAAACACATTGAAAACAAACTGCAAAATTGGGAACAAATTCTAAAATTTGCTTAATGCAGAATTTCAGTCATGTTGGAAAGGCTACTCCAGTACATAAAACTTGGGTTCAGTAGTGCCCTATCATATAGCTCAAATACACAAGATTTCAGTATGAGTCATAGCATAAAATCACTCCAAATCCGATAGACATGCTGACTAAGGTTATAATCAATCATTATATGCAATAAAGAAACTCCTAACATCAATTTGTTGTCCCAAAGAAAAGTCAAGTACTGTTTATCTTCTTTCATTCAGCTAAAAAGAGAAGTACTAGAAAATGATGAAAAATAAATAAATAAATAAAGGTTTGGGTGCCAATAATCATTGAGGGGGATCAACTCCGTTCACTGGACACCCTCCCTGAATCCCTTGGCGAGGAAAGGGTAGGCCTTATTTGAAAACATGCATGTAAGGATACTTGAAAAAGGGTCAAAAGCACATGCGACATGATGCTTAAAATGAAAGCCTAGGTGCCTACTACAACATTGGTCTAAAGATGGGAGGACTAAGGCGCCCGGTCGATTTAGGAAAAGATCACCTAGAGAAGTGGACTATCGTCTGTCAGGCCCATCTTAACAACAATCGCTTAGGGCACGTTTGGGATGGATACACACTTAGCTAACTTCACATAGGACAAAGTGAGGGACCTGTGTGCCACTATATATCAATCATAGGGAGTCCTCTAGGAGGCTATTGCCGTAAGGCCTAGGGAGTCACGTTGAAGGGAGGTTGATGTCGCGGTCACTAACACCTAAGAATCGGTGTTACTTAGTACATTGAAGCGATAACGAAAACACGGGTGGAAGATGGTTTTAAAAAATATGGCATGTGCTAAAAATTCTTTTTCAAATATCAATAAATTCATGAATCAAGTATGGCCTACCCTAATAGCATGAAGCTCAATCGTGAAAATTGGCGGAGGTTGAATGAAGAAAAGAAATGTAAAATCTTTTTCTTGGTTTTTGGGATTTTCTGATTTTTTTTGGACTTTTGTAATAAATGGCTAGAAAAGCCAAACTAAGGGTGTGCATGGAACCTAATCTAACCATTCATCTCTTTTTACATTGGAGCGCATAGCTGGGCAGGCCCATGAAAGGGCCAGCCCGCCTACCGCCGCTCTCCTAGTCCCGAAAAAATGAGCTAAAGTGGGGAGGATGAACATGTGTGCAAGGAATTGTGAGCACGAGTGACTAAGATGAATCTACACCATTAAACTAGATGGCAAATTAAATGAATGATGTACATGATTAGACTAACAGGTGAAAACAAGATGATGTGTATGCAGTTAGACTTACTAACAGTCTAGTTAAAAGTGCACTTAATTATACTAATGAATGCAAACAAATAATAAACATGCATGCAATTAAATGGAAGCCTAACTAAAGATGCACACAAGCGGACACAAGTGGACCAGCTACGATGAACCGTAAAGGGAATGATGATTATAAAATAATAAAAAGAGAGGAAAGATCACACCAATTCTCACAAAAGATTCTGGATTTGAATTGTGAAAGCTGGCCTCTCGATCCTTATCTTTAGTGCACAATGGAGCGGCCCACGGTTTGTCTGAGTTGGGTTGGTGAAATGAGGGGTGATGATAGGATGGGGATGAAGATGACGCAGAGGCTGTTGTGGTGGTGTTGGTTTGATGAAGATGGGTCTTGCAGGTGAGATGAGTTTGATGCAAAATGGCGATGTGTAAGGTCCCTGACCTTGCTGGGTCAATTGGGCCCAATAGTAGGCCCATTGACCCGTTTATTTTGTAAGTATTATAATTAATTGTATTTTTTCATATTTAAGTGAGTTTAGATCTTGAGCGAGTTTCTTTTAGTATTAGATTAGTGTCTGCGAAGTTACGTGCAATTCCGAGTTCGTTTGATCCTTGCAAAAGGGTAGTTTGCAATTTAAAGAAAATTAAGTGTTTTTCTGGAAAATTTCAATCGCCGTGATTTTGGGTCCGTTGCAAAGGTCTCATCCCGTTGATCATTTTGTCTCCTGGCTCGTCACTATCCGATGATCAAAACCCCTTCAAGTGGTCAATTCCTTCACTGAACCCACTTAAAGGCAATTCAGTCATTTTCTCCCTTTCTTCCTCTTAAGCAGAGATTAACCCTAATCTCTTATTCATTCTCTGCAATGAAAGAAATCCAGCATCCCTTTTTCTTCATCTTCATCTTCTCAAGCCCAAAACTCCACCAGAAGAGACCATCCTCGAAGATCCGAACCGCACATCTTCTTCCTTCGATTTTTTCTTTCCATTGATCCTAATTTGGTAAGCTTTCTCTCACCCTCATCTTTCTTATCATCTTCTTTCAGTTTAGATCTAGGGTTATTCCTTATCTTTTCCTTTCTTTCTTTCTCCTTTACGTTATAGGTTGCTTTTGAGTGGGTTAGATCGGTGGTTTTCGCGGTAGAAGGCTTCTCCTCCCATTTTTCCCAGTTTCATCTTCTTCTTGGTTGAGGCAAATAGATTTGCATTTTATGATTTAACATGTGTGTATGTTTTCTATTTATTGGCTATGTCTTCATGTTAGATTTCCCTAATCCCAAGCTTGTTTCTGATTTCGATTTGGGGATTAACATGCTAGATTAGGCTTTTGGGAATTGGGTTTGTAAACTTGTAATTGGTACCCCTAGAATGTTTAAATTGTTAGAATGGATGTAAAATGATGGGAATGGAATGGAGGTGAGCATGGAGGCTCCTTTTTATGTAGGTTGTAGCCTTTGGAAAGGCTTAGGAATGGAGGAAATAAACTGGAATGAAAGAGCTTCAGAAAATGGCTTGAAATTGTTCTGAACACGTGAAGTCGGTCATCTGTTGGTCGGGGCTCGGTCAGCCGAACTTGAGTTCGGTTAATCGAATCCTGGCTCAGTTCCAAATCCAGAGAGCGATATTTAACTCCTGAGGGGTGTCAGTCGGCCGAATTCAGCTTCGGTCAACCGAACAATGGAGTTTGGTCAACCGAATGTGAACCGACCACTGATCGAATTTAGGTAGAAGGCCTGGAATTCTGGACTTCTTTGCTGGTCGACATGGCTGAAGTTCTGTTAAGGTTCGGTCAATCGAACTTAGACTCGGTTCTAACTCCAGAGAACAATATTTAGCTCCTGATGAGTGTCGATTAGCGGCATTCAAGGATTCAGTCGTCCGAACAATAGAGTTTGGTTAACCGAAGAATGATCAGTTTGCCTTGTTTATTTTGGAAATGAGACTATTATCCTAAGATTGGGACTTAGATGTTGGAAACCATAAACCTACACTCACATGACCATAAATGGGATTAAAATCAAAGCATGTGGCTTAGTGTGCTTCGATGGGTTGTTTAGGTATTCGTGTACTATGCATGACTTAACCGAGTACGCATGGAATTATTTCGATGGATGCTTAACATGATTGTACACCAAGGGATTTTTCTAGAAGTATTGTTGATCCGATTCCACACGTACTACTTTAGAACATGTGGGGTATATGGATGACACCACTTGCCTAGGTTTGGATTGTAATTCCTCCTTGACTTGTTAATTGTATTAGTCGATATTGTTCCTTGTACACTCTCTTGACATAACACACTTAACTAATTATGAAATATAAATTTTTGTAGAATTGGGACTTGGACCTGACTTAGAGTGTACCAGCTAGCGTGTAAGAGATTATCATGTGGATAACTTGTCTCGTATTGTCTTGAATGAGATAATCCCTATGATCATGTCTTGTGTGTTCACTACGTAAAAAATGCTAAAAAACCACAGCCAATGGCCGTGGCTTTTCCCTTTTTGTCACAGATATGACTGTAGCAATTTCCGTGGCAAAGAATGGTTTGGTATTTCAAAAGCCACGGCTCGAACCCATGGAGAATTTCAAAAATACCACGGCCATTACATGTGGATAACAATAAAATTAAACCACACATAAAACTGTGGTTGTTTTGACTTTTTTTATATTTAAAAAATAAAAAAATAAAAAAATGCACCTGTTTTATACCAATAACAATGAACTAAATGATTCTTCTTCCATAACAATAAACTAAATGATTCTTCTGAAACATCCAATTCAAACATGTATATAATAATAAAACATCCAACATTGTTTCAAACCACCATTCAGTAACCAACCATGTATCAACTAAAATATTAACATAATTAACAATGTAACCATCCTTCACTAAATTTAGTGTCTCAAAATATTCAATTGAAAATGTTAAATGGAGATGACTCTAAATTCAGGACAATCTATGGCATCGCCTGGTGTGAGATCTTCCAGTTTGCCTCATTCGTTTATCAAGTTAACGTTCCCATCAATGATCTCATCTAAAAGGATTCTTTTCCAACTTGATTCTTCAGCAGACTCATTTGACTGTCTTCCATATGCGACACATGTATTTTTTTGTCAAATGCAACAGTTTTAGTAAAGGTGAACTTGATTGATTAGTGGTTGCCTAGTCGGATTGTGCTTCCTGACGTGAGAAATCTTGCCTTACCTACATATATTATATATTAGAAAAAGTGAGTAATTCATCAATAAGATATTTAATTATATTAGGGAATATATTATTAATGTAAAATAAATAAAGTACCTGAGATGAACTCCAATGATTACTAGAAAATCACATTTCATTCTCTCACGAGACCACATCCTTGTACTATAGACGCGGTTGCTGACAATGGTTGATCGTATGACTAATGCCTGCAACTACATACGTTAAATTTTAAATAGATGTTAAGTTTCTACGTTTGCATGACTTCAGAGATGGAGTTCTCCATGGTGGATCAATGTTGTGTAAGTCTTATCTATACCATCACAAATTAAAAGTGCATGAATTTCTCTGAAGGTCTTTTTCTCTCTTATCAAATTACGACATTTGACACATGAGGGGCAACAAAACCAATCTTCATCCCCTAATTCATCTTTATTAGCTCTTATGAACTCAATGAATGATTCAACCCCTTCTAAGTATTCTATATAACTTCTTGGTGCCTTCATCCATTCCTTATTTGGGGACATGTTCTAAAACTTTTAAACCATAGAGTGTAAGGTGCTTTAGAAAGGTAGAACACAGGTACAACTTTTACAAGTATCTTGGACTCAATCACAGAAGCAAATGAACTTAGAAAACCATACATCTTCAGGCTAAAAAATTGGATGCTATGATTATATGACAAGAAAATTTGAGAAAATGAACTAAGGAGCATACGTATTGCTAAATTGTGATTTTTCTGACATGGCTGATATGCCTATAAAAGATATAATGGTATTGGTTCAATATGTTTTGAGATTAAAGAAGTAATTTAGAAGTTGTAACTGCTTGTATCCCATATGGGGAGTAAACCCTTGAACCAAACTTAGTTAGCGGAGTTAGGCCATAGCTGAATCATTATTAGGTTGGATAATCCCCTATTGGAACTTGGGTCTTGGTCGAATGCAAACTTGATGTTTACAGTTATTGGCATATCTAACTCCGAATCTCAAACCAGCCCATTTATCATTCCAATAAGAGTATATGGTGATTGAAAATTTCAATAATAAACCATTAAAAAAAGTAATAATGCATGGAAATAAACCCAAACCTGATGTTTACAGTTATTGGCCAAGCCAAAACCCTGAGAAGAATTTTAATTACATAGCTTTTATTTCACTTGTACTTTAGGTGCTAGATGTGAATTTTGTTAAGGCTTAGTCTCTTTAGAGGTACTTTATAGTTTCTAACTTAGTGTCTATACTTTTGGCTTGATTTTGAAAACATTAAAGAGGGCAAGTTGTGATATGTTTTGGCTGTGCTTTTATTATAATTTTAAACTGTTGAAGTGTATTAGTAAGGTAGAGCATGCAATCAAAGGAAAGTATACAGTATACATGGGCAAGATATACCACCCCAAGTTGTTTAAACAGTTCAACTCACAGCATAAGATGACCTTTAAAAGAAAAACATTACATTACCGATACCTCTTAAAGAAAAACAATTACTTTCTGTGTGAGGAATTTCAGAAGCCCTGGATTGGAAGATTTTAATACTATCCATTATTTGGCTAGTTTTCCAAGACTTTTTTTGTGCATTGAATCCTCCTCATGCTAGGTCTGTTGTTTTCTTGTTGTTTCTTTATTGCATTTACTTGTTTAATTGTAGATTCAGTAATTGTGTCCTCAGTGATTCTTGCACATTTACTAAAATTAGAATGGTTGTACTATTATGGGTTGAAATGTGTTAGTATGTTGGGTTCAATATCAATTTATCTTACAAAACTATATTTCAAAATTTTGAATGGTTGGTTTCCCCTCTTAAGCTTATAAAATTTCAATTATCGGTGTATTAATTTTTGCCTTTTGTTAGAAAATTATAACTTGTCTCAAGATCGTTATCTTAATTGATAAGACCAGCTATGCATTACATGCGTAGCTTACTGTGAAATTATAAGTGAGAGCCTCTAGTGCTTGTAGATCACTTCAATCAACTAAACTATTGGTTATCGGTGCTTAATATTGCTATGTGTACAAAGTATTTTAGTTCTATGAGGCTACCCTAAAATTTTATTTATGAGATTAGCCTTTACCATATGCATCTTGGTCCAATTGTGTCCAAGACTCTTAAAATAGACTATCTGATAACTTAAATACTCTCTTCATCTCTTGTTTGTTTTTCTTCCTTAAATCTTTAGAATATGTTTTTCAAAAAAGAAAAGGCTTTTTAGAACACATTGATTTCAAGTGTTTCTACATTTTTGTGCGAAGTGGTTAGAAATGGTTGTAACTAAATGTAAGGATGTCTTATTATAACCTTAATTAGTTGTGTCATAGAAAAAATTCTCTCTGTATTTTTATTAGCATTTAAGATAAAGAAATGAAATGTCTTGGCCATGTAAATTTATAACATATGTGCAAACTACATCCTCACACAATTTTATGCTAATACGATGCCAAGAAATACACCATGATGCTGACATCCATCCTGACACATTGGTTTCCAATTCAAACCCAGAGCAAAAGAATTTCCATCTCGCTGCCCATAAGATGGACAAAATGCATATCTCCTAGAGCTCGGGTGGGATCAGTTTAAAGGAGAAACCTTTAATATAGACATCTTTATTCTTCCAAACCTTCAAGTAGGTAAAATCACCTCAACACCCACCTGTACCAAACCTCCAAGCCAACCTTCAAAATTACTGAACCTAACGTTCAAGCCAAACAACCCTTTTTTTCTTGAATGTTAACAACCCATTCATCATCCCACCACACACAGCCTGCAATCTGACTAAGAAAAAAAATTGTCTGCTCATTTGTATCATCTCAACCCCCTCCATTTGTCCGTTGCAACTATCACATGACCACCATCACAGGATACACAACCCATAGAAAACAAATCGCAACCATACAAACACATTTACAACCTACATTTACAGAAAAGGAAAAAAAATGACCAGACCTAAAAGGGTTGTAGAAACTGTGAGTAGAGAGGGTTACTGAGATTGAACAGAGAGAGGATTGTAGACCTGAGGAAGAAGAGGAGGAATAATGAGAAGAGGAAAAAGAAAAGAAAAGAACAACACCAACAACAACACCAATAAAAAAGAAAAAAGTGATAACCACTCAGATTTGTCTAGGATGGGTAGAGGTGTTTGATTGCTAAGTCCCACTTTCAGAATTTGGGTATAGAGATAGCCCTATCCAGAAACTGCAAGAAAGACCCATTTTAGAAAACAAGGGACAAAAACACATACACAACCCCATTCCAATAAAGGCATAACATGCAAATCTATCTATTTCACATGACATTGTAAAAATCTATAGCATGAGAAATGTTGCCATTAGAGAAAACCCATAACATAAATAGAAAAAAAACTCTGACCCAAATCAATGAAATGCATAAAAAGAGGTCTAGCGATTTCATTTGAGACTAATAAAAAAGAGTTCTAGCAATTTCACACCTCTTGCTACCGTCTTCTTGGCAGAGAAGCCCTATGTCGGATACATTTTTTTATACAACAACTTTGGCGATGAGCAGCGATGGCTAGCAGTGTGAGGAAGTAGCGTGGCTCACCTTTGGTAGAGAGAGGATCTACTTGGAACCCCTAATTTAGTGCTTGAAAGAAGTTATGAGAGAGAGAAGAGAGCAAGGGAGGGAGAGGGAAATAATGCAAGGCGCACGCGGATGAGGAAAAAACCAGAGAAAGGGGCAGGATTCATTGGATATGGAGTGAGATTTTAGGTCAGGAATACCACATCTTTAGATTGTGGTTATTAAAAACAAGACGTGTCCAAAACAAACCACGACAATGCCTGTTGCTAAAAGGCGCCCAAACGTGTAGTATTTTGACTTTTTGACGTAGTGATTGAGCTAGCCAGACTTGCTTGTCTTGGTTTTTCCTCGTGTCAACACCACTTCATTATTATTTGCATGTCATGGCCAACTACAGTTTGGGGTTTTATTGATGGGCCGGCTGCTCGGATATCGGGATGGGCAGTCGGCATAGGACGGTGTCCATGGTGTTGAATAGGTGGGAGATGGCTAGGAAAGTGCTGCTATTCCCAGGACCGAGAGCTAGGATCCCCCTGGATCCAAACTTTGGTATCAGTAGTCTAGTTTGGATTGTTACAAATACCCCGTGAGGTGGCTAGGACATCCTCGAAGTATCCCTCCTAATTCTTGAATTGCATTACATGTATAGTGGTTATTTCTAGATGATGTTATGATTCCTGTTATTGCTTCTGATGATTATTAATCATGCTTTTACACCTAGCATCGATTCTTTGTATTCACATGATTTTTATACTCGTCATTATTCTAATACTTGATGCATGCCATGTTTATTTTATCTTGTTTATCTATTGCTCAATATGTCGTTGACTCTGTTCCTTGGTGTGCAGATACTCCAGGTGACTACTGCTACTATGATGAACGGGCGGGTGAGGAGATTCCAAAGGATCTCCAACCAGCAGAGGAGGAACGAGAGTGGTGTGCCGATGACGTAGAGTAGCGTCATCGATCCCGGCATAAGAGAGACTCACATGAGACATCATTAGATTTTATTTATTCTTTATTATCTCCCGTTGGACCTTTATTTCATTGACTTTATGTTGTTTAATGGCCTTGGTTATTGGGATGGCCATTGTTAATAATTTAACTTTTTGATTAGTTTTATTTATTTCTTTGTGCAACATTAATTATTAATGAGATTTATTATTCATTTGTTTTTATATTCAATATGCCTCGAATTGTATGAATTCCACAGTTCTTGTATTACTTGAGGTTTAAAATGCCATATCCTCATAGCAGACTTACGATCCTTGGGCCTAAAGGACGAAAATTTTAATTAGCCTTAAGTTTCACTCCTAGGATCTAGTCTATTCTCTAATCGGGTTCGGGGGACGTGACAGAATGGTATCAGAGCAATGGATGGTTTCTGAAGGTAAAAATTGTAGAAACCATAGGACATGTGTGAGAATTTCGTTAGTTAGTAGGTCGGTCTCTTAGTCCAATTTCTAGCATTGTGGTGTTAGCTTGAGGTATATTGGAACTAACCTTAAATATTTTATATGACAATGGCCGGTAGATCCACTTGATCCAATAGTGTGCCACCACCAAAGGTTAGTTCTTCTCAGAATGGTCCTGAGAATCAATTCCATCAAAGTATGGTAGCATTCATTCAGTCTCAGAAGGATTTGGAAAAACAAAGCAATAAGTAGAATGAGACTTAGGTAGTATCCAAGCTTAGATGCATGAAATGGTGCAGAAGGTGGGCCAGCCATAGCCTAAGGAATATGACCTCAACGAGCTGGTTGAGAAGTTCAGGAAGAGGTTTCCACCAGAGTTCCATGGCATAGAGGACCCAACGGTAGCGGACGAATGGATTGTCAAGATAGAGAAGATCTATGAGGTATTATAGTGCACGTGCATTCAACAAGTGCAGTTAGAGCCCACATGTTCCGTGGGACAGCAGAAAAATGGTGGAAGACAGTCAAGAACCCATATGAGACGGTCACGAAAGATGTGGCATGGAAGACATTCACTGCGCAGTTCCAAAAGAAGTTCATCCCATAGCATTACAGGGATCAGAAGATGGAGGAGTTCGAGCATTTGGTACAGGGTGATTTATCGGTACAAGATTATGAGATCTCTTTCACCTATCTATCCAGGTTTGTAGAGGTCTGATTCAGCCCGAATCAGAGAGGGCTTGAAGGTTCATCAGAGGATTGCGGGCAGACATCAAGATGCAGGTTTAGCGCAGTAAGCTGACCAACTATGATGATGTGGTCAAGGAAGCATATTGGGCAGAGGAGTCCCTGAAAGATGTGATTGCATTGGAGCAGCAGAGGATCTTGGCATTAATACCTTAGCCCAAGTCACAGAGTTCATCATCCTATCATTTTCAGCGGCCGGCACCCAAGAGTCTACTGTTCAATTTAGTGCTTAGATAGGTGCCGCAGCGGATTACTTGCACTTATTATGGGGGGGGGGGGGGGTGTCATCATGTTCCCAATTGTAGGGAGTAGTCTCGTGCATGTTATTACTGTGGGGATACTGGGCATAAGGTTCGTTTTTGCCCAAGGAAGATAGGAGTGGCACCACTAGCACTCCCAGCTCCGACGCTCAAGCCACCACATCCTGCGCAGCTGTTGAGACAAGTGCCTCCTGCACAGGCCAGTCCCCAACAACAACAGATTATTGTTAGACCACCCCAGCCACCATAACAGTGCCCTCTAGTACGCAGCAATGATTTCAACAAAGTGCCCTCTAGTACGCAGCAATGATTTCAACAAAGACCTCCAGCACCACCTAGACTTCGGCTCGTGGCCCGAGGCCACATCGCAGTACTATCAGTAGCGTCCCCAGCAGGTAGGGAGAGCTTATGCTCTCACGCATGAGGAAGTAGATGCTGCAGGCAATGTCATAGAAGGTACACTTTTAGTTTGTGGATTTGATGCTAAAGTTCTATTTGATCCTAGATCTGCACATTCATTTGTTGCACCAGCGTTTGTACTTCACTTGGGAGAGGATAAGGAGACACTACCATATGATTTGATAGTAGCCACCCCTATAGGTAGATCAGCACCTTGTAATGTTATCTACCCTAGATGTAGTGTTCAAATTGGAGAAGTTCAGCTGAACGCCAGTTTGATGATCTTACCAATGTCGAAGTTTGATGTAATACTTAGTATGAATTGGTTGGTAGCGAACCAAGTGGTGTTAGATTGTTTTAACAAGATCGTGAGGTTTCAGAGTGCAGACTGTAGTGTTGAGTTTGTTGAAGCTGAGAAGCCCAGCTCCACTCGATTGATTTCTACGTTGAAGGCGAAACGGTTGATAAGGAGCAGTTGTGAAGGCTCCAGAACGGGACGATAAGGATGTGCATAGACTATAGACAGTTGAAGCAGATGACTGTTAAGAACAAGTACCCGTTACTGAGGATTGATAAGTTGTTTAATCAATTGCAGGGAGCTCAATTCTTTTTGAAGATAGATCTACATTCCGGTTACCATCAGTTACGAGTCAGAAAGGAGGATGTTCCTAAGACTGCATTCTGGACGCAATATCACCATTTTGAGTTTCTTGTAATATCTTTTGGATTGACGAATGCACCAGCAATTTTTATGGCACTGATCAATAAGGTGTTTACCCCTTTCTAGGATCAGTTTATGGTTGTCTTCATATATGATGTGTTGGTGTACTAGAAGTCTAAGGAGGAGCATCGGCATCAGTTGAGAACATCATTACAGCTTCTGAGGGATAACCAACTATATGCTAAATTGAGTAAATGTGAGTTTTGGTTGGAGCAAGTGGCATTTTTGGGCCACATTATTTCTAAGGAAGGACTGACGGTGGACCCTAAGAAGGTAGCAGCAGTTGCTAATAGGGAAAGCCCGTGGACTACGGCAAAGATTCGCAGTTTTCTTGGAATTACATGTTACTAAAGGAGGTTTGTGAAAGGGTTTTCCACCATAGCATCTCCACTCACTAAGTTGACGAGGAAGGATGTCTCGTTTGTGAGGACAAAATAGTGTGAAAAGAGTCTCAATAGTTGAAGACCAGGTTTACTTCAACACCCATACTTGCCTTACCCTCTGGAAGTGGAGGATTTGTGATTTTCACAGATGCAGCAGGGATTGGATTGGGTTGTGTTCTCATGCAGAATGACAAGGTGTTATTATATGGGTTGATGCAATTGATGGATTACAAGAAGAAGTATGCCACACATGACTTGGAACTAGCAACAGTAGTTTTTGCATTGAAGTTGTGGAGGCATTATTTGTATGGTGAAAAGTTTAAGGTGTACGCAGATCATAAAAGCCTGCAATACCTGTTTACACAGGGTGATTTGAATAATAGGCAGCGGAGATGCATTGAGTATATTAAGGATTATGATTTTACATTCAAATACCATCCTAGAAAGGTGAATGTGGTAGTCGATGCCCTCAGTCGGAAGGCAGCAATCAGTCGATGTATAATGCCAGAATGGAGATGGATGGAACAGTTTAGAGATATGGATGTGGAACTATGGCCTGTCAATGAAAAAATCCCAGTTGCTACTATGGGAGTTTAGGAACTAGAAATGGTTAACATGATCAAGGAAGCTCAAAAGGATGATCCAAAGTTACAGAGAATCATCAAGCATGTTGATGACAAGCCAGAGTTCAGATTGATTGATGGAGATCTGTATTGCAAGGACAGGTTGTGTGTGCCAGATGTTCAAGATATCAAGTCAGAGCTGATGACAGATGCACACCACACTAGATATTCTATTCACCCGGGGAGCACCAAGATGTATCAGAATATGAAAAATCACTATTGGTGGGTTAAAATGAAGAAAGAGATTGCAGAATTCGTTTCCAAGTGTATGACTTGTTAACAGATTAAGGTAGAGCACAAGAAGCCTCCTTGTTTGCTTCACCTGTTGGATATTCCACAATGGAAATGGGAGAATATTACCATGGATTTCGTGTCAGGATTACCGAACACCAGGAAGGGCAATGATGCTATTTGGGTGATTATGGATAGGTTGACTAAGTCAACACGTTTCCTGCCATTCAAGACTAGTCAGTTTATGGACAAGATGACTAAGTTGTACAGGGACAATATAGTCAAGTCGCATAAAGTGCTTAAGTATATAGTATCCAATCGAGACACTAAATTTGTCTTTTGGCTTTGGTCCACTTTTCAGTCATTTATGGGTACTCAGTTGAAGTTCTGTACAGCCTACCACCCTTAGACAGATGAATAGTCATAGCGTACCATCCAGATGTTGAAAGATCTTCTACGAGCATGTGTCTTGAATTTCAAGGAGAATTGGGATGAAGGTTTGCCTCTATGTGAGCTTGCCTACAATAACAACTATCATTCAAGTATTGGTATGGCACCATTTGAGGCATTGTATGAAGGAGTCACATGATTGTCAAAAGAGTTATGCAGACAAGAGGCGGAGACCTTTAGAATTCCAAGTGGGGGATCTGGTGTTTCTGAAAGTGTCTCCGATGCGAGGTGTTGTCAGATTCGGCCAGAAAGGGAAGCTTGCCAAGAGGTTTGTGGGACCGTTTGAGATCAAGAGCAAGATTTGGAGACGTGGCCTATCGTTTGGTACTACCGCCTGAGCTAGCCGGTGTGCACAATGTTTTCCATGTCTCAATGCTTCGGAAGTATATTCCAGATCCTACTCACGTGTTGCAGCACGAGCCACTTTAGCTTCAGGCAGATGCAACCTATGTGGAGCGGCCGACGCTGATCATCGACACCAAGGAGATAATGCTGTGTACCAAAACCATCCAATGCGTCAAGGTACAATGCTCATAGTGCAGAGGAAGCTACGTGGGAGGTCAATGACCAAATCCAGAAGGCGCATCCTTATCTTTTTCCTAATGGAGTATGTTTAGGCATTTGGGGGACCAAATGTTCTTTTCATATGTGAGAAATGTAAGGTCCCCAACCTTACTGGGTCAGTTAGGCCCAATAGTAGGACCGTTGACCCGCTTATTTTGTAATTATTATAATTAATTATATTGTTAGATATTAAAGTGGGTTTAGACCTTGAGCGAGTTTCTTTTAGTATTAGAATAGTGTCTGCGAAGTTTCGTGTGATTCAGAGTTTATTTGATCCTATCAGGAGGGCAGTTTGCAATTTAGGGGAAATTGAGTATTTTTTCCAAAAAATTTCAATCGCCATGATTTTGGGTTCGTTGGAAAGGTCTCATCGCATTGTATCATTTTATTCTCCTAGCTCGTAGCGATCCGACGACCAGAAACCCTTCAAGTGGTCCATTCCTTCACCGGACTCACTTAAAGGCAATTCAGTCATTTTCTCCCTTTCTTCTTCTTATGCAGAGATTAACCCTAATCTCTTATTCATTCTCTGCAACAAAAGAACTCCAACAACCCCTTCATCTTCATCTTTATCTTCTCAAGCCCAAAACTCCACCAGAAGAGACCATCCTCGAAGATCTGAACTGCACATCTTCTTCCCCTCGATCTTTTCTTTCCATTGACCCTAGTTTGGGAAGCTTTCTCTCACCCTCATCTTTCTTATCATCTTCTTTAAGTTTAGATCAAGGGTTATTCCTGATCTTTTCCTTTCTTTCTTTCTCCTTTGCGTTCTAGGTTGCTTTTGAGTGGGTTATATCGGTGGTTTTCGCGGTAAAAGGCTTCTCCTCCCATTTTTCCCAATTTCATCTTCTTCTTGGTTGAGGGAAGTTGATTTGCATTTTATAATTTAACATGTGTGTGTTTTCTGTTGATTGGCTATGTCTTCATGTTAGATTTTCCGAATCCCAAGCCTGTTTCTGATTTCGATTTAGGGATTAACATGCTAGATTAGGTTTTTGGGAATTGGGTTTGTAAACTTGTATTGGTATCCCTAGAATGTTTAAATTGTTAGAATGGATGTAAAATGATGAGAATGGAATGGAGGTGAGCATGGAGGCTCCTTTTTATGCAGGTTGTAGCCTTTGGAAAGGCTTAGGAAAGGAGGAAATAAACTGGAGTGAAAGAGCTTCAAAAAATGGCCTGAAACTGTTCTGAACGCGTGAAGTCGGTCAACTGTCGGTCAGGACTCGGTCAGCCAAACTTGAGTTTAGTTAACCGAATCCTGGCTCGATTCCAAATCCAGAGAACGATATTTAGCTCTTGAGGGGTGTCGGTCAGCCGAATTCAGCTTCGGTTAACTGAACAACGGAGTACGATCAACCAAAGGAGAACCGACAACTGACCGAATTGAGGCAGAAGGCCTGGAATTTTGGACTTCTTTGCTGGTAGACATGGCTGAAGTTCGGTGAAGGTTCGGTCAACCGAACTCAAACTCGATTCCAATTCCAGAGAGAAATATTTAGCTCTTGATGAGTGCCGGTCAACCGAATTCAAGGATTCGGTTGACCGAACAGTAGAGTTCGATTAACCTTCGGTTAGCCGAAATGCCCCGTTTGCCTTGTTTATTTTGGAAATGAGACTATTATCCTAGGTTTGGGACATATATGTTGGAAACCATAAACCTACTCTCACATGACCATAAATGGGATTAAAATCAAAGCACGTGGCTTGGTGTGCTTCGATGGGTTGTCTAGGTATTCATGTACTATTGATGACTTAACCAAATGGGCATGAAATTGTTTCAATAGATGCTTAACATGATTGTATTCCAAAGGCTTTCCCTAGAAGCATTGTTAATCCGATTTCACACTACTCCGTTAGAGCATGTGGGGTATATGGATGACACCACTTGCCTAGGTTTGGATTGTAATTCCTCCTTGACTTGTTAATTGTATCAGTCGATATTGTTTCTTATACACTTTCATGGCATAACACACTTAACTAATTATGAAACATAAATCCTTGTAGAATTAGGACTTGGACCTGACTTAGAGTGTACCTCAGGACCCTGTGTCATGTAATTCAACATGATTGGATAGCATGGAAGGGATTATCATGTAGATAACTTGTGTTGTATTGTCTTGAATGAGATAATCCCCATGATCATGTCTTGTGTGTTGAGTTAGCCAGACTTGCTTATCTTGGTTTTTCCTCGTGTCGACACCACTTCATTATTATTTGCAAGTCACGGCCAACTGCAGTTTGGGGTTTTATTGATGGGCCGGCTACTCGGACATTAGGATGCGCAGTCGGTGAATTACGACATCCATAGCATTGAATAGCTGGGAGCGGGCTAGGACCGTGTTGCTATTCCCAGGACTGGGAGCTAGGATCCCCCTGGAGCCAGGCTTTGGTATCAGTAGTCTGGTTTGAATTGTTACTGATACCCCGTGAGGTGGCTAGGACATCCTCGAAGTATCCCTCCTAATTCTTGCATTGCATTGCATGTATAGTGGTTATTTCTAGATGATGCTATGATTCCTGTTATTGCTTCTGATGATTATTAATCATGCTTTTACACCTAGCATCAATTCTTTGTATTCACATGATTTTTATACTCGTCATTATTCTGATACTTGATGCATACCATGTTTATTTTATCTTGTTAATCTATTGCTCAATATGTCGTTGACTCTGTTCCTTGGTGTGCAGATACTCCAGGTGACTACTGCTACTATGA
The DNA here is from genome assembly GCA_028538565.1 of Umbellularia californica. NCBI lineage: Eukaryota > Viridiplantae > Streptophyta > Magnoliopsida > Laurales > Lauraceae > Umbellularia > Umbellularia californica. The sequence continues at coordinate 52,005,752 of JAPQWN010000006.1, read as the reverse complement.
TGAGTAGGCGGGTGAGGAGATTCCATAGGATCTCCTACCAGCAGAGGAGGAACGAGAGTGGCACACCGATGACGTAGAGTAGCGTAATCGATCCAGGCATGAGAGAAATTCACATGGGACATCATCAGATTTTATTTATTCTTTATTATCTCTCGTTAGACCTTTATTTATGTTGTTTAATGGCCTTGGTTATTGGGATGGCCATTGTTAATAATTTAACTTTTTGATTAGTTTTATTTTTTTTCTTTATGCAACATTAATTATTAATGAGATTTATTATTCATTTGTTTTGATATTCAATACGCCTCGAATTGTATGAATTTCGTAGTTCTTATATTACTTGAGATTTGAAATGCAATATTCTCACAGTGGACTTACGATCCTTGGGCCTAAATGACAAGAATTTTATTTAGTCCTAAATTTCACTCCCCGGATCAGATTTATTCTCTAATCGGGTTCGGGGGACTTGACATGATGGAAGTGGTAAAGTCCGTGGATAAGGGAGATGCAGCTAAGACCTGGCTTTTATGAATGTGTCACGAAGGAGATGGAGGTGTATGGGGAAGGACGATCTGATGCAAGGGAGAGGGATGGTGGATGAAGGAGACCTGCGCAGGGGGGATGTGATGGAGTCTGTTGCTGGGCGTCCTGGGATGGAGATGGGATGGCGTTAGCTGCTCTGATGGGTGATGGCGGTTTTAGGGGGGTTATGCGCAGAGAGATGAGGTGTGATGCACTGTGGGTGATGGATGGTGAGATGGGAACCGAAGACTTGGACGATGATCGAGGGGGAGACGATGGAGAGATGGCTGCTTTGAAGGGGAGTCTTGTGCGCCTCCGAATGGTGTTGATGAGTAGGCTGGGTTGTGTGTGGGGGTATAGAGTGATGCAGGGAAAGGAAGAAAGAGAAGATGGAATGATATAAGGTGCAGGGGAGTGTTGGGATCAATAGGGAGGAGAGGCTAAGGGAAGAGATGGTGAGGCCAAAGGGATGTGCAGGGGGCTGGCGTGGATTGTAGGGAGTGTGAGGGATCGAGAGGGAGATGGAGGTGGGCAAAGTGGCTGGCACTGTCTGGGACATGAGGAAGATGGTGGAGGAAGATAATGGATGGATGTGCAGCGAGAGGAAAGTCCACGTAGGGATGGTGATGGTGAGTTGATGGAGAGGGATGCTCTGCGCAGGGGGCTGCCTGGTATGGTGATGGTAGCGAGGGTGATGAAGGAGATGCGTGGGATCTAGACCTATGCAGGGAAGTGATGGGAGGATGGAGATGGAGAGGGCAGAGATCGAAGTCGTGGTTGGTGTTCAGTGTCGGGGAAGAGGATCAAGAGGGATGGAGATGGAAGATGAAGATGAATATGAGGCCTGGGGATGAGTCTACGCCTGGTCTGGAGATGGGAACAAAGAGAGGGATTTAAGGAGGGAGATAGAGTCTGGGGAACTAGGACTCTAGTTTCCCAATCTCGGGACTCCTTTTCCCTTATCTGGGTCATGGGTCGAGGGTAGTTTAGGCCCAGGTCAGGTTGGGTTAGTCACGGGTGAGACCCAAAGTGTAAATGGGTTGGGTAGTTTGAGGTTTAGGTTAGGTTGAATGGGTTTGATGGGATTAGGCTAAGATGGTTTAGGACTTGGGCCAGATTTGATGGGCCAGGCCTAATGGGTTTGATTTGAGGTTTGGTGCAGGGTTTCGATGCCCAAAAGATGGGTCGCGGTGGGGCTTTGTCCTAGCCATTATCTCTGGGACCCATGTGTCGCAGATTTTGATCCACCCATTGGATTTTTAAGATCCAAGTACCGGTGGAAATCTCTCAATGAGTAGGTTCCGATGATATATGGGTCAGGTCCATTTGAAGACCTAGAAAAGACTTAAATTTTTGGAGAGCCCACATATGTTTGACTTTTTAAAATTCATAACTCGTGATCCGTCAGCCATATTTTTTAAATCCATATATCATTGGGAAGCTTACTAAAAGTAGATCATCATGGAAGTGAGAACCGACTCGAAACATAGAGTTGGTGAGATCCATAAAAAAAAAGGGCCTATAATGATGCACCCTTCCTAAATGTGCATGATAATGAAGATTTTCATTTATTTATTCAAAATTGTCCAAATGGGGCAAAATTGGGGCATCAATAATATGAGTATCGAAATTTCCCATAGGGGTGCCAAAATGAAGTGTCTACAGTATGCCCCTCTTTGGAGTGTGGCATATAATGGGCTACACATCAAAGAAAGTAGACAATGCCAAATGTCTCGCAAGACCCTTTTGGGATCTCGTGAGTTGGCACCTAGAAAATATTTGATCCAGGCTTTCTTTTTGAAAATTTTGCCTCAGATAGACACTTCGAATAGATAAAATTAAAATCATGCTGGATGTGCAAACACAATCCAAATTGATGATGTGAATCTTAGACACCAGTGGGACAAGATGAGTATAACCTATAAATGAATGGTGGGATTTATGATGTAAATGCTATATCTAATATGAAAATGAATGCAATTTTGAAAAGGGGCTATGCAAGTTGGAAATGAGGATGGAAGGAACCTTCCAAAGTGATCTACATTCCGGAGGGGAGTTTTGAACCCGAGGTTAGCACCTCCAAGGCATCACAATCCAAGTTGGCAGACACCACAATTCGCATAAAGCAGTATAATGATCGCCATACCGATCATCGGCACTTAAGGGAGGCTTACGGCGACTCAAATACGTGATGAAAATTAAGGAAATTAAAAGGAAGACGCTACTCACCTGGTTTGCTTGAGGTTTTTTGAACTAGGTTGGATGAAACCTCCCTTCTTCAATTCCCTCGCAGTACTTGCAAATTTCAGGTAAGAAATGTCAACATTGCATAAGAGAAGACAAAATGTATTAAATGCAGAGATACAAAAAAAAAAAAAAAAAATTGCAGAGATGTAAAAGAAATGCAAAAGTGAGTGTTCGTAAACCAAAAAAATACCCCATTGTGGGCTACTGATCCAATCTTGGTCCGTAGCTGTGTGATCTGCACAACTAAAACGCAAGATCAGTGTAGCTTGTTTTTTGGCCCCTTGCATAATTGTGCAAAGATGAATTATCCACTTTCTCAGTAAAAGTGTCAAGAGGGTCATCATAATCAAGAACAAAGCTTAAAAAAAAAAAAACTAAGGGAAAGGGAGAAAACTGCAAAATGAACAAACTGTTAGTCCTTAAAATGAATGAGGTGTACATGTGTGTGTTTGCACGTGAATGTATGATGTGATAGTGTGTGTTTCAAAGTCAGTAGAATGCATGCATTAAGACCTTCGACCATGAATTAGGAAAGTTTACTTAATTTTCAAAAAAAATGGCCCAGCATTATTTAAGGAAATATACGCCGGAAAAAATGAGTAAACGTAACTTGGTTAGAAAGTAACTCCTAAATCCGATGGATGCAATGAAAGTGGTATCCCTCATTTCTGATTTCTTATTCCATTGCTACCATGACAACCATCTCACGTTTCCAATTACCTACTCAGATCGGCATAATCTTTTTCTTTGACTTTGCAACTCATTATTCTAGTGCAAAAGGTGTGTTGTTGTGTGCAATAGGATATTGACTGTCGTGAATTGAGCGTTGTGACTTTAGGCTATGGTTCACTTACGGTAATCCATATCATCTGAGTCTAGGCTTATTGAAGGAGAAGTACTTTTTTTTTGGGTAAGTTAGGAGCGAGCTCTGAAGCACAAGATATAGGGAGCAAACCCACATCTTATGCGACTTCACTAACCTTCGTGGGTACATTTGGATGGGCAAATCTAAAAGCCGGTTTTGAAGCACAAGACATGGGGAGCAGACCCATGCTTTATGCAACTTCACCAACTCCTAATGGGTATATTTGGACAAGCAAATCTAAGAATAGGTTCTGAAGCATAAGATATGGGGAGCAGACCTGCACTTTATGCAACTTCAAAAACTCCTAGATGGGTATATTTGGATGGGAAAATCTAAGAGTAGATTTTGAAGCATAAGATATGGGGAGCGGACACATGCTTTATACAACTTCACCAACTCCTAGATGGGTATATTGTTTTTCTCTCTCTTTTTTTCTTTTTTTTTTTTTTTGACAACCTTTGGTCGTGCTAAATTTTGTGTGTGACAATCATTTCTCCCATTTTTGTGTATGAAATGGAAGTCTGTGGGATCTTGAGTGCTAAGTCATTGATTGAATTAAAATAGGTCTTAAGGAAATAATTGTCATTGTAAGACAAGTACACAGATGGGCATGTGTATCAAAATCGTGAATAAATTATACCACATACTTCCACAAATACATGGCATTTCAAGGATGGAAAATTCTATATGCACCCCTATTTTGCTGAGCACACCCACCTTTAAAAAAAATCACTATTAAGGAATGTGGGTCTGCTCAGCAAAATAGGTAGATGCATATAGAATTTCCCTTCAAGGATTAGGGAGTTCCTCCCCTTCTAAATTGACTAACTTGTATGCATTTCCAGGGCATACTTCCTTAATGACATAGGTGCCTTCCCAATTTGGACAATACTTACCTGTGGTGTGTCTTCCGAAAGCCTGTGAGCCTAAGTCCTTTTGACCTCCTGCTTTTATTAGTGGGTGCCAAGTTAGATTTTTATTTATTTGCAACATACGAAAAAAAGATCGATGATATGAATTAGAGCAACACCATCTCGGCCTGAGATATCTTTGGACTTTGATGAGTAAGTAGTTTATAAGAGCTTCATTCATTTGCCATCTTCGAAAACGAAAGCGTTGATGAGCTTTGGACCGTTGTCGTCAGAGCCTTGTCCTGATGGATCTATGTATTGCTTGCATCTTTAGCCTTCCTTTCTTTCGGTGTCGGTGAGTAACTCCTGATTGTCGCCATTGAACTTTGCATTTACCTTTGACCTACTGGAAGGTAGCTAAAAGAAATGAGAATAACCAGGAAATAATGGTGCAGAATTTCATGAAACATTTCCTAGATTTTCTTGTGAATGTTGGATGTGGACACCATGAGTTGCAGCATGTTCCATGGCTACCATGAAATTTTTATCCATGTTCCTCGTTGGGTAAATGGTTGAAAGCTCTTCTGAATTGAGTTCTACAATAACAAGGGGATTATCTTTTAAAAGTGGGGCCTCCTCCAAAAGACTGACATAGAATCATCCCAAAAGTGCTTCCTGAATTTTTGGGAGCAGCATGAATCACTCTTTGAAGGTCATCATCACACTGAAGTTGCTTCATGGTAGTGCTTGATAAGTCTTCAATGGTCAGTTCCCCAAAAATATTCCCAAAAGAAACAATCTTAGTGCGATCTTCAAGAGTGATTGGATCCCATTCCATGACGCCATCCATTTCCATTTCCTTGCTGGAATTTTCATCTTTGTCCCTGGAGTTCAATTCCGAAAAGAAGATCGGATTTGGAGTCGAAGATTGGATTTTTAGATTTTTCACAAGAGATTTGGTCGTCCAGTCTAGTCTTTGCTCAAATTCTTTGTGAGACACTCTCGAGTTAATGCTTTAAAATCTTCAAAGATTTGTGAGACACCCAGCTCACCATCAGATTGAATGACATATTGCATTTGATCATTTTCCCGCATCATATCTGTATAATCATCTTTAAAATTCTCATCATTAATTCCTTCATCAAAGATAAGACCACGAAACTCTTGTTCTTCAGTGTTGGGCTCCAATTTTTCATCTTCTTGCACCTTGGACGAAGAGATCTCATTATCAATAATGTTCTTTTTAGGAATGGGATCTTTGAAAGAACAAAATGGGACTTGATGGAGGTTTTGTGGAATCTTAGAAGAAAATGGTGAGACTAGTGGAGGACTGGTTGTGCTGATGGTAGGACATGGTCGATTGGCTAAATCCAAACTTTCAGACCCTGATGGCACTTGGTTATGAATAGTGAGAGTTCTCCTTCCAACTTGTTTGATGTCATATGCTGGAATAGTGGGTGACCTGGACCTATTTCTAATCTCATCAACTTCATCCCATGGGTCTATATATTGTCCATACTTGTAAGGTCCCGTCCCGAGTTAATCAAGATCAACTCTAATTAATTGAAATTCATGCTAGTTAATCATATTTAACTAGTTTAATGGTGCTTAATGGCTAAGCTCAATGAGATTAGTCCCAAGTGAATGTAGTGAACGGATAATGAGAGAATTAAGTGAAGTGATTGTGTTTAAGACTAATTAACTATGGTTAATTGGATTAATGATGTTTTATGACCAAATGATATGGAATTACCTCGAATGAATGAATTGGACTTAATGTGATAGCAAGAAATGGAATTACATAGTTTAAATTGAGTTTTAGACTCAAACATTGAAATGAAGGACTTTTGTGTAAATACGAGTTTTTGCGTATTTCGTCGAATACGGAAACTCTTGATACCAACATGTGTATCTTGACGAGTACGTCAACTTTCGTAACAGGCTCGAAGTCGTTTGACGAGAGTTCGATCAAATGACCCTTCATTTGACTCGAATTATAATTTAGTGAAATTAATGGGCTTAAGTGTAATTTACTAACTTATATAAGCTAAAGTCACTCAAATGAGATCATTCATCTCATTTCCAAAGCATTCCAAACGCTAGACTCATTTTCTTTCTTCCGTTTCTCTTTTTTCCTTCCAATCTCACTCAATCAAGCATCAAACAAGGAGTTTACAAGTGTTTTCAAGGAGTATTCATCATTCACTTCATCTTCCCAAGTTTGTTTTCAAATTTTGGAGGTGTGAAGCTTGGGCTTGAGGTTTTCTTCTTGGAGCTACAAGCTAAAGAAGGTTTATTCTTCATTGATCTTCACAAAAGGCAAGTACATATGTATTCTTATGAATCATAGAGTTTTAGAATGAATGGAGTCCATTTGGCTCAATTTCTCTAAGTTTTGCTTCAGAAAATCCGAAGTTCAAAACTGAACTTCTGAGCATGTGTCGGTCAGCCGACACCTGACCGACAGCTCTGGGAACTGTGTCAGAGAGTTTTCAGCTCTCTGGAATTCTGACCGACCTTATGTCGGTCAGCCTACATAGTAATGTCGGTCGACCTACGGTCAACCGACGGACTAACCGACAGATCTGAAAATCTGTCTCAGTGAATTCCAACTCTCTGGAATTCGAACCGACAGTATGTCGGTTAACCGATGTGTTATCTTCGGTCAGCCGACACCTGACCGAGGCCTGACCGACAAATGTATCAGAGAGTGGACTGAAAATCCAGCTTCTGGAACTTGAACCGACAAAGTGTCGGTTAATCGAGAGGTCAACCGACGTTATATTGTCGGTTAGCCGACAGGCCAACCGACAGCTGAGATGAGCTCAGAAAAGATTATGGGAATGAAGCCTAGTTTGTGCAGGCTGTTCCATATTAATGTCTAATGTCTAAGCCTACACAGGTGTTAGCGAAGGTCGTCTCAATGTACAAATCAAATGCATAAAGTGATATTCATCAAAAATAACACGTACATTGGATAACTAACGCTTCACTCGTCTGTTGGGCTTGGCTTAGAAATATGAATAGACTTGATTAGAAGTGAATAAAAGCCTTGAAGTGACACAGAGATGTACTCCATTGGCAAATTGCACGAAATGACATAATGTACCACGAATTGAATTAATGAATTGAAATGAAATGAATAGTCACTAAAGGTGACAGTAAATTGAATAAATGAATGATTCCTGCTGCAGCAGATGTGAGGGGCGTTCCGGAGCCTCGTGGAATGCCAGTGCTCTCTGATCACGACACTGGAAAATTTTCACCAATTATGATAAGCCATGTAATGAAAACTGGAACAATAATAAAGCCTAGGCCTTGAATGGTTTGCCCTTCCGCCTTGTGCTTAAATTTCTTCCGTTGGAAGACACGAAATGAAAAGTAATGTATTGACATAGATATATTGTCATTGAATTCGGTTATATAGAACTGTTAAGTTCTTGCTTTGATGAATGCTTGTGTAGAATTGATAGATGACATGGAAATTCGTAAAAAAGCATATGTCTTGTTGAACCGTTGTGTTCACGTGTTATTGATGATGTCACAGGCCCAGATGCCCATGCCGGTCCTGCCGAGGCCGCGCCGCCTGCGGAGGAGGCCCATCCGATACCTCCAGGAGGTTTAGCGGAGTGGGCGTAGTTCGGAGGGCGATTTGAGTGAATCCTTTTTGGATACATACTTTTGTAATATTTAGTTTGAAAAGTAAATAGATACCAACTGCATTGTATTTTTGGATGTGCAGTGTTGGTTTTAGTAAACTATGGTTTTGTATAAATGAACTTTACTTCTGATATAAGGTTAAATTATCGTCAATGTATAAACATATTCCGCACGTTGTACATTGACGGGTTTTGTAATTTGATATCCCTTGTGAGTTTTGTCTTAACTTCGGTTAATTCAGGATTTATGGGAGTAAGTATGGTATCGCGACTCGGGGGTCCGTCCGAAGTAATCCGATCTCGGGCTCGGGTCGTGACATACTTATTGTATGGTATCAGAGCCTAGTTAAAGAACTAGGTTAAGAACTTCTAGGAAACTTAGAACAACTAAGAACGAGGTGAGGAACGTTATCGTGAGGACGAATCCAATTTTTGGATTTGTGATTATTGCTTTCACTATATGTGATACAAATGTCATGGAAGTGTATAGATGTATATCTTACCTTCCGTATTGTTTACAGCATGGCTTCTGGATCAGGGAGTGATAACTTCGTAGAGGTTACTGTCAATGACGGTACTACACCTCCTCCCCCAACATCGGGTACTGATGCTCGATTTGCTGCTATTTTGGAGCAGTTAGCCAGAAGTAACGAGCAGATCGCTAAGAGTCATGAAGCACAATTGGGTATGCAATCCCAAATGGCTTCTATGTTGCAAGCAATGCAAACCCCGCCTATTCCACTACAGCCTCATGTGGAGACTCAGCTAGTATTGCAGCACAAAGAAACGGACCCTCATGCTGTTTATGAGCGGTTTCGTAAAAGAGGAGCTACGAAGTTCCATGGTACTGAGAATGTGATGCAAGCTGATGAGTGGTTAGAACACATTGAAGATGTGTTTGAAACGGTCGTCTGCACTCGCAAGCAGAGAGTGTTGCTCACCTCTACCATGTTTAGAGGGGGAGCGAATACTTGGTGGAAGAGTGTCAAGGACACGTTCAAAGTAATGACCGTACCCGACGTTTGGGAGACTTTCAAGAAACAATTTCAAAGAAAGTTTATTCTCGAACATGTGAAGCAGCAAAAGGAATCATAATTTCTACACTTGAAGCAAGGTCAAATGACCGTAGCTGCCTATGTTTATACCTTCTTACAGTTGTCCAAGTATGCTACAGACTTGGTGGATACTGAGGAGAAGAAGGTTAAGAGATTCCTCATTGGATTGAACCCCGATTACAAAGCGATCGTAATGGCTGGGCAGAAGCCTACGACGTTTGATGATGCCGTAGACAGGACATACACCGCTGAGGAAATCCAAAGAAAGAGATAGAGAGACTGTGAGCACCAAGAGATGGTGACTCCTGGTTTAAGAAAGGAGGGCAGTCTAAGAATAAGAAGCAGAAGCAGAAATTCATTCCTAGGAATGAGAGGAGAGAGAATATGCCAGTCTGTGAGACTTGTGGCAAAAGTCACAGGACTGAGCTATGTTGGAGGAATACTGGAGCTTGCTTCGTCTGTGGTTCGATGGAACATAGAATGGCACAGTACCCAAAAGCTAGGAGGGATGATAGAGCTCCATACCAATATCCTGCGCAGGGTCAGGCAGCACTTCCTGCTCCCCCGCAGAGGTTAACCTTACCAGCTCCTCCTCCTAGACCACAGCAGCAACAACCGCAGCCACAACGTCAAGGCCAGCAGCGTCAGTGGCAAAAGCAGCCAAACAGGCCACAGATGGCTGGGCTGGCATATGCTGTTAATAGAGAACAAGCTGATGTTGCCACAAATGTGGTTGAAGGTACAATTTTTGTAGATAGTAGACCTACAATTGCATTGTTTGATCCCGGTTCCACACACTCATTTGTAGCACCTGCATTTGCTGGTGGCATGCAAGACCGGATCATGCAATTCTCTTATGATTTTACTGTGTCTTCTCCTTTAGGGAGAAAAGTAGTGTGCGAATTATATGTTCCACAATGTACAATTAGAATTGGAGATGTATCAATGCCAGCTGATCTGGTGATATTGCCTATGAATGATTTCGATGTAATCTTCGGCATGGATTAGCTTGCGAAGTGCAGGGCTTGTTTATACTGTTTCCGCAAGGTCATCACTTTTAGGGTGGATGAGGCCAGTGCCAGTGTACTCTTTGAAGGAGTTCACAAGAAATATGACACCAGGCTTGTATCAACGCATAAGGCTGAAAGAATGATGCGTCATGGTTGCGAAGGATACATTGTCTTCGTTTCAGAGAAGAAGCCTGTGCAGGAATTGCGAAACATTCCTGTAGTCTGTGAGTTTCCAGACGTGTTCCCAGATGAAGTGCCAGGTCTACCTCCAGCAAGGGAAGTGGACTTTACAATCGAACTTGTGCCCGGTACTGCACTGATATCGAAGGCACCGTATCGAATGGCACCATCAAAGTTGTATGAGTTGAAGAAGCAGATACAGGATTTGCTTGACAAAGGTTTTATCAAACCTCGTGTCTCGCCATGGGGAGCACCTGTACTGTTTGTAAAGAAAAATGATGGCACCCTGCGGATGTGCATCGATTATAGGCAGATAAATCAAGTGACGATCAAGAACAAGTATCCACTGCCTAGAATTGATGAGTTGTTTGATCAACTCAAGGGTGCATCATATTTCTCCAAGATTGATCTCCGATCTGGTTATCATCAGATTTGAGTCAAGGATCACGATGTGTAGAAAACGGCATTCAGGACTCGTTATGGCCACTATGAATTTTTAGTTATGCCTTTTGGTTTAACTAATGCACCTGCAGTATTTATGGCTCTAATGAACAGGGTGTTTGCTCCCTTTTTGGATCAGTTTGTTGTAATCTTCATTGATGACATCTTGGTCTATTCGGAGACAGAGGTTGAGCATTCACGTCATTTGAGGAAAGCTTTGCGGATACTGAGAGAGAATCAGTTGTATGCAAAACTCGAAAAGTGCGACTTTTGGTTGCAGCAGGTTGCATTTTTTGGTCATATTATTTCTGGAGATGGATTAACGGTTGACCCAGCTAAGATTGAACCGGTTACCAATTGGCAGAGTTTGAAGAATGTTCCAGAAGTAAGAAGTTTCTTGGGATTGGCAGGCTATTATAGGAGATTCGTCAAGGACTTCGCAAGGATAGCATCGCCATTAACGAAACTGACTCGTAAGAGCACTTCCTTTGAATGGAATGATGCATGTGAGTCTAGTTTTCAAACCTTGAAGTAAAAGTTGATTTCAGCCCCAATCTTGTCTTTACCCGACGGAAGAGGAGGATTTGAGATTTACTCAGATGCCTCGGGTATTGGATTGGGATGTGTATTGATGCAGAATGGTAGGGTAATTGCCTACGATTCGTGTCAGTTGAAGGAACATGAGAAGAACTATGCCACACATGGTTTAGAGCTCGCGGCGGTTGTATTCGCATTGAAGCAATGGAGGCATTATCTGTATGGAGAGACTTTTGAAGTCCATTGCGACCATAGGAGCCTTCAGTAGCTATTCACTCAGAAAGATATTAACTCGAGGCAACGCCATTGGTTAGAGCTGATCAAGGACTACGACCTTCCATTCAAATATGTACCTGGAAAGGGTAATGTCGTGGCGGATGCCTTGAGTCGGAAATCAGCTGACTTGGCATCATTAGTTGGTGAGTGGGACATGATCGAAGAGTTCAGAGATCTGGATGTGGCCGTCGAAATGGTAGACAGTAAGGTAATGCTTGCAGCAATGTCTGTCTTTGAACCAATGCTTATCACGGAAATCAAGGATAGGCAATTTCAAGACCTTGAATTGCTGAAGATTAAGGACAACCTTGCCACTAAGCCAGATTTCGTGTTAGTAGAAGGAGTTCTGTACTTTAGAGACAGACTATGTGTCCCAGCTCAAGGAGATCTCAAGCAAGCTATAATGTTTGAAGCTCATCACACCAGATATTCTATGCATCCTGGAAGTACAAAGATGTACAGGAATCTGAAAGATAGATTCTGGTGGAATAACATGAAGCGACAAATAGCAGGTTATGTATCTTCCTGCTTGACTTGCCAGCGTGTAAAAGTTGAGCACCGGAAACCACCGGGATTGCTTCATCCATTGAGAATCCCTAAATGGAAATGGGAGCACATTACAATGGACTTTGTATCGGGTTTACCGAGGACGAGAAAGCAACACGATGCCGTATGGGTGATCGTTGATCGTCTTACAAAGTCTGCACACTTCATTCCAATCAAAAAGGATATAGGATTCAGTGATATGTCCAAGCTATTTGTCAAAGAAGTGACTCGATTGCATGGAACACCGGTCTCGATTGTCTCTGATCGGGATAGCAGGTTTGTGTCCACATTCTGGAAGTCATTTCAGAATTCCTTTGGCACTAGACTTCAGTTTAGTACTGCCTACCATCCACAGACAGATGGGCAGTCAGAAAGGACTATACAGACTCTGGAAAATTTGCTTCGTGCCAGTGTTATTGATTTTGGGAGTGATTGGGATGACCATTTAGCATTGTGCGAATTTGCGTACAACAACAGCTATCACTCCAGTATTGAAATGGCACCATTTGAGGCATTGTATGGTCGAAAGTGTAGGACTCCAGTAAGCTTGGAAGAAGTTGGAACTCGGAGTTTCCATGGTCCTACGATCATTGCTGAAACAGCAGAGAAAGTCCAGAGAATACAGGATAGACTGAAAGTTGCTAGATCACGGCAGAAGAGCTATGCTGACAATCGTCGGCGTGATCTAGAGTTTGCAGTTGATGATTTAGTCTTTTTGAAGACTTCTCCTATGAAAGGCACTGTTCGATTCGGGCAGAAAGGGAAGCTTTTCCCGAGATTTATTGGACCTTTCAAGGTCACAAGTTGAATTGGGAATATGGGTTATCGCCTAGACCTCCCGTCAGAACTCTCCGGTATTCACAATGTATTTCATGTTTCTATGCTTCGGAAGTATGTGCATGATCCTTCACATGTCATTCGTCATGAAGAGATCGAAGTGTTGCCTAACACCGCATATGTTGAGAAGCCAATTCAAATCATAGATACAAAGGAGGCAGTTCTGCGTACTAGAACAATCAAATGGGTCAAGGTCCTCTGGGATCATCATGAACCTAATGAAGCTACATGGGAGCTTGAGGAGCAAATGGCTCAGAAGTATCCCGAGCTATTCGTTCAGGTACTTTTAATTTGAATTGAATTGTTTTAGTTAATTTGCATTGATTTGAATTGCATTCGGAGGACCGAATGGTTCAAAAAGTTGGGATAGTTGTAAGGTCTCGTCCCGAGTCAATCAAGATTAACTCTAATTAATTGAAATTCATGCTAGTTAATCATATTTAACTAGTTTAATGGTGCTTAATGGCTAAGCTCAATGAGATTAGTCCCAAGTGAATGTAGTGAACGGATAATGAGAGAATTAAATGAAGTGATTGTGTTTAAGACTAATTAACTATGGTTAATTGGATTAATGATGGTTTATGACCAAATGATATGGAATTACCTCGAATGAATGAATTGGACTTAATGTGATAGCAAGAAATGGAATTACATAGTTTAAATTGAGTTTTAGACTCAAACATTGAAATGAAGGACTTTTGTGTAAATACGAGTTTTTACGTATTTCTTCGAATACGGAAACTCTTGATACCAACATGTGTATCTTGACGAGTACGTCAACTTTCGTAACAGGCTCGAAGTCGTTTGACGAGAGTTCGATCAAATGACCCTTCATTTGACTCGAATTGTAATTTAGTGAAATTAATGGGCTTAAGTGTAATTTACTAACTTATATAAGCTAAAGTCACTCAAATGAGATCATTCATCTCATTTCCAAAGCATTCCAAACCCTAGACTCATTTTCTTTCTTCCGTTTCTCTTCTTTCCTTCCAATCTCACTCAATCAAGCATCAAACAAGGAGTTTACAAGTGTTTTCAAGGAGTATTCATCATTCACTTCATCTTCCCAAGTTTGTTTTCAAATTTTGGAGGTGTGAAGCTTGGGCTTGAGGTTTTCTTCTTGGAGCTACAAGCTAAAGAAGGTTTATTCTTCATTGATCTTCACAAAAGGCAAGTACATATGTATTCTTATGAATCATAGAGTTTTAGAATGAATGGAGTCCATTTGGCTCAATTTCTCTAAGTTTTGCTTCAGAAAATCCGAAGTTCAAAACTGAACTTCTGAGCATGTGTCGGTCAGCCGACACCTGACCGACAGCTCTGGGAACTGTGTCAGAGAGTTTTCAGCTCTCTGGAATTCTGACCGACCTTATGTCGGTCAGCCTACATAGTAGTGTCGGTCGACCTACGGTCAACCGACGGACTAACCGACAGATCTGGAAATATTTCTCAGTGAATTCCAGCTCTCTGGAATTCGAACCGACAGTATGTCGGTTAACCGATATGGTATCTTCGGTCAGCCGACACCTGACCGAGGCCTGACCGACAAATGTATCAGAGAGTGGACTGAAAATCCAGCTTCTGGAACTTGAACCGACAAAGTGTCGGTTAACCGAGAGGTCAACCGACGTTATATTGTCGGTTAGCCGACAGGCCAACCGACAGCTGAGATGAGCTCAGAAAAGATTATGGGAATGAAGCCTAGTTTGTGCAGGCTGTTCCATATTAATGTCTAATGTCTAAGCCTACACAGGTGTTAGCGAAGGTCGTCTCAATGTACAAATCAAATGCATAAAGTGATATTCATCAAAAATAACACGTACATTGGATAACTAACGCTTCACTCGTCTGTTGGGCTTGGCTTAGAAATATGAATAGACTTGATTAGAAGTGAATAGAAGCCTTGAAGTGACACAGAGATGTACTCCATTGGCAAATTGCACGAAATGACATAATGTACCACGAATTGAATTAATGAATTGAAATGAAATGAATAGTCACTAAAGGTGACAGTAAATTGAATAAATGAATGATTCCTGCTGCAGCAGATGTGAGGGGCGTTCCGGAGCCTCGTGGAATGCCAGTGCTCTCTGATCAAGACACTGAAAAATTTTCACCAATTATGATAAGCCATGTAATGAAAACTGGAACAATAATAAAGCCTAGGCCTTGAATGGTTTGCCCTTCCGCCTTGTGCTTAAACTTCTTCCGTTGGAAGACACGAAATGAAAAGTAATGTATTGACATAGATATATTGTCATTGAATTCGGTTATATAGAACTGTTAAGTTCTTGCTTTGATGAATGCTTGTGTAGAATTGATAGATGACATGGAAATTCGTAAAAATGCATATGTCTTGTTGAACCGTTGTGTTCACGTGTTATTGATGATGTCACAGGCCCAGATGCCCGTGCCGGTCCTGCCGAGGCCGCGCCGCCTGCGGAGGAGGCCCATCCGATACCTCCAGGAGGTTTAGCGGAGTGGGCGTAGTTCGGAGGGCGATTTGAGTGAATCCTTTTTGGATACATACTTTTGTAATATTTAGTTTGAAAAGTAAATAGATACCAACTACATTGTATTTTTGGATGTGCAGTGTTGGTTTTAGTAAACTGTGGTTTTGTATAAATGAACTTTACTTCTGATATAAGGTTAAATTATCGTCAATGTATAAACATATTCCGCACGTTGTACATTGACGGGTTTTGTAATTTGATATCCCTTGTGAGTTTTGTCTTAACTTCGGTTAATTCAGGATTTACGGGAGTAAGTATGGTATCGCGACTCGGGGGTCCGTCCGAAGTAATCCGATCTCGAGCCCGGGTCGTGACAATACTCCACTGTATCAAGTACCTCACATTCTTTCTCAAGTTGGATTGAACCTACTGCCGTAGTCTGGGGATTGGACCCACTTATGTTTTGATCAATCTCATCCCAAGGATTTATATATTGACCAGATTTTCCTGAGTCATAAACTTCTTGAATCTGGCTTGATGGAGTTCCCTTTGATTTGTATCTATTTTCAATTTCATCGATTTCATCCCAAGGGCTGATGTAGTGACCGTATTCTCCTGCATCATAGACTTCCTGAAATTGACTTGGTGGATTATTCTTTGACTTGTATTTTTTTTCAATTTCATCGATCTCATCCCATAGGTCGATGTATTGACCATACTCGCCTACATTATAAACTTCACCCTTTCCTTCTTGGTGGATTGTGAGAAGCAAATCTTTCTCCTCGGGTATATTTTTATTACATGTGGGTCCCGTATCTTCTTGTATGATGTTGGTTTGACAACCTCCTATGGATGTCTTGGCCAATTCCTCTTTTATCTTCTGAAATTCCTCCTTTAAATCTTTAATCTCATTTGAAGTGATTTGTGGAGGGCAAGGCTGTACTATAGTAGGGTATGGAAAAGTTTGAAGAGGACTGGTAGGTCCCTGAGGAGTGCATGGTGATGCTTTTTGAGTATGAGAGTTAGATAAGGAGACCCGAGGAAGATATAGTGAAATTTGAGAAGATGGTGAAGCTTGGAGAGGTTGTATGGACTTCTGAGGCGGGTCGGGTGGGCTATGAGATGATCCATTTGGCCGACTCATTAGTTCGTGTTCCTTTTGATGTGACATGAGTTCCCCGATTCCCTCATAAACAAGTTCACTAGTTCTGTACCTTGATGACGACTCATTGTAAGCTAATTCATAGCGTGGATGCACTGAAGATGATGGAATAGACTTTGCCTCATAGTATTCTACTCCATATGTTGGAAACTCATGCTTTATTCTTGCGACACATGATTGGATGGATTGACTAGAGCCTGTTCAAAAGTTGATCAAGACTTAGACCTATAATATGTAAGTTCCTCCTTTTCATATATCCGATGGTATTTAGTTGATGAGTGATCTTCCAAACAATGCCTGCTTTTATAATCATCATCCTCTTGATATGCTTGCCTTAAACTAGTGGGATGTTTGATCACATGATGAGCTCGGTAATCTAAAAGAATATAATCTCCAATGTCTAGGTCTCAAATGTAGTCTCTTTGAAGCTCTTCTCTTGTGGACCGCTCATGGTGTCTACAAGTGACTGTGCATGTTCATTCTCATACCTAGAGGTTCGAGGGGACTCATAATGATAATAATGTGGGTCCCTTCGGCTTGGAGAAGGAGGCCTTGAATATTGATGAGAAACCTGGGTACGATGCCTCAAAGAATGACGTCGGTCATTAACTAGGGAATTATCATAAGGTGGGTCCCTTCTTCGCATATGTTCCCTATTGACTTTCGATGATGTCATTTTGTTACTCCTTGTTATTGAGGTATGAGGATACTTCTCAGTCGTCCCTCTTCATGACTCATAATACGACCGGTCATCATAGTTAGATGTGGGTCCACAATGTGATTCATGAATTACTCTCCTAGAATTCCGTGACCAAGGTAGGTCCTCCAGATCATGGAATCTATCCCTCGAGTGGGACCATGACAAGTCATAGGTTGATTGTCCCGACATTATTCAAACATGGATGAAGGAGATGAGAAAGCACAAAAAAAAAAAAAAATGTGAGAATAAGAAAAGAATGTGAAGAAGTGCACCTAAAATGGTTATGAAGGAGAGGGCTCACTAATGATTTTTGAGAAAAATTTGCATGCCCCGTGTGTGAAAGGTGAAAACAAAACAAACAAAGAAGTCAAAAGAAGGACATCCTAAAATCTAGTTACGAGGGATCTTAAAGTGCTCCTAAGTTTAGAAAGGGCTCCAAGATAATTTCTATATTCAAGAGGGGACCTAGATGAAATCTAAGTAGCAATGGGAATACTAGATGCAATCTAAGTTCAAATGGGAATCCTAAATGACATCTAGATTTCAAAGATTGCTTTAAAAAAAATAAAGTAAAAAACAAAACAATAGATAATGCAAAAGCATATGAAAGATGCAACTCCTAAATTGAATGCAAAACAAATCGATGTTAATGTAGAGAGCATTGGTAGACAAGCATAGACCCACTCAAAGAAAATGATACAAAACAATTTAGATGAGACACAAGCGGTCCCACCGTGATCGCTAGGCTATCGGATGTGATTTCTCGACCCAATATGGGTGGAAACACAGTGTTATATAGAACG
The DNA here is from genome assembly GCA_028538565.1 of Umbellularia californica. Taxonomy (NCBI): domain Eukaryota; kingdom Viridiplantae; phylum Streptophyta; class Magnoliopsida; order Laurales; family Lauraceae; genus Umbellularia; species Umbellularia californica. Next base: position 51,987,608 of record JAPQWN010000006.1, on the reverse strand, counting down.
ATACTTGAAAGTGCCGACCAATTCAGAAAATTCCCAACAATCCTCAAAATGGTAATGATGGACCCAAAAAGGGAATCTTCCGTCCTCTCCCTCCGCACCCCGGGGGCTGACCTGGGTCTCGGCGGAGGAGGAAAAATCTTGGGCATCAATATTTTTTGTACGGGTATGCCAGATTTACTTTCTACTTGGAATTTGGAATGGTGATAATCCGGAGATTCACCTTCACAGGTGGAAAGGAAATCAATCCTTTTTTCTAACTCTTCAAATTGCATTAATATTAAGAAAAGAGACAAGTTTGTTTTTTTAGAATGCCGTACGAGGCGTTTTTGTTTGTTTGCCGTAAAAGGCGATTTTGCCGTGAAAGGCGATTTTACAAAACTCATCAAATGTGAAAGACAAGAATTGTGATTTCTTTTTGTCTCTTTAGAAAATACAAACTACAATAGAAAAGTAAGAAAATGGATCTAACTTCTCAGGAGATTGTGGGGACACATTGAGATCTACGGTCGCAAGTCATATGTGGGCTTCGCCATCGTCCTTCAAATGAGAACATGTGATGCTTTGATTCTTTGGCTTGACTCCTAACCTCGGTTTTGTAAAGGATAATGACCAAGAGGAGGTCCTATATCCAATAAAAAACCAAGTAAACGGGCTGAAAAGCCGTGTTTAGGCCATGTTGGAGGAGGAGGTGACCTTGGGGGGGTGGCCCCCCAAGGGACGTTGATCACCTTGTGGTGCTTCCGGGAGCAAAGTAGCAGGACTTCGTCTCTCTCTTGGATTTTGTGGATTTTCAGAGCTTGCACTTGGGATCTATTTTCGTCATTTATTTCTTCTTGGAATGGACCTCCTTTTATAGGCTTTTGGTAGCCATGATGTGTTTATTGGCATTGATGGTCATGATGAAAGAATTGATGAAGAGTTACAAATTGATTTTGTAACTCCTTTTTCATGGCTTGTGATTAACCGATGAAGGTAGTAAGCTTTTAATTGCCTTTATGCTTCATGATGATGGGAGTTTCATGGGTTTAATGCCATGATTACTTGGATTTGTAACTCCCAAATGCTTGAATCTGATTAGGCCGTCCAAAATAATGAGTTAACGACCGCATTAAGTTGTCATAAACGGGTCAATTAACGTCCTTAAGTGGTCGCCCAGGCATGTGAAGAGTCGCGGGCCGCGCTGCGCCTTTTGAGATTCTTCTTGCGATCATCACAGGTGGATCCACGCATTGTTTGATGTCGGATTGCAATGCAATTTCAGACATTAGTTGATGTTGGTGGGCCGGTGACATCTGTCTTGTCCATTTCACGATCGGTCGGACAGAAAGTGCACTTTTTTGGTCAGCCGGTTGGCGATCTTGAGGCGATCGGTGATGATTTCGGGTCCGAGATGTCGACGAAGATCTGTCGTTTTCAAGCACCAAACATTGGATTTTCAAAAAATCACAGAGGCCGGAACACCCGAAACAAGAAAACCATCAAAAAACGGACGTTTTGGTGCAAAATCGGGCAACCCGAATTTGCAGGGTCGCCGGGCGACCATGCAACTAGGGTCGCCGGCGACCCGAATTTGCAAGGTCGCCGGGCGACCATGCAACTAGGGTCGCTGGCGACCTTAGGGTTTTTTGCCCTTCGGTCGCCGAGCTCCGTTTTCGGCCGATTTTGCGTCTTTTTCGTTCCTTTTTTCTTCTGTATTTTTCTTGACATTTTTCCTCAATTATTGACTTCATTTTCTTGGAGAAAACTTGACGAGAACCCGCACGAAATCGGAGAACAGAGTTTCCCATTTTTCGGGAAAGCCGAAGACTTTGTAGCCGATTTTCCGTCAAAAGTCGAAACTAGGTCAAACGATGTCGGAATGACCAGAAAATTGAGGTGAAGCTTCTTGAGCAGTGGATAGGACCAACCATGGGCTTTTATTTGAGTTTTGAAGCTATTTGGGGTCCCATCGATGCTTCACTTGATTTTGCTGCGAAGAAAATGCCAAGCTTTGATATGTGGTCAAACGATGTCTGTTGACACCAAAAAAGTCAATATGTCTCCTCAACATAAGAAGCCTCGTGAAGCTGCATCCTGCTAAAAATAGGCAAGGCTACTTCAAGCATCAGATTTTGTCAGAATCAGACAGAAACTGAAGGATCCTTCAAAGCAGCCAAAAGAGGGGTACACCTGAGGTTTCGGGCCATTCCGACAGCGTTTGGCCTAATTTTACTGCTCCGACAGCTAAACAAGCACTCCCGGCAGCGACAACATCAAAGACGCCAAAACTTTGATCAGAGCCCACAGATGACTCCAGAATGTCTCCAAAGGGCTCCATGCCAAATTTCAAGTCAAACCGACAACGTTTGACCCTCCATCAATGCTCGAGCAGCAAAATCAAGCCTTATGGCGGCGGGAACCACCGAAGTCATCACTCATCAAACAAAATACATGAGTGGCTGTTGACACCAAAAATGTCACTTTGCCTCTTCAACATCAAGAAAGCTGCATGAAGTCGCAACCTGCCATAAATAGGCAATGCAATTTCTCCAAAAAATCAAATCTTATCAGAATCAAACAAAAACTGCAAGATCCTTCAAGATAGCCAAGAGAAGAGTACACATGAAGTTTCGGGCCATTTCAGAATCATTTGGCCTAACTTCGCTTCTCCGACAGCTAAAATGGCGCTCCCGGCGGCGACATCGTCGGAGACGTCAAAACTTCGATCAGAGCCTACAGATGACTCCAGCATGTCTCAAAAGGGGCTCCATGCCAAATTTCAAGTCAAACCGACAACGTTTGACCCTCCATCAATGCTCGAGCAGCAAAATCAAGCCTCCCGGCGGCGGGAACCACCGAAGCCTTCGCTCATCAAACCAAGTGCATGAGTGGCTTCAACATGCTTCCAAAAGGCTGCACGTCAAATTTCAGGTCATTCTGACAACGTTTGACCAGGTTTCGATGCTCCGAGAGAAAATCAAGCCTACCGGCGGCGGAGCAACCCGGGACCATGACATCCAAAACGGAGCCCATGGAACGTCTCAAAATGACTCCAATAGGCTCCCCGTCAAATTTCAGGTCAACCGGACATCGTTTGGCCACATATCAAAGCTCGGCATTTTCCCCGCAGCAAAATCAAGTGAAGCATCGACGGGACCCCAAACGGCTTCAAAACTCAAACAAAAGCCTATGGTTGGTCTTATTTATTGCTCAGGAGGCTTCACCTCAAATTTCAGGTCATTCCGACATCGTTTGACCAAGTTTCAGCTTCTGGCGGAAAATCAGCAGCTCTACACGACAAAGTCGTCGGCTTTTCCGGAAAATTGGAAACTTTTCACTCTAAAAATGCAAGGATTCTCATCAGGTTTTCTACAGGGAAATCAAGCCAATAAATGAGAAGAAATGTCAGGAAAAATACAGAAGAAAACGGCGACGAAAAAGACCTCAAAACGACCGCAAAACGAGCTCCGAAAGGAAAAAATTCCCCCAAAGTCGCAGGCCCCTGCGACCATGGCCCATGGTCGCCGGCCCATGGTCGCCGGCAACAACCATGGAAGTCCGGGTCACCGGATTTTCCGCCGGTGACCCGTTTTTCCGTCTTTTTTCGCGTTTCGCGCACTTTGGCCCCTGTGGTTTCCTGAAAATGTGATTTTTAGTGCTTGAAATTGACTCATATCCTCCGACATCCGTCAAAATCACGGGTCAACCTCCAAAAGCATAAAATCATCATTGATCGCTCCAAGATCGCCAACCGGTCGACCAAAAAAAGTGCTCTTTCTGTCCGACCGATCGAGAAATCGACAAGACAGATGTCACCGGCCCGCTCTTAGCTATCAATGTCTGAAGTTACATGTTCATCCGATGTCGATCAGCATGAAGATCCATCGATGATCATCGCCAGAAGAATTCCAGAAGACACGGCACGGCCCGCGACTCTTCGACTGCTCGGCGACCAATTAATGTGGTTAATTGATTAGCTTTATTATAGTCATTAATTCATTTCTTTGGACGGCCCAATCAGAAGCAAGCATTTGGGAGTTACAAGTCAATTGATTCATGGCATTTAAACCATGAAACTCCTCCCATTATCGTAATTAAGGTGATTAAAAGCCCTTAATCTCCATCGGCCAATCAGATTCAAGGAAAAAGGAGTTACAAAATCAAGAAATAAATCTTGTAACTCCTCCCATTAAAGCCCATAAACTCTCCTAAATGGCTACCAAAAGCCTATAAATAGGAGAGCATTCCATTGAAATCAGGATCAGAAAAAAAGAGATCGGGGAGGAGAAAAAAGAAGAGATCGGATCGGAAGAGAGCGGAAAGAATCCAGAGAAAGAAAAAGAGAGAAAAACTCTGCTGAAGTTCTGCACCGGCCACCACTACAAGGTGACAAAAGTCCCTTGGGGGGCACCCCCCCCAAGGTCCTTGCCTTCTCCCGCTGCCTCCAATGGCTTAGACGTGGCTTTTCAGCCCGTCTACTTAGCTTTTTATTGGACATAGGACCTTCTCTTGGTCTTTGTCCTCTAAAAATCTGAGGTTATAGCCAAGCCAAGCGAATCAAGAGCATCCTCTGTTCTCATCTGCATGGATGATGGCGAAGCCCATACATGGCTTGCGACCGTCAATCTGAACGAGTCCCCCACAATCTCCTGAAAAGTTAGATCCTCCTTTTCTTGCTTTTCATTGTAGTTTGTATTTTTCTAAAAGAGACAAAAAATCACAACTCTTGTCTTTCATTATTGATGAGAATTGTAAATCGGCTATAAACGCCAAAATCGGCTATAAATGCCAAACAAAATCGCCTTTCACGGCAAACCAAGAAAATGTCTCTTTTCTTAAATATTTGTGCAATGGAAAACTTGAAAGAAGTTGATTTCCTTTTTACTTGCGAAGGTTGATCTCCGGATTACAACTTGCAATTCCAAGTAAAATAGAAAATCTGGCACACCCACACAAAAGAAATGTTGATGCACGCTTCATGCCGCCAGGGCGCGAAAGGGCCGGACCCGACGGACTCCCACGTTCCGCCGACCCCGGTAGCCGCCCCACGGCGCCTCGGAGCGCGTTCCATCAAGCTGGCACACCCGGTGGGACTCGTTCATTTGAGAACACGGTGCTCGGAAATGAAATATTTGCATATCATACTTTTTGCTCTATGCTTATACTTCTTTTCCGGATTCCTTGGCTACTTTCTAGCTGGAAGCCTATGTTGGATTTTGCATTAAAAAAAAATGAGATGGGATTTTTTGGAAATTTCTATTTCTTTGAGTTTGTTTCCATTCTTTCTCTTTTCAAAAAAAAAAAAAATCAGTTTTCTTGGTTTGAATTCAAAATTGAGAAACTTTGATCCTATCCTATCGTTCTTTGGTGCTTGCAGAAATGTTGAGCCCGTTCGACTAAGGTTTTGGACCATCGTTTCTCTTCGATGAGTTCATTAGAGATTTCAAAAAAAAAAATTTTAAAAAAATCAAAAAAAAAAATCAGTTTTCTTAGTTTGGATTCAAAATTGAGAAACTTTGATCCTATCCTATCGTTCTTTGGTGCTTGCAGAAATGTTGAGCCCGTTCGACTAAGGTTTTGGGCCATCGTTTCTCTTCGATGAGTCTATTTGGGATTTGAAAAAAAAGGACATAGACCACTAAGGTTAAACCAATTGCGTTCTTTGATCACGATTGATTCAAGAAAAGCTTTGTCCAGAGTGTGGAGACAGCTTGACTGTTCTAGGCAAGGGTCCTCCAAACGGGTTCATTAAGTAATCCTACCCTTACCTGGGGGCAATTCTATCAATTGAGGTTTCATAAGACCGGGTTAGGAGGCCTATGTGTACTCTCTCGTCTTTAATCTTAAAAAATTAATTAAAATAAAAAAAAATAATAAAAAATAAAAAATAAATCTTCAAAAAAAAATCTTCAAAAAAAAATAAAAATAAAAATAAATAAATAAAAATATATTTTAAAAAAAAAATAAAAAAATAAAAATAATAAAATAAAAAAAATCATTTCAAAAAAAAAATCTCCAAAAACTCGTCACTTTTGATTTCAGATCTGAGAAATTTTGGTTTCTTCTTTTCTGAGCACTGGCGCTCGCGGAAATCGCCGAGACCGTGTTCAGATCAGAATACCATTTGCTCTCCTTGATGGAACCAATCTTGACATTTCAAAAAAAAAAAAAAAAAACTCGTCACTTTTGGATTCAGATTCGAGAAATTGTGGTCTCTTCCCTTCTGAGTACTGGCGCTCGCGAAAATCGTTGAGCCCGTATTTGAATCGGAATGCCACCTGCTCTCTTTGACGAATCCATTTCTGACCTTTCAAAACAAAGAATCCCATCTCATGGATGCGATCTCCAACATTTGTGCATAGCAGTACTGGTACGCCCTTTCAGGGTCTACTGTATCTGTGACCGGCACATTTGTAACTCCTACCTTATATTCTTCTTATCTCGAGCAAGCCCTGCTTCTCGATAAGTCGAATTTAGGTTTACAATTGCTTCTAGCAGTCACTGGAACGCTCATTCTGGGCTCACCATACTTGCTGTCAGAACAATTGTACCATCTATGGCTTTTTACCTTCTTCATGTCGCTTGGGTCATATCCCTTGAGCGATTTGAAAAGACAACCATAGAAATTCCCATTTATGATCATTATATTCTTGTGATTACTAATGGATGTGGTCTTGTTTTAGAAAACTTTTTTCGAAATTAACAATGGCAGCCTTAACCATTATCTTCGATGAGAACAAGCACCAACTCATGCTTCAACAGAAGCAAACCGAGCACACTTACAAGCGCCCTGCCAGCTGCCGAAGCGTCAACTCCCTCGGCAACTCTCTGAACTCCGGGTCGACCTCGACTCCCCGGACCATCGTCTTCGGGACACTGGGACCATTCCCACTTCCCGAAGAACAAGCTGCGCCTGCTAAAAAGCAGAAGATCGCCTCTCAACGTGTCACTCCCGTGACACCAAAGGCGAGCGCCCAAAAGCCCGAAGCCCGCGGCACCCCCGCGAAGCCTCGACCAACAACCAACCAGGTCTACCCTAAGACTTGGTCTCCAAGACCTTCCCCAAAACAAAGAAGGTCTCAAACTTCCACCAAGCCAGCATACCTGGCCCCACTCAAAGAGAACCAGTTCTACCCTCTTGCCTACATGAAAGAGGAGAGACCCATCTCCAACCTGACTCCCAAGTCAACCCAGCATGAGCCGGCTTGTTCCTACAGGCCCAAAATTAGATCATGCATCACCAGGCCTCTACAAGCACCTGCCAAGGCCTACACTCCTTCAGTTCGACCCTTCATCTCTACAGGGGCCGAACTCGAAAGGTTCAAAGCTTCGCTGCAACAGGCAAAGGACCGGGTCCGGATCCTGTCCTTGCCTAGCTACAAAGAAGACAGGCTCGACTGCTGCGCCCGAGGGAGCACATCCTTCATCGTCAGAGCCCAGCCAGAGCTGACTGAAGCTCAAATCGCTCGTCGAGCACGCCGCCGTGCTTCATATCGACAAAAGAGACTAGAGAAGCAACGGATCCAGCCTCCTACACTTCAAGTCTCCCACAAATGGGTCGAAAAAGAAAGACCCGACCAAGTTGCTGCCGTCCATATGGTTGGAAAAACCAGAAGACGCCAAAAGTCAGCATAAAAAATCCATGTCCGACGTCCGGTGACCCGTAGCGTCACCAGGACACAAAGACATCCCGAAGAATCTCCTGCCCCTTCAAGCCAAGGACGGGAGAGTAATCCTTCATCAAGCTCTTCATCAAAAAGAATGAGCCCCAGCTCGGTCACCAGGACAATTTCTTCGTTCGAATCCCGAGGGATGAACGTCTTGGCTACAAGTTCTGAGCCACCACCTCAGAATCCACCTCGAGATGATGCGCTCACACGCATCCAGCAGTTGGAACAAGGCCAGCAGAGGATTGAAACTCTGATGGAAAACATTCTCCTTGTCGTCCAAAATCAGGCGAACAATGAGCCTCCTCCGAATCATGACAATAACGAGGAGAATTGTGAAGAAAATGAGTCACGCGCCCTTACCAAAAAGGACGTAGACAGTATCCTCGCCAAAGCTAAAGAAGAGGATATACTCAAAGAGCATGGGATCAAGCCACCATATCCTTTATGGATGGACTCGGTCCCGTTCCCTACAAAATTCAAGCATCCTACTCTCCAAACATATACGGGGAAAGGATCAGCCAGACAGCACGTCATCCACTTCAAGATTTTGACGGGAGCTATCGCGGATCAAGATGCACTCAAGATCCGCCTCTTTGCAAGTACCCTAAAAGGTACGGCCTTCGATTGGTACTCCACTCTTCCGGAGAACTCCATTCAGAACTGGGCTATGCTAGAGACACGCTTCCTGACCCACTTCCAAGGTGAGGATCATCCTGTTACTATGGCTCAGCTCTGCAGCCTAAAACAGGGAGAGAATGAGTCAACTTATGACTTCATTCACAAGTGGAAAGCAATGGCGTACAAATGCTCAGATGTACTGCCACAGGCGTCGCTAGTCGACATCTGCCGAAACAATATGAGAGCAAGAATACGCTCCATGATCATCGGCAACAAATCAAAAAACCTGGGAGAACTCCTGGAAGCTTCTATGGAAGCTGAAACGGTGATTAAAGACCTCAACAGTCAGAAGTCATCAAGAAAAGAGCCAACCGCCATTGCAACCTCTAAACCAAAGAAGAAAGAGGTCCTTAATGTGCAAACCAAGTCAGCTCCTCAGCAACCAAAGAAAACTGAAAATAGAGCTGCAGGTAAGAGACCTGAACTCTCTGATGCCTTCAAAGAGCGAGTAGAAAAGAAATATCCGTTCGATGAAGACGTCGAAGAAATCTTTGAGGCTCTCCTAGCAAATGGCAAACTCATTTTGCCAGAGCCCAAAAGACCTGGAGACGTTGGCAAAACCAATGATCCTCGGTACTGTCCATACCACCAGATGGTCTCGCATCCTCTCAATCGATGCTTTGTTGTGAGAGAGAAGATAAACGAGATGTGGAAAAACGGAGTCATCACCTTTGACCAAAACTATGGGACTGCCTCCGTCAACATGGTGTCATGTGGACAAACACCAAAATCACCGAAGAAGAAGATCACTACTTCCTTCAAGGTGATAAAAAGAATTCAAACGTTCGAAGTGTTGGTTCCTTACCCGACACCAGACGGACAACCCATATGGGTACATCCCGATCTCCTGGAAGATGAAAACTGGGAGATCGTAAAAACAAAGCCGACAGCTCAACAGCGAAGGCAGGCTAGGAAACATCTCCTCAGGCTCAAACGGCAAGAGAAGACCCAGCCAAAACAAGAAGTCCATGAAAAGGCAGAGGCCTCCTCTACCACTTCACTCGGGGCAACAAAAACGTCCCTTCCAGAGACTTCAAAGGCGGTAAGAAACTTCACTCTCAGTGATTTCATGCCACCTCAATTCAAAAAAGAAGCCATGCAGGGGGCATTATACTCTTGCAACTCGGTAGTTGGATTATCCATTGATGGATACGAGTCCAGCGACACCGACGATGGATTCGAGCCCAACTACACCGGCGAGTGGGAGGAATCTCTTGAAACAGGAGAGTATCTCTCCGACGAAGAATGGGTTCCTGAAACTCACCTTATGCCAGTAATCTGGTATAACCCCTTGCAACCACAAGGATCCTGGTCTGATGATGAAGAAGACCAAGAGGCTGCACAAGAAGATGCTGTTAACCCAGCACTTGTCGTTGCTCCAGTGGAAATCAACTATGTTGAGCCACACGGAGAAGACGAAGAAGAGGATCTGGCTCCCATGCCTGATCTCGAAGAATATGCAAGGATCTTGCAGCATCTCGCTCTAGAACAAGAGCAAGACCGCGTCAACGAGATTCCTCACAATCCAGAGCCGGAAGTCCCTGAAGCCCATCAGGTACCTCCTCCCTCAACTCCTGAAAATGGAGAACATTGCTGGATTGACGATCCTCTTACATCCGAGGATGAGTCTGACTCCGAGCAGACAACGTCTCCTTTAAGAGCTGCCTGTAATGTGATAATTCAGGATTATAGCTCTTCTGAAGCGTCGTCTGATGAGATTACCTATACTCCGACGACGCCTAGCAATGTATCTTCTGGAGCTACCTCGTCTCACGTGACTTTCACAGAGATGACACCCTCTCAGGTTTCTTCTCCTGAGACTGTGACTTCAGGATACACATTCTTCCCGACTCATCATCATGAAGAAAACCCAACTTGGGATGATGGATGGGTCAACGAAGAAGAAAAGCTGCTGGATGCTGCTCAGGACTCGCTCCCGGAAAATGCTCCGTGCAACACAATCACTGAGGATGGCAACTCTGCTGCAGATACAGCCTCAGTGGATGAAAAACGACAGCCTCTTGATCCTGAAGACAATCTTCTAAACGAAGATCCTTCTCAAGAAGCTCTCGAAGTTGGTAGAGGCACCCGCTCTGGCCGGGACTACCACAAGAATTACAACCAATCTTCATTTACTTATGTAAATCCTTCGGGAAAAGATGTTGTAAGCGCCCCCAGTGGCAAAAACAATGAACATGCAGGCCCCAAGGAGGCTTTCAAGTATGACTTGGTTGAGCACTTCAAACACATACCTGCACGTCTTCACATCCTAGATTTATTGCGAATGTCTCCACGCACTCGTGATAATCTCATTTCAGAATTACAAAAACTGAATGAGGATGTCGATAAACATGCCCCACAAGTCCTCCAAATTGAAATGGACTACCGGGTCAAAAACTCAGAAACCTCCTTAAAAGGAGAAAAAGAGAAAAGCGAGGGATCATGCATCCAATGCCTCTCGGTTCAAAAGGCAGCCAGTGCAACCATCGCCTTCACTAAGGAAGACCTCCTACTTGGCGAAGCAAGGCACAACCGACCCCTGTACTTCACAGGGTACATCAAAGAAATGCCGATACATAGAGTTCAGATCGACCCAGGTTCTGCACTCAACCTTATCTCCACTTCGGCTCTTGAAGAGTTGGGCATCCCACCCAGCAAGCTAAGCCACACATCTGTATCTATCTTTGGATACGATGGGAGCGCTCAAAGGCCTATTGGCAAAATCAGGTTCAAATTGCAAATCGTTGATCTTATCTCTGAGGTCACTGTGTATGCAATAAAAACCCCCTCATGCTACAACATCCTTCTCGAACGTCCTTTGATACACGAGAACGGTGTTGTCCCTTCAACTCTACATCAATGCATCAAGTTCGTCGGCGACGACGGCATGGTACATCGTGTCTTTGCGGACAGAAAACCCTTCAAAGGTAAAGAAGTCCACTTCGCAGACTCCCAGATGTATGAAGGAGAAAAAGAAGAAGAGGAAATAGCACCCCCTGCTGAAAATCTCCAGAAAGATAAAGGCAAGGCTCCTCAAAAATCACCGGAAGAAGACAAACCCTCCGGCAAATTAGAAGAGAGTAGTCAATCTCCCTTCGTTATCTCCCTCAAGAATTCAAAACCTTTGGTCATCACGACTAAAATGAAGAAGGCGAAACAAAAGCCTGGGGACAAATTTGTTGTCTCTCTCGTGTCTATCATGCAAGACACAGACTCGGACTCAGAGCCAGAAGACGATGCATCGTCAAGCCAAGCTGACACTCAGCAAGTTCAGCCTGCTCTCACTCCGATGGAGACACCTGCTGACGTAGAAGATCCTACGTCTGCTACCTTTGTTGTTCCGACAACATCACCAAAGCAAAGACCGATCTTCTTCCATAGATCGGATGCTTCTTCATCAAACTCCATGCTGGAACCTTTCCAAAATGAAGGTATGCCTCAGCTATCTCTATATAGTCCTGTGGCACAAGCAATTATGAAGAAAATGGGCTATGACGCTCAAAACCCAGTCGGTTTGGGAGAAAGACGCGGTATTCTCACGCCATTGGAGCCCCCCTTGACCAAAAGCCAGCTGGAAGATTGGAGACTCTACGGTCATGTAGAAAAGTCTTCATATGGGTTAGGGTATGATCCCGACACTCCTCTGAGACAGTTGACACAAAGGCTTAAAAGTCGTTTTACCGACCAAGCCTCAACATCTAAAGTCCACGAAGACATCGATCTCCCTGGAAATCTCTTTAAAGAGTTACCGGACAAAGATCCAGGAAGCTCATCCAACTTGTACGATTTCTCTGATGATAAAGAGGAATCGTCCGATAATACAAACTTGTGCTATTCTGACCCAGAAGAACCCTCGTCTCCAAAAGAAATACCAGACTCAACAGGCGATTGGGACTATCTCATAGCAAGCCTTGAGGAGATCACCAATCAAGAAAATCCATGGAAAGGAACAGAGCCTTGGTCTGTTAATGCAGTTGAAACTCCAGAAGGTTTCGTTGAGTTGGAAGCCTCCGAAAATATTGTGGAGGAACCACCTTCGAACCTTCCGACAGAAGATCCTGTTCAAAAGATAAACTTGGGAACACCTGATAACCCACGTCCTGTATTCATAAGCAAGAATATAAAGGATGATGAGTTACCCGAGTATATCGCTTTTCTTCGTGAGTTCGTTGATTGCTTTGCATGGTCCTATGCTGAAATGCCTGGTTTAGACCCCAAAGTAGCAGTCCACAAACTCAATCTTCAAGAAGAAGTCAAGCCTGTCAAACAAGGCCAAAGAAGATTCCGTCCAGATGTGATGGATAAAATTGAACAAGAAGTTCAAAAGCTCAAAAGTGTCGGCTTCATCCGTGAGGAACAACATCCAGAATGGTTGGCCAACATTGTCCCCGTGACAAAGAAAAATGGGCAGATCAGGGTCTGTATTGACTATAGAGACCTGAATGGCGCTTGCCCTAAAGATGAATTCCCGCTCCCCATACCGGAGGTGATGATTGACAATACCTGCGGATTCGAGCGAATGACTTTCATGGATGGCTTCTCTGGTTACAATCAGATAAAGATGCATCCCGAGGATGAAAAACACACTTCATTTCGGACTCCATTTGGTGTGTATTGCTACACTGTCATGCCATTTGGTCTGAAAAATGCTGGTGCCACATATCAGAGGGCTACGATGAAAATATTCCAAGATATGCAGCACAAGACGGTCGAATGTTACGTTGATGACCTCGCCGTCAAAAGCAGAAGAAAAGAAGACCATCTCAAAGATCTTCGGGAAGTCTTCCTCCGACTTCGCAAACACAAACTGCGGATGAATCCTCTAAAATGCTTCTTCGGCGTCTCGTCGGGTAAGTTTCTCGGATTCCTTGTTCGGAAAGCTGGAATAGAACTTGACCCCATAAAAGTCAAGGCTATTCTAGAAATGCCCTCTCCAAGAACCTTGAGAGAATTAAAAGGGCTCCAAGGGAGATTGGCCTACATCAGACGGTTCATCTCCAATCTTTCGGGGAAATGCCGTCCATTCTCTCGATGGATGAAAAAAGGTGTAGACTTTGTCTGGGATGCCGACTGTGAAGCCGCATTTCAAGATATCAAGTCATACCTGACCAAACCTCCAGTGTTAGCTGCCCCTGCCACTGGAAAACCATTCATCTTGTACACAAGAGCTCTTGATCATTCTGTAGGCGCTTTGCTTGCACAAGAGAATGGTGAGGGAAAGGAAGCTGCTCTATACTACCTCAGCCGCATGCTAGTAGGTGCAGAGCATCGTTACTCTCCAGTCGAAAAAGAATGCCTTGCAGTGATGTTCGCCGTACAAAAGCTACGTCACTACTTGCTTTCCAACACAGTCTACCTGGTCTCAAGGATCAATCTCTTGAAGGTTCTTGTCACAAAGGCAGGTTCTCTCAATGCCCGACTGGCAAAATGGTCCATCCTTCTATCACAATTTGATATTAGGTATGTACCACAAAAAGCAATCAAAGGCCAAGCTCTAGCAGACTTCCTCGCAGAGCATCCATTGCCTAAAGATTCTCCACTCAGAGATGATCTCCCAGACGAACCTGTCTACAACGTGGAGACTTCCTCACCAAATGCCTCCTGGGACATGTACTTTGACGGTGCAACCAGGACAAATGAAAAAAGAAAGCTGATCTCAGGAGTTGGCATCCTCTTTGTTAGCCCTGACAAATACATGATTCCACACGCTTTCTCGCTACTGGAACCATGCACAAACAATGCAGCTGAATACCAAGCTCTGATCCTAGGATTGGAACTCGCCATCGAATCTGGTATCACTATGCTGGAAGTCTTTGGAGACTCTCAACTGATCGTCAACCAGATGAATCAGAAATATGAAGTCAGGAAGCCCGATCTGCTGCCTTATTACAACAAGGCACAATCGCTTCTGCAAAAGTTTGACATCTGCAACATCACCCACATTCGTAGAGGTGAAAACATCCGTGCAGATGCCCTGGCCGGACTTGCCGCATCAATGGCGATCCAGGAAGGGGAAAACATGCAAATTACAGTGTGCGAGAGAAGGATCCTCCCTCCTCTTAACACACACCAAGCAGTTGCTGAATGCCACCGAGTGGTTGGAAGTCGGATCTCTATCCTTCAACCTTCAATCGGCGACTGGAGGGATCCGTTCATTGATTACACTATGTTCGGAATCCTACCTGAAGATCCAAAAGAACGGGTAAGCATTCAAAGGCGAGCCCCAAACTTTCATTTGGATATTCCTTCAAAAATCCTCTACAGGAAATCCTTCAACGGAGTACTTCTACGCTGCTTGTCACAACAAGAGGCCGAAGAAACACTTAAAGAAGTTCATGCTGGTCTTTGTGGAGCCCATCAGGCAGGTCCTAAGCTCTATGATCAGATAAAAAGGTTAGGTTACTACTGGCCTACCATGGTAGCTGATGCAATGCAATTTGCCAAACGCTGCCAGCTATGCCAAGTTCATGGAGACTACATTCACATGCCTCCAGAATGGCTGCATCCTACAGCAATCTCATGGCCTTTTGAAGCGTGGGGCATGGACATCATAGGTCCTATCTCTCCCCCTTCAAGCAAAGGTCATCGCTTCATCTTCGCCGCTACAGATTATTTCTCCAAGTGGTCAGAAGCATTTGCGTTCAACGAAATGAAGACCTCATCAGTTCTTCAATTCCTACGCACCAACATCATTTGTCGTTTCGGCATACCCAAAAGATTCGTCCATGATAACGGACCACAGTTCCGGGATCATCGATTCTACAGGTTCTGCGACAAATACAAAATCCAAAGCTGTCCTTCGACTCCATACAATCCGGCAGCAAACGGATTAGCAGAAGCCTTCAACAAGACACTCTGCAAAATCCTCAAGAAAATGGTCTCTAGTCACAAAAGAGACAATAGCGACAAACTGTCTGAAGCTTTGTGGGCCTATCGAACCACCGTTCGAGGACCAACCCATAGCACACCATTCTCCTTGGTCTATGGATGCGAAGCTGTCGTGCCCCTAGAGGTACAAATTCCTTCTCTGAGGGTAGCTCTACAAAATGACATGACTCAAGAAAGCAATGCGAAATTACAACTTCATGAGCTGGACAATCTCGATGAGAGACGGCTCGAAGCTCGACAAAGCATTGAACTTTACCAAGCACGCATGGCAGGATCTTTTGACAAAAAGGTCAAGCAACGCGCCTACAAAAAGGGTGACTTGGTTCTTGCGGTAAAAAGACCAATGGTCTTCGCACACAAATCCAAAGGCAAATTTGAACCAAAATGGGAGGGACCCTACGTCATCGACAAGGTCTTCTCCAACGGCGCATATGCCCTCCTAAACATGGAAGGCGACAGATGTATGCTGCCTATCAACGACAAGTTCTTGAAGCGGTACTACCCTTGAAGACTTACCCAACTGGGTAAGAGCAATGCCTGTATGGCCAAAACCTGTTCTCAGGTACTCGCTCGTCAAACCCACTCTCTTTAGAATTTTCATATCAAATGTCAAAATTTCTAGAGATTCAAAAACAATGCTTACTTTCATCGTTTCATTGTTCAAAAAAAAAAAAACAAAAAATCCAAGTTTAGGAGCCTCTCCCTGACTTGACCAAAACTTTCGATCCTTGAACCAAAATTCATGGTTTGAAACAAAAATCCGGATTCAGGGATTTCCACCCTAGTCCACCTTACCTTTTACCGCCAAATGGTTTTAGGTCAAAATTTACGACCCTCGTGTCTTTAAACAAAAAAATGGTTTTTCAAAAATCGTGGGGAAACGACATCAAAGTCAGTACCCGCAAAACAAAAATTTTGAAAAAAAGCAAGGATGCGACATTCCATCGATACTTGCACCCAAATCGCAGGGAAGCGACATTTCGTCGATACTTGCAAAATCCAAAAACCGTGGAGAAGCAACAAACCAGTTGATATCCACAACCCAATTTCAAAAATCGTGGAGACACAACATTTCAGTTGATATCCACAACCCAAATTTCAAAGGTTCGAGAAAACCTAAAATCGTGGAGAAGCAACAAACCAGTTGATATCCACAACCCAATTTCAAAAATCGTGGAGATGTAACATACCAGTTGCTATCCACAACCCAAAATTACAAATGGTTCGAAAAAACCTCAAATTTCAAAAATCGCGGAGAAACGACATCAACTCAGTACCCGCAAAACCAAAAGTTTTGGGAAAAGCAGGGAAGCGACGCTTAGTCGATATTTGCACCCCAATTCGCGAGGAAGCGACATTCCATCGATACTTGCAAAACCTAACCCGCGAGGAAGTGACATTCCATCAATACTCGCAAAACCGAATGAGCAAGGAAGCGACATTCCATCGATACTTGCAAGACCATTCAGCGGGGAGGCGACATTTAGTCAATACCTGCATTTTGAAAACCAAAACTCGGCTATAAATGCCAAAATCCGGCTATAAATGCCAAAACAAAAATTTCCAGCTATAAACGCCAAAATCGGCTTTCATGCCAATAAAACAAAACTTGGTTTTCAAAAAACTCGGCTACAAATGCCACACAAAAAAAAAAAACCTGACTCTCATGTCAAAACCGGCTATAAATGCCACAAATTGGCTATGCCACAAATTGGCTATCAATGCCACCAAACCGGCTATAAATGCCACAAATTGGCTATGCCACAAATTGGCTATCAATGCCACCAAACCGGCTATAAATGCCACAAATTGGCTATCAATGCCACCAAACTGGCTGTAAATGCCACAAAAATCCGGCTTTCATGCCAAATTCGTTTCCCCTACCAAAACAACCATTTGACAAAAGATTTTCACAAAATGACAAAGCTTTTGATCAAATCCCATTTAGCAATTGCTTTCATCACAAAAAGATTTGAGTGAGCGTAGGGAAAACAAAAAAAAAAAAAGAAAAGTACCAAAAAAATACATGTGGTACCAAAAAAAAAAAGAAAGTGTTCATAAGCACTACAAAAAAAAAGTACCAAAAAATACATGTGGTACCAAAAAAAAAAAGAAGAATAGTTTCTGCTACAAAAAATCAGGAGCTTAGCCAAAAATGGTCTCCAGCCAAAGCTTCAGCTCCTCAAGCAAACTTTTGGCATCAGCCGTCAGAGTTTCCAAGGCACGCTTCTTCAGGAACTTGCCATGAGATGCTGGCGAATGCCGTAACCCTTCTTTTACACCGGGAAGCTCTTCCCCAGCAGTTTGCCATCGTTCGTTTTCTAGAGTCCTCCTCTCGAGAACTTGACCGGCATCTGCAACCTTGCGAATCAGAGTACTCTCCCTGTCACGAGCCTCTGTTATAGCAGGCCACTTCGCATCGACTTGTGCCTTCAAATGCTCAAGACGTTTCCTGGCCTCCTCAACTTCCCTATCAAGGACGTTAAGGTCATGCCTCAATCCGATGATGGCTAGCTCTTCCTTGTTCTTCTCCCGAACTAGCTGCTTCTTGCTTTGTGTAGCCTCATTCAGGTCAGACTTAGCCTTATCAGCAGGGTCCAAGAACATCTCCTTGAAGAATTGGTCGTCAGGGAAACCCATGGTCTCAAACCACTTGTCACCCAGTGCAATGATCCTATCAACGATCGCCCTGGCACCTGTGACATCCAGACCAACCTCTTCGGTGTCGGTCAGAATCTCCTGTACATGTGGGATCATGCCAAATCCTGCCTCCAAGTGTCCAGAAAGGAGAGTCTTGACCCAAGAACTCAAAACCCGAGCCAGCACCTTCTTCGCAAATTGAAGAGACGAACTGGATGAAGATTCACCCTTCTCCGCTGATCAGCTGCTCATGTCATGTCCCATTGGAAGAGTAACAAAAGAACTCTTTCCACTTGGAGCCACTGGAGAGGGAATCTCAACACGAGGCATCTCCTCAATCATGTCAGAACTGGTCTCTACCTCCGGATCGACCTCTGGCATCCCTTGCTCTGGTTCTGAAGAAAGCGATGGACTCTCTTCTGTCACTTCAAAACCTGCAAATGAAACACAAAAGGGTATGAATATGATCCTGTTAAAAAAAAATCATCAGGGTCATCACTACAAAGTACCTTCTTCGACGACTGGCGGAACACTCTCTTCCTCCATGAACTCATCGGAAGCATCATCAACATTTGCGTCCATTGATGGTTCAAAGTCATCGGAATCTTGTGGCAAGTCAGCTGACAAGAAAAATGTTAGCAAATCAAGTCGTAGGCAAAAAAAAAAAAAAAAAAAAAAAAAAGAGAAAGCGAAGGAAGTCATACCAGTCGGAGATTCCGGAGTCATTCCAGAGTCCCTCGGTTCTTCTTCAGATGCCATAATCGGCTCCATCACCGCCTCATCGGTCGGAACCTCAGGCATCGCCAAGTCTTCATCCTCTGCTAAAAAAAAAAAAAGCAGCAGCAGGGTGAGAAAACAAATCAGAACATGGAAAGCCCCATGAAAGAAGCAGAAAAAGAAAAGGAAGAATCATCCTTCACCAATGGTCTCTTCTCCACGGCTTCTCTTCTCTGGAGGCTCGTCGACAGCCTCTGGCACCTCCTCGTTGATGGTAGGAGGGATTTCCATGTCAGGTGAGTCCTCATGTGGCCCCCCGCTGTGATGGTGACTCCTCCTCTTCTTACCTCTACGGGTTCGCTTCCTAGAAGAACCCGCCCCACTATCAGAGTCAGGTTTCTCACTTGACTCCTCACTGGATGGTCTGCTCTTGCCAGTAGACTCCACGGAAGCTCGTCTCTGCGCCGCTTGCATCCAAGCGTCGAGCTCAGCTTCCTCCTGTTCTAGCTGCTCCAAAGCCTCATCAGGTACTTCCCGAACAGCTTCAGAACCAATGACGCCCTGGTCACCGAGAAAGCCTATCTTGTGCTTCTCTCCAGAAAGGAAGGCCCAAACTTCCTCTCGCCGGACGCCATCCGACTTCCCAATGCCTTTTCCAGAAGACAGCTTTACATCAAGCTCCTTCTTGGAAAGCCCCCGATATGCCAAAAAGCTCTCCGCGAACCACTTCGTGAAGCCGGCAGTTCGGAAAGTCGACAGCTCAGGATAAGAAATCGTGGCAGTAGTATCTTCAGCACTATAGAAAGCCCATGCATTTCTGCCATCCTGCAAAACCCCAAAACGCTTCACCATACTCGAAGGCGCTCCAACAACGCCTTGAGAGAAGCCCAACTGAAGTGCAAAGCGAGAAGGTACATACGGCTGGATGTCGACGAAAAGATGTCTACGGTACACCATCGTTCCGACTCGTATGCTGAAAAGCCACTCCTTCTCTGCATTAGTCAAAGAGTAATGCCTTCCCGACCCTGCTCTGGTAGAGTCTCGGGAGGCACCAAAATCAAAAGCCTTCTTCCGCAACTCCGGAGAAAGCGTAACTGAAGACTGCCCCATCTCGACGTCCCTGAATCGTTGGATCCTCTTGCGGACAAACAAAAGTGATTCGGATACGGCTTTTCCCTTAGCCAATCGAATCATCAGAGGATCATCATCCTGTGCAGCACCCAGCTGGTGGAAGCCAGGACAGTGGTATACAAACCACGAATAAAAGATATGGGCTGAAAATACCCTATTCATAGGGAGCCCAAGCCGAACCAAGAAAGCAGCAGCCTGCAGTTCGGTACACAGGTAGGAGTAAAGAGCGGGCACCAAAGCAAGCCGCTCTCCAAACGCCATCTGACAAGCCGGAAAAATACAATGCGGCCTGATGTTCATCCCATCTCCACCAGCAAAAATAGCCTTACCTAGCCAAAAAGTGAGGTAAACAGCAAGATCTCTCCGCAGTGTAATGTCAGAACAAATGGCATCTGTGCTCGCGAAGAAACCCTTCAACTCTTCCTGCATGGCCGAAGTCTTCTTCCTGTCTTCCCGGGTCATGCTATCAGAAGGTTCTCCACCGTCGAAGAAGTTAGGGAACGAAGAGCCACAACTCTTCCAACTGCTGGATCTTACTTTTGAGCCCTCCT
This sequence comes from Umbellularia californica, assembly GCA_028538565.1. Classification (NCBI taxonomy): domain Eukaryota; kingdom Viridiplantae; phylum Streptophyta; class Magnoliopsida; order Laurales; family Lauraceae; genus Umbellularia; species Umbellularia californica. Next base: position 51,967,354 of record JAPQWN010000006.1, on the reverse strand, counting down.
TCAAAAAATCATAGAAGGCGACGAGCTGAAAGTATAGGAGCCTGAACTCCTCTGACTGATCCTCAAGGACGCTCTCAATCGGCATGAACTCCTCGTAGAGTTTGCCAAGGATGGGCAATCCAGTAATAGCACTCAACTCCTTCAGAGAAAAACCAATCTCACCATTCGTGACAACGAAGGTATTGGTCTGAGGGAGGAAAGACTCCAACATAGCCATGAAGGCATCATCGGAAAAAGTCACGGTCTCCCTAAAAGCGCGGACCGCGTCAAAAATCCCGGCTTCCTTCAAAACGGCGCCCCCAATCAGCAAGGTGTGGTCAGTCCATGACTTCCAATCGGAGTCAGCATTGAAACGGTCACGAAGTCGAAAAGGCTTCACCCAAGTACTGCCGTCACCGCTGAAAACGCCAAGGCCCACCGGTCTCAAATCGACCGACGGATAATCAGAGCCCTGGTAGCCGCTGGCTGGCATCAACATGTCCATACGGACAGGTGGCTTCTCCGCATATCCGGAGGGTCCACCAACAAAAACCCCGGTCTTGATCACACTGGTCCTCTTCACCCAGCTCGGAGGATCTTCCCTCTTAGGGCACGTGGGAGAAAGGCTCAGGATCGAGATCGTCCGATCAAAAGACGACCGGGTAGAAATAGTTCTCTCCTCACCATTTGCTGTGTAAGAGAACTGAAAACATCTCCTTTGGTATGTCAAGTCGTCAGGGACTGCATCTCCAAAGAAGAAGGTAGGCTTGGGTAAAACCCTCAGATCGTCCATAACCCAAGGACGGTTGCTTACCATGATCTTATAGAACTCCTCATCCTTGAGAGCAATCAATCGCTGTCTCATCTCATCGCGATTGAGGGAATCGCACTCTTCCAAGTTCTTCTCAACAAACTGAACCTTCTCCCAGGCTTGCTGAACGGCCACATTGGAAGATCTAGCAGATCGACGAGGTACGCTTGTAGCAGGCTCTTTACCCTTGTTCGCTCTGGAGGAACCACCTGCAAAGGTTGGAAAAGAAAAGGATCGTCATCAAAATGACAGGATTTCGCTAAAAAAAAAAGGGGGTCACTTTGTCCCACCAAAAATCTGGCGAAATTTTGGCATGACTCCGGGGCAATTTCAAAGAAAAAGGAAATACCCCGACGGAAATAGAAAGTTTGAAGATGGGCTCAACATTGCTGCGGGCTCCGAAACTCCAAACTTTCGAAACCTCAAAATCTCCGCAAAATCAAGAAGGGCTCAACATCGCTGCGAGCTCCAAATTCCCAAATTTACAAAGATTTTCAGGTATGCTATCATGCTCAATCTACAAAAAAGTACATGCATGAACATCTAGATTTGCATAAAAAACGCATTATCATGATAAGCAAAAAAAAAAAAAAAAAAAAAAAAAAAAAAAAAAAAAAAAAAAAAAAAAAAAAAAAAAAAAAAAAGGGGAAACTTTCCAAAAAAAAAAAAGGGGGAGAAAGAAAAGAACAAAAAAAAAAGGGAAGAAACTTTCTCAAAAAAAAAAAAGAAGAAAGAAAAAAAAAACAGAGAAAAGAGACACGTGAAAAAAAAATCACGTGGAAAAGAAAAGAAAAAAAAAAGAGAAGAAGAATAGAAAGAAAAGAAAAAAGAAAAAAAAGAGAAGAGAAACTTTCTTTTTTTTACCATCCTATTCTCTACATAAAGTTTTCTTGAAAGAAAAAGAAAGAAAACTTACTTGAAGCCATTGATGGAGAAGAAGAAGGAAAAAGCTTGAAGATCCTTGAAGAAGAAGCACTCTTGGTCTTGGAGCTCTCTTGAGATTGTTGCAAAAGAAAGCAATAAGAGCAAGAGATCCTACCTTCCTTTGCTTTTATAGGAGAGAGCAAATCAAAGAAGGAAACAAAAAAAGAAAGGTAAGTGTTACTAATTAGTAACCTTACCAAAAGAGAAGGAATTAGAAAGATTCTTTCCCAAAAAGAAAGATGTCTTTGAGAGATTTTCTCCCAAAATCAATCAATGAGAGATTCTCTCCAACAAAATAGGAGATTGGAGATTCTTTCCCAAAAAGAAAGATACCTTGAGATATTCTCTCCCAAATTAAGGGAATATGAGAGATTCTCTCCCATAAAGATATTTTTAGATATTCTCTATTCAAATGAGATATCTTTAGATATTCTTTACAAAAATGGCCCCACATGTGATCTAAGCCATCCTAAAAAGCTTAAGGTCCCATGGGTTAGCCCATATGAGCCAGGTTTGACCACCTAGGCACTAAAAAAAAAAAATGGGCTTTTAGTCAGGAAAAAAAAATCCCTCTTACCAAGAGCATACAATAATGGTTCCATGCCTCTTTTGAGTTGATTGAACCATACAAAAAAAAAAAAAAAAAAAATCCCAAGCCCCATGAGCTTCCAAAAATCAAACCATCCAGCCTCATATACCAAATTGAGCCAAAATCTTGAAATTGACATTTCACAAAAATCCAAACCACTCCAATGGACCCACACAGTCCCAAAGAGTGACCAAAAACCAAATCCTGGTCCCCTAACTTGCCACATACAACTTGTTAGGTCACAAGACCAAAACCAAAAACCAAATCATGATCCCCCAACTTGCCACATACAGCTTGTTGGGTCACAAGGTCAAAACCAAAACCCGATCCCCTAACCTGCCATATATAGCTGGTTAGGTCACAAGATCAAAAACAGAAACCCAAATCCACATCCCTGATGTCATCTTCAAAACTTTGCCTCGAGATGGTGTGTGATTCCTTTCACTACCATAAAATTCCCCTGGAAGCTCAAAGGCTACTCTACCAAAGGAAGGATTGCTCAAAGACTCTTGGTCAAGACACAAGCTCTCCTTCAAAAATCTCTTCGAGGCACATCGACTACAAAAGTCAAGCAACTCGTCGCTGTACCTCGAGGGGGCATTTGTTGACACCAAAAATGTCACTTTGCCTCTTCAACATCAAGAAAGCTGCATGAAGTCACAACCTGCCATAAATAGGCAATGCAATTTCTCCAAAAAATCAAATCTTGTCAGAATCAAACAAAAACTGCAAGATCCTTCAAGATAGCCAAGAGAAGAGTACACATGAAGTTTCGGGCCATTTCAGAATCATTTGGCCTAACTTCGCTTCTCCGACAGCTAAAATGGCGCTCCCGGCGGCGACATCATCGGAGACGTCAAAACTTCGATCAGAGCCTATAGATGACTCCAGCATGTCTCAAAAGGGGGTCCATGCCGAATTTCAAGTCAAACCGACAACGTTTGACCCTCCATCAATGCTCGAGCAGCAAAATCAAGCCTCCCGGCGGCGGGAACCACCGAAGCCTTCGCTCATCAAACCAAGTGCATGAGTGGCTTCAACATGCTTCCAAAAGGCTGCACGTCAAATTTCAGGTCATTCTGACAACGTTTGACCAGGTTTCGATGCTCCGAGAGAAAATCAAGCCTACCGGCGGTGGAGCAACCCGGGACCATGACATCCAAAACGGAGCCCATGGAACGTCTCAAAATGACTCCAATAGGCTCCCCGTCAAATTTCAGGTCAATCGGACATCGTTTGGCCACATATCAAAGCTCGGCATTTTCCCCGCAGCAAAATCAAGTGAAGCATCGACGGGACCCCAAACTGCTTCAAAACTCAAACAAAAGCCTATGGTTGGTCTTATTTATTGCTCAGGAGGCTTCACCTCAAATTTCAGGTCATTCCGACATCGTTTGACCAAGTTTCAGCTTCTGGCGGAAAATCAGCAGCTCTACACGACAAAGTCGTCGGCTTTTCCGGAAAATTGGAAACTTTTCACTCTAAAAATGCAAGGATTCTCATCAGGTTTTCTACAGGGAAATCAAGCCAATAAATGAGAAGAAATGTCAGGAAAAATACAGAAGAAAACGGCGACGAAAAAGACCTCAAAACGACCGCAAAACGGGCTCCGAAAGGAAAAAATTCCCCCAAGGTCGCAGGCCCCTGCGACCATGGCCCATGGTCGCCGGCCCATGGTCGCCGGCGACCATGGAAGTCCGGGTCACCGGATTTTCCGCCGGTGACCCGTTTTTCCGTCTTTTTTCGCGTTTCGCGCACTTTGGCCCCTGTGGTTTCCTGAAAATGTGATTTTTAGTGCTTGAAATTGACTCATATCCTCCGACATCCGTCAAAATCACGGGTCAACCTCCAAAAGCATAAAATCATCATTGATCGCTCCAAGATCGCCAACCGGTCGACCAAAAAAAGTGCTCTTTCTGTCCGACCGATCGAGAAATCGACAAGACAGATGTCACCGGCCCGCTCTTAGCTATCAATGTCTGAAGTTACATGTTCATCCGATGTCGATCAGCATGAAGATCCATCGATGATCATCGCCAGAAGAATTCCAGAAGACACGGCACGGCCCGCGACTCTTCGACTGCTCGGCGACCAATTAATGTGGTTAATTGACTAGCTTTATTATAGTCATTAATTCATTTCTTTGGACGGCCCAATCAGAAGCAAGCATTTGGGAGTTACAAGTCAATTGATTCATGGCATTTAAACCATGAAACTCCTCCCATTATGGTAATTAAGGTGATTAAAAGCCCTTAATCTCCATCGGCCAATCAGATTCAAGGAAAAAGGAGTTACAAAATCAAGAAATAAATCTTGTAACTCCTCCCATTAAAGCCCATAAACTCTCCTAAATGGCTACCAAAAGCCTATAAATAGGAGAGCATTCCATTGAAATCAGGATCAGAAAAAAAGAGATCGGGGAGGAGAAAAAAGAAGAGATCGGATCGGAAGAGAGCGGAAAGAATCCAGAGAAAGAAAAAGAGAGAAAAACTCTGCTGAAGTTCTACACTGGCCACCACTACAAGGTGACAAAAGTCCCTTGGGGGGCACCCCCCCCAAGGTCCTTGCCTTCTCCCGCTGCCTCCAATGGCTTAGACGTGGCTTTTCAGCCCGTCTACTTAGCTTTTTATTGGACATAGGACCTTCTCTTGGTCTTTGTCCTCTAAAAATCTGAGGTTATAGCCAAGCCAAGCGAATCAAGAGCATCATCTGTTCTCATCTGCATGGATGATGGCGAAGCCCATACATGGCTTGCGACCGTCAATCTGAACGAGTCCCCCACAATCTCCTGAAAAGTTAGATCCTCCTTTTCTTGCTTTTCATTGTAGTTTGTATTTTTCTAAAAGAGACAAAAAATCACAACTCTTGTCTTTCATTATTGATGAGAATTGTAAATCGGTTATAAACGCCAAAATCGGCTATAAATGCCAAACAAAATCGCCTTTCACGGCAAACCAAGAAAATGTCTCTTTTCTTAAATATTTGTGCAATGGAAAACTTGAAAGAAGTTGATTCCTTTTTACTTGCGAAGGTTGATCTCCGGATTACCACTTGCAATTCCAAGTAAAATAGAAAATCTGGCACACCCACACAAAAGAAATGTTGATGCACGCTTCATGCCCCCCGGGCGCGAAAGGGCCGAACCCGACGAACTTCCACGTCCGCCGACCCCGGTAGCACCCACGGCATTCGGAGCGCATTCCATCAGTGGCTTCAACATGCTTCCAAAAGGCTGCACGTCGAATTTCAGGTCATTCCGACAAAGTTTGACCAGGTTTCGATGCTCCGAGAGAAAATCAAGCCTCCCGGCGACGGGAACCACAGAAGTCATCACTCATGAAACAAAGTACATGAGTGGCTTCAGCATGCCTTCAAAGGGCTGCACGTCGAATTTCAGGTCATTCCGACAAAGTTTGACCAGGTTTCGATGCTCCGAGAGAAAATCAAGCCTACCAGCAGCGGAGCAACCCGGGACCATGACATCCAAAACGGAGCCCATGGAACGTCTTGGCATTTTCCCCGCAGCAAAATCAAGTGAAGCATCGATGGGACCCCAAACGGCTTCAAAACTCAAATAAAAGCCCATGGTTGGTCCTATCCACTGCTCAAGAAGCTTCACCTCAATTTTCAGGTCATTCCGACATCGTTTGACATAGTTTCTACTCTTGACGGAAAATCGGCTACAAAGTCTTCGGCTTTCCCGAAAAATGGGAAAGTTTGTGCTCCGATTTCGTGCAGGTTCTCGTCAAGTTTTCTCCAAGAAAATGAAGTCAATAATTGAGGAAAAATGTCAAGAAAAATACAGAAGAAAAAAGGAACGAAAAAGACAAAAAAACGGCCGAAAACGACGCTCGGCGACCAAACGGGCCAAAGCCCTATGGACGCCGGCTACCCTGGGTGCATGGTCGCCCGGCGACCCTGCAAATCCGGGTCACCGGATTTTGCACCAAAACGTCTGATTTTCGATGTTTTTCGCGTTTCAGTTGCTCTTGCCTCTGTGATTTTCTGAAAATCCAATGTTTGACGCTTGAAAATGACTGATCTTTGTCGACATCTCGGATCCACCGTCAAAAGCATGAAATCATCACCGATCGCTCCAAGATCGCCAACCGGCTGAGCAAGAAAGTGCACTTTCTGTCCAACCGATCGTGAAATCGACAAGACAGATGTCACCGGCCCACCAACATCAACTAATGTCTAAAATTGCATCGCAATCCGACATCAAATAATGCGTGGATCCACCTATGATGATAGCAAGAAGAATCTCAAAAGGCACAGCGCGGCCCGCGACTCTTCACATGCCTGGGCGACCACTTAATGACGTTAATTGACCCGTTTATGACAACTTAATGCGGTCATTAACTTATTATTTTGGACGGCCCAATCAGATTCAAGCATTTGGGAGTTACAAATCCAAGCAATCATGGCATTAAACCCATGAAACTCCCATCATCATGAAGCATAAAGGCAATTAAAAGCCCACTACCTTCATCGGCCAATCACAAGCTATGAAAAAGGTGTTACAAAATCAATTTGTAACTCCTCATCAATTCCTTCATCATAGCCATCAATGCCAATAAACACCTCATGGCTACCAAAAGCCTATAAAAGGAGGTCCATTCCAAGAAGAAAGAAGGATGAAAATAGATCCCAAGTGCAAGCTCTGAAAATCCTGAAAACTAAGAGAGAGACGAAGTCCTGCTACTTTGCTCCCGGAAGCAACACAAGGTGATCAACGTCCCTTAGGGGGCCACCCCCGCCCCCCCCCCCCCCTCTCCCCAAGGTCTCCTCTTTCTCCAACATGGCCTAAACGCGGCTTTTCAGCCCGTTTACTCGGTTTTTCATTGGATATAGGACCTTCTCTTGGTCCTTGTCCTTTAAAAAAACCGAGGTTAGGAGCCAAGCCAAAGAATCAAAGCATCACATGTTCTCATTTAAAGGACGATGGCGAAGCCCATACATGACTTGCGACCGTCGATCTCAACGTGTCCCCACAATCTCCTGAGAAGTTAGATCCCTTTTCTCACTTTTCTATTGTAGTTTGTATTTATTAAAGAGATAAAAAGAGATCACAATTCTTGTCTTTCACATTTGATGAGTTTTGTAAAATCGCCTTTCACGGCAAACAAACAAAAACGCCTCCTACGACATTCTCAAAAAACAAACTTGTCTCTTTTCTTAATATTTATGCAATTTGAAAAGTTAGAAAAAAGGATTGATTTCCTTTCCACTTGTGAAGGTGAATCCCCGAATCATCACCATTCCAAACTCCAAGTAGAAAGTAAATCTGGCATACTCGTATAAAAAAATGTTGATGCCCGAGATCTTCCCTCCTCCGCCGAGACCCAGGTCAGCCCCCAGGGTGCGGAGGGAGAGGACGGAAGATTCCCCTTTTTTGGGTCCATCAAGTTGGCATACCCGGTGGGACACATTGACTTGAGAACGTGATGCTTTGATTCCTTGGCTCCTTTCTAGTTGGTGGCCTATGTTGCATTTTGCATCTAAAAAAAATATGAGATGGGATTTCGATTGTTCTTTCTCACTTCAAAAAAAAAAAAATGATCGCTCTTTCTCAAGACTCAACTTTGAGAAATTTTGATCCTCTCCTCTTCGAACTTGGTAGCTCATAGAAATGTTTGCAGCTATCGTTCATGTCGGGGATTGGGCCATCTTTTCTCTTTGATGAGTCCAATTGGCATTTCAAAAAAAAAAAAAAAAAAAAACTTCATTTCAAATTCTTTCAAAAAAAAAATGATCTCTCTTTCTCAAGATTCAACTTTGAGAAATTTTGATCCTCTCCTCTTTCAACTTGATAGCTCACAGAAATGTTCGCAGCTATCGTTCATATCGGGGATTGGGCCATCTTTTCTCTTTGATGAGTCCAATTGGGATTTCAAAAAAAATTATATTTCAAAAGAAAATTAGTTTTCTCTCTTTTGCATTCAAATTTGAGAAACCTTGGTTCCTTCCCTTTCTGATTTAGCGCTCGCAGAAATGTTGAGCCTTTGTTCGGATTGGAACACCATTCGTTCTCTTTGATGAGTTTATTAAAAAACCTTTCAAAAAAAAGTTAAAAAAAAAACAAAAAGGTTCCACCAGTTGCGTTCTTTGACCAAAGTGGATTTAAGAAAAGCCTTGTCCAGAGTGTGGAGACAGCTAGACTGTTCGAGGCAAGGGTCCTCCAAACGGGTTCATTAAGTAATCCTACCCTTACCTGGGGGCTGATCTATCTACTAAGGTTTCATAAGATCGAATTGGAAATCTATGTGCACCTTTCAAAAAAAAAATTCTAAAAAAAAAAATCCTTAAAAAAAAAAAAAACCTTCTGTCACTTTGAATTCAGAGTTGAGAAATCTTGGTTCTTTCCCTTTCGGATTTAGTGCTCGCAGAAATGTTGAGCCTTGTTCGGAATGGAACACCATTTGCTCTCTTCAAAGAATTCAATCTTGACCTTTCAAAAAAAAGAAAAACAAAAACTTCCGTCACTTTTGAGTTCAGAGTTGAGAAATCTTGGTTCTTTCCCTTTCGGATTTAGCGCTCGCAGAAATGTTGAGCCTTGTTCGAAACGGAACACCATTTGCTCTCTTCGATGAATTCAATCTTGACCTTTCAAAAAAAAAAACTTCCGTCATTACTGGATTCACATCCGAGAAATTCCGGTTCCTTCCCTTCTGAATTTAGCGCTCGCAGAAATGTTGAGCCTTTGTTCGGATTGGAACACCATTTGCTCTCCTTTATGAATCCAAACTTTGACCTTTCAAAAAAAAATCCCATCTCGTGTCCTTCTCAAGGATGCGATTTGCAACATTTGTGCCTAGCAGTGCTAGTATGCCCTTTCGGGTCTACTGTATTCGTGATCGACACATTTGTATCTCTAACCTTATATCATTTTACCTTGAGTGAGCCTTGCTTCTCGGTAATTTGAATTAAGGTCTACAATTGCTTCTAGCAGTCACTGGAACGCTCACTCTGAGCCTACCATACTTGCATTTTAGAACAATTGTATCCTCTATGACTTTTTGCCTTCTTCATCGTCCTTGGGTTGGGCCATGTCCCCTCAAGTGATTTGAAAAGACAAAACCATAGTAGTTCTCCATTTATGATCACCATATTCTTGTGATTACTAATGGATTTGGTCTTGTTTCAAAAGTTTTCAAAACTAACAATGGTAGCTTCATTGACCATCACTTTCGATGAGAACAAATACCAGCTTATGCTTCAAGACAAGCAAAACAAGTATAAGCGCCCTGCTAGTTGCCGAAGCTTCATCTCCCTCGACAACTCTCCAAACACTGGGTCAACTTCAACTCCTCGGACCATCTTCTTCGGATCGCTGGGACCATTCCCACTTCCCGCAGAAGACACTGTACCTGCCAAGAAGCAGAAAACCGCCCCGCAACGTGTCACTAAAATAGCACCAAGGGCGAACACCAAGAAGCTCGAAGCCCGTGGCGTTCCCACGAAGCCTCAACCCACAAGAAACCAGGTTTACACCAAAACTTGGTCCCCGAGATCTTCGCCAAAGCAACGGAGGTCCCGAACATCTGCAAAGCCAGCATACCTGGCCCCTCTCAAGGAGAATCAGTTCTACCCTCTCTCTTACTCTTACATGAAAGAGGAGAAACCTACCCTCCGCCCAAAAAACAAACAAAATCATCATGAGCCAGCTTGCTCCTACAAGCCAAAAATTAAATCCTGCATCGTTAGGCCTCCGCAAAAATATGCTGAAGCCTGCACTCCCGCGAGTCGACCCTTCATCTCAACAGGGTGATAAAAATGGCTCAAGTGTCCCAAGAATTGGTTTCCTATCCAACATCAGATGGACAGCCTATATGGGTGCATCCTGATCTCCTAGATGATGAAAATTGGGAGATCGTCAAAACAAAGCCGATCGCTCAGCAGCGAAGGCAAGCCAAGAGACAACCCCGCAAGCTCAAACAGCAGCAGGAGTCTCAACCAAAACAAGAAGTCCTTGAAAAAGCAGAAACTTCTTCCACTGCTTCACTAGGGACGACGGAAGAATCTCTTCCCAAAACCTCCAAGGCGGTAAGAAAATTCACTCTTGATGATTTCATGCCACCTCTATACAAAAATGAAACTATGCAGGGGGCATCATACTCTTGCAACTCGGTAGTTGGATTCACCATGAACAGATTCGAGTCCAGTGACACTGCCAGTGATATCGATGAGTGGGAAGAATCCCTTGAAACAGGAGAATACCTCTCCGACAAGGAATGGATTCCCGAGTCTCATCTTATGCCAGTAATCTGGTATAACCCTTTACAGCTACAAGGATCCTGGTCCGATGATGAAGAAGACCAGGACCCTGTTCAAGAAAATGCTGTTAATCCAGCACCAAACAATGCTCCGGTGGAACCTAACATTGGTGAACCACAAGGAGCAGATGACGAAGAAGATTTCGCTCCTATGCCGGATCCTGAGGAATATGCAAGAATCTTGCAACATCTTGCCATAGAGCAGGAGCAGGATCGCAGCAATCTTCGTCATGATCCAGAACCGGAAGTCCCTGAAAATCAGCGGGAACTTTCTCCCTTAACTCCTGAAAATGGAGAAAACAGTTGGATCGATGATCCTCTTACATCTGAGGATGAGTCCGATTCCCAACAGTCTACACTAGGGGCATCTCCTATCAGGATAACCTGCAATGCAATAGCTTAGAACGACAGTGCCTCTGAAGCTTCCGAAGACACGTACTCCCCAACCGGTAGCGTATCTTCCGGAGCTACATCCTCCACTACACCATTTGGGTGATTTTGCAACATTTGAGATTTCTTATTAGTAACGCATATCTGGTCGTTAGTAAATTAATAACAAATAAAGTTCCGTTACAAAATTACTTAATCGTTACTAAATTACCTGAATTATTTTGTGACGTTTATCAAGATTTTCACTAACGGATAGTCAACTGTGACTAATGTTAAAAATGTGAATCTTGAATTTAGACGAATTCATTACTCAACCAATCACCCGCCGAAAGCCCTGTTTTCCTTCGTTTTTCCCTTCCCCCCTTTTTTTTTCCCCTGCTCCCGCGCTCTGCCCTCCATCTCCCTCTTCCTCTATGTAAACCCCAATCATTTCGTTTCCCCCTCCTTTCCTCTCCCTCTCATTTTCACAGGAAGAAGGAGAAGGAGAGACTCAGTCAGTGCTCTGTAACACCCAGCCATGGCTCTATTGGTGAAGGACATGTCCCAGGCCGACTTCGGCCGCCTCGAGCTCGATCTCGTCGAGGTCGAGATGCCCGGCCTCATGGCCTGCCGCGCCGATTTCGGCCCCTCCCAGCCTTCAAGGGCGCCCTCATCTCCGGCTCCCTCCACATGACCATCCACTACCTCATAATGGGTGAAAACCGACAAAATTTTACGGAGTTACCGACGATTAAAAATTGTCTGTAACAACGACGAAAACCCACCCTCGCTATTCCTAGAACGACAGCCGATTTATCGTCGAATACACCTTAAAAATACCGATGAAAACAGACCGTCGCCTTGTAAATTGCTTTATCTCTCCCGCGGGCGCCCTTCCATTGCCCCGCCCTTCCCTCATCTTTCATTTCGCGCCCTAAATACCGATGTATGTCTCTCGCTGGCGTCTGGTGTGAAGGCACTCAGACCTCTTCCTTCCGACAACTTCTCGCTGACATCTACAGGTTTTCTTCCTTTGCTCACATGGGTTTTGTTTATTTTCATCAATCGATCTACCTTTTTTTTTGTCTTTTTTGGTTGATTGTTCTTCTGCTAAAGAAAAATCAGATTCGAAGGGTTTCAGGCGATTACATCTTTAAGGCCATTGGGGGTAAAACTTGTGCAAGACCTAAATCGTCCACTCTGAAGATGTCAACTTCTTGAATGTAAAAACAACATTGAAGTAATTTCTAATGGTTTTTGCTGGCCGAGTCCACTATGAAGATGTCAACTTCTTGGTTTTCTACTGAGTATAGTTATTCTGCAGAGGTATTTATTTCTAGTTTCCGTCGAAGAAGCGTCTCACAATTAGTCTTCCCCTGCTTTTTCTCGATGACTGCCTTTGTGGCCTCTCTCCTGAAAATGATGGAAATGGCCTTTTGCAAAGAGATTTTCCTGTTCACCTCTTCCTTCCTCTCCCTTTCTTCTTTCTATTTGCCCCCACTTGCACCAAAAAGAGGAGGAGAAGAAGGAGAAAGAGCTGTCCTTTTTTGTATCGGTTTTGGGGGAAACGAAACTGGGGCACCTCTACTACACTGTGTCAATGAGAGAAAAGCCATTGTAAAAAACAAAAAAAAGGCTACACTGATTTTTCAATTGTCATATAGGTTTTCTTCCTCTTCTTTTATTTCCTTTTGTTCATTTCTTCATCTGCTCTCCTCTCTTCATCATTCCCCATCGTCTTATCATCCTCTTCATCTCTTTCTCATTCCATTTATTGTCTTTTGTTCCTTTTTTTTTTCCCAAAGCTCTCTGCTTCCTTTTATCATTAGCCTATCATGGAATCACAGGGTGGTGGGGCATTGGTTGATGATGCCTAGACTGACATCAATGTGTAGATTGGGGATACGACTCCCCATTTGGAAATCCAGGACATGGATATGAATACAACTATCCTATTCATAACACTAAATTTGAAATTCCACATTAAAGATTTCTATAGTAAGTGCTCATTCTCTTCTTTAGAATATTTTTAAATAAATGAAATGATCATATTCTCATTTCTTGTTAACATTTTTTTTATACTGGGAAGTAAGAAAACTAATAGAGATGCATGAAATAATGGACTCAATACTGTAGGATATGCTAAATTAGTGTCATACAAGTATTAGTGCTATATTTAGGTGACATAGGTTGATCTTATCTGCTTTACCATGTTTGTGGAACCGAAATACGTTCGGAAATGGTTTGTGTTTTGTTTTTATATATTTCAAAGTGAAATCCCTGTTATACAGTTTGGATGGCTTTCAAATTGGATACAAAATATTGTGGGGGATTTACCAATCAGGGCTTGATGCTAAGATATTATTCTGTACTAAGGTCCTTATTATGGTTATTTTATTCTCCTTAGCAGTATTTGGTCTCGACGAGAGCCTGGAGCACAGTTGGGAGGTGATACATGAAAAAAATGTAAAATATAGTATTTGGCCTTTGAAAGCATGTCACAAGAAGTTTGTCCATGTTGAGTTTAATTTGTGCTAAGCAGTCATGTCCTTGCAGATGTTGATAATCAGGAGCATTTATTGTTAAAGAGCATGTTAGTTTATTTAAGAATGATCTTTATCCTCTAGTTCACAGGATGTTGTTGAAATGTACCAGGCAAGGCCAATAAGAACAGATGTTACTCTGTTCTAGTTCCTTGTAAGGGTTGTTTTATCCTTTTGACTTGTATTCTGTCTTGCATACAAAAAAATGTGTCGTGTTTGTGTGGGATTTATGCTTAGCTGATTTGTAAAAAAATGTCTCTATTTTGGCCAACAATTAGGATTGGATTACAATTTGTTTTAGGGGTGAGTTGATTTGCTAATGAGATAGCGAACTAGCTGGCTCTGCAAGTGGTGGATAGGCCATCCTTGTGTTGATTCTTTGATGTAGTTTTCTATTGGGTTTGGTTTTAAAGGCCTCATGAAACATGATGACTGTTTGATGCTTCATAGTTTGCAATTATATATATATATATATGAAGTGAACAGAACCCAATTGAGAAATCAGCTCGTTTTGTACAATTGAATTTGATTTCTTCAATTGAATTTGATTTATGCAATTATGTATAATGCTCAGAAGAGATATTTTCCCATTTGACCAGCCACTGCAGTCTACCATCATCAAAATTGCCATCTCCTTCATCAAGTTGTGATGTATACGTACGATATGTTATATGTTGGTCCCATGTGTGATCATGTTGATTGATTGGTTCTCCTTTCTTTTCTTTTTGGATCTCGATTTTTGTTTTTGTTTGTACATCTTAATCTCAATTGCCGAGGAAGAACATTATGCATACCCACCTTATGTTGTGTTTTATGCACACCAACTATATGTTAGAATGTATGAATCAACTGTTATTGTCTTCATAAGTTCATCATAGTATTTTTTTTAAAGTAAATGCATCCATTATGCCATGCATCAAATTACATTATTTTTTACAACTACATTGATATTAACTTTACTGTTAAATTCCAATTATGCTTCTGAATACTTATTGCAATCTATGCTGGGAATGAAAGATTCCAACCTTCATAAATCAGTGTGAGATGAATGCTCTAGATCAATTGTAGGGTTATGAAGTGGCAGAAGAAGCCCAGCTAGCGGTTCATAGTGCTATGTGCAAAGGTACATGGTCTAAAGAGGTACATTCCTCATATCTTATTTACTCATATAAGCTGGGTGTATACATAATTATCTATATTCCACCAAAATGCATGTCTTCTACAAGTTTAGGGGAAGGTACTTGTCAACAAACGTATTTATGTTCACAGTTTAAGTGCAAGGTACTTGTAAAGCTATTGATGCCTTTTGAGTTACATTACATAGTATAATCTGTTACAATCATCCGAAAAAGAAAATTTTGGTTCTTTGTTGATTCTTGGTGATGGCCAAAGCATTCATTAGATCAAAAGTTATACCTTTTGAAATCTAAAATGGCTTTCTATTGTTGGTTATTAATACCTTTATAACTTTTGATCAGCACTTCGAGTAATTGAATACTATTGCAGGACAAGTTTGTTTTTGAAGACTTTTAATGCTTTCCTTTTTAAGCTTAAGAATTGTTAAAGAAAGTTTTGGAACTATCCATGGAAAAAGCCTTAATGATTATTGAAGAATGTAAATAGAAATCATCAATGTCTTGTCTTAATATTGGAATTAGATCGTAAATATTAGTTTTCCATGATATCAGTATCACTACAACAATTTGCACTTTTACCGGCGTTTTTGGCTGGCGCAGTGACTAAACGCCGGGGAAATGTTCTTATTGTTCTTAATGTAATGTTGCTTTTTCATTTGGTGGGTACTAAAATCCGCGTTGTGCTAAATTTTCTTATTGTTCTTAATGTAATGTTGCTTTTATAGGTTTACGCAGTGGAAGCAAGTGACATCGCAGCGCAGGTATCTCCATGCTTTGCAACCATTGTGAGAACTTTCAAGCCAATGGATTCTACATTTTGTTCAACTGTCAAGTTCTTATTTGGCCTGTTGTTGATGTTGACTGTATTTGTGGCTTTAACCCATTTGACTGTTGTCCTTGTTTGCAAACTTCATTAGTCAACTAGGAACCAGCTTAATATGATCTTTCTTTTCTTATGGAAATACCCTAGTCGAATGCATGTGCAATGCACCGGGGAGAGAATAAGAAATAGAAATTGGTTATTTTATGAATTTCTAGAACATTTAGTTGCACAGTTACAGTTAATTAGTTTAAGATTTACTATTCTTATCAGAAAAATATTTGTATTAGTATTCTATCAAAACAATGATATTGTGCTATTTGTGTTCATGCATCAATTTTTCCAACTGAAGCAGTACGACATGCGATGCATTTTTTCTGTATGCTGATTCAGAATGCTAATTTGTTGACCAGAGTGGTGACTATTTGTAATCGAGACTGGAGACCAGAGCGGTGGCTCATGTGGCAAATAAAATTTTTAACATAGGTCTCATTGGGTCTGTAAACAATTTCCTGGAAGGAGATTTATTTTTTAATTTATAGGGAAATTTACTTGTCTTTATTTTCATTAGGAGCCTATATTATTTGGAAAGCCATAGTATAAGTATAGAGACTCTACTAAACTTATTGTTCTTTCAGTTGGATGGTTAAGGCAAACTCATTCATCATTAGATTATTGTTCATATGATTCTTACGTACTAAGTTGCTGAGATTGAAGTAGCAGTTTTTAATTGGGGTCGAAGAGATATTTGTTGGGATTCAATTGCTATTCGTAGGAACAAATATATTACATATACTTTTTTCATGTATTCACATATTTCTTTTCTGTCCCTGCTGGTTTTGTTTGGTTGGCTATGCTGGTTTCAGTTCAGGTTATCAAATTTGGCAGCATAGCAGCATCTCATTTCAGAGTCAGAATTGCATAAGTATCTTTGTCTTCCAGCAGCTTGCTTCAGCAGCTTCAGCTGAGCTCCTTCTGGCAGCTCTTGTTGGTTTTTGGAGTTTAGGAATCCTTGGTTTCAGTTCTGGTTAGTTTGAGTTGGGGAGCTTTGCTGGGCAATCATAGTTGCAGGTTTCTTGGACTCTGTTCTTAGCATTTATCTGTGTGAATTTTATTGTCTTCTAGCTGCTTGCTTCTCTCTTGCAGAAGTTGAGCTCCTCCCTGCAGTTTTCGTTTGTTAGGAGTCTGCTGGTATCAGTTCAGGTTTCCCCCTTTCCCATCTTTGCAGCTTCTCTTTTCAGAGACAGAATTGCATGTCTCTCTCCTCCTCTTTTTTTTTTTTTTTTTTTTGCAGGATCTGGCCCACTGTTTAAGGGCTGGTATTCCTGATTGAGAAAGTCATGCAACAGACACCTTTGAAGGAAACAGACAACTCCAAAACATGCTGATTATGAAAGACAGTTTCAATCAATAAATGGAGATTTATTTTAACCATGCTGCTTAGTTAGAGGAGATGTTGAGGTCTTTTGTATACAAATGAATGAGCCTGACATCACATCTGCTTGATTTTGTCCAAATGCTTCAAGCTTCAATTAGGGGCCAGTCTTAAAAATTGCAGTAGTTGATCTATCCAAATTCAAAACATTGTTAATATGTGCCACATTTGTGAAACAGAGCTAATGATGACTTGGGATACCAAGTGTTTTTACATTGTAGTGATGCCAATGGTCCATGGAGGGGAAAGATCTTTCATGATGAAGAAAAACTCAGGGAGTCTGATGTTGCAAACACTTAGTTAGGTGTGACATTTTCTAATCTACAGCTGGCTTTGTAATGTAGAGTCTTAGGATGATGAATCAAAACCACTCTTCTTATTATGGAACTATCAGGTGCTAGTATGTTACTATTCCAACTTAATCAAGTTGTTTCTGCCATTCATGAAATTCCTGTGTGGAAAAAGAAGATCTAGACCTAGTATGATTTTTGCTCTTAACCTGTGATTGTTGTTTAATTTTTTTCCTTAAATTGTATATCTCTATGATTTTTGCATATCTATTTTCTTCTTGGACTGTTGTATCAAAAGTATGTGATGATACATGTGAAAAGGAGCTTGAAAATGTATGGTGAGATTACACATTGAAAAGGTAAACATGTGAATGGAATGAAGGAGGCACCTTTTAGGGTTCTAAACCTGCCCATATAAAGAAGGGCTTCTCGTTTAAATATAACTACAAATGCTTCATTGAGGATGCTAAATAAATAGAGAATCTCAATTGCCTTTTGGGGTCATTGTTTGCTGAAATGGCCAAACAGACCTAAACAAGTCCCAATACGAAGGAGCATTCTGGTTCCAATTTTTAATTTGAAATGAAAAGAAATTGATACCTATTTCCATGTGATTCTTAATTCAGTTTTGCATGTGTAGAATTGCTTCCTCTTAAGTGCATCTAGGATTTCTTATTTACACATTTGAGATGTTTATTTTGGAAGCATAATCCAACCACTCACTTTTTGTAGTTGAGTCTGCACACTAACTGATATGTTGATTTGGCAAAATTGTAGATGTGTTGAACAATATTTAGAAGCCATGCAGAATCACATCTCTTAACTAAGCCATGAACAATATTTAGAAGTCAGGATATTCCCACCTGATTATTACCCTATATATATGTATATTGCTGAACTTAACTGCACCTTAATGTTATATAGGACAGTCAATTTTGGAGGCTTTACAAGGAAGATCCCGCATCCTGTTCTATCGTGATGAAAACTTCAATTGGAATTGTTTATCTTCTTGCCTCTCTGTTGGAGCCTTTCATGCCATCATTTTCTGTTGAGGTAATACATCTTGGCAGCATGTGCACCGTACATAATAAAAAACTTGCTTTTGCCTTTACGTAACTTTCATGGTGATATAACTTTCTGTTTACATGTAGAACTCCAATTCAAGCTGATTTTGCAAACTTATCATTTCATGTTTCCTGATGTTTATATGATGATTATATTCTTATGTACTACGCATTTTAATCCAATTTGATTTTAATAGAATGTATATGTTCAACTTAATAGTTAAGTAAAATCATACTCTAAACTCACATCACTAAATTCCACAATTCATCAAACTCACATTCCAATTTCTCCTCTGTTTTGCTGAATAGCTAATTACTAAATTGGACAATTAGATAGGCAACTTTGTGTGTTCTTTGCCATTTATAGATAGATGCCCATTTTTAGTTTCTACTCTTGTTTGATTACATGATGACTTTTTTTTTATATTGAACATGTTTCTTCTTATGTTCTTTTGTAATTGGGTTCTTTTCTTTATATCTTTCATGGGGTGGTTATGAGACTTTTCAAAAAGCTATCTATAATTATGTAAACTTTTTTTTTGCTCTTATGGGCTAAACCCAAAAGACCTTTTATTATAATTTTTTGATTGGTAAAGACCTTTTATTTATGTCTGTTAGTTGTAAATGAGGTTTTGTTTTATCTTTTTCTTCTTTTCATGTAATTATATGTCATGGGCTTACTGTTCCTCACATGGCAACTAGGAGGAAGGAAAAGATAGTCAATGTTGGAAGTGTCTGTTTTGGCACCTGGACCATGAATAGGTGCCTATATGCTGCATCTAAAGCTGCTCTTCATGCCTTGACAGATAGCTTGAGGTATAAAGTATATTTTTTTAATCAATACAGTTTCTGTTAAGATATGTGTTATTATCCATTACCCACTTTCTAGTTTTATTATGAAATGCTCTTACCTTAAGTTGTTACTACTTTATGCAAGATATCATCAGATATAAATTAATAGCCTTTTTTTTTTGTTGGAATGGAAACACATGATTGCTGAGAAAACAAATGGCCTCATCTACAATTTTGTATTTCTTTTTACCTGCTGTCCAATTGCAACAGTGGACCAAGCTGAATTTAGATAGTTTGTAATCTAGAGTGTATCCATTAAAACTACTCATGGGTTTTCTAAACAAAAGTTTCTTGGTGAGGGTGGGTTTGGATCTGTATGCAAGGGTCAGCTAATGATGTAGGTTGTGATGGGTTTTGGAGTTTTCTAAAAAAATACCCTAGTCATCAGTAGTGACAAGAGGAGGCCATGCACGTGACAACTATGTAAACATGTACAATGACTAAAAAAGGTTAAAAGATTCCATTCCCAAACTATCCCTCTCACTAACCAATACAGATGAAAAGTGCAGATAACATGAACTAAAACATTTTCACAAGTGTTTAATCTTCTTGCTTAGACATTTGTCTGTTTTCCCATTTTACAATCTATAGTATTTTTTTTGTGGTAAGTTTATTTTCTATATATATAAACACTGATGTGTGGCTGAAAGGTCCCAAGAGCAGTCCCTTTGGCAACTGTACAATAGTTGCAGACTGCAAAACCCACTGCTTTCTCTCTCTTCTACCTCACATTTCATAGCTAGCATTTTTGCTGTTGATATTTCCCTGTGGAGAGAGAAGTACCCATGAAAATGGAGACTAAAAACTACCTAGTCTCCTTCATCTCCTTGTTTCTTCTTGTGGTGCATTTTCAGCTGATTCAGTGTAGTGTGACTTATGGTAGGAAGGCTATTATCATCAATGATAAAAGAAAGATTTTCATTTCAGGATCCATTCATTACCCAAGGAGCACCCCTGATGTACTACTACTCTTCTTCTTCTTCATACTCTGCTTTTTTTTTGTTGTTATTTTTTTTTATTTGCTGAAATGTGTTGTTTGTGTGTTTTCTATATTGACATTGTGGGATTTGTGGTACACATGCAGATGAGAGAGTATCTATGTAGTCAGAAGTACTGTAGGTGGCCTGTCAGAAATGGATTAGGAAATTCCATTATTTTTTTTTAAAAACAACAAATACTTAGTAACAGATATAAATCGTTACAAATAGAATACTTAGTAACGGACATAAACCGTTACAAATAGAATTATATGCGTCAGAAAGTGGGAATTACCAACAGTTTTATCCGTTGGGAACAAAATATGAACAAAATTAATAACCGTTACTAATAAATTGTAACGATTGAAGATGTGTTGCTGAAATTAATTTCAGTCACATTTGATAACCGTTAGTAATATTTCTAATGGTTATTAAGTGTTACTAACTTCCGTTACTTTTCATTTGTAACGCAATTGTGTCAACGTAAAATAACCGTTACTAAATTTTTTTGTAACGGCTGTGGATCCGTTACTAATCGATTATTATGGTGTAGTGCTCTCAAGTGACTTCCACTGAGATAACATCTTCTCAGCCCTCGTCTCCTGAAGCTATGACATCGGAACTCAAGCCTCTCCCGATTGATCATCTTGAAGAAACTTCTGCCAATGAAATCTTCTTCAATGAAAACTCAGTCAACTGGTCCCAGATACCCTAACTCACGGGCGATGTCTAGGCTAATAAAGAAAAGTTGCCGGCTACTGTTCAGGACTTGTTCCCAGAAATTGCTCCGTGCAACACAATCACTGAAGACGCCAATGCTGTTACAGAGACGTCCTCAGCAAAGGATCAACCTCTTAATCCTGAGAACGATCTTCCAAAAGAAGACCCTTCTCTAGAGGCTCTTGAAGTTAGTAGAGGTACCCGTTCTGGCCGGGATTACCACAAAAATTACAGTCAACCCTCTTTTTCTTATGTAAATCCTTCGGGAAAGCAAGATGTAAGCGCCCCAAGTGGCAATAATAATGAAAATGCAGGCCCGAATGAGGCTTTCAAGTACGACTTGATTGAGCACTTCAAACACATACCTGCACGTCTGCACATCCTTGACTTATTACGAATGTCTCCACAAACTCGTGATAGTCTAATCTCAGAAATACAAAGGCTGAATGCGGATGTCGACAAACATGCCCCACGAGTCCTACAAATTGAAATGGACTATAGGGTCAAAAAATCAAATACTCCCTCAAAGGGAGAAAAGAAGAAAACTGAGGGATCAAGCAATGAATGCCTCTCGGTACAAAAAGCAGCAAGTGCAACAATTGCCTTCGACAAGGATGACCTCCTCCTAGGCGAAACAAAGCACAACCGTCCCTTGTACTTTACGGGGTACGTCAAAGAAATGCCGGTACACAGAGTTCACATCGATCCAGGTTCTGCACTCAACCTCATCTCTACTTCGGCACTCGAAGAGCTGGGCATCCCACCTAGCAAGCTGAGTCACACGTCCGTATCCAACTTCGGGTATGACGGTAGCGCTCAAAGGCCTATCGGCAAAATCAGGTTCAAATTGCAAATCGGTGATCTTATTTCTGAAGTCACTGTGTATGCAATAAGGACCCCTTCATGCTACAATATACTCCTAGGACGCCCCTAGATACATGAGAATGGTGTCGTCCCTTCAACTCTACATCAGTGCATCAAGTTCGTTGGCAACGATGGCTTGATACATCGAGTGTTTGCAGACAAAAAGCCCTTTAAAGGCAGAGATGTCCATTTTGCAGATGCTCAAATGTATAAAGATGGAAAAGAAGAACAAGAGGAAAAAACAATTCACTTTGCCGACAGTCTCCAGAAAGATAAAGGCAAGGCTCCTCAGCAATCACCGGAGGTAAACAAACCCTCCACCAAACTCGAAGTAATCGGCCAAGCTCCCTTCGTCGTCTCCTTCAAATCTCCAAAGCCTTTGGTAATCACTACCAAAGCAAAAAAGACAAAACAAAAGACTGGGGGCAAGTTCACTGTCTCCTTTGTGTCTATTATGCATGACACAGACTTAGAGTCAGAGCCAGAAGATGACACAGCATCAAGCCAAGCTGATACTCAGCAAGATCAACCCGCTCTCACTCCATTGGAGACACTTGCACACATAGAAGACCCTACGTCTGCTTCCCTTGTTATTCCGGCAACCTCGCCAGAAGAAAAACAATCTTCTTCCACAAATCGGGAGCATCTCCACTGAACTCTCTGCTTGAAACTTTCCAAAATGAAGGTATGCCTCAGCTATCCCTGTATAGTCCAATGGCACAAGCTATCATGAAGAAAATAAGCTATGACGCTCAAAATCCGACTGGTTTGGGAGGTGGCCGTGGTATTCTCACACCATTGGAACCCACCCTAATCAAAAGTCAACCAGAAGATTGGAAAATCCACCTTCAAAAGGGCAAGTCTTCATATGGGTTGGGGTATGATCCTACCGCTCCTATGAGACAGTTGATACCATGGCTACAAAGTCGCTTTACCGACCAAGCCTCAACATCTCATGAAGACATCGATATCCCTGGATATCTCTTTGAGGAGTTACTCATCAAAAATCCTGAAAGGTCCTCCAATTGGTATAATTTCTCTGATAATAAAGAGGAATTGCCCGATGATACAGACGAGCGGTTTTCTGACTCAGAAGAAGCATCGTCTCCAAAAGAAGTACCTTACTTCAACCCAATTCCAGCAAATGATTGGGACCATCTCATTGCAAGCCTTGAGAAGGATACTGATCAAGAAAATCCATGGACAGAAACAGAGCCCCAGTCTGAAAATGCCTCTGGCACTCCAGAAGGTCTTGTTGAGTTGGAAGCCCCCGAAAACATTTTGGAGGAACCACCTTCAAACCTTCCGACAGAAGACCCTATTCAAAAGATAGACTTGGGAACACCTATAACCCACGCCCTGTATTCATAAGCAAGAATATAAAGGATGATGAGTTACCCGAGTATATCTCTTTTCTTCTCGAATTCGTTGATTGCTTTTCATGGTCTTATGCTGAAATAACTGGCCTGGATCCCAAAGTAGCAGTCCACAAGCTTAACTTGCAAAAAGAAATCAAGCCTATCAAACAAGGCCAAAGAAGATTCCGTCCCGACGTGATGGACAAAATTGAACAAGAATTTCAGAAACTCAAAAACGTTGGCTTCATCCGCGAGGAACAACGTCCTGAATGGTTGCCAACATCGTCCCCGTGACAAAGAAAAATGGGCAGATAAGGGTCTGTATCGACTACAGAGACCTGAATAATGCATGCCTTAAAGATGAATTCCCGCTCCCCATACCAGAGGTGATGATTGACAACACCTATGGGTTCGAGCGAATGACATTCATGGATGGATTCTCTGGCTACAATCAGATAAAGATGCATCCTGAAGATGAAAGGCATACATCATTTCGGACACCATTCGGCGTGTATTGCTACACTGTTATGCCGTTTGGTCTGAAAAATACTGGTGCAACATATCAGAGGGCTATGATGAAAATATTCCAAGATATGCAGCACAAGACGGTCGAATCCTATGTTGACGACCTCACCATCAAAAGCAGAAGAAAAGAAGACCATCTCGACGATCTTCGAGAAGTCTTCCTCCGACTTCGCAAACACAAATTGCGGATGAATCTACTAAAGTGGTTCTTCAGTGTCTCATCGGGTAAGTTTCTCGGATTCATAGTACGGAAAGATGGAATAGAACTTGACCCTTTCAAAGTCAAGGCTATCCTGGAAATGCCATCTTCCAGAACCCTAAGAGAATTAAAAGGGCTTCAAGGAAGGTTGGCTTACATTCGACGGTTCATCTCCAATCTATCAGGGAAATGCCGTCCATTCTCTCGCCTGATTAAGAAAGGCGTCGACTTTGTCTGGGATGCTAAATATCAAAATGCATTTCAAGACATCAAAGCATACCTCACCAAACCTCCAGTGCTGGCTGCCCCCACAACTGGAAAACCATTTATCTTGTACACAAGAGCTCTCGACCACTCTTTGGGTGCTTTGCTCGCACAAGAAAACGACGACGGAAAAGAAACTGCTCTATATTACCTTAGCCGCATGATGGTAGGTGCAGAGCATCGCTACTCCCTAGTCGAAAAAGAATGACTTGCAGTAATGTTCGCTGTATAAAAACTGCGTCACTATCTGCTGTCGAACACAGTCTACCTGATTTCGAGGATCAACCTCCTAAAGGTCCTTGTCACAAAAGCAGGTTCTCTCAATGCCCGACTGGCAAAATGGTCCATTCTTCTATCACAGTTTGATATTAAGTGTGTACCACAAAAAGCAATCAAAGGCCAAGCTCTAGCAGACTTCCTCGCAGAGCATCCATTGCCTAAAGATTCTCTACTCAGGGATGATCTCCCAGACGAATTTATCTACAATGTGGAAACTTCCTTATCAAATGCTTCTTGGGACATGTACTTTGACGGTGCAACCAGGACAAATGAAAAAGGAAAGAAAATATCGGGAATCGGCATCCTCTTTGTCAGCCCAACAAATACATGATTCCACACGCCTTCTCGCTATTGGAACCATGTTCAAACAATGTAGCTGAGTACCAAGCCCTGATTGTAGGATTGGAACTCGCCCTCGAATCCGGCATCACCATGTTGGAAGCTTTTGGGGACTCTCAACTAATCGTCAACCAGATCAATCAGAAATATGAAGTCAGGAAGCCTTATTTGCTACCTTACTACAATAAGGCGCAGTCGCTTCGACAAAAATTCAACATCTGCCATATCACCCACATCCTCAGAGGTGAAAACATCCGTGCAGATGCCCTGGCCGGACTCGCCGCATCCATGGCAATCCAAGAAGGGGAAAACATGCAAGTCACAGTGTGTCAAAGAAGGATTCTCCCTCCTCTCAACACACACAAAGCAGTTGCTGAATGCCACCAAGTGATTGGAAGTCGGATGTCCATCCTCAAACCTCGATTGGCGACTGGAGAGATCCGTTCATTGATTATATCATGTTCGAAATCCTACCTGAAGATCCAAAAGAGCGGGTAAGCATCCAAAGAAGAGCCCCAAACTTTCATTTGGATATACCTTCAAAAGCACTTTACAGAAAATCCTTCAACGGAGTACTCCTACGCTGCTTATCACAACAAGAGGCTGAGGAAACTCTCAAAGAAGTACATGCTGGTCTTTGTGGAGCCCATCAGTCTAGCCCTAAGCTCTACAACCAGATAAAAAGGCTAGGTTATTATTAGCCTGCCATGGTAGCTGATGCAATGCAATTTGCCAAGCGTTGCCAAAAATGCCAGATTCACGGAGATTATGTCCACATGCCTCCAGAATGGCTACATCCAACAGCAATCTCATGGCCTTTCGAAGCCTGGGGTATGGACATCATAGGTCCCATTTCTCCCCAATCAAGCAAAGGTCATCGCTTCATCTTCGCCGCTACGGATTATTTCTCCAAGTGGTCAGAAGCATTTGCGCTCAGCGAAATGAAGACCTCATCGGTCCTTCAGCTCTTGCGCACCAACATTATTTGTCGCTTCGGCATACCTAAAAGATTCGTCCATGATAACAAACCACAATTCCGGGATCACAGATTCTACAGGTTCTGCGACAAGTACAAAATCCAAAGTTGTCCTTCGACTCCATATAATCCAGCAGCGAACGGACTAGCAGAAGCCTTCAACAAGACGCTCTGCAAAATTCTCAAGAAAATGGTCTCTCGTCACAAAAGAGACTGGGGCGACAAACTACTAGAAGCTTTGCGAGCCTATCGAACCACTGTTCGAGGAACAACCCATAGCACACCATTCTCTTTGGTCTATGGATGCGAAGCATTGTCCCTTTGGAAGTACAAATTCCTTCCTTAAGGGTATCTTTGCAAAATGACATAATGCAAGAAAGCAATGTCAAATTGAGACTCCAAGACCTGGATAATCTCGATGAAAGACGACTCGAAGCTCTACAAAGCATTGAATTGTACCAAGCACGCATGGCAGGATCTTTCGACAAAAAGGTCAGGCAACTCGCCTACAAAAAGGGTGACTTGGTTTTTGCAGTAAAAAGACCCATAGTCTTTGCCCACAAATCCAAAGGCAAATTCGAACCAAAATGGGAGGTACCCTTCATCATCGACAAAGTCTTCTCCAACGGTGCATACGCTCTTCTAAACATGGAAGGAGACAGATGTATGCTACCCATCAACGTCAAGTTCTTGAAGCGGTACTATCCTTGAAGACTTCCTCAAACGGGTCAGAGCAATATCTACACGGCTAAAGCGTATTTCCAAGGTACTTGCTCGTCAAACCCACCCCTTTTGAAATTTTCATCTTTATGTTGAAGTTTCCAAAAAAACAATCTCTCAAAACAATGCTTACTTTCATCGTTTCATTGCTCAAAAGAAAAATCAAATCCAAAATCCAAGTTTAGGAGCCTCTTCCCAGACTTGACCAAAATTTTCGATCCTTGAACCCAAAATTCATGGTTTGAAACAAAAACCAAGACTCAGGAATTTTCACCCTAGTCTACCTTGGCTTTTACAACCGAAATGGGTTTAAGCCAAAATTTATGACCCTCGTGTCTCTAAACAAAAAAAAAATTGGTTTTTAGAAACCTTGGGGAGGCGACACTTAGTCGATACTCGCAAAACCCAAAAACCGGAAGGATGCGAACCCCATTCGATACTTCCAAAACCCAAAAAATCGCAAGGAAGCGAACCCCATTCGATACTTGCAAAATTTCAAAAATCGTGGAGAAGCAACAAACCAGTTGATATCCACAACCCAAATTTCAAATGGTTTCGAGAAAACCTCAAATTTCAAAAAAAATCACGGGGAAACGACACCAAGTCAGTACCCGCAAAACCAAAAGTTTTAGGAAAAGCAGGGAAGCGACGCTTAGTCGATATTTGCACCCCAATTCGCGAGGAAGCGACATTCCATCATACTCGCAAAACCCAGCCCGCGAGAAAGTTACATTCCATCAATAGTCGCAAAACCGAATGAGCAAGGAAGCGACATTCCATCGATACTTGCAAGACCATTCAGCAGGGAGGCGACATTTAGTCGATACCTGCATTTTGAAAACCAAAAGTCGGCTATAAACGCCAAAACTCGGCTATAAAAGCCAAAATCCGGCTATAAATGCCAAAACAAAAAAAAAAATTCGGCTATAAATGCCAAAATCGGCTTTCATGCCAACAAAACAAAAACTTGGTTTTCAAAAATTCGGCTATAAATGCCAAAACAAAACAAAACAAAATTCGGCTATAAACGCCAAAAGTTGGCTATAAATGCCAAAACAAAAAAAAAAAAATTTAGGCTATAAACGCCAAAAAATCGGCTATAAACGCCAAAATCTGGCTATAAATGCCAAAATTCGGCTATAAATGCCAAAACAAAACAAAACAAAATTCGGTTTCTATGCCATTCCAAAATTCAGCTTTCACGCCATCCAAAAATTTTGGCTCCCATGCCGTAAAACAAATTTTGGCTCTTACGCCACAAAATTAGGCTTTCACGCCATCCAAAATTTGTTTTTCAAACCATCAAAAAACCAGGCTTTTCGCCACAAAAATTGGCTTTCATGCCCAAAACAACTCTTTGACAAAAGATTTTCACAAAATGACAACCTTTTGATCAAATTCTTAAACAAACTTTCCCATCAACTTTTGCTCAAAATTGTTTTCATCAAAAAAATGATTTAAGTGAAAGGAAGGGGATACAAAATATAGTACCAAAATTGTTTATACATGGAGGTACCAAAAAAACGAAGAAGAAAAGAGTTTGTTACAACTCAGGAGCTCAATCCGACATGGTCTTCAACCAAAGGTTCAACTCCTCAAGCAGACCCTTGGCCTTAACTTCCAAAGTTTTTAGGCCACGCTTCTTCAAAATATCCCCATAAAGCGCAGCCGAATGCCGTGACCCATCTGTAGCACAAGGAAGTTCTTCCCAGAGGACCTGCCACTGCTCATGCTCCTGAGTCTTCCTCCGGACATTACCTTCAGCTTCCTCAACCTGGCGAATGAGAGTCCCCTCCTTCTCACGAGCCTCCACAATGGCGGTCCATTTGGTAGCAACCTTTTCCTCTAAAAGATCAAAACGTTGCCTAGCCTCGACAACCTCCTTATCAAGGCGGTCCAAGTCTTGCTTCAGCCCCATCATGGATAACTCGGTAACGTTCTTCTCCCGAACGATCTGCCTCCGAGTCCTCATGACCTCAGTCAGCTCAGCTTTGACTTTGCTGGAAGGTTTTATGAACATCTCATCAAAGAAGTCACCATCTGGGAAACTCTTGGTCTCAGTCCATTTGCTCCCCAAGGTGATGATCTCCTCAACAAAATCCTCGGCGCTTGCGATGTCCAGACCGACTTCTTTGCTATCAGCGAGGATGTCCTGCACATGCTTGATCATGCCAAAACCAGCTTCCAAATGACCTGAAAAAAGAGTCTCAACCCATGAGCTCAAGACAGTCTTCAACACCTTCCTTGCATACCGAAGGTGCGGTGCAGATGAGGATTCGCCATGCTCTGGTGCTCGACTGCCCACGTCATGCTCCATTGGAAGAGTAATCAATAAACTCTTTCCAACGGAATAAGCTGACTCATTGAAAGAAGGAGAAGCCCCTACTCCTGGATTAGCAGCAGGTATCCCTTGTTCTGGCTCTGAGGAAGATGAAGGAATCTCTCCTGCTGCTTCACAATTTGTCAAAGAAAAAAAAAAGAAAAGACAAAAAGGTATGAATATAATCTTGTCAAAATATATCAAGATTATTATTGCAAATATCCTGCTTCGACGATCGGCGGAGTACTCTCTGCCTTTTTGAGCTCATCCAAAGCATCGTCAAAAGTTGCGTCCACAGATGGCTCGAAATCGTCGAAATCCTCTGACAAGTCAGCTACATGTTAGCAAATGACAGCAAAAGAAGAAAAAAAAACAGCAAAAGCCAAAGCAAATCATACCAGGTGAAGGTTCTGGAACCACTCCAGAGTCCCTGGGCTCTTCCTCAGATGCCACGACTAGATCCGTCATCGCCTCATCGGCAGGAACCTCAGGCATCACCAGGTCATCATCCTCTCCTAAAAAAAAAAGGGAAGCAGCGGATCAAAACAAAAACTTCCACAAGAAAAAAAAGGAAGAAACAAAAGGAAAGAAAGGGGATCATACCAGCTATCTCCTCTTCTCTACTTCTCTTCTCCGGAGGCTCGTCGGTATCCTCAGACACCTCCTCAGCAATGGTGAGAGGAACTTCGAGATCAGAAGGACTATTGTGCCATCTCATGTTACGGCGTTGTCCTCTCCTCTTGCCTCGGCGGGTCAATCTACTCGACGATCCTGCCCCAATATCAACATCAGGCCTTTCACAAGAGTCCTCACTGGATGGTCTACTTTTCTCAGTAGACTCCATGGAAGCCTTCGTATGCTCTGCCTGTATCATAGCATCGATCTCGGCCTCCTCCTCCTCCAGCTGTCTCAAGACCTCTCCAGGAATCCCTTGTGCAGCTCCTGATCTAATGATGTCCTGCCCGTTGAGAAAGCCTATCTTGTGCTTCTCTCCAGAAAGGAAGGCCAAAACTTCCTCCCGACGGACACCATCCGATTTGCCAAGACCTTTCCCAGGAGATTGCTTAATATCGAGCTCTTTCTTGGAAAGCCCCCGGTACACTGAAAAGCTCTCCACGAACCACTTCGTGAAGCTAGCAGTCCGGAAGGTGGGCAGCTCAGGATAGGAAATCATGGCGGTAGTGTCCTCGGCGCTATAAAAAGCCCATACATTTCTCCCATCCTGCAGACCTCCAAAACGCTTCACCATGCTCGAAGGCACTCCAACAACGCCTTGAGAGAAGCCAAGCTGCAATGCAAAACGCGAAGGGACATACGGTTGGATATCGACGAAAAGATGTCTGCGGTACACCATTGTACCAACCCGTATGTTGAAGAGCCATCTCTTCTCCGCGTCTATCAAAGCATAGTGTCTTCCCGACCCTGCCCTGGTCGAATCACGGGAGACACCAAAGTCAAAAGCCTTCTTCCGCAAACCCGGAGAAAGCTTCACCGAAGACTGCCCAATCTCGACGTCCCTAAATTGTCGGATCCTTAAACGGGCAGACAAAAATGATTCTGGAACGGCTATCCCTCTAGCCAAACGAATCATAAAAGGATCTTCGTCCTGTGCAACTCCCAAATGATGGAAGCTAGGACAGTGGTATACATACCACAAATAGAAGATGTGGGCAGAAAACACCCTGTTCATGGGAAGCCCAAGCCGAACCAGGAAAACAGCAGCCTGCAATTCGGTACACAAATAGGAGTAAAGAGCAGGTACCAAAGCCAGCCGCTCTCCAAACGCCATCTGGCAAGCCGGAAAAATACAGTGCGGCCTGATGTGCGTTCCATCTCCTCCAGCAAAAACAGCCTCACCCAGCCAATAAGTGAGGTAAACAACTAGATTTCTCCGCAATGCAATGTCAGGACAAATTGGACATCGTTTGACCACATATCAAAGCTCGGCATTTTCCCCGCAGCAAAATCAAGTGAAGCATCGATGGGACCCCAAACGGCTTCAAAACTCAAATAAAAGCCCATGGTTGGTCCTATCCACTGCTCAAGAAGCTTCACCTCAATTTTCAGGTCATTCCGACATCGTTTGACCTAGTTTCGACTCTTGGCGAAAAATCGGCTACAAAGTCTTCGGCTTTCCCAAAAAATGGGAAACTTTGTGCTCCGATTTCGTGCGGGTTCTCGTCAAGTTTTCTCCAAGAAAATGAAGTCAATAATTGAGGAAAAATGTCAAGAAAAATACAGAAGAAAAAAGGAACAAACAAGACGAAAAAACGGCCGAAAACGACGCTTGGCGACCAAACGGGCCAAAGCCCTATGGTCGTCGGCGACCCTGGCCCAAGGTCGCCCGGCGACTCTGCAAATCTGGGTCGCCGGACTTTGCACCAAAACGTCCGATTTTCAATCTTTTTCGCGTTTCGGGTGTTCCTGCCTCTGTGATTTTCTGAAAATCCAATGTTTGATGCTTGAAAACGACTAATCTTCGTCGACATCTCGGATCCGCCGTCAAAAGCATGAAATCATCACCGATCGCTCCAAGATCGCCAACCGGCTGACCAAGAAAGTGCACTTTCTGTCCGACCGATCGTGAAATCGACAAGACAGATGTCACCGTCCCACCAACATCAACTAATGTCTAAAATTGCATTGCAATCCGACATCAAACAATGCCTGGATCCACCTGTGATGATCGCAAGAAGAATCTCAAAAGGCGCAGCCCGGCCCGCGACTCTTCACATGCCTGGGCGACCACTTACTGACGTTAATTGACCCGTTTCTAACAACTTAATGCGGTCATTAACTCATTATTTTGGACGGCCCAATCAGATTCAAGCATTTGGGAGTTACAAATCCAAGCAGTCATGGCATTAAACCCATGAAACTCCCACCATCATGAAGCATAAAGGCAATTAAAAGCCCACTACCTTCATCGGCCAATCACAAGCCATGAAAAAGGAGTTACAAAATCAATTTGTAACTCCTCATCAATTCCTTCATCATGGCCATCAATGCCAATAAACACCTCATGGCTAACAAAAGCCTATAAAAGGGGGTCCATTCCAAGAAGAAAGAAGGATGAAAATAGATCCCAAGTGCAAGCTCTGAAAACCCAGAAAATCCAAGAGAGAGACGAAGTCCTGCTACTTTGCTCCCGGAAGCACCACAAGGTGATCAACGTCCCTTGGAGAGCCACCCCCCCCCCCCCCCCCCCCCCAAGGTCTCCTCCTTCTCCAACATGGCCTAAACGCGGCTTTTCAGCCCGTTTACTCGGTTTTTCATTGGATATAGGACCTTCTCTTGGTCCTTGTCCTTTAAAAAACCGAGGTTAGGAGTCAAGCCAAAGAATCAAAGCATCACATGTTCTCATTTGAAGGACGATGGCGAAGCCCATACATGACTTGCGACTGTCGATCTCAACGTGTCCCCACAATCTCCTGAGAAGTTAGATCCCTTTTCTCACTTTTCTATTGTAGTTTGTATTTATTAAAGAGACAAAAAGAGATCACAATTCTTGTCTTTCACATTTGATGAGTTTTGTGAAATCGCCTTTCACGGCAAAATCGCCTTTTACGGCAAACAAATAAAAACGCCTCCTACGGCATTCTCAAAAAACAAACTTGTCTCTTTTCTTAATATTTATGCAATTTGAAAAGTTAGAAAAAAAGATTGATTTCCTTTCCACTTGTGAAGGTGAATCCCTGGATCATCACCATTCCAAATTCCAAGTAGAAAGTAAATCTGGCATACTCGTACAAAAAAATGTTGATGCCCGAGATCTTCCCTCCTCCGCCGAGTCCCAGGTCAGCCCCCGGGGTGCGGAGGGAGAGGACGGAAGATTCTCCTTTTTCGGGTCCATCAATGTCCGATTGACCTGAAATTTGACGGGGAGCCTATTGGAGTCATTTTGACACATTCCATGGGCTCCGTTTTGGTTGTCATGGTCCCGGGTTGCTCCGCCGCTGGTAGGCTTGATTTTCTCTCTGAGCATCGAAACCTGGTCAAACGTTGTCGGAATGACCTAAAATTCGACGTGCAGCCTTTTGGAAGCATGTTGAAGCCACTCATGTACTTTGTTTGATGAGTGATGGCTTCGGTCGTTCCCGCCGCCGGGAGGCTTGATTTTGCTGCTCGAGCATTGATGGAGGGTCAAACGTTGTCGATTTGACTTGAAATTTGGCATGGAGCCCTTTGATGATATTCTGGAGTCATCCGTAGGTCTGATCGAAGTTTTGGTGTCCTCGATGATGTCGCCGCCGAGGGCGCTTGTTTAGCTATCGGAGCAGTGAAGTTGGGCCAAACGATGTCGGAATGCCCGAAACCTCAGGTGTACCCCTCTTTTGGCTGCCTTGAAGGATCCTTCAGTTTCTGTCTGATTCTGACAAAATCTGATGCTTGAAGTAGCCTTGCCTATTTTTAGCAGGATGCAGCTTCACGAGGCTTCTTGATTTTGAGGAGACATAGTGACTTTTTTGGTGTCAACAAATGCCCCCTCGAGGTACAGCGACGAGTAGCTTTTCGAAGTCGATGTGCCTCGAAGAGAAACTTGGAGGAGAGATTCCAACTTGACCAAGAGTCTTGAGCAAATTTTATTTATTTATTTTTTTTTTGAAATAGCCTTCTGAGTTTCCGGGGGAATTTTATGGTAGTGAGAGGGATCACACACCATCTCAAGGCAAATTTTTGAAAATGACGTGGGGTGCTTGGATTTTGGGTTTTGGATTTTTGTTTTTGACCTTGTGACCTAACAAGCTGTATGTGGCAAGTTAGGGTGTCGGGGTTTGATATTTGATTTTGACCTTGTGACCCAACAAGTTGTATGTGGCAGGTTAGGGGGTCCGATTTGGGGTTTTTGGTTTTGGGTTTGGTTTGGATTTTGATTTTGGTTTTGGTCTTGTGACCTAACAAGCTGTATGTGGCGAGCTAGGGGACCGGAATGTGGTTTTGTGAAATGTCAATTTCAAGATTTTGGCTCAATTTGGTTCGTGAGGTTGGATGGTTTGGTTTTTGGAAACTCATGAGACTTTCTTTTCTCTTTTTTTTTTTTGAATGGTCCCATCAACTCAAAAGAGGCATGGGACTTTTTTTTGCTCTTTTCTCTTTTTCTTTTTGCTCTTGGTAAGAGGAATATTTTGACTAAAAGCCACTTTTAGTGCCTAGGTGGTCAAACCTGGCTCATATGGGCTAACCCATGGGACCTTAGGCTTTGGAGATGGCCTAGATCTCATATGGTGTCATATTTGTAAAGAATATCTAAAATATCTCTTTTGTGTAGAGAATATCTAAAAATATCTTTACTTGGAGAGAATTTCTCAAGTTTTCTTTTTGTGGAAAGATTCTCTCAAAATATCTTTCTTTTTAGGAAAGTAGCTAAATTTTAGCACTTACCTCCTTTCTTTCTCCTTGTTTCCTCTTTTGGCTTGCTCTCTTCTATAAAAGCAAGAGGGTTGGTGCTTTTGCTCCATTGCTTTCTTTTTACAAGAAATCTTCAAGAGTGCTCTCCAAGATAAGAAGTGCTTTCTCTTCTTCAAGGATCTCCAAGCTTTTCTTCTTCTTCTCCATCAATGGCTTCAAGTAAGTTTTCTTCCTCCTCAAGAATCTCCATTGTAGAAGTAGCTTCTTCATTTTTTTCTTTTCTTTTTTTCTTTTTTTTTTCTTCTTCTTCTTCTCTCTTCCCTTTTTTTTCTTTTTTTTTTTCTTCAAGCACGTTTTACTCTTTTTTTTTCGTGCTTCTTCTTTTTCTTTCTTCCTTCTCTCTTTTTTTTTCTTTTTTTTTCACGGTTTTCTTCTTCTTGTTTTTTTTTCGTGTGCTTTTTTTTCTTCTTTTTTTTTTCGCTGATTTTCCCCTTTCTTTTTTTTTTGTCAGCGTTTTTTTTTTTTTTTTTTTTTTTTTTTGTCTTTTCCCCTGGCTGTACGGACAGGTCCGTATGGGCCTGACCGTACTGCCATGTGGCAGTGGGCCAAAAAAAAAATTTTTTTTTTTTTGCTGAGATTTTTCTCTCTCTTTCCTTTTCTTTTTCCTTGTTTGCTCACAATGATAATGAGGCTATGCAATTTCAATATGTATGCATTTTCTTTCTCTTTTTTCTTTTTGATGCATCAAGATAGAAGGCTAGAGTCTCTAGGTCAAGCCAACATGATTTTTGACTTGGACAAAGTTTGATTGGTTTTGACCAAATTGGGTTGGAATTGGCAAACTTTGGTCAAAGTTTTCCTAGCATCTAATGCATGATGATATTCTTTGATGCATGATTTTTGTAAATGGATTTGGAAGTATGATAATGCATACCTGAAAATGTTTTGCAAGTATCGGGATTTTGAGCTTGCAGCGATGTTGAGCTCTTTCACGGTTTTGCTGGATTTTGAGGAAGTTTGCAACTTTTGGATTCTGAAGCTCGCAGCAATGTTGAGCTCTTTTCCAGATTCTGCGGAAGTTTGATGAGATTGGCTTGTTCTTGCAGCGATGTTGAGTTCAAGCCTTCTTTGAGAATTCTCCACTGACTATGAGCTCGCAGCGATGTTGAGCTCATCTTCAGGCTTCCTACCTTTTTCGGAGTATGTTCCTTTTCGTCGGAATTGCCCCGGAACCATGACAAAATTTTGCTAGAATTTTTGTAGCAGAATTCTGTCATTTTGATGTTGATTGATCTTTTCTCTTCCATCTTTTGCAGGCAGTTCTTCTAGAATGAACAAGGGTAAAGGTCCTGTTACTAACGCACCTCGTCGATCTACTAGATCTTCCAATGCTGCCGTTCAGCAGGCTTGGGAGAAGGTCCAGTTTGTTGAGAAGAACTTGGAAGAGTGTGATTCCCTCAATCGTGATGAGATGAGACAGCGATTGATCGCTCTCAAAGATGAGGAGTTCTACAAGATCATGGTAAGCGGTCGTCCTTGGGTTACGGACGATCAGAGCGTTGTACTCAAGCCTACCTTCTTCTTCGGTGATGCAGTCCCCGACGACTTGACATACCAAAGGAGATGTTTTCGGTTCTTTTACACAGCAGATGGTGAGGAGAGAACTTTTTCTACCCGGTCATCTTTTGATCGGACCATCCCGATCCTGAGCCTTTCTCCCACGTGCCCTAAGAGGGAAGATCCTCCGAGCTGGGTGAAGAGGACCAGTGTGATCAAGACCGGCGTTTTTGTTAGTGGACCTTCCGGTTTTACAGAGAAGCCACCTATCCGTATGGACATGTTGATGCCAGCCAGTGGCTACCAAGGTCCTGATCATCCATCGGTCGATTTGAGACCGGTGGGCCTTAGCGTTTTTCAGGGTGACGGCAGCAATTGGGTGAAGCCTTTTCGACTTTGTGGCCGTTTCAGTGCTGACTTAAGCTGGGAGTCATGGACTGATCACACCCTGAGGATTGGTGAGGCTGTTCTTTGGGAGGCCGAGATTTTTGATGCGGTTCGCACTTTTCGGCAAACCGTCGTTTTCTCTGATGAGGCTTTCATGGCCATGCTGGAGTCATTCCTTCCACAAACCAACACCTTCATTGTGACGAATGGTGAGATTGGTTTTTTTTTGAAGGAACTGAGCGCTATCACCGGATTGCCTATCCTCGGCAAACTGTATGAGGAGTTTATGCCTATTGACAGCGTCATTGAGGAGCAATCTGAGGAGTTTAGGCTTTTGTACTTTCAGCTCGTCGCCTTCTATGATTTTTTGAAGGAAAAGGAGGGCTCGAAAGTTAGATCCAACAGTTGGAGAAGTTGCAGCTCCAACTTTTTTGACAGCGGGGATTCTTCTGATGGCATGGCCCAGGATGCTAGGGCTAAAACATCAAGTTTGAAGAAGATCGCTGCTATGAGAGAAGATTTGAAGAAGTTCTTCGCAAGCACAGATGTCATTTATCCTGACACTGCGTTGCGGAGAGATCTCGCTATTTACCTCACTTACTGGCTGGGTGAGGCTGTTTTTGCTGGAGGAGATGGGACGCACATCAGGCCGCACTGTATTTTTCCGGCTTGTCAGATGGCGTTTGGAGAGCGGCTGGCTTTGGTACCTGCTCTTTACTCCTATTTGTGTACCGAACTGCAGGCTGCTGCTTTCCTGGTTAGGCTTGGGCTTCCCATGAACAGGGTGTTTTCTGCCCAAATCTTCTATTCGTGATATGTATACCACTGTCCTAGCTTCCATCGTTTGGGAGTTGCACAGGACGAAGATCCTTTTATGATTCGTTTGGCTAGAGGGATAGCCGTTCCCGAATCACTTTTGTCTGCCCGTTTGAGGATCCGACGATTTAGGGACGTCGAGATTGGGCAGTCTTCGGTGAAGCTTTCTCTGGGTTTGCAGAAGAAGGCTTTTGACTTTGGTGTCTCCCGTGATTCGACTAAGGCAGGGCCGGGAAGACACTATGCTTTGACAGACGCGGAGAAGAGATGGCTCTTCAACATACGGGTTGGTACGATGGTGTACCGCAGACATCTTTTCGTCGATATCCAACTGTATGTCCCTTCACGTTTTGCATTGCAGCTTGGCTTCTCTCAATGCGTTGTTGGAGCGCCTTCGAGCATGGTGAAGCGTTTTGGAGGTCTGCAAGATAGGAGAAATGCATGGGCTTTTTATAGCGCCGAGGACACTACCGCCATGATTTCCTAGCCTGAGCTGCCCACCTTCCGGACTGCTGGCTTCACGAAGTGGTTTGTGGAGAGCTTTTCAGTGTACCGGGGGCTTTCCAAGAAAGAGCTCGATATTAAGCAATCTCCTGGGAAAGGTCTTGGCAAATCGGATGGTGTCCGTCGGGAGGAAGTTTTGGCCTTCCTTTTTGGAGAGAAGCACAAGATAGGCTTTCTCAACGGGCAGGACATCATCAGATCAGGAGCTACAAAGGGGATTCCTGGTGAGGTCATGAGACAGCTGGAGGAGGAGGAGGCCGAGATCGATGCTATGATACAGGCAGAGCATACGAAGGCTTCCATGGAGTCTACTGAGAAAAGTAGACCATCCAGTGAGGACTTTTGTGAGAGGCCTGATGTTGATAGTGGGGCAAGATCGTCGAGCAGATTGACCCGCCGAGGTAAGAGGAGGAGAGGACAACGCCGTAACATGAGACGGCACGATAGTCCTTCTGATCTCGAAGTTCCTCTCACCATTGCTGAGGAGGTGTCTGAGGATGCTGACGACCCTCCGGAGAAGAGAAGGAGAGAAGAGGAGATAGCTGGTATGATCCCCTTTCTTTCCTTTTGTTTCTTCCATTTTTTTCTTGTGGAAGTTTTTGTTTTGATCCGCTGCTTCCCTTTTTTTTTAGCAGAGGATGATGACCTGGTGATGCCTGAGGTTCCTGCCGATGAGGCGATGACGGATCCAGTCGTGGCATCTGAGGAAGAGCCCAGGGACTCTGGAGTGGTTCCAGAACCTTCACCTGGTATGATTTGCTTTGGCTTTTGCTTCTTTTTTTTTTTCCTTCTTTTGCTGTCATTTGCTAACATGTAGTTGACTTGCCAGAGGATTCCGACGATTTCAAGCCATCTATGGATGCAACTTTTGACGATGCTTTGGATGAGCTCAAAGAGGCAGAGAGTACTCCGCCGGTCTTCGAAGCAGGTATATTTGCAATAATGATCTTGATATATTTTGACAAGATTATATTCATACCTTTTGTCTTTTCTTTTTTTTTTCTTTGACAGATTGTGAAGTAGCAGGAGAGATTCCTCCGTCTTCCTCAGAGCCAGAACAAGGGATACCTGCTGCTAATCCAGGAGTAGGGGCTTCTCCTTCTTTCAATGAGTCAGCTTCTTCCGTTGGAAAGAGTTTATTAATTACTCTTCCAATGGAGCATGATGTGGGCAGTCGGGCACCAGAGCATGGCGAATCATCATCTGCACCGTACCTTTAGTATGCAAGGAAGGTGTTGAAGACTATCTTGAGCTCATGGGTTGAGACTCTTTCTTCAGGTCATTTGGAAGCTGGTTTTGGCATGATCAAGCATGTGCAGGACATCCTCGCTGATAGCAAAGAAGTCAGTCTGGACATCGCAAGTGCCAAGGATTTTGTTGAGGAGATCATCACCTTGGGGAGCAAATGGACTGAGACCAAGAGTTTCTCAGATGGTGACTTCTTTGATGAGATGTTCATAAAACCTTCCAGCAAAGTCAAAGCTGAGCTGACTGAGGTCACGAAGACTGGAGGCAGATCGTTCGGGAGAAGAACGTTACCGAGTTATCCATCATGGGGCTGAAGCAAGACTTGGACCGCCTTGATAAGGAGGTTGTCGAGGCTAGGCAACGTCTTGATCTTTTAGAGGAAGAGGTTGTTGCCAAATGGACCGCCATTGTGGAGGCTCGTGACAAGGAGGAGACTCTCATTCGCCAGGTTGAGGAAGCTGAAGGTAATGCCCGGAGGAAGACTCAGGAGCATGAGCAGTGGCAAGTCCTCTGGGAAGAACTTCCTCGTGCTGCAGATGGGTCACGGCATTCGGCCGCGTTTTATGGGGATATTTTGAAGAAGCGTGGCCTAAAAACTTTGGAAGTTAAGGCCAAGGGTCTGCTTGAGGAGTTGAACCTTTGGTTGAAGACCATGTCGGATTGAGCTCCTGAGTTGTAACAAACTCTTTTTTTTTTCCTTTTTTGGTACCTCCATGTATAAACAATTTTGGTACTATATGTTGCATCCCCTTCCT
The DNA here is from genome assembly GCA_028538565.1 of Umbellularia californica. Classification (NCBI taxonomy): domain Eukaryota; kingdom Viridiplantae; phylum Streptophyta; class Magnoliopsida; order Laurales; family Lauraceae; genus Umbellularia; species Umbellularia californica. The sequence goes on along the minus strand of JAPQWN010000006.1, from coordinate 51,928,109 downwards.
TTCACTTAAATCATTTTTTGATGAAAACAATTTTGAGCAAAAGTTGATGGGAATGTTTGTTTAAGAATTTGATTAAAAGGTTGTCATTTTGTGAAAATCTTTTGTCAAAGAGTTGTTTTGGGCATGAAAGCCAATTTTGTGGCAAAAGGCCTGGTTTTTTTATGGTTTGAAAACCAAATTTTGGATGGCGTGAAAGCCTAATTTTGTAGCGTAAGAGCCAAAATTTGTTTTGCGGCATGGGAGCCAAAATTTTTGGATGGCGTGAAAGCCGAATTTTGGAATGGCATAGAAGCCGAATTTTGGAATGGCATAGAAACCGAATTTTGTTTTGTTTGTCTTGGCATTTATAGCCGAATTTTGCCATTTATAGCCAGATTTTGGCATTTATAGCCCATTTTTTGGAGTTTATAGCCGAAAACTTTTTTTTTCTTTTGGCATTTATAGCCAACTTTTGGCGTTTTTATAGCCGAATTTTGTTTTGTTTTGTTTTGGCATAAGAGCCAGATTTTTTAAAATCAAGTTTTTGTTTTGTTGGCATGAAAGCCGATTTTGGCGTTTATAGCCGAATTTTTTTTTGTTTTGGCGTTTATAGCCGAATTTTTTTTTGTTTTGGCATTTATAGCCGAATTTTGGCATTTATAGCCGGATTTTGGCGTTTATAGCAAAGTTTTGGCGTTTATAGCCGAATTTTGGTTTTCAAAATGCTGGTATCGACTAAATGTCGCCTCCCCGCTGAATGGGCTTGCAAGTATCGATGGAATGTCGCTTCCTTGCTCATTCAGTTTTGCGAGTATTGATGGAATGTCACTTTCTCGCGGGCTGGGTTAAGGCCATGAGATTGTTGTTGGATGTAGCCATTCTGGAGGCATGTGGACATAATCTCCGTGAATATGGCATTTTTGGCAGTGCTTGGCAAATTGCATTGCATCAGCTACCATGGTAGGCCAATAATAACCTAGCCTTTTTATCTGGTTGTAGAGCTTAGGGCCAGCCTGATGGGCTCCACAAAGACCAGCATGAACTCCTTTGAGAGTTTCCTCAGCCTCTTGTTGTGACAAGCAGCGTAGGAGTACTCCGTTGAAGGATTTTCTGTAAAGTGCTTTTGAAGGTATATCCAAATGAAAGTTCGGGGCTCGTCTTTGGATGCTTACCCGCTCTTTTGGATCTTCAGGTAGGATTCTGAACATGATATAATCAATGAACGAATCTCTCCAGTCGCCAATCGGAGGTTTGAGGATGGACATCCGACTTCCAACCACTTGGTGGCATTCAGCAACTGCTTGTGTGTGTTGAGAGGAGGGAGAATCCTTCTTTGACACACTGTGACTTGCATGTTTTCCCCTTCTTGGATTGCCATAGATGCGGCGAGTCCGGCCAGGGCATCTGCACGGATGTTTTCACCTCTGAGGATGTGGGTGATATGCCAGATGTTGGATTTTTGTCGAAGCAATTGCGCCTTGTTGTAGTAAGGTAGCAAATCAGGCTTCCTAACTTCATATTTCTGATTCATCTGGTTAACGATCAGTTGAGAGTCCCTAAAAGCTTCCAACATGGTGATGCCGGATTCGAAGGCGAGTTCCAATCCTACAATCAGGGCTTGGTACCCAGCTGCATTGTTTGAACATGGTTCCAGTAGCGAGAAGGCGTGTGGAATCATGTATTTGTCGGGACTGATAAAGAAGATGCCAATTCCCGATATTTGCTTTCCCTTTTCATTTCTCTTGGTTGACCGTCAAAGTACGCACCGTCAAAGTACATGTCCCAGGAAGCTTTTGATAAGGAAGTTTCCACATTGTAGACAAATTCGTCTGGGAGATCATCCCTGAGTGAAGAATCTTTAGGCAATGGATGCTCTGCGAGGAAGTCTGCTAGAGCTTGGCCTTTGATTGCTTTTTGTGGTACATACTTAATATCAAACTGTGATAGAAGAATGGACCATTTTGCCAGTCGGGCATTGAGAGAACCTGCTTTTGTGACAAGGACCTTTAGGAGGTTGATCCTCGAAATCAGGTAGACTGTGTTCGACAGCAGATAGTGAATCATCTTTTGTATGGCGAACATTACTGAAAGGCATTCTTTTTCGACTGGGGAGTAACGATGCTCTACACCTACCATCATGTGGCTAAGGTAATATAGAGCGGCTTCTTTTCCGTCGTCGATTTCTTGTACGAGCAGAGCACCCAAAGAGTGGTCGAGAGCTCTTGTCTCTTAGGGTTCTGGGAGATGGCATTTCCAGGATAGCCTTGACTTTGGTGGGGTCAAGTTCTATTCCAGCTTTCCGTACTATGAATCCGAGAAACTTACCCGATGAAACACCGAAGAAGCACTTTAGTGGATTTATCCGCAATTTGTGTTTGCGAAGTCGGAGGAAGACTTCTCGAAGATCCTTGAGATGGTCTTCTTTTCTTCTGCTTTTTATGGCGATGTCGTCAACATAGCATTCGACCGTCTTGTGCTGCATATCTTGGAATATTTTCATCATAGCCCTCTGATATGTTGCACCTGCACTTTTCAAATCAAACGGCATAACAGTGTAGCAATACATGCCGAATGGTGTCCGAAATGATGAATGCCTTTCATCTTCAGGATGCATCTTTATCTGATTATAGCCAGAGAATCCATCCATGAATGTCATTCGCTCGAACCCATAGGTGTTGTCAATCATCACCTCTGGTATGGGGAGCGGGAATTCATCTTTAGGACATGCACTATTCAGGTCTCTGTAGTCAATACAGACCCTTATCTGCCCATTTTTCTTTGTCACGGGGACCATGTTGGCCAACCATTCAGGATACTGTTCCTCGCGGATGAAGCCAACGTTTTTGAGTTTCTGAACTTCTTGTTCAATTTTGTCCATCACGTCGGGACGGAATCTTCTTTGGCCTTGTTTGATAGGCTTGATTTCTTTTTGCAAGTTGAGCTTGTGGACTGCTACTTTGGGATCCAAGCCAGGCATTTCGGCATAAGACCATGCAAAGCAATCAACGAATTCGCGAAGAAAAGAGATATACTTGGGTAACTCATCATCCTTTATATTCTTGCTTATGAATACAGGACGTGGGTTATCAGATGTTCCCAAGTCTATCTTTTGGAAAGGATCTTCTGTCGGAAGGTTTGAAGGTGGTTCCTCCACAATGTTTTCGGAGGCTTCCAACTCAACAAGACCTTCTGGAGTACCAGAGGCATTTTCAGACTGGGGCTCTGTTTCTGTCCATGAATCTTCTTGATCAGTATCCTTCTTAAGGCTTGCAATGAGATGGTCCCAATCGTTTGCTGGAATTGGGTTGAAGCAAGGTACTTCTTTTGGAGACGATGGTTCTTCTGAGTCAGAAAACCGCTCGTCTGTATCATCAGGCAATTCCTCTTTATTATCAGAGAAATTATACCAATTGGCGGAGATTTTTGGGTCCTTGACGAGTGACTCCTCAAAAAGATATCCAGGGATATCAATGTCTTCATGAGATGTTGAGGCTCGGTCGGTAAAGCGACTTTGCAGCTATGGTGTTAACTGTCTCATAGGAGCGCTAGGATCATACCCCAACCCATATGAAGACTTACCTTTGTGAAGGTGGATTTTCCAATCTTCTGGTTGACTTTTGGTCAGGTTGGGTTCCAATGGTGTGAGAATACCACGGCCACCTCGCAAACCAGTCGGATTTTTAGCATCGTAGCCCATTTTCTTCATGATAGCTTGTGCCATTGGACTATACAGGGATAGCTGTGGCATACCTTTGTTTTGGAAAGGTTCAAACAAAGAGTTCAGTGGAGATGCTCCTGATCTGTGGAAGTAAATCACTTTTTCTTCTGGCGAAGTTGCCGGAATAACAAAGGAAGCAGACGTAGGATCTTCTATGTCTGCAGGTGTCTCCAATGAAGTGAGAGCGGGCTGATCTTGCTGAGTATCAGCTTGACTTGATGCTGTGTCATCTTCTGGCTCTGACTCTGAGTCTGTGTCATGCATAATAGACACAAAGGAGACAGTGAACTTGCCCCCTGTCTTTTGTTTTGTCTTCTTTGCTTTGGTAGTTATTACCAAAGGCTTTGGAGATTTGAAGGAGACGACGAAGGGAGCTTGGCCGCTTATTTCGAGTTTGGTGGAGGGTTTGTTTACCTCCGCTGATTGCTGAGGAGCCTTGCCTTTATCTTTCTGGAGACTGTCGGCAAGGTGAATTGTTTTTTCCTCCTGTACTTCTTTTCCATCTTTGTACATTTGAACATCTGCAAAATGGACATCCTTGCTTTTGAAGGGTTTTTTGTCTGCGAATACTCGATGTATCAAGCCATCGTCGCCAACGAACTTGATGCACTGATGTAGAGTTGAAGGGACGACACCATTCTCATGTATCCAAAGGCGTCCAAGGAGTATATTGTAACATGAAGGGGTCCTTATTACGTACACGGTGACTTTAGAAATAAGATTACCGATTTGCAATTTGAACCTGATTTTCCCGATAGACCTTTGAGCGCTCCCGTCATATCCGAAGATGGATACGGACGTGTGACTCGGTTTGCTAGGTGGGATGCCCAGCTCTTCGAGTGCCGAAGTAGAGATGAGGTTGAGTGCAGAACCTGGATCGATCTGAACTCTGTGTACTGGCATTTCTTTGACATACCCCATAAAGTACAAGGGACGGTTGTGCTTTGTTTCGCCTAGGAGGAGGTCATCCTTGTCGAAGGCAATTGTTGCACTTGCTGCTTTTTGTATCGAGAGGCATTCATTGCTTGATCCCTCAGTTTTCTTCTTTTCTCCCTTTGAGGGAGTATTTGATTTTTTGACCCTATAGTCCATTTCAATTTGTAGGACTTGTGGGGCATGTTTGTCGACATCCGTATTCAGCCTTTGTATTTCTGAAATGAGACTATCACGAGTTTGTGGAGACATTCGCAATGAGTCAAGGATGTGCAGACGTGCAGGTATGTGTTTGAAGTGCTCAATCAAGTCGTACTTGAAAGCCTCCTTCGGGCCTGCATTTTCATTATTATTGCCACTTGGGGTGCTTACATCTTGCTTTCCTGAAGGATTTACATAAGAAGAAGAGGGTTGATTGTAATTTTTGTGGTAATCCCGGCCAGAACGGGTACCTCTACCAACTTCAAGAGCCTCTAGAGAAGGGTCTTCTTTTGGAAGATCGTTCTCAGGATCAAGAGGTTGATCCTTTGCTAAGGACGTCTCTGTAACAGCATTGGCGTCTTCAGTGATTGTGTTGCACGGAGCAATTTCTGGGAACAAGTCTTGAACAGCAGCCGGCAACTTTTCTTTATTAGCCCAGACATCGCCCGTGAGATTGGGTATCTGGGACCAGTTGATTGAGTTTTCGTTGAAGAAGATTTCATTTGCAGAAGTTTCTTCAAGATGATCAATCGGGAGAGGCTTGAGTTCCAATGTCACATCTTCAGGAGACGAGGGCTGAGAGGATGTTACCTCAGTGGAAGTCACCTGAGAGGATGTAGCTCCGGAAGATACGCTACTGGTTGGGGAGTACGTGTCTTCGGAAGCTTCAGAGGCACTGTCGTCCTCAGTTATTGCATTGCAGGTTATCCTGACAGGAGATGCCCCCAGTGTAGACTGTTAGGAATCGGACTCATCCTCGGATGTGAGAGGATCATCGATCCAACTGTTTTCTTCATTTTCAGGAGTTAAGGGAGAAAGTTCCCGCTGATTTTCAGGGACTTCCGGTTCTGGATCATGACGAAGATTGCTGCGATCCTGCTCCTGCTCTATGGCAAGATGTTGCAAGATTCTTGCATATTCCTCAAGATCAGGCATAGGAGCCAAACCTTCTTCGTCATCTGCTCCTCGTGGTTCGCTCATGTTGGGTTCCACTGAAGCATTTGCTGGTACTGGATCAACAGCGTCTTCTTGAACAGGGCCCTGGTCTTCTTCAACATCAGTCCAAGATCCTTGTGGCTGTAATGGGTTATACCAGATTACTGGCATAAGATGAGACTCGGGAATCCATTCCTCGTCGGAGAGGTATTCTCCTGTTGCAAGGGATTCTTCCCACTCATCTATATCACTGGCAGTATCACTAGACTCGTATCCATTCATGGAGAATCCAACTACTGAGTTGCAAGAGTATGATGCCCCCTGCACATTTTCATTTTTGTAAAGAGGTAGCATGAAATCATCAAGAGTGAATTTTCTTACCGCCTTGGAGGTTTTGGGAAGAGATTCTTCCATCGTCCCTAGTGAAGCAGTGGAAGAAGTTTCTGCTTTTTCAAGGACTTCTTATTTTGGTTGAGACTTCTGCTGCTGTTTGAGCTTGCGAAGTTGTCTCTTGGCTTGCCTTCGCTGCTGAGCGGTCGGCTTTGTTTTGACGATCTCCCAATTTTCATCATCTAGGAGATCGGGATGCACCCATATAGGTTGTCCATCTGATGTTGGATAGGGAACCAATTCTTGGGACGCTTGAGCCATTTTTATCACCTTGAATGAAGTAATGGTCTTCTTCTTTGGTGATTTTGAAACTTGCCCACATGACACCATGTTGACAGAAGTGGAGCCGTAGTTTTTGTCAAAAGTTATGACTCCGTTTTTCCACATCTCATTGATCTTCTCTCTCACAACGACGCATTGATTAAGAGGATGTGAGATCATCTGATGGTATGGACAGTATCGGGGATCATTGGTTTTGCCAACATCTCCCGGTCTTTTGGGCTCTGGCAAAATGAGTTTGCCATTTGCAAGGAGAGCCTCAAAGACTTCTTCAACATCTTCATCGATTGGAAGTTTCTTTTCTACACGTTCTTTGAAGGCATCAGAGAGTTCAGGTCTTTTACCTGCAATTTTGTTTTCAAGTTTCTTTGGCTGCTGAGGAGTTGACTTAGTTTGGACATTGAGAACCTCCTTTTTCTTTGGTTTTGAGGTTGTAACAGCAGTCGGCTCTTTCTTTGATGATTTCTGACTGTTGAGGTCTTTGATCACCATTTCAGCTTCCATGGAAGCTTCGAGGAGTTCTCCCAGGTTCTTTGATTTGTTGCCGATAATCATGGAGCGAATTTTTGCTCTCATATTATTACGGCAGATGTCGACGAGCGACGCTTGTGGCAATACATCTGAGCATTTGTACGCCATTGCCTTCCATTTGTGAATGAAGTCGTATGTTGACTCATTCTCTCCCTGTTTTAGGCTGCAGAGTTGAGCCATAGTAACAGGATGATCCTCACCTTGGAAGTGAGTCAGGAAGCGTGTCTCTAGCATAGCCCAGTTCTGAATGGAGTTCTCCGGTAGAGTGGAGTACCAATCAAAGGCTGTACCTTTTAGGGTACTTGCAAAGAGGTGAATCTTGAGGGCATCTTGATCCGCAATAGCTCCCGTCAGGATCTTGAAATGGATGACATGCTGTTTAGCTGAACCTTTCCCAGTATATGTCTGGAGAGTAGGTTGTTTGAATTTTACAGGGAATGGAACCGAGTCCATCCATAGAGGGTAGGGTGGCTTGATCTCATGTTCCTTCAATGTATCCTCTTCTTTTGCTTTTTCGAGGATATCATCCACGTCCTTTTTGGTAAGGGCGCGAGACTCATTGTTTTCTGCATTACCCTCGTCATCTTCGTGATTCGGAGGGGTTTCATTATTAGGTGGTGGACGCTGTAGAGTGAGAATAAGGTTTTCCATCAGAGCCTCAATTCTCTGTTGTCCTTGCTCCAACTGTTGGATGCGTGCAGTTATGTCATCATGTTGTGGAGGCGGCTTAGAACTTGTTGCCAAGACGTTCATCCCTCGGGATTCGAACGAAGAAATCGTCCTGGTGACTGAGCTGGGGCTCATTCTTCTGGATGAAGAATTTGAGGAGTGGTTACTCCGGTGTCCTCGGCTTGGAGGAGTGGAAGATTCTTCCAGATGTGTCCGAGTCTGAGAGACGCTGCGAGTCACTGGACGTCTAACACTGATTTTGGTTGCTGACTTTTGGCGTTTTCTGTTTTTGCCAACCATATGAACAGCAACGAATTGGTCGGGTCTTTCTTTTTCGACCCATTTGTTTGAGACATGGAGAGTAGAACCTGGGTTTTTTGTTTCTCAAGTCTCTTTTGTCGATATGCAATGCGGCGACGCATACGACGAGCAATTTGAGCTTCAGTCAGCTCTGGCTCGGTTCTGGCGATGAAGGATGTAGTCCCTCGTGCGCAGCAGCCGAGTTTGTCTTCTTTGAAGCTTGGCAAGGACAGAATCTGGATGCGGTCCTTTGCCTGTCGCAGTGAAGACTTGAATTTTGCGAGCTCGGACCCTGTTGAGATGAAGGGTCGACTCACGGGAGTGCAGGCTTCAGCATATTTTTGCGGAGGCCTAACGATGCAGGATCTAATTTTTGGCTTGTAGGAGCAAGCCGGCTCATGATGATTTTGTTTGTTTATTGGGCGGAGGGTAGGTTTCTCCTCTTTCATGTAAGAGAGAGGGTAGAACTGATTCTCCTTGGGAGGGGCCAGGTATGCTGGCTTTGCAGATGTTTGGGACCTTCGTTGCTTTGGTGAAGATCTCGGGGACCAAGTTTTGGTGTAAACCTGATTTCTTGTGGGTTGAGGCTTCGTGGGAACGCCACGGGCTTCAGGCTTCTTGGTGTTCGCCCTTGGTGCCATTTTAGTGACACGTTGCAGGGCGGTTTTCTGCTTCTTGGCAGGTACAGTGTCTTCTTCGGGAAGTGGGAATGGTCTCAGCGATACGAAGCCGATGGTCCGGGGAGTTGAAGTTGACCCGATGTTTGGAGAGTTGTCGAGGGAGATGACGCTTCGGCAAGGGAGATGACGCTTCGGCAACTGGCAGGGCGCTTATGCTTGTTTTGCTTGTCTTGAAACATAAGCTGGTACTTGTTCTCATCGAAAGTGATGGTCAATGAAGCTACCATTGTTAGTTTTGGAAAACCTCTGAAACAAGACCAAATCCATTAGTAATCACAAGAATATGGTGATCATAAATGGAGAACTACTATGGTTTTCTCTTTTCAAATCACTTGAGGGGATATGGCCCATCCCATGGACGATGAAGAAGGCAAAAGGCCATATATGATACAATTGTTCTAAAATGCAAGTATGGTAGGCTCAGACTAAGCGTTCCAGTGACTGCTAGAAGCTATTGTAGACCTTAATTCAAATTACCGAGAAGCAAGGCTCACTCGAGGTAAAATGATATAAGGTTGGAGATACAAATGTGTCGGTCCCGAATACAGTAGACCCGAAAGGGCGTACTAGCACCGCTAGGCACAAATGTTGCAAATCGCATCCTTGGAAAGGACACGAGATGGGATTTTTTTGAAAGGTCAAATTTGGGTTCATAAAGGAGAGCAAATGGTATTCCAATCCGAACAAAGGCTCAACATTTCTGCGAGCGCTAAATTCAGAAGGAAAGGAACCAGAATTTCTCTGATGTGAATCCAGACGTGACGGAAGTTTTTTTTTTTTTTTTGAAAGGTCAAGATTGAATTCATCAAAGAGAGCAAATGGTGTTCCGTTTCGAACAAAGGCTCAACATTTCTGCGAGCGCTAAATCCGAAAGGGAGGGAACCAAGATTTCTCAACTCTGAATTCAAAAGTGACAAAAGTTTTTTTTGAAAGGTTAAGACTGAATTCATCAAAGAGAGCAAATGGTGTTCCGTTTCGAACAAAGGCTCAACATTTCTACGAGCGCTAAATCTGAAAGGGAGGGAACCAAGATTTCTCAACTCTGAATTCAAAAGTGACAGAAGTTTTTTTTCTTTTAAAAGATTTTTTTTTAGAGGATTTTTTTTTAAAGGTGCACACAGATTTTCAATTCAATCTTATGAAACCTTAGTAGATAGATCAGCCCCCAGGTAACGGTAGGATTACTTAATGAACCCGTTTGGAGGACCCTTACCTCGAACAGTCTAGCTGTCTCCACACTCTGAACAAGGCTTTTTTTAAATCCACTTTGGTCAAAGAACGCAACTGGTGGAACCATAGTGTTTTTTTTTTAAACTCTTTTTTGAAAGGTTTTTTAATAAACTCATCAAAGAGAACGAATGGTGTTCCAATCCGAACAAAGGCTCAACATTTCTACAAGCGCTAAATCCGAAAGGGAAGGAACCAAGGTTTCTCAAATTTGAATGCAAAAGAGAGAAAACTAATTTTCTTTTGAAATTATAATTTTTTTTTTTTTGAAATCCCAATTGGACTCATCAAAGAGAAAAGATGGCCCAATCCCCGATATGAACGATAGCTGCGAACATTTCTGTAAGCTATCAAGTTCAAATAGGAGAGGATCAAAATTTCTCAAAGTTGAATCTTGAGATAAAGAGATCATTTTTTTTTTTTTTGAAAGAATTTGAAATGATGGTGTTTTTTTTTTTTTTTTTGAAATCCCAATTGGACTCATCAAAGAGAAAAGATGGCCCAATCCCCGATATGAACGATTGTTGCGAACATTTCTATGAGCTATCAAGTTCAAAGACGGAAGGATCAGAATTTCTCAAAGTTGAGTTTTTAAGAACAAGAGATCAGATTTGTTTTTTTTTTTTTTGAAGTGAGAAAGAACAATTGAAATCCCATCTCAAATTTTTTTAGATGCAAAATGCAACATAGGGCACCAACTAGAAAGGAGCCAAGTGATCAAAGCATCACGTTCTCAAGTCAACGTGTCCCACCGGGTGTGCCAACTTGATGGACCCGAAAAGGGAATCTTCCGTCCACTCCCTCCTCACCCCGAGGGCTGACCTGGGTCTCGGCGGAGGAGGGAAAATCTCGGGCATCAACATTTTTTGTACGGGTATGCCAGATTTACTTTCTACTTGGAATTCGGAATGGTGATAATCCGGAGATTCACCTTCACAGGTGGAAAGGAAATCAATCCTTTTTTCTAACTCTTCAAATTGCATTAATATTAAGAAAAGAGACAAGTTTGTTTTTTTAGAATGCCATAGGAGGCGTTTTTGTTTGTTTGCCGTAAAAGGCGATTTTGCCGTGAAAGGCGATTTTACAAAACTCATCAAATGTGAAAGACAAGAATTGTGATTTCTTTTTGTCTCTTTAGGAAATACAAACTACAATAGAAAAGTAAGAAAATGGATCTAACTTCTCAAGAGATTGTGGGGACACGTTGAGATCGACGGTCGCAAGTCATGTGTGGGCTTCGCCATCATCCTTCAAATGAGAACATGTGATGCTTTGATTTTTTGGTTTAGCTCCTAACCTCGGTTTTTTAAAGGATAAGGACCAAGAGGAGGTCCTATATCCAATGAAAAACAAAGTAAACGGGCTGAAAAGGCACGTTTAGGCCATGTTGGAGGAGGAGGTGACCTTGGGGGGGTGGCCCCCCAAGGGACGTTGATCACCTTGTGGTGTTTCCGGGAGCAAAGTAGCAGGACTTCGTCTCTCTCTTGGATTTTGTGGATTTTCAGAGCTTGCACTTGGGATCTATTTTCGTCATTTCTTTCTTCTTGGAATGGACCTCCTTTTATAGGCTTTTGGTAGCCATGAGGTGTTTATTGGCATTGATGGCCATGATGAAAGAATTGATGAGGAGTTACAAATTGATTTTGTAACTCCTTTTTCATGGCTTGTGATTGGCCGATGAAGGTAGTGGGCTTTTAATTGCCTTTATGCTTCATGATGATGGGAGTTTCATGGGTTTAATGCCATGATTACTTGGATTTGTAACTCCAAATGCTTGAATCAGATTGGGCCGTCCAAAATAATGAGTTAACGACCGCATTAAGTTGTCATAAACGGGTCAATTAACGTCATTAAGTGGTCGCCCAGGCATGTGAAGAGTCACGAGCCGCGCTGCGCCTTTTGAGATTCTTCTTGTGATCATCACAGGTGGATCCACGCATTGTTTGATGTCATATTGCGATGCAATTTCAGACATTAGTTGATGTTGGTGGGCCGGTGACATCTGTCTTGTCGATTTCACGATCGGTCGGACAGAAAGTGAACTTTCTTGGTCAGCCGGTTGGCGATCTTGAGGCGATCGGTGATGATTTCGGATCCGAGATGTCGACGAAGATCAGTGGTTTTCAAGCACCAAACATTGGATTTTCAGAAAATCACAGAGGCTGGAACACCCGAAACGCGAAAACCATCGAAAAACGGACGTTTTGGTGCAAAATCCGGTGACCCGGATTTGCAGGGTCGCCGGCGACCTTGGCCCAAGGTCGCCGGCGACCTTAGGGTTTTTTGCCCTTAGGTCACCGAGCTCCGTTTTCCGCCGATTTTGCGTCTTTTTCGTTCCTTTTTTCTTCTATATTTTTCTTGACATTTTTCCTCAATTATTGACTTCATTTTCTTGGAGAAAACTTGACGAGAACCAGCACGAAATCGGAGCACAGAGTTTCCCATTTTTCGGGAAAGTCGAAGAATTTGTAGCTGATTTTCCGTCAAGAGTCGAAACTAGGTCAAACGATGTCGGAATGACCTGAAAATTGAGGTGAAGCTTCTTGAGCAGTGGATAGGACCAACTATGGGCTTTTATTTGAGTTTTGAAGCCGTTTGAGGTCCCATCGATGCTTCACTTGATTTTGCTGCAGGGAAAATGCCGAGCTTTGATATGTGGTCAAACGATGTCCGATTGACCTGAAATTTGATGGGGAGCCTATTGGAGTCATTTTGAGACGTTCCAGGGCAGGGTCGGGAAGACACTATGCTTTGACAGACGCGGAGAAGAGATGGCTCTTCAACATACGGGTTGGTACGATGGTGTACCGCAGACATCTTTTCGTCGACGTCCAACCGTATGTCCCTTCGCGTTTTGCGTTGCAGATTGGCTTCTCTTAAGGCGTTATTGGAGCGCCTTCGAGTATGGTGAAGCGTTTTGGAGGTCTGCAAGATGGGAGAAATGCATGGGCTTTTTATAGCGCCGAGGGTACTACCGCCATGATTTCTTATCCTGAGCTGCCCACCTTCCGGACTACTGGCTTCACGAAGTGGTTTGTGGAGAGCTTTTCAGTGTACCGGGGGCTTTCCAAGAAAGAGCTCGATATTAAGCAATCTCCTGGGAAGAGTCTTGGCAAATCGGATGGTGTCCGTCGGGAGGAAGTTTTGGCCTTCCTTTCTGGAGAGAAGCACAAGATAGGCTTTCTCAACGGGCAGGACATCATCAGATCAAGAGCTGCACAGGGGATTCCTGGTGAGGTCCTGAGACAGCTGGAGGAGGAGGAGGCCGAGATCGATGCTATGATACAGGCAGAGCATACGAAGGCTTCCATGGAGTCTACTGAGAAAAGTAGACCATCCAGTGAGGACTCTTGTGAGAGGCCTGATGTTGATAGTGTGGCAGGATCGTCGAGCAGATTAACCTACCGAGGCAAGAGGAGGAGAGGACAACGCCGTAACATGAGCGGCACGATAGTCCATCTGGTCTTGAAGTTCCTCTCACCATTGCTGAGGAGGTGTCTGAGGATGCTGACAAGCCTCCGGAGAAGAGAAGCAGAGAAGAGGAGATAGCTGGTATGATCCCCTTTCTTTCCTTTTATTTCTTCCTTCCTTTTTTTTGTAAAAGATTTTGTTTTGATCCGCTGCTTCTTTGTTTAGCAGAGGATGATGACCTGGTGATGCCTGAGGTTCCGGCCGATGAGGCAATGACGGATCCAGTCGTGGCATCTGAGAAAGAGCCCAGGGACTCTGGAGTGGTTCCAGAACCTTCACCTGGTATGATTTGCTTTGGCTTTTGCGTTTTTGTCTTCTTTTGCTGTCATTTGCTAACATATAGCTGACTTGCCAGAGGATTCCGACGATTTCGAGCCATCCATGGACGCAACTTTTGACGATGCTTCGGATGAGCTCAAAGAGGCAAAGAGTACTCCGCCGGTCGTCGAAGCAGGTATACTTGCAATAATAATCTTGATATATTTTTGACAAGATTATATTCATACCTATTTGTCTTTTTCTTTTTTTCTTTGACAGATTGTGAAGCAGCAGGAGAGATTCCTCCGTCTTCCTCAGAGCCAGAACAGGGGATACCTGCGGCTGATACAGAAGCAAGGGCTTCTTCCACTTTCAATGAGTCGGCTTCTTCCGTTGGAAAGAGTTTATTGATTACTCTTCCAATGGAGCATGACGTGGGCAGTCGGGCACCAGAGCATGGCGAATCCTCATCTGCACCGCACCTTCAGTATGCAAGGAAGGTGTTGAAGACTGTCTTGAGCTCATGGGTTGAGACTCTTTCTTCAGGTCATTTGGAAGCTGGTTTTGGCATGATCAAGCATGTGTAGGACATCATCGCTGATAGCAAAGAAGTCGGTCTGGACATTACAAGTGCCAAGGATTTTGTTGAGGAGATCATCACCTTTGGGAGCAAATGGACTGAGACCAAGAGTTTCCCAGATGGTGACTTCTTTGATGAGATGTTCTTAAAACCTTCTAGCAAAGTCAAAGCTGAGCTGACGGAGGTCACGAAGACTCGGAGGCAGATCGTTCGGGAGAAGAACGTTACCGAGTTATCCATCATGGGGCTGAAGCAAGACTTGGACCGCCTTGATAAGGAGGTCGTTGAGGCTAGGCAACGTCTTGATCTTTTAGAGGAAGAGGCTGCTGCCAAATGGACCGCCGTTGTGGAGGCTCGTGACAAGGAGGGGACTCTCATTTGCCAGGTTGAGGAAGCTGAAGGTAATGTCCGGAGGAAGACTCAGGAGCATGAGCAGTGGCAGGTCCTTTGGGAAGAACTTCCTCGTGCTGCAGATGGGTCACGGCATTCGGCCGCTTTTTATGGGGATATTTTGAAGGAGCGTGGCCTAAAGCTTTGGAAGTTAAGGCCAAGGGTCTGATTGAGGAGTTGAACCTTTGGTTGAAGACCATGTAGGATTGAGCTCCGGAGTTAGAACAAACTCTTTTTCCTTTTTCTTTCTTTTTTTTTGGGTACCTCCATGTATAAACAATCATTTTTTTTTTTTGAAAACAATTTTGAGCAAAAGTTTGATGGGAATGTTTGTTTAAGGATTTGATCAAAAGGTTGTCATTTTGTGAAAATCTTTTGTCAAAGGGTTGTTTTGGGCATGAAAGCCAATTTTGTGGCGGAAAGCCTTGTTTTTGAAGGTTTGAAAACCAAAATTTGGATGGCGAGAAAGCCTAATTTTGTGGCGTAAGAGCCAAAATTTGTTTTGCGGCATGGGAGCCAAAATTTTTGGATGGCGTGAAAGCCGAATTTTAGAATGGCATAGAAGCCGAATTTTGTTTTGTTTGTCTTGGCATTTATAGCCGAATTTTGGCATTTATAGCCAGATTTTGGCATTTATAGCCGATTTTTTTTATTTTGTTTTGGTATTTATAGCCGAATTTTGGGATGGCATGAGAGCCAAAAATTTTGTTTGTGGCATGAGAGCCGATTTTGAGATGGCATGAAAGCTGATTTTGGCGTTTATAGCCGAAAAATTTTGTTTTTGGCATTTATAGCCGAATTTTGGCATTTATAGCCGGATTTGGCGTTTATAGCCGAGTTTTGGTGTTTATAACCAGATTTTGGCGTTTATAGCCAGATTTTGGCATTTATAGCCCTGTTTTTTGAAAACCAAGTTTTGTTTTATTGGCATGAAAGTCGATTTTGGCATTTATAGCCGAAAATTTTTTGTTTTGGCATTTATAGCCGAATTTTGGCGTTTATAGCCGGATTTTGGCGTTTATAGCCGAGTTTTGGTTTTCAAAATGCAGGTATCGACTAAATGTCGCCTCCCCGCTGAATGGTCTTGCAAGTATCGATGGAATGTCGCTTCCTTGCTCATTCGGTTTTGCGAGTATTGATGGAATGTCACTTCCTCGCAGGCTGGGTTTTGCGAGTATCGATGGAATGTCGCTTCCTCGCGAATTGGGGTGCAAATATCGACTAAGCGTCGCTTCCCTGCTTTTCCCAACACTTTTGGTGTTGCGGGTACTGACCTGATGTCGTTTCTCCGCGATTTTTGAAATTT
Organism: Umbellularia californica; assembly: GCA_028538565.1. Lineage (NCBI taxonomy): Eukaryota > Viridiplantae > Streptophyta > Magnoliopsida > Laurales > Lauraceae > Umbellularia > Umbellularia californica. The sequence continues at coordinate 51,912,261 of JAPQWN010000006.1, read as the reverse complement.
GAGGTTTTCTCGAACCATTTGAAATTTAGGTTGTGGATAGCAACTAGTATGTTGCATCTCCACGATTTTTGAAATTTGGGTTGTAGATATCAACTGGTTTGTTGCTTCTCCACGATTTTTGAAATTTGGGTTGTGGATATCAACTGGTCTGTTGCTTCTCCACGATTTTTGAAAATTACAAGTATCGAATGGGGTTCGTTTCCTTGCGATTTTTGGGTTTTGGAAGTATCGAATGGGGTTTACATCCTTCCGATTTTTGGGTTTTGGAAGTATCGAATGGGGTTCGCATCCTTCCGGTTTTTGGGTTTTGCGAGTATCGACTGAATGTCGCTTCCCCGCGGTTTCAAAATTTTTGTTTAAAGACACGAAGGTCATAAATTTTGACTTAAAACCATTTTGGTTGTAAAAGCCGAGGCGGTCTAGGGTGAAAATTCCTAAGTCCCAATTTTGTTTCAAACCATGAATTTTGGGTTCAAGGATCGAGATTTTGATCAAGTCTGGGAAGAGGCTCCTAAACTTGGATTTTTGGATTTGATTTTTCTTTTGAACAATGAAACGATGAAAGTAAGCATTGTTTTGAGAGATAGTTTTTTTTGGAAACTTCAACATAAAGATGAAAATTTCAAAAGGGGTTGGTTTGATGAGCAAGTACCTTGGAAATACGCTTTAGCCATGTAGATATTGCTCTGACCCGTTTGAGGAAGTCTTCAAGGGTAGTACCGCTTCAAGAACTTGCCGTTGATGGGTAGCATACATCTGTCTCCTTCCATGTTTAGAAGAGCGTATGCACCGTTGGAGAAGACTTTGTCGATGACGAAGGGTCCCTCCCATTTTGGTTCGAATTTGCTTTCGGATTTGTGGGCAAAGACTATGGGTCTTTTTACTACAAGAACCATGTCACCCTTTTTGTAGGCGCGTTGCCTGACCTTTTTGTCGAAAGATCCTGCCATGCGTGCTTGGTACAACTCAATGCTTTGTAGAGCTTCGAGTCGTCTTTCATCGAGATTATCCAGCTCTTGGAGTCTCATTTTGACATTGCTTTCTTGCGTCATGTCATTTTGCAAAGATACCCTTAAGGAAGGAATTTGTACTTCCAAAGGGACAACAGCTTCGCATCCATAGACCAAAGAGAATGGTGTGCTATGGGTTGGTCCTCAAACAGTGGTTCGATAGGCTCACAAAGCTTCTAGTAGTTTGTCGCCCCAGTCTCTTTTGCGACTAGAGACCATTTTCTTGAGAATTTTGCAGAGTGTCTTGTTAAAGGCTTCTTCTAGTCCGTTCGCTGCTGGATAATATGGAGTAGAAGGACAACTTTAGATTTTGTACTTGTCGCAGAACCTATAAAATCTGTGATCCCGGAATTGTGGTCCGTTATCATGGACGAATCTTTTAGGTATGCCGAAGCGACAAATAATGTTGGTGCGCAAGAACTGAAGGACTGATGAAGTCTTCATTTCGCTGAGCGCAAATGCTTCTGACCACTTGGAGAAATAATCCGTAGCAGCGAAGATGAAGCGATGACCTTTGCATGATGGAGGAGAAATAGGACCTATGATGTCCATACCCCAGGCTTCGAAAGGCCATGAGACTGCAGTTGGATGTAGCCATTCTGGAGGTATGTGGACATAATCTCCGTGAATCTGGCATTTTTGGCAGTGCTTGGCAAATTGGATTGTATCAGCTACCATGGTAGGCCAATAGTAACCTAGCCTTTTTATCTGGTTCGAGAGCTTAGGGCCAGCCTGATGGGCTCCACAAAGACCAACATGTACTTTTTCGAGAGTTTCCTCAGCCTCTTGTTGTGATAAGCAGCGTAGGAGTACTCCGTTGAAGGATTTTCTGTAAAGTGCTTTTGAAGGTATATCCAAATGAAAGTTTGGGGCTCGTCTTTGGATGCTTACCCGCTCTTTTGGATCTTCAGGTAGTATTCCGAACATGATATAATCAATGAACGGATCTCTCCAATCGCCAATCGGAGGTTTGAGGATGGACATCCGACTTCCAACCACTTGGTGGCATTCAGCAACTGCTTGGTGTGTGTTGAGAGGAGGGAGAATCCTTCTTTGACACACTGTGACTTGCATGTTTTCCCCTTCTTGGATTGCCATGGATGCGGCAAGTCCAGCCAGGGTATCTACACGGATGTTTTCACCTCTGAGGATGTGGGTAATATGGCAGATGTTGAATTTTTGTTGAAGCGACTGCGCCTTATTGTAGTAAGGTAGCAAATTAGGCTTCCTGACTTCATATTTTTTATTCATCTGGTTGACGACCAGTTGAGAGTCTCCAAAAGCTTCCAGCGTGTTGATGCCGGATTCGAGGGAGAGTTCCAATCCTACAATCAGGGCTTGGTACTCAGCTGCATTGTTTGAACATCGTTCCAGTAGTGAAAAGGCGTGTGGAATCATGTATTTGTCAGGACCGACAAAGAGGATGCCAATTCCAGATATTTGCTTTCTCTTTTCATTTGTCCTGGTTGCACCGTCAAAGTACATGTCCCAGGAAGCATTTGATAAGGAAGTTTCTACATTGTAGACAAATTCGTCTGGGAGATCATCCCTGAGTGAAGAATCTTTAGGCAATGGATGCTCTGCGAGGAAGTCTGCTAGAGCTTGGCCTTTGATTGCTTTTTGTGGTACATACCTAATATCAAATTGTGATAGACGAATGGACCATTTTGCCAGTCGGGCACTGTGAGAACCTGCTTTTGTGACAAGGACCTTTAGGAGGTTAATCCTCGAAATCAGGTAGACTGTGTTCGACAGCAGATAGTGACGCAGCTTTTGTCCAGCGAACATTACTGCAAGGCATTCTTTTTCGACTGGGGAGTAACGATGCTCTGCACCTACCATCATGCGGCTAAGGTAATATAGAGCAGCTTCTTTTCCGTCGTCGTTTTCTTGTGCGAGCAGAGCACCCAAAGAGTGGTCGAGAGCTCTTGTGTACACGATAAATGGTTTTCCAGTTGTGGAGGCAACTAGCACTGGAGGTTTGATGAGGTATGCTTTAATGTCTTGAAATGTATTTTCACATTCAGCATCCCAGACAAAGTCCATGCCTTTCTTCATCAGGCGAGAGAATGGACGGCATTTCCCTGATAGATTGGAGATGAACCGTAAGATGTAGGCCAGCCTTCCTTGAAGCCCTTTTAATTCTCTTAGGGTTCTAGGAGATGGCATTTCCAGGATAGCCTTGACTTTGGTGGGGTCAAGTTCTATTCCAGCTTTCCGTACTATGAATCCGAGAAACTTACCCAATGAGACACCGAAGAAGCACTTTAGTGGATTCATCCGCAATTTGTGTTTACAAAGTCGGAGGAAGACTTCTCGAAGATCATTGAGATGGTCTTCTTTTCTTCTACTTTTTATGGCGAGGTCGTCAACATAGCATTCGACCGTCTTGTGCTGCATATCTTGGAATATTTTCATCATAGCCCTCTGATATGTTGCACCTGCACTTTTCAAACCAAACAGCATGACAGTGTAGCAATACACGCCGAATGGTGTCCGAAAGGATGTATGCCTTTCATCTTCAGGATGCATTTTTATCTGATTGTAGCCAGAGAATCCATCCATGAATGTCATTCGCTCGAACCCATAGGTGTTGTCAATCATCACCTCTGGTATGGGGAGCGGGAATTCATCTTTAGGACATGCATTATTTAGGTCTTTGTAGTCGATACAGACCCTTATCTGCCCATTTTTCTTTGTCACGGGGACAATGTTGGCCAACCATTCAGGATGCTGTTCCTCGCGGATGAAGCCAACGTTTTTGAGTTTCTGAACTTCTTGTTCAATTTTGTCCATCACGTCGGGACGGAATCTTCTTTGGCCTTGTTTAATAGGCTTGATTTCTTTTTGTAAGTTGAGCTTGTGGACTGCTACTTTGGGATCCAAGCCAGGCATTTCGGCATAAGACCATGCAAAGCAATCAACGAACTCCCGAAGAAAAGAGATATACTCGGGTAACTCATCATCCTTTATATTCTTGCTTATGAATACAGGACGTGGGTTATCAGATGTTCCCAGGTCTATCTTTTGAACAGGGTCTTCTGTCGGAAGGGTTGAAGGTGGTTCCTCCACAGTATTTTCGGAGGCTTCCAACTCAACAAGACCTTCTGGAGTGCCAGAGAAATTTTTATATTGAGGCTCTGTTTCTGTCCATGAATCTTCTTGATCAGCATCCTTCTCAATGCTATCCTTCTCAAGGCTTGCAATGAGATGGTCCCAATCATTTGTTGGAACTGGGTTGAACTAAGGTACTTCTTTTGGAGACGATGATTCTTCTGGGACAGAGAACCGCTCGTCTACGTCATCGGGCAATTCCTCTTTATTATCAGAGAAATTATACCAATTGGAGGAGCTTTCAGGATTTTTGACGACTAACTCCTCAAAGAGATATCCAGGGATATCGATGTCTTCATGAGATGTTGAGGCTTGGTCGGTAAAGCGACTTTGCAGCCATGATGTCAGCTGTCTCATAGCAGCGGTAGGATCATACCCACACCCATATGAAGACTTGCCTGTTTGAAGGTGGATTTTCCAATCTTCTGGTTGACTTTTGGTCAGGGTGGGTTCCAATGGTGTAAGAATACCACGGCCACCTCCCAAACCAGTCGGGTTTTGAGCATCGTAGCCCATTTTCTTCATAATAGCTTGTGCCATTGGACTATACAGGGATAGCTGAGGCATACCTTTGTTTTGGAAAGGTTCAAGCAGAGAGTTCAGTGGAGATGCTCCCGACCTGTGGAAGAAGATTGTTTTTTTTTCTGGCGAAGTTGCCGGGATAACAAAGGAGGCAGACGTAGGATCTTCTATGTCTGCAAGTGTCTCCAATGGAGTGAGAGTGAGCTGATCTTGCTGAGTATCAGCTTGGCTCGATGCTGTGTCATCTTCTGACTCTGACTCTGAGTCTATGTCATGCATAATAGACACAAAGGAGACAGTGAACTTGCCCCCAGTCTTTTGTTTTGTCTTCTTTGCTTTGGTAGTGATTACCAAAGGCTTTAGAGATTTGAAGGAGACGACGAAGGGAGCTTGGCCGCTTACTTCGAGTTTGGTGGAGGGTTTGTTTTCCTCCGATGATTGCTGAAGAGCCTTGCCTTTATCTTTCTGGAGACTGTCGACAAAGCGAATTGTTTTTTCCTCCTGTTCTTCTTGTCCATCTTTATACATTTGAGCATCTGCAAAATGGACATCTCTACCTTTGAAGGGCTTTTTGTCTGCAAACACTCGATGTATCAAGCCATCGTTGCCAACGAACTTTATGCACTGATCTAGAGTTGAAGGGACGACACCATTCTCATGTATCCAGGGGCGTCCTGGGAGTATATTGTAGCATGAAGGGGTCCTTATTGCATACACAGTGACTTCAGAAATAAGATCACCGATTTGCAATTTGAACCTGATTTTGCCGATAGGCCTTTGAGTGCTGCCGTCATATCCGAAGATGGATACGGACGTGTGACTCAGTTTGCTAGGTGGGATGCCCAGCTCTTCGAGTGCCGAAATAGAAATGAGGTTGAGTGCAGAACCTGGATCGATCTGAACTCTATGTACTGGCATTTCTTTGACGTACCCCGTAAAGTACAAGGGTCGGTTGTGCTTTGTTTCGCCTAGGAGGAGGTCATCCTTGTCGAAGGCAATTGTTGCACTTGCTGCTTTTTGTACCGAGAGGCATTCATTGCTTGATCCCTCAGTTTTCTTCTTTTTTCCCTTTGAGGGAGAATTTGATTTTTTGACCCTATAGTCCATTTCAATTTGTAGGACTTGTGGGGCATGTTTGACGACATCCGCATTCAGCCTTTGCAATTCTGAAATGAGACTATCACGAGTTTGTGGAGACATTCGTAATAGATCAAGGATGTGCAGACATGCAGGTATGTGTCTGAAGTGCTTAATCAAGTCGTACTTGAAAGCCTCCTTCGGGCCTGCATTTTCATTATTGTTGCCACTTTAGGGCGCTTACATCTTGTTTTCCCGAAGGATTTACATAAGAAGAAGAGGGTTGATTGTAATTTTAATGGTAATCCCGGCCAGAACGGGTACCTCTACCAACTTCAAGAGCCTCTAGAGAAGGGTCTTCTTTTGGAAGATCGTTCTCAGGATCAAGAGGTTATCCTTTACTGAGGACGTCTCTGTAACAGCATTGGCATCTTCAGTGATTGTGTTGCACGGAGCAATTTCCGGGAACAAGTCCTGAACAGTAGCCGGCAACTTTTCTTTATTAGCCCAGACATTGCCCGTGAGATCGGGTATCTGGGACCAATTGACTGAGTTTTCATTGAAGAAGATTTCATTGGCAGAAGTTTCTTCAAGATGATCAATCGGGAGTGGCTTGAGTTCCGATGTCACAGCTTCAAGAGACGAAGGTTGAGAGGATGTTATCTCAGTGGAAGTCACCTGAGAGGATGTAGCTCCGGAAGATACGCTACCGGTTGGGGAGTACGTGTCTTCGGAAGCTTCAGAGGCACTGTCGTCCTGAGCTATTGTATTGCAGGTTATCCTGACAGAAGATGCCCCCAGTGTAGACTGTTGGGAATCAGATTCATCCTCGGATGTGAGAGGATCATCGATCCAACAGTTTTCTCCATTTTCAGGAGTTAAGGGAGAAAGTTCCCGCTGATTTTCAGGGACTTCCGATTCTGGGTCATGACAAAGATTGATGCGATCCTGCTCCTGCTCTATGGCAAGATGTTGCAAGATTCTTGCATATTCTTCGAGATCAGGCATAGGAGCCAAATCTTCTTCGTCATTTGTTCCTTGTGGTTCGCCAATGTTGGGTTCCACCGGAGCATTGTTTGGTGCTGGATCGACAGCGTTTTCTTGAACACGGTCCTGGTCTTCTTCGTCATCAGACCAAGATCCCTGTGGCTGCAATGGGTTATACCAGATTACTGGCATAAGATGAGACTCGGGAATCCATTCCTCGTCGGAGAGGTATTCTCTTGTTTCAAAGGATTCTTCCCACTCATCTATATCACTGGCAGTATCACTGGACTCGTATCCATTCATGGAGAATCCAACTACCGAGTTGCAAGAGTATGATGCCCCCTGCACATTTTCATTTTTGTATAGAGGTGACATGAAATCATCAAGAGTGAATTTTCATACCGCCTTGGAAGTTTTGGGAAGAGATTCCTCCGTCGTCCTTAGTGAAGCAGTGGAAGAAGTTTCTGCTTTTTTAAGGACTTCTTGTTTTGGTTGAGACTTTTGCTGTTGTTTGAGCTTGCGGAGCTGTCTCTTGGCTTGCCTTCGCTGCTGAGCGGTCGGCTTTGTTTTGACGATCTCCCAGTTTTCATCATCTAGGAGATCGGGATGCACCCATATAGGTTGTCCATCTGGTGTTGGATAGGGAACCAATTCTTGGGACGCTTGAGCCATTTTTATCACCTTGAATGAAGTAGTGATTTTCTCCTTCGGTGACTTTGAAATTTGCCGACATGACACCATGTTGACAGAGGCGGGGCCATAGTTTTTATCAAAGGTTATGACTCCGTTTTTCCACATCTCATTGATCTTCTCTCTCACAACGAAGCATTGATTGAGAGGATGTGAGATCATCTGATGGTATGGACAGTAACGGGGATCATTGGTTTTGCCAACATCTCCCGGTCTTTTGGGCTCTGGCAAAATGAGTTTGCCATTTGCTAGGAGAGCCTCAAAGATTTCTTCAATGTCTTCATCGACCGGATATTTCTTTTCTACACATTCTTTGAAGGCATCAGAGAGTTCAGGCCTTTTACCTGCAGTTTTGTTTTCAGGTTTCTTTGGCTGCTGAGGAGCTGACTTAGTCTGCACATTGAGAACCTCCTTTTTCTCTGGTTTTGAGGTTGTAACAGCAGGCGGCTCTTTCTTTGATGATTTCTGACTGTTGAGGTCTTTTATCACCATTTCAGCTTCCATGGAGGCTTCGAGGAGTTCCCCGAGGTTCTTTGATTTATTGCCGATAATCATGGAGCGGATTTTTGCTATCATATTGTTACGGCAGATGTCCACCAGCGACGCTTGTGGCAGTACATCTGAGCATTTGTACGCCATTGCCTTCCATTTGTGAATGAAGTCGTATGTTGACTCATTCTCTCCCTGTTTTAGGCTGCAGAGTTGAGCCATAGTAACAGGATGATCCACACCTTGGAAGTGAGTCAGAAAGCGTGTCTCTAGCATAGCCCAGTTCTGGATGGAGTTCTCCGGCAGAGTGGAGTACCAATCAAAGGCTGTACCTTTTAGGGTACTTGCAAAGAGGCGAATCTTGAGGGCATCTTGATCTGCAATAGCTCCCGTTAGGATCTTGAAATGGATGACATGTTGTCTGGCTGAACCTTTCTCAGTATATGTCTGGAGAATAGGTTGTTTGAATTTTGCAGGGAACGGAACCGAGTCCATCCATAGAGGGTAGGGTGGCTTGATCCCATGCTCTTTCAATGTATCCTCTTCTTTTGCTTTTGCGAGGATATCGTCCACGTCTTTTCTGGTAAGAGCGCGAGACTCATTGTTTTCTGCATTGCCCTCGTCATCTTCATGATTCAGAGGGGTTTCATTGTTAGGTGGTGGACGCTGTAGAGTGAGAATCAAATTTTCCATCAGAGTCTCAATTCTCTGCTGTCCTTGCTCCAACTGCTGGATGCGTGCAGTTACATCGTCATGTTGTGGAGGTGGCTCAGAACTTGTAGCCAAGACGTTCATCCCTCGGGATTCGAACGAAGAAATCGTCCTGGTGACTGAGCTGGGGCTCATTCTTCTGGATGAAGAATCTGAGGAGTGGTTACTCTGATGTCCTTGGCTTGGAGGAATGGAAGATTCCTCCAGATGTGTTCGTGTCCGAGAGATGCTGCGAGTCACTGGACGTCTAACACTGATTTTGGTTGCTGACTTCTGGCGTTTTCTGGTTTTGCCAACCCTATGAACAGCAACGAATTGGTCGGGTCTTTCTTTTTCGACCCATTTCTTTGTGACGTGGAGAGTAGAACGCTGGGTTCTTTGTTTCTCGAGTCTCTTTTGTCGATATGCGGTGCGGCGACGCATACGACGAGCAATTTGAGCTCCAGTCAGCTCTGGCTGGGCTCTGGCGATGAAGGACGTAGTCCCTTGTGCGCAGCAGCCGAGTTTGTCTTCTTTGAAGCTTGGCAAGGACAGAATCTGGACGCGGTCCTTTGTCTGTCGCAATGAAGACTTGAATTTTGCGAGCTCGGCCCCTGTTGAGATGAAGGGTCGACTCGCGGGAGTGTAGGCTTCAGCATGTTTTTGCATAGGCCTAACGATGCAGGATTTGATTTTGGGCTTGTAGGAGCAAGCCGGCTCATGATGATTTTGTTTATTTTTTGGGTGGAGGGTAGGTTTCTCCTCTTTCATGTAAGAGAGAGGGTAGAACCGATTCTCCTTGAGAGGGGCCAGGTATGCTGGCTTTGCAGATGTTTGGGACCTCCGTTGCTTTGGCGAAGATCTCGGGGACCAGGTTTTAGTGTAAACCTGGTTTCTTGTGGGCTGAGGCTTCGTGGGAACGCCACGGGCTTCAGGCTTCTTGGGGTTCGCCCTTGGTGCTCTTTTAGTGACACGTTGCGGGGCGGTTTTCTGCTTCTTGGCAGGTACAGTGTCTTTTGCGGGAAGTGGGAATGGTCCCAGTGATCCGAAGACGATGGTTCGGGGAGTTGAAATTGACCCGGTGTTTAGAGAGTTGTCGAGGGAGATGACGCTTCGGCAACTAGCAAGGCGCTTATGCTTGTTTTGCTTATCTTGAAGCATAAGCTGGTACTTGTTCTCATCGAAAGTGATGGTCAATGAAGCTGCCATTGTTAGTTTTGGAAAACTTCTGAAAGAAGACCAAATCTATTAGTAATCACAAGAATATGGTGATCGTAAATGGAGAACAACTATGGTTTTGTCTTTTCAAATCACTTGAGGGGACATGGCCCAACCCAAGGACGATGAAGAAGGCAAAAAGCCATAGAGGATACAATTGTTCTAAAATGCAAGTATGGTAGGCTCAGAGTGAGCGTTCCAGTGACTGCTAGAAGCAATTGTAGACCTTAATTCAAATTACCGAGAAGCAAGGCTCACTCGAGGTAAAATGATATAAGGTTGGAGATACAAATGTGTCGGTCACGAATACAGTAGATCCGAAAGGGCGTACTAGCACCGCTAGGCACAAATGTTGTAAATCGCATCCTTGGGAAGGACAAAAGATGGGATTTTTTTTTTGAAAGATCAAATTTGGATTCATAAAGGAGAGCAAATGGTATTCCAATCCGAACAAAGGCTCAACATTTCTGCGAGCGCTAAATTCAGAAGGGAAGGAACCATAATTTCTCGGATGTGAATCCAGACGTGACGGAAGTTTTTTTTGAAAGGTCAAGATTGAATTCATCGAAGAGAGCAAATGGTGTTCCATTCCGAACAAGGCTCAACATTTCTGCGAGCGCTAAATCCGAAAGGGAAAGAACCAAGATTTCTCAACTTTGAATTCAAAAGTGACAAAAGTTTTTTTTTGAAAGGTCAAGATTGAATTCATCGAAGAGAGCAAATGGTGTTCCATTCCGAACAAGGCTCAACATTTCTGCGAGCGCTAAATCCTAAAGGGAAAGAACCAAGATTTCTCAACTCTGAATTCAAAGTGACAGAAGTTTTTTTTTTTTAAGGATTTTTTTTTTTTGAAAGGTGCACATAGATTTCCAATTCGATCTTATGAAACCTTAGTAGATAGATCAGCCCCCAGGTAAGGGTAGGATTACTTAATGAACCCGTTTGGAGGACCCTTGCCTCGAACAGTCTAGCCGTCTCCACACTCTGGACAAGGCTTTTCTTACATCCACTTTGGTCGAAGAACGCAACTGGTGGAACCTTAGTGTTTTTTTTTTTTTTTGAAATCCTTTTTTTTTTTTTTGAAAGGTTTTTTTTTAATGAACTCATCAAAGAGAGCGAATGGTGTTCCAATCCGAACAAAGGCTCAACATTTCTGCGAGCGCTAAATTCGAAGGGAACGAACCAAGGTTTCTCAAATTTAAATGCAGAAGAGAGAAAGCTAAAAAAAATTTTGAATTTATAATTTTTTTTGAAATCCCAATTTGGACTCATCAAAGAGAAAAGATGGCCCAATCCTCGATATGAACGATAGCTGCGAACATTTCTGTGAGCTATCGAGCTCAAGGAGGAGAGGATCAAAATTTCTCAAAGTTGAATCTTGAGAAAGAGAGATCATTTTTTTTTTTTTTTTTTTTTGAAAGAGTTTGAAACGAAGGTGTTTTTTTTTTTTTTTTTTTAAATCCCAATTGGACTCATCAAAGAGAAAAGATGGCCAAATCCCCGATATGAACGATAGCTGCGAACATTTCTGTGAGCTATCAAATTCGAAGAGGGAAGGATCAAAATTTCTCAAAGTTGAGTTTTTAAGAAAAATAGATCAGATTTGTTTTTTTTTTTTAAGTGAGAAAGAACAATTGAAATCCCATCTCATATTTTTTTTTTTAGATGCAAAATGCAACATAGGCCACCAACTAGAAAGGAGCCAAGTGATCAAAGCACCACGTTCTCAAGTCAACGAGTCCCACCGGGTGTGCCAACTTGATGGACCCAAAAGAAATCTTCCGTCCTCTCCTTCCGCACCCCGGGGGCTAACCTGGGTCTCGGCGGAGGAGGGAAAATCTCGGGCATCAACATTTTTGTACGGGTATGCCAGATTTACTTTCTACTTGGAATTTGGAATGGTGATAATCCAGAGATTCACCTTCACAAGTGGAAAGGAAATCAATCCTTTTTTCTAACTTTTCAAATTGCATAAATATTAAGAAAAGCGACAAGTTTTTAAAATGCCGTAAGAGGCGTTTTTGTTTGTTTGCCGTGAAAGGCAATCATGAAAGGCGTTTTTACAAAACTCATCAAATATGAAAGACAAGAATTGTGATTTCTTTTTGTCTCTTTAAGAAATACAAACTACAATAGAAAAGGAAGAAAAGGGATCTAACTTCTCAGGAGATTGTGGGGACACGTTGAAATCGACGGTCGCAAGTCATGTATGGGCTTCGCCATCGTCCTTCAAATGAGAACATGTGATGTTTTGATTCTTTGGCTTGACTCCTAACCTCAGTTTTTTAAAGGACAAGGACCAAGAGAAGGTCCTATATCCAATGAAAAATCGAGTAAACGGGCTGAAAAGCCGCATTTAGGCCATGTTGGAGAAGGAGGAGACCTTGGGGGGGTGGCCCCCCAAGGGACGTTGATCACCTTGTGGTGCTTTCGGGAGCAAAGTAGCAGAACTTCGTCTCTCTCTTGGATTTTCTGAATTTTCAGAGCTTGCACTTGGGATCTCTTTTCATCATGCTTTCTTCTTGGAATGGACCTCCTTTTATAGGCTTTTGATAGCCATGAAGTGTTTATTGGCATTGATGGCCATGATGAAAGAATTGATGAGGAGTTACAAGTTGATTTTGTAACTCCTTTTTCAAGGCTTGTGATTGGCCGATGAAGGTAGTGGGCATTTAATCACCTTTATGCTTCATGATGATGGGAGTTTCATGGGTTTAATGCCATGATTGCTTGGATTTGTAACTCCCAAATGCTTGGTTCTGATTGGGCCGTCCAAAATAATGAGTTAATGACTGCTTTAATGGGTCAATTAACGACATTAAGTGGTTGCCAAGGCATGTGAAGAGTCGCGGGCCATGCTGCGCCTTTTGAGATTCTTCTTGCGATCATCACGGGTGGATCCACGCATTATTTGATGTCGGATTGCAATGCAATTTCAGACATTGATTGATGTTGGCGGGCCGATGACGTCTGTCTTGTCGATTTCACGATCGGTCGGACAGAAAGTACACTTTCTTGGTCAGCCGGTTGGCGATCTTGAGGCGATCGGTGATGATTTCATGCTTTTGACGGCGGATCCGAGATGTCGACGAAGATCAGTCGTTTTTAAGCATCAAACATTGCATTTTCCGAAAATCACAAAGGCCGGAACACCCGAAACGCGAAAACCATCAAAAACGGACACTTTGGTGCAAAATCCGGCGACCCGGATTTCCAGGGTCGCCGGGCGACCATGCACCCAGGGTCGCCGGCGACCATAGGGCTTCGGCCCGTTTGGCCGCCGAGCGTCGTTTTCGGCCGTTTTTTCGTCTTTTTCGTTTCTTTTTTCTTCTGTATTTTTCTTGATATTTTTCCTCAATTATTGACTTGATTTTCTTGGAGAAATCTTGACGAGAACCCTCGCGAAATCGGAGCACAAAGTTTCCTATTTTTCGGGAAAGTCGAAGACTTTGTAGCCGATTTTCCGTCAAGCGTCGAAACTAGGTCAAACGATGTCGGAATGACCTGAAAATTGAGGTGAAGCTTCTTGAGCAGTGGATAGGACCAACCATGGGCTTTTATTTGAGTTTTGAAGCCGTTTGGGGTCCCATCGATGCTTCACTTGATTTTGCTGCGAGGAAAATGCCGAGCTTTGATATGTGGTCAAACGATGTCCGATTGACCTGAAATTTGACGGGGAGCCTATTGGAGTCATTTTGAGACGTTCCATGGGCTCCGTTTTGGATGTCATGGTCCCGGGTCGCTCCGCCGCCGGTAGGCTTGATTTTCTCTCGGAGCATCGAAACCTGGTCAAACGTTGTCGGAATGACCTGAAATTTGACGTGCAGCCTTTTGGAAGCATGTTGAAGCCAATCATGTATTTTGTTTGATGAGTGATGGCTTCGGTGGTTCCCGCCGCCGAGAGGTTTGATTTTTCTGCTCGAACATTGATGGAGGGTCAAACGTTGTCGGTTTGACTTGAAATTTGGTATGGAGCCCTTTGGAGACATTCTGGAGTCATCTGTAGGCTCTGATCAAAGTTTTGGTGTCTTTGATGATGTCGCCGCCGGGAGCGCTTGTTTAGCTGTCGGAGCAGTGAAGTCAGGCCAAACGCTGTCGGAATGGCCCGAAACCTCAGGTGTACCCCTCTTTTAGCTGTGTTGAAGGATTTCTCAGGTTCTGTCTGATTCTGAAAAGATCTGATGCTTGAAGTAGCCTTGCCTGTTTTGCAGCAGAATGCAGCTTCAGGAGGCTTCTTGATGTGGAGGAGACATAGTGACTTTTTTGGTGTCAACAGGGAGCGCTTGTTTAGCTATCGGAGCAGTGAAGTTGGGCCAAACGATGTCGAAATGGCCCGAAACCTCAGGTGTACCCCTCTTTTGGCTGCCTTGAAGGATCCTTCAGTTTCTATCTGATTCTGACAAAATCTGATGCTTGAAGTAGCCTTGCCTATTTTTAGCAGGATGCAGCTTCACGAGGCTTCTTGATGTTGAGGAGACATAATGACTTTTTTGGTGTCAACAGGTAATATGTGTGATCATCAATCATGGTAAACGGCCATGACTCCGTTTGATCGCCTCCATGCGGGGAATTAAGGGTCCCACTCATCACAACACTGCCGACGACGCATGATGGTCTCATCAATATTATTTTGGGTCATTATTATGGGGGTTCAGTCCATCTTTAAAATTTGAGATGAGTGAGAAGGCTAAGTTCCATGCATTTAGAAGAAAAGAAAGAAAAATAGCTGAAATATAAAATAGGTAACGTAATCCTGAATTCTATGGGTTGCTGCATGCTTGTTGCCCAATTTTTCTGTAACTTGGATCGGTCTCAAATTTTATAGGGAGTCATTTTATGTGATGATAAAGTCCCATATCTAATTTTGGGTTTTTATGATTGCTGGAACCATATAAGGTAATGCAGACAAATCTGAAGAAAAAGGGCAGAATTTCTAGAATGCAGAATTTGACACATGACATAGGTCCACTGTCCCATTTTTTATAATTTCTACAAAACTCCAATTAGTCTAAAAATTTTATGGGACTTAATGGACCCAAAGAGGAGTCTCCTGTAAAGTTTCATGAATTTTTTATTAACATAACCCTTCATGATTATGCACACAAAGCCAAGTTAACCTGCTGGATTTTTTGAACTGCAGAATTTGGTCCGTGACCGGGGTCCACTGTCTGAATTTTTATAAATTTTCTAAAGCTCTAATTAATCTGAAATTTTTATGGGAGTTAATAGCCCAAAGGGGAAGCTCATGTGATTTTTTTTATGGATTCTCAATGAACAAAAACCCTTGTGATTATGTGCACAAATTCCAGTTAACCTGCTGAGTTTTCTGCAGTGCAGAGTCCATGACTCTGGCCCGCCGTCCGATTTTCAATAACTTCTTGAAAAAAAGAAATCATTTGAAACCAAATCTCACTGAAAGAAAACTGGTATGAGAGTATTCAGAAAAATCAGTGAGTTTTTATCCATATTAGAAATCATTGAATCAGGGATTTGAAAACACTGTACAGGTTTTGGAAATCTGCTGCAGTCAGATTTACATATTTGAATGGTTCAGCTCAAACATTCTAGAAAATTCATTAAACAGTGAAACTGCACAAGAAAGATAATTCAGAGATCCATGAACAAAAAAATCAGCATGGCGTGATTCGGATTGAAACACATTGAAAACAAACCGGAAAAATGGGAACAAATTCTAAAATTTGCATAATGCAGAATTTCAGTCATGTTGGAAAGGCTACTCCAGTACATAAAACTTGGGTTCAGTAGTGCCTTATCATAGCCCAAATCCACAAGATTTCAGTATAAATCATAGCATAAAATCACTCTAAATCCGATAGACATGCTGAATAAGGTTATAATCTATCATTATATGCAATAAAGGAAATCCTATCATCAATCTTTAGTCCCAAAGAAAAGTCGAGCACTGTTTATCTTCTTTCATTCAGCTAAAAAGAGAAATTACTAGAAAATGATGAAAAATAAATAAATAAATAAAAAGAGTTTGGGTGCCAATAATCCTTGAGGGGGATGAATTTGACCCCATGAAAGGGCCAGCCCGCCTGCCGCCACTCTCCTAGTCCCGAAAAGATGAGCTAAAGTGGGGAGGATGAAAATGTGTGCAGGGAATTGTGAACACGAGTGACTAAGATGAATCTACACCATTAAACTAGATGGCAAATTAAATGAATGATGTACATGATTAGACTAACAGGTGAAAACAAGATGATGTGTATGCAATTAGATTGACTGACAGTCTAGTTAAAAATGCACTTGATTATACTAACGAATGCAAACAAATAATAAACATGCAATTAAATGGCAGCCTCACTAAAGATGCACACAAGTGGACACAAGCGGACCAGCTACGATGAACCGTAAAGGGAATGATGATGATAAAATAATAAAAAGAGAGGAAAGATCACACCAATTCTCACAACAAATTCTAGATTTGATTCGTGAAAGTTGGCCTCTCGATCCTTGTCTTTAGTGCACAATGGAGTGGCCCATGGCTTGTCTGAGTTGGGTTGGTGAGATGAGGGGTGATGATAGGATGGGGATGAAGATGACGCAAGGGTTATTATGGTGGTGTTGGTTTGATGAAGATGGGTCCTGCAGGTGAGTTTAGTTTGATGCAAAATGGCGACGGAAGTGGTAAAGTCCATGGATGAGGGAGATGCAGCTGAGACTCTGCGTTTATGAATGTGTCACGAAGAAGATGGAGGTGTATGGGGAGGACGATCTGATGCAAAGGAAAGGGATGGTGGATGAAGGAGACCTGGGCAGGGGTGATGTGATTGAGTCTGCTGCCGGGTGTCCTGTGATGGAGATGGGATGGCACTGGTTGCTCTGATGGGTGATGGCAGTTTCAGGGGGGGTTCTGTACAGAGAGATGAGGAGTGATGCGCTACAGGTGATGGATTGTGAGATGGGAACCAGATACTGGGACGATGATCAGGGGGAGACGATGGAGAGATGGCTGCTGTGAGGGGGATTCTTGTGCGCCTCTGAATGGTGTTGATGAGTAGGCTAGGTTGTGTGCTGGGAGATAGAGTGACGTAGGGAGAGGAAGAAGGAGAAGATGGAATGATGTAGGGTGCAGGGGCTTTGTGTGGGGGAGTGATGGGATCGAAAGGGAGGTGAGGCTAAGGGAAGAGATGGTGGGGCCGAACGGATGGCAGGGGGCTGGCGTGGATTGCAAGGAGTGTGAGGGATCGAGAGGGAGATGGAGGTGGGCGAACTGGCTAGCACTACCTGGGATGTGAGGAAGATGGTGGAGGAAGATAATGGATGAATGTTCAGCGACCGAAAAGTCCACGAAGGAATGGTGATGGTGCGTTGATGGAGAGGGATGCTCTGCACAGGGGGCTGCCCCGTACGGTGATGGCCGCAAGGGTGATTGTTAGGGATATTGTGTTTTGCAATTTAATGGATGCATTATCATTTTAATCATCATTTGAATTTTCACAAGAGCATTGATTTAGAAAAACTTGAAATCTGTATTTATACATACATTGTTTTTAAGACTTTTAAAAATCATGTTACATGCATGTTTTTTATTTTAAACTTGGATGCACTAAGTTTGAAAACGAGTCTTTTTTAAATCAAGCATGCCTCTCGATTTTAAATCTTTCAAATCATCTTAGGCATTTTAGGTTTCATGTTTTTAAAACTCTTATAATGATTTAAAACATGTTTCCAAGCTTAATTCCATGCCAAGAACTGCCACTCACAAAAATACTTTGGAGTAGCTTTTTAAGAAGGCAAAACTTTTTTTGTGCTGCAATATTTTGTTACAGCTGTCAGTCGACTAAACTCAAGATGTTGGTTAACCGAACTTGGCCCAAACCCACTTCGGTCAGCTGTCGATCCCGAATCCAAAATGTGAAATCTGTGATTTTAGGGAACTTCGATCAGATGTCAGTCGACCAAACTTTAGTTCGATGAACCGACAAGTGCTTTTCGTTCATCAAACTTTCAAGAAATATGACTGTTGGGAAATGACCGTTGGAAGTTCGGTTAACCAACAAGCTAGTCGTTGGATAATTTTTTTTTATAAAATGTAGTTCATCCCAAAGCCAAATTTAAGGATCCAAGGGATACTCCTTGAGGTATTTTTAGGCTAAATAAAGGAGAATGAGCTAAGTGGGGCTAGTTGGTCATAAAAGGAAGTTAAAGCTTGGAATCATATGTAAATCACCTATGTAAGCTTAGTTTTCCTTATCATATGTTTTCATACTTTGTTGAAATTATTAGTAAATCTATTTAGGCATGTTAACTATGATTTGTTGTGTCCTTAACATGTATGTGTGCTGAATTGATTTATTGTTTTGGATGCATCACCTTGATTCAAACCAAGTAGGACTCAAATGGGTATATCTAAGTGAGTTATGTTTTGGAAACATCTTTGAAATTATATGTAACATAATTCCTATATTTGGTTGAATCTTTGGTTGTTTTTCATCATAAGAAAATCACTTTCAAACCTATCTTATGTTTGGATTCAACAACTTCACAAATCACATGTATTTGGTTTTACAAGTTTCACACAACTTGCTTTGCATTGATAAGTACATCTTTCCCAAGTTGGTGTTTAAATTACATGTGATTTGTCTCTTCACTTCAATCAAATATCTTTTTGTATTTTACACTTTCGAATGCTTTTAGCATTCATATATTGAGCTACATTGTTAATTTGATTGAAGACTTTATGCATCACATGTTTTGTTCTTAAAATTTCACAACTTGTTTGGAATAGATAAGTATATCTTTTACAAGTTGTTTTCTTAATATGTGATTAGCATTCTTACCTCAATCATAAACGTTTTTATGAGCTTTCATTTTCAAATTGATTGAGGACATCATACATACACATTGTGCATTCATATTGTGTGTGAGAATTAGATTTTCACTTTCATATCCGCCTACTTAAGAGGCATTGTATTGAGCCAAAATCGTATCTCTATCAAGTGTTTCTAGACACTACTTAGAAAGAGAACCAACCTTTTGGGTGTATAGGTTATTGCTTAGCCTTAGAAAAGCATAAGTGTATGGTTAAGGGTGAACCATAAAACCCAAGAGGTTATTGCTAAGCCTTGAAAAGCATAATGTAAAGGTTATTACTTAGCCAATTGAAAAGCATACATAGTGGAAATCCGGTGGGGTGTAGGAACACAAGCTGGTAGTGGTGTAGGCATTGAGGCCGAACCACTATAAATCATTGTGTTAGGGTAAATGCTTTGTGAAGATTGTTTTTGTTAACTTCTGCATTTTAGTTTTATATCATCACTTGTAACTAATTGAATTAAAGAAGTTTAAAATTAGACATAATTGGTCACTAATTAGAAGCTCGCCTTATTCCCCCCACCCACCCCCCCCCCCCCCCCCCCCCCCTCGGGTTCAAATCCCAGACTTACAATGAGGGATATGCGTAGGATCTGGACCTGTGCAAGGGGAGTGATGGGAGGATGGAGATGGAGAGGGCTGAGATCGAAGTCGTGGTTGGTGTTCTGTGCAGGGGAAAAGGATCGAGAGGGATGGAGATGGAAGATAAAGATGAATATAAGGTACAGGGATGAGTCTGCGCCTAGTCTGGAGATGGGAACGAAGAGAGAGATTTAAGGAGGGAAATAGAGTCTGGGGATTGGGACTCTAGTTTCTCAATCTCTGGACTCCTTTTCCCTTATCTGGGTGATGGGTCGAGGTTAGTTCGGGCCCATGTCAGGTTGGGTTAGTCATGGGTGAGACCCAAAGAGTAAATGGGTTGGGTAGTTTAAGGTTTAGGTTACGTTGAATGGGCTTGATGGGTTTAGGCTAAGATTGTTTGGGACTTCCGCCGGATTTGATGGGCCAGGCCTAATGGGTTGGATTTGAGGTTTGGATCAGGGGTTCAGGGCCGAAAAGATAGGCCGCGGTGGGGCTTGGTTCAGTCCATTATCACTGGGACCCAGGTTTCACAGATTTTGATCCGCCCATTGGATTTTTGAGATCTGAGTACCGGTGGAAATCTCTCAATGAGTAGGCCTCGATGATATACGAGCCAGGTCCATTTGAAGACCTAGAAAAGACTTGAATTCTTGGGGAGCCGACATATATTTAACTTTTTAAAATTCATAACTCATGATCCTCCAGTCAGATTTTTTAAATCCATATATCATCGGGAAGCTTGCTAAAAGTAGATCATCATGGAAGTGAGATCTGACTCGAAACTTGAGAGTTGGTAAGATCCAAAAAAAAAAAAAGGGCCTATAATGATGGCCCTTCCTAAATGTGCACGATAATGAAGATTTTCATTTATTTATTCAAAATTGTCCAAATGGGGTAAAATTGGGGCATCAATAATATGAGTATTGAAATTGTCCATAGGGGTGCGTGCCAAAATGAGATGTCTACACCCGGCCCATTTGCCATCTCTACAAGCACCCTCATTGTAATCAAGGACAACCAGCATCCCCATGGTGATCAGCTGAATGTAGTGCCTGTCAAAACCATGTTATAGCTTTAAATGAAGGGTAATTTGGGTATTTTAAAAAAACCGAGGAAAAAGTCACTAAGAAATATCTATAGATGATTGGATGTCCTTACTTGAAAACTTACTGGATACCTTAGCAACTAATTTGAAATTTCTGAATCTTATATACTTTCTTGAAATAAGGTAAAAACGTTAGGGCCTTGTTTGAAATTCTCTCGTCTTGAAAATTTGAGTAGACCATCGCCAAGGAAAATTTATTCTTTTGAAAGTCTAATCATTGACTCCTACATAGTGAGATTGTTGTGGGAAAGATTTATGCACACCATGGCCCAGGTGGCCCCATATTGGCTGAAGATTTTTCTTTTCTTTTTCTTTTCTATTTTTTTACCGCAACCTAGATGGTTGGGTGCCAAGAGAGCACACACCGTGACAAGAAGAGCCCACATAAATGGAAGAAGAAGTCTACTATGTAAAAAGAATAGCCCAAGCAAGTAAGAAAAGTAGCGTACCCAAGGGTTAATTCTTATACAGCTAGTTGACAATCGGGGTTGATAATCAACCGAGCAACCCCTTGTTGTTCGGGGTTGAAGACCTGAGGTGCCAAGTTGGATAGAATTTCATCTGGCTATTTGATCGATGGCCTGTTTTGAATAGCATGAGCTTATTGATGATAGGGTCACAATCATCACATTCTAACTATGCGGGTCATTTGCTAATTCAATTATTTATTTATTTTTCCACCCAAGTGACCCACACATGCACGACTCACAATTCTCAGAGTTGAGAATGTTAAAAATGTTAGAAAAGAGAAAGACCAAGAGAAAGAAGATTAGGAAGGAGAAGAGAGAGCCTTTATATTATCTCATTAATGTATGTACAAATACAAGGGGAGAAACCTATTTATAGGCAAAGTAACCTCATAAGAGAGGAACCCTAATTCTAACCCTAACTCATCTTAAGTGGGCATCCACCCAAGATCCATATCTCGTAACACTCTTCCTTGGATGACCACCATTCTAAGACAGTTGCCTCATTAAAAAAACTTGCTAAGGAAAACCAAGTGGGAAAAACCAAAGCGAAGGGAAAAGAGTACAACATTCTTCAAGATCATTGAACTAGTGTTGGACGTGCATAATATTGCCTCGTTAAAACCTTAACTAGAAAAATCTAGTGGGATAAAACCTAGAAAAGGAAAAAGAGTACAGCGCACAAATGTCCTAGGTAGCATACTTCAGGATGCTCCCTGATAAACGACTCCCCCTGATGATAGCAACAATTTACATAGTTTGATGATAAACTCTATGCATGCCAGTCTCATATACAAACTTCTGGAATACTGATTTTGGCAAAGATTTGGTAAACAAATCAGCCAGGTTGTTACTCGAACAAACTTGCTTGACTTCAATTTCATTATTCTCTTAAAGTTCATGTGTGAAGAAAAACTTCGATGCTATATGCTTAGTCTTGTCTCCTTTAATAAAACCTTCAAGAATCTGTTTTATACATGCTTCATTATCTTCATAGATAATATTTAGGATACCTGCAATAGATAGTAATTGACAAGAATTACGAACATGTTGAATCAAAGATCTTAGCTATACACATTCCCAACTGACTTCATAAAGAGCAAAAATCTTAGCATGATTGGAGGAAGTAACTACCAAAGTCTGTTTAGTAGAACGCCAAGAAATGGCGGCATTAACATTAAGAAACACAAAACCTGTCTATGATCGACCCTTATGAGGATCAGAGAGATAACTTAAATCTGTATATTCTACAAAACTGAAATCTCTACAATCATAAGAATAAAATATTGCTAAATCAGCTGTTCCATGCAAATATCATAGGATGTGTTTAATACCAATCCAATGCCTTTGAGATGGTGCGGAGGTATATCTGGCAAGTAAATTCATAGAAAATACAATATCCGGTCTAATGCATTATGCCAAATACATCAGGGTTCTAATAGCACTTAAGTATGGTACTTCGGGACCCAATACCTTTTCATTTTTCTCGATGGGACGGTATGGATATTTCTTTGTATCAAGAGACCGGACGACCGTGGGTGTGCTTAATGGGTGTGCTTTGTCCATACCAAATCGTTTTAAAACATTCTCGGTATAATTAGATTGATGGACTAATATCCTATTAGAATTTCTCTCGATTTGCAAGCCAAGACAGAATCTCATTTTTGCAAGGTCTTTTATTTCAAATTCTTTCCTTAAATAATCAGCAATTTCTTCGAGCTCTTCTAGAGTCCCTACCAAATTTATATCATCCGTATAAACTGCTAATATTGAAAATCCCTTCAAGAATTTCTTTATAAATAGACACGGGCAAATAAGATCGTTTGCATACCCCTTTTTAGACAAGTATTCACTAAGACGATTGTACCACATTCTTCTGGATTGCTTTAGGCCATACAATGATCGCCTCAATTGGATTGAGTACGTACTCCTTGGCTTTACTTTAGGCTAAGAAAATCCTTCCGGTATTTTCATGTGAATTTCTATGTCTAAGTCCCCATACAAGTAATTAATTACAACATCCATGAATCTCATTTCTAGATTTTGAGAAACTGCTAAACTTATCAGATATCTGAAAATTATTGTAATTATGACAGGGGAGTATGTATCCTCATAATCAATTCCAGATTTCTGCAGGAAACCTTGTGCCACTAATCGTGCCTTATATCTAGTAATTTCACTCATTTCATTCGTTTTTCTTACAAACACCCACTTGTGACCTACAGGGTTAACATCTTTTGGGGTTTTTACTATAGGTCCGAACATACCACTTTTATTGAGATTCTAATTCTAATTTGATGGCACATTCCCATTTTGGCCAATCCTTTTTTTGTCGACATTCATTTGTAGAACGTGGTTTTGTGTCCCAATCATCACCATCATTTTCCTTTGATATTTGTGTAGCAACAGCATATGCAAATGCTTCATCGATGACAATATCATTTCTATTCTATCTTTCTATTGAATAATTGTAAAGTATAAAGATCTCTTTATTATCTGGTACCGGTGCCTCTTTAGGGGCTTCAAAAATCTCACCAAGGTCTTCCATTATTCTAGAGAGAATGGATTTTACAATAACCTCTTTAGGAGCGTTGCGTGCCTCTTCGGGAGGAACCTCTTCAGGAGTATTAGGTGCCTCTTCGGGAGGATATGATGATGATTGCTCATTTCTCATTTTCCGTGGAGCTGAGTCCTTTGAACCTATAAGTCTGCCATACTTCTGGCGTATTGCAAATTATTTTGCTGTTGTATTTTGACTTTGTCCTACAGGGACATTAATCTTGGCAGGTGCATTTATAGCTAACATATATGATTTTGTCACCTTTGCTGCATCATTAAATGCATCAAGTAATCTATTTGCAGTTTCTTATAAGTGCACAATTCTCCGTACTTCATTTTCACATTGTGAAGTTCATGTATCCAGATGAGACAGAGTGGAAGTATTCTATGTTAACTCTCGTCATTCTTCAGGAACGGGTTGTTATATTGTTATACAAGAACAATACGTTCTTCAGGAACTATCTTATCTCCCCCTAACGACGGGAATACTGTCTCATCAAATTGACAATCGAAAAAACCAGCAGTAAAGACATCTCCTGTGATTGGTTCTAGACATCGAATAATCGAGAAAGAGTCATAACCGACATAGATTCCCAATCTACGTTGTGGTCCCATCTTAGTACGCTTAGGAGGTGGTATTGGAACTTGAACCGCACAACCAAACTTTCGCAAGTGAGAAATATTGGGTTGATGTCCTGATATAAGTTGTGCAGGAGAATATTGATGATAGGTCGTGGGTTAAAGTCGAATTAACATTGATGCATGCAACACAGCATGTCCCCAGGCACTAACTGACGGTTTGGACTACATCAGTAGAGTCCTAAAAATGAGTTGGATTCGTTTAATCATAGATTCAGCTAAGCCATTTTGGGTGTGTATATGGAGGATAGGATATTTGGCAACAATTCCTAAAGATAAACAAAAATCATCAAAAACCTGTAATGTAAATTCGCTTGCATTATCAAGTCTAGTAGACTTAATGGAATAATCAGGAAAATGAGCCCTAAGTTTGATTATTTGAGTTAATAGACGGGTAAAGGCTATGTTCCTAGTTGAAAATAGGCAAACATCCGACCAACGAGTGGAGGCATCAATCAAAACCATAAAATACCTAAAAAGTCCACTTAGGGGATTTATGGGTCCACAAATGCACCTTGTATCCTTTCCAGAAAGGATGGAGATTCGTATGCAACCTTAGCAAAAGAAGGTCGGGTGATCAACTTTCCTTGTGAACACAGGGTACATAAGTACCCACTAGGTATGGTCAATTGATGGTTCTCTAAAGAATGTCCAAAAGAGTTATCTACGATTTTTCTCAACATAGTAGCCCCTGGGTGACCTAACCTATCATGCCAAAGCTGTAAAGTCTTAGGATCACTAAGCTTCTGGCTTAGTTTAAGCTTCGGGCTTGACTTTATTGTTTTGCTCATAACTGAATGTGATTCAATATTGGAGATTGTTATGTAATATAACCCTGAGGAGAGTGCACTTAGTTTTTCTAATATTTGCTTCTAGCTTTCAATACTAGTAATAATGCATAAGTATTCCTTGTTACCTTCACTTATAGTCTTAATGTAGTACCCATTCATTCTAATGCCTTTGAAACTAACTAAGTTTCTTCGGAAACTTTTTGAGAACAAAGCATCTTTAATGAATAGGTGGGTGCAATTAGGAAACATCATATGGGCTCTTTCGGAGCTTTCAATTATTTGTACAGGTCCAGCTATGGTGGAATGAACAACAATTCTGAGAAAAATTTTTGATTTTTCATAATGGTGTGTTATAATGCTATCTACCAAACATAGATTGTTCTCAGTTCCATGATCCATACTCAAACAAAATAATAAACCAATATAACTTTGCAATCACATGATAAAACTGAAATAATTAAACCATTCACCATAAATTAGAACATTAATGAAAAATAAAGATTCCCATCATAAAGGAAAAATCTAAGAAACATGCATCTCAAATAAGTTGGCCAATGAAAAGTTAGAACATTAGGTTCTCAAGAAGCTGCTGGTTCTGTCAAGACTTCAGGCTTGATTAAGAACTTCAGGCTCATAATACATGAAATTAGAATTGCAGGTTCTGTTAAATCTTCAGGTTTGAAGTAGAACTTCTGGTTCTAACAAATTATCAAAACTTCTGGTTCTGTCACATTTTCATGTTTAATTTCATGGCTATATAATTTATTTGGACTTTTGAATAAAAAACTTCAGATTTTGATTTATGGATATAAATCTACAGGTTCATATCAGTATTCCAACTTCAACTTCTAAGACTGCTGGTCCATGGATAGGTGAACTTCAGGTTCACCTTTAGAACTTCTGGTTCTATTTTGTGATCCATTCATAGCATTAATAAATTTAAATTAAAAGAAAAATCATGCAAGAAGATGAATAATAACCAAACACTATAATTAATGTAAACAAGCATTATAAACTAGTTGCATGCATTCTAATAAATTGATTTTGGAGAATGGCTTAGATACTACTTACTGTATTTGAAGAAAAATATTACCCTTTTCTGAAATCCTTGCTGGGAAGGATTCCGCGATGAAAATCCGCGCTAGGAAGAAATCTGCGATGGAAATCCGTGCTAGGAAGGAATCTACACAGGGAATCTGCGATAGAAATCCACGCTGGGAAGGATTTCGCGATGGAAATCCACGCAGGGAAGAATTTTGCCATGAAAATCTATGCAGGGAAGGATTTCTCTTCTCTTTGGATAAGAAGATTGGGTTTTCTTCCTTCTCTTAGAATTTCATGTTGATAACGTGTTAGAAAAGAGAGAGACCAACAGAAAGAAGATTAGGAGGGAGAAGAGAGAGCCTTTCTATTATCTCATTAATGTATGTACAAATACAAAGGGAGAAACCTATTTATATGCAAAGTAACCTCATAAGAGAGGAACTCTAACTCATCTTCAGTGGGCATCCACCCAACATCCATATCTCGTAATAAAAAAAGGATTATAATTAAAGTTTACATACAGCTTACTGTCCAATTAACGTTTACATTCTCCTGCCTATTATTGGCACAAATTCCTTGAATCTATAATCCAATGTTGGCACACATCCCAATTTTTTACCCCTGTAATGACCTAAGTTTTGGACTTATTTTTTTAAATAATATTCATATATCAAACTCCAATCCAGAAATTCGATCCAATAAATAACTATCAATCATATGAGATTAGTTAATCGCAACACAATTATTATATATTATAGACATAGGATTCCACTTCGAAATTGAGTTCCAATTTTGCAATTGATTGAGAAATTGGAGCTTGATTTTGTCCTATTTCGCAATTGATTGTGAAATTGGAGCTTGATTTTGCAATTGATTTGATCTGATTTCGATTTAGAGAGAAACTTTAGCATTTTAGATTTTTATTGCAATTTGAATTATTGTGGACTTTCTCTTGGATCTTATCTTATCAATTCATAATTCATCCATCCAAAGTATCTTAGACTTTGAATCTTTTAAAAATTCAAATTTCAAAACTCAATTCAAATTAGATTTGGAGATTATTACTATACATTTTCCTTTTAAAAAAAGTTTGATATATAGTATCTAAAAACCAATAAATGAAATATTCTTCAATTTTAATTTACTTTTTTATCATCAATTAATATATCTAAAAATAGCCCCAAATTGGATATAGTTCTCGGGCCTGTCTTGCTAGTTTCATTTTACATACAATCACATAATTAGTATTGCGAGTAAAAGCATAATTAAATCTCAGCTTCATTAATTAAATAAGCATAATCTAATAAAGCATAATTAAATGCTCTAAAATTGACCAACAATGGTCTTAATATAATTATTAAAATAAATTGAATTAAATGAGTTACTCACTCCAAAAAACTAATGAACTATCTTTGCTGTAACTAATTATCGGGAACATCATCCGCGTTTTACTCTCGACATGCCAAATAGCATGTAAGAAACCTGAGCCGAACCCCATTAATAAACCAATTGAAAATGTCAAGTCTGACCCAACACCTTTTACCCAAAAAAAACCTAATCCAACACAAATGTAAAGAAAAAGGGTCAAACCTGAGAAGCACAGGATACACAGTGGCAGGCACTTCACTCTCACCTATGGTGCAACACTTGGGTGGAGTACTACAATAAGGAATACTATTGGTGGATCACTGGCAAGAGAATGGAGAACCCCACGGCTGACCTTTGGATGATAGAGTAGGCTAGGTTTTTTTTTTTTTTTTTTCACTGAACTGCAAAAGAGTATATTAGATGGGAAAGGGACTTAAAAAAAAATGAATACAAGAATGATTCATGGAAAAGAACCACAAAGATAAAAAAAACTATACAGAAGCAAAACAGGCAGCTAACTGCCAACAAGGATAGAGGGGCAAAACTAGCTATAGGAACAGTTGTTAGTGTAAGCAGGGGCGAAAATGAGTATAAACATGTCAAGAATTATACTCTTAAATGGCCTGAGAATTTGGCTAAGAGTGGTGTTTGCCTCCTCTTTATCATCAAACACCTAGCTAGTTTAGGATTAGGATCATTACCGTTACTCCTCTTATGTAATAGAAATACAAAAATGGTTGAAGAGGCCCGGCATCCAGTCCTGCTTCAATTACTCAGTGACATTTTGATAATGGCCTCTTACCATAGTGGTAAGAGATGTCCGTTCTTATCTGACTAGCGGCAGTCACCTTTCCTCACTTGAGGGTCGTTCTACTTCACCTAAGGTCTACTTCCCTCACTAAAAGGGTGGAGTCCTAGCCCCCTAAGCTGGGTAAATAAAAATTAGATAGTGACTTTTTGAGTCAAGTAATTTCAACATTTCTCCTTTTTCCTCCATTAGTCCCTTGTCACTCTTGTTAGTTGATCGAATTAAGTCCATCTAATTTCTATTTTTCTCTTTTAATTTTCTCCTCTATTGAGCACTATCACAAATACAATTAATATTTAAACATATTATGATATTTACTTAGAACATCATTTTTCATATATATTCACTATACTTTGTAAACTATCAACAAAACAAAGTAGTAGAACTGTGATAAATTGCAGAATGAATAAATGGAGATTTGGGAAATTCTATAAAAAAAAATGGTTTTTAGTCAATATCCTAAAATGTGATAATTTTTATTTTTGTTTTTTCCATTAAGAAATCATCTTGCTTTGTCATGACAATTTGTGGATATTTCTAAGAAAACCAAGTTATGTTTGGCAACCAAATTCTCGAGAAAAAGAATTCTATTTGGCACAAAATCGTGAAAAAAACCCATGTTTGGCAATTGTAAACCCTCAAGTACCAAACCAATGGAAATCCTTATTTCTAAGGATTTTGTATATGGCCTCCACCCATAGAATTTGAAATCTTCACTCCTAAGGATTTGCACATAAAAACCAATTTTCCTCAACTATATGTATTGATATCCATTGATATCAATGTGAAGCCTTCAGTTATAGAAATCCCCATTGAGGAAATCCCTGCTTCAAGGGCAGGTAGAAACTCTCAAATTGGTAGATTCATCACCTATTATCAAATGTGCTCTAAATTATTTTGTTTGCATCCATTTAATATGTAACAGTTATACATGCATAATATTTACATATGAACACGTTTATTTAAACTTTTTTATGCATTACATAAACAAACTTTGATGTGCAAATAGTATGTAACTGGGGACATTTTCACATCAAAGTTTTCACACATCTCCATGTGTAAACCTGTTGTGCATCTCACACTCAAAGAGGCACTGATACACCTCCCCACCTCATATTTACTTGTAATAGGTTGCGGGATCAAGATCCATCAGCAACATTCTATTCTTTTGTAGTTATGGGGGCTTCAAATGCGACACCTAAACTACACAGAACTAATAAACCTTAAAACATTTAGTTTAATATATTAAATCTTTATAGATCTTAAGAAATATGTAAAAGAAGTCCTAATCAATAGATATGATTTGATGCACTTTTGTGAGCCCCTACATAATCTGAACTGCTCAATATTCTCATAGAGATGGTAAACATCTCAAAATGTGAAGTTGCATATCTCACATCTTCACTGATTTTTGAGAAAACATCTAAATCCCACTTCATGAATATCTGCACTTGTGATCTCTGAATTCTCGATTCAAACTGCTCAATTTCTTATAAATATGATGATCATTTATATTATTTGAAATCCACTATTTCCCCTGTAAGAAGTTTTTGGTCATGGAGCCCCTTAAATTGTGTAAAAAAAAACCTATTCTAGATCATTTCGTGCTCATTTTCTTTCTATCCCCAATATCAACTATCCATGTGAAAATGGTTCATCCTAACAACATAGTAATATGTCTCTTATGTATAAATCTTACAATACAAATTTATATATATATATATATATATATTACAAATGCAAATATCATTTTCTTATCCCATGTGTAAAGTCAAACTACCTTAAACTTGAAGATTAATTTCCTAACATATTTTCAATACTCTCAAAACTCCTTTTGCAAAATTGTAATATTGACACAAGTAAAAGCAAAAAGCAAATGCGGAAAACCGAAAGCGAGAAACTTAAGTAGTTGTTAAAGAGAATGAGTATCTACCATCCAAACAAAAGAAAATATGCGAATAACAAAAGGAAAAAGGAATGAGTGGAAAATGGAGTCATCTCTACACATGCTCCTACTAAAACGCTAACAAAGGAATTTGACAAAACAAGGGTGGCTTTAGACAGGACAATGAAAGCCATCATTTCCATGGCCCACTAAGAGGAAATATGACTTGGAGTTGCAACTCCTTCACACTTTTTCCTGTTAAAACAAAAAGATATACTATTAGGGCCCTGCCAAAAGGGTTTGTAAGTCATCCAATTTTTTAATACAATGTTGAGTCCACAGTACCTCTTAGTAAATGGACTCCGCATGGAAAAGATACTTAAAAACTATCACGGATTGGTTTTATAGGAAATGAGATCCTTCTTAACCATCTATTTAAAAGGTTCCAATAGATGGGTTTGAGCTTCTCAACTCATTTACCGTGTGGTCCGTCAAATCAGACTGTGTGGATCACTGAGTGTGGGTCTCAAGAAAGTGATGGTCAAGAGCCTAGTACTATTCAAATGAAGAATAATTTTTTCTACTTAATCCACAGCACTATCACAAAAGTACAATTGGCATATTAGTTGCTTTTGGCCACATACATCTCCACCAATATCACCAACCAAAGCTTTCCCTCTTTCCATATCCGAGTCGCCACATCCATTAAACACAAGTTGCTACATTAATGTCAGTTTGTCACATGAGGAGGGTAAAAGCTAAAGAATCCTAAAACAAGAATAAGGAAGCTAAGCCAAAAAAATGAAAATAATAATAATGATGAAATCTAAAATAGAAATTGTGAAAACTTAATACAAAATTTATTGAAATAATAATTTCATGCACATGTGGTAAGTGTTTTAAAAACTCCGAATTGGGGCGATTCAACTCCTTATAGGATTTGAGTTCTATTTTATCCTTCTTGGTGGTATAGGAGCAGAAGAGGGTGGAGGAAAGGGGGAGGAGAAGAAATTGAAGATGGATTTTGGGGTAGAGGTGAGATTAGACGATCGAGTTAACAAGATGAAAAAGAAGAAAGAGATTGGTGGGTATGGAAGAGATAGGTAGAGAAACAAATTTAGAGTTAAGGGCTCCATGGGTTAGTGTCATGTGTCTTCTAGAATATATGGAAGAAGAGAGAGACTTAAGATTTTGGGGTTTTGACTTTTGATTTTGATTGGGGTGGTGTGAAACATTCAAGAGATAAAATTGAAGCCGTGGGAGGTTGCTGAGAATTGCTTGAGGTTTGATGATGATGGAGATTTGGAAGGTATGAGAGAGAGGGGACTTGGAAGAAGAAGAAGAAGAAAATATATCTGCGATGGGAGCCAGTCAAATTTGACTCGACCTAACTCAGTCATGGCTGAGTCCGAGTCGACTCAAACAAGTTTTAAAAACCTACATGTGCAGGTTGCACGTTTGGTGAATCGAATTGGGTCGCACTAATTCGTACGTGCATTGGTTACTGGTTGAAAATCTGACCTGTTGAATTATTGGACACCAATTATAATGTCACATAGATGTAAGTTAATCCACAAATTAATATACTTAAATAGTGAAATTCATAGGATAATTAAGGTTGTTACTAGTATCTAATCAAGAAAAAAGCATGACATGAAAGTTGTGTTAAAAAGAGAAACGAAGAGGCATCATTTTGCTACCTAGATTCGATGAACAAGTTATGCTAAAAAGTCAGGAGAATGAGATCTGATTTCCTTGCAAAATGACAGGACTTCTGCGATGAATCGTGGGAAGAGAACATCGAACTATCTAATTTTGTATTTGATTAGCTATAATCATTTGTTCAAAATTGGAGCTTTTTATTGAAAATGGTGAATCAAGTCGCAACTAGAATGTTGCCCAATGATCATGGTTTTGATCTATCTTTCTCATGACTGTAGTGATTTCAAATGGACAGTTCTGAGTGTTTATACCATTTGATCGTGGAGGATACGTCATTAATTATACCACAGATTAGTTCATATAGTTCTTGTCCAAGTGATCGATTATTGTTGTAGGCCAGAAGTAGTACAGACTATTTAGTGCATGCTCATCAATTGGGACATGATTCATGTTATTTATGTTTCTCAATTGTCATAAAACCGGATAGTTTCCATTACAAATCTACGGAGAGCTGTTACGATTAAAAACTACAAAAATATATCTTCTTCTTCTTTTTCTTGCCTATTGTGAAATTGAGGAGATGGGCTTTGCAAGGAAAGTGGGGTTTTCGTCTCCGGCCATCACCACAACAATCTTTGGCTCCATGTCTGCTACAACTTTGTTGGCCATAGGTGGAAATTGCCCCGCGCCATGCGATGCATTGCTACGAAGTTTGTAATACGAGCACGCAAGGACAGTCAATGTAAAGGCAACAAGGATCAACATCAAGGCAAGGCCGCCGAAGAGGTAAGGAATCGGAGAATTCCATCGGAATCCGGCGGCATTCGAGGTATTCACAGGCCTCATCTCTCTCTCTCTCTCTCTCTCTCTCTCTCAGTTTCATAGGTTGAGGTTGATGGGCGTGCATATTTATAAGATAATAATTCACTATTTAAAAGCTTTTGATGGAGGAAAGCAAGCCTTTATGCAAAGGGGAGAGATGCGGAGGATATTCGCAGGAACAGAAACAGATATCAGACGTACTCTCAAGTTTTGAGTAGTACATTACATACGATCAAGGCTCTGGTGTAAAGATCTAGACCATTTATCTGGTAGGCCCTATCATTAGGTCTGCCACCCAAGTCAGAGGAAAAGAAGGATGGCTAAGGAGAAAAAATTTAGTGTCCACATTCAATGTATACAGTAAAGAAAAGGGTCAGCCAATGAGTATATAGGCCTATTGTTTGTTTTTCTTTGATTTGTGGAACCGAAGGAGCCAAACATGAATGCAGAGTTAGGTATTCATTTCCATTTTACCACAAAAAGCGTGACAACTACAAGTTTGGTGAGTGTTGGACAATCTGAATCGTCCGTCTATGGGCCATGTGATGCTTCACCACAAGTTAAAATCCTTAGAACATGGGGATGAAAATCCATGTCACACATCTGGTATGTGAAGCTTTTGCAGGGAAGAAGCTGGACATGTGCTAGCTCGTGCATTGCACAAAGGAACCAAGGATCTCTGTAGTAGTGCTACTGGTTCTGCCCTTTTTGTCCTGCCTATTCAATCCATCTGCTGTAGTAAATGCTTGATTATCAATTCATAAAGGAGACATAAATCTAAATTACTAAAAAGTGAATTACACTTACACATTGTCATCTATGTATAATGCATCGAGGGTAATTATACATGATAAATAATATAACAATATCTATAACTTAATTCCACAATTGCATCATCAGTGACCTCACCTAATCCTTTGTGGGTTTGTTGGCTCAGGCCGTGGGTTTATTGTTTTAGCCATTTGTAGGCTTCCTATTATTTTTTGCTTTGTTCTCTGGTATTGTGGGTGGTGTTGTGCTCACATTACCTAAAAACAAATTCCCATTCATGTATTTTTGTCTGTCTTTTATATACTAATCTTAACTTGCAAAAACAAAAAAGAAAAAGGAAAAAATTAATTCCACATCCCTTTCATGAAATATATTGATATTTTTACCTTCTTCTTTTTCATGAATGTTTTAGGGTTTTGTTGAGTTCAAAGAAAAAAACAAGCAATACATTGAAACTTTGGCATCGCTCAAGTTATATTACACTTTTCGCTGTATTTTGGCAGCTAGACCAATTTTCATTAGCTAATATTTTTAGTTCGTAAATATAGTTTTCTATCATCCTGTTATTAAATTTTCTACTCATTCTATTTTAAGGTACAATTAAAAATGAAATTAAGATATTGGAACAACAGAAAAATGAGGTAAACATCATATAATTTTATTTTTTACATAACTTTATATTATTTACTTTTTTAAATGTTTTATAACTATTTTCGTTCTTATATAATAATCTCCCAAAAAGGCTTAGAACTAAAGAAGTTATGTTGTAGTAACCGAAGAAAAGCTGAAAAAATAGAACATAATTATCTCTGCGTGGGAGTCACATAGAGGGAAGCATGTCCCTAGAACTTAGGGTTGAAAATGGGTACAGGATATCCAAGTCTCTGAAGTCTCTAAGTTTAAATGAAGCAGGTGTGAAGCCTACTCTTTTGGACCCAATAAAAATTCAGATTTGAATCTAAATCCATGCATTTATGATACGAAACATTTGGAACTAGAACGGGGTCCTAGTTAGTTTTGTCTCGAGGATCCAAATCCATGACAATTACATTCACTATATATATATATATATATATATATATATATGTGTGTGTGTGTATAGGGAGATACTCCTATGAGAAATGTTCTCACCTTATTATGAGAGATAAGGTGAGGGCCCTCACATCCATATCCAATGCTAACAACGTAAATGTGAGGGTTCCCGCCTTATCACTCACAATAAGGTGAGAAATATCTCTCCTAAGAGTATCACACACACACACACACACACACACACACACACACACACACACACACACATATATAAAAGGATATTCCTATGCATCCTTCCCTCCCCATATGGCGAAGGACAAACTTAATGGTGCCCACTTAGGGACCCACTAATCATGGGACTTGTGAGGGATTGGAAAATACATCTGGGATGAGACCATATACCAAATTTGGGTAAATCCCATGCCTTTAACCTCTTCATCTGTGCATCCTTCCCTCACCATATGTCGAAGGACAAACTTAATGGTGCCCACTTAGGGACCCACTAATCATGGGACTTGTGAGGGATTGGAAAATACATCTGGGATGAGACCATATATCAAATTTGGGTAAATCCCATGCCTTTAACCCCTTCATCTGTGGCCCACAAATTTAATGAATTTATATTAAAGGAAAAATTTGACCCTCAATCCAATAGTCCAATCCATTTGGATAGGTGAAAATTCAATAGGTCTAGTGTACTTAATGGGGTTCCATGTGTGTGGATGGTTCGGATATGTTATTGTGTGGGGTATTTCCGTGATCCAGAAATTACTCCCGATTCGGTAAGAGTACCAACTGGGCTTGCTTTGGGCCCGGCCTCGATCAGCTCGGCAACAACACCAGCTGGCACCGAGTCCAAACCCACCTCAGTAAGAGTACCGAGCACACTCCTCTGAGTTCGGCATCTCGCATCTCGGCAGTAGTTCACGAGCTTGCGCTCTTGGCTTCGGCGACTTCCCCAGTTCGGCCACTGACCAAGGTGAACACTGAACGTCGAATCCCTATTATGTGACAGGACAACTACACTGCAGGATGCATTGAAAGATATGGTGGCCGCCGAATCTGATAAGGGGTCGCCGCTATCACGTCCGCATTTATGTGAGGGATTTGAGGAGAGATCCGATGGGACAGTACCCTCACCTACCCCCACTGAGGATCCTAGGTATGGGCTGATGGGACAAGTATCCTTACCTACCTCCACTATAGAACCTTCCGCTCCCCTCTATATCTACCCATGGTAAGAACCATGAACAGGTACGCAATATACAATATACACTGTGCTATCTTGCTGGAACATTCTTCCCCACTTCACCCTAGTTCAGTGACTGTACTAACTCAGGCGTCGGAGTGCCTTTGGCTGACAGCAGCCCGGGGCCCTGACCTCTGTTTCTTCTCCCTTTCAGGTTTTAGGCCGTCGGCGACGTTCTTAATCAGTTAAACACCATCTTCATAAGCTCCATTATCATCTAAACCAAGTCCGTAATTTTTAGGCACGCACAAATTGACGCCATCTGTGGGGAACGATTTGAAAAAACCATATCTTCACCCATATTTTCACCTTGAAAAGCCATGCCTCCAAAGACTATGAAGGGAAAGGGCGTTGGACCATCCGAGTCCATACCGCCAAAATCATTTCTGCCCATCATGCCGCCTCCACTAGTGACGAACCAAGCGGAAGGGGCTAGGCAGACATCGTCGGTCCCTCGACAGAGGATGGTCGGCGGAGAACCCGGCATGAGAAGCGTGGGATCGCCTGTCACCCAGACGCATTCCTCGTCAAGAGGTGCAACAGCATCTCCTCGTCATAGCCCCGTTCTGGAACGAGTTCGGCCGAATACCTCTAAAGCAGAGCTTCCTCGCCAGGACATTGCCTTACTGGAGCAGCCCCTCCGGGAATTCCCCCCTCAGGGACATTCCCGACAAGGCAAGACTCCAGCGCTGTCCAGATCACGCCAGCCTCGTCAACAGGACCGCGTGGAGGAGTACCACGTGCACCTTAACGACGAGGGCGACGACGACATGGTCCTGGAGGAGGACGACGAGGCACACGTCGAAGCAATCAGGGCTCAAAACCTCATCATTGAAGAACAAAGAGCCCAGATCCTCCAGCTCCAACGGCAGCTCAGAGGGAGAGAGAGGGCCCCGGCCGGGACTTCGCTCGTGCCTCCGGCACAGCAGCGAGCCCGGAAGGTTCCTAAAGCTCGTGTGGACTTGAGGCAAGTCCTGGACAATATATAAGAGGCATGACCGAGCCCATGACGAAGGCTCGAGCAGCACCCACACCAGCGCTGACCACCAGCAACAGCGCCAGAGGCCGAGGAGACAAGGAGCCGACCCCGACATGACGGATTAGATTAATCAGCAAATCAAGCAGGCTGTGCAGCAGAATATGGAGTTTGCTGGCCTCACCCGAGGTCAGCTGGCTACCAAAGGCAATGATAATCACGGCACGTCTCCGTTCTCTCGGGAGATCAGGGATCACGCCCTCCCTGATAAGTTCAGCGTCCCGAGGTTCAATCTTTATGACGGGACCTCGGACCCGGAAGCGCATCTCCGACACTTCACCCAGAGGATGACGGTGTGGGGCGGCGACGACAACCTAGACTCCAAGGTATTCTCCTCTAGTCTGGGTGACCTCCCACTTCGGTGTTTCTGCGCGCTCTCCGAGGGATCGATTTCGAGCTGGCAGCAGCTCCGAATCTCCTTCGTCGAGAAGTTCCAAGCGCACCGGGTCATCCCGAAACAAACGCCGACTTGATGGCCATCAGAATGAGGCCAGCCGAAAATATCACTCGGTTCGCTAAGAGGTTCTGGACCATTTACAGCCAGGTCGAAGACGCCAACGACGAGGTCGCCATCAAGTCCTTCCAACAAGCTCTGTTGCCAGGCAACGAGCTTCGGAGGGACCTGGTGCGGTTCCCCGTGGTCTCGGTGAAAGCACTGATGGCCTGGGTGAATCAGTTCGTCAAATAAGAAGAAGACGAGGCCCGAGCTCGGGAAAGCCATAACTTCTGGCAGGAGGACCGACCCTCCAAGAAGGACAAAAAGATAGCCAAGAGGGAGGCGGACTGAAACAGAGAACCATCTGGCCCGGCACCACGTTTTGCTCCCACCTCGGGAGGCAACGCGAAGCTGAAGTCAAGTGGTGCCTCTTACAAGGCCGTCAATACCATGTTCAAGGAACCTATTTACAAGCTCTTCGGAAAAATCCAGACGCAACCCTTCTTTAAATGGCCCCAGCCTATGAAAGGCGATCCCTCCTCCCGAGATCAGGGCAAGTTCTGTGGCTACCATAAGCAGAATGGGCACATAACCAAGGACTGCCACTCCTTCAAGGCACACCTTAAAAGGCTCGTGAAGGACAGGCATCTGAAGGACCTCGTCAATGAGGAGGGCAGAGTAAACCGCGCTCAACAACGCCAGCCCGATGATCGGGACAGCGATGAGCCGGAAGGGACCATCAATGTCATTCACCTAGCTTCTGCTCCTAAGGGAAGCGACCAGGCTCGTACTGAGGCCAGGAGGGCCCAGCATGGCAAACAAGTGATGACGGCTGAGCTCGGTCCCTCAGCAAAAAAGGCAAGAAAATAGAGACCAAAGATTTGGTTATCTGACGAAGACTTGAATAGGGTCCAGCTACCCCACAATGATCCCCTACTCTTGACTCTAAGGTTGGGGAACTTTAATGTCAAAAGGATCCTCGTGGACCCTGGGAGCTCCTCGGAAATCCTCTATTACGACTGTTTCAAGAAACTGGGTCTGAAAGAGGAGGACCTGCAGGAAGCCCGCACCCCACTGGTGGGTTTCAGCTCCAAGTCTGTATACCCCAAAAGGGAAGATCTCCCTAAAATTCGGAGTAGGAGGAGACTCCATGACAGCAGACTTCCTGGTGGTGGATGCACCATCCCCATACAATGCCATCATGGGAAGAACCTGGCTGCATAACATGGAAGTTGTTCCCTCCACCCATCACCAAAGGCTCAAGTTCCCGTTGCAGAACATGGACGGTAGCTTCAAGGTGATCATAGTCCGTGGCGACCAGTAGATGGCTAAAGAATGCCTCATGGCCGTGGTCCCCGGCGAAACAGAGCCACAGCAAGTCCACATGGCCGAGTTCGAAGCCGAACTCGAAGCTATTGGCCGAGCTCCCGAGCAGAAGAGCGTAGAGGACCTCACTAAAGTCAGGATCGATCCCAACGATCCAGAGAGGTACTTCCTGCTCGGAAGTCAACTTGCAGAAGCTGAAAGGTCCGAGCTGTTCGACTTCCTGTTACAGAGCAGAGAGATCTTCGCTTGGACCCCCTATGAGATGCCCAGCATCGACCCTGAAGTCATGAGTCACAAGCTGAATGTGGATCCCGGACACAAGCATGTAGTCCAAAAGACTCGCAGAACTGGGATCCGGCAAGCAGAGGCTGTAACTGAAGGGTCAAAAAACTATTGGAGGCCGAAGCTATCAGGGAAGTCCACCACCCTGTGTGGCTGGCCAATACAGTAGTGGTCAAGAAGAAGAATGGGAGCTGGAGGGTCTGCGTGGATTTCACCGACCTCAACAAAGCCTGTCCCAAAGACAGCTTCCCGCTTCCAAAGATCGATCAATTGATCGACGCCACTACCGGGCACGACAGGATAAGTTTCCTTAATGCTTACCGAGGTTACCATCAGATTCCGATGCATGGGCCTAATGAAGAAAAGACCGCATTCATAACACCTAGAGGCATCTACTATTATAAAGTGATGCCCTTTGGGTTAAAAAACACCGATGCAACTTACCAGAGGGTGGTAACCAAGATGTTTCAGGCCCAGCTCGGCAAGACGGTTGAAGTCTACATAGACGATATGGTCGTCAAGTCTAAAAGGTCACAAGACCACTTGGCCGACCTAAGTCAAACCTTCACCGTCCTCAAAGAGTTTAAGCTCAAGCTAAACGCTTCCAAGTGTGCGTTTGGTGTCAGCTCCGGCAAGTTCCTGGGTAGCTTGGTCACGAGACGAGGGATAGAGGCTAATCCCGAGCAGATCTCGGCAATCCAGGCCATCCAGAGTCCGACCACGGCGAACAAGTCCAGAGGCTAACAGGGATGGCAGCTGCACTGAATTGCTTCATCAGCAGAGCTTCAGATAAGTGTCGTCCCTTCTTCCAGCTCTTGAAAAAGAGCTCAAGGTTCCAATGGACTCCAGAGTGCGACAACGCCCTCCAGGAGCTCAAACGATACCTCTCTTCACCTCCCCTGCTGTCCACTCCGACGCGGGGCGAGGTCTTATACTTGTACCTGGCCGTCTCAGATCACGCAGTGAGCTCGGTGCTAATCAGAGAAGAAGACAGGCAGCAAAGGCCTATCCATTACGCAAGCAAGATCCTGCTAGATGCCGAGACGAGATACCTACCATTGGAGAAGCTCGTACTTGCGCTCATCAGTGCCTCTCGTAAGCTCTCATACTACTTCCAGACATATTCCATAGTGGTTGTTGCCGAACATCCTCTCAAGTCTCTGTTCCGAAAAGCAGACTTCTCTGAAAGGGTGTTCAAATGGGCTGTCGAACTGGGACAGTATGATATCCAATATCAACCTAGAACGGCAATCAAAGCCCAGGTACTGGCAGACTTCATTGTGGAGTTCACCTCTACTAATTCGGCACCGAGCCACCTCGACACCGAACTGGGGGGCAAGGAGGTGGGGGCCACCACCGAGACCGAGACAAAACAGGAGCGGTCCTGAAAACAGTTCATCGACTCATCTTGGAAGGTCTTCGTCGATGGATCCTCAACCTCCAAGAGGGCTGGCGCGGGCATAGTCCTCCAATCTCCGGAGGACCTTGTCATCGAGCAAGCCCTGACTCTTGACTTCAAAGCATCAAACAACGAAGCTAAGTACGAAGCGCTAATCGCAGGGCTGGGCAGCGCAAAAATTCTGGGGGCACGACAACTGGTGGTCTTCGGTGATTCACAGCTGGTGACGAGCCAACTGAATGGAGACTACCAAGCCCGTGACGATAGGATGGCAGCCTACCTAGCCCACGCCAAGCAACTCCTCTGTTAGTTCCAAAAAGCTGAGGTCAGGCAGATCGGCAGAGACTCCAATTCTCACGCCGATGCCCTTGCCAACTTGGCTTCGGCCGTCGAAGCCGAAAGAAAAAGGACTGTCGAAGTGGAAGCACTGGACAGGCCAAGCATAGAGCTCCATCCACCTCGACAAATCCTATGTGCCGACCTCAGTCCGAGCTGGATGAACGAATTCATTTCCTACCTCAAGTACGACCAACTCCCTGAGGACAAAAATCAGGCCCACAAAATCAGGCTGAAAGCAGCTCGGTTTTGGCTCTCTCCAGATGACAAGCTCTATAAAAAGTCCTACAATGGCCCCTACCTCCAGTGCGTTCACCCGAGCAAAGTCGAGGACTTCCTTTATGAAATCCATGAAGGGATCTGCGGCAGTCACATTGAAGGTCGGTCACTGGCTTACCGAGCTATCAGCCAAGGCTACTGGTGGCCGTACATGCAAAAGGATGCCCAGGTCTACGCCAGAAAATGTGAGAAGTGCCAGAAGTTCTCTCATTCCCTCCATCAACCAGCACACGACCTAAGTCCTCTTTCCAGTCTATGGCCTTTCGCCCAATGGGGACTGGACCTGGTGGGACCCCTCCACCGAGCTCCAGGGAATAAGACGTGGCTAATAGTAGCCACTGATTATTTCACCAAGCGGATAGAAGCTAAGGCGTTGTCCTCCATCACCGAAAAGGATACTAAAAACTTCATGTGGAGGAACATCGTGATAAGATTTGGGGTGCCTCGAGCCTTGATCTCGGACAACGGGACTCAGTTCGACTCCAGCTTCTTCAAAAACTTATGTCAAGAGCTTGGCATCAGGAACTACTATTCCACTCCGGCATACCCTCAAAGCAATGGTCAGGCCAAAATCTCTAATAAGGTGGTGCTCGACGGACTCAAGAAAAGACTGGACCGAGCCAAAGGGAGATGGGTAGATGAACTTCCGAGTGTCCTTTGGGCGTACAGAACTACCCCAAGGCGCTCGACCTCGGCTACACCCTTTTCCCTGGCCTACAGGATGGAAGCTGTAATTCCACTTGAGGTCGGCCTCCCAACCCTCAGATCGGAACTGCTCGATCAAGGCCAGAACGATGTAAACCTCGCCAAAGAGCTTGACCTGGCTGAGGAACAAAGGGATGCAGCAGCCATCCGCCTCGCTTCCTACCAGCAGCAACTGGCCAAATGATACAATCAGAAGGTCAAAGAAATGAAGTTCTCACCTGGAGAACTGGTCTTAAAAAAGACACTTCCAGCAGACAAAAATCCCAGCGAAGGAAAGTTTGCACCGAACTGGCATGGGCCATTCAAGGTGACTTCGGCAGCTGGGCAGTCTGCATACAAACTTGAGGACATGGAGGGTAGAGAGCTACCACGCCCATGGAATGTCCTCACCTCAAGAAGTACTATTTTTAGACTGTACTCAATTCTGAAAGTCAATAAAATCAGTTCTTATGGAAGAATGTGTTTTGTTACTTTCAAATTTCGCCAAGTTACGGAACTCGGCATATGCACACAGCTCGGTTAAGAAAACAATTTGCATTCGGCGCGGTCACGAGACCAGCCACCCCTCAGCTCGGTTACGGAACCAGCTATCTTGACAGGACCAGCCACATCAGTTCGGTATAAAATCAGCTACTTCGGCTCTATCAAGAACCAGCCACTGATTACAGAACCAAACTTCGCTACGGTTAGCCCTCTAGCCCTGGTCACAGGACCGAGCTCCTTTCGTCCTACCCAACTCATTGACTCGTGACGGTTGCAGAACCTAGCTTAGTCACTTAAACTTGGTAAAGGGCCTATCTTATTATTGACTTTGGCTGTAGAGCCGAGCTCAGCTACTTTGTCTTATTTCCCGTTACTTATTATCTTGGTTACAAAACCAAACACAGAAAAAAGACAGGAAAGGAAGAAGACGTTCATCACACATTGTACAGAGAATGGAATAAAAGTAACATTCAAGACCCAGTTACACAGAGATTGAAGAAAGATTTTCATTTATCTCAAAGAAGTTTACATATATAAAGAAAAAGAAAAATACATTTTCCCCCAACGCAATGAAATAAAAGAAGATACATCATCATCAGCATTTTTTCTGCTCTGCCCCGGCCTTGGCGTTGAGTTCCCCTTCAGATGTCGAAGAGGGAGGGGGACCCGAGGAGGAAGTCGGAGTGCTTGAGCTAGGAGGATCCTCAGGGGGAGGGACTGGGGCAGGCGCACGACGGACGAACTTGGGCGGGTCACGGAACACAGGGTGGTCTTCGGGGATCCCCGGCTCTTTTAGTGCAGCCCTGCACCCAAGCTCGTATGTCCTCTGACAGAGACCATCAAGTTGATCCTCGTAAGTCCTTGTCGCGTCCCTTACCCCATCCAAGTACGCAGCATCTACCTCGGCCTGCAGAGACTCCTCGAGTTCGGCCATCTTTTTTCGCATGGCCTCCCTCTCGGCCTGCTCTTTCTACAGGCGGGCTTCAACTTTGGCCTTCGATTTGGCTAAGGCTGCCAGCTCGGTCTGTAGCTTTCGTACTTCGACCTCCAGCTCAGCAGCCCTCTTCGCCTTCACGTCGACCGCCCCTGTTGACACCAAAGAAGTCACTATGTCTCCTCCACATTAAGAAGCCTCCTGAAGCTGCATCCTGCTAAAAATAAGCAAGGCTACTTCAAGCATCAAATTTTGTCAGAATCAGACAGAAACTGAGAGATCCTTCAAGACAGCTAAAAGAGGGGTACACCTGAGGTTTCGGGCCATTCCGACAGCGTTTGGCCTAATTTCACTGTTCCGACAGCTAAACAAGCGCTCCCGGCGGCGACATCATCAAAGACACCATAACTTTGATCAGAGCCTACGGATAACTCTAGAATGTCTCCAAAGGGCTCCATGCCAAATTTCAAGTCAAACCGACAACGTTTGACCCTTCATCAATGCTCGAGCAGTAAAATCAAGCCTCCTGGCGGCGGAAACCACCGAAGCCATCACTCATCAAACAAAATACATGAGTGGCTTCAACATGCTTCCAAAAGGCTGCACGTGGAATTTCAGGTCATTCCGACAACGTTTCACCAAGTTTCGATGCTCCGAGAGAAAATCAAGCCTACCGGCGGCGGAGCAACCCGGGACCATGACATCCAAAACGGAGCCCATAGAACGTCTCAAAATGACTCCAATAGGCTCCCCGTCAAATTTCAGGTCAATCGGACATCGTTTGACCACATATCAAAGCTCGGCATTTTCCTCGCAGTAAAATCAAGTGAAGCATCGATGGGACCCCAAACGGCTTCAAAACTCAAATAAAAGCCCATGGTTGGTCCTATCCACTGCTCAAGAAGCTTCACCTCAAATTTCAGGTCATTCCGACATCATTTGACCTAGTTTCGACTCTTGACGGAAAATCGGCTACAAAGTCTTCGGCTTTCCCGAAAAATGGGAAACTTTGTGCTCCGATTTCACGCGGGTTCTCGTCAAGTTTTCTCCAAGAAAATGAAGTCAATAATTGAGGAAAATTGTCAAGAAAAATACAGAAGGAAAAAGGAACGAAAAAGACGAAAAATCGGCCGAAAACGGAGCTCAGCAACCAAAGGGCAAAAAACCCTAAGGTCGCCGGCAACCCTGGGTGCATGGTCGCCCGACGACCCTAGAAATCCGGGTCGCCGGATTTTGCACCAAAGCGTCCGTTTTCCGATTCTTTTCGCGTTTCGGGTGTTCCGGCCTCTGTGATTTTCGGAAAATGCAATGTTTGATGGTTGAAAACGACTGATCTTCGTCGACATCTCGGATCCGCCGTCAAAAGCATGAAATCATCACCGATCGCCTCAAGATCGCCAACCGGCTAACCAAGAAAGTGCACTTTCTGTCCGACCGATCATGAAATCGACAAGACAGATGTCAC
This sequence comes from Umbellularia californica, assembly GCA_028538565.1. Classification (NCBI taxonomy): domain Eukaryota; kingdom Viridiplantae; phylum Streptophyta; class Magnoliopsida; order Laurales; family Lauraceae; genus Umbellularia; species Umbellularia californica. Next base: position 51,868,158 of record JAPQWN010000006.1, on the reverse strand, counting down.
CGGCCTGCCAACATCAATCAATGTCTGAAATTGCATCGCAATCCGACATCAAACAATGCGTGGATCCACCTGTGATGATCGCAAGAAGAATCTCAAAAGGCGCAGCACGGCCCGCGACTCTTCACATGCCCTGGCAACCACTTAATGACGTTAATTGACCCATTTATGACAACTTAATGCGGTCATTAACTCATTATTTTGGACGGCCCAATCAGATTCAAGCATTTGGGAGTTACAAACCCAAGCAATCATGGCATTAAATCCATGAAACTCCCATCATCATGAAGCTTAAAGGGAATTAAATGCCCACTACCTTCATCGGCCAATCACAAGCCATGAAAAAAGAGTTACAAAATCAATTTGTAACTCCTCATCAATTCTTTCATCATGGCCATCAATGTCAATAAACAGCTCATGGCTACCAAAAGCCTATAAAAGGAGGTCCATTTCAAGAAGAAAGCAGGATGAAAATAGATCCCAAGTGCAAGCTCTGAAAATCCAGAAAATCCAAGAGAGAGACGAAGTCCTGCTACTTTGCTCCTGGAAGCACCACAAGGTGATCAACGTCACTTGGGGGGCCACCCCCCCAAGGCCTCCTCCTTCTCCAACATGGCCTAAACGCGGCTTTTCAGCCCGTTTACTTGGTTTTTAATTGGATATAGGACCTCCTCTTGGTCCTTGTCCTTTAAAAAACTGAGGTTAGGAGCCAAGCCAAAGAATCAAAGCATCACATGTTCTCATTTGAAGGACGATGGCGAAGTCCATACATGACTTGCGACCGTCGATCTCAACGTGTCCCCACAATCTCCTGAGAAGTTAGATCCATTTTCTTCCTTTTCTATTGTAGTTTGTATTTCTTAAAAAGACATAAAAGAAATCACAATTCTTGTCTTTCACATTTGATGAGTTTTGTAAAATAGCCTTTCACGGCAAAATCGCCTTTTACGGCAAACAAACAAAAACGCCTCCTACAGCATTCTAAAAAAAAAACAAACTTGTCTCTTTTCTTAATATTAATGCAATTTGAAAAGTTAGAAAAAAGGATTGATTTCCTTTCCACTTGTGAAGGTGAATCCCCGGATCATCACCATTCCAAATTCCAAGTAGAAAGTAAATCTGGCATACCCGTACAAAAATATTGATGCCCGAGATCTTCCCTCCTCCGCCGAGACCCAGGTCAGCCCCCGGGGTGCGGAGGGAGAGGACGGAAGATTCCCCCTCTTTTGGGTCCATCAGCCCCCTTCAGGTCACTCGTCTCAGTCCTCAGCCTGATGAGCTCGGCTGCCGCCAAGTCCATCTCCGAGGCGAGCTTCTTGTTTTTCTCCTCCAGCTCTCACACCCGCTCTGTGCTCGCCTCCAGGGCAGCTGCAATCTTCCTCTTCTCACCCTCTAATTGAGAGGCCTTCGAGGAGCCATGCAGGGCCCTCGTCAGCACCACCTCAAGCTTCTGAACACTCTGTACAGAAACGGCCAGTTAGAATATTACCAAGATTGAAAGCTTCAAGATCGAAAAGATAGAAAAAGACCGGACTCACTGATATCAACGCCTGCGACGTTGCCATCACCAGAGCCGCGTCCTCAAGCTTCTCAAATTTCTCCATGTCGTGAGGGAGGCAGCAGGCTCTGGTAATCGCGGCCAAGACAGCAGAACCGTCACATAGCCGGTCATTAATCGTCTGGGGCCTCCCTGGCTCCAACATCAAGTTCGGCTCGAAAGGGGGGGCGCAAATGACCCTTTTCGTCAGGTCGAGCTCGGTGGCCTTCTTCTGAGAAGCTCCCTCAAGCTTCTCAAACTTCTCTGGAGGAACAACCTCCTTCGCCGACAGGACACTCCCCTTGCCAAAGGGACACCCCCTTTCTCCAGAGAGGCGCCCCCCTTCCCGAGCTTCTTCCCCGTCGGCCCCTCCTGCCGAGGCCTCTTCTCCACCGAGCCTCCCTTCTTGCTACCCTCAGCAGGGCGCTTTTGAGGGCCCTCTGCTGGGCGCTTCATAGTCCCCCCTGAGGGAGCAACAGACGCGGTGGAAGGCCCTTTCTTGCCGGAGACCGAGGGCATCGACGCCAGCAGAGCTGGGTCCCCAAACGCCTGGGATTCCAGGTCCACGAACTGAACGGGGGGACGGCGTTTCTGCAGCGGCATCTCCTCCTCCTCTTCTTCCGAGCTCGAAGGGAAAGCGTCCACCACCTGTTGAGGGGCAACGGGCTGCTGCGCAGACGCCGAAGTAGAAGCACCAGCTCCAAGGTCGGGCTCTGGCTTCACCTCGACGAACGGATAGAAGGGTGCCGAGGTGGAGGTCCCGACTCCTAGGCCGAGATTGGGTTTTACGTCCAACTCCTCGACCTCGGGTTCTTCAGCCGGAGGGAGGTTACCAGGCCTTCGAGGAATGAAGGATTTGTAGATGGGCTGGTAGCCGAGAAGATCCCAAGCCGCGCGACCGCAGTGGCCTTGGTACTTCTTTACAGCCTTCAGCCACTCAACGTTCCGTCTCCACCCGACCCTGCGCGCTTCCTTCTTCCTCTCGTTGTTATCTGCTCGACAAAACAAAAAACCATGAGCTCGGCAAAATAAGGAATGAGAAGTTAAGAGATCTTTGAGCTCGGCATTTACTTGGGGGTTTCCCGAGACGATGGGGTATCTTAAAGAATCTGACCGAGGTGGGGTAGGACGCCTCGAACTCCCAATCTCCGAAGACGAACAGGCGGTCGTCCCCGGCGTATCGGCTCGAATCCTCTAAGTCATGGACAAAAAACTCTGTTTTTTATTTTCGACGGAGATAATAGTGGTTCTCGGACCCCGCGGCCTTGCATAGATCATATACATCCTCGATGTCGTGGACAACGAGGTAATCCCTAAGATCCTATTGAGCTCGGTTGTGCCCATTATTATTTTGTAACTGTTGGGCATCAGCTGGCAAGGGCAGAGCCTCCACGTCCGGAGGCACTCCCTCAAGAGTGGATGGACGGGGAACAGGACCCTCTTTCCACGACAGACACCAAGGGGAACGGCATCTAGCCATCCCGCCAGGTTATGCCGTCAAAGAAATCTTCCGGGTCATCTATCCTAACGAGGACTTCATCTAGTATCACATACATCCTCCTGAAGCTAGATAAGGCCTGAGGGGTATCTACCCAATGCCTATAAGCTCCTATCCCTGAGGTCCGAGGCATGACTACAGAAACCCTAGCAGAGGTCCTAGCAAGGACAGGACAAGCACAAAGAGAAGGAAGCGAGAGAAGACTCACAGAAGTCAGAAAGCGCAGGAAAGTGGCAGAAACAGTCTCTTCTCTTGGAAAGCACTCGCAGCGAAGGTCCTCTCCTTTCTCAGAATGCAGATCTCAGAGTGCTAAAATAGAAGGATGGAGAAGACGCCCTATTTTTATAGAACAGGGGAGGCGTCCGTTCGAATTCCTAGGGCACGCTGTCAGAACATCGCTTTGGAAGCCGCACGCGTCGCTTCGGTTTAGCCATACAGCCTATCAAGTGATGACACGTAGCAGGACGGTACGCCTTCCACTTCCGTGCAGCCTTTGCAATCAATTACCTCGGGCAGACGAAGCGACGTTGGCGCCTTCGGCCAGCAGAGCAACGCAATAAAGATCAAACTTCAGTAACCACCAGAGCTACGAGCTCGGTACAAGGAAATCCCCCATCTCTCAGCCCCCAACCTCGGAAAGTTACAAAACTCCCGAAGTCAGGGGCTGGGGGGCAATTGTGCGGGGTATTTTCGTGATCCAGAAATTACTCCCGGTTTGGTAAAAGTACCAACTGGGCTTGCTTTGGGCCCGGCCTCGGTCAGCTAGGCAACAGCGCCAGCTGGCACCGAGTCCAGACCCACCTCGGTAAGAGTACCGAGCACACTCCTCTGAGTTCGGCATCTCGCATCTCGACAGTAGTTCCCGAGCTTGCGCTCTTGGCTTCGGCGACTTCCCCAGTTCGGCCACTGACTGAGGTGAACACTGAACGTCGAATCCCTATTATGTGACGGGACAGCTACGTTGCAGGATGCACTGACAGATAGGGTGGCCGCCGAATTCTGATAAGTGGTCGCCCCTATTACGTCCGCATTTATGTGAGGGATTTGAGGAGAGATCCGATGGGACAATACCCTCACCTACCCCACTGAGGATCCTAGGTATGGGCTGATGGGACAAGTATCCTTACCTACCTCCACTATGGAACCTTCCGCTCCCCTCTATATCTACCCATGGTAAGAACCATGAACAAGTACGTAATATACAATATACACTGTGCTATCTTGCTTGAACCTTCTTCCCCACTTCACCCTAATTCAGTGACTGCACTAACTCAAGCGTCGGAGTGCCTTTGGCTGACAGCAGCCCAGGGCCCTGACCTCTGTTTCTTCTCCCTTTCAGGTTTCAGGCCGTCGGCGACGTTCTTAATCAGTTAAACACCATCTTCATAAGCTCCATTATCATCTAAACCAAGTCCGTAATTTTTAGGCACGCACAGTCATAAAATTAACCCTACTATATTGTCCATCACCATAACATGGTGAGAGATGGATGCACATGAATATTTTTCATATATATATATATATAGGGAAGTGCTCTTATGAGAGACACTCTCACAAACTTTGTGAGAAATGAGTGGGGGCCCTCACATTTAAGTTGGGGGTCTTTGCATTTAAGTTGGTGAGAGTGGATATGGAAGTGAGGGCCCTCACCCATCTCTCATAAAGTTGGTGAGAGTATCTCTCATAGGAGCATTTCTCATATATATATATATATATATATATATATATATTTATATTTATGGGGGGTCTTCCTATGCATCTATCACTCACCATTTTTGGTGAGGGACACCCCTTTTGGGGGTGTTTCAAGTACAAAAGGGAGGTGCAAAATACCCCTCTTGTACTCATTTTGTACTTGAAACACCCCAAAAAGGGGTGTCCCTCACCAAAAATGGTGAGGGATAGATGCATATGAATATTCCCCTATATATATAGGAAGATGCTCCTATGAGAGATATCTCTCAACTTAAATGAGAGATTAGGTGGGAGCCCTTTTCATACCACATATTTAATCATATTTTAGAAGAGAAATGCTCCTTCAAGGGATTCTCATTGTCTTATGCCGTAGACAGCTTGATGGGGCCCAATTGGGGTCCCACTTATCACTGGCATCTTTGATATGTCAGTTATCAAATTCGGTGTCAATTTCATACCTCTACCTCTTTGGTAAGTGGCACATAAGTTCAAATCCTAATATTAAAGAAAAAAATTTGAACATCGATCCAAAAGTAATGTCCACTCGGAAGGGTGCCCCCATATGTCAAGGTTTTCCTTTCTATGGATGATTCGGAAGGATTATAAGTGGTAAGTGGCCCCAGCGACAGGAGTGTGTTTCTCAATATAAACATATAAATTATCGATTTTGTACAAATATATCATCAATGTTTGTGCACATGCCATCGATGGGACAGGCAGCGATAGCGAAGCATCGAAATTCGAAACCAAAAACCATGTCAGGGTGCGTATGATCGCGTCCGAACACGTGTCAGGAAAATAGGAAAAGGAGAACGTATAGCCTTTCGGCTTTTGCTTTTCAAGATATATTCATGGCGAGAATGATAAGTGAAGTACGTCGCCAATAGTGTTCTCCTTCTATTAGGACAGGGAGCCATACGATTGTTCACTTCTTGAAATGGATAGCGAATATGATCCACTGTCCATCCGATTGCATTTTAGGATGGGAGTGTCACAAGGAGCTTCTTTACAAGTCCCTTCTATGGTGATAGTGATCTGTATTCCGTTAGGAGGGCTACTAACCTTTGAATTTCAAACCACTCAGTGACCTCTCTCTCAGACAATGTTTTAATGGTAAGAAGAAGAATTCACTCCTTATGCCGACGGCTAGATTGACCACCTCTCTAGTTACTTGATCAGTCTAAATGGAGGATATAAATTCATTTATGGGGTCATTTTTGAAATCCAAACTAGCGAATGTGACCATATCTAGGCTCATCAATCTGGAACGCAAACGAAATGGGGGCTTGTTTTTCCAAAGCCCAATGGATGGGCGTGGACAGATTATTTTTGTAGATCCTCAAATTTGAGGGCTGGACTTGGACAGTACAAAGCTAATGCCAACCATCAAATTGACCATGCCTCTAATTATTTGAACTTTGACCAAGATCTGTACCCAATTGTAAACAACGACCATAAAATGGTCCATACCCAGGCTTTCCCAGCCAGCCCCAGCAGGCAACCTGGTAAATCGACCCTGTTTACAGCCCTACAGTCACAAATAGCGTAAATGCCAGGTAATCTATATGGTTGACCTACGAGTTGAACATTTCTAATGATACTTTACATGCATCTTGGTCATGGCAGCATTCACCATCACAAACACCTCAACCACTGGGCGTCCCATGATCTTGCTTAGAGTGGTAATGCTGACTTAATCAGAAAGAATCATCATCATCGTCAATCCTTCACCTGCACACCGTTCGCATACAAAGTGTGCTGCTCATCTGGACCAGTCACGCGTCACTTGGTGGGCCCCGGATGTTCCTGATGCACAGTGCATTTGTGCCCTGTCCACATGCGAACATCATCATCATCATTTTTACTGGATAAGAGCACTATTAGAAATTCTTGAACCTGTTTGAGTGGACAAAACCTTCGGTGGGCACAAACCTCACCACACTTTCGCATGATAGGTTCTCAGTCATCTCCTGTGTGATTCTTGGCCATCATCTTTTCTCTAACCACATTCCCCAGTTACACAGTTAAGTTTTTGCAGTCTTCCAAAACCACATTTAGGAACAGAGCACGAGCACAGCAGGCCCTTTTAAGACATGATCGCTATGTCTTTAAAAGATCAAATTACAGGGTTGGAGCCAAATTGAAGCTATGGAGGTAAAAAAAAAATGGAACTGCACAAAAAGCTTGCGATGAAACAAAAAATATTGCATGAAAACTAATGAAAGATACATACAAGCCAAACTTTTAGATTAGAGTCACAAGGGGAAAAAAGAATATGGAACTGTCTATAAAACAACCAATTGCTCATAATTGATTTGCTACTGTATCCTCACAAGAACAGGACTGAATTGGAGATTTCTGGAGAGCAATTCTAGATCGAAGCACAATTGTTGGAAAAGTGAACTGCATGGCCTTCAACGCAGTCTTCCACCATGATTTTTCGGCTCCAATCTCAGCATTACTTGACTGACTCTGCCAAGATCTTGACAGGAAGAAAACTGATGGATGCAAGCTATGGACTAGAATATTGCAAATCGGTGGTTCTAGCAGATCATTTATATTTGGTTACACCAAGCGATCCATGCAAAAAGAGAGAGAATTTTCTGTAAGCGCCTTTTCAATTAGATTACCTTTCTAGTAAATACAAAATAAACCGTATCATGTAATACACGTATAACAAGCCAGCTTGAATCAAGCCGAGCTGAGGGGCGTAACTTGAGCATGACTCAAAACAAGCAAACCGAGCTTGAACTCAAACCCAATCAAGCCAAGCCAAGTAGCTTGGAAGCCATCTTAGAATGTTAACACCCTACACATTCATTCAACACTCAATTTCTGGGAACTGAGAAACAATGATATTTGTGAATAGAGATTTATGCAAGATTGGGAAAAATGTATGCCCATGCAATGCCCAAAAACTAGGCAAAATGTAGGCCTAAAAGGTGATGACCACATTTTCCTGAATTGAACTACATTGCACAAATATAAATATAATATATATAGTACTAGGGTTGTAAATGGGTCGGTTCCATGGACCCGGACCCAGACCCGTTAATGAGAAGACGGACCCGAACCCAGTTCGGAACTAGTTTCTTGGTTCCAGAACCAGAACCGTTAATGAGAAGATGGAACCGGTTCCGTAAGGATTTAGAAAAAAACTAGCTTTTAGGAGATTTCTTTTCGAAAATTGATGTACTATGTCGGGTCTCGGGTCCACGAGTCGGAACCAAGGTGGAACCGGACCCAGACCCAGGTCACGGGTTCAAAAAATGGACCCAAACCCATTTAGGTCACGGGTCCAAAAAATGGACCCAAACCCGGACCCGGACCCATTTACTTATCACAGCCTAAATAAGGACTCAAACCCAGTTATTAACAGGTCGGAACCTCCGAGTAATCAGAGAATCAGGAACCCATTTACATCCCTATACAGTACCCTTCACCTGCGCTCATGCGCTAAGTGCTCTTATGTGCACTTGACAATACCACACTCTTATAATATGTTGAATGGTTATAATATGTTGAATGGTCAGGATTAAAACCCGTTCCGGAAAAGGCATAATAAGTCAAATTAAGAAGTTTCCTTCCTCTTTTACGTTTTGGTTTTTGTCCCCTCAAGATACACGGACGCCTCTCTCTCCATCTCCTAGGTCTTCCAAGTTTGAAACTATTCTCTATTTCTTTCACTCAACTCATTCACTGTTTCCATCCCTCATATCAGCCTCTCTATTCATTACATGGCCCTCTCCATCTATTCCTCTATTTCAGGTCAGTGGCTAAATAAAGAAAATAAAATTTTCAAATATTTTGCAAGAATTGTGTTATTATCAGAAAATATGATCTCGTGATAGTGTATTGATGTTGCAATAATTTGGAAAACCGTGATGTATTTTACAGTGGGGGACACAAAACCGAGGTCATAACCAATCCAACATTAGTATTCACTAGAAATACATCTTACAACAATTGAGCAATATCAAAGCAATTGTGGCGCAAATGTACAAAAGCCAAGGAAAGCCAATCCCTGACCGATTTAGGAAAAGTCAGACCAAGTAGACTAAAGGACAGATCTGATTTAATTCGATCTGTAAAAATGATAGGGCATTGTTTACAAGCATTTGAACTTGGTGTAACTTTGCCTGATCCAGCCGTTCTCAACAGTTGTGGGGCAAAACCCAATGCTTTCTGCCCACTTAAGCCATTTTCATGCATGGTTAACAGTTGGATAGAAAGGGAATCCTCAAGATTACATAGTGCCTAAATTTGTCTTTGCTATGTTAATTGTTAAGTGATGCAGCCCGTTCACAATCCAAGAACAAGACCCGCAAGCCTTGACGGACCCGTCTGATGGGGTCCACATGTTCCACATGTTTTCTAGATTAGTAGTGTATAATTACTTATTTCTAGATTAGTAGCTTGCTTAATTGTTTAGGAAGACTTCCTTTCTAATTTATATGTTGATTAGGATTAGATATTTCCTTTATTGCTTATTTAGGAACAATGCTACTCTATATATAGAGAAGCCCCTTATTATCACGGGCATGCTTTTCTCAATTAAATCAAATATTGTGAGCTATCTTGTGTGTTATGGTTATGGTTTGTGCTATGCCCTAGGGCTAGAATCCTCTAGGATTCGATTAATCTCAACGAGATTGGTCTTTACTTCCGATCCAGATCCGGGGCTGCGCCAGATTGGTATCAGAGCCGAGATTCAGCCGCCAAGGAAACGACTGTCTTCCCCAGTTCATCATCGTCCATCATTCCTTCCCCCATCGACCTCCCCAACCCACCCGTCAGTCCCTCATTCTCTCCCACCCTTTCTCATCCATCCCCACCCTCAAAATCCACCCAACCCATATCCAATCATTCAAACTCTCCCCCTAACTCCCGAGAACACCAAACCCACTCGACTGAGACCCAAATCCCTAACCAGAACCCCTCAAAAAAAAAAAATAAATAAATAAATAAATAAAAACCCCACCACCAATCTCCAAAACCCAACCCTAACCATAACCAAACATCCCGAGCCACATTTTCCCTCCAATCCATATCCATTCATCACCCCCAATCACTCCTACCCGATCCCTCGAAACCCTTAAAATCCCCAACCCCGCAAACCAGAACTAGACCCAAAACCCACCTTCGTTCAGCAACCCCAAACCCAGCAGAAGAAAAAAAATAAATAAAAAGAAGCATCAGAAGAGGGAAAAGAACAGAGAAGGAGATCTAAGTTTCAAAAGGGGCGTACCTGGATCTCGACGTCAGTCTGACCAACAGCGACGTCTCTCCACTTCATCACACCAACCTGCAAGAAGAACGTGCTCTGTCAGGAAGCTTCACTTCGCCTCACCTGCTGCCATCGTGATCTGCAAGAAGATCCGCCTCGCCTCGCCTGCTGCCATTGTGATCTGCAAAAAGATCCGCCTCACCCGCTTCCATCATCCTCTTCTTCCTCCCATCCCCATTCGCTGCACCATCAGCAGCTCTTTGTTTTTCCTTCTTGTGTGTCGAAACAGGTAAAAGCCCAAAGTCCCCTCTTATTTTCTCTCTACGCACAAAACCCAAGGCAGAGCCAAAAGAACCTCTCCCACGTGCCTAGCAGTTTGCTGATTTGGGCCTGACCTGCCAACCCACTAGCTTAAAAAAAAAAAAATCCCAGCCATGCCTAGAAGAGGCGACGATCTCCGTCGTTGGCTCACAGACAAGGAACGCGATGAATAATTATTCAAACTGGGCCAAGATATGGACGAGGTGATTGATCGTTTGCGTACGATAGAAACGGCACTTGTAGAATTGCAAAGCAAGCAGTTGGTTGCAAAAGAAAGGTCTTCCACTACCTCATTGACACTGACACCCATCCAAACAGAAAGAACTGAGCAACGTGAATCTATGCGTGACTTCGTACAACATCTCATCGCTGAACGAGACACCTCGGGCCCCATGGTTACACCCCACAATGATGATATCACAAAGAAAGTTAAAATTGATGTGGCTGATTTTTCGGGTGATGTCAGTCCAAAAGTTTTTGTTGATTGGCTTAATTCTTTGGAAAATTATTTTGCTTGGTATGGCATGAATGATGAGTAGCGGATAGCCTTTATGAAGGTTAAACTTAAGGGTCCTGCTAGAATCTGGTGGTATGTTGTTGAAAATAATGAGCTTGCCTTGGGACAGCCCATTACTAGATGGTTCAACATGAAAAAAAAAAGCTCAAGAGCAACTTCCTTCCTTCTGATTACATAGACACACTGCACCAAGAGTATCCTACTCTCCAGCAAGGCAATTTATCTGTGGAAGAATATACAAACAAGTTTCGCAAATATATTGCAGATGATCGTCTAACTATACTAGATTTCGGGATGGATTGCGAAATGATATCAAACGGGAAGTCGCTATGTTTGATTACACCAGAGTTGATGAGGTATTTTGTAAAGCCCGGAAAGCTCAGCATAAACTTCAGTTGCGGAGACCGAACATTTTTCAAGCCAGGGAGTCTTCCACTAGAAGAGGACCTAAACCTACTTTTAATCGTACTCATACGCAAGTTTATCGTCCTCCTCCTCCTAAACCATTCCAGCAGACACCGCAGAGGCCACAGCAAGCCATTTAGCAGAAGCAGGCTCTTCCACAGCAAAATCTGCGGGTGCAACAAAATCAGAATGATAATTGTGCTCGCGGAAGAGTATATAAGAGAAATTGTTTGTCGTGCCTGCAAACAAAGGGGACATTATGCAGCTGAGTGTCCACATAGAAGTTTATATGCTACTAATGAGCCAAAAGACGAGGAACAGTATGATAAGGAAAGAATAAGAGCAATTCAACGCAGAGCCTCAATATAAAACCACAGAAGATCAATTGCAAGTTACAGAAGCTGATGACGGCACACCTACTTTTTCTTGATCGTCGTTTGTTAGTGGCTGATTCAAAGGAAGAAAATGAAGACTGGAATCATGCCTCCATTTTCTGATCATGAGTCAATTGCAAGGGCAAGTCATGTAATATGATCATTGATGGTGGCAGCACGATAAATGTTATCTCCCAAGAAGCAATAGAGAAACACAAGCTACCCACCAAGAAACATCCAAGACCTTACAAAGTTGCATGGGTCAACAATTATTCCATTCCTGTCCGTAAGCAATGTATAGTCCCTTTTAGGGTTGGCAAGTATGAAGATACAATTCAATTTGACGTCATTCCAATGAACGTTACACACACTCTCTTCATGCGCCCATGGCTACAAATTCTGAAGGTCATTACAGATCATGAGCACTATACTTATACTTTCAACGAGAAAGGATGCAAGATAAGGTTGCTTCCATTGCCCGCTAAATCTTCCTCATCCACATCTGATATGGCTCCAGCACTTCCTATCTTGACTATACAGAAGTTTGAAGAAGCAAAGAGCAGGGCATCATGTATGCCTTGATTGCTAGGCAAGTTCCCGAAGAATCTCCTAATACATCTGTCCCACAAGAAGTAGAGCCAGTTCTGAAGAAATTTGCTGATCTAGTTCCAGATGAGTTGCCTAAGGAGCTACCTCCATTACATGACATCCAACATGCCATTGATCTTGTCCCGGGAGCTTCGTTGCCAAATTACCGACATACCGGATGAGTCCTATGGAGCATACAGAATTAAGCAGGCAAGTTGATGATTTTTAACAAAAGGGATATATCAGGGAGAGCCTCAGTCCCTATGGAGTACCTGCACTTCTCACTCCAAAGAAAGACGGAAGCCGGCATATGTGCATGGACAGTCGTACAATCAATAAAATCATGGTAAAGTACCGCTTCCCAATCCCATGATTAGATGACCTGCTAGATTTGATGACTGGTGCTTGTATTTTTTCTAAAATTGATATGGGAAGTGGTTATCATCAAATCCGTGTAAGGCCAGGTGATGAGTGGAAGATTGCATTTAAAATCAAAGATGGTCTTTATGAATGGTTGGTTATGCCCTTTGGGTTAACTAATGCACCCAGTACTTTCTTGCGAGTCATGACACAGTTGCTGCAATCTTATATTGGAAAGTTTGTCGGCATTTACTTCGACGATTTCTATATTAATCTCAAGAAATGCACCTTTATGAGTGATTCTATTATTTTCTCGTGATATGTTGTGTCAGCACGGGGAATTAAAATGGACCCTAATAAGGTCAAAGCAATTCTTGATTGGTCCATTCCTATTACCATCACTAAAGTACGAAGCTTTCATGGTCTTGCAAACTTTTATAAGAGATTCATTCGAAACTTCAACAGTATCGTGGCTCCTATCACAGATTGCATGAAGAAAGGTGAATTTAGGTGGACTAATTCTGCCACCAGAGCCTTTGAAGAAATAAAGCGTAAAATCAACGAGGCACCAGTTTTGCAAATTCCAAATTTTGTCAAGGTCTTCGATATTGCTTGTGATGCATCATATGTCGCCATTGGAGGCGTACTTAGTCAAGAGAGACACCCGATTGCATTTTTCAACAAGAAACTTTATGATGCCAAGAAAAAGTATTCTTCTTATGATTTGGAATTCTATGCCGTTTTACAATCACTTCGTCATTGGAGACATTACTTGATCAGCAACGAGTTTGTACTTTATTCTGATAATGATGCCTTGCAACATCTACATTCACAGCAGAAGATCAGTGACAACCGTATTGAGTGGAGTACTTATATACAGGAGTTCAGTTTCAGCATTCGTCATACAGCAGGCAAAGATAACTTGATAGCTGATGCACTAAGTCGACGAAAGTATTTGTTGACAACCATGTCTGTTAGTGTACCAGGTTTTGAACAACTCAAGCTAGATTATGCTGATGACCGAGACTTTGGCTCTATCTATACAGAACTCAGCAATGGTGATCTTGATAAGCATCCTCATTATAGCATTCATGGTAGTTTCTTGTTTAAAGGTACACAACTCTGTCGTCCCACCACATCCATTCGTGAATATGTTGTCCTAGAGTTGCAATCTAGAGAATGTAATGGCCATTTGGGACGTGACAAAACTCTTGCTCTTGTCAGTGACAGATATTATTGGCCCCGAATGAAGACCACTATTATTCGCTTGTCAGCGACATCTAGAGATGTAGGACATGCCAGCTAGCCAAAGGTAACAAGAAGAACACTAGACTTTATCTGCCTTTACCTGTTCCTCATACTCCATGGGAAGATATTAGCATGGATTTTGTGCTAGGTTTGCCAACGACTCAAAGAAAAGTATATTCTCTTTTTGTTGTCATTGATCGCTTCTCAAAGATGGCACATTTTATTCCGTGCACTTCAACTGGTGATGCCTACATGGTTGCTAAGCTTTTTTTCAAAGAAGAAGTTCGTCTACATGGCCTTCCAAAGACTATTGTTTCAGATCGAGACATAAAGTTCATGAGTTATTTTTAGAAGGCGATGTCCAATACCAAGCTCAAATTCTCCACAGCTTATCACCCTCAAACTGATGGCCAAACAGAAGTGGTAAACAGAAGTCTTGGATAGTTGTTACGATGCCTTGTTCATGATCACATCACAACTTGGGATCAAGCGTTACCTATGGCTGAGTTTGTGTACAATGACTCAGTCAATCGGTCTACTGGTACTTCTCCATTTGAAGCTATGACAGGAGTTCGCCCGCAACCACCTGTTGATCTTGTCCATTTACCCTTAGATGCAAGAATAAGTGCTAATGCAGAAAGCTTCTTTCACCACATGCAACAAGTGCACAATGAGGTCTGCAGACATATATCTGCTAGTAATGCCACTTATAAATAGCAAGCTGACAAGCATCGTTGATTTATTGAATTTGTTGAAGGGGATATGGTCATGGTCCGTATCCGTCCAGAACGTCTACCTCCTGGAACTTCTAAGAAGGTTGCACCTACGGAATATAGGTCCCTACAAGATTCTCAAAAAGATTGGCTCCAACGCTTATGTGCTAGATCTACCATTCGATTCAGGTGTCAGTTCTACTTTCAACATAGAGGATCTTACGCTCTACCGTGGTCATGACAATGATGGAGAAACTGAAGAGCAGACTATTACCCTACCTTCTAATCTACCACATGTTGATGAGTTTGTTGATGTGCTTGATGATCAGCTTGTTTCCACTCGTCAAAGAGGTTTTCAAAAGTTCTATGCTCATTGGAAGAATCGTCTCTCTTCGATGCTACATGGATCACTGCAATAGATTTTCAACGCTTGAATCCAGATCTTTATGAGCGCAATTAGGCGATTAACTCGCCGGAGTCGAGTTCTTTCAAGCCGGGGAGAGTTGATGCAGCCCGTTCACAATCTAAGAACAAGACCCGCAAGCCTTGACGGACCCATCTAATGGGGTCCACATGTTCCACACGTTTTCTAGATTAGTAGTGTTGCTTTATTTACTTATTTCTAGATTAGTAGGTTGCTTAATTGTTTAGGAAGATTCCCTTTCTAATTTATATGTTGATTAGGATTAGCTATTTTCTTTATTGCTTATTTAGGAACAATGCTACTCTATATATAGAGAAGCTGCTTATTATCATGGGCATGTGTTTCTGAATTTATTCAAATATCGTGAGTTGTCTTGTGTGTTATGGTTATGGTTTGTGCTATGCCCTAGGGCTAGAATCCTCTTGGATTCGATCAATCTCAACGAGATTGGTCTTCACTTCCGATCAATATCCAGGGCTGCACCATTAAGCATAACTGCTATAGTGCATCGCTAGCATTTAGGGCTATGCAAAACCATCTGAAATGTGGGGTAAATGTTGGCCCAAACTTTATAAATCATTCTTCGCCAGACCTAAACCAAGGTCTGTATATCCCCAGAATCTTGGCGGCCAATTTATGTAGTATCTATAAGGCGCCCACTGATACATATAGCGATATGCAAATCTAGAAAGATACATGACTGAACTTTTAGGGCCAACCTCTTTCTAAAAACAATTAGAAGGTACTCATTTTGATCTTTCCTTAACCAATTATTGAGTAAATTTCAACTACAGCCCCAATGAGTCGATGGTGTATGCCTGATAATGCTTGGTAGTGGATTGCAAGTTGATACTATCGGAAAGACAAAGGACTGATAGAATCCCCTTTCTTCCATCTCAAATGGATACGAGTATCAGCTTGATTTACATAGAGACTCCACACCATATTCTTATTATTTAGACCAGTTACTACTTGATTCTCAAATAATCTTTTTATCATCACTTGTAATAACAATAAGCATATTCGCAACAGAGAAAGATGATCCGTGAGGGATTGGCAAAGTCATTTTATGCATCAAGTTTGTAAGATGTTTATGGAGAACATTCATGTAGAAAAGGGTCAAAGAAATGGCATCTGCTAATTGGTTAATGCAATCATAGGGTTAGGATGCAGGTCCCGGGGCACAATTAGGGTTCCCACAGGAATAATCACACAAAGAAGAAACTCTCAACGATAAAACCCACACAGGGAACTCTATTAATCTCCAAATCTGAGATCGTTGATCTCTACAATGGTTTATTTATAATAAAAGAGTCTTAAGGACTAGGAAAGCAATCCTAATTAAACTAGGAAACAAAATAAAAATCCTATCTAAGTTAGAATCTAATCCTAATTACAATCTTTGCTAAAATCAAAACTACTAATAATATAAAAATCAGAATTTCATGGGTCCCGCATGTGGCCCATGTGCTTTGCTGCACTGATACGGTATTGATATTGCTGCTGCATCATTCCCCACGGGTTGTAAAAGAGTTCGACCTCGAATTCGGCACTTCTTTTTTATGTTGCTTTTGTATACATTGTGTACTTGAAGTGCTTCCTTGGTGAATCGAGAACTTGATCCTTTCTTTGGTGGTGCCGGCTTCATAGGATGGAGTGTGACTAGCTTTTCACCATGCATGAATGTGTATGTATTGTCGTGCATGCCATTAGTGTCATTCTTGTTATACATCCATGGGCGACCCAACAAGATATCACCACTGTCCATGGGTATCACATTACACCAAACTGTATCTGTATAATCTTTACCAATATAAAAGGTAACTGAACATGCATACCGTACTTCCACTTCATCACCTGCCATTGACCATCTAAAAAAATACGGATAATGATGCTTCCAAACTTTAAGCTACAATCGATCCACAAG
This sequence comes from Umbellularia californica, assembly GCA_028538565.1. Taxonomy (NCBI): domain Eukaryota; kingdom Viridiplantae; phylum Streptophyta; class Magnoliopsida; order Laurales; family Lauraceae; genus Umbellularia; species Umbellularia californica. Next base: position 51,851,327 of record JAPQWN010000006.1, on the reverse strand, counting down.
ACCTTGAGATAAAATGTTCTAACTTCCTCCATCAATGACTACCATGCATTCTTGACCATTGATTGTTCCTTTTGAGCGGAAAGTATTTACTCGCAACCACTTCTTCTCAGTAGTTGATGGAGTGTCGGTGATGACCATGAGAGAATCAAGACCCTCCTCGGGCCCAATGTCCTCTCCATCCTCTGTTTCATTCTCAACACTTTCATTCTCAATGAGGTGGATGCGTTTGGGACATTCCAATGCACGATGCCCTTGTTGTTTACAATTAAAGCATGTGATCCTATTTTGACCTTCAGGCTTGGTGAAAACTTTCTCTAATGAACCACTGATAAGTACCTAATTGTTAAGTAATTAGAGACTTAATTTCCCTTCCATCACCTTCATTCGTGTTTAATTCCTTTGATTTCATATAATTTTGCACGAGTGTTGGTCTTTGGTCAATTGCAGGAAATTAGTGAAGAATGAAGTTTTTGGGATGATGAATAGACCAAGTGCAGATTGAAGGATCAAGTGACTTCGAAGAATTGAGCAACAAAGAGCAAGAACTTGCACTTCTATACTCCAACCGGAAGTTCTACCGGTAGAGATGTCCAAAAATTGGACAGAAAAGCTGAAAAAAGGAGATTTCACTCTTCTACCGGAATTTCTACCGGTAGAACTTCTTGTACCGCAAGTTCTACCGGTAGAAAATGCTGAAATTCAACCAGTGAGCTGAAGGCATGGAGTTCTACTCGTCCAACCGGAACTTCTACCGGTAGAAAAGGTTAAACCGCAATTTCTACCGGTAGAAATGGCTGAAAATCAGGCAGAGAGATGGACATCAGCTGTGCACTTGTCTACCGGTAGTTCTACCGGTAGAACGACTTCTACCGGTAGTTCTACCGGTAGAACACTCGGATTTCACTTTTTGGAGCACTGTTGTAATTAAAGTTTTGGGACCTATATAAAGCATTGTAACTCGACATTTAGGGTTATCTGGGAATAGTCTTGGTTTCCCAGCCCCCTTTTCTTTCCTCCTTTGATAGATGAATGTATAGGGAGTTTTCCATTGAAAATCGTTGTTGAAGTTTGCTAAGCACATGTAGTAAGACAGAATCCTTCATTTTTAATTCAAGTTTTCGATAGAGGTAATGTTTTAATATTGTTCTTTCTATTCTCTTGCTTTCATTTAATTTGTATTTAGACTTCTCCATTAATGGAGGGGTAGAATCTCAGATGGTTTAGTCTAAGGGGAAGTTATCCTGGGTTTTACATGGTTATTCTTCCTGATCATGCTTTAACGATGAAAGATAATTTCTATCGATGTTCTGTTTTCAGAAATCTTAACTGAGATGTTAAGCCTTTTACCAATTGTGTTCATCTAGGGTGATACAATTGGTGCTTAGGTCGATGACTCTCAGGTTATTGATTAGAACGTTTAAAATCTCTTTGGAAATTATTCACTTGGATTGATATTTGATTTTTACGAAGGAATTTTCCAGGTAAGAATTGGATTGCTCAAATTCTAACCTGCGTAATTGAAAGGAAGATGAAATCATGTAATCCCGGGTGAATTGAACCCTAGGTTGAACCATCTCTCAGCTTAACAATTTCAATTAGTTTTGCAGTGTTAATTAGTCCTTAGCCTAGAATCAATTCAACCCTGACAAAAGTTGGTCACTCTAGACCAAAAGAAGTCCTCTCGAGCTGAAACCTTAGTCCGTTCTCTGTGGATTCGACCTCTTCGTGAGCGAAGTGCTACACAGCGATAAACCCCGTCCTCCGCTTAGGACATCCCAGCACACCACATAATTCAGCTAAGCATTTCTGGCGCCGTTGCCGGGGAACGGCAGTTAAGGTAAAAACAGCTTTGTGAGTATTTCTTCTTATTCTTTTCTTTTTAGTTTTCCTTTAGGATTAGTTGATTATTTTGATAATTGGGGTTGTTTGTGTTATATGTCCTCTCATTACCGTAGGGACATACACAACAGATTGGTCAGAGTAGATCTTACAGAAGTTCCTATAACCGATTGGCCAGGGATCGACATTTTTGTTGAGCTTCCCCTGCCCGACCCTTCTTTTGAAACAATGGCGGATCGACAGAATGATAATGACCCCCATAATCAACATAATCAAGTTGTCCCACCTAGGACAATGGATGATTACTTGACCCCTAGGTGGACTGATGCTCCATCTTGCATTGTAGATGAAGCTCAGGGTGCAATTGCATATCAGGTCAAACCAAATATTTTGACTCATCTTCCTACCTTTCATGGAATGACATCTGAAATGCCTTATTTGCACGTTAAAGAGTTCAATGCCATAATTGAAACCATGTGTCCTGCAGCTCAAAGAGAATCAGCCAAACTTCGGTTGTTTCCTTTCTCCTTGAAAGGGAATGCCAAAAATTGGTTGAACAATCTGAGATCTGTAAGAATCACCACATGGGATCAATTGCAAAGAGAGTTTTATAAAAAATACTTTCCCCATCAGAAAACAATTGCTTTAAAGAAAAATATCCAGAGTTTTGCTGAAAAAGGTGGAGAGTCTTTTCATCAATGTTGGGATCGGTTCCATGAGACGTTGAACTTGGTCCCTCATCATGGTTTTACCATTCCTGAGTTGGTTACAATATTTTATGAAGGATTGAGTTCAACAAACAAACAGTTCATTGATATGATGTGCAATGGTACTTTCCGTGCCAAGGAACCTCATGAAGCCTATGCATATTTAGAGAGTTTGGCAGAGCAATATCAGGTTTGGGACACTACCAATCCCAATGATAGAACAACTCCAAATGTGTTTCCTAGTGTTCCTAGTGCAGGAAAGTTTACTTTGAGTGAGAAGGAGGATTTGAGTGCAAGGATAGCTCAACTTACCCGTCAGATAGAAGGTTTAGAGCTGAAAAGAGTTAGTGAGATTAATCCTACACCAGTTGCCCAAGTGGATCAATTGTGTGCAATTTGTTCACAGAATGATCATGGTACAGACAATTGTCCAACCATTCCTTCCATCAAGGAGTTACTCCATGGTAACCCTCCATCTGATGTCAATGCTGTGAATCCCCAGCAGAAGTCTTCTTTCCAATCTAACCAATATCAGAACTTCAACCCTAGATACAATGATCATCCCAATTTTCGGTGGAGGGACAACCCACCCCAAGCCCACAATCAGAATTCTTCAAGTTTTCAGTCTCAGCCCTATCAGAATCAAGGGCAATTTCCTCAGTCTAATCAAGGTCAAGGGCAATTCTTCCAATCTGCCCCACAGTATCAGCAGCAGAGATTCCCATCTCAGCAGCAGTTTCCATCCCAGTCTTATCAACATTTTCAGCAACAAGGACCCCCTCAAGGTCATGCTCCATATCAGCCTCCCCATAAGAGAAGTCTAGAAGACACCTTCCAAGCCTTTTTGAGTAGTCAGACTTCCATCAATGAGCAGAACAACCGGACCCTAGAGAACATCAAATCTCAATTAACTACACTTACCAATGCGGTGAGTGCTAGTCAAACCACAAGGGGTGCCTTGCCTACCCAAGCTATCCCTAATGTCCAAGGCCAGCACTTTGTGGCTGATTCCGGTGAGTCGGATGCTCAAATGGAGCAACTTAAGGCTGTCACCATTTTGAGGAGTGGTAAGATCATTGATAAAACCATCTCTCCCAAGCCATCTAAACCTGATGTTTCTACTTCCATGGCACCTCCTGCTTCGCATGAAGTGGAGGAGCCTAAGAATTCTGAGTCTAGGGATGAGCTTTCAAAGAGATCTAATGAGTCCAATGAAATTAAGAAAGATGAGTCCCCCACTTCTACCATTCAAGATCCTAAAGTCCAAGCTTTCCAAGCCCCAGCTCCTTTCCCTCAGAGGTTGAGAGGTAAGTCCAAACCAGATCTTGCAGAATCTCTTAAGGAGCTTTTCTCTCAAGTTAAGCTCAACATTCCGCTCTTGGATGCTATCCAACACATTCCTGTCTATGCGAAGTATCTTAAGGACTTGTGCACTTACAAGCGCAAGTTCGTGCATCAAAACAAGGTCCTCCTAGCAGCCAACGTCAGTACCACCATCTCTGGTTCTCTTCCTCCCAAATTCAAGGATCCTGGTTGTCCTTGCATTTCGGTAGAGATAGGGGGAAAGAAGATAGAGAGAGCTTTGTGTGATTTAGGGGCAAGTGTCAATCTTTTGCCTTATTCAGTCTACCTCCAACTCGGGTTGGAGGAACTTCAGCCCACCTCGGTTACACTTCAGTTGGCAGATAGGAGTGTTAGAGTCCCTAAGGGGATTTTGAAGGATGTGTTAGTTCAGATAGGGAGTTTCGTGTATCCCGCAGATTTCATTGTGTTGGACACATGTCCAAATCTAGGGGTTAGTGATCAAGCCCCTATCATTCTAGGTCGTCCTTTCCTAGCCACCATAGATTCAGTCATCAAGGTTAGGAATGGGAACATGTCCATCACCTTTGGAAACATGACCCTTGATCTGAACATCTACAATGTTGCCTCCCAATTGGGAGATGATGAGGAGATACATGAGGTGAGTTTAATAGAGAGTTTGGTTCAAGAACATGTGGACACACACTTTTATTCAGATCCTTTAGAGACATTCTTGACCCAAGAGGAGAGGGAGTTTCTTGAATCCCCTGAGGTAGAGTATTTGTATTCTCTATTAGATGAGGTTGAGGAAGTCAAGGGTGCTGCGTATTGGGCACCAAAATTTGAAGAGCTTCCGAAATCGGAAGCTAAGTCTATGCCTAGTAGTGAGGAAGCCCCTACGCTTGAGTTGAAGCCTTTACCCTCTTCGGTAAAATATGCTTTTCTTGGTGTCGACGAGTCATATCCTGTGGTGATTTCCTCTTCTCTTGAGGAACACCAAGAGACCCAGCTGTTAGAGGTCTTAGGTAGGCACAAGAGAGCAATTGGGTGGACTTTAGCTGATCTACAAGGGATTAGTCCCTTGATTTGCACCCATAGGATTCATTTAGAGGATGATGTCAAACCTTCCCGCCAGCCCCAGCGTAGATTAAACCCTGTTCTGAAAGATGTGGTTAGGAAGGAGATTCTGAAATTGCTTGATGCTAGGATTATCTATCCTATAGCTGATAGTAAATGGGTGAGTCCTATACAGGTAGTGCCTAAAAAGGCAGGGGTAACTGTTGTGGCTAATGAAGAAGGAGAATTAATCCCTACTAGAGTTGCCACGGGGTGGAGAGTTTGTATCGATTACCGAAAGCTTAATGCCAGCACGAAGAAGGACCATTTCCCTCTTCCTTTCATTGATCAAGTCTTAGAAAGAGTTGCAAATCATACTTTCTATTGCTTCCTGGATGGGTATTCAGGATATAATCAGATTGAAGTGTCTTTAGAGGATCAGGAGAAGACCGTGTTCACTTGTCCCTTTGGGACCTTCGCTTATAGGCGCATGCCCTTTGGGTTGTGCAATGCCCCGGGCACCTTTCAGAGGTGCATGATGGGTATTTTTGATGACATGGTCGGGGACTTCTTGGAGGTATTCATGGATGATTTTTCTGTTTTTGGAGATAGCTTTGCAGGGTGTTTAGAAAATTTAGAAAAAGTCCTAGAAAGATGTGAGGAGAAGAAGTTAGTCCTGAATTGGGAGAAGTGTCATTTCATGGTGACACAAGGGATTGTATTAGGCCATATAGTTTCTCCTAGAGGCATTGAAGTGGACAAGGCTAAGGTGGAATTGATCTCCCAATTACCTTCACCCAAATGTGTCAAAGATATCCGATCCTTCTTAGGTCATTGTGGTTTCTATAGGCGATTCATTCGTGCTTTTAGCGCTATTGCACGCCCCTTGTGCAATCTTTTGACCAAAGAGGCACCATTTGTTTGGACCGAGGCTTGCGAGAAAGCCTTCAGCGCTTTGAGTTGATGTGCGACGCTAGTGACTATGCCATTGGTGCCGTTTTGGGTCAAAGAAGAGATAAAGTCCCTTATGCCATTGCTTATGCCAGCAAAACCCTGAATGATGCTCAACTCAATTACACCACCACAGAGAAAGAGCTGCTTGCTGTGGTCTTTGCTCTTGATAAGTTTAGATCCTATATCATAGGTTCCCCGATTGTTGTTTTTACTGATCACGCAGCGCTCAAGTATCTGATGAGCAAACAAGACGCGAAAGCGCGTCTCATTCGGTGGGTCTTGCTGCTCCAAGAGTTTAATATCACCATCCAGGATAAGAAGGGGGTTGAGAATGTCGTTGCGGATCATCTTTCGCGACTTGAGTTCGAGGATAAGTCATCCCATCTTCCGGTCCTTGATTCTTTTCCCGATGAGCAGTTATATTCAATGTCGACGTGTCCGTGGTATGCGGATATCGTCAATTATCTCGTGACAGGGCAGCTTCCTACTGACTGGACTTCTCAAGTGAGAAGAAGGTTCTTAGTGGAGGTGAGAAAGTACGCTTTCGATGATCCTTATCTTTACAAGTATTGTGCTGATCAGATTATTAGGAGGTGTGTCCCTGAGTCGGAACAACAGAGTATCTTGTCATTCTGCCACACTGAGGCGTGTGGGGGTCACTTCTCATCAAGAAAGACCACTGCAAAGATTTTGCAGTGTGGCTTCTTCTGGCCCACACTTTTTAGAGATGCCCATGAGTTTTGTCGGTCTTGTCCTAAATGTCAGCGGTTAGGAGCTATTTCCAAGAGGAATGCCATGCCCCTTCAGCCCATGCTTATCATAGAGATCTTTGATTGCTGGGGTATAGATTTTATGGGTCCTTTCCCGAGTTCGTATGGATTCCTCTACATCCTTCTGGCTGTAGATTACGTGTCTAAGTGGGTAGAGGCTATTCCCACTAAGACCAATGACCACAAGGTTGTGGTCAAATTCATGAAGGAAAATATTCTGTCTCGGTTTGGGATGCCGAAAGCCATGATTAGTGATCAGGGCACTCACTTTTGCAATCGTCCCTTCGCGGCCTTGATGGCCAAGTATGGGATCACCCATAAAGTGTCCACTGCCTATCATCCCCAAACCAATGGGCAAGCCGAATTAGCCAATAGGGAGGTCAAGCACATCTTAGAGAAAACTGTGAATCCTAATAGGAAGGATTGGTCAACTCGGTTGACTGACGCTTTATGGGCCTATCGAACGGCCTACAAGACAGTTTTAGGGATGTCTCCGTATAGGCTTGTGTATGGCAAGACTTGTCACCTTCCGGTCGAAATTGAGCATAAAGCATTTTGGGCTCTCAAGACTTTAAATTTCTCTTTGCCCAAGGCAGGTGTCCTTAGGAAGTTCCAATTGACCGAATTAGAAGAGATGAGGAGAGAAGCCTATGAAAACGCTAATATCTACAAATCCAAGGTCAAGGCTTTTCATGATAAAAACATTGTGAGGAAAAACTTTGAGGTGGGGCAAAAGGTCCTTTTATATAATTCAAAACTTCATCTCCACCCGGGAAAGTTGCGTTCAAGATGGGCTGGCCCTTACTTTGTGCACAAAATCTACCCTCATGGTGCTGTTGAGGTTTTTAATAAAAATGATGGTAAGATTTTCAAAGTTAATGGGCAAAGGCTTAAGCCATTTCTTGAGAATTTTGTAAAAGATGAAACTGTGGAAGAGTTAGTGGATCCGGTTTATCCGGAACCCACTAGTTCTTAATCTTCCTTGACTTTGTTTGTGCCAGCTTGCATGCATTCTGTTTTTCTCTGTTTGATGTCTTTTTCTTGTTTGTGTGCATGATTGGCCTAATTGCATCTTCAAATAAATAGCGGATGATGCTACTCCGTATCACATCGTTCTTTCGTGTGATGTCTTGGAATCTGACTTAAAAAGACCAATGAAAAGTGGAACTTCTTTTCTTTTGGGTACGCCATCGGTGCTTACCCCTTTTTTGTTTCTAACCAATGGTTGCTGTTAAGTCTTGGCAGGTTATTCGTTCTACAACAACAACCTTGGTAAATTGGTAACTTCATTCCTCTCTTTTCCCTTTGTTCTTAGTTCTTTTATTCATTGAGGACAATGTTTTGTTTAAGTTGGGGGGGAGAGGCATGAAATTCATTCATGCTTATAGATACTTGTTCATACATGAATATAGTTCATTTTTCAGTATTTAGAAAGTGTTAATCCAAGCCTTGCTTTCATTTCATCGAAATTCTCATTTGGAGATTCAACTTCCGTGAATTACATGATTTATGCCCTCTGTGATAACTAGGTGTCGTTGAATGATTGTCGAGTTGATCATCACATTAAATTGAATTCATACCATATCCTTTTTTTTTAGAGTGCTTGAGTGATAGATTAGATTCCACACACTTGCAAATTCACACTTTTGTAGCGTTGAATTGCATTCATTTTACCTCTTTTGGAAGTGGTGGCACAAACTGTTAATACAAGGAAATTTTGTTGTCTATGAAACCAGAAAAGAGTCACCCTTGTACCCTTTTTTTTTTTTTTTTTTGAGCCATGTTCCTTATCCTATTATTCTTGTGCTAAAACTTAGGGGACCGGTGTAGAGGAGGAATGGGGGGTATGAAGAATTTCTGCAGGTGAAAAATGGGTGCCTATTGAAAATTGGATTTGGTTGTGATATGTATAAGAATAACTTTACAGTGGAGTTGAGCTTCTATTCCTTTGTAGTGGAGTTTTTGAGTGGCTGAAATGAAGGCATTTTATGAAGATGGATTCAGTGAGACTTCTGCTCTTTCAGTAGCCCGTTGCATAGTTGGTGAAATTCGTTAATGAGTCGCTTCGAAGGACTATAAGTGAGGCTTACGACTGCAGATATTAAAATCAGAGGAAGAAAGTTGTGGCTTTGTAGTCATTCATTCAACCAAAAAAAAAAAAAAAAAAAAAAAAGTTTGAAAAATGATGGTGAATGAAAGGCAGTACCGGTAGAAACACCGGTTTAGAAATGGAAAATTGAGGCAGAGAAGGTGAAGTTTCAGAAAAAAACAGAAGAGCATTTCTACCGGTATTTATACCGGTAGAAAAGGAAGAATGAAAAGCAGTACCGGTAGAAACACCGGTTCAAAAACTGGAAATTTTGGCAGAGAGTGTGGACTTTTGAATGCTATGACAGAACCGGTATTTCTACCGGTAGAACATTATCTACCGGTAGTTCTACCGGTAGAAAATTATCTACCGGTATTTCTACCGGTAGAAAATTATCTACCGGTATTTCTACCGGTAGAGAATGCGGGCCCAGGCACAAGTTATATATCTTGCCCTCGTGCTGTTTTCATTTCGTTTGCTTCCTTCACCTTTCTCTCTGGCGGAAACACCTTCCTTCTCAAAAACCCTAGCCCCAAACTTCCAAATCCTCCATTGATCCACCCAATCTTCAGCCAAACTCGTCCAAACTTCTAATCCCATCTCCATTCCTCTCTCCTTCATCGGATTAAAACCTTCCAAAACCCTAAGAAACCCACTTTGGCCGAAAATTTCAACCTTCCCCCTTTAGCCATACATTCATCAACTCCAATCATCTCTCCTCCACAAACCCTTTTTTTTTTCATTCTACATTCCACCCTCCTTATTCTCCAAAACCCTAACCATGCCAAGAACAAAAAATCCGAGTGTTGGGGGCGCACCAAAGAAAGGAGCAGTTGCCAAAGTAAGGAAATCCAAGGGAAGCACTTCAGGGGGAAGTGAGAGAAGGGCAGAAAAAAGACCAAGGGAGTCTTCTCCTCCTCCTCCTCAGAAAACTGCGGATCAAATCAAATGGGAGAAGAAAGTTGACAAGAAGGCCTTTGTCATCGAACGTAGAGTTGATGTGGGGAAACTTGGGAATGGAGAGTGCTTCGGAGCAATAATTAGCAGCAAACTAGAGTATATGGACACTGCATTCACAGGGTATATTCCTAACCTCGTTCGTCAATTTTACAAGTCTATGGAGCTTGTTATAGCAGGGGGTGAGCAAATTGTTGCCATGGTGAATGGAACAAGGATTAGGGTGGACCAATATATCATTGCAAAAGTCCTAGGATACACCCCTGTGGCTAGGGAGAAGATCACATTCCCTAACCCTCAAAATGTCTCCTTGGAAATTCCCTATGCCCAATTGGTGTTGAGAGAAGAAGCTGTGGTAGAAGGGACAACCACAGTTGGGAATTTGAATGGGGAAGCAGGAATGTTGAATAAAATCATGCATTACAACATCTTCCCTCGAGGTGATGAGAAGATGCTGGGAAGGAAGGAGATGGAATTGCTTTGGGTAATCTGGAGCCCAAATGAAGGGCTGAATGTAGCTCAATTCATATACAATCAGATGAGGAGATACCCGGAAGAGAGCACAGCTAAGGCAGCCCTCCCATACCCTTGTCTCATCACTAAGATATGTTTGGATCAGAAGGTGGAAAGAGGTCCAGATGACCGGCTTCTGCCTAGTGATAGGGGGGCAATCACTGTTAAAACCATGGCGAAAGCCCGATCACAAAAACGGGACTCTCCAGCAGCAGCTCAGCCCTCTTCGTCCCTTCCAAAGCAAGTGAAGGGTTCATCTTTTCAGACTTATATGAAGGATTTATTGAAGTGGATTGGGTGCAAGGTGGATGACTGCATAGATGGGCAGAAAAAGATTCGACAAGAAATGGAGAAGCAGAGATCCCGGCAGGAGTATCTGATGAAGTTTGCCGTATCACAAGGAGCTGAGCCATATGTGTCACCCCAGAGAGAGGCAGAGGCAGGCCCGAGCCAGCCTAAGGGTGATGGTGATGCTGCAGCAGGAAAAGAGGCAGAGTTAGAAGAAGATGATGAGGAGGAGGATGAAGATGAAGATGAAGATGAAGATGAAGGGGAAGATGATACTGAAGAATTAGTCAGTGAATGAATTGTCTAGGGTGATGGTTGGTCTTAGTTTAGCAGCGGGTGGTATTTCAATTGCCTCATTTTGTTTTTTTTGTCAAGTGAATTGTGATGGGCATGGCCATGGGGTAGTTGACCCAAGCCATGTAAGGCCATGCCCCATTTGGTCTTAAAACTTTCATTGATAACCCTTTTCAATTCAATCCTAAAGTCCTTGATTAATCTGTTTGTGTCATTACTTCCATTAACATGGCATGCGTGTTTGAATTATATGCTACTCTTGTGTTGTTTTGTATGTGTGTGATGTTAGGATAGTATCGTGAGATTAGTTTTTATGGGATATGTTCGTTCAAATGTGTGACAGTTACTTGAGTGATGAGCTTTTGTGAGATTTGGAATCAAATTGGATGTGATGGCTAACTCATTTTAAATTGAACATCTTGATTGAATGTTTTCATGGCCTTAGACATTTGCATCAATTGGGCATAAGTCATGTATTTCCATGTTTAATTGAGAATCATCTGTACAAAAAGATAACTTCTTCTTAATTTGCTAGGGACTAGCAAAGTCCAAGTTGGGGGGTGTGATAAGTACCTAATTGTTAAGTAATTAGAGACTTAATTTCCCTTCCATCACCTTCATTCGTGTTTAATTCCTTTGATTTCATATAATTTTGCACGAGTGTTGGTCTTTGGTCAATTGCAGGAAATTAGTGAAGAATGAAGTTTTTGGGATGATGAATAGACCAAGTGCAGATTGAAGGATCAAGTGACTTCGAAGAATTGAGCAACAAAGAGCAAGAACTTGCACTTCTATACTCCAACCGGAAGTTCTACCGGTAGAGATGTCCAAAAATTGGACAGAAAAGCTGAAAAAAGGAGATTTCACTCTTCTACCGGAATTTCTACCGGTAGAACTTCTTGTACCGCAAGTTCTACCGGTAGAAAATGCTGAAATTCAACCAGTGAGCTGAAGGCATGGAGTTCTACTCGTCCAACCGGAACTTCTACCGGTAGAAAAGGTTAAACCGCAATTTCTACCGGTAGAAATGGCTGAAAATCAGGCAGAGAGATGGACATCAGCTGTGCACTTGTCTACCGGTAGTTCTACCGGTAGAACGACTTCTACCGGTAGTTCTACCGGTAGAACACTCGGATTTCACTTTTTGGAGCACTGTTGTAATTAAAGTTTTGGGACCTATATAAAGCATTGTAACTCGACATTTAGGGTTATCTGGGAATAGTCTTGGTTTCCCAGCCCCCTTTTCTTTCCTCCTTTGATAGATGAATGTATAGGGAGTTTTCCATTGAAAATCGTTGTTGAAGTTTGCTAAGCACATGTAGTAAGACAGAATCCTTCATTTTTAATTCAAGTTTTCGATAGAGGTAATGTTTTAATATTGTTCTTTCTATTCTCTTGCTTTCATTTAATTTGTATTTAGACTTCTCCATTAATGGAGGGGTAGAATCTCAGATGGTTTAGTCTAAGGGGAAGTTATCCTGGGTTTTACATGGTTATTCTTCCTGATCATGCTTTAACGATGAAAGATAATTTCTATCGATGTTCTGTTTTCAGAAATCTTAACTGAGATGTTAAGCCTTTTACCAATTGTGTTCATCTAGGGTGATACAATTGGTGCTTAGGTCGATGACTCTCAGGTTATTGATTAGAACGTTTAAAATCTCTTTGGAAATTATTCACTTGGATTGATATTTGATTTTTACGAAGGAATTTTCCAGGTAAGAATTGGATTGCTCAAATTCTAACCTGCGTAATTGAAAGGAAGATGAAATCATGTAATCCCGGGTGAATTGAACCCTAGGTTGAACCATCTCTCAGCTAAACAATTTCAATTAGTTTTGCAGTGTTAATTAGTCCTTAGCCTAGAATCAATTCAACCCTGACAAAAGTTGGTCACTCTAGACCAAAAGAAGTCCTCTCGAGCTGAAACCTTAGTCCGTTCTCTGTGGATTCGACCTCTTCGTGAGCGAAGTGCTACACAGCGATAAACCCCGTCCTCCGCTTAGGACATCCCAGCACACCACATAATTCAGCTAAGCAACCACTTGGTTTAGAATCGGACATTAATGAATTCTTTTGCACAACCCATTTAGATGTATTAAATTTTCTGGCCTGATGATTTGCAATCACCTCAGCCTTGATAGCATGCTGGACGATCTCATCAACATTATCAAAATGCTTTAATGTGAGGATATGTTGTATATCAAGTTTGTCAACTAATACATCATCTTCACTCAAGCCACAACGAACTTGCCTGGTCATGAACTCTTCAGAATACTCAACAATTGTCTTAGATCCTTGTTTCAAATCTTGAAAACTTGAATGTAGATCTCTGAAGTAATTGACAGGAAGGAATTTTGCTTCAACAGATTTTTCATCTTGGTCCATGTGTCAACGGGGTCAATTTGTTGGTTTCTTCTCTTCTTTTGCAACTCGGCCCACCATATCGCAGCATAATTGCGAAATCGAGTTGCCACCAGTGTACTCTTATGACCATCCATTATTGGTTTGTGTGCAAAAATATTTTCAACACACTAACCAATCCATGAATTCATCAGGTTTCAGTTTTCCATCATATTCGGGAATCACGAGTTTAACACCCAAATCACGATCAACATTGACGGCATATGGAGTTCGTCGATTCCGATTATGTCCTCCATCATCTCAATGATTATCCTCACGCCGATGATTTTCCAAATTGGTTAATCGGGTTTCAATCCTTGCAAGAGTCTCTTGCATTTGAACCATCGTTGCAGTAAGTTGATTAACATTTACCGATAATTCCGCAACGGTTCCCCTCAAATCCTCATCATTATTGGAGGAAGACTCCACTTCTATATGCTTCTTGGAAGGCTTTTTTTTAATACAAATTCAAAAATTTTGACTGACCTGATGTGTAGATTTGCTCTCCACAATCATGCAGGCGAAAATGGATCTAAAATCTAACGGTAGATGAACCCGATATCGTAAGGAAAAATCTCAACCGTTGATCAGGTGAGATCGTCAATTTTGCCATTGATCAGATGCTGCTGATGCAGATATGATGTCAGCACAACTTGACTGGGCTTCAAACGGATTTGGATCCTTCAAACTGTAGACCTGACTCGACCCAAACTGGCCCAAATCTAGAAACTAGGCCCAAAGAATAATTGAGTTTGGCACGTCACATTGAAACGTGAGGGTCATTGGTTGCTCCTCGTGTTCTGTGCGCTGAACCAAAGGGTCAAAACCCTTCTTACTTCTTTTTTTTTAACGTTTCTGCCTCTACTTGTCGATGGAGAAGAGTAAAAGGGCTGAAATCTCCCTCTTGCTTCTTATGCTGATTCTACTCCAACGAAGGCAGAAAAGATGGGCGATATGCAGTAGGGCTGAGAGATGGAGATGTCCGGTGCTACTGTTGGTGATCGACCAGTGCACAATACCTCCTCTTCCATTCTATTCTCTCTCCTCTCTATTCTTCTTATTTCTTTCTGCTCTTTCTTTCTTTTTATGTGTTTATGTGCTGCTGTTTTTTTTTTTTTTTTCCTCACGAGTTGGGGTTCTTGGGTTGGACTGCGAATGGAACTTGGGAGATTTATTGTCACAGGTGGTATGACGACTGAGGTTTTGGTGTAACGTGGATTGAGATGGGTTCAGTGAATGGGTTTGGACAGCGGGCTGACTTTCTGGATTCGGTTCAACAGTGGATTCCGTGATGGGCCGAGTTGAGAGATTCGGCAAAGAGGGGGCTAGTGGTAACGGGACGTGTTGGGGATGGATGGATGATGATGGTAACAGGGCAGGGATGGATGGATGGATGGATGATAAAGGTAACACGCCGATTGATCGAGGGATCGCTCGACTCTGATACTAATTAATGCAATCCTAGGGTTAGGATGCAGGTGCCGGGGCACAATTAGGGTTCCCACGGGAACAATCACACGAAGAAGAAACTCTTCAACGATAAAACCCACACAGGGAATTCTATTAATCTCCAAATCTGAAATCGTTGATCTCTACAATGCTTTATTTATAATAAAAGAGTTCTAAGGACTAGGAAAGCAATCCTAATTAAACTAGGAAACAAAATAAGAATCCTATCTAAGTTAGAAACTAATCCTAATTACAATCTTTGCAAAAATAAAAACTACTAATAATATAAAAATCAGAATTTCTTGGGTCCCACATGTGGCCCCTGTGCTTTGCTGCACTGATATCGTATTGGTATTGCTGCTACATCGCTGTTGCAGAGAAGCTAGGGCCCTCTTCTCATCAACCTAAAGAGAATAAATAAATAAGTCTCAAGTGCACCCTATCATCTGCATTGAGTCTGAGTAGATTCTGTTATAATCTGTAATGATATGAGAGGAAGAAGAATAAGACAATATTGGAGAGAAACGAATACCTCAAATGAGAGGATCGTCCATCATTTTATAATCTCATTATACCCTTAAATCAAGGGATTTACATGCTAACAATATAAATCAAATCTCCTAAGCTATACAAGTATTATGAGACAAATTAGCATAATCAAAAGAACTAGATTTGATCCCACGTATGGGACTGACTACATACAGGCTGTATATGGCCTTAATGGGCTGGGCCTAAACCTTGTTTTACAGGGCCCATTATCTTCTACACTCCCCCTCAAATTGATGTGGTAAGGCAGAAAGCATCAATTTGCTAGTGAGATCATGATGATGCGTTTTGGGAAGAGGTTTTGTGAAGATATCCGCCAACTGGTTAAGAGTAGAGACATGAAGCTGAGTTATATTCTCAATAACAACATGCTGACGGATGAAGTGGCAATCAATCTCAATATGTGTCGTTCTTTCATGAAAGACTGGATTGCTTACAATTCGGGTAGCACTGGTGTTATCCCCATGAAGAGATGTAGAGCTACTAACAATGACACCGAATTCACAAAGAAGACGGCGTAGTCAGATGAATTCAGCACTCGCGGATGACATGGCTCGATATTCTGCCTCAGCAGAAGATTTCGAAACGGTGACCCATACCCATGCATGATATTGTGACGCCCCGGAGTCCCACATCGACCATAAAGAGGAAAGTGAATGGGGTTATATATAGAGCTTATACCCTTACCTTACATAAGGCCTTTTGAAGGGTTGAGGCCCATCAGAAACAAAACCGTGAGGCCCGTGGGCCAAAGCGGATAATATCATGCATGCGTGTAGGGTGGGCAAATGATATCAGAGCCGACTCGACTAGTTCAAGTGCGGGTCCCCTGCCATGGTCAGGTGCAAGAGGGCGGGTCTCCATGTGGGCGGGCCAAGAGGGATGGCGGGCTACTGTACAGGGACGTGCAGCCTTAAGGGGGTGGATTGTGTCGCCCCAAAGTCCTACATCGACTATAGAGAGGAAAGTGAATGGGGTAATATGTAGAGCTTACACCCGAACCTTGCATGAGGCCTTTTGATGGGTTGAGGTCCATCAGAAGCAAAACCGTAAAGCCCGTGGGCCAAAGCGGACAATATCATGCATGGGTATGGAGTGGGGCATTACAAATTGTATCAAAACTGACTCTCAACTAGTTCAAGTGTGGGTCCCCAGCCGTGGTCTGGTGTAAGAGGGCGGGTCTCCATGTAGGCGGGCCAAAGAGCTGGTAGGCTACAGAGACTGGCAAGCTACTGCACAGGGACGTGCAGCCTTAAGGAGGCCAGATTGTGATGCCTCAGAGTCCCACATCGACTATAGAGAGGAAAGTGAATGGGGTTATATGTGGAGCTTACACCCTTATCTTGCATATGGCCTTTTGATGGGTTGAGGCCCATCAAAAACAAAACCGTGAGGGGCCAAAGCAGACTATCATGCATGCGTGTAGGGTGGGGCGTTACAGGTGGTCCCCATGAAGATGTGTAAAGCTACCAACAGTGACACCGAATTCACAAAGAAGACGGAGTAGCCAGATGATTTCAGCACTAGCAGATGACATGGCCCGATATTCTGCCTCAGCAGAAGATTTCGAAACGGTGGTTTGCTTCTTGCACTTCCATGAAATCAGTGATTTTCCAAGAAACATACACCAGCCAATGGTAGATCGCCGAGAATCGGGGCAACCAGCCCAGTCAGCATCCGCATAAGCGGATAAGTGCAGAGAAGCGCCCGAAGAGTAGAAGAGACCATGATTAAGGGTGCCTTTGACATAGCGGAGTAAGCGCAAGGCAGCAGCAAGGTGAGGTCTGTGAGGATTGCTCACAACCTGGCTAACCGTATGAACGGCATGAGAGATATCCGGCCGAGTCATAGTTAAGTAGAGCAAACTACCAACTATCAGCCGAAAAACAGAGGGATCATCCAAGGGAAGGCCACCATCCGTACTGATCTCGCTGTTCAACTCCATAGGCGTATCAAAAGTGTGAGCATCATCAAGTCTTGCCGAAGTGATCAAATCTATAGCATATTTCCGCTAATGAACCCAAATGCCAGATTTGCTACGTAAGAACTTCAGCCCCAAAAAGTAGGTGAGAGGACCAAGATCCTTCATTCTGAAGTGGCGAGTGAGATGGTGTTTGAGATCTGTAACGCTAGCATTATCATTGCCACTGATAATCATATCATCAACATAGACTAAAAGAAAGGTGTAGCCCTTCGTTGTCCATCTAAGAAATAGTGAGCTATCCAAATGACTCTGACGAAATCCAACTTGAAGAATTGCACTCTGGAATTTATCAAACCAAGCCCTAGGAGCCTGCTTAAGTCCATACAAAGATTTCCGCACTTACAAACATGCTTAGGAGAACAGGCATATCCTGGAGGAGGCTTTAAGTAAACAGTCTTTTGCAAATCCCCATCAAGAAATGCATTTTTGACGTCCATTTGCCACAGAGGCCAATTGTGGGCTGCAGCGACACAGAGGAAAGTACAAACGGTGGTCATTTTAGCCACTAGTGCAAATGTCTCCTCATAGTCGATTCCATACTCCTGTTTATAACCCTGCGCAACCAATCGGGCTTTGTAGCGATCAAGACTCCCATCGGAGTGAACTTTTGTGGAGTAGATCCACTTACTGCCAATCACAGAAGCTCCTTTAAGAGCCGGTACCAAGTCCCATGTTTGATCAGCTTCGAGAGCGAGCAATTCCTCATTCATAGCATCCTGTCAGTAAGCAATCTTCGAGACCTGTGAATATGAGGTAGGTATAGGAGCACTATCTAAGGATGAAAAGAGAGCAGGAAAGCCATAGTGGTTAGGGCAATGGAAAGACGATTAGATCGTCGCTGAAAGATGATATTATCAGAAGAAGCATGGTTACCTGTAGGAGCAGTAGGCAGCACTGGGAGATGATCAGGAGAGGGGGGCACCATAGGAGGAACATTATTACACCGGACATAGACCTTTGAGAGCAGGTGATGGAGAAGCAGATTCCGGGAATTGTGGCAAATAGGACACAGTAATAGGATGATGATCTAAACGTAATGAAAAGAAAGGAATTTGTTCCACGAAAATCACATTACGAGAGATTCGCATGCGTTTTTCAAACGGTAATAACATAAGAACCCTTCGTGTTCAAAACCGTAGCCAAGAAAGATGCATTTGGCAGCCTATGGGGATAGCTTAGTGCATTCAGTCGGTGAAAGATGAACAAAACACAAGCAACCAAACACACGTAAGTGAGTATGAAGGAGGATGTTCAAAGAGAACTCCGTAAGGAGTAGTCTTGCCTAGAACAGTACTAGGAAGACGATTGATCAGATATACCGCAGTCTGTGCAGCATCACACCAAAATTCTGGAGGAACTAAGGATGCAAGTAAAAGGGTGCGAACAGTTTCAAGAATATGTCTGCTCTTTCTTTCCTCAATTCCATCTGCTGAGGAGTGTGCGGACAAGAATTTTGATTCCTTTATCAGAAAGGAAAGCAGAGAATTCATGAGACATGTATTCTCCGCCAGAATCGGATCTAAGGATCTTGATATCTTTCTTAAATTGGGTGTGGACCATGTTATAGAATCTTTGAAAAATAGAAACACTTCAGATTTTAAACGCATGAAATAAATCCAAGTATAACAGGAATGATCATCAATAAATGTCACATAGTACTTGAATCCTGCCCTACTAAAGGTAGGAGCAATGCCCCAAACATTAGTGTGAATGATGTCAAATAATTCTAATGAACAAGAATTATGAACAGAAAATGGCAAAATATGACTCTTACTTAAACAAGAAGCTTCACATTTTGATTGAGATAAAGACAACATTTTATTATCAACTGTAGAGCCCAAACAACCAAGTTTAAACAATGAAATTAAATAGGCATTGTTCACATGACCAAGATGTTTATGCCAAACCGTCCACAAATTTTTGAAATTATTAAAAAAAAAGGCAAAAAAGGAATGATGTCCAATGTCAAGCAAAAACAGGCGCCCATGTTTACTCCCCGTCGCGATCACCTTCCCAATTTGTCGCCCCTGTATGACACAACCAGAGAAAGAAAAGTGAACAAGATAGCCCTCATCAATAAGTTATCCTGCAGAAAGTAAATTGGCTGATAATTTTGGAACAAAGTAGACATTGGAAAGGGTGGTGGACTGGCCAGTGACACTAGATAAAGTAATGGTACCAACTCCAGAAATGAGTAGTTGATCACCATTAGCAGTGATAATTTTTTATTTTCCAAGGTAAGGGTGGGAATCTGTAAAGCTATGTTCTACAGATGTCATATGATTTGAAGCTCCTGAATCTAAAAACCATGTGGAAAAGGTGATAGAAGAAGAGAAAGATGCAAAAGTATGAAAGGCAGGAGATGCTATATGAGAATGAGGTTGATACCGACCACCAGAGAAGCCCATAGACGCATATGCAGAGGTGACTGTGATCTGGATTAGTTCTTGAATCTGAGTAGGAGTCATGGATATAGCCCCGGAGGAAGTGATGCCTGTATCTGATACGAGGGCTTGAGCCTGAAATGCGGATGGAACATTCTGTCTTGGCATATTGGAAGGAGGCTTCTTAGGCTGTGTCTCATTCTGTCGCTGCAGACTTCGACAGTCATCAATCACATGACCGGTCCGTTTGCAATATCTACAAACCAATTTCTTGCGACAATTTTTGGCAATATATCCGAAGCCTTTGCATTCATAACATTGAGTCTGCTTTGGAGTTGCCAAAAGAGCCGAGTCAACAGGAAGAGGCGCAGGGAAGGCTTTGGGTGCTTAGGGTGCTTCCAGAATAGTGAGTTGTGAAGTGAGACGAAGTTCAATGCGAAGGACTTCTTGAAAGCAAGTATCAAGATTAGCAGTATTCTCCTTATTCATGAGCGCAGACCAAATAGATTCAAATTTAGGTCGTAGGTTCATAAGAAACTGACTGATATGAGTTTCTTCTTGTAACTAAAGAGCCTTAGACAGAAATCCAGAAAAGACCGTTTGGATCAACATGGAATCTCTTTCGGTCCACAAGGTGAGGAAGCCATTAAAGTATTCCTGCACAGTTTTATCCCCTTGACTATATTTGGCAATTTCACTATCCAGATGAAATTTCCGGGCTTTATTGGTTTGATAGTAGACTTTCTTCATATGAGCCCACATATCAGCTACTGTGGTGTAGGCTTGAAGAGCCACGGCAAGAGAGGGATCAATAGAGCTAAGGATTCAAGTGACGACTTTCGCATTTTCTTTGGACCAGGTGGCTAGGCCTTTTGATCCATCAAGATAACCAAAAAGACCCTGTCCTTCGACAAAGTTCCTTAAGTGGAAGGACCAAGACATATAATTTTGCCCATTAAATTTAATTGGGATAACATCATGCTTGTCCATTGCAGAATAAAGTGGAGAAAAGATAGCAGAGCACGCAAATCAATAGTAAAAGGATGAGATCTGCCCTCAGATCTGAAGTAACTAATCAATATGCAAAAAGCAGAACAAGATTGATTGGATATGAATGGCTAATCCAGCAACCTATGATACTCGGATACTGCAAATTACTAGTGGTATCCGTACCGATACGGTCCGATACGGATACCGGTACGGGATACGGCAAGATACGGCTGGGATACGGGGGTCCAATTTCAGGATACAGCTTGTGTTATTTTTCGCCCAATATTTCGGCAGATTTTCCATTTCGGCCAATTTCTATCTCTCTCTTAGTTTGATCAAAAGGGAAAACAAAAAAGAAGAAAGAGGAGGAGGAGGAGGAGAGGAGGAGGAGACCCACCTCATTGAAAATTTGAAACAAACAGTGGGCCTCGTAATATTTGAGCTCTAAATTGAGAAAAAATAAGCATTCCACCCAAAATAAATCCCTAACCAAATACTTATATTTATATATTTCTAGGAATGCCGTATCCGTATCCTAAAATTTTGAAGTTGACGTATCGGACGCTCGTTCCCGTGTCCCGTATCCGTACCCGTGTCCGTATCTGGGCATCATAGCCAGCAACAAACAGCCCCCAACAGTGCACGAAAGGTGTTTTTCCACCAGACAGCACTAACAGTAGCAATCAGCACTAACAGTAGCACTAACAATAGCAATCAGCACTAATCAGACGCACTTAAATGGTGAAGAAAAAATCCAAAAAAATCCTTAAAAGATCCCTGAGGCCTGTCGATCAGAACTGTGGGAATCGCTGGCGAGCCACTGTTTGATCAGTGGTGGGCCACTGTTGTCTCATTCTGTCGCTGCAGACTTCGACAGTCATCAATCACATGACCGGTCCGTTTGCAATATCTACAAACCAATTTCTTGCGACAATTTTTGGCAATATATCCGAAGCCTTTGCATTCATAACATTGAGTCTGCTTTGGAGTTGCCAAAAGAGCCGAGTCAACAGGAAGAGGCGCAGGGAAGGCTTTGGGTGCTTAGGGTGCTTCCAGAATAGTGCGTTGTGAAGTGAGACGAAGTTCAATGCGAAGGACTTCTTGAAAGCAAGTATCAAGATTAGCAGTATTCTCCTTATTCATGAGCGCAGACCAAATAGATTCAAATTTAGGTCGTAGGTTCATAAGAAACTGACTGATATGAGTTTCTTCTTGTAACTAAAGAGCCTTAGACAGAAATCCAGAAAAGACCGTTTGGATCAACATGGAATCTCTTTCGGTCCACAAGGTGAGGAAGCCATTAAAGTATTCCTGCACAGTTTTATCCCCTTGACTATATTTGGCAATTTCACTATCCAGATGAAATTTCCGGGCTTTATTGGTTTGATAGTAGACTTTCTTCATATGAGCCCACATATCAGCTACTGTGGTGTAGGCTTGAAGAGCCACGGCAAGAGAGGGATCAATAGAGCTAAGGATTCAAGTGACGACTTTCGCATTTTCTTTGGACCAGGTGGCTAGGCCTTTTGATCCATCAAGATAACCAAAAAGACCCTGTCCTTCGACAAAGTTCCTTAAGTGGAAGGACCAAGACATATAATTTTGCCCATTAAATTTAATTGGGATAACATCATGCTTGTCCATTGCAGAATAAAGTGGAGAAAAGATAGCAGAGCACGCAAATCAATAGTAAAAGGATGAGATCTGCCCTCAGATCTGAAGTAACTAATCAATATGCAAAAAGCAGAACAAGATTGATTGGATATGAATGGCTAATCCAGCAACCTATGATACTCGGATACTGCAAATTACTAGTGGTATCCGTACCGATACGGTCCGATACGGATACCGGTACGGGATACGGCAAGATACGGCTGGGATACGGGGGTCCAATTTCAGGATACAGCTTGTGTTATTTTTCGCCCAATATTTCGGCAGATTTTCCATTTCGGCCAATTTCTATCTCTCTCTTAGTTTGATCAAAAGGGAAAACAAAAAAGAAGAAAGAGGAGGAGGAGGAGGAGAGGAGGAGGAGACCCACCTCATTGAAAATTTGAAACAAACAGTGGGCCTCGTAATATTTGAGCTCTAAATTGAGAAAAAATAAGCATTCCACCCAAAATAAATCCCTAACCAAATACTTATATTTATATATTTCTAGGAATGCCGTATCCGTATCCTAAAATTTTGAAGTTGACGTATCGGACGCTCGTTCCCGTGTCCCGTATCCGTACCCGTGTCCGTATCTGGGCATCATAGCCAGCAACAAACAGCCCCCAACAGTGCACGAAAGGTGTTTTTCCACCAGACAGCACTAACAGTAGCAATCAGCACTAACAGTAGCACTAACAATAGCAATCAGCACTAATCAGACGCACTTAAATGGTGAAGAAAAAATCCAAAAAAATCCTTAAAAGATCCCTGAGGCCTGTCGATCAGAACTGTGGGAATCGCTGGCGAGCCACTGTTTGATCAGTGGTGGGCCACTGTTGATTAGGGGGTAATCAACAGTGATAGAATAAGATTCTCACTAGAAAGGATTGATCATAACCTAATCTATGATACCATGTTATAATCTGTAATGATATGAGAGGAAGAAGAAGAACACAATATTGGAGAGAAACGAATACCTCGAATGGGAGGATCGTCCATCATTTTATAATCTCATTATACCCTTAAATCAAGGGCTTTACATGCTAACAATATAAATCAAATCTCCTAGGCCATACAAGGAAGAATTATAAGACAATTTAGCATAATCAAAACAACTAGATTTGATCCCACATATGGGACTACATATAGGTTGTATATGGCCTTAATGGGCTGGGCCTAAACCTTGTTTTACAGGGCCCATTATCTTCTACAGATTCAACTGATGCTTCCAGGAGTCGCAGATGTAGCAGGAGATGGGAGAGAGGCTGCATGCAATGGAGAAGGTCTTAGAGGTGGATTGGAGCAAAAAATAAATGACCACCTATTTATACCTAAATTTGTTCATAGTTCATACTAACTGAAATACAACTATTCCTATGATTCAATATTTCTTTGACATTATTTTTCGATTTTTCAAAAAAATTCATCATATTTTTTAATAATTATAAATATTTTTGGGCTAAAGGGTCAGTCGAATCAGTACGACTCAGCTGACTCAACTCTAATCAAGGAGGACCAAGTTGACCCCCATCTAAGTCCTTTACCATCTATCATCCTGTTATTCACAAGACTCTCTCTAACAGGACTCTAAATACATCAGCAATTGATTAAGAAAAATCATATTCATATTTTTTTGGATTGTAAAATCAAATTCATATTCAACACATTAAAATTCCATGTTTTAACTGAAAGAGATTAACCATATAAAAAATAAATAAATAACCATAAGAGATTAAATAAATAAGTGTTGAGGTGTACCTTATCAGTTGTCCTCTCATTATTTAGAAGCCTGGATATATTGCCCCATGTCACTTCAACCAAAAGAAAGATGACCTCCGGTAATACAAAATAATAACAAGAGTCAAGAATGGTGATCCAAAAAAATGTGAAGAGAACTGCAAGAAGTTTTGGTAGAAGAATCTACTCGGTGCCATCCTGTCTTCCACAGCTTGATGTTGTGGTCACAGTTGTAAAACATCAACAAAAGCTCCAATCTTCAGTTTTCCAGGTGCCAAAAAAAGGTGAACACGCATTCACAGAAGGTCCAGAGATCCATCTTTACATGCTCAACTAGTGAAATGAAAAACGCCTGGAAGTATATTTAGATGATATAATTTCAGATGAAAATGATCATGAGAATACAAGTGTCTCCTCTTGCAGAGCATCGAGAAAATCAGGACCAGAGCTGGCTAGATGTATTCTGGCATTCCAAATTTGACACATTCACTATAGTCATTTTTCTCAACTTCAAGAATATAATTCTATTTTGATAGCAGAAAACTATCCGACTGATCTTGAGTGCAAATAATTCCACCTTCAATTTATAAACAGTTTAATTTCAACTTTAACAAACAGATCATAGCCCTATTTGACATTCTCTCTCCTGTAGGTAGTCAGCTGGTCGACCAACTTGAAAAATCCGTGGTTGACTGCCCCTATATAATAATAGAATAGAACAGTAAAGTTACATAACTGTGCGTCATATTAAAAAGGTAAAAGAACGATAAAATTTTATTAAGCTACGAAAAGAAACAAAACAGGACTTAGCCACAAATTGCCAGCCTTACTACAACAATTATATACCATGTACCTACATCATTACATGGGACTTGCAATTTCTTCATTAATGAGATATTTTTCTTCTCAGCCACATTTTGAGTGGCCAACTTCCGCACCTATATGAACTCAGTTAGTTCCAAACAGGGGTATTCTCCAGCAATACTAGATCCGTGTCCAGCCCTTGATTGGAACTATGATTGTAAGGCTAACTTTCAAACTTAAATTAAATATTAAGACCATGTCAACAGGTTATAAGAGAACAACCTCCCTTTAATTAACATGCCATGATAATTTTGTCCAACTTTTAAAAGAGATTGTGTGTAGTGATGTTTTCTGGAAGACTAGGGATAAAAGAAACCAACTTCCTAAATGGTTTTTTGTTGATGGGACCATCTCAAATGGTTTAATTTTTAATGTTTCAACATAAAACAAAGTGCTTCACCCTATATCCGAAGTCCATTAGATAAACATTTAAATAACTAGCAGCTGCCATCAGAAAAATGGCATGTATTTATTGATATAACATGAAACCTCCATGTGTCTTAGAACATGAAACCTCCATGTGTCTTAGAAACAAAACCCGCTCTTAAGACCAACTGCTTCCAACCTAATAATAAAATATGAAATCCCTAATTTCCCAAAAATATATCAAGTATCTTAATTATTTGAATAAAAATAAAAGGTCCATTCAAACTATGGAAGTAATTAATTTGATGGTGTGCCATATAAAAGGTTCTATTGAAGCCATTGATCCTGCGATATGATGGATGAATATGATTTTCCAAGGAGTGGTAACCATGTAATGTCATTTCTTATGGTGGTCTTTAATGATTGGAGACTATGGGGTTCAGTTTTCCATCAGCGTCCGAATTTTGCATATATATGTAAAAGCATCACATTCTTGAAATATGCAAACTTTTGGTGACTCCATCAAAGTTCTCAGAGATGAGATTAAAGAATTTCATCATTGTAATGATGCTCTTGAAATAAACATTAACATATTATTAACAACTTTGGTTCTGTGCACAAAAGAACTCTTTGTGGTGAAAACTTTTTGCCCCAGCACACATCTGATAATGCATTGCTCCATTGGCATCCAATTTTGAATAGAACATCCAATAGAACAAGAATGAGAAGGAAAAAAAATGTATGACTAACAACTGGTCGAACACAGTTAAGAATACAACAATTTACCATCTCAGAAACAATCTGAAAATTGGGAAAAAAAAAGCTGATATCTACAAATTACAACTAATACCAGACAACCTACGACAACAAAATATTACAACATATTTAGAAATATAACAATGTCACCCAATCAAAAAGAGAGTTTTTTTCCCTCAAATGTCAAAGCTTTACAAACATGCTTTTCCAAATCTAAGCAAAAAGAGAGTTTTTCCCCCCTCAAATGTCAGCTTTACAAACATGTTTTTCCAAATCTAAGTTTGCTGGGAAGTCACATGAGGGGAGATACCTGGTGACAATACTCAACCTGGCATAGGAGTTAAGCTAGGAGTTAGTTTCAACTTGGACTGCAGACCAAAAAACTTCAACCCAGAAAGCACCAATCCAGCAGTCATAGTTTTCAAATGGTCAACAAGTAATTCTTCATATAATACTGAGTTAGCTTCACTCAGAAGATTGCGATTTCTCATCTCTGCAAAAACCTTCCTTGCTTCATCTGAACTCCCATGCTTACATAGCCCATGGATAATTGCACAATATATAACATCAACAGGTGGGGAACCTTGTTGCATCATCTCATTCAGAACTTCAATCACCTTCTCAGCATTTCCTGATTTACACGCATCGAGAACAGTAAGTGTGTACTTAAACTCCATAGGTCCACTTGTTACATTTCCCAAGCAGTCACGAACTAGCATAAGAGCTGTGTCAATCTCTCCTTTTCTGCAAAGCCCTTTGACAAGAGAACAATAAGCAGCAACACTAGGGACCCAAGACATCTCCATCATCTTATTATAACAAGAACACGCCCCTTTGAGATCGCCAGCACCAACCATACAGGGAATTATGGTACTATATGTAAAACAATCTGGTTTAACATCTGAATCGTTTAATTCCTCAAACAGAGACAACGCCCTCTTCACCTCCCCGATTTTATGAAGTGCCCCAATAAGAATATTGTAAATTGAGACACTGGAATACCCTTTCACCTTTAACACTTGAAAAACTTCCAAAGCCTTCAGTTCTCTCTCACCCTTTCCAACCATAAAGGAAAAGAAACTCAAAAGACCATCCATGACCGACATCCTCAGTTTCACCATCTGGTCCAGCAACTTACAGAAGTCATCCATTCTGTCAGTTTCCGAATACAACAGCAACAATGGATTAACAGTTTCAAAGCTTGGAACAAGACCCTCTTGAATTGCAATCTGGAAGAGCTTATAACCCTTGTCAGTCCTATCAACATTACAAAGGCCTCTAATCAAAGCATTGTAGATCGACAAATCTGCACGATATCCTGACTCCATCATCCCCTTCAAGAGATCACAGGCTGAACCAACCTTCCCATCCACCACAAATGCCTCCACCAACGATCCATAAACAGCCCTATCTATCAAACACCCCTTCTCTCTCATCTCCTGAAAAATCTCGTAACCCTTCCCAACATCACCTTGCTTGCACAATGCAGACACCAGAGTGGTATAAGCCCAGGCATCCGGCTCGACCCCGTCCTGTGTCATTTCCTCCCAGATCCTCAAACACCCATCCAAATTCCCTTCAGCAATCAACACCCGAATCATCGCCGTGTATGCAAACACATCTGGCTTGCACAATTCCCCCCTCATCTTCTCCAAAAGAACAAGAACACCATCCATCTTCCCTGCCTTACACAACCCCTTTGCGAGTACCATAAAAGTCACGCTCTCTTCCTTCAAACCGTCTTTCTTGAAATCATCATAAACAGACAAGGCCAGATCCAAATGATCTGTTTTCACAAGCGCATCCATGATTCTGTTGTACAGAAAGACTCGGGGGCTGACCCCAAATCTCCTCATCTTTTCATAAACATGATACACGCGAAGGCCTCGCCCCGCATCGGAGTGAAACCTGATCAGTATCTCGAATTGCTTCTCACTAGGTTTTTTACCTTGCATGTTCATGAGCTCGAGGACCTGATCTGCTGACCGGAACCGGCCCGCCCGATTCAAGCAGTAAGCAAATGCATTATAAGTGGTGTAGTTGTGAGTGTAACCTTTCTGCTTGCCAGCCCAATGGAAGAATTTGGCGGAGACATTGGGGTCAGTCTGGACCTTGAGGACCTCCACGACAAGATCGGGTGGGACATGACGGAGATTGTTGAGGTCCGCAAGAACAGACGGCCCCCAGGAGCGGTGCTTGCGGAAGGAATCACAGATGTAGCGGGCGATGGGAGAGAGCCGGCGGGCGATGGAGAAGAAGGTCTGAGAGGGGTGTTTGGGAGGGTGGGGTGGGGGTGGGGAGGTGATGTCAGGTAACCAGTTTTGGAGGTCGAAAGGGGTTGGAGAGGGGATTGGAGAGATGGGTTTTGGGGTCCGGGTCTGGCGGTTGGAGAAGAGGCCGCCACGGACGACCTGACGGTTCTGGGAGGGCTTACGGTGGCCATAGAAGAAGTGGAATTTGGTGGGGTTTTGTGGGGTTTGAGGGGGCATTCTCAGATGTGCTACCCTTATTGATGGATGAGTTTTTTGTAGTTTCTTAAGTATTTTTGTGTATTGTGGATGTTAAAACTCAATGACGGTCAAATAAATTCGAGTTCTGTATCGCATTGCATATGCTCAAATTGACAAGCAGTATCATACAACCCTTAAAACTATATTGCTCACAATCAAACCGTTAAGCCCCTGAAATTAGAAATCCCATTGATCTTCCGAAGATAGGAATCATAAATCTCAAAAGGGATATCAGATACAAAAGCCAAATTAATTAAAAAAATGATGTTTTGGAGAGAGGGAGAGAGAAGGATAGACAGTGAGGTTCATGATGTACCGACGACCTGAAGTGGCATGTTGCACTCAGGAGACGGAGAGAGGAATGGATCCAATATTTGGACTTCTTTGTGCAATGAAGAATATATCTGTGTGATCCAAAACCCTAGTAGCTCATCGTTCTCCAATGGAGAAACAGAGACCCTAGCAGCTAATCATTCTACAACCCTAATCTACATCTCAAGCCCTAATCTACATCATTCTAAAGGGTTTTGGGAGTTGCAGTAGCGTTTTTTGAGTCGCGGAGGCGAGAGACGGAAGCGATGGAAGCAGGGATGTAGCGTTTGGTTCGCTGGAATGGTCGAAGGCGGGAATGAAATGGAGATCAGAATCACAATGGAATAGAATGCCAATGGAATGGAATAAAGCAGGAATAGTCAATTCCATTCCAGCGTTTGGTACGCTGAGGAATCAATCCAGTAATGGAATTTTGATTCATATTCCTGCATTTGGTACGTTAGAATGCTGTCTGGAATGGAATCAAATTTACATAAGATTGACCAAAATATCCTTATTAGATTCTACTGTCACATTTGCATGGTTTGTGGTGGATGATTTGGGGGTGGGCCCCATAAAGTTTCCTGCATTTGGTACGCTAGAATGCTGTCTGGAATGGAATCAAATTTACATAAGATTGACCAAAATATCCTTGTTAGATTCTACTGTCACATTTGCATGGTTTGTGGTGGATGATTTGGGGGTGGGCCCCATAAAGTTTCCTGCATTTGGTACGCTAGAATGCTGTCTGGAATGGAATCAAATTTACATAAGATTGATCAAAATACCCTTATTAGATTCTACTGTCACATTTGCATGGTTTGTGGTGGATGATTTGGGGGTGGGCCCCATAAAGTTATAGTGAAAAAGTTTGTAATTTCTCATAATAATATATTATTATATTATATCCTACTATTTGGGGTGGGCCCCACAATGTGTACTAAAAAAGTTTGTATTATAATATTTTGGGGTGGGCCCCACAAATGTGTAGTGAAAAATTTTATAATTTCTCAAAATAATATATTCTTATATTATATTATAATATTTGGGAGTGGGCCCCACAATGGTTGGTTGAAAAAACCATGCAACATAGCCTCTTTTATAATAGTAGATAGATAGATAAATATAATATTTTGGGTGGGCCCCACAATAGTTGGGTGAAAAAGATATTATATTATTATTATTATATAATAATATATTATTATATTTTATTATAATATTTTGGGTGGGCCCCACAATGGTTGGGTGAAAAAGATATTATATTATTATGATATAATAATATATTATTATATTTTATTATAATATTTTGGGTGGCCCCACAATGGTTGGGTGAAAAAGATATTATATTATTATTATTATGATATAATAATATAATATTATATTTTATTATAATATTTTGGGTGGGCCCCACAATGGTAGGGTGAAAAAGATATTATATTATTATTATTATGATATAATAATATTTTATTATAATATTTTGGGTGGGCCCCACAATGGTTGGGTGAAAAAGATATTATATTATTATTATTATGATATAATAATATATTATTATATTTTATTATAATATTTTGGATGGGCCTCACAATAGTTGGGTGAAAAAGATATTATATTATTATTATTATGATATAATAATAATATTACAAGCGAGGTTATTTTGGTCTCAACAAAAAGTTAGAAAGGAATGGAATGGTGATTCTTTCCATTTCCCAATGGAATGGTGATTCCCTTACATAAAGGAATCGGATTCCGGAGGTAATGGCCATTTTGCCCCTTTTTGGCGTTCCATTCCGACCTCCATTCACGCGAACCAAACGCTATCTAAATGGGCACAAGATTCTGATTAGCCGGAGGTTCAAACGTTAAAAATGGGTCCGGGTCCATTTTCACGACCCGACATATTATTTCAATTTTTGAAAATCTCAATTAAAAATTATATATTTTTTAATATCATTCTCTAACTAGACCCAGAACCGAATCTAAGCTCATTCCATATGGTTTCAGTTCTGGAGCCAAGAAACTGGTTCCGAAATGATTTTGGCCCCGGATTTGGTTCCACATTCTCCTTAATTGTTGTGGTGGATCCGAACTGGAACCGACCCATTTACAACCCTAGATGGAAGTTGTCAAAGACCAGACTTCCAAGCTTTTTGAGGAAAGATGGGCCCCATGAATTTTGTTCTTTGAAGAAAATTATCGCGCCAAATATGAGAAAAATTACTTTTCACACAAAACTATCTCTCTACTAATAAGGACACGTTTGTGTAAACACCTTTTCCATGGAAAAGAGAAATTCCCACGTCAACAAATTTCATGGAAATGAAAATCTCGGAAAAGAATTTTCGCAGAATTTAGAAAATGTTTGGTGCGAATTTCTTTTCCTCGCTGAATTGGTGCTAATGTTATTTGGTGCAGCTGTAGATTCCTTATAGCAAATCAAATTTTCTTGTTTGGTGAAATGATTTTTTGAAGAAAAATAACATAACATGTATATTATTTATTTAATATTAAATAATAATTTATTTAAAGAAATTAAAAAAATGAAAAAGTGTAGGGTTTTGGGTTGAAATGGAAAAGAGAGAGAAACTTTTCGAGGACATCCATTTCCCATACCTCCCATAGGAAAAACCCATTTCCAGCATTAATCAAGAAAATGCTGACAAGGTAGAAAAGCGTTTCATTTAATTATTCCGCACCAAATGCATGAAAAACGGATTTTCCGTAAAAAAATTACATAATTAAACATGCCCTAAAAGTTCGATTGAGCTTTGGGTCTAGTAATTAGGGTCCAAATTGGGCTCATGGAGATTTTTTTTATTATTTTTGTTTGTTTGGTGTTAGATGGGTCGTGGATTTAATATCTAAGAGCTCAAATGCCCGATTTGTGCAAGCAAAACCCTCTTTCGAATCCAAACGCCCTTTTAATTGTTTGGTGTGGTCCATTACATTGCAGAAAATCTCCCCACGCAATGGAAGATGGATGTTCCTCTTCTGCATTATATATATATAGGGGAATATTCATGTGCATCTATCCCTCACCAAAAATGGTGAGGGACACCCCTTTTAGGGGTGTTTCAAGTACAAGAGTGGTACAAGAGGGGTACTTTGTACCTCCCTCTTGTACTTGAAACAACCCCAAAATGGGTGTCCCTCACCATTTTTGGTGAGGGATAGATGCATATGAAGATCCCCCATATATATATATATATATGGGGCAAGGCTCTCCTAAGCTTAAGCTTAGGATAAGATTCCGTAAGCTAACGCTTCTGGGGCCCATCCTTGGTCCATCCAAATGGATCAAACACACGACCCCCCTAAATTGCACATGCCCACCAACTTTTGGTCAGATCCAAATTTACTAGACCGTTTGATCAATTATGCACCGATCTGAATGGACCATTGACCATTAAACTTTTGGTGCTTAGATGCAGATGATAGAAACCACGGTTGTGGCTGATTTTTTTACAGGAAGGAGGGTCCTAAGGAGTCTTTGAAATCCCCCCTACCCCCATCCCCATATGGGTCCCCAAGTGGGCTCCACTATGCAATTGAGCTTACTTCAGCTTACCTTATCCTAAGCTTCAGTTTAAGAGAGTTGACCCCATATATATATATATATATATATATATAGACACACACACACACATTGCTATCAGAGGATTCTCAATCCTTTGGGCTGGATTAATCCCTCTGACTCAAAGAGAAGCCAGGTAAATTCCGCTGTAGCCCCAGTGTGGTAGTGCAGCTTTAAACCTACAACCTCGGGGTGCAAACCGTGGTTCTAGGCCAACTAAGCTACTTCTGCAAAATTACACAAATAAGACCTACATGATCAACTGCTTTTCTATTTTGTTAATTTTTTTATTTTTATTTTACAACCAAAGAGGCGGGGTCCTTGAGAGACCCAACTGATGCAAGAGTGAGCATATATTACACATTGGGGATAAGATCACTTGCACACAAAGGGTAGATTATTACTTACAAATGCAAGAAAGAGGATTTAGGATTGAACACTGCACAGTTGGCTAAGAACATGTCTCTTAGTTTAAACTATGGGAACCATCTGAATTGGACAAAATACTTACCAATTATTAAAATTGTAATGGGATTTTTCTCATTAAATCCTCTATAAATTATCTTGCATCAGTTTAAAAGTACCTGAGGGTCAAATGTGGGCCAGGTACTGGCCCTTATTCTTGTTGGGGTCCGGGTTTTATTCTCTAATATAAACTCACTTATAGGTTGCCTACAGGTCTCTCTTAGTTTGGGTTCTAGTTCACGTTTTGGCATAGTTGCCCCAAACCAAATTCTTTCCTAACCGACCCGTTTTGTCCCTATCAAATGGGCTATATCTAAGTCGGTGGAGCCACTTTAAACATATCCAAATGATCCTACTCATAAATTTTGCCATTAGGTTTGGTCTCACTACTCAATTTCCGTTCATCCCTGGTATATTTATTTTTGTTAGAAAGACAATAGTTAAAGTAACATCATTCAAAAAAAAAAAAAAGTGACTGGCTCGTGTTTAAAGAGTGTTGGCACCTCGATATCACATAATACATGCCTAGGGATCGATTTTGGATTTTCAAAACAAAAGTATCACTCTTAGCCGCAAGGCCAGATTAAAAAAAATGCACTCACTCCTCAAAATAATTGCCCATCATTAATCCAACCATCCAAAATGATTTCCCCCTCATTTTATGTCTCTTTTTCAAATTTCACTCTAATAGAAATTAGATCCACCATCAAACTGATCACATTCATATGATGATATGATCTCATCGATAGAAGATCCTAGCCGTCTACTTATCCTATATGTTTTTCTTTTGTTCATTAACGCAAGCTGTATGCAAATGAAAAGTTCGCATATCAGATTCACATTACTACCTTTACATGGGGAACCCACTGAAAAGAAGGTCAACCCATCCTACAAATTTCCTCAAGCGTCCAGGTTCAAAGCACAACCTTTCACTTCGTACCAAGCTTTGGTTGACTATCAGACTACCTGACTCAAAATGTATTGTAATTGATTTTATATAGACACTTTCATAGTCCATTTTTTTTTTAAAGCTTTGGTTGAGGCATCAAACTACCTGACTCAACATGTATTGTAATTGATTTTATATAGACACTTTTATAGGTTTTTTTTTTTTTGCTATCGGAGGGTTCCTAACCCTTTGAGCTGGACTAATCCCTCCGGGCCCAGAGAGAAGCCGGGTAAATCCCCTGTTGCCCCAATTTGGTAGTGCAGTCTCGAACCTACAACCTCCAGGTGCAA
This sequence comes from Umbellularia californica, assembly GCA_028538565.1. Lineage (NCBI taxonomy): Eukaryota > Viridiplantae > Streptophyta > Magnoliopsida > Laurales > Lauraceae > Umbellularia > Umbellularia californica. Next base: position 51,817,329 of record JAPQWN010000006.1, on the reverse strand, counting down.
ACTATGGTCGAATGCCAACTAAGCTACGCCTTGGGGTTTAGACACTTTCATAGTCATCATCATCAAAATCTTGTTTTAATCTTAGTGGGTCGGCTACATTGTTCTAATTTATCATGTGCCAAATGCTCAGATAGTTTGCACTTACTTCCAATCTATCCTGATTCAAATCTTTGGATAGCTTGCACTTCTTTAAATATATCCTTACTATTTCTATCCATGTCCTCTTTGACTTACCCTATCTCCTTGTTGAGTCATCAACTTATATAGAATAAGATATATGAGTTTTAAAGGCAATATTAAAGTATAAAGCAAATGATCAAATTATGAATGTCTAACCATTTCTTCATTTTGTTTAAATAAGTATGTCCCTGTAGCTTTTACTGTATGACAACTTCAATTGTTTTAGTTGAATCAAACACATCAAACAAACTATTTGTAAAATAGTTTAATTAAAACATCTTTATTTCAAATAAATCTAATTTAATCAGCTCTCTTACAAACATATGAGTTTCTAGACAGGCTCTCAGCTGCCGGAACTATATACAGAATCTAGAGGCTTACCCACTTCTTGAGCCCACAAGAGTGAAGACAAATTAGGAAGTAGGGTACAAAAACAGGGTGGGGGGGGGGGGGGGGGAACCCTCATACATGGGCATTTCATTGATTTGGACCCAATAAAAATGGGCAAATAAAAAGGGGCCTAACTTTAGGTTTCTCTTTTTATTTTTGTCTTTTAGCGCTATAGTCGATATCGACGCTCGAAAGAAAGAAAGAAAGAAAGGACGAGGTGTGCACCGGTGTGGAGTGCCGTGGGTGGCAAAGGGCAATGCAGGGAGAAAGGAGAAGGAAAGGGGGATAGGGGGAGGAAGAAAGAAAGGAAAAATGAGGAAAGCCGTCTCGGTGGGGTATGTAGGTGTTGTGCGGTGGCCCATCAAGGCTCATCTCCTTCATCTCATCTTCACCATCCCAGGACAAAGACCTCTCCCTCCTTCTCCTTTGTCCTCTCCGGCTAGCCAACCTATCACTCCTTCATCCTTTCCATCTCCCTACCATCAACTTCCATCTCACCCTATCTGTAGCCCTCACGCATCTCCCTTATCTCCACGCCGCCCATCATCAACTCTTCTTCATAGCATCCTTTTCACTGCAAAAAAAAACAGAAACCCGCATTATAATTAGGATTTCAGGACTTGTAAACAACAATAGAGGCCAGTAAAAAGCCACAAGTGGCAGCTTCACCTTCCCAAAACCTTGGCTAAGGTCTTGACATAACATCTGATTTTGAAGAAACCCCATCTGGGGGTTTCTCCATGACAACAATCCATTGAGTAGAAGGGAGAACCCCAGATGGGGAATTCAATTCCTTTGTTATCGTCTCTTCTGTAGTTGATAATAAGGCATTGGTGGAGGCGATGTGGGTTGTTGGATTGAGAACCCAAGAAGGGGTGGGTCTGGGAGAATGGGTTGAAAGGGGAAATAGGGTTTTGGGAAAGAAGAGATTGGAATTGGAGAAATGAGTTTTGGGTGTGGAAGAAAGAGGAAAGTGGGTAAGGGTTTTGCATTTGAAAGTGAGGGTCTCCACCGTGGCAGCCCTCTGCATCTTAATCTCCCTCACACTCATCACCATCTCATGGGTGATCCCTGTGTTTTTTATGTTTCAGCTAAATAGTCGATATCGACTATAACAATGGTCGATATCGACTATAGCGCTAAAAGACAAAAAGAGAAAGAGAAATGTAAATTTAGGGCCTATTCTGTCTGCCCATTTTTATTGGGGCCAAATTAAAGCAATGGCCGTGTAGGAGGGTTTTTCCCTTTAAAACCCAAAAAAAAAAAAAGGAAGTAGAATTAGACTATTTATGTGTTTTCACTAAAATTTCAAAATTGTTGAGAATCTAAGACATGGAATTTTACCCTTGGGATTTACCAAATTTATAAGAGTGTTGAACGGTTCAAATTATGAGTTGGGCACATAAGTGTGTAAAAGAAAAAAAAAAAGAGTGGATTCGGTTATTTTTGTGTTTTTCACATGTATCTAAAAATCCATATAGTCTTGTTTGGCAATCAAATTCTCAGATAATTCTCTAGTTTTCTACAAAGTCATGATGAAAAGTCCACGGTTAACACTTATAAATCCCTTATGTAGCGTTTGGTTCGCTGGAATGGTTGGAGGCAGGAATGAAATGGAGATCGAAATGACAATGGAATGGAATAAAGTAGGAATAGTTAATTCCATTCCAGCGTTTGGTACGCTGAGGAATCAACCCAATAATGGAATTTTGATTCCTATTCCTGCATTTGGTACGCTAGAATATTGCCTTGAATGGAATCAAATTTACATAAGATTGACCAAAATACGCTTGTTAGATTCTACTGTCACATTTGCATTGTTTGTGGTGGATGATTTGGGGGTGGGCCCCATAAAAGTGTAGTGAAAAAGTTTGTAATTTCTCATAATAATATATTATTATATTATATTATACTATTTGGGGTGGGCCCCACAATGTGTAGTGAAAACGTTTGCATTATAATATTTTGGGGTGGGCCCCACAAATGTGTAGTGAAAAATTTTGCAATTTCTCAAAATAATATATTCTTATATTATATTATAATATTTGGGGGTGGGCCCCACAATGGTTGGTTGAAAAAACCATGCAACATAGCCTCTTTTATAATAGTAGATAGCTAGATAGATATAATATTTTGGTTGGCCCCACAATAGTTGGGTGAAAAAGATATTATATTATTATTTTATGATATAATAATATTTAATTATATTTTATTATAATATTTTGGGTGGGCCCCACAATGGTTGGGTGAAAAAGATATTATATTATTATTATTATGATATAATAATATATTATTATATTTTATTATAATATTTTGGGTGGCCCCACAATGGTTGGGTGAAAAAGATATTATATTATTATTATTATTATGATATAATAATATTTTATTATAATATTTTGGGTGGGCCCCACAATGATTGGGTGAAAAAGATATTATATTATTATTATTATGATATAATAATATATTATTATATTTTATTATAATATTTTGGATGGGCCCCATAATAGTTGGTGAAAAAGATATTATATTATTATTATTATGATATAATAATAATATTACAAGCGATGGTATTTTGGTCTCAATAAAAAAGTTAGAAAGGAATGGAATGGTGATTCCTTCCATTTCCCAATGGAATGGTGATTTCCTCACATAAAGGAATAAGATTCCGGAGGTAATGGCCATTCTGCCCCTTTTTGGCGAACCAAACGCTACCTTAGGAATTAGGCTGGTGGAAGTCCTCATCTTAGAGGACTTGCAGGTCCAACCCCTATCCAATAGGATTTGAAAATTTTCGTTTATGCAAATCTATGTACTAATACCAATTTTTCTCAGAAGTACCAATCGATACCAACTGATATTGATGTGAGATCCTCCATTGTACCAATCTTCAATGAGGAACTCCTATTTCAGAGGCAAGAGGAACCCTCAAATCTATAGATTCCTCAACTGTTATTAAACATGCCCTAAGGATCTAAAATATGAAACTTCATGCCTTCAAGTATATCATTTATATGAGAATATTAGTGGTTAGGTTCATGAATAGGTAGACAACATGAGTGTGGAAAAATTAGAAAAATAAGATTTCTCATCTTTCCTTTTTCATGTATTTATCAAATCCACAAGGACAGAAGGTATAAAACTTTACATCTTTTCGTGTATTAGTTCTATGAAATGCTGAATGATTTGGATCACAAATTGGAGGTATAAAAGTACAAACTAATAAAAAAAATAGGACGAACTATGTGAATGTGACCATATTTACACATCATTTTTACACCTTCTTTAGTAGCTTTCAGTGATCTGATTCCAAATTTAATGGAAATATGAGTTGAAACTGCTATTAGATTAGGCATATGGCATTAACAATCATATGGTCAATCTTATAGTGGGACCAATTCTTATTGGAAGAAAAATTGTTACTATACACTTAATGTAGAGATGTCAAATGGTTCGAGCCGGCCTGCCAGTCAACGGCCCACGGCACTGCACGGCCCACCAAGCCCACTAGGCCCATCACAGAAAAAGTAAGTACGTAAAAAAAACACATGACACCGATCAAACTTTTCCATTCTAATTTGAGTAATATAAACAAAAATATCAACTTAAGGGAACTGTTTTCCCTCCTCCCATTTTCGCCTTTTTGGTTAGAAATGATAGAGGCCTTTGTAAAAAGCAATTTACGAGAACTTTTTACTCCAAATCAACATTGATAACCTAAAAAAAAATACAACTACATAATTATTGGCTTTGGAAAATTCAACAAGAGATATATCGCGTTAGTTTTTTTTATCCTTTTATTTGCTCATTAAATCCTGAAACTAAGGGGAAAAATAGAAATAGAAATCATAGCCTCCACTTCTAATGGGTGGGCCCAATATAAGGAAGGTAGGTCAGATGTTGATCTTTTTTTCTATACTTTTGTAATGTGATGAATGCCCGTGTAATACTGAAAAGGCGAAAAAAATTAATAAAAAAAAACATTAAAGAGGCACGCTGAGCACGCTCGACACGGAGGCACGGCATAGCCCAGCGCGCTCCAGGCACGGCTCGTGCCTTGCCAAGAAAAATTCTTAGCTAGCCATGCTGGCCAGGCCCTGCCTGTGGCCCGTGTGGGCCGTGATTTGGGCGGGTCGGCACAGCTCGTTTGACATGCCTAACTGAATGTGAGGAAGTTTATTTTAAGCGGTTCAGATTTTCCATAGGTGGGCTTCACTCTTGAGTCTCCACACCACCCAAGAAGCATAAGAAGGCACTCAGAGAATCCAGTGTCTTGACTTCCCATTTCCACATCATTTGCATCTTTTTAATTCATTTTTTCGTGATATGATGACTAGATTTAAATGTTGCGTTCTCAACCATCCATGCTCACTATGGAATCACAACCCATCAAACGATCATAAGTATCTAATTAATAGGTATTCATTAATTAATTGTGGATGGATTAGTTTACATACGATCAATTCAATGCCGGTCTTATTTTAATTAGAGTGAGATACAACTTTCAATGCTTAAGAAGGAGAAAGTATTATTTTTTAGTAGTTTGAATTCATTAGGGTGAGCTAGCCCTTTGTATTTTCATTTGAGTGCCCTCATAAAGTTTTGAGGGATTATATATTTTTGAGAATTTTGAGTATTTTCAAATTTAAGATTTTTCTTCATATTTATTAAAGGGAATTTTACAAAAAAAAAAAAAAAAAAAAAAACCTTTAAGTTGCCATTACACCAAACAGAGAACTTTAGCCAGTAGTGCACCAAGCAGGGAATTTATACAGAAAAAGTAACTTTTTCACCATTTTTTTTGTGGTCACTATTGACCTTCATTTTCTATGTTGAAGGTCGACGGTGACCCTTGTTATAACAAGTGAGGGTCGCCGTCGATCCTGAGCAGGCATAAACTCTTCATCTTCTTCCTTCTTCCTCTCTTCCTTTAATCGAAAACTCGAACACCCACAAATCTAAAATGTCCCAAACAAACCATGCTCTCCATCTCATATAGAAGATGGAGAAAATCCCACCACTTCATGCTCTTTCCTTCTTTAACTCTTCTGCAATTCAACAAACACCCTTCTCTGCATCTGTCATCCTCCATCTTCTCCTCTCCTTGGGCATGTTAGGACAGGCTCAGTTCTTTCTCTTATAGTTACTCTCAGGCGGGCACTCCTTATCCTTCACCTCATTCATCTGACCACCCAAAAGGGCCCCAGTTACAATTCTACCTTGCTTCTATTTGACCCCATCATTAATACTCTATTACAATCTCAAATGACCAATGCTGCCCTCTCCCTTTTCGATCAGGCTATTGCTCGCGGAGTTCGACCGAACTCCAACACCTTCAATAATCCGATGAATTTGTTGTTGAGATCTAGCCACTTTGAAGAGGCTCTTCGGGCTTTTGAGGATTCAAAGAATGCGATTCAATTGGATAATTACAGTTTTGGTATTATGATTAAAGGTTATTGTGAGATGGGTGATTTGGGCAAGGCCTTTAAGCTGTTATCTCAAATGGGGGATGCATGTTGTATGCTGAATGTTGTTATATACACTACGTTAATTGATTGGACTGGTTCAGGGAAGATAGGAAAAAAGAAGAAGATGAAGAGTTTATGCCTGCTCAGGGTCGACGGCGACCCGCACTTGTTATAGTGGGGTCGCCGTCGACCGTCAATACAGAAAATGAAGGTCGGTAACGAGCACAAAAAAAAAGGTGAAAAAAGTTACTTTTTCTGTGCGGATTCCCTATTTGGTGCACTACTGGCTAAAGTTCCCTGTTTGATTCAATGGACGCTTATAATTATTTTTTTGGTAAAATCCCCTTTATTAAAAAATTTGTAAATAGATAAACTTCTTAAGATAATTACTAATAAATCAAAAAATTATATATTTTAAGCAATAAGGAGGTTATTTCTCAAGGGTGCCACGGCAACACTCTAAAGCCTCGCATTGCCATGTCAACACTTCGGAAATAGCCACCTAAGCTTTCTCCCTTTCTTCGATTGGATTCTTAAATGATCCCTTCCCTTTTTTTTATTTATTTTCTCTTCCTAGGTATAATGATTTATACCCCCTAAAATCTCTCTTCTAAAGTCATCATATAAATTTATATCACCTAATATTCACTATTGTCATGAACATAACATAAAATTTAAATTCAAAATTTAAATGCCAACTAATTATAATATATTAAGCTAGTAGGTTTTGGCTTCAATTTGACCGTCGGTTATATTTTTTACCGACGGTTATGTAACTACTCATGTAACTACCCACTCATTTTTACATCAAACCACTCATGTTTTAGTTGTTTCTCAATGTAACTATATTCGTTTTTTTATATTTGATTATTTATTTTGCAATGCAGGGAGATACCGTATTGAGCACGGGTTATTGGACTAGTCTATCATTATGGAATGATAGTCTTGGACATCCAACTCTCTCTAATTCAAATCCCAATATCAATGCTACTACTATCCCTAGAATCCGGATTCCCTGTTTCGCCCTGTGCTCAAGTGCCATGCGTAAAAAATGCCAACTCAGCTATTGACCCTCTCAACTGCTTCGTTGGAACGAAAAGAAAATGTAGGAGAGGGTCTTTTTCACAAATAAAGAAAATTGGTGAAACAAAGAAAACCTACGGTCTCGTCTCTGCAGGAGGCAGAGAGAGGGGTGTTGGAGCTGGACTACCAGATGAAGTTGGGGATTTGGAGGAGGATGACGGTATGGAGAGATATGGGCATGCTTATCTTGTTCGCAAGCTCCATGATTACAAGCTGAGCGTCGTTCTGTTGCTCGCTCTGGGTTTATTGTGGGGGTTCCTCTGCTTCCATGGTTCGGAGGAGATTTGGTGGCTGACTTTGGGATTCGAAGATTGGGTGTGTCAGATCACTCAGCAGATTAAATGCCTCCTTTATGTGTCTGGGTTTTGGGGGAGAGAGAGAAAAGGGGTTCATATGAGAACCCATGGCCTCCTGGGAGTAGCATACTTCCAAGGCTGATTCTAAATGCACCCTCCCATAATGCTTAGCACACCCACACTCCTTTACGTGAACAGTAAAAAATCACTGTTTCCATAAGGGGATGTACGTGTGTAAAGCAGATAACGGGGGGGTGCGTTTAGAATCACCCTACTTCCAATAATAAGTTGTCATAGACAAACGATCAAGATACAGTGGGTGATCCAGGTCAGAAATTAAATATTCTGAAAATTCCATTGTTACTGCAAAATTTTGATCGACTGGATTGTGGGGCCCCATGGCCCACCTAATTGAAGACCAAACCCACACATCTGATCGTGGACCCTTGGACGACCCTGATGATCTAGATCTTTTGTGGAATGAGACATACGGGGTCCATCATCCATCTAACTAAGGAGAAGAGGCGTGAGACCCAGCCCATGTTGACTTGGAGAAGGTGAAAGATTTTTTTATTTATAAAAAAGACCTTCTCCTTCGTTTTCTTTTCATTTTAAGGAAGCAGTTGAGAGGGACAATAACTGAATTGGCATTTTTTACACGTGGCACTTAAGAACAGGGCAAAACAAACAGGAGATCCAGACTCCCATGGGCGGACCCAGAAAATGGAATTAGGGGGGGGAGCAAATGAAAATTATTAAAAGAAAATCTTAACAATTTAGGGTAAAAGTAAAAAATTACAAAAAATTTAATAGTAAAAAATAAAATTTTGAAAACTTAGGGGGGGCCTGCTCCCATCCCTAGCATCTCTCTTCATTGTAAACCCTAACAGCTCCCCCATCTCAATACATGAATTGTCACTGAGTCAATCCAGCGAATTTTCTATTAGACGATCTAGTCTTCCTCCCCTGACATCTCTCATTTTTCCACCGATTTGTATTTATCTTATGTGAGTCTTCCTAAGCGCAATTTATCTCTTCTTATTGCCTTTTAATTTTTACCTTAAATCTATACTACTAACACTCCAATAGTAATAGGCTACTCACCATTTATATATAGGAAAGAGGCTGATTTCAATTGAAACCAATCTCTAATTGATTTTGACTTGACACAATAGATTGTGACCCTCTACTAATTACTTCAATTATTGAGATTAAAATTGTAGGCCCAGTTAATCATGTGGCAATTATTAATATACAACTTTCTACATCCCCTCACACTTAATGCATTTTCTTTTGGTCTTTATTTAAATTTTAAATAACCTATAATTAAATTTAAGTCAAATAAACATATTAGAGAGTCACTAATGGTGTTGGCATTTGTGATGGGGCCCACTTGTGTTTACATGTGGGTGGACCCCACTCACAAAAATACACCCCTCACAATTTGAATCTCATGGTGATATGGATAAGAATAGTTTGAGTTTTATCTAAACTCTCTATCCTTATCATAGCTCCATTTAAAATTCTAATTGAGAGAGTTTGATCCAACTTATTATCCTTATCATCTCTCATTTTGAATTTGAATGGAGATCTTATCACCCATTAGCCAAAGGGCTATTATAGACATGAGAATAATGGTTGAGACTAACTTTTGAACAATACATCTTCTACCAGAAAGGGCTATATAGACATGAGAATAATGGTCAGGACTAACTTTTCAACAATACATCTTCCACCAGACCTACTATTCTCCATCATCATCTTTTACATCCAAGGTGTTCATCCTTACCTTTGGATTTTGAAGAGTGAATCACATGTGACTGATCTCTTGTAGACAGTCACAGATCTCCACAACTAATGCCTTGTTCAAGCCGACGCAGTTCTAATCGCATTTGTAGCAGTCATCTTATTTAGATCTGTGCTTCCGCTACATCAACGCCCTTCAAATGGTAGGTTGAGTCAGTAAGTAAGATTATGTGACCTATTTTAAAAATGGGTTGGATACGGTTTATATAATCTTAGTTTAGTCATTTTAATGAACTTTAAAAGATAATTCTAAAATTCATAAATATATTACTCATTTCATTTCATTTTACTAATTCTGATTTCTTTATTTTAAAATACATTTGTCATTTGTAGTTTTGTCCCATATCTGAACTTGATCTTAAGAACAATCTCAATGGTTTGGATCGTGATTTATTATCCTATAAATAAATAAATAAATAAAAACATAACTGCTCTTCGACTAATCCAATTCCATGTTCAGGACCACAATCTTTGCAAATATCTCGAGATCCACAAGATACCATCTAAATCACTTTAAAAATGGGCAAGGACTTCTTCCATTCTAGGTTTCTCATGACAATAACCATCTCTCATCCCAAAAACTGAAAAACCCATATGTCCAAGATATGACAGAAGTTCTTGTGGAAATAATTTAAATTAGAAGCCCATGAGAGTAGTATGTGGTGGATGGGGCAACATGCTTTGGTTCTATCATTCAGCATGCCAAGTGTACAATGCGGGCCTTTTCTTGATTGCTCAAATCAGACCCTCTTTAGCAGCAAGGATGAAGGCGAGGGGCGGGCATTGCACCAGCTATGATGTGACTAGGCCGTGGTGGCTATAAGGCGTCACAACCTCACTCATCCTCTCAGCCATAGGATTTCTTTAAAATGTTTTATTCTTTTTGTTATCCATGTCATTCTTTATAGGGCTTTTCATTATGGCAAGCTTTTTCATGGGCTTGAGCTGCTTCTGGTCTTAAAAGATAGAAATAAACTTTAGATACATACAAAAATGGAGGATATCTAAAATGGGTGTCCCTTAAAAGGATGGAGATATATCTCATCAAACAAATTAGTTTGGATTTTACGTTCTAATTTGGGTACTCTTGGTTTTTTTTTTTTTTGTCTGTAGGATATGGGATTTAATTTTTTTTATTTATAGATTTTTATAATTGTTGCCAAGCCTTCACTAAATTACTAAGAGTGCCAAGTCAAATTTAGGTGAGCTCATCTAAAACAAGAAACTAATCCTAATCTCTATTGACTTTCCTCTCCTAAAAATTCTTCTTAATCAAGAAGTTATGAAGGTTTTAAAATCAGATTTACCAAATATTGAAAATCAATCCTTCTTCTAAATACTTATATATAGGGTGGTAGTGAGTTTTATTGGAAGATTTTAAAGTCAAATTTACCAAGTACCAAAACTAAATCCCTCTTCTTAATACTTTGTTTTTAGAGTGGCATGACAATTTTGTTTCTTATTAATTACACCAATTATCTCCATGTTTTTGAGAAATATAACTACTTCATCTTCAAGTGTTTTGGTCGTAAGATAAACCGTTTGACAGAATCCGTTGTGGTCTATCTTGTGATAATTGGTTTGGTTCCTATCTTTATTTCTTATCTTTATTAGGTTCGAGTTCAATCTATTTTGAATATTCTTCTTCCATTAGATTAACATATTATGAGTTATAGGCCAGAGCCTATTTTTATTCTTATTATATATTTTAATAATATCCCTAAGTTTGATATATCTTTATTATCGGGCCCGGGTTTAAAATGCGCCTTTGTTTCTAGTATAAAGATAACCAGTTAACTATCACTTCTACCGCACCGAATTAAAGTTGTGAGATTTATTTATTTATTGTAAGGTCCCAACCATTAATACCATAATTATTTCCAATAAATTTTATTTGAGATAATCAAGTGCAATTAGAGTCTAAGCGAGGCGGGTTTATTGTTAGCGTCATGTGTACGAAGTTTCTAACAGTTCCAAGTTCCTTTGGGTATGGACAATTTACAAATTTAGGAAGTTTCGTAGGTTTTTTTTTGTTTTTTTTTTTTTTTAATTTCAGGTTTTCATTATTTTGGGTGCATTAGGTAGGTCTCATAATTCAGTTAACTTTTCCCTTTAGTCATGTTCAACCCGGCACATTGAAGAACCACAAATCCTGAGCTACAGAATACCAAGGACTAAATTGTAATTTCGGAAAGCCAATTCCCAAAAGAACCCATCGAACCTTTCAGCTCATTTCTTTCTTTCTGTATTCTCTCTCCCTCACTCCCCTTGGTACCATTGAAGAGTAAGAGCTTCCCCAAGCCATTCCCCAAGCCATGCTTCCTTCTCCCCCAGGCTCTCCCTTATAAGTTTTTTTAGCTAATCATTCATACCAAAACCTAAAGGGGTTCGTAGAGGCAGTGGAAATATTTTTCAATACTCCACTTCTAATCTAATTGTTCAATACAAAAAAAAATAATAATAATAAAAATTTCTTACCCACCCTTTCGATTTCAAGGATGTTAGGTTTATATAAGTCTTCTTTTCCATCTTGATAGAGAGAAAAACTCCTTAATTTTTCTGTTCTATCTAAATTTAAAGGATTCTGTTGTGCACAATTTTTCACTCGATCAAGTTATGTGATGTTGTCATTAGATTTCATATATATCTTTCAAAAATGGGATTTCTACATTTCTAAAACCAAGAGTACAAAATATAATATAAAAACAAAAGGAGGAAGAACAAGTCGGGGTTCATTATTCTCTCCCTTTCAAAATCATATATCAAAGCTTCCATACTAACCAATCTCTAGAGATTTGATGAGGACAACAAGACATCTACACGTACAGGTAAAATAAGTGACAGCAACTACAGTTAATTTAGTGGGTCACACCTAAGTTAGTTCATGCCCCATAAACAACTAATCAAAAGATCCTTCTCATAAATAATTTGAGGTTGAGACGTACATTTGCATATCATCTATATGTGTAAGGTCAGATCTGGGAGCCATCAAAATGGAGGTTCCAGATAGTAATAAATAGTAGCAATAAAGAGATAAACAAGAGTTCGGATCTCATTGCAATACGCAAATTTAAGGCCGCAAAACTTTTGAGACTTTTTATCTTTATCACCCCGCTCATCTATAATCTAACCAATTCAAAGGTACGAGAGTCTCTAACTATCTGGACTTTCGTCATCTCTTCACATGTTTTTAATTACTCAAATGATATGGGTCATTATAGAAGGGTTTTGACAACCTTCCCTTAAATTTATATTATTTTCTTAGGATAAATTTTATATTGTTTTATTACATTTTTTTTTTCAAATTTTAGATATTGACCCATCAAAGTTCAATTACTATAATTAATTACTGACCTCCTATCAATACTACCATGGCTAATATTTATTTATTTATTTATTTATACATATTAAGTTAGTACAAAAGTTAAGGCAGCAAATAAACGACTAACCCCATTACTCAAGTTGATTTCCATCAAGTAGAACTCCGGAAAAACAAAATAAATATTACTGTTCTTGTTTTTGGGTATTCAAATTTATATATGTGTCAAAATCTCTAACCATTAAATTCTTGGGTTTCCCTAAATAAAACCAAAATAAAAAATGCATAAAGAAATCAAGAACAAAACATAAATGGCGGACCTCATGAGCCACAAAGACAACATGTGATGTCAAACCCTTCCTTGCAATTTAAAATCAATTTCAACCCCAATGGGCAAAAATATAATTTGGACCCAAATTCAAAAGGCAAAATTAGCGAAAGGTCTCTAAAGCGGAATGTATCCAGCCTCTGGTCCACGCTAATTTTGTTTAAGGGCTCTGGTCCACTCAGCTAGACAATTTGTAGCCAGAGGATCCTACGTCCACACGATCACATATTTCATGACTAATTTGCCCCTATAACTGTCGCAACACGAAATGTAGTGGAATCTCAACGTGTTACGCTTATTTAGCCCCGAATTAAGCTCGTAGGTGATCATTTATTACTGATATGTCCCTGTAATTCAGCGCAAATTTCGTTTTTTTGAATTTCGAACTGCAATCGTTATTGACATTGAATCTGAATGTAGAAAATTCCTCAGAGAAATCATTTTCATTCGTTGTAATTGTGGAGACATATCTTCTTGCTTGCTTATAGTTTCGTAGATCCATCGTTTGCGAAGCAGATTACAGATCCAATCATTCCATTCGCTCTAATTGTGAAGACAGTTCTTCTTGCTAGCTTATAAATTCGTAGATCCATCGTCTGCGAAGAAGATTGCAGATCCCACGTTTGGGAAGCATTTTTAACTTTGGCGAGGTAAGCAAGGTCTTCCGTTCATAGGAGAGAGTATGCAATCTTTCGCATTTGAATTTGTAGATCTCTATATTTCTGATACTCATAGTCATTTTGATCTGTACGAATTCATATTGTATATAATTCTGATCTGTATGTGCAGATTTGTTTTTTTTTTTTTTTTTTTCACTTTTTATAGATAGATTTCCATAGTTTTGTTATTCATGAACATTTGATTTGTATGGATTCAGATGATCTAGATTTACTTTTTATATTTAGTTGTAGGTCTTCATGTATTTAGATTAATTAGAGCCTGATCTATCGGCTAGTATTATTACTTAGTTTCTTTATTATCAATTCCTTTAACAGTTAAAAATTATGTATTTAGATTAATTAGAGCCTGATCTATCTGCTAGTATTATTACTTAGTTTCTTTATTATCAATTCCTTTAACAGTTAAAAATTATGTTGAGAGCTGCATCGTAGAAGAAGTCATGTAATCAACGATATGTGACTTTCGCATCAAATTTATATGACTTTCTAACAGACATATCTTATCTATTCAACATTATTTGAGTTTTGTACAAATTATCTGATTTTTGTAGCGAATTTATCTGAGTTCACGTGAATAAATCCAGATAAATTTGGCACAAACTCAGATAGATTTGTACAAATCATGTGAGTATTTGACCTTATGCACAATTTTTTTCCATGCTGATGACCTTGATTTTCCTTGAATTTTGTAGATTTCTAGATGGCACAGCCGCTAATGCTTCTTTGTAAATATGAGATGTTTAGTGCCGTCATTCAGTTGAGTGGGAGCATGAGATATGATGATTTGATGCGTCAAGTTTGTAACAAATGGTAGATCCTGGTAGTAAACATAGTCTCTTTGACTTACGCATTGCCTGGCCACCCAAAGTGCTCGCTGGACAGCGATTCGGATTTGTTGAGCTTGTCTATATTGGCGTCTTCAATGGGATTGGGAACAATGAATGTATTTGTATCAAAATTGCAGGAATCAGAGGACGATGATCAAGAGGAAAATGGTGATGATTTCGTCGAAGATGCCCTGGAATTAATGGGGTATGAGGGTATAAATATGGAGACATATATCTTTCCACAGTTTTGTACACACAAAGAGAAGATTTTATTGTCTTCGGGTTGGACAAGTGGAATTAGAGATGTGGGGCAGAGGTTTGAGGGCTGTGTTGCTGAGTTTAGAAGTGTCCTATGTAGATATTCGATTGAGGTTGGGTTTGAGTTCGTATATGTGAAAAATGATAAGTTGAAGGTGACAGCAGAATGCTCTTGTAGTCATTCGATGGGTTTCAGATGGCGTGTTCATGCATCGATTGAGAAGTCAACTGGCCATTTTTGTATCAAGACATTAGATAATGAGCATACATGTGGTGCAGTAGTTCGAACGTCGAAGATCAGCAGTATGAACTCTAAGATAGTTTTCGATTTAATGATCAATCATATTTGTGAGAAGCCGCTGACCAGACTGATTGATGTCGTGCACCACTTTAAGGCGAATTATGGGCTAACCATTATATACTATCACGCATGGTGGGCGTGGAAATGGCTAGAAATAAGTTGTATGGTGATTCATCGCTTTCTTTTGACCATCTTCGTTGGTACAATAAGGTGGCGGAGGATATGCATCCAGGAAGTCATTTTGTGCTAGATTATGACCAATCAACTATGTGTTTCAAGCGTCTATTTGTGTCGTTCTATGCTTCAATTGCTAGTTTTAATCATGTACATCCTTTGTTATTTTTGGACGTGACCTTTTTGAAAGGCAGATACAAGGAAAATCTGTTGGCAGCAACAGGGAAGAATGGAAATCGAGGTATGGTGACATTTTGTCGATTCTAATATTATTGACACATTTGTTATTAATGATCACCATTTTTCTTAATATTTTGCTTACTAGTTGGAATATAAAACTTTGTTTATTTTTGCCATAGGTTTGTTTCCTCTTGCTTTCACAGTGGTGGACTCAAAGACGGAGGACAATTGGATATGGTTTCTGCAGAATTTAAGGAAAGTACTGGTTTCGGATCGCACTTTCACTTTTATTTCCGATAGTATTTTAGGTCTCATAGAGGGTGTTTCAAGTGTATTTCATTTTGCTCATCATGCATTTTGCCTCCAACATCTGAAGGCAAATTTGAGGGACAACTTGTTAGGTGGATACACTAATGAATTTAGAGAGAGAATGGTTATGATGCTTCGGGAATGTGCATATGCTCCGACCATAGCTACATTCCATGCCAAGCTGGAGGTGTTGATGCGTGAAGGTGGCTCCAATGTAGACAGATTTCTTTGTGGATTACCTCATGAAAGATGGAGCAATGCCTACTTTAAGGGTCAGTAATATGGTGAGATGTGTTTGAATGCAGCTGAATCTTTCGACTCCTGGAATAGAAAAGCTCGCCATTTTCCAATTACAAAGTTGGTGGACACAATCAGGGTTCAAATAATGGAGCAGATGGTTAATATGAGGGAAGTTTCCGGCAGATGGAAGTCAGTCATTTGCCCGGATATGGATAAGAGGCTGAATGCTTCGATCCATCTTGGAAAGACGTGGACTGTTAGGCGTTCGAGTGAAACTGTTTATGATGTTCACTCTCACCCGTTAGTGACTGTGGATATTTTTAATCACATCTGTTCTTTTTATTAGTGACAGATCAATGGCTTCTCGTGTGCCTATGCTTGTGCTGCGATTCAAAAGAGTGAAAAGGACCTGAATCTTTCTGTGGATCACTATTTTGACACTCATATATATAGGGCTTCATACAATGAGCAGATATTCCCAATTCCAACTATGGTGATGCTGGAGCCAACGGTTGTTGAAGCTGTTATTCACCCACCAGTGGTTAAACGCCCAGTTGGCAGAGTGAAAAAAAGAGAGGATCTTGTCAAGAGGGGAGATCGCACAGCAGATAAAATGTGGGCGATGTGGTCGGATCGGCAGTCACAGTAAGAAATAATGCAAAGTGCCTATTCTTTGACAAATCATTGAATTAGACGTTGACTGTAGTTTCTGTCTAATATTCTCCATTCTTAGCATGTATATAGAATACAATATGAATTCTGATTAGTGAATAATAAGTCAAAATGACAGTCCTTTTAATACAGTTTAGTGTTGTTACTTTTTATAAGTAACTACTTACAATGTGTTTAAATCATATAAAATTAGTTCAAAATTGATATTAAAATTTGCATTAGAACTGAGATTAACTTGAATAAACAACTAGATACGGCAATCACATGACTCAGTTAAATATGTAGCAGAAGTCTAATAAATTCCTTCATAACTTAGATAAAGTTATATAAAATCAGATAATATCCTACATAACTCAAATAAATTTGTGAATAAAGTCAGCTAAAATTATTTCAGGACTCAGATAAAATCAATCCAGAGCGCTCATGTATAGTTACATTAAGAAAAAGTCTTCATATGCATTTATTCACAATTACATTCATTCATTCATTCACGAATATGACAATTACATTGACAAAAATGTTTCCTCAACATTCATGTAAACCAAAAAAATACATTTACAATTTTGTTGCACTGGCACTTTTCATATACAGAGATTTACATGAATTTGTTTCATCATCACTGTGACGTCACACTTTTCAAAATAACTTGTTTATGTCATGGTCTTCGTTTGGCCGTCATTGTTCGAAATCATCATCAGCACTTTGTTGCCCGGCATGGAAGTTTTCAATGCTCTAGCTGAATGCTTGTCATTTAGGAACTTGCTCACTATCTCTGCCCTCAAACCATCAACGATGTTTTGTAGCAGCTTTAATGCAATTACTTGTTTATGAGTAATTTTCCTCATAAGATAGCAAACGATGACCCCGCAATCAACACTGCAAAGAACATGCTGTTCTTAGTCGATTATAAATAAGGTACTCTAAAATCAATTGAATAAGTGTATTGGCACAATGATACTCATAAGCCCATTTTCTATTGTGGGGCGTTACCAATGGAGCTCCATATGGCTGTGTATATTCAACATTTATATAATTGTAGTTCTCCACATACTGTTTTTGTAGAATCAAACAAAATTCATATTTTTAGTGGGTGTACATTTATTCTTATGGTGACTATCATGTAAATAATGACTTGGTCAATGAGATATACCAGAATCTGTGCATCCTCAAAGTAATGATTGACTATTTTAGCTGATCTTGGTCGTAAGGAGTTGTAATGTAGCCAATCTCCTTCTTTTTTTATCCAGCACCAACAGTATTCAGTAGAAGGGCTTAGCATCCTTCCTTTTTCCATTTGAATTTATTGGAAAAATGCACGAATCTGTGGTTTGCAATTTTTCTTGGGGAGACTTGATGGTGCAGAATCTTTTCCCTCGTTTCCGACGTCGGGGTAGTAACGAATTTCTGCATTAAGATGAGTTTAGTAACTGTTTATGATATATTAAAACAAAGCAAATGGTGACACAATTAACATATTTATTGTTTGTTACCCAGCATAAATTCGTTATGAAGTATGATTTTTCTTGAGGCAGCAGGCCTTTCCGATGGACTGTGGTGAGTTGCTCTTGGATTTCTCCCTGTTCTCTATATAGTAACTCAGCGTAGCAAATAACATGTTCAATTCCAAACAGGTAATGTTAGGCATCTTATGTGAGCATGACCATTTTGTGTTTATGTCTAAAATGAAGCAATAGTTAGTCCATGTTTCTGTGTCGGGATGCTTACGGTGCTGGACAATTCTACTCTACTGAAAACTGGAATTATGTTATTGTAAGATACAGCTTGTATGCCCTCACCCCCCCAAACCAGCGCCTTGCAAATGCAATTGTACAAAATGCTCAATTACTCGACATTTTGATTAATGTTTTTTACAACACCAGCTGTGTTGCTTAGTTGCATAGGAATGTAACTTACGCATTGCCTTCCACTTCATAAATCTGATTATAAGCTTTTCAATGTCGGACGCATTCATTTGCTTAGTGACTGTATTTTTTGGGAGGTTGAAAAGGTCAGCTGTTGACAACATTCTCCTCGTCTTCATTCTTTTTTTAAATTCATTTTACCATGGAGGACTGTTTTACCTCCTTAATCGGCTTTGATGGTGCCTCAGAGGACATTTCTTGATCAATAATTCAGATAAACAAATATAGATTAAATAAATCGGAATGTATACAAGCTCAGATAAATTCAATCCAACATCGGATAACTTTGATGGAAAGTCAGTTAAAATCACATAGATGTCAGATAAATTTGATAAGAACTCTCATAACTTCACCCAGAAGTCAGATAGATTTGATAGAGACACAGATAAATGCAGGAGAAACTCATATGTTTTCCATATAAAAGCTCAAGTTAAATATCATTTCAATTCAAAGAAAAATTATCTAAACAAACATGGACGTGTAACTCAATTACCTCATCAACATTTCCTTCAACTTTTTGATTAGCTGCAGCCTGCTTCGCTGCTTTCTCTGCCATTATCCACCCTTTTTGTTGTGAATTTGTTCTTTTTAAGGCTGGAAGATATCATCCAATGTCTTTCCAACCCATTCCAATCCCTTTGTATAATCAATTGTCATTTCCTTCAAGAGCTGGTATAATTTCAAGTTGTTTGATTCTAGATTTATCAATTTTTTCTTCAAGCCCTTCACCTCATTTTCTGCCTTTGCAGCTCTTGAGGACTGTACATCTGACACAGTCATAGTATGTTTTAGCTGCTCTTTGAGGGAGCTGATTAGTCGATAAGACTCCTCTACAATCTAATGAGTTTCCACATTACGTGTTTCAAGGGAAGTCTTCTCCTTTGTCAATTGCTCGACTAACAATAGAATTGTCCCTTTCTATGAGCAAGCTGGTGATCCTTTTTTCATTTTCAAACCTTTCCTTTTTTAGGCCATTGTTTTCTGTCGATGTCTTTTCAAGTTCAAAAGCCATCCTTTGAATCTGTGCTTATAATTCTCTCTTATCTTTGGTGAGTTGGTTGGCTAATGAAGCTGCCCGATCACGCTCTTCAGTAAGATTCTTGAGCTCGTTGTTTTCGGTGGGTTGTGCCGGGTGTTTAGGACAAGGCACGGTATCACCAGCTATTGGTTCTGATCCAGATTGTGTTTCAGATGGCACCTCACATACTGCATTGCTAGTGCTGCCAATTATGTCAGTTAAAATGTTTACAACCACCAAATCTGTCTGTAGGGTCATTTATTCATAATCAGTCATCTCCACACCAAAGGAGAAAGATCGGGTCGCTACACCAGTGAAATTTGTTTCTTCACTATTATTATCATTTCTCTGTTCTTCCAACTCGGATACGACTAATGCCTCTATCATTATGTCTGTATTCGACTAGGTGGCTTCAATCATTTTATTCTCTGCTTCCTCTTCTCCTTTTTTCAATTCTTGTTCTTGTTCTTCATCTCCTTCCTCTTGCTCCTCTCCTTCATCCTCATTGTCTCCTTCTTCCTCTTCTGCTACATCTCCATCATCTCTTTTCTGTTCATCTGTTTCTTCTTCCTGTTCATCTTCTTCCACTGTCTCTTCACCTTTACTATTTTCTTTCTTTTTACTTCTTGTTCTCCTTCTATCTCCATTAAGTCCCCCTCATCACGACTGCCAGTGTCCAACAAAGACTGCAATCGTCGTACTTTAAGTAGCGTGCTATCTAAATTGTCTACATTTGGTAACAGTGTTAGGCTGAGCATGTTAGATTAAAAGCTTAGATAAAATTAGATATTAAAAACTAAGATAACAAATTAGTATTATTATATAAATTACCTCATTTGCTAGTAGTGTATGAAGGGGCCTTTTCCTAAGTGTCGTACTTACTGCCCTGAGATTCCACTTTAGTATCCTTGGGAAATGCACCGACTCATTCGAGCTGACAATTGTCGTGTGCTCACACAGCTAATACTGTTACAAAATCAGAAAAGTCATATGTAAATCATTCATTATTTGTAACTTGAAATTCACATGTGTAAGTAGGTAGTTGTCTATCGTACCGGTAATGCAATAAGGCAGCCAATGACTCTATCAGATCCACGGCTCCTACTGAGTACCAACTCCATCAAAAATTTTGATATCTCTTCTGCCCAGGCATAGTACTTCATATCCATGTAGTTTTTAACATAGCCCACGTATACCCATCCTATTGTGTTGTCGTGGGTTGCAAAATAGATTACCATAAGGATATACAGGCACAGTAGCCTAGCAACATCAGTTTCTGTTGCTCCATTCAATGCTATATGGAGCTGTTGCTTTATCTGTGGAGCTGACACCCTTGGACTGCCCTGGAATCTCTTAGATATGAATTCAGAAGTTTTTCTCTTTGCATATTTCAGATCCAGTGCTCTTATGCAGTTCGGTATGCCGAATATGAGCGATATGTCATTTGTAGTGAACGACACATAGGATTTTCCTAGTCTGAACTGCCTCCTCTGGCTGCTGTGTATCAAGGATCAACATAATGTCATTGTCATACTTCCTGCACATTTGTTCTGAGATTGTGCCCTCCAACATCCACTCTATGAGGCTCCAGAAAGGTGTCTTCCTTAATTCAACTTTATGTACTTCAGTTACCAACTGTTTTATGCTTTGAACTAGTATTACAGTTAACACCAAGTTCGATCTGAACTAATAATGAGTGGGAGGCTTCTCAACCTTCTTCTTTTTATTCACTGGTTTTTTTTTTTTTTTATGATTTATCCTGTGCCCTCTTTCGCTTGTTTTGTTTTCTTATTGCATACTGGTAAAACAACTCAGATTCACATTATTTAAAATTTAGATAAGTGTATACAAAGACAGATAAATTGCATACAAATGTAGATAAATTGAATATAAATTCAGATAAATTGGATACAAACTAAGATAATTTGCATATACACACAGAAACATTTGATAGAAACTCAGATAAATTAAGTAAAAAGACTATAAGCTTTGTATACAACTCAGAAAAACATATTAGGAACTGGTTAGAAACTTGAATAAAGTCATTTATTTGTATTATTAACTCACAGACTCAATTAAGATCAAATAAAGTTAAGTCAAAGCCAAACAAACTCAGTTAAATAGTGACATAAATTTATTCAAATTCATTAAGAACAGATAAATTCACCCGAGGCACACATAAATACATTATAATTCCAGGGAATTTTCTTTCCAAACTCAGATGCATTTGCTTCAATCTCAGATAAAGTCAACAGAAATTGATTTAAGTTCATTCAGAACACAGATAGATTTAGTTATATGGAGACAGAAAGACAGATAAGTTTTGTGATAGAAATACATAAAAAGCCCAACCAAAGCCCCCTTTTGCTTGTTTTGTTTTCTTGCCGCATACAGTAACTACTTAGATTCATATTATTTAAAATTTAGATAAGCGTATACAAAGACAAATAAATTGCACACAAACGCAAATAAATTGAATATAAATTCAGATAAATTGGATACAAACTCAAATAATTTGCATATACACATAGATACATTTGATAGAAACTTAGATAAATTAAATAAAAAGACGTATAAGCTTTGTATACAACTCAGATAAAGATATTAGAAATAAACTGCAATAAACTCACATATTTGTGTTATTAAAGCACAAACTCAATTGAAATCTAATAAACTTAAGTCAAAGCTAAAACAAATTCAATTAAATACTGAGATTAATTCAGTCGAATTCATAAAGACCATATAAATTCATCCCAGGCACACATAAATACAGTATAATTTCAAAGAATTTTCATTCCAAACTAAGATGCATTTTCATTCCAACTATGCAATCTCAAATAAAGTCAACAGAAATTGATTTAAGTTCATCCATATAAAGTTCATTCATTTTTATATGGAGACAAATCATATACTTTACAGAGTTGAAAGATTTCTCAAACAACTCAGATAAACTTACTTCAAATTGATAAAGTAGCAATGACTGTTCGACATTTGCTTAAACATTTCAAACATCTACAAAAGTAATCTACAAAAATTACAGATAGTAAAAGGAAAAGAGAGAATTATTTAGATACCTTCTACTTCTTGATTTTGTTCCTTCTGGTATTCTGAAAGCCGGGAAGACTTCGTTCTCACCATTTCCTTGATAGGTTTCCGTAATTAGAAAAGGAATAAGAGAATACGAGGGAAAAACATTTCAAATGGCAATCAACAAAAACATAGGGTTCAGAAATGATGATGATTTGAAAAGGATGAAATATTCAACTTACAGAGGAAATCAGTAGTTTGAAGTATCTTTTATGCGTTTGCAAACACTTTCGTAGTCAAATAACCAGTGTCTGCAACTAGGGTTTGGATCTCTTCTTCGTTGTATTTCTTCTTTTAGAAATCGAAGATACAGACACTAACTTGCAATGAAACAATAAATCTATGGAAAGTTTTCGAAATTCTGATGCGACCAACCCTTCTTCGTTGCATGCAATCTCATAGCGAAACGTCGCCTTTTTCTTCGGAGCTTCTTTCTTTGAAAAGATTCGAAACTTTTAGATTTTATCTTATCGCATTCGCTAGCCCTATTTGAATAAGGCGAAAATGAATGAAAGGGCAAACCGGACATTTCATGTATGAGAATGTGCGTGAGGGACCTTTTGCTACATGAGTTTAGTTTGTGGACTGTTTGCATTAAAGTCATACTTTGAGGGACCCGTGACCAAAGCCCCCAATTTAAAAGCTTAGTCCATAAAACCAGGTTGAAGCCCAAGATCATTTAATGGAAACCCCAATATAAACCAAAGAATCAAAACGAATCAAGAACCCCACATATAAAGGTCAAGGAAGAGAAAATAGCAAGTTAAGATCAAATCAAAATAAGATACTTTCTTATTTTTGGGTGTACGAAATTGGCCCTAACTCTTAAAGTATTATTAAATCTTTTAAAATATTTTTTTTACTTTTTCATTTCCATCCTCATAAAATCAGCTTCTTTATTTGAGTTAGAAATCAAGTAGTCATAATAGTTTAATTATCATTGATGAACGAAAAAAAATCTAAAAAGAAAAAAAATGCACATATACACTTATTATCGATAAAAAAAGTGAATTTAAAAAGCTCCAGGTATAAATCAAACAAATATGATTATTCCAAAAAACCCAATAAATCTACCAATAGAAAAATAAATGCAACAGATTTTCAAATATGTCATCCCGTTTCATGGTTTTTAATATTGCCACGTGAATTTGGATTTTTGTTACCTAAAAAAATAAAAACATCTTAAATTCCTATTAACATCCTAGATGAGATATAAACGGCATCCATAAATCATCATACACACAAAAAATCGCCAATATATATAAAAGGTATAAAATCGTAAAAATAATTACCTTAATAACTCATATATATATATATATATTTCTCTCAACCGATGCTCTAAAATATACATTTACCTTAATTTTTTGGCTTTCTTCCAATATCTCAACAAGGTTCCAATAATTTTTTAAATTTATTTGTTATCGCACTGCTTCAAAAGTGTTTGAACTTGTCTTTTAAATGTAAGAGAGAAGAAAAGATATATTATAAATAGTATTTGCAATCATTCATGAATCATGTGTAAATGTGATTTTGTCTAATCATGATAAATTTATGACACTTCTAATATAATATAAACATAATCATAAAATACTCATCTTATGGACATTCTATAATTAGTTGGTGTCATACTATAATGTGTGCAATATCATGATAAGATTGTTATAACCTATTAAACCAAATCATCAACCTATGTTTAGGGTTTAAAATTTTTATTGGATCAGTTTTAGGTTCTTTTATTAAATAGGTTCGAAGTCCTTTTATTAGATGGGTTACATTCCCAACTTGCAACCTATAGTGGGCCACCTTGACCTAGGTTGCGAATACGTATAAAGCTTTTTTACTTTTTTAAAGTGTTATTCAACGTGTTTTATAATTGCTTATTATTGGTCGATAAAAAAATGATACTCAATACATGCATATACTGTAAAAAAACTGACCAAAGCCCAAATGCATTTCCATTAGGATTTTCTACTGGTGGTTTACATGGGGTTAAGAGTTCAATCTCTGTTTGATTCATTTAACTATAGTAAAAAGTTATTAACCCATGACCTACTGATCGTCCCAAAATAAGGTTTGCAAATATAAATTATCCCTCGCTACTATCTCTACTCGCAAAAGCAAAGATGTTAACCGAGTATCGTATCCCTATTTGCCGATTCCCGCAAGTCTATGATTGTCTCAAGTAATATAGACTATGGAAGTTTGAATATTGTTCCCACGAGGATCGTTACAAGGAAAATAACAATGATCAATGAAAAGGAGTATCAACTCAAATATAGCTAACAAATGCAAATGGAGATAACAAAAACAATGGAAATACAAATCAAAATAATAACAATGGAAATAAAAGAATGCAAACTAAAAGAAAACAAGAAACTAGATAACAAAGAGATGTTAGTAAAAATAGAAAAACTCAAGTAATAACAAACCAAGAACAAGATTAGTAACAAGTTAATAACAAAAACAAAATGACAAGGTTAATACAAGAACAATGGAGCAATGTTAGATAGATCAAGTGAATAAGTGTGTGAAAATAAGTGAAAGATCAAGATAAAAAGAAACTAAAAGCATCCATGAAAACTAACTAATAAGGAGAACAAGATAGAAAATAAGTGGATGGAGATAAAAAGAAATGTGCTAAAAGTGTAAAATCAAATGTGGAATTGATGGTGTGAATAGAGAAATGGAGTGTGAGAATTAAAATAAGTGAATAAATGTGTGGGAATGTGAATAGAATCTAACTAAAGTAAGTAAAATAATCAAACAATACTAATGAATATATTGAATCATCTAGAATCCACTAAGTAACACTAATCCAACACTAATGCTGTTCTCTTTTCCCAAACAAATGCTCAAATCTAATGACAAATCAATGCTTAGATTTGAAAAATATAACTTTAAAGCTCTAAGATAGAAATTAACAATCTAATAGCTAAGACTTTCTTCCCTTCATAAAAGAAAAGATTCCTAATGACTTTCTATCAAAAGTAAGCATAAACCATCAAAAGTTATTAACTCCTAAGCATGATTTATCAAACCTAAGCATAGATAGTAAAAAGAATGTTAAGATAGAAAATAAGCATGGAAGGTAGCACATTACAATGAAGAAAAATCTATTCTAACAGATTAAGCACATAAACAAAGGGAATTAAGAACATAAGAAAAATGAATAGTATTAACTTAGCTTCATCTAAAAGATCGAATTAAAGTGATTAGCCACCCATTGGAGAAGACAAAGTTTTCATTATAAATCTTCAAATTTTACAAAGCTTTCCTCACTTTCTCTCTACAATTGCTCTCAATTACATGAATAGCTTAAGTAAAGAGGAGGAGGCTCTCCTTGCTTGTGTGTCTAATGCTTAGAGCTCCCTTCCTTATATAAATACATTTGCCTTGCTCTATTTTGGTTTCTTTCCAATGTGGGACTTTACAAGAATGAAAATATGAACAAATGAATGTGATTTTCATGTTAGAAATGGCCTAACTTTGTCATTTCTTCATCCAATTGTCTTCCAAACTTATCCTTACTCTCTTTAAATATTGAATCTTGACTTTAATCCTCAAATTAATCTTCAATTAACACCTACAAAGAGAAATTAACATAATTAAGAGTATTTTTTAACATATTTTGTTTGGATGCTATTGGAACTCATATAAATGTATAGAAATGGACATTTATAATAGATGGATATGAGCAAAGCATGATTGGGAGGAAATTTATTATTTTTCAACTAAAAAAAGTGTTTTGAGTTCTTTATCTTTGAAAAATCATAAAATAATGCTATGAAAGTGTATCTTTTGTGAACTCATCAATCCACTGGGACAAAAAGGCTAAGTTGTGTTGTGTTGGTTCCTAAATTCCTAAACTAATCCTAATAGAAGACAAATTGTTGATTCCTAAATTAATCCTATTAGAAAACAAAGTATTTGTTTGATTCCTAAATAAACAAATTAAAAGACAAGGTTTTGATTCAATTAGAGAAAAGATCTCGGGGTACGAATCCACTCTAACCTCGTACAAAGGCAAGTATAGACCTAGGGTATCACTATCAACGCTAAAAAGACTCTTTTTGGTCACAAACCTTCGGAGTCAACAAATAAGGTATGTGGAGGTAGACCAGGGCATAACCTATCTCTATGGCATATATTATCCTAGATCTAACAACACATTCATTCAAGCATCGTTATATGACTAGTATTCGAATCTATAAGATTAAAATCCCAAAGAAGAGATATTGCATTAATAAAATCCAATCAATGGATAACATCATGTCATATAACCAAATAGCATTCAAAGTAAAATCGTAGAACCCATACATCACCAAAATACTAGACTAGGGCTTCTTCGCAACCCAAAGATAGAGATTTAGTTACGCATGGCGAGAGATTGACGAAGAATCTCTGACGAAATCCCTATTAGCGCTCTTCCAAAGCTCCCAAACCAGCCTCTAAAACTTCTCCCAAGATGTGTATGCTCTTAAAATTGAGTTTGGATGCTTTATATAGACTTCGGACCTCGAAAAATCCCTTAAAAATGCGCTGGAGGCGGACTTCACCCAGTTTGGGCGTCCGGACGCCTGGACACAGTATGTCCGGGTCATCTCACGAACATCCAACTTCTCGAGGTCATATCTCCCTCAATATAGCTTTGATTTATACAATCTTAGGCTCCACGGATATCTACTCGAAAAGAGCTTTCCATCGGTATATAGGTTGCATTAATCCAACAATCGGGTTGAAAGTTATGATCATTTCGATTTGCTACCCCTGAAAATTCCGAGAATAAAGGTGCAATTAAAGGAACTTCCATGTTGGCATGCTATGGGGTGAGTGGGACCCATGTTCGATGTTCAAGTCATGTTTGGACTTTTGCTTTGCTTTCTTATTTGATTATCTTCCCATATTCGGCACGCTTCCTCACTTGCAACTCCAATTTGTCATACTTTGTGAGGTTTCTTCCATTTTGGTTCTGAATTTCGCACCTTATATCTGTAGTACCTACAAACACTAAAATAACATAATTAAGCTAATTAATCTTATCCGACAGTATAACCAAGTCTTCATTGAGGGGCTCACACCCCCCAGCTTACACTTTGCTACACCTCGAGCAAAGCTAAAACAAAAGGAAAAATTAAATAAGGCCACTTTCGTAGGAAGCACGGCTGCACTTAGCATGTGCAGCAAGCCTTTAAACCTCTAAGTTCCCCCTAGAGGACGAGTTATAGTCTCGTGAGGGTTTGCAGTGAGTCTACTCACAAAATTCCTAAAACACAAAAGTAGGGGGTCTTTTCCAAAATGATGCCTACGAATACTGGATATTCTTTATTATGGAGTTTTCAATACACATCTCAAAGTTGGTTCACAAATCCTATCTGTTGGTAAAAAATCCTTAAAATCTTGCTGGAAAAATTGATCATGCGCAGTGAAAATTGTGTACATATAGAAGTATGAAAGCATAAAACGATCTACTAAGAATTTCCATGAAAACACTTTTCTTTCTTCTTCTTTCAAAATTCTGGGCCACCTAACCTTAGTAAAAGATAACATGATTCCTCTCAAGGCATTTATGGTGGCTTTCACACTATGGTTTTTCTAAAAGCCATGACAACACTATTTTAATGATTTTTTTAACACATATATGTGACTGTGCAATGCCGTGGTCCCTTAAGCTTTTTAATTAACCAATGTATAACGAGCATTAGGCCAATGACTCTCAAACCAGATGACTTTAGGGCACTAGGTATGTAAATACCTCTACGGGCTTACTAGCTCGGGTTAAAAAGGCTACGAACCCAAACTAGTCACAACTTTTTATTCATTTCAAGACTTCTAACTAAACACTTTTTTTTTGTGTTTTTTTTTTTCAATACGGTCCCCAACAATAGGCAGCCCTTTCTATATGCCCGAATTAATTCACCGATTTGTAGATAAATCCACTCAGTTAAACCGAGACATTGTATGACCGAGGGTTGGTTTTCCATCATAATTGTTCTAAAGTTCTCACAAGTATGGAAATCATAGTTTCACATTTCAAATTTTCTATATAATACATGTTAAGTGAGAGATCAACAATTCAACAATTTCTCAAAAACTTTCGTAAAAACCAGATAGTGAACCCTTTTCTCTTTTTCTTTACAAAATAAAATGTTCCAAAAATCAATGTATCTTCGTTTAATAAAAATCCTCTTAGAAATCCCCTGAAAAACTAACAAAAGGAGCAAAAATCTAACTCTTTTTTTAAAACTAAAAATAAAGGAAAAGAATAAAGGAAAAGAACAAAAACTACTAAGACTAACCCAAAGGTTAATACCCCACCCCCTACTTAACCTAACATTTTCCACAATGTGTATTACAAAAATAATGAGATATAAAGGACAAGGAAAGTAAAGGAAAAGGAAGGATATCACCTGGGTATCGCTTAACATAAGGTGGAATGGAGAAAAATGGGGAGGACACCCCCCAACTCAAACCAAAGTACCTACAAAATGTTAGCAGTAAGCAAAATAAATAAATAAAAATGAAGAAAACCTACTAAGTACACTCCAAACCTCCATAAATACATGACTCAGCACTTCCTTCATGTCCACCTCCTTTATATGATCTTCTTGATCATTAGACAGATTAGGAGCAATGATAACCGGCAAGGTATCCTTAGGTTGAAGAGCTTTTTCCACGAGCTCATCAATAAGAATGACTGCAAAGCAGTCTTCCTTATCTGGAGGTTGATGAGAGGCCCTAGAAGCATTTAGCCTCACTTTCATATTACCGAAGGAAGCAACCATAACTCCGGTGCGGCAATTAATGTTCGCATTGGCCATGGCCAAAAAGGGTCAGCCAAGAATGACAGGAGTGTGTTTCCTCGAGTTTTACATAAGTTCAGTGTCAAGGGCGATGAAATCAATATGGAAAAAGAACTTGTCGACCTTGACCAAAACATCCTCAATGATGCCTAGGGGGTACCCTGACAAATCTATCAACAAGTTGCAAGTTAACCTAAGTGGGCTTCAATTCTTCCAACTCAATCTGCTCATACACCAAGTACGGCAAGGGATTGTCACTTGCTACAAGATCCAATAATGCATGATCAATGATGTGACTCGCAATTGTACTAGTAATGGTGGGAGTGCCAGGATCTTTCAGCTTAGGAGTGTCATTATGGATAATCGAGCTCACTTTCTCGATGATCAAAACCTTCTTTGGCACATAAGATTTAGATTTGCACTTTTGAGTGCACAAATCTTTCAGAAATTTCGCATAAGAAGGCACCTGTTTGATAGCATCCAGCAAAGGTAAGTTGATCTTTACTTGCTTGAACACATCTAGCATTTCATCCATGGTTGCTCCCTTTTTACTAAAGGGAAAGGGTGTGTCAAGATAAGTGGGGGAATGGGCTTTAAGCACATATGGGGTTGCCACAGTCGGGACAGATGAAGAACTGGGAGGGGTGACCTCCTTTCCCATAGAAACCCGTTCAGCCCCAGAATCCTTAAGGTTTGGGGCAGACTCTCTAACAGCCTTCTTAGGCTCCTTAGGCCTAGTTTCAACCTCACGCTCATTCCACAATGTGACAACCATTTTTGCTTGCTTATGATAGGTATCACAAGGTTGCGAGCCATTACCCACCTCGAATGTATTCTTGGGGTCGACCGTGGGTTGGCTGGGCAAACGTCCCCCCCTCTCTTTTGTTAAGAACATTATCTATTTGGCCTATCTGGGCCTCTAGCTTTGCTATGGAATGGGAGTGGAAATGGACTGGTTGAGTGGTTGCTTTGAGCTCTTACAGCACTATCTCTTCAAAGGATGGATTCCTTTGCGGTGGTTGAGGGGTGGGCTATTGGTAGGATTGTTGGGAATGGTAGGTTGCAGGATTAATAGGAAAATCCTGCGTGGGCAGTTGAGAATATGAAGTGCCCTAGCTGTGCGACTTTCAGGCAAAATTGGGGTGATTGCACCATCCCAGGTTATAAGTATCAGAAAATTGCTCATTACTCGGTTTGGAAAACCATTGTGCAGCATTCACTTGCTCTCGCACAAATTCAGGAAACTGAGATGCTGCAGGGCAATTGCTCACAAAATGAGCAGGACTGGAGCACAAAGCACAAACACCCAGAGTAGATGGAGATTGGAGAGATTGACCCACAGACAATAGTTAATCCAACTTTTGGGTCAAGGCAGCCACTTGAGTGGTGAGTTCATTAGAGGGTTGAATTTCAAACATCCCTCTAGGTTTTTGAGAGTTAGAGGCAGCCGGCCTCTCCAATCTAGCAGTGGAAGTATAGTGTTGAAAGGTCTCACTCATATTCTCAAAAAGCTCCCATACCTCATCCTCATTTTTTAACATAATAGATCCCCCACTGGCGGTGACTACCATGTTTCTCCATTCAGGATACAATCCATCATAAAAGAAATGCACTAATTGCCACTTGGCAATTTGGTGATGAGGACACTTTCTAATGAGATCCTTGAATCTATCCCACGCCTCATGAAATTGTTCACCATCAGTTTGGGCGAACGATGTGATGGATCTCCTGTATTGATTGGTTTTGCCCGCTGAGAAATATTTGTCTAAGAACTTTTGTTGTAGTTGGGCCCAAGTTGTAAGACCCCGACCAAAGTGACTTCGATTAGTGTTAATTAAGTCGTGAGTTAGCTTTAAGCGTGATTAGTGGATTTTGGTTAAGTCAGGAATAGAATAGCTTTTGATATAGCTTTGGGGAATTTTGAAGTGCCCTTGTGATTAGTGGGGCCCTTTGGGGGTTCCTTTTTGTGACCTTACATGTACTTGGGAGATTATGTGAGATTTCAATAATTTGTCTTTCAACCCCGTTTTACTCATCTTATTAATCCCTACAACTTTCGTGTTGATCCCGTTCTCGTTCGAGAACCCCCGAAACCCAACCTTCCTAGCATTGAGGGCAAGCAGTCTTTTCACACCAAATCTGGACACAAGATTCAATGTTCCCTGAAACCCTTGAAATATATACTTTTTAGAAACTAGAAATTTCGACGATCATTTTTCTCTTGGTTGTCGAACGCACCCAAGATCTTGAAAGGCATGTTTTCAGCCCTACAAGAATCCTTAGTGGTGGAGCCCACTCCCTACTTGTATAAAAAGAAAGCACTTCTTCTCTCTTCTTTTTCTTCTTTTCCAACCCAAATATCAACTAAGTTAGGGTTTTCCTCTTCATCTTCTTCTCCTTGCTCTTCCATTCCCCAAATCACTACCAACCTTGCATCTTTTGAGAAATGGAAGTCATCATCTCTTTCCTCATTACTAGAGCTCTCCATTAATACTATTCTTGGAGGAAACCTCCCATTCCAAGGTCCTCATTGAGCTATTCTTGCCCATTTGGAGATCCTACAAGTAAGCTTTCTCTCCAGTCACTTAGACTTATGTTCTTCTAGCCTTGGAGAAACTCCATCTCCATTATTACAAGTTTTCTCTTCCCCATTCTTGTCTTGACCATTTTAGGGTTTGTATTTGGGGGTTTTTGGTATGCTGTAGGTGATCCTTGAGGAAGAGTGTTTAGAGCTTGGTTTGCTTGTTTAGAGACCCAAGGCAAGTGGATGAATGGGTTGTTTGAATGATTTCATATTTATGTCAAAAATGCTTATGCTTTCTCTATGAATTTTCAATATCTTGAAATGTGCATAATGATAAGTCTTTTCTCCTACTTGATCTCTAAAGATGTGTATATTATATTTGTGAAAGTTGTTGTCATTTATGGATCTTCATAATAATGGTTGCTCTTGTGGTTTAATGATTTTGGTGGGTTGGTTGTTGGAAGAGTTATTATGGCTTTGAGGAGACAATGAGACTTAAATGTTGTGGAAGATTTGATGGTGCTTTTAAAGGGGTTTTGTGTGAAGTTCAGTAGAGGGTTTGAGCCTCTCAATGTGATGTAGAAATGGGGCTCAAGGAACTTGCAAGAAGAGAAAATGGGAGGAGCAGAATTGTTTCCGAAATCAGTTTCTGGACAGTTCGCTCGAGCGAACTTGACACTTCACTAGAGTGAACTTGACACTTCGCTTGATCAAACCGTCCAGAAAATAGTTCATTCCATCCAAAGGACAGTTCGCCTGAGCGAACCTTAGTCCGTTCGAGCGAACTTTCCCAGATTTCCATCGAGAGAGAGGTTAGCTCGAGCGCACTGATTATTCGCTAGAGCCTACCTGAATAGGGCAGGTTCGCTCGAGCGAACCCAAGTCCGCTCCAGCAAACCCTTCCAGAAACCACTTCGCCGGAGCGAACTTCAGGTCCGCTCGAGCAAAGTGTACTGTTTACCTGGGGCTATGTTTGGAGCAAAGATGGAATGTTTATATGATTGAGAGAGATTTGTTAGGAAACTCAATGTAATGGGGAAATGTACATACAATGTATGAGGTCCGTTTGAGAAAGAAACCACATTACGAAAATTCATTTGAAGTTTTGAAAATCCCAAGGTGTATAAGGAGCCTGGAATGTCTCCAAATTCAAGAGTACCAAGTCTATATTGAAATCGACATACGGGACCCTATTCACTTTGAACTAGTCTTGAATCCCGATACTTGTCCCGTAATTTTCGAAAGTGCAATTGTGTTTTCATTGTTCCCGAATTTTGATATACATTCCCAAATATTCATGATTTATGATTTATCATTCTCGAAAACACTAAAGTTGTATTTGTAGCATTTTGCTAGTCCTGATATGCACTACCCGACCTGAAATGAATTAGTACCTGTGCCTTGAGCACCCTCGTCCCGCCCGTTTATATACTTGCACCTGATGTGATTTTATACATATCCTGATTTTTTTTATTTGACCTATGAGTCGGCACCACTAAGCTTGGACGACCTTGTCGGTTTGATCTACCGATTTGGCGGTCCCCCTTCCATCCCACCAGCTACAATTTGGATCCCGATGCTCGGTTTATTACCGTGGTCCCGTCCCGATACCTAGCTCGCTCCCGTGGTTCCCGATATCTGGCTCGCTACCATGATTCCCAATACCCGGTTTGCTATCGTGGTCCCGTCCCGTATTATTATATGTATATGTATATTTTTGTTGAATCTCCTCACTGCAGTGACTGAGATCAACGCCCCGATATGCTCTTGTCACTTCGGTGATAGAGGACTTAGCTTTGTGTGGTTGCCATCTTGTTTGTTTCCTGATTCCTTGGTTACCTTTACTTATTTTACATTGCATATATGTTTTTGTATAAATGATTTATCTCTTCCATGGAAATTATTGTTTAAATAGGTTTTAAATGTTTTCCAAGGTAAATTCAATTATTGTTATATCTTTTCACCCACCTGCCAGACCGTTGTGTTTGATCCATTTCTTTGGTACTTAGGTCCTGACATCGTTTATCCCAAGGCAGAGCTTGAGGAGGCGGTCGGTAAACCGCAGCGATTAGTTGAGTGACATTCGGTTGCCTCGAGATACGTTACATTTTGGAAGTGGTGGATAACACTTTCTTTTGGGGAGATTATTTTTGGATAGTATTGGCCTTTGTTGGCCTCTATTTTTGGGAAATGTTAATTAACTGATATTTTATATAAACATTGACATTTACTTCTGGGAATATATTACTGTTCATTGCTCATTCTGATACTTGTTATACATGTGTAATCAACCTTATTACTATTAATGAGTCGTATACTTGATTTGCCATAAGCTTCCGCACTTAAACAAATGTTATGTTGATGTGATATCCTCACCGCGGACAGCTTTGGGAAATCATGTGCACGGGCAGTATCTTATTCTTTATAGACCCGTGTACGCTTAGTATGTTATATGGCATGAACCATTCATTTGTATATCATCATCATTAGTCCCGATTCCGGATTGGGCCGGCAGCCCGGTCCGGGGTCGCGACAGACTTGTATCAGAGTGAGACGTGTTTCAGGCAATTAAAAGAAACTAGAAATCCTATGGACGTGGCGAGGATTCGTTAGACTCTTCGTTAGCTAGAATCGTGTGAACAATTTGTGACCCTTTATATGATCATTTTGTACTAACAATTTGTTTCGCAACATCATGCCACCTCGTAAGAGACCGATAAACGGCAATCCCACTGCAAGTAACAGTGATCATACGGGGCCAGTTGAGGAAGACACTGTTGATAACACCATGCAAAATTAGTTCCAACAGATGATGCAAGCGATGATTGATCAACAACGTCAGGCAAATGAGAACCAAGCTAGATTGCAAGAACAAATGGCTAAAAAGGATGAGGATCATGCAGGGAGTTGGCACAGATGCAGGCACAAATGCTAGAGGTATTACAAAGGAGACCTGAACCGGTTCAAGCTCAGCCAACAATTGTCATAAATCAAAGGGAGCATGACCCGAATGCATTGTTTGAACGGTTTCGGAAGAGGGCTCCGAAAGATTTTGTTGGGACAGAGGATCCTTTGGCTACAAACGATTGGTTGGAGCGTACCGAAAACATCTTCGAGGTCTTTCGATGCACGAGGAGTGAAAGAGTAAAACTTGTTGTATCCCTCTTTATCGGCTTAGCGGACATATGGTGGAAGACAGTCAAAGATGAGTACAAAACCATGGTAGATGCGGTCGCTTGGGCTAGTTTCAAGAGACATTTTCGTGACAAATATGTACGCACCCATGTCAAGAGGCAAAAAGCAATGGAGTTCCAGCAGCTTGTCCAGGGAAACATGACAGTCCTAGAGTACCTAACAAAATTAGAAAAATTGTCAAGATATGCTCCAGAGATAGTGGACACAGTTGAGAAGAAGATTGCTAAGTTCCTAGAAGGACTTAATCCGATTATTGAAAGAGATGCCACGGGAGTAGTGTTACCTGCCACTTTCGAAGAAGCTGTAAAGAGAGCCTACAAATTTGAGAACTTTCACAACAAGATCCTTA
Organism: Umbellularia californica; assembly: GCA_028538565.1. Lineage (NCBI taxonomy): Eukaryota > Viridiplantae > Streptophyta > Magnoliopsida > Laurales > Lauraceae > Umbellularia > Umbellularia californica. Next base: position 51,781,923 of record JAPQWN010000006.1, on the reverse strand, counting down.
GAGTTCAAGAAAAGGGGCAGACTTATCAGCAGAGTTACCAACAGAGGAATCAGCAGCACAGGAGGCATAGGCCAGATCAGAATGTTCAGAACCAAGTGGTCTGTTTCCACTGTGGGAAAAATCATGAGAGTACCCAGTGTCGTACTGGCACAGGAGCATGCTTCAGATGTAGTTCGATGGACCATCAGAAAAGAAATTGCCCAAGACCGAACAGGCAGAATTAGCAACCCCAGGGAGCTCCACGTCTGGCACCACCTCAGAATCCACCAGCTCTCCAGAATCAAGCAAGGCCACTTCAACTACAAGCACCTCAGCAACAGTATAGATCTCAGCAGCAACAACAGGCCAGTCAACAGGGGCAGAATCAGAATCAGCGTCCCTCGCAACAGAATAGAAACGTCTCACAAGGCAGGCAGCAACAAGCTCCGATCAGGCCACAGCAGCGAGGACAAGTATATGCAATTAATAGAGCTGATGCAGAGGCAGCAGACAATGTAGTTGAAGGTACACTTCTAGTTTGTGGGATTAAAGCTAGGATTTTATTTGACCCTGCCTCTACACACTCGTTTTTATCCCATGCATTTTCTAAGTTAATTGATGTGCGTGGTAGAGAACTTGAATATGTTTTGACTGCTACTCCAATAGGTAAACAAGTTATGTGTATTACTTATTACCCTAGTTGTACAGTTCAGATAAGAGAGGTTGTCTTACCCATAGACCTAATTTTATTGGAGATGCACGACTTTGATATCAGCCTCGGGATGGATTGGTTGGCAAGGTACCATGTCACAATGGATTGTTTCCATAAGTCCCTTACCTTTAAATTAGAAGAGACATCAGCAAGAGTGTTGTTTCAGGGAGAGATGAGGAATCCTCGTGCAGGGTTTGTCTTAGCGACGAAAGCTGATAGACTTTTGAAAAGTGGATGCGAAGCCTATTTGGCGTTTATCATGGAGAATAAACGGTCCTAAGGGGTGGAGGAGAACCCTATTGTTTGAGAATTCCCGGATGTGTTTCCAGAGGAGATTTCAGGATTACCAGCCATCAGAGAAATTAATTTCACCATTGAGTTATTACCAGGGACCGCTCCAATATCTATTGCACCATATCGGATGGCTCCGGGGGAATTCGGAGAATTGAAGATACAATTATAAGAATTGTTAGACAAAGGTTTTGTAAGACCTAGCATTTTGCCATGGGGAGCTCCAGTTTTGTTTGTTAAGAAGAAATATGGTTCTATGAGGATGTGCATTGATTACTGACGGTTGAACCAAGTGACCATCAAGAACAAATATCCATTGCCAAGGATAGATGAACTGTTTAATCTGTTACAGGATGCTTCCTATTTCTCAAAGATTAACTTAAGATCCGGTTACCATTAGCTGAGAGTCAGAGAATCTGATGTATTGAAGATAGCTTTCCGAACAAGATATGGCCACTACGAGTTCCTTATGATGCCATTTGGGCTGACTAATGCACCGGCAATATTCATGGCATTGATGAATAAGATATGGGAAATTCTATATGCACCCATTTTTTTCCTGAGCACACCCACCTTTTAAGAAAAAAAATCACTGTACACAATGGAATGTGGGTGTGCTCAGCAAAATGTGTGGGTGCATATAGAATTTCCCATAAGATATTTGCTCAGTATCTGAATCAGTTTGTTGTAGTATTCATTGACGAAATTTTAGTATACTCTAAGACCAAAGAAGAGCATGAAGAGCATTTGAGGATAGCACTGCAACTTTTGAAAGAAAACCAGTTGTATGCGAAGCTCAACAAGTGTGAATTTTGACTTGAACAAGTAGCATTTTTGGGACACATTATCTCCAAAGAAGGGTTGTCAGTAGATCCGTCCAGGATTGAGGCAGTAGTGAAGTGGGAAACACCGAAGAATGTGTCAGAAATCAGAAGTTTTCTAAGATTGGCAGGGTATTACCGGAGGTTTGTGCAAGGATTTTCGTCGATTGCGTCACCATTGACGAAGTTGACAAGGAAAAATGTGTCGTATGTGTGGATAGATTAGTGTGAGGCTAGTTTCCAAGAGCTGAATAAGAGATTAACTACATCACTAGTCCTTACTTTACTATCTGGAAGCGGCGGTTTTACCATTTTTACCGATGCTTCGAATGTTGGACTTGGATGTGTGTTGATGCAAGATGGAAAGGTCGTTGCAAGATGGATCCCGACAGTTGAAAGATCATGAGAAAAATCATGCAACCCATGATCTTGAGTTGGCAGCAGTAGTCTTTGTATTGAAAATGTGGAGACATTATCTCTATGGAGAGAAGTTCGAAGTTCACTCCGACCACCTCAGCTTACAGTATCTATTTTCCCAGAAGGAGTTGAACATGAGGCAAAGAAGGTGGATGGAATACATTAAGGATTACGATTTTCCAATCAAGTACTACTAGGGGAAAGCAAATGTGGTCACCGATGCTTTGAGCAGGAAATCAGTGGGTTTGACAAATCTTAGTGGCACTTGTATCTTTGAACAATTTAAAGAGTTGAGAATAGATCTACAACCACTAAAGAAGGGTGTGATGTTAGCCAACATGTCAGTATCCGAGCCTTCTTTTATTCAGAAGATCAAGGATAGTCAGTTGCAAGATGCAGAGTTGGCCCAGATTTCAGAGCATATAGCAGATCGTCCTGACTTTCGTATTGTTGATGGAGTTTTATATTACTGTGACTGTCTGTGTGTGCCTAACATTGAAGATTTGAGGAATGACATCATGACCGAGGCTCATAGTACAAAGTATTCCATGCACCCAGGTAGCACTAAGATGTATCAGAACTTGAAGGGCAGATTTTGGTGGAACAAAATGAAGAGGGAGATTGCAGCATTTATCTCCCTTTGCACGACTTGTCAGTTGATAAAGGCAGAGCATCAGAAGCCTCCAAGGTTGTTACAACCGTTAGAAATCACGAAATAGAAATGGGAACACATTACCATGGATTTTATTTCGGGACTACCGAAGACCAGCAGAGGTAACGATGCAATATGGGTCATTGTAGATGTCACGACCCCAAACCCAGTGTCCGTGACTGGAGAGTTATGTTTCTCCCAAGATCCGCGTGTGTGAGGATTACAAATTCATTCCAACACACTCTGAATATTTAGCGGAAGCTTTCGTGGTGTTGCGACTCGGAGTCCGTGGCCATTGGATTCCGCACCGCACTTAACCCAAGCATATACTATCTTATCAATGATCCATTTCAGACTGGAATAAACCATCACAATAAAGTACAGAGCTGACAGTAACAGGGTATTACATTCCCATATATATTCAAGTTACAAATAACAATGTGTATTAATTACAAATCCCAAGAAAAAGGCTAATAAAAGCCATACAAGAAAACAAGCTAATGATTACTACCCATATGTGACGTAAAACCGATGTCAAGCTCAATGTCTACATGACATAGCCGACAAACAACCTGTAAGCTCATGGCTCCACCGCCAACACGTACACTCATCTCGGGTGAAGAAATCTGAACCTGAGTACCAAAGTAGTGGGTCAGACACGACGGTCTGGCAGGTGGGTGAAAAGATATAACAATATACTGAATGGTAAAACATGAAATAAATCATACTGTCTGATCAAAATTGTACATAATAAAATGTATCGGAAATCATGAGTATCTGACGAAATCATGTATTCATATAAAACGGGTATGAAACACGGATATTAGGCAAAGCATGTATTCCTTTAAAGCATGTATAAAACATGAACATTTTACAAATCGGGAACTCATTTAAAACGTGTATAAACAATAAACATCTTTCAAATCGGGTACTCATTTAAAGCGTGTATAAACAATAAACATTTTACAAATCGGGTACTCATTTAAAGCGTGTATAAACAATAAACATTTTACAAATCGGGTACTCATTTAAAGCGTGTATAAACAATAAACATTTTACAAATCGGGTACTCATTTAAAGCGTGTATAAACAATAAACATTTTACAAATCGGATACTCATTTAAAGCATGTACAAACAATAAACATTTTACAAATCGGGTACTCATTTAAAGCATGTACAAACAATAAACATTTTACAAATCGGGTACTCATTTAAAGCATGTAGAATTAATGCATCCTTTATTAAGAAAAGACATGATCAATATAAAGCCGTACGGGTATCAAGGATCAGGAACTATCAAGATGGCAACCACACAAAGCTAAATCCTCTATCACCGAAGTGACTAGAGTATCGGGCGTTGACCTCGGTCACCGAAGTGAGGAGGTACAACAAAATTCACATATACATATACAATAATACGGGACGGGACCACGGTGGCAAACCGGGTATCGGGAATCACGGTAGCGAACCGGATATCGGGAACCACGGGAGCGAGCCGGGTATCGGGACGGGACCACGGTTAATAAACCGGGTATCGGGATCCATGCTGCAGCTGGCGGGACAAGTGGGGAATCTCCAAGTCAGTGGATCAGACTGACAAGGTTATCCAAGCTTAGTGGTGCCGACTCATAGGTTATATGCAAGTAAACAAACAAATACATGTATGCATGTTCTCTTTTAGCTCATGGGCTCGCACTACAAAGCTCTGGCCCCCTATTGCCTCAAGGTTTTACTCTCATGGGTCATATACAAGAAATCAAATCCAATAAATACATATGACGGGACGGGGTGCTCATAAGCACAAAAGCATATCTGTATTGGTCGGGCCTGTACGGGCTAGCAACAATGTTAAAAACATAACTTTCAATAATGTCGGGCAAGTCTAGTCATAAAACACGAGATTTTAAGTGTACAAGTGAAATTCGGTCAAAATAAAGCATGAATGGATTTCTCATATTCTCCGGGCCAAGTGTTGAAAGTCCAAGATTTGAATCAATGTAACTAGGGTCCCGTATGTTACGTTTGACATACATTTGGTACTCTTTAAGAATTGAAAACATTCCGGGGCCTTATATACATTAACAAATCTAAAAGACCTAAACAACACAGTCATGGTGATGGAATTTCTTCTTCTGTACAGTTCCTCACTCTCCTCCAATATAGTTCCCTATGGTTCTTCAAGAAGAAAACAATACAATTGCTGTCGGTCAGCTCCTCGGTTGGCTGTCGGTCAGCCGAACTGGGATGTCGGCTAGCTGACGGCTGACCGGCGCTGACTGTCAGCTCTACACACATCAGGAAGTTTGTTGCTCTCTGGAAAATGAACCGAAAGATCTGTCGGTTGGCTCTCGGTCGACCGAACTAGGGAGTTCGGTCAGCCGACAGCTGACCGACAGATTTCCTGATGGAAATCTGCTCTCTGGAATTGGAACCGAGAGGGTTTCGGTCCACCTCGGTTGGCTGTCGGTTAACCGACGGGCTGAACGACAGCTGACCGACGTTACTGCGGACACAGAATTCTGAAGCTGTTTTCAGTCCCTTCTTTCTCCAAACACTCCTCATTTTCAAGGGTCAGATCCCTGTAATAAAGTGAGTTAAAAGATCCTCCATCTCAAACAATCAAAACTTCATTCTCAACACTTCAAATTCCCCATTCAACTACATCCATCCTTCCATCAAATCATCCATTCCATTCACATTCAACCCAAAGAAATCCATCACATGAAACAAGTCAAAACTTAGTATTATCAAGATACCCTTTTCAAGAATGCAATGTACTAGAAAGATACACTAAAGAGTGTATTTCAAATCTCAATAAAAGCATGTCATGAAGTAAAGCATAAGTAATGAAAATCATTAATGAAAGCTACACATTTGTATAAAACATGATCAATGAAAATAAATCATTTCATCCACTTGCCTTGGGTCCAATGCTAATCAAATCAACCACCAATCACTTCTCCAAGCTATAAATCACCAATCTAAACAAAACCCCCAAAAGAAACCCATCTTAGAACCCTAAAATGGCAAAACCAAATCAAAACAAAAGGAAAGCCTCCAATAATCAAAACAAAGCTTCTTAAAGGCTAGGAAAACACAAATCCAAAAGATTACAAGGATTCCTTACTTGGAAGTTCTTCAAAAAGCAAGAGGTTGCTCAAAGGAAATCTTGAAAAGCTTGGTTTTCTTCAAAAATGGTGTCAATGGATAGCTCTTGAGATGAGGATGAAAATGGTGGAGTCTAATCTTGGTTTGGCATTGTTTGGTGGTGCTATGAGATGGAGGAAACAAGAAAGAGATGGAGAAAGCCATGGCTGCTAGGGCTGCTCCTCTCTTAGAAATTAGGTCAAGGAAGAAGAGAAGAGAAGAGGTGGGTTCCTCTTATAACAAAGGGGAGATGGGTCCCATAACTTAAAACATTTGCCGGGCTAAAAACATGCATTTCGGGACCTCAAATCGATTCGACGAAGAAGACAAAGTTGTTCGTTGAAATAACTACTTTCCAAAAAGTATATTTTCCCCAATTTCTGGAATTTTCGAAATTTATGGACAGATTTAGTGAAAATTGTCATTTTTGCCCTTTTTCTCGAAAAACGCAATTTCTGAGTATTTATTCAAGATGGTCAAAACATGAAAGTTGTTTGTAACAACAAAATGGGTCAAAAGGAATAAAATTTGGAATTTTTAGAAACCAAGAATAAATTCTCACAAAATACAATTTACAAGGGTCGGGTCAAAACAAAGTCAACGTCTTTTAAAACTCTCCAAAGTTATGAAAAATCTATTCAAACTCAAAAACTCAACCAAACAATCACTAAACCCATCGAGAAAACCAAATCACGATTAAAACCACACTAAACCAAGAAATTAGGGGTCGGGTTCTCACAGTAGACCGACTTACCAAATCAGCTCACTTCATTCTTATGAGGACATGGAAGAAGATGAACATGTTACCCCTGACAGAGTTATTTATTAACGAGATTGTAGGTCAACATGGACAACCAGTTTCTATCACATATGACAGAGAGAGCAGATTCGTCTCGAGATTTTGGAAGACATTGCTGAAAGTGCAGCTAGAGCCAATGAAAGTGTCCTAGAGGGGGGGTGAATAGGACTAATGGAATTCTTTTCCCAATAAAAATTACTTAGTCCAATTTTAATCTCAACTAGGACAAAGAACAAAATGAACACAAATAAGAATACAACTTATACGGAATATGTGTTCAATGTGTGAGTGCTTAATCAATCAAAGATATGACAATTAATTTTATAATAATAAGCACAAGTGGATGTGTGTCAATTTGAACTCAAAGAAGAAATATCATTTATATCAATCTCCACAACTTATAGATATGTAAATCAAGTACAAGAGATAGAGAAAGAGGAATTGACACAAGGGATTTATAGTGGTTCAGTCACACAGACCTACATCCACTCTCAAGGGTCACACAGTCCCCTGGTTCCACTATGAAGAATCAAACTACACAAGTACTGATTCTACATCAATTTTGTTTACGAGGTTCGATCACAAAGATCTACTCCCCTCTACATTTTTATAGTGGTTAAATTGCAAAGAAATAAGCCACTCTTACAATGCTCTGAATTTAATGAAGTGAAGGGGAAGAACACTTGCCTCTTTTGACAAAGTCTGGAGGTTGCCACTTGCCTCTTTGACGAAGTCTGGAGGATGCTCTTCCAAGCTTGTCACCACAGCTCCAAGCTTTGATGCCTCTTGCAATGTTTCCTTGATGTTGATGATGATGCTCCAATGTTGTGCTCAATCAAGGGAAGAGGTCTTTGGTCTAGGGATTTGAATTTTAACCTATGATGGCTCAAGTTCTTCCCTAGGTAATATTGTTTCCATACATCACACTTTTCTTAAGCTAATGAAGCTCTTAGATTTGCCAATACAAGCTCATAGTGTGTGTGGGCAATATTGTTTTCACACATCATACTTTCCTTAAGCTAATGAAGCTCTTAGATTTGCCAATACAAGCTGAAAGTGTGTGTGGAATGATCTATGAGAGGTCAAATATGATGGACCATGGTTAGGACATGAGCTCTCATGATCTTCAAGCCACTTTGGATGATTTGGGGCCTTTTCTAGTTATAAAACACCCTCCAACGGCTCTCTAACGTCTTTTGGCGGCTAGCCCCCTTCAAATCCGCGGTTAGCCGCCACTCCAACGGTCATAAACGGCTAGTTTTTGTAAAGCTGTGCTGAGTAGGGGGCTAGCCGCGAGGTAACCATAAGGTAACCCCTTTTTAAAGCGGCTAGCCGCGAGGTAACCCCAAGGTAACCGAATTTTCACAGAAACTTGTACATTGAGCCTCTGGAAAAGTGACCGCAGGACTTCGGTTACCTGGCGGTTAGCCGTGAAGGGTCTCTGCGGTTAACCGCGAGGTGACCGCGGGGCTGACCGAAAACCATGGCGGTTAGCCGACCTCTGGGACCAGTTTTGAGTCTTGAAAAGGCTCAAAAACAATTTCTAAAACCCCATAAAATAAGCCATTAAACTAAGGGTTTTTAGGGTCCACTGCTGGTTGGTTTGGGTCCCATTTTACCTGAATAGGTTGGCACACACATGGAGTTCTTCCTCGATGAATCCAGGCCTTTTAAGACTTGATCTTCTGCCTTCAAACTTGATCTTCCTTGTGAAACTATGAGAGGCAAGGTCTTGGACTCTTTGACACGGGATTGACAATACAAAACAAGTGCTCATTCGAATGTGGCACTAACAATTGCATGAGTCCATGGGTACGAAGTTACAGTTGAGACAGATGGCCAGTCAGAGAGAACAATTCAGACCCTTGAGGATATGCTCCATGCTTATGTGTTAGACTTCAAGATTCAATGTGATGAAACATTATCGTTGCGTGAGTTCGCTTACAACAACAGTTACCACTAGAGTATTGGAATGGCACCTTTCAAAGCTTTTTATGGCAGAAGGTGTAGGACACCTATGTGTTGGGAAGAAGTTGGAATTCGCAGTTTCCATGGGCCAGCCATAGTGAGTTAAACCAGCGACAAATTCAAGTTGATCTAAGAACGCTTGAAAGTAGCCCAGAGTAGACAAAAAAGCTATGCATACTCTCATAGGACGGACTTCCAATTCAAATAAAGAGATAAGGTTTTCTTGAAGGTGTCACCGACTAGGGGAACGTTGAGGTTTGGACAGAAAGGCAAGTTATCTAGGAGATACATTGGACCCTATGACATTGTGAGCGAGATTGGTGATGTGGCTTATAGGTTATCCTTACCACCCGAACTCTTTGGTGTACACAACGTTTTCCAAGTGTCAATGTTAAAGAAATACGTTCCCGATCCTTCACATGTACTCTGGGATGAACCATTGGAAATACGAGAAGATGCTACATATGTGGGGAAGCCTGTTTAGATCATTGATACAAAGGAACAAGAATTGAGGACACAGACTATTCATTGGGTAAAAGTACTTTGGAAGAACCATGGACCGGAAGAAGCAACGTCGGAGAACTATGAGATCAAGTGCAAAAGAAATATCCACATCTGATCACCTTGTCAATGTGGCCAACTTGGCCTCGGCCTCAAATTTGGGTTCCACTCTATGCATGCCCCTTCTTTCTGCAACGATGGGTCTTTTGGGATCCTCTCTGATAGGTTCTCATTGGAGAGTGTTCTTAGCGACCTCCTCAAGGTATGTCCATGCTTGGTCAGCTGTCTTTTGAGTGAATACTCTGTTACAGAAAGACTCGGTCAGCTGTCTTTTGAGTGAATACTCTGTTACAGAAAGACTCGGTCAACTGTCTTTTGAGTGAATACTCTGTTACAGAAAGACTCCACCAGGTCTTAGTGGGGTAATCTAGTCCTTCATAAAGGATTTGGACTAGTCGGATTTTTTTGAATCTGCGATGCGGGCGTTGTAACAATAAGTCTTTGAACCTTTCCATGTACTCATACATGGTTTCTCCCTCCAGTTGGTGGAAGCTGTTTAGGGTATGTCTAATGAAGGTCGTTTTCTGTTTTAAATAAAACTTTTTATAAAAGGCCTCGACTAGTTCCTCCCATGTGTTTATAGAATTAGCCTGTAGGGCGTAAAGCCATGCTTTCGCCTTCTCCTTCATCGAGAATGGGAACAACCTAAGCTTAAGGGTCTCTTCAAATTTATGGTAATATCTCATGGTTCCACAGATTTCCTCAAACTCTCTCACATGCTGATATGGGTTCTCATTTTCCACCCCTAAGAAAATTGGTAACATCTGGATTAAGCCGGATTTCATCTCAAATGAGACATTTGTGGTGGGTAGGATTATGCATGAGGGTTGGGTAGATCGGGTTGGGTACATGTACTCCCTAAGAGTCATGGGTTGGGTTGGTGGGTTTCCATCAGCCATTTCAGCAATGGCAATGGGGTCTGCAAAATTCTCAACAGGGATATCGAATAAATCGAAGCTCTCTAAACGACCATGCACACGTAACCAATTGTACATAAACTACCTTTCAACTCCGAAAGTGATGGTCCACTCAAGCGTGCTGACGATGTTATGTAAACATCAGGTTGTTGAGATGCGAAACATTTTGGGGGTGATTGGATTCATTTATTTTGGTGGACATTGTTTTGTCTATATTGGCCTTTGTTGGCCTCTATTTTTGGGAGTTGTAATTAAATTATTGTTGATTAAACTTTAACATGTACTTTTGGGTTACGCTATACGACATTGCTCATTCTGATACTTGTTATTCAAATGTAATCAGTCTTGTCATTTTGGAAATGATTTACATGCTTGATTTGCCATACGCTTCTGCAATTATACAAAATGTTTAAAGTTGTTGTGAAATCCTCACCGCGAACTCCTGTGGGAAATCACGTGCACGGGAAATGTGTGTTCTTTTATCAACCCGTGTACGCTTGATCATAAACATATTCTAATTATTGTCATCACTCCATATGATCGTATTCACATCACAATTAGTCCCGATCCCGGATTTGGTCCCCGAACCCGGTCCGGGGTCGCGACAGACTGGTATCAAAGTGAAAAGTGTTTTAAGTAATTAAAAGAAACTAGAAATCCTAAGGACGTGGCGAGGATTCGTTAGATCTTCCGTTAGCTAGAATCGCGTGAGCAATGTGTGACCCTATTCTTGATTATTATGAGCTAACGACTTGTTTTGCAGCATCATGCCACCTCGTAAGCGCCCAGTAAACGGTAATCCCACAGCGAGCAACAGTGATTATACCGGGCCAGTTGAGGGTACAGGGCCAGTGGGAGAAGATAGAGCTGAAAATACGATGCCAAATCAGTTTCAGCAGATGTTACAGGCTATGCTTGATCAGCAGCGTCAAGCCAATGAGAATCAGACTAAGCTTCAAGAGCAAATGCTGAAGAAAGAGGAGGATCATGCCAGAGAGTTGGCAGAAATGCAGAGACAGTTATTAGAGGTTTTACAGAGAAGGCCAGAACCAGTCCAACCTCAACCTGCCATTGTTATTAATCAGAGGGAGCATGACCCCAATGCTTTGTTTGAGCGATTCAGAAAGAGGGCCCCCAAGGATTTTGTTGGCTCAGAAGATCCCTTAACTGCGGATGATTGGTTAGACCATACAGAAAACATCTTTGAAGTCTTCAGATGTACAGGGGGAGAGAGAGTAAAGCTGGCAACGTCTCTATTCACCGGGTTGGCAGACATCTGGTGGAAAACAGTGAGGGAAGAGTATAGAACAATGGCTGACGCAGTCGCTTGGCAGAACTTCAAGATACAGTTTCGTGACAAGCATGTACCCACGCACATCAGGAGGCAGAAGGCAGTAGAGTTTCAACAGCTTGTCCAAGGCAATACGACCGTTCAAGAATACCTCACTAAGTTTGAGAGATTATCAAGATATGCCCCTGAATTAGTGGACACGGTGGAGAAAAAGATAACCAAGTTTCTTGAAGGACTTCACCCTATCATCGAGAGGGATGCTACGGGAGTTATACCACCGGTCACTTTTGAAGAGGCGATCAAGAGGGCCTACAAATTCGAGAACTTCCACCACAAGGTCCTTAGATCTCAAGGCAAAGGACAAGGGCAACCACAGCAGCAGAATCACCAGCAAAGGAATCAGCAGAACAAGAGGCAGAGGCAAGACAATGTGCAGCATGTTTGTATCCACTGTGGCAAAAACCATGAGAGTGCCCAATGTCGTACCATCACCGGAGCATGCTTTAGATGTGGCTCCATGGATCATCAGATGAGGAATTGCCCAAGACTGAATAGGCAGCATCAGCAGCCTCAAGGAGCACCGCGTCCAGCACCGCCACATAATGCACTGGTAGTGCAGAATCAGGCAAGGCCACTTCAGCAATAGGCACCACCGCAGCAGTATAGGCCCCAGCAGCAGCAACAGCAGCAGGCCCGTCAGCAGCAGAATCAGCGTCCCCCGCAGCAGAACAGAAATGCCCCTCAAGGCAGGCAGCAGCATGCACCTATCAGGCCACAGCAACGAGGAGAAGTTTATGCGGTCAACAGAGCTGATGCAGAAGCAGCAGGCAATGTTGTGGAAGGTACACTTCTTGTTAGTGGGATAGAAGCTAAGATATTATTTAACCCTGGCTCCACGCATTCATTCATATCCCATAGATTTTCTAGATTGATTGATGTGCATGGTAGAGATTTTGAGTACATATTGACTGTGGCAACACCAGTAGGAAAACAAGTTGTGTGTACTAGTTATTACCCTAGCTGTACAGTTCGGATAGGAGAAGTTGTGTTACCCGCAGATCTTATTCTGTTGGAGATGAAGGATTTTGATGTCATCCTAGGGATGGATTGGCTGGCTGGGTACCATGCCACAATGGATTGTTTCCATAAGACCCTCACATTCAAGTTGGATGAGACACCAGCAGGGGTGTTATTCCAGGGAGAGAGGAGAAATCCTTGTGCAGGGTTTGTCTCAGCGTTGAAGGCTGATAGACTATTGAGAAGTGGATGTGAAGCCTATTTGGCATTTATCACAGAGGATAAACTGTCCCAAGGGGTGGAGGAGATCCTTATTGTTTGAGAGTTCCCGGATGTATTTCCGGAGGAGATTCCAGGATTACCACCCATGAGAGAAATTGACTTCACCATTGAGTTGTTACCAGGGACCGCTCCGATATCTATTGCACCATATAGAATGGCTCTGGCGGAATTGGGAGAATTGAAGATACAACTACAAAAGTTGTTGGACAAAAGTTTTGTGAGGCCTAGTATCTCACCGTGGGGAGCTCCGGTTTTGTTTGTGAAAAAGAAGGATGGTTCGATGAGAATGTGTATTGACAACCAGAGATTGAACCAAGTGACCATCAAGAACAAGTACCCATTGCCAAGGATAGATGAACTGTTTGATCAGTTACAAGGCGCTTCGTATTTTTCAAAGATTGATTTGAGATCCGGTTACCATCAGCTGAGAGTCAGAGAATCAGATGTGTTGAAAACAACCTTCCGGACAAGATATGGCCACTATGAGTTTCTAGTGATGCCATTTGGGTTGATCAATGCACCGGCAGTGTTCATGGCTTTGATGAACAAGATCTTTGCGCAATATCTGGATCAGTTTGTAGTGGTGTTTATAGACGATATTCTAGTGTACTCCAAGACCAAAGAAGAGCATGAAGAGCATCTGAGGATTGCATTGCAGCTTTTGAGAGAGAACCAGTTGTTTGCGAAGCTCAACAAGTGTGAATTTTGGCTAGAGCAAGTTGCATTTTTGGGACACATAATCTCTAAGGAAGGATTGTCAGTAGACCCATCCAAGATTGAGGCAGTAGTGGAGTGGGAAAGACCGAAGAATGTGTCAGAAATCAGAAGTTTTCTTGGTTTGGCAGGCTATTACTGGAGGTTTGTACAAGGGTTTTCGTCGATTGCAGCACCGTTGACGAAGTTAACAAGGAAGAATGTGCCTTATGTGTGGACGGACCAGTGTGAATCCAGCTTTCAAGAGCTGAAGAAGAGATTAACCACCGCATCAGTCCTTACTTTGCCATTCGGAAGCGGCGGTTTTACCATCTTTACCGATGCCTCGAACATTGGATTCGGTTGCGTGTTGATGCAAGAAGGAAGAGTTGTAGCTTATGGGTCCCGGCAGTTGAAAGATCACGAGAAGAATTATGCAACCCATGACCTTGAGTTGGCAGCGGTTGTCTTTGCATTGAAGATGTGGAGACATTACCTCTATGGAGAGAAGTTTGAGGTTCATTCTGATCACCGCAGCCTACAGTATCTATTTTCTCAGAAGGAGTTGAATATGATGCAGAGGAGATGGATGGAGTATATCAAAGACTATGATTTTCCGATCAAATATCACCCGGGAAAAGCGAATGTAGTTGCCGATGCTTTGAGTAGAAAGTCAATGGGCATGGCAAATTTGAGTGGTACTTGTATTTTTGATCAGTTTGAGGAGTTGAAGGTAGACATGCAGCCACTGAGGAAGGGTGTCATAATTGCCAATATATCAGTGTCAGAACCTTCGTTCATCCAGAAGATTAAGGACAGTCAGTTGCAGGATCCAGAGTTGGCCAAGATTACAGATCATATAGCAGAACGTCCTGATTTTCGTATCGTTGACGGAGTTCTTTATTATCGTGATCGTTTGTGTGTACCTAACATCGAGGATTTGAGGAATGACATCATGGCAGAAGCTCACAGTGTGAAGTATTCCATGCACCCAAGCAGCACAAAGATGTATCAGAACTTGAAGGGTAGATTTTGGTGGAACAATATGAATAGAGAGATTGCAGCGTTTGTATCCCGATGTATGACGTGTCAGTTGATAAAGGCAGAACATCAGAAGCCTCCAGGATTGTTGCAGCCATTAGAGATCCCGGAGTGGAAATGGGAGCACATTACTATGGACTTTATTTCGGGACTACCGAGAACTAGCAGAGGCAATGATGCGATATGGGTTATAGTGGACAGACTCACCAAGTCAGCCCATTTTATTCCCATGAGGACAGGGAAGAAGATGCACATGTTACCCCTGGCGGAGTTGTTCGTCAATGAGATCGTCAGTAGACATGGACAGCCAGTTTCCATTACTTCCGATAGAGATAGCATATTCGTCTCGAGGTTTTGGAAGACCCTACATGAGTCTATGGGTACGAAGTTACAGTTTAGTACAGCTTATCACCCTCAGACAGATGGTCAGTCAGAAAGGACGATTCAGACCCTCGAAGACATGCTACGTGCTTGTGTGTTAGACTTCAAGACTCAATGGGATGAGACTCTACCGTTGTGTGAGTTTGCCTACAATAATAGCTACCACTCGAGCATTGGGATGGCGCCTTTTGAGGCTTTGTATGGCAGAAGGTGTAGGACACCTGTTTGTTGGGAAGAAGTTGGCACCCGCAGTTTCCATGGACCGACTATAGTGAGTGAGACCACCGACAAAGTGAGACAAATCCAGGAATGTTTGATAGTAGCCCGGAGTAGACAGAAAAGTTATGCAGACTCTCACAGAATGGATCTAAAGTTCAGAGAAGGAGACAAGGTTTTCTTGAAAGTGTCACCTACAAGAGGAACACTGAGGTTTGGGCAGAAGGGCAAGTTGTCACGGAGATACATCGGACCGTATGACATTGTGAGCAAGATTGGTGATGTGGCTTACAGATTAGCCTTACCACTCGAGTTATTCGGTGTACACAACGTCTTCCATGTGTCAATGTTGAAGAAGTACGTCCTCGATCCTTCACATGTACTCCTACATGAGCCGCTGGAAATCAGAGAAGATGTTACCTATGTTGAGAAGCCCATTCAGATCATAGACTTGAAAGAACAGGAATTGAGGAATCGGACTATTCAGTGGGTGAAAGTACTTTGGGAGAATCACGGGCCGGAAGAGGCGACATGGGAATTGTGAGATCAAGTTCAGAAGAAGTATCCACATCTCCTACCCGAGGTGAGTTTTATATTTCATTTGGAGGACCAAATGCCCTAAGGGGTGGAGGATGTAAGACCCCGACCCGAGTGACCTCGATTAGTGCTAATTACGTTGCGTGTTAGTGCTAAGCTTGATTAGTGATTTTTTACTAAGCTTGGACTAGAATAGCTCTTTTATTGTTTGGGAGAGTTTTAGTGCTTTGTGTTGGTGGGACCCTTTTGAGGGTTCCCTTATTGGATAGTTTTACTAGTGTTGGGGGATTATTTGTATTCCGGTGATTTGCATTTCTATCCCGTTTTACTCGTCTTGTTAATCCCTACAACTTTCATGTTGATCCCGTACCCGTTCGGAACCCCGAAACCCGATTGTCTTGCATTGAGGGCAAAACAGTCTTTTTACATAAAATCTGTACCCAAAAGTCGATATCCTCGAAACCCGCGAAACATATACTTTTTAGAAACTAGATCTTTTGACGATCACTTTTCCCTTCTACGTCGATTTCGTCCGAGGTCTCGAGATTAGTGATTTCAGCCCAAAGATTTTCTTAAGTGGTGGAGCCCATTCCAAAATGCTTATATAGAGACCCATCTTCTTCTTTCACTCTTTTTCCAGCACAAGAGCCTCAACCTAGGGTTTATTTGCTTCCTTCTACTCTTCTTCTTGCTTCTCCACCATCAAGCACCACCCACCTTGCATCAATCAAGAAATGAATTTCACCTTCCTCTTCCTCACTACTAGAGCTATCCATTGATACTATTTGTGGAAGGAAGCCACCCATTTTAGAAATCTCTTGAAGCTCATCTTGCCTTTTGAGGACTTTCCTAGTAAGTTTTCCCTTCCAATCTCTTAGATTTGTGTTCTTCTAGTTTTAGAGGAGCCCTATTGTCATTATTGAAGCTTTCTTCTCCCTATTCCTTGTTTGACCCATTTTAGGGTTTGTATTTTGGGGGTTTTGTGTAGATTGCACCCTTGGCTTGGAGGAAGAGAGTAATAGCTTGATTTCTTTGTATAGAGACTCTAAGGCAAGTGGATTGAATGGATGTTTTGGTTTTAATGATTTCCATGACATGTAGACTTGATTTATATCTCATTAATGACTTGTTTCCTTGGCATTCAATGATGTTAAATGCTTTTGAAAAGAGTTGGTAAGCCTCTCTATTGTCTTAAATATGATTTCTAGCTTTGTTTAATTTGTTGTCTTTAAATCTTGAATTGTAACTTTTGGTTCATCTTTTGTACAATGCCTAAGTGAATCCTTGTGATGTTGGTTGTCTTCCTTCTCTTGGTGATTGTATGAATGTCAAATGGAGAATGAAAGGAATTGGTTTGGGGGAAGGGAAGACCTAAATCTGAACCCAGTGAAGAAATTCCCGTGACTGGCGGTCAGCTGGCGGTCGCCCAGCGGCTAGCCGCCTAGTGACTAGCGGCTAACCGAAGCAAGTTCGGTTACGTTTCCAGAAAGCTATAACCTCACGGTCAGCTCCGCGGTCAGCTAACGGCTAACCGCCGAATTCATCAGCGGCTAACCGCCAGCCAACCGAATTGTAGCGGTTACAATTCCAGAGAGCTGCAATTCCACGGTCAGCCTCACGGTCAGCCAACGGTTAACCGCCGGATTCGCTGGCGGCTAACCGCCATCTGACCGCAAGGTAACCAAAATTCCCTGAATTCTATGAATAAAAGAGGATTGAAGGGAGCCTCCCCCCCCCCCCCCCCCCCCTCAATTGTTCGTGAACCTTTCTGAGAGCAATGGGCACCGCTCACCTGGGATTGTGTTCGAAGCATAGGTGAAGTGTTTGTTGGTGGTACGTTAGAGAGAGAAACCACAGCATCGAGATTCATTTAAGCATTGAGGCTACTATAGTGTATAAGGAACCCGGAATGTCTCCCAAATTCAAAGAGTACCAAGTTTCCTTTATTATATAGACATACGGGATCCCTATTCACCTTGGATTAGTTTTTAAACTCCGATATTTTGAAAGTCTATTGCAATTGTTTATTCCAGAAATTTATGAATTATAATATATCGATTCCGAAAGCATTGTATTTGTACTTGCACTCTTTTATAGTCCCGAAATGCATGCCCGACATGATGTGACCCGATATTGAAATGATGTTTGAGCCTTGAGCACCCCATTTAGCTCGTCTATACGATTTCATCGTAAGTGTTTTATACATGCACGATCTCTTGCATATGACCTATGAGTCGGCACCACTGAGCTTGGACAACCTTGTCAGTCTGATCCACTGACTTGGAGATCCCTTCCCGTCCCGCCAGCTGCAGCATGGATCCCGATACCCAGTTTATTAACTGTGGTCCCGTCCCGATACCTGGCTCGCTCCCGTGGTTCCCGATATCCGGTTCGCTACCGTGATTCCCAACACCCGGTTTGCTACCGCGGTCCCGTCCCGTATTATTGTATATGTATATATAAATTGGTTGTACCTCCTCACTTCGGTGACTGAGGACAACGCCCGATACTCTCGTCACTTCGGTGATAGAGGATTTAGCTTCTTGTGGATGCAATCTTGATTGTTTCCCGATTTCCTTGATTACCTTACATGTTTTGTGACTGCATACGCGTTTTAATTAAATGATTCATTTACTCCTTGAAAGACATTGTTTTAACAGGTTTGCATGTTTTCCAATGTAAAGGTTTTTATTATCAAATGTTTATTTCCTTTCACCCACCTGCCAGACCGTCGTGTCTGACCCTTTTGCTTTGGTACTCAGGTCCCGTTGTTGGTTATCCCGAGGAGGAGCCAGAGGAGGCGGTCGGAGAACCGCAACCGCTAGTTGAGTGGTGTGCTGACGATGTTATGTAAACATCGGGTTGTTGAGATGCGAAACATTTTGGGGGTGATTGGATTCATTTATTTTGGTGGACATTGTTTTGTCTATATTGGCCTTTGTTGGCCTCTATTTTTGGGAGTTGTAATTAAATTATTGTTGATTAAACTTTAACATGTACTTTTGGATTACGCTATACGACATTGCTCATTCTGATACTTGTTATTCAAATGTAATCAGTCTTGTCATTTTGGAAATGATTTACATGTTTGATTTGCCATACGCTTCCGCAATTATACAAAATGTTTAAAGTTGTTGTGAAATCCTCACCGCGGACTCCTGTGGGAAATCACGTGCACGAGAAATGTGTGTTCTTTTATCAACCCGTGTACGCTTGATCATAAACATATTCTAATTATTGTCATCACTCCATATGATCGTATTCACATCACAATTAGTCCCGATCCCAGATTTGGTCCCCGAACCCGGTCCGGGGTCACGACAATACCCCTAGGGGATTGGTGGGATCACGATGCGCGTGGCAAATGATCCGCTTAAATACCAAACTCCTAGAACAGATGAACTGTCTCCCTTAAGGGACAAGGCTATTCTAGGCATCGATTTCCATTAAGGAGTGCAAATGGTACAACCTTTGATGGTCTTCTCCTAATGAGCTCGTGTCCTATGGTCACGTTTTTACTCAAATTTTATTAAAGGCTAAGGATTTCTAAGTAGTAAGGAAAATGAGTTCCTATGGGCAAGGAAATGGTGATGAAATCCAATCCTTATCTTGTTGGGGGTATGATTGCACTTGCTAAGTATGTGCTTTTCAAATTACTTTGTGTATTTTAAAATGATCAAGCACTACAAAGCAATTAAACAATCAAACAACCAATAAAATTGACCCACTAATGGGGGATGCATGGGTGTATCGAAATACAAACCTCCCAAACTAAATTGGGGAAAGATCGGTTGAAGTCAACCCAAGCCACCGACACCAATTTCGGTGTACGAACTTGGGGGGCCGCGATGGTATCGTCCAACTGTCCTCCTTCCTTAATTATTACAATGCTTTGAAAACTTAAATGAACTTTAAAAAATTATTACAAACTTGAAATTAATCCTAATACAAGATTTTCTAAGAACGCAATTTAAATTCCTAAGTTAGAGTTCTTTGGTTGCTCTTTTCTTCTTTCCTTGCTCCAATCGTGGAATCTCTGAAAATACAAACAAGGAAAATGTATAGAATCCACAATGAAAACTAAAAGAAAGAATAAAAATGCAACTAAGCTATATGAGAGTTGAAAATCCTTAAAATCAAGGATTCATATGTACGCCGATCCCCGGCAACGGCGCCAAAAAGTTGATGCCGATTCCCGCAAATATACGGTTGTCTCAAGTAATATAAGCTATGGAAGTCCGAATATCGTTCTTACGAGGATCGTTACAAGGAAAATAACAATTATCAATGAAAAGGAGTATCAACTTAAATATAGCTAACAAATGCAAATGGAGATAAAAAAAAAAACAATGAAAACAAGAAACAAGATAATAACAAGGGAAATAAAAAATGCAAACTAAAAGAAAATAAGAAACTAAATAACAAAGAGATGTAAGTAGAAATAGAACAACTCAAGTGAGAACAAGGTTAGTAACAAGTTAGTAATAAAGTTAATGACAAAAGAAAACTAACAAGGTTAATAACGAGAACAAATGAGCAACGTTAGATAGTTAAAATGATAAGTGTGTGAAAACAACAAGTGAAATATCAAGATAGAAAGAAAATAGAAACATCCATGGAAATGAGCTAATAACTAGTGAGTAAGATAGGGAATGAATAGATGGAGATGAAAATAAGCGTGCTAAAATAGTATAAAATCAAAGGGGGAATAAAAACAAACACATAGAAAGTAAGAACAAGTAAGCTAATGGATATGATGGTGTGGATAGAGAAATGGAGTGTGAGCATTAAAATAAGTGAATAAGTGTGTGGGAATGTGAATACAATAAAGCTAAAGTAAGTACAATAAGCAACAAGCAATACTAGTAGATAGATTAAATCATCTAGAATTCACTAAGTGACACTAATCCAACACTAATACTCTTCTATTTTTCCAAATAAATATTCAAATCTAATGACAAATCAATGCTTAGATTTGGAAAATATAACTTTAAATCTCTAAGATATAAATTAACAATCTAATAGCTAAGACTTTCTTCCCTTTATAAAAGAAAAGATTCCTAATGACTATCTATTAAAAGTAAGCAAAAACCATCAAAAGATATTAACTCCTAAGCGTGATTTATCATACCTAAGCATAGATAGTAAAAAGAATGCTAAGATAGAAAATAAGCATGGAAGGTAGCATATTGCAATGAAGAAAAATCTATTCTAGCATGTTAAGAACATAAACAAAGGGAATTAAGAGCATAAGCAACATGAATAGTATTAACTTAGCTTCATCTAGAAGATCTAATCAAAGTGATTAGCCACCCATTGGAGAAAATAAAGATTTCATTACAAATCTTCAAATTTTATAAAGCTTTCCTCACTTTCTCTCTACAATTGCTCTCAATTACATGAATAGCTTAAGTAAAGAGGAGGATGCTCTCCTTGCTTGTGTGTGTAATGCTTAGAGCTCCATTCCTTATATAGAAACATTTGCCTTGCTCTATTTTGGTTTCTTTCCAATGTGGGACTTCACAAGAATGAAAATATGAACATATGAATGTGATTCCCATATTAGAAATGGGATAACTTTGTCATTTCTTCATCCAATTGTCTTCCATACTTATCCTTACTCTCTTTAACTTTTGAATCTCAACTTTAATCTTTAAATTAATCTTCAATTAACACCAACAAAGAGAAATTAATATAATTGAGAGTATTTTCGAACATATTTTGTATGGAGGCTATTGGAACTCATATAAATGCATACAAATGGCCATCTATAATGGAAAGATATAAGCAAAGCATGATAGGGAGGAAATTTATTATTTTTCAACTAAAAATAGTGTTTTGAGTTATTTTATCTTTGAAAAATCATAAAATAATGCTATGAAAGTGTTTCTTTCGTGAAATCATAAAAAATCTGATGAGTGTTTAGATGATCTAATTTCCCAAAGGACTCGCTCTGAATTTTGGTCTAGAGATACCAAATCTGGAAGACAAGAGAAACAACCAAGCATGCACACACAACACTAACTGCTATTATATGAAAAGAATCAGAAAGTCTAGGTTTACCGTGCTTTAGGTAAAGGAGAACTTTAACTTTCAAGAACTCTCCTGGATCCTGTACAAACTCTAGGATTCTCTGTATTAGAATCAATACCCTACAGTAAGGATAGTAAACGATGTGAGAAAAGATGATAAAATAGAATAAATAAAAAAACATTGAAAAAGCTAAACTAATGTTATAATTAATAAAAACAAACAACCGTGCTAATTGTCCCCGGTAACGGTGCCAAGATTTGATTGTTCCAAAATAGGGTTTGCAAAAATAAATAATCCATCGCTACTATCTCTACTCGCAAAAGCAAAGACGTTAACTGAGTATTGTATCTACTGGGACAAAAAGGCTAAGTTGTGTTGTGTTGGTTCCTAAATTCCTAAACTAATCCTAATAGAAGACAAAGTGTTGATTCCTAAACTAATCCTATTAGAAAATGAAGAAATGGTTTGATTCCTAAATTGACAAATTAAAAGACAAGGTTTTGATTCAATCAGAGAAAAGATCTCGGGGTACGAATCCACTCTAACCTCGCATAATGGCAAGTATAGACCTAGGGTTCCACTATCAACGCTAAAAAGACTTGTTCTGGTTACGAACCTTCAGAGTCAACAAAGAAGGTATGTGGATGTAGATCGGGGAATAACATATCTCTATGGCATAGATTATCCTAGATCTAACAACACATTCATTCAAGCATCGTTATATGACTAGTATTCGAATCTACAAGATTAAAATACCAAAGAAGAGATATTACATTAATAAAATCCAATCAATGGATAATATCATGTCATTTAACCAAATAGCATTCAAAAGTAAAATCTTAGAACCCATACATCACCAAAATACTAGACTAGGGCTTCATCGCAACCCAAAGATAGAGATTTAGTTACGCATGGCGAGAGATTGACGAAGAATCTCTGACGAAATCCCCATTAGCGCTCTTCCAAAGCTCCCAAACCAGCCTCCAAATCTTCTCCCATGTATGCTCTTAAAATTGAGTTTGGATGTTTTATATAGACATTGGACCTTAGAAAATCCCTTAAAAACACGATGGAGGTGAACTCCACCCGGTCGGACACAATATGTCCAAGTCATCTTGCTAATAGCTAACTTCCCGAGGTTATATCTCCCTCAATATATGTAAGACCCCAACCCCTAATTTCCTTGATTAGTGTGTTTTCAGCTGTGGATTAGTTCTCTTAGTGAGTTTTGATCCTTTTCGAGTTGGGTTGTGGCTTAGTTTAATTTTTCTACAGCTTTGGGAATTTTTTAGAGTCGTTGGACTTAGTCAGACACGCTCAGGGAGGCCCTAAGTGTACGTGTTAGCTTGGGAGGATAATTCTGGCTTTTCGATTTTAAATGTGATTATGATTTTATTTGAATGGTTTTATTATTTATTTAAACTTTCGTTTTCAGCCTGTCTGTGTTTGAAGCCCAAAAACCCAAGTTTTGGCCCAAAAAGGGTAAAGTTGACTTTTCACACTAAATATGTACCTGAATTTCGAAAATTTCAGAAATTGGGGAAAATATACTTTTTGGAAACTAGATATTTTGAGGATCATTTTAGTCTTCTTCGTCGATCTCGTCTGGGGCCCGCAAGACCATGATTTAGCCATTTTAAGTTTCAGCTGAATGGGTCCCATTTTCAAGTCACTTAAGTTGTCTTCCTCCTCTTCCATGCCCATTTCTCAAATTCCTGCAACTTCTTGACCTAGGGCTGGGAGAGAAAACCCTCTTTTTCCCCAAGCTTCTTTCTCTTGGACCTATGGCTAGGAAGCTCCATTTGCAAATCTAAAAACGTGGTTTTCTTCCTCTCAACTCGAGCTCTCCTTTACACCCATCTAGTTGAGGATTTCAGCTGAGCACCCACTTCATTTTCTTCATCTCTTCTTGTTTGGGCAGCCATTGATAAGAGCTTGAACCCATCTCTTCCATGGAGTTTATTTAGCTCATAAAGAGCTCTTTTCTCTAACTTTCAAACCCATTTTCGAAATGGGGGTTTGTGGTGACCAAAATGTAATTTTTGTGTGTTCTATTTTGGGGCTTTTGTGTAGATTTCGTGGATCAACTCTTTGATTTGGATTTGTGAAAGATTTGCTTGGCATTTGGACAAAGGCAAGTAATCATTTTGGGTTTTTATGATGTATTATGATTTTTGACATTTTACCTTGAGAAAATGATGCCCTTATTTCTAAGTTTTTCCATTTCATTTTATGTTTGAATCTCTCTTAGTTTGCTTAATCATGTCAAGCATGGTTACTAATTATTTTCCTAACCTTGAGGTCTTGTCTTGATTGGAAGCATATATCTTGCTTAATGGTTTACAAGTTGTTTAGTAACATGATTTTATAATGAATGATTTTGATGACTTGAAGGCTTAGATTGAAATATGAATGGTCTAATTGTGGATGGAATGCTTTAAAAATGTGAGAAATGTATCCCTTGGAAAGCATGAAGGCTTGGGGAGTGCAGGTGGTTCGAATATGTGAATAAAGAAGGGAAGAAGTTGTGAAAAATCTGACTCGAAATGCACTGTCCGTGTACTGTCGGTCAGGTGTCGGTCATCTGTCGGTTGACCGATAGGTCGACCGACAGCCAACCGAGACCTGTCGGTTCAAATTCCAGAGAGCAACATTTTGTCAGGAGGACTGTTGGTCAGCTGTCGGTTGACTGAAAGGTCGACCGACAGCCAACCGAGTACTTGTCGGTCCCTTTTTTCGAGAGCTACATTTCTGGACTGAGACTTGTCGGCCAACCGTCGGTCGGCTGTCGGTCAACCGACACATCAACCTCGGTTGACCGACAGGTAACCGAGGACTGACCGAAATTTTACCAAAAGTACTGTTTTGAAGGATTTTTGCGAGAAGGAAAACTAGACTAGGTTTTAGACCTTTTTGTTGACTTTGTGCACTTGGAATTCCAAAATGTACTATAACTTCTGGGGCACCAAACCTTGTCAAAACTCCGACATTTGGGTTTCAACTCCACAAAGGTCAATGAATGGTCTTAGCCTAAACTTGATAGATTTCGTGTTTGAACTTCTGTTTTGATGTTATATACATCCTCGTGTACTCGCCTTGATTTCCAAGTATAAGTTTGTTTGAAGATTTATTTCAAGAACCAAGACCCTTGTTTTGATGCTTTGTGCATCATCGTGCATTCATTTGAATTTCAAGTATAAGCTTGTATTTAAGACGTGTTTCAAGAATCGTGTTTCAAGAATCAAAAAGGGAATCATTTCTTAAGTTTGATAAGCATTTATATTATGCTATTTTGCTAGTCTCGTCGTGCCGTGCTTGTTAAATGATTTCCCTCTTGTTTTGTCGTGTTCTCGAACGTGTATTGCCATGTTTTATGCATTCATGATATAAGTGTGTACCACTGAGCTTGGACTGCCCTTTTAGCTTGATCCACTACCTGGGGGTCCTTAAACATGTGGACTATCTGCAAACTAGTCGTGTCTTGAATGACACATCGTGCGTGTTCGTATTCCGGTTCCGCGGCCGGAAATTCCCCGTATATGTGGGATCGTGTCGTGCTTGTCGTGCTTGTCGTGCGTGCTTACTCTTGTCATCATGTATGATGGAGAAAGGATGGGCTCTTTGTGGATTTACTAATCATGATATTATATGTATTCATGTCTTGTTTCGTATATCATGCATGTACTCGTGATTTCTTGATAAGTATCTTGTTCATGCATTGCTTTTGAATCTTGTAAACTTGTTTCAAGTTCAATAAAGTGTTTTTAGTTATTGTTTCCTTTAAACCTTATTTTATTTATGCTCTTGCCTATTTTGATCACCTGCCAGACCGTCGTGTCTGATATTCTTCTGCTTTGGTGCTCTAGATAGCAGGTCCTTGTTTTGAGCTAGTTCGTGTGCAGAGGGCTGTTGAGCCACGAGTTTTGCAAACTTGTTGTGTCAGCGATGTCATGTAGACGTCATGCTTGACTCCGGAGTTACGTTACGCCATTGGGTAGTATTTGTTCTAGCTTGTTTTTGTGTACGGCTTTTGTTAGCCTTTTTCGTGGGAATTGTAATTAATGCACTCGTTAATTTGTAACTTGAATATGTTTGGGTAATGATAAGCTTGTTACTGTCAGCTCTGTATGTTTTGATATTATGATTAGCTCCAGTCTGAATTGAATATTACTGTGAAAATCTTGTGCTGACAGATTGAGTACGACACGGAACCCAATGGATACGGATTCCGGGTCGTAACGTCTTGTATAGCTTCCGTGAAATATTTAGATGTGTTGTGAATTTTGTCATCCTCACACACGCGGATCCTGGGAAGGGGATATACAAATTCCCCATACTCGCGTCCCCGAGATCGGATCCCGATTTTGGGGGCGTAACAATATAGCTCCGATCTATACAATCTTAGGCTCCACAGGTATCTACTCCAAAAGAGCTTTCCAACGGTATATAGATTTCACTAATCCGACACTTGGGTTGAAAGTTATAACCATTTCAATTTGTTGCCCTTGAAAATTCTGAGAATAATGGTGTAACTCCGGTTTGTCATGCTTTGTGAGGTTTCTTCCATTTTGGTTCTGAATTTCGCACCTTATATCTGTAGTACTTACAAATAATAAAATAACATAATTAAGCTAATTAATCTTATCCAACGGTATAACCAAGTCCTCAATGAGGGTCTTAGAATGTATCTTTTAGGCTTTCATCACCTACCTAATAATAATGCAGATAAGTTTAGTATGACTCACTAATTCAGATCATATTTGATCACCCTTTTAAGTGAACATGCATGGAAGGATTATATTATGGGTGGTTTATATGGGAGCTTAAAGGGCCAATTCATATCTAACTCATTTAATTGTAGTTGAAGATTTCTTAACCCATGACCTGCCTAATATTAGTGTGGCATGAGTTCAAGTGGACGACAAGCTCAAATCAAGTGTAGCAGAGGGTTTTCAATTTTGTTTTACTCTTTTTCTTACTCTCTAAATATCTATTATTATTGGTAATACATGATGCCTTCTAGATGAGAATTTTATAGTGATTGTTTTGATTCTTATATCACCTTATTTTGAGTCTCGATATATATTTGCTTCTGCGAATGTAATGGATGAAAATACCCATGCTTAGAACGAGTTACCGTGCTAGTTATACTTGACTGGTACAATCATATAATTCATATCCTATGAGCATCCCTTATTTTAT
Source organism: Umbellularia californica (assembly GCA_028538565.1). Lineage (NCBI taxonomy): Eukaryota > Viridiplantae > Streptophyta > Magnoliopsida > Laurales > Lauraceae > Umbellularia > Umbellularia californica. The sequence continues at coordinate 51,754,965 of JAPQWN010000006.1, read as the reverse complement.
AATCAATGTAGGGATGCATTGAGCTTGGCAAAAGTTACGAGAATGTAATGGGCTTCTAATTTTTTTTTGGGCTTGATTAGGTCTTGATTTCCATATTGTTCGTGAATGGGCTATATCTAATCTATGCCTTTCGGTAGACCTTAAAACCCAATCTATGCAATTGATCATGAATTGGATTGGGGCCTTGAATCGGCCAATGTGTTTGGCAGGCGATTTGCCTTATTACCAAATGCAAATGGTGGGATAAAATTGGCCACACTAGGAGTTGTTTCATAGTCATTATCATGATCTTCACATGATTGATTTTCTCAATTATTGTTAGGGCCTACAATGGGTCATCCAACATTGGCACTATTTGGGCTTTTGAACTTTTACAGTCTATCGTGTTTGGATGTGAGGTGAATTGAAGTGAGGTGAGGTATAGCCTCCATTATCCAGATAAGAAAAGACAAGGGTCATATTAAAAGTACATAAATTCAAAATTCCCTCTTTTTTAAAAGAAAAGTAAAAAAAAAAAAAAAAAACCTCATTTCTCCACTAAATGACAAAAAAAAATCATATTTTTTCACAAAAAGTCAAAAAGATCCTCTATGAAGCAACTAAAAACAAAAGACCATCGTAACCCCCTACATTTTATTCTCAATTGATTTGATGCTTTACCTCACTTTACTTCAATTCACCATACATCCAAACACCCTTCTGAAGTGCTATCCACGGATTTAAAGTTTATAAGTTTTAGGAGTTGTGCCTCCAACAACCAGTACACCACACGGAAGGACCAAAATGCCTTTTTTTTGTGATATCATAAAATTTTACAATATCACATACTTACTTTGTGAAATTTTGCAATATTGCATATTAACGTTCAAAAGGATGTGTGTGAGATCCCCATTTTTACTATGTGTTTATATTTAATTAATTATATTTAATTGTTAATTAAGCATGATTAGTTATTAATTATTTTGATTAATGTGCTGCTAGATTAATTATATGATAAGATAATATGGATTTCTTGATATTAATAGATTTCTTGAATTGCGTTGGACATTTCTTGTTTTGGGTCCATATTGGTTTGAAATGCCATTTTATGAAAAATAGGGCATTTTCTATAAAAATTTCTTATTTGTAATTTTGATTTTATGAAAATTTACCATTGATGTGATTTTTTTTTTATGATTTCAGTTTCATTAGAAAACGGGTCAAATGGTGATCGATTTTCTCTTCTAGCTCGGGTTCATTTGAATTCGTTTGAGATAGTTTCTAGTGAGATTTGATACCTTTTTAAAATGGGTTTATTTTAGATTTTTATAAAAAGTCATTGTGCATGAAAACCGAGAGAATTCTCAAAATTTCTATGATTTTCTTCCGATCACCAGCTACTCTTGATCTTTCCAGCGCATCTCTCTCTCACTTATCCTTTTCATGTAGCAAGAGAGCCAGCAAGCAGCCAGCTCTCAGTTTATCCTCATCTTTGTTCATTTTCTGCAACTAATGACATGTTACATCTCCTTTTCTTCCTTCTGTTACTTCTTTCTCTCTTTCGACTGTTTATTTTGTATATTTTGTGTTCCTTATTTGTGTAGAATGGCTAATGAAGATGATGAGGCTTGATTTGAACTTCATGTAAAAAAAGAGAGATTCCAATTAAGCTCTCTTCTTCTTCCCTATTGAACTATGACTGTCATTCTCTCCATCTTCTTCCGGCTGGTTATGCTTCTTCTCCTTCTTCTCATTATATACAACTGTCTCCTCTCTATTGCTTATCCTTTGGAAGTTCTCAAAGACAGAACTTTTTTTGTTTGGTAAAGCTCAGTTTAAAGGCAAGTAAATGTTTTGTTTATTTCTGATCTCATATATTAATCATTTTAGTTAGTTTCTAGAAATTTTGTTAATCTTGAAGATTATGAATAAAAAGATATATTTCCAAGTTTTATAATATTTTTGAACTGTATATAAGTGGTGTGCTTGTTTGAAAATGAAAGGAACAGAAGAAAGTTATTTCAAGTTAAAACAGAACGAACCAGAAACTGGGTTCCTTTTCTATGTGTACCCACTCGACCGGGTCTTGTCATCGGGTCAACCGACCACACGGGGAAGAACCCAACCAACTTCAGAAACATTTCTGATGACTGAGACTCTGTACATTTCGAATTTCTTTCTATCGGGTAGACTGGGGGGGTCCACCTGGTCGACCAGCCACTCTAAAAATTTTTTATAAAATTTCTTTAGAGATTAAAATTTTATTTTTATTCATTTTAATTGATCGGTTAATGATTCTTAACCATAAATAGGCATGTTTACAGTTATTGATTATAGTTAAGTTACATTTTGAATTTTTATCAATATTATGGTTTATTTGAGATAAATCATTGGATACTTGATATCAATGACTTTATTAGTCATATTTGTATTTGTAAATTAACTCAGAATTTATTTGATATTCTCTGAATTTTTGTATACATGATATATTTCATGAGATGTCATTAATGATCAACTAAGTTACATTTCAATGTATTTTGTGCATTTTGATAAATAAGTTGTAATTATGTTTCTTGCGATTATATGTACATTAGTATCTTGTTTTGGCACCACAGAGCTCCGTCCTTCTGAATCAACACGTGGGGAAGAAGGGACTATTCCGTACTGTCACTAGCTACTGTTACTCATGTTTGTTGGAGTTATTACTCCTGGTACCTCTGTACTTTGTTTATATTGTAGCCACCATCTAATATACATAATACCCATTATTCTGTATTCTAATCATCAGCAAATGTGGTACTGCCTTTGGCTGTTTTCAGTTATTTAGTATTTTGTTATATCAGTTATGGTATCTCAGATATTACTTGTACTTTCAAATTTGATCATTTTTATTCTGTTTATTTAATTCAGTATACTTGCTCAATTTTAATGATGTAACGTTTAATGTTACAAGAAATTCAACTAGCTCACCAAGAACTGAGACATTCCAAGAGGGTAATACGTCAGTAGGTGAGTGGACTTCCAATGAGATCCCAAAATCTGGGCTTGTGTGACTACCATCATAATTAGAAGAGTGTTATGAGGACGATGATTTTCTGAAAAGTTTTGTACGTGGTGTGATGAGTAGTCAAAAGAATGTTTTAAACTTTTGTAATTATATATCATATATGTAAATATTCAAGACTAACCAGTTGTAAATGTTCTGAAATACTTATGCTCTGTTATTACTTGCTAATAAATAAATGATGTCACTGTTTAAATGCTTCCGCGGGAAAGTATTAAATTATTTTGATTTTCTCACCCGTGATATCCTGTGGGATAGTGTGGGATTATTATTTATTTTGTTGAAATCCTACACTAGTTACATCATGAAATTGGAACCTTAAAGGATACCCAATTTCGGGATGTGACAATGTAAAACACTACTTGTTTTTTATTTTGCTTGACTTGTAACACTACTTGTTTGCCACCTAGTCTTTTGAATATCTTTTTAAAAACCCACAATTTAAAAAATAAATTCCAAGAGACATTTGAATGTGTCTTTTCAAATTGAGCGTCTTTTCAAAATTAAGTGCTTTGTTCCTTTATAAGAAAAAAATGAGATGTGTCTCTTGGGCCAATTTGAGTGGATGTGGCGCAATTCTAAGAGATGCCTTCCAACTCTATAAATTAAGGTGATTTTCAAGTTTTTTTTATCTCATATTCAAAATGAGCAGAATGTAGTATTAACAAAAGCACATTGCCTATTAAGAGAATTTTCTTATCTTTTCCTTTTTACTTTGATTTTAAGGGTAATTTCATATTTCTATTTCTATTGTGCAAACTTTGAATCAGAGTTGAGCATTATATCCTGGGGACAGAATTTCTCCAACATAAGCATCCTATTATTTTGGGGAAAAAAATGGAAAAACACCTGGCCATCCTATGCCTTTTAGGTTCTTTCTTTTCATGATTTACAAATGCAGGTACTAAACTGTACACCTCTAAGATATAGATGGAGCGACAAGAAGGGGTTGCTCAGTTGGTTGACAACCCGCATGTAACTTGACTGAATCGATCCTTGGGTATTGCAACTCTTCCTTCTTTTTGGGCTTCCTCTTCCCATTTGTGTGGGGTCTCTTGGGTCCTAGTGAAGGTAAGGGAACATACCCACCCACCGGATTGATCCCTAGGCGATACTGGTGAGAGTTGGTGTGCTATCAACAACATCTACCCTATGATTCGCATCTAAATAACTTAATTACCCTACTCTTCATGAATAACTTAATCATCAGATGATTTCAATTAAACTAATTTATAACAATAAATAAAAGTACATTTCATCAAAAAATTAGAGTACATTTCAAATGCTCTCCTTCGCTCCTACAATCAATAAAAAAGCGGATAGGTGCCTCTCGTTGCACATTTGACCGTAAAATTCAAGAGGGGTCCTGATTTATGGACGATTGGCATGGGAGCTCCCACTAAGCACTGCGTACGGGAGAATAGTTTTCCATTGTACCTCTATTTCTTGAAGTACAGTAGCGGCTTCAAGAAAATATTCAAAAAAATTAATAATTTTCACTAGCATAGGTATCATTGAGGTCTTTGACCTAATAAGACTAATACGCTGGGTGGCACCCGCTAAACTATACAAATACACACCAGGTAAATCTGGGATGAGTTTTGAATAAAAGACGTGGGAGCAAAGCCACTATTTATGCCACTCCACCAATTTCGATGATGCAAAGTTGAATACTTTCAATGCTGACTTATTAGTCATTAGAAGCCAACCTATTTAGCCATCGGCATAATATTCAGTCTTGAATCCAGCCCATAGGTAAGAAATTTAGGCCTAAATCCGTTGAAAAACACCACAATAATATATTAAAGCCAACGTTTTTTGCTTTAATTTTGAATGTGAGTTACAATTTTGACTTGGAAGTTATCCTTTTATTCTCCAAATATTTGGTTTTTTTATTTTTATTTCCCTTTTTATGACAATTTGATTTTTTTGCAATTATTTAGTCTTTTTATACATGAATGTTTAGTTTGCTATGTTTGGACCAACTTGTACTCAGCACGAGTTATTGTACTAGTGTAATAATTAAACATGCATCATTTTGGCAACAACACAACAAAATTATGCAATGTAAAAATGCAATATGGCAAAGCATGATGTTTTCTATAGCATAGGAGATTTTTTTTTACTTATAAATATGCGTGCATTTTTCAAACTTTAAGATAGACTATACGGAAAAACATATCATAAATTGAAAAGACACATGATGGCTAGGTTTGGAATTTCAAATGAGCTTTAAAAAAAGGGGTTTTTTCTATACGGTAACTCAAACTCATCGATTACTCCCCCTTGTTATCAAACTGAGTAATTTTACCCAGACGTTCTCAGTACCGTCCGTACGCCTGTGTTGGCCAAAAGGCGATTTTTTGTTTGCGATATCCCAACAAATAAATTGTAATATCGCAGCTTATTAACTTGCGATATTGCAATTTATGTTGTGATATCGCAATTTATATTGCGATAGCACAAATCGAAAATCCCTTTTATCCCTTCCCGTTTCGACTATTCCTCATTTTCACCTGTTGTAACTCTCTCCCCCAGCCGATTTCACCATCCTCCTCCCTCGCCAACCTATTTGCAAATACGCAAGGCCCTCGACTAAGCATCATCGTCTCCATTGTCTCCATTGACTAGGGATTTTGGCCACCATTATTTCGCAATCTAGGCGTTTCCAAGCTTGGTGTTGTTGCAGTTGCCCCTGCTGAACCTACTAATCCTTCTTCCCTCTCTCTTTTAGTGAGATCTGGTCTTCTCTTTCCTTTACCTCCTTCTCTCTCTATTTATCTCTCTTTGTGGGTTTAGAAAACCCCAAATGCTTTGGTTTCTAACTAAGACAATCAAATATTGATTGTTTTGATCAAGCATCTGTTGTTGGAGTCTGGTGTGGCCTATCTTTAGAACAATAAACCTTATATTTGAATAGACTGTGTTCCCAGTTATAGCCATAGGTTTCAAGTCTGGCAATACATTTGAAGTGCCAGACATGAAGAGAGCACACAATTTGAAGAGCCCGCATACAATATAACACGTTTCACCTATGTTCATACCGTACATGCAGTGCCATAAGTAATAAAGTAATTATAGAAGCTGTCATTACAATGCAAGATATCAAATTTCTCAAATTATAGAAATGAAAAGGAGAAAATGTTTAATGCTGCAGAATAAAGAATTTCACTAACACTACAAGTATCGATGTAAAGAAGCACATATCATGTCTAAATAATCACATTTTGGATAACAAAAAATATGAACCCAAAGTTACAAACTATAGAGAGACAAATCAGGTTATCACCTTTTCCAATTAATAAAACTGGGAGTTCTACATCCCATTTAAAAAACTCTCAAGACTAGTTTGACATTCACATACCTCCTAATTCGCATAGCCTCTTTTGTCCCTTATATCTTCCTTGAAACAATTACAATACTCTTTGATTTATGTCTACTCCTTGAAATGCAAAAGAAGAAATTAAACTATAATAAACATGATAAAACATACTCTTGAACATTGGAGTTTTGCATCTCTACTTTCAGTGAATTAGAGTCACCCTGTAGCTTTTCTCTTTCATCACCGTGAACAAGTTGTTATAGCCTTTCAAAGCATTGTGCTATTATGAAACTTCCTTGCAAATTTCTTGAATATCTAAGTCTTAGGGATCCTATTGTTGGTCTTTACCATCCATATGAAACATTCTCAACATGCACGTCTGTGTATCATGTTCATGTTTGGAATAGCACGTCTCCGAGACTCTCTCTCTCTCTCTCTCTCTCTCTCTCTCTCTCTCCACAATAATGAATGCGAAACTCTATCTAATAAAGTACACTAACAATGCATAATAACATCTACAAGAAATCCTTTCTTCAAATTTCTTCGAAGGATATCTTTAATTATAGATTCTCTAAACACATCATTAGCTTAGCTATAAAGATATAACAATCTAATTTAGCTCCATGCATTCTAAGTAACTAAAAATAATTTGAAACTGGATATTTCGGGATAAGAAGATTCCAGAATACATGCAAAATAGGTTTTAAAATTTCAAATATTATCATAATTTAATTGTAGGATACAAAATATTCCATGGCCGTGCAAATTGTTATGTTTGACTACTTCCATGAAATTTAACAAATTACAAGTGACAGTATTTGGAAGTCTGCAAAGATTAAAAATCTTACAACTGATGCAATCCAGGTCAATAGGATTGACCAATTCGCGCTTACCATACCCCAAAACCCAAGGGGAAAAATTGCATGGAAACTGAGTCATATGTGAAATTGGGTTGATGTCCACATCCTAGAGTCAATCCAGAAGGGTCACATATGCACCAAATTGAGTAGAGATAATGTGATAGAAGTATAAATATATATGAAAAGGGACTGAGGTTCACTTACACAAAATGTGGCAAGAGAGTCACTTGCTATAGGGACCGAGCTTCAGTTGTAGAGAATGGAAGTAGAGAACCCATGTCAGAGACGAAAGCAACGGAACGGAAAGAAATTATAAACAGAAATGAATTCGTTGACTTTTAATGTGACGCTTTATTCGATATCACAATATAAATTGTGAAATCGCAGCATTTGTTGTGATATCACAAAAAAAAATCGCCTTTTGGCTAGCGCAGGGGACAGACGGTACAGAGAATGTCTGGGTAAAATTGCCCAGTTTGGTAACAAGGGAGAGTAATCGATGAGTTTGGATTACCGTACAGAAAAATTCCCTTAAAAGAAGTATTATAAACAATAAAAAGTGTAGCTTGCACACCCTAGGGCCACTATGTGGCTGAAGGTCATAAAAGAGAAGGGAAGTTTATTTTATAGTCCCTAACAACTTTTTATCCCTCAAACATTAGTCTTTTATCTCAAGTGGTGTGGAGCCAAGGTCATAAAAGAGAAGGGAAGTTTATTTTATAGTCCCTAACAACTTTTTATCCCTCAAACATTAGTCTTTTATCTCAAGTGGTTTGGAGCCTTAAGTTTGGGTGTAATTTTTGCAATTTGTAAACTAAATCTTGGGTGAAATCTTTTTTTTTTTTTTTTTCAATCCTTTTTATCATTTCATAGATTTGTCATATTATATGATGTAACTAGCAAGATAGTTCAAGTCTTCACGTTAGCCAGTTAAAAGATTCTTCAATACCTTTCAACTGTCTTTGTAACCAAAGTTTCTTGAAAACTTGAATTCCTTGTTATTAATATCAAATCAAGCTAAACTTTTGTGGAAGGTTCACATGAGGATCAAGGAATTGATTCCATTAACATCAATTGATAAAACGAGGCAGTGTTTTTTTATCTCAGGATGACCATAACTTTTCTACCATAAAACTATAGTAGAACTCTTCTAGTTCAGGCCCACATAGAATCATGGTTTTAAAACTCTGCCTAAACAATATATTAAACTGATAGTGGTCTTTTGTGTTTGGTTTGAGACCTAAAATATATTGGAACTTCATTATTATCATCTTTATATTCTATTTTGCTATTTTACATATGTCCATTTGTAGGACTCTAATATAATCAACAAATGGTTAAGTCCATTTGTAGGACTCTAATAGAATCAACAGATGGTTAAGCCAAGGCAATTGGGGACGAGGACATAAGTGGGCTATTTCTCAACTGCCCCAATTGCTTTTCTCATGGAACCACTGAGATAGACAAGGGAAAAAAAATCTTATCATGACTTCAAATCTAACAGAAAGCATATAATTGGAATTACAATGTGCTGAGTTTCTTGGAAAATCATAACATATGCACCAACAACTAAAGCACTGAATGACGTATATCTTGCCACTGCTTGGTTTTTGAGGCAGTTGGCACTTTTCTGCCCATGAAACAACCGAGTTTTAATCAATTTTGAGTGAAACTGTGTCTGTGTTAGATAGAGTGCGTAAAGTCTATTAATTTATTTAAAAAATTATATGAAAAAAGTGCATTGTATAAAAATGCCCATTCCAAGGTTGATTATTTCAATTCACTGGGAAGAATTTCTTGTTTTAGAGAAGCCTAAATTCAACTTTTCAATTTCAGGCTCACTAAATCTTATTACTTTTTTTTTTCTCCATTATAAACTATTCTTTGTATTAATAAGCATATTGTTTATTTCAGTGTATATTGGAGAGTGTATTTCTAGATATATCGGAGTTGAGCAGGACATTAATATATTGCATAATCTCTCCACTTTTCTCAAGTTCAGAAATGACTCTCATTCCAAATTGTTAATGTGTACAACAAAATAATGACTGACCTTTTTCAATTGACCATTGTTAGCCCCCGTAAAAAAACCCTAGGTTCGCCACAGGTGGTAGGCTTTTAAAAATCGGGCCCTAACTACCCTCGATTTTAGGGCAAAATATAAAGACTATGGGCACATTTGGTAATGAGAGAGGAATATAAGACTCCTTCCTTCCCTGGAACCATGCTATCCTTAATGAAGATTTTTAAGCGGAGGAATCATCGCATTCCACTTTTGCCAAAAACTGTCGAATCCTACCAGGTACACTATGTCATCCAATGGTTCTATGTTTTTACAAATCTCTCACAATCTATGATGAATCAAAATCTAAAGTTTCGCCCCTTAGTCATTTTTGGTCTTTAAGAAATGATGAATGGTTTGGGTCATGCAAATGGGGTCCATAGGAATATAAATTCTCAATTTTTAAGTTCTGGACTTTTCATAAATATCTCAAAATCCATGATGAATCTACGTAAATACCTCAAAATCCATGATGAATCTACGATCGAGTTCTTTCCTTAAACAATTTGTCTTTTGGGGATGATGAATGTTTAGATCGTGATTTAGGAGCCACAATAATAAAAATATTAGAGTGCTAAAACATCCTTTTTTGAATTGTGGTAGATCGATGGTCAAAGATTTTTTCATAATGTTATCTTGATATGCGATGAATCAAGTTGCCATGTCGGACCCCTTACCTAGCTTTTGTCTTCTGAAGAGGATGAATGGTTTGGATTGTTCGGCTCGTAGAAGTCCACAAATTGTCTTTCATGAAGATCCTTAAAGTATCAATGACTAAATATTTGAACTCCCAATGGTTTTGGGCCTTTTAAATAGGATGAACGGTTCGAATAATAATTTTGGTCCTTTAAAAGGAACTGTTTTAAGCACTAGCATTGGTAGCGCTTTTCTACACATGCAAAGGAAGAGCAAGTGTGAGAACTTGGTCCGGGCGGCACCCCTAACCACGGGGCGGAGCGTGTCAACCACGGGCTTCAAACGGTGAGTCTCCGTTAGCCCGCATCAGAAATATCCAAGTCCTGACCCTGGGCTTATAAGTCAAACCCCGTATTAACTTAGCATGAGGCCTTTTAAAACCGTGCGGCCCCGGAAACCGTAAGAACTCCGTAGTTAAGCGTGCTCGGGCGGGAGCAGTACTAGGATGGGTGACCTCCTGGGAAGTCCCCGCGCGTGCACGTGGGCCAAAGCGGACAATTTCATGCTGAGTTGGGCGGGGCTGTGACAATTGGTATCAGAGCCGAGGACGGCTCTATTTCCGGTGGGGGAGAATGTGAGAACTTGGTCCGGGCGGCACCCCTAACCACGGGGCGGAGCGTGTCAACCACGGGCTTCAAACGGTGAGTCTCCGTTAGCCCGCATCAGAAATATCCAAGTCCTGACCCTGGGCTTATAAGTCAAACCCCGTATTAACTTAGCATGAGGCTTTTTAAAACCGTGCGGCCCCGGAAACCGTAAGAACTCCATAGTTAAGCGTGCTCGTGCGGGAGCAGTACTAGGATGGGTGACCTCCTGGGAAGTCCCCGCGCGTGCACGTGGGCCAAAGCGGACAATTTCATGCTGAGTTGGGCGGGGCTGTGACAGCAAGTTCCCATTTTTTTCATTTATATATTTTGTTTGGGAGGTGCTGAGTTCAAGTGTTTTGATTTTCCTTCTTCATCGCTTCGTGAAAATAAGGGAAACCCAACAATTTCCTCATTGAGAATGCTATCCAAATGCGCACTTCATTTTTGCACGTGTTTTGGGCAGGGCCGTGGGGATAAATGCCCAATTGACGGGGGGCCTAAAATAAGATTCTATAATCCCACAAATAAATATATAAATAAATTAAGATTCTATTTTTAATGCCCCACGTTTGTGACCCCCTTGAAGAAGGGCGATTAGAAGGGTCCGCATATAGAATGGGTTTGCAATGTGAGTCCCACACTGGAAATGAGCCGTCAAGATTCATGCGCTTATAAGTCAAACTCCATCTTAATTCAACATGAGACCTTTTAAAACCTTGCGGCCAGAAACTCGGGTGGAATTGTGCCCTTCCAATTTCGGCCTACCAAAAAAATGAAGTGACGATCGTTGGATTGTCCACATGGATCTCATCAACTAGGGAGCTATTAAACTTTGCAGCCTTTAATCACATGATTATGATCCTACATGAATTCATGTGTACTAGGTTCTCATCTGCTACTATAAGAAAAAAAAGGGGGGCATTCGGCGAGAGGTCTCTCAAAGTGTGACTTTGTTGCAAATAGTTCACAAAAAAAAGTCATGCAGCCAAATGTCCTCTATCACATTCCCATACCTAATATGTCTAATTTACCCTTTATTTAAATCATATCCCATGATTGGTGGGATATCCCATTAATAATTGTCAACCACCACTTAATGGGCCACGATTAATGGAATCTCATTAATGAGATTTTCAAATAAATTCTAAAAACACTCAAATAAATTTCAAAATAACGGAAATAAATTTCAAGAAACGCAAATAAATTTCAAAAAATGCAATAAATTTTTTAAAAAAGCAATAAATTTCAAAAGAACGCAGATAAAATTAAAAAAAAACAAATAAATTTCAAAAAATATAAATAAATTTCAAAAGATGAAAATCAATTTTAAAAGATCCAGATAAATTTCAAAAGATCCAAATAAATTTCAAAAAAATATAAATAAATTTCAAAAGACTCAAATAAATTTCAAAAGACGTAAATAAAATTAAAAAACGCAAATAAATTTAAAAAATGCAAATACATTTGCCAAAACTAAGATAATCCAATTTTCCAAATTAGTGAACAATGTGGTAAAAAAATCAATTTTTTTTTCAAAAACTTAGTTAAATTTATTTCAAAAAATACAAATAAATTTCAAAAGACACAAATAAAATTTAAAAACACAAATAGATCTAAGAAAATACAAATAAATTTGCCAAAAAAACAGAAAGATTCGTTCAAAAACTTAGTTAAAATTTCTTAAAATGGAAATAAATTTGTTAGAAACTCACCTATATTTTTCAAAAGCTCAAATAAATCTGCCAAAAACTCAGATAGATTTGCTTATAACTGAAATAGATTTGTTCTAGAAGTCAGATAAATAGCTTAAAACTCGGATAGATTTGTTTAGAACTCAGATAAATTTGTCTAGAAATCAGATAAATTTGTTCCAGAAGTTAGATAAATAGTAAGAAACTCAGATAGATTTGTCCATAACTCAGATAAATTTGTCCAGAACTCAGATAAATTTGTTCTAGAAGTCAGATAAATAGCCAAAAACCCAGATAGATTTTTTCAAAAACACAAATAAATTCGACAAAAAATACAAAACTCAGATAAATTTAACTTTGACTGGAATGGGGATGGACTTCTGGAACGGGTCAGGTCGAACCTGACCTGAAACCAACCCGGAACTGTTGCAGAGCGTAGGCCCACTTTCTTCTTCTTAGTTCTGGAATTAGAAACACAAAAGCCATCTTCCATTCGCCTTCTTCCTCGATTCCGGCGATGGTATGGCGGGGCGTCCGTTGGCGATCCCCCTTCTCCGGCGACACGTAGGAACGACGGTGGCGCAGGAAATCCGGCGATGGCGCAGAAGATCGTCTTCTTACTCGTTCGTGTTTTGCAAGTCTTCTTCTTCTCATTCTTCTTCGTTGCAGGGGTTTTATTTTTATTCTTTTCAAGGGGCGTCTTCTTCTTTGTAGGGGTCCTTTTCTTCTTCATTGTAGGGGTCTTTTTCTTCCTCTCCGGCAACGGCGTGTGGGCTAAGGAAGCAACAACGTTTGACGATGTTACTTCTCTGAAAAACTTCAATCTCGTTCTCTGAAAAAAAGAAAAAAGAGATCGAGCTCAACTGTTGAGATCCAATCCGTCAATGTCCATGTCCGGTTTGAAGAAGAACAAGAGGGAGAATGGAAGATTTAAAATTTCCAAATTTAAAATTTTATGCCTAATCAGTTGAAAGGGCAAATCAGTCATAAAAATATATGAGGTGGCGTGTCTAAGGACCTCTCTCTGTGAGATGACGTGTCTAGGGACCTCTCACCGAAATATGTCAAAGTTGCATGTCTTAAAGGAAAAGTTGATGGACTTGAGGCCTTACAAATCCTATACGAGGGACCTTTCGCTAATTATCTAAAAAGAATTCCAATTCCACTCTACCCCATTTTATTGTGATCAAATGAAGTGGGCCCCACAACAACTAGGTTAGCTCCAATATTCCTCCTTGGACAACGTGCTGGAAAAAAGATCTACTCTCTTTTGACTGTTCCAGTTTGGCTGTTGCCTTTATCCGCTTTCCATCAAGAGCCAGGTCGCAATGTCTGGTGGTCTCTATTTGGTGAATCGAAGTCTTCCTGCTTCTCTCGTGAGGCTGCTTTCGTCGGGAAATCCTCGATATCGAAATGGGTTTCTTCTATAAGATCCTTTTCATCGATTGGAAGGAGGAATCCGACCCTCTCGTCGAAGATTTCGCCGTTGTTCCCTTGCTTGCACTGTTCTTCCCAACAGTTCGATTATTTATGGACAGATTCGTTTTTGAGGTATTTCGTTCAGATTCGTTTTGTTTCCTCCATTTCCTTGTTGGGTTTGTGTTGGTTTGTTGTTTGGTGGACTGTTTGATGAAATGGGTCTTTGCGTTTTCTTTGGATTGGGATCTGATTTGGATGAATGTCGTTGGGTTTACGTATCTTTTTCTTTGTGGGTTTTTGTCTGAATGTAATGGGTAGGTAGATTGAATTAAATTGGGTGAGTTTGATCGACTTGGATATACAATAGAGATGTTTATGTGAGGATTATGGGGCGATTAGGATACATTATGATGCTTAATTAAGGTATTACAGTGGAACCAGACCTTTGGATTCAGATTAGGATTATGACCTCTGATTATTCCATTCCTTTGCACCCCTTCTTAACCTGTACATAAGTCTCACCCATGTACAGCTTGTGCTCCAACAATCCGTGTCTCTCCTTAGTCATGGATTTTGCAAAGATATAGCCTGTTGTTCCTCTGTAGAGATGTAAAGGCTTTAAATCTGTTTGTCTTCTATGTTTTCTCTGCTAGATTGTTGGTCGAGCTGGAAGTGTCACAACAGGGTCCATTGAAATAGCCAATGCACCTTGGTTGCCACACTAAAAAAGAACAAGAAGCTGTTTGTTGTTACTTAATCCTTACTACTGCGCGAAACAAGATTACTCCCAGTATAAAAAGGAAAACACACACACACAATAACCAGTGATAGATAGTCCCGCAGTATCCAGCCCCATCAGAGCTTGAATTGGCTATTATAGTTAATTGATGAATCAAATTCAACTCGTTTCTTTTATAAATTAATCTATGAGAGTCCATTTGATATAACAATGAGTTCTTTTAACAACCTCCACACTCTAATATTGGGTTATGGATGTGTTGCGTCACTCGGTTCACAAGTGCTTTAGCAAAAGAGAAATATTTCAAGTCTCTCAATATGCTCTGATATTCCACACTGTCATTGTTAATAACTAGTAACACCAAAAGCTTGGGCTGTTAGTGAATGACATAACAATTTACACCAACACCACCCTTGGTTCCCGGTCGAGTTCAAAACCCAACAGTTGGCTAAAATATACAGATAGATGGAGGTAACATGCCTATCAGGGGTTTCAAACTCGTGACCTCTAGCTCTTAGAAATTATTATGCCGTTTACTAACAGCTCGAGCTTTTGGTGTTAATTGGTTACTAGCATAGTATTAAAGCCGAAGGTCATGAGTTAGAAATCCCTGGGAGGTATGTCATCTCCATCTGTTTGTTTCGGCTGTCTATTGGGTTTCGAATTTGAACGGCTTCCCATTCAAGGGAGGAGGGGTGATATAAATTATTATGTCGTTCACTAACAACTCGAGCTTTTGGTGTAACCGGTTATTAATAAGGTATTAGAACTAGAGGTCATGAGTTCGAAACCCCTGGGAGAAGAAGGAGGCCTGGGAATTAGACCCCTAAAGAAGATGAATCAAACCCTTCTGGGAAAATGGCTGTGGAGGATTAGAGACGGTTCAAAAGGTCTTTAGAGACAGGTGTTGGAAAGGAAACACAACCTTCTAAGACGTGGGTGGGATATCCAGGATCCCCTTCGAAATTCACCTGCTATATGGAAGGATATCCTCTCGGTTAAGAGTCTTTTCATGGAGAACATCAAGTACCAAATTGGATCAGGGGAAAGGATCCTTTTTTTGGAAAGATAGCTGGGTTGGTGAAAGGGTGCTGTGTGCTCAATTCCCTAATTTGTTTAGGTGTGCACAAGACAAGGAAGCAACGGTCAGCTCTTATATGAGTACTGCTGGAGGCCAGATGGTATGGTGCCCCACTTTTAGAAGGAATTTGAAGGATAACGATGGATCACAATTTATTGATCTCCTTAATTCCCTGACTAGTATTACCATTCAAAACAGCAGAGCAGATGATAGGGTGTGGACTGCCTGTAAGAATGGATTCTTTTTCAGTGTCTTCTTTCTTTGACAATCCTAAACAATCCCTGGGGTAGGAGTGGGGTGTATGGTGTTTGGAAGATGAAAGCTCCTCCTAGAGTGCTTGTTTTCGGGTGGCTCGCTTTGAGGAAAAGGATCCCTAGTATGGACCTTTTGAGGAGGAGAGTAATGCAGATAGTGAATGGCTGCCCGATGTGCTTGAGGGATGAAGAAACCGTGGACCATCTCTTACTAAACTGTACGTTAGCCCAGACCATATGGATGGCTATAATAGGAGGGTTTGGTTGCAGTTGGGCCCTTCCTCAGTCTCTCCCAGAGCTTTTCCAAGCTTGGAAGGCCCCAATTGGGGATCCTAGAGGCAAAGTGATGTGGCGGTTATCTTTTCTAGCAGTGGTTTGGACGATTTGGAAGGAAAGAAACTCAAGATGTTTTGGAGGAAATGCTGTTAGTGAAAGTAGACTGGTGGAGAAATCCAAGTTCTTAGTAGCTTTTTGGGTGTCTATTCTCCCTTCTTTTAAGGGATACTCCTTAGATCAAATTTTGTATCATTGGAAAGAGGTGCCCCTTTCTATAAGAGGGCCTTTGTTGGTTGCTGTTAAGGACCTTCTGTTGTTGTCCTGTTTTGTTCTCTTTAGCTTTCAATACTTTTCTCTTGTACTGATTGCTCTTTTAATGAAAGTAACCATTCAAGAATTGTCTGTCTAACAACAGTTCATGGTAGGCATTTCATAGGCCATCGCTTCCGCCTACTTTTCGTTCCTGTTGGCTTCTGCATAATTGGATTGTTCTTTTCCTGTCTGGATCCTTGTCTTGAGATGCTCAATAGATTAGTTATGGTAAGTAACCTTGGTCTTAGGATACGAATGAAAGAGTAATGAGTCCTCTCTGATCTTTTGTTAGCAATCGCATCATGATGGGGCACCAACTTAGTTTCCCCTTTAAGAGACCATTTGCTGAGCATTATTCTCACCATTTTGCGGAGTGATGGAATGAATACTTTGCGTACTTTAGCTCCACTGGCCGAGGATGAACAGCTTGGACTGTTTACCCTTTTGTAATCATCATCATCTATGATGGAAGCTTATGAAACATTAGGAGGTAAAGTTATTGTAAATTCATTATGCTTATGGAAATGACTCCTTATACAATTGCTACTTTTTTGAGCTCTTTACCTTGAATTTCTATTGATATGGTAGGCTTATATTTGTAGACACTATAGAACATTGATGGTCTTACTCCATGGAATACCATAATCAAAGAAGATATCATCTCAATCAATGGAGTCCTGATTGTATTATACCATGTGCTGTAATTAGATAGGATCGACTAGTGATGTAGGCTAGACCATGGGTCAGCCAACCCATTGAGCCCAGTCCATAGGCCCAATGGGACATCCATTTAATTAGAAATATTTTTTATAAGTTTGATTTATTTAAAAGTCTTTAAATTAGGAGTTTTTTTTTTTAAGTTCGATTGTCATGCAAGTTTTGTGATTTAGTTTCCTCTTTAATTAGGATTCTTTAATTATTAGGAAAGTCTTGGTGGATAAGAAAGATGTCCAATCCTATATACAAAGGACATGCCTCAGTTGTAATGCAATGCTTATTTTCAAATAATTAAAAGTTTTCTTTGAGATTTATCTCTTATGGTATTTTCTCCTTTTGTGAGGGTGTGATCGGACCCCCAAGTGCAAGGGTGCGATTGTAGTAATAATTGGTGAGACTAGGTCAATCCATGGATGAAAATATCGGCCGTGGTAGCCATGGTCGCCACGCTTTTTTGAACAAAGCGGGTATCGCTTTGTAGCTGCTACGCATGCATAGCGGCCGATACATTCCGCCACGTAGCGGGGGATTTAAAAACCCACCCAGCCGACCCTTTTGCACTTTCCTTTTACTTTTCACCTCTTTCACTCATTCTTCTTGCTATGAAAACCTCCCAAGTGCTGTAAATTATGATTTTACCACAAGATCCACCCCAACAAACAACAAAATAAGGAAATAATCAAACACAAGTTACACAACTACAAGATCCAAGCTTCTATTAAATCCATTCCTTCATCAAGATTCTAGGTATGTTTTTTCTTTTAGATTTTTTGTAGTTGACTTTTGAGATAATCAATTCATCTCTCTTTAACTACTATAAATGCTTCCTTGTCTTATAATATTGTTATATCTATGTTTTCTTTTGATGATGCAAACATATATTTTTTTATTTTTTATTTTTGAATTTATTTATTTTTTTTAAAAAAAAGTGAACACTCATGAACAACCCATGAAACCACTTGGAAATGCATTCTAAATGATAGATCTATGTTTCCCATTGATTAATCCATCACATTTTGAAAGTTTGCATGATTTTTCTCTATTTTTTATTTTCGGATTTATTTATTTTTTGAAAAAAAAGTGAATACTCATGGACAAGCCATGGAACCACTTGGAAATGCATTCTTAATGATAGATTTATGTTTCCCATAGATCAATCTATTACATTTTGAAATTTTGCATTATTTTTCTCTATTTTTTATTTTCGGATTTATTTATTTTTTTATAAAAAAAATTGTGAATACTCATGGACAACTCATGAAATCACTTGGAAATGCATTCTAAATGATAGATCTATGTTTCCTATAGATCAATACATCACATTTTGAATGTTTGTTGATTTTCTCTATTTTTTATTTTCGGATTTATTTATTTTTTGAAGAAAAAAGTGGATACTCATGGACAACCGATGAAACCACTTGGAAATGCATTCTAAATGATAGATTTATGTTTCCCATAGATCAATCCATCACAATTTTTATGTTTATTGATTTTTCTCTATTTTTTATTTTTGGATTTATTTATTTTTGATAGATTAATCCATCACATTTTGAATGTTTATTGATTTTTTTTAATTTTTGGATTTATTTATTTTTTGAGTTTTTTTAATATTTGAATACCAATCAAATGTCTTGAAAATGGTTCCTAGATTTGAGATTTATGTTTTGGATATATCATTCCAACATATATTGCTTGTTTTTTTACTTGTTTAATTTTTTAATTTCGGATTTTTGTTATTTTTTGGAAAAAAATATTTTTAATAATGAAATGCCAATCAAATGTATTGAAAAAATGCTCCTAAATGTTATATCTTTGTTTGGCATAGATTAATCCAACATATCTTTGTCTTTTCCTAATTCTATTTTATTTTCTTATTTTCGGATTTTATAAATTTTTGAAAAAAATTATACTTTAAGTAATGAAATACCAATTAAATGTCAAGAGAATGATTCCTAAGCGTTAGATATATGTTTCCTCTAATATGTTTCATTATTTTTTTAATTTTTAACATACTACTTGTTCATATTTGATATTTATAGCTAGGTATTCAGTCTTCTATTGTGTATTTGTGTTTGCCAATTGACAACTTAAAATGCCTTGTGATATTGATCCCGTATGGAGCTTTGGTGAGGCAGTTGAGAATAATAGGTTGAAAATCAAATGCAAGTTTTGTGAGAAAGTGACCAATGGGGGCATTACAAGATTCAAGCACCATTTGGGCCACATTTCTGGTAATGTTGCTCGCTGTACCGAAATACCAAGGAAAGTTAGGGAACAAATGAAAGCTTTAGTTGGCCAAAACAAAGCTAGAAAAGTAGAGATAAAAGAAAAGAGGCGGCAAGATGATGCTGCCCGTTATGGTGTATTTGGGATGAATACTTTGATGAGGAGGAAGATGCACAGATGGAGGTTTCACGCCGAGAGTCCATCATGAGTCAACAAGAAGAACATGAACATCATGCATTTGCTGGAAGCAAATATTATAATGCAGGGGCTCATTTACTATTGTGCCAAGTAGAGATAAGGGCATTGCGGGGTCCATGCGTAGGGCATTTAGCACCCGGGAACGGGATGTTGATGTAGAAATTATCTCTACAAGAAGACTCCTTCCCCAGTTGATCCTCTAGCACATTGAAAAGAGGGAGCTAAACAATAAAAAATATCTAGTGTTGTGAAGGGGTAATGAAGGCTGCAAGAGATAGATTGGCCAAAGCTACAACAAAATGGCTAATTCACAAGAACATACCACTTACAACAGTGGACTCCCCATATATCCAGACTATTTTTGATGTTGCCGCAGAAGCTGGGCGGGGTATACAGGCACCCTCCGTATATGATGTGGGTACCAAATATCTTGAAGAAGAATATACAGAAATAAAGGCTTGGGTGGAAAAATTTAGGCCTATGTGGCAACAGAATGGTGTTACCATCATGTGTGACGGGTGGACCAGTGGCACCCAAACACAATTAATAAACTTTTTGGTGTATTCAGTCGCTGGGACCGTCTTTGTAAAGTCCATTGATGCAACTGAGCATAGATGGACAGCCACATATATATACTCTTATAGATAAAGTTGTAGAGAGTGTGGGAGAGGAGCATATTGTATAGATTGTTACAAATAATAGCACCAATTTTAGGCAGCGGGTTTGAAATTAATGGAGAAGATGACCCATTTATTCTAGACCCCATGTGCAGCACACTGAATAGATTTTATTGATCAAGGCATGTGGAAGAATTACAAGATTTATATATGATCATTCATGGGTGTTAAGCTTGATGAAAAGATACACAAATAACCATGCCTTGCTGCGTCTAGGATTAACTAGGTTTGCAACCCGTTTTCTGGCTATGGAAAGCCTTGTAAGGTTTAGAACGGAGCTCATTCAGATGTCTGCATCAGAAGAATAACTTTGTTCGAAATGGGGCAATGCAACTAGTGGTCCGGAGTTTGAAGTCCCAAACCTTATGAGGGACAATAAATTTTGGAAGAAAGTGAGGAAGATATTAAAGGTTTTTGAGCCTTTAGTTAAAGTGTTGCGGCTTGTAGATGGTGATGACAAGCCGACAATGGGCTTTATATATGAAGCAATGGATCGGGCAAAGCAAGCATTATGGAAAATGTTAGATATCACGAGAAATATATAAACATTATTGATGCTCGTTGGAACATTCAATTACACCATCCATTGCATGCTGCTGGTAAAGATACTCTTTTGTTTTCCTAACTAATGTATTTATTATCTTGTTTGCTCATAGTACATTCTATATATTTATAATGTAGGTTATTTTTTGAATCCCGAATTCTATTACCGTAATGTCGAACTACACACTGAAGCAATAGATACGGACTTGCGGGTAGGGTTACGGGAGGTATTGAAGAGATTGTTAAATCCAGATGATCAAATTGATGCCATACAAGAGGTGAGTGGGTGGTTACTTAAGAGAATTTAATTACGCTGCCAAGTGCCAATTGCCATACATGCTGTAGGGGTTTACTGACTTATTTCTAATTTTCACATTGTAGATATCTATGTATACACAAAGGAGATGAACCTTTGCTGACCCTCTTGTGATACGATCGACTGGAAGGATGCCACATGGTATGATTATGAACAAAAGACCCCACCCAATAGTCTTGAATCTTGATCTATTTATCTTAATTGATTAGAAGGACTTGAGGGTTACGAATATCTAATTTTCTTTATTTATTTTTTGCATTTCAGCTGATTGGTAGATGAATTTTGGAGAGAGTGCTCCACATCTAAGGAGCGCGGCTGTTCGCATCCTTAGTCAAACTACAACATCTTCCAACTGTAAGAGAAATTGGAGCACTTTCTCTTTGATCCACACGAAGGCCAGGAATCGGCTTACCATGCAGAAACTCAACAAGCTTGTATATTGTCATTACAATCTGAAGTTGAGAAACATAACTAGGGAGAGAAGGGCAAGGGTTGATCCTGCTTATTGTCCTATTAATTTGGATCACATATTCAGAGAGGACGATCCCTTACTCCCATGGCTAGCCGGGATAGAGGATCCACAGCTAGATTCAGATTCGGGGTTTCAGGAAACGGTACAAGAGTTGATAGATGAGGATATGGGTGAGGCACCTGCAGAAGGTCAGCCACCTTAGGGAGAACGTACCAGTAGGACTAGGAGTGGGAAAGAACCTGCTTCTGAGAAAGCTAGTTCCACCACCGTCTCTTTGAGTAGCTATGGTGGAGGAGATGGAGGAGGAGATAGTGGGACAGGTGGTACTAGTGAATACTGTCAATATGATAAAGACGATGTCGTTCCTGTAGAGGAAGTACAGGAGTTACCTCCATCTGGAAGATTTGATCCAAGCCGTGGTTATCAACAGCGCCGAAGAGATTCACCACCTGGGGCTGGAGGTAGTAATGAGCAAGGATATATGGGTGGAGATGTTGGATGACAACAAGCGGCATCATGGACTGATTCGTGGAACCCTAGTTACAGTGGACAATGACCCTTACAGTGTTTTCCATAAGGTCAAGTACAACAAGGAGAAGATCAGTCTTCAGCTCTGGGGTCCTACTTATATGGTGACTATGGTGAAACGCAATATGGTAGATATCCACTTGCACCTCCTCCAAGTTCCTATGATGCGGCTGCCTTCTTTGGATTTGTGAATCCCAATGCTCATCAATATCAAATTCAATACAATGCCAATAGAAATGATAACACTGATGGGGATGAGGATAACCATAGTGCCTTGAATCTTGGTAGACATTCCTTTTGGTGGTGATTAAGGTATTCCTATTTCCGTCACTAACTCTCTACTCTATCATTTTTAAATTGGTGTTGAATGTTGATTGTTGATCACTTCATAGTTCATTCACTTGATTGGATTTGAACCTTGAATGTTGAAGTATTGATATTTGATTGTTCAATGTTCACTAATGAGTAATGACCTAACTCTTAAGTCTTCTTAATTCTTATGCCTTTATTTCATGTTCTAGCTTTTTTTTTTTTTTTTTTTTTAATGAGCTTTCCATTACTTTCTAAGTTAGCATGACTAAGAAACATGAATACATGTGAAAAAATTAATCATTACTATTATTTTCTATTTATACAGCGATACAGGACTTCATATATTGAGGCCACCGCTACGCCCTCTTTTTTTACTTACTTTTGCAAAAGAACCCCATTTTCTTTCATTTTACAATTTTCTGGATTTTTTAAAGATTTTTTTGGTGATTTTTCAAATTGCACTGCTACGCTGCTACGTATCCCCGCTACGCTACGTATCGCCCGCTTCGTAGCGGTTGGGTGGCGAGCCGCTACGCCTGCCGCTACTACTATTTTCATCCTTAGGTCAATCCACATGGAGCAATGATTTTTAAGAAACTTTCCAACTTTGACTTTCTTAAATAAAAACTAAATCTTGCCTAAATGGAAACTAATCAAATTAAATCAACTTCGCCAAAATAACTGAAATTGAATAGTTTAAATACAGTCTTTCCAAAATAAAACCCTAATCTAATAAAAGAAATCTAGGCAAGAAAACCCTAAACTAACTAGAACCTGTAAAAATGACACACTCATCAAAACAACCAATTTAATATGAGAAAAATCAAGACAAAAGTTCCTAAATTAGATCCTACTTACCAAAACAAATTACAATGCAAATATGGATGATTTATGAGGCCCTAAATGCAAACAATGCAAATCTAGACAAGTTTTTAAAAATCTGATGCATGTTGAAAAATTATGAGTATGGAAAACTTGTGCACATGCCTATTTTCACTGGACTGGATGACTTGTCTAAGATGCTCTAAACCTAAATCTAATGGTTGGAATCAACATTCTAATGATGCATGAACGCAAAAAAAAGAAGTGAAAAATAACTTAAAACAAAAAAATTATGATCCGCTAAAAATGCCTAGTTGAACTAGTTATGCTGCTGAAATCTGATACGACCTTGCTGGGTACCCATGTTTATGCCTCTAGTTGACACAGTTCCCGAGGTTAATTTTCTCTGAAATTTTGGGGTTTCAAATCCTTATTACCATACTTTAATTCTTCCAAATTTAAAGGCAAAATAATTTCATTTTCTTGGTTTTCAAATTGCGCACTATTGGAACACTGTCAGGCCAAAACTGCTGAAAAAGAGCAGTTTTTTCAGTGTGCAGATTTCCAATAAACACACCAAGTCCGAAATTTACCTTCTTAATCAGTCATTAAACATTGTGATTTTAGTAAGAAAAACCTGTTCTAATGCAATATCTAATTATGATGCATGCACAAAACCACTTTCCAACCATAGACTATGCAAGTAACAAAAATAGAGAGTTGCCAAACTTAACATAAAGAATGCAATTAGAAAATTTCAAAATCAGCAAAATTGTTGTAAAAAGAAATTAACTGAGAATAAGAAGGAAAAGGATGGGAAAATAAAAAGCGGGAAATTATGTATCCAAGCCCTTAGAGCACAATTTATTCCCAAGCGTTGAAAATACGGGTAGTTTGGCTTCTTCCTCCTCTAAATAGAGATATGAAAAATTCGAAACTCAATTCAAATGCGAGATATCATTCTCCTTAATTCGCCAAAATCACAAATTTCATTGTCTAATCCTTAAGCATATGATGTATCTTTCATAAAAACAACATATCAAAGAATTTAGAGGAAAGAAAAATTAAGTACCAATTAGAAGAAGTTGACTATAAGTAGAATCAATCAAAGTACTCCTTGTATTCCTTGAACTTGGCTTACATGAAATTAAAAAAACCACTCTTTCATCATCTCCTTAGATAAAGCCGAACAACTTGTACCTTAGAAGACTAGAAAAAGAAGTGAAGAAGGGGCTAGAGAGAGAGAGAAGGGGGGAGGGATGGATGGGATGTCCTTTCTTGTGTACAATGAGGCTTTCAGTTTTATGAAGGGGCTGGTCTTATTTATAGTTTTTTTCCCACCTCCTCTTGCTACAATTTGATTCCTTTCTGAATTGGATTCTTTGTTTAATTCCCAAGCAATGCTTCTTACGTGGAAAGATTTTGAATTGTAGAGAATTTCTTGCCAAACTGAGTGTCTTGGAGAACAAGACTTTCCTTGGAGCTTCCTAGAATTTCTTTCAAAGATTGCTTGATGAAGTGGAGAGGAAACTTGCCAAGAATCGAGATTTCTTGCAATTCCCGCCTAAAACTGTAGCAGACAACTTCCCGAGGTCATATCTCCCTCGATAGTGCAATCTTGGGCTCCACGGATATCTACTCGAAAAGAGCTTTCCAATGGTGGGTAGATTGCGTTGATCCGTCACTCGGTTTGAGAGTTATGGCTATTTTAATTTGTTGCCCCTGAAAAATCCGGGAATAATTGTGTACATATGAAAGTTTCTATGTTGGGTGTTCAATGGGGTGTGTGGGACCCATTTTGGACGTCCAAGGCATGCTTGGACTCTTTCCTTGCTTGCTTATTTGATTATCTTTCCATTTTTTCTTGCATTCCTTACTTGCTACTTTGACTTTTCAAACTTCTTCATGCTAACTTTCCTTTCTTGAGCTTTGACTTTGGAAACAAGCAGCACTTTCTAATTTCAGAATCGGTAAGCACACCAAATCTTTCCAAATCTGAATGACACTCCCCTTGCTTGAATTCCCAAACTTTGCAAACTCCTCCAATGTGCCGTGATATGTGGGTCCACCATGAGGGGTGTCCCACCTTTGGTCTCTCTCTAATTTCACCAATGCGGGTCCCATGTTCTTGATTTTTCCTGCACAAAATAAATTAAATAATCTCAATAATAATCAAGTTTGAAGAATTTCAATGGACTATGCATGGGATCCTTCATGCCTACTTGATGTTTAAAAAATGACAAACTTTCCAAAAATAGCACATGGCGCCAAATATAGCAGGTATGCATTGATGAAACCAAAAAGTCAATTTGGAGTGATGAATTTGATGATGCAAAACCCTAATTTCATAGAAGTCATGCTATGTGATGAGTTTTGACTAGATTTCCAAATTTAAGCCCAAATGCATGAAATCATGAAATTGAGTGTAATTCTATGCAATTAACCTAATTTAAGTCCACAAATGCACATGAAATGTTGACAATATAACCTAATTTTGTGGACTTATAAGGGTGCCCTAGTGGTTGAACCCATCTCGGGGTTCAATCAATCTTTCAGGAGATTGATCTATTTTTCGATTGCAGATTTGGGGCTGCGCCAATTGCTATCGGAGCTGAAGAGCGATCGTCGGGAGGACAATTGTCCCTTCTAGATTCTATTCCCTACACATATCCCATCATCATCGTCTTTCCATCCGTCTACCACCATCAAATCCCTGTATCGACCATCACTGATTCGAACCACTGTCACTGATTCGAACCACCACCCCCACTCATTCAAGATGTCAACCTAACTCCACCTTCTGCAAGAACCCACCACCCAGGATCCTAATTCCCAGTCACCATGCTCCCTTAAAAAATCAAATCCAAAAACCCCAAACCATTCAAACCCAATCGACCACAACCCTAGATCCCGAGACTCCATAAACCCCAGGAACCCTAGTCGAACCCCAAATCCTATCCGTGCACTGACCCCATTCAATCAAGCCTTCACCAAACTGAAACCCTAAGCCTCAAAAATAAAAAAACCTGACTACCGAAAACCTCAAATCCATAACACACCCCCATTGACCAAAACCCTTTTCTCTGGGCTGACAGAACCACTCCAAAACCCTAAACTCATCCACGTTACCCTTTGTTCGTTTGTCCCCCAAGCCCAGAAAAAAAAAAAAAAAACCCTCCAAAATAAATCCTCCCCAAAACCGCCAATCCCCACCCTACCAAACCCAACATAGAGCGCACAAGCCCAAAGCCCACCTACATCTTTCTCCCCACCCCACAGCCCACAACGCCGGTCAAATTGAGTTCAATCCTTTCACTTCGCCCTCCGTTCGATATCCCCAAACCTAGTAGAGGGGGAAAAAACAAAAGAAAGAAGAAGAGAAGGAGTTTGAGTTTAAGAGCATACCTGGCACCCAAGTCGTTCGCCCCATCATTCACCTCAATCGCCCGCACCGTGCCTCCACCACGAGCGTCGGAGTCATTACAGTAGCTTGCAGCACTGTTGCCAACCAGCAACTCCTTCCTTGTTGAGTTCGCTAGAGCCCCCTCCTCTACCATAACCAACATTAGAGCTCTTCCTTCCTTTTCCTCAAGTTGAAGGTGAGTCGAAGTTCAAGATAGAGCCCCTTCTTTTATTCTTTCTTTGCACAAAGCTCAAGACAGAGCCAAACAAAATGACTCACTACATGTGCCCATCATCTGAGACTAAGTGTTAGGGTCAGAGTATGGATTCGACCCGATTTTGATCAAAGCATCGGTATAAGAAAAATAATAATAATACAAGTGGGCGTGGCCAACAGGAGCCAGCCCAGCCAAAGCTCAAAATTTCTAATTGATCAATCCCAGTCATTGATTCTCGAAAGGGTCATATATTGTCCATCTGAACTCCAATCAACGATCTGTCTTCACCACCTTACTGCCCACACACAACAGGCCAGTTCCTTCTTTTATGGAAGTTAAATTTTGATATCCTTGTCTTTAAGTCATCATGCAAATTTTTGGACACTCAATTAAAATTCAAAGAATTCAGTATGAGCGCAAATATGGCAATAGGTATTTTGAGAATGAGTTCAATTTTGAAAATTTTCTTAATTTGAAGCAAGAAACTCTGATGGTTGATGTATATACCAGCCAATTTCGAGAATTGCAAGATATATATATGAACTGAAAGAGGATGAGAAAGATGATTTGGTTCGTTATATCAGAGGCTTGCGACGAGACATCTTAGATAATATGAATTTTTGCAAAACCAGTTAAGAGGCATACTTAGAAGCATTCCGTGTAGAGTGTATGCTTAGACATGGGTCTCGCCTGCAACAATGTAAGCCTGAAGAAAGAAAGTCTCAACAAAGCCCAAGAGCCCATGTTGTGGAGAAACTTTTTTCCAGAGAAGTTAATCTCACTTGTCATCCGCCGACTCCTTAATACAAATGAGAAGGAAGAAGAAGAATGGAGACTGACTAAGAAATTTCACACGTTGGTAAGAGTCGAAGACAATTCCATTAATTTGATTATTGACAATGGTAGTCCAATAAATCCTGTCGCACAAGAGGTTATTGACAAGCTTAATTTGCCAACTGAGAAGCTTCCTAAGCCCTTCCAAGTCACATGGTCTCATGGCTATGTCATCCTCGGGACTCAGATGTTTAGTATCATTCAAGATTGGCTATTATGAGGACAAAATTTGGTGTGATGTGATCCATATGAATCTTGCTCATATTATTTTTGGATGTCCATGACTTTTTGATCGGAAAGTGCACAATGATAAAGAAGTGAATACGTACCCTTGTGCACAATGATAAAGAAGTGAATATGTACCCTTTTATGGAATGGAAAAAGGATTAGACTCATTCCAATGAATTCAATAGCCCTGTCTTAGTCTACATCATCACCTCCAACGGAAGAACCACAGAAAGAGAAAAAAGTTGAAAGAGAAGTCATGATTGCACCAAAAGGGAAAACAAAAGAGATCAATGATGACATCGAAGGGCAATTTCATGGCAAAGCTGATTTCGTGGGTACAAACAATATTGATCAGGGTAATGTCAATCTTTTTTTTTTTTTGTTTTGAATGGTAGGGTAATGTCAATCAACAACCATAAAGAGATGAGGAAGAACAAGGACAAGCAAACATTGAAGACTTTTGATCAGGTTAGCAAAAAGATTGAACATTCGGTGGATTTGATTGTAAAGCCACTTCCATAAATTCCAATTGGGTCATCGGAAATCAAATCAATTGTTTCAGAGGTTTCACAAGAAGGTCAAGTTGTTGAAGTCCCTCCCATTGACTTCATCTTTAGGGATCAACAATGGAAGCTTGAAGATTGCACTAAGATATGGAAGATTCTACGGTTGCGGTCTCTCATGGAAAAAGCGCACATCCGAGCTACATGCAAACATCAGAAGAAATGACACTTCCGATCTACTTTTAGACGGAGGACAAGATTGAGTCAAACTTTGGAACCATGTCATGCAAATGCAGAGATCAAAAGAAAAGACAGAAGTTTGTGCGATTGATTTTCGGCCCAGGGGTGCATTTCCCGAACTTGCGGTCGAATTCTTTCCGGTATTATCAAGCTGTCAGCTCGTTGGAGTCGAGTTTTTTTTCTAAGCCAGGGAGAATTGATGCAGGCCAGACCATGGGTTGGCCAATCCATTGAGCGTAGTCCATAGGCCCAATGGGACATCCATTTAATTAGAAATATTATTTACAGAGTTTGATTTATTTAGAAGTCTTTGAATTAGGAGTTTTATTTAAGTTGGATTGTTATGTAAGTTTAGTGATTTAGTTTCCTCTTTAATTAGGATTCTGTAATTATTAGGAAAGTCGTGGTGGATAAGAAAGATGTCCAATCCTATATATAGAGGACAGGCCTCAGTTGTAATGCAATGCTTATTTTCAAATAATTGAAAGTTTTCTTTGAGATTTATCTCTTATGGTATTTTCTCTTATTGTGAGGGTGCCCTAGTGGTTGAACCCATCTAGGGGTTCGATCAATCTTTTGGGAGATTGACAGTTTTTTGGAAATAGTTTTTGTCATCACCATTGTTTTTTCTGATAATGGTTAGATCTACCTCAAACTTCAGGATAGGCGCGAGTGCGAAATAGGTCCCCTTTATAACCCCGGTAGGTTATCTGAGGAATCCATTTAAGATTGCGGAGTAATTCTCATTACCAATAGTCAATTTGACTGGTTGACCATCTATGACAGAAAATATAAAGCATGGAGATTTTGGAGAATTTGTGATACAACCTTGTTTAGTTGACCATCTGCATTTGTAGGAATTATATCCCAATTCCATGCTACAATTATGATAAAAATTACAACCCATTAAGCCTCTCTATCATTAAAATGAACTTAGTCAAGGACTCCAATCCTTTCTAATATTACAGTGACCGATCCTTTCTAATTAGAGCGCATGGTATAATACAATTAGGACTACATTGATTGAGATAATATCTTCTTTGATTATGGGAGTCCATGGGATTATGCCACCTTAGTTTTCTCTAGTGTCTTTACGTGTAGCACCTTGTCTCATCAAAAGTCCTATACTTGATATAAAAGTCCTTTTCAATGGGTTGAAGAACCTATAACCTTTGTGCCTATCACTGTAGCCAATACAAATAAATCGTTTGCCTTGGGAGTTATTTTATGCCATTGCGATGTAGGAGCATGCACAAAACATCAACAAAGTAAGAAGTCCAGAATCAAAATTGCTACTTTGAGAAATATTGTATGGTGATATAGAATTTATATTCAATGATGGCAGCCTCCTAATTATGTGGAAAGAGGTACAAAAAGCTTCTGTTAACATACATTTGGGGATTCTAGATGCATACATCATAGTTATGACTGTATATTTTCACTCAGAAACACCATTTTGTTCAGGTGTGTTATCAGTTATGGTAGATAAATTCCTGTTTTATTCCATAATCTGATGATGAATATTCACCTCCACCATCACTCCCGAACATAGCAAGCCATCTACCTAAATATTCTTTCACAAAGTATTAAATTTGTCAAATAATGAAAAAGAACGTTGGACTTATGTTTCATAAAGAAAATGCATGTGAAACGTATGAAATCATCAATGAACATAAAGTTGTATTTCAAACTAGGCATGAAAGCAACTGGCGAAAGCCATCAAACATTAGAATGAATTTAACTGTAAAGGATGATGATTCTTCTCATTACCAGAACCAGATAAAAGTTCAGTATGTTTGCTAACTTGACAATCATAACTAAACATCCTATCATATATATGTTGATATGAAATCAAAAACTATCTCTACGGGGAGTATTAAGAGGTTGATGACCATAATATGCTAATTGTTGTGCCATATATCATATGATCAAGTTTATTTTATGAAACTGAACTCCAAAACTTGGGGAGAGGGGGGACTATGTCATCCTTGAGTCAAGTCGACTCCGCTGGGTCTCACGGGTCTCGGCCGAGTTGCACCTAGTCACACCTTAGAGCCCCAGGAATCTAAGAAATTATGAAAATGAATAAAATACTTTAGAAATAGAGAGCGATTTCCTATGAATTTCAGCCACTTGTTCTAATTAGTTAGAATGAATTTTAGTGATAATAGTTGCATATTTGATTTTCATTCAGTCAGATGAAGTATGAACACTACCTTTCAGTCTTTGGGTGCTTTAATCTTCCAAATTAATATGGTCTTATAAAATATAAATGGACCCCCACTGATGGATCATTGGTAAGGCATCTTCATTTCCATGAGGATGTCCAAGGCTTGATCCTGGTTGTTGCTTTGTTGGCCAGGGACTTGTGTAGCGTGTGTGGGTGTGTGAGGTGAGTAGTTACACTAGCAAAGAAAAAAGAGGAAGAAGAAAGAGAAAAGGTGAAAATGAGTTTTAACCAGGCTTGTTAAAGGGGCGCGCGCCTAGGCGCAAGGTGCATCAAGGCGCACCTGTAGCTCCTCAAAGCCTTTGGGGTGAGGCGATTTAAGTAAGGCGCAGTAAAAGCTCATAAGGCGCGCGCCTTTGAATGAGGCGTGAGGCGCGCGCCTAGTGGGCTTCAGTCAATGAGGCCCAAAACTTAAGATTTTGAAAAAAATAAAATAAAAATGATCCAGCCCAACAGGTCAATGGGCTTATATTAGAAATTGGCCCAGTTGTCCAGTGGCCCAGCCCAATAAGAAGGGCATATATCGTGCCCTAGGTGAGATGAAACAAAAAAAAAAGAAAGAGGGAATCGCTGGGAGCGGGAGAAGAAGAAAGAAAGAGGGAATTGCTGGGAGCGGGAGAAGAAGAAGAAGAAGAAGAGCGCAGGTGCCAGGTTCTTTCCTTCCTTTCTGTTTCGTTTCTTTCTTTCCCTTTTCTTCTGCTGCTATTGTTGCTACTGTTTGCTGTTTTCTCTCTCTCTTTTTTTTTTTTATTTTGGTGATCTCTGCTGCTCGTGCTGTTGTTCTGTTGTTTTTTTTTTTTTTCCTTCGTGCTGCACTGCTGCTGTGTTTCTGCTGCTTTTCCTTCATGCTGCTGTGTTTCTGTTTTTTTTATCTTCATGCTGCTGTTGCTGTTTTCTTTCTGCTGTTGCTGCTGTTTTTTTTTTTTTTTTTTTGTTTTCCCTGCTGCTGTTGTTGCTGTTTTCTTTCTGCTGCTGCTGCTGTTTTTTTTTTTTTCCCTGCTGCTGCTGTTGCTGTTTTCTTTCTACTGCTGCTGCTGTTCTTATCCCTGCTGCTGCTACTGCTGTTATTTTTGTTTTTTCGCTCTGCTGCTTCTTTTCTTTTTTTTGTTCTGCTGCTACATTCTTTTTTTTTGTTGATCTCTGCGTGTTCTTGCTGCTGTTTTTTTCTGCTGGTTTTTGCTACTGTTTTGTACTTACTTGGTGAAGGGCAAGATTATGACTTACTTGGTGTAGATGTTGAGGATGACTGTTAGGTCCTCCTTAGGAGCATCTGTGTTGTTGCTTTTACTTTGAAATATTTTTGTGTGGTGGTTTTATGTATGGTGTCACACTTTTGTACTTTTGTTGAATGTTACTTTAGCATTTAGAGTGATGGATGCTTTATGACTTTTAGAGTTCTTCTAATATTCCTCTTCTTTTTTCCTCTAATTTGTGAATTATGTATCTATACTAAAATATATATTTTTTATCTACAATGTGCGCCTCGCTTCGATGAAGCCCGCGCCTCGCCTCGCGCCTTAGCGCCTAGGCCCCAGGAGACCTTAGTGCTTTGATGCGCCTCTTGCTTTTCAAAACACTGGTTTTAACCTTTTCCCATACTACTTAGTTGAAGGAACTCAGATCCAGACTTTTGATAAGCAAGAAATGACAAAACAACAATGACCGTGGTAATCTAGCAACCTAAACCTCTTGCTTATTATATTAAAATAATGGTAGGGTGGTGTAGGAAATTGCAATTATTTCTATTTTTCCCCATCTCTTCTCTCTTTTCCTATTCTCCTTCTCCCTATTTCTCGATTGAGCCATAAGTTACTATACAATTTGATTCACCACTCATTTATCTAGTATGGTAGAGCATGGTATCATTCCATGATTGATGGATCAACAATGGATAGTTTGTAGAGTGCTCACCTATTGTTCGAAATGACCAAATCATCCATGCATATGCCGGGACGAGTGCAGGAATTTACCAATTTATTTATAATCAAATTCGGTCAATTGTGGCCACTGCACTTTTCCTTCCTTCCTTCTTTTTTATTTTTTTTTATTTTAATACATTATTTAATATAATATAGGAGCATTAGAAAGAAATCCTCTCCAGTTGAATGGGTGGGTTAGTAATGTGTGAGAATTTTCTTGCTATAACCGAGTTATTCCTTGTTTTCCCTAACTTTTCTCCTTTAAATAGTTATATATTTTTTTCTAGTAATATTATGCTAAACTGAACGGAATACTTGTAGGAAATAAGAAAGTTCTCATCAAAAGCCTTCCAAAAGAAGAAAGAAGCACCCATTGAAATGAGATTGGCAACTATCCTTTTCTACCAATAGATGTGTATCTATTAACTTGTTTTTATGCTTAATGAACTAGTGATGGTTTTTGATATTTTATTGTCCTCTCGAGATATCTGACTAAGATGTGTGAAATTATTGCAGAAGTTGGCAAAACGATGTATTCTTGGAAGGGGACATTACAAGTTAGATGTTGACATAGAAGAAAGAAGGAAGCTCAACAAATTCAAGGAGTCGGCGTGGAAATTCATTTATTTTCTTTCAGCAGAGATTTTGGCTCTTTCTGTTACATATGACGAGCCTTGGTTCCGAAACACAAAATGCTTTTGGGTAGGACCTGGAGAGCAGGTCTGGCCTGATCAAAAGACCAAGTAAATTTACCATTCTATGTTTTTTTTGTAGATTTTTAAATTTCAGCATGTACTGGTACTGGATAACTACTTGATTTTGAGATTTGTTTGATTTGTGTATACGGCAGGCAGCCAATTACGTCTTCAACACTGGTTCAATCCAATATAATGTCCCTGGAGAGATATATTGCACCTTACAAACCAAGGTTGGGGTGGTTAAGTTGGACTTGAACCTTGATGGTTTATAGAGATAGGTATATAAGGAAACAATATGAAAGAAGAAGAGGAAGGAAAGCATATTAGAATTGGATGTTTAACATGATCCTCATATTTTTTTTTCTAACAATAATTACAAGAATTTACAAAAATGAATACAATTTTGTTAACAAATACTGTTAATGCACCATTGGATAGTAGATTAGACTGACAGCTGTGATTAGAGTTGTTACTATTCTTATAATTTGTGATTAGATTTCATTTTGTATCCTTGACCTAAGGGCTTCATTTGTATATCTCTTAAGTTATGCTTAATAAGGCGTGAACCCAGTCGACTAGGGTTAAGTATCTAATTCCACTGCAAACACTCTTCTCTCTCCTTCGTGCACAACTTATCATGGTATGGGAGTGTGTGAATCTGTTGGGCTGCTGTTCCTTCTGTCTCCCTTCTCTCCTCTTGTCTTCCTCCTTTCTCTTCTTCTTCTTTGCTCCTCTCATCTTTCTCTTTGTTTTTTTCTCCCTAGCTTGACTTTGTTCAATTGTGAACTCTTTTCTTTGCGATAGTTTCTTTTCCTTTTTCTTTTTGATTGGTAATAAAAAGTACAGATAATGAAGACAAACCACCCAAGAAGAAAGATTGTAGAAACATGGCAGAAATGCATTATCCCAATAACAACTAGCAAAGATTACAAGATGAAATACAATTAGCCATGCTATTGGCCACTTACTAAACATGCTTGATCTCTACTTGAATCGGAGATGACAATGACCTGATCTCGTTGAAGTAGAATTGAAATAGCCAATTGATAACGGTGGATGAAGAAATCTTTGAAATAGCATTCGTCAAATCACTTTTCACAGTAAATTTACCTTGAAAGGAAGAACAGAGTTACAAAGCGCCTCTAAGATATCCAATATATTCGCCTCAGTAGACTCCAAATGGCACATGTTTGGAGAACATTACCAGCACTTTCCCTATCCAATATTTTCGCCTCAGCAGACTCCAAATAACACATGCTTGGAGAACATTACTAGCATTATCCCTCCACTAATAAGAAGCACTCCACCTATACCGGCCAGCCCTGGTTTACCACTAGCAGCTTCACAGCCTCTTAAGGCTCTAGTTTGATGGTTGGCAAGCTACTGTGTCCCCTCGTCAGATCTGGTGTGCTGATTCCGCACTGATATCTGGTGTAATCGACATTCTTGGTTTGTCATCACTGTTGAAAATATTGAGAAATATTAGGTTTATTTGTAATTTGGGTCATTGGGTTTATCTATAATTTTGAGAGTAAGTTTCCTAGAGTAAGATTGAATTATTTTGGGATGGAATTGTGATGGGATAAGGATTAGGTTTACTAGTTTAGTATTAGAGCATCTTTGATCCAGCTGCCCCATCTATCTTCTTCTTTTCTGAAACCCCAACCATAGCTTTGATTCTCATCAATCCCAAACCATAATCTCCATCCCAATTAAAAAAAAAAAATGAAAAGAAAAGATCCCAACCACCAACCCGACCCCTGCTGAACCCAATCTTCTTCATCCCCATTGCACCTGTTGCTGCAACAAACCTCTAGCCCCATCATTTCCCTTACTCTAAAAAAAAAAAAAAAAACACACACTCAAAAGCCCCAACCCTACCATCCTCTATCCTCTACCAACAAAAATCCTTGTATAGGAGCTCGTCAAGTAGTTGCAAAGAAGAGGTGGTTGATCTCCGTGTGGTCCGTTTGAAAGGCTCAACCCATCTTTACATAGCAAAATGCGAAGGAGGAAAGGAAAAAGTACTCATTGTTGTCAGGTACTCCCATTGGCTCTCTTTTGTTACAAAAGGATGGGGACAAAGGTTTAGAAGTTTTTACATTATTGCCATTTAAAAGGCTAGTCTAGACCAAAAAGCTGGCTTGAATTACACTGTCATCGAGGGTGGACCTACACTATCCACACATGGGGCAGTCGCCCAAGGTGACATCCAAAAATGCCTAAAGTTTGAATGGCCCTGATGGTCCATGCTCCATTCTAGTAAAGGGGTTGCCCCACCTTAGGTCTGATAAACCAATAGTTTTCTAGTTTCATTCTCAAAGATCTCCCATATGAAAAACCTCAACAACCCTCCACTCAATTGTTCTCCTTCTTCCACTTCAGGCTCAGGTAGTTCGGCTTCTACACAATAGCACGACACAGTCTGCACTCTCTCCTCTCAATCCATTTTTTGTTTAATGATTCTCTCTTTTCTTTCTTCTTCTTCACTTGGATTCACTAAGAAAACCACTCTCTCTCTCTCTCTCTCTATATATATATATACAAATAAGGGATAATGATGAGATTTCTACCTTTGAATCAAATAAATATGGGCATAAAATGCCTTCTTCCAAATTGATTTGATGAATTGAATCTCTGATTTGTGTTTTTCTTCTTGAAAATGCATGCCACTATTTCTACACGCAAACAGAGCTGTTGTCTCTTACAAATGCACACCACATACATTGAAACCATTTATATGCAAGTCATTTTGGTGGTTTGGTTGCATTTTGATCTTATAGTTCATTCCTTCTATTGGGATATTTAGCTCATAGAATGTTATTGCTCTTTTTTCTTCATTTAGTTTTTCCTAATATGATGCTTGTGTTAATGGCGTTTGATTTCTTATTGATGCATTTTTTGTGTTTTTGAATTTTGACTTCTTTGCTTTTTTGTCATTTATATTTTATTATTTATTATTTTTTCTCAATGAGAATAATCCAATACTCTAATTTCCCCCCAAAACATCCTGCCTTGGATTTTGTTTGATTTTTGTGCCGAGTCTTGACTTTTAGCTTATTTCCTTTTGCTTTCTTGATTGACTTTTTTTTATTTTTTTTTATTTTAAAAACACGATATGAATTTTATGATTATGCTGCTCTCATTTGGATTAGTATGATAGATGAACTCCTAGGAACTCAAGGATTTTACTTCTTTAGAGTTCTCTGTAGTCCCTTTTTTTTTTTTATTATTGTCGTGTGGTTGCTAATTTAATTCTCTTTCCACTAATATGAATGAAAGATTTCCTTGAGAAGATGGCTATCGTAGTTCAAAAGATTACATAGGAATTGAGCGTTAGTAATAGGATATGAGTTCTTTATACTTAATTTTCCAAAAAATAAAAAATTATGTATTTAAACCATGTAATAAGTGGAGATTATTGCTGGTTGGTGTTGATTTTGACCTTTTCAATTGACCATTGTCCGCCCCACCTAAATAAAAATCTTGGGTCTGCCAATGACTGTCATCACCATTTTTATGTACAAGATAGAATGGGCCAAAAGATTCAAGAAAATTACAAGTCATGCCATTGGATTAAAGCATCCGTTCTCTTGATTTGTAAGGAAGAAGGCATGGAGAGTGGGTAGAAAGTTTAACTTATTTACATTACTGCCATCGAACGAAAGAAAGAAAGAAAGAAAGAAAGAAAAAAATGATTTGGTACAACCAAGCGCTACTCACTTTAGTGCTCTTTTGTGAGATCACAAATTTTGGTGATCCCTCAACTTGGTCAATACAGATCTAAGCCTAAAGGTTGACCAATCAAGCCAATCCTTATTTGCAAGGATAAGAGTGTAGGTTGATTCATGGAATGTTGGCTGTACAAAGTAAAGCAATATTCAACCCACAATCAACAATAATGGCTGATGGTTTAGCAGATATGATGGCAACAATGCGGACATCGGCCAAGATGGTGGCAACAATGCAAACATAAATCTTGAAATTGAGGAATGAGGTTGCGATTATTAAAGAACAACTATCCACACCCTTGGTCCCACTAAAGAATGGAAAGAATGCAATATCGGGCATTCCAATGCCATGTGAAGATTATTTAATGAAATTGATGTAACTCAGTCAAATAGGTACACTTTGAGACTATCAAATTGAGTTTAAGCACATTTCTAGGAAAATCATTGATATTTTGCAAGATAAGTTGGTAAGTACATTCATGTGAGGCCTCAAGGATGAATTTAACATTGATGTTCAACGTCAGCAACCAAGATGTCTCTAATGCCATATCTTTAGCTCGATTCTTTGATGATAGAAATTTTTTAAGGTCATTTACAAAAGTTCTCGTCTGAAGAAAATAATAGCCTGAGTGAAGTTGTTGTTTCTCTTATGTGGCGCAGCACCAGATCCGCGATCAAATAGATCAACACCTTAGAGGGGGTTGATCGAATCCAACGAGGGGATTCTATTCCACACAAGAAAGCACTCAGAACCATGACAACCACCATTAGAAAACTCAAAGATAATTGAATTAATTGATAATAGCATAACCAACTACAATGGGAACTCAACTATACATAGAGTAGGATTGTTTCTTAGCAATCAAGACATTCTAAAAATAAGAAACTATCTAATCCTAATCAAAATAGAAATTAGGAAGCAAATTTACTAAGTTAGAGTATCTAATTAAGGGATAAGGGATCTTGGGAGGATCATCAATCATGTGGGACCCATCAAGGCCTGCGGGCCTGTGATCTAGACTAGATCTTGGGTCGGCCTGCATCAATATGCCTGATGCTCCTCCGTCCATTGAACTTAACCCGCAACCTGAATTGGAGCTTTTGACTTTAGAGCATACAAATGAGTGCCCTAAATGTCATTTCTTTTCTAGTGAAAGCAACCAAATAAAGAAGGAAAAGGTAGTTGAATCCGAAGAAGAGAAAAATTTGAAGGCAAAAAAAAC
This sequence comes from Umbellularia californica, assembly GCA_028538565.1. Classification (NCBI taxonomy): domain Eukaryota; kingdom Viridiplantae; phylum Streptophyta; class Magnoliopsida; order Laurales; family Lauraceae; genus Umbellularia; species Umbellularia californica. Next base: position 51,716,589 of record JAPQWN010000006.1, on the reverse strand, counting down.
TATTGATGCAGTAAATTCTGATCTGGCAATCTCGTTCAATGTCCTAACAAAAACGACTTCAATTTTGCTAATGGTCAAGTTGGTGGATTAAAACAGAATTATATATTGAAAGTCTAACTTTCTACATGCTTAGATTGTTCAATACAAATTGAGTGTGAGCTTCATCATATGATACCACCAAGTTTGATAGAACTTGATCAGCCTAAGATGGATGATGTGGCATTTTTGCAATTACTAATGCAGTTTATCCATGCCCATTTGGCACTTGATCTAGGAGGCACCACTCCGTTGCCGCTTGTCGCTCTGCAGATCTAATAGCGTTCTACAATTTTTCAACCTTGAGTACAAGGTTTCTTTCAAGCAGGTTGGATAGTAATGATCCTTCGATATTTGCATATTCTTTATTTCATTATATTAGGACTACTTTATTTTTTTCCTAAAATATGTTCACTAAATCTAGTAGGAGTAGGACTTCTTTTTCTATATTTGGCAATTGTAACCTTATAAAAGGGGTATTAGGGATTATATTGGGTATTGAGAAAATTATCAAAAGAAGTTCTATTTAGCGGTTTCGGTCCCACGAAGATCTGAAGGAGATGTTGGGTTACCTTGAATGATCCAAGTTTCTTGTTTGCATGTTTCACCTACGCTCTTGTGAAGTACGATCAATGCATTGGAGGGACAATCAATCAGCACAATCCAATGGTTTAAAAAAAAAAGGGAACGAAAAGTTTGTTTTATAATAATCCATAGATTCATCAAGGACTCTCATTCTTGCCTTGTTTGTCAGGCCATGTGATCCATATGTGTATGGGAGGGTAATTACAAATTTGATCTAGTGGGCCACCAGCTCTGACATACTAAAATAGAGTGGGAAGCAACAAAGATGGACTTATGGACAGATGGTGACCAGCAAAGCATAATGGAAGTATTGACAAGACATCAATTGAGAAATGAATTATGTCAGAGTGATCAGTGGAAGATTATTCAAGACTTTGAATCTGCAACATAAGGTGTTTCCAATCATCATAAAAGCTAAGTTTATAAGAATATTCAAGTCAGGGAGAGAAAAACTTTATGGGACGGTTACTTGGTAGCGTGAATTCAAGTAATCATTATGGGTGAGTGTTCAACCCTAGTTCGCATGAGAATGCCGTTTAGGATTCAGGTTCATTGGCTATGCTGTGTTGCAACCATGGGTCAAGTTAATCAGTAGCATTGTAGCATTGCTGAGCGTGTAGTTTGTAAACCACATGAAGTTTTCATCTCCTTCATTAATTCAAGTTACAAGATAGCCCGAAGATCGATCCACAAGTGTTGACAGTCAAGTTGGCACAGTTCATCACCAAACCAGCTACAAAGGTGGAATATGGTGTTTAGTCCAACTTGTTATATGTATCTATGTATCAGGTGTTGAGAACAATTTGGTTTTATTTGTAATTTGGGTCATTGGATTTAAATGTAATTTTGGGTGTAAGCTTCCTAGAGTAAGATTGAATTATTTTGGGACAGAATTGTGATGGGGTAAGGATTAGGTTTACTAATTCGGTATGATTAAGTTTCCCAGTTGGTTGGTTGTACTCTTAGAAATAACCTCGGACTATTCTTAATGAAAAAGCCTAAGAGATTTGAGTTCAAATTATTCTGTCAATATGTAGCCCGTAATCTCAATAACCAGTTGCAGTCAACCATTGGTGCATCGAATGCAGTCATCTTTGAGAGGTGGTTTGAATTTGGATTAGATGATATTTGAAGCTTCTGGTTGAATTCAACAACGAGCTGCTGAAGAAGAGCAAGGGATTGCATGTTTAATATGTAATTTCAGTTCATGTCTTTAATTATCAACCTGTGTTAAAAAAAGGTTGTTGTTAGGTTCTGTAGTTGAATAGTTTTAGGGTCCTGTTATTTGGGAGACTGTGTCATGCTTTTATCTATATAGAATGCTCTTCCTTCTAAGTTTTTTTGAGGACAAACATAGTAATGGACTGCATAACAATCCCACCCAAAATAAAAGAGAAAAACAAAAGAAAAGGTAACTCGAATCGTTCGAGGGAACCCGACACCTTCTTTGGATTATTTGAGTGAACCGAAACTTGCAAATAGAACTTCTATTGATAATTTTTTGAATGTGTAACACAATCCCTAATGCCCCTTTTGTAGGATCGCAATTGCCCAAGATAGAAAGGGGACTCCTAATCCTACTAAAGTAAGTGCAGAGAATTTAGGGAAAATAGATAAGTGTAACTTATATGAGGATTGGCTCAAGATAAATCAGAATGGAGAAACAGAATTTGTGTAGCCGACCCCAGCATAGTTGGGACAATGCTTTGATGATGATGATGATGAGATAAGTCCTAATCTAATTACAATAACGAAAATCTAGAAAGTGTAGATATTAGAGGATCGTTACAGAGTGCCTAATGCAGATAATCTAGATATTCAAAATTGTCTAGGTTAAGACAATCTCCTAGAGAATGGTTCAATAATTTCAGTGTGCCCTAGTGGAGATTGGATTCAAAAGTTGTGATCTTGATCAGTGTTTCTTAAGAGGGGTCAACAAGGTACAGCCATAGTTGGTGGCTATGCGGATGATGTTGTGGTAACTGGTGATGACAATGTTGTAGAGCCTTTTTCTAACTCGGTTGGCAAATAGATAAGTTGTCTTCTCCAAATTCCAGTTCATTTCATAGCCAAGTTATACAGCCCTTTAACAGTGGTATATGGCCAGCCCCTCCATTGGTGATTTCATATGTGGCAGGGACCGCTTGAGTAGCCTAGATTGATAATGAGCTAAAGGACCAAGTTTTTATTTTGCGAGAACTCAAAAGTTATCTAGTGAAAGCTCAAAATCGAATAAAAGTACCACATGATTCACACCGCACCGAATGGAGTTTCAATGTTGGGGATATGGTTCTCCTCAAGTTAGAACCATATCGACAGATTTCAGTGGGACAATGGGCCAGTGGGAAACTAGCACATCGATATTTTGGGACCTTTAGGCAATTCACCAAATAGGACCAGTGGCATATAATTTGGATTTACGTGCCTCCTTAGTCATTCTTTTTCCAAATCCTTGTTCTCCATGCACTTTTTCATACCCTCTACTATCCTTTCCTACATGCCCATTTTAAGTTCCCTCCTAGAAAAATCTTTTCTCTAGTTAGAATTTCTCTTATTAAATCACCCATCACAGTTTCAATCAGGAGATTTTCTTTCAATCTAATCTAATGAGACTAATTGCAATATAAGTGAAATTATCCTATCATTAGTAACCTATCATATGTACCACAACTTTACTAATCTATATTCTCTATTGAATAACCATTCATATATATATATCACATCTTTCCCAAAAATGTGATTTTTGATCTTCCAGTATCAATCCAATTGCTCCTAAGAGCCTCCTGAAGCTTTTCCGACAGAAAATTGGGAAATAAATTAAGTTAGGGCCAAAAAGCCGTGGGTCTGTTGTGACTTGTCTCAGCTCCCATTTGAGTTGAAGTTGGCTTGGCACCACTGAGTCCCAGTCAACCCAATCAATTCCCAAAATCGCGATAGCAATAAAGAAAAAAGTTTAATGTAGGAAGCATTATTTAATTACCAAGTTCACCATTCTAGTTGTGACGACTGAGCGCTTCAAACTATTGTGTTTAGTGGTTTATAATTTCAGTGATATATGCTGTGTTATGGATGATTTAACAACTCTTTAGCACTTGGATATCTGAAATGAATTAAGCTGACTGACTGGCTTTCTGATGACCAGGTTGAAACTAAAAGGTTTATACATGTATGCTGCTGGGTTTTACACATACTCCATATTTGCTTTGATTTTTTGGGAGACGAGGAGATCGGATTTTGGAGTGTCAATGGGTCATCATGTAGCAACTCTCATTCTCATTGTGCTGTCTTACATATTCAGGTTTTGTTCTGAAATGAGCTTTTGTTTTCTTTACTATGAGACTTGAAGAATAAATTGTATGATTTGAGTACTACTTTTTGTCCTTGAGCCTTTGAGCTTTCCTTGTAGGGCTTATGTTTGGTGATCAAGACAATTGATCTGATTAGATTTTTGGATAAGTGGGCCCTGGATTGGTTCAGCTGTGATTTTGACCTGGTCATGCCTGGCCAGTTTAGACCCATTGTCCTTTGCAGCCCTAATCTGATGCATCTTGGATAGTTTATGACAAAAAAATAATGGTGAAATCTCTCATGTGTAACCTTTTGAATGTTGAATGTGCACAATTGTTATATTTTCTAATTGAATTTCTTTACTTCTTTCCTTCATTTTGTGTGACATCAGTAGGACTGTCAGGCACTGGGGAGATTTTTGGGACATTGTTGATCCATAATGGCTCGTCAAATAAAATGGTTCTTCTAGCACATACTTAAGACTCTGCTTTTCCTTGAGTCGGCAAATATATCATACCTCACTCTTCCATTTCAGAAACGGGAAAAAAACCTCATTATTCAACTGTATTCACGTATTTTGGTTGTTCAGGCGTCAATCCTGTCAAAGCCCTGGCTAATTTGTGCTATATATGCTCATCTATGCTGGGCCATCTAGAGAACCATAACTTCCTTTTCTTCACTTTTTTCATGCATCTTTCACCCTTTACATGGTATCAGAGTATCCCATGATCTAGAATAACTCAGAGTAGTAGAAGGAGGCTTTGAATCTAATGTTTGGTTTTTCAAAGAGTAGAATAATAGTTTATCTCAAAATCATTCATAAAGCATGTTTGGAATATAGATTTACTCACACTTATTATTTGGGACATTTTCAAAGTTTTTTTAGGAGTTTTTCTCATAAACATGTCACACCCCAAATCCAGAATCCTGAAAACCACCTGAAACACCGAATTTGGGGATGCGGACATTCAGGATCTTAGTCTGCTGTGAGGTCCGATTGAAAACTTTTTACAACGTTTAAAGTAAGAACATTTAAGTGGAAGCAATTGTAGAAATATGCGGAAGAGATAGTAACATCAGCGGAAGCAATGTGAATATCGATCCAATGGTATCAGTCCTCATACACATGTAGCAAATGTAAAGGGTCTAGTCTCACCACAACATTCAAGTTTCAATGTAAAAGAACATGTTTAATTTACTACACAAAACCACAAAGCTATCAATGTGAACCAATCTCTTCAAGGATCTTCGGACATGCTCCGGAACCACAGTGACTCAAGCTATGTCACCGGAACCCCACTCATAGTCAGCTGCCTCTAGCGTCTCAAGGAACACCTCACCCTACGGGGCATCGGAAGCGGACTCACCTACAACACAAAGGTTAAAGGAAAGGTCGGATCCTTGGATCCGGTAAGACAATATATATAAAACATAGATTGGATGCATCAAAATAGAATCAAGACGATATGTATGATCAAAAGAGTAACAATGATAGAAGAACTAGGCAAGTAGTGCAACAATAGAAATATCATCATGAATCAATACAATAAATCCTCTGCTATTATTCCATCCATCTATCAAAAAGGCACATCCGCGGCTAGCTGAGAGGTCATCAAGGTACAAAATTGCATTTATCATGGTACTGGAAAAGCTCGCCGAAGTACATTTATGGTTAGTTTTCTGGAACCATACTGCTGGCCGTTGAGGAACTACGGCTCATTGTAAGGTCTCAAAACTCAACCCGTTAAAGTCCGAATTGATGCGATACCCCTCCAAATCACCTCCAATTTCAACCAAATTTCACCAAAACATCATAAACATGAATTCCAACCATTTCCCATCCATAATTCCCATAATTGAAGGGATTTCCATCAATTTGGTTTCCAATCCATACATCGGGTTCCCAAAATCATAAAGAGCTTAAAGAAGAAGGGAATTCTATCAAAATTCATCAAGATCAATCCAATTCACTGTAAGAATCAAAGAAAGGAACATGCTTGCCATGTAATCTTTATATTGTACTTACCTTAGATCCAAGCTATGGGGAATCTCACAATCCAAGTCCTCCAAAGCCAAGAAAAACCCAGAAACTCCTCAGAGCCCCAAAACTAGAATACTGCATGCTACATAGTACATAATAATTGATGATGTCATCATATTATTAATACATACTATATAGTGATCAGGTTTTGCTTCAACTGTTGGGTGATTAAAATTTTAGGTCTTAATTTAAATGATTTTAGCTCTTAATTTATCTGTGTAACATCAATATAGGCTAACAAATGTATCAATATTTTTCTTTTACATCACGCAATGATACAGGACCTGTATGAAAAAGAAGGGTTTTGTTTCCAAAGTAGATAAACATCAAAATCCAATATATTTTAGTATTCCGGTTTTTTTTTTTTTTGGATATTTATTTGGATTTTTTAACAACAAATTAAATTCATGCCAAGAAATGATATGTATTGCTGCAACTGATAGATATTGCCTGATATGTATTGTTTTGGAGGGAAGCTGATGTGCCGTTTGTAAATTGTCCACCCCAGATTATTGTTAATCAGGCCTTAATCAGGCCCACGACCCATCAAAGGGATCCAGCCCAGTTCTTATATTCACGTGGATTGCTTTGGGTCAATGACACTGTACATAGTTGTGTATCTTCTATTTTAGTCTTTGTTTCTATAAACTTAGAATTGTAATTGATACTCTTTCCTAGATTAGAGCCTTGATTAAGGCATGTAAATGGTTATATATTGAGGAGGGATCTCCAAAGGAATGGACACTCAAATTAATACAACCTCAGTTAATATTCTTCAAGTTCTATTGTGAGTTTGTCATGGCATCAGACCGAGGCTCAAGAAAATCTAGTTTCTTTTCTTCCAAAGCATCAAGGCAATAGGATAGAGAGGAATAAATCTCTCTCTCTCGTGCAGAAAACAGATCCAGGCATCTGATCAAGAAATTCCAGCTGCATCTACCGTCTGCGACAGTTCCATCTTGAAGGTGGCCCACCCCTAATCATCAGATCAATTTCCAAAAAACCACACAGACATGGTCGCCTGATATATCTAGGATTATTGGCATTTTTTTCAGGATTTTTCAGCACTTCCAGGTAGTCTTTCTGTTTATTCTCAAGTTATTTCAAAATATTACACAAGTTTCAATCAAGACTGTCCAGAATCTTGGATATTCAGCAGAATAGGTTCAAACTTGTTCCAGTAGGTGCGAATATACTATGCCTTCTTAGATCAAACATCTGATCAGTGTTCGGATCCATCTGTTGGGCCCACGTAGAGGACCTGAAGCTTCAGTCAAGGTCGTTAGAGGGGTTTTTTTCACTGTTATTGGTCTGACTTTATTTTTTTCTTATTTGGCTGGTTGGATCTTGCCTTCTGCCCTCACAAACAATTTTTCAAAAAACTGTTGCTTGTTTTGATTATTGTTTTTCGCTGTTTCAATCCATTTTTTTCCAATCTAAACATTGAGATGGAAAAATTTGAGGTTACTTTGATCAAATTCACTGGAAAAAATTACCTTGCCTGGTCTTTCCAATTCCAAATCTACCTAGAAGCTAAGGAATTGTGGGGTTTTATTTCTAGTGCTGACCCTAAACCCACTGAGGATGAAAAGAAGATATCCTCTTGGCATACTAAAAATACCAAAATCAAACCATGGATTCTGGGATCCGTCGAGCCACATTTGATAATGAATCTCAAGCCTTACTCAACCTCTAAAGTCATATGGGGGTATTTGAAGAAAGTATACTATCAAGACAACTCTACGCGTCGATTTCATCTTGAATGTGCGATTGCTGAATATGCACAAGGGACCTTGTCGGTACAAGACTACTATTCAGGATTACGTACACTATGGTCGGAATACGATAGTATTAAGTATGTGGATGTGGCTGACAATGTTTTGAGAGTGATCCAAGATCTTAAAGCCTCTGGTCAAAGAGATCAGCTTTTTATGAAACTGTGGAATGAATATGAAAGTGTTCGATTTGCCCTGATGAATCGCATGCCCTTACCTTTGGATGTCTGCTTGAATGAACTCTTACGCGAAGAACATTGCATTACGACTTCGGCTCATATTGCTCAACAAAAGACTGAGACCTATTCAGTCGCGTTCTTGGTAAATTAGACTTCTCAGCCTCCGCCTCGAGACTTGAGCAAAACACAATGCTACAGTTGTCAAAAATTGGGCATCTTGCATCTCAATGCAAATAGAAAGTCTGCAATTACTGTAAAAAGTCAGGACATATCATCTCTGAATGTCGCCGCCGCCTACAACGTCCATCATCGCAGTATCATGCTCCACAATATCAGATTTCACAATATCAGGCTCCTCAGTATCAGGCTCCACAGTCTTAGACTCCCCATGATTATTTGCACCCTCACAGCCTGGGCCCTCATCATCTTTAACTCCTAAATTGGTTCAACAAATGATTGTCAATGCCCTCTCCACCTTTGGTCTCTCAGATAACTCACCTTATCTTCTACTTGGTTCCTTGATTCCAGGGCGTCTAATCATATGACGTATTCCTATACCCCTCGCTTTAATGTGACAAGATACAATGCCAGTCTTTAAATACAAACTGCTGATGGAGGCAATGTTCCCATTACTGTTCTCGGAGATATCCCTGGTCCCATTCCATTGAAAAATGTTTACCTTTGTCCAAATTTAACTTCAAACCCATTGTTAGTCGGGCAACTTGTTGAAAATAATTATAACATATTTTTTTCTTCTTCTGGTTGTGTTGTGCAAGACCAGATGTCCGGGAAGGAAATCGCGAGGGAGCCTTAAGGGCCCGTTTGGCACTTTACTAATACAATACAAATCAAGTAAAGCCTCCATTTTCTAGACAATATGTCACATCAAATGCACTTTATTCAAAACTCCCCCCATCTTTTTCATACAAAAAGTCAAAAAGCAACTACCTTTATCCACTAAAATACAAAAAAACTCTACTTTTCCATACGAAAAGTCAAAAGATTCCATAACAAACAACTAAAAACAAAATACCATCATAACCCACTTATATTTTATTCTTTCTTCAAAATCAACTTTACTTGACTTGACTATATTAGTAGAGTTACCAAACTGGCCCTAAGTGTGGACGCTTATTTCCGCTGGATTTTTCTAAATTTTCTAGGAATATATTTGACAATAATGTGTTTTGTTTTTCTATTAGAGATACTGCCAATTGTGGCATAATAGACTTGGACATTCTAATTCCAAAGTTTTGTCCCTTATGTTAAACTCTTGTTGATTAAATAAATCTATTGGCCTTTCTTCTTGTGTGCCTTTTGATTGTGCTACTTGTAAAATGGGAAAGACTAAAACTCTTCCATTTCCTCATTCCACTTCACACGGCACTCAGTGTTTTGATTTAGTTCATAGCGATGTATGGGGAATTGCTCCAACTCTTTCTCACGCTCACTATAAATACTTTGTGACTTTTATTGATGATTTCAATCGGTTCACATAGGTTTACTTTCTGCATTCCAAATCTGATGTTTATAATGTTTTTAAAAATTTTTTAGCTTATGTTGAGAATCAATTTTCCACCTGCATTAAAATCTTCCAATCTGAGTCAGGCGGGGAGTATTTGTCCTCTGGTTTTCAACAGTTTTTGCAAAACAAAGGCATTTTTTCTCAAAGAACTTGTCCTTATACTCCACAGCAGAATGAAGTAGCCGAAAGAAAAAATAGGCATCTCCTTGATGTCACTCGTTCCCTTCTTGAATCATTGGTTCCTATTCGTTTTTGGGTTGAGGCACTGGCTATTGCAGCTCATTTTATCAATCGTATGCCATCAACCTCTATTGAAAATCAGAGCCTATATTACAGGTTGTACAAGACATCTCCATCCTATGATGATCTTCATGTTTTTGGCTAGTTTGCTTTGTGCATTTGCCTCCTTCTGAAAGAACCAAACTAACTGCTCAATCAGCTCGATGTGTTTTTTAGGTTATGCACCCTTCTAGAAAGGGTTTCTTTGTTATGTTCCTCACAGTTGTCACATCCGCACCTCTAGGAATGTTCTTTTTTTTTAATAACAATATTTTTTTCACAAACACCTTGATCCTCCTGACTCCCACTCCTTGGTGTCTTTACTTGGTTTTTCTGACAATACGTCAGTTGTTCGTTTTAATCCTAATTTTTTGTATCACAGACGGAATAAGGAAGCACCACCGTGACTCCCCCTCCTGATCTTCCTCCAGCATCTGGCCCACCTCCGGCACTTGGTCTATCTAACCCTTCATTGCGTCGCTCCACTTGCATTTCGATACCACCAGACCACTATGGGTTCTCACATACTTCCTTGATGGCCACTTTGTCTTCCTCTTCCATCCCACAATCATACTCTCAGGCTGTGCAGAACCAATGTTGGAACCAGGCTATGCGAGATGAACCGGAGGCTTTAGAGCAAAATCATACTTGGGATATTGTCCAGTCTCTTATGGTTGTCAAACCTGTTGGCTGTAAGTGGATTTTTTTCCTCAAATTAAAATCCGATGGCACATTGGATCGATATAAAGCACGCCTTGTCACTCGGAAATCGGCGGGAATATGGTATTGATTATGATGTAACTTTTGCTTCCATCACCAAAATGACCACCGTACGCATCATTCTTGCTGTTGCTGCATCTCAGTCTTGGTCTCTATATCAAATGGATGTCAAAAATGCGTTTCTTCATAGCGATCTCAAAGAAGATGTTTATATGCATATGCCTCAGGTGTACTCATCCGGGAAGGGTATGGTTGCCAAACTCCGTCGCTCTCTCTATGGTCTGAAGCAAGCTCCTCGTTCATGGTTTGAGAAATTTTGAGATGCTCTTATCTGCTTGGATTTTTATCCGAGCCAGTATGATCCTTCTATGTTTTTACATCATGCTCCGTCCGGAATTACTGTGCTACTTGTCTACATTGATGACATCATCATTACTGGTCCAAATGCACAAATGATTCAGGAACTCCAAGCTTCTCTTCATCAGACATTTCACATGACGGATCTCGACCGTCTAAACTATTTCGTCGGTCTTGAAGTTCATCAATCGACTAAAGGTATAGTTCTTAATCAGCACAAATACATGGTTGATCTCATTGACTTGGTTGGTCTTACTGCTTCAGCTCCAGTAGATACGCCTGTCAAACTGAATATTAAACTCAATAAAGAGGAGGGTGACCTTTTTTCAGATCCTACCACATATTGCCAGTTAGTTGATAGCTTGATTTACCTTACGATCACTCATCTTGATATCTCCTATGCGGTCAACCTAATGAGTCAGTTCATGACTGCTCCTCGTCACCTTCATATGGTTGCTGTTTGCTGCATCATTCGGTACCTTATTCGCACACCGACTTGCGGGTTGTTCTTTCCATTCGACAATCTTCTATCTCTTAAAGCTTATTCAGATGCTGATTGGGCTGGTTGTCCAGATACTTGCAGATCGACAACAGCGTGGTGCATGTTTTTGGGTGATAGTATGATTTCCTGAAAATGCAAGAAACATAAAAAAAAAGTTTCCAAATCTTCTACCGATGCTGAGTACCGAGCCATGTCTGTTGCATGCTCCAAAATTCTTTGGCTCCGAGGTTTGCTCTCTGACATTGGATTTCCAACAGAAGGAGCTACCTCTATGCAGATAATACAAGTGCAATTTAAATTACTGAAAATCCGATTTTTCATGAACGCACTAAACACATCGAGGTTGATTGTCACTTCATACATGATGAGTTCAAATGTGATGTCATTAGCCTTCCGCATGTCTTCACTGAGCTTCAAATTGCTGATATTCTCACTAAAGGTCTTCCACAACCACGCCATTAGTTCGTGGTTGGCAAATTGATGCTCATTGATTCTCCCGCATCAATTTGAGGGGGGGTGTTAATCAGGCCTTAATTAGGCCCACGACCCATCAAAGGGATCCTGCCCAATTCTTATATTGATGTGGATTGCTTTGGGTCAATGACGCATTGTACATAGTTGTGTATCTTCTATTTTAGTCTTTGTTTCTATAAACTTAGAATTGTAATTGATACTTTTTCCTAGATTAGAGCCTTGATTAAGGCATGTAAATGGTTATATATTGAGGAGGGATCTCCAAAGGAATGGACACTCAAATTAATACAATCTCAGTTATTATTCTTCAAGTTCTATTGTGAGTTTGTCAATTATTTCTCCTACAAGCAAAACATCTCTACATGCTAAACATTTTATGTTTCTTCCTTTTGTGAAACAAAACTTAAAATAAATTCCTTCATTCTACATGCACGATTTGCATAAATGCGAACCAATCCATTCTGTCCACATGTCTCTCTGCATTCGGCTTATGGCTGACAGTTGTGCCGATCGGTTGATCCAAAATTTATCCATTGGACTAGAATAACTACCCTTCACTTTCCCTAACCTATCCATTTGCTAGTGACATCTTGGTTGGTTTGTATTTTCTGATGAACGTACGTTTGATCATATTCCATCTAAAACTGTAATCATCTTTTCCTAACTACATTAATAGCCTGTTGTAGAAAGAATCTCCTCTGTAGAAGAGATCTGGGCTCGACCTTCCATCAGACTCTCCATATGAATGACTGCCAGTTTGTCTGGCCACTTAAAAAGATGCATATCACGGTTTGGATTTGAAATTTGTTGTTTTTGCTCAAACTTTTCTGTACGTCCCTGTTTAATGCTTTACTCTTTTGACTTTCATGCTGTTCCAATTCAGTCATTTCTTATGGTGTATTTCGAATGTGGCAGTAAATGCCCAATTTAAGCTATCCACCTTTCTTTTGCTCAGTTTTTCTGGTTGGTGCTATATACTTGGATAAGGTGGAGTATTTTTTCTGCCTATTCCATCTTTGCAATCACCATTTGACCTTGTACATTGCATGCTGTCAACGGAACTCCAAATGTTCACTTAATGCTGTTTCCCAAAGACTTCTCACAGCTATATTTTTCTATTTAATTTTTGCTGTCCAATATTCCCTTTCACTTGTTTATGCAATAGCATTATTAATATGATCATGACCTGGACCTGGCTTGTGTTCTCCGGGAGGAGCTGAAAGACCACTGGCCTTGAGTCTGATCCAACTAGTTATCGTTTTGGAATTCACAGAAATGACCTGACACATTAATCTCGATTACTAGGTTTGATCCATCCTCATGACATTGGAATACTTAAAAAATTTGACTGTTTATTCTACTTGTTGACACTGATTTGACCTTTTGTTCTTGATGCTTTTGGAGCGAGCCTACACTTACTTTTTTGAGTTTTTTAAAGATTTTTTAAGATACTTTTTTGAAATGATGGTTGAATTTGTAATCTTGTCTTCTACTTTATTCTTACATTTTATTTTCCTCTTCTTGCAGGTTTGCTCGTGCTGGTTCTATTGTTTTAGCACTTCACGATGCAAGCGATGTGTTTCTAGAGACAGGGAAAATGTCAAAGTACAGTGGTTATGAATGGTTTGCTAGTTTTTCATTCATTATTTTTGTAGCATCTTGGATGATACTTCGCCTCACATATTACCCATTTTGGATCCTTCGAAGTACAAGGTGAGCATGACATACTTCATTTAATTATTTGTTGATTGTTACTAACATCAAGAGATTATGTTTTTCTTTATCAACATCTCTATTTGGTGAACAAATAAACTATAAAGACTTAGATGGACTTTTGTAAATTGTGACAGTGAAAAATCCAAGAAACTATAGTGACATTTTGGTCAGAATCAATATAAAATGGGGGCACTTATTTTGAGCATATTAGGTTTTAATGAATTGGGACCTACCGAGGAGCCCAGGGGATTTCTTTGATATTCCAGCCTTAAGAGTATTCAGAGTAATATAGGGGGAGTTGAACAAAAATTGCATTATATTTTGGTCAGTATAGAAACCCCAAAATTTAAATGGGTCCAAAATTTGGACCTGTGCCCTATTCTTTAAGATCAAGTACTTCGGTAGTTAGGTATTTGTTGACCGATCATTATTGAAGCCCATTTGATATATCATCTAAGATTGAGAAGCAACCAGAGTGAGAATAATATGGCTATAAGAGCTCATTATATATATATATATATATATATATATATATATGGGGATCTTCATATGCATCTATCCCTCACCAAAAATGGTGAGGGACACCCATTTTGGGGTTGTTTCAAGTACAAGAGGGAGGTACAAAGTACCCCTCTTGTACCACTCTTGTACTTGAAACACCCCCAAAAGGGGTGTCCCTCACCATTTTTGGCGAGGGATAGATGCACATGAATGTTCCCCATATATATATATATATATATATATATATATATATATATATAAAGCCATAAGAGCAAAGGTTTCTTTGTAATCATGGCCATATCCTTGCAATTTCCTAAAGGTACCATGTTGGCCTTATAATGATTGAAGGAGTCATTGGTTAGTTGGGAAGCTAAAAAGAAATTTCCTAATGTTACAATGCCCTGTGTTGGTGATGAAGCACATTGAAAAGCTTGAACGCGACTTCCTCTGGAATGATGGAGGAGATAAAAGGAAATTTCATTTGGTTAATTGGGCCACGGTTTGTAAGCCCGAAAAAGAGGGTGGTTTGGGAATTAGACCCCTAAAGCAGTTGAATCATGCCCTTTTGGGCAAGTGGTTGTGGAGATTAGGGGAAGAGCAAGAAAGCCTATAGTGCCACGTGGTCGTGTCTAAATATGGCCTCTCTAGGTGTGGATGGGATATTCAAGGCCTGCCATATCAACATTCGAGTTTTGTGGAAGGTATTCTCTCCGTAAAGGAAGCTTTTATATCTAATATCAGATTTAGAGTTAGATCAGGTGAGAAAATCCACTTTCGGCTTTATCCATGGCTCAGGGACAGACCGTATGAAGAGGGGCAGGACTGTAGGGTGTGGGCTCTATCCAATGATGGCACCTTCTCTGTAGCATCTTTCTTCCAGTTATCATTAGAAGGTTCTAGTGAAACTAGCCCGTTTCACACTCTTTGGAAATTCAAGGTACCTCCAAGAGTTGCTGCTTTTGGTTGGTTAGCGCTTCGTGGAAGGATTCCCATTTTGGATAATCTTTGTAGAAGGAAACAATGCTTGCTCCATGTGCCTTGCTTCGGAAGAAATTGTGGATCGACCACCTCTTAAATTCTAAAGTTGCCCAAGCAGTTTGGAATTCAGTGCTTGGCTGGTTTGAGTGTAGTGGTGCTTCCAAGCTCTTTGCTAGATCTTTTTGAGGCTTGGAAGATGACTGGGATATGCTAGAGGAAAGGTCATGTGGAGATCTTCATTTCTGACGGTCTTATGGAAAGAAAGAAATGTAAGGTGTATTTTTGTCGGTTGATGCCATAAAAGATGAAACCAAATTTCTTGTGGCTCTGTGGGCTTCCATCCCTCCAATCTTCCACGGTGTTCCCATTGATTTGATTCTTCATAATTGGAGGGAAGTTGCTTATTCTTGCAGCGTTCATTGTCTTCCTTTTTCCTGTAGGATGTCTGTCATTTCCTGTACCCCTTGTGTTTCCTCTTTTGTTTGTTTTTTTTTTGTCAAGGGTTTAGCTTCTCTTTTATGGGTTCTCTGCCTTTGGGCTCCTCTATTTTTCGGGTTTGCTTTTTAGTATATCTCTCTGGTACTGTTTTGCCTCTTTTATTGAAGGTTGCCATTCAAATTTTTTTTTTCCAAGTTTAGGGGAGAATATTCAATTCAGCCGTACCTCAAATTTAGGGGTTCCCTCCCTCTATTATAACATAAGGAAAACTAAAAAAAAAAAAAGGGGAAAAAGAGGAGGAGGAGGGGAGGAAGAAGAGCCCTAACCTGCTTTGATTGGGGCTAGTGTTGATGCTTTGACTGGGCTGCTGTTGGGGCTGCAGCTTCAACTTGTTGGATTGGACCGCTAGTGCTGCCACCGCCTCCAACTCCAGGTACTCCTCCTCCTCCTCCTCTTCTTCTTCTTCGTTCTTTTTTTTTTTCATCTGCTCTTGCCCTGGAGAATGGAGAAGCCCAGCGAAAAGGGGAAATTATCCTTACCTTTTATAAAGGAGTATAGTACGGGCCACAAAGCTTTTTTTTTTTTCTTTCTTATATTAAGGTTGGCCTATTGGGCCGGTCAGTCAGCCCACTTTTCTTTTTATTTCTTTTTAATATATGTTGAGCTATTGTCCAGCGAGGCCCACCTCATCAAAAATTTGATCGGCACAGTGGGCCTTGCAATGTTTGAGCAAATTTTTACCTAAAATAAATTCCTAATCAAATATTTATATGTTTGTATTTTTAGAAATGCTTTACCCGTATCCTAAACTTTTTAAGTTGGCGTACTGAATCCGCATTCCCCATGTTTGTGTCCATACCCGTGGTCCGTATCTGGGCATCATGGGTGTAGATAGTGAAAAAGGAAAAGATTCTATCAACAAATGATCCTCATGAGCTCATCCATGATCTAAGCATAAAATAATCATTCTAAAACATCAAAAGGTCTATATTCTCAAATAATCAATCCATATCCACAACATGGCCCATGACCATATCCACATCAACATCATAATCTCCAATCTCATAATATCCAAATGAAAATTATCCATCATCAAGGCATTGAACTTCCTCTTCGGTGTTTGATGAAGACGCCAATGTTTTTTCTTTCTCTTTGAGCTTGGATATTTTCCTTTTTCCTTTATCTTTTCTTCGAAGTGTAAGTTTTCTTGGTCTAATAAAACAAGATTACAAAATTTAGTCTACAAAAAATAATAAATAGATATTAATGTTTAGACCCTGACTTTTGGTAAATTGATAATACCTGGTCGTCCATCTCTTGTACTGCTTATCCCTACATTGGTTAGATCTTCAAGGCATTCTCCAAGGTCCATCCATGACACGTCATTGTCCAAAACATGATCTTTTCAATGATTTACTCATCATCAGATTCCATATCTGATAAGCAAATAGGATCAAGAGCTTGACATCTCTCTCTCTCTCTCTCTCTCTCTCTCTCTCTCTCTCTCTCATTTTGACGGACTTGGAGATTTATATTGTATTCAACGAAGACTAAAGCATTAACAGGTTTTTGCTCTAGCCTATTTCTCATCTTTGCATGTATCTATATAAAAGTTTAATTAAATGTCAGAATTTATGCAAATCATATAACTAATTAAGGAAAATAAATTTAACAAACCTCACATGTTTGAGTGTACTCCAATTTTGCTCACATCCTGATTCAGCCACTAGGGCACACTCACAATAATGGTAAACACCATAACTGGAGAAAACTTAGAGATAAATTAATTGATAGGAAGCATTAGCAATTACAATGTGGAATCATCTATATATAGAGGAGTAGGATTATTCCCCCTCTTGCTTGGATACTAAGACTTTCCTAATCAATTAAAGAAACATAAATTAAAGAGGAAACTCAAATACTAGCAATCTTATTCAAGCAACAGAAAAAAAAAAAGAAAAAAAAAGAAGAAAATAGTATAAAACTAGAACTCCATAGTCTATGATGCCCAGATACAGACACTTGGAACTGGGATTCGACACGCCAGCTTCAAGATTTTAGGACACGGATATGGGTACAGTATCACTAAAGATGCGATACTGACATGGGGGTACGAAACGAATACGATACCTACATTATATGATAGTAAGTATTTACAATTAATATATTGAAACATAAATTCAAATGTGGGCCTTGCTTATAATATTTACAACTTAAAGTTAAACAAGGCCCAAGATCATGCAGGCCTACATTTGGTTATATTTGGCTGCATTTGAGTTTCATTTAACTTTTTCATTGCATTAAATGCTCTTATTTTTTAAATAATAAGAGAGTCAAAAGCAATCTGCTGTGCTATTAAAGTACTTCTAAGTACATTGATGAATTGCCTGCCACTCTCTTCAACAATATATATATATATATATATATATATATAGGGAGGTGCTCTTGTGAGAGACACTGTCACCTTACTATGAGAGATAAAGGTGGGGGCCCTCACATTTAAGTTGTTGACATTGGATATGGATGTAAATGTGAGGGCCCCCACCTTATCTCTCATAGTAAGGTGAGAGTGTCTCTCACAAGAGCACCTCCCTATATATATATATATATATATATATGGGAGATGCTCCCATCTCTCACCTTATATGAGAGATAGGGGTGGGGCCCTCACATCCATATCCAATGCCAACAACTTAAATGTGAGGGCCCCACCCCTCTCTCTAATATAAGGTGAGAGATATCTCTCATAGGAGCATCTTCATATATATATATATATAGGGGGATCTTCATATGCATCTATCCCTCACCATTTTTGGTGAGGGACACCCCTTTTGGGGGTGTTTCAATTACAAAAGGGAGGTACAAAGTACCCCTCTTGTACTTGAAACACCCCCAAAAGGGGTGTCCCTCACCAAAAATGGTGAGGGATAGATGCATATGAATATTTCTCATATATATATATATATATATATATATATATATATGAGCAGGGCTCTCCTAAGCTGCTGCTTAGCTTATCCTAAGCTGGAATAGTGCTAGTCCCATAAAATCAAACTTGATTATATTTGTTTTTTGCATAATGGAACTAAAAAATCCCATTCTGATTGGATTTATCTTGATTTTGGAGACAATCATCATCCAAAAAACAGCATAATCAACTTTGATTTTGTGGGACTAGCACTATTCCAGCTTAGGAGAGTTGGCCCCTATATATATATATATATATATATATATATATATATACGGGAGACGGTCCTTAGTCTTTTATGGACTCATCCAAACCGTTGGATTTTAAGTCTCATCCTACGTCGTATATATTGACAGGAGAGAAATGAAAATGAATACTCGGCACCTATGCCTCCTCTCTCCCTTCTCCCTCCCATTTCATCTCGTCATCGACGAACCCGCGGCATGTTCCTCTCCCATTGCTCGTCTCTAGTGCTGGCAGAAACCTCCTCTCTCTCTCTCTCTCTCTCTCTCTTCCTAATCTCCCAAAATCGGAAAATCCTCAAATCGTTCCCCCTCTCTCCGTCGCACGCACAACAGATCTCAATCATCATCTCCGGCCTAGGTTCTTCTTATCTCCAGCACTCTCTTTGTTCTCCGGGACTACATGGTTTCTGGTTTTGACAGGGAGCTCTCCTACGTTACAGAACCTTCGTCGCTCCTCTCCTTCCAAGCCGGGACCAGGCGCTCCGTTAAAATCTCGTCTCTGTCGCTCCTCTCCTTTCCAAGGCGGACCAGTCGCTCCGTTAGAATCTCGAATGCTGATTCTTGATGTTTATGAGAGCAGAGGAGCCTATCCAAGATAGTGCATGTTGTTGTCTATGTTGAGTTGAAAGTTTTTCTTTTTTATTTTTTCTATGTTTTTTCTAGACTTAATGTTGGATATTCAAGTTGTGTGTGATCTTGACAAAGATGTTGACTGTTCAATTTGATGTTGAGATGATGACAAGTATGTTGAGTGTTCATTTTGATGGTGAATTTGATGCACATTTTTAGAATGTATCCACCATATACTTAAGAATGCACAGTTCATATGCAGGCTACCCAATCCTTTAATTTCTACAGATAAAAAATCTGATGGTGGTAAAATCACCTGCAGTCCTAGATGGTTACAGTGCACAGATAAGGCTTCATTAAAACAGCCTACTTGAACAGTCTACTTAAAGAATCTGTTGCTCAATGTCTACAGCCTGATATTGACTCCTCTAGGGCAGATATTTTACCTAAAACCATGTTTTTCATGTTTTTTCAGATTTGATCTTGGGCAAACTAAATGATCAAAGACGCTTCTCTTACCCATATTTAGCTGAATGCAGCCACAATACTCTTACCATTTGCTTACTATTAATTATTAAAAATTGAAAATGAGAAAATAAGCCAACAGTCTCTGAATAAACGTGAGGATACAAAACTGGAAGATCAGAGCCATCCGTTCTTTGCTTCTTCAATGTTCGTTTATAGGTCTGAAAGAGCTGGATACCATGAATCAACAAAAATGACTGTACATTTGCCTGCTGAGGCTGAGGACTCCACAATTTCTCACTTTAGCAAATCTAGTGGAGGGCGGTCTTTGAAAGAGCTGGATGCCATGAATCAGCACCCCACCTCCACAGGAACAATCAGCAGTGGTCAGTCTCCAGCTGTATATGTAGACTTGAGGGTGAGGGACTTGTGAATGGTGGGTGTGTGGTATAATTGGCATGGAAAAATAGCATTGATTGGCATGGAAAAATGCTTCCCCTTAGTTAGGATTTCGCAAGATAGCATGCAATCCAAACACAGTTTATTAGCAAGATACAAATTATACAAAGAATCATAGGAACATCCCAAAAAACTTCAATCCTGCATCGTGATTACATGTGCCAAAAGGGCATTTTACATGGAAAATTTTTAACATAGGAACATCCATCCTGATTACATGTGCCAAAGAGGCATCCTAAACCATGTATTTCATGCCTAACTGAACATGACAACTAAAGGCGGAATGGATCTGGGAAAAACTATCATGTTGCCGGCAAATCGAGGTCGAAGATGAGTATATCCTAGGCGAGCAATGGAAGTCCGGATGGAGAACATGGGAAAATGAAATGGGGGGCTTGGCGATGATGATTTGAACTCCGTGTCAATGAGGACGAAATCCATATTGTGTCAGAGAGCTCCATGTTGAGGACGAAACCCGTGTCGTGCCAGAGATGAAAATAGAGCTCCCCGTCGAAACTAGAAACCCCAGGCCAGAGATGACGATTGTGATCTGCTATGCGTGCGACAGAGAGAAGGGGAGCGATTTGGGGATTTGAGGAGGTTGTTGCCGGCGCCGGAGACGAGCTATGGGAGAGAAATGTGCCATGGGTTCGTCAGTGAAGAGATGGGGGGAGAAAGGAGAGAATCGGTGCCGTTTTGGGCGAGATTTTTGGGTTTCATTTTCATTTCCCTCCAGTCCATATATACAACATATGACATGCGTTGGATGAGGCTTAAAATCCAAGGGTTTGGATGAGTCCATAAAAGACCGGTGAGGACCATCTCCCTATATATATATATATGTGCTGTCACTTTTTCAAGTCATAAAAGATAAAGTAACTGTTGCATGGGAATGAAATACATGGAGTCATGGCTACATATTATCAAATGGAGATAGCTTGATGAGGGCCTACATATGATAAATTAATAATACAAACCATTTAAATTAGGTGGTCCCTTGCATGGGTCCTTAAAATTTTTTCACTTAAATAAAAGTTAAACCCCACCGGAAGATTCATCTATATAGAAAATACTTGAATTTTTTATAATCTTTTATTACATATAATTAATCAAAGGTAAATTGGTTTCATACTCTATTGAAACATTACATATATCCATACAAGGGTCATTTACATTGGACGGTTTGGATTTTCCTTATGACCCACTTATTGGTATGTTCCCATTGCTTGAGTGGAGGTTTGATGCGACACCGTTACACCGTGTGATAAATAGTATTACATTTACATTAATCACGGGTTGAACTTCTCTCTCATCTTCTCAACGAGAACCCTAAACCACTTCGAGGCTCCAGCGAGAGAGAGAGACAGAGAGAGAGAGAGAGAGAGAGAGACTTCTCTCTCATCTTCTCAACGAGAACCCTAAACCACTTCGAGGCTCCAGCGAGAGAGAGAGACAGAGAGAGAGAGAGAGAGAGAGAGAGAGAGCAGCCCTATCGGGCTAAAACCACAAATCAGAAAGAGATGGTAATGATCCAGCCTCAACTCTCAGGCCTCTAACTTCCCATCTTCTCAAACTACTCTCTAGAAAATGAAGTTTCATTTCTCCACGGCTCCAAGCCTCTTCATTTCTCTCGGAAGAGATGCTCCAGCCTCTTCATTTCTACACTACTTCCTCTCCTTCGGCCCACGTTTGTAAATGGGTGGATTTTGCACCCAAAGAAAAAGAAGAGAAGGATAGAAATAGTCATTCCAAGGGGGGTTAGAAGCATGAAATAAAATCAATAAATGAGAAAGGTATGCATTTAATATCTTTTTTAATAGTGTAACATTTCTAGACCAGTGAAAGCAATTTTAAAAGTTTTTCAGATCCTGGTTTTCTAGATTTTTCAGTTTTTTTTTATAGGATTTTACGGGAAAATTCCCCGTATGTGGACGTTGCATGAAAAGGTGCCCCGTAGTTCCGGTAGCACAAACGGGGTCCGTCAATCCCTATTGCTTTTTTTTTTTTTTTTTTTTGAAAAATTGGATGAGCGATGCTAGCGTCGCTCGTCGCTGATGGGTATGACGCCAGCGTCGCTCCTCGTATGTTCCTCTTCAGTTCAAGCTCTTAAAGTGAAGAACCCAATCCTTTATGTAGAGGATGGAGTACCTCGATGAGGAAATACCCATTTGTTTGCCTGCGAGACGAACCCCCAAATCCCATTTAGAAAAGAAGGCACAAACGTTCTTCAGTTAGATGAGAACACCAAAGAAGCAGAAGAACTTGATGAGGAAGGAGAACAGGAAGGGAGAAGGCTGGAATTGAAATTGGCTGCTTTTACCAACTGCTCCATTGGTGTCTATTACAGACATTTCAACACAAGGTCAATCAAATAAATAGCGCTGCTCAACCAATTCCTTTTACTTTTCTTTGCCTCCACAGTTAATCAAGGTTAGCATCAACCCATGTAAATAAATTAGAGATATTTTTGTGAATTCATCTAATGATGACCTCAAAATCGGTGCCTGTGGGCAAATGATCGCTTGGGTGGTGGTAGTTGGGCAATCCACCAACAACATCAGGAGATTCCAGTGCCAAACAGGGATTAAGGCCTTTTGGGTCTTTGGAGAATCTGCAACCAGTCACACCCGCAATAGGGATTGACGGCGGGGTATGGGGTGCTAACGTGAGCGCGAGGCCGGGGATTGGGGGGAAGATTAATTTGGGGGTGTTCTACTTGTGGGGTTGCCGGTGGCGGTGGGGCTGGGGGCTGGGGTTTGGGATGTGGGTGGGGTTTGAAGGGGTGTGGCTGGGGCTGCTGGCGGCGCAAGCGACGTGTGGGATATTGATGGTGAGGATTGTGTTGAGGACGGATTGGGAGTTGGAAGCAGAAAGGGCTAGAGAACTCACAATGCAATCAGCATCCGCATCTTCAGCAGCAGGGAACCTAGAAAATAATGATGATGATGAAGAAGAATAGAATGATTTGGAAGCTAGGCTTTTGCTTTAACTCTCATTCTTTTCTCTTCTCCTCTTCTTTCGATTGAAACAATTCCATATCCTCTCCGTAAGAAATGAGGAGTGACGCTAGCGTCGCCTAAGTCAAAGACGAGCGATGCTAGCTTCACTCCTCTCAAAATTTAAAAAAAAAAAAAAATAGGGATGAAGGAACCCTTTCGTAAGGCCCAACTACGGGGAACCTTTTAATGCAACGACCATTTATTGGGAATTTTCTGGTAAAATCCTTCCTAAAAAATTTCCCCGTATTCCATACCCAAATTTGTATCGGACCGTTTTGATACGGGTACGATAGGCCAAATGCTGTATCCGGGTATATCATAGTCCACAGTAGCTATTGGTCGAATTGGCTTGCGAATAGAATACAATGTACCGGGTTGACGAATAGATCAATGGATTGGCCCAGTTGACTTGGCTCTGGTCCATACTGCATTAGCTAGCTTCTATAGTTCGGGGCAATGACCCCCGTAACTCTCCCACCGCAAAGCTAGTTTGTAAGTGTAAAGACAATGATTGTATAAGAATAACATAGTGGAAAAAAGGATTAAGAAATAGAAAAAAAGATTAATAAATATGAAAATTTAAGAATACAAGTAGATTAGTGGGTTGTTTAGTTTTGGTCTTTAATCGTGTTGTTTCTCTTCCAAACATGCCAATCTTCCTCTTGAAATTGTCAATTTGTTCATCAACGGGAACCCGAGTTCTACTATGTTGAATAAATCGCTCCATTGAGTCATACAATCCTTTTTTAACTTCCAAATCGTGATTGATTTTCTCATTATGATGGAACGTAGGATTTAAAATAAGGAGCTGCACACAAAGGTCGGTGCAACTATAGGTTCCATCTTGAATCTATGATTCTTCATTTAGGATCATATTGCTTCTTCACATTGTCAAACATTGTTGCAATTGTCTCTTTAGCCCGGTCTATTGCTTCATAAATATATCCCATGAGCTGTCTTTCATCGAAGTCAACAAAGCCAAGTTCTTTTACTAAGGGAGTTACACATTTGATGCAACATTTTATGGAAGGCCAAAACTCTTGGTCTACAAAGATAATATCTCTCACTCTAATGCCATCAATATGTTTGGAGTATGAACTTTATTCTTCTTTCTTCGAAGGAAACATAGCCCACAATGCAACCCTTTGCTCATGAATGCTTTTTAAGGTGAAAAAAGTTGGTAGCAAAAAGGGTTATTTAAGTTCTCGTATGCTCTTTTCATTTTGTATTTTTCTCATCAAATTCAACGCCCATGTATGCATATAAATAAAAACAGTAATCTTCCTCGCCTTCGTAACTGTTTCGGCATGAGTGAGCAATATCCCATATTAGCTAGTATCAAATCAAGTAGATGTGCTGAGCAAGGTGACCAAAATAAAACTTTCCACTTCTCCATTAAGAATTCACCCACCTTCACTAAAGCTGCAGCACTATTTGTCACCACTTGCATGATATTCTCTTCTCTAATTTCTTCGACAGTTGAATATCAACACAAACATGTTTTGTGCATTTTTACCAATTGAAGATGTATCTACAAGTTTAATAAACACAGCACCACATGCGCTATTGACCAAAAATAATTATTATGATTCTATTCTCTCCCTCAGTCCACCCATCCATCATCAAAGGGCACCCACATTGACTTCACTCTTTTTTATATTGCTCTAATGATTTCTCTGTTAGTTGTACTTCTTTTTGGAGAAACGTTTGTCTCCATGACAACTTGAGAGTTTTAACCCCGGTTTAAAAGAAGCCACTGCTTCTATCATTGGGATAAAAATGGTCTTTTAACAACATTAAAAGGTAATGCATTGGCTTACAAAAATTGACATATTGCCTAAACAAATACGATTGAGTGTTGCTTGTTTGGGGTTCTCCTTTAACCAAAAAATTATCCTTCTTCCATAACGATGATTAAAAAACAAATAGTGGGGCCAACAATGGCCACACTTGAAATGTAATGACATGTGGACCCCCTGATGGATTCACATAAATAATAAATCATAAATAAAAAAAAGAAAAAAAAGGGTTGGCTAGAAATTTAAAGCTGTAGATCCATGAACACTCATCCAACCATTACCGTTGGATTGAAATCGAAAAAAAGTTGACACCATTTATAATCATTATACATGAGGGCCAGAAATGAAGGGGTTGGATGATCTATGAGATTTATATCTTCCAAAACCATTATACTCCATTTCTTTTTGATTCATCTATTTTTTTTTTTTTTATATAATCGATGTGTTGGTCGACTCAAATTCAAGTGAAATTTGGCTCATAGATAGTACATAAGATGATGGTAAGCGGTTTAGGTTTTTTATGGGGCCTCACCAATATATTTATATGGAGGATCTGGTTTTGAAAGGGATATATCCCCACTTGCATATAAGAATATTTGTCGCGACCCCGGACCAGGTTAGTGCCCAAGGGCACTCCTAATTCAGGATCGGGATCTAAGGTGGTGTGTACTTTTCTTTTTCTTTATTGATTCGGACACGGATGACGAAGAAACACAACATCCGTGTGCGTGATTTCCCACAAGTTTCCGTGGTGAGGATGTCACGCGCACAAGTAGATCACAATCAGGGTGTGGAAGCGTGTAGCAAACCAAATCTAGAAAATCATTCCAAGATAATAAGACTGATAACACGATTTTATATAACATGATGTCTGAGTGAGCAATGTTCATGTAGGACTTCCCAAGCATAAAGATAATATTTACACAAAAGATGAGTTTGATTAAACATTCCCCAAAAATAAAGACAAACAAAGGCCAGTACAACCAAAGACCCAAAATGTGAATATCACCCTCCCAAAAGATGTTTCGCAACTCATAACATGACCCAATGTCTAGACGACATCGTCAGTTTGCCATTCTCCTACAGGTTGCGGCTCCCCAACCGCCTCCTTTGGCCCCTCCTCGGAGACAACGGGATTTGGACCTGAGTACCAAAATAGTGGGTTAGACATGACGGTCTGGTAGGTGGATGAAGAGATATAAACAATATAATAATTTACAAGTTGACTTGGAAAACATTTAAGACCTGCTTAGACAACAATTGTCATGAAATACAATGCATACTTTATTCGAAAACACATTATTGATACAAAACATGAGTAGATACCAATGAAGAGGCAACTGACAAGATGGCAACCACACGAAGCTAAATCCTCCACCACTAATGTGATGCGAGCACGCTAAAGCATAGGTCTCTGACACACAAAGTGACGAGAGCAAACTTGATACACATAATAATGCCAAAGAACTTGGCTATCACGCTAAGTACCGGCCGTGGAACCGGATAATATAACATTCTAAATAAACCCAGACTATAGCTGGCTAAGAGTCATTAAGGACCCCAAGTTGGTGGATCAAGCTGACAAGGTTGTTCAAGCTTAGTGGTGCCGAGACATAGGTCACATGATGAAATCACAGCATAATTAGGTGTATAACGCCAAAACAGGCTAAGTTGGAAGCTCACACACATGTAACTCACTATTGTCTTGTCATGAATACACAAGGCCAATCTCAATATTCAAACCACGTGATACAATAGTTTTGAAGTGAAACTAGTAATGACACACAAGAATGAAGAGAAATCATGTACTTTGAGTAAAAGTACAGATAAAATGAGCTTTCCATATGTAGGTCGGACCACACATTGAGGCTTCAAGACTTAGTTCAAAGCGTATAAGACACTCGTACGTCAGGTTTTATTCTTGGCTTGGTACTCCAGAAGATCAAGGGCATTCCAAGCATCCTATACAAATTGGTTAGTGAAAGAGTTCTCAATATATCTCTGTGATGGGGTTTCTTTTCCATTCCCACTCCATACATCATTTCCTAGGTCCCACCATAGCATTAGGGCTCAAAACAAACCTTTCCAAATATTTAAAAGCACCTTTTTCAAGTTCCAAAATAGACCCAGGCTAGCAAGTGGGTTGGGTCAAGCGAACTTGAGTTGGCTCAAGCGAACTCAACTCTAGAAGGGGTTGGCTCGAGCGAACCCAAGGTTGGCTCGAGCCAACTGGCCTCTGGATAGGGTTGGCTCGAGTGAACATATGTTGGCTCGAGCGAACTCTGTCAGGGGCCAAATTTCAGTGTAGTTTGGGGGCTCTTCTGACCACTTCCATGTCCCTTTTTAGCCACAATTTTTCCTGCATAAAGGGGGCCTCCTGGCCTTCTCAAAACCACATTTCTCCTCCATCAATCACTCCACATCAACACATAAGAATCCATCCCATTTCAACCCCATTCATCACAAGAACAAAAAAAAATAGGATAAGCTAAGAGAAAACTCATCAAATTGCATTTATGAAATCAAATGAAACTAGAGCAAGGAGTTGAGAAGAATGCAAGCGTAAAAATCATCATGAACCAAAAGAGTAAAACTAAGAATTTCTCACTAAACTTGCTAGCATTCAAAATAAGTCAATTCATCCACTTGCCTTGGTCTCCAAAGGGACTACTTAACCTCCAAACTCACTTCCAAGCCCACAATCTACAAGCTACACAAAAACCCAAAATACACCCATTTAGAACCCTAAATAGCCAACACAATGAGAAAGAAGGAGAGAGCTTGCAATAATAGAGGCGAAGACTCTCTAGGGCTAGAAAAAACACAAGTCTAGAAGATGTGGATGATTGCTTGCTTGGAAAAGCTTCAAATGTCCAAAGCTTGCTAAAAAAAGAACCCTAGTATGGCTGGATTTCTCTTCAAAAGGCATCAATGGAGAGCTTTCATGGTGGGGAAGAAGAAGATAAGGTTTCTTTCTCCATTGGGCAAGAGTTGGTGTGGATTGGAAGGGGAGAAGCAAGAAGAAGAAGGGGAAAGGAAACCCTAGCTTGGATGAACCATTTTCTCCGACAACAAACATGAGGAGAAAGGGGAAAGGAGAAAAGAGCTCTCCCTATATAAGAAGCGCGTGTGGGTCCTACAACTAACAAGGCTTGTCGGGCTTAAAACATAGGTTTCCGGGCCTCGGATGGGGTTCGAGGAAGAAGAGAAAAACGCTTTTCTTAAAATCTAGTTTCCAAGAAGTACATATTCTGCGGGGTTTAGAGACATCGAAAATTGTGTCCAGATTTTTGTGTAAAAAGACTGTTTTGCCCTTGAAGTTGGAAAAGTTGAGTTTTAGGTTCTCGGACGGGGACGGAGTGAACACGAAAGTTGGAGATGCTAACAAGTTCTATCAATCGGAGTTAAAACACGAATTTTTGAAAATCATGGATAGACCCCACACTTACGCAAAGTCACTAATAGGACCCTAAAAGAGTCTCATTAAATAAAATAAGCTCTCAAAACTCCCCAAAGCCATATAAAAGCTATTCTAATCCCAAACCTCAAAAAAAAATCCGCTAATCACACTTGGAGCTAAAACACGACTTAATTAGTGCTAATCGCGGCAGCTCGGGTCGGGGTCTTACAATATCCCACCACCATCTCATTAAAGTAAATACTTTCTTTTAGTGCACACAAAAAAAAAAAAAAAAAAAAAAAAAAAAAAAAAGGAAGAAAAACCCTTGCATAGTGGGATGGTGGACAAGTGGCATTGACAATTGGCTTACCGATCTTGTCATACAAAAGAAAGCTTGCTGGATTAGTCATGTATAAATGATAGACCTCCTTGGACATTTTTGGCCGTTCCATTAAAGGCAACGATTTTCAACCATTCATGCTTGCTTTTGTGTTTACCATCCATTTTTATTTCTTTTTATCGGATGACTGGTATTTGATGAGATTGAATTTTTTACTGATTGTTAATCTTATCTGCCCTAATTTTTTTGATGGACTACTATGCGATCCTCATGTCTAGGTGAAATGTATGCATCATTAAACAAGAACACAAGTAACATCTCATGCTTACTCATTTTATTCCCATAATCCTTTACCAAAACATGGAACTTTGTCTTCCTCGGCAAACTGGAAAGAACTGCATATCTTCAATCTTTTGAATTGCGGCGAATTGAATCACGATTTATTCGGATTGAGCTATTTGTGATTCAACACCCATAGTAGTGAATTAGGTAACTATTATATGAACATTGTTTTATTTATTTATTTAATTCTCTGTTCCATGTTTTGGCAGTTATGAAGTTTTGTTGGACTTGGACAAGGAGAAACACAAGGTGGATGGGCCTATATACTATTACCTGTTCAATACTCTGCTTTTCTGTTTGCTTGTACTCCATATTTATTGGTGGGTGTTAATGTGCCGGATGCTTGCAAATCAAATCAAAGCAAGAGGCCAACTTGGGGACGATGTTCGATCTGGTATGTGTGTAAAGTTCTTCAAGAGTTTTGCACCCACATGCATATACACAAGCATATTCATTTGAACATCGAACTACTACTTTTTAAAAATGTCATTAAAATGAATAGTGCGTGCCATACAAGTGGTGGCAGTTTTTTGATGATTAAGATCATTGATCTGATGGACCATTATGGATGGTGCTCCAAAAGTCTTCAAGATTGAGGATCCTAGCTCAGCCTTTGGCTTTATTCCAGTACTGTACTTCTTGTCTTCGGCATTTGGATGGATACAATTTCTTGTCATCTTTTGGGGCAAAGGTGCTCACTATTGCAACCTTAAAGGTTGTGTGTTAGGATCATGTTATATTGCAACCTAGGTTGTCAATTGAAGTCATATTATATATATTTTGGGGCATAACCATCATTTGTGGCCTATTAGATCGACAGTCTGCATTGCCCCCCCTTTTTTTTTCTAATGAAACCGGAGATATTATGGCATTATAGTTTCTGCAGTAGTGCAGGCCCTAAAACTCCTATCACCTAATAGGCCTCTGAAATTTGGTAGGCATCAATATTCCATAATGGCTTCTAGAATCGATGCTTTATGCTATTTGGAAGCATTTCCTTTTGTATGACTACTTTTAAAAGGACAGCACTATTGCAACAATATTTGATTTTTAAAATGTTTTGGCTCTGCAGATTCTGAAAGTGAAGATGAACATGCCGACTAACCATGTAAAAGATTGATGTTTACTATTAGTGTGCATGCTGAGGTGCGTAGATCAGTCTGCCTCCTTGTCTCTCTTATAAGCTTGGCTGGAGAGGAAACGAGATCCCTGATCCGAGGACATCCATAGTCCTCTCACACGTTGAGTTTGTCTATTAGGAACCAATGGTTTGTTTATCCAAATCATTGATGAGCACCATCATGAATAGACTGTGTGTGAGGACTTGGTCCGGGCGGCAACCTTAACCACGGGGCATAGCGTGTCAATCACAAGCTTCCGACGGTGAGTCTTTGTTATTCCCGCTTCGGAAATATCCAAGTCTTGACCTTGGGCTTATAAGTCAAACGCCGTGTTAACTCAACATGACTGGTATGCACCAAGCAACCTAGAAATAAGCTCCTTAATATGCATACAACTTAAAACTCGCAAGTGCACAAGATCACTATGTAGTGTAGTGAATTGTAAGTACGAGGTCGATCCCACGA
This sequence comes from Umbellularia californica, assembly GCA_028538565.1. Taxonomy (NCBI): domain Eukaryota; kingdom Viridiplantae; phylum Streptophyta; class Magnoliopsida; order Laurales; family Lauraceae; genus Umbellularia; species Umbellularia californica. The sequence continues at coordinate 51,686,022 of JAPQWN010000006.1, read as the reverse complement.
AGACTTGTGATAAAACAATGTCAAAATTAACTAAAAATCAGAATATTAAATGGAATAATTGAATAATGAAAAACTGAATTAAACTATTAAAAACAGTAAATTAAACTATCAAAAGATAATTGGAAAGTAACTTAAAACACAAAACTAGTATGAGAATTGAAAAACAGTAATAATGAATGAACTAGGGCTTCATCTACTCCCCTAACCAATCTTATGTATGTCCCTTATTATCTTTTAATCAAAAATCAGATTTTATTAGTGACATCTATCAACCTAGACCATGGCATATGCGCCTAAATTATTATTCCCCTAAACCTAATTCATGAGTGGCATACTACATGAATTGTTCATCATGATGCAAAAACTAAGCATGGCATATGTCCTAGTCAAAACAAAAATAATGCATAAAACAATGGGAAAGATAAATGCATGAGTCTAAGCATGGCATATACTTAGATTATTCATGGTTCTAAACCCTAGATGCATAACATCAAGATCAATCAAAATTAAGTTAGCTACTCTTAAGATTAATTGAACATCATATGGTTGGCATGGCATATACACAACTCATCAATTAATAACATGGTTTAGAATCTCAACCAACAAAACTGAAATCTGAATTAAAAGACGCCAAAAGAGACTACATAGAACTAGGCTAGGGTTTCAATTACACCCTAGCCCTAAAAAGTTTAGCTACTCATGTCTTTAATGAAAAATAAACTAAAAAGTAGAGTCATAAGAAGAAAACTAGAAGATTGAAGAAGAAGAAGATGTCCAGCAGCTTTTTCTCCTTTTTCTTCGCTCCAAAAGCCCTTCAAGATGCTCCAAAGAATGCTCCAAAGGTGGCTGTATGGAAAATAGGATTTATGGGATGATAATAACTGATTTTTATGCTCTTTTGGTGGCTGAATGGTGGCTCTATTGTGGATGGACGTGGCTGTTCATTGGATGTCTTTTTATACTTTTGCAACAGCCCCTTTAGTAATAGTTCCCTTGTATGTTTAGGTCTCCATCTTTCTTTTCAATTGGGCTTCCTAATTAGAATGAAATAGGAGTCTTCTTTCTTGATTAGCAAGACTTTCTAAATCTGGTCCCACTTGTATCTTCTAGAAAATTCTTCACATGGACCCACAAATCTGAGAATTAATTGCAATAACTAAATCTGAAGCTTTTATAATAAAAGTGGGCCCATATAATGCTTGCACAATGAGTGTGGGACCCCTCTTTTAGGACTTCGATCTTGACTTGAACAAGACTTACTCCAAACTTTCCTTGTTTTTCTCCTTGTTTTTCTCCAATCTTGGACTCCACTTCAACTTGAATAGGACTTCTAATTTATGAAATTCTTCTATTTGCAATAGATGTGGACCCCTCTTGGGTGTGTAACCCTAGATTGGGTTTCTTCCTTTTTCTTCTTTCTTTCTTTTGCTTTTCTTCTTTGAATTGTAAGTTCCCAAAGAATTAGAAATTAATCTTGAAATCTGGAATAGCTTGGATGGGACCCACCATGGTCCTTCTTTGGGATTCACGCCCATCATGTCTTCTTTAATTACTCTCTTTTTGCTCCTTTTGACCTTAGCATAAAAATTAACAAAACCTATGTAAAATCAAATAAAATAACTATACTAGAACAAGATGAATCAAATATTAGGGCTTAGATTATAAACAATTAACCACTTATCAAATTCCCCCAAACTTACCTTTTGTTAGTCCTCGAGCAAAACAATAAAATAACAAGGTAGAAAATTAAAATACTAAAATATGAAACCTATCCTTCCACCATTTGTCTCAGAGATGTCTGATCAATACATGATTGAAAGAAGCAAGAGTCGCAACCAGTTCACAATCCACATGCTCACAAGGTCGTGTGTAAAACAATACCAACATAACTTTCAGTTTAGGCTCTCACACAACCAAATAATCATTTGCATATTAGTTTAACTTCAATCCTCACCATACATACACTCACAATAAAACACTCAATAATTGGCTAAGATTGAAATGACAATGATCTCATGAAAAATACCACATGCTTGAAGTGAAATCACACACCATAGGCTCCCATTCCATCTCATCTCCACACTGGGACTACACTTCCCCTAGAATCAATTAGGACTTTACAAATAGGTTATCATGGGGCTAGGGTGAAGGGTTAAGAATGAAAGGAAATGGATAATAAGATCTAAGGAATTTTGCGTAGAATCACACTTCAGATTCCTTTTACACTTCTGATTTTGGCGGCTAAGGCTTGCATTTTGAATTTCCACCTTCTAGAGTCACACATATACCCTCCTTTATTCTTTTTCTTTTTCTCTTTTTTTTTTTTTTTAATTAGAAACATTGAAACTATGGAGTGGCAGGGTAACGGTAACCTTTCTTTTATTATTTATTTACTTTTTTTTTTTTTCAAGCCTTGCACACATTTTGTAGTGAACCTTAAATTCTTCTTTATACTTCCTTAGATAAGGTAAGGCTATACATATGGTAAGGTAACTCCCCCAAACTTAGGGGTTGGTATGGGTGCAAGAAATGGCTTAATTAAGTCTCAACATGGATAACTAGTGATAAACATCAAAGGGAATGGATAGAAAAGCACAAACTAGTCAAACATGGCCTAAAATCATCTCCTATGGTTCATGAAGTCGAAATTTGCCTCAATCGGATAAAAATGAGAGTTCTAGCATGTGTATTCTATATAAAATTCAGAACATGTGATCAAAGAATGATAATGAAATCAACTGCATCATATAGATCAAGAAATGAAATATCATATCACTCAGCATATAACCCTCTCAAGAATAAGCATTTAGGCTCAAATCTCACTAGGTTGCACAAGTTTTCACCAAAAGCATCTAATCATTCAATTATGCACGAGCTTTCAACCTCAGACTATATCAGCATTGTAATCCACACAGTGATAGCTCAATATACTTAAACGAGATTTACTGCAATTGAATAATAAAAAGAACTAGCATAATTAAGTTCAATGAACCATGCAAGACAAATCATCATTACTCATCATTGTGGTAGGAAGGAACTATGACTCAAAGAAAAGAAAAAAAAATATTTTTGTGATTTTCGAAATTTTTTTAAATTTTTATGTATTTTGTATTTTTGGACTATAATGACTCTATCTTAACTAAGACTCTTCCCCCAAACTAAAATTAAACATTGTCCCCAATGTTGTAAAAGAAAGTAAGAAGGAAACACTAAAAGCATAACAAAAAAGTAAGTAAAAACACAAGGAAAAGGGTAAAAGAACTCAGCTGGATATGGAGTACATTGCCAACTCTGAATCACCATCCTCAACTTTTCCTTGCAAAGATCTGGGCTACCTCCCAGTAGTGCTTGCTTTATAGGTTTAGACTTTTCTTCTACAAAGATACGGTGCATACACATGGTTGGGCTTATACCTTTGATATCTGCAATGCTCCACCCCAATGCTGTCTTGTGAGCCTTTAACACTTTTAACAACTTGCTCTCTTCATTAGAACTCAAATCACTGGCTATGATACATGGCAAAGTCTCATGGTCTCCCAAATAGGCATATTTGAGATGTTCAGGTAATGGCTTCAATTCTAACTCGGGTGCTTTTATAACAGAAGGAATGGGTTGCTTCGTGGAAGAACCAAGAATTTCGAAAGAGTTAGAATATTTACCTGGGATAGAGGGGAGTACTTCTAGTTGATTTACAATCTCCATAAGTGCTGCCTCAAGCTCATCACAATCATGCTCGATTTCAGATTTGGTGAGGCCTTGCTGAATGCATGTGTCCAACTCCTCCTTGTACCCATGTGCTCTTGGAAACACCTCTACTATAGCTTGTTCAATTACCTCAATCTGAAAGCAATCTTCATCTCTCGGCATTTTCATAGCTTCGAACACTTTGAACTCAATTTTCTGCCCATTGACCTTCATTTCAATTGTGCCTTTCTGTACATCTATCTTTGAACCCGCAGTGGCCATGAAAGGTCGGCCGAGCATAATAGAAAGGTGGTGAGGCAGTGATACACTTTCCATGTCCAGTACCACAAAGTCAGCAGGTAATATGAATTCTCCTACCTTCACCAAAATGTCCTCCAGAATGCCCCTTGGGTGCTTCACACTCCTATCCGCCAATTGCAATGTAATTGAAGTTGGTTTGAGCTCCCCCAAACCCAAATACTCATAGACTGAGAATGGCAGCAAATTGATACTCGAACCCAAGTCTAGTAAGGCTCTCTCAAATGTATGATCTCCTATCTTGCAAGGTATAGTAAAGCTCCCAGGGTCCTTCAGTTTTGGAGGAAGCTTTCTTGAAAGAACTGCACTGACTTCCTCAGTTAACTTAACCTCTTCATGATCTCTGAATCTCCTCTTGTTTGTACATAACTCTTTGATAAACTTTGCATAAGAAGGTATCTGCTTGATAGCATCAATCAGCGGAATATTAATTTCTACCTTCCTCAGTGTCTCAAAGATGTCATGCGTGAACTGATTTTTCTTCACCTGTCCCAGCCTTTGAGGATAAGGTGGAACTGGCTTATAGACACTATCTGGCTCTTTAGAAGTTGTTTCCTGAATAGGAGTGGCCACAGTGTCTATGCTCTTCTTGTCACATTTCTGATTCACATTAGTCTCAGTTTGCCGTGCACTGTCCCGTGGCTCAATTTCTACAGTTTTCGGATTTTCATGTGGCTCATTCACGCTGGTGTTTATAGCTGTACCATGCTGCCTCATTCTCCTGTAGACATTCTCTGGCTCTTTGGTGACGGTAGTTATGGCCTTCAGATGCTCATGATTTTTAGGGTTGATTTCAGTCTGACTTGGAAACTTACCGTCCTCCCTTTTGCTCAAGGCATTAGCTATCTGACCCACTTGTGCTTCCAGCTTGGCCAAACTCTGCTGAGTATTTGTAATTGCTTGGCTATGTTGCTGGAAATTAACCTGAGATGATTGAATAAACTGGGTCACCAAACTTTTGAACTCATCTTCTTGTGGCTTTTGTGCACTGTTCTGAGAAAAGTTGTTATTCTGTGGGTATTGGGAGCTTCTTTGCTGTCCTTGATACTGGTTCTGATTCCCTTGATTTCCTTGATTGTTCTGATTCCCTCCCCAAGAAAAGTTTGGATGATTCCTCCATCCAGAATTGTAAGTATTGCTGTAAGGATTGTTTTGCTTAGGAAAAGTGTTACCAACATAGTTGTTATGTTCATGGTCTGTTAAAGATGACATGGGGCAGCATTCAGTAGTATGGTTAGTGTGAGAACATATAGCACATACTTCTTTTGATGGTTGTCCGAGCATGCTATTGGAAGCCATTGCTTTGATGAGCATGTCCATTTTTTTATTCATTGCCGCCATCTGGGCAGCTATATTTCCTTGAGACTGGATCTCATACATTCCTTGCTTCTTACCCATTTGTCTATTTCTACAAGAAAATTGTTGTGAGTTTTCACTAAGAGTTTCAAAGAGATCATAAGCTTCCTCACTATTTTTCTCCATCAGGGCCCCTCCACATGCAGAGTCAACTATTCCTTTATTCAGCTCGTTCAATCCTTCATAGAAAGCTTGAACCTGATCATCTTTGGTGAGGTTGTGATGTGGACACTTCCATAATAAATCCTTAAAATGCTCCCACGCTTCCCAGAACTGATCTCCGTCTTTCTGTTGAAATGTTTGGATCTCTCTTCTTAACTGCCTTGTCTTTTGAGCCGGAAAAAATTTCTTCAGAAACTTACTGGCTAGCTGCTGCCAAGAGTTGATAGAACCAGCATCTAAGGAGTTTAACCATATTTTCGCTTTATCCTTAAGAGAGAAAGGAAATAGACGTAGCCTGATGCCCTCTGCAGTAACTCCCTGTATCTGTTGTGTCGCGCACAGCTCAAAGAATTCCTTAATGTGAAGATAAGGATCTTCATTAGGTAGCCCATGATAGTGTGGCACCATATTCAGCAGTTGTGCATGGAGGGTGAAATTTCCATCCGTATTAGGTGGATAAAGAATGGTGGACGGCTGTTCGGTGTGCAAGGGTATGTAAGATTCCTTCATTGGTCTCTTTTGATTGTTCACTATCACTTCTTCTTCTTCTTCTTCTTCTCTGCCAGCCATTTTTCCTTCAGGACCTTGATTTCCGTTAACACTGATTTCTTTAAGTTCTGAGTCAGATGAGGGCTGTGTATTGGATCTTGCCCTCTGAGCTTGTCTTCTCAATCTTCTAAAAATTCGTTCAATTTCTGGATCGTAGACGATGATGGCTAAGTCCTGAGATCGCCTACCTTGCATATACAAAATTTACGACCGCAAGTAAAGCACCTATAAAAGAAGTAATGTAAAAAAAATAGAAATCTGAAATTAAATAGCTGAAATACTATGATAAAACAGCAAATAACAGTACTTTAAAACTGAACTAAAAACTAAACTAGACTATGACACTACACTAAACACAAGTTTTGACACTATTCTATGCAAACAAGTCCCCGGCAACGGCGCCAAAAACTTGGTATGCACCAAGCAACCTAGAAATAAGCTCCTTAATATGCACACAACTTAAAACTCGCAAGCGCACAAGATCACTATGTAGTGTAGTGAATTGTAAGTACGAGGTCGATCCCACGAAGACTTGTGATAAAACAATGTCAAAATTAACTAAAAATCAGAATATTAAATGGAATAATTGAATAATGAAAAACTGAATTAAACTATTAAAAACAGTAAATTAAACTATCAAAAGATAATTGGAAAGTAACTTAAAACACAAAACTAGTATGAGAATTGAAAAACAGTAATAATGAATGAACTAGGGTTTCATCTACTCCCCTAACCAATCCTATGTATGTCCCTTTTAATCAAAAATCAGATTTTATTAGCGACATCTATCAACCTAGACCATGGCATATGCGTCTAAATTATTATTCCCCTAAACCTAATTCATGAGTGGCATACTACATGAATTGTTCATCATGATGCAAAAACTAAGCATGGCATATGTCCTAGTCAAAACAAACATAATGCATAAAACAATGGGAAAGATAAATGCATGAGTCTAAGCATGGCATATACTTAGATTATTCATGGTTCTAAACCCTAGATGCATAACATCAAGATCAATCAAAATTAAGTTAGCTACTCTTAAGATTAATTGAACATCATATGGTTGGCATGGCATATACACAACTCATCAATTAATAACATGGTTTAGAATCTCAACCAACAAAACTGAAATTTAAATTAAAAGTCGCCAAAAGAGACTACATAGAACTAGGCTAGGGTTTCAATTACACCCTAGCCCTAAAAAGTTTAGCTACTCATGTCTTTAATGAAAAATAAACTAAAAAGTAGAGTCATAAGAAGAAAACTAGAAGATTGAAGAAGAAGAAGATGTCCAGCAGCTTTTTCTTCTTTTTCTTCGCTCCAAAAGCCCTTCAAGATGCTCCAAAGAATGCTCCAAAGGTGGTTGTATGGAAAATAGGGTTTATGGGATGATAATAACTGATTTTTATGCTCTTTTGGTGGCTGAATGGTGGCTCTATTGTGGATGGACGTGGCTGTTCATTGGATGTCTTTTTATACTTTTGCAACAACCCCTTTAGTAATAGTTCCCTTGTATGTTTAGGTCTCCATCTTTCTTTTCAATTGGGCTTCCTAATTAGAATGAAATAGGAGTCTTCTTTCTTGATTAGCAAGACTTTCTAAATCTGGTCCCACTTGTATCTTCTAGAAAATTCTTTACATGGACCCACGAATATGAGAATTAATTGCAATAACTAAATTTGAAGCTTTTATAATAAAAGTGGGCCCATATAATGCTTGCACAATGAGTGTGGGACCCCTCTTTTAGGACTTCTATCTTGACTTAAATAAGACTTACTCCAAACTTTCCTTGTTTTTCTCCTTGTTTTTCTCCAATCTTGGACTCCACTTCAACTTGAATAGGACTTCTAATTTATGAAATTCTTCTATTTGCAATGATGTGGACCCCTCTTGGGTGTGTAACCCTAGATTGGGTTTCTTCCTTTTTCTTCTTTCTTTCTTTTGCTTTTCTTCTTTGAATTGTAAGTTCCCAAAGAATTAGAAATTAATCTTGAAATCTGGAATAGCTTGGATGGGACCCACCATGGTCCTTCTTTGGGATTCACGCCCAGTCTTCTTTAATTACTCTCTTTTTGCTCCTTTTGACCTTAGCATAAAAATTAACAAAACCTATGTAAAATCAAATAAAATAACTATACTAGAACAAGATGAATCAAATATTAGGGCTTAGATTATAAACAATTAACCACTTATCAATGACGCATTTTAAAACCATGTGGTCCCGGATCGCATAAGAATTCCGGACCTAAGCGTGCTAGCGCGGGAGCAGTACTAGGATGGGTGACCGCCTGGGAAGTCCTTACGCGCGCATGTTGGCCAAAGTAGACAATAGCATGTTGAGTGCCGATGAATGTAGTTAGATATTTTCCCCTCGTCAAATTTGGAATGTCGTATTTCTTTCTTAACCATCCATTTCAACTATGAGGGCTAGGAATATAGACTCTCCGATTGTGGAGACTGTTGGTGCATATGATAAATATTAGAAAATTTTCTGTGTTCATGTTGTCGCTGGGATCATTTAATTTTCATTTATTTGTCTTCTCTTTCTTGAGGGCCTCCCATTTTATGCAGCTTAGATATGGGTAATGGTCCATTGAAAGAAATAATGTTTGTGTATGTCTTGTACTGTTATTGCAGATAAACTTAGCGAAGGGTCATGTGTTGACATCTCATGGATTTCATATTACAACATGCAAATCAGTTTCATGGAGTATATTGTGATGGGTTGTCCCTCTTCATTGAATGGTCTGTACACTAATTTGAAAAACAGACGTGGAAGAAAATGTAGAATGAATACTAATTGCATTGAGAATCAGAAATTGTGGGGCATGTCCTATATTTTATTCCATCATTTTAGCCAATCTTCAATGGTGGATACAGAAAAAAATCAGATGGCTTAAGCCATGCAATATTTCCTGTATCAGAGTTGTGCATGAGAGTTGTTCTCGAGTATCAGTGACTGAACTCCCTTGCACCTCACGTTTCAGCGATTGCGGTTGCTGATATATGGGACTATGGTCCATGTCCGAAAAAATATGCTTGGTGGGGAAATCTGTATTCGTCAACCGCCACCCAAAAAAAAACACGGATTAGAAGAATAACATGATGCTCAGTGTAAAATAGGCAAGATATTCGATTCTATCCAATCTTTGTTACGCTAGGTCAAGGTTTATGTGCATTGAGACAATTTTACCAGCTTGCTGGATCTCTGGAACAAATGGCCATGCAGTGTTACCTAAAGCCTCATTTGGTAACAAAAGTTCCATGAAGGAATGACAGTTGCTGGTGTCATAGGTGTATCAGTAATATTTTGTCTAGATGGGTAGAAAGGAGAAGCATAGATGACAAGAATTCACAGGAAATGTTATGACAATCAGGTGGTATTTCACAACGGGTCGTTTTGCACTCATTTACTTGTGTAAATGGTGCAGATGATCACATTTATGGGTCTTTTGTTTGCGCCTATTTACATATGTAATTGGTGAACATGCGTAATGATTTCACTATAAAAACCTTTGATGGTTGGAAGGCTATTGATTGAGTATACGAAAGGTATTAAATTGAAAAGACAGGAGCCTATTTACAAATCATAAACCATAGGGGCATATTTGCAAATCCTACAATCCTTAGAGGGACTTATTAAATTTAAAGGATTCTGTTGTGCCCAATTATTCACTCAATCAGGTTCTGTGATGTTGTAATTAGATTTCATATATATTTTTCCAAAAAAAAAAAGTTCCTTTCTTTGGTGCGATTCTTGAACTCTGACTGTTTTTTTCATGATATTAATTATATCTATGTTTTCCAATTTCTATTCAGTTCCAAACATTAGAATAATATTAGTCTTTCTGTAAAAATAGATGCATTCAAGCTCACTCTAAACTTATTACATCATATTTAACCACCTTATATATCTCAAATACCTTTATTTTCATGTATGATATATGAATTTTTTTATAGTTCTTAAAATTTCTAATTTTAATAGTTAAACCAACTCCAGGCTCTTCAAAAAACTTTGCAATAAAAGCTGTTTTTTGGCCAAACACAAATTTCACCAATATTGTTGTTAATATGTTATTTGTTGTAAAAAGGAGAGACCGAGAGAAAGAAGTTTAGGGGGAGAAGAGAGAGCATTTTTGTTAATATCATTAACAGTGTACAAATACAATAAGAAGAGGCTTATTTATAGGCATAGCCTCATAAGAGAGGAACCCTAAATCTAACCCTAACTGGGCATCCACCCAAGATCCATATCTTATAACACTCCCCCTTAGATGACTACCATTTAAAGACAGTTGCCTCATTAAAAACATTGCTAAGGAAAACCCAGTGGGAAAAACCCAAAGCGAAGGGAAAAAGAGTACAACATTCTTCAAGATTATTGAACTGATGTTGGACGTGCATAATGTTGCCTCGTTAAAACCTTATCTAGGAAAACCCAGTGGGATAAAGCCTAGAGAAGGAAAAAGAGTACAACGCACAAATGTCCATCGGTAGCGTACTTTAAGATGCTTCCTGATAAACCACTCCCTCTGATGATAGCAACCATCTACATAGTTTGATTATGAACTCTACACATACCAATCTCATATAAAAACCTTCTAGAATACTAATTTTAATAAAGATTTGGTAAATAAATCAGCCGGGTTGTTACTCGAACAAACTTACTTGACTTCAATTTCATTGTTCTTCTGAAGTTCATGAGTGAAGAAAAACTTCGATGCTATATGCTTAGTCTTGTCTCCTTTAATGAAACCTTCTCGAATTTGTCGTATACATGCTTCATTATCTTCATAAATAATATTCGGGATACCTGCAATAGATGGTAATTGGCAAGAATTACGAACATGCTGAATCAAAGATCTTAAGCATACACATTCCTTATAAGCTTCATAAAGAGCCAAAATCTCAACATTGTTGGAGGAAGTAGCTACCAAAGTCTGTTCAGTGGAATGCTAAGAAATGGTGACATTACCATTAAGAAACACGTAACTTGTCTGTGATCGTAGGATATGTTTAATACCAATCCAGTGCTAATTCTTTATTACGCTAAGATTAGTTGTTCCATGCAAGTATCGTATGATTTGTTTAATACCAATCCAGTGCCTTTGAGTTGGTGCAGAGCTATACCTAGCAAGTAGATTCACAGAAAATGCAATATCTGGTCTATTGCATTGTGCCAAGTACATTAAGGCTCCAATAGCACTTAAGTATGGTACTTCGGGACCCAATACCTTTTCATTTTCTCGATGGGACTGTATGGATCTTTCTTTATATCAAGAGACCGGACAACCATAAGGTACTTAATGGATGTACCTTGTCTATACCAAATCGTTTAAAAACCTTTTCGGTATGATTAGATTGATGACCAACATCCCATTAGAATTTCTCTCGATTTGCAATCCGAGATAGAATCTCATTTTCCAAGGTTTTTCATTTCAAATTCTTTCTTTAAATAATCAATAATTTCTTTGAGCTCTTCTGGAGCCCCTATCAAATTTATATCATCCACATAAACTGCTAATATTGCAAATCCCTTCAAGAATTTCTTTGTAAATATACATGGGCAAATGAGATCATTTTCATACCCCTTGTTAGACAAGTATTCACTAAGACGATTGTACCACATTCTTTCGGAATGCTTCAGGCCGTACAATGATCCCCTCAATTGGATTGAGTACGTACTCTTTAGCTTTGCTTCGAGCAAAGGAAATCATTCCGGGATTTTCATGTGAATTTCTGTGTCTAAGTCCCCATACAAGTAAGCAGTTACAACATCCATGAGTCTCATTTCTAAGTTTTGAGAAACTGCTAAACTTATCAAATATCTAAATGTCGTTATATCCATAATAGGGGAGTATGTTTCCTCATAATCAATCTCAGGTTTCTGCAGGAAACCTTATGCCACTAATCGTGCCTTATATATTGTAATTTCATTCAACTCATTGCTTTTTTTTTTTTACAAACACCAACTTGTAACCTACATGGTTAACATCTTTTGGGGTTTGTACTATAAGCCCGAACACACCTCGTTTGTTGAGAGACTCCAACTCTGTTTTGATGGCACTTTCCCATTGTGGCCAATCCTTTTTTTATCGACATTCATTTATAGAACATAGTTCTGTGTCCCAATCTTCATCATCATTTTCCTTTGATATTTGTGTAGCTATTGCATATGTAAATGCGTCATCGATGATAATCTCATTTCTATTCTATCTCTCTCTTAAATAATTGTAAAGTATAGAGATCTATTCATTTTCCGGTACCGGTGCCTCTTCATTGGCTTTCAAAGTCTCACCAAGGACTTCCATTATTCTAGAGAGAATAGACTTTGCCATAACCTCTTCAGGAGCATTATGTGCCTCCTTGGGAGGAACCTTTTCAGGAGCTTTAAATGCCTCTTCGAGAGGATATGATGATGATTGCTCATTTCTCCTTTTCCACGGAGTTGAATCCTTTGAACCTATAGGTTTGTCATGCTTTTGGCGTATCGCAGTTCTTTTGTTGTCGTATTTTGACTTCGTCATACAGGGACATTAATCCTGGCATGTGCATTCATAGCTGGCACATGTGACTTCGTCACCTTTGCTGTATCATTAAATGCATCAGGTAATCTGTTTGCAATTTATTGCAAGTGCACAATTCTCCCTACTTCATTCTCACATTGCAAAGTTCGTAGATCCAGATGAGACAGAGTGTAAGTATTCCATGTTAATTCGCACCATTCTTCAGGAATGGGTTGTTCTACAGGAACAATATGTTCTTCAGGAACTATCTTATCTCCCCCTAACGGCGGGAAGATTGTCTCATCGAATTGACAATCGGGAAAACGAGCAGTAAAGACATCTCTTGTCCTTGGTTCTAGATATCGAATGATCGAAGGAGAGTCATAACCTACATATATTCCTAATTTACGTTGTGATCCCATTTTAGTACACTTAGGAGGTGGAATTAGGATTTGAACTGCACAACCAAACTTGCATAAGTGAGAAATATTGGGTTGATGTCCTAATATAAGTTGTGCAGGAGAATATTGATGATAGGACGTGGGCCGAAGTCGAATTAACATTGCTGCATGCAACACGGCATGTCTCCAAGCACTAATTGGTAATTTGGATCGCGTTAGCAGAGTCCTAGAAATAAGTTGGATGCGCTTGATCATGGATTCAGCTAAGCCATTTTAGGTGTGAATATGGAGGGCAGGATGTTCGCTACAATTCCTAGAGACGAGCAAAAATCATCAAAAACCTGGGATGTAAATTCGCCTGCATTATCAAGTCTTATAGACTTAATAGGATAATCAGGGAAGTGAGCTCTCAGTTTAATTATTTGAGTTAATAGGCGGGCAAATTTTACGTTCCTAGTTGAAAGTGGCAAACATCCGACTAACGGGTCGAGACATCGATCAAAATCATAAAATACTTAAAAGGTCCACTAGGGGGATTGATGGGTCTAAAAATATCGCCTTGTATCATTTGTAGAAAGGATGGGGATTCGTATTCAACTTTATTAAGAGAGGGTCAGGTGATCAATTTCCCTTGTGAACATGGGGTACATAAGTACCCACTAGGTATGGTCAATTGATGATTTTCTAAGGAATGCCTAAAAGAGTTATCTATGATTTTTCTCAACATAGTAGCACTAGGGTGACCTAACCTATCATGTCAAAGCTGTAAAGTCTTAGGATCACTAAGCTTCGGGTTTGACTTTGTTGTTTTTCTTATCATGGAATGTGATTCAACATTGGAGATTATCGTGTAATATAATCCTGAGGAGAGTGCACTTAGTTTTTCTTGTATTTGCTTCTGTCTTCCAATACTAGTAACGATACATAAGTATTCCTTGTTACCCTCACTTTCAGTCTCAACGTAGTACCCATTCATTCAGTCTTTGCGACTAATTAAGTTTCTTCAGGAACTTTTTGAGAACAAAGCATCTTTAATGAATAGATGAGTACCATTAGGTAACATCATATAGGCTCTTCCGAAGCCTTTAATTATTTGCATAGGCTATGGTGGACACCTTCCGTAGAATGAACATCAATTCTGATAAAAATTTCTGATTTTTCAGAATGGTGTATGTTGTGGCACTATCTACCAAACAGATATTGTCCCCAGTTCCATGATCCATACCTTAAACAAAAATAATAAATCAATATAACTATGCAATCACATGATTAAAACTTAAATAATTAAACCATGCACCATAAATTAGGACATTAATGAAAAATAAAGATCCCTATCATTCTAGGCAGTTGGTAGTATGACCATTTTCTAGTGATCATACCTATCCTTTAGGGATTTCTATAGGCATGCTGGGTCTTCCTCTAGGCCTGTTGGGTCTTCCTCAGTAAGGTATTCATTTTTTAGGTCTTCATGTATGTGATGGCGCAAGAAGATGAGGGCTAACGCCTTTTCCTCCGGGGACATCTTGTTACCTTCCTTTATGATCTCTTCTAATTTCCTGAATTACAAGTGGATTTTAGCATCCAATTGCCAAAATAAGTAATTGTCCCCATTTATGTTAAGTGCTTTAAAGTCAATTTTAATCAAATTTGACATCATACAAGAATTGTAATAGAAAATATATATTATGTCAACCGTGTGCAAATAATCAATGAAGTAAAAGGAAAAAAAATAATTGAACCTTAACATCATAAGTAATTAAGGAAGGAATTTAAATATGACAAGAAAAAAAAGATTTGGCTCATGAAAAGTTAGAACATCAGATTTTTAACTTTGAGAATCAGAACTGCTGGTTCTGTCAAGACTTCAGGCTTGATTTAGAACTTCATATTCATAACACATGAATTAAAGCTACAGGTTCTATTGAAGCTTTCAATTTGAAGCGGAACTTCCGGTTCTGTCAAATCTTCAGGTTTGAAGTAGAACTTCTGATTTTGTCCAATCTTCAGGTTTGAAGTGGAACTTCTGGTTCTAACAATTTATCAGAACTTCTGGTTCTGTCAAATATTCAGGTTTGAAGTAGAACTTCTTGTTCTAACAATTGATTAGAACTTCTGATTCTGTCAAATCTTCAGGTTTGAAGTATAACTTCTGGTTCTAACAATTGATCAGAACTTCTGGTTCTATCAAATCTTCATGTTTAATTTCATGGCCTTATAATTTATTTGGATTTGAACAAAAAAAACTCCAGGTCTTGATTTATGGATATGAATCTACAAGTTTATATTAGTATTCCAACTTTTAGGACTGCTGGTCCATTGATCGTTGAACTTCAGGTTCAGATTTAGAACTTCTGGTTCTATTTTGTGATCCATTCATAGTATTAATAAATTTAAATTAAAAGAAAAATCATGCAAGAGGATGAACATTAACCAAATATTATAATTACCAAACAAGCATTATAAACTAGTTGCATGTATTCTAATAAATTGATTTTTGAAAATGGCTCAGATACTACTTACTGTATTTAAATAAAAGTATTACCCTTTTCTGAAATCCGCGCTGGGAAGGATTTCGCGATGGAAATCCGCTCTAGGAAGGAATACGCGATGAAAATCCGCACTGGGAAGGAATCTCGATGGAAATCCGTGCTGGGAAGGAATCTGTGCAGGGAATCCGCGTTGGAAAGGATTTCGCGATGAAAATCCACGCAGGGAAGGATTTCGCCATGAAAATCCGTGCCGGAAAGGATTACTCTTCTCTTTGGGTAAGAGAACAAGGATCCACAAGGATGGACGGAAAAGACTAATTTAATAATTCAAAGGCGACGGAGAGGATGAAAGTGGCAATAGGGATTAAATTGAGAAAGTTGGAGGCAAACGTTGCAGATGTGTCTCGAAGTCCAAAGTAATATAAACCGAGTGCCATTGTTATCCCAATAACCCATTAAAGAAAATCAACACCATGACCTTCCTAGTGATCTTCTTTTGCATGCCCTTCTCCATGAATAAACAAAATGGAAGAATAAAGAGGGAGGCAATAATCTGACGGTAAGTGAGCAAAGAAAAGATGTAGGCTCCTTGACTCAATATCATCTTAGACAACAAGACCATCCTAGTAGTGAACATCTGCACCATGAACATGCACAAAGCTGAACATCTGCACCATGACCATGCACAAAGCCGCTTGGGATTTTCTGAACGCTATCTTGAAACCCATCTCGACCAATGCATGCAGATGCGTCTGGTGTGGGTTTATCTTATTGCATGGTAATAGTGACTTTTTTTTTTTAGGGTATCATGCTGATAACGTATTGTAAAAAGGAAAAACTAAGAGAAAGAAGTTTAGGGGG
Organism: Umbellularia californica; assembly: GCA_028538565.1. NCBI lineage: Eukaryota > Viridiplantae > Streptophyta > Magnoliopsida > Laurales > Lauraceae > Umbellularia > Umbellularia californica. The sequence continues at coordinate 51,669,693 of JAPQWN010000006.1, read as the reverse complement.
AGAAGAGAGCGTTTTTGTTTATCTCATTAACTGTGTACAAATACAATAGGGAAAGACCTATTTATAGGCAACAACCCTAACTCATCTTAAGTAAGCATCTACCCAAGATCCATATCTTATAACATTATTCTGATTTTACATGTAATGCTTCAATCCACATCAACATCTAAGCACACGATCTAAAAGCTTTAAACTTTTACAAGATCAATATTCATTTAAGATACTAAATGGCAAAATAAAACTTAAAATAATAACAAACATAAAAAGTTAGGGATTTCTACATTTCTAAAACCGAGACAAAATATTTTCAAAATCATAAATGAAAGCTTCCATATTCACCAATCTCTAGAGATTTGATAAGGACTGCGAGACATCTATATGTTCAAGTAAAATAAGTGAAATTAACTACAATTAATTGCGTGGGTCACACCTAAGTTAGTTCATGCCCCATAAACAATTAATCAAAAGATCGTTCTCATAAATAATTTGAGGTTGGAGAGTTGCTGCATTTCCTTCACGGGACATAAATTTGCATGATCATCTATATATGTAAGGTCGGAGTTGGGAGCCATACAGTAATAAATAGTAGTAATAAAAAGATAAACAAGAGTTCGGATCTCATTGCAACACGCAAATTAGGCAGCAAAACTTTCGAGGCTTCTTATCTTTATCATGCGGCTCATCTGACCAATTAATTCAAAGGTACGAGAGTCTCTAACTATCTGGACTTCAGTCATCTCCAATTTTTTTTAATTACTCAAATGATAAGTGTCACTATATAAGGGTTTTCACAATTGCCCTTAAATTTATATTATTTTCTTAAAATAAATTTTATTTTTTATTACATTTTTTTTTAAATTTTAGACATTGACCCATCAAAGTTCAATTACTATTATATTACATAATATATTATAGAAGTAGGCATCGATTTCGAAATTGGAGTCCAATTTGCTAATCGATTACAAAATTGGATTCTAATCTCAAATCAATTTGAGAAATTGGATCTCAAATCAATTTCAAAAGATAAGCTCTATCGATCAATTCAACTGGCGTAGTTAACTCAAACTAGCTTTCAATTTTTCAATTGATTTAATCTGATTGAGATATTTTGATCGATTTAAAGAGTCCCATGCAAAAAAAAAAAAAAAAATTCAAAGAGTCCGATCTAAATATGAGAGATTCTATCTCATCAAGTTAATCTAAGGAGAACTCTTTTGATAAATTTCAAAAACCTTATCCTATCCTAAAATCTCTCTACCTTGTCTATTGATTCCTGAAATCTCTCCACATATATTAAATATATATAATTCCCTAATTTCTCCAATTTCAATCAATTCCTAAAATCTCTCTACTCTAAACTTCATATCTCCACATTAAAAATCAAGCAAACCCATAAGTGAAACGACAAATCAGCTTTTGAAAAATACATGTAATGGATTCAATTCAATTAAAACGTGCACTAAATAAGGTCTACCATGTGGGCCACGGTAAATGCACCAGTGTAGTCCATACCATGAAATCAAAACCATAAAGATCACTATCTTATCTTATATTGGAATTGAGATCGAGTTTCAATCAATCTGGAGTTATCATTACCGTCAGATTGATTATGGCTTGAACCAGTGATCTTATAGTTTTAAGTTCTATCTTAATCACATTTTCAGCCGTTACTTTTTTAATAGAGGGGGCCTCGATTTTTTTTACAATGGTGATTGATTATCATCAAGTAGCCACTCGCTTTCTCAAGAACCATGGGCAAAATGTTCTGCCACTTGATCAATGATTTGCATACTTTTCTCTATCATTTTTCTTCTTTTTGCTTATATTTATTGTTCTTGAATATGGATCACCTATCGTAGTTGTTATACCTTCACCGTGAGTGGACCGCCATGTCATCCAAAAATTTTGGTGATTTTCAAGTTTAAAAAGTTTAAATTAGATGAAAGAAAATCATCTAAATTTTTGGATGATGTGGTGGACTGTTATCTCACGGTGAAGGTATAACAACAACTATAAGTGATCCGGACTCATTGTTTTTTTAGGTGAGTTTTATGCTTTTAACTTTTGTTCGGTTTTTCTTTAATATTGAGTTGTAGCAAAACTCTTTGAATTAACTTGAATTGAAGGGATGAGGCTTTGCTAATGATTATATGGCAATGGCAAGAAGGTTTGCTTTCTAAATCATTTTCTTCTTTTGCTAATATTTGTTATTCTTTCAAGGTTTTTTTTTTTGTTGCTGTTAACTTTTGTTTTTGTTTTTTGTTTTAGTGTTAAATTGTAGCAAAACTCTTTGAATTAATGTGAATTGATGGGATGAGGCTTTGTTGATGATCAACACATTTGCCCAAATGACTCTATTTGTTTGCTGATGCATAATCTTTTTTCCAAATTAGTTAGATCGAAAATAAGAACTATGTTGCTTTGATATTGGGTTGATTAGATTTAAAAGATATAAGAACCAAGGGATTTGCTTGTATTTTTATAATGTTTGACTTAGTGAAGTTAAGGATTTTGTTAAGACTTTCAACTTTTCAATTGTTAAGACTTTCAAGTTTTATCAATAACTTTATAATCTGTTTTACCCAAAAAAAAAAAAAAAAGAAGTTGGGAATGCTCCTTATAAGGTATTTAATCTTTTTTTACTATTTTATAACAATTGATGAGCCAAATCAAAAACTGATGCTAATAAAACTAATGTATCATATATTGATATAGAAGTGCAACAAAACTCCCGTAGAAGAATATTTCCAATGAGTTTATTTTATTTTTCTTCCAATTTTTTATTTAATTTTGTGAATTAGTGTATTTTTCTCCTCTTGAAATTTTATGCCACCATTATTACTCATTCATTGTAGGATCCATGGTGGGCCACGTTGTGAATGTTCACAAGTTGAATAAAATCATGCTATGGATTGGACGGTGAGGATCTTTCAACCAAGTTAATCCTAAGTGGGCCACTAACTACTGGATTTGACTTTTAACAAGTGGGGGTTATATTAGATGGTTATGATCTTTTAAATTGAGGTCCATCACTCATCCTAATGTTGTTCTTAGGAAATAATGTCTATTTAAAGTGTCACCTATATGCCTCCCATTTTTTATTTTTAGTATTGGATATGAGGATCTTTCTAACCTTATCAATCTCAAGTGGGCCGTTGACTATTGGATTTGGATTTGGATTTTTAAGAATTGGGCTTGAAATAGATAAAAAAGACTCATATAAATAGGACAACATGATTTTCTCTCCAAAGATTAGAGTCAACCCATTATATTATTGAATATGTATAAAATACATATTTTACTAATTATATATTTTTTTTATCAATCTATTATTGGGCCTTACTTTCATTAGAATCATTTTACCATGGCAACCAAATCACCATCGAAGTCAATCATTAGTTTTAGGATGACAGCAAAATAAAGTGATCTTATTTTAAAATTAACTAATAATTATGTTTTTTTCTTAGTTAATATTATAGGTGATTGGATTTGATTGCAAATTTTACCATCATAATATAGTTCAGACTAAAAAGTTTAATTATTTTAAATTATTTTTCATTTTTTAACACTGTAAATTATATTGCCCGACATTAGTGCGGGCATGTTTTGTTGGAAGAAGGTGGGTCTCGTGGATAGGTTTTCAAAACTTTTGACCCATTTGACTCGGGGATTAAGTACCCATAAGGCCATAAACCACATCCAGGATGCAATCCCTCAATCTTATCAATCATATACAACAATAAACTCTATCTAGAAGGTAGAAACCAGCAACAAACAAGCAACAAAAAATCCACAACATACAAGGAAGTAGAATATACCTTTGGAACTCGGTTGTGCTCTAATAAAGAAAAAGACTTGCTTGATGAAGAAAATCTATCTTTGTAAGCAAATTAGGATCTTCAAGACCTCTTAGTCTTCCACGCTATGACCCGTATCAGATCTCTTCTCTAAAGGAGATGGGTGAGATCTCCTAAAGAAAACAACTAGAAGCTCTAAAGGAACTAGAGGAGAACTAGAAGAGAGAGAGAGGAGAAATCCGTGCAATTCTTGCACTTAGGGGGACTAGGCGTGCACTCCAATGTATGGACGTTCAAGGCCTTGTTCCCCTTTTTATAGCCTTTAAGCAACTCCTCTTACTAATAATTAATTAGAAGTCTCACTTCCAAAAGAATTAGTAACTTTCTCATTTCTAATTATTATAGAAGTCTCACTTTCACAACAATTAGTAACTTACTATTACTACTATTAGAAGTCTCACTTCAAATAGAAATAGTAACTTTCTAATTCATTCCTTTTAGAGTTCAAGCAGGATTAGTATCTTTCTAATAATTTGGGCTAGCGTGGGGACCACTAGGGATTCCATAGAAAGCTGGCTCCAACTGGGACACCATGACCTTACATCTCACGTGCAATCCGAGCCCACCGTTAATTGCAAATAAAACCACTATATAAATGCAATTGCACTCCAGTCTTAAGAATAAATTACAAAGAAGACCTTAAACTTCCCAATTACCACAAGTAGGCCCCTCTATCAATATCCATTGATCAATTGGATTAAACCTATCCCTTCCACTCTTAGATCCACATCTTATTATCCTTGAGCTCCAATTAATTATAGTGATCATCAGTACCATCAAATTAACTCTTAATCAAGATGGGTTCGCACTTACTAATGACAAATTCATTAATTGGCACAAGGGGATAATATAGATAGATTCCATCTTGACCATCCAATGTTCCCACAGTTCTACTATCACGTACCCAAGACATAGAGGTGTTGAACTTCAGTTGGCCTTACTCATTGGTGACTCAAAGCAAATTAATAGACAGAAACTTGAGTTCATCAATGTCTCAGGATTGAGAGCCTATTGCTAGGAAATTATGAGTTAAAATTGAGACAGTATTCCATAAGGTGCTTCTCATGGTCCTTCAATACATCAAATGTACCAGCACCATGATCAAGAATCTTACATTCTGATGATCGAGACAAATCACATAATCTCGTAGTGATCAAAGTGCTGCAACCTTATCAGATGAGATGCCTAGTCTCATTACCGGTTGTGAAAATATTTCAGTATAAGATTTGTGACACATATCTCCCATATGTGTATCTCATCCATACACATATATCACATCTAATATACTAATGGGACCCAGTTCATCTCATGAACCATCATGTCATATGTATTGGTTATGTGCATTTAGTAATAAAACACCATTCATCTCATGAAAGGAAAGAAGATTTTATTGATAAATAAAGAAATTAATCAATTTATTACATCATCTGATGGATTGAGTCCATACAATCTAAAATATTTAGCTAGTTATTATATATTATAGGTGTAGGATTCGATTTTGAAATTGCACTCCGATTTCAAAATTGATTGAGAAATTAGAGATCGATTTCAATCTCAATTGCAAAATTGATTTTGATTCTATTTAACTTAGAGAGAAGTTTTAGGGATCTACTAACCTTTCTTAACAAACTCAAATCCTTAGAGTTGAGATCTTTATCCATAAGAATTGGATATCCCTAATTTATATCTACAATTTTATTACATAGAAACCATTTAATTAATCTAACTACACCGGATTCATTTGACGAAAGATCAACAGTTATCTATCGCATCCTTCATTACCATTATATGATAATAGATATGACCCACTGCTATATAAAGAATTGGGAATTTTACCAAAAAAGTGTCCTAAAATGTCTATTATCCAATTTTAGACACAAATACACAAAAATGACCGTATTGGTGTTCGTACCAAAAAATAGACGACTTTACCCCCCTCTCGTGCGAACGACATCGTCATCCCACTTTCGCCCTAAACCCCTTCAACGAACGATTTCGTTGTGCTTGTCTTCCCAAATTTCCCCTCCCGCCTTTTCTCTGTGTCTCCTCTGCTCCATTTTCTCTCTTCCTCTCATCCTCCCTGTGGCTTCGGTTCTCTCTTTCTGTCTCCCTCTCCGGTCGTTGCATACTCATTCCTTTTCCCTCTCCGCTGGACACTCGCTGCCTTCTCTTCACGGGTACTTGCTCTCTATTTCCCTCCCCCCCTCCGTTTTTGATCTATCTTTCCCTCTCTCGACGTCTCGCACCTACTCTCCCCTCCGGTCGCTGTTGTCTAGGTAACAATTGGCCAAATCCTCCTGCAGATTTCCCACAATTCCTGCGACGTCTTCCATCTGATATTTCAGCGAAGGTGATTTTCCCTGTTCTTCTCCCTTTCACATTGTCTATTTTGTTGTTTTCTTTTCATTTTTAGTTTCTATAATCGTTGGAGTGACATTCCATCTTCCATCTTTAACTGGTGGAGTGATTTTTTCCACATTATATAACAGTTATAGAAACTGAAGAAGTCCAATGCATATTGTTGAGATTTGTGACTTTTTCCTCGGTTTTGTTGAATTTTCTTTTACCTTGAGTATATGGTAATGCCTGCATTTGTTCTGTTTGGTTGAGTATTTCATTTTCTTACGGTCATTTTGTTATTGAATCCTTCATGGAAAAATGAGAATACGGAAAGACTTTGTTAATCGTTTTTATGTATAAAGATGTTTATTTGATTCTTCGTATGCATGAACAAAGGGCAGAAGAAATATGATATCCGCATGTTGAAAACTGGTAAAATGCCATGGAACATATTCCATCAGATAATACGAAAAGAATATCATATGGCTTCTAAAACCATCATAGGTAAGAAGACATATCGGAATAGATGGTTTCAGAACTTGTCAAGGGTTGGTTTTTTACTTTTAGAACATGAAGCTGCAGGTTCAAATCATGTACTTACAAACATAAACTCGCATGGAGAACGTCCAGTTGTAATATTGAGGGCATCTTCCTCCCATTGTGATCCCACATTCTGTTGTTCAGCATGTAGAAACAGAAAACTTGCTATCATCTATCAACCACACAAGAACACATAAAGGAATCCACATACATAATCCCAGTATAACTAACAAAATACCCATGAACCAAAACCTAGTCCTAGCTACCTAATAAATTTTAAACCCAGAAAATAATACATTTACCCAACACATCCTAAGTAGATTCACGTGAATTTTCCTTCATACAACTGATATGCTATAGACGGATGAGATTAGACAAAAACCTCTGTTTAGGGAGGCGTGATAGCCCCTTGTACTCCGGACAACACCACTTCCATCGGGCAATTGAGCGGTTGCAGCTACATCCGTTACAACAGTAGATGACTGGATGTCAGATATGGCTGTGGATGTATGAATTGCATGAAATTATGAGGTGGTGGACATATATGAAAGCCACGAACTACAAGGGACCTCTGTCTAGTGTCCAGTGTCCATCTGGGGAGAAAACATGATCTATCAAGAAAATTGTTGGCGTTGTTCACCGGTTCCAACCTGTGAGGTGATTCAATCTTCTTTAGAATTTGCATAAGCATGGCATGCGCTGCCTCGTTCATGAGAGGCTGATATATGTCAATCTGCCCCCTTAGTAGAAGCACATTCACCATCCGAACCATCTTCCTGTTCGGGGAGGCTCATTTTTTTTGTTCACTGCGTCTATGCATCTACTGCTGTCACACTGCTGCAAAGCATCATTGCTAAAAACCCAGGATTTTGCAATGCTTTTGCCAAAAAGGACGTCATTTCCTTAATAAACCATGAGCACCACTTATTTATTAGCTTAATAATAAATGAAAACTTTAATAGAAAAGAAAACTTTGCAAAGGGTCACTATATGCATCAAATGCAGTTGGAAAAAGTACAAAGCATAGTGTGGTTATTCTAAGGAGACCCTTCCAAAAGCACTGATCTTCGTCCAAGACCTTGCTTTGGAAAGAAATCACCACCCCATTTGCTTCCCTAGTTACAAGTACAAAGGACAGTGTGATGATTTAGAAAACTACCCTAATAGCAAACTTCCATGTATGATTGTTACTAGTCACCCTTGTAAGTATTTCAATATCCTGCTCTCACCATATCTTCCTGTCGAGGATACCTTGACAAATCACAGTGTGACTAAGTGATTGCACTTGAAGAATCACCATTTCACGATTATCTTTTTGGATGAAGGAGTACACCCCTGTGCTATCCTAAATGCTAAATTTTATATGCATGGATGTATCATATATACATGCATCCGTTGCAAGCAAGCATGACATTTAATAATAAAGTAATAAAAATTTATGCCTCACATTTCATGTATCTATCATGCAGTAATTTCTCATTTGTTTGGTAAGCAGCTCTGCGCTTACTTCGCTTATTTGTGAATTTAGATCTTACGTCAATGACTTAGTGGAGTGACCCAATCTGTGTTAATAACTTAGTAGGAGTGAATTTAGATCTTACTTCTTCAAAAAGTAATTCCATTAATTGTTGGCAGCACTAGATTATAAAAGGATTCACTCTACTTTATTACATGTACGCTGAATATTACCTTGCCAAGGGATCTTCTAATTTCATTTTGATAGACTCTTTTAGAACAGAATCCTTGTTTTATACGCTGAGAGGTACATTAACGGAAAATTTTACATCATAATCATCATCATCATCATCATAGCCTTATCTCGCTAAGCTGCGGGCAGCTTAATGAGTTTTGCTAAGAACATCTAAGATGAGAAAATAGAACAATGTGCGTGTATGGGTCTCTTCAATAAATGACCGTAATGTCTGTGTCCAATCATCATAGCCTTATATGGCCTTGTTTGGAAACTCCCCTAAAAGAGTAAATTGAGATAAAGCCCCCAATTCTCAAATGGACGGCCCTTGAAAAAGTTCTTTAATTCAAGAATTCCCACCGCATTGTCCCAAAAATGATAAATAACCTAACCTCATTTTTTGAATAAAAGACAAAACAAGTTCACAATGAAAAACATAAGCCCTAGATATTCCATAATAAACAACTAAAAAACAAAATGGAAGAATAACCGACTTATATTTTATAGTTTATTCAAATTACTCTTTAGTTCACTCAACTCCATTACTAATGCTCACAAACAGCCACAAGTTTTGAATGAAATGTGCCTGGCTTTGAAACACGAACTTGAGAAAACGAGTCCTACCAATGGTAACTGAATCTGTGCTGTCTGTAGACTAAAACCATACTTTCCTGTCTTGTCATTGACTAGTGAGCTCATGAAATATATGGAGTTCATTGCGTCTGGTTTCCCGTATTGTTTTCGCATGAAAGTCTGAGTGTTTTACGGGTGTCAATTACTGACTTATAGTACACATAGTTTATTCATTATATACTTTTATGTTGGAGATGCAAAAGGAAAGGAAAATTTTAACAGCCAGCATAACGATCTCGTTATCACGATGTTCTGAAAAAATATTTTTGAAATGATGTCGTTACATCTTTATCACTGTTTATGCATCTCAATACAATGTGACTCATCATTTACTAGTTGATTCACAAAATGAAAGATAAACAATATATGGTGGTAATGATATCGTTACTATTTCAGTCACAAATTTGGGAATTTTCCCAAAAAAAAAAAAAAAAAAGTCCGTAGATAAGTACTGGACGGTTTTAACCAAAAATGCAAATAAACACCCAGATCGGTGTTCTTACAGTTTCTACCAGTATTCTGCCCCTCATTCTGCGAACGACATCGTTAGGGGATTCTAACCTAATAACCTCAATCGGATGATTTCGTTCTCCATTTCATGTATTGTATATTTTACTTCTTCTTCTTTTTCTTTTTTTTTATGTTTAAATTCTATGATCCTTTCTGTCCAATGTGTGTCCTTGTCATATCTATATCTTAACTGGGGCATCATAGATTATCAAATGCCGTTGGCCATTTTGGTAGTGCCCATCTATTAAAAAATATAGTCCAAGTAAAGTAATCATCATATGTCGTTACATTGATTTCATCAGCTCCATTTGTACAGTGAACATTGTAAAATGAGACATGCTTCACGATGCGTTGCTGTTGAATGATAAAGTTATGTTTTTTATAACCATATTATGCATCTCATCACTTATTCGAGCATGATTTACCGGACGAGGAACAAAGATTTGCATGAAACGTCAAAAGGGTTGTAACGATGTCGTTACAATATTAATCACAACACTAGACTTCTAACCAGACATAAATGAAGTTCTTAGATATATTACCCAACAATCTAGTATGTTGCTATCTTTGCACCATATATTATGTGTATGAGTATTGATATGATTGTCGTGCTAACTTTTAAATTGCTAATGATCATAGATGGAGAATTTTCAACCAGGTCCTCTGGATAAATTAGTTTTATATGATCAAGCAAGACATATTTCTGAGCGAGTATGGAGCGGCAAGGTGAGCACATTTCTGATTGAAACTCACAGTACATCAGTGTGTGTTTGGGCTTATGCCATAACAAAGGTTAAATATTATGCATGAATTTTTAAAAATGCAGGAAGCAGGCCCACTCCGTTGCATTCCAACTCCAAATCATGACAGCTAGGAGATCAGTGATCGAATGTGGGATCTAATTCGCCAGACTGGGCTAGAGCAACTGGCAAAGATTAAAAAAATCAAACTCGATCATGGCCTAATAACTGGCCTGGTTGAGAGGTGGAGGCCAGAGACGAACACGTTCCACCTCAACAGTGGTGAGGCCACCGTAACCCTGGAGGATGTTGCTTACATTTATGGCCTCCCCATTTATGGCCTCCCAAGTCAATGGCCGCACCTTCTCTGATCCCTTAACCATGGTGAAAGTATATGACGAGCTTTTAGGGGTGGTGCCGAACGTGAACTATGACTGATATAGAGTGCAGATTAAGTTCACCTGGCTTAGGGATAATTTTCGTGAGTTGCCCAAGAGCAGACCCAGAGACCAAGACGTACGGCATACGCGTGCCTACCTATTTTGTCTCGTTGCAGGTCAGATTTTCTGGACCTCCTCTGGTACGAAGGCTCCGGCACACATTCTAGAATTATTCAGACGTTTTGAGAAGCGGTCTTGGGGAACTACATGCCTAACAAATCTATACAGGGGCCTTGTGAAAGTGTCCACTTGCTAAAAGAAAGGAAAGGCTGTTAAGACCATCACGGGTCCACTAAAACTGTTGCAGGTACTCGAATGCAGCATACAGTTGTCTGGATGTTTACTGCTTTTTACCATCATTTTATAAATCTATAATTGTAATTATCAATATTTTCCGTATGGCCAGGTTTGGGCATATTCGTGCATGACAATTGGCAGGCCGATCCGTCGAATAGGTGACTGGACCAAGGATGTGGAGCTTCCAATTCTCCTAACATGGTACAACAGACTGCGGTCCCATCATTTCCAGACGCGCGTCGAGGAAGCCAGGCGACAACTGGATATTATGGAAGTCGATGCGGTAAGTGAGTGTTTAAATAACAATCAAACACCTTCTAGAAAGCAATGGGATCATTGTAATCATCTATCTTGTGTGATTATCCGAAATGGTTATATTTTTTACTTTTTTTTTTGTTAATAAATTCATATGGTTGACCATCCCAATTGACTTTGTGTTCTTGCAGTTCAACTGGCTGCCATACCATGATTACGAAAATATATCGGACTATATCGACGATGCGGATGTACCCCTATTCCGTTCGAACATGGCATTGATTTGCTTCTGGATTGTGGAGCGGCACAATCCGAAGAGAGTAATGAAACAATTTGGTTTACAACAAACTGTTCCACCCCATTTCATTAGGCCATTCCCGCGGATGGAAGTTATCCCAAACGGTGAAGATAAACGCGAGAAACTACGTGCTGTGTATTTTGGCGTCTGGAATAAAAGGATGGATGACATAACCTACGGAGAAGAGGGTGATGCTGGGCCGCACAATAACGCGTACTTTAAATGGTATAGAAACATCACTCGTCTACGCATCGGTCGTCCTACTCCCGGACACACCCCCGCCGACCTGAATTCAGTTTCATCCTAAGTAAACTCCACCGTGCTCCTTTGCCAACAACTCACCCACATCATTTAAAGTTGTCTGTAATTTTATTTCTAACTTTTCCCTTCATATTTTCTTTTCTAGATCTTGAAGTTTACCAAACGACTCCTGGCATCATGTGACACTGCAGAGAAGATGGAGAGAAAGGCTGGTGATTTGTCAAGCTTCATCGACAGTGTGAGGGCTGAAGTTGTCCAGTTTAAAGATGCATTTATGGCTGATTTTAAGACGTCCAATTTAGCAGGTGCAGACGTGGCTGGATTAGATGATGCATCCCTGGAGGTATCCTATATAATAGCTCCATGATCAAGTTTAATTGAATCCACATGTATGTCATTTTCGACTAACTCGTCTAGTTATTCAACAGAGTAACAAGGGAGACCAGGTAGAAGATATTATGACAAGCAAATCACCCAAAAAGCGTAAAGGTACAGTCAAGGGAGTAGACTTTCCCACAAGTCCATTCAACCCCATCAGTCCAATCGCTCCTCAACCTACTAGAAGATCCAAACTCTTAACGGGCAAATTGAGTAAACCACCTAGTGTGCCCAAACACATTATTACAGAGAAGCCCAAAGAATCCAAAGGAGCCACAAGTCCAATCCCGCTATCACCCCGAAGGAGTCCCAGAATAGTCCAATCCCATAAGATCCTAGTTTCTCCTATAAAAATCAGAAGTCCCACCGATTCAAAATCCACCAGTATTCCTTTTATTTCCACCCCATACACTGCACATAGAAACTCTGGTACCACATCTCTAGGCCAGGTAAAATTCGGGATAGGTTTGTCCCCATTCAGTGAGATCTCATCTATGATTATGAATGTCTAGGCATGCTATAGAGAGCCAAAGCCCCCTCTATGGATGGCTGATTACACTATCAGAGCGTGGATGAGAAATCCACAGTATAAGCTAACGATGGAAGAACTTGAGATACTCACAGTATTCCGGAATGAATTTGCTGATATAGCGGGGTATTTTCAACTATCACGTATCCCTTGCATGCATTCTGTGAACTTTGGTTTTTTATTAACTTCTTTCAATGCTATTCACTACCAGGAAAGCGCAGCTACAGGTATGGTGTACGCATGTAACTGCCACAAACATGTATGATCTGCTAAGGGGAGCGTGGATGGACAATTGGGTTAGTCGCTGAGTTCCCCAATTAACTTCCTTTTCTATCTATAAGAATTCGATGATTTCCTGACATGTGTTCCCTCACCTTTCTTCGTCCCATTCTATTGTTGCAGACCATGCACTATTGGTTCGGAATATTAAAGACACATGCTTCAGCGTCGTACTTTTTCGAATGTGCTCTCTCAGTAAGTGCTAAAAAAACATGGAGCTGTGTGTCACACTTGGTTGTTCATTTCATTTGGATTCGACCATTTATGAGTGATGATCCTGCAGGATTGGTACGTGCACAGTCAGGCGAGTGAGAAGCTCATTGAAAACTGCTTCAGCCAATCCCAGACGGACGACTTGATTGATAAGGAGAATTTGTTCTTTCCAGTGTGGAACAACCACCACTTCTTCCTTTTAGTAGGAAGGGTAAACAGAAGGAGATTGGAGTATTATAACAGCATGTCCCGTGAAGGAGACTATAAATTTGCCGAAAACTATGTAAGTTGATATCAATCACACATAGGGGCTATATTTATAACTGGTCATCTTTAGCACGAAGCCCAATTTGCTTAGTATCATGAACGTGTGTTATGCAGATTACGTGGATCAATTATCGGTTCATGCAATTCAGGTGGAATGATCCCAATGTCTAGACAAAACACCGCATGGAATGCATGGGACAGGTTAGATTCGCTAAGCAACTCGTAACCCCCTAGCTATTATCTGCTAGCCAAATCTGATGTAAACCCCATTAAATGCGCATATTCTGAACCTAATTTTCTATTTTTACAGCATGGATTGTGGAATCTTTGTCATGGCGTATGCGCAACACATAACGTTTGGGAAAGGCTATGGAGTTCAAACAGAATGACATGTACTACTACCGTGCGAAGATCATCAGTGATATTTTCAGAGACAGTATGGGCGCTGGGAAGCGAAAAAGCAAATGTTGTCTAGAGACGATTCTTTAGCGGATGAACTTTAGTTTTGGAAATGTCAACATGTTGCCACTACGCCCGGACTGATCATTTGGAGTGTGTCTCTGCATTCTCATTTTGTTCATGTCGGGATGTGAGGATTTACCACACTCAACGTTGCCTCCCCGGTTCATGATACAAGTTGGACTTCTTACTCTGCTTTTAAAACTTTTATCAATCATATTAAGCTTATCCTGATACGATTGAGCTTATCTGGGTATGCTTTTGGAAAATCCATGGACGGAACTCCCCCTGCTCCTCCGGTCCCTCCGGACATCCACCAAACCCCCAGCTCCTCCGGCCCCCGTTCTCAGCTAAATCCAAAGCCCAACATAGCCCCCCTCATTCCTTCCCCCACCACCCCTTACTCATCCCTCTCTCTAAGCCCCCTGTTCCCACCTCGAGCCCTAAATCCCATATTCCAAGTCTCTCAGCTTCACCCGCCCCCATCTCCAAATCAATCGCTCCAATCGCCCCCTTGGTTCCCATAAACCCTTCCTCGACTGTCAGACCTCCATTCAAGCCACCTGGGACATCTGCTTCCCCTTATCCGCCAGTTTTAGGTCTCTCCGTGCCCTCTCCTTCTTTAGTTACAAAGCCCCTGCATGGGCTCCATCCTCACTCTTGGGATTCAGCTCAAATCCAGCTCTTGCAACAACATCTTGGCAGCATCTTGTAGGTGCAACCCCCCTTACTGGACGCTCATCTCCAACAGAAATCTTACGCCAGTTTCCACTCCTCTCCCTCTATCTCTGCCCCTCCCTCTAATCCACCTCCAGCCTGGATCGATGGCAAACTCACTCTCAGGATTCCTCAACACATGGTAGCAAATAGTAAGGAATCTTTTCCTTCTTAGCTATCAGGAAATTCGTTGGTCGTCGCCCAACCCTAGAAGCAGTCAATCTATGGGTCAAAAATAATTGGAGGCTTTCCAGACCTTGCCTAATCTCTCTCACAGAGAAAGGATTCTTCATCTTCAAATTTAACACCAAGGAAGACAGAGACTGCTTGGTCAGCCAGAGTCCCCTGATTATGGAAAAGAAAAAGCTTCTTCTTCAACACTAGTCCCCGGGACAAGACATCAACTCATGGCCAGCTATCACCCTAGTTTGGATTCGGCTCAAAGGTATCCTCTATCACTGCTGGAGTAATGACATTCTTCTCTCCATTGCAGGGTCTTTTAGCAAGCCACTTCGTCTTGATGAAATTACTGCCTCCCAGAAATGCTATCCTATGCCAGAGTCTTAGTAAATCTCGATGTGGCAAAATATACTGTGTCAACTATTATGGTGGACCTGGAAGGAGAAGGTCTGGTGGAGGTGGAAGTGTTCTATGAAAATATCCCTTGTTCAGAATGTCTCTCAGCTGGCCACCTCTCCAAATGCCCCTTTTCCTATAAACCTCCTCTGCTGCCAACCCCTGTTTCAATTGCCCAGTTATCATCTCAGTCTTAATCTCAGTCCCCAGATGAAGAAGGATCTCCTGGTGGTATAGATATTTCATCTGCTATCCCAGCGCAGTCTCCAAAGGAAAAAGGATCTCCTGGCCAGATCCCAGATCTAGCGGATACTAATACTATGCCTCTCCTAACTGTCTCCTCAAAGGACAGAACTGAGATAAACCAGGCTCCAAATATTGACTGCTCCAACCCTTTCTCAGTGCTAGAATGCTCCTCCCTTCTAGACCTCCCCATACCAGCTTCCAGCAACACTAACCTCTTAACCACCTTGGAATCCCCTGTCTCTGCAAGTGCTTCTCTCCATCAACAAAAAGAAGTCTCTAAGGCTGATAAGGATTTCTCAACAGCTCCCATCTGTTCTGGAAAGGACCCCCCATCCAATACTTCCCATGACAGAAAATGAGGTCTCTCCCATCTCCTCTCTGGTGGTGGATTTATCCTTTTTTAAGGTAAAAGGGAGAAAGAAATCCAAGTTCAAAGGCTCTACCTCTCAAGGTCCTAAAACTAGGAGCTCAACTGGCCCTCCCCCATCCACCTCTTCCAATGTATAAGGTCCTATTCTGGAACTCAGGGGAATAGGCAACTCCCCTACTCAAACAGTGCTGTTCCACCTCATTTCTTCCCATTCTCCTCACATCCTCTTTCTTTCAGAACCAAAGATTTCCTTGGATTCTCCCTTCTCCCAAGCTGTTCACTCTCTTGGCTTTACCCAATCTTTTCACTCTCCTAATAACTCTCTTTGGTGCTTCTGTAAACCCAACCCAAACCTCAGTTTTTCTCTTCTTGATCTTTCTTCCCCAACATATCTCCATCCAAGCTAAAGACTTTCCTTCATCTTCCTACAGCTTGACCACAGGGGTTTATGGCTCTACGGACTACCGTCAAAGGAGGATCCTATGGAATTACCTAATCAACGTTTCCACCACTACTCTTCCTTGGGCAATAATAGGTGACTTTAATGCTATTTTATTGACTTCAGAGAAACTTAGTATTTCCCCCCTCTCCCAAACATCAGTTAAGGAGTTCTCTGATATGGTGCTTTTGGCAGGCCTCAAAGACCTTAGGTACAGAGGGAGTAAATTTACTTGGGCTAACAACAGGCAAGGTCTTTCTTATGTTGCAGCTAGGCTAGATCGAGCTATGGCTAACAATGCTTGGCTGGATCAATTTGCTGATCCTCAAGTAACTCATCTTCCTAGGATTTCCTCAGACCACAGCCCCCTCCTACTGTCCCACAATTCCAGCCCTCATCCTAAGAATTCTCCATTTAAATTTGAAGAGATGTGGCTATCCCATGATTCTTTCCTCTCCTTGGTTAAGGACAGTTGGGCAATGCACTGCTATGGCAGCCCTCAGTTTTTCCTGGCCCAAAAACTCAAACTCCTCAAGAGCAAATTGAAGACTTGGAACCAAGAGGTTTTTGGTCAGCTAAAGAAGAATATCTTAGAGGCAGAAATCAGTTGCTGGTTGCTCAATCCAATTATGACTCTAATCCCAGTGAGCCTCTCTTAATGGCTCTAAACTCTAGCAAAGCATTCAGATGGCTAAATGTAAGACCCCACCCCGAGTTAATCAAGATTAACTCTAATTAATTGAAGTTAATACTAATTAATCACGTTTAATGAGGCTAATGATGGCTAATGACTAAGCTCGATGAGATTAGTCTCAAATGATTGAATTAAGCTTAATGAAATGATAATGAAGGGGATTGAATGGATTTAATGAGATTTTAGACTCAAACTAAGAGAACAAGGCCTTTTCCCGTAAATACGGATTTATACGTATTTTGTCGAATACGGAAACTCTTGATACCCACACGTGTATCTCGACGAGTACGTTAACTTTCATAATAGGCTCGAAGTCATCCGACGAGTATTGACTCAAGTGAGTCTCCATTTGACTTGAATTGAAAATAAGAAAGAAAGAGAGGGTTTAGTTGCAAAAAGGTCTTATAAGAGATAAGATGAACTCTTTTGAGTTCATTCTCTTCCATTTTCCATTGCATTGAAGAGGAAACCCTAGACACCCTTGGTCTTCTCCCTTCTCCCATCCTTCTTCATCAAGAGAGAGTGAGAGATTGGAGTGTCTCAAGCAAGTTTTGAAGAAACATTACCTTCTTCATCACCCTCCTTGGCTTGTCTTCCATTTTAGAGTGTTGAAGCTTGAGGAAGAGCTCAAGACCTCTTGAACTTGGATCTACAAGTAAGTAGATAACCTTGTCTTAGGATTCTCCAAGCCTATTGAGTATTTTGGAGTAGTGTTTAGAACAAATAACTTATAGGGTTGTGTCTTTCATATTGTTATGGAAATAGGGTTTGGATTTGGGGATTTCTCATCTTAAAGTCAAGCTAGCAAAGGGGTTTCTTGCTAATAGGCTTTAAAGGCAAGTATAAATGCTCATTTATGATTCAAAATGCTAGTCTACAAATTTATTGAGTTATGATTTGCAAGAGTGGGTTTTCAAACCCTCTTTGTTGTAGAAATAAGATGATATGGATTTGTTTGAGCTCTATGGATATTATGATGTATTAATGATGGAATAGAAGAGTTGTTTGTGTATTAAATGATGAATGAGGAGAGGATAGGAGATCCTTAATGTATATGCAAAGGGTGGTTGAAAGGAATGAATGAAGGAGTGAAGTTCGGAGTTCCAGAAATGGAGTTCTGGACAGTTCGCTCGAGCGAACTTGACAGTTCGCTCGAGCGAACCAGTTACTGTCTGACGCGAAAAAGTATCCGCACGAGCGAACTTTAGGTGCGCTCGTGCGATGAATGTTCTGTTTGGGTCCGCTCGAGCGAACTTGGATCCGCTCGAGCGAACCTGATACTGGCCCAAACATGAAATTGTAAGCAAAAATTTGTCCAATCGATCGGACCTAACGGTCCGATCGATTGTGGGACTCAGTTTGAGTCCAGTGGATTTTGATATTGTGGGTGGAAAATTTTTGGAGACTAAATGCACATATTAAATGAAAATGTGATGCCCATCGAAAATAACACGTGCATTTAGTAACTAATAATTACACCCAGAATTTGTCTAAATTGGGATAGAGACAAGTAGGACCGTGAATGATTAAAGATTCATCGAATCCCATTGAGTCTATAATGACTGCATACAATGAACCACTGAATACTGAATAAATGTAAGGAACCATTGAATAATGAACAAAATGAATAAATGTAATGAATAATGAATAATCCTGCTGCAGCAGATGATTGGGGTGTTCCGGAGCTCCGTGGTGATGCCAGTGATCTCTGATCAAGACACTGGTAGATCCCACACATATAGACTGAAAAGTCAATGAATTGATAAGCCATGTAAGGAAACTGAAACAATATTGAAGCCTCGGCCATGAATGGTTCGCCCTTCCGCCTTGTGCTTAATTAAATTGATTAAACGAAAGTGAAATAAAGCCAGGCCATGAACAGTTTGCCCTTCCGCCTTGTGCTTAAGTTTCTTCCGTAGGGAGACACAAAATGAAACGAAATGACATGAAATAAACGAAATGAATTGAATAATGCTTCCTTGGGAAGACGTTGAACTGAATGATAGTAACACTATTGTATTTGTAAATTTAGCCATTGAGTATCAATGGGCTACACTGTACATGATATTGCATTAACCTAGATGTAATTGTCTAGAGTTGTTATATTGATAATGGACAAGTTTAGCATGTGTTATCATAAATGTGTTTATACATTGTTGAACCGTCGTGTTCATAGTGTTATTGATGGCATTACAGGCCCAGTTGCCCCTCCCGGTCTTGCAGAGGCCGCGCCGCGTGCGGAGGAGGCCCATCCGATACCTCCAGGAGGTTTAGCCGAGTGGGCGTAGCTCGGAGGGCGTTGATTTTAATGTTTTGGAGATTATTTTGTGAATCATTGATAGATGTTTTTGTATATCATTTTGAGATGTAGCTAGATGTCCCCTGCATTGTATTGTGAATATGCAGTGGTGGACTTCATTGGATTATATTTTGTATATGTGAACTTTACTTGTAATGTAAAGTCAATTATTGTCAATGTATATATATGTTTCCGCAAAAATGTACATTTGACAGGTATGTATGTTAGATCCCTTGTGAGTCTTCGTCTTAACTTCGGTTAATTCGAGATTTACGGGAGTAAGTATGATGACATCGCGATCCGGGTTAGGCCCCGATTAGTCCGATCTCGGGCCCGGGTCGTGACACTAAACGAGGGGGATAGAGACACAAAATTCTTCCACCTGTCTGCCAAATCTAGAAGCTCATTCAACAAGATAGACAAGATTTCAGTAGATGGTACCATCATTGAGGATTCTGAGCAAATTAGAACTGTTGCTAGCTCCTTTTTCTCTAACCTGATACAGTCCTCCACTTCGGTCCTGGATGAAGGTTTATTTTCCAACCCTGGTCCTGTTGTCTCAGAAGACCAGAATTCTGCCCTGGTGGTTGTCCCCACCTCAGCTGAGATAAAAGAGGCTGTTTTTAGCCTCAAAAGATCCAGCTCTCCAGGGCCGGATGGCTTCTCAGGGGTTTTCTTCACTCACTGCTGGGAGATAGTAGGTCCTGAAGTTATCAAGGCTGTCTCTCACTTTTTCATCCTAGGTAGATTGTTAAGAGCTACTAATGCATTCTTCATATCCCTTATTCCTAAATAGCCTTCTGCCTCTAGCTTCTCTGATTTCAGACCAATTAGCCTTTTAAATTTTTCCTACAAAATAATCTCTAAAATCCTGGCCTCTAGGCTCTCAAAAATTCTTCCGCTTCTGATTTCCAATCACCAATCAGCTTTTCTCAAAGGCAGAACCATTCATCATCATGTGGCCCTTGCCCATGATCTTTTACAAAACCTTTAGTCACCTACCAGGGGGGGGGGCAGCTTGTTTGAAATTGGACATTTCCAAGGCCTTCAATGGAACAATCTGTTCAGGGCTCTCCAATTCTTCAATTTCTCTTCAAAGTGGATTAATCTGATTAAAGAGCTTATCTGCACTTGCAGAGGATCGGTCCTTGTGAAAAAATCTCCTACTGGTTTTTTCAACATTTCTTGTGGGCTTCGTCAAGGAGATCCCCTCTCCCCTTATCTCTTCATTCTGGCTGAAGAGATCCTAAGCAGGAAAATTGAAGAGCTTAGACTGGAAGGCTCCATCCTCCCTATTTCTCAGGTAAGCTCCACCCCTTGCCATTTAATGTATGCTGATGACATCGTAGTTTTTTTAAAAGGCAATATTAGAGGTCTCAGAAAGCTTCAAGAGTTGCTCCATTTATATCAAGACTCTTCTGGCCAGTGTTTTAACCTTCAGAAAATCCATCTTTATCTTGGAAAGTACAGCATCCGGAAAGCCAATAAGACCTCTAGCCTCTTGCAGATCAGAATTGCCTCTCTTCCAGCTAATTACCTGGGAGTCCCCCTTTTCTTTGGTAGTGCCAGGCATAGTCATTTCAACCAATTGCTCGACTCCATCAGATCTAAGCTGGCAGGTTGGAAGATGAAATGCCTATCCTTTGCTGGCAGGTTGATTCTTATTAGACATGTCTTAGCTTCCATCCCTCTCCACATCTCTCTTGTCCTTCCTATCCCCAGTAAAACTTGCCTTCAAATTGAGCGCCTGATGAGGAACTTCCTTTGGTTTGCTTCTCCAGATAAACTCAAAGCCAATCTGGTTAGATGGGACTCTGTCTGTCTTCCAAAATCAGAGGGTGGCTTGGGGATCCGTCGAGTGAAGGAATTCAACGAGGCATGCTTAAGGTTCCTTGCTTGGTCGGCCATCCGCTCTGTCTCCTTGTGGGCAACTTGGTTTAAAGGCAGATACCTCAGGAATCCTCTACTCTGGAATCTTAGGACAAATTGGGGTGGATCTTGCATATGGAAGAAAATCAAGTCCCATCTCCCCTATCTCCAAAAAGAGAGCAAGTGGTCAATTGGGAATGGTAGATCAATTAGCCTTTGGTTTGATATCTGGATTTACTTTACTCCAATTGCCCAAAGGTTCCCCTCTTTCCAATTCTCTGCTAAAGACTTGGTGGCAGATATTATAGATGACAATTCTTGGAGAATCCCCTCCCAGTTACCTTTTCAGATTCAGGAGTTCCTTTCAAACTCCACTAATCTCATTCCCCCTCCAGCTGCTTTTGAAAATATTCCTGATTCCCTCCACTGGCAAGGGAATACCTCGGGTCCCTTCTCCATCAAAGCCGCTTGGAACTCTTTAAGGTCCGCTGCAGTAGTAGTCCCTTGGCACAGGCTGATCTGGAATAATCTAATTAACCCACATCTTGCTTGTTTTAGCTGGCGCCTTCTTCACAGAAGAACTCCTTTGGACAGTTGGGCTAAATTAAAAGGCTGCTCATTAGCTTCCAGATGCTACAACTGTTACACGGCAGAGGAAAATGACTTTCACCTGTTTTTCAACTGTAATCTGGCAGCAGGCTTCTGGACCTGGCTGCTGTCCCTCAGAGGGGCTCCTCCTAATCCCTTCCTCACTGTTTCTTCCATCTGGTCAGCCTGGATCTAGGTGGAGATTTCCAAGCTAGAAAGTGTGCAGCAACTATCTTCTTCAATGCTATCTCTGCCATTTGGAATACCCGCAATAATTCCAAGCATAAATCCAAGTCTCCTTCCCTTCAGAGAGCTAAACTGATCTTGGAAAATTTAAAAGGTATGGCGTCTTCTGGCATTGAGTTGTATCCCCACCAAATTTTGGTCGACCTAGGCATTCTGTGATTTTCTTCTCTTCTTCTTGGCTCTGAGCTGCTATGGTATTCCTTTGCTTCTTGTTCTCTTAGAGCTTCTGTGTTGCTTGGTCTTTGCCGAGCTGTAGTTCAGGTGCAGAGCCTGCTTTGCTGGCTCACTAAGCCCTGGGCAGTGGCTCGTAGCAGTTTATCAGGGCAGGCTTCTGCAGTGTTCTATGCTTGTGCAGGGGCTTTCCATAGCAGCTCCCCTGTGGAGTGTAGTCCTGAGTGGCCTTGTAGATGCTTTCTTTGCAGAGCTTTCAGGAGAGGGAAGTCTGTTGTTGGTTTCTTCCTCCCTTATGTGCTTGCTCTGTCTTTGTGGTTGCTGTGCTCTCCTTTCCCCAAAATGCAGCTTTAGTCTCTTTTGGGTTGTGGTCTCCTTCAGTGTCTCTTGGGCTGGGGAGCTGAGTTCTGGTTGAGCTTCTGTGCAGTGTTTTTCTGCCTGCGTTGCAGTCTTGAGCTTTGCTGTTGGCCTGTGTAGCGTTTGGTTTGTGCTGATGGGTGCTGTTCTTTCCAGCAGTGTTGGGCCTATCTTTTGCTGGTCGAGTGGTTTTTAGCTGCAGTGTTGAGTGGTTTTCTTCTGAGTTCTGGTTTTCTGCAGTGCTGTTGCTCCTGTGAGTGTAGTTCTTTGCTGGAGCAGTTTCTTTGTGTCTAGTGCAGAGTCTGCAATGCAGGTTCAGTTTCTCAGGTTGCAGGCTTCGGTAGCTTTTAGAGGTTGTGCTGGGGCTTTCCTTGGCTGATGTCCAGAGAGTCCTTGCTGGAGCAGTCTCTCTTAGCAGAGTTTTCTGCGAAGCTGGTTGTTCTTGGTGGGTGCTGTGTTGCAGTTCTGCAGTTGTGGTTCTGTAAG
The DNA here is from genome assembly GCA_028538565.1 of Umbellularia californica. Taxonomy (NCBI): domain Eukaryota; kingdom Viridiplantae; phylum Streptophyta; class Magnoliopsida; order Laurales; family Lauraceae; genus Umbellularia; species Umbellularia californica. The sequence continues at coordinate 51,646,649 of JAPQWN010000006.1, read as the reverse complement.
AGGCCCTGTTTCCTGCTGTCCTGCTGCTTGGTGCAATCAGCATCTGTTCTCGGCTGTGCTTTGGTTTTCCTATATGCTTTCTGCTGTGTTTCTTCTATCCCTCTGTGGGCTGCTGCTATGGGTTGGAGCAGGGATGTTCGGCAGTGGGCTGAGTTGCTGTTCTCAGTTCCTTCTCAGGCTTCAGTTCGGTATTTCGAAGAAGCTGCAATTAGCTTCTGTAGCGTTGAGTTTTTGGTGGTTCATTATTTTTCTTTTTTCCAAGTTCTCAGTATATTTTCTTTTGGTTTGTTTGTTGCTGGGTTGGTTTTCTGTTTGCCTCCTAAAGTGGCTCTCTCTCTGTTTTTTAGGGGCCTTTGGCCTTTCCCTCTCCTTAATTCAATTTGCCTTTTAGCAAAAAATATTAAGCTTATCCAACTTATACAAGGCCAGTGATAATTGTTCAACATGTTTATGTTGTTCCTTGCCATTGATTTGCCATGTTTATGATTTTGTTGGATGACTACATCCGGACTGATCATTTGGAGTGTGTCTTGCCTTGAGTAAAGCAGAAGAAACAAGGGTCGCTGGAGATTTCTTGGCTGCTCTCGGGAAGGGAGGTGCTGTTCTCATGGTATGAAGGACCTGTAATGTTGAAGGGTGATCATTGGACATCTAAATGCCCCTACAAGGATCTTGCTTCACAGTCTGAAGCCTTTATGGACTAGCCCTCTGCATCAGAAACCGCAACCAGAGCTTCTGCTTCTGCTACAACAGATGCAACCTATGTTCCTCCTGGAATGATTGTAGGAGCTGGGAGGACAGGTACAGAGATGAGGCGCAGGAATGAGGAGAATTCTGTTGAGTCATGAATCTTTCATAGGATACCCGTGAACTTGACCTGCTTGAGCTCTTTCGAACATTTGGTGCTGTGAGCTGTGTCTATGTTGCAGTAGACCAGAAGACCGGAATGAGCAGAGGCTTTGGCTTTGTCAATTTTGTCAACAAGGAAGATGCAGAGGGGGCCATGAACAAACTAAATGGATATGGTTACGACAACCTCATCCTCAGAGTCGAGTGGCAGACTCCAAGTTGAAACTGAGATAAGTTTTACCTTTGACAGATCGGAGTGTTATGTTCATAAGCGCCAACTCAGTATGAATTCAGACATTATATAAATATGGGCCATTTTAGTTGTTTTTTTGTTATTTCAAGGACTGAAGAGCTGTAAGATGACATGCCATATATGCATTCGTACTGAGTTTGCCCTTTAGATTATGTGTTTGTTTGCTTGTGTCATCAGGTGTTTGTTTTGGATTATATGTCGTTGGTCAATTCAATCCCAAAAATGGGGGAGATAGTTTAGAACCTACAACATTTCTACGAGGATCTTCCCCATGGAACTATGATTCTTGAGACCAAAAAACTATCTATATGTATACTTACTGGGTCTCGCGTGACAAACTGCACCAATGGAACTATGATTGTAGTCTGGGGCTTTACAAAAGGCATGATTCCATACGAAAGATTGAAAACAGTCCCAATTGAAATCAATGATGTTGTTGGATCATCATATCATACAAAGGGTCACATGCTAGACTGGACTTCGTCGGGGTCCATCCAAGTCGACCATGCAGAAATGACCCCAACAATCTTAAACATATACCTTTTTATATGGCATAGCTGGTGGGCACACACGACACAACACCTCGTGCCGCAGGTGTACTTTAGACTATTGGACTCATGAATCTATTAATGGCCAAACACAAATTCTTGGGAACACTCCTTATTTGTTCTCTTTTTTGTTTCACACAGGGGTTGCTTTATTTTTTATTTTCTTGCGCTAAAGCGGAAATTCGATTCACGCATTCTCTCACATGCCCATGTCCTTGAGATACTTCTGAGAGACACAGGGTCTCGTGACAATTGGTTTGCCCCGTAGAGAGTGAAGGATGTCTGTTATCCTTAAACTGAAATGACAGTTATAAAAAGGCAATGGGCATTTATGATCTTCATAGTGGTGTTTCACTGGGCCTGGACAAGTCAGCCGAGCACCCCAATTACTAATCAGGTTGGCAGGTTCGGTTGGCTGTATATTCCATTAAGTTGGATACTGTTTGAGAACAAATTTGTGGGAAAGAAATTATGTGGGCAGTATAATCGCAATTCTACGTTCGCAAAAAAAGAAAAAAAAAAAAAACGGATCAAGTTTGAGAACTGTTTGCAATTCTACGTTCAAGTAAAATCGCGTTGCTGGAAAGTGTAATTGTAGGGAAAAAGGAATTTTGGCTTGTGCGAAATGAATGCACCACAAACCAAGGTTGTAGTGAGGTCTAGCTAAATGATGCGTTGCACTATGCATCAAGAATGGACAAGTGGTTTAGGGGTGACTCCGTGGGCCATAATACACTTCACTCAATTCAAAGATATCGCCCAAGTTGTGATACCTTTGGTTTTGACAGATGAAGGTTTGCAAGGCCAGTTGCACATTTCAAGTAGATAATTCCCACTAGTAGCCTTGGAACTTAGTCAGTTTCCAAAATGTGCCAATTTTTCCAGACAATTATCGAGAGTTTGAATCATCATATCAATACCATCTCGGTATGAATTTCCTACATTTACTTTCTTTCTAGGGTGCATTTCATGCATCTTAATCTGGGATCTCTGCAAGTGAAGTATTTTGCAAATATTGAATGGATCTGAAAAAATGAAACTGAAGGTTCAAACCTTCCTCACAAGGGTTTGAACCTTTACTTTTGGCGCTTCCTGGGCCAAATTCCAGAGAGCACAAAGGTTCGATCCTTCAGAGTGAAGGTTCAAACCTTTCAATTCTGGCTTTCTTAGGCCAAATTCCAGAGAGCCTCATGGTTTGAACCTTCATTCTGAGGGTCCGAACCTTGGTTTTTTTCACTTCCTGGGCCAAATTCTAGTGAGCACAAAGGTTCAAACCTTCACATTCAAGGTTCGAACCTTCCAATTCTGGCTTTCCTGGACCAAATTCCAGAGAGCCTCATGGTTCGAACCTTCATTCTAAGGGTTCAAACCTTGGTTTTTATCAATTCATTGGACAAATTCCAGGGAGCACAAAGGTTCGAACCTTGGTGCTCAAGGTTCGAACCTTTCAATTCTGGCTTTCCTAGGCCAAATTCCAGAGAGCCTCATGGTTCGAACCTTCATTCTGAGGGTTCGAACCTTGGTTTTGGCACTTCCTGAGCCAAATTCCAGCAAAATCAAAGGATCGAATCCTCATTATGAAGGTTCGAACATTGTCATTGTGCACTTCGTGGGCCATTTTCCAGAGATCAAGAAGGTCCGAACCCTGTTAGCAAGGGTTCGAACCTTTACATGTTCCCCTCCATGGGCCATTTTCCAGAGAGAACACAGGTTCGAACCCTCTAAGCAATGGTTCGAACCTTCATATTTTGCCCTCTGTGGGCCATTTTGCAGAGAGAACACAAGTCCCTGGGCCATTTTCCAGAGCGCCGAAGGGTTTGAACCCTTTAAATCTGGGTTCGAACCATAGAATAGATCACTCCCCAGGCCATTTTCTAGAGCCTTGAAGGGTTCGAACCCTCCATTTCTGGGTTCGAACCATCGATTTTTGCACTCTCCAGGCCATTTTAGGGAGTAATTTTGTTGGATCGAACGAATAAAAGTCCAAGTCCTTGGGCCATTTTCTAGAGCCCTGAAGGGTTCGAAACATTTAAATCTGGGTTCGAACCATAGAATTGATCACTCCCCAGGCCATTTTCCATAGCCCTGAAGGGTTCGAACCCTCCATTTCTGGGTTCGAACCAATACAAGTGTTCTCCCTAGGCCATTTTCCAGAGCCATGAAGGGTTCGAACCCTCCATTTCTGGGTTTGAACCAATACAAGTGCGCTCCCTGGCCATTTTCCAGAGCCATGAAGGGTTTGAACCCTCTAATTCATGGTTCGAACCATCGAACTGATCACTCTACAAACCATTTTCCAGGGGGATGAAGGGATCGAACCATTACACACTTGGATCAAACCATCTAATTATGCACTCCCTGGGCCATTTTCCAGTGGGGTCAGTTGTTCGAACCCTCGATTTTATGGTTCAAACCTTTAACGATTTCACTTTGTGGGCCATTTACCAGCCAGGTTAGGGGTTCAAACCATCGAATTTATGGTTCGAACCTTTAGCTCAGGCAGATACTGGGCCAATTTCCATAAAAGAAAAAAAAGCTGCTAACCGTCCTGGATATAGTTCGAACCTTTGCATGCAGGCCTTTCTGGGCCAATTTCCAGACGGGCCAAGGGTTCGAACCCTCAAGTTCTTAGTTCGACCCTCTAACCCTGTGACCTAGATGTCCTCTTTGGATTATTTAAAGAAGAAGATGATGGATCTCTATCCATTCTACCCAGTGAAGATCGTTGGCATAAAACCCTAGCTCCCAAAGGCCCTGCGAACTCAACGCCGCCCGCATCCGCCCCTCTTCCTCTGGGATCTCTGCTGAGTCATTTTTCTCAACATCTAAAGGTAGGTATCCTCCCATACGCTAACCATCATTGATGTCGGTTTAATACCTGTTTGCTCGTATTTGCTTGCCTAATCTCTATTTTTTACAAGTAGTCCCATCATCACACATGAAAGCCCCCACCCTATTTCTTTTCTTCTTTGATAGTCTCTGTCTTCCTCCCTCTTTGTATTCTTCATCACACATGAAAGCCCTAAAATTGCACCACATTCTCCAAATCCCCAAAACCCTCTTGATTTAAGACTTTATTTTTTCATTTTTGGATGATCTGGGAGTGATATTCTCTCCAACCCTATATGTTGTTGATCTTGGTTGCTTTATTGCCCACCACTTGTATGACGTAATGCCCCCCATAAGTACTTGAAACATATGTAAAATTTGTAAGAACTTAACATGTTTCCATGTTAACCAATATCTGACAGTATGAATTCCTATAAGTTCAAATGTGCAATGTGAATTCCTATTTGTTCAATGGGTCCTATGTTCAGTGGCGGCGCGCAATCAATCAAACAAAAACATAATCATAAGAATCCACATTCGCATACCACTCCAATTTCTTGACATGTAGGACAGTTCCATTCCAAAAGTTTATACCACCTGTCAGAGTGATCAAGGCCACTCTTTGTCAATTCCCCCTTTTACTATTCTATTCTGTTACTTCTGTAGTTTCTTTTCTTTTCTTTTGGTTTCATTGGTGTAATATTTTCAGTTTGGTCATATTTCCTCAGAGCTTAGATGAAAAGCAATGAATCCAAAGTCTAAATTTATTGTTAAAATTTTAAGGTAAGTAGAAATTCCATTAGGTGGTACAGCAATGGGGGAGATGTCATATGGAATCAGCTAACAGAACATGAACATAACTCTCTCTAAGACTTCATAAAGTGTCAGTTAATGGATGGAAGACATGTTTAGAACATTGCTCCAAAGTGATTGCCCAGAACGGTTGTAGTAGGAGGTGCTCTCTTCTTGTAATTCCATGCTAGCTAAGGTATTGCCACTAGTAGGACACACATATGGCACATTTGCAATACCATTATAATAGTTTAGATTGAATTCATCGTCGTTGTTACTTGGGTGTTGGTGACTCTTGGTCTCATCCCCTTCAACTTCACTTTCACTAGCATTTGAGTTCTTCTCCACCAGTTCTCTAAATATGGAGGATCGAAAAAGGACACTTGCGATGGCAGCAATGTCATAAGTTGCAGTGGCCTCCTCTTGCGTACCTGAAACAAGAGCAGATTTAGGTTTCACTGAGTATCACACACACACACACACGCCAAGACAACCATGAATCTGCGATAAAGAAACTCAGTATAGGTATAGGTTCGAAGGTAAAGGTACTTGTTCCCAAAAACCCTCCCTATCCTTGCTTCCCATCGCCCATTATGATGGTGCCTGCATTTTATTTACAAAAATAAAAAGGTTTTTATTCCATTAGTAATCTCATGTATGGATGGAAACTGAAGATTGATAAAGCTCTGTAAACTATAAAGATCAGCTAGGTTCATTTTATTTGATACGACATGATTTTGTTATAGGAATTCTTGAGATATCATAGAATATTCTTAACTTGAAATAAATTAGAGAATAAAGATGTCATATCTTCATTCCCAAAATTGAGGGTACAGTAAAAAGTTAAGAGAGTTTTCTAAAGAGTCTCTTGGAAACTGCTGGAATTTGAAAGTTTAAACTCACTACTGAACATAGGATTTAGTGGAACAAGAAGTAAAATGGATAGGATTGAGGAAAGAAGTAAAATGGGTCCTATGGAAAGTCCATCCACATTGTGATTTCTAAAGATGTACATTAGACTAGAAAAAATATAAAAGGCGAGCCCCATATTTTAATTGCCAAAGGTGGACATCGTATACAACAATCCAAAAAGGTGGGTCCACATTGATAATTTCAGAAGGTGTACATGGGGTTACAGAATGAGTAGCTGATTATCTAAGTATATGAAGTTCTTGGTTTCCAATAAAGCAGGTATGAAATCTGATTTTGGATCTGGGAACCATTCCCGGTTTGTATCATGCACTCCTTGGGTCCCAAACTAGACCACTATATGTTTAAAAATAATATAGGTTTCAACGGCCTACCTACATCCGAATTTCACCAGGTATAGTTGTATTGGAGAGTCTATTATTTCACTTAGATTATATACCATTTAATAGCCATACTTATATATGTAAAGGGTTTATTATAATAATGCACTTCACATTGGTTTATAATATTGCAGTTCACGTCTGGATTATCCTATTACATTTTAATCTCGATGTGACGCATCTCAACATGGGCTTTCTTGCAGGTTTGGAGGAACTGGTATGGCACCTAAAAAGAAAAAAATATGTCACCGCCCTTCCTACGATTAGTCTCAGTTTTTAAGTGAGGATGGCCAAATTTCATACATGAACAAGTTCCAGCATCGTTCAGTTGTGCCCGAGAGAATTGTCATGTACAATGAGCTAAACGATCTTGATTTTGCTGTGTGGATGGGCGAGAGAGAATGGTTTACACTGTATGATCTTGGCTACCAGATAGTGGTCAATTGGGTCAGAGAGTTCTACTCTAACATGCATGATGTCTCAAACACCTTGTTCAAGACATTTGTTCGAGGACAGGAGCTCGAAATAACACCTGATCTACTGTCCCAAGTGCTAGAAATTGATCACGTCGACGGCGCACACTTCCCAATTGAGGGCAACCGTCGAATTAATTACAATGTGGTAGCCAAAGAACTGACCGGCAGGCCTGTAGCCTGGACCAGCAGTGACATATCCCACCACAAACTGAGTGATTCTTATCGCTTGCTGAATATTTTCATCCGTCACAATGTCAGCCCCAAAGTCAGCAAGAGAGTCACAACAGAGGATGGGTATCTCCTATACTGCATCGGGACTCAAAGGAAAGTTGACATTCCACTCACGGTGTTTCGTGGAATGGCCAAGGTCCACGCTGCACCTCATAATACTATTCTTCCTTTCCCGAGAACCATCTCCAAGATACTATAGGACATGGGTTAGTTGGTTGAACCCAATGAAGACATTACAATTCCAAGGCAGAAGATTGATCGATTCACCCTTGAAAAATCCAAGTCCCACATCCCTTCTATTGAGCTGGATGACGATGATGAGGGAGATATAGCAGGTCCCTCCGGATTTGATCCTCCAGGGAATCACCAGTCCGTAGCTATAGATCTTGATGTAGAGCTATCAGGAGATGAACAATTAAATGAGCGGACGATTCAGGAGTTGAACTAGCGTATCGGGCGTTTTGAAGTGAGGGTGGAAGAAGGGTTCGCTGAGATGCAACAGAGTTTTGCCGAGATGCTCAATCGTTTGCATCGCGGGTGATTGAGTTGCATGATGATCTTGTTTTGTCCAAGTGCCACTAGAGAATCCTCAAATGGAAAAGACATTTGTTTATTGTTATCGATTGACTTTGCTAGCTTCCCTCATGTATCATTCACCTGAACAGCTTTGCTATCAGAGCTTCTGAGCCATGCCAGTTTCACTCTTCATATGTTATCCTTTTGAATTTGTTTTATGCTTAACGTTTTAGTCGAATGAACTTTGGGCAATTTTTCGCACAGCTTTCTGTTAGTACATAGTTTGTTTGTTTTCTCTTTGAGACATCAGATTACAATGACGGTAAGTTATGCTGACTCATCAGTCTAAAGCTGCGTTGATCAAGACCAAAAAATAATAATAATAATAAAATAAAGAAAAATAAAGAAAAAAATAAAAAAAATCCCATATGAAAGGAGACACTTGTATGCATACAGTATTTTTTAAAATGAGATAGTTTGATTGATTCTACCAATTATAAAAAAATATTCCCTCATACCAACCCTATCAAAACACTAGCGAATCATGACTCATTAGCACAGTAAGCATGCATTGCAAAGTCTCTATCGGTATGGATTGAAATGCCGCTAAAAAGGCCGTAAAAAGCCAAACAACCATTGTTAATTTTGACTGGCATCGTCAATCTTCTTTAGCTAGATAGAGAGAAATTCAAAGAGGACCCAAATACAGAACCCTAAAGAGTTTGGGGTAATATGACTGCATCACGTCATGGCAATGTCGAAGGGTACCAATCCCAACTTTGGGTTACCCTTGTTTAGGTAGAATCAAAAGATATGGTGCAAATGCAGTAATCAAGATTAGAGAATACTTCCATGGGCTCTAGTTTCTGTCCAAGTCCATTGTCTTCACACCGTGATATGCTTATAGCCATAGTCCGATCATGATTTCACATATGTAATCCATTTAATTTCCTTTTGTTCTTAATCGAAGATACAGAACGTACAACACGTCAATCAACTGACTACAAACAAGAAAAGGATTTCGTGAATGACAAGATCATAAAATAAAAAATGGCAAACTCACTTAGAAATTGTAGCACTAAGATTATGAATCTTTTTACTTGAAATATTTAAAGATACAGTTTAATCGTATGATGTTGGCCAGGTGAAGACAGCTTAGAGCATCTTTTAATTGCCTTATTTCTGCTATGTTATCCTTTCACACACTCAGGGTGAATGACTCCACTTCTCAAGTTTCAAGCGGGGATTGCTGGATATAGATGATTGTTCCTCAAGACGTGCAAAGCCTCTATCCGGATTTACATCGGTCGACTGTGACGAATGTTCAGAACATATAACGATGGAGAGTACAATCACCACCCGGGTTGTTGATGTGTCCCAAAGCTGATAACAATTTTGATCACTAGAACCCATACATGAACTCACACAAAATCATATACCTGTAGTAACAAACATCAGAGTAAGACCAAGCACAACAAAGACACACGACAATAATCATGAGTTAGTTATTCCAAAAGCAAAGAATTATAACAACATGGGCAGAGATAATGGTATTCATTAATTGATAGATATAACAAATGACCCACATGGATGGGGACAGTATATACCAAAATTTACAAATTAACATATGCAAACTAGTTTATCGGTTTGCGGCTATACATCGATATATACATATTATGATCTCTCGCAATTATCGAGAGGAACATGCAAAATTTAAACAAAAAATATGCTCCCCCACCGGAAACAAGTATCTACACCAAATCCGGTAATTGACAAAAGTTGTCTACTCCTTGAAGATAGATTTCTAACAAAAAAATGAGGGAAATATGATTCATCCTTGTGGAGGTGGTTCTCTACATGTCTGTCTATTATGACCACGCTTCTTGCAGTGGGAGCACGTAACCTGTTTCCTCATCCCGTCCTCGGTTCGTATTCGACATTTTTTCGGCCGTCCAGGCTGTCTGCGTGCTACCGGGGTAGCACTAGCTCGTCACTTCTAAGTTCCCATTGTTTACCGCCGCACGTGGCATGTATGACATCGTTGTAAGTTGCTCGATAGCAGTCACTGGAAAACCACTGCTCACAGAAGTCATACAGATCATATCGCTTGAGTTCAATAGCACAAAGGGCATGTGTGCAAGGAATGCTGAGGAGGTCCCATTTGCGACATGTGCATGACCTTCGATTAAGGTTAACAACATCCATGTACTCCGGAGACAACACCTGAAACTCTAATTCCCCTGCCTGCAACAATGGAGTCTCCGTGAGGCTTCTTTCTCGCTGTTAATGTGCTTATCTACATATGGGGTTACTCTTGTACTCATTTTTAGCCCTTTTTCACATCGGAGCTAGTAAAACTCCATCAACTTTGTTTGTATCGACTCAATCTGTTGTGTGATGGGCAGTTCTCTAATATCCTTCAGCAAGCTATTTGTGCTCTTAGAAATATTCATAGTTAGCATGTCATAACGCCGTCCCTCAATGAAAGCATTCGCCCAATGCTGCCTGCCGATCGCATTAATGTAATCATGAGCCCCTGCATCAATGGATCTGATTTTAGACATGTAGTTCCTGTACTCATAGACGCGCGTTGAACGTACGGCGCACCAAAACTTCATCACGATCCCGTCGTTTTTAAATTTCGCTTGAATATTTTGCGAAATGTGACGGCAGCAATAACAATGTTCGGCGATAGGAAGTACATCCCTCACAGCATTGGTTAGTCCCTTCATTCGATCCGAAACTATTGTAAGATTCTGAACATGCTCTAGGGTTTCATCCAAACTTGCTATAAACCATGACCAAGTCGCATAGCACTCGGACTCCACAATCCCAACGGCTAAGGGGAGAAACCCATGATCACCGTCCTGACACACTGCAATGAGTAACGCTCCAGGGTATTTACCCCAGAGGTGTGTCCCATCTAAGGCGATTAGTGGCCTGATTGATGATTTGAAAGACCGAGCACATCCACCAAAACATACATAATATCTTTGAAATGAGTGATCGTCTTCTGTCCACAAATTGTCAACTGTGCCCGGGTTAGTGCGTTTCAGTTCCAAACGATAATCACATAGGATCCTATACGACTCCTCAAAGAACCGCAAATTTGTTTCATAGCTATTTCTCTTGCCATTTGGGCCTTCCAGTAAGATATTAGAACTCTAAATTCCCTCTGAAAGTCTGACATAATTTCCTTTGGCCTGTAATCTTGATGAACTCTAAGTCTCTCTCTGATAAACCGCAATCAAAACTGATGTTGCCTGAGGATAGTTTATTCGGTTAGGTAATCCCGTACATGTATGTTCTGGATTGTATGTTCCGACTTAAAATTGGGGACCATCCTCTACAATGGAAGAGTGGATGCGCCATAGGCATGTAGAATTGCTACACCGGGCCGTTGCTTCAAATCGATTATTCCTTATTGGTTTCAAGCAGAAGTTCTTATACATTGCAAATTTGGCCAATGTGGATTTGAATGAATCACGACTATTAAACACCCTGTCCTTCCACATCTCATGCATCGTATCTTCCCGGGGTGGCGTAGAAAGTAAATCATCCGCTGCAAGCATGGTATTAATAATTTCTTCTTCCTTGCGCAAATCTGTGCCTCCCTGATGGAGAACACCCTCGGTGGCGGATGTAATTAGATTATGACCTAGTGAGTCAGATGATGGTATGTCTAGGAATGTGACGGTGGCGGTTCGAGTTTGTATTTTTTCCGGATAACATTCAGTATGCCTGGGAAATCCTATTCCACAACCTGTCGGACCATCTTTACAACCTTCAGTATCCAGACGCTGAGAATCAAGATTGTCAATTTCAATCCCCAACTCAACTTCTGATGTAGCAAATGGAAGTTCTTCTCGTATGCTGGTGTAAACTTCTGCTATGCATCCTTCGTCCTCTACATGCGGAGAGACAAGATTTTCAATTTCAATCCCCAACCCAACATCCTTGTCTGAAATCCGATTTTCTTCTTCGCTGCAAATGTAGCCTCCTTCTGAAAAGGGGCAAATCACAATCAGCTCCAAGGTCCACAGATGGATATGAATGTTGAGTCTGCATTTGAGAGATAGTAATGGCAGACTTTTTATCAATAACAAAAATATAAAAATCAATTATAATGGGGATTTAAATATTCAAGAGATGCTTTGGAGGGATGACGTTCCACACTATTACTAAACTTAGAATATCAATATTACCACGAAGAGAGGCATTGACAAAGTATGGCAACTACACACATTATGGAACAACAACCATAAGTGAATAGAAAGCACCATACTTTGGAGATGGCAGTGTCTTGTTGAAAATGCATTCTCGTTGATCCCAATATTGCTGTTAGAATCTCGATTGTGGGTTAGAACCTCTCCGGCCGCATTCCTACGGGATAGAACGAAAGAGTGGATGGTTAAGCACATATTTATCAAGTCGTAGTGCTAAAATAGCTATAACAGAACTCAGTGCTGACCTTTTACCAAGAACTGAAGTTGGACTACCAGGCAGAATACCTTTACTCGATCCCAATCTGCATAGAGGTAGATATTTAGAGATGCTCAAATAGTTTTAAATATTTATACCTAAAAATAAGTACCTTCACAGCATACCTTTGTTTATTCCATTGTTGATCTATTTCATTAGCCGCACTTGTCTGGATGTACAGGTAAATTGCACTGTCATCCCCCGCAGATGCTCTGAACATAATCTCTACATCTTCGTCATTTGTTATGCGAACCAAAGTGCATACTTTCCCATGCTGATGAAGGTATTGAACGATTGGGATATGTCCAAGCTTATTCGAATCCGAGAGATCACAAATTTTTTGAACCAATTCTGAATATGTTGTGGACAGTTTCATAAAGGCCATCTTTGGGCAACTGCCACTGTAAATTGGACTTCCATTATCCTAAACAATTTCTCCACCTGCATGGAATATCTTTAGTACTGTACGATTAGGCATCCTGCGAGAGGTGAGTGGTAAGAGTCAGTAAAACTAATAGCTATATGTAGAAAAATGACTGACACATGCAAGGCGTATGACGAGGATGATATTCAAACTAAATTTCACACAATAGAATGCACATCAATTTAATTTACTCCCAAACGCCACATCACGGCTTGTCAAGGATGAGATGCCTAGACATTGATAAGGACAGAATTCCATCCCTAAAAAGAAATTACCAGTGATCGACTGTGGACAAAATGTTAAGCAATGCTGAAAGGTTAGAACGCAAGCTTAATTATCCTGTTTACCAATGAAGTTATAAAAAACTGTAAGCAATCACGAAATGCTGGTGCGCATCTAGAAGAGTGCTAATGAAGAACACATTCATTGATAACGACTTCGTTACATATAATGTCGATTTTCTTCATCCAATTTTTGTGACCAGCAAGAGAACTTCATTGATTTTTTTATTGAGATGATAAAAGGTGATGGACTAAATATATGAAACTGTTATTTGGTCATGATATCGTTATAAGAATAATTATTTTATTCATCATGATTTGGTGTCTACTCACAAATTTGTGTTCGGTGTATATTGAGATGCACAAACAATGTGAAGGGCTCACGTTTTTTGGGATCTCAAGAAAAAGGAGTTCGCAATTTGATAATGATATCATTACCATAAATTTTATCTTATTCATCCAATCTTGGTGTACAACAAGAAAACTATGGTCAATATATATTTTGAGACGCTGAAAATATGAGAACGAGGAGCGTTTAACTCAATTTTGATTTATGACAAATTTTTTGATAACGGTATCGTTTCAGCAGTTTGTAGTTTATTCACCAAGTTTTTGCACCCTTCGAGCAAACGATTAGGGCTATATAATGAGATGCATAAACAATGGGAAAGACTGATAGAGTTCACCAAGGTGTTTTTTCCGACATCATTCAAAGGAAAACTGGATCTTCAATCATTATGTATAGGTCAGTATTAAACTTCATATGATTCTACACTCTTATGGTATTTCTCTAGCTCGCGTGTTAGTCCAAAACATTGGAATCTCACATGAAATGCTAACATGAGTAGTTCATTTTCTATACGGTTCTACAATCAATAATCTACTGGAAATGAAATTGGTACATTCCGTGTAAATATTGTAGATGATGAGAATGATTAATTTTTGGGCATAAAATTGCCTTCATGACGATGAGGGTTAAGGTGGGCAAAAGAAAATGAACTAAAGTCCGACAATTGACCTAAAGTATTGTATAATTTGGTATTAATTGTTCAACATTTTAGCCACCGATGTACCTATAAGACCAAACGTATTAAGGGCCTACAATTGGGATGTCAATAAAATGGAAATGAGATATCACAGAACAGGGAACTAATTGATTTGTAATAGGTATTTTGAATTCTAGAAAAGCCCATAACATTAAAGAGGTTCAAACCACATTCACAGTTACTATGCAATGCAAAAAAACAAAGCAGGCTAATCACAAGCGAAAACCATAGAAGCAAGACAAAAGCAAATGAAAATTTTTAAAAAGAACAAAGATGAAAAATTAAAAAGGGAAAAGGAAATAAAATGCATACGAGACAGTCAAATTACAGTAAGATCCCGACCATAAGAAAATCTAATGAAAGACTGAATAAAGCAGCAAAACAAACAACAAAAACAATTATATCCCAGATGGAGGAAAACAGTAAAAGAGCCAACATGAGTCTTTCAATAGGCATAACAACTGATTTCCGAGTTCTGAAACAAAATATTGGTAGCTTCTCTTCTTCCACATACTACTACAAGAGAAGTTCTATCTCCAAGTCCATCGATGACCATGAGGCATGCTGCTAATAATCCTTCCTCGTATTTGTAATATCTAATTCTAAGTTACTCTATTTCCTATCCCTATATCTAGATGTACTACAAATGTTGTCACATGCATCAATTGTCATTCAGTAAGCATCAAACAAAGGCCCACTGATGGACCCGAAAGGAATCTTCCGTCCTCTCCTTCCGTACCCCGGGGGTTGACCTGGGTCTCGGCGGAGGAGGGAAAATTTCGGGCATCAACATTTTTGTACGGGTATGCTAGATTTACTTTCTACTTGGAATTTGGAATAGTGATAATTCGGAGATTCACCTTCACAAGTGGAAAGGAAATCAATCATTTTTTCTAACTTTTCAAATTGCATTAATATTAAGAAAAGAAACAAGTTTGTTTGTTTTTAGAATGCCGTAGGAGGCGTTTTTGTTTGTTTGCCGTAAAAGGCGATTTTGCCGTGAAAGGCGATTTTACAAAACTCATCAAATGTGAAAGACAAGTATTATGATTTCTTTTTGTCTCTTTAGGAAATACAAACTACAATAGAAAAGTAAGAAAATGGATCTAACTTCTCAGGAGATTGTGGGGACACATTGAGATCGACGGTCGTAAGTCATGTATGGGCTTCGCCATCGTCCTTCAAATGAGAACATGTAATTCTTTGATTCTTTGGCTTGGCTCCTAACCTCGGTTTTTTAAAGGATAAGGACCAAGAGGAGGTCCTATATCCAATGAAAAACCGAGTAAACGGGCTGAAAAGCCGCGTTTAGGCCATGTTGGAGAAGGAGGTGACCTTGGGGGGGTGGCCCCCCAAGGGACGTTGATCACCTTGTGGGGCTTCCGGGAGAAAAGTAACAGGACTTCGTCTCTCTCTTGGATTTTTTGGATTTTCAGAGCTTGCACTAGGGATCTATTTTCGTCATGCTTTCTTCTTGGAATGGACCTCCTTTTATAGGCTTTTGGTAGCCATGAGGTGTTTATTCGCATTGATGGCCATGATGAAAGAATTGATGAGGAGTTACAAGTTGATTTTGTAACTCCTTTTTCAAGGCTTGTGATTGGCCGATGAAGGTAGTGGGCATTTAATCACCTTTATGCTTCATGATGATGGGAGTTTCATGTGTTTAATACCATGATTGCTTGGATTTGTAACTCCCAAATGCTTGAATCTGATTGGGCCGTCCAAAATAATGAGTTAATGACCGCATTAAGTTTTCATAAACGGGTCAATTAACGTCATTAAGTGGTCGCCAAGGCATGTGAAGAGTCGCGGGCCGCGCTGCGCCTTTTGAGATTCTTCTTGCGATTATCACAGGTGGATCCACGCATTGTTTGATGTCGGATTGCAGTGCAATTTCAGACATTGATTGACGTTGGTGGGCCGGTGACATCTGTCTTGTCGATTTCACGATTGGTAGGACAGAAAGTGCACTTTCTTGGTCAGCCGATTGACGATCTTGAGGCGATCGGTGATGATTTCGTGCTTTTGACGGCGGATCCAAGATGTTGACGAAGATCAGTGGTTTTCAAGCATCAAAATTTGGATTTTCCGAAAATCACAGAGGCCGGAACACCCGAAACGCGAAAAGATCTGAAAACGGTCAATTTGGTGCAAAATCCGGCGACCTGGATTTGCAGGGTCGCTGGCGACGTTAGGGTTTTTTGCCATTTGGTCGCCGAGCTTCGTTTTCGGCCAATTTTGCGTCTTTTTCGTTCTGTTTTTCTTCTGTATTTTTCTTAATATTTTTCCTCAATTATTGACTTCATTTTCTTGGAGAAAACTTGACGAGAACCCGCGCGAAATCGGGGCACAAAGTTTCCCATTTTTCGGGAAAGCCGAAGACTTTGTAGCCGATTTTTCGTCAAGAGTTGAAAATTGAGGTGAAGCTTCTTGAGCAGTGGATAGGACCAACCATGGGCTTTTATTTGAGTTTTGAAGCCGTTTGGGGTCCCATCGATGCTTCACTTGATTTTGCTGCGAGGAAAATGCCGAGCTTTGATATGTGGTCAAACGATGTCCGATTGACCTGAAATTTGACAGGGAGCCTATTGGAGTCATTTTGAGACGTTCCATGGGCTCCGTTTTTTATGTCATGGTCCCGGGTTGCTCCGCCGCCGGTAGGCTTGATTTTCTCTCGGAGCATCGAAACCTGGTCAAACGTTGTCGGAATGACCTGAAATTTGACATGCAGCCCTTTGGAGGTATGTTGAAGCCACTCATGTACTTTGTTTGATGAGTGATGGCTTCGGTGGTTCCCGCCGCCGGGAGGCTTATTTTGCTGCTCGAGCATTGATGGACGGTCAAACGTTGTCGGTTTGACTTGAAATTTGGCGTGGAGCCCTTTGAAGACATTCTGGAGTCATCCGTAGGGTCTGATCGAAGTTTTGGTGTCTTCGATGATGTCGCCGCCGGGAGCGCTTGTTTAGCTATCGGAGCAGTGAAGTTGGGCCAAACGATGTCGGAATGGCCCGAAACCTCAGGTGTACCCCTCTTTTGGCTGTATTGAAGGATCTTTCAGTTTCTGTCTGATTCTGACAAAATCTGATTCTTGAAGTAGCCTTGCCTGTTTTGTAGCAGGATGCAGCTTCACGAGGCTTCTTATGTTGAGGAGACATAGTGACTTTTTTGGTGTCAACACCCACATGATCAAATATCATTTTTACACAACCTTCTCATCAGTTAATCAAATAAACAATAATATTGACAAGATAGTTTCTTCAAATATGGGTTTTCTCCGCCATTATTTATATGGGTGAAATAAATTTCATTTGATCCTGCACTCTTAACGTCATTGTCCAGCATGTATTTTAGTCTGAATTGCTGGAATCTCATATTATCGACTATTTTAAAAACGGCCATTGGTAATTCGCTTACAAGACCCGGAAAATTGATGGAAACACGAGTGGTAGCATTTCTCTTTTGTTCTACACGATAATGTACTAGGAGTCGAATTGCTAGGTTATGTGTAAGTGACCATCGAGATTACTTGTACACGAGCAATGTTATTACTTACTGAAAAAAAGAAGCATAGATGATGATGGGGAAGAACGTGTGGAAAAGGAAATGGCTAGATTGGGAAAGGAAGCAATGAGGGATACAGAAAGATGGGGGGGGGGGGGGGGGGGGGGGGGGGGGGGCGCTTAAAGACAGCAGATTCAGCTATCTAATCTCCAATGCTCGATCGGTCCATAAAACTATTAGCTTCTTTCCCCTTGTCATTCATTGAAGATAGAAATCTACAGATTCGAAGTCTTCCTATCCCAACTAAATTGAGTCACAAAACTCCAAGTAGGGGATTTTGTTCGAGTATCTAAAATCAATCTTAACCTTATCGACTAAAATCCATAACCCATTGGAATGCCGTTTGTTATGGTCCCTGCAAGTACAAAAAATTAGTTTCAAATAGCAATCATATCTTTATCATATTCAAAATAATGAACAGGACTGCAATGCAAATTGCTATCAAGTAATTTAGCAAAAAAAGTTACAATCTATATTTGGAAAAAATTAATATTACACATAAAGGAAAGGGTACGATACAAATCCTATACTATCGTATTAACGAAAAAGAACATGGGAAAATTGGGGACTAACTAAAAACTGTCAACATGATGGAATCAAGTCCCATATCCAATTAAGTAAATCAAAACAAAAAAATAGATAGTAAATAACAAATACATGATAGAGAACCAAAGCATAGCTGAAGCTCATGTTCTGGGATTTCAAATGGCCATCAACCCCTTTTTAAAAATCCATAGCATACAAACAGGGCATTGGATTCAGGGCAATCTAAACAAAAGACTGTGGGAGTTAGGTGGGCATCGTGGATAGATTTTCAAAACTTTTGACCCACTTGATATAGGGATCAAGTACCCATAAGGCCATAAACCATATCCAGGATGCATAACCCTCAATCTCAACCATCATGATCAGTAAATAAATCTATCTAAAAGATAGAAACAAGCAACAAACAAGCATCCATAAAAAATCTACAACATGCAACGAAGTAGATTATACCTTTGGAGCTCGGTTGTACCCTAATGGAGAAGTTACGTTGTTGACACCAAAAAAGTCACTATGTTTCCTCGACATCAAGAAGCCACATGAAGCTGCATCCTGCTACAAACGGGCAAAGCTACTTCAAGTATCAGATCATATTAGAATCAAACAAAAACTGCAAGATCCTTCAAGGCAACCAAAAGAGGGGCACACATGAAGTTTCGGGCCATTCCGACATTGTTTGGCCTAACTTCACTCCTCCGACAGCTAAACAGAGACTCCCGGCGGCGACATCATCGAAGACTCCAAAACTTCGATCAAAGCCTACGGATGACTCCAAAATACCTCCAAAAGGCTACTTGTCAAATTTCAAGTCAAACCGGCAACGTTTGACCCTCCATCAACGCTCGAGCAACAAAATCAAGCCCACCGAGGCCATCACTCATCAAAAAAAGCATATGAGTGGCTTCAACATACTTCCAAAGGGCTGCACGTCGAATTTTAGGTCATTCCGACAACGTTTGATCAGACTTCAACGCTCCGAAAGAAAATCAAGCCTACCGGCTGCAGAACATCTCGGGACCATGACATCCAAATTAGAGCTAATGAGTCGTCTCAAAATGACTCCAATAGGCTCCCTGTCAAGTTTCAGGTCAATCAGACATCGGTTGACCGTATATCAAAGCTCGGCATCTTCCCCACAGCAAAATCAAGTCAAGCATCGACGGGACCCCAAACGGATTCAAAACTCAAATAAAAGCCCATGGTTGGTCCTATCCACTGATCAGGAAGCTTCACCTCAATTTTCAGGTCATTCCGACATTGTTTGACCTAGTTTCGACTCTTGATAGAAAATTGGCTACAAAGTCTTCGGCTTTTCCGAAAAACAGGAAACTTTGTGCTCCGGTTTTGTTCGACTTCTCGTCAAGGTTTCTCCAAGAAAATCAAGTCAATAATTGAGGAAAATGTCAAAAAAAATACAGAAGAAAAAAGGAACGAAAAAGAAGAAAAAATGGCCGAAGAAACTACTTGGCGACCAAAGGGGCCAAAGCCCCATGGTCGCCGGCGACCTTGGCTCAATGTCGCCGGTGACCCTGGAGTGCATGGTCACTGGTGACCCTGGAAATCTGGGTCACTGGATTTTTCGCCGGATGGCCGATTTCCTATCATTTTCACGTTTCGGGAGTTCTTGCCTCTGTGATTTCTGAAAATCCAATTTTTGATACTTGGAAACGACTGATCTCCGTCGACATCTCGGATCCGCCGTCAAGAGCATGAAGTCATCATTGATCGCGCCAAGATCGCCAACCGTTGACCAAGAAAGTACAGTTTCTGTCCGATCGATCGAGAAATCGATAAGACAGATGTCACCGGCCCACCAACATCAATCAATTCTGAAATTGCATCGCAATTCGACTTCAAACAATGTGTGGATCCACCTGTGATGATCACAGAAGAATTCCAGAAGACGCGGCGCGGCCCGCGACCTCTTCACATGCTTCGGCGACAACTTAATGTCGTTAATTGACCCGTTTTATGACAACTTAATGCGGTCATTAACTCATTATTTTGGACGGCCCAATCAGATTCAAGCATATGGGAGTTACAAGTCCAAGCAATCATGGCATTAAAACCATGAAACTCCCCGACATTATGGAGATTAAAGGTGATTAAATGCCCATCATTCTCGATCGGCCAATCACAAACCAAGAAAAATGAGTTACAAAATCAAGAAATAAAAACTTGTAACTCCTCCCATCATGAAGTATCAATGCCATCAATTCTCTCATCATGGCCATCAATGCCCATAAACCACCTCATGGCTACCAAAAGCCTATAAAACGAGGTCCATTCCAACAGAGAGCATCTATTTGGAACTTTGAATCCTTGCATTTTGTACATCCACACCAACACCCATCCGGAGTTGGAAAAATCCCAGAGAAAATCCGACCAAGTCCTGCTGCTCTGCTGCAAGAGACACTACAAGGTGATCAATGTCCCCTTGGCCCCCCCCCCCCCCCCCCCCCCCCCCCACAAGGTCCCCTTCTGCTATCCAACATGGCCTAAACGCGGTTTTTCAGCCCGTTTACTCGGTTTTTCATTGGATATAGGACCTCCCCTTGGTTTTTATCCTCTAGAAAGCTGAGGTTGGAGCCAAGTCGAAGAATCGAAACATTAAGCGTTCTCATTTGAAGGACGATGGCGGAGTCCACACATGACTTACGACCGTCGATCTGAACGTGTCCCCACAATCTCCTGAGAAATTAGATCCATTTTCTTTCTTTTCTATCGTAATTTGTATTTTTTAAGAGATAAAAAAAGTCACAATTCTTGTCTTTCATTTTGATGAGATTTGTAAATTGCCTTTCACGGCAAAATCGCCTTTCACAGCAAACAAACAAAAATCGCCTCTTACGGCATTCAAAACAAAAATTGTATATTTTCTTAATTATTTATGCAATTTGAAAAGTTAGAAAGGAGGATTGATTTCCTTTCTACTTGTGAAGGTGAATATCCGGATCATCACCATTCCAAATTCCAAGTAGAATAGAAAATCTGGCATACCCGTACAAAAATGTTGATACCCGCATTTCCTCCTCCGCCGAAACTCAGCAGCCCCGGGGATGGAAGGAGAGGACAGAAATCGAGGGTCCATCAAGTTGGCATACTCGGTGGGACTCTCTCACTTGAGAACGTGATGCTTCGATCCCTTGGCTCCTTTCTAGTTGGTGGCTTATGTTGCATCTTGCATAAAAAAAAAAAAAAAAAAAAAACCTGAGATGGGATTTCAGTCATTCTTTCTCATTTCAAAAAAAAAAAAAAATCTGATTTCTTTTCTTGTATTCAATTTTGAGAAACTTTGATCCTCTCTTCTTCGAATTTGATAGCTCACAGAAATGTTTGCAGCTATTGTTCGTATCGGAAATTAGGCCATCTTTTCTCTTTGATGAGTCCAATAGGGGTTTTCACAAAAAATAAATAAATAAACCTCACTTCAAAATCTTTCAAAAAAAAAAAAAAAAAACAAATCTGATTTCTTTTTCTCGGATTCAATTTTGAGAAACTTTGATCCTCCCCTCTTTGAACTTGATAGCTCACAGAAATGTTTGCAGCTATTGTTCGTATCGGGGATTGGGTCATCTTTTCTCTTCGATGAGTCTGATAGAGGTTTTAAAAAAAAAAAGGAAAAAAAATCTTATTTAAAAAAAAATCAGCTTTCTCTCTTTTAGATTCAAATTTGAGAAACTTTGGTTTTTCCCTTTCGGATTTAGCGCTCGCAGAAATGTTGAGCCTTTGCTCGGATTGGAACACCATTCGCTCTCTTTGATGAGTTCAATAGAAATCTTTCAAAAAGAGTTAAAAAAAACACTAAGGTTGCACCAATTGCATTCTTTGACCAAAGTGGATTTAAGAAAGGCCTTGTCCAGAGTGTGGAGACAGCTAGACTGTTCGAGGCAAGGGTCCTCCAAACGGGTTCATTAAGTAATCCTACCCTTACCTGGGGGCTGATCTATCTACTAAAGTTTCATAAGATCGAATTGGAAATCTATGTGCGCCTTTAAAAAAAAAAGACCTTAAAAAAAAAAAAAGAAACCTTTCAAAAAAAAATCTTCAAAAAAAAATAAAAAAAAACTTCGCTCACTTTTGAGTTCAAAATTGAGAAATCTTGGTTCTTTCCCTTTCGGATTGTTGACACTAAAAAAGTCACTATGTCTCCTCAACATCAAGAAGCCTCGTGAAGCTGCATCCTGTTACAAAACAGGCAAAGTTACTTTAAGCATTAAATTTTGTCAAAATCAGACAGAAACTGAAAGATCCCTTAAGACAGCTAAAAGAGGGGTACACCTGAGGTTTCGGGCCATTCCGACATCGTTTGTCCTAACTTCACTGCTCCGATAGCTAAACAAGCACTCCTGGCGGCGACATCATCAAAGACACCAAAACTTTGATCAGAGCCTACGAATGATTCCAGAATGTCTCCAAAGGGCTCCAAGCCAAATTTCAAGTCAAACCGACAACGTTTGACCCTCCATCAACACTCGAGCAGCAAAATCAAGTCTCCTGGCGGTGGGAACCACCGAAGCCATCACTCATCAAACAAAGTACATGAGTGGCTTCAACATGCCTCCAAAGGGCTGCACGTCGAATTTCAGGACATTCCGACAACGTTTGACCAGGTTTCGATGCTCCGAAAGAAAAACAAGCCTACCGGCGACGGAGCACCCCGGGACCATGACATCCAAAATGGAGCTAATGGTTTGTCTCAAAATGACTCCGGTAGGCTCCCCGTCAAATTTCAAATCAATCAGACATCGTTTGACCACATATCAAAGCTCGGCATTTTCCCCGCAGCAAAATCAAGTCAAGCATCGACGGGACCCCAAACGGCTTCAAAACTCAAATAAAAGCCCATGGTTGGTCCTATCCACTGTTCAAGAAGCTTCACCTCAATTTTCAGGTCATTCCGACATCGTTTGACCTAGTTTCAACTCTTGACTGAAAATCGGCTACAAAGTCTTCAGCTTTCCCGAAAAATGGGAAACTTTGTGTTCCGGTTTTGCGCGGGTTCTCGTCAAGTTTTCTCGAAGAAAATCAAGTCAATAATTGAGGAAAAATGTCAAGAAAAATACAGAAGAAAGAAGGAACAAAAAAGATGGAAAAAAGGCCGAAAACGATGCTCGGCGACCAAACGGGCCGAAGCCCTATGGTCGCCAGCGACCTTGGGTGCATGGTCGCCAGCGACCCTGCAAATCCGGGTTGCCGGATTTTGCACCAAATGCCCCGTTTTTCGATCCTTTTCGTGTTTTGGGTATTCCTGCCTCTGTGATTTTCTGAAAATCCAATGTTTGATGCTTGAAAACGACTGATCTTCACCGACATCTCGGATCCGCCGTCAAAAGCATGAAATCATCACCGATCGCTCCAAGATCGCCAACCGGCTGACCAAGAAAGTATACTTTATGTCCGACCGATCGTGAAATCGACAAGACAGATGTCACCGGCCCAAGGAGATCAACCAATGTCTGAAATTGCACTACAATCCGACATCAAACAATGTGTGGGTCCACCTGTGATGATCACAAGAAGAATCTCAAAAGGCGCAGCGTGGCCCGCGACTCTTCACATGCCCTGGCGACCACTTAATGTCGTTAATTGACCCATTTATGACAACTTAATGCGGTCATTAACTCATTATTTTGGACGGCCCAATCAGATTCAAGCATTTGGGAGTTACAAATCCAAACAATCGTGGCATTAAACCCATGAAACTCCCATCATCATGAAGATTAAAGGCGATTAAATGCCCACTACCCTTCATCGGCCAATCACAAGCCATGAAAAAGGAGTTACAAAATCAAATCATAAAAACTTATAACTCCTCATCAATTCTCTCATCATGGCTATTAATGCCCATAATCACCTCATGGCTATCAAAAGCCTATAAAAGGAGATCCATTTCCAAGAGAGAGACATCTATTGACGGATCGATTAACAAGTCGATACACACATCGACTTGAAATTCTGTACTTCTCCCGAAGAAATCCAGACAAAGTCCTACTGCTCTGTTGTAAGAAACACCACAAGGTGATCAAAGTCCCTTGGGGGGCACCCCCCCAAGGTCCCCTCCTTCTACAACATGGCCTAAACGTGGCTTTTCAGCCCATTTACTCAGTTTTTCATTGGATATAGGACCTCCTCTTGGTCTTTGTCCTTTAAAAAACTGAAGTTAGGAGCCAAGCCAAAGAATCATAGCATCAACCGTTCTCATTTGAAGGACGATGGCGAAGTCCATACATGGCTTGCGACCGTCGATCTCAATGTTCCCCACAATCTCCTGAGACGTTAGATCCATTTTCTTCCTTTTCTATTGTAGTTTGTATTTCTTAAAGAGACAAAAAGAAATGACAATTCTTGTCTTTCACATTTGATGAGTTTTGTAAAATCGCCTTTCAAGGCAAAATCGCCTTTTGCGGCAAATAAACAAAAACACCTCCTACGACATTCTAAAAAAAACAAACTTGTCTCTTTTCTTAATATTTATGCAATTTGAAAAGTTAGAAAAAGGAATTGATTTCCTTTCTATTTGTGAAGGTGAATCTCCGGATCATCACCATTTCAAATTCCAAGTAGAAAGTAAATCTGGCATACCCGTACAAAAATGTTGATACCCGCGTTTTCCCTCGTCCGCCGAGACCCAGGTCAGCCCCCGGGGTGTGGAAGGAGAGGACGGAAATTCCGAGGGTCCATCACGGATTTAGCGCTCGCAGAAATGTTGAGCCTTTGCTCGGATTGGAACATCATTTGCTCTCTTTGATGAATTCAATCTTGACCTTTCAAAAAAAAAAAAAAAACTTCCTTCACCTTTGAGTTCAGAATTGAGAAATCTTGGTTCTTTCCCTTTCGGATTTAGCGCTTGCAGAAATGTTGAGCCTTTGTTTGGATCGGAACACCATTTGCTATCTTTGATGAATTCAATCTTGACCCTTCAAAAAAAAAAAAAAAAACTTCCGTCATTATTGGATTCACATCCGAGAAATTCTGGTTCCTTCCTTTTCGGATTTAGCGCTCGCAGAAATGTTTGAGCCTTTGTTCAGATCGGAACACTATTTGCTTTCTTTTATGAACCCAATTTTGACCTTTCAAAAAAAAAAAAAAAAAAAGAAATCCCATCTCATGTCCTTTCCAAAGATGCGATTTGTAACATTTGTGCCTAGAGGTGTTAATACGCCCTTTCAGGTCTACTGTATTCGTGATCGACACATTTGTATCTCTAACCTTATATCATTTTACCTCGAGTGAGCCCTGCTTCTCGGTAATTTGAATTAAGGTCTACAATTGCTTCTAGCAGTCACTGGTACGCTCACCCTGAGCCTACTGTACCTGCATTTTAGAACAATTGTATCCTCTATGGCTTTTTGCCTTCTTCATCTTGCTTGAAAAGACAAGGCCATGTCCCCTTGAGCGATTTGAAAAGACAAAACCATAGTTGTTCTCCATTTATAATCACCATATTCTTGTGATTACTAATGGATGTGGTCTTGTTTCAGAAGTTTTCCAAAAACTAACAATGACAGCTTTATTGGCCATCACTTTTGATGAGAACAAGCACTAACTTATGCTCCAAGACAAGCAAAACAAGCGCACTCATAAGCGCCCCACCAGTTGCCGAAGCGTCATCTCCCTCGACAACTCTCAAAACACCGGGTCAACCTTAACTCCCCGGACCATCGTCTTCGGGTCGCTGGGACCATTCCCACTCCCCGCAGAAGAAATTGTACCTGCCGAGAAGCAGAAAATCACCCCGCAACGTGTCACTGACATGGCACCGAGGGCGAACACAAAGAGGCCTGAAGCCCGTGGTGCTCCCACGAAGCCTCAACCCACAAGAAACCAGGTTTGCCCCAAAACCTGGTCCCCAAGATCTTCAACGAAGCAACGGAGATCCCAAACATCGACAAAGCCAGCATACCTGGCCCCTCTCAAGGAGAACCGGTTCTACCCTCTCTTTTACATGAAAGAGGAGGAACCTACCCTCCACCCAAAGAACAAACAAATCCATCATGAGCCGGCTTGCTCCTACAAGCTCAAAATCAAATCCTGCATCGTTAGGTCTCCGCAAAAACCCGCTGAAGCATACACTCCTGTGAGTCGACCCTTCATCTTAATAGGGGTCGAACTCACAAAATTTAAATCCTCACTGCGACAGGCTAAGGACCGCGTCCAGATCCTGTCCATGCCCAGCTTCAAAGAAGACAAGCTTGGCTGCTGCGCACGGGGGACTACATCCTTCATAGCCAGAGCTCAGCCAGAGCTGACCAAAGCTCAAATTGCTCGTCGTATGCATCGCCGTGCGGCATATCGACAGAGGAGACTTGAGAAGCAAATAACCCAGCATTCTACTCTCCACGTCTCTAACAAATGGGTCGAAAAAGAAAGACCCGACCAAGTCGTTGCTGTCCATATGGTTGGCAAAACTAGAAGACGCCAGAAGTCAGCAACCAAAATTAGTGTCAGACGTCCGGTGACTCGACCGTCTTCTGGACACGAACACATATGGAAGAATCCTCCACTCCTTCAAGTCAAGGACACCGGAGTAATCACTCCTCTGACTCTTCATCTAAAAGAATGAGCCCCAGCTCAGTCACCAAGACGATTTCTTCATTCGAATCCCGAGGGATGAACGTTCTGGCTCCAAGTTCTGAGCAGCCTCCACCGCATAATGACATAACCGCATGCATCCAGCAGTTGGAGCAAGGACACCAGAGAATTGAGGCTCTGATGGGAAACCTCCTTCTCACTTTACAGCGTCCACCTAACAATGAAACCCCTCCAAATCATCAAGATGATGAGGGCAATGCAGAAAATAATGAATCACGCGCCCTTACCAAAAAGGACGTTGACGATATCCTCGCAAAAGTAAAAGAAGAGGATACATTAAAGGAACATGGGATCAAGCCACCCTATCCCCTATGGATGGACTTGGTTCCGTTCCCTGCAGATTTTAAACAACCTACTCTCCAAACATATACGGGGAAAGGTTCAGCAAGGCAGCATGTCATCCACTTCAAGATCCTGACGGGAGCTATCGCGGATCAAGATGCCCTCAAGATTTGCCTCTTTGCAAGTACCCTAAAAGGTACGACCTTTGATTGGTACTCCACTCTGCCGGAGAACTCCATCCAAAATGGGCCTGCTGGTGACACGCTTCCTGACCCACTTCCAAGGTGAGGATCATCCTGTTACTACGGATCAGCTCTGCAGCCTAAAACAAGGAGAGAATGAGTCAATATACGACTTCATTCACAAGTGGAAGGCAATGGCGTACAAATGCTCAGATGTATTGCCATAAGCGTCGCTAGTCAACATCTACCGTAACAACATGAGAGCAAGAATCCGCTCCATGATCATCGACAACAAATCAAAGAACCTGGGAGAACTCCTCGAAGCTTCCATGGAGGCTGAAATGGTGATCAAAGACCTCAACAGTCAGAAATCATCAAAGAAAGAGCCAACCGCCATTACAACCTCAAAACCAAAGAAAAATGAGGTTCTTAATGTGCAGACCAAGTCAGCTCCTCAGCAGCCAAAGAAAGCTGAAAATAAAGCTACGGGTAAAAGACCCAAACTCTCTGTTGCCTTCAAAGAACGCGTAGAAAAGAAATACCCGTTCGATGAAGATGTTGAAGAAATCTTTGAGGCTCTCTTAGAAAACGGCAAACTCACCTTGCCCGAGCCCAAAAGACCGGGAGATGTTGGTAAAACCAACGATCCTCTGTATTGTCCATACCACCAGATGATCTCACATCCTCTTGATGGAACGCGCTCCTGTCGAGGGTGCTACCGGGGTCGGCGGACGTGGGAGTCCATCGGGTCCGGCCCTTTCGCGCCCGGGGGGCTGAAGCGTGCATCAACATTTCTTTGTGTGGGTGTGCCAGATTTTCTATTTTCCTTGGAATTGCAAGTGGTAATCCGGAGATCAACCTTCGCAAGTAAAAAGGAAATCAACTTCTTTCAAGTTTTCCATTGCACAAATATTTAAGAAAAGAGACATTTTCTTGGTTTGCCGTGAAAGGCGATTTTGTTTGGCATTTATAGCCGATTTTGGCGTTTATAGCCGATTTACAATTCTCATCAATAATGAAAGACAAGAGTTGTGATTTTTGTCTCTTTTAGAAAAATACAAACTACAATGAAAAGCAAGAAAAGGAGGATCTAACTTTTCAGGAGATTGTGGGGGACTCGTTCAGATTGACGGTCGCAAGCCATGTATGGGCTTCGCCATCATCCATGCAGATGAGAATAGAGGATGCTCTTGATTCGCTTGACTTGGCTATAATCTCAGGTTTTTAGAGGACAAAGACCAAGAGAAGGTCCTATGTCCAATAAAAAGTTAAGTAGACGGGCTGAAAAGCCACATCTAAGCCATTGGAGGCAGCGGGAGAAGGCAAGGACCTTGGGGGGGAGTACTCCCCAAGGGACTTTTTGTCACCTTGTAGTGGTGCTTGATGTAGAATTTCTGCAGAATTTTCTCTCTTTCTCTAGACTCTGTCTGTCTAGAATTCGGGATTCTCTGCACCTTTTGATTTTCGATCTTCGGTTTTCCGTTCGTCCTTTTCCAATCCCTTTCTTCTTGGAAAGCTCTCCTATTTATAGGCTCTTGGTAGCCATTAGGAGAGTTTATGGGCTTTAATGGCTTTAATGGGAGGAGTTACAAGATTTATTTCTTGATTTTGTAACTCCTTTTTCCTTGAATCTGATTGGCCGATGGAGATTAAGGGCTTTTAATCACCTTAATTACCATGATGGGAGGAGTTTCATGGCTTGAATGCCATGACTTAATTGATTTGTAACTCCTGGATGCTTGCTTCTGATTGGGCCGTCCAAAGAAATGAATTAATGACTGCAATAAAGCTAGTCAATTAACTGCATTAAATGGTCGCCGAGCAGTTGAAGAGTCGCGGGCCGCGCCGCGTCTTTTGGGATTCTTTTGGAGATGATCACCGATGGATCTACATGCTGATCGACATCGGATGACCGTGTAATTTCAGACATTGATAGCTAGCAGCGGGCCGGTGACATCTGTCTTGTCGATTTCTCGATCGGTTGGACAGAAAGAGTACTTTTTAGGTCAACCGGTCGGCGATCTTGGAGCGATCAATGATGATTTTATGCTTTTGACGGCGGATCTGAGATGTCGTCGGA
Organism: Umbellularia californica; assembly: GCA_028538565.1. Taxonomy (NCBI): domain Eukaryota; kingdom Viridiplantae; phylum Streptophyta; class Magnoliopsida; order Laurales; family Lauraceae; genus Umbellularia; species Umbellularia californica. The sequence continues at coordinate 51,617,366 of JAPQWN010000006.1, read as the reverse complement.
TATGAGTCAATTTCAAGCACTAAAAATCACATTTTCAGGAAACCACAGGGGCCAAAGTGCGCGAAACGCGAAAAGGGACGGAAAAACGGGTCACCGGCGAAAAATCCGGTGACCCGGACTTCCATGGTCGCCGGTGACCATGGGCCAGGGTCGCCGGCGACCCTGGGGGTTTTTCTCCCCTTTTTGGTCCGTTTTGCGGTCTTTTTCGTCGCCGTTTTCTTCTGTATTTTTCCTGACATTTCTTCTCATTTATTGGCTTGATTTCCCTGTAGAAAACCTGATGAGAATCCTTGCATTTTTAGAGTGCAAAGTTTCCAATTTTCCGGGAAAGCCGAAGACTTTGTCGCGTAGAGCTGCTGATTTTTCTCCAGAAGCTGAAACTTGGTCAAACGATGTCGGAATGACCTGAAATTTGAGGTGAAGCCTCCTGAGCAATAAATAAGACCAACCATAGGCTTTTGTTTGAGTTTTGAAGCCGTTTGGGGTCCCGTCCCCAGTAGACTTGATTTTGCCGCGAGGGAGATGCCGCGCGTTGATGTGCGGTCAAACGATGTCCGATTGACCTGAAATTTGACAGGGAACCTATTGGAGTCATTTTGAGATGATCCACAGGCTCTGTCTTGGAAACCATGGTCCCGGGGAGCTCCGCCGCCGGTAGGCTTGATTTTCTTTCGGAGCGTCGAAACCTGGTCAAACGTTGTCGCAATGACCTGAAATTTGACGTGCAGCCTTTTGGAAGCATGTTGAAGCCACTCATGCACTTGGTTTGATGTGCGAAGGCTTCGGTGGTTCCCGCCGCCGGGAGGCTTGATTTTGCTGCTCGAGCATTGATGGAGGGTCAAACGTTGTCGGTTTGACTTGAAATTTGGCATGGAGCCCTTTTGAGACATGCTGGAGTCATCCGTAGGCTCTGATCGAAGTTTTGGTGTCTTTGATGATATCGCCGCCGGGAGCGCTTGTTTAGCTGTCGGAGCAGTGAAGTTAGGCCAAACGATGTCGGAATGGCTCGAAACCTCAGGTGTACCCCTCTTTTAGTTGTCTTGAAGGATCTCTCAGGTTCTGTCTGATTCTGACAAAATCTGATGCTTGAAGTAGCCTTGCCTATTTTTAGCAGGATGCAGCTTCAGGAGGCTTTTCGATGTTGAGGAGACATATTGACTTTTTTTGGTGTCAACAAATGCCCCCTCGAGGTACAGCGACGAGTAGCTTTTTGGAGTCGATGTGCCTCGAAGAGAAACTTGGAGGAGAGATTCCAACTTGACCAATAGCCTTCTGAGTTTCCGGGGGAATTTTATGGTAGTGAGAGGGATCACGTACCATCTCAAGGCAAAGTTTTGAAAATGACATGGGGTATTTGGATTTTGGGTTTTGGATTTTGGTTTTTGACCTTGTGACCTAACAAGCTGTATGTGGCAGGTTAGGGGGTCAGGTTTGATTTTGATTTTGACCTTGTGACCCAACAAGCTGTATGTGGCAGGTTTTGGATTTTGATTTTGGTTTTGGTCTTGTGACCTAACAAGCTGTATGTGGCGAGTTAGGGGACAGGAATTTGGTTTTGTGAAATGTCAACTTCAAGATTTTGGCTCAATTTGGTTCATGAGGTTGGATGGTTTGGTTTTTGGAAACTCATGAGACTTTTTTTTTTCTTTCTTTTGAATGGTCCCATCAACTCAAAAGAGGCATGGGACTTTTTTTTTTTTTTTTTTTTGCTCTTTTTTTTTTTTGCTCTTGGTAAGAGGAATATTTTGACTAAAAGCCAATTTTAGTGCCTAGGTGGTCAAACCTGACTCATATGGGCTAACCTATGGGACCTTAGGCTTTGGAGATGGCCTAGATCTCATATGGTGTCATATTTGTAAAGAATATCTAAAAATATCTCTTTTGTGTAGAGAATATCTAAAAATATCTTTACTTGGAGAGAATTTCTCAAGTTTTCTTTTTGTGGAAAGATTCTCTCAAAATATCTTTCTTTTTGGGAAAGTAGCTAAATTTTAGCACTTACCTCCTTTCTTTTCTCCTTGTTTCCTCTTTTGGCTTGCTCTCTTCTATAAAAGCAAGAGGGTTGATGCTTTTGCTCCATTGCTTTCTTTTTGCAAGAAATCTTCAAGAGTGCTCCCAAAGGCAAGAAGTGCTTTCTCTTCTTCAAGGATCTCCAAGCTTTTCTTCTTCTTCTCCATCAATGGCTTCAAGTAAGTTTTCTTCCTCGTCAAGAATCTCCATTGTAGAAGTAGCTTCTTCATTTTTTTTTCTTTTTCTTTTTTTTTCTTTTTTTTCTTCTTTTTTCTTTCCTTTTCCTTTCATGCACGTTTTCCCCCTTTTTTTTTTTCGTGCTTCTCTTTTTTTCTTTCTTTCTGTTTTTTTTTCCCACGCTGATCCTTTTTTTTTCAGCGTTTTTCTCTTCTTTTCTTTATTTTTTTTTGCTGTTTTTTTTTCTCTCTCTGGCTGTACGGACAGGTCCGTACGTGGGCCAGAATTTTTTTTTTTTTTTTGCTGAGATTTTTTTTTTCTCTTTCTCTTTTTGTTTCCTTGTTTGCTCACTATGATATGAGGCTATGCAATTTCAATATGTATGCATTTTTTTGTTTGGTGCATCAAGATAGAAGGCTAGAGTCTCTAGGTCAAGCCAACATGATTTTTGACTTGGACAAAGTTTGATTGGTTTTGACCAAATTGGGTTGGAATTGGTCAAACTTTGGTCAAGGTTTTCCTAGCCTCTAATGCATGATGATATTTTTTTATGCATGATTTTTGTAAATGGATTTGGAAGTATGATGATGCATACCTGAAAATCTTTTTCAAGTGTTGGGATTTTGAGCTCGCAGCGATGTTGAGCTCTTTCTCGGTCTTGCTGGATTTTGAGGAAGTTTTGTAATTTTTGGATTCTGAAGCTCGCAGCAATGTTAAGCTCTTTTCCAGATTTTGTGGAGTTTGATGAGATTGGCTTGTTCTCGCAGCAATGTTGAGTTCAAGCCTTCTTTGAGAATTCTCCACTAACTATGAGCTCGCAGCGATGTTGAGCTCATCTTCTGGCTTCCTGTCTTTTTCGGAGTATTTTCCTTTTCTTTGGAATTGCCCTGGAACCATGTCAAAATTTTGCTAGAAATTTTTTTGTTTTTTTTTTTTGTAGCAGAATTCTGTCATTTTGATGTTGATTGATCTTTTCTCTTCCACCTTTTGCAGGCAGTTCTTCTAGAACAAACAAGGGTAAAGGTCATGTCACTGACGCGCCTCATCGGTCTGCTAGATCTTCCAATGCTGCCGCTCAGCAGGCTTGGGAGAAGGAGGGAACTCTCATTCGCCAGGTTGAGGAAGCTGAAGGTAATGTCCGGAGGAAGACTCAGGAGCATGACTAGTGGCAGGTCCTCTGGGAAGAGCTTCCTTGTGCTGCAGATGGGTCACGGCATTCGGCCGCGTTTTATGGGGACATTTTGAAGGAGCGTGGCCTAAAGACTTTGGAGGTCAAGGCCAAGAGTCTGCTTGAGGAGTTGAACCTTTGGTTGAAGACCATGTAGGATTGAGCTCCTGAGTTGTAACAAACTCTTTTTCCTTTTTCTTCTTTTTTTTTGGTACCTCCATGTATAAACAATTTTGGTATTATATGTTGTGTCCCTTTCCTTTCACTTAAATCATTTTTGATGAAAACAATTTTGAGCAAAAGTTTGATGGGAATGTTTGTTTAAGGATTTGATCAAAAGGTTGTCATTTTGTGAAAATCTTTTGTCAAAGGGTTGTTTTGGGCATGAAAGCCAATTTTGTGAAGGAAAGCCTTGTTTTTTGATGGTTTGAAAACCAAAATTTGGGTGGCAAGTAAGAGCCAAAATTTGTTTTGCGGCATGGGAGCCAAAATTTTTGGATGGAGTGAAAGCCGAATTTTAGAATGGCATAGAAGCCGAATTTTGTTTTGTTTGTCTTGGCATTTATAGCCGAATTTTGGCATTTATAGCCAGATTTTGGCGTTTATAGCCGAATTTTTTTTGTTTTGTTGTGGCATTTATAGCCGAATTTTGAGATGGCATGAGAGCCAAAAATTTTGTTTGTGGCATGAGAGCCGATTTTGAGATGGCATGGAAGCCGATTTTGGCGTTTATAGCCGAAAAATTTTGTTTTTGGCATTTATAGCCGGATTTGGCGTTTATAGCCGGATTTTTGAAAACCAAGTTTTGTTTTATTGGCATGAAAGCCGATTTTGGCATTTATAGCCGAAAAATTTGTTTTTTGGCATTTATAGCCGAATTTTGGCATTTATAGTCGGATTTTGGCGTTTATAGCCGAGTTTTGGTTTTCAAATGCAGGTATCGACTAAATGTCGCCTCCCCGCTGAATGGTCTTGCAAGTATCGATGGAATGTCGCTTCCTTGCTCATTCGGTTTTGCGAGTATTGATGGAATGTCACTTCCTCGCGGGCTGGGTTTTGCGAGTATCGATGGAATGTCGCTTCCTCGCGAATTGGGGTGCAAATATCGACTAAGCGTCGCTTCCTTGCTTTTCCCAAAACTTTTGGTTTTGCGGGTACTGACTTGATGTCGTTTCTCCGCGATTTTTGAAATTTGAGGTTTTCTCGAACCATTTGAAATTTGGGTTGTGGATAGCAACTGGTATGTTGCACCTCCACGATTTTTGAAATTTAGGTTGTGGATATCAACTGGTTTGTTGCTTCTCCACGATTTTTGAAAATTGTAAGTATCGAATGGGGTTCGTTTCCTTGCGATTTTTTGGGTTTTGGAAGTACCGAATGGGGTTCGCATCCTTCCGATTTTTGGGTTTTGGAAGTATCGAATGGGGTTTGCATCCTTCCGTTTTTTTGGGTTTTGCGAGTATCGACTGAGTGTCACTTCCCCGCGGTTTTTGAAAAACCATTTTTTTTTTGTTTAAAGACACGAGGGTCGTAAATTTTGACCTAAAACCATTTGGCGGTAAAAGATAAGGTGGACTAGGGTGGAAATCCCTGAATCCGGATTTTTGTTTCAAACCATGAATTTTGGTTCAAGGATCGAAAGTTTTGGTCAAGTCAGGGAGAGGCTCCTAAACTTGGATTTTTTTTGTTTTTGAACAATGAAACGATAAAAGTAAGCATTGTTTTTGAATCTCTAGAAATTTTGACATTTGATATGAAAATTCTAAAGAGAGTGGGTTTGACGAGCGAGTACCTGAGAACAGGATTTGGCCATACAGGCATTGCTCTTACCCAGTTGGGTAAGTCTTCAAGGGTAGTACCGCTTGAAGAACTTGCCATTGATGGGCAGCATACACCTGTCGCCTTCCATGTTTAGGAGGGCATGTGCGCCGTTGGAGAAGACCTTGTCGATGACGTAGGGTCCCTCCCATTTTGGCTCAAACTTGCCTTTGGACTTGTGAGCGAAGACCATTGGTCTTTTTACCGCAAGAACCAAGTCACCCTTTTTGTAGGCGCGTTGCCTGACCTTTTTGTCAAAAGATCCTGCCATGCGTGCTTGGTAAAATTCAATGCTTTGTCGAGCTTCGAGCCGTCTCTCGTCGAGATTGTCCAGCTCATGAAGTCGTAATTTCGCATTGTTTTCTTGAGTCATGTCATTTTGTAGAGATACCCTCAGAGAAGGAATTTGGACTTCTAATGGCACGACAGCTTCGCATCCATAGACCAAGGAGAATGGTGTGCTATGGGTTGGTCCTCGAACGGTGGTTCGATAGGCCCACAAAGCTTCAGACAGTTTGTCGCTCCAGTCTCTTTTGTGACTAGAGACCATTTTCTTGAGGATTTTGCAGAGTGTCTTGTTGAAGGCTTCTGCTAATCCGCTTGCTGCCGGATTGTATGGAGTCGAAGGACAGCTTTGGATTTTGTATTTGTCGCAAAACCTGTAGAATCGATGATCCCGGAATTGTGGTCCGTTATCATGGACGAATCTTTTAGGTATGCCGAAACGACAAATGATGTTGGTGCGCAGGAACTGAAGAACTGATGAGGTCTTCATTTCGTTGAACGCAAATGCTTCTGACCACTTGGAGAAATAATCCGTAGCGGCGAAGATGAAGCGATGACCTTTGCTTGAAGGGGGAGAGATAGGACCTATGATGTCCATGCCCCATGCTTCAAAAGGCCATGAGATTGCTGTAGGTTGCAGCCATTCTGGAGGCATGTGAATGTAGTCTCCATGAACTTGACATAGCTGGCAGCGTTTGGCAAATTGCATTGCATCAGCTACCATGGTAGGCCAATAGTAACCTAACCTTTTTATCTGATCATAGAGCTTAGGACCTGCCTGATGGGCTCCACAAAGACCAGCATGAACTTCTTTAAGTGTTTCTTCGGCTTCTTGTTGCGACAAGCAGCGTAGAAGTACTCCGTTGAAGGATTTCCTGTAGAGGATTTTTGATGGAATATCCAAATGAAAGTTTGGGGCTCGCCTTTGGATGCTTACCCGTTCTTTTGGATCTTCAGGTAGGATTCCGAACATAGTGTAATCAATGAACGGATCCCTCCAGTCGCCGATTGAAGGTTGAAGGATAGAGATCCGACTTCCAACCACTCGGTGGCATTCAGCAACTGCTTGGTGTGTGTTAAGAGGAGGGAGGATCCTTCTCTCGTACACTGTGATTTGTATGTTTTCCCCTTCTTGAATTGCCATAGATGCAGCAAGTCCAGCTAGGGCATCTGCACGGATGTTTTCACCTCTACGAATGTGGGTGATGTTGCAGATGTCAAACTTTTGCAGAAGCGATTGTGCCTTGTTGTAGTAAGGCAGCAGATCAGGCTTCCTGACTTCATATTTCTGATTCATCTGGTTGACAATCAGTTGAGAGTCTCCAAAGACTTCCAGCATGGTGATACCAGATTCAATGGCGAGTTCCAATCCTAGGATCAGAGCTTGGTATTCAGCTGCATTGTTTGTGCATGGTTCCAGTAGCGAGAAAGCGTGTGGAATCATGTATTTGTCGGGGCTAACAAAGAGGATGCCAACTCCTGAGATCAGCTTTCTTTTTTCATTTGTCCTGGTTGCACCGTCAAAGTACATGTCCCAGGAGGCATTTGGTGAGGAAGTCTCCACGTTGTAGACAGGTTCGTCTGGGAGATCATCTCTGAGTGGAGAATCTTTAGGCAATGGATGCTCTGCGAGAAAGTCTGCTAGAGCTTGGCCTTTGATTGCTTTTTGTGGCACATACCTAATATCAAATTGTGATAGAAGGATGGACCATTTTGCCAGTCGTGCATTGAGAGAACCTGCTTTTGTAACAAGGACCTTCAAGAGGTTGATCCTTGAGACGAGGTAGACTGTGTTGGAAAGCAAGTAGTGACGTAGCTTTTGTACGGCGAACATCACTGCAAGGCATTCTTTTTCGACTGGAGAGTAACGATGCTCTGCACCTACTAGCATGCGGCTGAGGTAATATAGAGCAGCTTCCTTTCCCTCACCATTCTCTTGTGCAAGCAGAGCGCCTACAGAATGATCAAGAGCTCTTGTGTACAAGATGAATGGTTTTCCAGTGGCAGGGGCAGCTAACACTGGAGGTTTGTTCAGGTATGACTTGATATCTTGAAATGCGGCTTCACAGTCGGCATCCCAGACAAAGTCTACACCCTTTTTCATCAATCGAGAGAATGGACGGCATTTCCCCGAAAGATTGGAGATGAACCGTCTGATGTAGGCCAATCTCCCTTGGAGCCCTTTTAATTCTCTCAAGGTTCTTGGAGAGGGCATTTCTAGAATAGCCTTGACTTTTATGGGGTCAAGTTCTATTCCAGCTTTCCGAACAAGGAATCCGAGAAACTTACCCGACGAGACGCCGAAGAAGCATTTTAGAGGATTCATCCGCAGTTTGTGTTTGCGGAGTCGGAGGAAGACTTCCCAAAGATCTTTGAGATGGTCTTCTTTTCTTCTGCTTTTGACGGCGAGGTCATCAACGTAACATTCGACCGTCTTGTGCTGCATATCTTGGAATATTTTCATCATAGCCCTCTGATATGTGGCACCAGCATTTTTCAGACCAAATGGCATGACAGTGTAGCAATACACGCCAAATGGAGTCCGAAATGAAGTGTGCTTTTCATCTTCAGGATGCATCTTTATCTAATTGTAGCCAGAGAAGCCATCCATGAATGTCATTCGCTCGAATCCACAGGTATTGTCAATCATTACCTCTGGTATGGGGAGCGGGAATTCATCTTTAGGGCAAGCGTCATTCAAGTCTCTATAGTCAATACAGACTCTGATCTGCCCATTTTTCTTTGTCACGGGGACAATGTTGGCCAACCATTCAGGATGTTGTTCCTCACGGATGAAGCCAACGTTTTTGAGTTTCTGAACTTCTTGTTCAATTTTGTCCATCACGTCGGGACGGAATCTTCTTTGGCCTTGTTTGATAGGCTTGATTTCTTTTTGTAAGTTGAGCTTGTGGACTGCTACTTTGGGATCCAAGCCAGGCATTTCGGCATAAGACCATGTAAAGCAATCAATGAACTCACGAAGAAAGGAGATATACTCGGGTAACTCATCATCCTTTATATTCTTGCTTATGAATACAGGACGTGGGTTATCAGGTGTTCCCAAGTCTATCCTTTGAACAGGGTCTTCTGTCGGAAGGTCTGAAGGTGGTTCCTCCACAATATTTTCGGAGGCTTCCAACTCAACAAGACCTTCTGGACTGCCAGAGGCATTTTCAGACCTGTTTCCGTCCATGAATCTTCTTGATCAGTATCCTTCTCAAGGCTATCCTTCTCAAGGCTTGCAATGAGATGGTCCCAATCATTTGTTGGAATTGGGTTGAAGTAGGGTACTTCTTTTGGAGACAATGATTCTTCTGGGATAGAGAACCGCTCGTCTGTACGATCGGGCAATTCCTCTTTATTATCAGAGAAATTATACCAATTGGAGGAGCTTTCAGGATTTTTGACGAGTAACTCCTCGAAGAGATATCCAGGGATATCGATGTCTTCATGAGATGTTGAGGCTTGGTTGGCAAAGCGACTTTGCAGCCATGGTGTCAACTGTCTCATAGGAGCGGTAGGATCATACCCCAACCCATATGAAGACTTGCCTTTATGAAGGTGGATTTTCCAATCTTCTGGTTGACTTTTGGTCAGGGTGGGTTCCAATGGTGTAAGAATACCACGGCCACCTCCCAAACCAGTCGGGTTTGGAGCATCGTAGCCCATTTTCTTCATGATAGCTTGTGCCATTGGACTATACAGGGATAGCTGAGACATACCTTCATTTTGGAAAGGTCCAAGCAAAGAGTTCAGTGGAGATGCTCCCGACCTGTGGAAGAAAATTATTTTTTCTTCTGGCGAAGTTGCCGGGATAACAAAGGAGGCAGACGTAGGATCTTCTATGTCTGCAAGTGTCTCCAATGGAGTGAGAGTGAGCTGATCTTGCTGAGTATCAGCTTGGCTCGATGCTGTGTCATCTTCTGAGTCTGACTCTGAGTCTGTGTCATGCACAATAGACACAAAGGAGATAGTGAACTTGCTCCCAGTCTTTTGTTTTGTCTTCTTTGCTTTGGTAGTGATTACCAAAGGCTTTGGAGATTTGAAGGAGATGACGAAGGGAGATTGACTACTCTCTTCTAATTTGCTGGAGGGTTTGTTTTCTTCCGGTGTTTTTGAGGAGCCTTGCCTTTATCTTTCTGGAGATTTTCAGCAGGGGGTGCTATTTCCTCTTCTTCTTTTTCTCCTTCATACATCTGGGAGTCTGCGAAGTGGACTTCTTTACCTTTGAAGGGTTTTCTGTCCGCAAAGACACGATGTACCATGCCGTCATCGCCGACGAACTTGATGCATTGATGTAGAGTTGAAGGGACAACACCGTTCTCGTGTATCCAAGGACGTCCGAGAAGGATGTTGTAGCATGAGGGGGTTTTTATTGCATACACAGTGACCTTAGAGATAAGATCACCGATTTGCAATTTGAACCTGATTTTGCCGATAGGCCTTTGAGTACTCCCATCGTATCCAAAGATAGATACGGATGTGTGGCTCAGCTTGTTGGGTGGGATGCCCAACTCTTCAAGAGCCGAAGTGGAGATAAGGTTGAGTGCAGAACCTGGGTCGATCTGAACTCTATGTATCGGCATTTCTTTGATGTACCCTGTGAAGTACAGGGGTCGGTTGTGCCTTGCTTCGCCAAGTAGGAGGTCTTCTTTAGTGAAGGCGATGGTTGCACTGGCTGCCTTTTGAACCGAGAGGCATTGGATGCATGATCCCTCGCTTTTCTCTTTTTCTCCTTTTAAGGAGGTTTCTGAGTTTTTGACCCGGTAGTCCATTTCAATTTGGAGGACTTGTGGGGCATGTTTGTCGACATCCTCATTCAGTTTTTGTAATTCTGAGATGAGATTATCAGGAGTGCATGGAGATATTCGCAATAAGTCTAGGATGTGAAGACGTGCAGGTATGTGTTTGAAGTGCTCAACCAAGTCATACTTGAAAGCCTCCTTGGGGCCTGCATGTTCATTGTTTTTGCCACTGGGGGCGCTTACCACATCTTTTCCCGAAGGATTTACATAAGTAAAGGAAGATTGGTTGTAATTCTTGTGGTAGTCCCGGCCCGAGCGGGTGCCTCTACCAACTTCGAGAGCTTCTTGAGAAGGATCTTCGCTTGGAAGATTGTCCTCAGGATCAAGAGGCTGTCGTTTCTCATTTACTGAGGATGCGTCTGCAGCAGAATTGCCATCCTCAGTGATTGTGTTGCATGGAGCATTTTCCGGGAGCGAGTCCTGAACAGCATCCAGCAGCTTTTCTTCTTCGTTGACCCATCCATCATCCCAAGTTGGGTTTTCTTCATGATGATGAGTCGGGAAGAGCGTGAGTTCTGAAGTCACAGTCTCAGGGGACGAAGCCTGAGAGGGTGTCATCTCTGTGAAAGTCACGCGAGACGAGGTAGCCCCAGAAGATATGGTGCTAGGTGTCACCGGTGTGTAAGTGATCTCATCAGATGATGCATCGGAAGAGCTATAATCCCGAATTATCACATTACAGGCAGCTCTTAAAGGAGACGTTGTCTGCTCGGAGTCTGACTCATCCTCAGATGTAAGAGGATCGTCTACCCAGCAATTTTTTCCATTTTCAGGAGTTGAGGGAGGAGGTACCTGGTGGACTTCAGGAACTTCCGGCTCTAGATTGTGAGGAATCTCGTTGACGCGGTCTTGCTCTTGTTCTAGAGCGAGATGCTGCAAGATCCTCGCATATTCTTCAAGATCAGGCATGGGAGCCAAATCTTCTTCTTCGTCTGCTCTTTGTGGCTCAACATGGTTGATTTCCACTGGAGCAACGACGGGTGCTGACTCAACAGCATTTTCTTGTACAGCCTCTTGGTCTTCCTCATCATCAGACCAGGATCCTTATGGTTGTAAGGGGTTATACCAGATTACTGGCATAAGGTGAGTTTCAGGAACCCATTCTTCGTCGGAGAGATACTCTCCTGTTTCAAGAGATTCCTCCCACTCGCCGGTGTAGTTGGGCTCGAATCCATCGTCGGTGTCGCTGGACTCGTATCCATCAATGGAGAATCCAACTACCGAGTTGCAAGAGTATGATGCCCCCTGCATAGCTTCTTTTTTGAATCGAGGTGGCATGAAATCACTGAGAGTGAAGTTTCTTACCGCCTTTGAAGTCTCTGGAAGGGACGTTTCTGTTGCACCGAGTGAAGTGGTAGAGGAGGCCTCTGCCTTTTCATTGACTTCTTGTTTTGGCTGGGTCTTCTCTTGCCGTTTGAGCCTGAGGAGATGTTTCCTAGCCTGCCTTCGCTTTTGAGCTGTCGGCTTTGTTTTTATGATCTCCTAGTTTTCATCTTCCAGGAGATCGGGATGTACCCATATGGGTTGTCCGTCTGGTGTCGGGTAAGGAACCAACACTTCGGACGTTTGAATTCTTTTTATCACCTTGAAGGAAGTAGTGATCTTCTCTTCTGGTGATTTTGGTGTTTGTCCACGTGACACCACGTTGACGGAGGCAGACCCATAGTTTTTGTCAAAGGTGATGACTCCATTTTTCCACATCTCGTTTATTTTCTCTCTCACAACAAAGCATTGATTGAGAGGATGCGAGACCATCTGGTGGTATGGACAGTACCGAGGATCGTTGGTTTTGCCAACATCGCCCGGTCTTTTGGGTTCAGGCAAGGTGAGCTTGCCGTTTGCCACGAGAGCCCCGAAGATTTCGTCAACATCTTCATCGAACGGGTATTTCTTTTCTACTCGCTCTTTGAAGGCATCAGAGAGTTCAGGTCTCTTACCTGCAGCTCTGTTTTCAGGTTTCTTTGGTTGCTGAGGAGCTGACTTGGTTTGCACATTGAGGACCTCTTTTTTCTTTGGTTTAGAGGTTACAATGGCGGTTGGCTCTTTTCTTGATGACTTCTGACTGTTGAGGTCTTTAATCACCGTTTCAGCTTCCATAGAAGCTTCCAGGAGTTCTCCCAGGTTTTTTGATTTGTTGCCGATGATCATGGAGCGGATTCTAGCTCTCATGTTGTTTCGGCAGATGTCGACTAGCGACGCTTGTGGCAGTACATCTGAGCATTTGTACGCCATTGCTTTCCACTTGTGAATGAAGTCGTATGTTGACTCATTCTCTCCCTGTTTTAGGCTGCAGAGCTGTGCCATGGTAACAGGATGATCTTCACCTTTGAAGTGGGTCAGGAAGCGTGTCTCTAGCATGGCCCAGTTTTGGATGGAGTCCTCCGGAAGAGTGGAGTACCAATCGAAGGCCGTACCTTTTAGGGTACTTGCAAAGAGGCGGATCTTGAGTGCATCTTGATCCGCGATAGCTCCCGTCAAAATCTTGAAGTGGATGACGTGCTGTCTGGCTGATCCTTTCCCCGTATATGTTTGGAGAGTAGGATGTTTGAATTTTGTGGGGAACGGGACCGAGTCCATCCATAAGGGATATGGTGGCTTGATCCCATGCTCTTTGAGTATATCCTCTTCTTTAGCTTTGGCGAGGATACTGTCTACGTCCTTTTTGGTAAGGGCGCGTGACTCATTTTCTTCACAATTTTCCTCGTTATTGCGATGATTCGGAGGAGGCTCATTGTTCACCTGATTTTGGACAACAAGGAGAAGGTTTTCCATCAGAGTTTCAATCCTCTGCTGGCCTTGTTCCAACTGCTGGATGCGTGTGAGCGCATCATCTTGAGGTGGATTCTGAGATGGTGGCTCAGAATTTGTAACCAGGACGTTCATTCCTCGGGATTCAAACGAAGAAACCGTCCTGGTGACTGAGCTGGGGCTCATTCTTTTTGATGAAGAGCTTGATGAAGGATTCTCTCCCGTCCTTGGCTTGAAGGGGCAGGAGATTCTTCGGGATGTCTTCGTGTCCTGGTGACGCTACGGGTCACCGGACGTCGAACATGGATTCTGGATGCTGACTTTTGGCGTCTTCTGGTTTTTCCAACCATATGGACAGCAGCAACTTGGTCGGGTCTTTCTTTTTCGACCCATTTTTGATAGACTTGAAGTGTAGGAGGCTGAGTCCTTTGCTTCTCTAGTCTCTTTTGTCGGTACGACGCATGGCGGCGTGCTCGACGAGCGATTTGAGCTTCAGTCAGCTCTGGCTGGGCTTTAACAATGAAGGATGTACTCCCTCGGGCGCAGCAGCCGAGCTTGTCTTCTTTGTAATTGGGCAAGGACAGGATGCGGACCCGGTCCTTTGCCTGTTGCAGTGAAGCTTTGATCCTTTCGAGTTCGGCCCCTGTAGAGATGAAGGGTCGAACTGAAGGAGTGTAGGCCTTGGCAGGTGCTTGTAGAGGCCTAGTGATGCATGATCTGATTTTGGGCTTGTAGGAGCAAGCCGGTTCATGCTGGGTTGATTTGGGAGTCAAGTTGGAGATGGGTCTCTCCTCTTTCATGTAGGCAAGAGGGTAGAACTGGTTCTCTTTGAGTGGGGCCAAGTATGCTGGCTTGGTGGAGGTTTGAGACCTTCTTTGTTTTGGGGAAGGTCTTGGAGACCAAGTCTTAGGGTAGACCTGGTTGGTTGTTGTTGAGGTTTCGCGGGGATGCCGCGGGTTTTAGTATTCTTGGGGTTCGCCCTTGGTGTCACAGAAGTGACACGTTGAGGGGCGATCTTCTGCTTCTCGGCAGTTGCCTTTGGTGTCACAGTAGTGACACGTTGCGAGGCGACCTTCTGCCTTTTGGCAGGAGCAGTTTCTTCTTCGGGAAGTGGGAATGGTCCCAGTGTCCCGAAGACGATGGTCCGGGGAGTCGAGGTCGACCCGGAGTTCAGAGAGTTGCTGAGGGAGTTGGTGCTTCGGCAGCTAGCAGGGCGCTTGTAAGTGCGCTCGGTTTGCTTCTGTTGAAGCATGAGCTGGTGCTTGTTTTCATCGAAGGTGATGATCAGTGAAGCTGCCATTGTTAGTTTCTAAATTTCTGAAACAAGACCACATCCATTAGTAATCACAAGAATATGATGATCATAAATGGGGAATTCTATGATTTTGTCTTTTCAAATCGCTCAAGGGACATGACCCAAGCAATATGAAGAAGGCAAAAAGCCATAGAGGGTACAATTGTTCTGGTTGTAAGCATGGTAGGCTCGAAATGAGCGTTCCAATGACTGCTAGAAGCAATTGTATACCTAAATTCGACTTATCGAGAAGCGGAGCTTGCTCGAGATAAGAAGAATATAAGGTAGGATCTACAAATGTGCCGGTCACAGATACAGTAGACCCTGAAAGGGCGTACTAGTACCGCTATGCACAAATGTTGGAGATCGCATCCATGAGATGGGATTCTCTGTTTTGAAAGGTCAGAAATGGATTCGTCAAAGAGAGCAGGTGGCATTCCGATTCAAATACGGGCTCAACGATTTCCGCGAGCGCCAGTACTCAGAAGGAAAGAGACCACAATTTCTCGAATCTGAATCCAAAAGTGACGAGTTTTTTTTTTTTTTTTTTTTTTTTTTTTTTTTTTTTTGAAATGTCAAGATTGGTTCCATCAAGGAGAGCAAATGGTATTCCAATCTGAACACGGTCTCGGCGATTTCCGCGAGCGCCAGTGCTCAGAACAGTGGATGCTCTTGATTCGCTTGGCTTGGCTATAACCTCATGTTTTTTTAGGACAAAGACCAAGAGAAGGTCCTATGTCCAATAAAAAGCTAAGTAGATGGGCTGAAAAGTCACGTCTATGCCATTGGAGGCAGCGGGAGAAGGCAAGGACCTTGGGGGGGAGTACCCCCCAAGGGACTTTTTGTCACCTTGTAGTGGTGCTTGATGTAGAATTTCTGCAGAATTTTCTCTCTTTCTCTATACTCTGTCTGTCTGGAATTCGGGATTCTCTGCACCTTTTTATTTTCGATCTTCGGTTTTCCGTTCGTCCTTTTCCGATCCCTTTCTTCTTGGAAAGCTCTCCTATTTATAGGCTCTTGGTAGCCGTTAGGAGAGTTTATGGGCTTTAATGGCTTTAATGGGAGGAGTTACAAGATTTATTTCTTGATTTTGTAACTCCTTTTTCCTTGAATCTGATTGGCCGATGGAGATTAAGGGCTTTTAATCACCTTAATTACCATGATGGGAGGAGTTTCATGGCTTGAATGCCATGACTTAATTGATTTGTAACTCCTGGATGCTTGCTTCTGATTGGGCCGTCCAAAGAAATGAATTAATGACTGCAATAAAGCTAGTCAATTAACTGCATTAAATGGTCGCCGAGCAGTTGAAGAGTCGCGGGCCGCGCCGCGTCTTTTGGGATTCTTTTGGAGATGATCACCGATGGATCTACATGCTGATCGACATCGGATGACCGTATAATTTTAGACATTGATTGCTAGCAGCGGGCCGGTGACATCTGTCTTGTCGATTTCTCGATCGGTCGGACAGAAAGAGCACTTTTTAGGTCAACCGGTCGGCGATCTTGGAGCGATCAATGATGATTTTATGCTTTTGACGGCGGATCTGAGATGTCGTCGGATATGAGTCAATTTCAAGCACTAAAAATCACATTTTCAGGAAACCACAGGGGCCAAAGTGCGCGAAACGCGAAAAGGGATGGAAAAACGGGTCACCGGCGAAAAATCCGGTGACCCGGACTTCCATGGTCGCCGGCGACCATGGGGGTTTTTCTCCCCTTTTTGGTCCATTTTGCGGTCTTTTTCGTCGCCGTTTTCTTCTGTATTTTTCCTGACATTTCTTCTCATTTATTGGCTTGATTTCCCTGTAGAAAACCTGATGAGAATCCTTGCATTTTTAGAGTGCAAAGTTTCCAATTTTCCGGGAAAGCCGAAGACTTTGTCGCGTAGAGCTGCTGATTTTCCGCCAGAAGCTGAACTTGGTCAAACGATGTCGGAATGACCTGAAATTTGAGGTGAAGCCTCCTGAGCAATAAATAAGACCAACCATAGGCTTTTGTTTGAGTTTTGAAGCTGTTTGGGGTCCCGTCGCCAGTAGACTTGATTTTGCCGCGAGGGAGATGCCACGCGTTGATGTGCGGTCAAACGATGTCCGATTGACCTGAAATTTGACAGGGAACCTATTGGAGTCATTTTGAGATGATCCACAGGCTCTGTCTTGGAAACCATGGTCCCGGGGAGCTCCGCCGCCGATAGGCTTGATTTTCTTTCGGAGCGTCGAAACCTGGTCAAACGTTGTCGGAATGACCTGAAATTCGACGTTCAGCCTTTTGGAAGCATGTTGAAGCCACTCATGCACTTGGTTTGATGAGAGAAGGCTTCGGTGGTTCCCGCCGCCGGGAGGCTTGATTTTGCTGCTCGAGCATTGATGGAGGGTCAAACGTTGTCGGTTTGACTTGAAATTTGGCATGAAGCCCTTTTTAGACATGCTGGAGTCATCCGTAGGCTCTGATCGAAGTTTTGGTGTCTTTGATGATATCGCCGCCGGGAGCACTTGTTTAGATGTCAGAGCTGTGAAGTTAGGCCAAACGATGTCGGAATGACCCGAAACCTCAGGTGTACCCCTCTTTTAGCTGTCTTGAAGGATCTCTCAGGTTCTGTCTGATTCTGACAAAATCTGATGCTTTAAGTAGCCTTGCCTATTTTTAGCAGGATGCAGCTTCAGGAGGCTTCTCTATGTTGAGGAGACATATTGACTTTTTTTGGTGTCAACACCTCTCAATCAATGCTTCGTTGTGAGAGAGAAGATCAACGAGATGTGGAAACATGGAGTCATTACCTTTGACAAAAACTACTGCTCCGCCTTTGTCAACATGGTGTCATGTGGGCAAACTTCAAATTCACCGAGGAAGAAAATCACTACTTCACTCAAGGTGATAAAAATGACTCAAGCATCCCAAGAGTTGGTTCCCTATCCAACACCAAATGGACAACCCATATGGGTGCACCCCGATCTCCTAGAAGATGAAAATTGGGAGATCGTCAAAACAAAGCCCACCGCTCAGCAGCGAAGGCAAGCTAAGAGACAACTCCACAAGCTCAAATATTAGCAAAAGTCTCAACCAAAATAAGAAGTCCCTGAAAAGGCAGAAACCTCTTCCACTGCTTCACTAGGAGCAACAGAAGATTCCCTTCCCAAAGCTTCAAAGGTGGTAAGAAAATTCACCCTTGATGATTTCATGCCACCTCAATACAAAAATGAAACTGCGCAAGGGGCATCATACTCTTGCAACTTGGTAGTTGGATTCTCCATGGATGGATACGAGTCCAGTGACACTGCCAATGATATCGATGAATGGGAAGAATCCCTTGAAACAGGAGAATACCTCTCCGATGAGGAATGGATTCCCAAGTCTCATCTTATGCCAGTGATCTGGTATAACCCATTACAGCCACAAGGATCCTGGTCTGACGATGAAGAAGGCCAAGATGCTATTCAAGAAAATACTGTCGATCCAGCACCAGCCAATGCTCCAGTGGAACCCAAAACTGATGAACCATAAGGAGCATATGACGAAAAAGATTTGACTCCTATGCTTGATCTTGAAGAATATGCAAGAATCCTGCAACATCTTGCCATAGAGTAGGAGCAGAATCGCGTCAACAATCTTCGTCATGATCAGAACCAGAAATCCCTGAAAATCAATGGGAACTTTCTCCCTCAACTCCTGAAAATGGGGAAAACTGCTGGATCCATGATCCTCTTACATCCGAGGATGAGTCCGATCCTCAACAGTGTACACTGGGGGCATCCTGCAATGCGATAGCTCAGGATGATAGTGCATCTAAAGCTTCCAAAGCAAAAAGGATAAAACAAAAGGCTGGGGGCAAGTTCACTGTCTCCCTTGTGTCTATTATGCATGACACAGACTCGGACTCAGAGCCAGAAGACGACACAGCGTCAAGCAAAGCTGATACTCAGCAAGATCGGCCTGCTCTCACTCTGTTGGAGACACTTGCTGACATAAAAGACCCTACGTCTGCTTCCTTTGTTATTCCGGCAACTTTGCCAGAAGAAAAATAATATTCTTCCATAGATCAGGAGTTTCTCCACCAAATTCGCTTGAACCTTTCCAAAACGAAGGTATGCATCAGCTATCCCTGTATAGTCCAATGGCACAAGCTATCATGAAGAAAATGGGCTACGACGCTTAGAATCCGACTGGTTTGGGAGGTGGTCGTGGTATTCTCACACCACTGGAACCTACCCTGACCAAAAGTCAACCGGAAGATTGGAAACTCCACCTTCATAAAAGCAAGTCTTCATATGGGTTGGGGTATGATCCTACCGCTCCTATGAGATAGTTGATACTAAGGCTGCTAAGTCGTTTTGCCGACCAAGCCTCAACATCTCATGTCCATGAAGACATTGATCTCCCTGGATATCTCTTTGAGGAGTCACCTGTCAAGGATCCAAGAAGCTCATCCAGTTGGTATAATTTCTCTGACAATGAGGAGGAATTGTCTGATGACACAGACGCTCGGTTCTCTGACCCAGAAGAACCTTCGTCTCCAAAAGAAGTGCCCTACTTCAACCCAGTTCCAACAGGCGATTGGGATCATCTCATTGCAAATCTTGAAAAGAGTACTGATCAAGAAGATCCATGGACAGAAACAGAGCCTCGGTCTGTAAATGACTATGGTAATCCACAAGGTCTTGTTGAGTTGGAAGCCTCCGAAAATATTGTGGAGGAACCACCTTCAAACCTTCCAACAGAAGATCCTGTTCGAAAAAATAGACTTGGCAACACCTAAAAACTCACGTCCTGTATTCATAAACAAGAATATAAAGGATGATGAGTTACCCGAGTATATCTCTTTTCTTCGTGAGTTCGTTGATTGCTTTGCATGGTCTTATGCTGAACTACCTGGCTTAGATCCCAAAGTAGCAGTCCACAAACTCAACTTGCAAAAAGAAATCAACCTGTCAAACAAGGCCAAAGAAGATTCTGTCCTGACGTGATGGAAAAAATTGAACAAGAAGTGCAGAAACTTAAAAGCGTTGGCTTCATCCTCGAGGAACAGCATCCTAAATAGTTGGCCAACATCGTCCCCGTGACAAAGAAAAATGGGCAGATAAGGGTCTGTATCGACTATAGAGACCTGAATAATGCATGTCCTAAAGATGAATTCCCGCTCCCCATACCGGAGGTGATGATTGACAATCCCTGTGGGTTTGAGCGAATGACATTCATGGATGGATTCTCTTGCTACAATCAGATAAAGATGCATACTGAAGATGAAAGACATACATCATTTCGGACTCCATTTGGTGTATATTGCTACACTGTCATGCCATTTGGTCTGAAAAATGCAGGTGCAACATATCAGAGGGCTATGATGAAAATATTCCAAGATATGCAGCACAAAACGGTCGAATGCTATGTCGATGACCTCGCCATCAAAAGCAGAAGAAAAGAAGACCATCTCGACGATCTTCGAGAAGTTTTCCTCCGACTTCGCAAACACAAATTGCAGATGAATCAACTAAAATGCTTCTTCGGTGTCTCATCAGGTAAGTTTCTCGGATTCATAGTACGGAAAGCTGGAATAGAACTTGACCCCACCAAAGTCAAGGCTATCCTGGAAATGCCATCTCCAAGGACCCTAAGAGAATTAAAAGGGCTTCAAGGAAGATTGGCATACATCCGATGGTTCATCCCTAATCTGTCAGGGAAGTGCTGTCCATTCTCTCGCTTGATGAAGAAAGGTGAGGACTTTGTCTGGGATGCTAAATGTGAAACTGCATTTCAAGACATCAAAACATACCTCACCAAACCTCTAGCGTTGGCTACCCCCACAACTGGAAAACCATTCATCTTGTACACAAGAGCTCTCGACCACTCTTTGGGTGCTCTACTCGTACAAGAAAACGACGACGGAAAATAAGCTGCTCTATATTACCTTAGCCGCATGTTGGTAGGTGCAGAGCATCGCTACTCCCCAGTCGAAAAGGAATGCCTTGCAGTGATGTTTGCTGTATAAAAGCTGCATCACTACTTACTGTCCAACACAGTCTACCTGGTTTCGAGGATCAACCTCTTAAAAGTCCTTATCATAAAAGTAGGTTCTCTCAATGCCCGACTGGCAAAATGGTCCATCCTTCTATCACAGTTTGATATTAGGTATGTACCACAAAAAGCAATCAAAGGCCAAGCTCTAGAAGACTTACTTATAGAGCACCCATTGCCTAAAGATTCTTCACTCAGGGATGATCTCTAAGACGAATTTGTGTACAATGTGGAAACTTCCTTATCAAATACCTCCTGGTACATGTACTTTGACGGCGAAACCAGGACAAATGAAAAAGGAAAGCAGATATCGGGAATTGGCATCCTCTTTGTCAGCCCTGACAAATACATGATTTCGCATGCTTTCTCGCTACTGGAACCATGTTCAAACAATGCAGCTAATCACCAAGCCCTGATTATAGGATTGGAACTCGCCCTCGAATCCGGCATCACCATGCTGGAAGCTTTTAGGAACTCTCAACTGATCGTTAACCAGATGAATTAGAAGTTTGAAGTCAGGAAGCCTGATTTGCTACCTTACTACAACAAGGCGCAGTCACTTCAACAAAAGATCAACATCTGTCACATCACCCACATCCTCAGAGGTGAAAACATCCGCGCAGATACCCTGACCGGACTCGCCGCATATATGGCAATCCAAGAAGGGGAAAACATGCAAATTACAGTGTGTCAAAGAAGGATTCTCCCTCCTCTTAACACATATCAAGCAGTTGCTGAATGCCACCAAGTGGTTGGAAGTCAGATGTCTATCCTCAAACCTCCGATCGGTGACTAGAGGGATCTGTTCATTGATTACATCATGTTTGGAATCCTACATGAAGATCCAAAAGAGCGGGTAAGCATCCAAAGACGAGCCCCGAACTTTCATTTGGATATTCCTTCAAAAGCACTTTACAGAAAATCCTTCAACGGAGTACTTCTACGCTGCTTGTCATAACAAGAGGCTGAGGAAACTCTCAAAGAAGTGCATGCTGGTCTTTGTGGAGCCCATCGGGCTGGTCCTAAGCCTACGATCAGATAAAAAGGCTAGGTTATTATTGGCCTACCATGGCAGCTGACGCAATGCGATTTGCTAAGCACTGCCAACAATACCAAATTCATGAAGATTATGTCCACATGCCTCCAAATTGGCTATATCCTACAACAATCTCATGGCCTTTTGAAGCCTGGGGTATGACATCATAGGTCCTATCTCTCCCCCATCAAGCAAAGGTCATCGATTCATCTTCGCCGCTGCGGATTATTTCTCCAAGTGGTCAGAAGCATTTGCGCTCAGTGAAATGAAGACCTCATCAATCCTTCAGTTCTTGCATACCAACATTATTTGTCGTTTCGGCATACCTAAAAGATTCGTTCATTACAACAGACCACAATTCCGGGATCACATATTCTATAGGTTCTGCGACAAGTACAAAATCCAAAGTTGTCCTTCAACTTCATATAATCCTTCAGCGAATGGACTAGCAGAAGCCTTCAACAAGACACTCTGCAAAATTCTTAAGAAAATGGTCTCTAGTCACAAAAGAGACTGGGGCGACAAACTACCAGAAGCTTTGTGGGCCTATCGAACTACCGTTTGAGGACCAACCCATAGCACACCATTCTCCTTGGTCTATGGATGCGAAGCTGTTGTCCCTTTGGAAGTACAAATTCCTTCCTTAAGGGTATCTTTGTAAAATGACATGACGCAAGAAAGCAATGTCTTCGATGAAAGACGGCTCGAAGCTCTACAAAGCGTTAAGTTGTACCAAGCACGCATGGTAGGATCTTTTGACAAGAAAGTCAGGCAACGCGCCTATAAAAAGGGCGACTAGGTTCTTGCAGTAAAGAGACCCATAGTCTTTGCTCACAATTCCAAAGGCAAATATGAACCAAAATGGGGGAGACCCTTCGTCATCGACAAAGTCTTCTCCAATGGTGCATATGCTCTTCTAAACATGGAAGGAGACAGATGTATGCTGCCCATCAACGGCAAGTTCTTGAAGCGGTACTACTCTTGAAGACTTCCTCAAACGGGTCAGAGCAATATTTACACGGCCGAAGCCTATTCCCAGGCATTTGCTCGACAAACCCACCCCTTTTGAAATTTTCATCTTTACGTTGAAATTTCTAAAAAAAAAACTTTCACAACAATGCTTAGTTTCATCGTTTCATTATTAAAAAAAAAAATCAAATCCAAAAATCCATGGCTTCTATGCCATTCCAAAATTCGGCTTTCATGCCATCTCAAAAATTTTGGCTTTAATGCCATTTCAAATTTTGGCTTCCATGCCGTAAATAAATTTTGACTTTCTCGCCACAAAATTCAGCTTCCATGCCATTCCAAAATTCAATTTTCAAGCCATCAAAAACCAGGCTTTCGCCACAAAAATTGGCTTTCATGCCCAAAACAACCCTTTGACAAAAGATTTTCACAAAATGACAACCTTTTAATCAAATTCTCAAATAAGAATTCCGGTACAGTTCTCACTTAAATTTGTTTTCATAAAAAATGATTTAAGTGAAAGGAGGGAATACAAAAAAATATAGTACCAAAAATGTCTATACATGGAGGTACCAAAAAAAAAGAGAAGAAGAAAAGGAGTTTGTTACAACTCAGGAGCTCAATCCAACATGGTTTTCAACCAAAGATTTTAACTCCTCAAGCAGACCCTTGGCCTTAGCCTCCAAAGTTTTCAGGCTACGCTTCTTCAAAACATTCCCATAAAATGCGGCCGAACGCCGCGACCCATTTGCAGCATGAGGAAGTTCTTCCCAGAGAACCTGCCACTGCTCATATTCCTGAGTCTTCCTCCGGAACTTACTCTCAGCCTCATCAACCTGGCGAATGAGAGTCCCCTCCTTGTCATGAGCTTCCACAATGGCGGTCCATTTGGCAGCAGCTTCTTCCTCCAAAAGCTCAAGACGCTACCTAGCCTCGACAACCTCCTTATCAAGGCGGTTCAGGTCTTGTTTTAGCCCCATGATGGCCAACTCGGTAACGTTCCTCTCCCGAACGAACTGCTTCCAAGTCTGCGAGATCTCAGTCAGCTCAGCTTTGACTTTGCTAGAAGGCTTCACAAATATCTCATTAAAGAAGTCACCATCTGGGAAACTCTTGATCTCAGTCCACTTGTTCCCCAAAGCGATGACTTCATCAACAAAATCCTTGGCGCTTGCAATGTCCAGACCAACTTCTTCGCTATCAGCAAGAATGTCCTGCACATGCTTGATCATGCCAAAACCAGCTTCCAAGTGACCTGAAGAGAGAGTCTGGACCCATGAGCTCAAAACACTCTTCAAAACCTTCTTTGCATATTGAAGGTGCGGCCCAGATGAGGATTCGCCCTACTCCGGCATCCGACTGCCCATCTCATGCCCCATTGGAGGAGTAATCACTAAACTCTTTCCAATCGAAGAAGCTGATTCGTTAAAAATGGAAGAAGCCCCTACTTCGGGACCGGCTGTAGGTATCCCCTGTTCTGGCCCTGAGGAAGAAGGAGGAGCCTTTCTTATTGCTTCGCAATTTGTCAATGAAAAGAAAAAAATGTATGAAAGTGATCTTGTCAAAAAAATATATATATCAAGATTATTATTACAAAATACCTTTTTCGACGACCGACGGAGTACTTTTTGCCTCTCTAAGCTCATCCGAAGCATCGTCAAAGGTTGCATCCATGGATGGCTCGAAGTCGTCAGAATCTTTTGGCAAGTCAGCTAACAAGAAAACAAAAGCTACATGTTGGAAAATGACAGCACAAACAAAAGAAGAAAAAAAAAGAAGTAAAAGAAACCATACCAGGTGAAGGTTCTGGAACCACTCCAGAGTCTCTGGGCTCTTCCTCAGATGCCGCGACTGGATCCGTCATCGCCACATCGGCCGGAACCTCGGGCATCATCAAATCATCATCCTCTGCCGAAAGAAAGAAAGCAACGGATTAAAACAAAAAAAAAAAAAATCTCTCATAGAGAAAAGAAGCATAAATAGAAAGAAGGATAATTATACCAGCCGTCTCCTCTTCTCGGCTCCTCTTCTTTGGAGGCTCATCAGCATCCCCAGGCGCCTCCTCAGCAATGGTGAGAGGAACTTCCAGATCAGAAGGACTTTCATGCCGTCTCATATTATGGCGTTGTCCTCTCTTCCTCTTGCTTCTACGGGACAATCTGCTCGACGATCCTGCCCCACTATCAACATCAGGTCTCTCACTAGAGTCCTCACTAGATGGTCTGCTTTTTCTGATAGACTCCATGGAAGCCTTTGTGCACTCCGTTTGCATCCAAGCGTCAATCTCGTCCTCCTCCTCTTCCAGCTGTCTCAAGGCCTCACTAGGAATCCCTTGTGCAGCTCTTGATCTGATGACATCCTGCTCATTGAGAAAGCCTATCTTGTACTTCTCACCAGAAAGGAAAGCCAAAACTTCCTCAAACTCGGGTTTTTAGCCCTAACATCCTGAGCCATGCTATCAGAAGATTCCCCGCTGTCAAAAAAGTTGGAGCTGCAACTCTTCCAAACTGCTGCACCTGACTTTCAAGCCCTCCTTCTCTTTCAAAAAATCATACAAGGCGACGAGCTGAAAGTACAAAAGCCTGAACTCCTTAGACTGCTCCTCAAGGACGCTGTCGACAGGCATGAACTCCTCATAGAGTTTGCCGAGGATAGGCAGCCCGGTAATGGCGCTCAATTCCTTCAAAGAAAAACCAATCTCACCATTCATAACAATGAAGGTGTTGGTTTGTGGAAGGAATGACTCCAGCATGGCCATGAAAGCCTCATCGAAGAAAAAAACGGTTTGCCGAAAAGCGCGAACCGTATCAAAAATCTCGGCCTCCCGCAGAATGGCCTCACCAATCTTCAGGGTGTAATCAGTCCATGATTCCCAGCTCGAGTCAGCACTGAAACGGCCACGAAGTCGAAAAGGCTTCACCCAATTGCTGCCGTCACCCCGAAAAATGCCAAGACCTACCGGTCTCAAATCGACCGATGGATGATCAGAACCTTGGTAGCCACTGGCTGGCATCAAAATGTCCATACGGATAGGCGACTTCTCTGCAAAACCGGAAGGGCCGCCGACAAAAACCACGGTCTTGATCACACTGGTCCTCTTCACCCAGCTCGGAGGATCCTCCCTCTTAGGGCATGTGGGAGAAAGACTCATGATTGAAATGGTGTGATCAAAGGTCGACCGAATATAAATAGTTCTCTCCTCACCATCTGCTGTGTAAGAGAACTGAAAACATCTCCTTTGGTATGTCAAGTCGTTAGGGACTGCATCACCGAAGAAGAAGGTAGGTTGGGTACAATGCTCTGATCATCTGTAACCGAAGGACGGCTGCTTACCATGATCTTGTAGAATTCCTCATATTTGAGAGTGATCAATCGCTGTCTCATCTCATCACGATTGAGGGAGTTGCATTCTTCCAAATTTTTCTCAACAAATCGGACCTTTTCCCAGGCCTGCTGAACGACCACATCGGAAGACCTGGCAGACCGACGAGGTGCGTTAGTAACAGGCCCCTTACCCTTGTTCGTTTTGGAAGAACTACCTAGAAAGGATGAAAAACAAAGATCAATCATCACCAAAATGACAGAATTTTGCTAAAAAAAAATCTAGGGAAATTTTGACATGGTTTCGAGGCAATTCCGAATAAAAGGGAAATACCCCGAGAGAGATAGGAAGCCTGAAGATGAGCTAAACATCGCTGCAAGCTTATAGTCAGTCGAAGATTCTCAAAGAAGGTTCGAACTCAAACATTGATGCGAGAACAAGCCAATCTTATCAAATCTCCGCAAAATTGGAAAAGGGCTCAACATTGCTGCGAGCTCCAAAATCCAAAAATTGCAAAGTTCCTCAAAATCCAGCAAGACCAAGAAAGGGCTCAACATCGCTGCGAGCTCCAAATCCCAATACTTGCAAAAGATTTTCAGATATGCATCATCATACTTCCAAATCCATTTACCAAAAATCATGCATCAAAGAACATCATCATGCATTAGATGCTAGGAAACCCATGACCAAAGTTTGACCAATTCCAACCCAATTTGGTCAAAACCAATCAACTTTGTCCAAGTTAAAAATCTTGTTGGCTTGACCTAGAGACTCTAGCCTTCTACCTTGATGCATAAAAAAAAATGCATGAACATATTGAAATTGCATAACCTCATTATCATGGTGAGTCAAAAAAAAGAGAGAAAGAAACCTCAACAAAAAAAAAAAAAAAAAATTTGGGCCCACAGGCCGTGGCCCACTGCCACGTGGCAGTATGGCCAGGTCTGTACGGATTTGTCCGTACAGCTAAAACTGTTTAAAAAAAAAACAGTGCAAAAATAAAACGAGTGCTAAAAAAAACCGTGAAAAAAAAACGTGAGAAAAAAAGAAAAAAAACACGGTGAAAAAAAAAGGAGGAAAACTGTGAGCAAAGAAAGAAAAGAAAAGAAAAAAAAGAGAAGCAAACACATGCTTGAAAAAAAAAAAGAAGAAAAAAGAAATTGCACGAAAAAAAGAGAAAAACGTGCTTGAAAAAAAAATGAAAGAAAAAGAAAGAAAGAAAAGAAATTTCCTACTTCTACAATGGAATTTTCTTGTGGAGGAAGAAAACTTACTTGAAGCCATGGAGAAGAAGAACAAAAAGCTTGAAGATCCTTGAAGACAAAGAAGAATTCTTGACCTTGGAGCACTCTTGAAAATCTTGCAAAAGGAAGCAATGGAGCTAAAGATCCAACCCCCTTGCTTTTATAGAAGAGAGCAAGTCAAAAGAGGAAACAAGGAGAAAAGAAAGGAGGTAAGTGCTAAAATTTAGCTACTTTCCCAAAAGAAAGATACTTTGAGAAAATCTCTCCCAAAAACAAGTAAACTTGAGAGATTCTCTCCAAGTAAGGATATTTTTAGATACTCTCTACACAAAAGAGATATTTTTAGATATTCTCTACAAAAATGACACCATATGAGATCCAAGCCATCTCCAAAGCCTTAGGTCCCATGGGTTAGCCCATATGAGCCAGGTTTGACCACCTACGCATTAAAAGTGGCTTTTAGTCAAAACATCCCTCTTTCCAAGAGCATGCAAAAAAAAAAAAAAAAAAAAAGCCTCATGAGTTTCCAAAAAACCAAACCATACAACCTCATGAACCGAATTAAGCCAAAATCTTGAAATTGACAATCCACTAAAAACCAAACCCTGGTCCCCTAGCTTGCCACATACAGCTTGTTAGGTCACAAGACCAAAACCAAATCAAAACCAAACCAAACCAAAACCAAAAAGCCAAATCTAGCCCCCCAACTTGCCACATACAGCTTATTGGGTCACAGGTCAAAATCAAAAATAAAACTCCGACCCCCTAACCTGCCACATACAGCTTGTTAGGTCACAAGGTTCAAAACTAAAACCCAAAACCCAAGAATCCAAATCCCTCACGTCATTTTCAAAACTTTGCCTTGAGATGGTACGTGATCCCTTTCACTACCATAAAATTTCCACGGAAACTCAAAGGGTTATTCAAAAAAAAAAATCTCAAAACTCTTGGTCAACCCAGAAGCTCTCCTTCGAATTTCTCTTTGAGGCACATCGACTCCCAATAGTTATTCGTCGCTGTACCTCGAGGGGGCATTTGTTGACACCAAAAAAGTCACTATGTCTCTTCGACGTCGAGAAGCCACATAAAGCTGCATCCTATTACAAACGGGCAAAGCTACTTCAAGCATCAGATCTTGTCAGAATAAAAAAAAAAAACTGCAAGATCCTTCAAGGCAACCAAAAGAGGGGCACATATGAAGTTTCGGGCCATTCCAAGATTAATTAGCCTAACTTCACTCCTCCGACAACTAAACAGACGCTCCCGGTAGCGACATCATCGAAAACACCAAAACTTCGATCAGAGCCTATGGATGACTCCAAAATACCTCCAAAAGGCTACTTGTCAAATTTCAAGTCAAACCGACAATGTTTGACCCTCCATCAACGCTCGAGCAGCAAAATCCAGCCTTTCGGCGACGAGAACCACCGAGGCCATCACTCATCAAACAAAGCATATGAGTGGCTTCAACATGCTTCCAAAGGGCTGCACGTCGAATTTCAGGTTATTCCGACAACGTTTGACTAGACTTCGATGCTCCGAAAGAAGATCAAGCCTACCGGCAGCGGAACACCCCGGGACCATGACATCTAAATCAGAACTAATGAGTCGTCTCAAAATGACTCCAATAGGCTCCCTGTCAAGTTTCAGGTCAATCGGACATCGGTTGATCATATATCAAAGCTCGGCATCTTCCCCACAGCAAAATCAAGTCAAGCATCGACGGGACCCCAAACGGATTCAAAACTCAAATAAAAGCCCATGGTTGGTCCTATCCACTGCTCAAGAAGCTTCACCTCAATTTTCAGGTCATTCCGACATCGTTTGACCTAGTTTCGACTCTTGACGAAAAATCGGCTACAAAGTCTTTGGCTTTTCCGAAAAATAGGAAACTTTGTGCTCCGGTTTTGTGTGACTTCTCGTCACGTTTTCTCCAAGAAAATCAAGTCAATAATTGAGGAAGAATGTCAAGAAAAATACAGAAGAAAAAATGAACGAAAAAGAAGAAAAAACGGCCGAAAAAACTACTCGGGGACCAAAGGGGACAAAGCCCAATGGTCGCCGGTGACCCTGGAAATCTGGGTCGCCGGATTTTTTGCCGAATGGCCCGATTTCCTATCCTTTTCGTGTTTCGGGAGTTCCTGCCACTTTGATTTTCTGAAAATCCAATTTTTGATGCTTGAAAACGACTGATCTCTGCCGACATCTCGGATCCGCCGTCAAGAGCATGAAGTCATCACTGATCGCTCCAAAATCGCCAACCGGTTGACCAAGAAAGTACACTTTCTGTCCGACCAATCGAGAAATCGACAAGACTGATGTCATCGGCCCACCAACATCAATCAATGTCTGAAATTGCATCGCAATCCGACATCAAACAATGGTGGATCCACCTGCGATGATCACAAGAAGAATTCCAGAAGACGCGGCGCGGCCCGCGACTCTTCACATGCTCCGGCGACCACTTAATGTCGTTAATTGACCCGTTTTATGACAACTTAATACGGTCATTAACTCATTATTTTGGACGGCCCAATCAGATTCAAGCATATGGGAGTTACAAGCCCAAGCAATCATGGCATTAAAACCATGAAACTCCCTTCATCATGGAGATTAAAGGCAATAAAATTTCTCCATCGGCCAATCACAAACCAAGAAAAAAGGAATTGCAAAATCAAGAAATAAAAACTTGTAACTCCTCCCATCATGAAGCATCAATGCCATCAATTCTCTCATCATGGCCATCAATGCCCATAAACCACCCCATGGCTACCAAAAGCCTATAAAAGGAGGTCCATTCCAAGAGAGAGGCATCTACTTGGAACTTTGAATCCTTGCATTTTGCACATCCACACCAACACCCATCCGGAGTCTGGAAAAATCCCAGAGAAAATCCGACGAAGTCTTGCTGCTCTGCTGCAAAAGACACTATAAGGTGATCAAAGTCCCTTGGGGGGCCACCCCCCCAAGGTCCCCTTCTGCTATCCAACATGGCCTAAACTCGGCTTTTCAGCCCGCTTACTCAGTTTTTCATTAGATATAGGACCTCCCCTTGGTCTTTATCCTTTAGAAAACTGAGGTTGGAGCCAAGTCGAAGAATCGAAACATCAAGCGTTCTCATTTGAAGGACGATGGCAGAGTCCACATATGACTTGCGACCGTCGATCTGAACATGTCCCCACAATCTCTTGAGAAGTTAGATCCATTTTCTTTCTTTTCAATTGTAATTTGTATTTTTTAAAGAGACAAAAAAAGTCACAATTCTTGTCTTTCATTTGATGAGATTTGTAAATCGCCTTTCACAGCAAAATCGTCTTTCATGGCACCAAATCGCCTTTCATGGCAAACAAACAAAAATCGCCTCTTACGGCATTCAAAACAAAAATTGTCTCTTTTCTTAAATATTTATGCAATTTGAAAAGTTAGAAAGAATGATTGATTTTCTTCTACTTGTGAAGGTCAATCTCCGGATCATCACCATTCCAAATTCCAAGTAAAATAGAAAGTCTGGCATACTCGTAAAAAATGTTGATACCCGCATTTCCTCCTCCGTCGAAACCCGGCAGCCCCTTGGACGGAAGGAGAGGACGGAAATCGAGAGTCCATCATGCGTCTTTATTTAATGATGAAACTCTTTCACTTATCAAATAGGAATCTCCAAGACC
The DNA here is from genome assembly GCA_028538565.1 of Umbellularia californica. Taxonomy (NCBI): domain Eukaryota; kingdom Viridiplantae; phylum Streptophyta; class Magnoliopsida; order Laurales; family Lauraceae; genus Umbellularia; species Umbellularia californica. The sequence goes on along the minus strand of JAPQWN010000006.1, from coordinate 51,586,814 downwards.
TTTTCATCTTCCACGCTATGACTCGAATCAGATCTCTTTTCTCAAGAAGATGGGTGGAATCTTCAAAAGAAAACCCAACTCGAAACTCCAAGGAACTAGAAGAGGAAGAGAGGAAAGAGAAGTGCAACTATTGCACACACAAGGGCTGCACGTTTTTAACTCCAAAAATAGATGGACGTCCAAGAGGGTTAAATCCCCTTTTATAAACTTGCAAAGCTCCTCTTTTTCTAATTGAAATAGAAGTCTCACTTCCACAACAATTAGTAAGTATACTATTACCACTATTAGAAGTCTTACTCCAAATAGAAATAATAACTTTCTAATTCCTTCCTTTTAGAGTTCAAGTAGGATTAGTATCTTTCTAATAACTTGGGCTAGCGTGGGGACCACTAGAGATTCCATAGAAAGCTGGCTCCAACTGGGATACCGCGACCCCAAATCTCATGTGCAATCTGGGCCCACAATTAATTGCAAACAACACCACTATATAAATGCAATTGCACTCCAGTCTTAGGAATAAATTACAATGAAAACCTTAAACTTCCCGATTACCACAAGTAGGCCCATCTATCAATATCCATGGATCAATTGGAATAAATCTGCCTCTTCCAATCTAGTTCCACATCTTATTATCCTTGAGCCCCAATTAATCATAGTGATCATCCGTACCTTCCAATTAACTCTTAATCGAGATGGGTGCGCACTTACTAATGACAAATCCATTAATTGGCACAAGAGGATAATAGAGATAGATTCTATCTTAATCATTCAATGTTCCCACAGTCCTACTTCCACATACCCAAGACACCGAGGTGTGACCTATAGTTGGCCTCACTCATTGGTGACTCAAAGCAAATGAATAGATAGAAACTTGGGTTCATTAATGTCTCAAGATTGAGAGCCTATTGCTAGGGAATTATGAGAGCAGACCTTATAATTGAGACAGAATTCCATAAGGTGCTTCTCATAGTCCTTCAATACATCCAATGTACCAGCACCATGATCCAGAATCTTCCATTTTGATGATCGAGACAAATCACACTATCTCATAGTGATCAAAGTGCTGCAACCTTATCAAATGAGATGCCCAGTCTCATTACTGGTTGTGAAGATATTTAAGTATAAGATTTTGACATATATCTCCCGTGTGTGGATCTCATCCATACACATATATCACATCTAATATACTAATGGGATCCGGTTCAACTCATGAACCATTATGTCAACTGTATTTGTCATGTGCATTAAGTAATACAATAACATTCATCTCATGAAAGTAAAGCATGATTTTACTAATAAATAAAGAAATTAATCAATTTATTCATATCAACTGATGAATTGAGTCCATACAAACTAACAAAAACTTCAGAAGGAAATGAAGGAAGGGCACTGCCGTGCACTTGCCAAAAAAAAAAAAAAAAATGGTTACTTATGCAAGTTCTCACCTTTTTGGCTAGAAAAGCCCTCTTTCATAAAACAGATTTTCTACATCAACTCCGGCGACGAGAGAGCATCGCTGGCTGCTGGTGTGAGAGGATCCGGATAAAAAGGGGTTGATTAGGCGAAACCGGAGGGGAAAAGGGAAAGAGAGCGTAGGGCGATAAGATGTTCGTGCAAAGCGAGGGGGGAGGAGAGAGTAGGGATCGGACGTGAACATGCAGAGAAGGAGAGAGCAGGGGGAGGGAGACCGGGGGGGGGGAAGGCTTCCAGAGGGGGAGAGCGTAGGGAGAGGGAGAAGGAGAGAAACAGGCATAGAGAGAGGCAGAGTGCAGGGATAGGGAGAAGGAGAGAAATAGGCATACAGAGACGAAGAGTGCATGGAGGGAATGAGAAAAAAAAGCATGCAGAGAGGGAGAACGCATGGAAAGGGAGAAACAGAGAAAAGGTGGGAGAGATAAGTGCGTGAGGTCAGGGTGGGATGACGATGTCGTTTGCACGAGAGTGGGGGTAAAATTGTCCTAAAATGGCGTACGAACGCCAATACGGTCATTTTTGTGTATTTGTGTCTAAAATTGGATAATACACATTTTAGGACACTTTTTTGGTAAAATCCCCTAAAGAATTTACATGAACTCTGTGCAAGAATAGATAAGGGATATAATACCCATCTTGATTTACTTGGACTATTTAATTAAAATATCTTCATGGGGTCCATTTGATCAAAGATCGACCATTTTTCTATCTGTGAAACTTATCACTTATACCCATTACATGGAGCCCATCGGGTATGATTCATGCACCCATCTAAGTTGATGAGAGATCATCAACTTTCTTTCGTTATCTATGCAAACCTGATGACAGATAATGCCCTTCTTTCTTTTGTTATTTACGTGGGACCATTTTATTAAACTATCTACATGGGACCCATATTTAAAAATGGGGCATTCGGCGAGAGTTTCCTCAAAGTGTGATTTTGTTGCAAACGGTCCACAAAAAAAAAAGTCATGCAGCCAAAGGTCCTCTAACAGATTCTCATACCTGATATGTCTAATTTACCATTTATTTAAATCATATCCCATGTTTGGTGGGATATCCCATTAATAATAGTCAACTACCACTTAATGGTCCACGATTAATGGAATCTCATTAATTAGATTTTCAAATAAATTCTAAAAACACACAAATAAATTGCAAAATTACTCAAATAAATTTCAAAAAATGCAAATAAATTTCAAATTTTTTTTTAAAAAGCAATAAATTTCAAAAGAACGTAAATAAATTTAAAAAGACACAAATAAATATAAATAAATTTCAAAAGATGAAAATCAACTTCAAAAGATCCAAATAAATTTCAAAAAGACATAAATAAATTTCAAAAGACTCAAATAAATTTCAAAAGACGTAAATAAAATTAAAAGACGCAAATAAATTAATTTAAAAAAACGTAAATACATTTGCCAAAACTAAAGCTCATGGCTTTTTGTCAAAAGCTCAGTTGAATTTATTTCAAAAAATACAAATAAATCTCAAACGACACAAATAAAATTCAAAAACACAAATAGATCTAAGACAATACAAATAAATTTGCCAAAAATACAGAAAGATTCGTTCAAAAACTTAGTTAAATTTTTTTTAAATGGAGACAAATTTGTCAGAAACTCACTTATATTTTTCAAAAACTCAAATAAATCTACCAAAAACTCATATAGATTTGTTTATAACTCAGATAGATTTGTTCTAGAACTCAGATAAATAGCCTAAAACTCAGATAGATTTGTCTAGAACTCAAATAAATTTGTCCAGAACTCAGATAAATTTGTTCTAGAAGTCAGATAAATAGCCAGAAACTCAGATAGATTTGTCCAGAACTCAGATAAATTTGTCTAGAGCTCATATAAATTTGTTCCAGAAGTCAGATAAATAGCCAAAAAATCAGATAGATTTTTTTCAAAACACAAATAAACTTGACAAAAAATACAAAACTCAGATAAATTTAACTTTGACTGGAATGGGGATGGACTACTGGAACGGGTCAGGTCAAACCTAACCTGGAACCAACCAGGAACTGTAAGGTCTGCGACCTTACTGGGTCGGTTGGGCCCAATAGCAGGCCCATTGACCATTTTTGTTGATAATTATTTTATTAATTGTATTTTAGATATTTAAGTGGGTTTAGATCATGAGCGAACTTCTTTTAATGTTAGATTAGTATCTGCGAAGTTTCGTGCGATTCCGAGTTCGTTTGTTAATAGCAGGGGGGTAGTTTGCAATTTAGGGAAAATTGAGTGTTTTCCGAAATATTTCAAACGCTGTGATTTATGGGTTCGTTGGAAAGGTTTCGTCGCGCTGATCATTTTTGTCTCTTGACTCATCATGATCCGACAACTAGAAACCCTTCAAGTGGTCCATTCTTTCACCGGACCCACTTAAAGGGCAACTTTGGTCTTTTCCTCCCTATCTTCTTCTTAACCTAATCTCTCTCATTATTCTCTGCAATTGAACGAAAGAAACTGCAGCCCCATTCTTCTTCTTCTTCTTCTTCCTTTCTCAAGCCAGATCTCTAGCCTAGAGAGATCAACTCGAAGATCCGATCCGCTAGTTCTCATTCTCTCGATCTCCTCTTGCTTCCGGTATCAATTTGGTAAGCATTCTCATACTTTCATCTTTTCATTCGTATTCTTTTGGTTAGATTTAGGTCTGATCTTAATTCTTTTCCTTCCTATCTTCTTCTTGGCTTCCTAGATTTTGTTTTATCGGGTTAGATCGTGGATTTTGGGGTAGAAAGGCTTCTCCTCGAGTTTTGCCCAAATTCTATCATCTTCTTGGTTGAGGCAAGTAGATCTGCATTGTATTTTTAAGCATGTATGTTTATTTCTATTTGATTGGCTATGTTTTCTTGTTAGAATTACCTTAATTCCAAGCCTGTTTGTTATTGATTGGGATTATATGCTAGATTGGGTTTTTGAGGGGTTTTGGGTCAAATAAAAGATTGTAATTGGTAGTTATAAATTGTGTTTAAATTGTTGAAGATGATGGAAATTATGAATGTGAAGATTGGGAAGCATGGTGGCTCATTGTATGCAGGTTAGCCATGGATTGGCCGGAGGAAAAAGGCAAGAAAAACCAGTTTTCGGCCATTTTCGGGGTTCAGGTTGCAGTTCCGATCGATCGGACCTGCAGTCCGATCGATCGGTACTGTTACTTAACTGTGGCTGATTTCAGACCGATAAAGGTCCGATCGATCGGACTGCCTTTTCTTGACAGCACAGGCGAACTTCGGCAATGCATAACTTTTAATCCGACCGTTGGAATTCTACATGTAATATACCGTTGGAAAGCTCTCGAGATGTAGAATCCAATGGTTCTAATTTCATCACGATCGGAGGTCGGGAAGTGATGTAAATGTTCAGATTATTGTTTCAGACCGTGTTTTATTGTAAATGAGACTAATAACTTAGGTTTGAGCCTTAGATGTTGGAAACCATGCATCCACACTCATTTGACCATTAATGGGGTTAAAATCTTAGCACGTGGCTTGGTGTGTTTCGATGGGTTGTCTAGGTATTCATGTATTGCACATGATTTAACCGAATGCGTATGAAATTGTTTCATTAGATGCTTAACATGATTGTACACCAAGGGATTTCCCTAGAAGCATCGTTGATCCATTTCCACACGTACTCCGTTAGAACATGTGAGGTGCAGGGATGACACCATTTACCTCGGACTGGATTGTAATATTCCTTTGACCTGTGACTTGTATCCGTCGTTGTATTCCTTGTACACTCTCTTGACATAAAATACCTAATTAATTATGAAACATAAATTCTTATAGAATTTAGGCTTGGACCTGACTTAGAGTGTACCGTAGGAACCTTGTCTTGTATTGATGAACATGACTGGCTAGCAATGAAATGGATTATTACGTGGTTTGCTTGTCTAGTATTGTCTTGAATGAGATAATCCCTATGATCGTGTTTTGTACATTGAACTAGCCAGATTTGCTTGTCTTGTTTGTCCTTGTGTCAAAACCACTTTATTATTGTTTGCATATCATGGCCATCTGCAGTTTGGGGTTTATTGACGAACCGGTTACTCGGTTGTCGGGATGGGCAGTCGGCTTTGGACGGCGTCCATGGCGTTGAATAGCTGGGAGCGGGCATTGGACCGTGCTGCTATTCCCAGGACCGGGAGCTAGGATCCTACTGGAGCCGGACTTTGGTATCAGTAGTCCAGATTGGGATTGTTACTGGTACCCCGGGAGGTGGCATTGGACATCCTCGGAGTCTCCCTCTTGTTCTTGTTTTGCATTGCATGATAGTGGTTATTGTTAGATGGTTGTTAGGATTCCTATTATTATTTCTATCGATCATTATTCTTGCTTTATGCCTAGACTCGCTTTCGTTGTGTTCATATGATGTGTACTTGTCATTTTTCTATATTTGATGCATGTCATGTTTATTATGCTATGCTTATCTATTGCTCAACATGTCGTTGACTCTATTCCTTGGTGTGCAGACACCTCAGGTGGTTACTACTACTATGAGGAGCAGGCCGGTGAGGAGATCCCAGAGGATCTCCAACCAGTCGAGGAGGAACGCGAGTGGCGTGTCGATGACGTAGAGTAGCGTCATCACTCCCGGCACGAGAGAGATTCACATGGACTTCATTAGATATATATTCCTTTATTTATTTCTCTCGTTGGACTTTTCTTTCATTGACTTGGTTTTATTTTTATTGGCCTTGTTTATTGGGATTGGCCAATGTAATAAATTACTTTAACTCCTTTAGTAGTTTTTAATTATTCTTTCTTGCAACTTTTAATTTAATGAGAAGTATTATTCATTGACTGATATTCCATATGCCTAGACTTATATGAGGTTTGAAATGTAATATCCTCACAGCGGACTTACGATCCGTGGGCCCAAAGGACAAAAATTTTAATTAGTCATAAAATTCACTCTTCGGATCCGGTTTATTCTTAATCGGGTTCGGGGGACGTGACAGGAACTGCTGCAGAGCCTAGGCCCACTTTCTTCTTCTTCTTCATTCTGGAATCAGAAACACAAAACCCATCATCCATTCGCCTTCTTCCTTGATTCCAGCGATGGAATGGTGCAGCGTCCAGTGGCGATCCCCCTTCTACGGCGACAAGTAGGAACGACGGTGATGTAGGAAATCCGGCGATGGCGTAGAAGATCGTCTTCTTCTTTGTTTCGTATTCTACAAGTTTTCTTCTTCTTCTTCGTTGCGGGGTCTTCTTCTTCTTCTTTGCTTCTTCTTCTTCTTTGCATGGGTCTTCTTCTTCGTTGCAGATGTCTTCTTCTTCTTCTTCTTTTTCTTTGTTGCAGGGGTCTTCTTCTTCAGAAATCAATCTCAACCGTTGAGGTCCAATCCATCAATGTCTATGTCTGGTTTGAAGAAAAAGAAGAAGAAGAATGGAAGATTTCAAATTTCAAATTTTAGAATTTTATGCCTAATCAGTTGAAAGGGCAAATTAGTCATAAAAATGTATGAGGTGGCGTGTCTAGGGACCTCTCTCCATGAGCTGACGTGTCTAGGGACTTCTCACCAAAATATATCCAAGCTGCATGGACTACGGGCCTTAGAGGAAAAGTTGATGGACTGGAGGCCTTACAAGTCCTATATGAGGGACCTTTCGCTAATTATCTCTTTAAAAATTAGGTAAACATGATTTCCTAAATTATCTCTATCCTACTCTCTTCCAGGTCAAAATAGATGGGAGCATATGATCTTGACTTTTAAACCTCCTAAGATTTAGCATAAAAGACCTCACCAAGCTCTTTCTAAATTTGATCCATTTAATCAAATTCCCATCGGTTCATTGTATCTAAGTAAATATATTTAACTCAAATTGGGAACCTATCATTTAGCGACTTAGATTTTAAACTAACCATCTTTTACATCTCTATGAAAATAGATTTCAGTTTTCTTAAAGTTCTTTTAAATGACTAGGAAGATATCTTCAAATCTTTACAATTTTTTGAGTTTTTATAGGACCCGACTTAATTTTGTTTATATAGATCCTAAATCCTCTGTAATCATTCCATGGAAAAATTGTTTCCCTACTCAACTCAGGTTTTCTGCATAGCCAAGCAAGAGTATCTTCAAGATAGAGAAGAAAAAATGGTAGTTTTTGAACTTTTGCGATTTCTGTACTCCTTTTCTACTATTGTAGGTGTGAAAATATTTTTTATTTTTGTTTATCTAATGTTCATTTTTTCTCTTTTGATTTTCAATTATTTCTTTTGTAGATCTATAAACTCAGTGATCATATTCTAGTGATCTTGAGACATGTGGTTTCATCCAATGTGATACAAGTGTCAACTCTATTTGACAATACGGTCTGAACTGTGAAATCTTTAACATTTTTTCATTTGTCTCATGAGTTTTTTTCTTTTTTTTAATTACCTACAACTTCTAAAATGGCAATCCAACATGCACTTTAGAATCACCTTAATCTTGTGGCGACCCATCAGGTACTAAAATAATCCTATTCTCCATTACATGTAGTTCTTTTTTCTTCAACCCAACATCCAGTGAGTTATTATGTACTATTGGATTAATCAGTGTGCATAAAAATTTGGGAAGGGTGATATTTAATTTGATGTTTGATTGGTTCTTTTTCTTTTTTTCGTTTTCTTTTAGTAATCTCTTGATATGTTATTTTGGTGAATTTTTATGTTTAGTTTGATCTGTTGTATGTTTTGATGTGAAAACAAATTCACTATTTAGATGCCTTTTTTCTTTGTAACTTTTTTTTTATTCATGCCAAAGTATGTAGTCTTGATCTTAACTTGTTGAGTTATTAATATTATTCATCATGATTTGTTGTTGTTTTCTAAGACGACGGTGATTGGATTGGACCTTTATGGAAGGAGTTAAGAGTGAGTGGTCTTGGTTTACAATTAGGAGGCATCTACAGCCATAGTTTAAAATCGCGGTTTCAGTCGCGGTATTGGCTGGGCCGAAGAACTGATATGATATCGATATCGGTCGCGATTATCGGTCTGTCGCGGTCGTCGCGATGTGAATTTTTAAGTTTAAAAAAATTCACAAAAATATCCAAAAAATCCATAATATTAGAAAATGCTAGAAAACAATATTTTTTTCATTAGTAACAATAATAAATCAAAATATCGGTCACTTAAGTTATGAGTCATGTTTGTGTTGCAATTCACTGTCTTCTCCAGTATTTCATATGGTGCAGCCATTATTTTGGCTCCTGATCAATTTATTAGTGTAAAATATAAGAAAATAAAGATAACATATTAATGAGACTTTCAATAAATGGGCCTGATCATTCACATCCAAGACAAAGTAGGCTTGATCGTTCACATGATCACATCCAGGTTTTAATTAAAAAAAATAAATTAAAGGGAGATGGAAATTGAATACCCAACCATCACCTTAGTGAATTGGTTTTAAGAGGATTTAACAAGAAAAAATACTTTATCCGCACATGTTACGCAATCAAACACTTTAGCAAGTGGGGCACCAATTAGAGCAATTGGGCCCGATTTTCTTTTTGTTTTTTTTTTTTTTTACCAATTTATCACATCGTCGGCGCCGACCTTATTTACATTGAATAAGGTCGACGATGACCCTGTCCGCGCACAGTTTTAGGGCTCAAATCCCCGTTTCTTCTCATTTTTTTCTTCTTTCTTCCAGCATATCGTTAAGACTGACCTTGGGTGAGCAACGAAGAGCGGTTGCTTCCATTTCCACAACCACCAGCCTTCAAACCGAATTCCTTAAGTGCTTCTCATCAGGCCCATCGTTTTTTCCATCATCTTTGATTTCGATCGACACTCTAGAGGTATGAATCTCCTTCCTTTTTGAATCCTTTTCAACGTTTTTGTATTTTCCCTCCATTTTGTTTTCCCGCCATCCTGCATATGATATCGAAGTGCATGGTTTGTTATCTTCAATGTCATATTCAATTTGTACATTGTTTGTTTGGTTTGATTAGGGTTTGTAGATTCCAAATTTAGGTTATTTTCAGTTGAGAAGGACGATGGAGGATTGGGGTTTTCCAAACTTGAGGATGTTGTATATGGTCAAAGAGTTACCTGCACCAAATAATTTTAATCTTCATCACTCTAGAGTCCAGAGTGCATCAATCTGAAAGTCTCAGTGCTGTCATTTTCCGTGCATGAGTGACAATTTCCTGAATGTAGAGATTAATACCTCTTGTTCATAAATTTTGATATTTGGCCCATCAATAACTTGTGGTAAAGAGTTACAATGTGTTCAGTTGCATGGTATTGAGATTTAAGAGTATACTCCCCCTCCAATTCCCAGTTGAACGTAATTAAACATCAACAATGATCCCAAGTTATAAGAGCACAATAAGCATATCCATTGAGTAGCAATGAAAGAATAAAGATATATAGTAACCATATAATTTTGCATACCTGTAAGGCATATGGCTAAGACTTCTCTGACATAGGACAAACTATTGCTTGACATGGGCTCAACTAGAAAGGCCGCTTTCCTTTATAATGTTCCACAAGTATTGCAAATATACGTTCAACGGATCCAAGGATAGCCCTATGTATCATCATAGGTCGCTCCCTTTTAGCTTCATCCTCTACTGAGTAAGTCAAGTTGAAGCGAGAAGGGAGTTGAAAGTCCAGCTGGCATATGTACATTCATCAATTAAGAAACAGAACAGAAAATTGACAGGGAGTATGACTACATTATATCATAAGAACCTGTAGTGTTGCACACTGGAATTTCCTCTTCAAAGCATCAAATACACTAATATCCAATTTTGGTCCATAAAATGCTCCATCTCCTTCATTGATCTATACACAAAGATCTGTACATAAATCATTTAGTACCATGCTTGGCCAACTGCTAAGTAAACAAGCAGCAAAAAAATTAAGGAGACAAGTGGAGGTGTGCTTGCTTGTTTTTTTTTTTCTTAGAGAGCTTTTTTTTTTTTTTTTGGTACTCCAAATCTACACTCTTAAGCTATTCTATCTAACCTATCTTTCTTAATGTGCTAGTTGCCGATACCTCCACTTTCTGCCTCCCTTGGAGGATTTTGATGTCTCTTACCAGCTGAGCTTGCAGCCTGGAATAGTGTAGGAGTTGTTTGTGATAATTCTGGAAAACTTATTCTTGCAGTTGCTAATAGTATCTCTTGTGCCTTTTCTTTTCAAGCTGAGGTTATGGCTTAGCTTGTCAAGACATGGGTCAACCTGACAAGTCAATATAATTGGAGCAATTCATGAGTCAACTCCTCATTGTACTCTCTTGACTCGATTGTTTGACCAGATCCATTAGTCTGATCCATGTCTTGACATCACTTGCTGGACTTAAGCTCATAGATGGCAGCCAAGAATTGTAAGTGTCAGAAGCGAGGTGTTGGTAAAGCAAATGGCAGAGGGCCAGCTAGGCAGGTCGGAACATCTGGGGATGAAGTGTAGAATCATCATTCTCATACTATCCATCAAGCCCATGCACATCATCTACTACCCATGAACAAAAAGTGTTATGGCCAATTCACACTGTCTAGGAGCAATTCTGAGAACACTATGCATTGATGAGTGATCTATCCAATTTTATTTCCTTCAAAGCAAAGTCTTTGTTTGACTAGATAATAATAATAGTAAAAACAGTAGGAATGAAAACATAGGAAAATAGGGAGGGAATGGAAAAGTAAAACACATAAGGCCAACCCCAAATAGATGGGATAAGGCTTTCATAATGAGAAGATGACAACGATCCACAATTTCTCCAAACAATTTGTATAAAGTTTAGGATTTATATTTCACGAAAACTTGCAATTGGTAAATTCCTGTCCTTGCCTATCATAGTGTGTCCCCTATTAGTAAAACTCTAAATTGGGATGGTGCTTATATTAACTTTCATATCTTATGTACTTGTAAATAAAGCAAGTTGGGGTTTTGAAATGTGATGCATGAGGTCCACCACAACCACATCATGTCACACATGTGAGGTATGGAAAATAGCACTTTAGGTTCACTTTTCACATTCATGACCTCTTCAAGTAATTAGTAGGTAAGAAGCTATTCACAATGAAACATCAAATACTGTTAAAATGTACAGATCAAAAGAGAAATTAAACTTTAATGACAATTACATGACAATAAAAACTGTTGCAATTCTCCTTTTTTATTTTATATATTAGGCTACTGATCAAGGAGCGATACTTACTCTGAGGACCAAGGATGGATCCCTGGGCATGTCTATGAAACAAAGGTGCCAACACCACTCGACCATGAGTGTGTTGGCAATTATGAGAAGAAAATTATTGTCACTACCATAAAAATTGCTTTTTAATGCTGGATCTCTCAACTGCTTTGATAACTCATCCAATGGTGTTTAATATTTGCTTGGTTAGGTGGTATTATTATGTAATGAGTGTTTATTGAGGACATCCTAATGGTGGAACCTCTTTTTTGTTTCAAGTCCTTGTTTCTCAGACATTTAAATTAATGTGCCATCGTACTACTAGTTCTCCTATCTTGATTTTACTATTTCAAAACTCCTTATACTATGGACACAAGGAAATTTAGCTTCATATACTTTTTAAGCATATCCATATGAATCTCATTGCTTGGTACACACAAACATGCTCACGTGTAATTGTCATACTTGTTACTACTTACTACCCCTTGACATAAGTCAAATAACAATTAGTGATGCAATATTCATCGACTTTTTTTCAAAAGTAATGAAAACACTATTTATATTCTTCCTCTCTTTTTATACTTTTGCATGAATTGTGTTGATAAGAAAATTGCTTCCGCTTTGGTTCCTAACATAAGCATTGCTCAGTCACAAAGTACCATCATATGATGAATAAGTTTATAGTTCATAGTTTGCAAAGATCTGAATATCTTCTTGTTCTTGCAGAAAGAGACAAAAGTGCTCCATTAATCAGGCATTTTTCCTCTACTCAAGTTTTTGTTTAATAATTTGGTTAATCAATCTTGTGTCTCCTTTTCTCAATTTTTTGTGTTGATGTATGGTTCTCCTAAAGGCTTCTTCAAAAGTTCTAGAGGTATTCAGCAAGTAGAAGCCTTACAAGCTTTAATGGAGAGAGTCAATTAGATGCATTTAATATCTAAATTTGTCAATTAAATTTTTATATGCTTGCCTCCATAACATTCAATGCTATCATGTCTAATTTGGATGTACACAGATGTCTAAAGAGAACATGAGCAATGCTGAAGTGCCCCGCAACGACGCTAGTACCTCAAATGCACAACTAGCAGTTCTTTTATGCTAGCAAGAGCATCACATCTCGGCCCCTATTCAATGCGGTTTGGTATACTCTCTTCCACACAACCAGTAATCAATTGAACTTCCTTTCGATATATGGCTAACGTTATTCAAACTTTCATTTTTCTCGCAGGAGTTGGGCACATACAGATACTTTCCCACTAACCCCGATTATGGGCAGTGGGACCTCAACGAGCGACAGATGCAGTAGGTTGCTGATGCTGGGCTGTGTCATCTGGCTCAGATAAGGTGGATGAGGATTGACCATGCATTGATCATGGGGCTAATCGAGCGGTGGAGGCCGGAGACGAACACATTTCATTTCCCATCCTGAGAGGCGACCATCACATTAGAGGACGTAGCATACATCTACGGCTTGCCTATTGATGGTCCGCCCGTTACACCCACTACGAGATCGATGATCTTTGTCGGAAGCTTGTTGGTGTGGTGCCCCAAATGAAAGAAGACTACAATGGGGTCTCCCTTAAGTTCACATGGCTGGAACACGTCTTCCGTCCTACTCCGGAGGAGTTGAGGGAGAAGGAGAAGCCGAAGCCAAAGGGAAAGAAGAAAAAAGGCAAAGGAGATGCGAAGAAGAAGACAACAGAGGCCGGGGACATATATAAAACTCGAACCTATTTGTTGTTTTGGTGGGGGGACAGATACTTTTAGGAATGACCCATCTTACGACCTTAAGAGAAGTGTGAAAGCAACTCAATTACATCACGTTCAAAGAGGTAGAAAGATTTCATTTCAATTCTCCATTAATTTTCATATTTTAATAGTTCTAACTTACACAATGCTTCATGTGTTGGAAGTAGGTGGGCCTCTGGATAGATTTTCAAAAACTTTTGACCCACTTGATACAGGGATCAAGTACCCATAAGGCCAAAAACCCAATCCAAGATGCATAACCCTCAATCTCAGCCATCATGATCAGTAAATAAAACTATCTAAAAGATAGAACATGCAACGGAGCAGATTAAACATTAGGAGCTCGGTTGTGCTCTAATGGAGAATTTGCATCTTTATTTGATGATAAAACTCTTTCACTTATCAAATAGGAATCTCCAAGACCTTTTGATCTTCCACGCTATAACACTTATCAGATTCTCTTTTCTCAAGAAGATGGGTGGGATCTCCAAGAGAAAAATCTCAAGGAAACTAAAAGAGGTAAGAGAGAAGACAAAACATGTGTGATGGAACGCGCTCCGAGGCGCCTTGGGGCGGCTACCGGGGTCGGCGGAACGTGGAAGTCCGTCGGGTCCGGCCCTTTCGCGCCCTGGCGGGCCCTGAAGCGTGCATCAACATTTCTTTGTGTGGGTGTGCCAGATTTTCTATTTTACTTGGAATTGCAAGTGGTAATCCGGAGATCAACCTTCGCAAGTAAAAAGGAAATCAACTTCTTTCAAGTTTTCCATTGCACAAATATTTAAGAAAAGAGACATTTTCTTGATTTGCCTTGAAAGGCGATTTTGTTTGGCATTTATAGCCGATTTTGTGGCGTTTATAGCCGATTTTGGCGTTTATAGCCGGTTTACAATTCTTATCAATAATGAAAGACAAGAGTTGTGGTTTTTTGTCTCTTTAGAAAAATACAAACTACAATGAAAAGCAAGAAAAGGAAGATCTAACTTTTCAGGAGATTGTGGGGGACTCGTTCAGATTGACGGTCGCAAGCCATGTGTGGGCTTCGCCATCATCCATGCAGATGAGAACAGAAGATGCTCTTGATTCGCTTGGCTTGGCTATAACCTCAGGTTTTTAGAGGACAAAGACCAAGAGAAGGTCCTATGTCCAATAAAAAGCTAAGTAGACGGGCTGAAAAGCCACGTCTAAGCCATTGGAGGTAGCGGGAGAAGGCAAGGACCTTGGGGGGGGGGGGTGCCCCCCAAGGGACTTTTGTCACCTTGTAGTGGTGGCTGATGCAGAACTTCAGCAGAGTTTTTCTCTCTTTTTTCTTTCTCTCAGATTTCTGGATCTGTGGCGCTTTGGAAGTGATCTCCGATTTATCCGTCCGGATTTCAATGGAATGGTCTCCTATTTATAGGCTTTTGGTAGCCATTTAGGAGAGTTTATGGGCTTTAATGGCTTTAATGGGAGGAGTTACAAGATTTATTTCTTGATTTTGTAACTCCTTTTTCCTTGAATCTGATTGGCCGATGGAGATTAAGGGCTTTTAATCACCTTAATTACCATAATGGGAGGAGTTTCATGGGTTAAATGCCATGAATCAATTGACTTGTAACTCCCAAATGCTTGCTTCTGATTGGGCCGTCCAAAGAAATGAATTAATGACTGCAATAAAGCTAGTCAATTAACCACATTAATTGGTCGCCGAGCAGTCGAAGAGTCGCGGGCCATGCCGTGTCTTCTGAAATTCTTCTGGCGACGATCATCGATGGATCTACATGCTGATCGACATCGGATGAACATGTAACTTCAGACATTGATAGCTAAGAGCGGGCCGGTGACATCTGTCTTGTCGATTTCACGATCGGTCAGACAGAAAGTGCACTTTCTTGGTCGACCGGTTGGCGATCTTGGAGCGATCAATGATGATTTTATGCTTTTGGAGGTTGACCCGTGATTTTGACGGATGTCGGAGGATATGAGTCAATTTCAAGCACTAAAAATCACATTTTCAGGAAACCACAGGGGCCAAAGTGCGCGAAACGCGAAAAAAGACGGAAAAAACGGGTCACCGGCGGAAAATCCGGTGACCCGGACCTCCATGGTCGCCGGCGACCATGGACCGGCGACCATGGGCCATGGTCGCAGGGGCCTGCGACCATGGGCCATGGTCGCAGGGGTCTGCGACCCTGGGGGATTTTTCCCCTTCGGAGCCCGTTTTGCGGTCATTTTGAGGTCTTTTTCGTCGCCGTTTTCTTCTGTATTTTTCTTGACATTTCTTCTCATTTATTGGCTTGATTTCCCTGTAGAAAACCTGATGAGAATCCTTGCATTTTTAGAGTGCAAAGTTTCCAATTTTCCGGGAAAGCCGAAGACTTTGTCGCGTAGAGCTGCTGATTTTCCGCCAGAAGCTGAAACTTGGTCAAACGATGTCGGAATGACCTGAAATTTGAGGTGAAGCCTCCTGAGCAATAAATAAGACCAACCATAGGCTTTTGTTTGAGTTTTGAAGCCGTTTGGGGTCCCGTCGATGCTTCACTTGATTTTGCTGCGGGGAAAATGCCGAGCTTTGATATGCGGTCAAACGATGTCCGATTGACCTGAAATTTGACGGGGAGCCTATTGGAGTCATTTTGAGACGTTCCTGTTGACACCAAAAATGTCACTTTGCCTCTTCAACATCAAAAAAGCTGCATGAAGTCGCAACCTGCCATAAATAGGCAATGCAATTTCTCCAAAAATCAAATCTTGTCAGAATCAAACAAAAACTGCAAGATCCTTCAAGATAGCCAAGAGAAGAGTACACAAGAAGTTTCGGGCCATTTCGACAACATTTGGCCTAACTTCGCTTCTCCGACAGCTAAACAGGAGCTCTCGGCGGCGACATCATCGGAGACGTCAAAACTTCGATCAGAGCCTACAGATGACTCCGGCATGTCTCAAAAGGGCTCCATGCCAAATTTCAAGTCAAACCGACAACGTTTGACCCTCCATCAATGCTCGAGCAGCAAAATCAAGCCTCCCGGCGGCGGGAACCACCGAAGCCTTCGCTCATCAAACCAAGTGTATGAGTGGCTTCAACATGCTTCCAAAAGGCTGCACGTCAAAATTCAGGTCATTCCGAAAACGTTTGACCAGGTTTCGATGCTCCGAGAGAAAATCAAGCCTACCGGCGGCGGAGCAACCCTGGACCATGACATCCAAAACGGCCATGGAACGTCTCAAAATGACTCCAATAGGCTCCCCGTCAAATTTCAGGTCAATCGGACATCGTTTGACCGCATATCAACGCTCGGCATTTTCCCCGCAGCAAAATCAAGTGAAGCATCGATGGGACCCCAAACGGCTTCAAAACTCAAACAAAAGCCTATGGTTGGTCTTATTTATTGCTCAGGAGGCTCCACCTCAAATTTCAGGTCATTCCGACATCGTTTGACCAAGTTTCGACTTCTGGCGGAAAATCAGCAGCTCTACGCGACAAAGTCTTCGGCTTTCCCGGAAAATTAGAAACTTTGCACTCTAAAAATGCAAGGATTCTCATCAAGTTTTCTACAGGGAAATCAAGCCAATAAATGAGAAGAAATGTCAAGAAAAATACAGAAGAAAACGGTGACGAAAAAGACCTCAAAACGACCGCAAAACGGGCTCCGAAGGGGAAAAATCCCCCAGGGTCGCAGACCCCTGCGACCATGGCCCATGGTCGCCGGAGACCATGGAGGTCCGGGTCACCGGATTTTCCGCCGGTGACCCGTTTTTCCGTCTTTTTTCGCGTTTCGCGCACTTTGGCCCCTGTGGTTTCCTGAAAATGTGATTTTTAGTGCTTGAAATTGACTCATATCCTCCGACATCCGTCAAAATCACGGGTCAACCTCCAAAAGCATAAAATCATCATTGATCGCTCCAAGATTGCCAACCGGTCGACCAAGAAAGTGCACTTTCTGTCCGACCGATCGTGAAATCGACAAGACAGATGTCACCGGCCCGCTCTTAGCTATCAATGTCTGAAGTTACATGTTCATCCGATGTCGATCAGCATGTAGATCCATCGATGATCGTCGCCAGAAGAATTCCAGAAGACACGGCATGGCCCGCGACTCTTCGACTGCTCGGCGACCAATTAATGTGGTTAATTGACTAGCTTTATTGCAGTCATTAATTCATTTCTTTGGACGGCCCAATCAGAAGCAAGCATTTGGGAGTTACAAGTCAATTGATTCATGGCATTTAACCCATGAAACTCCTCCCATTATGGTAATTAAGGTGATTAAAAGCCCTTAATCTCCATCGGCCAATCAGAATCAAGGAAAAAGGAGTTACAAAATCAAGAAATAAATCTTGTAACTCCTCCCATTAAAGCCATTAAGGCTCATAAACCCTCCTAAATGGCTACCAAAAGCCTATAAATAGGAGAGCATTCCATTGAAATGGAGATCAGAGAAAATCGGATCGATCAATCGGGCATCACTTCCAAAGCGCCACAGATCCAGAAATCTGAGAGAAAGAAAAAAGAGAGAAAAACTCTGCTGAAGTTCTGCATCAGCCACCACTACAAGGTGACAAAAGTCCCTTGGGGGGCACCCCCCCCCCCCAAGGTCCTTGCCTTCTCCCGCTACCTCCAATGGCTTAGACGTGGCTTTTCAGCCCGTCTACTTAGCTTTTTATTGGACATAGGACCTTCTCTTGGTCTTTGTCCTCTAAAAACCTGAGGTTATAGCCAAGCCAAGCGAATCAAGAGCATCTTCTGTTCTCATCTGCATGGATGATGGCGAAGCCCACACATGGCTTGCGACCGTCAATCTGAACGAGTCCCCCACAATCTCCTGAAAAGTTAGATCTTCCTTTTCTTGCTTTTCATTGTAGTTTGTATTTTTCTAAAGAGACAAAAAACCACAACTCTTGTCTTTCATTATTGATAAGAATTGTAAACCGGCTATAAACGCCAAAATCGGCTATAAATGCCAAACAAAATCGCCTTTCAAGGCAAATCAAGAAAATGTCTCTTTTCTTAAATATTTGTGCAATGGAAAACTTGAAAGAAGTTGATTTCCTTTTTACTTGCGAAGGTTGATCTCCGGATTACCACTTGCAATTCCAAGTAAAATAGAAAATCTGGCACACCCACACAAAAAAATGTTGATGCACGCTTCAGGCCCGCCAGGGCGCGAAAGGGCCGGACCCGACGGGCTCCCACGTTCCGCCGACCCCGGTAGCCGCCCCAACGGCGCCTCGGAGCGCGTTCCATCAAGCTGGCACACCCGGTGGGACTCGTTCATTTGAGAACACGGTGCTTGGAAATGAAATATTTGCATATCATATTTTTTGCTCTATGCTTATACTTCTTTTCCGGATTCCTTGGCTACTTTCTAGCTGGTAGCCTATGTTGGATTTTGCATCCTAAAAAAAATGAGATGGGATTTTTTGGAAATTTCTATTTCTTTGAGTTTGTTTCCATTCTTTCTCTTTTCAAAAAAAAAAAAAAAAATCAGTTTTCTTGGTTTGAATTCAAAATTGAGAAACTTTGATCCTATCCTATCGTTCTTTGGTGCTTGCAGAAATGTTGAGCCCGTTCGACTAAGGTTTTGGACCATCGTTTCTCTTCGATGAGTTCATTAGAGATTTCAAAAAAAAAAAAAATAAATAAATAAAAAATCAGCTTTCTTAGTTTGGATTCAAAATTGAGAAACTTTGATCCTATCCTATCGTTCTTTGGTGCTTGCAGAAATGTTGAGCCCGTTCGACTAAGGTTTTGGGCCATCGTTTCTCTTCGATGAGTCTATTTGGGATTTTTATAAAAAAAAAAGGACTTAGACCACTAAGGTTAAACCAATTGCGTTCTTTGATCACGATTGATTCAAGAAAAGCCTTGTCCAGAGTGTGGAGACAGCTTGACTGTTCTAGGCAAGGGTCCTCCAAACGGGTTCATTAAGTAATCCTACCCTTACCTGGGGGCAATTCTATCAATTGAGGTTTCATAAGACCGGGTTAGGAGGCCTATGTGTACTCTCTCGTCTTTAAATCTAAAAAAAAAAAAATTCAAAAATAAAAAAAAAAGATTTAAAAAAAAAATCTCAAAAAAATAAAAAAAATCAAAATAAAAAAAAATAAAAAAATAAAATAAAAAAGATTTTCAAAAAAAAAATCTTAAACAAAAAAAAAGATTTTTAAAAAAAAAAAAAATGAAAATCTTAAAATAAAAAAAAAAATCTTCAAAAAAAAAACTCTCGTCATTTTAGATTCAGATCCGAGAAATTGTGGTTCCTTCCCTTCTGGGTACTGGTGCTCGCGGAAATCGTTGAGCCCGTATTCAGATCGGAATACCATCTGCTCTCTTTGATGAATCCAATCTTGACATTTCAAAAAAAAAAAGAGAATCCCATCTCGTGGATGCGATCTCCAACATTTGTGCATAGCAATACTGGTACGCCCTTTCAGAGTCTACTGTATCTGTGACCGGCACATTTGTAACTCCTACCTTATATTCTTCTTATCTCGAGCAAGCTCCGCTTCTCGATAAGTCGAATTTAGGTATACAATTGCTTCTAGCAGTCATTGGAACGCTCATTTCGAGCCTACCATGCTTGCAGCCAGAACAATTGTACCCTCTATGGCTTTTTGCCTTCTTTCATATTGCTTGGGACAGGTCCCTTGAGCGATTTGAAAAGACAACCATAGAAATTCCCATTTATGATCATTATTCTTGTGATTACTAATGGATGTGGTCGTGTTTCAGAACCTTTTCGAAACTAACAATGGCAGCCTTAACCATTATCTTCGATGAGAACAAGCACCAACTCATGCTTCAACAGAAGCAAAGCACGCGCACCCATAAGCGCCCTGTCAGCTGCCGAAGCGTCAACTCCCTCGGCAACTCTCTGAACTCCGGGTCGACCTCGACTCCCCGGACTATCTTCTTTGGGACACTGGGACCATTCCCACTTCCCGAAGAACAAGCTGCGCCTGCTAAAAAGCAGAAGATCGCCTCTCAACGTGTCACTCCCGTGACACCAAAGGCGAGCGCCCAAAAGCCCGAAGCCCGCGGCACCCCCGCGAAGCCTCGACCAACAACCAACCAGGTCTACCCTAAGACTTGGTCTCCAAGACCTTCCCCAAAACAAAGAAGGTCTCAAACCTCCACCAAGCCAGCATTCCTGGCCCCACTCAAGGAGAACGAGTTCTACCCTCTTGCCTACATGAAAGAGGAGAGACCCATCTCCAACCTGACTCCCAAGTCAACCCGGCATGAACCGGCTTGCTCCCACAGGCCCAGAATCAGGTCATGCATCACTAGGCCTCTACAAGCACCTGCCAGGGCCTACACCCCTTCAGTTCGACCCTTTATCTCTACAGGGGCCGAACTCGAAAGGTTTAAAGCTTCGCTGCAACAGGCAAAGGACCGGGTCCGCATCCTGTCCTTGCCCAACCACAAAGAAGACAAGCTCGGCTGCTGCGCCCGAGGGAGCACATCCTTCATCGTCAGAGCCCAGCCAGAGCTGACTGAAGCTCAAATCGCTCGTCGAGCACGCCGCCGTGCGTCATATCGACAAAAGAGACTAGAGAAGCAACGGACCCAGCCTCCTACACTTCAAGTCTCCCATAAATGGGTCGAAAAAGAAAGACCCGACCAAGTTGCTGCCGTCCATATGGTTGGAAAAACCAGAAGACGCCAAAAGTCAGCATCAAGAATCCATGTTCGACGTCCGGTGACCCGTAGCGTCACCGGGACACGAAGACATCCAGAAGAATCTCCTGACCCTTCAAGCCAAGGACGGGAGAGTAACCCTTCATCGAGCTCTTCATCAAAAAGAATGAGCCCCAGCTCGGTCACCAGGACGATTTCTTTGTTCGAATCCCGAGGGATGAACGTCTTGGCTACAAGTTCTGAGCCACCACCTCAGAATCCACCTCGAGATGATGCGCTCACACGCATCCAGCAGTTGGAACAAGGCCAGCAGAGGATTGAAACTCTGATGGAAAACATTCTCCTTGTCGTCCAAAATCAGGCAAACAATGAGCCTCCTCCAAATCATGACAATAACGAGGAGAATTGTGAAGAAAATGAGTCGCGCGCCCTTACCAAAAAGGACGTAGACAGTATCCTCGCCAAAGCTAAAGAAGAGGATATACTCAAAGAGCATGGGATCAAGCCACCATATCCTTTATGGATGGACTCGGTCCCGTTCCCCACAAAATTCAAGCATCCTACTCTCCAAACATATACGGGGAAAGGATCGGCCAGACAACACGTCATCCACTTCAAGATCTTGACGGGAGCTATCGCGGAACAAGATGCACTCAAGATTCGCCTCTTTGCAAGTACCCTAAAAGGTACGGCCTTCGATTGGTACTCCACTCTGCCGGAGAACTCCATTCAGAACTGGGCTATGCTGGAGACAAGCTTCCTGACCCACTTCCAAGGTGAGGATCATCCTGTTACTATGGCTCAGCTCTGCAGCCTAAAACAGGGAGAGAATGAGTCAACTTATGACTTCATTCACAAGTGGAAAGCAATTGCGTACAAATGCTCAGATGTACTGCCACAAGCGTCGCTAGTCGACATCTGCCGAAACAACATGAGAGCTAAAATCCGCTCCATGATCATCGGTAACAAATCAAAGAACCTGGGGGAACTCCTCGAAGCTTCCATGGAAGCTGAAACGGTGATCAAAGACCTCAACAGTCAGAAATCATCAAAGAAAGAGCCGACTGCTGTTGCAACCTCTAAACCAAAGAAGAAAGAGGTCCTCAATGTGCAAACCAAGTCAGCTCCTCAGCAGCCAAAGAAAGCTGAAAACAAAACTGCAGGTAAAAGGCCTGAACTCTCTGATGCCTTCAAAGAACGCGTAGAAAAGAAATATCCGTTCGATGAAGACGTTGAAGAAATCTTTGAGGCTCTCCTAGCAAATGGCAAACTCATTTTGCCAGAGCCCAAAAGACCGGGAGACGTTGGCAAAACCAACGATCCTCGGTACTGTCCATACCACCAGATGATCTCACATCCTCTCAATCAATGCTTCGTTGTGAGAGAGAAGATCAATGAGATGTGGAGGAACGGAGTCATAACCTTTGACAAAAACTATGGGACTGCCTCCGTCAACATGGTGTCATGTGGACAAACACCAAAATCACCGAAGAAGAAGATCACTACTTCCTTCAAGGTGATAAAAAGAATTCAAACGTCCGAAGTGTTGGTTCCTTGCCCGACACCAGACGGACAACCCATATGGGTACATCCCGATCTCCTGGAAGATGAAAATTGGGAGATCGTCAAAACAAAGCCGACCGCTCAACAGCGAAGGCAGGCTAGGAAACATCTCCTCAGGCTCAAACGGCAAGAGAAGACCCAGCCAAAACAAGAAGTCCCTGAAAAGGCAGAGGCCTCCTCTACCACTTCACTCGGGGCAACAGAAACATCCCTTCCAGAGACTTCAAAGGGGGTAAGAAAACTCACTCTCAGTGACTTCATGCCACCTCAATTCAGAGAAGAAGCTATGCAGGGGGCATCATACTCTTGCAACTCGGTAGTTGGATTCTCCATTGATGGATACGAGTCCAGCGACACCGATGATGGATTCGAGTCCGGCTACACTGATGAGTGGGAAGAATCCCTTGAAACAGGAGAATATCTCTCCGATGAAGAATGGGTTCCTGAAACTCACCTTATGCCAGTAATCTGGTATAACCCCTCACAGCCACAAGGATCCTGGTCTGATGATGAAGAAGACCAAGAGGCTGCACAAGAAGATGCTGTTAACCCAGCACCTGTCATTGCTCCAGTGGAAATCAACTATGTTGAGCCACACGGAGAAGACGAAGAAGAGGATCTGGCTCCCATGCCTGATCTTGAAGAATATGCAAGGATCTTGCAGCGTCTCGCTCTAGAACAAGAGCAAGACCGCGTCAACGAGATTCCTCACAATCCAGAGCCGGAAGCCCCTGAAGCTCACCAGGTACCTCCACCCTTAACTCCTGAAAATGGAGAACATTGCTGGATAGGCGATCCTCTTACATCCGAGGATGAGTCTGACTCCGAGCAGGCAACATCTCCTATCAGAGCTACCTGTAATGTAATATATCAGGACTATAGCTCTTCTGAAGCGTCGTCTGATGAGATTACCTATACTCCGACGACGCCTAGTAATGTATCCTCTGGAGCTACCTTGTCTCACGTGACTTTCACAGAGATGACACCCTCTCAGGTTTCTTCTCCTGAGACTGTGACTTCAGGATACACATTCTTCCCGACTCATCATCATGAAGAAAACCCAACTTGGGGTGATGGATGGGTCAACGAAGAAGAAAAGCTGCTGGATGCTGTTCAGGACTTGCTCCCGGAAAATGCTCCGTGCAACACAATCACTGAGGATGGCAACTCTGCTGCAGATACATCCCCAGTAGATGAAAAACGACAGCCTCTTGATCCTGAAGACAATCTTCCAAACGAAGATCCTTCTCAAGAAGCTCTCGAAGTTGGTAGAGGCACCCGCTCTGGCCGGGACTACCACCAAAATTACAACCAATCTTCCTTTACTTATGTAAATCCTTCGGGAAAAGATGTTGTAAGCGCCCCCAGTGGCAACAATGATGAACATGCAGGCCCTAAGGAGGCTTTCAAGTATGACTTGGTTGAGCACTTCAAACACATACCTGCACGTCTTCACATCCTGGATTTATTACGAATGTCTCCACGCACTCGTGATAATCTCATCTCAGAATTACAAAAACTGAATGAGGATGTCGACAAACATGCCCCACAAGTCCTCCAAATTGAAATGGACTACCGGGTCAAAAACTCAGAAAACTCCTTAAAAGGAGAAAAAGAGAAAAGCGAGGGATCATGCATCCAATGCCTCTCGGTTCAAAAGGCAGCCAGTGCAACCATCGCCTTCACTAAGGAAGACCTCCTACTTGGCGAAGCAAGGCACAACCGACCCCTGTACTTCACAGGGTACATCAAAGAAATGCCGATATATAGAGTTCAGATCGACCCAGGTTCTGCACTCAACCTCATCTCCACTTCGGCTCTCGAAGAGTTGGGCATCCCACCCAGCAAGCTAAGCCACACATCTGTATCTATCTTTGGATACGATGGGAGCGCTCAAAGGCCTATCGGCAAAATCAGGTTCAAATTGCAAATCGGTGATCTTATCTCTGAGGTCACTGTGTATGCGATAAAAACCCCCTCATGCTACAACATCCTTCTCGGACGTCCTTGGATACATGAGAACGGTGTTGTCCCTTCAACTCTACATCAATGCATCAAGTTCGTCGGCGACGACGGCACGGTACATCGTGTCTTTGCGGACAGAAAACCCTTCAAAGGTAAAGAAGTCCACTTCGCAGACTCCCAGATGTATGAAGGAGAAAAAGAAGAAGAGGAAATAACACCCCATGCTGAAAATCTCCAGAAAGATAAAGGCAAGGCTCCTCAAAAACCATCGGAAGAAAACAAACCCTCCGGCAAATTAGAAGAGAGTAGTCAACCTCCCTTCGTCATCTCCCTCAAGAATTCAAGACCTTTGGTCATCACGACTAAAGTGAAGAAGACGAAACAAAAGCCTGGGGGCAAATTTGTTGTCTCTCTCGTGTCTATCATGCAAGACACAGACTCGGACTCAGAGCCAGAAGATGATGCATCGTCAAGCCAAGCTGACACTCAGCAAGTTCAGCCTGCTCTCACTCCGATGGAGACACCTGCTGATGTAGAAGATCCTACGTCTGCTACCTTTGTTGTTCCGGCAACATCACCAAAGTAAAGACCGATCTTCTTTCATAGATCGGATGCTTCTTCATCAAGTTCTCTGCTTGAACCTTTCCAAAATGAAGGTATGCCTCAACTATCTCTATATAGTCCTGTGGCACAAGCTATCATGAAGAAAATGGGCTTTGACGCTCAGAACCCAGTCGGTTTGGGAGAAGGCCGCGGTATTCTCACGCCATTGGAGCCCGCCTTGACCAAAAGCCAGCTGGAAGATTGGAGACTCTACGGATATGTAGAAAAGTCTTCACATGGGTTAGGATATGATCCTGATACCCCCCTGAGACAGTTGACACAAAGGCTTAAAAGTCGTTTTACCGACCAAGCCTCAACATCTCAAGTCCACGAAGACATCGATGTCCCTGGAGATCTCTTTAAAGAGTTACCTGACAAAGATCCAGGAAGCTCATCCAATTTGTACGGTTTCTCTGATGATGAAGAGAAATCGCCCGATAATACAGACTTGTGCTATTCTGACCCAGAAGAACCCTCGTCTCCAAAAGAAATACCAGACTCAACAGGCGATTGGGACTATCTCATAGCAAGCCTTGAGGAGATCACCAATCAAGAAAATCCATGGAAAGGAACAGAGCCTTGGCCTGGTAATGCATTAAAACTCCAGAAGGTTTCGTTGAGTTGGAAGCCTCCGAAAATATTGTGGAGGAAC
This sequence comes from Umbellularia californica, assembly GCA_028538565.1. NCBI lineage: Eukaryota > Viridiplantae > Streptophyta > Magnoliopsida > Laurales > Lauraceae > Umbellularia > Umbellularia californica. Next base: position 51,561,039 of record JAPQWN010000006.1, on the reverse strand, counting down.
CACCTTCGAACCTTCCGACAGAAGATCCTGTTCAAAAGATAAACTTGGGAACGCCAGATAACCCACGTCCTGTATTCATAAGCAAGAATATAAAGGATGATGAGTTACCCGAGTATATCGCTTTTCTTCGTGAGTTCGTTGATTGCTTTGCATGGTCCTATGTTGAAATGCCTGGTTTAGACCCCAAAGTAGCAGTCCACAAACTCAACCTTCAAGAAGAAATCAAGCCTGTCAAGCAAGGCCAAAGAAGATTCCGTCCGGATGTGATGGATAAAATTGAACAAGAAGTTCAAAAACTCAAAAGCGTTGGCTTCATCCGTGAGGAACAACATCCAGAATGGTTGGCCAACATTGTCCCCGTGACAAAGAAAAATGGGCAGATCAGGGTCTGTATTGACTATAGAGACCTGAATGGCGCTTGCCCTAAAGATGAATTCCCGCTCCCCATACCGGAGGTGATGATTGACAATACCTGCGGATTCGAGCGAATGACATTCATGGATGGCTTCTCTGGTTACAATCAGATAAAGATGCATCCCGAGGATGAAAAACACACTTCATTTCGGACTCCATTTGGCGTGTATTGCTACACTGTCATGCCATTTGGTCTGAAAAATGCTGGTGCCACATATCAGAGGGCTATGATGAAAATATTCCAAGATATGCAGCACAAGACGGTCGAATGTTACGTTGATGACCTCGCCGTCAAAAGTAGAAGAAAAGAAGACCATCTCAAAGATCTTCGGGAAGTCTTCCTCCGACTCCGCAAACACAAACTGCGGATGAATCCTCTAAAATGCTTCTTCGGCGTCTCGTCGGGTAAGTTTCTCGGATTCCTTGTTCGGAAAGCTGGAATAGAACTTGACCCCATCAAAGTCAAGGCTATTCTAGAAATGCCCTCTCCAAGAACCTTGAGAGAACTAAAAGGGCTTCAAGGGAGATTGGCCTCCATCAGACGGTTCATCTCCAATCTTTCGGGGAAATGCCGTCCATTCTCTCGATTGATGAAAAAGGGTGTAGACTTTGTCTGGGATGCCGACTGTGAAGCCGCATTTCAAGATATCAAGTCATACCTGACCAAACCTCCAGTGTTAGCTGCCCCTGCCACTGGAAAACCATTCATCTTGTACACAAGAGCTCTTGATCATTCTGTAGGCGCTTTGCTTGCACAAGAGAATGGTGAGGGAAAAGAAGCTGCTCTATACTACCTCAGCCGCATGCTAGTAGGTGCAGAGCATCGCTACTCTCCAGTCGAAAAGGAATGCCTTGCAGTGATGTTCGCCGTACAAAAGCTACGTCACTACTTGCTTTCCAACACAGTCTACCTGGTCTCGAGGATCAACCTCTTGAAGGTCCTTGTCACAAAGGCAGGTTCTCTCAATGCCCGACTGGCAAAATGGTCCATCCTTCTATCACAATTTGATATAAGGTATGTGCCACAAAAAGCAATCAAAGGCCAAGCTCTAGCAGATTTCCTCGCAGAGCATCCATTGCCTAAAGATTCACCACTCAGAGATGATCTCCCAGACGAACCTGTCTACAACGTGGAGACTTCCTCACCAAATGCCTCCTGGGACATGTACTTTGACGGTGCAACCAGGACAAATGAAAACAGAAAGCTGATCTCGGGAGTTGGCATCCTCTTTGTTAGCCCCGACAAATGCATGATTCCACACGCTTTCTCGCTATTGGAACCATGCACAAACAATGCAGCTGAATACCAAGCTCTGATCCTAGGATTGGAACTCGCCATCGAATCCGGTATCACTATGCTGGAAGTCTTTGGAGACTCTCAACTGATCGTCAACCAGATGAATCAGAAATATGAAGTCAGGAAGCCTGATCTGCTGCCTTACTACAACAAGGCACAATCACTTCTGCAAAAGTTTGACATCTGCAACATCACCCACATTCGTAGAGGTGAAAACATCCGTGCAGATGCCCTGGCTGGACTTGCCGCATCAATGGCGATCCAGGAAGGAAAAAACATGCAAATTACAGTGAGTGAGAGAAGGATCCTCCCTCCTCTTAACACACACCAAGCAGTTGCTGAATGCCACCGAGTGGTTGGAAGTCGGATCTCTATCCTTCAAACTTCAATCGGCGACTGGAGGGATCCGTTCATTGATTACACTATGTTCGGAATCCTACCTGAAGATCCAAAAGAACGGGTAAGCATCCAAAGGCGAGCCCCAAACTTTCATTTGGATATCCCTTCAAAGATCCTTTACAGGAAATCCTTCAATGGAGTACTCCTACGCTTCTTGTCACAACAAGAGGCCGAAGAAACACTTAAAGAAGTTCATGCTGGACTTTGTGGAGCCCATCAGGCTGGTCCCAAGCTCTACGACCAAATGAAAAGGTTGGGTTACTACTGGCCTACCATGGTAGCTGATGCAATGCAATTTGCCAAACGCTGCCAGCTATGCCAAGTTCACGGAGATTACATTCACATGCCTCCAGAATGGCTGCATCCTACAGCAATCTCATGGCCTTTCGAAGCATGGGGCATGGACATCATAGGTCCTATCTCTCCCCCTTCAAGCAAAGGTCATCGCTTCATCTTCGCCGCAACGGATTATTTCTCCAAGTGGTCAGAAGCATTTGCGTTCAACGAAATGAAGACCTCATCAGTTCTTCAGTTCCTGCGCACCAACATCATTTGTCGTTTCGGCATACCCAAGAGATTCGTCCATGATAACGGACCACAATTCCGGGATCATCGATTCTACAGGTTCTGCGACAAATACAAAATTCAAAGCTGTCCTTCGACTCCATACAATCCGGCAGCAAACGGATCAGCAGAAGCCTTCAACAAGACACTCTGCAAAATCCTCAAGAAAATGGTCTCTAGTCGCAAAAGAGACTGGAGCGACAAATTGTCTGAAGCTTTGTGGGCCTATCGAACCACCGTTCGAGGACCAACCCATAGCACACCATTCTCGCTGGTCTATGGATGCGAAGCTGTCGTGCCCCTAGAGGTACAAATTCCTTCTCTGAGGGTATCTCTACAAAATGACATGACTCAAGAAAGCAATGTCAAATTGCGACTCCATGAGCTGGACAATCTCGATGAGAGACGGCTCGAAGCTCGACAAAGCATTGAACTTTACCAAGCACGCATGGCAGGATCTTTTGACAAAAGGGTCCGGCAACGCGCCTACAAAAGGGGTGACTTGGTTCTTGCGGTAAAAAGACCAATGGTCTTCGCTCACAAGTCCAAAGGCAAGTTTGAACCAAAATGGGAGGGACCCTACGTCATCGACAAGGTCTTCTCCAATGGCGCATATGCCCTCCTAAACATGGAAGGCGACAGATGTATGCTGCCTATCAACGGCAAGTTCTTGAAGCGGTACTACCCTTGAAGACTTACCCAACTGGGTAAGAGCAATGCCTGTATGGCCAAAACCTGTTCTCAGGTACTCGCTCGTCAAACCCACTCTCTTTAGAATTTTCATATCAAATGTCAAAATTTCTAGAGATTCAAAAACAATGCTTATTTTTATCGTTTCATTGTTCAAAAACAAAAACAAAAAAAAAATCCAAGTTTAGGAGCCTCTCCCTGACTTGACCAAAACTTTCGATCCTTGAACCAAAATTCATGGTTTGAAACAAAAATTCGGATTCAGGGATTTCCACCCTAGTCCACCTTACCTTTTACCGCCAAATGGTTTTAGGTCAAAATTTACGACCCTCGTGTCTTTAAACAAAAAAAAATGGTTTTTCAAAAACCGCGGGGAAGTGACACTTAGTCGATACTCGCAAAACTCAAAAAATCGGAAGGATGCGAACCCCATTCGATACTTCCAAAACCTCTAAAATCGTGGAGACGCAACATTTCAGTTGATATCCACAACCCAAATTACAAAGGTTAGAGAAAACCTCAAATTTCAAAAATCACGGGGAAACGACATCAAGTCAGTACCTGCAAAATCAAAAGTTTTGGGAAAAGCAGGGAAGCGACGCTTAGTCGATATTTGCACCCCAATTCGCGAGGAAGCGACATTCCATCGATACTTGCAAAACCTAACCCGCGAGGAAGTGACATTCCATCAATACTCGCAAAACCGAATGAGCAAGGAAGCGACATTCCATCGATACTTGCAAGACCATTCAGCGGGGAGGCGACATTTAGTCGATACCTGCATTTTGAAAGCCAAAAAAAATCTGGCTATAAACGCCAAAACCTGGCTCTTTTGCCAAAAACCGGCTATCAATGCCACCAAATCGGCTATAAATGCCACACAAAAAAAAACCTGACTCTCATGTCAAAACCGGCTATAAATGCCACAAACCGGCTATCAATGCCACAAAAAATTGGCTTTCACGCCGACAAACCAAAACTTGGCTTTCAAAAATGGCTATCAATGCCACCAAACCGGCTATAAATGCCACAAATTGGCTATCAATGCCACCAAACCGGCTATAAATGCCGCAAATTGGCTATCAATGCCACCAAACTGGCTATAGATGCCAACAAAACAAACACCGGCTTCCATGCCAACCCAAATTTTGGCTTTTACGCCATAAAATTTCGGCTTCCATGCCATCTCAAAATTGGCTCCCATGCCACGAACAAAATTTTTGGCTCTTATGCCATCTCAAAAATCGGCTATAAATGCCACACAAAAAAAAAAAAACCCTGACTCTCATGTCAAAACTGGCTGTAAATGCCACAAAAATCCGGCTTTCATGCCAAATTCGTTTCCCCTACCAAAACAATCATTTGACAAAAGATTTTCACAAAATGACAAAACTTTTGATCAAATCCCATTTAGCAATCGCTTTCATCACAAAAAGATTTGAGTGAGCGTAGGGAAAACAAAAAAAAGAAGTACCAAAAAAATACATGTGGTATCAAAAAAAAAAAAGAAAGTGTTCACAAGCACTACAAAAAAAAAACAAAAAAAAAAGAGTACCAAAAAATACATGTGGTACCAAAAAAAAAGGAAAGTGTTCACAAGCACTAAAAAAAAAGTACCAAAAAAATACATGTGGTACCAAAAAAAGTGTTCACAAGCACTGCAAAAGAAAAAAAGAAGTACAAAAAAAATACATGTGGTACCAAAAAAAAAAAAAGAAGAATGGTTTCTGCTATAAAAAAATCAGGAGCTCAGCCAAAAATGGTCTCCAGCCAAAGCTTCAGCTCCTCAAGCAAACTTTTGGCCTCAGCCGTCAGAGTTTCCAAGGCACGCTTCTTCAGGAACTTGCCATGAGATGCTGGCGAATGCCGTAACCCTTCTTTTACACCGGGAAGCTCTTCCCCAGCAGTTTGCCATCGTTCGTTTTCTAGAGTCCTCCTCTCGAGAACTTGACCGGCATCTGCAACCCTGCGAATCAGAGTACTCTCCCTGTCACGAGCCTCTGTTATAGCAGCCCACTTAGCATCGACTTGTGCCTTCAAATGCTCAAGACGTTTCCTGGCCTCCTCAACTTCCCTATCAAGGACGTTAAGGTCATGCCTCAATCCGATGATGGCTAGCTCTTCCTTGTTCTTCTCTCGGACTACCTGCTTCCTGCTTTGTGTAGCCTCATTCAGGTCAGACTTAGCCTTATCAGCAGGGTCCAAGAACATCTCCTTGAAGAATTGGTCGTCAGGGAAACCCATGGTCTCAAACCACTTGTCACCCAGTGCAATGATCCTATCAACGATCGCCCTGGCACCTGTGACATCCAGACCAACCTCTTCGGTATCAGTGAGAATCTCCTGTACATGTGGGATCATGCCAAATCCTGCCTCCAAGTGTCCAGAAAGGAGAGTCTTGACCCAAGAACTCAAAACCCGAGCCAGCACCTTCTTCGCAAATTGAAGAGACGAACTGGATGAAGATTCACCCTTCTCCGTTGATCGGCTGCTCATGTCATGTCCCATTGGAAGAGTAACAAAGGAACTCTTTCCACTTGGAGCCACTAGAGAAGGAATCTCAACACGAGGCATCTCCTCAATCATGTCAGAATTGGTCTCTACCTCCGGATCGACCTCTGGCATCCCTTGCTCTGGTTCTGAAGAAAGCGATGGACTCTCTTCTGTCACTTCAAAACCTGCAAATGAAACACAAAAAGGTATGAATATGATCCTGTTAAAAAAAAAAAAAAAAAAACATCATCAGGGTCATCACTACAAAGTACCTTCTTCGACGACTGGCGGAACACTCTCTTCCTCCATGAACTCATCGGAAGCATCATCAACATTTGCGTCCATTGATGGTTCGAAGTCATCGGAATCCTGTGGCAAGTCAGCTGACAAGAAAAATGTTAGCAAATCAAGTCGCAGGCACAAAAAAAGAGAAAGCGAAAGAAGTTATACCAAATGGAGATTCCGGAATCATTCCAGAGTCCATAGGTTCTTCTTCAGATGCCATAATCGGCTCCATCACCGCCTCATCGGTCGGAACCTCAGGCATCGCCAAGTCTTCATCCTCTGCTAAAAAAAAAAAAAAAAAAAGAGCAGCAGCAGGGTGAGAAAACAAATCAAAACATGGAAAGCCCCATGAAAGAAGCAGAAAAAGAAAAAGAAAGAATCATACCTTCTCCCAGGCCTGCTGAACGGCCACATTAGAAGATCTGGCGGATCGACGAGGTACGCTTGTAGCAGGCTCTTTACCCTTGTTCGTTCTGGAGGAACCACCTGCAAAGGTTGGAAAAGAAAAAAAAAGATCATCATCAAAATGACAGAATTTCGCTAAAAGCAAATCTGGCGAAATTTTGGCATGGTTCCGGGGCAATTCCGAAGAAAAGGGAAATACCCCGAAAGAAATAGAAAGTTTGAAGATGGGCTCAACATCGCTGCGAGCTCCGAAACTCCAAACTTTCGAAACCTCAAAATCTCCGCAAAATCAAGAAGGGCTCAACATCGCTGCGAGCTCCAAATTCCCAAATTTGCAAAGATTTTCAGGTATGCTATCATGCTCAATCTACAAAAAGTACATGCATGAACATCTAGATTTGCATAAAAACGCATTATCATGATGAGCAAAAAAAAAAAAAAAAAAAAAAAAAGAAACTTTCTCAAAAAAAAAGAGGGAGAAAGAAAAGAGAAAAAAAAAAAAGGAAACTTTCTCAAAAAAAAAGAGGGAGAAAGAAAAAAAAAAAAAAAGAAACTTTTTCAAAAAAAAAAGGGGGAGAAAGAAAAGAACAAAAAAAAGAAACTTTCTCAAAAAAAAAAAAAAAAAAAAAATCAGGCCACGTGGCCGTACGGATCTGTCCGTACGGCCCACAAAAAAAAAAAAAAAAAAAAACAGAAATCACGTGGAAAAGAAAAGAAAAAAAAAAAAAGAAGAAAGAAAAAAAAAGATAGAAACTTTCTTTTTTCCATGGGCTCCGTTTTGGATGTCATGGTCCCGGGTTGCTCCGCCGCCGGTAGGCTTGATTTTCTCTCGGAGCATCGAAACCTGGTCAAACGTTTTCGGAATGACCTGAAATTTGACGTGCAGCCTTTTGGAAGCATGTTGAAGCCACTCATGCACTTGGTTTGATGAGCGAAGGCTTCGGTGGTTCCCGCCGCCGGGAGGCTTGATTTTGCTGCTCGAGAATTGATGGAGGGTCAAACGTTGTCGGTTTGACTTGAAATTTGGCATGGAGCCCTTTTGAGACATGCTGGAGTCATCCGTAGGCTCTGATCGAAGTTTTGACGTCTCCGATGATGTCGCCGCCCGGAGCGCCTGTTTAGCTGTCGGAGAAGTGAAGTTAGGCCAAATGATTCTGAAATGGCCCGAAACTTCATGTGTACTCTTCTCTTGGCTATCTTGAAGGATCTTGCAGTTTTTGTTTGATTGTGACAAGATTTGATTTTTTGGAGAAATTGCATTGCCTATTTATGGCAGGTTGCGACTTCATGCAGCTTTCTTGATGTTGAAGAGGCAAAGTGACATTTTTGGTGTCAACAAATGCCCCCTCGAGGTACAGCGACGAGTTGCTTGACTTTTGTAGTCGATGTGCCTCGAAGAGATTTTTGAAGGAGAGCTTGTGTCTTGACCAAGAGTCTTTGAGCAATCTTTCCTTTGGTAGAGTAGCCTTTGAGCTTCTAGGGGGATTTTATGGTAGTGAAAGGAATCACACACCATCTCGAGGCAAAGTTTTGAAGATGACATCAGGGATGTGGATTTGGGTTTCTGTTTTTGATCTTGTGACCTAACCAGCTATATATGGCAGGTTAGGGGATCGGGTTTTGGTTTTGACCTTGTGACCCAACAAGCTGTATGTGGCAAGTTGGGGGATCAGGATTTGGTTTTTGGTTTTGGTCTTGTGACCTAACAAGCTGTATGTGGCAAGTTAGGGGACCAGGATTTGGTTTTTGGTCACTTTTTGGGACTGTGTGGGTCCATTGGAGTGGTTTGGATTTTTGTGGAGTGTCAATTTCAAGATTTTGGCTCAATTTGGTATATGAGGCTGGATGGTTTGATTTTTGGAAGCTCATGGGGCTTGGGATTTTTTTTGTATGGTTCAATCAACTCAAAAGAGGCATGGAACCATTTTTGTATGCTCTTGGTAAGAGGGATTTTTTTTCTGACTAAAAGCCCACTTTTTTTTTTTAGTGCCTAGGTGGTCAAACCTGGCTCATATGGGCTAACCCATGGGACCTTAAGCTTTTTAGGATGGCTTAGATCTCATGTGGGGCCATTTCTATAAAGAATATCTAAAGATATCTCATTTGGATAGAGAATATCTAAAAATATCTTTATGGGAGAGAATCTCTCATCTTCCCTTAATTTGGGAGAGAATATCTCAAGGTATCTTTCTTTTTGGGAAAGAATCTCCAATCTCCTATTTTGTTGGAGAGAATCTCTCATTTGATTGATTTTGGGAGGAAATCTCTCAAAGACATCTTTCTTTTTGGGAAAGAATCTTTCTAATTCCTTCTCTTTTGGTAAGGTTACTAATTAGTAACACTTACCTTTCTTCTTTGTTTCCTTCTTTGATTTGCTCTCTCCTATAAAAGCAAAGGAAGGTAGGATCTCTTGCTCTTATTGCTTTCTTTTGCAACAATCTCAAGAGAGCTCCAAGACCAAGAGTTCTTCTTCTTCAAGGATCTTCAAGCTTTTTCCTTCTTCTTCTCCATCAATGGCTTCAAGTAAGTTTTCTCTCGTTTTCTTTCAAGAAAACTCCATGTAGAGAATAGGATGGTAAAAAAGAAAGTTTCTCTCTTTTTTTTTTCTTTCTTTTCTTTCTATTCTTCTTCTCTTTTTTTTTTTCACGTGATTTCTTCTTTCTGTTTTTTTTTCACACGTTTTTTTTTTTTTTTTTTTTTTTTTTTTTTTTTTTTTGTGGGCCGTACGGATCTGGTCCGTACGGCCACGTGGCCTGATTTTTTTTTTTTTTTTTTTGCTGTTTTCTTTCTTCTTTTTTTTTTTTTGAGAAAGTTTTTTTTTCTTTTCTTTCTCCCCCTTTTTTTTTGAGAAAGTTTTTTTTTTTTTTTTTTTGCTCATCATGATAACGCGTTTTTATGCAAATCTAGATGTTCATGCATGTACTTTTTGTAAATTGAATTGAGTAGCATGATGTGATAGCATACCTGAAGATCTTTGCAAATTTGGGAATTTGGAGCTTGCAGTGATGTTGAGCCCTTCCTGATTTTGCGGAGATTTTGAGGTTTCGAAAGTTTGGAGTTTCGGAGCCCGCAGCAATGTTGAGCCCATCTTCAAACTTTCTATTTCCGTCGGGGTATTTCCTTTTTCTTTGGAATTGCCCCGGAGTCATGCCAAAATTTCGCCAGATTTTTGGTGGGTCAAAGTGACCCCTTTTTTTCTTTTTTAGCGAAATCCTGTCATTTTGATGACGATCTTTTTCTTTTCCAACCTTTGTAGGTGGTTCCTCCAGAGCGAACAAGGGTAAAGAGCCTGCTACAAGCGTACCTCGTCGATCCGCCAGATCTTCTAATGTGGCCGTTCAGCAGGCCTGGGAGAAGGTCCAGTTTGTTGAGAAGAACTTGGAAGAATGCGATTCCCTCAATCGTGATGAGATGAGACAGCGATTGATCGCTCTCAAGGATGAGGAGTTCTATAAGATCATGGTAAGCAACCGTCCTTGGGTTATGGACGATCTGAGGGTTTTGCCCAAGCCTACCTTCTTCTTTGGAGATGCGGTCCCTGACGACTTGACATACCAAAGGAGATGTTTTCAGTTCTCTTACACAGCTGATGGTGAAGAGAGAACTATTTCTACCCGGTCGTCTTTTGACCGGACCATCTCGATCCTGAGCCTTTCTCCCACGTGCCCTAAGAGGGAAAATCCTCCGAGCTGGGTGAAGAGGACCAGTGTGATCAAGACCGGGGTTTTTGTTGGTGGACCTTCCGGTTTTGCGGAGAAGCCACCTGTCCGTATGGACATGTTGATGCCAGCCAGCGGCTATCAGGGCTTTGATTATCCGTCGGTCGATTTGAGACCGGTGGGCCTTGGCGTTTTCAGCGGTGACGGCAGTACTTGGGTGAAGCCTTTTCGACTTCGTGGCCGTTTCAATGCTGACTCCGATTGGAAGTCATGGACTGACCACACCTTGCTGATTGGGGGAGCCGTTTTGAAGGAAGCCGGGATTTTTGACGCGGTCCGCGCTTTTAGGGAGACCGTGACTTTTTCCGATGATGCCTTCATGGCTATGTTGGAGTCTTTCCTCCCTCAGACCAATACCTTCGTTGTCACGAACGGTGAGATTGGTTTTTCTCTGAAGGAGTTGAGTGCTATTACTGGATTGCCCATCCTTGGCAAACTCTATGAGGAGTTCATGCCGATTGACAGTGTCCTTGAGGAGCAGTCAGAGGAGTTCAGACTCCTATACTTTCAGCTCGTCGCCTTCTATGATTTTTTGAAGGAGGGCTCGAAAGTGAGATCCAGCAGTTGGAAGAGTTATGGCTCTTCATTCTTCAACTCCTTTGACGGTGGAGAACCTTCTGATAGCATGACCCGGGAAGACAGGAAGAAGACTTCGGCCATGCAGGAAGAGCTGAAGGGTTTCTTCGCGAGCACGGATGCCATTTGTTCTGACATTACACTGCGGAGAGATCTTGCTGTTTACCTCACTTTTTGGCTAGGTGAGGCCATTTTTGCTGGAGGAGATGGGACGCACATCAGGCCGCATTGTATATTTCCGGCTTGTCAGATGGCGTTTGGAGAGCGGCTTGCTTTGGTGCCCGCTCTTTACTCCTACCTGTGTACCGAACTGCAGGCTGCTGCTTTTTTGGTTCGGCTTGGGCTCCCTATGAATAGGGTATTTTCAGCCCATATCTTTTATTCGTGGTTTGTATACCACTGTCCTGGCTTCCACCAGCTGGGTGCTGCACAGGATGATGATCCTCTGATGATTCGATTGGCTAAGGGAAAAGCCGTATCCGAATCACTTTTGTTTGCCCGCATGAGGATCCGACGATTCAGGGACGTCGAGATGGGGCAGTCTTCAGTTAAGCTTTCTCCGGAGTTGTGGAAGAAGGCTTTTGATTTTGGTGCCTCCCGAGACTCTACCAGAGCAGGGTCGGAAGGCATTACTCGTTGACCAATGCAGAGAAGGAGTGGCTTTTCAGCATACGAGTCGGTACGATGGTGTACCGCAGACATCTTTTCGTCGACATCCAGCCGTATGTACCTTCTCGTTTTGCGCTTCAGTTGGGCTTCTCTCAAGGCGTTGTTGGAGCGCCTTCGAGTATGGTGAAGCGTTTTGGGGGTTTGCAGGATGGCAGAAATGCATGGGCTTTTTATAGTGCTGAAGACACTACTGCCACGATCTCTTATCCTGAGCTGTCGACTTTCCGAACTGCCGGCTTCACGAAGTGGTTCGCGGAGAGCTTTTTGGCATATCGGGGGCTTTCCAAGAAGGAGCTTGATGTAAAGCTGTCTTCTGGAAAAGGCATTGGGAAGTCGGAGGGCGTCCGGCGAGAGGAAGTTTGGGCCTTCCTTTCTGGAGAGAAGCACAAGATAGGCTTTCTTGGTGACCAGGGCGTCATTGGTTCTGAAGCTGTTCGGGAAGTACCTGATGAGGCTTTGGAGCAGCTAGAACAGGAGGAAGCTGAGCTCGACGCTTGGATGCAAGCGGCACAGAGACGAGCTTCCGTGGAGTCTACTGGCGAGAGCAGACCATCCAGTGAGGAGTCAAGTGAGAAACCTGACTCTGACAGTGGGGCGGGTTCTTCTAGGAAGCGAACCCGTAGAGGTAAGAAGAGGAGGAGTCATCATCACAGCGAGGGGCCACATGAGGACTCTCCTGACATGGAAATCCCTCTTACCATCAACGAGGAGGTGCCAGAGGCTGTCGACGAGCCTCCAGAGAAGAGGAGCCGTGGAGAAGAGACCATTGGTGAAGGTATGATTCTTCCTTTTTCTTTTTCTGCTTCTTTCATGGGGCTTTCCATGTTCTGATTTGTTTTCTCACCCTGCTGCTGCTTCTTTTTTTTTTAGCAGAGGATGAAGACTTGGCGATGCCTGAGGTTCCGACCGATGAGGCGGTGATGGAGCCGGTTATGGCATCTGAAGAAGAACCGAGGGACTCTGGAAGGCTTCCAGAATCTCCAATTGGTATAACTTCTTTCGCTTTCTCTTTTTTTTTTTTGTGCCTACGACTTGATTTGCTAACATTTTTCTTGTCAGCTGACTTGCCACAGGATTCCGATGACTTTGAACCATCAATGGACGCAAATGTTGATGATGCTTCTGATGAGTTCATGGAGGAAGAGAGTGTTCCGCCAGTCGTCGAAGAAGGTACTTTGTAGTGATGACCCTGATGATGTTTTTTTTTTTTTCTTTTTTTTTTTAACAGGATTATATTCATACCTTTTTGTGTTTCATTTGCAGGTTTTGAAGTGACAGAAGAGAGTCCATCGCTTTCTTCAGAACCAGAGCAAGGGATGCCAGAGGTCGATCCGGAGGTAGAGACCAGTTCTGACATGATTGAGGAGATGCCTCGTGTTGAGATTCCCTCTCCAGTGGCTCCAAGTGGAAAGAGTTCTTTTGTGACTCTTCCAATGGGACATGACATGAGCAGCCGATCAACGGAGAAGGGTGAATCTTCATCCAGTTCGTCTCTTCAATTTGCGAAGAAGGTGCTGGCTCGGGTTTTGAGTTCTTGGATCAAGACTCTCCTTTCTGGACACTTGGAAGCAGGATTTGGCATGATCCCACATGTGCAGGAGATTCTCACTGATACCGAAGAGGTTGGTCTGGATGTCACAGGTACCAGGGCGACCGTTGATAGGATCATTGCACTGGGTGACAAGTGGTTTGAGACCATGGGTTTCCCTGACGACCAATTCTTCAAGGAGATGTTCTTGGACCCTGCTGATAAGGCTAAGTCTGCCCTGAATGAGGCTACACAAAGCAAGAAGCAGCTAGTTCGGGAGAAGAACAAGGAAGAGCTAGCCATCATCGGATTGAGGCATGACCTTAACGTCCTTGATAGGGAAGTTGAGGAGGCCAGGAAACGTCTTGAGCATTTGAAGGCACAAGCCGATGCTAAGTGGGCTGCTATAACAGAGGCTCGTGACAGGGAGAGTACTCTGATTCGCAGGGTTGCAGATGCCGGTCAAGTTCTCGAGAGGAGGACTCTAGAAAACGAACGATGGCAAACTGCTGGGGAAGAGCTTCCCGGTGTAAAAGAAGGGTTACGGCATTCGCCAGCATCTCATGGCAAGTTCCTGAAGAAGCGTGCCTTGGAAACTCTGACGGCTGATGCCAAAAGTTTGCTTGAGGAGCTGAAGCTTTGGCTGGAGACCATTTTTGGCTGAGCTCCTGTAGCAGAAACTATTCTTCTTTTTTTTTGGTACCACATGTATTTTTTGGTACTTCTTTTTTTTTGCAGTGCTTGTGAACACTTTCCCTTTTTTTTTTTTTTTGCTTTGGTACCACATGTATTTTTTTGGTACCTTTTTTTTTTTTTTTTTTTAGTTCCCTACGCTCACTCAAATCTTTTTGTGATGAAAGCAATTGCTAAATGGGATTTGATCAAAAGCTTTGTCATTTTGTGAAAATCTTTTGTCAAATGTTTGTTTTGGTAGGGGAAACGAATTTGGCATGAAAGCCGGATTTTTGTGGCATTTACAGCCAGTTTTGACATGAGAGTCAGGTTTTTTTTTTTGTGTGTGGCATTTATAGCCGATTTTTGAGATGGCATAAGAGCCAAAAATTTTGTTCGTGGCATGGGAGCCAATTTTGAGATGGCATGGAAGCCGAAATTTTATGGCGTAAAAGCCAAAATTTGGGTTGGCATGGAAGCCGATGTTTGTTTTGTGGCATCGATAGCCAGTTTGGTGGCATTGATAGCCAATTTGTGGCATTTATAGCCGGTTTGGTGGCATTGATAGCCAATTTGTGGCATTTATAGCCGGTTTGGTGGCATTGATAGCCATTTTTTGAAAGCCAAGTTTTGGTTTGTCGGCATGAAAGCCAATTTTTTGTGGCATTGATAGCCGGTTTGTGGCATTTATAGCCGGTGTTGACATGAGAGTCAGGTTTTTTTTTTTTGTGTGGCATTTATAGCCGATTTGGTGGCATTGATAGCCGGTTTTTGGCAAAAGAGCCAGGTTTTGGCGTTTATAGCCAGATTTTTTTTTTTGCTTTCAAAATGCAGGTATCGACTAAATGTCGCCTCCCCGCTGAATGGTCTTGCAAGTATCGATGGAATGTCGCTTCCTTGCTCATTCGGTTTTGCGAGTATTGATGGAATGTCACTTCCTCGCGGGTTAGGTTTTGCAAGTATCGATGGAATGTCGCTTCCTTGCGAATTGGGGTGCAAATATCGACTAAGCGTCGCTTCCCTGCTTTTCCCAAAACTTTTGATTTTGCGGGTACTGACTTGATGTCGTTTCCCCGAGATTTTTGAAATTTGAGGTTTTCTCGAACCTTTCAAATTTGGGTTGTGGATATCAACTGAAATGTTGCATCTCCACGATTTTAGAGGTTTTGGAAGTATCGAATGGGGTTCGCATCCTTCCGATTTTTGAGTTTTGCGAGTATCGACTAAGTGTCACTTCCCCGCGGTTTTTGAAAAACCATTTTTTTTGTTTAAAGACACGAGGGTCGTAAATTTTGACCTAAAACCATTTGGCGGTAAAAGGTAAGGTGGACTAGGGTGGAAATCCCTGAATCCGGATTTTTGTTTCAAACCATGAATTTTGGTTCAAGGATCGAAAGTTTTGGTCAAGTCAGGGAGAGGCTCCTAAACTTGGATTTTTTTGTTTTTTTTTTAACAATGAAACGGTAAAAGTAAGCATTGTTTTTGAATCTCTAGAAATTTTGACATTTGATATGAAAATTCTAAAGAGAGTGGGTTTGACGAGCGAGTACCTGAGAACAGGTTTTGGCCATACAGGCATTGCTCTTACCCAGTTGGGTAAGTCTTCAAGGGTAGTACCGCTTCAAGAACTTGCCGTTGATAGGCAGCATACATCTGTCGCCTTCCATGTTTAGGAGGGCATATGCGCCAATGGAGAAGACCTTGTCGATGACGTAGGGTCCCTCCCATTTTGGTTCAAACTTGCCTTTGGACTTGTGAGCGAAGACCATTGGTCTTTTTACCGCAAGAACCAAGTCACCCTTTTTGTAGGCGCGTTGCCTGACCTTTTTGTCAAAAGATCCTGCCATGCGTGCTTGGTAAAGTTCAATGCTTTGTCGAGCTTCGAGCCGTTTCTCATCGAGATTGTCCAGCTCATGAAGTCGTAATTTCGCATTGCTTTCTTGAGTCATGTCATTTTGTAGAGATACCCTCAGAGAAGGAATTTGTACCTCTAGGGGCACGACAGCTTCGCATCCATAGACCAGCGAGAATGGTGTGCTATGGGTTGGTCCTCGAACGGTGGTTCGATAGGCCCACAAAGCTTCAGACAGTTTGTCGCTCCAGTCTCTTTTGTGACTAGAGACCATTTTCTTGAGGATTTTGCAGAGTGTCTTGTTGAAGGCTTCTGCTAATCCGTTTGCTGCCGGATTGTATGGAGTCGAAGGACAGCTTTGAATTTTGTATTTGTCGCAGAACCTGTAGAATCGATGATCCCGGAATTGTGGTCCGTTATCATGGACGAATCTCTTGGGTATGCCGAAACGACAAATGATATTGGTGCGCAGGAACTGAAGAACTGATGAGGTCTTCATTTCGTTGAACGCAAATGCTTCTGACCACTTGGAGAAATAATCCGTTGCGGCGAAGATGAAGCGATGACCTTTGCTTGAAGGGGGAGAGATAGGACCTATGATGTCCATGCCCCATGCTTCAAAAGGCCATGAAATTGCTGTAGGATGTAGCCATTCCGGAGGGATGTGAATGTAGTCTCCATGAACTTGGCATAGCTGGCAGCGTTTGGCAAATTGCATTGCATCAGCAACCATGGTAGGCCAATAGTAACCTAACCTTTTTATCTGATCATAGAGCTTAGGACCTGCCTGATGGGCTCCACAAAGACCAGCATGAACTTCTTTAAGTGTTTCTTCGGTCTCTTGTTGTGACAAGCAGCGTAGAAGTACTCCATTGAAGGATTTCCTGTAAAGGATTTTTGAAGGGATATCCAAATGAAAGTTTGGGGCTCGCCTTTGGATGCTTACCCGTTCTTTTGGATCTTCAGGTAGGATTCCGAACATAGTGTAATCAATGAACGGATCCCTCCAGTCACCGATTGAAGTTTGAAGAATAGAGATCCGACTTCCAACCACTCGGTGGCAGTCAGCAACTGCTTGGTGTGTGTTAAGAGGAGGGAGGATCCTTCTCTCACTCACTGTAATTTGCATGTTTTTTCCTTCCTGGATCGCCATTGATGCGGCAAGTCCAGCCAGGGCATCTGCACGGATGTTTTCACCTCTACGAATGTGGGTGATGTGACAGATGTCAAACTTTTGCAGAAGCGATTGTGCCTTGTTGTAATAAGGCAGCAGATCAGGCTTCCTGACTTCATATTTCTGATTCATCTGGTTGACGATCAGTTGAGAGTCTCCAAAGACTTCCAGCATGGTGATACCAGATTCGATGGCGAGTTCCAATCCTAGGATCAGAGCTTGGTATTCAGCTGCATTGTTTGTGCATGGTTCCAGTAGCGAGAAAGCGTGTGGAATCATGCATTTGTCGGGGCTAACAAAGAGGATGCCAACTCCCGAGATCAGCTTTCTGTTTTCATTTGTCCTGGTTGCACCGTCAAAGTACATGTCCCAGGAGGCATTTGGTGAGGAAGTCTCCACGTTGTAGACAGGTTCGTCTGGGAGATCATCTCTAAGTGGTGAATCTTTAGGCAATGGATGCTCTGCGAGGAAATCTGCTAGAGCTTGGCCTTTGATTGCTTTTTGTGGCACATACCTAATATCAAATTGTGATAGAAGGATGGACCATTTTGCCAGTCGAGCATTGAGAGAACCGGCCTTTGTGACAAGGACCTTCAAGAGGTTGATTCTCGAGACCAGGTAGACTGTGTTGGAAAGCAGATAGTGACGTAGCTTTTGTACGGCGAACATCACTGCAAGGCATTCCTTTTCGACTGGAGAGTAGCGATGCTCTGCACCTACCAGCATGCGGCTGAGGTAGTATAGAGCAGCTTCCTTTCCCTCACCATTCTCTTGTGCAAGCAGAGCGCCTACAGAATGATCAAGAGCTCTTGTGTACAAGATGAATGGTTTTCCAGTGGCAGGGGCAGCTAACACTGGAGGTTTGGTCAGGTATGACTTGATATCTTGGAATGCGGCTTCACAGTCGGCATCCCAGACAAAGTCTACACCCTTTTTCATCAATCGAGAGAATGGACGGCATTTCCCCGGAAGATTGGAGATGAACCGTCTGATGTAGGCCAATCTCCCTTGGAGCCCTTTTAGTTCCCTCAAGGTTCTTGGAGAGGGCATTTCTAGAATAGCCTTGACTTCTATGGGGTCAAGTTCTATTCCAGCTTTCCGAACAAGGAATCCGAGAAACTTACCCGACGAGACGCCGAAGAAGCATTTTAGAGGATTCATCCGCAGTTTGTGTTTGCGGAGTCGGAGGAAGACTTCCCGAAGATCTTTGAGATGGTCTTCTTTTCTTCTGCTTTTGACGGCGAGGTCATCAACGTAACATTCGACCGTCTTGTGCTGCATATCTTGGAATATTTTCATCATAGCCCTCTGATATGTGGCACCAGCATTTTTCAGACCAAATGGCATGACAGTGTAGCAATACACGCCAAATGGAGTCCGAAATGAAGTGTGTTTTTCATCCTCGGGATGCATCTTTATCTGATTGTAACCAGAGAAGCCATCCATGAATGTCATTCGCTCGAATCCGCAGGTATTGTCAATCATCACCTCCGGTATGGGGAGCGGGAATTCATCTTTAGGGCAAGCGCCATTCAAGTCTCTATAGTCAATACAGACTCTGATCTGCCCAGTTTTCTTTGTCACGGGGACAATGTTGGCCAACCACTCTGGATGTTGTTCCTCACGGATGAAGCCAACGCTTTTGAGTTTTTGAACTTCTTGTTCAATTTTATCCATCACATCTGGACGGAATCTTCTTTGGCCTTGTTTGACAGGCTTGATTTCTTCTTGAAGATTGAGTTTGTGGACTGCTACTTTGGGGTCTAAACCAGGCATTTCAGCGTAGGACCATGCAAAGCAATCAACGAACTCACGAAGAAAAGTGATATACTCGGGTAACTCATCATCCTTTATATTCTTGCTTATGAATACAGGACGTGGGTTATCTGGTGTTCCCAAGTCTATCTTTTCAACAGGATCTTCTGTCGGAAGGTTCGAAGGTGGTTCCTCCACAATATTTTCGGAGGCTTCCAACTCAACGAAACCTTTTGGAGTTTCAACTGCATTACCAGACCAAGGCTCTGTTCCTTTCCATGGATTTTCTTGATTGGTGATCTCCTCAAGGCTTGCTATGAGATAGTCCCAATCGCCTGTTGAGTCTGGTATTTCTTTTGGAGACGAGGGTTCTTCTGGGTCAGAATAGCACAAGTCTGTATTATCGGGCGATTCCTCTTCATCATCAGAGAAATCGTACAAATTGGATGAGCTTCCTGGATCTTTGTCAGGTAACTCTTTAAAGAGATTTCCAGGGAGATCGATGTCTTCATGGACTTGAGACGTTGAGGCTTGGTCGGTAAAACGACTTTTAAGCTTTTGTGTCAACTGTCTCAGAGGAGTGTCGGGATCATACCCTAACCCATATGAAGACTTTTCTACATGACCGTAGAGTCTCCAATCTTCCAGCTGGCTTTTGGTCAAGGCGGGCCCCAATGGCGTGAGAATACCACGGCCTTCTCCCAAACCGACTGGGTTCTGAGCGTCAAAGCCCATTTTCTTCATGATTGCTTGTGCCACAGGACTATATAGAGATAGCTGAGGCATACCTTCATTTTGGAAAGGTTCAAGCAGAGAACTTGATGAAGAAGCATCCGATCTATGAAAGAAGATCGGTCTTTGCTTGGGTGATGTTGCCGGAACAACAAAGGTAGCAGACGTAGGATCTTCTACATCAGCAGGTGTCTCCATCGGAGTGAGAGCAGGCTGAACTTGTTGAGTGTCAGCTTGGCTTGACGAGGTGTCGTCTTCTGGCTCTGAGTCCGAATCCGAGTCTTGCTTGATAGACACGAAAGAGACAACAAATTTGCCCCCAGGCTTTTGCTTTGCCTTCTTCACTCTGGTTGTGATGACCAAAGGTTTTGAAGATTTGAGGGAAATGACGAAGGGAGATTGACTACTCTCTTCTAATTTGCCGGAGGGGTTGTTTTCTTCCGGTGATTTTTGAGGAGCCTTGCCTTTATCTTTCTGGAGATTTTCAGCAGGGGGTGCTATTTCCTCTTCTTCTTTTTCTCCTTCATACATCTGGGAGTCTGCGAAGTGGACTTCTTTACCTTTGAAGGGTTTTCTGTCCGCAAAGACGAGATGTACCATGCCGTCGTCGCCGACGAACTTGATGCATTGATGTAGAGTTGAAGGGACAACACCGTTCTCGTGTATCCAAGGACGTCCGAGAAGGATGTTGTAGCATGAGGGGGTTTTTATTGCATACACAGTGACCTCAGAGATAAGATCACCGATTTGCAATTTGAACTGATATGATATCGATATCGGTCGCGATTATCGGTCTGTCGCGGTCGTCGCGATGTGAATTTTTAAGTTTAAAAAAATTCACAAAAATATCCAAAAAATCCATAATATTAGAAAATGCTAGAAAACAATATTTTTTTCATTAGTAACAATAATAAATCAAAATATCGGTCACTTAAGTTATGAGTCATGTTTGTGTTGCAATTCACTGTCTTCTCCAGTATTTCATATGGTGCAGCCATTATTTTGGCTCCTGATCAATTTATTAGTGTAAAATATAAGAAAATAAAGATAACATATTAATGAGACTTTCAATAAATGGGCCTGATCATTCACATCCAAGACAAAGTAGGCTTGATCGTTCACATGATCACATCCAGGTTTTAATTAAAAAAAATAAATTAAAGGGAGATGGAAATTGAATACCCAACCATCACCTTAGTGAATTGGTTTTAAGAGGATTTAACAAGAAAAAATACTTTATCCGCACATGTTACGCAATCAAACACTTTAGCAAGTGGGGCACCAATTAGAGCAATTGGGCCCGATTTTCTTTTTGTTTTTTTTTTTTTTTACCAATTTATCACATCGTCGGCGCCGACCTTATTTACATTGAATAAGGTCGACGATGACCCTGTCCGCGCACAGTTTTAGGGATCAAATCCCCGTTTCTTCTCATTTTTTTCTTCTTTCTTCCAGCATATCGTTAAGACTGACCTTGGGTGAGCAACGAAGAGCGGTTGCTTCCATTTCCACAACCACCAGCCTTCAAACCGAATTCCTTAAGTGCTTCTCATCAGGCCCATCGTTTTTTCCATCATCTTTGATTTCGATCGACACTCTAGAGGTATGAATCTCCTTCCTTTTTGAATCCTTTTCAACGTTTTTGTATTTTCCCTCCATTTTGTTTTCCCGCCATCCTGCATATGATATCGAAGTGCATGGTTTGTTATCTTCAATGTCATATTCAATTTGTACATTGTTTGTTTGGTTTGATTAGGGTTTGTAGATTCCAAATTTAGGTTATTTTCAGTTGAGAAGGACGATGGAGGATTGGGGTTTTCCAAACTTGAGGATGTTGTATATGGTCAAAGAGTTACCTGCACCAAATAATTTTAATCTTCATCACTCTAGAGTCCAGAGTGCATCAATCTGAAAGTCTCAGTGCTGTCATTTTCCGTGCATGAGTGACAATTTCCTGAATGTAGAGATTAATACCTCTTGTTCATAAATTTTGATATTTGGCCCATCAATAACTTGTGGTAAAGAGTTACAATGTGTTCAGTTGCATGGTATTGAGATTTAAGAGTATACTCCCCCTCCAATTCCCAGTTGAACGTAATTAAACATCAACAATGATCCCAAGTTATAAGAGCACAATAAGCATATCCATTGAGTAGCAATGAAAGAATAAAGATATATAGTAACCATATAATTTTGCATACCTGTAAGGCATATGGCTAAGACTTCTCTGACATAGGACAAACTATTGCTTGACATGGGCTCAACTAGAAAGGCCGCTTTCCTTTATAATGTTCCACAAGTATTGCAAATATACGTTCAACGGATCCAAGGATAGCCCTATGTATCATCATAGGTCGCTCCCTTTTAGCTTCATCCTCTACTGAGTAAGTCAAGTTGAAGCGAGAAGGGAGTTGAAAGTCCAGCTGGCATATGTACATTCATCAATTAAGAAACAGAACAGAAAATTGACAGGGAGTATGACTACATTATATCATAAGAACCTGTAGTGTTGCACACTGGAATTTCCTCTTCAAAGCATCAAATACACTAATATCCAATTTTGGTCCATAAAATGCTCCATCTCCTTCATTGATCTATACACAAAGATCTGTACATAAATCATTTAGTACCATGCTTGGCCAACTGCTAAGTAAACAAGCAGCAAAAAAATTAAGGAGACAAGTGGAGGTGTGCTTGCTTGTTTTTTTTTTTCTTAGAGAGCTTTTTTTTTTTTTTTGGTACTCCAAATCTACACTCTTAAGCTATTCTATCTAACCTATCTTTCTTAATGTGCTAGTTGCCGATACCTCCACTTTCTGCCTCCCTTGGAGGATTTTGATGTCTCTTACCAGCTGAGCTTGCAGCCTGGAATAGTGTAGGAGTTGTTTGTGATAATTCTGGAAAACTTATTCTTGCAGTTGCTAATAGTATCTCTTGTGCCTTTTCTTTTCAAGCTGAGGTTATGGCTTAGCTTGTCAAGACATGGGTCAACCTGACAAGTCAATATAATTGGAGCAATTCATGAGTCAACTCCTCATTGTACTCTCTTGACTCGATTGTTTGACCAGATCCATTAGTCTGATCCATGTCTTGACATCACTTGCTGGACTTAAGCTCATAGATGGCAGCCAAGAATTGTAAGTGTCAGAAGCGAGGTGTTGGTAAAGCAAATGGCAGAGGGCCAGCTAGGCAGGTCGGAACATCTGGGGATGAAGTGTAGAATCATCATTCTCATACTATCCATCAAGCCCATGCACATCATCTACTACCCATGAACAAAAAGTGTTATGGCCAATTCACACTGTCTAGGAGCAATTCTGAGAACACTATGCATTGATGAGTGATCTATCCAATTTTATTTCCTTCAAAGCAAAGTCTTTGTTTGACTAGATAATAATAATAGTAAAAACAGTAGGAATGAAAACATAGGAAAATAGGGAGGGAATGGAAAAGTAAAACACATAAGGCCAACCCCAAATAGATGGGATAAGGCTTTCATAATGAGAAGATGACAACGATCCACAATTTCTCCAAACAATTTGTATAAAGTTTAGGATTTATATTTCACGAAAACTTGCAATTGGTAAATTCCTGTCCTTGCCTATCATAGTGTGTCCCCTATTAGTAAAACTCTAAATTGGGATGGTGCTTATATTAACTTTCATATCTTATGTACTTGTAAATAAAGCAAGTTGGGGTTTTGAAATGTGATGCATGAGGTCCACCACAACCACATCATGTCACACATGTGAGGTATGGAAAATAGCACTTTAGGTTCACTTTTCACATTCATGACCTCTTCAAGTAATTAGTAGGTAAGAAGCTATTCACAATGAAACATCAAATACTGTTAAAATGTACAGATCAAAAGAGAAATTAAACTTTAATGACAATTACATGACAATAAAAACTGTTGCAATTCTCCTTTTTTATTTTATATATTAGGCTACTGATCAAGGAGCGATACTTACTCTGAGGACCAAGGATGGATCCCTGGGCATGTCTATGAAACAAAGGTGCCAACACCACTCGACCATGAGTGTGTTGGCAATTATGAGAAGAAAATTATTGTCACTACCATAAAAATTGCTTTTTAATGCTGGATCTCTCAACTGCTTTGATAACTCATCCAATGGTGTTTAATATTTGCTTGGTTAGGTGGTATTATTATGTAATGAGTGTTTATTGAGGACATCCTAATGGTGGAACCTCTTTTTTGTTTCAAGTCCTTGTTTCTCAGACATTTAAATTAATGTGCCATCGTACTACTAGTTCTCCTATCTTGATTTTACTATTTCAAAACTCCTTATACTATGGACACAAGGAAATTTAGCTTCATATACTTTTTAAGCATATCCATATGAATCTCATTGCTTGGTACACACAAACATGCTCACGTGTAATTGTCATACTTGTTACTACTTACTACCCCTTGACATAAGTCAAATAACAATTAGTGATGCAATATTCATCGACTTTTTTTCAAAAGTAATGAAAACACTATTTATATTCTTCCTCTCTTTTTATACTTTTGCATGAATTGTGTTGATAAGAAAATTGCTTCCGCTTTGGTTCCTAACATAAGCATTGCTCAGTCACAAAGTACCATCATATGATGAATAAGTTTATAGTTCATAGTTTGCAAAGATCTGAATATCTTCTTGTTCTTGCAGAAAGAGACAAAAGTGCTCCATTAATCAGGCATTTTTCCTCTACTCAAGTTTTTGTTTAATAATTTGGTTAATCAATCTTGTGTCTCCTTTTCTCAATTTTTTGTGTTGATGTATGGTTCTCCTAAAGGCTTCTTCAAAAGTTCTAGAGGTATTCAGCAAGTAGAAGCCTTACAAGCTTTAATGGAGAGAGTCAATTAGATGCATTTAATATCTAAATTTGTCAATTAAATTTTTATATGCTTGCCTCCATAACATTCAATGCTATCATGTCTAATTTGGATGTACACAGATGTCTAAAGAGAACATGAGCAATGCTGAAGTGCCCCGCAACGACGCTAGTACCTCAAATGCACAACTAGCAGTTCTTTTATGCTAGCAAGAGCATCACATCTCGGCCCCTATTCAATGCGGTTTGGTATACTCTCTTCCACACAACCAGTAATCAATTGAACTTCCTTTCGATATATGGCTAACGTTATTCAAACTTTCATTTTTCTCGCAGGAGTTGGGCACATACAGATACTTTCCCACTAACCCCGATTATGGGCAGTGGGACCTCAACGAGCGACAGATGCAGTAGGTTGCTGATGCTGGGCTGTGTCATCTGGCTCAGATAAGGTGGATGAGGATTGACCATGCATTGATCATGGGGCTAATCGAGCGGTGGAGGCCGGAGACGAACACATTTCATTTCCCATCCTGAGAGGCGACCATCACATTAGAGGACGTAGCATACATCTACGGCTTGCCTATTGATGGTCCGCCCGTTACACCCACTACGAGATCGATGATCTTTGTCGGAAGCTTGTTGGTGTGGTGCCCCAAATGAAAGAAGACTACAATGGGGTCTCCCTTAAGTTCACATGGCTGGAACACGTCTTCCGTCCTACTCCGGAGGAGTTGAGGGAGAAGGAGAAGCCGAAGCCAAAGGGAAAGAAGAAAAAAGGCAAAGGAGATGCGAAGAAGAAGACAACAGAGGCCGGGGACATATATAAAACTCGAACCTATTTGTTGTTTTGGTGGGGGGACAGATACTTTTAGGAATGACCCATCTTACGACCTTAAGAGAAGTGTGAAAGCAACTCAATTACATCACGTTCAAAGAGGTAGAAAGATTTCATTTCAATTCTCCATTAATTTTCATATTTTAATAGTTCTAACTTACACAATGCTTCATGTGTTGGAAGTAGGTGGGCCTCTGGATAGATTTTCAAAAACTTTTGACCCACTTGATACAGGGATCAAGTACCCATAAGGCCAAAAACCCAATCCAAGATGCATAACCCTCAATCTCAGCCATCATGATCAGTAAATAAAACTATCTAAAAGATAGAACATGCAACGGAGCAGATTAAACATTAGGAGCTCGGTTGTGCTCTAATGGAGAATTTGCATCTTTATTTGATGATAAAACTCTTTCACTTATCAAATAGGAATCTCCAAGACCTTTTGATCTTCCACGCTATAACACTTATCAGATTCTCTTTTCTCAAGAAGATGGGTGGGATCTCCAAGAGAAAAATCTCAAGGAAACTAAAAGAGGTAAGAGAGAAGACAAAACATGTGTGATGGAACGCGCTCCGAGGCGCCTTGGGGCGGCTACCGGGGTCGGCGGAACGTGGAAGTCCGTCGGGTCCGGCCCTTTCGCGCCCTGGCGGGCCCTGAAGCGTGCATCAACATTTCTTTGTGTGGGTGTGCCAGATTTTCTATTTTACTTGGAATTGCAAGTGGTAATCCGGAGATCAACCTTCGCAAGTAAAAAGGAAATCAACTTCTTTCAAGTTTTCCATTGCACAAATATTTAAGAAAAGAGACATTTTCTTGATTTGCCTTGAAAGGCGATTTTGTTTGGCATTTATAGCCGATTTTGTGGCGTTTATAGCCGATTTTGGCGTTTATAGCCGGTTTACAATTCTTATCAATAATGAAAGACAAGAGTTGTGGTTTTTTGTCTCTTTAGAAAAATACAAACTACAATGAAAAGCAAGAAAAGGAAGATCTAACTTTTCAGGAGATTGTGGGGGACTCGTTCAGATTGACGGTCGCAAGCCATGTGTGGGCTTCGCCATCATCCATGCAGATGAGAACAGAAGATGCTCTTGATTCGCTTGGCTTGGCTATAACCTCAGGTTTTTAGAGGACAAAGACCAAGAGAAGGTCCTATGTCCAATAAAAAGCTAAGTAGACGGGCTGAAAAGCCACGTCTAAGCCATTGGAGGTAGCGGGAGAAGGCAAGGACCTTGGGGGGGGGGGGTGCCCCCCAAGGGACTTTTGTCACCTTGTAGTGGTGGCTGATGCAGAACTTCAGCAGAGTTTTTCTCTCTTTTTTCTTTCTCTCAGATTTCTGGATCTGTGGCGCTTTGGAAGTGATCTCCGATTTATCCGTCCGGATTTCAATGGAATGCTCTCCTATTTATAGGCTTTTGGTAGCCATTTAGGAGAGTTTATGGGCTTTAATGGCTTTAATGGGAGGAGTTACAAGATTTATTTCTTGATTTTGTAACTCCTTTTTCCTTGAATCTGATTGGCCGATGGAGATTAAGGGCTTTTAATCACCTTAATTACCATAATGGGAGGAGTTTCATGGGTTAAATGCCATGAATCAATTGACTTGTAACTCCCAAATGCTTGCTTCTGATTGGGCCGTCCAAAGAAATGAATTAATGACTGCAATAAAGCTAGTCAATTAACCACATTAATTGGTCGCCGAGCAGTCGAAGAGTCGCGGGCCATGCCGTGTCTTCTGAAATTCTTCTGGCGACGATCATCGATGGATCTACATGCTGATCGACATCGGATGAACATGTAACTTCAGACATTGATAGCTAAGAGCGGGCCGGTGACATCTGTCTTGTCGATTTCACGATCGGTCAGACAGAAAGTGCACTTTCTTGGTCGACCGGTTGGCGATCTTGGAGCGATCAATGATGATTTTATGCTTTTGGAGGTTGACCCGTGATTTTGACGGATGTCGGAGGATATGAGTCAATTTCAAGCACTAAAAATCACATTTTCAGGAAACCACAGGGGCCAAAGTGCGCGAAACGCGAAAAAAGACGGAAAAACGGGTCACCGGCGGAAAATCCGGTGACCCGGACCTCCATGGTCGCCGGCGACCATGGACCGGCGACCATGGGCCATGGTCGCAGGGGCCTGCGACCATGGGCCATGGTCGCAGGGGTCTGCGACCTTGGGGGATTTTTCCCCTTCGGAGCTCGTTTTGCGGTCGTTTTGAGGTCTTTTTCGTCGCCGTTTTCTTCTGTATTTTTCTTGACATTTCTTCTCATTTATTGGCTTGATTTTCCTGTAGAAAACCTGATGAGAATCCTTGCATTTTTAGAGTGCAAAGTTTCCAATTTTCCGGGAAAGCCGAAGACTTTGTCGCGTAGAGCTGCTGATTTTCCGCCAGAAGCTGAAACTTGGTCAAACGATGTCGGAATGACCTGAAATTTGACGGGGAGCCTATTGGAGTCATTTTGAGACGTTCCATGGGCTCCGTTTTGGATGTCATGGTCCCGGGTTGCTCCGCCGCCGGTAGGCTTGATTTTCTCTCGGAGCATCGAAACCTGGTCAAACGTTTTCGGAATGACCTGAAATTTGACGTGCAGCCTTTTGGAAGCATGTTGAAGCCACTCATGCACTTGGTTTGATGAGCGAAGGCTTCGGTGGTTCCCGCCGCCGGGAGGCTTGATTTTGCTGCTCGAGCATTGATGGAGGGTCAAACGTTGTCGGTTTGACTTGAAATTTGGCATGGAGCCCTTTTGAGACATGCTGGAGTCATCCGTAGGCTCTGATCGAAGTTTTGACGTCTCCGATGATGTCGCCGCCGGGAGCGCCTGTTTAGCTGTCGGAGAAGTGAAGTTAGGCCAAATGATTCTGAAATGGCCCGAAACTTCATGTGTACTCTTCTCTTGGCTATCTTGAAGGATCTTGCAGTTTTTGTTTGATTCTGACAAGATTTGATTTTTTGGAGAAATTGCATTGCCTATTTATGGCAGGTTGCGACTTCATGCAGCTTTCTTGATGTTGAAGAGGCAAAGTGACATTTTTGGTGTCAACAATGTGCAACTCTTGCACTAAAGGCATGGGCGTGAATCCCTAGGTAGGATTTTTGCATGGGATGTCCAAGACCTCTTATGTCCTCTATTTATTGCTAAAAGCAAGCTTCCCTTCTTTGTTATCTAATTGAAATAGAAGTCTTATTTCTCTAACAATTAGTAACTCTCTTCTTTCTAAAATAGAAGTCTTACTTCCATTATAGTTAGTAACTTACTATTACCACTATTAGAAGTCTCACTTCTAATAGAAATAGTAACTTTCTATTTTCTTTTAGAGTTCTACTATAATTAGTAGCTTTCTAATAACTTGGGCTAGCGTGGGGACCACTAGGGATTCCTTAGAAAGCTGGCTCCAACTGGGACACCGCAACCCCACATCTCATGTGCAATCCGGGCCCACAGTTAATTACAAATAACACCACTATATAAATGCAATTGCACTCCAGTCTTAGGAATAAATTACAATGAAGATCCTAAACTTCCCAATTACCACAAGTAGACCCCTCTATCAATATCCATGGATCAATTGGAATAAATCTGTCTCTTCCAATCTTAGTTCCACATCTTATTATCCTTGAGCCCCAATTAATCACTATGATCATCAGTACCATCCAATTAACTCTTAATCGAGATGGGTGCGCACTTACTAATGACAAATCCATTAATTGGCACAAGGGGATAATAGAGATAGATTCCATCTTGATCATTCAATGTTCCCACAGTCCTACTACCACATACCCAAGACACCGAGGTGTTGACTTATAGTTGGCCTCATTCATTGCTGACTCAAAGCAAATGAATAGATAGAAACTTGAGTTCATCAATGTCTCAGGATTAAGAGCCTATTGCTAGGGAATTATGAGAGCAGACCTTATTATTGAGACGGAATTCCATAAGGTGCTTCTCATGGTCCTTCAATACATCCAATGTACCAACACCATGATCCAGAATCTTCCATTCTGATGATCGAGACAAATCACACTATCTCATAGTGTTCAAAGTGCTGCAACCTTGTCAAATGAGATGCCCAGTCTCATCACTGGTTGTGAAGATATTTAAGTACAAGATTTGTGACATATATCTCCCGTGTGTGGATCTCATCCATACACATATATAACATCTAATATACTAATGGGACCTGGTTCAACTCATGAACTATTATGTCATATGTATTGGTCATGTGCATGAAGTAATAAAATAACATTCATCTCATGAAAGTAAAGCATGACATTATTGATAAATAAAGAAATTAATCAATTTATCACCTCAACTGATGGATTGAGTCCATACAATCTAACATCATGCACAGTTTGAGTGGCAGCCGTATAAGAAATATGGAAAGGATTTTTTGAAGCATGTCTCGAAGGCTGACATAGCACTCCTCACAGCAGACTCTCCTATTATCTCATATTGGGTGTTGGAGTGTCACCCTACCCCTACGGTTATGAGGCAGTTTGGCCTGAGACAGACGGTGCCTCCACATTTCGTTAGGCCCTTCGTGCGGAAAGAAATAAGGGGAGATCTGTTATAGATTGGAATCTAGTGAATGAGGAGGAGGTGAAGTCATGAGAAGCTCGGGCAAACAATGTGTTCAAGAGAAAAGGAAAAAAAATCAAAAGGCGGGAAGGACAACGAAGAATACATGAGATGGTATGAAGCGAATACCATCATGCGTATTGGCCGTGTCAGGCAACGCGATGAGGCAGAAAGGGATCCTCCCCCCACAGCCCGATGCCCAAGCTCCTACCGTCCCACTGACCCGAGTATGACGTTCACACCTTTTGCATCCCTTTGTTTGCTTCACATTGATTTAGTTAATATATTTCTAACGAGATCCTTTCAATATGTCCACTACAGGTCTCTCTCTTCCTCGACCACGTGGTACGGTCTTGTGTGAAAGTCCAAGATCGAATCCTAGAGGAGGGGGGGGTGAATAGGATTACTCCTAAGAGCTAAGACAACTTTTAAATTTCTTTCACTTTTTTAAATACATTATGCTATGATGAAGAGAGAGGACTCCTATATATTCAATCATAAGCATTCATATACCATTCATGGAATAAAAGTAAAAGATCAACCACCAAAACACAATCAATTATAGTGGTTCGGCCAAAATGCCTACATCCACTCTCGGTAACCCTACCGGATTTTCACTAATCAATTTAAGGTTTAGGATCACCTCAAACCTTACACATACATCATTATGCTTTTCAAGGCTAAGCATAAACCTTTACAACCACAACAAATGCTTTTCAAGGCTAAGCACTAACCTTTACAACTTAGATTTTTCTCTTATGAATTATGCCTCAACATGCATGGATAAGAGAACTAGTCAAGCACTAAGATTTGCCTCTAAATAGGCTGATATGAAAATGAAAAACTAAACTTCTAGATGCATGCAAATGAATGACAAAGAGTGTAGTAAATGCAAGTTCTAGAAAAACATTCAAACTCTTTTTAGAAAATGAAATTCAAGATGATTCAAAGATGCTAATCATATGTGAGACAAAGAGTAGAATGATTTACACATGGTTTTCATAAGGGTTCAACTTGTATATTGAAAGAAGTAATCACAAGATAACCAAGTTGATTTTGAAAACTAGGTTTTGAAAAACTCATGTGAAAACAAAACATAAGTTGATTTCATAAATCAAATAGACTTTAAAAGATGAAACATGTTATGAAAATCAACTACACAAGGATACAAGCAACTCTATGATCATGCCTTAAATAGAAACACAATGGTTTAAGAAAAGAGCATGTTTTTGAAATTTAAAGAGAAAAGAAGCACACCCATTTTGAAGATCAAAGGTTGAGTCTAATGAGATGGCTTCATAATCCCTCCACAAAGATGCTTGAAAAGTTGCTCTTCCTTGCTCTTGAAAATCCCCCAAAGTTCAGCAACTTTTCCAAAAGAGAAAGCCACTTTATATAGAAAAAGTTGTTCTAACGGCTAGGCGTCGGTTAGCCGACATACAGGGGTCGGTTAACCGACACCCCCAACGGTCACTTGCCAACGGTCAAAAATTCAAAATTTTAGCTGACCAAAAAGCACGGTCGGTTGACCGAACATGTTCGGTTAACCGAAGGCTGACCAACACATTAACCGACAGCACAAATCAGTTTAGAAAACAGCTCTCTGGAATTCCAACCGAGAGGACTTCGGTCAAGTTTTGAATGAAGGTCGGTTAACTGAGGCCTAACCGACACCTGACCGACCAGAGAGTATTAGAAAATGATTGAAAAAGAAGCTCTCTGGAAATCTAACCGAAACTGTCTCGGTTAAGCTCGGTTCATTGTCAGTTAACCGACACCTGACTGACGGGTTAACCGACAGGCCAACCACACAGAAATTTCTGAAAGAGCTGAACAGATTCAAAGCTTTTGAAAAAAGGAGAATACCAAGACCGAACTGAAAGCTTTGAAAACTTAAGAATATTTTGAAAAACCATACATAACTTTGAAAGAACAAAAAACATGAAAGATAAAAATGCATGATTATCCATGAATGAATGAGAGGACAAGCTTTACGAAGATGAATGCATCCTATCAAATTGCAACAAAATAAATACTCTAACAATCTCCCCCTTTGCAATTTGATGGCAACTTTAGAAGCTTGAACTCTCTCGCTCAAACTCCTTGAAACTTGAAAACTAACTTCTTTGGATATTAAGGAGCTTTGGATGCTTGGGAGCATTTGGATATTCTGGAGCTTTGGATTTTCCTTGTAGGAGCAACTATAGGCCAGAATTTCTCCCCCTCAACTTGATAGACCTTGATTCTTCTCCCCCTCAATTGGAGACCACTTGATTTGACTTGAGACACTTTCTCCCCCTTTGACATCTAATTGCAAAGGAGCCTGCCCATCCACAAGAAAAGCACAGAACCTTGTTAGTAGTACCTGTTTATAAGATAAAAATGAAATGAAATGACAGGTGATATGTCAACAAGAGGTTTAAAATTCAGGGCAATGACCAATGCCCAATTGATGTCTCAATTTGATGAACCTTTCATTTCCTAAGGGCTTTGTAAATAGGTCAGCCAATTGAGAATCTGTCGGAACAAATAGTAACTCAATAGATCCTGATCAGCATGATCACGCAAAAAGTGATAGCGAATGTCAATATGTTTAGTGCGAGAATGCTGAACAGGATTTTTAGAAATGCTGATTGCACTAGAGTTATCACACATGATAGGCATACATTGTTGTGGAACATCATAATCCAACAAGGTTTGTTTCACCCACAACAATTGAGCACAACAGCTCCCTACAGCAATGTATTCAGCTTCTGCAGTGGAGAGGGATACAGAATTTTTCTTTTTGCTATGCCAAGCTACTAAGCAACTACCTATGAAGTAACAACATCTACTGGTGCTTTTCCTATCATCAATTGATCCGGCCCAATCAGCATCACTGTATCCAAGTAATTGTAAGGTTGAGTCACAAGGATACCAGATACCATAATGAGATGTACCATTGACATATTTGATAATACGTTTAG
Organism: Umbellularia californica; assembly: GCA_028538565.1. Classification (NCBI taxonomy): domain Eukaryota; kingdom Viridiplantae; phylum Streptophyta; class Magnoliopsida; order Laurales; family Lauraceae; genus Umbellularia; species Umbellularia californica. Next base: position 51,528,582 of record JAPQWN010000006.1, on the reverse strand, counting down.
CTGCTTTGAGATGGGACTCTCGAGGATCTGATTGATATCTAGCACAAATCCCAACACTAAAAGAGAGATCCGGTCTACTAGCTGTGAGGTAGAGGAGACTTCCTATCATACTACGGTAAAGTTTTTGGTCCACTTTAATGCCATTTGGATCACTGGAAAGTTTTGAAGTGGATCCCATGGGATTGCCATTAGGTTTAGAGTTTTCTAGGCCAAATTTCTTAATGATGTCTAAGGCAAATTTGGACTGGCTAAGAAAAATCCCTTTCTCAGTTTGATTAACCTGAAGGCCAAAGAAGAATTGAAGGGAACCGACCAGGCTCATCTCAAAAGTGGAACTCATTAACTCTGAAAATCCTTGTGCAAGCTTCTCTGATGTGGATCCAAAAATAATTTCATCAACATAGATTTGAGCAACAAGAATATCTTGATAAACAGTGTCTTATCAACCTTCCCACAGTCAAATTCATTTTTAATCGGATGATTTGTAAGCTTCTCATACCGGGCCCTAGGGGCTTGTTTTAATCCATATAAAGAGCTTTCTTGAGCTTATAAACATATTCAGGATGGTGAGGATCTTCAAAACCTTCTGGTTGAGTAACATATACGTCTTCCTCAATCTCTCCATTCAAGAAGGCACTCTTGACATCCATTTGAAACAATTTGATTTTCATGCTACTAGCATAGCTCAATAGGATTCTTATGGATTCCAATCTGGCTACAGGAGTAAAGGTTTCTTCAAAATCAATACCTTCTATTTGAGCATATCCTTTAGCTATAAGTCTTACCTTGTTTCTCACAACATTTCCAGACTCATCTGACTTATTCTTGTAAATCCACTTAGTGCCTATGTGATTTTTCTCTGCAGGTAAAGGTACAAGATCCCAAACATCATTTTTCTTGAATTGATTTAATTCTTCTTGCATTGCTTCCATCCATTCTGATTTAGATTCAGCCTCAGAAAAAATTTTGGGCTCAATTTGAGAAACAAAGGAATAATGAGCACAAAGATTTTGTACTTGTTTCCGGGTCATAACCCCACTGCTGATATTTCCAATGATGTCATCCAAGGTATGATCTTTCATTAGTTTGACTGGTACAATTGCTTTGGATGGAATGATATCACTTTTATCTGTAGAAGATGTTTGTTCACACTCAATTTTGACTTCATCATCTTCTTGTAGAGTTCTTCCAACTTGATTCATATCATCTATAACCACATGAGCTGATTCCATAATAGTCATGGTTCTATGATTGAATACTCTATAGGCTTTGCTTCTTTCAGAATATCCTAGGAAAATTCCTTCATCGGATTTAGGCTCAAATTTCTCCCGCTGCTCCCTATCTCTTAGAATATAACATTTGCTTCTAAACACTTTCAAATACCCCAAATTAGGTTTCCTCTCAAAGTAAAGTTCATAGGGGGTTTTGTTGGTATTCTTTGTGAGATAAACTCTGTTTATAAGATAGCAAGCAGTATTAACAGCTTCAGCCCATAGATTTCGAGGAAGATTCTTTTCATTTAACATGGTCCTCGCCATTTCTTGAATCACTCTATTTGTCCTTTCTGCCACTCCATTTTGTTGAGGAGTCTTAGGAGCTGAAAATTGATGATTGATTCCATGATTCTCAATAAAACTTGCGAATTTTTCATTTTCAAACTCTCCTCCATGATCACTTCTAATTTTCTGAATTTTACAATCCTTTTCAATTTGAATCTTGTTGCAAATCCTTATATTATATTCTACAGCATCAGATTTTGCATGAAGAAATGCAACCCATCCAAAACGAGAATAATCATCTACCATAAGCAATATGAACTTCTTTCCTCCAATACTCTGCACAGGTGCAGGTCCAATCAAGTCCATGTGGATTAGTTCAAGAGGACGAGAAGACGATATATCCTTTAAACCTTTGAATTTTTTCTTGATTTGTTTACCCAACTGACAAGCTTTGCATATTTCTGATCTTTCATCACTTAACTTGGGTATACTTTTCACAATTTCATTTTTCGACAATATTTTCATCAATTTGAAATTTATGTGACCCATCCTTTGATGCCATAAATAATTTTCTTGATCTTTGGTTATCAAGCACCTCGATTCATTGTCATCACATTCTTCAATAATGTAAATGTTTCCTTTTGTCCTTGATCCAGTAAGAATGACTTGCTTGGTTTTGTCATTAACCACTTTGCATGAAAGACTGTCAAAGACGACTATGTTTCCCTTGTCACACAATTGGCTTATGCTAAGAAGATTGTGTTTTAATCCTTCCACTAGAAATACATCATTTAGTGTTGGTATTTGATCTCCTTTCACACTTCCTTTACCAATGATTTGAGCTTTGCTATTATCTCCAAAAGAAACATTTCCACCATCATATTCCACTATGGAGCTGAACCTAGATCGGTCTCCGGTCATATGTTTAGAACACCCACTATCTAAGAACCAAGTGAGGTTTTCCTTAGCTTTCAAGGCAGTTTGAACTATAAGATTCTTAAGGTTAGTTTCTTCAGTAACCCAACTGGCTAACAAAGGTTTAGAAGAAATGGTCTTGGGGACAAATTTGAATGGGATCCTAGAGGGATTTTTGAGTAACAACCTAATCTTGTAGGGACAATTAGGAACTAAATGTCCACTACGATTGCAAAAGTGGCACATCCATCTAGAGAGATAGTTTCTTTCAACTAAGGGTTTGTGTAAATTTTTGGTGAAGTTTTGAATGTTATTCTTTATGTTATTCGAGGAACCTTTATGTTATTCTTTATCCAACTAAGAAGCCTCGACCTAGTATCGAGGCTCCCGTGATGACAGAGGACTCCCTCATCAAGGCATCAGCCTCCCACACTTTGGATGAGGAGCAAAAAAGTGTAGCTGATGCCAGCAATTTTGACGCAGCTTTTGGCGATGTGGATGACATCCCTATCGAGGATCTTGTCTCCGTCTCACCCGGTCCTCAAGGATACAGCACTCCACTGAAGGTCACTTGCCATGCAATCATTGTATCCCCTACACAGGCTACAATCGATTCATTGATATGGAGGTGCAAGCATATACCGAGGCTGAGGAAGATCCCGGATAGGTTTCTGGATTATCAACATCCATTGCCTCAAACGGGATATGTTCTGGCGGATGTGGAGAAGGAATTGTTGATGGATTTCTATGAATATTACACGCATAGGTAACTGCAATTGTTGAAAACAGTTCCGTAGTAATGCAATCTTTGTTGGGTTTTTCCACTAATTCAACGTCCCAATACTCTCGGATATGATAATCTCGTGCATCGATTCTAAGTCCCTCAGAGATTTATTGGATGAGGGCACTTGGATGGACTCAATTATCATATATTTTTGGTCTGAAGTGCTACGGGAAAGGTGTAAGGATGCATACTTGGCTGACCCTAGTATATGCATAAATTCGATAAAAAAATGAAAGCCACTTTGACTTTGTACTCACTTGATTAAATGTCGTCTCTTGTTTGATGTATGAGATGCTTGTCTTGTAAAGTTACTGGGAAAAGGGTTAAAGACTAGGGATGACATGGCCTTTGGGCCAAAGAGAGAACGTGTAATGGATGCGATGGAGTGCAAAACTCTAGTATACATGGTTCACGCTCACAACCATTGGTCCTTACTCGTTGGATATGTCAATGAGAGCCACTAGTACTATAACAATTCAAAGGAAGAGATCTGGGGCCAAAAGACTTGTGAAAGATTCGTAAGTGCATATTTGCTCCTCTCTTGGCAGCATAATGTTTGGATAGTAAATAAATTTCAAAATTGAGGTATCATGCAATTTCACTATGTTTGGACAGAAATTGTGGCTTCAACAAAGATTTCTGGATCACGGGTGGTCGGTGCCTATGATGTGGACAATGACCACAAAGACAGACATCCCATTTCAAGACAATGGAAATGACTGCGGGTTATTCGCCTGTGTGTTCGCAGAACATTGCGTATATCGTCGTCCCATCGAGTCACCCAGTCAGACATCCCATACTACCGGCGGAGAATTGTCATTGACATATTTGACCAAAACTGGGTTTGAAAATATTCAAAGGCTTAACCTCCATCCACTATCGGTCTTGCCCCCTGACTTGCAGTGAACCTTTCCTTGTGCTATATGTATTCTTTCAAATGCGTTGTAATGTAACTTGTAATTGAAGTGGTTATGCTGTGAATGTTGTGAATTTGTAGCTGTAAACTTGCAAGATGTGCAAAACTTATGAGATGTGCATAATTTAACTGTATTTGTATATCAGATGTTGATTGAATGTCAATTGAAAGCATGGTTTGTTTTTTCTTGTTACACATAGCTGTATTTTGATGTAAATGTCATAGTCTCGGCATATAATTTTTTTTCCTTCTTCATACAGCATCATCACCAACCCTGTAGCACTCCAAAAACCTAAGGATGTATGAAAAAATTACAACTTTTGGTGTGGAAATTTATGAAACATGCGTCGGTGATGACCTTATTTACAATGATAAGGTCATCACCGACCTTGTACCACTGAAATTTACTCAAAAAGTTACAACTTCTTAATGAAAACTTAGAAACATGCGTCGGTGATGACCTTAATTACATTGCTAAGGTCATCACCGACCCTGTACCAATAAATCCTCCAGGAAAAGTTACAACTTTTGGTTAAAAAATGGGGAAACTTGCGTCGGTGATGACCTTACTTCTACAAAGGTAAGGTCATTGCCGACCCGTATTTAGAAATTTCCCAACAAGCCTCCTAGAAAAGTTACAACTTTTGGTTAAAAAATGGGGAAACCTGCGTCGGTGATGACTTTACTTTTACAAAGGTAAGGTCATCGCCGACCTGTACTTAGAAATTTCGCTACAAGCCTCCTAGAAAAGTTATAACTTTTGGTTAAAAAATGGGGAAACCTGCGTTGGTGATGACCTTACTTTTACAAAGGTAAGGTCATCGCCGACCTGTACTTGGAAATTTCGCCACAAGCCTCCTAGAAAAGTTACAACTTTTGGTTAATAAATAGGGAAACTTGCATCGGTGATGACCTTCCTTTTACAAAGGTAAGGTCATCGTCGACCCGTACTTGGAAATTTCAAGACCAACGTCCTGGAAAAGTTACAACTTTTGGTTAAAAAATGGGGAAACCTACGTCGGTGATAGCCTTACTTTACGTCGGTGATGGCCTTACTTTTATAAAGGTAAGGTCATCGCCGACCCGTACTTGGAAATTTCGCCACAAGCCTCCTAGAAAAGTTACAACTTTTGGTTAATAAATAGGGAGAACTGCGTCGATGATGACCCTATTTTACAAAGGTAAGGTCATCGTCGACCCTACTTTGAAAATTCCACACAAACATCCTGGAAAAGTTACAACTCTTGGTTAGAAAAAGGGAGACCTGCGTCGATGATGACCTTATTTTACAAAGGTAAGGTCATCACCGACCCTGTAATCAATTTTTTCACATTACTCTCCTGAAAAGTTACAACTTCTTGTCAGACAAATAGCTAGGCTGCGTCGGTGGTGACCTTATTTAGCACTAATAAGGTCATCACCGTCCCTGTAATTACACATTCCACTTGCATTAGATAAAAATCCATGTAGAATCGTTACGTTGCATAAAGGCATTACATCATCTTCCACAACAAAATATTGGGTTCCATACCTGTTTTCAAAAGAAATGATAAATTATACAAAAACATCCAAAAGTTCAAAATATTGTTTCAAAAGAAATGATAATTCATACACAAACTTCCAAAAATGCAACAAAAAACAATACTTCCATGTTAATAAGATAACCCATAAACATACATACAAAAAAAAAAAAAAAACTATAAAAAAAGTACCCCAAAACAAAATAATTAAATGAGTGGCCCCAAAACAGAAAATCCATCAACATCATTGTTGAATTGGTTGATTTTTACAGCTGCCATGCTTTTGACCTCTCTCTCTCTCTACAGCACGAACAAGTTACCACTCTTCACTTTCTATATCGATCTTCAACTCAGATCCTGTTCTTCTTTGGTCGACCTGATTGCTCGAAAAGATTATATGAGTAGATCAAAAGTAATCCATCAACGTCATTGTTGAATTGGCGGATTTTTGCAGCTCCCACGGTTGTGACCCCTCTCTCTACAGCACGAATAAATTACCACTCTTCGCTTGAGATGTCGATCTTCAACTCGGATCCTGTTCTTCTTTCGCCAACCTGGTTGCTCGAAAAGATTACATGAGTTGACCCAAAGTAGAAAAATCCACCAATGTCATTATTGAATTTGCGGATTTTTGCAGCTCCCACGGTTGTGACCCCTCTCTTTACAACACGGACAAGTTACCACTCTTCGCTTGCGATGTCGATCTTCAACTCGGATCTTGTTCTTCTTTGGTTGACCCGGTTGATTGCTAGCCAATGGTGGGAGGACTCTTCTGGTGGCTAAATGTTATTCCCATTGCTCTCTATCACGGGTGGTAAGAATGATATCACTGTACATTTTCTGGTACGTGCATGTGAGGCACCAGTGCTCGCAATACTCATAGGGATTCATATTCCGCGCTTTCAAGGCAGTGACTGCATGGCAACATGGGATCCCAATCACGTCCCATTTGCGGCACAAGCATGACCTTCGATCTAGATTAACTACATCAACATACTCTGAAGATTACAATTGATATTCATTCAATGCTGCTATCCATACCATTAGCCTTTGCGATTCTTCCATCTCTGTGGCTAGGTACTTCTCTGCGTATGGTGTTAGTAGTGAAGTGATGCTTTGTACTTGAGTTGACCGTCTCTGAAAGAATTCCATGAGTTTTGCACGTATCTTTTCCACTTGTTTCGTAATCAGAAGCACTCGGGTGTCTTTTAGGAGACTATTTGTGCACTTTGCAACATTGCTGGTAAGCATGTCATACCTGCGTCCATGAGCAAATGCCGTTGCCTAGAATTGATGGCCGATCGCATGGATGTAATTATATGCACGCTCATCTACACTTTTATGTGGTCCATGCAATCATCGTACACAAGGTCGGTATGCCCTCGCCTCGCTCTAAAACTTTCTTATAATCCGCGGTCGTTGAAAGCCGCCTTTATGTTTTTGGCTATATGATGGCAACAAAAACAATGCTTTGCACTTGGCATTATGACTTGTACTGCAGGAATCGGACCTTTCTAACTGTCGGATACAATTGTCAGATTTTTCGGCTCACCCAACGACAAGGACAAATGTTCAAGAAACCACTCCCAACTATCACGCCGCTTTACTTCAGCAAAGGCAAATGCAATGGGGAACAGTTGATGACTTGCATCATGCGTTACGGCCACCATTAGCACTCCTGGATATTTGCCACGAAGGTGTGATCCATCAACCGCTATCAATGGCCTTAGAGAGGTTTGGAATGACCTTAAGCATGGACCGAAGGACCAAAAGAAGTGTCTGAATCAGTCATCCTCCCTGATGTCCAATGCAATGTACGAACCAGGGTTGGTTCTATGAAGCTCGTTACAATAGAGCGGCAATATCCTAAAAGACTCCTCGTACGATCCACGTACTTTGCACAGTGCAAGTTCCTTTGCCATATGTGCTCTCTTGTATGTAATGCTGGTCCCAAACTCAATCTGACATTCATTGATGATCTCCTTGGGCCTAAGATCGTTATTGCATCGCACATTCTTTTCAATGAACTCTGCTACTAGCTTCGCGGTTGCTTGCCGATGTGCAGTTCCCATGAATGGATTAGAGCAACAATGTTTGGAATTATACTTTCAAACCCTAAAGTGTGGACTAGAATCTACCATGGAGGCATGTATACGCCAGGGACAATCTACTCCTTTGCAACTCACTGTCACCATCTTCATGTTAGTCTTTTCGTGTTTCAAGGTGAAGTTGTATATTGCGTTATTTGCTATAGCTCTTCTAAAAGCCTCACGATCAGGAAACTCCATATCTAGCCACATCTCCCTACCTGAACCGGTCCCTTCTTCGGGCATGACATTATCAGGGACCATCGTGTCCACGAGGGGAGTTTTTGAAAAGTTGTCTTCTTCATTTCTGCTTGTAATATCTCTTTTGACACCTGATTTATTTAGTTCGGCAATGATGGACCCTCGGAAATCTTCCGTCCTCTCCTTCCACACCTCGGGGGCTGACCTGGGTCTCGGCGGAGGAGGGAAAATCGCAGGTATCAACATTTTTGTACGGGTATGCCAGATTTACTTTCTACTTGGAATTTGGAATGGTGATGATCCGGAGATTCACCTTCACAAGTGGAAAGGAAATCAATCCTTTTTTCTAACTTTTCAAATTGCATAAATATTAAGAAAAGAGACAAGTTTGTTTTTTGAGAATGCCTTAGGAGGCGTTTTTGTTTGTTTGCCGTGAAAGGCGATTTTACAAAACTCATCAAATATGAAAGACAAGAATTGTGATTTCTTTTTGTCTCTTTAAGAAATACAAACTACAATAGAAAAGGAAGAAAAGGGATCTAATTTCTCAGGAGATTGTGGGGACACGTTGAGATCGATGGTCACAAGTCATGTATGGACTTCGCCATCGTCCTTCAAATGAGAACGGTTGATGCTTTGATTCTTTGGCTTGGCTCCTAACCTCGGTTTTTTAAAGGACAAGGACCAAGAGGAGGTCCTATATCCAATGAAAAACCAAGTAAACGGGCTGAAAAGCCGCGTTTAGGCTTTGTTGGAGAAGGAGGAGACCTTGGGGGGGTGGCCCCCCAAGGCTGTTGATCACCTTGCGGTGCTTCTGGGAGCAAAGCGGCAGGACTTCGTCTCTCTCTTAGATTTTCTAGATTTTCAGAGCTTGGGATTGCACTTGGGATTCTTTCCTCTCTTTTTTTCTTTTCTTCCTTCTTGGAACCCACCTCTTTTTATAGGCTTTTGGTAGCCATGAGGTGATTATGGGCATTAATAGCCATGATGAGAGAATTGATGAGGAGTTACAAGTTGATTTTGTAACTCCTTTTTCATGGCCTGTGATTGGCCGATGAAGGTAGTGGGCATTTAATTCGCTTTAAGCTTCATGATGATGGGAGTTTCATGGGTTAAATGCCATGATTGCTTGGATTTGTAACTCCCAAATGCTTGAATCTAATTGGGCCGTCCAAAATAATGAGTTAATGACCGCATTAAGTTGTCATAAACGGATCAATTAACGTCATTAAGTGGTCGCCAAGGCATGTGAAGAGTCGCGGGCCGTGCTGCGCCTTTTGAGATTCTTCTTGCGATCATCACAGGTAGATCCACGCATTGTTTGATGTCGGATTGCAGTGCAATTTCAGACATTGATTGATGTTGGTGGGCCGGTGACATCTGTCTTGTTAATTTCACGATCAGTCGGACAGAAAGTATACTTTCTTGGTCAGCCGGTTGGTGATCTCGGTGATGATTTCATGCTTTTGACGGCGGATCCGAGATGTCGATGAAGATCAGTTGTTTTCAAGCATCAAACATTGGATTTTCAGAAAATCACAGAGGCAAGAATGCTCGAAACGCAAAAAGGATCCAAAAACGGGCAATTTGGTGCAAAATCCGGCGACCCGGATTTGCAGGGTCGCCAGGCGACCATGCACCTAGGGTCGCCAGCAACCTTGGGCCAAGGTCGCCGAGCGTCGTTTTCGGCCGTTTTTTCGTCTTTTTTGTTTCTTCTTTCTTCTGTATTTTTCTTGACATTTTTCCTCAATTATTCACTTGGTTTTCTTGGAGAAAACTTGACGAGAGCCCGCGCAAAACCGGAACACAAAGTTTCCCATTTTTTCGGGAAAACCGAAGACTTTATAGCCGATTTTTTGTCAAGAGTCGAAACTAGGTCAAACGATGTCGGAATGACCTGAAAATTGAGGTGAAGCTTCTTGAGTAGTGGATAGGACCAACCATGAGCTTTTATTTGAGTTTTGAAGCCATTTGGGGTCCCATCGATGCTTGACTTGATTTTGCTGCGGGGAAAATGCCGAGCTTTGATATGTGGTCAAACGATGTCCGATTGACCTGAAATTTGACGAGGAGCATATTGGAGTCATTTTGAGACGTTCCATCAACTCTGTTTTGGATGTCATGGTCCCGGGTTGCTCCGTCGCCGGTAGGCTTGATTTTCTCTCGGAGCATCAAAACCTGGTCAAACGTTGTCGGAATGACCTGAAATTCGACGTGCAGCCCTTTGGAGGCATGTTGAAGCCACTCATGTACTTTGTTTGATGACTGATGGCTTCTGTGATTCCCACCGCCGGGAGGCTTGATTTTGCTGCTCGAGCGTTGATGGAGGGTCAAACGTTGTCGGTTTGACTTGAAATTTGGCATGGAGCCCTTTGGAGACATTCTAGAGTCATCCGTAGGCTCTGATCAAAGTTTTGGTGTCTTTGATGATATCGCCAATGGGAGCGCTGGTTTAGCTGTCGGAGCAGTGAAGTTGGGCCAAACGATGTCGGAATGGCCCGAAACCTCAGGTGTACCCCTCTTTTAGCTATCTTGAAGGATCTCTCAGTTTCTGTCTGATTCTGACAAAATTTGATGCTTGAAGTAGCTTGCCTGTTTTGTAGCAGGATGCAGCTTCACGAGGCTTCTTGATGTGGAGGAGACATAGTGACTTTTTTGGTGTCAACAAATGCCCCCTCGAGGTACAGCGACAAGTAGCTTTTTGGAGTTGATGTGCCTCGAAGAGAAACTTGGAGGAGAGATTCCAACTTGACCAAGAGTCTCGAGCTTTTTTTTTTTTTTTTTTTTTTTTTGGATAGCCTTCTGAGTTTCCGGGGGAATTTTATGGTAGTGAGGGGGATCACACACCATTTCAAGGCAAAGTTTTGAAAATGACATGAGGTATTTGGATTTTGGGTTTTGTTTTTGGTCTTGTGACCTAACAAGCTTTATGTGGCAGGTTAGGGGGTCGGGGTTTGATTTTGATTTTGACCTTGTGACCCAACAAGCTGTATGTGGCAGGTTGGGGGGTCAGATTTGGGTTTTTGGTTTTGGTTTGGTTTGGATTTTGATTTTGGTTTTGGTCTTGTGACCTAACAAGCTGTATGTGGCGAGCTAGGGACCAGAATTTGGTTTTGTGAAATGTCAATTTTAAGATTTTGGCTCAATTTGGTTCATGAGGTTTGATGGTTTGGTTTTTGGAAACTCATGAGGCTTTCTTGTCTCTATTTTTTTTTTCTTTTTTTTTAATGGTCCCATCAACTCAAAAGAGGCATGGAACTTTTTTGCTCTTTTTTCTGTTTTTTTTTTTTTTTTTTTTTTTTTTGCTCTTGGTAAGAGGAATATTTTGACTAAAAGCCACTTTTAGTGCCTAGGTGGTCAAACCTAGCTCATATGGGCTAACCCATAGGACCTTAGGCTTTGGAGAAGGCCTAGATCTCATATGGTGTCATTTCTGTAGAAAATATCTCTTTTGTGTAGAGAATATCTAAAAATATCCTTACTTGGAGAGAATTTCTCAAGTTTTCTTTTTGTGGAAAGATTCTCTCAAAATATCTTTCTTTTTGGGAAAGTAGCTAAATTTTAGCACTTACCTCCTTTCTTTTCTCCTTGTTTCCTCTTTTGGCTTGCTTTATTCTATAAAAGCAAGAGGGTTGTTACTTTTTCTCCATTGCTTTCTTTTTGCAAGAAATCTTCAAGACTGCTCTCCAAGATTAGAAGTGCTTTTTTTCTTCTTCAAGGATCTTCAAGCTTTTCTTCTTCTTCTCTATCAATGGCTTCAAGTAAGTTTTCTTCCTCCACAAGAATCTCCATTGTAGAAGTAGCTTCTTCATTTTTTTTCTCTTCTCTTCTTCTTTATCTTTTCTTTTCTTCAAGCACGTTTTCCTTTTTTTTCGTGCTTCTTTTTCTTTTTTTTCTTTGTTTTTCTTTTCTCTTCTTTTCACGGTTTTCCTTTTTTTTTTTTCACCGTGTATATTTTTTTTTCCACATGCTGACTTTTTTTTTCTATCAGTGATTTTTTCCTCTTTTTTTTTCTGTTTTAAGGCTGATTTCTGTTTTTTTTTTTTTTTCAGCGTTTTTTTTTTTTGTTTTGTTTTGTTTTTTTTCTATTTTTCTCTTTCTGCACACTGATTTCCCCCTTTTTTTTTCAGCGTTTTTGCTTCTTCTTGTTTTTTTATTGCTTGTTTTTTTTCTGTTTTTCTTGGCTGTATGGACAGCCTGCCACGTGACAGTGGGCCACGGCCTGTGGGCCAGAAAAAAAAAATTTGTTTTGCTGAGATTTTTTTTCTCTCTCTTTCTTTTTCTTTTTCCTTGTTTGCTCACCATGATAATGAGATTATGCAATTTCAATATGTATGCATTTTTTTTTTATGCATTAAGATAAAAGGCTAGAGTCTTTAGGTCAAGCCAACATGATTTTTGACTTGGACAAAGTTTGATTGGTTTTGACCAAATTGGGTTGGAATTGGTCAAACTTTGGTCAAGGTTTTCCTAACATCTAATGCATGATGATATTTTTTTATGCATGATTTTGTAAATGGATTCAGAAGTATGATGATGCATACCTGAAAATCATTTGCAAGTATTGGGATTTTGAGCTCGCAGCGATGTTGAGCTCTTTCTCGATCTTGTTGGATTTTGAGGAAGTTTGCAATTTTTGGATTCTGAAGCTCGCAGCAATGTTGAGCTCTTTTCCAGATTTTGCGGAAGTTTGATGAGATTGGCTCGTTCTCGCAGCAATGTTGAGTTCGAACCTTCTTTGAGAATTCTCCACTGACTATGAGCTCGCAGCGATGTTGAGCTCATCTTCAAGCTTCCTGTCTTTTTCAGAGTATTTTCCTTTTCTTTGGAATTGCCCCGGAACCATGTCAAAATTTTGCTAGAATTTTTTTTGTAGCAAAACTCTGTCATTTTGATGATGATTGATCTTTTCTCTTCATCTTTTGCAGGTAGTTCTTCCAGATCGAACAAGGGTAAAGGTCCTATACTGACGCACCTCGTCAATCTGCCAGATCTTCCAATGCAGCCGTTCAGCAGGCTTGGGAGAAAGAGGGGACTCTCATTCACCAGGTTGAGGAAGCTGAAGGTAATGTCCGGAGGGAGACTCAGGAGCATGAGCAGTGGCAAGTCCTCTGGGAAGAACTTCCTCGTGCTGCAGATGGGTCACGGCATTCGGCCGTGTTTTATGGGAACATTCTGAAGAAGCGTGGCCTAAAAACTTTGGAAGCTAAGGCCAAGGGTCTGCTTGAGGAGTTGAACCTTTGGTTGAAGACCATGTTGGATTGAGCTCCTGAGTTATAACAAACTCTTTTCTTCTTCTTTTTTTTTTGTAACTCCATGTATAAACAGTTTTGGTACTATAACTTTTGTATCCCATTCTTTTCACTTAAATCATTTTTTGATGAAAACAAATTTGAGCAAAAGTTGATGGGAATGTTTGTTTAAGAATTTGATCAAAAGGTTGTCATTTTGTGAAAAACTTTTGTCAAACAGTTGTTTTGGGCATAAAAGCCAATTTTGTGGCAAAAAGCCTGGTTTTTTATGGTTTGAAAACCAAATTTTAGATGGCATGGAAGCCTAATTTTGTGGCGTAAGAGCCAGAATTTGTTTTGCGGCATGGGAGCCAAAAATTTTGGGATGGCACTAGAGCCGGAATTTTTGAGATGGCATGAAAGCCGAATTTTGGAATGGCATGGAAGCCGAATTTTATTTTGTGGCATGAAAGCCAAATTTGTTTGTGGCATGAGAGCCAAAGTTTTAGTTTGTGGCATGAGAGCCAAAGTTTTTGGATGGCGTAAAAGCCAAAGTTTTTTTTGTTTGTGGCATGAGAGCCAAAGTTTTTTTTTGTTTGTGGCATGAGAGCCAAAGTTTTTGGATGGCATGAAAGCCGATTTTTTGGAGTGGCATAGGAGCCGAGTTTTAAGATGGCATGAAAGTCGATTTTTGGAATGGCGTAAAAGCCGAGTTTTGTTTTGTTTTGTTTTGGCATAGGAGCCAGATTTTTGAAAACCAAGTTTTGTTTTGTTGGCATGAAAGCCGATTTTGGCGTTTATAGCCAATTTTGGCGTTTATAGCCGACTTTTGGCATTTATAGCCGATTTTTTGGCGTTTATAGCCGATTTTGGCGTTTATAGCCGATTTTTGTTTTCAAAATACAGGTATCGACTAAATGTCGCCTCCCCGCTGAATGGTCTTGCAAGTATCGATGGAATGTCGCTTCCTTGCTCATTCGGTTTGCGAGTATTGATGGAATATCACTACCTTGCGGGCTGGGTTTTGCGAGTATCGATGGAATGTCGCTTCCTCGCGAATTGGGTGCAAGTATCGACTAAGCGTCGCTTCCCTGCCTTTCCCAAAACTTTTGGTTTTACGGGTACTGACTTGATGTCGTTTCTCCGCAATTTTTGAAATTTGAGGTTTTCTCGAACCATTTGAAATTTAGGTTGTGGATAGCAACTGGAATATTGCGTCTCCACGATTTTGAAATTTTGAGGTTTTGCAAGTATCGAATGGGGTTCGCTTCCTTGCGATTTTTGGGTTTTGGAAGTATCGAATGGGGTTCGCATCCTTCCGGCTTTTTCTTGGGTTTTGGAAGTATCGAATGGGGTTCGCATCCTTTCGTTTTTTTGGGTTTTGGAAGTATCGAATGGGGTTCGCATCCTTCCATTTTTTTCTTGGGTTTTGGAAGTATCGAATGAGTTCGCTTCCTTGCGGTTTTTTTTTTTTTTTTGCTTTGGAAGTATCAAATGGGGTTCGCATCCTTCCGGTTTTTTGGGCTTTTGGAAGTATTGAATGGGGTTCGCATCCTTTCAGTTTTTGGGTTTTTGGAAGTATCGAATGGGGTTCGATCCTTCTAGTTTTTGGGTTTTTGAAAGTATCGAATGGGGTTCGCATCCTTCCGGTTTTTGGGTTTTGCGAGTATCGACTGAATGTCGCTTCCCCGCGGTTTTAAAAAACCATTTTTTTTTTGTTTAGAGACACGAGGGTCATAAATTTTGACTTAAAACCATTTTGGTTGTAAAAGCCGAGGCAAACTAGGGTGAAAATTCCTGAGTCCTGGTTTTTTATTCAAACCAAGAATTTTGGGTTCAAGGATCAAAAATTTTGGTCAACTCTGGGAAGAGGCTCCTAAACTTGGATTTTTGGATTTTGATTTTTTTTTTTTGAACAATGAAACGATGAAAGTAAGCATTGTTTTAAAAGTTTTTTTTTTAGAAACTTCAACATAAAGATGAAAATTTCAAAAGGGGTGGGTTTGACGAGCAAGTACCTGGAAATGGGCTTTGGCCATGTAGATATCGCTCTAACCCGTTTGAGGAAGTCTTCAAGGGTAGTACCGCTTCAAGAACTTGCCGTTGATGGGTAGCATACATCTGTCTCCTTCCATGTTTAGAAGAGCGTATGCACCGTTGGAGAAGACTTTGTCGATGACGAAGGGTCCCTCCCATTTTGGTTCAAATTTGCCTTTGAATTTGTGGGCAAAGACTATGGGTCTTTTTACTGTAAGAACCAAGTCACCCTTTTTGTAGGCGCGCTACTTGACTTTTTTGTCGAATGAACCTGCCATGCGTGCTTGGTACAACTCAATGCTTTGTAGAGCTTCGAGTCGACTTTCATCGAGATTATCCAGCTCTTGGTGTCTCAATTTGACATTGCTTTCTTGCGTTATGTCATTTTGAAGAGATACCCTTAAGGAAGGAATTTGTACTTCCAAAGGGACAACAGCTTCGCATCCATAGACCAAGGAGAATGGTGTACTATGGGTTGGTCCTCGAACGGTGGTTCGATAGGCCCACAATGCTTCTAATGTTTGTCGCCCCAGTCTCTTTTGTGACTAGAGACCATTTTCTTGAGAATTTTACAGAGTATCTTGTTGAAGGCTTCTGCTAGTCCGTTCGCTGCTGGATTATAAGGAGGCGAAGGACAACTTTGGATTTTGTACTTGTCGCAGAACCTATAGAATCTGTGATCCCGGAATTGTGATCCGTTATCATGGACGAATCTTTTCGGTATGCTGAAGCGACAAATAATGTTGGTGCGCAAGAAATGAAGGATTGACGAAGTCTTCATTTCGCTGAGCGCAAATGCTTCTGACCACTTGGAGAAATAATCCGTAGTGGCGAAGATGAAGCGATGACCTTTGCTTGATGGGGGAGAAATAGGACCTATGATGTCCATACCGCAAGCTTCGAAAGGCCATGAGATTGCTATTGGATGTAGCCATTCTGGAGGCATGTGGACATAATTTCCATGAATCTGGCATTTTTTGCAGCGCTTGGCAAATTGCATTGCATCAGCTACCATGGTAGGCCAATAATAACCTAACCTTTTTATCTGGTTGTAGAGCTTAAGGCCAGCCTGATGAGCTCCACAAAGACCAACATGCACTTCTTTGAGAGTTTCATCAGCCTCTTGTTGTGACAAGCAGCGTAGGAGTACTCCATTGAAGGATTTTCTGTAAAGTGCTTTTGAAGGTATATCCAAGTGAAAGTTCGGGGCGTGTCTTTGAATGCTTACCCGCTCTTTTGGATCTTCAGGTAGGACTCCGAACATGATGTAATCAATGAACGGATCTCTCCAGTCGCCGATCGGAGGTTTGAGGATGGATATCCGACTTCCAACCACTTGGTGGCATTCAGCAACTACTTGGTGTGTGTTAAGAGGAGGGAGAATCCTTCTTTGACACATTGTGACTTGCATGTTTTCACCTTCTTACATTGCCATGAATGCGGCGAGTCCAGCCAGGGCATCTGCACGGATGTTTTCACTTCTGAGGATGTGGGTGATGTGACAGATGTTGAATTTTTGTCGAAGCGACTGCGCCTTATTGTAGTAAGGCAGCAAATCAGGTTTCTTGACTTCAAATGTCTGATTCATCTGGTTGACAATCAGTTTAGAGTCTCCAAAAGCTTCCAGTATGGTGATGCCGGATTCGAGGGCGAGTTCCAATCCCACAATCAGGGCTTGGTACTTAGTTGCATTGTTTGAACATGGTTCCAGTAGCGAGAAGGCGTGTGGAATCATGTATTTATCGGGGCTGACAAAGAGTATCCCGATTCCCGATATTTGCTTTCCTTTTTCATTTGTCCTAGTTGCACCGTCAAAGTACATGTCCCAGGAAGTGTTTGATAAGGAAGTTTCCACGTTGTAGACAAATTCGTCTGGGAGATCATCCCTGAGTGGAGAATCTTTAGGCAATGGATGCTCTGCGAGAAAGTCTGCTAGAGCTTGGCCTTTGATTGCTTTTTGTGGTACATACCTAATATCAAACTGTGATAGAAGAATGGACCATTTTCCAGTCGGGCATTGAGAGAACCTGCTTTTGTGACAAGGACCTTTAGGAGGTTGATCCTCGAAATCAGGTAAACTGTGTTGGACAGCAGATAGTGACGCAGCTTTTGTACGGCAAACATCACTGCAAGGCATTCTTTTTCGACTGGGGAGTAGCGATGCTCTGCACCTACCAACATGCGGCTAAGGTAATATAGAGCAGCTTCTTTTCCATCGTCGTTTTCTTGTGCGAGCAGAGCACGCAAAGAGTGGTCGAGAGCTCTTGTGTACAAGATAAATGGTTTTTCAGTTGTGGGGGCAGCCAGCACTGGGGGTTTGGTGAGGTATGCTTTGATGTCTTGAAATGCATTTTTACATTCAGCATCCCAGGCAAAGTCTACGCCTTTCTTCATTAAGCCAGAAAATGGACGGCACTTCCCTGACAGATTGGAGATGAACCGTCGGATGTACGCCAACCTTCCTTGAAGCCCTTTTAATTCTCTTAGGGTTATTGGAAATGGCATTTCCAGGATAGCCTTGACTTTAGTGGGGTCAAGTTCTATTCCAGTTTTCCGTACTATAAATTTGAGAAAGTTACCCGATGATACACCGAAAAAGCATTTTAGTGGATTCATCCGCAATTTGTGTTTGCGAAGTCGGAGGAAGACTTCTCGAAGATCATCGAGATGGTCTTCTTTTCTTCTACTTTTGATGGCGAGGTCGTCAACATAGCATTCGACCGTTTTGTGCTGCATATCTTGGAATATTTTCATCATAGCCCTCTGATATGTTGCACCTGCATTTTTCAGACCAAATGGCATGACAGTGTAGTAATACACGCCAAATGGTGTGCAAAATGATGTTTGCCTTTCGTCTTCAGGATGCATCTTTATCTGATTGTAGCCAGAGAATCTATCCATGAATGTCATTGGCTCAAACCCATAGGTGTTGTCAATCATCACCTCTGGTATGGGGAGCGGGAATTCATCTTTAGGACATGCATTATTCAGGTCTCTGTAGTCGATACAGACCCTTATCTGCCCATTTTTTTTGTCACGGGGACGATGTTGGCTAACCATTCAGGATGTTGTTCCTCGCGGATGAAGCCAACGTTTTTGAGTTTCTGAACTTCTTGTTCAATTTTGTCCATCACGTCGAGACGGGATCTTCTTTGGCCTTGTTTGATAGGCTTGATTTCTTTTTGCAAATTGAGCTTGTGGACTGCTACTTTGGGATCCAAGCCAGGCATTTCAGCATAAGACCATGCAAAGCAATCAACGAACTCACAAAGAAAAGAGATATACTCGGGTAACTCACCATCCTTTATATTCTTGCTTATGAATACAAGACGTGGGTTATCAGGTGTTCCCAAGTTTATCTTTTGAACAGGGTCTTCTGTCGGAAGGTTTGAAGGTGGTTCCTCCACAGTATTTTCGGAGGCTTCCAACTCAACAAGACCTTCTGGAGTGCCAGAGACATTTTCAGACTGAGGCTCTGTTTCTGTCCATTGATCTTCTTGATCAGTGTCCTTCTCAAGGCTTGCAATGAGATGGTCCCAATCATTTGCTAGAACTGGGTTGAAGTAGGGTACTTCTTTTGGAGAGGATGGTTCTTCTGGGTCAGAAAACCGCGCGTCTATGTCATCGGGCAATTCCTCTTTATTATCAAAGAAATCATACCAATTGGAGGAGCTTTTTGGATCCTTGACGAGTGACTCCTCAAAGAGATATCCAGGGATATTGATGTCTTCATGAGATGTTGAGGCTTGGTCGGTAAAGCGACTTTGCAGCCATGGTGTCAACTGTCTCATAGGAGCGGTAAGATCATACCCCAACCCATATGAAGACTTGCCTTTGTGAATGTAGATTTTCCAATCTTCTGGTTGACTTTTGGTCAGGGTGGGTTCCAATAGTGTAAGAATACCACGGCCACCTCCCAAACCAGTAGGATTTTGAGCGTCGTAGCCCATTTTCTTCATGATAGCTTGTGCCATGGGACTATACAGGGATAGTTGAGGCATACCTTTGTTTTGGAAAGGTTCAAGCAGAGAGTTCAGTGGAGATGCTCCCGATCTATGGAAGAAGATTGCTTTTTCTTCTGGTGAAGTTGCTGGGATAACAAAGGAAGCAGACGTAGGGTCTTCTATGTCTGCAGGTGTCTCCAATGGAGTCAGAGGGGGCTGATCTCGCTGAGTATCAGCTTGGCTTGATGCTGTGTCATCTTCTGACTCTGACTCCGAGTCTGTGTCATGCATAATAGACACAAAGGAGACAGTGAACTTGCCCCCAGCCTTTTGTTTTGTCTTCTTTACTTTGGTAGTGATTACCGAAGGCTTTGGAGATTTGAAGGAGACAACGAAAGGAGCTTGACCGCTTACTTCGAGTTTGGTGGAGGGTTTGTTTACCTCCTGTGATTGCTAAGGAGCCTTGCCTTTATCTTTCTGGAGACGGTCGGCAAAGTGAATTATTTTTTCCTCCTGTTCTTCTTTTCCATCTTTATACATTTGAGCATCTGCAAAATGGACATCTCTGCCTTTGAAGGGCTTTTTGTCTGCAAATACTCGATGTATCAAGCCATCGTTGCCAACGAACTTGATGCACTGATATAGAGTTGAAGGAACGACACCATTGTCATGTATCCAGGGGCGTCCAAGGAGTATATTGTAGCATGAAGGGGTTCTTATTGCATACACAGTGACTTCAGAAATAAGATCACCGATTTGCAATTTGAACCTGATTTTGCCGATAGGCCTTTGAGCGCTGCCGTCATATCCGAAGATGGATACAGACGTGTGACTCAGCTTGCTAGGTGGGATGCCCAGCTCTTCGAGTGCTGAAGTAGAAATAAGGTTGAGTGCAGAACCTGGATCGATCTGGACTCTGTGTACTGGCATTTCTTTGACGTACCCCGTAAAGTACAAGGGTCGGTTGTGCTTTGTCTCGCCTAGCAGGAGGTCATCCTTGTCGAAGGCAATGTTGCACTTGCTGCTTTTTGTACCGAGAGGCATTCATTGCTTGATCCCTCAGTTTTCTTCTTTTCTCCCTTTGGGGGAGTATTTGATTTTTTGACTCTGTAGTCCATTTCAATTTGAAGGACTTGTGGAGCGTGTTTGTCGACGTCCGCATTCAGCCTTTGTAATTCTGAAATGAGACTATCAAGAGTTTGTGGAGACATTCGTAATAAGTTAAGGATGTGTAGACGTGCAGGTATGTGTTTGAAGTGCTCAATCAAGTCGTACTTGAAAGCCTCCTTTGGGCCTGCATTTTCATTATTATTGCCACTTGGGGCGCTTACAATTTGATTTCCCGAAGGATTTACATAAGAAGAAGAAGGTTGGTTGTGATTTTTGTGGTAATCTCGGCCAGAACGGATACCTCTACCAACTTCAAGAGCTTCTAGAGAAGGGTCTTCTTTTGGAAGATCACTCTCAGGATCAAGGGTTTGATCCTTTGCTGAAGACGTCTCTGTAACAGCATTGGCGTCTTCAGTGATTGTGTTGCACGGAGTAATTTCCGGGAACAAATCCTGAACAGCATCTGACAACCTTTCTTGATTAGTCCAGACATCATCTATGAGATCGGGTATCTGGGACCAATCAACTGGGCTTTCATTGAAGAAGATTTCATTGGCAGGAGTTTCTTCGGGATGATCAACCGGGAGAGGCTTGAGTTCCGATGTCACAGCTTCAGGAGACGAGGGCTGAGAGGATGATATCTCAGTGGAAGTCACCTGAGAAGATGTAACTCCAGATGATACATTACCAGTTGGGGTGTACGTGTCTTCGGAAGCTTTAGAGGCACTATCGCCTTGAGCTATCGCATTGCAGGTCATCCGGACAGGAGATGCCCCCAGTGCAGACTGTTGGGAATCGGACTCATCCTCGGATGTAAGAGGATCATCGATCCAACTATTTTCTCCATTTTCAGGAGTTAAGGGAAGAAGTTCCCTTTGATTTTCAGGGAATTCTGGTTCTGGATTATGACGAAGATCATTAACGCGATCCTGCTCCTGCTCTATGGCGAGATGTTGCAAGATTCTTGCATATTCCTCAAGATCAGGCATAGGAGCCAAATCTTCTTCGTCACCCGCTCCTCGTGGTTTACCAATGTTGGGTTCCACCGGAGCATTGGTTGGTGCTGGATCGACAGCATTTTCTTGAACAGGGTCCTAGTCTTCTTCATCATCGAACCAAGATCCTTGTGGTTGTAATGGGTTATACTAGATTACTGGCATAAGATGAGACTCGGGAATCCATTCCTCGTTGGAGAGGAATTCTCCTGTTTCAAAGGATTCTTCCCACTCATCGATATCACTGGCAGTATCACTGGACTCATATCCATTCATGGAGAATCCAACTACCGAGTTGCAAGAGTATGATGCCCCCTTCACATTTTCATTTTTGTATAGAGGTAGCATGAAATCATCAAGGGTGAATTTTCTTACCGCCTTTGAAGTTTTGGGAAGGGATTCTTCCGCCACCCCTAGTGAAGCAGTGGAAGAGGTTTCCGCCCTTTCAAGGACTTCTTGCTTTGGTTGAGACTTCTGCTGCTGTTTGAGCTTGCGGAGTTGCCTCTTGGCTTGCCTTCGCTGCTAAGCGGTCGGCTTTGTTTTGACGATCTCCCAATTTTCATCTTCTAGGAGATCGGGATGCACCCATATAGGTTGTCCATCTAGTGTTCGATAGGGAACCAACTTTTGGGACGTTTGAGCCATTTTAATCACCTTGAATGAAGTAGTGATCTTCTCATTCGGTGACTTTGAAGTTTGCCGACATGACACCATGTTGACAGAGGCGGGGCCATAGTTTTTGTCAAAAGTTATGACTCCCTTTTTCCACATCTCATTGACCTTCTCTTTCACAACGAAGCATTGATTGAGAGGATGTGAGTTCATCTGATGGTATGGACAGTATCGAGGATCATTGGTTTTGCCAACATCTCCCGGTCTTTTGGGCTCTGGCAAAATGAGTTTACCATTTGCTAGGAGAGCTTCAAAGATTTCTTCAACATCTTCATCGAATGGATATTTCTTTTCTACACGTTCTTTGAAGGCATCAGAGAGTTCAGGTCTTTTATCTGCAGTTTTATTTTCAGGTTTCTTTGGCTGCTGAGGAGCTGACTTAGTCTGCACATTGAGAACTTCCTTTTTCTTTGGTTTTGAGGTTGTAACAGCAGTCGGCTCTTTCTTTGATGATTTCTGACTGTTGAGGTCTTTGATCACCATTTTAGTTTCCATGGAAGCTTCGAGGAGTTCTCCCAGGTTCTTTGATTTGTTGTCGATGATCATGGAGCGAATTTTTGCTCTCATATTATTACGGCAGATGTTGACTAGCGACGCTTGTGGCAGTACATCTGAGCATTTGTACGCCATTGCCTTCCATTTGTGAATGAAGTCGTATGTTGACTCATTCTCCCCCTATTTTAGGCTACAGAGTTGAGCCATGTAACAGGATGATCCTCACATTGGAAGTGGGTCAGGAAGCGTGTCTCTAGCATAGCCCAGTTCTGGATGGAGTTCTCCGGCAGAGTGGAGTACCAATCAAAGGCTGTACCTTTTAGGGTACTTGCAAAGAGGCGAATCTTGAGGGCATCTTGATCCGCAATGGCTTCCGTCAGGACCTTGAAGTGGATGACGTGTTGTCTGGCTGAACCTTTCCCCATATATGTCTGGAGAGTAGGTTGCTTAAATTTTGCAGGGAACGGAACCGAGTCCATCCATTAAGGGTAGGGTGGCTTGATCCCATGTTCCTTCAATGTATCCTCTTCTTTTGCTTTTGCGAGGATATCGTCCACGTCCTTTTTGGTAAGGGCGCGAGACTCAATGTTTTCTGCATTGCCCTCATCATCTTCATGATTCGAAGGGGTTTCGTAGTTAGGTGGTGGACGCTGTAGAGTGAGAATAAGGTTTTCCATCAGAGCCTCAATTCTCTGTTGTCCTTACTCCAACGGCTGGATGTGTGTAGTTACATCATCATGTTGTGGAGGCGGCTCAGAACTTGTAGCCAAGACGTTCATCCCTCGGGATTCGAACGAAGAAATCGTCCTGGTGACTGAGCTGGGGCTCATTCTTCTGGATGAAGAATCTGAGGAGTGATTACTCCGGTGTCCTTGGCTTAGAGGAGTGGAAGATTCTTCCAGATGTGTTCTTGTCCGAGAGACGCTGCAAGTCACTGGACGTCTAACACTGATTTTGGTTGCTGACTTCTGGCGTTTTCTGGTTTTGCCAACCATATGAACAGCAACGAATTGGTCGGGTCTTTCTTTTTCGACCCATTTGTTTAAGACATGGAGATTAGAATGCTGGGTTCTTTGTTTCTCAAGTCTCTTTTGTTGATATGCTGCACGGCGACGCATACGACGAGCAATTTGAGCTTCAATCAGCTCTGGCTGGGCTCTGGAGATGAAAGATGTAGTCCCTCGTGCGCAGCAGCCGAGTTTGTCCTCTTTGAAGCTGGGCAAGGACAGAATCTGGACGCGGTCCTTTGTCTGTCGCAATAAAGACTTGAATTTTGCGAGCTCGGCCCCTGTTGAGATGAAGGATCGACTCATGGGAATGCAGGCTTCAACATATTTTTGCATAGGCCTAACAATGCAGGATTTGATTTTAGGCTTGTAAGAGCAAGCCGGCTCATGATGATTTTGTTTGTTTTTTGGGTGGAGGGTAAGTTTCTCCTCTTTCATGTAAGAGAGAGGGTAGAACTGATTCTCCTTGAGAGGGGCCAGGTATGATGGCTTTGCGGATGTTCGGGACCTCCTTTGCTTTGGTGAAGATCTCGGGGACTAGGTTTTGGGGTAAATCTGGTTTCTTGTGGGTTGAGGCTTTGTGGGAACGCCACGGGCTTCAAGCTTCTTGGTGTTCGCCCTTGGTACCATTTTAGTGACACGTTGCGGGGCAGTTTTCTGCTTCTTGGCAGGTACAGTGTCTTCTGAGGGGAGTGGGAATGGTCCCAGTGACCCGAAGACGATGGTCCGGGGGGTTGAAGTTGACCCGGTGTTTGGAGAGTTGTCGAGGGAGATGACGCTTCGACAACTGGCAGGGCGCTTGTGCTTGTTTTGCTTGTCTTGAAGCATAAGCTGGTACTTGTTCTCATTGAAAGTGATGGTTAATGAAGCTACCATTGTTAGTTTTGGAAAACTTCTAAAACAAGACCAAATCCATTAGTAATCACAAGAATATGGTGATCATAAATGGAGAATAACTATGGTTTTGTCTTTTCAAATCACTTGAGGGGACATGGCCCAACCCAAGGACGATGAAGAAGGCAAAAAGCCATAGAGGATACAATTGATCTAAAATGCAAGTATGGTAGGCACAGAGTGAGCATTCCAGTGACTGCTAGAAGCAATTGTAGACCTTAATTCAAATTACCGAGAAGCAAGGCTCACTCGAGGTAAAATGATATAAGGTTGGAGATACAAATGTGTCGGTCGCGAATAAGTAGACCCGAAAGGGCGTACTAGCACCGCTAGGCACAAATGTTACAAATCGCATCCTTGGGAAGGACACGAGATGGGATTTTTTTTTAAAAGGTCAAATTTGGGTTCATAAAGGAGAGCAACTGGTATTCTAATCCGAACCACAACTCAACATTTCTGCGAGCATTAAATCCGAAAGAGAAAGGGACCAGAATTTCTCAAATGTGAATCCAGTATTGATGGAAGTTTTTTTTTGAAAGGTCAAGATTAAATTCATCAAAGAGAGCAAATGGTATTCCAATCCGAACCACAACTCAACATTTCTACGAGCGTTAAATCCGAAAGGGAAAGAACCAAGATTTCTCAAATGTGAATCCAGTATTGACGGAAATTTTTTTTTGAAAGGTCAAGATTAAATTCATCAAAGAGAGCAAATGGCGTTCCAATCCGAACCACAACTCAACATTTCTGCGAGCATTAAATCCGAAAGAGAAAGGGACCAAGATTTCTCAATTCTGAACTCAAAAATTACGGGAAATTTTTCTTTCTTTTTTTCTTTTTTTTTTTTTTTTAAGAAAATGCACATAGGTTTCCAATTCGATCTTATGAAACCTTAATAGATAGATTAGCCCTCAGGTAAGGGTAGGATTACTTAATGAACCCGTTTGGAGGACCCTTGCCTCGAATAGTCTAACTGTCTCCACACTCTGGACAAGGCTTTTCTTGAATCCACTTTAGTCAAAGAGCGCAATTGATGCAACCTTAGTGTTTTTTTTTATTTTATTTTGAAAGTGGTGTTCCAATCCGAACCACAACTCAACATTTCTGCGAGCGTTAAATTCGAAAGGGAAAGAACCAAGATTTCTCAATTTTGAGCCCAAAAGAAAGAAAACTGACTTTTTTTTGAAATTATAATTTTTTTTTTTGAAATCCCAATTGGACTCATCAAAGAGAAAAGATGGCCCAATCCCCGATATGAACGATAGCTGCAAACATTTCTGTGAGCTATCAAGTCCAAAGAGGAGAGGATCAAAATTTCTCAAAGTTGAATCTTGAGAAAGAGAGATCATTTTTTTTTTTTGAAAGAATTTGAAATGAAGGTTATTTTTTTTTTTTGAAATCCCAATTGGACTCATCAAAGAGAAAAGATGGCCCAATCCCCGATATAAACGATAACTACGAACATTTCTGTGAGCTATCAAGTTCGAAGAGGGAAAGATCAAAATTTCTCAAAGTTGAGTTTTTAAGAAAAAGAGATCAGATTTGTTTTTTTTTTTTTTTTAAAGTGAGAAAGAACAATTGAAATCCCATCTCATGTTTTTTTTTTTTAGATGCAAGATGCAACATAGGCCACCAACTAGAAAGGAACCAAGGGATCAAAGCATCACGTTCTCAAGTCAACGTGTCCCAACAGGTATGCCAACTTAATGGACCCTCAAAAATCTTCCGTCCTCTCCTTCCGCACCCCGGGGGATAACCTAGGTCTCGGCGGAGGAGGGAAAATCGCGGGTATCAACATTTTTGTACGAGTATGCCAGATTTACTTTCTACTTGGAATTTGGAATGATGATGATCCGGAGATTCACCTTCACGAGTGGAAAGGAAATCAATCCTTTTTTCTAACTTTTCAAATTGCATAAATATTAAGAAAAGAGATAAGTTTATTTTTTGAGAATGCCGTAGGAGGCGTTTTTGTTTGTTTGCCGTGAAATGCGATTTTACAAAACTCATCAAATATGAAAGACAAGAATTGTGATTTCTTTTTGTCTCTTTAAGAAATACAAACTACAATAGAAAAGGAAGAAAAGGGATCTAACTTCTCAGGAGATTGTGGGGACACGTTGAGATCGACAGTCACAAGTCATGTATGGACTTCGCCATCGTCCTTCAAATGAGAACGGTTGATGCTTTGATTCTTTGGCTTGGCTCCTAATCTCGGTTTTTTAAAGGACAAGGACCAAGAGGAGGTCATATATCCAATGAAAAACCAAGTAAACGGGCTGAAAAGCCGCGTTTAGGCCTTGTTGGAGAAGGAGGAGACCTTGGGGGGGTAGCCTCCCAAGGGACGTTGATCACCTTGCGGTGCTTCTGGGAGCAAAGCGGCAGGACTTCGTCTCTCTCTTAGATTTTATGGATTTTCAGAGCTTGGGATTGCACTTGGGATTCTTTCCTCTCTTTTTTTCTTTTCTTCCTTCTTGGAACCCACCTCTTTTTATAGGCTTTTGGTAGCCATGAGGTGATTATGGGCATTAATAGCCATGATGAGAGAATTGATGAGGAGTTACAAGTTGATTTTGTAACTCCTTTTTCATCGCTTGTGATTGGCCGATGAAGGTAGTGGGCATTTAATTCCCTTTAAGCTTCATGATGATGGGAGTTTCATGGGTTAAATGCCATGATTGCTTAGATTTGTAACTCCCAAATGCTTGAATCTGATTGGGCTGTCCAAAATAATGAGTTAATGACCGCATTAAGTTGTCATAAACGGGTCAATTAACGTCATTAAGTGGTCGCCAAGGCATGTGAAGAGTCGCAGGCCGCGCTACGCCTTTTGAGATTCTTCTTGCGATCATTACAGGTGGATCCACGTATTGCTTGATGTCGGATTGCAATGCAATTTCAGACATTGATTGATGTTGGTGGGCCGGTGACATCTGTCTTGTCGATTTCACAATCGGTCGGACAGAAAGTATACTTTCTTAGTCAGTCAGTCGGCGATCTTGGAGCGATCGGTGATGATTTCATGCTTTTGACGGCGGATCCGAGATATCGGTGCAGATCAGTCGTTTTCAAGCATCAAACATTGGATTTTCAGAAAATCACAGAGGCAGAAATGCTCGAAATGCGAAAATGATCGAAAAAGGGGCAATTTGGTGCAAAATCCGGCTACCCGGATTTGCAGGGTCACCGGCGACCTTGGGCCAAGGTCGCCGGCGACTATAGGGCTTTGGCCCGTTTGGTCGCCGAGCGTCGTTCCCAAAGTCGCCAGCGACCATAGGGCCTTGGCCCGTTTGGTCGCCGAGCGTCGTTTTCGGCCGTTTTTCCGTCTTTTTTGTTCCTTCTTTCTTCTGTATTTTTCTTGACATTTTTCCTCAATTATTGACTTGGTTTTCTTGGAGAAAACTTGACGAGAGCCCGCGCAAAACCGGAACACAAAGTTTCCCATTTTTTCGGGAAAACCGAAGACTTTGTAGCCGATTTTTCATTAAGAGTCGAAACTAGGTCAAACGATGTCGGAATGACCTGAAAATTAAGGTGAAGCTTCTTGAGCAGTGGATAGGACCAACCATGAGCTTTTATTTGAGTTTTGAAGCCGTTTGGGGTCCGATCGATGCTTGACTTGATTTTGCTGCGGGGAAAATGCCGAGCTTTGATATGTGGTCAAACGATGTCCGATTGACCTGAAATTTGACGAGGAGCCTATTGGAGTCATTTTGAGACGTTCCATCAGCTCCGTTTTAGATGTCATGGTCCCGGGTTGCTCCGTCCCCGGTAAGCTTGATTTTCTCTCAGAGCATCAAAACCTGGTCAAACGTTGTCGGAATGACCTGAAATTCGACGTGCAGCCCTTTGGAGGCATGTTGAAGCCACTCATGTACTTTGTTTGATGAGTGATGGCTTCTGTGGTTCCCGCCGCCGGGAGGTTTGATTTTGCTGATCGAGCGTTGATGGAGGGTCAAACGTTGTTGGCTTGACTTGAAATTTGGCATGGAGCCCTTTGGAGACATTTTGGAGTCATCCGTCGGCTCTGATCAAAGTTTTGGTATCTTTGATGATGTCGCTGCCGAGAGCGCTTGTTTAGTTGTCGGAGCAGTGAAGTTAGGCCAAACGATGTTGGAATGGCCCGAAACCTCAGGTGTACCCCTCTTTTAGCTATCTTGAAGGATCTCTCAGTTTCTGTCTGATTCTGACAAAATCTGATGCTTGAAGTAGCCTTGCCTGTTTTGTAGCAGGATGCAGCTTCACGAGGCTTCTTGATGTGGAGGAGACATAGTGACTTTTTTGGTGTCAACAGGCAACTGCTGAACTTCCATTCCCAACCACATTAGTTGCGGGCATCGATGAAGATGTGCACACTTTCGCTTCCATGCACATTAAGCATTTCTACATTGATTTCTTTGAACATAGAGTCATCATCGTCTGCAAAATAAGACAATGTCGTTGGGAATTTTATATCGTGATCCTCCTGTATATCGATCGTGGGGAATTCTTTAAAAGGTGGAGGTGACGGTGGTAGCTCGCCCTTTAATTTATTATCAAGCTTTCCAATGCTAAGAGAGTCTCAAATGATTTCGTTCCTTTCATCCTGTAAAGACCTGCAATATATAGTTATGAAAAAAAAAATTACTTTCGATTAAAGCTGAAATTGTTGAAATATATTTTTAACTTTAGAACATACCTATTGTCACGGGTGTGTTGGAAACTGTCTTCATCGTATAGCCCTCTTGAAACGAATAATAATTGATGGACCCGAAAAGGGAATCTTCCGTCCTCTCCTTCCGCACCCGGGGGGCTGACCTGGGTCTCGACAGAGGAGGGAAAATCTCAGGCATCAACATTTTTGTACGGGTATGCCAAATTTACTTTCTACTTGGAATTTGGAATGGTGATAATCCGGAGATTCACCTTCACAAGTGGAAAGAAAAATCAATCCTTTTTTCTAACTTCTCAGGAGATTGTGGGGACTCATTGAGATCGACGGTCGCAAGTCATGTGTGGGCTTCGCCATCGTCCTTCAAATGAAAACATGTGATGCTTTGATTTTTTGGCTTGGCTCCTAACCTCGGTTTTTTAAAGGATAAGGACCAAGAGGAGGTCCTATATCCAATGAAAAACCGAGTAAACGGGCTGAAAAGCCGCGTTTAGGCCATGTTGGAGAAGGAGGTGACCTTGGGGGGGTAGCCCCCCAAGGGATGTTGATCACCTTGTGGTGCTTCCGGGAGCAAAGTAGCAGAATTTTGTCTCTCTCTTGGATTTTCTGGATTTTCAGAGCTTGCACTTGGGATCTATTTTCATCATTCTTTCTTCTTGGAATGGACCTCCTTTTATAGGCTTTTGGTAGCCATGAGGTGTTTATTGGCATTGATGGCCATGATGAAAGAATTGATGAGGAGTTACAAATTGATTTTGTAACTCATTTTTCATGGCTTGTGATTGGCCGATGAAGGTAATGGGCATTTAATCACCTTTATGCTTCATGATGATGGGAGTTTCATGGGTTTAATGCCATGATTACTTGGATTTGTAACTCCCAAATGCTTGAATCTGATTGGGCCGTCCAAAATAATGAGTTAATGACCGCATTAAGTTGTCATAAACGGGTCAATTAACGTCATTAAGTGGTCGCCCAGGCATGTGAAGAGTCGCGGGCCGCGCTGCGCCTCTTGAGATTCTTCTTGCGATCATCACAGGTGGATCCACGCATTGTTTGATGTCGGATTGCGATGCAATTTCAGACATTAGTTGATGTTGGTGGGCCGGTGACATCTGTCTTGTCGATTTCACGATCGGTCGGACAGAAAGTGCACTTTCTTGGTCAGCCGGTTGGCGATCTTGAGGCGATCGGTGATGATTTCTTGCTTTTGACGGCGGATCCGAGATGTCGACGAAGATCAGTGGTTTTCAAGCATCAAACATTGGATTTTCAGGAAATCACAGAGGCAGGAACACCCGAAACGCGAAAAGGATCGAAATCAGACGTTTTGGTGCAAAATCCGGCAACCCGGATTTGCAGGGTCGCCGGGCGACCATGCACCCAGGGTCGCCGGCGACCTTAGGGTTTTTTGCCCTTTGGTCGCCGAGCTCCGTTTTCGGCCGATTTTGCGTCTTTTTCGTTCCTTTTTTCTTCTTTATTTTTCTTGACATTTTTCCTCAATTATTGACTTCATTTTCTTAGAGAAAACTTGATGAGAACCCGCACGAAATCGGAGCACAGAGTTTCCCATTTTTCGGGAAAACCGAAGACTTTGTAGCCGATTTTCCGTCAAGAGTCGAAACTTGGTCAAACGATGTCGGAATGACCTGAAAATTGAGGTGAAGCTTCTTGAGCAGTGGATAGGACCAACCATGGGCTTTTATTTGAGTTTTGAAGCCGTTTGGGGTCCCATCGATGCTTCACTTGATTTTGCTGCAGGAAAAATGCCGAGCTTTGATATGTGGTCAAACGATGTCCGATTGACCTGAAATTTGACAGGGAGCCTATTGGAGTCATTTTGAGACGTTCCATGGGCTCCGTTTTGGATGTCATGGTCCCGGGTTGCTCTGCCGCCAGTAGGCTTGATTTTCTCTCGGAGCATCGAAACCTGGTCAAACGTTGTCGGAATAACCTGAAATTTGACGTGCAGCCTTTTGGAAGCATGTTGAAGCCACTCATATATTTTGTCTGATGAGTGATGGCTTCGATGGTTTTCGCTGCCGGGAGGCTTGATTTTGCTGCTCGAGCGTTGATGGAAGGTCAAACATTGTCGGTTTGACTTGAAATCTGGCATGGAGCCCTTTGGAGACATTCTGGAGTCATCTGTAGGCTCTGATCAAAGTTTTGGTGTCTTTGATGATGTCGCCGCCGGGAGCGCTTGTTTAGCTGTTGGAGCAGTGAAGTTGGGCCAAACGGTGTCGGAATGGCCCGAAACCTCAGGTGTACCCCTCTTTTAGCTGTCTTGAAGGATCTCTCAGTTTCTGTCTGATTCTGATAAGATCTGATGATTGAAGTAACCTTGCCTGTTTTATAACAGGATGCAGCTTCACGAGGCTTCTTGATGTTGAGGAGACATAGTGACTTTTTTGGTGTCAACAATAATATCTATTTTGCTTCGCTTCTTGACGATTTTAACAAACCATTGATATCATTATCATTGTCGATATCTATCAACGAAAAAAAATTGCCATTGTGTAGAAGATACTTTAGAGTTATCTCATCGGAAGTTGTTGCCCAACTCGATGCTTCCAAAGCCATTTTGGATAGCTTCTTAAACATAACATTGCTCGAGAGATATCTCATCTTCTGCCTTCCACACTTGTACTAAGGACAATTGAACTCAATTTCAAACCCACCATCATAGTGAAAGATTATAAGTTGCTCAATGTCTGGCATGCTATTAGAACATCATAAAAAACATAAATTACTTGGACCATCCTTCTCACGCAATAATGCAAGGGGTGTAAATTAAATTTGCGAACATTTTCCTCCTTATTAAAAACTAATTATGTATAAAGTACTTTGAACAGTGCAAAATAGTAAATAGGGCTCCTGTGCAACGGATACCATATTCAATGAAACATACACTAAACACCATACAATGAAAGAGAACTTGTATCCATGCATTGAATAATAGTATATGTATTATATGTTGTCAATAGAAATAGGAGATTGATTTCTAGGGTTCCATCATATGAAGAGAAAATTTTTCATTACCTCCTTTGTGTAGACCCTATCAATAGCAAGAGGAGATCGACTGAAAATTAATGGTGACATCAACGGTGGAAAAACACAGCAGTCATCATGTTTCGCAGCTATACAATAATGAAGGAAGGCGACCTCTGTGTTTTTGGTGAAGTGTCACGAATGAAGCTCGAAATCGGATTATATAGAGTTCGCAGACAAGGTCATCGCCGACCTTATTCAGTGTAAATAAGGTCGGCGCCGACGATGTGACAAATTGGTTTAAAAAAAATAAAAATGGGGCCCAATTGCTCTAATTGGTGCACCAATGGCTAAAGTGTTTGATTGCGTAACACATGCGGATAAAGTGTTTTTTCTGGTTAAATCCTCTAGTTTTAATCTCCTCTTAATTCATTTTACATTAAAAGATAGATTATTTTATTGTGGACTTCACATCTATGTGTGATACTTAGTGCCAATTAGTCATGTGGAGTATCATGTTACGTGTGAATGTGTGATAGTTGAAAATGGTCTCTTAGTGCCCAAGTTATAACGGTGTGTTACTTAAGGACAAAGGCGTAAGACAAAAAAGAAGATAAAACTCAAAAATCAAATGAGTGGAAGCTTCTGGACTCAAAACCAAGAGAGCACTTTAGGGTTTCTCTAGGACGACGATATAGAAACGAGGGGGAAAACAAAGGGGAAAGAGAAGAGGGAGAGGAAAAGGGAGGAGAAGAAGATGATGTGGCGGCGGCGCGTGTCTGATCTCTAGCGTCCAGGTACATGTCCTCCTCAGTTCTCTACCCGTGCCTATTTCTCCATTTTTTTTCTTTTTTGCTCTGCAGCTACATCTCTTTCTTTTTCCCCCCTTTTCTGTGACTTTACATCAATTGCATGTGCTCTCTCAATTTCTCTCAAATTAAGAAAATGCAAATGTTTACCAGAAAAAAGGCTTGTCTGAAAATATTGGCCGATATATCGATTTAGACCGATATCTTCAAGATATCGGCCTATATCGGCCGATACGATCCAATATACCTGTTATATCTTCAGTGACCAACTCTGATACTGATAAGTATCAATTTATCAGATCGGTGTCGGCCGATATCGATATGTATCAGCCGATACAAACCGGTATCGGCCGATATTTTAAACCATGTCTACAGCAAACCATCAGAACTCTCACCTTTATTAGAAATGAAGCCCAAGCTACACATATGAATTGAACTGAATGTACAAGTTATAATCATCATTTAATTTCATTTTTAGTTTCTCTTTCTTTAAATTCATTTGTATTTTACCTTTTTCTCAAAATCTCTCTTGATTGTTATATTATATTTAATTATTGCATAAAGTAATTTAGTTATTCTATGACTAATTATTATTTTTAATATTAAAATGATATTGCCCATGCTAAGTGCGGGTATGTTTTGCTAGTTGACCATGAATTGTATTGGGGCCTTGAATCGGCCAATGTGTTTGGCAGGCAATTTGCCTTATTGCTAATGGTGGGATAAAATTGGCCACACTAGGAGTTGTTTCACAGTCATTATCATGATCTTCACATGATTGATTTTCTCATTTATTGTTAGGGCCTACAATGGTCATCCAACATTGGGACTATTTGGGCTTTTGAACTTTAACGGTCTATCGTGTTTGGATGTGAGGTGAATTGAAGTGAGGTGAGGTACAGCCTCCATTATCTAGGTAAGAAAAGACAAGGGGTCATATTAAAAGTACATAAATTCAAAATTCCCTCTTTTTTTAAAAAAAAAAAAAGAGTAAGAAAACAACCGCCTTTTTCTACTAGATGAAAAAAGAATCATCTTTTTAAACAAAAAGTCAAAAAGATCCTCTATCAAGCAACTAAAAACAAACAACCATCATAACCCCCTACATTTTATTCTCTCTTGATTTGATGCTTCACCTCACTTTACATCAATTCACCATACATCCAAACACCCTTTAGAAGTGCTATCCACGGATTTAAAGTAAAAAAGTTTTAGGAGTTGTGCCTCCAACAACCAGAGTACATCACACGAAAGGACCAAAATGCCTTTTTTGTGATATATTAAAATTTTACAATATCACATACTTACTTTATGAAATTTTGCAATATTGCATATTAACTTCCAAAAGGATGTGTGTGAGATCTTGATTTTTAGTATGTGTTTATATTTAATTATTAATTAAGAATGATTAGTTGTTAATTATGTTGATTAATGTGCTAGATTAATTATATGATAAGATAATATGGATTTATTGATATCAATAGATTTCTAGAACTGTGTTGGACATTTCTTGTTTTGGATCCATATTGGTTTGAAATGCCATTTAATGAAAAATAGGGTATTTTCTATAAAAAGTACTTATTTGTAATTTTGATTTTATGAAAATTTACCAATGATGGAATTTTTTGATGATTTCAGTTTCATTAGAAAACGGGTCAATTTGCGATAGATTTTCTCGCCTGGCTCGGGTTCATTTAAATTCATTTGAGATAGTTTTGAGTAAGATTTGATACCTTTTAAAACAGGCTTATTTTAGATTTTATAATTAGTCATGTATTGTGCATGAAAACAGAGAGAATTCTCGGAATTTCTTTGTTTTTCTTCCGATCACCAGCTGCTTTTAATCTTTCCAGTGCATCTCTCTCTCACTTATCCTCCTCCTGTAGCAAGAGAGCCAGCAAGTGGCCGGCTCTGAGTTTATCCTCATCTTTGCTCATTCTCTGTAGCTAACGATATGCTACATCTCCTCTTCTTCCTTCTGTTACTTCTTTCTCTCCTTCCACTGTTTATTTTGTATATTTTGTGTTTTCTGATTTGTGTAGAATGGCTAACGAAGATGATGAGGCTTGGTTTAAACTTCATGTAAAAAAAGAAAGAGAGATTCAGATTTAGCTCTCTTCTTCTTCCCTGTTGGGCTATGAGAGTCATTCTCTCCATATTCTTCATGCTAGTTATGCTTCTTCTCATTATATACATCCGTCTCCTCTCCATCCTCTTCCTGCTGGTTATTCTTCTTCTCATTCTTCTCATTATATACAACCGTTTCCTCTCTATTGCTTATCCTTTGGAAGTTCTCAAAGCCTAAACTTTTTCTGTTTGGTAAAGCTCAGTTTAAAAGGCAAGTAAATGTTTTGTTTATCTTTTATTTCAGATTTTAATCATTTTAGTTAGTTTCTGGAAATTTTGTTAATCTTGAAGATGATGAATAGAAAGATATATTTCCAAGTTTTATGTTTTCGAACCATATATAAGTGGTGTGCTATGTTTGAAAATGAAAGGAACATAAGAAAGTTACTTCAAGTTAAAATAAAACGAACCAGAAACTAGGTTCCGTTTATGTGTGTACCCAGTTGACCGGGTCTTGTTATTGGGTTTACCGGCCACACGGGGAAGAACCCAGCCAACTGTAGAAAAATTCTTGATAACTGAGACTCTGTAAATTTCGAATTACTTTCTATCGGGTCGACCGGGGGGTCCACCTGGTCGACTGGTCACTCTAAATTTTTTTATAAAATTTCTTTAGAGATTAAATTTTTATTTTTATTCATTTTAATTGATCAATTAATGATTCTTAACCATAAAAATAGGCTTGTTTACGGTTATTGATTATAGTTAAGTTGCATTTTGAATTTTTATTAATATTATGGTTTATTTGAGATAAATCATTGGATACTTGATATTAATGACTTTATTAGTTATATTTGTATTTGTAAATTAACTCAGAATTTATTTGATATTCTCTGAATTTATGTATACATGATATATATCATGAGATGTCATTAATGATCAGTTAAGTTAAATTTCAATGTATTTTGTGCATTTTGATAAATAAATTGTGATTCTGTTTCTTACGATTATCATACATTAGTATCTTGTTTTGGCACCACATATCTCGGTCCTTCTGAATCAACACGACGTGAAGGAAGGACTATTCTGTTCTGTCACTAGCTGCAGTTAGTCATGTTTGGAGTCTATTATTCCTGCTACCTCTGTACTTTGTTTATATTGTGCGCACCGTCTAATATACATGGTACACATTGTTCTGTATTTTGATCGTCAATAAATGTGGTATTGCCTTCAGCTATTTTCTGTTATTCAGTATTTTGTTATATCAGTGATGGTATCTCAGATATTACTCGTACTGTCATTCTGATCACTATTATTTTGTTTATTTAATTCAGTATACTTGCTAAGTTTTACTAATGTAACGTTTAATGTTACAGGAAATTCAACTAGCTTACTAAGAATTGAGACGTTCCAAGAGGGTAATACTTCAGTATGTGAGTGGACTTCCGATGAGATCACATAACCTGGACTTGTGTGACTACCATCATGATTAGAAGAGTGTTATAAGGAGTGTTATGAGGACAGTGATTTTCTGAAAAGTTTTGTAGGTGGTGTGATGAGTAGTCAAAAGAATGTTTCAAACAATTTTGTAACTATATATCATATCTATAAATATTCAAGATTAACCAGTTGTAAATATTCTGAGAAACTTATGCTTTGTTATTACCTGTTAATAAATAAATGATATCACTGTTTAAATGCTTCCGCAGGAAAGTTTTAAATTATTCTAATTTTCTCACTCGTGATATCCTGTGGGATAGTGTGGGATTATTATTGATTTTGTTCAAATCCTAAACTAGTTACGTCATGAAATTGGAACATTAAAGGATACCCAATTTAGGGATGTGATAATGTGAAACACTACTTGGTTTTTTTTTTTTGCTTGAAGTACAACACTACTTGTTTGCCACCTAGGCTATTGGATATATTTTTTTTTAAAACCCACAATTTAAAAAATAAATTCCAAGAGACATTTGAATTTATCTTCTCAAAATTAAGTGCTTTGTTCCTTTATAAGAAAGAAAATGAGATGTGTCTCTTAGGCCAATTTGAGTGGATGTGACGCAATTCTATGCGATGCCTTCCAACTCTATAAAATGAGATGTGTCTCTTAGGCCAATTTCAAGTCTTTATATCGTATTCAAAGTGAACAGAATGCAGTATTTACAAAAGCACATTGTCTAAGAGAACTTTTTTATCATTTCTTTTTTACTTTGATTTTAAAGGTAATTTCATATTTCTAATTCTATTGTGCAGACTTCGAATCAGAGTTGGGCATTATATCATGTGGACAGAATTTCATGAAAACCACCTGCATGTGGGAAATTGTTGTCTTTAAGAAAATATCTTAATTGGTGTGCCTTGCCCATTTTTTTATTTCTTTCTTATTCAATTTCTCACATTCACTTTTATTCACTAATTTCTTATACTAATTATTTATTTAATTTTTTAATTTCCAACATAAGCATCATGTTATTTTGGGAAAAAATGGAAAAACACCTAGCCATCCTATGCCTTTTAGGTTCTTTCTTTTACATGGTTTACAAATGCAGGATCTAAACTACACACCTCTAAGATATAGATGAAGCCACAAGAAGGGGTCGCTCAGTTGGTTGACAACCTCGCATGTAACTCGGCTGAATCGATCCTTGGGTATTGCAACTCTTCCAACTTTTTGGGCTTTCTCTTCCCATTTGTGTGGGCTCTCTTGGGTCCTACTGAAGGTAAGGGAACCTACCCACCCATTGGATTGATCCCTAGGTGATACTGGTGAGAGTGGGTGTGCTATCAGCAACATCTACCCTATGATTCGCATCTAAATGATTTAATTACCCTTTACTCTTCATGATTTTAATCATAAGATGATTTCAATTGAACTAATTTATATGAGTAAATCAAAGTACATTTCATGAGTAACTTAAAGTACATTTCAAATGCTCTCCTTCGCTCCTACAATCAATAAAAAAGTGGATAGGTGCCTCTCGTTGCACATTTGACCGTGAAATTCAAGAGGAGTCTTGCCTTATCGACGATTGGGATGGGAGCTCCCACTAAGCACTACGTATGGGAGAATAGTTTTCCATTGTACCTCTATTTCTTGAAGTAGAGGTTTTAAGAAAATATTCACAAAAATTAATATTTTTCGATGACATGGGTATCATTGAGGTCTTCGACTTAACAAGACTAATACGCTGGGAGGCACCCGCTAAACCCACACAAATATACACCATGTAAATTTGGGATGGGTTTTGAATAAAAATCGTGGGAGCAAAGTAACTATTTATGCCACTCCACCAACTTCGATGATGTAGAGTTGAATACTTTCTATGCTGACTTATTAGTCATTAGAAGCTAGCCTATTTAGCCATCAGCATAATATTCATGCTTGAATGCAGCTCATAGGTAAGAAATTTAGGCCTAAATCCCTTGAAAAACACCAGAATAATATATTAAAGCCAACGTTTTTTGCTTTAATTTTGAATGTTAGTTACAATTTTGAAATGGAAGTTATCCTTTTATTCTTCAAATCCTTCACATTCTCTCCTTACTACTTATCTTATACAACTACATATTCTTTATCTCATGAAACCACTCACGTTCACTCTCCACTTTTCAAGATTTCACTTTTTCTTCTAAAAATTGCTCTTTCTATCTTTCTACCCTAATTCTTCTATTCTCATTCTTTAACACTTAGCTCTCGTAGTATGCAAATATTTGATTTTGACCTTTTTTTTTCCTTTTATTTTTTTTCTAGAATCTAGGAATACAATTAGCAGATGATGATTGTTTGGATGTTTTCGTTAGATGGCAATGAATTTATGAGTCGATTTTTTTATTTTCATATATGTCCCTTTTTATTATAATTTGACTTTTTTGCAATTATTTGGTCTTTTGATACATAAATGTTTGGTTTGCTATGTTTGGACCAACTTGTGCTCAGTACGAGTTATTGTACTAGTGTAATAATTAAACCTGCATCATTTTCGCAACAACAGAACCAATTTTGCAATGTAAAAATGCAATATGGCAAAGCATGATGTTTTCTATAGCATAGAAGATTTTTTTTTTTTTTTTTTTACTTATAAATCTGCATGCATGTTTTAAACTTTAAGACAGACTATATGGAAAACATATTATAAATTGAAAAGACATGATTGATGGCTAGGTTTGGAATTTCGAATGAGCTTAAAAAAAAGGTCTTATAAATAATACAAAGTATAGCTTGCATCCTAGGGCCACTACGTGGCTCAAGGACACAAAAGAGAAGGGAAGTTTATTTTCTAATCCCCAAAACGGCTTTTTTCCCCTCAAACATTACTCTTTTATCTCAAGTGGTGTGGAGCCTAAGTTTAGGTGTAATTTTTCAAATTTGTTAACAAAATCTTGGGTGAAATCTTATTTTTAAAATCATTTTTATCATTTCATGGATTTGTCAATTATATGATGTAACTAGCAGGATAGTTCAAGTCTTCATGATTAAACATTTAAAGGATTCTTCAATGAGTGCTTCTATTGGCACCGCAGTTTTGTCTCTCTGCACAGCAAAAAAAAACATTTTTTTTTCCTAAACTACCCCTCCCTTCTCCTCCCTCTCCCTCCCCCTCCCCCCAGTCTCTAGCGGGGAGAGAGAACGGCCGGCAACCAGAGGCGGAAGCCCCAGCCGGCCCCCCTCCGCCCTCTCCCTCCCTTTTTCTTCCTCCCTCGCCCTCTATTTCCTCTCCCTCTCATTCTCTCCCTTCCTTTTCTTCTCTCCTTACCTCCCCACCTTGTCCTCTCTTCCTCCCCCTCCCAATCGCCGGCGGGGAGGGAGTCGCTTTCCCTCCCCGCCGGCGATTGGGAGGGGGAGGAAGAGAGGACAAGGTGGGGAGGTAAGGAGAGAGAAGAAAAGGAAGGGAGAGAATGAGAGGGAGAGGAAATAGAGGGAGAGGGAGGAAGAAAGAGGGAGGGAGAGGGAGAGGTGGGAGGGAGGCCGACTAGGCTTTCGCCGCTGGTTGCCGGCCGTTCTCCCTCCCCGCCGAAGACTAGGTTGTAGGGTAGGTAGGGTTTGGGGGGGGGGGGGGAGGAGCGTGGAGGGAGGAGGGAAGGGTAGTTTAGGAAAAATGTTTTTTTGTGCGGTGTGGAGAGATAAAACCGAAGTGCCAATAGAAGCACTCTACTTCAATACCTTCCAACTGTCTTTGTAGGTAAAATTTCTTGAAAACTTGAATTCCTTGTTATTAATATCAATCAAGCTAAACTTTCGTGGAAGGTTCGCATGGGGATCAAGGAATTGATTCCATTAACATCAATTGATAAAAGGAGGCATTGTTGTTTTATCTCAGGATGACCATAACTTTTCTACCATAAAACTATAGTATAACTCTTCTAGTTCAGGCCCACATAGAATCATGGTTTTAAAACTCTGCCTAAACAATATATTAAGGTTTCAGCCATGACTGAGGTTTCAGCCATGACTGATAGTGGTCTTTTGTGTTTGGTCTAAGACCAAAAATATATTGGAACTTCATTATTATCATCTCTTATATTCTATTTTGCTATTTTACTCATGTCCATTTGTAGGACTCTAATGGAATAAACAAATGGTTAAGCCAAGCCATTTGAGGACGAGTACATAAGTGGGTTATTTCTCAACTGCCCCAATTGCTTATCTCATGGAACCACTAGATAGACAAGGGAAAAAAAATCTTGTTATGACTTCAAATCTAACAGAAAGCATATAATTGGAATTACAATGTGCTGAGTTTCTTGGAAAATCATAACATATGCACCAACCACTAAAGCACTGAATGACTTATATCTTGCCACTGCTTGGTCTTTTAGGCAGTTGGCACTCTTCTGTCCATGAAACAACTGAGACTTATTCAATTATATGTGAAACTGTGTCTGTGTTAAACAGAGTGTATAAAGTCTCTATTCATTTATTTAAAAAAATTACATGGAAAAAGTGCATCCTATAAAAATCCCCATTCCAAGGTTGATTGTTTCAATTCATTGGGAACTTCTTGTTTTAGAGAAGCCTAACTTCAACTTTTCAATTTCAGGCTCACTATATCTGACTACTTTTTTTTTCTCCATTATAAACTATTGTTTGTATTAATAATCATATTGTATATTTCAATGTATTTTGGACAGTGTATTTCTAGATATTTCGGAGTTGAGTAGGACATTAATGCATTGCATAATCTTCTCCACTATTCTCAAGTCTAGAAATGACTCTCATTCCAAATTGTTAGTGTGTACAATAAAATAATGACCAACCTTTTTCAATTGACCATTGTTAGTCCCCCCTAAAAAAATTCTTGGTTTCGCCATAGGTAGGCTTTTCAAAATCGGGCCTAACTACCCTCGATTTTAGGGCAAAACAGAAAGATTATGGGCACATTTGGTGATGAGAGAGGAATATAAGACTCCTTCCTTCCATGGAACCATACTATCCTTAATGAGGATTTTTAAGCGGAGGAATCATTACATTCCACGTTTGGCAAACACTGTCGACTCCTACTAGCTACACTATATGTCATCCAACGGTTCTATGTTTTTACAAATCTCTCACAATCCATGATGAATCAGAATCTAAAGTTATGCCCCTTAGTCATTTTTGGTCTTTAAGAAATGATGAATGGTTTGGGTTGTGCAAGTCCACAGGAATAAAGATTAATTTTTAGGGTTTGGACTTTTTTCATAAATATCTCAAAATCCATGATGAATCTACGACTGAATTCTTCCCTAAGACAATTTTAAACTTCTTGAGGTTGATTATGGTCATTAAAAAAAGATGAACGGTTTGGATCGTACAAATGAGGTCAACCGGAATAAAGAATTTCAATTTTTAGGATTTGGACTTTTTCGTAAATACCTCAAAATCCATGATGAATATACGGTCGAGTTCTTTCCTTTAACACTTTGTCTTTTGGGGATGATGAATGTTTAGATCGTGATTTAGGAGCCACAAGATTTACAAGAATCAAAATATTGAAAAAAGAGTGCTAAAATATCCTTTTTTGAATTGTGGCAGATCAATGGTCTAGAATTTTTTCACAATTTTATCATGATATGCGATTAATCAAGTTGCTATATTTGACCCATTACCTAGCTTTTGTCTGCTTAAGAGGATGAATGGTTTGGATTGTTCGGCCCGCAAAAGTCCACAAATGGTCTTTTATTAAGATCCTTAAAGTATCAATGACTGATATTTGAACTCCCAATGGTTTTGGGTCTCTCGTTTGAATCATAATTGAGTTCCTTTAAAAGGAACTGTTTTAAGCACTAGCAGTACTAGTAGCAGTGCTTTTCTACATGACATGCAAAGGAAAAGCACCTTCCCATTTTTTTTATTTATATTTTGTTTGGAAGGTGCTTATTTCAGGTGTTTTGATTTTCCTTCTTACTGCTCCGTGAAAATGCGGGAAACCCAATCATTTCCTCATCGACAATGCTATTCAAATGCGCCCTTCGTTTTTGCAAGTGTTTGGGTGCGGCAGTGGGGAGAAACGCTCAATTGACGGGGCCTAAATTCAATAATCCCATAAATAAATAAATAAATAAATAAATAAATGAAGATTCTATTTTCAACGCCCCACGATTGTAACTCCCTTGAAGAAAGGCGATTAGAAGGGTTTGCATATGGCCTGGGTTT
This sequence comes from Umbellularia californica, assembly GCA_028538565.1. Classification (NCBI taxonomy): domain Eukaryota; kingdom Viridiplantae; phylum Streptophyta; class Magnoliopsida; order Laurales; family Lauraceae; genus Umbellularia; species Umbellularia californica. The sequence continues at coordinate 51,486,124 of JAPQWN010000006.1, read as the reverse complement.
GCAATGTGAGTCCCACACTAGAAATGAGCGGTAAAGATCCATGCGCTTAAAGTCAAACTCCGTCTTAATTCAACGTGAGACCTTTTAAAACCGTGCGGCCCTGCCCGAAACTCGGGCGGAACCGCTTCTTGAAAGAGAGCACTTCCAATTTCGTCCTACAAAAAAAATAAGTGCCCTCGGCAACCTGATTAGCCGAATATTCCTCAAATAAACAAGGGAAAATTTCAAAACAGGGTCTAGTGACTTTTCTCACGTTATCACATCTTCATCTCCTTCTTCCCTCCCTTTATTCTCACCTCATCTTCCCTCCCTATATCCTCACCTCAATCAGGCATCATTCTCTCGGTTCTCAACCCCTAAGCCAAACAAAACCACAAACAAGATAGGTGTTTGGCCCGCCAAATGAATGAGAGAACAAGAGAGGGAGAATGAGAGAATGATGAGGAGAGATGTTTGATTGGTTGGATGGATGATGGTGAGGGGATATGGATGGATGATGATGGGGCTGGCCAAGTGCGATTATGGGATGGAGAGAATGATGTGGAAGTTGATGAGCAGTTGGTCAGCCGGCAAGTTACAAGGTGAGATGGGTTCAGTTTTGGGTGGTTCTGTGGCTGGGAAATAGAGGGAAAGATCAGAGGAGCCAAAGGAAAGAAAGAATAAAAGAAAAAAAAAAGTAAAGAAGAAGAGACAAGAAAGAGGAGAAACGGAGAAAGGATGGGAGAGAAAGAAAGGTGAGCCGTATGGTTGAGGGGATAAGAGCAAGTAGAGGAAGAAAAGAAAAGAGAGAAGAAAGAAGAAGAGGAAAAGGGTCAGAAGGATGGGAAAGAAAGAAGGGTGATTCTAAATGCACCCACCATTTTTGCTGAACACACCCACCCTCCTCTATGAACAGTGATTTTAAAATCACTGTTCATAGAGGAGGGTGGGTGTGTTCTACACTTTAGGTGGGTGCCTTTAGAATCACCCGAGAAAGAAATGTGAGCAGTATGGTTGAGGAGATAAGAGCAAGTAGAGGAAGAAAAGAAAAGAAAGAAGAAAGAAGAAGAGGAAAAGGGTCTGAACACTTGGGATGATGATGGCGATGAGAATGGGATAGTGACTTTGATTGAGATAGAAAGAAGTGAGATGCAGTTAGACGGCTGTGCAAGTGCTCGCCTAGACAGAGAAATGGGTAAGTCTGTTTGCAGGTTGGGTTTAGTGGGGTGGATTTGATGATGTGATGCAAGCTAGTTGAAGAAAGACGGATGATGCGTTTGGTTGGGAGGGAAGAAGTATGAGACTAGTCGCCGGAAAACTTAAATCGTCGCCTGAAAAGTCATATTTTGTCCTGAATTGAAATGTAAAAGGAAAACTCAAGTCTGATTTTGAAATGTCATTTTTCTACCGTCCTGTTGTGAAATCTGGACAAAACTTGTGCCTGTTATAAACAATGCCTTTGATTAACAATCGTTGGATTGTCCACATGGATCATCAACTTGGGAGCTAGTAAACTTTGCTGCCCTTAATCACATGGTTATGACAACAAATAAATTCGTGTGTACGAGGTTCTTATCTGCTACTCCAAGAAAAAGAAGAAAAACCCATCCAATTCCCCATTGAGAAAGTCTATGTCCCCGAATCGGTCCGATGTTGGGACCGATTCACATGGGATGAGGATAAAATATTTATAAAAAAATGCTCCTCCCACGTGCATCCGGACTGATTCCGGAACATATAGACTTTCTCTTCCCCATTTATTGTGATCAAGTGAAGTGGGCCCCACAACAACTAGGTTAGCTCCAATACCTCCTTTGACAATATGCTGGCAAATAAGATCCACTGTCTTTTGACTGTTCCTGTTTGGCTGTTGCCTTTATCCACTTCCCAAGAAGAAACAGGTTCCAATGTCCGGTGGTCTGTATTTGACCAATCGAAGTCTTCCTTCCTCTCTCGTGGGGCTGCTTTCGTCGGGAAATCCTCGATATCGAAATGGGTTTCTTTGATAAGATCATTTTCATCGATTGGAATGAGGAATCCGATCCTCTCTTCGAAGATTTCGCCGTTGTTCCCTTGCTTGCACTGTTCTTCCCAACAGTTCGATTCTTTATGGACAGATTCGTTTTTGAGGTATTTCGTTCAGATTCCTTTCGTTTCCTCCATTTCCTTGTTTGGTTTGTGTTGGTTTGTTGTTTGGTGGACTGTTTGATGAAATGGGTCTTTGCGTTTTCTTTGAATTGGGATCTGATTTGGATGAATGTTGTTGGGTTTACGTAACTTATTCTTTGTGGGTTGTTGTCTGAATGTAATGGGTAGGTAGATTGAATTAAATTGGGTGAGTTTGATCGACTTGATGTACATCAGAGATGTTTATGTGAGGATTATGGGGTGATTAGGATACATTATGATGTTTAATTAAGGTATTATAGAGGAACCAGGACTTTGGATTCAGATTAGGATTATGGCCTCTGATTATTCCATTCCTTTGCACCCCTCCTTAAGCTGTAAATAAATCTCACCTGTTGGAAATAGGTGGGCCTCGTGGATAGTTTTCAAAAACTTTTGACCCACATGATAATGGAATCAATTATCCTTAAGGCTTCAAACCCAATCCAGAAACTATCTTTGAGATAGAAAATAGCATCACCATGCAACTACAATAAATCTACAACATAAAAGGAAGTAGATTATATCTTTTGAGCTCGGTAGTGCTCTAATAGAGAAGTTGACAATTTGTTGGATGAAGAACTTTTTTTTTTTTTTTTAAAACAAATTAGAATCTCTAACACCCAATCATCTTCCACGCTATGTCCCTTATCAGATTACTTTTTTCAAGAGGATGGGTGGGATATCCAAGAGATAACTATTAGAAGCTCTAAGATAAACCAGAAGAGAACTAGAAGAGGAAGAGAGAGAGAGGAGCGTGCAACCCTTGCACAAATAAGGCTGGGCGTGTAAGGCTTGGGATTAGCATATGACGTCCAAGCCATCTCTCCTCTTATTTATAGCACTTAAGCAATCTCCTTGTACTAATTAAAATAAAAGTCTCACTTCCATTAAGAATTAGTAATTATCTCATTTCTAATTATCATTAGAAGTCTCACTTCTATAACAATTAGTAACTTACTATTACCACTATTAGAAGTCTTACTTCAAATAGAAATTGTAACTTTCTAATTCCTTTCCTTTTAGAGTCCAACTAGAATTAGTATCTTTCTAATAATTGGGATAGCGTGGGGACCACTAGGGATTCCATAGAAAGTTGGCTCCAACTAGGACACCGCGACCTCACATCTAATGTGTAATCCGGGCCCACAGTTAATTGTAAATAACTCCACTATATAAATGCAATTGCACTCCAGACTTAGGAATAAATTACAGAGAAGACCCTAAACTTCCTTATGACCATAAGTAGGCCCCTCCATCTATATCCATGGATCAATTGGACATGTCCACCAAATTGGATCCATATCTTATTATCCTTGAGACCCAATTAATTATAGTGATCATCGGCACCTATCTAGTTAACTCTTAATTGGAATGGGTGCGCACTTACCAATGATAAATCCATTAATTGGCACAAGGGGATAATGAGGATAGATTTCATCTTGATCGTTGAATGTTCCCACAGTCCTACTACCACGTACCCAAGACACCTAGGTGTTTACCTACAATTGGCCTCACTTATTGGTGATTCAAAGCAAATGAATAGACAAAAACTTTAGTTCATTAATGTCTCAGGATTATGAGCTTATTGCTAGGGAATTATGAGAGGAGACCTCAAAAAGTAAAGTTAGTGTTTCATAAGGTGCTTCTCATGGTCCTTCAATACATCCAATATACCAGCACCATGATCCAAAATCTTACATTTTGATGATCGAGACAAATCACACTATCTCATAGTGATCAAAGTATTGCAACCTTGTCAGATGAGATGCCCAGTCTCATCACTGGTTGTGAAGATATTTAAGTATAAGATTTGCGACACATATCTCCCGTATGTGGATCTTATCCATACACATGTATTATATCTAGTATACTTGTGTACTCCGGTTCATCTTATGTACCATCATGTCATTCGTATTGGTTATGTGCAAGTAGTTAATAGAAAACTATTCATCTTATGAAATGAAAGCATGAATATATTGATAATTAAAGAAATTAATCAATTTATTACATTATCTAATGGATTGAGACCATATAAACTAACAATCTCCCACTCTGGCTCAATTCCAATCAGGATTGCATCTCATGCCCATCCCATCTACATGCTGCTCAAAGACTTTGGTGGTCAAAGGCTTAGTAAAGGGATCTGCTAGATTGTTCGTAGAGGCTATTTTGGTGATTTCAATATTACCTCTCTGCACAATCTTTTGGACCAAGTGATACTTCCTCTGTACGTGTTTTTGGCTCTTATAGCTCCTGGGTTACTTGGACTGAGTGATTGCCTGCTGTTGTCACAGTGAACTGTGAGTAGCTGTCTTGCCAAAGGTACCACTCTAAGTTCCAGAAGGATTATTTTGAGCCATATAGTTTCTTTAGTTGCTTCACAAGCCGCTACGTACTCAGCCTCCGAGGTGGAATCAGCGGTACATTCATGTTTAATACTCCTCCAGCCGATAGCTCATCCGCCAAGCATAAACGCATAACCATATACTGATTTCCTGGAATCCTTATTAGACATAAAGTCAGAATCCGTGTAACAGACCGGAATTAACTCATCGCTATCATAAATCAACTTGTAATCTCTAATCCTTCTCAAGTATTTGAGAATACATTTTACAGCAATTCAATGGTCAGGACCTGTGCTAGACTGATATCTGCTGACTAAGCCCACTGCATGACAGATATCCGGTCTAGTACAAAGCATATCATACAGGAGGCTACCAACAGTCGAAGCGTATGGAATTGCTCTCATCCGCTCATTTTCCTCAGGTGTCTTAGGACACTGATCCGTAGAAAGATGCACTCCATGCCTAAAATGTGTGATACCCTTCTTGGAGTTTTACATAGCAAACCGTAATAGTACCTTATCTATGTAAGCAGCTTGGGATAAGCCTATCATCCTATTTTTCCAGTCTCGATGGAGTTTGATCCTTAAGATGTAGTTAGCTTCTCCCAAGTTCTTCATATCAAAAGTCTTTGCCAACCAAACTTTTATTGTTGACAACATCCTTATATCACTCCTTAGGAGAAGGATGTCGTCGACATATTACCAGAAAAATTGTCCTGGCTCCTTTACCTTTCATGTACACAAATGACTCATCCGGATTCTGACAAAAACCAAATGACTTGATTGCCTGATCAAAACGGATGTTCCAGCTCCGGGATGCTTGCTTCAGTCCATAAATGGACTTCTGCGGCTTGCAAACTCTTACTCTTGGTTATTAGCTACAAAACCGTCCGGCTGTATCATATAGATGTCTTTCTTAAGATGGTCGTTGAGAAACGCCGTCTTGACATCCATTTGCCAAATCTCGTAATCGAGATGAGCCGCAATGGATAAGAGTATCCGGATGGACTTGAGCATGGCTACTGGCGAAAAGGTTTCCTCATAATCGATACCTTCTTTCTGAGTATATCCTTTTGCAATAAGCCTGGCCTTAAAGGTCTCAACTCTTCCATCTGGTCCTCTCTTTCTCTTGTAGACCCACTTGCACCCAATATGTTTAATATTGGCAGGCAAGTTCACAAGTGTCCAGACCTGATTGGAGTACATAGACTCCATCTCAGCTTTCATAGCATCTTGCCAACGTCTCGAATCTATGTCATTAATTGCTACATCATAGTTACAGGGATCTTGTTCCAGTTCTTCCGAGATTACCTCAGAATACTCTCCCAAGAACGAGAACCTGTCAGGTGGCCTAATTATTCTCCCACTATGACGAGGCTCTGGTGTAACTACTGGGTCAGGTATGGGCGGATTCTCTTCAAGTTCGATCACACTTGGATTTTGAATTGATCGCTCTTGAATCTCTTCCAAGATCACCTTTTCTAAAGATTTCCGGTCAATCATATAATCTTCATTTAGAAAAACTGCATTGGTGCTGACAAGCACTTTCTGCTTTCTGGGATTATAGAATAACCAACCTTTAGTTCCTTTGGGATATCCTATAAATGTGCATACTTCCGACTTCGATTCCAACTTATCCGTCTTAACCTTCAGCACATGTGCCGGACAACCCCAAATATGTAAATGTTGTAGACTAGGTTTTCGCCCGGACCACAACTCCCGGGGAGTCTCAGGTTCAAACTTAGATGGTACGAGTTTTAGTATGTACATTGAAGTATCCAAGGCATGTCCCCAAAATGATATAGGTAATTCTGAGAAACTCAACATAGACCTGATCATATCTAAAAGAGTCCTGTTCCTTCTTTTCGCTACTCAATTCTTTTGAGGCATACCGGGAGTAGACATCTGGGATAGAATTTCATTCTCTGATAAGTATCCTATAAAATCAACAGAGAGATATTCCCCTCCTCGATTTGATCGAAGAGTCTTGATACTTTTACCTAATTGCTTTTCTGTTTCCGCTCGAAACTCTTTGAACTTTTCAAAAGCTTCGGACTCGCGGTGCATAAGGTATATGTATCCATATCTTGAGTAATCATCGGTGAAAGTGATGAAGTACTCATATCCATCTCTCGCTCTAATATTTATGGGTCCACACACATCAGTATGTAGTAATTCCAATAAATATTTGGCTCTATTGCCCTTGGATGAAATTGGTCATTTGGTCATTTTGCCTTCCAGACAGAACTCGCAGACAGGCATTGGTTCTACCACCAATGAAGGTAAGATACCATCTTTCACTAGCCTGTCAATCCTGTTTAGGTTTATGTGACCTAGCCTCTGGTGCCAAAGTTTCGTTGGATTAGATGAATGTGACTTCCTCTTTAATGATGGTCTGTTATTTATTTCGGTATCATGTATCTCATACATTGTGGGAGTTAACAAATAAAGTCCATTGGTTACCTTGTCAGAACATATAAAAGTACCATTCCTCTTTATGACAACTTCAGTACCAAAAGTAATAGAATAACTTTTATTCACCATACCAGAAATTGAAATTAAATTCCGTCTTAAAGACGGTACATATAGAGTGTTTGACAGAACCAATTTATTATCTGTAAAACATAAAGTAATGACTCCCACTGAAACCGCCTCCGCCTTGGCATCAGATCCTCGGATGACAATGATTTCACCATCACTAAGCCTCCTGGTTTCTCTGAACCCTTGCAACGAATTACATATGTGATTAGTTGCACCGGAGTCAACACATCAGGATTCTGAAGTACCAGATGCAAAACTAATTTCAGAAACAAGTGACTCAATCATACCTGAGGTCTTTTTCTTAGACAGAAAATCTGGACAAATCCTCTTCCAATGTCTTGTCATACCACAATGGAAACTTACCTTTTAATCCCGAACCCTTAGCCTTAGCCACACCACCATTAGCACCATTCTCCACCGTAGGACCCTTGTTGACCGATTTTTTCTTGCCTTTTTAGCCCTTGCCTTTCGGCTTGGTCTTGGCAAATGACTTTTCAATCATGAGGGCAGTTGGCTTTTTCTTCATGATGCATTCAATCACTACCATCTGGCTAGTCAGCTCAGCTATGGTAAGATCCATTTTATTCATATTATAATTAACCTTAAAATTGTTGAATGAATCAGGTAGTGACTCAAGGATCATGTCTATCTGCGATTCTGTATCAATCGTAGCACCCAGTACATTTAACTCATTCAATGAGTCCATCATCTTCAGCATGTGGTCTTGTACTGGTGTTCCTTCAGCCATCTTAGTGCTGATAAGTACCCTCATAGTAGCCTTTCTTGGTCCGCAAACATCTCCTTTAAATTCGATATAGTAACATATACAGTCTTAAAGGATTGATGTTGGTGTTGCAAAACACTAGATATTGATGCCTATATATAACATATAACATCTAGCCATCTCATCGTCTTTGGCCCATTTGGTGTAAAAGTCCTTTTTGCCCTCTGGTGCATCTGGTTTAGGCTCATTTTTTTTTTTTTTTTTGGGGGGGGGGGGGTGGTTTAAGGATACATTTATATCCTGAAGCAGTTAGGACAATATCCAGGTTCCGTTTCCAGTCAACATAGTTGGATCCCACCAACTTATTCTAGTTGAGGATGGTCACAAGTGGATTGAAAGTATTTGAATTCATGCTTAAAAAACTGTAACACATAACCATACATTTAATGTAAAGAATATAAATGGCATTAGGGTTTAGTATTCTACCAAATTTATGTGTGAATCCTCATAACCACTAAATTTAGAATACATCGGAATTCCAAACCCTTAGGGCATACCTCCTTAGGGAGTGCGAATGCCACTTAGACTGGTGCGGATCAAAGTCGATCAAAATTAGGATTAAGATTAACTATCTATGATCCCCATCATTCATTATTGTCTAGGTATCTCATACCAAATAGTGTATGACTCCTGATTAGCTTTGGTTTCTAAAATACAAGAGGCAAATCCTTAGGGATACAACATCAATGTAGAGTCAAAAATTGAGATGGGTTCCAGATGGACTGGTAATCTGACCTGTTAATGTCAATAGATCCTCCTTTCTAGCTTGAGTGGGATCCTCCGGATGGGCCCTGTAAAATTCAAACAAAGAAGCCTTGATCGGTGGGACCGATCGAGTTCCCTTCGATGCTTAAGTCAGCCACCGAGATCGGAAATTCATGTAATGATTAGTTTTTGGTATGATTTTGGCATACCTTTTCCTTCATCTCTTTCCCCCTTTTATTTTGTTCTTCCCCCACTTCCTTATATTACTTGACACATGTCTTTTCCCACCTTCCCCATTACAGCATGTGAGAAGATCATGGCCCCTTTTCATGGGATGTTCCTTCCCCACTTCCATTCTTGCCTCTCTCCCCTCTGCCAGTTGTCATGGCTTTGTTTGAATTAGTCTTACAACGGACAAATCCTCCTTCTTGGGCTAATTTTGCAGGTTGGGTCCGTTTTGGCCCAAACCCACTTCCAAGGCATTCAAACTTTCCCCTCACAATTGCCTCCCCAAGCCTCCTTTCTTCTTTTCCGTTTTTTTCGAAAAGAAAGGGATCTTGAGATTTTTGTGGGACATGCGGTGCTTTAGAGCCTGCTCAGCGCTTGGCGGAGTCTAAGGCTACTAATTCTTCCAAAGCTACGAAGGTTGTAGAGGCTAGGCGGTCGCTGCTTTGAGTTGCCTGACTGCAAATGAGATGGAGCTCGAGGCTATCCATTCCAAGCTAGCCGAAATGGAGGTGGAGATGCGGGATGTTATGGAGAAGTCTAAGGATTCAGTGTTTGAAGAGGTCGATGCAATTTATCTTGAGCAGGTCGAGCATAGCAAAGCCCTCGTGTTCAAACGAGGTTATGACATGGGTCTCGGTGATGCTGGCATATCTAAGGATTCCCCCCTCTGGGCTAAACACGCAGCTCAGTCCAAGGATGCTTCTCCCCAACCACTACCTATTGAGGTCCCTGCATTGGCCCCGGTAGGGGAGGCCAGTTCACCTGTGGTCAGGGATGGAGGCAGTTCCCCAGCTGCCGACCTTGCTCCACATGCCTCTGATGTTCCTAGTGATGTTTGAAGACTTGTGTCTATTGCCACAGTCGGTTCTATCTGAACTCTCTTTTTAGTCTAATGCTTGCATCGTCATGACTAGCCATTAGATCAGTGCAGCATACCTAGTTTGGGATCTTCCCAGTTAGGATTTTTCTCCTTCGGCACAAATTAATGGGTTTATTGCTACCCCTTATTTTCAGGCCTTGGCCTTATCTTGGTGTGGTTGTCTCGATAGGGCGTGCCCCTTCTGCGGGTCCCCGACCATATACAAGTTTTTAAGGAATTTCATCCTTGGCACAAGAATATAAATAAGACAACTTCCATAAATGGAATGCAAGATACAAGAGTGACAATTTCTTTGGTACAAAGATATAGAATTTCTTTAAATTCCCTCTGTTCCAAGACCTTGGCAACGCTTTTCCTTTGAGTGTCTCCATGTGGTAGCTCCTGCTCTCCCAACGAAAGTAACCCTGTATGGTCCTTCCCAGTTCGGCCCTAGCTTGCCGTGACTGGGGTCTTTTTGGTGTTCGGGAGCACCTTCCTCGAGGCTAGGTCTCCGACCTCGGATATCCTTGTTGTACATTTTTATTGCAAGCTCCGAGCTAGTTTCTGCTGGTTGGCGGCCAACTTGATCAATGCTTGCTCTATCTGCTCCTCAATCATGTCCATCTGTTCGGCAATCCTCTCTTTATTTTTCTCATGACTGTATACCTTCGTCCTTATGGTTGGCAACCCAATCTCTAAAGGAATTACCGCTTCCATTCTGTATGCTAGAGAGAAGGGGGTTTCTCATGTTGACCTCCGCGGGGTGGTTCTGTAGGCCCATAAGACGCTAGGAAGCTCGTTCACCCATCCTACTTTCGCCTCGTCCTACCTTTTCTTTATGCCGTCCAGCAAGGTCTTGTTGGAGCTTTCTGCTTGGCTATTACTTTTTGGGTAAAAGGGGGTTAAAAAGTGATGCATAATGCCATATTGTTCGCATAGATGCATGAATACCTTACCCTTGAATTGTTTCCCATTGTCGGTCATCAGTGCCTAGGGTAGTCCAAGTCTGCCGACCTCGGCATGGGCCTGACAATGTCAATCCCCCACTCGTCAAATGGCCATGGACTCTTTATTGAGTTTAACTGCTCGGCAGGTTGATGGATGTCTTTGCTAAAGCGTTGACATCTTTCGCACCTTTGCATGAACTACAAGGCATCCTTCTGCATGTATGGCCACCAATAGCCCTGCGACATAGCTCGGTGAGCCAAGCTTCATCCTCTGGTGTGCCCCCCACAGCACACCTCATGGATTTCTCATAACAAGTTTTCAACGCCAACCAGGTTGACGCATTGTAAGTACAGTCCCAAGTAAGACCGTCGATAAAGCTTGTTCGCTGGTGATAGCCAAAATCTGGCTGCCTTTCTTCTGACCTTTCGACTCTTCTCGGAGTCTTCTGGGAGCTATCCGTCCTTCAGGCACTCTATTATTGGTGTCATCTAGCTTGGAGTCTCTTTAACTTGGTTGGCGCACATGACCTGCCAACCTCCGGTGCTCGGCTTTGATTGGTAGTCGACGATGACCTCTCTTTAGCTCAGATTTGATGGCTATAGCCAAATTGGCCAAGCTATTAGCATGTGAATTTTCCTCCCGACCATTCTGCTTTACCTTAACGTCTCCAACATCTTGGATCAAGCGCTTTGCTTTTGCGACACATGCAGAAATCCGATCATCTCGAGCTGCATATTCCCTGGTTAGTTGACTAGCGACTAACTATGAGTCGTAGTGGGACTGTCAGTTGCCTGATCCTGAGCTCTCTGGCCATCCTGAGTTCAAACAATAGTGCTTTGTACTCTGCTTCATTGTTCGACGCGTCAAATCCCATCATAACAGCCCGTTCGATTACCGCCCCCTCTGGCATTATGAGCACCACACCGGCGCCTGATTCTCGTGAATTGGATGCTCTATCCACATATAGTTGCCACTGCTGGTCGGTCCTTGCTCCGTCCACCTACCAATCTAATTCATTTTGCTCGGGCATCTCCCTGTAAGTGAACTCGACTATGAAGTCGGCCACCACCTGGCCCTTCATCGTGCTTCTGGGAACTATTTTGATGTCATGTTTGCAAAGCTCTATTGCCCATTTTACTAATCTCCCGGAAAGGTCGGCCTTTTGAAGAGTCGTTCGAAGTGGATATTCAGTTAGGACTTTGATTGTATGGGCCTGAAAGTAGTGCGTTAGCTTCCGAGCTGCACACACCAAGGCCATGGCAAGCTTCTCAAGCGGCAGGTATCTCGTTTCGGCATCTAGCAGGGTTTTGCTGACGAAGAAGATCGGCTAACGCTGCTTCCCCTGCTCCCTCATTAGGGCTGCACTGATTGCTTGCTTAGATACTGCCAAGTACAACACTAGCTCTTCCCCGGGACTTGGAATGGAATGGACAGGAGGGGAGCTCAAATATTGCTTGACCTGCGCAAGTGCTTCATCGCATTTTCGACCCACACCTTCTCTGCCCTGTTCTTTAGGGCAAGAAACATTGGTCGGCATTAGTCTGAACTCTTTGCTATAAAGCGACTCAAGACAGCGAGCATACCTGTCAACTTCTGTACTTCCTTCCTTGAACTGGGTCGCTCCACCCTTGGCATTGTTGAGACTAGGTCGGGGTTGGCCTCTATACCCTGCCGAGTCACAATGTATCCCAGGAATTTTCCCGAGCTAACCCCAAATGAACATGTCGAGGTGTTCAGCTTCAGTTTATATCTCCGTAGGATATCAAACACCATCTTCAAGTCCACTTCATGAGTGACCTTTTCTTTGCTTTTAATCACCATATCATCAACATAGGCTTCCACTGTCCTTCCAAGAAGATCTTCAAATATTTTTGTAACTAACTTTTGGTATGTTGCTCCCGCATTCTGATGCAGGCCCTATGGCTAGGACTCGCGTGGAAAGTGCTAAAAGCACAATGGGTGCCAAAGCATGTGTCCGAAGACACAATCAATCTCCTTAGAGGTAATAAACGAGGACGCACCTCAATGGGAAAACCTAATTTCATTAATCAACAACTGAACTAATTCTTTACTACAATGCCATATAAATAGGAAAGATAACTTAAGCCCTAAAAAACCTACTTAAACTAGGAAACTAGAATCTTATCCTAATTACAATTGAAACTATTGAGATAAAAATAAATCCCTAAATCTATGTGGGCCCTACACATGTGGCCATGAGGTCTATGCTGCATCATTCTCCCCCACTTGAAAAAGAACTCGACCACGAGTTCGGAAAATGTCCACCTAGATCAAAGATCAATATGACGAACTTCCGATTTGTCGGTCAATCTATAACTTCTTGGCATAGCTTCTTTTGGTGACTGGATTTTGCATTAATGCGAGATCAAATGAAGTGATGATTTACTTCTTGAATATTGGCCAGTTGCACACGTTCTCCAATTAGAATTGGCCGATCTCCAAGGACAAAGTCAATATGGGGAACGTTGATGATGCAAATTTCTTTGACAATCTCCTGATCAATGGTCTTTTCATCGGATATATTAATTTGATTTTCTAGAGGCGGGCTTGCCATAGGATCCATTAGATGATTAGACTCCTTAATGTGATCTTCATTGTCCATTTCTTCTTGTTCCGCCTGTAAATGATGAGACTTAGGTTTCTTTTCTTCAGATTCACGGGAGGCATTCTTCATGAGTGGTTCCATTACTGGGACTTTTGTGATTGGCAGACTTCTCTTTTTGCATCTTAGCCTTTTGGAGGCGATAACACTTTATCAAGTGCTCAACACGGATCGCTTCCCAAAATGCTTCATACATATCGTTGCATTCCTTCTCCACATTCTTCAATATGCTTGGTCTCAAACCTTTGAGAAAGTGATTGAAATCAAGTGTATCTCCCAATTCACATATATAATGTAGCCTTTCAAATTTATAAGCATATTCCTCGACAGATAATTTTCCTTGTGTCAAAGTAATATACTGCTCAAAGCAATCTTTATTTACATAATATCTTTTCCCATATCTGATTGCATATGTCATCCTTTTAGCCCTTAAAACCCAAATCACTTCCCAACAAAACCCAATCGCACCAATCCCACATCCCTACCCCAAATCCCTGAGCGTCAGCACCCCAAATCCATACTTTTCCCCAAACCCCAAATCTCCCCAAATCACCAAACCCGAAACCCAAATCGCTTCCCAGCAGAACCCAATCATCCCCATCCCCTACCCAGCAGAGAGAGAGAAAAGTAGAGAAAGAAGAAGAAGAATAAGATAACAGATGAGAAATATATTTTCATTAGCAAGTGGGCCTGAGGAGTGTACTGTGCACCAGTCGCTCGTTGTCGCCGTCGCCCGCTCGCCTGTTATTGCCAGCGCCTTGCATCCGCCAGAGGAGACTTCCTCTCCCTCTCCAACTTCGTCGCAGCCCTCTTCGACTTTTTCGCAGAACACCAGGAAAAAGGATTTCCTCCTTTTCTTCCTGCTATTGCCCAAAGAACGAGGTAACAGTGCAATAGTAGTTTGGGCCTAATTTCTAGTTCGGCCCACAGGAAGATCTGACCCGTTGAAGAAGCCCAATTTATTTGTGCTGCAATTATCCCTGTTTCAGGAGGTTCTAATCAACAGAAGCCATTGGCTAGATCCACAGTTAAAAATTCCATTTTTCGATATCAGGCACATATAGCGTCAGATTTTTGATCCGTTTTCACCAATGTGATTGTGGAAAGCAGATCTACACATCAGATCAGTTAGAAATTTTAAATTTGCATTAACCAAAGATGCCTCCCAAGAAGTAGGTTGACGCGGAGTCTTCCTCTCACAATGATGATGGTTTGAGGGGAACCGTTGGGCAACTATCCGCCATGATAGTTCAAATGCAAGAGACTCTTGCACGGATTGAGACCCGATTAACCAATTTGGAAACTAATCAGCGTGAAGATAACCATCGGAATGATGGAGGACATAATCGGAATCAACGAAATCCGCACGTAGTAAATGTTGATCGTGATTTGGGTATTAAACTTGTGATTCCCGAATATGATGGAAAATTGAAGCCAGATGAGGTCTTGGATTGGTTAGTGTACGTTAAAATATTTTTGCACATAAACTAATGACGGATGGTCATAAGATTACTCTGGTAGCAACTCGATTTCGTAATTATGCTGTGATATGGTGGGCGGAGTTGCGAAAAAAAAAGAGATACCAACAAATTGACCCTGTTGACACTTGGGCCGAGATGAAAAATTTGTTGAAGCAAAAATTCCTGTCTGTCAATTACTCCAGCGATTTACGTTCAAGTTTTCAATACATGAAATAAGGATCTAAGACAGTTGTTGAGTATTCTGAGGAGTTTATAACCATGCAAGCCCGTTGTGGTTTGAATGAAGATAATGAGGTATTAGTTGACAGATACTTTAATGGGCTTACACTTGATATTCAAGATATCCTCGCATTCAAACATTTCGATAATGTTGATGAAATTATTCAACTTCCTCTCAAAGTTGAGGGAATTGCAAATCATCAAGCCCAAAAACTTAATGCATCTAAATGGAGCATGCAGAAGAATTCTTCAATTACAGGTTCTAAACCGAGTACGTTATTGGAGAAAGTTTTCACCAAGCCCGAGGGTCAAAATAGGCTCACATGTTTTAATTGTAAACAAGGGCATCGTGCAGCAAAATGTCCAAAACGTGTCCACTTCATTGAGATTGAAAGTAGTGAGCCTGATGTACCAGATGATCCTAAAGAGACTGAAACAGAGGAAGTGGAGGATACTCCGCCCGAGGAGGGTCTTGAGTCTCTTATGGTCATCCAAGAAACTACATCGACTATTGAGAAGAAATGGTTGCGAGAAAATATTTTCTGTTCAAAAGGAACAGTCAATGGTAAAGAATGCACAGTCGTCATTGATGGAGACAGTTAGAATCTCATATCCCAAGCTTTTGTGGATCGCTTACAGCTGAAAGTTCGGAAGCATCATCGTCTTTATTTTGCTAGATGGCTAATGACAGGTGATGAAGTGCAAGTTTGATATGCGTGTCCAATTACCTTTTACGTTGGTGTAGATTATACAGATACAGTTTGGTGTAATGTGATACCCATGGATAGTTGTGATATTTTGTTGGGTCGTCCATGGATGTATGACAAGAATGGAAGTAATGGCATGCGCGACAACACACATTTATGGAAGGTGAAAAGTAAGTTAGACTCCGTCCTCTGAAGCTGATGCCACCAAAGAAAGGGTCACGTTCTTGTCTTACCAAGGAAGCGCTTCAAGTGCACACTATCTACAGATGTAACATCAAGAAGAAGAGCCGAGTTTGAGGTCGAACTCTTTTCCAACCTGGGGAGAATGATGCAACAGCATCATATGATCGTTTAGGCAGTAAGCGTGGTCCACATGTGCGACCCAGACCATTCTGATTTGTTAATTGTTAGTAGTTTCTAATTTTATTTAAGATGTTGTATTTAGGATTAGTTTTTAATTTGTGTTGAATTATTATTTGTTTCCTAGCTTGATTAGGAATGCTTTCATAGGGCTTAAGTTTCTTTTATTATAAATATAGCATTGTAGAGATCAATGATCTCAGAGATTTTAGAGTTAATAAAATTTCCCTGCATGGGTTATCGTGGAGATTGTCTTCATCGAGTGATTGTTCTAGTGGGAGCCCTAATTGTGCTCCAGCACTTGCATCTTAACCCTAGGATTGCATCACATTCTTAAGTCCAAAGGGCATTATTTTGTAACAGAAGTTCCCCTTTGGTATTATAAATGTTGTTTTATCTTGGTCAGCTTCCTCCATTTCGATTTGGTGATACCCCCGGTATGCGTCTAAGAAGCTCATCCGTTCATGTCCTTCAGTGGAATCCACAAGTTGATCAATTTTTGGGGGTGGGAACCTGTCTTTAGGACATGCTTTGTTCAGGTCGATGAAGTCCACACACACCCTCCACTTCTTGTCCTTCTTTGGCACAACAACCGTGTTGGACAGCCACTCGGGGTACTGCACCTCCCACATGGCATCCGCTTCTAGCAGCTTGTCAACTTCCTCGTTTACTGCTGCTCGGCGATCTGGGGCGAGCTTCCTCTGCTTCTGCACCACCGGTTTGGCTCTTGGGTTCAAACCTAATTTGTGGCTAATGACCTCGGGGTCAACTCCTGGCATCTCATACGGAGTTCAAGCAAAAACATCAATGTTTTGACTAAGGAGTCGAGCCAAACTACGGCCTCGTCGGTTAGGTCGGCAATTTCCCAATCATCCAGTATCGCTCCGGAGATGACATGCCTCCCTTTTGAACCACAATCCTTTGCAGCTCCTCTACGGCCTCGTTGGTTAGGTCGGCAATTTGACCTCCGACCTCTGACCGACGTAACTGTGGTTGCTATTTTTGATCGGCCCTCTTATCTGGACCTAAGCCTTCATCGTCCGCCCTTTTTGCTTTTCCTTTGATTGCGGCGATTAGACAGCTTTTGGTTGCTGGCTGATCTCCATGGCCCCTTTCAGTGTCGGGAAGCATATCCTTTGGTGATAGGTTGATGGCACTGCCATCATGTGATGAATCCATGTTCGCCCCATAATGGCGTTGTAGGGAGATGGCACATCTACCACCAGGAATTCCACGTCTAAGCTGACCTGTACGGCTATCATGCCCATGGGTGTGCTGCTTGGCCACTAAACCCGAACAGGGGTATCGAGGTTGGCTTTAAATCTGAGTGCTTTAGGCCGAGCTTAGCAAAGAGCCCGGCATACATTATTTCTGATGAGCTTCCCACCTTGGCTTAGAAACATCCATGTCTTCTTCCAATTTTATGAACTCCTTGATCCGCTCCATCAGCTCTCTTTGTGTAGTCGAGAACCGCTTCGTTAATGATTGGCTAAGCCGACTCTCCTTTGGCAGCCCGAGCTTAAGGGTTGCTACTGCTACCTGCTCGTTACTCCCCTCCACCTCATTATAGAGGCGCGAGTAACGCGTGCTGAACTCTTTCAGGCTTTCTGAGCTTTGCTTCTTGAGAGGCAGTAATGCCCCAATGTCCTTTGTTTGCTTGGAATTTGTTACGAAATGTGTAACAAAAGATCCGGCAAGCTCTTAAAAGTTGCAAATCGATCTCGGCTTTAGGCAGGAAAACCACTTCAAGGCCAGGTCTCCCAAACTCAAGGGGAAATCGGCGGCTCATTTCCTATCCATAATGCCATGGAATGCTGGTAATATTGGACATGGTAGGCGGGATCCGAGGTTCCATCATAGACTTTTAGGTTGGGGATCGAGAACCGTCGAGGTGGGTTCGCTTTTTCTATCTCCTCCGAGAATGGAAACTTGAAATTTTGAGCGTTTCCCAGGTAAGGGCCCTGGTCGGATTCTTTAGAGGGAGCTTCCGATCAGCCAACGCCTTTTTAATAAGGGCTTGTACATCCTCCTCGACAAGTGCTCGTGGAGGTGCTTTCCTCCTCGGGGTTTCGCCAACCTCAAAGCATCTGCCCGAACGGGCTTCGCCAACCTTAATGCATCTGCTCGGACTTCGGCTCTCCCTTCCCTCCGGGGTCGAGAACTCGAAGTCCTGCTTCCTTCGTCACTTCTTCTAGCTTTAGCTCGACTCTGCCAAGCTCTTGATTCGGAGTGGTTGGTCAAAGGTTCTTTGCCCGCCGTTCACGTCGTCCCCTGATCCGTGCTTCCCCCACCTGAGATGGAGGTCGTCTAGTTCGGGGTGGTGATCCTGGATTCTATTATTGATCTGTTAATTTTTCTTAGCAAGAAGAAGCGTTGGTGGGTTTTTCCCTCATCACTTCTCACAGACGGCACCAATTGTAGAGTCAAAAATTGAGATGGGTTCCAGATGGACTGGTAATTTGACCTGTTAATGTCAATAGATCCTCTAGATGGCCCCGTAAAATTCGAAAAAAGAAGTCTCGATCGGTGGGACCGATAGAGTTCCCTCCGATGCTTAAGTCAACCACCAAGATCGGAAATTCATGTAATGATTAGTTTTTGGTATGATTTTTGCATACCTTTTCCTTCATCTCTTTGCCCTTTTTATTTCGTTCTTCCCCCACTTCCTCATGTTACTTAACACATGTCTTTTCCCACCTTCCCCATTACAGCATGTGAGAAGATCATGGCCCCTTGTCGTGGGATGTTCCTTCTCCACTTCCGTTCTTGCCTCTCTCCCCTCTGCCAGCTGTCATGGCTTTGTTTGAATTAGTCTTACAATGGACAAATCCTCCTTCTTGGGCTAATTTTGCAGGTTGGGTCCGTTTTGGCCCAAACCCACTTCCAAGGCATTCAAACTTTCCCCTCACAATCACTATTTTAGTTAAGTGTGACCCACTAACTAGCATTGCATGACAACCGTTTTGGGCAGTTGCTCCTTAGGGAGTGATCCATGTCTAGTAACCAGACAAATAAGAGCCTTTCGTGGGGAACGGCCATTTTCAAGATGGTGCGAGGCTAATACTTTCCCTACAATGAACCTATGGTGGAAAACCATGGGGATTTCTCAATTCAAATGCCCCGCTCCTACTTAATATTTTAGAATTGAGGATTTCCTTTTAAAGTATTAGGGCCCACATATATAAACATCAAATCATCTCATGCTATGACCAATGATTGGTTCCAAGTCAAGTTATATTTAAGAAAAGTCCAGTTTCTAAGGTTAGTGTTACCAATGGGTCCACCAATATTAATTAGAACTCTTTTTAAAAATTAATTTGATTTGACCAATTTTGGACACTGCCATGTTTGGATCAGATTTGGAAACATTCTAAAACAAGCATTCATTCATAAATAGAAAATGCTAAAAGTAGAAACTAGTCCTCTCCTCCACATGGCCCAAGCGGAAAAGACTTCTTGAGCTGCTAGACTTTCCAAAACTTTGGGATTCCTCAAACTCTTTGGGCATCTCCAAAATTCTTTTGGTAATCTTCAAATTCTTTGATTAGGAGTCCAACATTATCTTCCTTCTTCGTCTCGTACACCGCCAAAATAGAAAATTACATGAATTCCTAGGCCTTGACGATGAGACTTACATGGTAATCTAATAATGGAAATAAAAGGGCTATAGGGAAATTCACCATGCCTTGTCCTAAACGGGAAACCAAGGAAACCATGATGCCCTTTACACTTAACCTCAAATAAATCAACAACCATAAAAGAAAGTAAAAGACTTATGGGTCATATGGAGAGGACATGAACCTGCAAGGTTAGTATTATGAACATAGTAGGAACTAGCTAGGTTTAGGAAGATAACATTCATCATTTCATGATGAAAATCCTGGACTGCCAAAAAGAAGAATTTTGCACACAGTTCGCTCGAACGGACCTTGATCCGCTCGAGCGGACACTATCCAGAGGCTTGTCCGCTCGAGCGACCTGTCCGGAAATCCTATAGAAAAAACTTTTCTAGTCCAAACCAGTCCTTTCTAGTGCATTCATGAAAGATACAACATGCATAAAAACATCAAATTTGATCCTTACAAAGCTCTAGGTCTATCCTCTTCGCATCTCATGTAAAGATTAGATCTAGACAACTGATATAATTAGATTAGAAATGATGTATGGCTCTGATACTAATTGTTGGAAATAGGTAGGCCTTGTGGATAGGTTTCAAAAACTTTTGACCCACTTCACGCCATGATCAATTATCCATAAGGTTTCAAACCCAATCCAGGATCCAATCCTCAAACTCATCATCCAAGATCATTAGAAAAACTATCTCTAAGATAGAAAATAGCATCACCATGCAACCACAATAAATCTACAACATACAAGGAAGTAGATTATACCTTCGGAGCTCGGTAGTGCTCTAATGGAGAAGTTGACAACTTGTTGGATGAAGAATTCTTTCTTTCTAACAAATTAGAATCTCCAAGACCCAATCGTTGTCCACGCTATGCCCCTTATTAGATCTCCTTTCTCAAGAAGATGGGTAGGATCTCCAAGAGAAAACTACTAGAAGCTCTAAGATAAACCAGAAGAGCGCTAGAAGGGGAAGAGAGAGAAAGGAGCATGCAACTCTTGCACAAATAGGGCTGGGCGTGCAAGGCTTGGGATTAGCGTGGGACGTCCAAGCCATCTCTTCTATTATTTATAGCACTTAAGAACCTCCTTTTACTAATTAAAATAGAAGTCTCACTTCCATTAAGAATTAGTAACTATCTCATTTCTAATTATCATTAGAAGTCTCACTTCTATAACAATTAGTAACTTACTATTACCACTATTAGAAGTCTCACTTCAAATAGAAATTGTAACTTTCTAATTCCTTTCCTTTTAGAGTCAACTAGAATTAGTATCTTTCTAATAATTGGGATAGCATGGGGACCACTAGGGATTCCATAGAAAGTTGGCTCCAACTGGAACACCGCGACCCCACATCTTATGTGTAATCCTGGCCCACAGTTAATTGCAAATAACTCCACTATATAAATGCAATTGCACTTCAGTCTTAGGAATAAATTACAAAGAAGACCCTAAACTTCCCTATGACCACAAGTAGGCCCCTCTATCTATATCTATGGATCAATTAGACCTGTCCACCAAATTGGATCCATATCTTATTATCCTTGAGACCCAATTAATTATAGTGATCATTGGCACCTATCCAATTAACTATTAATTGGAATGGGTACGCACTTACCAATGATAAATCCATTAATTGGCATAAGGGGATAATGATGATAGATTCCATCTTGACCATTGAATGTTCCCACAGTCCTACTACCACGTACCCAAGACACCGAGGTGTTGACCTACAATTGACCTCACTTATTGGTGACTCAAAGCAAATGAATAGACAGAAACTTGAGTTCATTAATGTCTCAAGATAATGAGCCTATTGCTAGCAGACCTTAAAGTAAAGACAGTGTTTCATAAGATGCTTCTCATGGTCCTCTAATACATCCAATGTACCAGCACCATGATCCTGAATCTTACATTTTGATGATCGAGACAAATAACACTATCTCATAGTGATCAAAGTATTGCAACCTTGTCAGATGAGATCCCCAGTCTCATCATTGGTTGTGAAGATATTTAAGTATAAGATTTGCGACACATGTCTCCCGTATGTGGATCTCATCCATACACATGTATTACATCTAGTATACTTGTGGACTCCGGTTCATCTGATGAGCCATCATGTCATTCGTATTGGTTATGTGCAAGTAGGTAATAAAACACCATTCATCTCATGAAAGAAAAGCATGGTTATATTCATAAATAAAGAAATTAATCAATTTATTACATAATCTAATGGATTGAGACCATATAAACTAACATCACCCATGTACAGCTTGTTCTCCAACAATCCGCGTCTCTCCTTAGTCAAGGATTTTGCAAAGATATCAGCCTGTTGTTCCTCGGTAGAGATGTACAGGCTTTAAATCTGTTTATCTTCTATGTTTTCTCTACTAGATTTTGGTCGAGCTGGAAATGTCACAGCAAGATCCGTTGAAATAACCAATGCACCTTGGTTGCCACACTTTAGAATACTTTGTCAAAATCCAATGATGTATCTGCGATTTTAATCCATGTGGCTTCAGCTGACATAAGAACGATTGCTCTATAATCTACTTCAGCACTTGAACAAGAAGCTGTTTCTTGTTACTTAGTCCTTACTGCTGCGCGAAACAAGATTACTCCCAGTATATAAAGGAAAACACACACACACAATAACCAGTGATAGATAGTCCTGTAGTATCCAGCCCAATCAGAGCTTAAATTTGCTATTATAGTTAATTGATGAATCAAATTCATCTCATTTCTTTTATAAATTAATCTATGAGAGTCCATTTGATATAACGATGAGTTATTTTAACAACCTCCACACAGTCTAATATTGGGTTATGGATGTGTTGCGGCACTTGGTTCAAGTGCTTTAGCAAAAGAGAAGTATTTCAAGTCTCTCAATGTGCTTTGATATTCTATACCGTCATTGTTAATAACTAGTAACACCAAAAGCTCGGGCTGTTAGTGAATGACATAACAATTTACACCAACACCCCCCCTTGGTTCCCGTTCGAATTCAAAACCCAATAGTTGGACAAAATAAACAGACAGATGGAGCTAACATGCTTACCAGGGGTTTCAAACTTGTGACCTCTAGCTCTTATAAATTTTTATGCCGTTCACTAACAGCTCGAGCTTTTGGTGTTAACTGGTTACTAGCATGGTAGTAGAGCCAACGGTCATGAGTTAGAAATCCCTGAGAGGTATGTTATCTCCATCTGTTTGTACCGGCTGTATGTTGGGTTTCGAATTTGAACGACTTCCCATTCGAGGGAGGAGGGGTGATATAAATTATTATGTCGTTCGCTAACAGCTCGAGCTTTTGGTATTACAGGTTATTAACAAGGTATTAGAGCTAGAGGTCATGAGTTTGAAACCCCTAGGAGGCATGTTACCTCCGTCTGTCCATCTGGTCTGTTTGTTCCGTTTGTCTGTTGGGTTTTGAATTCGAATGGCGGGGGATGGGGAGGGGCGCTTGGATATAAATTATTATGCAGTTCCCTAACAACTTGAGCTTTTGGTGTTTTTGGTATTAAGAGCCATTGGTTTGGCTTCAGTCATATTACATTTCAAAAGATCCATGGTGTTTTTGTTTTGTCTTAGAGATATGAATATCTAATCATTGATAGCTATGCACAACTTCAGAATGATGGTACTAGGATTTCCATTGTTAAATCCTGGAAGTGCTCCATACGCTTCTTCCTTGAGTTCAACATGTAGAAAAGAATTCACGTCATTAATTCTGATAGTTCTCAACAATAACCAAGAACCAGTGATAAGACGATTCACGCAGTTCTTTTTTCACTAAGGGACTAATGGTTTCGTCATAATCGAAACCACGCTCTTGATTGAAGCCCTTATTAACTAGCCACGGTTTAAAATCATTCTACACTACTATCGTTGTTGAATGATCATAGAGCCATTTGCAGCCCCTACATTCTTATCTTTAGGATGAGGGAATTGTCCATGTCTAACAACAGTTCATGGTAGGCATTTCATAGGCCATCGCTTCCACCTATTTTTTGTTCCTGTTGGCTTCTGCATAACTGGATTGTTCTTTTCCTTTCCGGATCCTCGTCTTGAGATGCTCAATAGATTAGTTATGGTAAGTAACCTTGGTCTTAGGATACAAATGAAAGAGTAATGAGTCCTCTCTGATCTTTTGTTAGCAATCGCATAATGATGGGGCACCAACTTAGTTTCCCCTTTAAGAGACCATTTGCCGAGCATTATTCTCACGATTTTGCGGAGTGATGGAATGAAAACTTTGCATTCTTTAGCTCCACTGGCCGAGGATGAATAGCTTGGACTGTTTACCCTTTTGTAATCATCATCTATAATGGAAGCTGGTATGCACCAAGTAACCTAGAAATAAGCTACTAGTATGCACACAATTAAACTCGCAGGCGCACAAGATCACTATGTAGTGTAGTGAATTGTAAGTACGAGGTCGATCCCACGAAGACTTGTGATAAAACAATGTCAAAAGCAACTACAATTAGAATATTAAAGAAATAATTGAATAATGAAAGTTTGAGTTAAACTACTAAAAACAGTAAATTAAACTATCAAAAGGTAAGTAGAAATTAATCTAAAACACACAAACTATTATTAGAATTGAAAATAATGATAGTGAATGGACTGGGGTTTCGTCTACTCCCCTAACCAATCTTAAGCATGTCCCTTATTATCCTTTAATCAAAAATCAGATTTTATTAGTGACATTTATCAACCTAGACCACATTTATCAACCTAGACCATGGCATATGTATCTAGATTATTATTCCCCTAAACCTAATTCATGAATGGCATACTACATGAATTGTTCATTATGATGCAAAAACGAAGCATGGCATATGTCCTAGTCAAAACACACATAATGCATAAAAACAATGGGAATGATAAATGCATGAGTCTAAGCATGGCATATACTTAGATTATTCAGGGTTCTAAACCCTAGATGCTTAACATCAAGATCAATCAAAATTAAGTTAATTACTCTTAAAATTAATTGAACATGGCATGGTTGGCATGGCATATACACAACTCATCAATTAAAAACATGGTTTAGAAACTCAACCAATAAAACTGAATTCTTAATTAAAAGATGCCAAAAGAAACTACATAGAACTAGGCCAGGGTTTCAATTACACCCTAGCCCTAAAAAGTTTAGCTACTCATGTCTTTAATGCAAAATAAATTAGAGAATAGAGCCATTAGAAGAAAACTAGAAGATGCTGAAGATGAAGTGGATGGCCAGCAGCTTGTTCCTCTTTTCCTCCTCCAAAAGCTCTCCACGAGATGCTCCAAAAGTGGCCCAAAGGTGGCTGTATGGCTGCTGTGTTTTGTGGTTTATGAGTGGCTGAATGGTGGCTGGAATTATGGCTGATTGATGGCTGGAAGTGTGCTGGAATTGTGCTGGAAATATCCTTGGACGTCCAGCAGCTTGCTGGAATTGTGCTGGAAATATCCTTGGACGTCCAGCAGCTTGCTTCTTTATATAATTATTGCAACAGCCCCTTTGAGCAAGCAGTTCCCTTGTATGATTAGATCTCCCACTTTGTTAACAATTTTGTTTCCTAATTAGATTGAATTAAGAGTCTTCTTTCTTGTTTAGCAAGACTTTCTAAATCTGGTCCCACTTCTATCTTCTTGACAATTCCTCACATGGACCCACAAATCTGGGTTTTAATTGTAAAGAATCAAATCTGAAACTTTAGACATAAAAGTGGGCCCATATGGTGCATGTACAATGATTGTGGGACCCTCTTTTAGACTTCTAATTTGACTTGAATTCTTGTTATAAACTTTCCTTATTTTTCTCCTTTTTCTTCTCCATTCTTGGGCTCCACTTGAACTTGAATAGGACTTCTAATTTCTGAATTCAGCTCTTGCAATGACTGTGGGGCCCCCTTTGGGCGTGTAACATGCTTTGAATTCCTCTTTTCCTTCTTTGTTTCATCTTCCTTACTTGATTATGCTTCCTTGTTATCCAATTCTTTCCTTCTAATTTGAATTGCAAGTTACCAAAGAATTAGAAAGTAGTCTTTGAAATTTGAAACAACTTGGATGGGACCCACCATGGCACTACTTGGTGATTCACACCCATCATTCTCTTCTTTTTTGCTCCTTTTTACCTTTGCATAAAAAAACACAAAGAATATGTAAAATCAAATAAAATAACTATGACTGGCATAAGATAAATCAAAATATTATGGCTCTAATTACAAACAGTGAACCACTTATTAGATTCCCCCAAACTTACCTTTTGCTAGTCCTCGAGCAAAACAATAAAAAAATAACAAGTAAAAAATTTGAAACACTAAAGTATGAATCCTATCCTTCCACCATTAGTCTTAAAGATGTCTGATCAATACATGATTCAAAGAAACAAGAGTCTCAACCAGTTCTAAAGATTACCCAATTTATAAGTCAGCTCACATCCACATGCTCAAAGGGTCATGTGTAAAACAATACCAACATAACTTCCAGTTTAGGCTCGCACACAACCAAACAATCATTTGCATATTAGTTTAACTTCAATCCTCACCATAGATACGCTCACAATAAAACACTCAATAATTGTCTAAGAATGAACAGACAATGCTCTCATGAAAAATACCACATGCTTGAAGTGAAATCATACACCATAGGCTCCCATTCCATCTCATCTCCACACTGGGACTACACTTCACCTAGGATCAATTAGGACTTTTACACATGGGTTATCATGGGGCTAGGGTGAAGGTTTAAGAATAAGAGGAAATGGATAACAATATCTTAGGAACTTGCATAGAATCACACTTCTGGTTCCTTTATACACTTCTGATTTTAGCGGCTAAGGCTTGCATTTTGAATTTCCACCTTCTTGAGTCACGCATATACCCTCCTTATTGTATTATTCTCTCTTTTTTTTTTCTTTTCTGTTTTTTTTTTTTTTTTTTTTTTTTTTTTTTTTAACTATGAAGTGGCAGGGTAACGGCAACCTTTCTTTTATTTTATTATTTTCGAGCCTTGCACACATTTTGTATTGAACCTTGAATTCATCTTTATACTTCCTTAGATAAGGTAAGGCTATACATATGGTAAGGTAACTCCCCCAAACTTAGGAGTTGGTATGGGTGCAAGAATTGGCTTAATTAAGGCTCAACATGGATAACTAGTTATAAACATCAAAAGGAATGGATAGAAAAACACAAACTAGTCAAACATGGCCTAAAATCATATCCTATGGTTCGTGTAGTCGAAATATGCCTTGATCGCATAAAAAATAAGAGTTCTAGCATGTTATTCCATATAAAATTCAGAACATGTGATCAAAGAATGATAATGAATTCACTGCATTGAATAGATCAAGAATGAAAGTTCAAATCACTCGGCATATAACCCTCTCAAGAATAAGCATTTAGGCTCAAAGCTCACTAGGTTATACGAGTTTCCATCAAAAGCATCTAATCATTCAATTATGCAAGTGCTTTCAACCTCAACCATATCAGCATTGTAATCCACACAGTGATAGCGCAAACATGCTTAAATGAGATCTGCGGCAATTGAATAATATAAAGAACCAGCATAATTAAGTTCAATGAACCATGCAAAACAAATCATCAATTCTCATCATTGTGGTAGGAAGGAACTATGACTCAAAGAAACAAACAAATATTTTTGCGATTTTTTTTTCTTTTTTTTTGGAAACTAAAACTCTTCCCCCAAACTAAAACTAAACATTGTTCGCAATGTTCTAAAATAAAGTAAGAAAGAAACACTAAAAACATAACAGAAAAGTAAATAGAAAGGCAAGGAAAAGGGTAAAAGAACTCAGCTGGATATGGAGTACATTGCTAGCTCTGTATCGCCATCCGTAACGTTCCCTTGCAAAGATCTGGGCTACCTCCCAGTAGTGCTTGCTTTATAGTCTTCAGCCAGACTGTGTTTCTCTATCAAGTGGAAGAGGGATCTGTGAATGTAATCACATCCACATCCTTTTCAAAATTCTGCTCCCAATAGGGTTTGAGTCGATGTCCATTGACTTTGAACTTGTTACCATTCTTGGGATTATAGATCTCAATAGCTCCATGTTAAAAAACCTGAATGACTTCAAAGGGGCCACACCATCGGGACTTCAGCTTTCCTGGAAATAATTTGAGTCTTGAATCGAAGAGTAATACTTTCTGTCCCACCTCAAATGTCTTCCTCACGAGCTTCTTATCATAGAACACTTTAGTCCTCTTTTTATACAGTTTGGCATTCTCATATGCTTCATATCGTAGCTCCTCAAGCTCATTCAGTTGTAACTTCCTTTTCTCACTTGCCTCTTTCATATCAAAATTAAACTTCTTGATCGCCCAGAATGCCCTGTGCTCTAATTCCACCGGCAGATGACATGCTTTCCCATAGACCAACCAATAAGGAGACATGCCTATAGGAGTCTTGTAGGCTGTCCTATATGCCCAAAGTGCATCATTCAGCCTTAAATACCAATCCTTCCTGTTGGGCTGCACTGTCTTCTCTAATATCTGCTTGATCTCTCTATTACTCACTTCAACCTGGCCACTTGTCTGAGGATGGTACGGAGTTGCTATCTTGTGAGTTATCTCATATTTCTTCATTAATGCTTCAAAGGATCTAATCTTGAAGTTACTGCCACCATCACTGATGATTGCTTTGGGTGTCCCAAATCTGGCAAATATCATGTTCTTCAGAAATTTCAAAATCACCTTGTGGTCATTTGTCTTGCTTGGAATAGCCTCCACCCACTTGGACACATAGTCGACTCCTACCAAAATGTAGAGATAACCATAGGATGATGGGAAAGGTCCCATAAAATCAATCCCTCACACGTCGAATAGCTCCACCTCTTGTATGCCTTTCAATGGCATCTGATTCCTTGACGAAATGTTCCCCATTCTCTGGCACCTATCACAACTGGCACAAAAAGCATGTGCATATTTAAATATAGAGGGCCAAAAGAAACCAGATTGAAGTACCTTAGCAGCTGTCTTCTTCCCTCCAAAGTGTCCTCCACAAGCCTTGTTGTGGCAATGTGCTAAGATGCTCTGAATTTCTTCTTCTGGTACACGTCTTCTGATGATCTGATCTGAGTAGTACTTGAACAAATATGGGTCATCCCAGTAATAGAAACGTGCCATGTGCACCAACCGCTTCTTGTCCTGATTAGTAAAATGCATGGGGAACTCACCACAAACCTTGTAGTTCACCAACTCTGCAAACCACGAAAGCTTTGTAATATGAAATAACTGCTCATCTGAAAAAGATTCATTGAGTGGGATTTCGTCCCCCCTGCTTGCTTCCTCATTCAACAGTCTAGATAAGTGGTCTGCCACTACATTCTCACTGCCCTTCTTATCTCTGATCTCAAGGTCAAATTCTTGTAGCAACAATACCCATCTAATTAGCCTTGGCTTTGCATCCTTCTTGCTTAAGAGATACTTCAGTGCTGCATGATCGGTGTAAACGATAACTTTAGACCCAACAATGTAAGATCTGAATTTTTCTAGTGCAAAAATTACAGCAAGAAGTTCATTCTCAATGGTAGAATAGTTCAGCTGTGTATCATTTAGAGTCCTGGATGCGTAGTAAATCACATGTGGAAGCTTCCCTACTCTTTGGCCAAGCACAGCCCCTAAAGCGTAGTCACTGGCATCACACATGAGCTCAAATGGCAAACTCCAATCAGGTGCCATGATAATAGGGGCTGATGTCAAAAGCTTTTTCAGTAGCTCAAATGCTCGTAAGCAATTCTCATCAAAGACAAATTCCACCTCTTTTTGTAACAAAGCACATAGTGGGCGTGCAATCTTGGAGAAGTCCTTAATGAATCTGCGATAAAATCCTGCATGCCCCAAGAAACTCCGTACTCCTTTCACTGATGTAGGTGGGGGAAGCTTGCTGATTAAGTTTATCTTAGCTATATCCACCTGTATTCCCTTGCTTGTCACCACATGTCCAAGTACAATGCCATGTTTAACCATGAAGTGACATTTTTCCCAATTCAACACCAAATTACACTCCAAATCTCTTTAGCACAAACTCCAGATGATACAAACAATTATCAAATGATGATCCGAAGACAGAGAAGTCGTCCATGAATACCTCTATAAAGCGTTCCACCATATCGGAGAATATACTCATCATGCATCTTTGGAAGGTTGCTAGTGCATTGCATAGTCCGAAAGGCATCCTCATGTAGGCAAATGTCCCAAATGGACAAGTAAAAGTGGTCTTCTCTTGGTCTTCTGGAGCAAAAGGAATCTGATTGTACCCACTGTACCCATCTAGAAAACAATAATGTGAATGCCCAGCTAGCCTCTCTTAACATTTGGTCAATGAATGGTAGTGGGAAGTGATCCTTTCTAGTGGCCATGTTAAGCTTCCGGTAGTCTATACATACCCTCCATCCGGTGGTAACTCTAGTAGGAATCAGCTCATTATGTTCGTTCTTTACCACTGTCATACCACTCTTCTTGTAACAACTTGCACTGGGCTGATCCACTTGCTATCTGAGATTGGGTAGATGATCCCAATGTCTAGTAGCTTAAGAATTTCTGCTTTGACAGTCTCTTTCATATGAGGGTTGAGTATCCTCTGTGCTTCCCTTGTAGGTTTAGACTCTTCTTTTAACAAGATTCGGTGCATACACATGGTTGGGCTTATACCTTTGATATCTGCAATGCTCCACCCCAATGCTGTTTTGTGAGCCTTTAACAGTTTTAACAACTTGCTTTCCTCATCAGAACTCAAATCACTGGCTATGATACATGGCAAGGTCTCATGCTCTCCCAAAACGGCATACTTGAGATGTGCAGGTAATGGCTTCAATTCTTACTCTAGTGCTTTTATGACAGAAGGAACGGGTTGTTTTGTGGAAGAACCAAGAATTTCATAAGAATTTGAATATTTGCTTGGGATGGAGGGAAGTACTTCTAGTTGATTTACAAACCCCATAAGTGCTGCCTCCATTTCATCACTATTTTGCACGATTTTAGATTTGATAAGGGCTTGCTGAATGCATGTGTCCAACTCCTCCTTGCACCCATGTGCTCTTGGAAACACCTCTTCTATAGCCTGCTCAATCACCTCAATCTGAAAGCAATCTTCATCTCTCGGCATATTCATAGCCTCGAACACTTTGAACTGAATCTGCTGCCCATTGACCTTCATTTCGATTGTGCCTTTCTGTACATCTATCTTTGAACCCGCAGTAGCCATGAAAGGTCGGCCAAGTATAATAGAAAGGTGGTGTGGCATTTACACTCTCCATGTCTAGTACCACAAAGTTAGCAGGTAATATGAATTCTCCTACTTTCACTAAAATGTCCTCTAGAATTCCCCATGGGTGTTTCACACTCCTGTCTGCCAATTGCAATGTAATTGAAGTTGGTTTGAGCTCTCCCAAACCCAGATACTCATAGACTGAAAATGGTAGCAAATTGATACTATAACCTAAATCCAATAAGGCTCTCTCAAACATATGATCTCCTATCTTGCAAGGTATAGTAAAGCTCCCAGGATCCTGAAGTTTGGGAGGAAGCTTTCTTGATAGAACGGCACTGACTTCCTCGGTTAACTCAACCTCTTCATGATCTTTGAATCTCCTCTTATTTGTACATAACTCTTTGATAAACTTTGCATAAGAGGGTATCTGCTTGATAGCATCAATCAGTGGGATGTTAATCTCTACTTTTCTCAGTGTCTCAAAGATGTCCTATGTGAATTGACTCTTCTTTTCTTGTCTTAGCCTCTGAGGGTAAGGTGGAACTGGTTTATACACTCTCTCTGGCTCTTTAGAAGTTGTGACCTGAATAGGATTGCTTGCAGTGACTGTGCTCTTCTTGTCACTCATCTGCTTCACATCGGTCTCATTTGCCTAGCACTGTCCTGTGGCTCGATTTCTACAGCTTTCGGATTTTCATGTGGCCCATTCACGCTAGTATCTATGACTGTACCATGCTGCCTCATTATCCTGTAAACCTTTTCTGGCTCCTTGGTAAGGGTAGTTATGGCCTTCAAATGCTCATGATTTCTAGGGTTTATTTCAGTCTGACTTGGAAACTTACCGTCCTCCTTCTTGCTCAAGGCATTAGCTATCTGACCTACCTGTGCTTCCAGCTTTGCCAAACTCTGCTGAGTGTTTGTAATTGCTTGACTATGCCGCTGGAAATTAGCCTGAGATGACTGAATAAACTGAGTCACCAAACTTTTGAACTCATCTTTTGGTGGCTTTTGTGCACTGTTCCGAGAAAAATTATGGGTGTTGGTAGCTTCTCTGTTGTCCTTGATACTGCTGCTGATTACCTTGATTGTTTTGATTCCCTCCCCAAGAAAAGTTTGGATGGTTCCTCCATCCAGGATTGTAAGTATTGCTGTAGGGATTGTTTTGCTTAGGGAATGTGTTACCAACATAATTGGCATGCTCCTGATCTATAAAAGATGACATGGGATAGCATTCAGTAGTATGGTTAGTGTGTGAACATATAGCACATACCTCTTTTGATGGGTGTCCGAACATGCTATTGGAAGCCATTGCTTTGATGATTATGTCTATCTTTTTATCCATGGCTGCCATCTGGGCAGTTACATTTCCTTGAGACTGGACCTCATATACTCCTTGCTTCTTACCCATCTGTCTGGTCCTACAAGAGAATTGTTGTGAGTTTTCACCAAGAGTTTCAAAAAGTTCATAAACTTCTTCACTATTTTTCTCCATCAGGGCTCCTCCACATGCAGAGTCTATTATTCCCTTATTTAGCTCATTCAGTCCTTCATAGAAAGCTTGAACCTGATCATCTTTGGAAAGGTTGTGATGCGGGCACTTCAATAATAAATCTTTAAAATGCTCCCATGCTTCCCAGAACTGATCCCCATCTTTTTGCTGAAATGTTTGGATCTCTCTTCTTAACTGCCTTGTCTTTTGAGCAGGGAAAAATGTCTTTAGGAACTTACTAGCTAGTTGCTGCCATGAGGTGATAGAACCAGCATCCAAGGAGTTTAACCATATTTTAGCTTTATCCTTAAGAGAAAGGAAATAGACATAGTCTGATGCCCTCTGGGGTAACTCCTTGTATTTGTTGTGTCGCACACAGCTCAAAAGATTCCTTAATATGAAGATAAAGATCTTCATTAGGTAACCCATGATAGTGTGGCACCATGTTTAGCGGTTGTGCAGTAAGGGTGAAATTGCTAGCCATATTAGGTGGATAAAGAATGGTGAACGGCTGTTCGGTGTGCAAGGGAATGAAAGACTCCTTCATTGGTCTCTTTTGATCGCCTTCTCCGTCAGCCATCTTGCTTTTAGGACTTTGATCTCCGTTAACGCTTATTTCTTCAAGTTCGGAGTCAGATGAGGGCTGAGTACTGGATCTTGCCCTCTGAGCTTGCCTTCGCTGTCGTCTAAAGGTTCGTTTGATCTCTGGGTCGTAGACAATGATTGCTAAGTCCTGAGATCGCCTACCTTGCATATACAGGCTTTATGGCTGCAAGAAAACACCTACTAAATAAGCAATGTGCTAAAAGTAAGAAACGATAGAAAACTGAAAATAAAATAGTTGAACTAAAAGAATACTACTATGATAAAACAATAAATAACAACACTTTCAAGCAACTGAACTAAGGACTAATCTAGATTATGACACTATACTAAACTCAAGATTTGACACTATTCTATGCAAACAAGTCTCCGGCAAGGGCGCCAAAAACTTGGTATGCACCAAGTAACCTAGAAATAAGCTACTAGTATGCACACAATTAAACTCGCAAGCGCACAAGATCACTATGTAGTGTAGTGAATTGTAAGTACGAGGTCGATCCCACGAAGACTTGTGATAAAACAATGTCAAAAGCAACTACAATCAGAATATTAAAGAAATAATTGAATAATGAAAGTTTGAGTTAAACTACTAAAAACAGTAAATTAAACTATCAAAAGGTAAGTAGAAATTAATCTAAAACACACAAACTATTATTAGAATTGAAAACAATGATAGTGAATGAACTAGGGTTTCATTTACTCCCCTAACCAATCCTAAGCATGTCCCTTATTATCCTTTAATCACAAATCAAATTTTATTAGTGACATTTATCAACTTAGACCATGGCATATGTATCTAGATTATTATTCCCCTAAACCTAATTCATGAGTGACATACTACATGAATTGTTCATTATGATGCAAAAACGAAGCATGGCATATGTCCTAATCAAAACACACATAATGCATAAAAACAATGGGAATGATAAATGCATGAGTCTAAGCATGGCATATACTTAGATTATTCATGGTTCTAAACCCTAAATGCTTAACATCAAGATCAATCAAAATTAAGTTAATTACTCTTAAAATTAATTGAACATGGCATGGTTGGCATGGCATATACACAACTCATCAATTAAAAACATGGTTTAGAAACTCAACCAATAAAACTGAATTCTTAATTAAAAGATGCCAAAAGAAACTACATAGAACTAGGCTAGGGTTTCAATTACATCCTAGCCCTAAAAAGTTTAGCTACTCATGTCTTTAATGCAAAATAAACTAGAGAATAGAGCCATTAGAAGAAAACTAGAAGATGCTGAAGATTAAGTGGATGGCCAGCAGCTTGTTCCTCTTTTCCTCCTCCAAAAGCTCTCCACGAGATGCTCCAAAAGTGGCCCAAGGGTGGCTGTGCGGCTGCTGTGTTTTGTGGTTTATGAGTGGCTGAATGGTGGCTGGAATTATGGCTGATTGATGGCTGGAAGTGTGCTGGAATTGTGCTGGAAATATCCTTGGACGTCCAGCAGCTTGCTTCTTTATATAATTATTGCAACAGCCCCTTTGAGCAAGCAGTTCCCTTGTATGATTAGATCTCCCACTTTGTTAACAATTTTGTTTCCTAATTAGATTGAATTAGGAGTCTTCTTTCTTGTTTAGCAAGACTTTCTAAATCTGGTCCCACTTATATCTTCTTGACAATTCCTCACATGGACCCACAAATCTGGGTTTTAATTGTAAAGAATCAAATCTGAAACTTTAGACATAAAAGTGGGCCCATATGGTGCATGTACAATGATTGTGGGACCCTCTTTTAGATTCTAATTTGACTTGAATTCTTGCTATAAACTTTCCTTATTTTTCTCCTTTTTCTTCTCCATTCTTGGGCTCCACTTGAACTTGAATAGGACTTCTAATTTCTGAATTCAGCTCTTGCAATGACTGTGGGGCCCCCTTTAGGCGTGTAACATGCTTTGAATTCCTCTTTTCCTTCTTTGTTTCATCTTCCTTACTTGATTATGCTTCCTTGTTATCCAATTCTTTCCTTCTAATTTGAATCGCAAGTTGCCAAAGAATTAGAATGTAGTATTTGAAATTTGAAACAACTTGGATGGGACCCACCATGCCCGTACTTGGTGATTCACACCCATCATTCTCTTCTTTT
The DNA here is from genome assembly GCA_028538565.1 of Umbellularia californica. Lineage (NCBI taxonomy): Eukaryota > Viridiplantae > Streptophyta > Magnoliopsida > Laurales > Lauraceae > Umbellularia > Umbellularia californica. Next base: position 51,451,131 of record JAPQWN010000006.1, on the reverse strand, counting down.
TTGCTCCTTTTTACCTTTGCATAAAAAAACACAAAGAATAAGTAAAATCAAATAAAATAACTATGACTGACATAAGATAAATCAAAATATTATGGCTCTAATTACAAATAATTAACCACTTATCAGAAGCTTATGAAACACTAGGAGGTAAAGTTATTGTAAATTCATTTTACTTAAGGAAATGACTCCTTATGGAATTGCTAATTTTTTGAGCTCTTTACCTTGAATTTCTATTGATATGGAGGCTTATATTTGTAGAGACACTATAGAAGATCGGGGGTCTTACTCCATTGAATATCATAATCAAAGAAGATGTCATCTTAATCAATGGAGTCCTGATTGTATTATACCGTGTGCTTTAATTAGATAGGATCGACTAGTGATGTAGGCCAGACCATGGGTCGGCCAACCCATTGAGCCCAGTCCATAGGCGCAATGGGACATCCATTTAATTAGAATTTTTTTTTTATAGAGCTTGATTTATTTAAAAGTCTTTAAATTAGGAGTTTTATTTAAGTTCGGTTGTTATGCAAGTTTTGTGATTTAGTTTCCTCTCTAATTAGGATTCTTTAATTATTAGGAAAGTCTTGGTGGATAAGAAAGATGTCCAATCCTATATACAGAGGAATCCTATATACAGAGGACATACCTCAGTTGTAATGCAATGCTTATTTTCAAATAATTAAAAGTTTTCTTTGAGATAGAAAGTCTCAACAAAGCCCAAGAGCCAATGCTGTGGGGAAACTTTTTCCAGAGAAGTTAATCTCACTCTTGTCATTGCTGATTCCTTAATAGAATGGAGACAAACTAAGAAATTTCACACGCAGCTAAGAGTCGAAGACAATTCCGTTAATTTGATTATTGACAATGGTAGTCCAATAAATCCTGTCGCACAAGAGGTTATTGACAAGCTTAATTTGCCAACTGAGAAGCTTCCTAAGCCCGATCAAGTCACATGGTCTCATGGTTATGTCATCCTCATGACTCATAGATGTTTGTTGTCATTCAAGATTGGCCATTATGAGGACAAAATTTGGTGTGATGTGATCCGTATGAATATTGCTCATATTCGTTTTGGAGGTCCATGGCTTTTTGACTAGAAAGTGCACAATGATAAAGAAGTGAATACATACCCTTTTATGGAATGGAAAAAGGATTAGACTCATTCCAATGAATTCAATAGCCCTGTCTTTGTCTACATCATCACCTTCAACAGAAGAACCACAGAAAGAGCAAAAAGTTGAAAGAGAAGTTATGATTGCACCAAAAGGGAAAACAAAAGACATGAATGATGACATCGAAGGGCAATTTCATGGCAAAGCTGATTTCGTGAGTACAAAGAATATTGATCAGGGTAATGTCAATCTTTTTTTTCTTTTTTTTTTTGACTGGTAGGGGGTAATGTCAATCAACAACCACAAAGGGTTGAGGAAGAACAAGGACAAGCAAACATTGAAAACTTTGATTAGGTTAGCGAAAAGATTGAACATTCGGTGGATCTGATTGTAAAGCCACTTCCATAAATTCCAATTGGGTCATCGGAAATCAAATCAATTGTTTTAGAGGTTTCACAAGAAGATTAAGTTGTTGAAGTCCCTCACATTGACTTCATCTTTAAGGATCAACAATGGAAGCTTGAAGATTGCACTAAGATATGGCAGGTTCTACGGTTGTTGTCTCATGGGAAGAGCGCACATCCTTACTACATGCAAACATTAGAAGAAACGACACTTCCTATCTATTTTTAGATGGAGGACAAGATTGAGTCAAACTTTGGAGCCATGTCATGCAAATGCAGATCAAAAGAAAAGACAGAAGTTTGTGCGATTGATTTTCGACCCATGGGTACATTTCACGAACTCGCGGTCGAATTCTCTCCGGTATTATCAAGCTGTCAACTCGCCGGAGTCGAGTTTTTTCCAAGCCAGGGAGAATTGATGCAGGCCAGACCATGGGTTGGCCAATCCATTGAGCCCAGTCCATAGGCCCAATGGGACATCCATTTAATTAGAAATATTATTTATAGAGTTTGATTTATTTAGAAGTCTTTGAATAAGGAGTTTTATTTAAGTTGGATTGTTATGTAAGTTTAGTGATTTAGTTTCCTCTTTAATTAGGATTCTGTAATTATTAGGAAAGTCGTCGTGGATAAGAAAGATATCCAATCCTATATGTAGAGGACAGGCCTCAGTTGTAATGCACTGCTTATTTTCAAATAATTAAAAGTTTTCTTTGAGATATATCCCTTATGGTATTTTCTCTTCTTGTGAGGGTGCCCTAGTGGCTGAACCCATCTAGGGGTTCGATCAATCTTTCGGAAGATTGATCTATTTTTTGATCGCGGATCCAGGGCTGTGCCAGCTAGATAGGATTAGAAACCCTAATTATATTTGATTGTAATTGTAATCATGGAGAGCCTTAATGGGCTGTAATTTGTATCATAATTATATCATGTAATTGGGATATAATCTCTATAAACACAGGTGGTTGACTACACAAGGTTGTATCGCAAATTCTCCTAAATCTCTCTGTTTTAGCTCATGTGTCATGGTGCCAGAGCTCAAGGCTCTTTGATCTTCTCCTCCTTAAGAGAAGAAATTTTTCATAGAAATTTCTGAAGCTCGTCTGAAAGATTGCTCAAGCCAGAAATACACTGTCGACAATTTCAGTGTTGTGATCTGAAGTTGCCCAGTTGGGCCACACCATCAGTGATCTGAATCATCAGGGGATTAACATCATTATGGTCATCCCACTTTTCTGAGATTCTCATGATTTTTATGGGATTTTTTTAGCAAATAAAGGTTGGTTTTTCCCCTCTTTTTCGTTTGACAGTTTTTTGTAAATAGTTTTCATCATCACCATTGTTTTTTCTGATAATGGTTGGATCTACCTCAAACTTCAGGATAGGCGCGAGTGCGAAATAGGTCCCCTTTATAACCCTGGTAGGTTATCTGAGGAATCCATATAAGATTACGGAATAATTCACATTACCAATAGTCAATTTGACTGGTCGACCATCTATGACAGAAAATATAAAGCAGAGAGATTTTGGAGAATTTGTGATACAACCTTGTTTAGTTGACCATCTGCATTTGTAGGAATTATATCCCAATTCCATGCTACAATTATGATAAAAATTACAACCCATTAAGGCTCTCTATCATTAAAATGAACTTAGTCAAGGACTCCAATCCTATCTAATATTACAGTGACCGATCCTTTCTAATTACAGCTCATGGTATAATACAATTAGGACTACATTGATTGAGATAATATCTTCTTTGATTATGGTAGTCCATGGGATTACCCTACCTTAGTTTTCTCTAGTGTCTTTACATATAGCACCTTGTCTCATCAAAAGTCCTATACTTGATATAAAAATCCTTTTCAATGGGTTGAAGCACCTATAACCTTTGTGCCTATCACTGTAGCCAATACAAATAAATCCTTTGCCTTGGGAGTTATTTTATGCCATTGAGATGTAGGAGCATGCACAAAACATCAACAAAGTAAGAGGTCCAGAATCAAAATTGCTACTTTGGGAAATATTGTATGGTGATATAGAATTTATATTCAATGATGGCAGCCTCCTAATTATGTGGAAAGAGGTACAAAAAGCTTCTGTTAACATACATTTGGGGATTCTAGATGCATACATCATAGTTATGACTGTATGTTCCATTTTGTTCAGGTGTTTTATCAGTTATGGTAGATAAATTCCTGTTTTATTCCATAATCTGAAGATGAATATTCACGTCCACCATCACTCCCGAACATAGCAAGCCATCTACCTAAATATTCTTTCACAAAGTATTAAATTTGTCAAATAATGAAAAAGAACATTGGACTTTTGTTTCATAAAGAAAATCCATGTGAAACGTATGAAATCATCAATGAATATAAAGTGGTATTTCAAACTAGACATGAAAGCAACTGGCGAAAGCCTTCGAACATTAGAATGAATTTAACTGTAAAGGATGATGAGACTTCTCATTACCAGAACCTGATAGAAGTTCAGTACGTTTGCTAACTTGACAATCATAACTAAACATCCTATCATATATATGATGATATGAAATCAAAAACTATCTCTACAGGGAGTATTAAGAGGTTGAAGACCATAATATGCTAATTGTTGTGCCATATATCATATTATCAAGTTTATTTTATGAAACTGAACTCAAAAACTTGGGGAGAGGGGGGACTAGGTCATCCTTGAGTCAAGTTGACTTGGACGGGTCACACGGGTCTCAGCCGAGTTGCACCTAGTCACACCTTAGAGCCCCAGGAATCTAAGAAATTATGAAAATGAATAAAATACTTTAGAAATAGAGAGCGGTTTCCTATGAATTTAAGCCACTTGTTCTAATTAGTTAGAATGAATTTAAGGGATAATAGTTACACATTTAATTTTCATTCAGTCAGATGAAGTATGAACACTACCTTTCAGTCTTTGGGTGCTTTAATCTTCCAAATTAATATGGTTTTGATCAATATAAAATATAAATGGACCCCCACTGATTAATCATTGATAAGGCATCTTCATTTCCATGAGGATGTCGAACACTTGATCCTGGTTGTTGCTTTGTTGGTCAGGAACTCATGTAGTGTGTGTGTGTGTGTGTGTGTGTGTGTGTGAGCTGAGTAGTTTTTTTTTTTAAAAAAAAAAAGAGGAAGAAGAAAGAGAAAAGGTGAAAGTGAGTTTTAACCTTTTCCCATACTTAGTTGAAGGAACTCAGGTCCAGACTTTTGATAAGCAAGAAATGACAACAACAACAATGACCATGGTAATCTAGCAACCTAAACCTCTTGCTTATTTTATTAAAATAATGGTAGGGTGGTGTAGGAAATTGCAATTATTTCTATTTTTCCTCATTTCTTCTCTCTTTTCCTGTTCTCCTTCTCCCTATTTCTCGATTGAGCCACAAGTTACTATACAATTTGATGCACCACTCATTTATCTAGTATGGTAGAGCATGGTATCATTCCATGATTGATGGATCAACAATGGATAGTTTGTAGAGTGCTCACCTATTGTTCGAAATGACCAAATCATCCATGCATATTCCTAGACGAGTGGAGGAATCAAAATTTACCAATTCATTTATAATCAAATTTGGTCAATTGTGGCCACTGCACTTTTCCTTCCTTCCTTCTTTCTGTTTTTTTTTTAATACATTATTTAATATAATATAGGAGCATTAGATAGAAATCCACTCCAGTTGAATGGGTGGGTTAGTAATGTGTGAGAATTTTCTTGCTGTAACCGAGTTATTCCTTGTTTTCCCTAACTTTTCTCCTTTAAATAGTTATATATATTTTTCGTCTAATAATATTATGGTAAAATGAATGAAATACTTGTAGGAAATAAGAAAGTTCTCATCAAAAGCCTTCCAAAAGAAGAAAAAGGCACCCATTGAAATGAGATTGGCAACTATCCTTTTCTACCAGTAGATGTGTATCTATTAACTTTAGTTTATGCTTAATGAACTAGTGATGGTTTTTGATATTTTTTTTGTCGTCCTCTCGAGATATGTGACTAAGATGTATGAAATTATTGCAGAAGTTGGCAAAACGATGTATTCTTGGAAGGGGACATTACAAGTTAGATGTTGACGTAGAAGAAAGAAGGAAGCTCAACAAATTCAAGGAGTCGGCGTGGAAATTCATTTATTTTATTTCAGCAGAGATTTTGGCTCTTTCTGTTACATATGATGAGCCTTGGTTCCGAAACACAAAATGCTTTTGGGTAGGACCTGGAGAGCAGGTCTGGCCTGATCAAAAGACCAAGTAAATTTACCATTCTACGTTTTTTTTTTTTTTTTTTTTTTAATTTCAGCATGTACCAGTACTGGATAACTACTTGATTTTGAAATTTGTTTTATTTGTGTATACGGCAGGCAGCCAATCACGTCTTCAACACTGGTTCAATCCAATATAATGTCCCTAGAGAGATATATTGCACTTGCAAACCAAGGTTGGGTTGGTTTAAGTTGGACTTGAACCTTGATGGTTCATAGAGATAGGTATAGAAGGAAACAATATGAAAGAAGAAGAGGAAGGAAAGCATATTAGAATTGGATGTTTAACATGATCCTCATACTTTTTTTTTCTAACAATAAATACAAGAATTTACAAAAATGAATACAATTTTGTTAACAAATACTGTTAATGTACCATTGGAAAGTAGATTAGATTGACGGCTGTGATTAGAGTTGTTACTTTTTTTATGATTTGTGATTAGATTTCATTTTGTATCCTTGGCTTAAGGGCTTCATTTGTATATCTTTTAAGTTATGCTTAATAAGGCGTGAACCCAGTCGACTAGGGTTAATGATCTAATTCCACTGCAAACACTCTTCTCTTTTCTTCGTGCACAACTTATCATAGTATGGGAGTGTGTGACTCTGTTGGGCTGGTGTTCCTTCTGTCTCCCTTCTCTCCTTTTTTCTTCCTCCTTTCTCTCCTTCTTTGCTCCTCTCATCTTTCTCTTTGTTTTTTTTTTCTCCCTAGCTTGATTTTGTTCAATTGTGAACTCTTTTCTTTGTGATAGTTTCTTACTTTTTTCTCCATGCTATTGGCCACTTACTCAACATGCTTGATCGCTACTTGAATCGGAGATGACAACGACCTGAGCTCGTTGAAGTAGAATTAAAACAGCCAATTGCTAACGACGGATGAAGAAATCTGTGAAATAGCATTCATCAAATCACTTTTCACATTAAATTTACCCTGAAAGGAAGAACAAAGTTACAACGCGCCTCTAAGATATCCAATATTTTTGCCTCAATAGACTCCAAATGGCACATGTTTGGAGAACATTACCAGCACTTTCCCTATGCAATGTTTTCGCCTCAGCAGACTCCAAATGACACATGCTTGGAGAACATTACTAGCATTATCCCTCCACTAATAAGAAGCACTCCTCCTATACCGGCCAGCCCTTGTATACTACTAGCAGCTTGACAGCCTCTTAACGCTCTAGTTTGATGGTTGGGAAGCTACTGTGTCCCCTCATCAGATCTGGTGTGCTGATTCCGCACTGATATCTGGTGTAATTGACATTCTTGGTTTGTCATCAGTGTTGAGAATATTCAGAAATATTGGGTTATTTGTAATTTGGGTCATTGGGTTTATCTATAATTTTGAGAGTAAGATTGAATTATTTTGAGATGGAGTTGTGATGGGATAAGGATTAGGTTTACTAGTTTAGTATTAGAGCATGTTTGATCCAGCTGCCCCATCTATCTTCTTCTTTTTCTGAAACCCTAACCATAGCTTTGATTCTCATCAATCCCAAACCATAATCTCCATCCCAATTTAAAAAAAAAAAAAAAAAATGAAAAGAAAAGATCCCAACGACCAACCCAACCCCTGCTGAACCCAATCTTCTTCATCCCGATTGCTCCTGTTGCTGCAACAAACCTCTAGCCCCATCATTTCCCTTTCTTAAAAAAAAAAAAAAAAAAAAAAAAAAAAGAAAGAAAGAAAAAAAAGAACACACCTCAAAAGCCCCAACCCTGCCATCCCTATCCTCTACCAACAAAATTCCTTGTATAGGAGGTCGTCCTTAGAGAAGTAGTTGCAAAGAAGAGGTGGTTGATCTCTGTGTGGTCCGTTTGAAAGGCTCAACCCATCTTCACATTGCAAAATGCAAAGGAGGAAAGGAAAAAGTACTCATTGTTGTCAGGTATTTCCATTGGCTCTCTTTTGTTACAAAAGGATAGGGACAAAGGTTTAGAAGTTTTTACATTATTACCATTTAGAAGGCTAGTCTAGGCCAAAAAGCTGGCTTGAATTACACTGTCATCAAGGGCAGACCTACACTATCCACACATGGGGCGGTCGCCCAAGGTGACATCCAAAAATGCCTAAAGTTTGAATGGCCCAGATGGTCCATGCTCCATTCTAGTAAAGGGGTTGCCCCACCTTAGGTCTGAAAAACCAATAGTTTTCTAGTCTCATTCTCAAAGATCTCCCAAATGAAAAACCGCAACAACCCTCTGCTCAATTGTTCTCCTTCTTCCACTTAAGGCCTAGGTAGTCCGACTTCTACACAATAGCACGACACAAATGTCTGCACTCTCTCTTCTCTCAATCCATTCTTTGTGCTATGATTCTCTCTTTTCTTTCTTCTTCACCTGGATTCACTAAGAACACCACTCTATCTCTATACATATAAGAAATAGTGATGAGAATTCTACCTTTGAATCAAATAAATATGGGCATAAAATGCCTTCTTCCAAATGAATTTGATGAATTGAATCTCTGATTTGTGTTTTTTCTTCTCGAAAATGTATGCCACTATTTCTACACACAAACAGAGCTGTTGTCTCTTACAAACGCACACCACATACATTGAAACCATTTATATGCAAGTCGTTTAGGTGGTTTGGTTGCATTTTGATCTTATAGTCCATTCATTCTATAGGGATATTTAGCTCGTATAATGTTATTGCTCTTTTTTCTTCTTTTAGTTTTTGCTAATACGATGCTTGTGTTAATGGCATTTGATTTCTTATTGATGCATTTTTGTGTTTTTGAATTTTGACTTCTTTGCCTTTTTTGTCGTTTATATTGTATTATTGTTTTTTTGGTTTTTCTCATTGAGAATAATCCAATACTGCAATTTTCCCCCAAAACATCCTGCCTTGGATTTTGTTTGATTTATGTGCCAAGTCTTGAATTTTTAGCTTCTTTCCTTTTGCTTTCTTAATAGATTTTTTTGAGTTAAGTTTTTTTAAACACGATAAGATGTTTTTTATTATGCTGCTCTCATTTGGATTAGTATGATAGATGAACTCTTAGGAGCTGAAGGAAACAATAAAAGAGGCATTATTTTCGTATGATAAGGATTTAACTTCTTTGGAGTTCTCTATAGTCCTTTTTTTATTATTGTCATGTGGTTGCTAATTTAATTCTCTTTCCACTAATATGAATGAAAGACTTCCTCGAGAAGATGGCTATCGTAGTTCAAAAGATTACATAGGAATTGACCGTTAGTAATAGGATATGAGTTCTCTATACTTAATTTTCCAAAAAATAAAAAATTATGTATTTAAACCATGTAATAAGTGGAGATTATTGCTGGTTGGTGTTGATTTTGACCTTTTCAATTGACCATTGTCCGCCCCACCTAAATAAAAATCTTGGGTCCACCAATGACTGTCATCACCATTTTTATGTGCAAGATAGAATGGGCCAAAAGATCAAAGAAAGTTACAAGTCATGCCATTGGATTAAAGCATCCGTTCTCTTGATTTGTAAGGAAGAAGGCATGGAGAGTGGGTAGAAAGTTTAACTTATTTACATTACTGCCATCGAAAGAAAGAAAGAAAGAAAGAAAGAAAAAAGTGATTTGGTACAACCAAGCGCGACTCACTTTAGTGCTCTTTTGTGAGATCACAAATTTTGGTGATCCCTCAACTTGGTCAATACAGATCTAAGCCTAAAGGTTGACCAATCAAGCCAATCCTTATTTGCAAGGATAAGAGTGTAGGTTGATTCATGGAATGTTGGCTGTACAAAGTAAAGCAATATTCAACCCACAATCAACAATAATGGCTGATGGATTAGCAGATATGATGGCAACAATGCGGACATCAGCAAGATGGCAGCAACAATGCAAACATAAATCTTGAAATTGAGGAATGAGGTTGCGATTATTATTAAAGAACAACTATCCACACCCTTGGTCCCACTAGCGAATGGAAAGAATGCAATCACAATATCGGTCATTCCAACAACATGTGAAGATTATGTAATGAAATTGATGTAACTCAGCCAAATAGGTACACTTTGAGGCTATCAAAGTGAGTTTGAGCACATTTCTAGGAAAATCATCGATATTTTGCAAGATAAGTTGGTAAGTACATTCATGTGAGGCCTCAAGGATGAATTGCACATTGATGTTCAACGTTAGCAACCAAGATGTCTCTCGAATGCCATATCTTTAGCTCGACTCTTTGATGATAGATAATTTTTAAGGTCATTTACAAAAGTTCTCGTCTGAAGAAAATAATAGCCTGAGTGAAGTTGTGTTTTCTGATATGTGGTGCAACACCAGATCTGCGATCAAATAGATCAACGCCTCAGAGGGGGTTGATCGAATCCAACGAGGGGATTCCAGTCTCCACACAAGAATGCACTCAGAACCATGACAACCATTGTTAGAAAACTCAGAGATAATTGAATTAGTTGATAATAGCATAACCAACTACAATGGGAGCTCAACTATACATAGAGTAGGATCGTTACTTAGTAATCAAGACATTCTAAAAATAAGAAACTATCTAATCCTAATCAAAATAGAAATTAGGAAGCAAATTTACTAATTTAGATTGGAGTATCTAATTAAGTGATAAGGGATCTTGGGAGGATCATTGATCAGGTGGATCTTGGGTCGGCCTGCATCAATATGCCTGATGCTCCTCCGTCCATTGAACTTAACCCGCAACCTGAATTGGAGCTTTTGACTTTAGAGCATACAAATGAGTGCCCTAAATGTCAATTCTTTCCTAGTGAAAGCAACCAAATAAAGGAAAAGGTAGTTGAATCTGAAGAAGTGAAAAATTTTAAGGCAAAAGAAACTATTGATGCAGTAAATTCTGATCCGGCAATCTCGTTCAATGTCCTAACAAAAACTACTTCGATGCAGCTAGTGGTCAAATTGGTGGATTAAAATAGAATTAAATATTGAAAGTCTAACTTTCCACATGCTTAGATTGTTCAATACAAATTGAGTGTGAGCTTCATCATATGATACCACCAAGTTTGATAGAACTTGATCAGCCTAAGATGGATGATGTGGCATTTCTGCAATTGCTAATACAGTTTGTCCATGCCCATTTGGCATTTGATCTAGGAGGCACTACTCTGTTGCCACTTGTCGCTTTGCAGATCTAATAGGGTTCTACAATTTTTCAACCTTGAGTACAAGGTTTCTTTCAAGTAGGGTAGATAGTAACGATCCTTCGATATTTGCATATTCTATATTTCATTAGATTAGGACTACTTTATTTTTTTCCTAAAATATTTTCACTAAATCTAGTAGGAGTAAGACTTCTTTTTCTGTATTTGGCATTTGTAACCTTATAAAAGGGGTATTAGGGATTATATTGGGTATTGAGAAAATTATCAATAGAAGTTCTATTTAGCGGTTTCGGTCCCACGGAGATCTGAAGGAGATGTCGGGTTACCTCGAATGATCCGAGTTTCTTGTTTGCATGTTTCACCTACGCGCTTGTGAAGTATGATCAATGCATTGGAGGGACAGTCAATCAGTACAATCCAGTGATTCAAAAAAGAAAAAAGGGAAAGAAAAGTTTGTTTTATAATCATCCATAGATTCATCAAGGAATTATTCTTGTCTTGTTTGTGAAGCCATATGATCCATATGTGGATGGGTGGGTAATTACAAATTTGATCTAGTGGGCCACCAGCTCTGACATACTGAAATAGAGTGGGAAGCGACAAATATGGACTTATGGACAGATGATGACCACCAGCAAAGCATAATGGAAGTATTGACAAGACATCAACTGAGAAATGAGTTATGTCAGAGTAATCAGTGGAAGATTATTCAAGACTTTGAATCTGCAACATCAGGTGTTTCCGATCATCATAAAAGCTAAGTTTATGAGAAAATTCAAGTCAGGGAGAGAAAAACTTTATGAAGACTCCACGGTTACTTGATACCGTGAATTCAGAGTGTTCAACCCTAGTTCGCATGAGAATGCCATTTAGGATTCAGGTTCATCGGCTATGCTGTGTTGCAACCATGGGTCAAGTTAATCAGTAGCATTGTAGCATTGCTGAGTGTGTAGTTTGTGGACCACATGAAGTTTTCATCTCCTCCATTAGTCAAGTTACAAGATAGCCCGAAGATCGATCCACAAGTGTTGAAAGTCAAGTTGGCACAGTTCATCACCAAACCAGCTACAAAGGTGGAATATGGTGTTTAGTCCAACTTGTTATATGTATCTATGTATCAGGTGTTGAGAACAATTTGGTTTTATTTGTAATTTGGGTCATTGGATTTAAATGTAATTTTGGGTGTAAGTTTCCTAGAGTAAGATTGAGTTATTTTGGGATAGAATTGCGATGGGGTAAGGGTTCGGTTTACTAGTTCGGTATGATTAAGTTTCCCAGTTGGTTGGTTGTACTCTTAGAAATAACCGTGGACTATTCTTAATGAAAAAGCCTAAGAGATTTGAGTTCAAATTATTCCGTCAATATGTAGCCCCTAATCTCAATAACCAGTTGCAGTCAACCATTGGTGCATCAAATGCAGTCATCTTTGAGAGGTGGTTTGAATTTGGATTAGATGATATCTGAAGCTTCTGGTTGAATTCAACGAGTTGCTGAAGAAGTGCAAGGGATTGCATGTTTAGTAAGTAATTTCAGTTCTTGTCTTTAATCATCAACCTGTGTTAAAAAAGGTTGTAGTTAGGTTCTTTAGTTGAATAGTTTTAGGGTCCTGTTATTTGGGACTGTGTTATGTTTTTCTCTATAGCGGCATGCTCTTCCTTTAAAGTTTCTTTTGAGGACAAATGCAGTAATGGACTGCATAACAATCCCACCCAAAATAAAAGAGAAAAAACAATAGAAAAGGTAACTTGGATCGTTCGAAGGAACCCAACACCTCCTTTGGATTATTTGAGTGAACCAAAACTTGCAAATAGAACTTCTATTGATAATTTTTTGAATGCGTAACACAATCCCTAATGCCCCTTTTGTAGGGTCACAATTGCCAAAAATAGAAAGAGGAGTTCTAATCCTACTAAAATAAGTACAGAGAATTTAGGGGAAATAGATAAGTGTAACTTATCTGAGGATTTGGCTCAAGATAAATCAGAGTAGAGAAAAAAAAATTCGTATAGCCGTCCCCATCATAGTTGGGACAATGCTTTGATGATGATGATGATGAGATAAGTCCTAATCTAATTACAATAACGAAAATCTAGAAAGTGTAGATATTAGAGGATCATTACAGAGTGCCTAATGCAGATAATCTAGATATTCAAAATTGTCTAGGTTAAGACAATCTCCTAGATAATGGTTCAATAATTTCAGTGGTGCCCTAGTGGAGGTTGGATTCAAAATGTGTGATCTCGATCGTTTAGTGTTTCTTAAGAAGGGTCAACAAGGTACAACCATAGTTGGCGACTATGCACATGATGTTGTGGTAACTGGTGATGACAATGTTGTAGAGCCTTTTTCTTACTCGGTTGGCAAATAGATAAGTTGTCTTCTCCAAATTCCAGTTCATTTCATGGCCATGTTATACAGCCCTTTCACAGTAGTATATGGCCAGCCCCTCCATCGTGATTTCATATGTGGCAGGGACCGCTTGAGTAGCCTAGATTGATAATGAGCTAAAGTACCAAGTTTATATTTTGCGAGAACTCAAAAGTTATCTAGTGAAAGCTCAAAATCGAATAAAAGTATCACATGATTAACACCGCACCGAATGGAGTTTCAATGTTGGGGATATGGTTCTCCTCAAGTTAGAACCCTATCGACAGATTTCAGTGGGACAATGGGCCGGTAGGAAACTAGCATATCTTTATTTTTGGACCTTTAGGCAATTCAATAAATAGGACTAGTGGCATATAATTTGGATTTACGTGCCTCCTTACTCATTCTTTTTCCAAATCCTTGTTCTCAATGCACTCTCATACCCTCTACTATCCTTTCCTACATGCCCATTTAAGTTCACTCCTAGAATAATCTTCTCTAGTTTGAATTTCTCGTATTAAATCACCCATCACAGTATCAATAAAAAGATATTTTCTTTCAATCTAATCTAATGAGACTAATTGTAATATAAGTGAAATTATCCTCATTAATAACCTATCATATGTACCAGTACCACAACTTTCCTAATCTATATTCTCTATCGTATATCCCTTCATACACACACACACACCACATCTTTCCCAAAAATGTGATTTTTGATCTTCCAGTATCAATCCAATTGCTCCTAAGAGCCTCCTGAAGCTTTTCCGACAGAAAATTGGGAAATAAAGTAAGTTAGGGCCAAAAGGCCGTGGGTCTGTGGTGACTCGTCTCAGCCCCCATTGTGTTGAAATTGGCTTGACACCACTGAGTCCCAGTCAACTCAATCAATTCTCAAAATCGCAACAGCGATAAAGAAAAAGGTTAATGTAGGTAGCATTATTTAATTACCAAGTTCACCATTCTAGTGGTCACGACTGAGTGCTTCAACCTATTTTGTTTAGTGGTTTATAATTACAGATTTACAGTGATATATGCTATGTTATGGATGATTTAACAAGTCTTTAGAACTTGGATATCTGAAATGAAGTAAGTTGACTGACTCGCTTCCTGATGACCAGGTTGAAACTAAAAGGTTTATACATGTATGGTGCTGGGTTTTACACATACTCCATATTTGCTTTGAATTTTTGGGAGACGAGGAGATCGGATTTTGCAGTGTCAATGGGTCATCATGTAGCAACTCTCATTCTCATTGTGCTGTCTTACATATTCAGGTTTTGTTCTGAAATGAGCTTTTGTTTAATTTACTATGAGACTTGAAGAATAAATTGTATGATTTGAGTACTACCTTTTGTCCTTGAGCCTTTGAGCTTTCCTTGTAGGGCTTTTGTTTGGTGATCAAGACAATTGATCTGATTAGATTTTTGGATAAGCGGGCCCTGGATTGGTTCAGCCGTGATTTTGACCTGGTCATGCCAGCCCTGTTTAAACCCATTGTCCTTTGCAGTCCTAATCTGATGTATCTTGGATAGTTTATGACAAAAAAATAATGGTGAAATCTCTCGTGCCTAACCTTTTGAATGTTAATTGTGCACAATTGTTATGTTTTCTAATTGAATTTCTTTACTTCTTTCCTTCATTTTGTGTGACATCAGTAGGACTGTCTGGCACCGGGGAGATTTTTGGAACTTTGTTGATCCATAATGGCTCATCAAATAAAATGGTTCTTCTAGCACGAACTTAAGACTCTGCTTTTCCTTGAGTTGGAAAATATATAATACCTCACTCTTCCATTTCAGAAAGGGGAAAAAAAAAAACCTCATTATTCAACTGTATTCACCTATTTTGGCTGTTCATGCGTCAATCCTGTCAAAGCCCTGGCTAATTTGTGCTATATATGCTCATCTATGCTGGGCCATCTAGAGAACCGTAACTTCCTGTTCACTTTTTTCATGCATCTTTCACCCTTTACATGGTATCAGAGTATCCCATGATCTAGAATAACTCCAAGAGTAGTAGAAGGAGCCTTTGAATCTAATGTTTGGTTTTTCAAAGAGTAGAATAATAGTTTATCTCAAAATCATTCATAAAGCATGTTTGGAACATAGATTTACTCACACACTTATTATTTGGGACATTTTCAAAGTTTTTTTAGGAGTTTTTCTCATAAACACGTCACACCCCAAATCCGGAATCCCGAAAACGGTAGCATCACTGAAATTTGGGGATGCAGACATTCAGGATCTTCGTCTGTTGTGAGATCTGATTGAAAACTTTTTACAATATTTAAAGTAAGAACATTTAAGTGGAAGCAATTGTAGAAATATGTGGAAGCAATTGTAACATCAGTGGAAGCAATGTGAATATAGATCCAATGATATCAGGCCTCATACACATGTAGCAATTGTAAAGGGTCAAGTCTCACCACAATATTCAAGTTTCAATGTAAAAGAACAAGTTTTATTTACAACACAAAACCACAAAGCTATCAATGCGAATCAATCTCTCCAAGGATCTTCGGATGTGCTCCGGATCCACGGTGACTCAAGCTATGTCACCAGAACCCCACTCATAGTCAGCTGCCTCTAGCATCTCAAGGAACACCTCACCCTGCGGGGCATTAGAAGGGGACTCACCTACAACACGAAGGTTAAAGGAAAGGTCAGATCCAAAGATGACAATTTATATAAAATATAGAATGAATGCATCAAAATAGAATCAAGACGATATGTATGATCAAAAGAGTAACAATGATAGAAGAACTAGGCAAGTAGTTCAACAATAGAAATATCGTCATGAATCAATACAATAAATCCTCTGCAATTATTCGATCCATCTAGCAAAAAGGCACATCCACGGCTAGCTGAGAGGTCATCGAGGTACAAAATTGCATTTCTCATGGCACTGGAAAAGCTCGCCAAAGTACATTTATGGGTAGTTTTCTCGAACCCTATACTGCTGGCCTTGGAGGAACTACGGCTCATTGTAGGGTCTCAAAACTCAACCCCTTAAAAGTCCGAATTGATGCGAAACCCCTCCAAATCACCTCCAATTTCAACCAAACTTCACCAAAACATCATAAACACGAATTCCAACCATTTCCCATCCATAATTCCCATAATTGAAGGGATTTCCATCAATTGGGTTTCCAATCCATACATAGGGTTCCCGAAATCATAAAGAGCTTAAAGAAGGGAATTCTATCAAAATTCATCAAGATCAATCCAATTCAATGTAAGAATCAAAGAAAGGAACATGCTTGCCATGTAATCTTTGTATTGTACTTACCTTAGATTCAATCTATGGGGAATCTCGCAATCCAAGCCCGCCAAAGCCAAGAAAAACCAATAAACTCCTCAGAGCCCCAAAACTAGAGTACTGCATGCTACATATTACATAATAATTGATGATGTCATCATATTAATACATACTATATAGTGATCAGGTTTTGCTTCAACTGTTGGGTGATTAAAATTTTAGGTCTCAATTTAACTGATTTTAGGTATTAATTTAACTGTGTTTCATCAATATAGGCTAACAAATGTATCAATATTTTTCTTTTACATCATGCAATGATAAAGGACCTGTATGAAAAAGAAGGGTTTTGTTTCCAAAGTAGATAACATCAAAATGCAACATATTTTAGTATTCCGGGGCTTTTTTTTTTTTTTATGATATTTATTCGGATTTTTTAACAACAAACTAAATTCATGCCAATACATGATATGTGTTGCTGCAACTGATAGATATTGCCTGATACGTATTGTTTTGGAGGGAAGCTGATGTGCCTTTTGTAAATTGTCCACCCCAGATTATTTCTCCTACAAGCAAAACATCTCTACATGCTAGACATTTTATATTTCTTCCTTTTGTGAAACAAAACTTTACATATATTCATTCACTCTGCATGCATGATTTGCATAAATGCGACCCAATCCATTCTGTCCACACGTCCCACTGCATACGGCTTATAGCTGATAGTTGTGCCGATTGGTTGATCCAAAATTTATCCATTGGGCTAGAATAACTACCCTTCACTTTTCCTAACCTATCCATTTACTTGTGACATCTTGGTTGGTTTGTATTTTCTGATGAACGTAAGTTTGATCATATTCCATCTAAAACTGGAATGATCTTTTCCTAACTACATTAATAGCGTGTTGTAGAGAGAATCTCCTCTGTAGAGGAGATCTGGGGTCGTCCTTCCATCAGACTCTCCATCTGAATGACTGCCAGTTTGTCTGGCCGCTTAAAAAGATGCATATCACGGTTTGGATTTGAAATTTGTTGTTTTTGCTCAGAACTTTTCTTGTTTAATGCTTTACTCTTTTGACTTTCATGCTGTTCCAATTCAGTCATTTCTTATGGTGTATTTAGAATGTGGCAGTAAATGCACAATTTAAGCTATCCACCTTTCTTTTGCTCAGTTTTTCTGGTTGGTGCTATATACATGGATAAGGTGGGGTATTTTTTCTGCCTATTCCATCTTTGCAATCACCATTTGACCTCATACATTGCATGCTGTCAACGGAACTCCTAATGTTCACTTAATGCTGTTTCCCAAAGACTTCTCACAGCTATATTTTTCTTATTTAATTTTTGCTGTCCAATATGCCCTTTCAATTGTTTATGCAATAGCATTAATAATATGATCATGGCATGGACCTGGCTTGTCCTCTCTGGGAGGAGCTGAAAGACCACTGACCTTGAGTCTGATCCAACTAGTTATCATTTTGGAATCGACAGAAATGACCTGACACATCAATCTCGATTACTAGGTTTGATCCATCCTCATGACATTGGAGTACTTAGAAAATCTGACTGTTTATTCTACCTGTTGACACTGATTTGACCTTTTGTTCTTGATGCTTTTGGAGCAAGCCTACACATACTTTTTTGAGTTTTTTTAAGATACTTTTTTGAACTGATGGTTGAATTTGTAATCTTGTCTTCTACTTTATTCTTACATTTTATTTGCCTCTTCTTGCAGGTTTGCTCGTGTTGGTTCTATTGTTTTAGCACTTCACGATGCAAGCGATATGTTTATAGAGACAGGGAAAATGTCAAAGTACAGTGGTTATGAATGGTTTGCTAGTTTTTCATTCATTATGTTTGTAGCATCTTGGATGATACTTCGCCTCACATATTACCCATTTTGGATCCTTCGAAGTACAAGGTGAGCATGACATACTTCATTTAATTATTTATTGGTTGTTACTAACATCAAGAGATTATGTTTTTCTTTATCAATATCTCTATTTGGTGCACGAATAAACTATACAGACTTAGATGGACTTTGTAAATTATGACAGTGAAAAATCCAAGAAACTGTAGTGACATTTTGGTCAGAATCAATATAAAATGGGGGCACTTATTTTGAACATATTAGGTTTTAATGAATTGGGACCTACAGAGGAGCCTAGGGGATTTCTTTGATATCCAGCCTTAAGAGTATTCAGAGTAATATAAGGGGGAGTTGAATAGATAAGTACAAAAAATTGCATTATATTTTGGTGAGTAGAGAAACCCCAAAATTTAAATGGGTCCAAAATTTGGACCAGTGCCCTATTCTTTAAGATCAAGTACTTCGGTATTTAGGTATTTGTTGACCGATCATTCTTGAAGCCCATTTGATATATCATCTAAGATTGAGAAGCAACCACAGTGAGAATAATATGGCCATAAGAGCTCGTTATAAAAAAATATAGCCATAAGAGTAAAGGTTTCTTCGTAATCATGGCCATATCCTTGCAATTTCCTAAAGCTACCATGTTGCCTTATAATGATCGAAGGAGTCATTGGTTAGTTGGGAAGCTAAAAAGAAATTTCCTAATGCTACAATGCCCTGCGTTGGTGATGAAGCACATTTAAAAGCTTGAACGGGACTTCCTCTGGAATGATGGAGAAGATAAAAGGAAATTTTATTTGGTTAATTGGACCACGGTTTGTAAGCCCAAAAAGAGGGAGGTTTGAGAATTAGACCCCTAAAGCAGGTGAATCATGCCCTTTTGGGCAAGTGGTTGTGGAGATTAGGGGAAGAGCAAGAAAGCCTATGGTGCCAAGTGGTTGTGTCTAAATATGGCCTCTCTAGGTGTGGATGGGATATTCAAGGCCCGCCATATTGACATTCGAGTTTTGTGGAAAGGTATTCTCTCTGTAAAGGAAGCTTTTATATCTAATATCAGATTTAGAGTTAGATCAGGTGAGAAGATCCACTTTCGGCTTGATCCATGGCTCAGGGACAGACCATTGGCAATTCAATTTCTAGATTTATTCTCCTGTGTTGGGGACCAGATGGCCACAATTAGTAGCTACATGGAGAGACAGGGAGACTTAGTTCAATGGGGCCCAATTTTCAGAAGAAATATGGCCTCTCTTTTCTTCTTGTGGACATTCTGAACCGAGTTTCTATATACGAGGAGGGGCAGGACTGTAGGGTGTGGGCTCCATCCAAGGATGGCACCTTCTCCGTAGCATCTTTCTTCCGGTTATCATTATAAGGTTCTAATGAAACTAGCCCGTTTCACACTCTTTGGAAATTCAAGGTCCCTCCAAGAGTCGCTGCTTCTGGTTGGTTAGCACTTCCTAGAAGAATTCTCACTTTGGATAATCTTTGTAGAAGGAAACAATGCTTTCTCCATGTGCCTTGGTTCGGAAGAAATTGTGGATTGACCACCTCCTTTTAAATTGTAGAGTTGCTCAAGCAGTTTGGAATTCAGTCCTTGCTGGTTTGAGTGTAGTGGGTGCTTCCAAGCTCTTTGCTAGATCTTTTTGAGGCTTGGAAGATGACTGGGGGATATGCTAGAGGAAAGGTCATGTGGAGATCCTCATTTTTGAAGGTCTTATGGGTTTTATGGAAAGAAAGAAATGTAAGGTGTTTTGCAGGTGTTTTTTTGTCGGTTGATGCCATAAAAGATAAAACCAAATTTCTTGTGGCTCTGGGTTTCCATCCTTCCAATATTCCACGGTGTTCCTATTTATTTGGTTCTTCATAATTGGAGGGAAGTTGCTTATTCTTGCAGCGATCATTAGCTCCCTTTTTCCTCTAGGATGTCAGTCATTTCCTGTACCCCCTGTGCTTCCTCTTTTTTTTTTTTTTTTGTCAATGGTGTAGCTTTTGTTTTATGGGTTCTCTGCCTTTGGGCTCCTCTATTTTTTGGGTTTGCTTTTCAGTATCTCTCTCTTTTACTGTTTTGCCTCTTTTATTGAAGGTTCCGTTCAAAAAAAAATTTTCCCAAGTTTAGCGGAGAATATTCAAGTTAGCCATGTCCCAAATTTAGGGGTTCCCTCACTCTATTAGAACAAAAGGAAAACAAAAAAAAGGGCAAAAGAGGAGGAGGAGGGGAGGAAGAAGAGCCCTAACCTACTTCGATTGGGGCTGCTGTTGATGCTTTGACTGGGCTGCTGTTGGGGCTGCAGCTTTGATGTGTTGGATTGGACCGCTAGTGCTGCCAACGCCTCCAACTCTAGGTACTCCTTTTCTTCTTCTTTGTTCTTTTGTTTTTTTTCATCTGCTCATGCCCTGGAGAGTGGAGACGCCCAGCGAAACGGGGAAAGTATCCCTACCTTTTATAAAGGAGTACAGTATGGGCCGCAAAGCTTTTTTTTTTTTTTTTTTTTCTTTTATTAATGTTGGGCTATTGGGCCAGTCAGTCAACCCACTTTTCTTTTCTTTTCTTTTCTTCTTAATATATGTTGAGCTATTGTCCAGTGAGGCCCACCTCATCAAAAATTTGATCCACACAGTGGGCCTTGCAATGTTTGAGCAACTTTTTACCGAAAATAAATTCCTAATCAAATATTTTTATGTATATATTTTTAGAAATCCTGTACCCGTACCCGTATCTTAAATTTTTGAAGTTGGTGTTCCGAATCTACGTTCCCCATGTCCGTGTCCGTACCTGGGAATCATAGGTGTAGTTAGTGAAAAAGGAAAGGATTCTATCAGCAAATGATCCTCATGAGCTCATCCATGATCTAAACATAAAATATTCATTCTAAAACATCAATCTAAAAACATTAAAAGGTTTATATCCTCAAATAATCAATCCATATCCACAACATGGCCCATGACCATATCCACATCAACTTCATCATCTCCAATCTCATCATCACCAAATGAAAATGATCCATCATCAAGGCATTGAATTTCCTCCTCTTCGGTGTTTGATGAAGACACCAATGTTTTTTCCTTCCTCCTTGAGCTTGGATATTGATGTGATCCTAGGGTTAGGATGCAAGTGCCAAGGCACAATTAGGGTTTGGAACAATCACGAAGAAGAGAATTTCCACGATAAACCCACTCAGGGATTATTAACTCAAAAAATCACGGAGATTATTAATCTCTACAATGCCATAATTATAATAAAAGAGTCTTAAGGACTAGGAAAGTAATCCTAATTAAATTAGGAAACAAAATAAGAATCCTTCCTATATTAGAAACTAATCCTAAATGCAACTTCTTAAATAAAAATTAGAAACTAATAAAAATTAATAAATCAGAATTTCATGGCTCCCATGTGGCCCACAATTCTTGTTGCAATAATGTGGAACTGCTGCTGCATCATTCTCCCCAGGCTGGAAAAGAGTTCGACCTCGAACTCGGCTCTTCTTCTTGATGTTATTTTTGTAGATAGTATGCACTTGAAGCGCTTCCTTGGTGAAACGAGAACGTGACCTTTTCTTTGGTGGCGTTGGTTTCAGAGGACGAAGTGTGACTTGCTTTTTTCACCATGCATAAATGTATCTGTTGTCGCGCATGCCATTAGTTCAATTCTTGTCATATATCCATGGACGACCCAACAAGATATCACAACTATCTATGGGTATCACATTACACCAAACTGTATTTGTATAATTTGCACCAACAGAAAAGGTGACTGGACATGCATATCGGACTTGCACTTCATCACCTGTCATTAACCATCTAGCGAAATAAGGACAACGATGCTTCCGAACTTTCAGCTGTAAGCGATCCACAAAAGCTTGGGAAATAATATTCTGACAACTGCCTCCATCAATGACGACTGTGAATTCTTTACCATTGACTGTTCCTTTGGAGCGGAAAATATTTTCTCGCAACGATTTTGTCGCGGTCACGGTAGTAGATGTAGCCAGAGGATGACCAAAAGAGACTCAAGACCCTCCTCAGGCGGAATATCCACAATTTCCTCTGTTTCATTCTCTTGAGGATCATCTAGAACATCTTTCACATCATTTTCAGTCTCAATGAGATGGATACGTTTTGGACATTATGTTGCACGATGCCCTTGTTGTATACAATTAAAGCATGTGAGCCTATTTTGACCTTCGGGCTTGTTGAAAACTTTCTCCGACGATATACTCAGAACCTGCAATGGAGGAATTCTTCTGCATAACCCATTTAGCTGCATTAATTTTTTGGCCTTGATGATTTGCAATTCCCTCAGCTTTGATAGCATGCTGAATAATCTCATCAACATTATCAAAATGCTTAAATGCGAGGATATCTTGAATGTCAAGTGTAAGCCCATTCAAGTATCTGTCAGCTAAGACTTCATCATCTTCATTCAGACCACAACGGGCTTGCATGGTCATAAACTACTCAGAATACTCAATAACTGTCTTAGATCCTTGTTTCAAGTATTGAAAACATGAACGCAGATCTCTGGAGTAATTGACAAGCAGGAATTTCTACTTCAACAGATTTTTCATCTCGGCCCACGTGTCAACAGGGTCAATTTGCCGGTACCTCCTCTTCTTTTGCAACTCGGCCCACCATATCGTAGCATAATTGCGAAATTGAGTTGCCACCAATGTAATTTTATGACCATTCGCCATCGGTTTATGTGCAAAAATATTTTCAACACACATTAACCAATCCAAAAATTCAACTGGCTTCAATTTTCCATCATATTCAAGAAACACGAGTTTAATACTCAAATCTCAATCAACATTTACTACATGTGGATCTCGTTGATTCCGATTATGTCCTCCATCATTCTGATGGTTATCTTCACGCTGATTAGTTTCCAAATTGGTTAATCGGGTCTCAATTCTTACAAGAGTCTCTTGCATTTGAACCATCATGATGGATAGTTGCCCAACGGTTCCCCTTAAATCATCATCATTGTGAGAGAAAGACTCCACTTCTACCTGCTTCTTGAGAGGCATTTTTTTGTTATTGTAAATTTAAAATTTATGATTGACCTGATGTGTAGATCTGTTTGTCCCGATCACACTGGCGAAAACGGCTCTGAAATTGGGCGGTGGATGAGCCCGATATCGTCAGAAGAAGTTTTAACTGTTGATCTTGTCAAATTTGTTGACCTTGCACTCCACTGGAAGGATGTCATAGGCGAATGGGTCGGATATAAATTAGGCCCACTAGACTGCATTTTTTTTTTTCCTACTAATGGGCTGGATCCGGTTTCAACTCAGATCATGCCCAAAACTGCCTAAGTTAGGCAGCGTACACACGTGGGAGGAGAAAGCCTCTTTAGGCTGCCTTCGAGATCGTGCAGGCAGAGATGAAAAGAGGTAAAACTCTTACTTGCGTTGTCTTGAAAAAATCGAAGATGGGCTTTGGTCGATGGAAGCAGAAGATAATGGAGATGATGGCACTAGTTGATGGTTGCTTGGATGCGATGACTGCTGGCAACAGGTGGCGGTGTCGTGGAGCTCTTAGGTGCCAGGTACTCTTCTCAACTCAAATCTCCTTCTTCTTTAGTGTTCTCTCTCGGTTTTTTTTTTTTTTTTGGTTTAGGGCTTTGGGTGTTTCGGGGAATGGGAGATGGGGAAGATGGGTTTGAGGGTAGCAGTTCCATGAAGTGGATTTTCGGTGTTGGGGTGGTCACGGATAGAGTTCGGTTGTTTGGGGTATTGGCGGAAGGGCTTTGCTGGGAGGTTTTCGATTAGGGTAAGTGAGATGGAGGTGTGGAAGGCCGACGAGGAAGGCGTTGGGCTTTGCTGGAGGGGTTCTAGGCAGCGAACAAGTTCGACAGGCTATGGGGGTTTCGATGGCAGTGGGGTTTAGAGGTTTCGATGGCAATGCGGTTTAGGGATTTTGGAACGATATGAACGGAAGTATCGTGGGATGGATGGATGGATGATAGGGGTAACACGCCGTCCGATCGAGGGATCGATCGGCTCTGATACCAATTGATGCGATCCTAGGGTTAGAATGCAAGTGCCAGGGCACAATTAGGGTTCAGAACAATCACGAAGAAGACAATCTCCACGATAAACCGACGTAGTGAAATTTTATTAACTCAAAAAATCACTGAGATTATTATTCTCTAAAATGCCATATTTATAATAAAAGAGTCTTAAGGACTAGGAAAGTAATCCTAATTAAATTAGGAAACAAAATAAGAATCCTTCCTAAATTAGAAACTAATCCTAAATGCAACTTCTTAAATAAAAATTAGAAACTAATAAAAATTAATAAATCAGAATTTCATGGGTCCCACATGTGGCCCACGATTCTTGTTGCAATAATGTGGAATTGCTGCTGCATCAGATATTTTCCTTTTTCCTTTATCTTTTCTTCGAAATGTACGTTTTCTTGGTCTAATAAAGCAAGATTACAAAATTTAGTCTACCAAAAATAATAAATAGATATTAATGTTTAGGCCCTGATGTTTGGTAAATTGATAATACTCGTCCATCTCTTGTACTGCTTGTCCCTACACTCGTCAGATCGTCAAGGCATTCTCCAAGGTCCATCCATGACACGTCATTGTCCAAAACAGGATCTTTCTAATGATTTACTCATCATCAGAATCCATATCTGATAAGCAAATAGGATCAAGAGCTCTCTCTCTCTCTCTCTCTCTCTCTCTCTCTCTCTCTCTCGTTTTAACGGACTTGAAGATTTAGATTGTATTCAACGAAGACTAAAGCATTAACTGGCTTTTGCTCTAGCCAATTTCTCTTCTTTGCATGTATCTATATAAAAGTTTGATTAAATGTCAGAATTTATACAAATCATATAACTAATTAAGAAAAATAAATTTAACAATCATCACATGTTTGAGTGTACTCCAGTTTTGCTCACATCCTGATTCAACCACTAGGGCGCACTCACAATAATGGTAAACACCGTAACTGAAGAGAAAACTTAATTGATAGCAAGCATTAGCAATTACAATGGGTAATCATCTATATATAGAGTAGTAGGATTATTCCCCCTCTTGCTTGGATACTAAGACTTTTCTAATCAATAAAAGAAACATAAATAAAATAGGAAACTCAACTACTAACAATCTTATTCAAGCAACAAACAACAACAAAAAAGAAGTATATAAAACTAGAACTCCATAGTCTATGATGCTCAAAATTGGACACAGGGAATTGGGATTCGACATGCCAACTTCAAGATTTCAGGACACGGATACGGTACGGTATTACTAAAGATAAGATACTGACATGGGGGTACGACACGAATACGGATACGGACATCATATGATATTAATTATTTACAAGTAACATATTGAAACATAAATTCAAATGTGGCCCTTGCTTATAATATTTACAGCTTAAAGTTAAACAAGGCCCAAGATCATTCAGGCCCACATTTGGTTTATATTTGGTTGCATTTGAGTTTCATTTAACTTTTTCATTGCATTAAATAGTTAGAGAGTCAAAAGCAACTTGCTGTGCTATCAGGGCCGGCTGTACCATATGGCCAACAAAGCCTTTGCTTTAGGCCCCAAAAAATAAGGACAAAAAAAGGCCCCATAATAGCAGCTGACATCTTTTGAAATTCCAAAAAATCAAACTTGGCAACTGCCTTCCCTTTTTTTCTCCCCAAAATATTGTTAACACCAGTTGACACAAAGCCCACCAGGCCCATTCAATGTACAAACCAACCAATTACATGGGATAATTTAGGATAGACTCAAATCACTGTAACAGCTTTACTTTCCATGTAGATAGATTGTATTATGTTTGAATTGCCTTGATTAAGGCTGAAAGATATTATAAAAGGGAGAAAGGATCGACCATTGAAGGGATCCAAGTTTACCACAAATATCATTGTCTATCCATCATCGTGACAAGCTTTCTTCATTTTGTATGTTTTTTCATCAAATTCAACACCCATGTATGCATATAAATAAAAACAGTAATCTTCTTCACCTTCGTAACTGTTTCGGCATGAGCAATATCCCAATATTAGCTAGCATCAAATCAAGTAGATGTGCTAAGCAAGGTGACCAAAATAAAACTTTCCTCTTCTCCATTAAGAATTCACCCGCCTTCACTGAAGCTGTGGCGCTATTTGTCACCATTTGCATGATATTCTCTTCTCTAATTTCTTTGACAGTTGAATAACGCCCATAGTAGTGAATTAGGTAACTATTATATGAACATTGTTTTATTTATTTATTTAATTCTCTGTTCCATGTTTTGGCAGTTATGAAGTTTTGTTGGACTTGGACAAGGAGAAACAATGTTCATATAATAATTTCTTTGACAGTTGAATAACACCCATAGTAGTGAATTAGGTAACTATTATATGAACATTGTTTTATTTATTTATTTAATTCTCTGTTCCATGTTTTGGCAGTTATGAAGTTTTGTTGGACTTGGACAAGGAGAAACACAAGGTGGATGGGCCTATATACTATTACCTGTTCAATACTCTGCTTTTCTGTTTGCTTGTACTCCATATTTATTGGTGGGTGTTAATGTGCCGGATGCTTGCAAATCAAATCAAAGAAAGAGGCCAACTTGGGGATGATGTTCGATCTGGTATGTGTGTGAAGTTCATCAACGGTTTTGCACCCACATGCATATACACAAGCACATTCATTTGAACATTGAACTACTACTTTTTTAAAATGTCATTAAAATGCAGTGTGTGCCATATAAGCGGAGGCAGTTTTTTGATGATTAAGATCATTGATCTGATGGACCATTATGGATGGTGCTCCTTTTCAAGATTGAGGATCCTAGCTCAGTCTTTGGCTTTATTCCAGTACTGTACTTCTTGTCTTCGGCATTTGGATGGATACAATTTCTTGTCTAAATCTTTTGGGGCAAAGGTGCTCACTATTGCAAACTTAAAGGTTGTGTGTTAAGGTCATGTTATATCACCACCTAGGTTGTCGATTGAAGTCATTATATATTTTTTGGGGCATAACCATCATTTGTG
The DNA here is from genome assembly GCA_028538565.1 of Umbellularia californica. Lineage (NCBI taxonomy): Eukaryota > Viridiplantae > Streptophyta > Magnoliopsida > Laurales > Lauraceae > Umbellularia > Umbellularia californica. The sequence goes on along the minus strand of JAPQWN010000006.1, from coordinate 51,423,752 downwards.
GCCCATTAGATTGACAGTCTGGATTTCCTCCTCTTTTTTTTTTTTTTTTTTTTTTTTTTTTTTTCTAATGAAACTGGAGATATTACGGCATTATAGTTTCTGCAGTAGTGCAGGCCCTAAAACTCCTATCATCTAATAGGCCTCTGAAATTTGGTAGGCATCAATATTCCATAATGGCTTCTAGAATCGATATTTTATGCTATTTGGAAGCATTTCCTTTTGTATGACTACTTTTAAAAGGACAGCACTATTGCAACAATATTTGATTTTTGAATGTTTTGGCTCTGCAGATTCTGAAAGTGAAGATGAACATGCCGACTAACCATGTAAAAGATTGATGTTTACTATTAGTGTGCATGCTGAGGTGCGTAGATCACTCTGCCTCCTTGTCTCTCTTATAAGCTTGACTGGAGAGGAAACGAAATCCCTGATCCGAGGACATCCATAGTCCTCTCACACGTTGAGTTTGTCTTAGGAACCAATGCTTGGTATATCCAAATCATTGATAAGCACCATCACAAATAGACTGTGTGAGGACTTTGTCCGGGCGGCACCCTTAACCATGGGGCGTAGCGTGTCGATCATGGGCTTCTGACGGTGAGTCTTCGTTATTCCCGCATTGGAAATATTCAAGTCTTGACCTTGGGCTTATAAGTCAAACCCCATGTTAACTCAACATAACGCATTTTAAAACCATGCGGTCCCGGATCCCATAAGAATTCCGGACTTAAGCGTGCTAGCGCGGGAGCGGTACTAGGATAGGTGACCGCATGAGAAGTCCTTGCGCGCACACGTTGGCCAAAGCAGACAATATCATGCTGAGTGCCTATGAATGTAGTTAGATATTTTCCCCTCGTCAAATGTGGACTGTCGTATTTCTTTCTTAACCAACCATTTCAACTTTGAGGGCTAGGCATATAGACTGTCCCATTGTGGAGACTGTTGGTGCATATGATAAATATTAGAAAATTTTCCGTGTTCATGTTGTTGCTGGGATTATTTAACTTTCATTTATTTGTCTTCTCTTCCTTGAGGGCCTTCCATTTTATGCAGCTTAGATATGGGTGATGGTCCATTGAAAGAAATAATGTTTGTGTATGTCTTGTACTGTTATTGCAGATAACCTTAGCGAAGGTTCATATGTTGACATCTCATGGATTTCATTAAGACATGCAAATCAGTTTCATGGAGTATATATTGTGATGGGTTGTCCCTCATCATTGAATGGTCTGTATACTAATTTGAAAAACAGACGTGGAAGAAAATGTAGAATGAATACTAATTGCATTGAGAATCAGAAATTGTGGGGCATGTCCTATACATTATTCCATCATTTTAGCCAATCTTCAATGGTTGTTTCAGAAAAAAATCAGATGGCTTAAGCCATGCAATATTTCCTGTAGCAGAGTTGTGCATGACAGTTGTTCCCAAGTATCAGTGACTGAACTCCCTTGCGCCCCATGTTTCAGCGATTGCGGTTGCTGATAAAATTCATGGGACAATGGTCCATGTCCGAAAAAATATGCTTGATGTGGAAATCTGTACTGCCACCCAGACAAAAACATGGATTAGAAGAATAACATGATGCTCAGTGTAAAATAGGGAAGATATTCGATTCTATCCTCCAATCTTTGTTACTCTAGGTCAAGGTTTATGTGCATTGAGACAATTTTATCAGCTTGCTGAATCTCTGGAACAAAGGGCCATGCAGTGTTACCTAAAGCCTGATTTGGTAACAAAAGTTCATGATGGAATGACAGTTGCTGGTGTCATAGGTGTATCAGTAATATTTTGTCTAGATGGGTAGAAAGGAGAAGCATAGATGACAAAAATTCACAGGAAATGTTATGACAATCAGGTGGTATTTCACAACGGGTCATTTTGCACTCATTTACTTGTGTAAATGGTGCACATGAGCAATGGCAACACATGATCGCATTTAAGGGTCTTTTGTTTGCACCTATTTACATATGTAATTAGTGAACATGTGTAATGATTTCATATCTATCTCGTTCTTCAATCATTTACACGTGATTCATAAAAGAGGTGGGTAAATGGTGATTACCTTCATGATATGGTCAATCAAAGAATAGCCCAGCCATACGTGTAAAGAATACACACCAGAAAGGCGGGATGGTGATTACCTTCATGACAGGTCTTTAGTTCGACTCCCCTCGATCACCCCGCATCTCTTTTTTGCCCCTTTCCACATAACCCTCTATTTGGGAACACTATATTTGGATGTTTGGATTATATCATCTCTTTGGAAGGTTTGGATTAAGTTTGTGTTTAGGCTTCTTAGTAAGAACCTCAGTTGACTTTCAGATCTCATGTAGATCAACAAACCGTTGTCTAGAGATCAGTGACAGCCCCTTCTATGATTGTAGCTATATGTCCAAATAATCCATTTGTTGCATTTTTCTTTTTGTTTTTCCTAATTATGTCAAGCAATTTTTCCCAGTCTTTATTTTTCAGGATAAGAATAGTTCTACACCTGTTTGGCAACCATACCCTGCAAACCACTTCCAATAATCAGTGTAGAAATATTCAAATTGTGGATCCCAAGATCAGTTCGCCACATGATCACATTGAGCTTTGCTGTCAGGTTGATGGCCATCAAATGTATGGTCAAGAAGAGATGATTATCCTAATTAGTGAAAATTTGCATTACGCCCAACGGTTTAATCCATTTGGATGTGTGCCATTACCTAGGATTAGTGACTATCGGGGTTTCCTATCTGTGTGCATGTTTTGGATGGGTTGCTAGGTGGGCCCCACCAATTGTTCTCAAGGAACCATGGTGAGAAGTAGTTCTCATCTAAATATTTTCGTGTGTGTGTGTGTGTGTGTGTGTGTGTGTATATATAGGAAGATGCTCCTATGAGAGATATCTCTCACCTTACTATAAGAGATAGGGTGGGAGTCTCACATCCATATCTAAGGCCAACAACTTAAATGTGAGGGCCCTTATCCTATCTCTCATATTAAGGTGAGAGCACCCCTACCCTATCTCTCATATTAAGATGAGAGCATCTCTCATAGGAGCATCTCCCATGTATATATAAAGAGGTGTTCATATGAGAGCATCTCTCTCCTTATTATGAGAGATAAGGTGGGGAGCCCTCACATCCATATTCAATGTCAACAACTTAAATGTGAGGGCTCCCCACCTTTATCTCTCATAGTATAGGAGCATCTATTACCTTACTATGAGAGATAAGATGGGGGCCTTCACATCCATATTCAATGTCAACAACTTAAATGTAAGGGCCTTCACCTTTATCTCTCATAGTAAGGTGGGAAATGCTCTTATAGAAGCATCATATATATATATATATATATATATATATATATATATATAGGGAGGTGCTCTTGTGAGAGACACTCTCACCTTATTATGAGAGATAAAGGTGGGGGCCCTCACATTAATATCCAATGTCAACAACTTAAATTTGAGGGACCCCATCTTTATCTCTCATAGTAAAGTGAGAAATGCTCTAATAGGAGCATCATATTTATATATATATATATATATATAGGAAGGTGCTCTTGTGGGAGACACTCTCACCTTACTATGAGAGATAAAGTGGGGCACTTATATCCATATCCAATATCAACAACTTAAATGTAAAGGCCCCCACATTTATCTCTCATTGTAAGGTGAGAGTGTCTCTCACAAGAGCACCTCCCATATATAAACCTCCCATATATATATGCGATTTTGGGAACTTACTATTTGTTTTATGTTTAGTTTGTTCTTTCTTTCCCTTGAAATGCGTTTCAGTGCTTAAACCAGAATGAATGAGTAAATTGGTTACTCACAAGATACAAGTACAAAATGCAAGGAATTATCAGATGATTCTAATGCTTAAAAACATAACAACGCGGATTCGGCTTTTAAAATAGTAAACCAAGTAATTTAGGCTTAAAACAGTAAAACCGGTAAAGCGGGCTTCAAGACAATAATTTTCCAAGTCAGGCTTAAAATAGTAAAATGGGTCAAAGCAGTTTTTCAAGACAGTATTTTCTGATTTGAGTTTAAAATAATAAAACAGGTTAAAGCAGGCTTCAAGATGATATTTCCCAATCCGGATTTAAAACAAAAAAATGGTTAAAGCGGGTTTCAAGACAGTATTCTTTTCAATACAGGTTGAAAATAGTAAAATGGGTCAAAACAGTTTTCAAGACAATGTTTTCTTCAATTTGGGCTAAAAACATTAAATAGGTAAAAACGGGCTTCAAGACAATATTTTTCTAAGTCCGCGGAATTTTACAGAAAATTGGGCAGCATTTCAGTTAGAAATAAGAAAATTCAAAACCGGGTGGCAGAAAACAAAGTGATCCAGGTAATCTCGGAAGGGCAACAATAAATGCGCGTACACAAACCGATAACCCTTTTATGGATCCAGATACAACCAATGGTGTCGAGAACCGCACGCTAAGACCTTCGGTGTCCTGTGTGACAAGATGCTAAAAATCAGATTTATAAAGTGCATGATAAAGTACAACAAATCAAGTTTTACATGATGCATGGTAAAATACAACATGTCAATTTTTACAAGATGCAAGATGAAAATACAGAAAGTCTAGTTAAATAATCATAAACATGAAAGTACTCTGATTCCCAAAGTTATACGCTCAAAGGGATGGATATTGGTGTATTTTCGTATACTTGATGCATTCTGAAGGTGGGAATATCCAACCCCTAAGTTCGGATAAAAATACAAGTCATCGTGCTTCACATGTATCAATAATTGTTCGGATCTAAGTACAGAATTAAATTAATCATCAGGCAAGTCAGGGGACTAGGTTCATCACAGGTCTTGGTCTTTCTTCTTCCAAGAAAGGATAGTCTTTTGCATTGCCCGGGGATTAAGTCAAAAGCCCCAAGCCGGAGGGCAATAATTAATTTCCTTTAAACACTGGTTAAAATATCCCAATTTTTGGTTCAAAACGAAGAAATCCCTAGAGGTTAACGGGGTTCGGAAAATTGTTCAAATTAGTCCAAAGTTCTAATTTAAAATTCAGTTTCCAAGGGTCATAAAAACAGGGTCCAAGGGTCGGGTCCTGCAGGTCCCAGCGTGGGACCCTTTGGTTCAAGGTTACCTACAGTAGCTGGCTAAGAAGAGGGCAGACTGTGACGAAATTGCAACGAAATTGTAGCCGCTGGATGCTTCGATGAAATGGGCAGACCATGGCCGCTGGAAAGAGGGAAGAAAGAATGATGGCCGCTGGACTTGTGAGACTGTGCAGGGAAAATGGCTGGCTGGTTTGCAAGGCGAGTGGCCGGGCAAAGCGGAGAAATGGAGTAGCTGCTGTGTGCAGTAGCCGAGACAACGGAAAGAGAAGGGGAAAAGCCAATGGGCCTGATAGTCACTGGACTGAGGTGGGGCCTGCTACTGATCAAAATCAAAGAGGCAGGGCCCCATGGTGGGCCCCACAGGTGGGGGTGGCCTCTTTAGACAAGGGTTCTCATTCACGGAGGTGACAGGTGGCTGCACAAAGCTAAGGAAAAAAAATCCATTTTTCCATTATTAAGGACCATAAAACAGATTTAATCTAAACCATTAGAAATCAAATTTTTCCCTAGCAAATCCATCCATGGAAGGGGCTGATAAAAAAAAATTTATATTTTTTAAAACAAGATTAACATCTCAAGAATACATCAAATCAAGATTAACCATCCAAAATATACAATTTAAATTAAATACTTGCCTCTAATTATCGGAAAGCTAATCTAACCTTAAACCACAGTCAAGCCAAGCTTTAATCGGGAGCTTTCTCTCCAAACAAAGCCCCAAAAATCACATCCTAAAAGAAAAGCCCACTCAATGACTCAAAACCCACTCTAAAACAAAAAACACAGGTGAAAAAGGTGGGCTCTAGCCAAGGAGAAAGATGGCCTCCCTCTTGAAGATCAAGGAAGAAGAAATGGATGCGTGAGGGGGCTGCCATCGTCGGATTCATACCAAAACAGAGTATGTTGCAAATAGGGCGATGGGGAGTTGATTGGCCGGGCTGGATGGGGCAAGAAAAGCCTCCAAGGAAATATTCTCCAACAAGCCATGGAAGGAGAGGAAAATGGAAAAACAAGAGAGAAAGAGAGACTCGTGTTTTGTGTGGCTGGTTGCAAACAAGCAGTGAATGAAAGCTGTAATGGTTAGTGATGGTAGGTGGCATTCAATGTGGTAGGTGATCGTAGAGATAGGGTATTTATACAAGAACGTGTTAGTTTGCTACCACCTCGGCCGAACTTGAGGCTCAAAAACGGAGATCTTCGGGCATCCGGACGAATCAGGTCAAGGAAGAAGAATTACAAGTCTAGAGAAGTGCTTTCCAAAGCCAAGAATCCTAAATTTCTGAGATCGGGGAAATAATCTGATATTTTTCATATTGTGGTATTTGCCTCGAAAAGAGTGCCAGGGTCAAATTGGGCTTTCTGGGCCTCGGATGAATTCGGGCTGAACATGAAAGTTGTTAGGAAGGTTGAGATCTAATTTTTGGGCTCAAGAGTCATTCAATTTAGAATTCTAAGGAAAAAGTCATCTGTCCAGTCAAAGCCTATCAATTTCTGATGAAATTAGTTAATCAAAGGGTTTCAGAGTCTCAAATTGATTCGAGTTGAATACAAAGGTTGACTGGACTGATAATCTCAATCAAAAGAGATTAGAATAGCATTTTGTCAGAATTCAAGAATAATCTTTCGGTCTCAATAAAAAACATAGACGGGAAAAGTGTCAAACTAGACTCATAGATTCTCAAAACTCCTCAGAACTTATCAAAGACTATCCTAATACAGAAAACACCACAAATGACCTCTAATCCCCACTTAGCAATCCTAACCACAGAATTACTAGCGCTAACCCTAGGGTTAAGAGAGACGGTCCTTACACTTACCCTTTTTTACCCTTCAAAAAGGAGTTCTTTTGAGGGCTGTCGATTAGCAACAACTAGCAAGTAGTTGTTCTTCTTTTAAGGTTTCCTTGCGAGTTCTTTCTTCTCCAATGTAGCTACCTCTCTTAGCGGTGATCGGACCCTAAGTGTAAGGTGCGATTGTAGTAATAAACTGGTGAGACCAAGTCGATCCATAGGGAGCTATTGAGTTAAGGTTTTCCAACTTGTACCTACCCTAAATAAAACCTAAAACTAGCCTAATTAAAAACCAATTACAACCATTCCTACGATTTCAGAAATTCAAATATATTACACCACCACACATGTTTAAAAGATGGGAAAAAAATATGCATGAAAACTAATGCACTTTCAGCAGTAACATAATTCTAACATATTGATGTGAAGATAGAAAGATAAAGTGCAAAAAATAAAAAAAATGCAGAAAATAAAAATGGTGTGTATAAATCAAAGGTGGTAAAAAAATATATATAAAAGTGGCAAGTTACTCTTTAAAATCTCATTCTCAATCTTGGGCCCAAAAAAAAACTAGAAGTGCAAACCTAGGATCCCGTTCTTCAACTTGGGTTGTCAATCCAAGTTGAGAATGACCTCACTTTTTAATAAATAAATTTCAGACTTGGATTCTTAAACATTTCTTGGTCAAACCTTTTTAACTTCACATTGTATTGCCTCCAAAAACACCATGTATCCATAGAAAACAAGGTATATTGCAAGGATGCTAAGGTGAGTTATTAGTAATTATTCCAAGCCAATTAAAAATATTTAATCAAAAGTAAGAACTAACCCTATTGCATAGATCACAAATCTAATATTAAGAGATACACAAATCAAGAACACAAATTAAAAGAAACAACTTTATTTACTAGCATGAAAATTCTTTACAAAGAATATAACATTGAAAAACAAGAATACATACTAGGATGTTAAGAATCCCTCTTTCTAGTTGAAACCACAAGGTTGGTGGTATGGCCTTTGGAAAGAACCCCCTTGGTGAATTAAGATGGAAGGGCAAGAAAGGGAGAGATGGTATGAAATTCTCTAGAGTGAGAGGTGAGCACTTCTCAAGCATCAGAGAAAATGGATGCTTATGCCTTCAATATATAGATTTTTGCTCTCTTTCTTTCCTTCTTTGCTCTAAGTTTGTAGCATGTAATCTTCTTTGTATGGCAAGTCCCTTCCTTAGCCAACAAGTCTTCAAAGAATTAGCAAGGTGAGTGAGAGATTTTTGGTGCTTTCATGTGCAAAATTGCAATCTCGAGTAGAAATTATAGCACAAACTTTCAGAGGCCATATCTTCCTCGTTTTAGCTCCGATTGACAAATCTTGGGTTCTAAAGATATCTACTCAAAAGGAACTTTCCAACGGTGTATGGATTGCACCAATCCGACAGCGGATTAAGAGTTATGACCATTTTAATCTTGCTGCCTCTGAAAAATCCGAAAATAATTATGCACATATGGGATGTTAATTGTGCAATGGGGTGTGTGGGACCCATGTGGACATCCAAATGGATTTTGGGATATTTATTTCCTTGTTTCTTGACTCCCCTTTTATCTTTGGCTTGCTTCCAAACTTCTTTGACTGACTTGACTAGTCAACTCTTTTAGCACACTTTCCTTTCTTGATCTTCTTTATTGATTTTTGAGTTTTCAAACTTAGTAAGAATTAGATCTTACAAAATCTGAAGTTTCCTTTCTTGATCTTGAAATAAAAAATCTAGCTTTCCATTGTTGACTTTTCAAACTTTCCAAAAATACCAAGATATGTGGGTCCACCTTGAAAGATGTCCTACCCTTGATCTCTCTCAAATTTCACCAATGTGGGTCCCATTCTTGATTTCTCCTACACAAATTAAAATAAATGGATTCAAGAATAACTTTATATGAGGAATTTAGATGGACGATGCATAGGACCCTACTTGATGCACCGAAAATAGTCGACTTTCCAAAAATAAATCTCCAAAAATGGCAGGTTTCATGAATTTATGCAAAAAGTGTGATTTTTGAGCAAATTATGCATGAATGTACTTCAATAGATCAAAAATGCATAAAATCATGATATGATACTAAATGAGGTTCTCTTGGCTTGACAAGTCCTTAAACTTACCAAAAATAGACATGAAAATATGCATTTTTAAGGACTTATCACACCTCCGAACCAGTGTTTTGCTAGTCCCTAGCAAAAATTACGAATAAAATGAGAAATCCACAATGACATAATCTATCCTAAAACTAGTGAAGTGCAATGAAAAAGGAAATGACTGCAGCGCCACTTTCGCTAGCACTCTCAACTGCATGTAGCATATGCAGTAAGCCCTTAAACCCCTAGGTTCCCCCTAGTGGACGAGTTGTGCTTCGTGAGAGTTTGCAGTGAATTTACCCACAAAATTCAGTTTTTTTTTTTTTTTTATCAAAGGAACTTTTTCAAAAGAAGATTTACAAACACAGGATATTCTCGATTTTCGGAATTTTCAAAGCAAAAGAAAATTTGAAACTCGGTTCACAAATCCCATCTTTTGGTCTGAAATTCTTGAATTCATGCTAATTTGATCGTGCACGGTGAAATAGTGTGTATATGTAAAAACAAATAAGCTTCAAATGATTCACCAAGATTCCCGTGAAAGCAATTTTCAATCCAAAACTCTGGACCACCTAACCTTAGCAACGAAAAACAATATTTCTTTCAAGGCAACCATGATGACTTTCGCATTACTATTTTTTCAAAGGCCGCAAATTTTATTTTTTTTTAAACTCACACAGGTGATTATGGAATGCCTAGGTCCTTTAAGCTTTCTAAGTAACACACGTAACGAGCATTAAGCCAATGACTCGCAAAATAGATGTCTTTAGGGCACTAGGTATGTAAATACTCCTACGGGTTTACTGGCTCAGGTTAAAAAGGCTACGAACCCAAACTAGTCACACAACTTTTTATTCTTTTTAACACTTTTTTTTTCTTTTTCTCATTTTTCTCTTTTTTTTAAACAGCCCCCAACAATAGGCAGCCCTTTCCATGTGCCCAAATTAATTCAACGGCTCTGTGGCCAATAAAACCAGATGAACTAGGAAATTGTAAAACTAAGGGTCGGTTTTCCATCATATTTTCAATCCAATCGTTAAAGGAAAACGGAAATCATGGCTTGGCATTCAAAAACTTTGAAAACATATACAGACTGTGTAAAAGTGAAGGATCAAAATTCAGCACTTTTTCTAAAACCCATTTCCATAAACAAGACAGTAAACCATTGTTCTCCTTTTTGCCCAAAGCTCCAAAAATTCCAAAGTTCAAGATATCTTTGTTTCATAAAAATCCTCTCAAAATTTCTTTTTTCCCAAGAACCAACAAGTTTTTTCTATTTTTTTTATTTTTTTATTTTTTACTTTTAATTTTTTTTGAAAACCTAAAATTCAAGAACAAATTGTGTAAAACTTTTGTCTAAAGATGGACAAGTGTGTTTGTTCCCACCCCCCAACTTGTTATGAACATCGTCCTCGATGTATGAATGAATGAGATGCAGTGAGACATATGAAGACATGAGGAGCATAAAGTAAGAGAGGGTCAAGTGTAGAAAGCACCTGGGATATATTCGCGATGCTCCCTGTCCACAGTTAGACAATATAACAAAATAATAATAAGAATAAAAGAAGACTTAAACTACGAAGTATACATAATGTACATAGTAATGGGCCACTGTCAGATCCAAGGCCGACTAATCCTGGTAGACAGGATCAACAAGAGGAATTTCTTCCTCATCAGGTGTGATTTCCAAGAATGGCTTCAATCTTTGGCCATTGACTTTGAACGTCTAGCCATCCTTGGGATCCAAAATCTCGATAGCACCGTATGGAAACACTTGCTTGACAATGTAGGGGCCTGTCCATCGCGAGTTAAGCTTGCTAGGGAAAAAACGTAGCCTGGAATTGTAAAGGAAGACTTTCTGCTCAGGGTCAAAAGTTTTCCTGAGGATATGACTGTCATGGAAAACCTTTGTCATCTCTTTGTAAATTTTGGAATTAATGTAGGCATCCCTGCGCAACTCTTCCAACTCATTAATTTGCAATTTCCTCTTTGACCCAGCCTTATCCATATCCAGGTTGAACTGTTTGATGGCCCAATAGGCTTTATGCTCAAGTTCCACCAGAAGGTCGCAAGCTTTCCCGTAGATCAGATGGTATGTAGACATTCCAATTGGGGTTTTGAAAGCTGTTTGGTAAGCCCACAATGCATCAATCAGTCGGTTGGACCAATCTTTGCGATTCAGCTTTACTGTTGTCTCCAAAATTCTCTTGATTTCACAATTTGAGACCTCTACTTGCCCACTAGTCTGCGGGTGATAAGGGGTGGCCACTTTATGGGTTATCCCATATTGCTTCATCAGGGCCTCAAAATTTCTATTACAAAAATGCAACCCCCCATCACTTATGATGGCACGAGGGGTGCCAAACCGTGAAATCACATTTTTTTTTTTAAATCTCTGAACAATCTTAGCATCATTTTGCCAGTAGGGAATAGCTTCGATCCATTTTGAGGCATAATCAACAACAACCAAGATGTAAATAAAGCCAAAACTAGGAGGAAATGGTCCCATGAAATTTATGCCCCAAACATTAAAGAGTTCCACTACCAAAATTGGGTTCAAAGGCATCATGTTTCTTTTTGAAATATTGCCCAATTTTTGGCATCGCTCACAGGTCTTGCAAAATTCATGAACATCCTTAAATAGTGTGGGCCAGTAAAAACCGTATTACATGATTTTACATGATGTCTCCCCACAGGCCTGTGAGTGACAAAAGGAGATGACACTAGGAATCTCATTATACGGAACACATCTCCTGATAATCTAATCTGGGCAATACTTGAATAAGTATGGATCATCCCAGAAAAAATGTTTAACCTCAGTAAATAACAAATCTTTATCTTGCTTTGTCCAATGGTTATGAATGCTGCCCATTGCAAGATAATTTACTATATCTGCGAACCAAGGGGTTTGGGTTAGTGCAAAAAGGTGTTCATTCGGAAAATTATCCTTGATCGGTGTTGGCTCAATAGGATCAGAAATGACAAGTCTAGAAAGATGATCAGCCACGACATTTTCTACTCCCTTTTTATCCTTGATCTCTAAGTCCAAGTCCTGGAGTTGTAGGATCCATCGAATTAATCTAGGCTTAGCATCTTTCTTAGAAAAAAGATACTTTAGCGCAGAATGATCAGTAAACACCACAATCTTGGATCATATCAAGTAAGAGCGAAACTTGTCAAGTGCAAAGACCACGGTCAGCAATTCCTTCTCAGTGGTTGAATAATTGATCTGTGCACTATTCAAACTCTTACTTGCATAATAAATTACGTAAGGCTTTTTATCCTTACGTTGCCCTAAAACAGCCCCAACCGCATAATCACTGGCATCACAAATGAGCTCAAAGGGCAGGTTCCAATCCGGAGGTTGCATAATTGGAGCAGATGTCAGCATGGCCTTCAATTTTTCAAAAGGCACGTGGCATGCCTTGGTCTATTCAAATTGTGCATCCTTGGATAACAATTCACAGAAAGGTCGAGATATAGAGCTGAAGTCTTTGATAAACCTTATGTAGAAACTTGCATGCCCTAAGAACGACCTTACATCTCGTAAGGTTTTTGGCATGGGCAAGTTGGTGATCAAATCAGTTTTTGACTTATCAACTTCCAATCCTCTTTCTGACACAATATGGCCAAGGACAATTCCCAGGCGAACCATGAAATGTCACTTTTCCCAACTCAACACAAGATTCTTTTCTACACATCTAGTGAGGAACTTTTCTATGTTGCTCAAACAGTCCTCAAATGAATCACCAAACACAGAGAAATCGTCCATAAAGACCTCCAGAATTCGCTCCACCAAATCGCTGAAAATACTCATCATACATCTTTGAAATGTTGCAGGAGCGTTACATAACCCGAAAGGCATTCGCCGATAAGCGAAGGTACCGAAGGAGCATGTAAATGTGGTCATTTCCTGGTCTTCTGGAGCGATTTCTATCTGGTTATACTTGGAATATCAGTCTAGAAAGCAGTAATATTGGTGGCCAGCGGCCAGCTACCCTTTCCAAAATCTGGTCCATGAAGGGTAGAGGGAACTGGTCCTTATGTGTAACCGCATTTAATTTTCTGTAGTCTATGCAAACCCTCCACTCTGTGGGTACTATGGTGGGGACAAGTTCATGTTGAGTGCTCTTGACTACAGTAATGCCGGATTTTTTCAGGACTACCTGGGTAGGGCTGACCCATTGACTATCCGAGATTGGATAAATGATACCCACGTCTAGAAGTTTAACCACCTCAACCCTTACCACTTCCTGCATGGTAGGATTGAGCTAGCGTTGCATCTGCCTACATGGTTCAGCATCCTCTTCTAGGTAGATGCGATGCGTACACACTAAACGGTCAATTCCCTTAATATCTGCCACATTCCAAGCAATTGCACTTATGTGATGTTTGAGCACTTTCAACAGTTGGACCTCTTGGTCCTCAGTAAGAAGTGAATAAATGACTACTGGGTATGTCTTCTCATCCCCAAGGTAAGCATATCTAAGGTTAGATGGGGGGGGGGGGGGGGGCTTTAAGTCAGGTTTAGATGGTTTAACTTGAGATGGAACAACAGGGGTACCAGTTGGTACAAGTTCCATGAACTTGGATCTCCATATTGCATGGGCCTCCTCCATAGTGTCATCATTCAATTCCTCAAGATAGCCCATGTCCTCCCCAGCCTCAAGTATTAGCGCCATGTGGGAGTTAATGCACTCCTCTAGATCATCCTCCAGTACAGTATCCACACAATCCACATCAAGGAGGTCAGGGTCAATATTCTCTGGATGTTTGCATAAGCTGAAAATGTTCAGTTCAATGATCATGTTCCTAAAAGAAAGTCTTAACATTCCATTCCGACAATTGATCAGTGCATTTGATGTTGCTAGGTCTTTCCAAAATTACCGGAATCTGAGCATTGTTATTGTGTACCGGTTGAGTGTCTAGTACATAGAAGTCCGCAGGGAAATAGAACTTCTCAATTTGCACAAGTACATCCTCTATTACCCCCCTTGGTTTCTTTACAGATCTATCAACGAGTTACAAAGCAACTTTGGTGGGTTTCAACTCGCCTAGCCCCAGTTGTTGATAAACCGAGTAGGGTAATAAATTAACACTGGCCCCCAGATCTAACAAAGCGTGACTAATCCAGTGATTTCCAATATTGCATGATATGGTGGGGCATCCCGGATCTTTATATTTCTGGGGTGTGCTACCATTTAGGATCGCACTAACTTGCTTAGTGAAGAAAGCTTTTATTTCTACACTCATCCTACGCTTGACAGTGCAAAGATCCTTTGGCGTAGGCAGGAACCTGTTTGATTGCGTCTAACAAAGGAATATTGAACTTAACTTCCTTAAAAACATCCAGGATCTCTTGGTTTGGGATTTTCTTCTTGGGATGGGTCAATCTTTGTGGAAATGGGGCAACCAGCTTAGAAGTAATGGGGTCAGGACCTTTTTGCGTCTCAACAGTAGCCTCAGCATCATTACTATCCTTATCTATTTCAGTTTGGGCATTTGAATCCAAGGAGCCATGTTGTTTGTCTTTTTTCGGATTCTAATAAAGTTCTCTGCCACAACGTAGAGTGACAGCTTGAACATGCTCCTGAAAGCTAGGGTCAGATATGTTGTTAACTTCAAACTGCCCTTTAGGGTTCGGGAGGGGTTGGGCTGGAAAGGTTCCTTTCCCCTGACCCTGGAGGGTACGTTTGATTTGTTCAACAGATGTTTCCAGCATTTGGATAGCTTGCTAGTTGCTCTGAATAGCCTGTTGATTATTTTGAAAATTTTGCATAAACTGTTGCTGAGATTGCATGAATAAATTTAGTGTTTCCTCTAAAGACTAATTCTGGGGTTGTGGGGCATAAGATGTATTCAGCTGTTGAGGCACGTACGCACCCACATTAGATTGCCTTTGGGGATTAAACTCTGAATTTGCACTTGGTCCATTCCTCCAACTGAAATTAGGGTGGTTCCGCCACGAAAGATTCTATGTGTTTCCCATATGGTTGGCATTGAACAACTTTTGATAAGTATTCAATACATTAGCATGTTCTTGCAATGCTTCATGTAAAGCTAGGACTGTTGGACAATCCGTAGATCTATGTGTATCAGAAGCACACATGCCACAAAACATGGTAGTTTTCTTATTCCTACCAAATTTTAGGGACTCGACTTCTCTTGTGAGTGCCGCAAGCTTGGTTTGGATGTAGATTTGATTGTTCACTTGATATATACTTCCACCCTTAGGCTGATTCAATTCCCTGGAATGATCTACCCCCTCAGAAGAGGTCCATTTTTGTGCATTTTCTGCTATCAATTCCAAAAATTCCCATGCTTCATCGGGTGTTTTTTGGTCGAATTGACCATTGCACATCATTTCAATAAATTGACGCGTCTTCGGAGTGAGGTTTTCAATGAAAACTTCAATGAGACGGTGTGTTTCATACCCTTGATGTGGACATGCAAGGATCAACTCGTTGAAGTGTTCCCAACACTTAAAGTAGGGCTCTTTCTGATTTTGCCTGAACATTATGATGTCCCTCTTTAAGGTGTTGGTTTTGTGTTGTGGGAAGAACTTCTTCAGGAATTCAGTGACATAGGCATTCCAGATATTAATTGAATTAGGCCTAAGTGTGTGGAGCCAAGCCTTAGCCTTTTCCTTTAAAGAAAAAGGAAATAGTTTGAGTTTGATCACATCTGGCACTACGTTTTGAAGTTGAAGTGTAGCGCATACTTCATCAAATTCCCTCAAATGTAAGTATGTGCTTTCAGAGTCTAGCCCGTGAAACTTGGGCAGAAGTTGAATAATACCAGGTTTTATTTCATATTGACCCGCAATGGCGGGCAACACAATGCATGATGGTGTGGTGTATCGTGCTAGGTTCAAAAGATCACAAAATTTCCTTGGTGGCTGGTTCACCTCCCCACCGTTGTGGTACCCATTTGGATTTGCAGCATGCCCACCATTGTTAGGATTGCTACCGGACCCACTCACCATGTTAGACAATCTCGATGGACTTAGAGATTGAGGAGAGTCGTAGATTCTTATAAGTTCTTTGACTGGGGACTCTCTTCTTTGTAACCGATGCGATGAGTCTCTTTTCCAATTGGACTTCTTGCTCATGCACAAATGGTGCGAGCAAGTTGGAGAGGGCTTGTACTTTCTTTTTGGAATTTTTTTTTTGGTTTTTTTTATTCTTTTATTTTTTTGAAAAATAAATGAGAAAAACCTAGCCTACACAAAAAAAAAAAAATCTTAGTTAATATCCTAAGGTTGAAAAGCTTCCCTAGGTTCACACTACTAGAAAAAGGACTTTTAGCGGCCACCACAAGCCATCGCTAAAAGTCCACTGGCGGTCGCTAATACTCTTTGGCGACCGCCCAACGACCGCCAAGGAAGGGCCGCAACAACTTCGTCGCTAATAGTATTAGCGACCGCCACGTGGCGATCGCTACTACTATTAGCGCCCGCGAGCGACCACCAGCGACCACCGCAAAAAAAAAAAATTTAATTTTTTTAATTTTTAAAACTATTAGCGACCGCCATTAGCGGTCTCTAATACTGGATTAGCGGTCGCTAATACATTATTAGCGACCGCAAATGGCGGTCGCTAATAGTTTTAAAATTTTTTACTTTTTTAAAAAATTTACCATTAGCGACCGCCACTGGTGGTCGCTGATAGTCATAATTTTTTTTTAAATATTTTTTTTTTGCTAATTTTCCTGCTTTTTATAATACCTGTACATGAATATATTATATCAAACTACGAAAATCAATTAAAAATACTAAAACCAAAACAAAATCTTATATTAATGATATTCAAAACATTACAAAAGTTCCAACAAATTAAATTTATTACAAAAGTTTCAACAAATTATATTCATTACAAAAATAAACAAATCGTTTGAGAAGGGTGCCGAGATTGATCTGATGCTCTCAAATCTGAAGAGAAAAAGGGAAATAAATATTAATAGTTAATTATAAAAATTAGCAATATATAGTAAATATAAACAAAATGAAAAATTAAAATTAAAATTTTAAAAGTTAAACCTACGTTTCAACTCTACGAGCAATCTGGGAGTCGAAATCCCGAACCGTCAGTTCCAGCAGGTCATGAATGACTATGGGCCCGTGCCCGTCCAGTTTCACAGGCACCGGAGCCCGTTTGCCCGTTTTGGGCGCTCGGAGGCCGATTTACTAAGTTTTAACTTAAACATATGTTTTGACACTACGGGCAATCCGGGTATCGGAATCCCGAGCCGTCAGTTCCAGCAGGTCATGAATGACTATAGCCCCGTGCCCATCCAGTTTCATGGGCACCGAAGCCAGTTTGCCCGGTTTGGGCGCTCAGAGGCCGATTTACTAAGTTTTAACTTAACATTTTGACTTAAACATACGTTTCGACACTACGGACAATCCGGGAGTCGGAATCCCAAGCCGTCAATTCCAGCAGGTCATGAATGACTATGGCCCATGCCCGTCCAGTTTCACGGGCACCGGAGCCCGTTTGCCCGGTTTGAGCGCTCAGAGGCCAATTTACTAAGTTTTAACTTACCGTTTTAACTTAAACCTACATTTCAACACTACGGACAATCAGGGAGTCGGAATCCCGAGCCGTCAGTTCCAGCAGGTCATGAATGACTATGGGCTCGTGCCCGTCCAGTTTCACGGGCACCGGAGCTCGTTTGCCCAGTTTGGGCGCTCGAAGGCCAATTTACTAAGTTTTAACTTAACATTTTAACTTAAACCTACGTTTCGACTCTACAACCAATCCAGGAGTCCGATTCTCGAGCCGCAGTTCCGGGAGTACTTTCTAAGTTTCTACATTTATAAGTTTCCAACTTTTTAAGTTTCAAAATCTATAAGTTTCTAAGACAACTTAAAAAATCTCTATACATGTTGAAATCTGGAATTAAAAAAATATTTATACCTGGTCAGGATCAGTCGAGGATGCTGGATCATGACTGCCCTCTCCAACCGAGTCATGTCTTGCCCTGCGGCCGCTGCAAGCGTCAGGTGCCTGTAATTATTTATTATACAATTAAAAATAAAAAAAAAAACATAAATATTGACACATGTTTAATACTAATTTGTACTCATTTTCAATTTTCTGATCATTAACAAAGAATCAGAACCCTTTTTACCATCTCAAAGTGTCTCCATTTCCACTAGACTGACAATACCCATACAGCCATACTTGATCAAGTGAGCCACATTTGAAATCTGAGTTTCTGATATCAGGAAGCCTAAGTTTTCTAGTGATTTCTGGTCGTTTTATGTGAAGATTCATGGTTGTTTGATAGTGTTCTCGTCTATTACATGGAAAACATCCTGAAGTTTCAATTATAAGACAGCTTCCAATCATGATTCTTAATTCTCTTCTCTGTTTCTCTGAACTGGATGAGGCCCCTACTGCCATCTTTTGTTTTCTATTCATATCTTAAGTTCGATTGAAAACCTTCAAGCATTATTTTGTCAGATATGGATTTGGGTAATTTTTTATGTCCTACTCTTCCTTCATCAAAACCTACTATTTTCACCTGGTCTTGTTTATCTTATTTCCATCTTTGTAATATGCCTGATCCGCTAACGATCAAATTCTAAAGCTGTGGCAATTATAACTTACGTACACACAAAACATAAGTTAATAAGCAACTTCTCTTTTTTACTATTACTTCTCAATATTAAAGTAACCTATTTGAAATACTAATTTAAACATTATGTTACAGATGATAAAAATCAGTCACCAAATAGTTCTCTTAAGTCTTAAGCATTAGAGGAACCATGGAAAAAAAAAGGGAGATTTGGAATAAATCTTTAGACAAATTATTTCTTCCATAGAAGATCGAAAAACCAAGTTCCATATTCAAATTTAGGATATAAACTTCACAGGAATTAAGGACAAATTACATTCAAAAATAGAAAGAAAGGCAAAACTTATAATGCAGGAATACCTAGGAAGAAATTCTGTGACACACACAATCATTATTCATTAGAAAGATTATTTATATGTGCATAATCAAAAAACATATATATTAACTGTCAAATAATGTTGGTAATTCTAGTAGTGATTGTGAAGAATGAAAGCAACATTCTAGAAAGAAACAGGTCCCTTGCAAATAAGGATCCAAGTTTACAACTAACAAGAAGATGTGCCACTGGGAGCATAGAGTAAAAGTAGATAAGGGTGCAGGAAGATGAATAGGTAGAGAGAATGCAATAGTTGGTTGTAGTCCTAGATAAAACACCAATACACCCAGTTGAGCTTTCTGACGGTATTCTATAACTTTGGAGGGTTCTTCTTTAAAGACTAAGCCTAGAAGTCTACTATCTTTAGTTCAAAGATTAAAGTAAGCCACATACATATATTTATAAATAATCAATCACCAAAACCTAGATATACTTGTAATCTTGTCTTGTAATAACCCAGTAAAGGACCATGTTTCGTGGAGCTCTTACATCTCCTGAAGACTGTGCAACATTGCTTTTGACTTTGGTCCCTCTTTGTTCTTCCTCCAGCTCTAACATTTTTTTTAATTGGAAAAATGGTCAGCCCCACATTCTTTTTTCTATCTATTGTTAATATTGAGGGGTGGCTCATGATATCTAACCCCGAGTAAAGAATTGTCATATATTGTAGTTTTTTAATTTTTTTTTCTTACCTGCAACTATAGCCTATTTTGTATTTTCTAGTATTCAGACATCATGCACACACATTTTCATCTCACTTATATTCTTGATTTTCTTTAGTGGTAGCAGATTCAGGTGGGCCACACAGAATTGTCACCCATCTAACGTTCCCAAGCATATTTGGATAGGCAAAAAATAGAATAAAGTGAAGTTAAATGAACTTCAATGATTTAAAATTTTAACCATACCTTATTTGGATGAGTTTCGCAGCTATATATATATATATATTGATTTTACTTCAGCTGTAACTACGCTTGTCATCCAAAGAAAGCGGAGTGAAGTGCTTTATCTTAACTTCAACCTTCCTTTTCTCTAATGAACTAATGATGTGAAATCTACTCCACTTTACTCCACTCCTCATTTATCCAAATAAGTTCAAAAATTTCTCTGAAGACATCAACTCCTCTTTTCTCAGGCACGTGAAATGCCATGATCGATATAACACAATTTCACCTGTAATGTTCATCTATGCAGAAAGATCTCTGTTCTTTTCTTGAAATCATGTTATAAATATGACATGCCAAAATTTTCTACTCATGAAGATCACTGTTCCTTAGACCACGCCAAAATTATCTATTATGTAGTTTTGTATCCATCCAAATTTCCTGACTGTTGATTCTTGCAATCATGGTGCAGGATTTACCTTGGTAAAATTTCCTTCATAAATAAGTGATGCAAGGCACTAAATTAGGATACACAGTATTATGAAATAAAGCTTATTTCGAAATTTCTACTTTACACGCAATATGCTGTTAACGAGTACAATGAAATAAAGCTTAGTTTAAAATTTCTGCATTCCACAACATTTTCCTGTTAAGAAGTGCAGTTTCATCCTTTTGAGAGAGAGCGTGCAAACTTAAGAAATACTATTGGAAGTCACATTTCAAAAATAACAACAACAACAACAACAACATAAAATGGCAAGGAAGAGAATCACATCCTAGGGAAAAAAAAGAGAGATTGCAAAATGGGGTTCAAAGAAAATCACGCAATAAAATCAGATAATCACCCAGTTAGAACTCAAAAATATAATCACAGATTCATTCAAGAGTAAAAAACAAAGATCAAGTTCATTTTAACCGATATATTTTAGTACAACTGGTTGATCGTTACTTAGTAAGTAAAATGTCGCAGTTGATGGGCAACTCCAACCTCACAGCTAAGACAACTCCACCCCCTCCTCCCTCTCCAAAATCCACCACGCATAAAATGCCAAAACCTCATTCTGCAACCATGTTTCAAGAAAAAAAAAAAAAAAAAGACAAGAAGAAATGGAAGAAGAGAATCGGCGGGACCCACATACCTGGTGAGTTCTCCCTCACTCTCTTTCCTCTTCTTCTCTGTTGACCGCACCTGGCCTCCACCTGAAATGGCAGCAGCAGGGGTAACCAAAAAAAAGAATGGAAGATGGCAGTTCATTTCTCCATTATGCATTTGGTGTTTCAAGGCATCATTTCTCCTTGCTTATTATAAATTTGAGACACCCAATCGATAATTGCAGTTCATTTGCATAGTGTTTTGATGGATATCAGGGTAAGAACAATTTGAAATAGAGTTAGGGGACAATCATTTCAACCATTCGAATCACTAAACCATGAACCATAAGGGCCTCAAATTGCTTTAAAGTGCATTTCCTTGAGATGTTCAAGACAAATCTAAGTGGAATTCAATGCCACATTATGGTTCTATCCTTTTTCCAAGTAGTAATTCCAATCATTTAAAGAAAAGTTCAAAGGGAATCTTCAATATTAATGTGCCACTTTCAAGGAACATGCCAAATGCCAATAGTCCTCGGTTGTCGCTCAGCTAGTTTGCAAACCTACTATGCAATGCAAAAATCTCAAATACGGGCTCAAATATAAGTGAAGTGAAATAAAAAAATTTTCCAAAACTTTTATAGTTAAAACATCTGTAAGATCATTTTGACACAATGAATCATGGCCATAAATGGAATCTAATAGGTTCAACTGAAGAACTTACATTAGGGTAAAACAAAAAAGAAATGTAGTCTCCATATTGAAGAAAGCAAGAGAACATAATGATAAAAAGTACTTGGAACTTGTTAGTAACGTACATGTGGTGTAAACCATTTGACAGAATAGCCCGGATTACACGGATGCAGTATGTAATACATGCAATTGGGTTTCAAATTCAAGGCAGGAAAGTCCCTAATAGACAAGCACTTGACATAGTCCTTTACCAATTGTTTTCCATAATATTTGTCCAAACCATAAGATTCACATTGTAAGACTTATGATTTGATACTAATGATCCAGAAAAATTTATTTAATGGCACTTATCTTCATCTTCCTATTATGATTAAACAATAATTTTGACTTAACTTTCAAAAATTCTCCCTTTCTTAAGCTTAAAAATTGACTACAGCAACTTAATTCCAAGCAATGATCAGGATCTCCACACAAAATACAATTTTAAATTTCTGGGAAATCCATAGTAAGGCCATCTGATGGATAATGATCAGAGATTTTCCACAGCCCAATCAGATATGATTTCAGCATGTTCTTTTTCCTTTGTGAAGGTGACCCATCAAAGAAGTCTGTAATCTACATATATCCATAATATCTCATGATGTAGCAGAAAGATCTCCATGCAAGCAGAATCACACAATCACACATAGATAGATTACAAATGATCTACATACTCAGATTTCCATTCAAACAAGTATCCATATATCAATCTGCAGATTTATTGATTTCTTTTTTCCTATCAACATGTAATCTACATACTCCAAAACCAATGTCACAAAAAAAAAACCAAATTAAAGATTCCCAGGTACAAAAGAGAAGATGACATCAAAGATAGAAATTGTGGGCCCATGCCTTTTTTCTTAGTAGAAACCACATATTCTAACCGATTTGAGCAACAGAAGAATGTTAAGGAACGTGAAAAGAGAGAAGTCTCAAGATCATATGATCTAAATATCTAAAACAGAGTGAAAGAAAGGAAGATGCCAATAATAATAGTAAAAACAAGATGCAACCTATATTACTTGATCCATTCCAGGAATCTGTCCATAGACTTCAAATCGAAAGAATCCGAAAAGGGAAAGAAACGACGCATTGACCGCAGATTCCAAGTGAATATTCCTGAAAATGCCAGATCCTCGTATGAAGCCTACATTTCTAATCCATTTCGGAATCCATATCCATCAATTTCAATCGAAATCATCAATGAAGGCATGGAGTCGACGCAACAACCGCAGATTCCATGTAAACAACAGGGATCTATTTGGCTACGAAAGAAAAACTTGCAAAACACAGATCTTTCACAGAATGAATAAATCAATCACGTAAACTTCACTGAAAACGTCAGAAATTCATATCCGATTTGAAAAGTTAAAAAAAAAAAAAAAAAAGAGAGAAGAAGGAGATCCTTTACCTGCGAGCTCGTTTCTGGATGAAGGAGGGTTCTTTGACTAAGCGTTCAATCTTTCAAACAAGGTTTTGCTGTGATTTGGAACCTAGAACCTAGAATCCCAGCCTTCTTATCTATATATACATAAATCAAATGAAAAATCAAATGAAAAAAATATATATATACCAGCAGCTGTAGCACGAGGGGGAAAGAGAAAACCGGTGTCGGCTCCGGCGCGCGGGAGGGCACAGTGCAGAGCGAGAACAGAGGGAGGGAGGGAGGGAGAGAGAGAGAGAGAAGGAGAGGGGGAGGGAGAGAACCGGTGGCGGCTCCGGCAAAGGGATGGAGAGAGAGAGTGAACCAAGCACAGTGAAGAGCGAGAGGGAGAGGGAGGGAGGGAGAGAGAGAGAGAAATAGAGCGAGAGAGAGGGAGAGGGAGAATAACCGGTGGCGTGGAGTAGAGCGCGGGAGCAGAGGAAAAAAAACTGGGAAGGAAAGGAGGGAAGGAAGGAAGGAAGGAAAAGATGGAACGAAAAAAGTGGATTCGGGGGCGTGGAGCAGAGCGCGGCCGGAGAGGAAAAAAAACTGGGAAGGAAAAGAGGGAGGGAAGGAAGGAAAAGAGGGAAGGGAAAAAGTGGATTCAGGGGGGCGACCGCCATTTGGCAGTCGCTAATGGCACCTTTTGTAACCACCCCCAGTCGCCCGCCTTTCCATGCGTGAAAAGTCTAATTTCCAGTAGTGCCGCCAACCCGGTCCTATGAAATCAACGGGCCAGTTCAGCCCCCAGGTAAAGATAGGATCACGAATGGACCTGTTTGAAGGACCTTGCTTAAAATAATCTACTTGCCTAAAATAATCTAGCTGTCTCCACACTCTGGACAAGGCTTTGCTTCGGCAACGAGATGATCAAGGATAATGATTAGGTCACTGAGATGATCAAGGATAACGATTAGGTCACGTTCGGTTTACTTTCTTCCAAAAGGACTTAAAACAAGTTCAAAAATAAAGTAACTCTGCCAATTCTTAGAAAGTTTGTAAAAATTCAATGATTTGTCTTTTCTAATTAGCAATCCATGCAATTTCTTATTCCAATTTAGGGCAGTTTAACATTCCATGCATGCACCTCCTAATCTAGAAAGATGCCAAAAATAGCACACCCATAAAGCAATATAAACAAGGAAAGCCAGAAAAGTTACCTTAAATGGCGCTCCCCGGCAACGGCGCCAAAAACTTGATTGTATCCAAAGTGTAGGGTGTGATTGTAGTAATGAACTGGTGAGACTAGGTCGATCCACAGGGAGCTATTGAATTAAGGTTTTCCAACTTGTGCCCTTCCTAAATGAAATCTAAAACTAGCCTAATTAAAAACTAATTACAACCATTCGTACAAATTCAGAACTTCAAATAAATTACACTACCTCACATGTTTAAAAGATGGGAAAAAAATATGCATGAAAACTAATGCACTGTTAGCGGTAACATAATTCTAACATATTGATGTGAAGATAGAAAGATAAAGTGCAAAAAATAAAAAAAATGCAGAATATAAAAATGGTGTGTATAAATCAAAGGTGGTAAAAAAATATATAAAAGTGGCGTGTTTCTCTTTAAAATCTCATTCTTAATCTTGGGCCCAAAAAAATTAGAAGTGCAAATCTAGGGTCCCATTCTTCAACTTGGGTTGTCAATCCAAGTTGAGAATGATAAATCCTCACTTTTTAATAAATAAATTTCAGACTTGGATTTTTAAACTTTTCTTAGTCAAACCTCTTCAACTTCACATTGTATTGCCTCCAAAAATACCATGTATCCATAGAAAACAAGGTATATTGTGAGGATGCTTAGGTGAGTTGTTAGTAATTATTCCATTCCAATTAAAAATATTTAACCAAAAGTAAGAACTAACCTTATTGCATGGATCACAAATCTAATATTAAGAGATATACAAATCAAGAACACAAATTAAAAGAAACAACTTTATTTACTAGCATAAAAATTCTTTAAAAGGAATATAACATTGAAAAACAAGAATACATTCTAGGATGTTGAGACTCCCTCTTTCTAGTTGAAACCACAAGGTTGGTGGTATGGCGTTTGGAAAGAACCCCCTTGGTGAATTAAGATGGAAGGGCAAGAAAGGGAGAGATGGTATGAAATTCTCTAGAGTGAGGTGAGCACTTCTCAAGCATCAGAGAAGAGGGATGCTTATGCCCTCAATTTATAGATTTTTACTCTCTTTCTTTCCTTCTTTGCTCCAAGTTTGTAGCATGCAATCTTCTTTGCATGGCAAGTCCCTTCCTTGGCCAACAAGTCTTCAAAGAATTAGCAAGGTGAGTGAGAGATTTTTGGTGCTTTCATGTGCAAAATTGCAATCTCGAGTAGAAATTATAGCACCAAACTTCAGAGGCCATATCTTCCTCGTTTGAGCTCCGATTGAAACAATCTTGGGTTCTAAAAATATCTACTCGAAAAGAGCTTTCCAACGGTATATGGATTGCACCAATCCGACGGCTGGATTAAGAGTTATGACCATTTTAATCTTACTGCCTCTGAAAAATCAGAAAATAATTATGCATATATGGGATGTTAATTGTGCAATGGGGTGTGTGGGACCCATGTGGACGTCCAAATTGATTTTGGGATATTTATTTCCTTATTTCTTGACTCCCCTTCTATCTTTGGTTTGCTTCCAAACTTCTTTGACTGACTAGTCAACTCTTTTAGCACACTTTCCTTTCTTGATCTTCTTTCTTGATATTTGAGTTTTTAAACTTAGTAAGAATTAGATCTTATCAAATCTGAAGTGTCCTTTTTTGATCTTGAAATCACAAATCTAGCTTTCCATTGTTGACTTTTCAAACTTTCCAAAAATACCAAGATATGTAGGTCCACCTTGAAAGATGTCCTACCCTTGATCTCTCTCAAATTTCACCGATGTGCGTTCCATTTTTAATTTCTCCTACACAAATTAAAATAAATGGATTCAAGAATAATTTTATGTAAGGAATTCAGATGGACGATGCATGAGACCCTACTTGATGCACCCAAAATAGCCGACTTTCCAAAAACAAATCTCCAAAAATGGCAGGTTTCATGAATTTATGCAAAAAGTGTGATTTTTGAGCAAATTATGCATGAATGTACTTTAATAGATAAAAAATGCATAAAATCATGATATGACACTAAATGAGGTTCTCTTGGCTTGATAAGTCTTTAAACTTACCAAAAATAGCCATGAAAATATGTATTTTTAAGGACTTATCAAGCCGTAGGTAGTAGCTACCAGTTTCTGTTCTGACTTCCTAGCTGTAGTAGGGGCAGTTCAGTAGCAGTGGTAGGGCATAGCTGTTAGTCTCTCAGGTAGGGCACAGCACAGTAGTTGCTGTTCTGTTCTCTGTTGCATAGGCATAGATGGGGTAGGCAACTAAAGCAAGACAACTACAGAGCTAACTCAATACAGACCAACAGATAGGTAACCCAACTCAAGAGCAGCGCATCTCAGTAACTACAAGAAGAAGAGCAACAAGAGGAGATGGTTGCAAGACTAGAGAGCTTTATAAGTGGAACGTACACACGACACACTGAGTGGCTAAGCCTCACAGGTGTAGGGCCTTGGTCCTACAAGCCCGTAGATTGCTGGAACTAGAAAGAGCCAGAGCTACAAAGAGAAGTTCTTTTAAGCAGCTAAGCAAAAGAGAGGCATTGAAAAGCAGTACAGTAGGTCACAGTAGATGCTGTTCCATAGCTTTAGTAGTCGCACTGCCTTATTCTTAAATGATTTATTGCTTGCTTATTTACTATTATACTCTTAACAACAAAGGAAACTCATTTTAATCACCCACTCTAAATACTGGATCAACATCAACCAGATGTTTCTATAATATTAAAAAAAAAAAATCACCCTTTAATTACTGGATCTCAGAAAATGGTACACTTATTATTATTATTAGCTTATTCTCGGTATTCCACGGTTTGGATTATTCTTGGCCTAATTGCTTTTCTATAACTTCCATCCTTTTCCATCATTAAAGTTTGATGTGAAATCTTTAATGTTATTTTATTAGCATATGAAAGGTAATTGACATGGTTGTCCAAATATGCTTGGGCAGAGTATGGACATAGAAGTATGCAGTCGCCAGGGCATCTTACTTTCACCTAAAGTGTTAGGGATCAACCCATGCAATGGGTGTCCGAAGTACAAATGGTGGAACAGGATGCAAGAGCATTGGGATAATAATTAGTGATGAATTGAGAAACCCGGTCCTTGATGAGATTTGGCCCGACTTAGGTTTATATTCATAGTGAGTTTTCACATAGTCAGGAACTCGATTTACTCTTCGAACTGACGTAGGCTAGTAGCTCTTTCGAGCTAAGCTATATTTCCTGTGGAATAGTTGAAGTATTTGCTTCCGGGATGGCATATTCCTTTTAGGAAAGCTTAACCTAAAAATAGAAAAAATGAAGTTTACAAAGTCTTGATGTGTTAGTGTGATCCACCCATATCAGCTTCGACAGCATGTAATGCTATTCAGATCCTTTCTTTACTACATACAGTGTATACTGATATTCCTAGGGAAAGAAAAAAAAAACATATACAGCAGAGAACAAAGCCTGATAATTTTCATTGAAAATAGAGATCAAAAGAAACTCTTTAACATGTCTTTTTTTTTTTTTCAAATGTTATTTTAATTGCACCTGTTAATTAAGGAGTCCATTTACTTTGTGTCCATTAATCACTATAGTACATTAAGGAAATTACTATTTGTACTAGGACCCATCATTTGGTCACATTTGTGAAATGATAGGAATTTCGGTTGATAAGAAAAATGTTCTAATCTTTTTTTTTTCCAGTCCTTTTTCGGGTGTTTGGTTATACATTTTCCTCACAGAAACATTCATATGAACTGATTTTCCTTGCACAGAGGATTTCAATTTCCTATATGGAGCGTACGAATTTAGGATTTCTCTCTCATTTGGAAATGAAAATCCACAGAAAATTAATGAAACGCCCTTGCAGTGTGCAGCGAGAGGACTCTACTGTAGAAAAGAAAATTGTTATCATTTTTTATGTAGCTTCTTTTTTGGTCATTTGATGCGACAAACAAGCTTATTTTCTTTGGTAAAAAAATTGAATTGATTTTCCTTGGTAAAGAGGATCCTAATTTCCTCTATGAGGATCAGAAAAGCAAGACTCCTTTCTCTCACGTGGAAATGAGAATTCACTAAGAATGAAATCCTCTCACTGTACAAACGCACCATTAAAGTCAATGTCTGAAATTTAAATTATAAAAAAATAATATCCCACGGTCTATAATAAAGAATAAAATTTACTCCAACCATTACATGAGGTTTGTGTGTCCTATATTTAGG
Source organism: Umbellularia californica (assembly GCA_028538565.1). Taxonomy (NCBI): domain Eukaryota; kingdom Viridiplantae; phylum Streptophyta; class Magnoliopsida; order Laurales; family Lauraceae; genus Umbellularia; species Umbellularia californica. Next base: position 51,395,335 of record JAPQWN010000006.1, on the reverse strand, counting down.
TTATTTTAGATGGATTGAACTAATTTTCTAGGGTGACCAATCAAAAATATATAGTGGAGGAAAAGATTGATAAAAAAAAAAAAAAGAAAAAAGAAAAGAAATGAATCAAGCGAGCAGGAAGGAAAAAAAGAGGAAGAAAGGAAGTTACCAACGGAATGAATGAATAAATTTAAGGAAGAAATGAAGGAACCAAGGAAGGAGTAAAAGAAGAAATAAGAAGAGAGGATAAAAGAAGAAATAAGAAGAGAGGACGAGATGGAGCTACTTGCTTCTTAGCATGAGTTGATCACAACTTTGGCTTCTTAAGTAGTGCTTGTTCCCTCAGTACCTCGTCCGAAGACCCAGGTATGAACAGAGAACAAGAAGAGAGATCATAGATCCATTTCAACGTTTGTTTGTTTATATTTACTAGTTGCGATTCTGATAATAAGCATCATTACATTGCTATGCCTATCCATCAGTGAAGGCCATGTTAGAAATCTAAACTGTCTAAAATCATTATCTTTTAGCATTTTATCATGGTATAAATTTCATTCAACCGTGTTAGCCCATCATCAATTCGAAAAAATAGAGGCTTTTCCGTGTTAAATATATGTCTTTTGACATTACTATTTCACAGTAAGGATTAGCCCGATTGGATTGAAACTTTTCAAGGTGACAGCTGATAGTAGGACAATGTTTCCGAAATCTGAACCATTTAAATTTTAAATATAGGGACATATACCAATATGAACATATGTTAAGTTAGTCCTTCTAAAAAACAATCCAGAGTTATTCTAAGTATTTTGGACCAGTCCGGGTCTTCTAGACTTAGACTCGTGTGGAATTATTGAATTAGTTATAGATGTTTTCCAAGGCTAATCCCATACGATTGTTAATACTAACTTGTTTTGCACCTTGGTTTTTGAAATTATGAGTTTTTCATGTGCTTTATTCTAGATAACCAGAATTAATGGACCCCACAAGAGGTGCACCTCTATTGATAAAGAGCATCCTGAATGGTGGCAACACCCTGTCTATGATCATCCATTGATTGTCTTTCTCATCACTACTCTTGCATGTCAATTTGCACTCATTATATTATTATTATTCATCATTGGATTGGTAAATCAAATATCTATCTCAAATTCAATTCTCTTTCAAAATGGCCCCCCAAGGCTACTTCTCCTAAAATGAGGACTTTTGTCATTTAGTTTGTTTAACCTCATTTGGACCCATTGAGCATGCGTTTTGGCTCGGTTGAAACGCCCAACTATATGACCCGAAGAATTGGAACTGTACCTCGACCATGGTAGCAGATTAGGTAACCTATATCGTGGTATTGTATATTATTCTTTTTTCTGCTGCTTAGAGATCATTGGCCATACATTGGATGTTGTGGAACTGCATGCTAAAAATCGTAAGTACGAAATTCATGAAAAATGAAATTAACAATATATGCACCCATGCAATAGAGCCTCTAGCCCTCTGTATTCGTAGTTGAATTCTTTTTGTTTTCTTTCTTTGGAAAAATCTCAAAAAATGTTTTTTTTGCTCATTTTCAAAAAAATATATGAAGATTTGAATCTTTCAAAAAGGTATAAAAGTTTTCCATGACTCTTTCAATTAAGTCCTCTCAATCAAAGACTTTTTAGAAATGTCAAAAGTTAATTACATTAATGTGTTTATATGACCTTTTATGCCTTTGCCAAACTTCTCTACTTGTATTTGGAATGTTGCGCGGCTGTACATGCAAATGGGGATTTAGTATTGTGAGGTCAAATTAATACCACATGGATACCCTTGTCAAAATTATATTCAAATTCTGTATAGTACATTTAGCGTATGCAGAATGACTAACTAAAACAATAACTATAATATTATACATTTAGATAAATACATTAAGTATAAATACACCGTACAAATATATACATATTTAGAGGCTTGCTTCGTGTTTAGGTCCATGACATTTAAAAAGTTGGACCGGATTTAAGCCAGAGCTTTCAAACCTACGTAAAGACTTTTGGCTTTTGCCACTGTCATTTGTCTTCATTTTAAGGCAAGCTTCGGCCAAGTTGAGAGAGTTGTTCTTATTTTGTCACGACCCGGGCCCGAGATCGGACTAATCGAGGCCTAACCCGGATCGTGATGTCATCATACTTACTCCCGTAAATCTCGAATTAACCGAAGTTAAGACGAAGACTCACAAGGGATCTAACATACATACCTGTCAAATGTACATTTTTGCGGAAACATATACGTACATTGACAATAATTGACTTTACATTACAAGTAAAGTTCCCATATACAAAATATAATCCAATGAAGTCCACCACTGCATATTCACAATACAATGCAAGGGACATCTAATTACATTTCAAAATGATATACAAAAGTATCTATCAATGAATTCCCAAAATAATCTCAAAACATTAAAATCAACGCCCTCCGAGCTACGCCCACTCGGCTAAACCTCCTGGAGGTATCGGATGGGCCTCCTCCGCACGCGGCGCGGCCTCTGCAAGACCGGGAGGGGCAACTGGGCCTATAATGCCATCAATAACACTATGAACACGACGGTTCAACAATGTATAAACACATTTATGATAACACATGCTAAACTTGTCCATTATCAATATAACAACTCTAGACTCTTATATCTGGATTAATGCAATATCATGTACAGTGTAGCCCATTGATACTCAATGGCTAAATTTACAAATACAATAGTATTACTATTATTCAGTTCATTTCATTTATTTCGTGTCATTTCGTTTCATTTCGTGTCTTCCAACGGAAGAAACTTAAGCGCGAGGCGGAAGGGCAAACCGTTCATGGCTTGGCTTTATTTCACTTTCGTTAATCAATTTAATTAAGCACAAGGCGGAAGGGCGAACCATTCATGGCCGAGGCTTCAATATTGTTTCAGTTTCCTTACATGGCTTATCAATTCATTGACTTTTCAGTCTATATGTGGGATCTACCAGTGTCTTGATTAGAGATCACTGGCATCACCACGGAGCTCCGGAACACCCCAATCATCTGCTGCAGCAGGATTAATCATTATTCATTGCATTTATTCATTGTTCAGTGGTTCAGTGTATTCATTCATTGTTCGGTGGTTCAGTGTATTCATTCATTGTTCGGTGGTTCAGTGTATTCAGTCATTATAGACTCAAGGGGATTAAATGAATCATTAATCGTTCACGGTCCTACTTGTCTCTATCCCAAATTTAGACAATTTCTAGGTGTAATTATTAGTAACTAAATGCACGTGTTATTTTCGATGGACATCACATTTTCATTTAATATGGGCATTTAGTCCCCAAAAATTTTCCACCCACAATATCAAAATCCACTGGACTCAAACTGAGTCCCACAATCGATCAGATTGTTAGGTCCGATCGATTGGACAAATTTTTGCTTACAATTTCATGTTTGGGCCAGTATCAGGTTCGCTCAAGCGGATCCAAGTTCGCTCGAGCGGACCCAAACAGAACATTCATCGCACGAGCGTACCTAAAGTTCGCTCGTGCGGATACTTTTTCGCGTCAGACAGTAACTGGTTGGCTCGAGCGAACTGTCAAGTTCGCTCGAGCGAACTGTCCAGAACTCCATTTCTGGAACTCCGAACCTCACTCCTTCATTCATTCCTTTCAACCACCCTTTGCATATACATTAAGGATCTCCTATCCTCTCCTCATTCATCATTTAATACACAAACAACCCTTCTATTCCATCATTAATACATCATAATATCCATAGAGCTCAAACAAATCCATATCATCTTATTTCTACAACAAAGAGGGTTTGAAAATCCACTCTTGCAAATCATAGCTCAATAAAACTTGTAGACTAGCATTTTGAATCATAAATGAGCATTTATACTTGCCTTTAAAGCCTATTAGTAAGAAATCCTTTGATAGCTTGACTTTGAGGTGAGAAATCCCCAAATCCAAACCCTATTTCCATAAAACACAAGAAATACTACCTTATGAGCTAATTGGCTAGAAACCACATCTAATCACTCATTATAACTTGGAAACTCACTAAAATGATCATCTACTTACTTGTAGTTCTAAGGAAAGGAATCCTTGAGCTCTTCTTTAAGTTCCAAGCAGTCCAATGGAATACAAGCTAAGTAAGAAGATGAGGAAAGAGGAAACCTCTTTCCAACCACTTGACAAGCCTTCAATCTCCACTCTAGATGGGAAGGAATGGGAGGAGAAATGAAGAGGAAAGAAGAGAAGTTGCCTAGGGTTTCCTCTATAATGGACTTGAGATGAATGAACCCAAAGGGTCATTTCAATGCCTTATAAGGGTATTTTGCAACTGAATCCTCTCTTTCTTTCTTATTTTCAATTCGAGTCAAATGGAGGCTCACTTGAGTCAATACTCGTCGGATGACTTCGAGCCTATTATGAAAGTTAACGTACTCGTCGAGATACACGTGTTGGTATCAAGAGTTTCCGTATTCGACAAAATACGTATAAATCCGTATTTATGAAAAAGGCCTTGTTCTCTTAGTTTGAGTCTAAAATCTCATTAAATCCATTCAATCCCCTTCATTATCATTTCATTAAGCTTAATTCAAGCATTTGAGACTAATCTCATCGAGCTTAGTCATTGGCCATCATTAGCCTCATTAAACGTGATTAATTAGCATTAGCTTCAATTAATTAGAGTTAATCTTGATTAACTCGGGGTGGGGTCTTACATATTTTCTCATTTGTATAATTGAATCTCCAGCTATCATCACAACGCTGCTGATAATCCAAGACTCAGTTCGGTAGAAGAAACGAATGGAAAATCTCATGAATTGTAAAGAAGAAGGATCCATTAGTGCTGGAACCAAAGCAGGTCCCCCTTCTTCCTAATCCGGCATACAAGAACAAGTGAAAGAGGATGCCTCTGTTGTTACTACCATTGACACGAGGGGTTTAGAATCCAACTGGGTCACTTCAATCAAAGAAAGGCTCCGAATTTGGCGAGGAAGGCCAAAAGCGTCATCGGATAGCATTTCATGCTCCATCCACCGAGTCACTCACTGCCTCCGTCAATCCAACGAGAAGGTATACGATCCTCAACTCATCTCAACAGGCCCACATCACTATGAGAAAAGGAAAAGTCAACTACAAGCCATGGAGGAGTACAAATGGAGATGTCTAGGTAACATCCTCTTTCGCAGTAGAGAAGGCAGTCTAGAGAGGTATTTGGCCGCTGTGAAAGAGTTGGAGGAACGAGACCGAAAATGTTACTCTGAGGTAATCCCACTCGACAACAATTCTTTTGCCGAAATGATGGTACTGGATGCTTGCTTCATGATTGAGTTCTTTCGCAGGGATAACAATGAGGATCCCATCTTTCAATAGAAATGGCTAAAGCTGGCATTAATGGCGGACATCATGATGATGCTTGAAAATCAGATTCCTTTCTTCATTCTCCATCGTCTATTTGATCTGATAGATGATTCCCGGCCACATTTAATTCAAGAGATAGCTACTATTTTGTTTCCAGATATATTGGATTCCACCGTGTTAGAAAAAATCAGAGAGTCAAATATCCAAATCCAGCATCTACTTCATCTTATGCATGCAAGTTTCATTCTCAAGGTTGAGGAAAAGTGTTCAGGGACAAGTGTTTTCCAAAGGAACCCTTGTGCATCCAAACTGAAAGATGCGGGAATTAAGTTTAAAGAGAGGACCGAGAAAAAGGATATACTTGATATCGTCGCTATTAAGTTTGAAAAGGGATTGATTGAAATCCCCTCTATACAGGTTTGGGATAGGGCAAATCTAATATTTCTTAATCTATTTGCATTCGAACAATGCTATTGCCCCTGCAAGAAATACGTCACCGTATATGCCGCCTTCATTGTTTGCCTCATCAGCAACTTCTCTGTCGGGAAGGAATCATTGACAACTGGGTAGGCAGTGATGGAGATATGGCAACTCTCTTCAACAATTTCTATTTATGTGGTATTTGAAAAGAAATCAATCAGTACTGTGAGAGTACTTGGCCAAAATTAAGAGCGACCTTGGTGCATGATTACTTCAAAAATCCGTGGGCAATCATATCCTTTCCAGCTGCCCTTCTCCTGCTGCTTCTTACTATCACACAAACTTTCTTCTCCTCATTTCCGGTAAGGCCCCGTCCCGAGTTAATCAAGATTAACTCTAATTAATTGAAGTTAATGCTAATTAATCGTGTATAACTAGTTTAATGATGGTTAATGACTAACCTCAATGAGATTAGTCTCAAATGATTGGTTTAGACTTAATGAAGTGATAATGAAGAGATTGAATAAATTGAATGAGATTTAAACTCAAACTAAGAAGACAAGACCTTTTTCGTAAATACGGGTTTATACGTATTATGTCGGATACGGAAACTTGTGATACCAACACGTGTATCTCGACGAGTACGTCAACTTTTGTAATAGACTCGAAGTCGTTTGACGAGAATCCGGTCAAATGACCCTTCATTTGACTTGAATTGAAAATAGCTAAGAATAGAGGACTTGAGTGCAAAATGCCCACTTATATAAGATGGGATGAACTCAATAGTGAGTTCATTCGACTCATTCACAGCACAAGAGAAAAGAAGACAAAACCCTAGGCTACTTCTTGTTCTCCTCTTTCTTCTTTCTTTCTCCTTCTGTTTCTCTTCATCTAGAGTGAGGATTGGAGACTTGTCAAGTGATTGGAGTGGAGCTTCTTCCTTCTTCATCTTCTTCTTTAACTGGCATCATTCCTTGGAGTGTTGAAGCTTGAGAAAGAACTCAAGGATCCCTTTCTTGGAGCTACAAGTGAAGAAGTTTCTTACTATTTGACTCAAGAGGCAAGTATAAATCCATGTCTATGATTGCAATGCTAGTTTATAAGCTTTCTTGAATCATGAGAGTTGGGTTCTCAAACCCTCTCCTTCTTGTAGAATGGATATTGTTAGGGATTGAATGGAAATGGTTGATAGTTGTTCCAAGAGTATGTTTTCTTGGATTTTATAGATTATTAAAGAGACTAGAGTTGAGAGACTCAGTTCCAGAAATTTGCTTCAGAAGTTCTGAAGCTCGAAAATGTCGTTCTGGGCGAATTTCGGCTAGCCACGAGGCTAACCGTGAAGCCAACCGTCAGAATCTGTAAAATGGGCGAGCTTCTGGAAAGCTAACCGCCAATTTTCGGTTAGCCGAAATTTGAATTTCGGCTAGCCGCAAGGTAACCGTAAGGTGACCGAGATTGAGTCAGAGTTTCTGTCAAAAATGCTAGCTTCTGGAAAGCTGACCGTAAGCTAACCGCGAAATGGCGGTTAACCGAAATTGAAATTTCGGCTAGCCGCCAGCCACATTCCGGCTAGCCGCCGACTACATTTCGGCTAGCCGCCGGCCAAGTTCCGGCTAACCGCTAGTGATATGAGACTGACCAAATATTAATTGTGAGTAAAAATTCAGTGGATTTTGAAATTGATGGTGAAAATTTTGGGAACTAAATGCACACGTTAAATATATAAATGTGATGTCCATCAATAATAGCACGTGCATTTGGTAACCAATATTCACACCTAATTAGTTGTCTAAATGTGAAGGAAAGTTGAGTAGAGACGGAGATAGATAGGGAATTCTAACCCGTATAGAACAACATTGACTAAATACAATGTAATTATTAATGATGCAATGAATTAATGAATAGTTACTAAAGGTAACTAATGGTTAATGAACTAATGAACAGTTACTAAAGGTAACAATGCAATGATTAAGCCTGCTGCAGCAGATGATTGGGGTGTTCTGGAGCTCCGTGGTGATGCCAGTGATCTCTGATCAAGACACTGGTAGATCCCACACATAGACTGAAAAGTCAATGAATTGATAAGCCATGTAATGAAAAGTGAAATACATTGGACTGAAGAGTCCCATAAGCCACTTAATGAATACTCAATGAAATGAATGAAATGAACGAAATGAACGAAATTAATGAATAATGAATTAAAGGAACTGACTGACACTTCCTTTGGGAATAAACTGAATTGAATGATAATACTACCATTGTAGTTAAAATTAGTCATTGATTATTGGTTATCTGCACTGTACAGAACTTAGTGTTGTTCTAGATTTAATTGTCTAGAGTTATTGAATTGAGAAATGAGCATGCTTAGCATGATTTATCATAGATTGTTTATACATTGCTGAACCGTCGTGCTCATAGTGTTATTGATGGCATTACAGGCCAAGTTGCCCATGCCGGTCTTGCAGAGGCCGCGCCGCCTGCGGAGGAGGCCCATCCGATACCTCCAGGAGGTTTAGCGGAGTGGGCATAGTTCGGAGGGCGATCAAACTTGGATATTTTGATTAATATTTTTGTAGTAAATCATTTTGAGATGTAATTAGATACCACCTGTATTGTATTTTAAATATGCAGTGTTGGTATATGTTGACTGTAATTCTTGTATAGGTGAACTTTACTCTTAATGTAAAGTTACTTGTTGTCAATGTATATATGTATTTCCGCAAAAATGTACATTTGACAGGTTTGCAGGCTAAATCCCTTGTAAGTCTTGTCTTAACTTCGGTTAATTCAGGATTTGCGGGAGTAAGTATGAACACATCGCGATCCGGATTAACCCCGATCTCGGGCCCGGGTCGTGACATTTCCCAAGTATGCATATGGAAAGTAGATCTTTATAATTTTTTGTATTAGATTGTATTGTTCACTTTATGGGTGCTCGTTCTCTAGATTGGGACCTGCTGTTGTTATATGATTTGAAATGTGTTGGTGTGTAAGCTTCTTTACAGATAAAGTTCTTAATATGAAAACGTTAACCACTGATCGCATTAGATAAGACTTTCTTTTGTGCACTTCTATAGTTGCTCTACCAACACCATCAAAGCCTTGTCCCAACTACCCCGCATACTCATTGTCAACTTTCATCGGCTGGGTGCAAAACAAGTACAGATAAATGCATACCAACATGAATCCCCAACTATAATACATTAATAAAACTTCTTACAAGAGTGCCCTGTGCATCATGTCTTTCAAAAAGTGGAAATTTACTTACAAATTTGAATGAATTCATATCATACGCAAGTTATATGTGTATATAAATGAAATGCATGTTATAAGGATGTTTTGTGAAAAAAATAGTTTCTATACAACTAGATGATAAAAACTTCATATAAAATTATTAATTATTAAAAAAATCTGTCTTTAAAAGTATAAAGCACCTTTCACAGAATAAACCTAAGGAAACAAACGCACCCTGACAAATAAAATCATTCTAAGGGGCTTTTTTTTTTTTAGCTCAAGAGGAGTATTACTTAATAGAGAAGAGTTTACAGAAGTAGAAGAGAATGACAGGAGATACTTACATAACCTGAACAAAAAACAGAATATACGTCCAACAGTAAGCTAAAGGACTGACTCAAAACTACTTACATAGCAATTGAATACATAGGAATTCATGGTGATTGCGTGGATAATTAAAGACGTGACGGGAAAGTGTAAATGTAGATGGGACTTTGACTTTCCTACTGAATTACGTAGATAATGGCTAGGTATTAATCTCTCATCTTCCCTAGATTCATTTTTCATTAAAGGGAGGTTATTAGATGGTTGTTTTTTCATTATTCACATTGGTACTTTGTTTTTAACCACTTACAAAAACACAATTACCCTAGGTGTTTAAGTATGTGAAACAACCAAGTTTTAAATGTCCTAAATTTATAAACACACACACACACAACGTGTCTCTCTCTCTCTCTCTCTCTCTCTCTCTCTCTATATATATATATATATATATATATATACACACGAGGTGTGTGTGTGTGAAAAGCAATAACGAAACTACTTTTTTACACCATAATCTCATGATCCCATGATATCATGGGATTTATCAATTTTTGTATCAAACATTTTCTGCAACTAGCAAACGAATTCGATTTCGTAAAAAGTAAATACACATATGATCACTATTTATCAAGTTCAATCATTTGGGGGAAAAACTTTCGTAAGATGCTGCATAAAAGCCATGACATCATGGGACAGTGCTATGATATCATCGGATTTATCAATTTCTGTGACATATACGGGTCCTATGATATCATGAGATTCAAGGCAAAAAAGTTAAAAAAGAATACGTCAATTGACTCTAAAAAAGAATACGTCAATTGACTCTGGTGACATTAGCTGAATTTTGATCATGAAATTGAAAAAAATTATTTAAGGAGGACTACTATGTCCATAAAAAAAAAAGTGTCTTTATGGGTCTATGTACAAGGTTTATGGCTTGATGCCCATGCTGTGGGTGAGATGAGAGAACCAGACGCTCTTTGGTAATGTTATTGTTCTTTTGAGAAAAGATTGCATGTGTCAAGTAGGTATAGTAGTTTTTTTGGAAAAAAAAAGGGTAGGTATAGTAGTTGATACCGCAAGTGTGGCAGAGAGAGGCATGTAATGTGATTTTTCTTGGTTGATTCTCATTTAATTTCCTTTTCATTCATGAAAATATCTTTATACTATTTAGTTTTTTACAAATCCATCCATGCCCTCTCCCACATTCATTGGACAAAACTGCTAACCTCGGTCATCAATTAAGCAGAGGTTTGTCGACCGACTTTACTATCGTCCTATCTATATTCATGAAATGGTCTACACTATATAAGGGAGATCTTTCATCATGACCATCTATTTTATGGCCTTTAAATCAGATGTATAACAAAATACAATGAACAAATTTTGCATGTACATTGCAGGAAAACGCCATGGATATAAATAGATCGTGGATGCTACACATTAAAATGAAGTATCAGATGTATTACAATACATTGTATACCAGAACTCATGAAAAAGTTTTTAAAAGGAAAAATAATCATAAATAGATTCTGCGACTTCAAGAAGGCTCATTAAAGAGTCCTTCTTTATTGCTGAATTGCAAATTGAATTGAGAAGAGGAAAAAGGATAGGAAAACAATAGCCGAAGGAGGCCAAACAGAGGAAGAAAAAACCCCATAGAAAAAAGCAACAAAGCACTATCTTACAAGCTGATAGTGTTGATTACATAAAAGAAAGAAAGATTGTAAAGTAGGACTATCAAAAGAAGATGACATATTCCTTAGAGAAGTAGAGGCATCTTGCAAAAAGAAATTAACAGCAAAGTCTAAAGAAGGAGACAGTAGGCCATTCTTAAGGCATTAGTTAAGACATTAGAGAATAAAGGCATACCTAATGGTTGTATAGAAATCATTTAACTGAATTTAACCTAAAAGAATGCAGGCCATTCTTTTTAAAGTCGATATTGATTTCAAAATCTATTTTGATGAAGTTTGTGTAGAGATATAATAACATTGAATTGATATGATTTATGTTTGATGAACAAAAAAATGGTCAAGAAACAAAGTCAAACTGAAAAAAAAATATAATTGTCCCAAAATGAACATTTCACATGAGATGTGAACTGCATATCTAATTAAATAAATAGAATCTGCCATGTTGATCCTCATTGCCCCTTGGGTTTGCCTTTGCATACAATAGTTTCCTTCAAGTTGAAAACTTAGATATGAGCTTGTCAACATGAATGATAGCAACATCAATGCGAGGGCGTACAGTGGGCTTAGGTTGGAGGATCCATGTCCTAACTGATGAAGAGGTTCAGGATATGGAGGGTTGGGTCTCGAGGGCCATTTTATTTGGCAATTTACAATAGCCAACTGCAAGCTTCCCCCTGACTCACCAAGTACATACTTGAAAGGAGATAAACCATACCTATAAGCAGCAACAAAAAGAATATGCGGAAAAGAAAAATTTTCTGCTGTATGACTGATTCTTGGTTTAAGCTGATATATATATATATATAGGGGGATCTTCAAGTGCATCCATCCCTCACCATTTATGGTGAGGGACACCCCTTTTGGGGAAATTTCAAGTACAAAAGTGAGGTACAAAAGAGAAGTGTACCTCACTTTTGTACTAGAAACTTCCCCAAAAGGGGTGTCCCTCACCACAAATGGTGCGGGATAGATGCACTTGAATATTATTCATATATATATATACTTGATCTAAATAAGGCTGCATTTACACTATCTATCTATAGAACAATCAAATTAAATAGGTATCTAACAGTGAAAGATGGAGGGATTAAATGTCAAGATTGGTACTTAAAGATTCAATGGTTGCAATCTTGTATAATTTTTTGGACTTCAGGAACAATAACAATTATTATATTATGTTAGTATTTTTATGTTAGGTAATTCATGGGTTGGACAAAACTCTGGGTCCATCAAGTTGTATTTTCTAATTTATTTTAGAATGGATTGTGTTTGTCTCGCCGGAAGAACTGAAGTGGAGAATAGAAGAAAAAAGAAAAGACCGGGCGAACCCACGAGGACCGATCGATCGGTACCTCTGTTCGATCGATCGGAGCGCTGACATGTCCCAGTTGTTTTGAGGTCCAATCGACCGGAGCCATTGTTCGATCGATCAGATGGCGAGAAAGTCTCCTGATCTGAAACAGGAATTGTTTCCTTTTGAGACTTTGTTTCCCACTTTGAGTCATATTTGTGTTCTTATTCTAAGGCACGAATTTAGGGCTATATATAAGGCATTGCTCTCAACCCTAAGCGCAAGACTAGATGTTAATTCTCTCTCTTGATCGGATGTTAGAATATCCTAAGAGAGATTTCCTTATTTCTCTAGAGTCATTGAGAGGTTGTACTGAAAAGCTGCTATAGAAAGTTTATTATTTCTACTCTTTTGTAGATGATAGTTCATCTAGGTTGACAATGTGCGATGATATCAAGTGAGAGAAATAGTGCACGGCGGGGAAGTCGTGGCAGGGGAAGTTGTACGAGAACAACTACAGTCCTTTGATCGAGGTATTGACTAGGAAAAAGGATCTGTGAGTATATCTTGTAACTGTTCATTAGTTCTTGATTTCTGGAGCATGGTTTCTCTCTGGATAGGGTTTCCACATTAAATATTTTGTCTGCCTTCTTGTGGTATATAATTGGTAGATTGATTAGCTAGTTCTTTCTTGTTTATTTGGTTACGTCCGTTGCATTGGTTAATTGGTAGTATTATCCATTTTTGCAAACGTACTTTCAATTGGTATCAGAGCGGGTTACACTATTTACTATATGGATCCAAATTTTGCTAGAATGGATATCTACCATGAAGGCACTTCTACCAATAAGCCTCATCTGTTGGATGGTACCAATTACACTTATTAGAAAGCCAGAATGGTTGCATTTGTGAAAGCCATAGATTTAAAAGTTTGGAAATCTATGGTGAGTGGCTATTCTTTTCCCACTGTCACTATTGATGGTGTAACTATTCTCAAATCTGAAGAACAGTGGACTAAGGATGAAGAATTGGCTGCCACTTGCAACTCTAGGGCATTGAATGCTATTTACAATGGAGTTAGCATGTCTGAGTTTCGTAGATTTTCTACATGCACTACTACAAAAGAAGCTTGGGATATTCTTCAGACTGTGCATGAAGGTATTGACACTGTCAAATAGTCGAAACTTCAGAAATTGTATAAAGCTTTTGAAACCATCAAGATGGAAGATGATGAAACTTTTAATGAGTTTAATGCAAAGCTGAATGTAATTGTTAATGATACATTTACTTTGGGAGAACCAATTCCTGAGAACAGAAATGTTAAAAAGATATTGAGGTATCTCCCAGAAAGGTTTGATGCAAAGGTTGTGGCTATAGAGGAGAATAGAAATCTGAATATTCTCAAAGTAAAGGAGTTGGTGGGCAACCTTCGGACTTTTGAAGCAAACCTTAGATCTAATGGAAAATCAAAATCCAAATGTGTTACTTTGAAAAGCCTCCAAAGAACCATATAAGAAAATGGCTAGTGATTCTGATTTTGATTCTGAGGAGCTTGATCCCAAAATTGTTGTTCAATTTATCCAGTGATTTCAATTGTTTATGAATGGGAAGAAAAGTGATTTCAAAATCCCTAAAAGTTATGGAAAGAAAAAATCTGCAAAAGGGATTCAATGTTCTAAGTGTCGGGGATATGGACATATTGCTAGGACTATGGCAATAAAAAGTAAAAAAAAAAAAGGCTTCTAATTTTACTTGGGATTATGATACTTCTGAGGAGGATAATAAAAAAAAATCTAAATCTGATAAGCCTAAAGTTAGCAAAGAAAAATTCATGGCATTCATGGAAATTTCAGTTTCTGTTAGTCTACCAGTTTCTTTTGATGATGGGATTGATCAAGATGATAGTGAGTCAGATACAGAACATGACTGGAAAGCTAAATATAATAATTTTTTTGTAATGACCATGAAGATGCTAAAGATGAATGAAAAAGTGGCTAAAAGCTGGAAAGAATCTGAAGAGCAGAATACATCTTAAAAAAACTGAATTGTCATAAGCTCTTACAAAAGTGAGTCACTTAGAGAAAGAAAATAATTGTTTTGCTGATAAACTAACTGCTGAAGCACAAAAGTGTGATTTACTTGATCACGATATGAAGACCTTGAAAGCTGAAAATTCCAACTTGCAAGGAAGATTTAAGATGGTTCTTTCTGAATTAGATACTAGCAATGCTTCACTAAATAGGATGAATACTAGATCTAAAAAACTTGATGATATCATATGTAGTCAAAAGGTACACACTGACAAGCATGGCATTGGCTACACTGATCTTGTTCTTAACGTTGCAAAGAAAGCTCCAAAGAAACAAAATGTATTGGTTAATTGGAACAACTATAGTCTTTAGGTCGAGGAACTGATTGGGCAAAAGGGTCTATGAGTATATCTTGTAACTGTTCATTAGTTCTTGATTTCTAGATCGTGGTTTTTCCTCCTGTATAGGATTTCCACATTAGATATTGTGTCTGCCTTCTTATGGTGTGTATTTGATAGATTGGTTAGCTAGTTGTATCTTGTTTATTTAATTACGTCCGCTGCATTGGTTAATTGGAACTAGTAGTCATTCTTGCAAACGCACTTCATATTATATATGAAATAGACTTTTTTATATATGAAATTGACTTTTACCTTATGGTCAATTTATTTTGACATT
The DNA here is from genome assembly GCA_028538565.1 of Umbellularia californica. Classification (NCBI taxonomy): domain Eukaryota; kingdom Viridiplantae; phylum Streptophyta; class Magnoliopsida; order Laurales; family Lauraceae; genus Umbellularia; species Umbellularia californica. The sequence goes on along the minus strand of JAPQWN010000006.1, from coordinate 51,380,322 downwards.
CCTTCTCCAATGTGTTTTGGTCCCCACATCCATATATATCAATTGTGGAGAACCTTTCATACCATAACCTCACTTGGATTGTTTCATCACTTTATCAAGTCGCATGTGGAGAATGGCAACCACCATCTCTCCAAATTATGTCATATAATTTTCATTTAATATCCTACCTTGACCTCTCTTGGGTCCTTACATTACTTCATCAAGTCGCCCATAAAGAAATTGGTAACAATACTCCTCTCTCCAGTTTAAATTTTATAATTGTCATTTAACATCTATGATGAATGGATACTTCAAAACAAGCAACGTATTGTATCCGATACATCACTTTTTATGTGTAAAATCCATATCCTCGTCGTGTCAATGGTGTGTCCTTGCCATATCCATGTCGTATATGTGCATCATAGTTTAACATCCTATCATACTGACCGTTGAATATTAAAATTTTCAATTGTCATTTATCAACCTTAAGTGCCCCCCTTTCCTCTTCATTTTATACTGTTCTTCCTCCTCCACGGGATTTTCGATTTCTACTCTAAAGAACCCGAAGAACCCAATGAGAAACCAAAAGCGCACACACTTGAAATCCCTGTAAGGTCAATTTTTGAGGAAAAAACAAGACGAAACTACCTTGCTGCTCTGTTTGTTGCTCTCCCTTCCTCTCCTGGCGGGATCTCCTTACTTTGAACGAAAACCCCTATTTAAGAGAAAAAGAACACAGTGAAAGTCGATTAGTTCGCCTGATCGAAGTTTCTCCGATGATTAAGTCAAAATCTGATGATCATTCCCTATGCATTTTCCCCCTTTTTATCTTCTTTTACTTGGATTCCCGGATCTCCCCTAACTTTTGGACCAACCGTCGATCATGGCGACCGGGGTGTGTGTTTCTGTTTACATCTTCCCATCGTGGGAGGAGTGCCTTGCCCGACTCCATTTCCCACTTCTCCGGTTCCACCAGCTGTCCCCCTATTTCCCCATTTGCAGTGTTGGGTGGTTTGGTTCGGCTTGGGCCTGTTCCGCAGATCGGGCTGGGATCGGTTTGAGCCTAGATCGGTTTCATACATCGAGCTGACCTTGACCTAGCCCTTGGCTGGTTCTGCAGGTTGGGCTGGTCTCGCAGGCCGGGTTAGCTTCAACCCAAACCTGGCTCGAATCTAGAGCCCTTACAATTGCCCCCCAAGCGTCCTTTTTCCTCTCCGTTTATCGAGGAGAAAGGAGGCTTGCTGTATTTTCGTGTCCATGTGGTGTTTTAGGAATCGCCATCTTGTCACTCAAGCCGCCCAGCGTCCTTCCATCTCTATCCCTTTGCATCTCTTCCGGGATTTCATACCCCTTCCGAGGAAGTGCATCTTATTCAATCCGCCCCATATGAACCTTTTCATTCCTTCCTTTAAGATCTTCCGCGATAGCTCCAATCCTGGCTCTTCCCTTCCACTTCCGCTTTCTCAACTGTAAGTCTTTCTTCCTTTCTTGCTTTATTTGTTTTTTCTCTTCTTGAATGGGTAATCTGAAGGGTCTTTTTAATAGCCCGGAGGGGCTCATCGAATTTAGGTGCAAATATGATATCCCTCTGAATGTTCAAATCCGAGCCCCTTTTCCCCGAGAATCCCTCAACAGTGGTTTCCGGGACACCATGCCCTTCCCTACAATCGCCATTGTGGAAGGGGGCGTTCGCTTCCCCTTGGATCCTCTTCTCGTTCGCTTCATTTCCTTTGCAAATGTTTTCCCCTCCAATGTGCCCCCAATCGATTTTTCATCGTGATGGGGGTAGCCGCGCTGAACAAACTGCTCGGCACCAACCTTGGGGTATTTGATATTCTCTCCTGCTATTCCCTTGTTCCCCTCAACAACCAAAAAGCAATCTTCTATCTGAAGTCTCGCGACCAAAATAGGCTTCTCGTTCGTTACCTCCCGGACTCGAACAAGCCTAGCAAGGAAGATTTTACCATTGTTAGCGGCAATTAGGAGGCACCGACCTCCTGGGGTGGGGTCAGCCGGGAAGTTTCCCGAGTCCCAGGTTTCCCAGGCCGGCCTCCTCCTACATCGTGTTTTTTTCTTCCTATGTACTGCTTTTTCTCTTATACTCAGCTTTTCACCTTGTCTTTATCTGTAGATCCAACAATCAACAAGGTCCCCCAATCTCTTCTCTGAGCTGATGATTTAAAGACAGTTCTTTACTACCGTGGTCCTCCCCGAATTACCTGGTTAGGGTCAGGCTACTCACGTTCTACTCGGGTATGAGCGATCTTACAACAACTTTTTAGCTACCCCGCCTTGGCATAATTCCAGGGACAATCCAAGGGCGCCAGCCCACCGTCCACTCTGGAGGAAGATTCATACCGTAAAGACGCCAAGATCTTCTAGCCGAAGTGGGACGACCAGTGCCCATTCTTCAGGCTCGCAACGATCTACTGGTCTGTCACATATTGCTGAGCAGACTCCTCCTAGTCGGAGGCAAAGTCTTAGGAGGTCATCTCAGTCCAGCACTTACTTTTTCTCTTATTCAAAGCAAGCTCTCGTCTTAGGGATATCGGACAGCTCCTCCTCTTCTTCTGATCCAGACAGACCGCTTTCCGTGTTGGCCAAGTGTAAGGCGAAGGACTTACTTAGCAACCTTGGCGACCTCCCCTCTCCTGAGGCAGGCAAAGTTTCTCCCCAAGACCCCCTTCTGTTCTTAGCAAAAGATCTGCGGTTGATCCTCCTCCTGACCTTGGTCCGAGGAAGACAAAAGGTAAATCATCGGCAAAGTTGGCTGACGATTCTGACCCATTATTTGCTTGGCTGGAAGACACTCTGCCTCCTCAACCCAACCCTTCTCTTGGGCATAAAAGCTCGCCGAGCTCCCTTCCTGGGTCCAAGTCTTCTTCAGGTGATGGAGTAGCTAATTCTCTGTCGGTGGCACTGTAGTTAGGAAAGTATGTCCTCCTACCTTCAGATATGGGTTTGCACGGAACCTTGTCCGACCAAGATCTCGTGTCTTCCAATATTCAACACTATCTCCTGGTTAGTTGGCATACCTTGTTTATCATCTTTGTTCGGATTGTTTCAAAGTTTCAACATCTACCTTTTCTTTTCTTTAGGGACTTCAAAAGTGGTTCGTTGCATCAGAACGTATGGAAAAGAATCAGAAGCGGGTGGAAAGTCTTGAAATGGATCTTATTACCTCTATGGCTGCTCGGCGCCTGGCGGAGACCGCCGCCTCTAATTCTTCCAAGGCCCTGAGCATCGCGGAGGCTAAGGTCGTTGCAGCCACGAGTCGCTTGGTTGCCAACCAGATGGAACTCGAAGCCCTCCGTTGCAAGGTCGCAGAGCTACTGGACGCTATGGAACAAGCGAAGGATACTACATTTGAGGTGGTCGAGGCGGTTTACCTCGATCAGGTTAAGCGGATGAAGACTCTTGTGTTTAAGCGGGGGTATGATGTGGGCTTAAGTAATGCTGGGGTCCCAAGAGATTCTCCCCTTTGGGCCAAGCACACAGTTCATCCCATTGCTTCTCCAAATCAGCCATCGCCTGCTGAAATTCCTGCTCAAGACCCTGTTGGAAGGCCCAGCTCGCCCGTGGCTCGTGATAATGATGCCTCTCCTATTGCCAACCATGTTGTTTTTGCTTCTGATGTCCCTGAGGTTGTCTAGAGAATTAAAGAACCCTCCTCCTTTTCTTTTTGGTGTATTTTGATTTTAGCAAGTTACCCGACCTGTGGGCTAGACATTATATCTTTTTGATGTTGTTTCTTTTGTGCTTTAAATATTCAACTCTTTGCATCTTTTTTGTTGAATTCGCATTGTTTATGCCTACTGCCACTGTTGGCCTTTCTCTGAACTCCCTTTAGACCTATGTTTGCATCGTCATGCCAAACACTGGTTAAAGGAAGATCAGTGCAGTATACCTAGTTTGGGACTCTCCCAAGTAAGATTTGTTTTCCTTTCAGTACGAAGTAATGGGTCTGTTACTACCCTTAATTTTCAGGCCTTAACTCTATTGTGGCGCTGTTATCCCGGTAGGGTCTGGCACTTACTGCGGGTTCCCACCCTTATATAAGTCGTAATTAATTGATTCCTTGGCACAAGGTCATAAAGCAACTTGCATAAATTCTTAGCATAAGATCATAAGGCAACTTCCATAAATTCTTGGTACAAGATCATAAGGCAACTTTCATAAATAAAATGCAAGATACAAAGGTGATAACTACTTGGGTACATAAATCTAAAAATAGAATTTCTTTAAATTTGCCACATTCCACAGTCTCAGCAGTGCTTTTCCCTCAAGTGTTTCCAGGCGATATGCTCATGTTCCCCCTATAGAGATGACTCTGTAGGGACCTTCCCAATTTGGTCCCAGTTTGCCATGGCTGGGGTTCCTAGTGCCAGGGAGCACTCTTCTTAAGACCAAGTCTCCAACCTGAAAAGTTCTCACTCTGACTTTCTTCTGGAAGCTTCGTGCAAACTGTTGCTGGTAGGCCACTAGTTTGATTAGCGCCTGTTCCCTTCTCTCCTCGATAATGTCGAGCTGCTCGGCAACCTTTTCCTTGTTTTGTTCATGTTTGTATGCCTCTGCCCTCGTGGTTGCCAATCTGACCTCCAAGGGGATCACTGCCTCCATTCCGTATGCTAAAGAGAATGGGTCTCTTCGGTAGACCTCCTTGGGGTTGTTCGGAAGGCCCACAAGACACTTGGGAGTTCGTTCACCCACGCTCCTTTGGCCTCACCCAACCTTTTCTTTATGCCATCTAACAAGGTTTTGTTGGAGCTTTCAGCTTGGCCATTACATTGTGGGTAGACTGGAGTAGAGAAATGGTGATTGATGCTGAATCACTCACATAGGCTTCTGAAAACTTTTCCTTCAAACTGCTTCCCATTTTCCGTTACTAATGCTTAAGGTATTCCAAATCTGGTGATGATGTTTTTCCATATGAATCTCTTGACGTCACTTTTCCTAATGTGGATCAAGGGTTCTACTTCTATCCACTTGGTAAAATAATCAATAGCTACTATGAGGAACCTAAAGTTACCTGTTGCTTTTGGCATAGGCCCAACAATGTCGATCCCCCATTTTTCAAATGGCAAAGGACTCATAATTGAATTCAATAGCTCGGCGGGTTGATGGATATCTTTCCCGAAACGTTGACATCTTTTGCACTTTTGGACGAACTGTAGGGAGTCTTTCTGCATGTATGGCCACCAATATCCCTGTGACATAGCCTGGTGCGCCAAACTCTGACGTCCAATGTGACCCTCGCAGCATCCCTCGTGGATCTCCCATAGCAAGCTTGGAACATCGGCTGGCTTGACGCACAGGAGGTACAACCCAGAATAAGACCGCCGATAGATCATATTGGTTGGCGACAACCAAAACCGTGCAGCATTTCTTCTTATTTTCAAGCTTTCATTAAGGTCTTCTAGAAGAATACCATCATTTAAGTACGCGATTCTCGGCTTCATCCAGCTGGGAGTTTCATCCTCCAGATTGACACACATAACTTGTTGTCTTACAATGCTTGGCTCTGCCTAGAAATCGACTATGATTCTCTCCTCAACTTGGATTTCACTGCAGTAGCCAAACTGGCCAGGCTATCGGCATGCGAATTCTGTTCTCGATCGATCTGCTTCACCTCAACATTCCCTATTTCCTGGATTAAGCGCTTTGCTTCGGAGACATATGCAGCCATTTGATCATCCCGGGCCACATACTCTCCAGTTAGCTGGTTGACGACCAACTGTGAGTCACAATGGACCACCAATTTCTTGAGTCAAGATAATAATGTCTCATATTCTGCTTGATGGCATGGGCTTGAAAGTAGTGCCTTAGCTTCCGAGCTGCACACACCAAGGCCAAGGCGGACTTCTCAAGTGGTAGGTATCTTGTTTCGGCATCTAGCAGGGTTTTACTGATGAAATAAATTAGCTGATGGTGCTTCCCCTGCTCCCTCATCAAGGCCGCACTAACTGCGTGCTAAGATACCGCCAAATACAACACCAACTCTTCCCTAAGATTTGGAATAGAGAGGACAGGAGGGGAGCTCAAATATTGCTTGAGTTGTGCGAGTGCTTCGTCGTATTTTTCGTCTCACATTTTTCTACCCTTTTCTTTAGGGCGAGAAACATTGCTCGGCACCTGTCTGAACTCCTTGCTATAAAACGATTCAAGGCAGCGAACATACCTGTCAAACTTTTGTACTTACTTCCTTGAACTAGGCCGCTCCAACCTTTGCACAGCCGCCACTTGGTCGGGATTGGCCTCTATTCCCCTTTGAGTCACAATGTATCCCAGGAATTTTCCCGAACTAACTCCGAATGAGCATTTCGTGGTGTTCAGCTTTAGCTTGTATTTCCCTAGGATGCCGAACACCGTCTTCAAGTCCTTCTCATGGGTGACCCTTTCTTTGCTTTTTTACTACCATGTCATCAACATAGGCTTCCACTGTACTTCCAATCAGGTCTTGAAATATTTTTGTAACCAACCTTTGGTATGTTGTCCCCGCATTCTTAAGTCCAAAGGGCATTTGTTTATAACAGAAGGTCTCCTTTGGCGTTATGAATATCGTTTTTTCTTGATCAGCTTCCTCCATTGCAATTTGGTGATATCCTCGATATGCGTCCAAGAAACTCATCCGTTCATATCCTGCTGTGGAGTCCACTAGTTGATCAATTTTTGGAAGTGGAAAACTATCCTTAGGACACGCTTTATTCAGGTCGTTGAAGTCTACGCACACCCTCCACTGGTTGTCCTTCTTTGGTACGACAATGGTGTTGGACAACCATTCGGGGTAATGTACCTCCCGGATGGCATTCGTTTCTAGCAGTTTGTCAACTTCATCGTTCACGGCTTCTTGGCGGTCAAGGGAGAGTTTTCTCTGCTTTTGCACCACTAGTTTGGCTTCGGATCCATACCTAAACTTATGGCTAATGACCTCGAGGTTGACTCCTAGCATCTCATGCGAGGCCCAAGCAAAAAACGTCAGTGTTCTGGTTGAGGAGTCGAACCAAGCTATCCCGTTCTTCCTCGGTCATTGATTTTCCAATCATCCAATATTGTTCGGGAGATGGCAAACCTCCCTTTTGGACACAATTTTCTCCAATTCCTCTACCGCCATACTAGTCTGGTCGGCCTTTTGATCATTGCCTTCCGACCAACCCGACTGTAATTGCTATTTCTGGTCCGCCCCTCTACCCGGGCAATTATTTTCTTCCTCGACCTTTGTCACCTTCCCCTTGATCGCGGCTATCACGCAGCTCCTGGAAATCACTTGGTCTCCCCTGATTTCCATTGTTCCTTTTAGTGTCGGAAAACAGATCTTCTGATGGTAAGTCGAGGGAACTACCTTCATACGATGAATCCATGTTCGTCCCATGATGGCATTGTAGCGGGACGGTACGTTGACCACAAGTAATTCCACGTCCATGTGAATGGGCCCTGCCCCGACCTGCACTGTGATGAGACCCATCGAGTGTACAGCTTGCCCGCTGAATCCAAACAAAAGTATCAAAGTCGGCCTCAAATCTGACCGTTTTATTCCGAGCTTATCCAACAGATCGATGTACATGATTTCTGATGAGCTACCAGGATCAATCAACATTCTTCGGACATCATATTTCCTACACCCTCAGAGTTAGCACTAATGCATCATTGTGTGGTTGGACCACATCCCGCAAATCCTCATCTGTGAATGAGATCTCCCTTTCTTTTCGTCCGACCTCATTGACAATGCTTGGCTCTGCCGTCATCTGATACACCTCTTTCAGGTGAGCAACCATCTTCCTCTAGTTTCGGATGGATCGAGCTGTTACCTCGGAGAGGTTGGTGGCCCCATGCCCCACTTATATCACCCAACAGGTTTTTCCTTTTCTTGGTCGCCCCTCAACTCTTTCTGAGCCGAGCTGCCTGGAGCATTTTTCGATCGTGAATCCTCCACATATTCTTTCAAGTGTCCCCCCTTTACAAGGTCCTCCAAGTGCTGTTTGAGCATTCTGCAGTTCTCCATCAGGTGCCCGTGCTCCCGATGGTAGGAACACCATAGGTTAGGATTCCGGTGCCCCGGGTCACTGACCATCTTTGAAGGTCTCTTGAAGTACGGTTTATCTTTGATCTGGGTTAGGATCTTGCAGATTGGCTCCTTGAAGTTGGTAAATACTTCTTCATAGGCTGACCTCGTGGGTTCAGCTCGGGCTGCTCTTTGCTTCGACCCCTCCCTGAACTCTCTTCTTTGTTTCCGCTTGTTTTCCTCCTCTGTTGGGCGAGCCCATCTTGGTTCTATCGTGCCCATATCTTCTTCCAACTTTATAAACTCCTCGATTCGCTCCATTAGCTCTCCTTGGGTAGTAGGAGAACGCTTTGTCAGTGATTGACGGAGCTGGCTCTCTTTTGGCAATCCGAGCTTGAAAGTCGCCACTGCCACCTGCTCATTGTTCCCTTTTACTTCATTATAGATTCGCCAGTAACGAGTGCTAAACTCCTCTAAGCTCTCTGAGCTTTGCTTCTTGAGTGATAACAGCGCCCCAACATCCTTCGGCTGCTTAGAATTTGTCACGAATCGTGTGAAAAAAGCTCTAGCGAGCTCCCGAAAGCTGTAGATCAACCTTGGTTCGAGGCGAGAGAACCATTATAAGGCGAGGTCGCCTAGGCTCGACGAGAGCACCTTACACATAAGCAGCTCATTCCCAACCCATGGCGCCATGGAATGCTAGAAGTACTAGACATGGTCGACTGGATCTGAGGTCCCGTCATAGACCCTTAATTTGGGAGTCGTAAACAGCTGAGGTGGGTCCACCTTTTCTATCTCTTCCGAAAATGGAGATTTGAAATTCTGAGCATTCCTCAAGCACCTTGCTCTGGTCGGATTTTCCGGTGGGAGCCTTTGGTCGGTTAGCACCCTCTCTATTAGAGCTTTGACATCTTTCTCAACAAGACCCATTGTGGGGCTCTCCTCCTTGGGGGTACGTCGCTCCTCGTGCTTCGTGTTCGGGCTGTTGACACCAAAAAAGTCAATATGTCTCCTCAACATCGAGAAGCCTCCTGAAGCTGCATCCTGCTAAAAATAGGCAAGGCTAATTCAAGCATCAGATTTTGTCAAAATCAGATAGAAACTGAAAGATCCTTCAAGACAGCTAAAAGAGGGGTACACCTGAGGTTTCGGGTCATTCCGACATCGTTTGGCCCAACTTCACCGCTCCGACAGCTAAACAAGCGCTCCCGGCGGCGACATCATCAAAGACACCAAAACTTTGATCAAAGCCTACGGATGACTGCAGAATGTCTCCAAAGGGCTCCATGCCAAATTTCAAGTCAAACCGACAACGTTTGACCCTCCATCAATGCTCGAGCAGTAAAATCAGCCTCCCGACGGCGGCAACCACCGAAGCCATCACTCATCAAACAAAATACATGAGTGGCTTCAACATGCTTCCAAAAAGCTGCACGTCAAATTTCAGGTCATTCCGACAACGTTTGACCAGGTTTCGATGCTCCGAGAGAAAATCAAGCCTACCGGCGGCAGAGCAACCCGGGACCATGACATACAAAACAGAGCCCATGGAACGTCTCAAAATGACTACAATAGGCTCCCTGTCAAATTCCAGGTCAATCGAACATCGTTTGACCACATATCAAAGCTCGGCATTTTCCCCGCAGCAAAATCAAGTGAAGCATCGATGGGACCCCAAACGGCTTCAAAACTCAAATAAAAGCCCATGGTTGGTCCTATCCACTGCTCAAGAAGCTTCACCTCAATTTTCAGGTCATTCCGACATCGTTTGACCTAGTTTCGACGCTTGACGGAAAATCGGCTACAAAGTCTTCGGCTTTCCCGAAAAATAGGAAACTTTGTGCTCCGATTTCGCAAGGGTTCTCGTCAAGATTTCTTCAAGAAAATCAAGTCAATAATTGAGGAAAAATGTCCAGAAAAATACAGAAGAAAAAAGGGACGAAAAAGACGAAAAAACGGCCGAAAACGACGCTCGGCGACCAAATAGGCCAAAACCCTATGGTCGCCGGCGACCCTGGAAATCCGGGTCGCCGGATTTTGCGCCAAATCGTCCGTTTTCCGATTCTTTTCGCGTTTCGGGTATTTCGGCCTCTGTGATTTTCGGAAAATGCAATGTTTGATGCTTCAAAACCACTGATCTTCGTCGACATCTCGGATCCGCCGTCAAAAGCATGAAATCATCACCGATCGCCTCAAGATCGCCAACCGGCTGACCAAGAAAGTGTACTTTCTGTTCGACCGATCGTGAAATCGACAAGACAGACGTCACCGGCCCGCCAACATCAATCAATGTCTGAAATTGCATCGCAATCCAACATCAAATAATGCGTGGATCCACCCGTAATGATCGCAAGAAGAATCTCAAAAGGCACAGCACGGCCCGCGACTCTTCACATGCCATGGCAACCACTTAATGTCGTTAATTGACCCATTAAAGCAGTCATTAACTCATTATTTTGAACGGCCCAATCAGAACCAAGCATTTGGGAGTTACAAATCCAAGCAATCATGGCATTAAACCCATGAAACTCCCATCATCATGAAGCATAAAGGTGATTAAATGCCTACTACCTTCATCGGCCAATCACAAGCCTTGAAAAAGGAGTTACAAAATCAACTTATAACTCCTCATCAATTCTTTCATCATGGCCATCAATGCCAATAAACACCTCATAGCTACCAAAAGCCTATAAAAGAGGTTCATTCCAAGAAGAAAGCAATGATGAAAAGAGACCCCAAGTGCAATCTCTGAAAATTCAGAAAATCCAAGAGAGAGACGAAGTCCTGCTACTTTGCTCCCGGAAGCACCACAAGGTGATCAACGTCCCTTGGGGTGCCACCCCCCCAAGGTCACCTCCTTCTCCAACATGGCCTAAACGCGGCTTTTCAGCCCGTTTACTCAGTTTTTCATTGGATATAGGACCTTCTCTTGGTCCTTGTCCTTTAAAAAACTGAGGTTAGGAGCCAAGCCAAAGAATCAAAGCATCACATGTTCTCATTTGAAGGACGATGGCGAAGCCCATACATGACTTGCGACCGTCGATCTCAACGTGTCCCCACAATCTCCTGAGAAGTTAGATCCCTTTTCTTCCTTTTCTATTGTAGTTTGTATTTCTTAAAGAGACAAAAAGAAATCACAATTCTTGTCTTTCATATTTGATGAGTTTTGTAAAAACGCCTTTCACGGTAAAATCGCCTTTCACGGCAAACAAACAAAAACGCCTCTTACGGCATTCTAAAAACTTGTCTCTTTTCTTAATATTTATGCAATTTGAAAAGTTAGAAAAAAGGATTGATTTCCTTTCCACTTGTGAAGGTGAATCTCCGGATTATCACTATTCCAAATTCCAAGTATAAAGTAAATCTGGCATACCCGTACAAAAATGTTGATGCCCGAGATCTTCCCTCCTCCGCTGAGACCCAGGTCAGGCCCCGGGGTGCGGAGGGAGAGGACGGAAGATTCCCCCTCTTTTTCGGGTCCATCAAGTTGGCACACCCGGTGGGACACGTTGACTTGAGAACGTGATGCTTTGATCACTTGGCTCCTTTCTAGTTGGTGGCCTATGTTGCATTTTGCATCTAAAAAAAAAAAAAAAACAAATATGATCTCTTTTCTTAGATTCAACTTTGAGAAATTTTGATCCTTCCCTCTTCGAACTTGATAGTTCACAGAAATGTTCGCAGCAATCGTTCATATCGGGGATTGGCCACCTTTTCTCTTTGATGAGTCCAATTGGGATTTCAAAAATAAAAAAACACCTTCATTTCAAACTCTTAAAAAAAAATGATCTCTCTTTCTCAAGATTCAACTTTGAGAAATTTTGATCCTCTCCTCCTCGAACTCGATAGCTCACAGAAATGTTTGCAGCTATCGTTCATATCGGGGATTGGGCCATCTTTTCTCTTTGATGAGTCCAATTTGGATTTCAAAAAAAAATTATAATTTCAAAAAAAAAAAAAATTATTTTTCTCTCTTTTGCATTCAAAGTTAAGAAACCTTGGTTCATTCCCTTCGAATTTAGCGCTCGCAGAAATGTTGAGCCTTTGTTCGGATTGGAACACCATTCGCTCTCTTTGATGAGTTTATAAAAAAAAAAACCTTTCAAAAAAAAAAGGGATTTAAAAAAAAAAAAAAAAAACACTAAGGTTCCACTAGTTGCGTTCTTTGACCAAAGTGGATGTAAGAAAAGCCTTGTCCAGAGTGTGGAGACAGCTAGACTGTTCGAGGTAAGCGTCCTCCAAACGGGTTCATAAAGTAATCCTACCCTTACCTGGGGGCTGATCTATCTACTAAGGTTTCATAAGATCGAATTGGAAATCTATGTGCACCTTTCAAAAAAAAGAAAATTCTCTAAAAAAAAAAATCCTTAAAAAAAAAAAAAAAACTTCTGTCACTTTGAATTCAGAGTTGAGAAATCTTGGTTCTTTCCCTTTCGGATTTAGCGCTCGCAGAAATGTTGAGCCTTGTTCGGAATGGAACACCATTTGCTCTCTTCGATGAATTCAATCTTGACCTTTCAAAAAAAAAAAAAAAATTCGGTCACGTCTGGATTTACATCCGAGAAATTATGGTTCCTTCCCTTCTGAATTTAGCGCTCGCAGAAATGTTGGGCCTTTGTTCGGATTGGAACACTATTTGCTCTCCTTTATGAATCCAAATTTTACCTTTCAAAAAAAAATCCCATCTCGTGTCCTTCCCAAGGATGCGATTTGCAACATTTGTGCCTAGCGGTGCTAGTACGCCCTTTCGGGTCTACTGTATTTGCGACCGACACATTTGTATCTCCAACCTTATATCATTTTACCTCGAGTGAGCCTTGCTTCTCGGTAATTTGAATTAAGGTCTACAATTGCTTCTAGCAGTCACTGGAACGCTCACTCTGAGCCTACCATACTTGCATTTTAGAACAATTGTATCCTCTATGGCTTTTTACCTTCTTCATCGTCCTTGGGTTGGGCCATGTCCCCTCAAGTGATTTGAAAAGATAAAACCATAGTTGTTCTCCATTTACGATCACCATTCTTGTAATTACTAATGGATTTGGTCTTGTTTCAGAAGTTTTCCAAAACTAACAATGGCAGCTTCATTGACCATCACTTTCGATGAGAACAAGTACCAGCTTATGCTTCAAGATAAGTAAAACAAGCATAAGCGCCTTGCCAGTTGCCGAAGCGTCATCTCTCTCGACAACTCCCCAAACACCGGGTCAACTTCAACTCCCCGGACCATCGTCTTCGGATCGCTGGGACCATTCCCACTTCCCGCAGAAGACACTGTACCTGCTAAGAAGCAGAAAACCGCCCCACAACGTGTCACTAAAATAGCACTAAGGGCGAACACCAAGAAGCCTGAAGCCCGTGGCGTTCCCACGAAGCCCCAACCCACAAGAAACCAGGTTTACACCAAAACTTGGTCCCCGAGATCTTCGCCAAAGCAACGGAGATCCCAAACATCTGCAAAGCCAGCATACCTGGCCCCTCTCAAGGAGAATCAGTTCTACCCTCTCTCTTACATGAAGGAGGAGAAACCTACCCTCCACCCAAAAAATAAACAAAATCATCATGAGCCGGCTTGCTCCTACAAGCCCAAAATCAAATCCTGCATTGTTAGGCCTACACAAAAACATGCTGAAGCCTGCACTTCCGCGAGTCGACCCTTCATCTCAACAGGGGCCGAGCTCACAAAATTCAAATCTTCACTACGACAGACAAAAGACCGCATCCAGATTCTGTCCTTGCCAAGCTTCAAAGAAGACAAACTCGGCTGCTGTGCACGAAGGACTACATCCTTCATTGCCAGAGCCCAGCCAGAGCTGACTGAAGCTCAAATTACTCGTCGTATGCGTCGCCGCACTGTATATCGACAAAAAGAGACTCGAGAAACAAAGAACCCAGCGTTCTACTCTCCACGTCTCAAACAAATGGGTCGAAAAAGAAAGACCCGACCAATTCGTTGCTGTTCTTATGGTTGGCAAAACCAGAAAACGCCGGAAGTCAGCAACCAAAATCAGTGTTAGACGTCTAGTGACTCGCAGCGTCTCTCGGACAAGAACACATCTGGAAGAGTCTTCCACTCCTCCAAGCCAAGAACATCGGAGTAACCGCTCCTCAGATTCTTCATCCAGAAGAATGAGCCCCATCTCAGTCACCAGGACGATTTCTTCGTTCGAATCCCGAGGGATGAACGTCTTGGCTACAAGTTCTGAGCAGCCTCCACAGCATGATGACGTAATTGCACGCATCCAGCAGTTGGAGCAAGGACAACAGAGAATTGAGACTCTGATGGAAAATTTGATTCTCACTCTACAGCGTCCACCACCTAACAATGAAACCCCTCCGAATCATGAAGATGACGAGGGCAATGCAGAAAACAATGAGTCTCGCGCCCTTACCAGAAAGGATGTGGACGATATCCTCGCAAAAGCAAAAGAAGAGGATACATTGAAGGAACATGGGATCAAGCCACCCTACCCTCTATGGATGGACTCGGTTCCGTTCCCGGCAAAATTCAAACAACCTACTCTCCAGACATATACTGGGAAAGGTTCAGCCAGATAACATGTCATCCATTTCAAGATCCTAACGGGATCTATTGTGGATCAAGATGCCCTCAAGATTCGCCTCTTCGCAAGTACCCTAAAAGGTACAGCCTTTGATTGGTACTCCACTCTGCCGGAGAACTCCATCCAGAACTGGGCTATGCTGGAGACACGCTTCCTGACCCACTTCCAAGGTGAGGATCATCCTGTTACTATGGCTTAACTCTGCAGCCTAAAACAGGGAGAGAATGAGTCAACATACGACTTCATTCACAAATGGAAGGCAATGGCGTACAAATGCTCAGATGTGCTGCCACAAGCGTCGCTCGTCGACATCTGCCGTAACAATATGAGAGTAAAAATCCGCTCCATGATCATCGGCAACAAATCAAAGAACCTGGGGGAACTCCTCGAAGCTTCCATGGAAGCTGAAATGGTGATCAAAGACCTCAACAGTCAGAAATCATCAAAGAAAGAGCCTATTGCTGTTACAACCTCAAAACCAAAGAAAAAGGAGGTTCTCAATGTGCAGACTAAGTCAGCTCCTCAGCAGCCAAAGAAACCTGAAAACAAAACTGCAGGTAAAAGGCCTGAACTCTCTGATGCCTTCAAAGAACGTGTAGAAAAGAAATATCCGTTCGATGAAGATGTTGAAGAAATCTTTGAGGCTCTCCTGGCAAATGGCAAACTCATTTTGCCAGAGCCCAAAAGTCCGGGAGATGTTGGCAAAACCAATGATCCCCGATACTGTCCATACCATCAGATGATCTCACATCCTCTTAATCAATGCTTCGTTGTGAGAGAGAAGATCAATGAGATGTGGAAAAACGGAGTCATAACCTTTGATAAAAACTATGGCCCCGCCTCTGTCAACATGGTGTCATGTCGGCAAACTTCAAAGTCACCGAAGGAGAAGATCACTACTTCATTCAAGGTGATTAAAATGGCTCAAGCATCCCAAGAATTGGTTCCCTATCCAACACCAGATGGACAACCTATATGGGTGCATCCTGATCTCCTAGATGATGAAAACCGGGAGATCGTCAAAACAAAGCTGACCGCTCAGTAGCGAAGGCAAGCCAAGAGACAGCTCCGCAAGCTCAAACAGTAGCAAAAGTCTCAACCAAAACAAGAAGTCCTTGAAAAAGTAGAAACTTCTTCCACTGCTTCACTAGGGACGACGGAAGAATCTCTTCCCAAAACCTCCAAGGCGGTAAGAAAATTCACTCTTTATGATTTCGTACCACCTCTATACAAAAATGAAAATGTGCAGGGGGCATCATACTCTTACAACTCGGTAGTTGGATTCTCCATGAATGGATATGAGTCCAGTGATACTGCCAGTGATATCGATGAGTGGGAAGAATCCCTTGAAACAGGAGAATACCTCTCCGACGAGGAATGGATTCCCGAGTCTCATCTTATGCCAGTAATCTGGTATAACCCATTACAGCCACAAGAATCTTGGTCTGATGATGAAGAAGACCAGGGCCCTGTTCAAGAAAATGCTTCAGTGGAACCCAACATGGGCGAACCACAAGGAGCAAATGACGAAGAAGATTTGGCTCCCATGCCTGATCTTGAAGAATATGCAAGAATCTTGCAACATCTTGCCATAGAGCGGAGCAGGATCGCATCAATCTTCGTCATGATCCCTTCGAAACATCAAAACCTTTGGTCATCACAATCAAAGCAAAGAAGACAAAACAAAAGGCTGGGGCCAAGTTCACTGTTTTCTTTGTGTCTATCATGCATGACACAGACTCGGAGTCAGAGTCAGAAGATGATACAACATCAAGCCAAGCTGATATTCAGCAAGATCAACCCGCTCTCACTCCATTGGAGACACGTGTTGATGTAGAAGATCCTACGTATGCTTCCTTTGTTGTTCCGGCAACTTCGGCAGAAAAAAAAAACAATCTTCTTCCACAATCCTGAAGCATCTTCATCATGTCCAGCACTTGAACCTTTTGAAGGAAGGTATCATATACCAGACTTAAACATCTCTCTTGACAACACGGTGGGCGAACCCATCGAACAAGAAGATGACGACGTTGAGTCCTTCTTGATAGAAGATATCAACTACATCCCGGATCTCAACATCGTTCTTGATGATCCAAACCCCACGGAGTCATTTGAGAAAGGTGACCTTGTGTTCGTGGTTAAAAAGCCATTGATTGTTGTTCGTACATCTGAAATCAACGATGAATCAAGATGGAAAGGGCCTTATATCATTGACAAAGCCTTCTCCAATGGAGCATATGCTTTCTTCAACTTCGAAGGAGACAGGTTTATGCTGCATAATAAATTTCTACGGAGTTGTTTTTCTTAAAGCCGCATCATTACCTACTGTCCAATACAGTCTACCTGGTTTCGAGGATCAACTTCCTGAAGGTCCTTGTCACAAAAGCAGGTTCTCTCAATGCCCGATTGGCAAAATGGTCCATCCTTCTATCACAGTTTGATATTAGGTATGTACCACAAAAAGCGATCAAAGGCCAAGCTCTATCAGATTTCCTCGCAGAGCATCCATTGCCAAAAGATTCTCCACTCAGGGATGATCTCCCAGACGAATTTATCTACAATGTGGAAACTTCCTTGTCAAACGCTTCCTGGGACATGTACTTTGACGGTGCAACCAGGACAAATGAAAAAGGAAAGTAAATATCGGGAATCGGCATCCTCTTTGTCAGTCCCGACAAATACATGATCCCACACGCCTTCTCGCTACTGGAACCATGTTCAAACAATGCAGCTGAGTACCAAGCCCTGATTGTAGGATTGGAACTCGCCCTCGAATCCGGCATCACCACGCTGGAAGCTTTTGGAGACTCTCAACTGGTCGTCAACCAGATGAATCAGAGATATGAAGTCAGGAAGCCTGATTTGCTACCTTACTACAATAAGGCGCAGTCGCTTCGACAAAAATTCAACATCTGTCACATCACCCATATCTTCAGAGGTGAAAACATCCGTGCAGATGCCCTGGCCGGACTCGCCGCATCCATGGCAATCCAAGAAAGGGAAAACATGCAAGTCACAGTGTGTCAAAAAAGGATTCTCCCTCCTCTCAACACACACCAAGCAGTTGCTGAATGCCACCAAGTGGTTGGAAGTCTGATGTCCATCCTCAAACCTCCGATTGGCGACTGGAGAGATCCGTTCATTGATTATATCATGTTCGGAATACTACCTGAAGATCCAAAAGAGCGGGTAAGCATCCAAAGACGAGCCCCAAACTTTCATTTGGATATACCTTCAAAAGCACTTTACAGAAAATCCTTCAACGGAGTACTCCTACGTTGCTTATCACAACAAGAGGCTGAGGAAACTCTCAAAGAAGTACATGTTAGTCTTTGTGGAGCCCATCAGGCTGGCCCTAAGCTCTACAACCAGATATAAAAAGGCTAGGTTATTATTGGCCTACCATGGTAACTGATGCAATAGAATTTGACAAGCGCTGCCAAAAATGCCAGATTCACGGAGATTATGTCCACATGCCTCCAGAATGGCTACATTCAACAACAATCTCATGGCCTTTCGAAGCCTGGGGTATGGACATCATAGGTCCTATTTCTCCCCCATCAAGCAAAGGTCATCGCTTCATCTTCGCCGCTACGGATTATTTCTCCAAGTGGTCGGAAGCATTTGCGCTCAGCGAAATGAAGACTTCATCAGTCCTTCAGTTCTTGCGCACCAAAATTATTTGTCGCTTCGGCATATCTAAAAGATTCGTCCATGATAACGGACCACAATTCCGGGATCACAGATTCTATAGGTTCTGCGACAAGTACAAAATCCAAAGTTGTCCTTCGACTCCATATAATCCAGCAGCGAACGGACTAGCAGAAGCCTTCAATAAGACACTCTGCAAAATTCTCAAGAAAATAGTCTCTAGTCACAGAAGAGACTGGGGCGACAAACTGCTAGAAGCTTTGTGGGCCTATCGAACCACCGTTCAAGGACCAACCCATAGCACACCATTCTCTTTGGTCTATGGATGCGAAGCTGTTGTCCCTTTGGAAGTACAAATTCCTTCCTTAAGGGTATCTTTACAAAATGACATGATGCAAGAAAGTAATGTCAAATTGAGACTCCAAGAGCTGGACAACCTCGATGAAAGACGGCTTGAAGCTCTACAAAGCATTGAGTTGTACCAAGCACGCATGGCAGGATCTTTCGACAAAAAGGTCAGGCAACGCGCCTACAAAAAGGGTGACTTGGTTCTTGCAGTAAAAAGACCCATAGTCTTTGCCCACAAATCCAAAGGTAAATTCGAACCAAAATAGGAGGGACCCTTCGTCATCGACAAAGTCTTCTCCAACGGTGCATACACTCTTCTAAACATGGAAGGAGACAGATGTATGCTACCCATCAACGGCAAGTTCTTGAAGCGGTATTACCCTTGAAGACTTCTTCAAACGGGTCAAAGCAATATCTACAGGGCTAAAGTGTATTTCCAAGGTACTTGCTCATCAAACCCACCCCTTTTGAAATTTTCATCTTTATGTTGAAGTTTCCAAAAAAAAAAAAAACAATCTCTCAAAACTATGCTTACTTTCATCATTTCATTGTTCAAAAGAAAAATCAATCCAAGTTTAGGAGCCTCTTCCCATACTTGACCAAAATTTTCGATCCTTGAACCCAAAATTCATGGTTTGAAACAAAAATCGGGACTTAGGAATTTTCACCCTAAACCGCCTCGGCTTTTACAACCAAAATGGTTTTAAGTCAAAATTTATGACCTTCGTGTCTTTAAACAAAAAATTTTGGTTTTTAGAAACCGCGGGGAAGCGACATTCAATCGATACTCGCAAAACCCAAAAAACCGGAAGGATACGAACCCCATTAGATACTTCCAAAACCCAAAAATCGCAAGGAAGCGAACCCCATTCGATACTTGCAAATTTCGAAAATCGTGGAGAAGCAACAAACCAGTTGATATCCACAACCCAAATTTCAAAAATCTTGGAGATGCAACAAACCAGTTGATATCCACAACCCAAATTTCGAAAATCGTGGAGAAGCAACAAACCAGTTGATATCCACAACCCAAATTTCAAAAATCTTGGAGATGCAACATACCAGTTGCTATCAACAACCCAAATTTCAAATGGTTCGAGAAAACCTCAAATTTCAAAAATCGCGGGGAAACGACATCAAGTCAGTACCCACAAAACCAAAAGTTTTGGGAAAAGCAGGGAAGCGACGCTTAGTCGATATTTGCACCCCAATTCGCGAGGAAGCGACATTCCATCGATACTCCCAAAACCTAACCCGTGAGGAAGTGACATTCCATCAATACTCGCAAAACCGAATGAGCAAGGAAGCGACATTCCATCGATACTTGCAAGACCATTCAGCGGGGAGGCGACATTTAGTCGATACCTGCATTTTGAAAACCAAAATCTAGCTAAAATGCCAAAATTCGGCTTTAAATGCCAAAAACAAATTTTTTCGGCTATAAACGCCAAAATCGGCTTTCATGCTAATAAAACAAAACTTGGTTTTCAAAAAACTCGGCTATAAACGCCAAAATCTGGCTATAAACGCCAAAAATCTGGCTATAAACGCCAAATCCGGCTATAAATGCCAAAAACAAAATTTTTCGGCTATAAACGCCAAAATTGGCTTTCATGCCATCTCAAAATCAGCTCTCATGCCACAAACAAAATTTTTGGCTCTCATGCCATCTCAAAATTCGGTTATAAATGCCAAAATTCGGCTATAAATGCCAAAACAAAACAAAAAAAATCGGCTATAAACGCCAAAATCTGGCTATAAATGCCAAAATTCGGCTATAAATGCCAAGACAAATAAAACAAAATTCGGCTTCTATGCCATTCTAAAATTCGGCTTTCACGCCATCCAAAAATTTTGGCTCCCATGCCGCAAAACAAATTTTGGCTCTTACGCCACAAAATTAGGCTTTCTCGCCATCCAAATTTTGGTTTTCAAACCATCAAAAACAAGGCCTTTCCACCACAAAATTGGCTTTCATGCCCAAAACAACCCTTTGACAAAAGATTTTCACAAAATGACAACCTTTTGATCAAATCCTTAAACAAACATTCCCATCAAACTTTTGCTCAAAATTGTTTTCGTCAAAAAATGATTTAAGTGAAACGAAGGGGATACAAAATATAGTACCAAAATTGTTTATACATGGAGGTACCAAAAAAAGAAAAAGGAAAAAGAGTTTGTGACAACTCAGGAGCTCAATCCTACATGGTCTTCAACCAAAGGTTCAACTCCTCAAGCAGACCCTTGGCCTTAACTTCCAAAGTTTTTAGGCCGCACTCCTTCAAAATGTCCCCATAAAAAACGGCCGAATGCCGTGACCCATCTGCAGCACGAGGAAGTTCTTCCCAGAGGACCTGCCACTGCTCATGCTCCTGAGTCTTCCTCCGGACATTACCTTCAGCTTCCTCAACCTGGCGAATGAGAGTCCCCTCCTTGTCACGAGCCTCCACAATGGCGGTCCATTTGGCAGCAGCCTCTTCCTCTAAAAGATCAAGACGCTGCCTAGCCTCGACAACCTCCTTATCAAGGCGGTCCAAGTCTTGCTTCAGCCCCATGATGGATAACTCGGTAACGTTCTTCTCCCGAACGATCCGCCTCTGAGTCTTCGTGACCTCAGTCAGCTCAGCTTTGGCTTTGCTGGAAGGTTTTATGAACATCTCATCAAAGAAGTCACCATCTAGGAAACTCTTGGTCTCAGTCCATTTGTTCCCCAAGGTGATGATCTCCTCAACAAAATCCTCGGCACTTGCGATGTCCAGACCGACTTCTTTGCTATCAGCGAGGATGTCCTGCACATGCTTGATCATGCCAAAACCAGCTTCCAAATGACTTGAAGAAAGAGTCTCAACCCATGAGCTCAAGACAGTCTTCAACACCTTCCTAGCATACTGAAGGTGCGGTGCAGATGAGGATTCGCCATGTTCTGGTGCCCGACTGCCCACGTCATGCTCCATTGAAAGAGTAATCAATAAACTCTTTCCAACGGAACAAGCTGACTCATTGAAAGTAGAAGAAGCCCCTACTTCTGCATCAGCTGCAAGTATCCCCTGTTCTGGCTCTGAGGAAGACGGAGGAATCTCTCCTACTGCTTCACAATCTGTCAAAGAAAAAAAGAAGGAAAAGACAAAAAGGTATGAATATAATCTTGTCAAAAATATATCAAGATTATTATTGCAAGTATACCTGCTTCGACGACCGGCGGAGTACTCTGCCTCTTTGAGCTCATCCAAAGCATCGTCAAAAGTTGCGTCCATGGATGGCTTGAAATCGTCGGAATCCTTTGGCAAGTCAGCTACATGTTAGCAAATGATAGCAAAAGAAGACAAAAAAGCAAAAGCCAAAGCAAATCATACCAGGTGTAGGTTCTGGAACCACTCCAGAGTCCCTGGGCTCTTCCTCAGATGCCACGATTAGATCCATCATCGCCTCATCGGTAGGAACCTCAGGCGTCACCAGGTCATCATCCTCTGCTAAATAAAGAAGCAGCGGATCAAAACAAAATCTTTCACAAAAAAAAAGGGGAAGGAAGAAACAAAAGGAAAGAAAGGAGATCATACCAGCTATCTCCTTTTCTCTGCTTCTCTTCTCCGGAGGCTTGTCAGCATCCTCAGACACCTCCTCAGCAATGGTGAGAGGAACTTCAAGATCAGAAGGACTATCGTGCCGTCTCATGTTACGGCGTTGTCCTCTCCTCCTCTTGCCTCGGCGGGTCAATCTGTTCGACGATCCTGCCCCACTATCAACATCAGGCCTCTCACAAGAGTCCTCACTGGATGGTCTACTTTTCTCAGTAGACTCCATGGAAGCCTTCGTATGCTCTGCCTGTATCATAGCATCGATCTCGGCCTCCTCCTCCTCCAGCTGTCTCAGGACCTCACCAGGAATCCCCTGTGCAGCTCCTGATCTGATGATGTCCTGCCCGTTGAGAAAGCCTATCTTGTGCTTCTCTCCAGAAAGGAAAGCCAAAACTTCCTCCCGACGGACACCATCCGATTTGCCAAGACTCTTCCCAGGAGATTGCTTAATATCGAGCTCTTTCTTGGAAAGCCCCCGGTACACTGAAAAGCTCTCCACGAACCACTTCGTGAAGCCAGTAGTCCGGAAGGTGGGCAGCTCAGGATAAGAAATCATGGCGGTAGTACCCTCGGCGCTATAAAAAGCCCATGCATTTCTCCCATCTTGCAGACCTCCAAAACGCTTCACCATATTCGAAGGCTCTCCAACAACGCCTTAAGAGAAGCCAATCTGCAACGCAAAACGCGAAGGGACATGCGGTTGGATGTTGACGAAAAGATGTCTGCGGTACACCATCGTACCAACTCGTATGTTGAAGGGCCACCTCTTCTCCGCGTCCGTCAAAGCATAGTGTCTTCCCGACCCTGCCCTGGTCGAATCACGGGAGACACCAAAGTCAAAAGCCTTCTTTCGCAAGCCCGGAGAAAGCTTCACCAAAGACTGCCCAATCTCGACGTCCCTAAATCGTCGGATCCTTAAACGGGCGGATAAAAGTGATTCATGAACGGCTGTCCCTCTAGCCAAACGAATCATGAAGGGATCTTCGTCCTGTTCAACTCCCAAACGATGGAAGCTAGGACAGTGGTATACATACCACGAGTAGAAAATGTGGGCAGAAAACACCCTGTTCATGGGGAGCCCAAGCCGAACCAGGAAAGCAGCAGCCTGCAGTTCGGTACATAAATAGGAGTAAAGAGCAGGTACCAAAGCTAGCCACTCTCCAAACGCCATCTGACAAGCCGGAAAAATACAGTGCGACTTGATGTGCGTCCCATCTCCTCCAGCAAAAACAGCCTCACCCAGCCAATAAGTGAGGTAAACAGCGAGATCTCTCCGCAACACAATGTCAGGACAAATGGCATCTGTGCTTGCGAAGAACTTCTTCAAATCTTCTCGCATAGCAGCGATCTTCTTCAAACTTGATGCTTTAGCCCTAACATCCTGGGCCATGCCATCAGAAGAATCCCCGCTGTAAAAAAAAGTTGGAGCTGCAACTTCTCCAACTGCTGGATCTAACTTTCGAGCCCTCCTTCTCCTTAAAAAAATCATAAAAGGCAACGAGCTGAAAGTACACAAGCCTAAACTCCTCAGACTGCTCCTCAAGGACGCTGTCAATAGGCATAAACTCCTCATAGAGTTTGCTGAGGATAGGCAATCCGGTGATGGCGCTCAGCTCCTTCAAAGAAAAACCAATCTCACCATTCGTCACAATGAAGGTGTTGGTTTGTGGAAGGAATAACTCCAGTATGGCCATGAAAGCCTCATCGGAGAAAACGACGGTTTGCCGAAAAGCGCGAACCGCATCAAAAATCTCGGCCTCCCGAAGAACGGCCTACCAATCCTCAAGGTGTGATCAGTCCATGACTCCCAGCTCGAGTCAGCACTGAAACGGCCACGAAGTCGAGAAGGCTTCACCCAATTGCTGCCGTCACCCCGAAAAACGCCAAGGCCCACCTGTCTCAAATCGATCGATGGATGATCAGAACCTTGGTAGCCACTGGCTGGCATCAACACGTCCATATGGACAGGTGGCTTCTCTGCAAAACCGGAAGGTCCACCAACAAAAACCCAGGTCTTGATCACACTGGTCCTCTTCACCCAACTCGGAGGAACTTCCCTCTTAGGGCACGTGGGAGAAAGGCTCAGGATCGAGATGGTCCGATCAAAAGATGACCGGGTAGAAATAGTTCTCTCCTCACCATCTGCTGTGTAAGAGAACTGAAAACATCTCCTTTGGTATGTCAAGTCGTCGGGGACTGCATCACCGAAGAAGAAGGTAGGCTTGAGCACAACGCTCTGATCGTCCGTAACCCAGGGACGGCTGCTTACCATGATCTTATAGAACTCCTCATCCTTGAGAGCGATCAATCGCTGTCTCATCTCATCACGATTGAGGGAATCGCATTCTTCCAAGTTTTTCTCCACAAACTGGACCTTCTCCCAAGCCTGCTGAACGGCAGCATTGGAAGATCTAGCAGACCGACGAGGTACGTCAGTAACAGTACCTTTACCTTTGTTCGTTCTAAAAGAACTACCTGCAAAAGATGGAAGAGAAAAGATCAATCAACATCAAAATGACAGAATTCTGCTACAAAAAATTCTAGCAAAATTTTGACATGGTTTCGGGGCAATTCCAAAGAAAAGGAGCATACTCCGAAAAAGACAGAAAGCCTGAAGATGAGCTCAACATCGCTGCGAGCTCATAGTCAGTGGAGAATTCTCAAAGAAGGCTTGAACTCAACATCGCTGCGAGAACAAGCCAATCTCATCAAACTTCCGCAAAATCTGGAAAAGAGCTCAACATTGCTGCGAGCTTTAGAATCCAAAAATTGCAAAACTTCTTCGAAATCCAGCAAGACCGAGAAAGAGCTCAACATTGCTGCGAGCTCAAAATCCCAACACTTGCAAAAGATTTTCAGGTATGCATCATCATACTTCCAAATCTATTTACCAAAACTCATGCATCAAAAATATATCATCATGCATTAAATGATAGGAAAACCTTGACCAAAGTTTGACCAATTCCAACCCAATTTGGTCAAAACCAATCAAACTTTGTCCAAGTAAAAAATCATGTTGGCTTGACCTAGAGACTCTAGCCCTCTATCTTGATGCATCAAACAAAAAAAATGCATACATATTGAAATTGCATAGCCTCATTATCATAGTGAGCAAACAAGGAAAAAGAAAAAAGAAAGAAAAGAAAAAAAAAACAGCAAAAAAAAAAAAAAAAGAAAAGAAAGCCGCTGAAAAAAAAGAGAGAGAAATCAGCGTGGGGAAAAAAAACAGAAAAAAAAAGAGAGTACACGGTTTAAAAAAAAAAAAGAAGAGAAAACCGTGAAAAGAAAAAAGAGAAAAAAAAAGAAAGAAAGAAAAAAAAGAGAAGCACGAAAAAAAAAAGAAAAACGTGCATGAAAAGAAAAGAAAAGAAAAGAAAAGAAAAAAAAAGAGAGAAGAAGAAAGAAGAAGAAAAGAAAAAGGAAGAAAAAAAAATGAAGAAGCTACTTCTACAATGGAGATTCTTGACAAGGAAGAAAACTTACTTGAAGCCATTGATGGAGAAGAAGAAGAAAAGCTTGGAGACCCTTGAAGAAGAGAAAGCACTTCTTATCTTGGAGAGCACTCTTGAAGATTTCTTGCAAAAAGAAAGCAATGGAGCAAAAGCATCAACCCTCTTGCTTTTATAGAAGAGAGCAAGCCAAAAGAGGAAACAAGGAGGAAAGAAAGGAGGTAAGTGCTAAAATTTAGCTACTTTCTCAAAGAGAAAGATATTTTGAGAGAATCTTTCCACAAAAAGAAAACTTGAGAAATTTTCTCCAAGTAAAGATATTTTTAGATATTCTCTACACAAAAGAGATATTTTTGGATATTCTTTACAAATATAACACTATATGAGATCTAGGCCATCTCCAAAGCCTAAGGTCCCATGGGTTAGCCCATATGAGCCAGGTTTGACCACCTAGGCACTAAAAGTGGCTTTTAGTCAAAATATTCCTCTTACCAAGAGCAAAAAAAAAAGAAAAGAGCAAAAAAAAAAAAAAAAAAAAAAGTCTCATGCCTCTTTTGAGTTGATAGGACCATTCAAAAAAAAAAGAAAAGAAAGTCTCATGAGTTTCCAAAAACCAAACCATCCAACCTCATGAACCAAATTGAGCCAAAATCTTGAAATTGACATTTTACAAAACCAAATTCCGGTCCCCTAGCTCGCCACATACAGCTTGTTAGGTCACAAGACCAAAACCAAAATCAAAATCCAAAACCAACAAACCAAATCTAACCCCCCAACTTGCCACATACAGCTTGTTGGGTCACAAGGTCAAAATCAAAATCAAACCCTGACCCCCTAACTTGCCACATACAGCTTGTTAGGTCACAAGGTCAAAAACCAAAATCTAAAACCCAAAATCGAAATACCCCATGTCATTTTCAAAACTTTGCCTTGAGATGGTATGTGATCCCTCTCACTACCATAAAATTCCCCCGGAAACTCAGAAGGCTATTAAAAAAAAAAAAAAAAAATGCTCAAGACTCTTGGTCAAGTTGGAATCTTTCCTCCAAGTTTCTCTTCGAGGCACATTGACTCCAAAAAGCTACTCGTCGCTGTACCTCGAGGGGGCATTTGTTGACACCAAAAATGTCAATATGTCTCCTCAACATCGAGAAGCCTCCTGAAGCTGCATCCTGCTAAAAATAGGCAAGGCTACTTCAAGCATCAGATTCTGTCAAAATCAGACAGAAACTGAGAGATCCTTCAAGACAGCTAAAAGAGGGGTACACCTGAGGTTTCGGGTCATTCCGACATCGTTTGGCCCAACTTCACTGCTCCAACTTCAAGAAAATCAAGTCAAAAATTGAGGAAAAATGTCAAGAAAAATACAGAAGAAAAAAGGGACGAAAAAGACGAAAAAACGGCCGAAAACGACGCTCGGCGACCAAACGGGCCGAAGCCCTATGGTCGCTGGCGACCTTGGCCCAAGGTCGCCGGCGACCCTGGGTGCATGGTCGCCCGGCGACCCTGGAAATCCGGGTCGCCGGATTTTGCGCCAAATCGTCCGTTTTCCGATTCTTTTCGCATTTCGGGTATTCCGGCCTCTGTGATTTTCGGAAAATTCAATGTTTGATGCTTCAAAACCACTGATCTTCGTCGACATCTCGGATCCGCCGTCAAAAGCATGAAATCATCACCGATCGCCTCAAGATCGCCAACCGGCTGACCAAGAAAGTGCACTTTCTGTCCGACCTATCGTGAAATCGACAAGACAGACGTCACCGGCCCGCCAACATCAATCAATGTTTGAAATTGCATCGCAATCCAACATCAAATAATGCGTGGATCCACCCGTGATGATCGTAAGAAGAATCTCAAAAGGCGCAGCACGGCCTTCGACTCTTCACATGCCATGGCAACCACTTAATGTCGTTAATTGACCCATTAAAGCAGTCATTAACTCATTATTTTGGACGGCCCAATCAGAACCAAGCATTTGGGAGTTACAAATCCAAGCAATCATGGCATTAAACCCATGAAACTCCCATCATCATGAAGCATAAAGGTGATTAAATGCCCACTACCTTCATCGGCCAATCACAAGCCTTGAAAAAGGAGTTACAAAATCAACTTGTAACTCCTCATCAATTCTTTCATCATGGCCATCAATGCCAATAAACACCTCATGGCTACCAAAAGCCTATAAAAGAAGGTCCAATCCAAGAAGAAAGCAATGATGAAAAGAGATCCCAAGTGCAAGCTCTGAAAATTCAGAAAATCCAAGAGAGAGACGAAGTCCTGCTACTTTGCTCCCGGAAGCACCACAAGGTGATCAACGTCCCTTGGGGGGCCACCCCCCCATGGTCATCTCCTTCTCCAACATGGCCTAAATGCGGCTTTTCAGCCCATTTACTCGGTTTTTCATTGGATATAGGACCTTCTCTTGGTCCTTGTCCTTTAAAAAACTGAGGTTAGGAGCCAAGCCAAAGAATCAAAGCATCACATGTTCTCATTTGAAGGACGATGGCGAAGCCCATACATGACTTGCGACCGTCGATCTCAACGTGTCCCCACAATCTCCTGAGAAGTTAGATCCCTTTTCTTCCTTTTCTATTGTAGTTTGTATTTCTTAAAGAGACAAAAAGAAATCACAATTCTTGTCTTTCATATTTGATGAGTTTTGTAAAAACGCCTTTCACGGCAAAATCGCCTTTCACGGCAAACAAACAAAAACGCCTCTTACGGCATTCTAAAAACTTGTCTCTTTTCTTAATATTTATGCAATTTGAAAAGTTAGAAAAAAGGATTGATTTCCTTTCCACTTGTGAAGGTGAATCTCCGGATTATCACTATTCCAAATTCCAAGTAGAAAGTAAATCTGGCATATCCGTACAAAAATGTTGATGCCCGATGTAAGACCCCGACCCTCAATTTTTGGGTTTAGCATTGTTTTAATCATGATTTAGCTTTTTAAACAAGATTAGAGTTGATTTGACTTTGTTTTCGAGTTTGAATAGAGTTTTCATAACTTTGGAGAGTTTTAAAAGACCGTTGACTTTGTTTTGACCAAACCCTTGTAAATTGTATTTCTGTGAGAATTTATTCTTGGTTTCTAAAAATCCCAAATTTTATTCCTTTTGACTCATTTTATTGTTATAAACAACTTTCATGTTTTGACCATCTTGATTTAATACTCAGAAATCGCGTTTTTCGAGAAAAAGGGCAAAAATGACAATTTTCACTAAATCTGTCCATGAATTTCGAAAATTTCAGAAATTGGGGAAAATATACTTTTTGGAAACTAGATTTTTCGACGATCGTTTTGTTCTTCTTCGTCGATTTCATCCGGGGTCCGCAAGACCAAGTTTTAATCGTTTCAAGTTCTACTGCATTGGGACCCACCCTCCAGACACTATAAATACCCTTCTTCTCTCTCTCCTCCATTCTTCTTCTTCCCATTCTCCTGCAACCGGTTTGCCCTAGAGTGGAGAGGAGAGAAAGCTTTTTCCTCTTGGTCTTTTCCCTTGGATCTTCCATCAAGAGAGCTCCAATCTCAAATCCGACTTCGCCATTTTCTTCCTCTCTTCTCAAGCTTCGATTGGACCCGTTTTTGAGCCAAATCCCCGACACTATTCATCGTCTTCAACCTCCTTTCATCTTGTTCAGCTAGCTAAAGGTTAGGGCTCTTGTTCCTCTTTTCATTTGATGTTCTTTTAGTTCATTTAGAACTTGTTTTCTATGTTTTCAAACCCATTTTCGAAATGGGGCTTTGTAGTGACAAAAATGGTGATTTTTATGTGCTTTCTTTTGGGGCTTTTGTGTAGATTTCGTGGATCAACTCTTTGATTTGGGTTTGTGAAAGTTTTGCTTGGCATTTGGACAAAGGCAAGTGATCTCTATAGGATTTCTTATGTATATTGCTTATGTTTTCATCATGGTTTCAATCTTTCATTAAGACATGTTTTCCATGTTTAATCTCATAATGCAAGTCATGTTCATGCTCTTTCAAGTCATGGGCTTTAGCTTCCTCATTTGTCTTGTTAGCAATGATTTTGTAAGTTCTTGGAATCATGTTTAATCTTGTTAGTTTTTATGATTTTATACCTTAAAATGCCTTGATGTTTCTCTTTGGAATAAATGGACAAATTGTGGCTGGAATGCTCTTTAATGTGTGTAATGAATCCCTTGGAAAGCATGGAGGCTTGGGGAGTGCAGGTGGTAAAAATGTGGAAGTGAAGAAGGGAGAAAAAGTTGTGAAAATTCTGAACAGAATGCACTGCCCGTGCCTGTCAGTCAGCTGTCGGTCAGATTTCGGTCGACCGACACCAGCCGAGAACCTGTCGGTTCAAATTCCAGAGAGCAACTTTTTTGTCAGGACATCCGTCGGTTCGCTGTCGGTCAACCGACAGGTCGACCGACAACCAACCGAGGATCTGTCGGTTCAATTTCCAGAGAGCAACATTTTTGTCAGGTCATCCGTCGGTCAAGCCTTCGGTCGACCGATGATCTGTCGGTTTGAATTCCAGAGAGCAGTAATTTTGGGCTGGGATCTGTCGGTCAAGCCTTCGGTCGACCGACAGATCGACCTCGGTTAACCGACGGTTAACCGAGCGTTGACCGACAGTTACAAAAAGTACTGTTTTGAAGGATTTTTGCGAGAAGGAAAACTAGACTAGGTTTTAGACCTTTTTGTTGACTTTGTGCACTTGGAATTCCAAAATGTACTATAACTTCTGGGGCACCAAACCTTATCAAAACTCCGACATTTGGGTTTCAACTCCACAAGGGTCAATGATTGGTCTTAGCCTAAACTTGATAGATTTCGTGTTTGAACTCTTGTTTTGATGCCTTATGCATCATCGTGTCCTCATTTGATTTCAAGTACAAGTTTGTTTGAAGATTCGTTTCAAGAATCAAGACTTTTGTTTTGATGCTTCATACAACGCCGTGTTCTCGTTTGATTTTCAAGTATAAGTTTGTTTGGAGATTTGTTTCATGGATCAAAGTGCTTGTTTTGATGCTTCGTGCATCATGTGTTTTCGGTTGAATTTCAAAGTATAAGCTTGTATTTAAGACGTGTTTCAAGAATCGTGTTTCAAGAATCAAAAAGGGAATCATTTCTTAAGTTTGTTAAGCATTTATATTATGCTATCGTGCTAGCCTTGTCGTGACGTGTTTGACAAATGATTTCCCTCTTGTTTTATCGTGTTCTCGAACGTGTATCGCCATGTTTTATGCATTCATGATATAAGTGATTACCACTGAGCTTGGACTGCCCTTTTAGCTTGATCCACTACCTGGGGGTCCTTAAACATGTGGACTGTCTGCAGACTAGTCGTGTCTTGAATTGACACATCGTGCGTGTTCGTGGTCCGGTTCCGCGGCCGGACACCCCGTCTACCTTGTGTGGCGTGGGATCGTGTTTATCGTGTTGTGCTTATCGTGCTTGTCGTGCGTGCTTACTCTTATCATCATGTATGATGGAGAAAGGATGGGCTCTTTGTGGATTTACTAATCATGATATTATAAGTATACATGCTAGTTTCGAAAACGTGAAACGTGTATTCAACTCTTGAACTGTTTTAGCATTATTTTAACTATTCATGCCTAAATTGTTTATTTGCCAAACCGTCGTGTTTGATGCTTGTTATTTTGGTGTCCAGGTGCAGGAGTGTTCACGCGTGACGAGGAGTGCCCGGAGGAGGCTGTTGAGCCACCCCCAGCACTCGAGTGGCAGCCCAACGACGTCATCTAGACGCCGGTCGGGATCTTGATTCTCGTTTCACCTAGCTTGGGTTATGTTGGGTTGTTCTTTTGGGGTTCCATTGTTGTATTGGCCTTTGTTGGCCTCTTTGGGTTTTGTAACTTGAATTAATATACTTTTGTTAAACATTGAAATATTAATCATGATAGGAATGCTTTGATGACATTCATTTTTGATACCTTGTCTCCATATTATATATGTTTCTTGTATCTTATCGTTCAAGATTGTATGAATTGTTTTGCTACACGCTTCCGCATATCCATTCGTGTGAGCTCGACCCGTGTCTTGGGATCCTCACCGCGGAAACCTGTGGGAAATCAAACAGCGGCGGCGTGCTTGGTGTCGGTTAATCATGCCGCCGCGCAGTCGCGGGCCCGGGTCCCGGTCCGGGGTCGCGACACCCGAGATCTTCCCTCCTCCGCTGAGACCCAGGTCAGCCCCCGGGGTGCGGAGGGAGAGGACGGAAGATTCCCCCTCTTTTTCGGGTCCATCACGGGCTTTAACACTTCCTTCTCTTCGAGGTCAGGAGCTCGAAGTTCTACTTCCCTCGTCGCCTGTCCCAGTTCTTATATTGGAATGTCGCGGCCTTAACCCAGAGCGTTGTTTCCTTAGTTGCCGCATCGTCGTCCGTCCTCGATGCCCCTTATCTCGTGCTCCAAGAGTTTCCTCTGGGTTGGGAAGCGTATTCTTTCTTTTTTTGCTTAATCAAACTCCTGCAACAGACAATTAATTTTCTCTTGTTGTTGCTTGACTCCTTTAGCCATGTCCCGAATGGCATCTCTGCAAGTTTGCTTAAGCCGATCATATGTATTACACAGTGGGCTTCGCCCAGAGGGTCCATTACTCTATCTTTGATGCGTTTCTTCTCGCAACTTTTCCACAGAGGGTGAAACCTCTGCTCGGCTCAGGCCTGTGCAGTGGACCTCTGATCGAACCCGCTTCTTCCCTTCTCCGGATGTAATGGTACGACCACTTTCCGTGCACGGGACGTACTCGAAGTCTACCCTATCGGAGTGATTGGTCAGGGGGTCCTTGCCCAACTCTCCGTGCTGCCCCCTGGGTTGCTCTTCCTCCATTTGAGGCGGAGGCCGTTTCGTCCGGGGTGGTGATCCCGAATTTTGTTCCTGGTCTAACATTATCTTTGGCAAAGTGGAACATGAGTGAGTCTTTCCTTCCTATTTCCCATAGATGGCGCCAATTGTAAGGTCAGTTTTGGAGGAAGAAACAAGACATAACTACCTTCCTGCACTGTTTGTTACTCTACCTTCCTCTCCTGGCGGGATCTCCTTACTTTGAACGAAAACCCCAGTTTAAGGGAAAAGGAATACGGTGAAAATTGATCGGTTCGCCCGATCGAAGTTTCTCTA
The DNA here is from genome assembly GCA_028538565.1 of Umbellularia californica. Classification (NCBI taxonomy): domain Eukaryota; kingdom Viridiplantae; phylum Streptophyta; class Magnoliopsida; order Laurales; family Lauraceae; genus Umbellularia; species Umbellularia californica. Next base: position 51,347,648 of record JAPQWN010000006.1, on the reverse strand, counting down.
ATGATTAAGTCAGAATCTGATGATCATTCCCTATGCATTTTTCCCCTTTTTATCTTCTTTTACCTGGATTCCTGGATCTCCCGTAGCTTTTGGACCAATCATTGATCATGGCGACCGGGGTGTTAGTATTTCCGTTTGCATCTTCCCATCATGGGAGGAGTGCCTTGCCCCACTCCTTCCCCACTTTTCTGGTTCCGCTAGCTGTCCCCCTGTTTCCCCATTTCTAGCGATGGGTGGTTTGGTTCGGCCTGGGCTTGTTCCGCGGATTGCGCTAGGATCAGTTTGAGCTTGGATCAGTTTCGTAGATCGGACTGACCACGACCCAACCCTTGGCTGGTTCTACAGGTTGGGCTGGTCTCGCAGGCCGGGTTAGCTTCGACTCAGACCTGGCTCGAATCTAGAGCCTTTACAATCCCCATTTTGGACTTCCGGTTCCAACCACTCAAAGATATATTATTCCATTGAGATTAGAGTATAATGTAGTTGACAACAGAGGTGAGGTGTTATTAATAAAATGAGAGGGCTGATTTTTCCGCACGAGATTGGTTATAGATTGTAGAGACCATTAAATAATTGTGAAGGAGCTACTTGACTACAAGACAAGAAGCTGTTGTACATTGATAGTGTGGGATTATTCTAGCAACCTGGAAGGGTGTTGCTACTGTTTCTATAATGCTTTTACATGCATGGTATTATTTTGAGTGTTAAGCCCTCCAATGTCGACTACAGGCCCAATGCACCGAGATTGTTAGGTGGCTGTTGTTAATTAGATTGTATGGACTCAATCCATCAGTTGATGTGATAAATTGATTAATTTCTTTATTTATCAATAAAACCATGCTTTACGTTCATGAGATGAATGTTATTTCATTACTTCATGCACATGACCAATACATATGACATAATGGTTCATGAGTTGAACCGGGTCCCATTAGTATATTAGATGTGATATATGTGTATGGATGAGATCCACACACGGGAGACATATGTCACAAATCTTATACTTAAATAGCTTCAAAACCAGTGATGAGACTGGGCATCTCATTTGATAAGGTTGCAGCACTTTGATCACTATGAGATAGTGTGATTTGTCTCGATCATTGATGGAACGCGCTCCGAATGCCGTGGGTGCTACCGGGGTCGGCGGACGTGGGAGTCCGTCGGGTCCGGCCCTTTCGCGCCCGGGGGGCATGAAGCGTGCATCAACATTTCTTTTGTGTGGGTGTGCCAGATTTTCTATTTTACTTGGAATTGCAAGTGGTAATCCGGAGATCAACCTTCGCAAGTAAAAAGGAAATCAACTTCTTTCAAGTTTTCCATTGCACAAATATTTAAGAAAAGAGACATTTTCTTGGTTTGCCGTGAAAGGCGATTTTGTTTGGCATTTATAGCCGATTTTGGCGTTTATAGCCGATTTACAATTCTCATCAATAATGAAAGACAAGAGTTGTGATTTTTGTCTCTTTTAGAAAAATACAAACTACAATGAAAAGCAAGAAAAGGAGGACCTAACTTCTCAGGGTCCGTATCCTGTCCTTGCCTAGCTACAAAGAAGACAGGCTCGGCTGCTGCGCCCGAGGGAGCACATCCTTCATCGTCAGAGCCCAGCCAGAGCTGACCGAAGCTCAAATCGCTCGTCGAGCACGCTGCCGTGCGTCATATCGACAAAAGAGACTAGAGAAGCAACGGACCCAGCCTCCTACACTTCAAGTCTCCCACAAATGGGTCGAAAAAGAAAGACCCGACCAAGTTGCTGCCGTCCATATGGTTGGAAAAACCAGAAGACGCCAAAAGTCAGCATAAAAAATCCATGTCCGACGTCCGGTGACCCATAGCGTCACCAGGACACAAGGACATCCCGAAGAATCTCCTGCCCCTTCCAGCCAAGGACGGGAGAGTAATCCTTCATCAAGCTCTTCATCAAAAAGAATGAGCCTCAGCTCAGTCACCAGGACGGTTTATTCGTTTGAATCCCGAGGGATGAACGTCTTGGCTACAAGTTCTGAGCCACCACCTCAGAATCCACCTCAAGATGATGCGCTCACACGCATCCAGCAGTTGGAACAAGGCCAGCAGAGGATTGAAACTCTGATGGAAAACCTTCTCCTTGTTGTCCAAAATCAGGTGAACAATGAGCCTCCTCCGAATCATAGCAATAACGAGGGAAATGGAGAAGAAAATGAGTCACGCGCCCTTACGAAAAAGGACGTAGACAGTATCCTCGCCAAAGCAAAAGAAGAGGATATACTCAAGGAGCATGGGATCAAGCCACCATATCCTTTATGGATGGACTCGGTCCCGTTCCTCACAAAATTCAAACATCCTACTCTCCAAACATATACGGGGAAAGGATCAGCCAGACAGCACGTCATCCACTTCAAGATTTTGACGGGAGCTATCGCGGATCAAGATGCACTCACGATCCGCCTCTTTGCAAGTACCCTAAAAGGTACGGCCTTCGATTGGTACTCCACTCTTCCGGAGAACTCCATTCAGAACTGGGCTATGCTAGAGACACGCTTCCTGACCCACTTCCAAGGTGAGGATCATCCTGTTACTATGGCTCAGCTCTGCAGCCTAAAACAGGGAGAGAATGAGTCAACTTTGATGGAACGCGCTCCTGCCGAGGGTGCTACCGGGGTCGGCGGACGTGGGAGTCCGTCGGGTCCGGTCCTTTCGCGCCCGGGGGGCTGAAGCGTGCATCAACATTTCTTTGTGTGGGTGTGCCAGATTTTCTATTTTACTTGGAATTGCAAGTGGTAATCCGGATATCAACCTTCACAAGTAAAAAGGAAATCAACTTCTTTCAAGTTTTGCATTGCACAAATATTTAAGAAAAGAGACATTTTCTCGGTTTGCCGTGAAAGGCGATTTTTTTTGGCATTTATAGCCGATTTTGGCGTTTATAGCCGATTTACAATTCTCATTAATAATGAAAGACAAGAGTTGTGATTTTTGTCTCTTTTAGAAAAATACAAACTACAATGAAAAGCAAGAAAAGGAGGATCTAACTTTTCAGGAGATTGTGGGGGACTCGTTCAAATTGACGGTCGCAAGCCATGTATGGGCTTCGCCATCATCCATGCAGATGAGAACAGTGGATGCTCTTGATTCGCTTGACTCGGCTATAACCTCAGATTTTTAGAGGACAAAGACCAAGAGAAGGTCCTATGTCCAATAAAAAGCTAAGTAGACGGGCTGAAAAGCCACGTCTAAGCCATTGGAGGCAGCGGGAGAAGGCAAGGACCTTGGGGGGGGTGCCCCCCAAGGGACTTTTGTCACCTTGTAGTGGTGGCCGGTGCAGAACTTCAGCAGAGTTTTTCTCTCTTTTTCTTTCTCTGGATTCTTTCCGCTCTCTTCCGATCCGATCTCTTCTTTTTTCTCCTCCCTGATTTCAATGGAATGCTCTCTTATTTATAGGCTTTTGGTAGCCATTTAGGAGAGTTTATGAGCTTTAATTGCTTTAATGAAAGGAGTTACAAGATTTATTTCTTGATTTTGTAACTCCTTTTTCCTTGAATCTGATTGGCCGATGGAGATTGAGGGCATTTAATCACCTTAATTACCATAATGGGAGGAGTTTCATGGCTTGAATGCCATGAATCTCTTGATTTGTAACTCCCGAATGCTTGCTTCTGATTGGGCCGTCCAATAGAATGAGTTAATGACTGCCATAAAGCTAGCCAATTAACCACATTAATTGGTCGCCGAGCAGTCGAAGAGTCGCGGGCCGTGCCGTGTCTTCTGGAATTCTTCTGGCGATGATCATCGATGGATCTTCATGCTGATCGACATCGGATGAACATGTAACTTCAGACATTGATAGCTAAGAGCGGGCCGGTGACATCTGTCTTGTCGATTTCTTGATCGGTCGGACAGAAAGAGCACTTTTTTGGTCGACCGGTTGGCGATCTTGGAGCGATCACTGATGATTTTATGCTTTTGACGGCGGATCCGAGATGTCGTCGGATATGAGTCAATTTCAAGCATTAAAAATCACAATTTCAGGGAACCACAGGGGCCAAAACGCGTAAAACGCGAAAAGGGACGGAAAAAACGGGTCACCGGAGAAAAATCCGGTGACCCGGACTTCCATGGTTGCCGGCGACCATGGGGCCGTGGTCGCCGGCGACCATGGGCCGGCGACCCTGGGGGTTTTTCCCCCTTTTTTGGTCCGTTTTGCGGTCTTTTTCGTCGCCGTTTTCTTCTGTATTTTTCTTGACATTTCTTTTCATTTATTGGCTTGATTTCCCTGTAGAAAACCTGATGAGAATCCTTGCATTTTTAAAGTGCAAAGTTTCCAATTTTCCGGGAAAGCCGAAGACTTTGTCGCGTAGAGCTGCTGATTTTCCGCCAGAAGCTGAAACTTGGTCAAACGATGTCGGAATGACCTGAAATTTGAGGTGGAGCCTCCTGAACAATAAATAAGACCAACCATAGGCTTTTGTTTGAGTTTTGAAGCCGTTTGGGGTTCCGTCGATGCTTCACTTGATTTTGCTGTGGGGAAAATGCCGAGCTTTGATATGTGGTCAAACGATGTCCGATTGACCTGAAATTTGACGAGGAGCCTATTGGAGTCATTTTGAGACGTTCCATGGGCTCCGTTTTGGATGTCATGGTCCCGGGTTGCTCCGCCGCTGGTAGGCTTGATTTTCTCTCGGAGCATCGAAACCTGGTCAAACGTTGTCGGAATGACCTGAAATTTGACGTGCAGCCTTTTGGAAGCATGTTGAAGCCACTCATGCACTTGGTTTGATGAGCGAAGGCTTCGGTGGTTCCCGCCGCCGGGAGGCTTGATTTTGCTGCTCGAGCATTGATGGAGGGTCAAACGTTGTCGGTTTGACTTGAAATTTGGCATGGAGCCCTTTTGAGACATGCTGGAGTCATCCGTAGGCTCTGATCGAAGTTTTGACGTCTTCGATGATGTCGCCGCCGGGAGTGCCAATTTAGCTGTCGGAGAAGCGAAGTTAGGCCAAATGATTCTGAAATGGCCCGAAACTCCTTGTGTACTCCTCTATTGGCTGTCTTGAAGGATCTTGCAGTTTTTGTTTGATTCTGACAAGATTTGATTTTTTGGAGAAGTTGCATTGCCTATTTATGGCAGGTTGCGACTTCATGCAGCTTTCTTGTGATGAAGAGGCAAAGTGACATTTTTTGGTGTCAACAATCATCAGAATGGAAGATTCTGGATCAGGGTGCTGGTACATTGGATGTATTGAAGGACTATGAGAAGCACCTTATGGAATTTCGTCTCAATAATAAGGTATGCTCTCATAATTCCCTAACAATAGGCTCTCAATCCTGAGACATTGATGAACTCAAGTTTCTATCTATTCATTTGCTTTGAGTCATCAATGAGTGAGGCAAACTGTAGGTCAACACCTCGGTGTCTTGGGTATTTGGTAGTAGGACTGTGGGAACATTGAATGTTCAAGATGGAATCTATCTCTATTATCCCCTTGTGCCAATTAATGGATTTATCATTAGTAAGTGCGCACCCATCTTGATTAAGAGTTAATTGGATGGTACTGATGATCACTGTGATTAATTGGGGCTCAAGGATAATAAGATGTGGAACTAAGATTGGAAGGGACAAATTTATTCCAATTGATCCATGGATATTGATAGAAGGGCCTACTTGTGGTAATTGGGAAGTTTAGGGTTTTCTATGTAATTTATTTCTAAGACTGGAGTGCAATTGCATTTATATAGTGGTGTTATTTGCAATTAACTGTGGGCCCGGATTGCACATGAGATGTGGGGTCGCGGTGTCCCAGTTGGAGCCAGCTTTCTATGGAATCCCTAGTGGTCCCCATGCTAGCCCAAGTTATTAGAAAGATACTAATCCTACTTAACTCTAATAGGAAGGAATTAGAAAGTTACTATTTCTATTTGGAGTAGGACTTCTAATAGTGGTAATAGTATACTTACTAATTATTGTGGAAATGAGACTTCTATTTCAATTAGGAAAATAGAATGTTGCTAATTTGTAATGGGAGTTAAACTTCTATTTCAAATAGGAAAAGAGGAGGCTTATAGTGCTATAAAAAGGGGAATTCTCCCCTCTTGGACGTCCAATAATAGGAGTGCACGCCCAGCCCCAAATTGTGCAAGTTGTTGCACAGTTTCCTCTCCTCTCTCTTCTAGTTCCTTGGAGTTTCGAGTTGGGTTTTCTCTTGAAGATTCCACCAATCTTCTTGAGAAAAGAGATCTAATTCGGGTCATAGCGTGGAAGGCTAAGAGGTGTTGGAGATTTTGATTTTACTTTGTAGAAGAGTTCTACATCAACGAAAGTCATCAACTTTTCCATTAGAGCACAACCGAGCTCCAAAGGTATAATCTACTTCGTTGCATGTTATAGATTTTATGGATGCTTGTTGGCTGCTTGTTTCTATCCTTTAGATAAATTTTTTTTACTGTACATGATCATGAGATTGAGGGCTATGCATCCTGAATTTGGTTTATGGCCTTATGAGTACTTGATCCCTATATCAAGTGGGTCGAAAGTTTTGAAAATCTATCCACGAGGCCCACCTACTTCCAACAGCCGTGAGGTAACCCAGGCAGAATAATATCCATTGTTCCCTCCAATGTGGACTACAAGCCCAATGCACCGAGATTGTTAGATGGCCGTGAGGTAACCTAAGCAGAATAATATCCACTGCTACAGTAGGTTGAGGAATTCCTTAGAAACAAAGAATTGGTATTTTATTATAGCTGGCATTTGTTCCAGGACCTCAGCTTGCAAGGCAGCTAAGGATTGGGTCATTAAGACATATAAGACATATATGAGTTTTTCTGTTTCTTTTCTCCTTTTTTGTTTCGTTCTTCTTCTTAGGTGTTTGTCCTATTTGGGTTTCTGAATTTTGTATTCTTTTTCAAAAAGTCATTTTAGATTTTGGGTTACTTTTTGAATAATACTTTATGATGAAATGATTTTCTTTTTTTTTAATTCTTTGGTAGTTTTTTAGGTAGATGAGTCCCTATTAGGGGTTTCTAGTTTAAGTTTTTCTCACTTTAAGCACATTAATTTTAGTGTTGGGTTTTTTGATACTTGCCATGTGGAAGATATATTCTAGAGGATTTTACTGGAAAATACCCGGTACTTGTCCATTGCACTTGATAGTGCCTCGGAACACTTCACCACGGAAGAATTCCTCCCGCCACTTTTTCTTCTTTTTTTATTATTTTTTCAGAGCGACGATAGCGTCACTAAATTATGAAATTTAGTGACGCTATCGTCACTCTTCTTGTCTCCTTCGTTTCTACCAGTTTCTGCAACTTGGTGAAGGAAGAACTCAGGGATTTTTTGATATACAGAGAACAAAGGACACGTTTTCAAGCCACTGGTAGAGGCTTAACTTTTTTCTTCTCTCTTAGTCAAAGAGAAAGATAAGAGAGAGTGAGGTATTTTGACACATTGAAAGTAATTTTGTCATTTCTTTCATCTGAAGTAAATAGGAAGAGTGGGACAAGAGAGAATGAGGTCATTTGTCTCTTTTTAAATTAAATTTGACACATGCAAAGCAATTTCGTCCTTTCTTTCATCTAAAAGTAAATAGGAAGAGAAAGACATGAAGATTCAAGTAAGCTATTTTTATCACTTTTCTTTGGCGGACTTACATTTATTACTGGGGCGGGCTTGGATATGGTTCTGCTTCCAAAATTTAAAAGTTTTTGTCTACTTTTTAAACCCACATGAAATTCATGGATTCACTCCCAAAATCTATATAAAAATCAAAGGTTTGGCCCTAAAACCTAACTTTAAATTTGGATCCGCCCCACCCAAAGAAACATCTTGGGTCTGCCACTGGTTGCCATGAGTCCCACATGAAATGTTAGATAATGATGATGGTGGTAGTGGTGAGGAAGGAAGGGGAGAGAAAGGAATGGATAATAAAAGGGTTTGGGGCTTAAATAAAAAGCCGAAGAGTGACGCTAGCGTCACTAAAAACAACACTGAGCGACGCTAGCGTCACTCATTTCAAATTGGGAAAAAAAAAACCAAATGGGGTCTGACGGACCCCGTTTGTGTAGTATTAGTTCCGAGGCACTATCAAGTGCAACGGACAAATACTGGGATTTTCCAGTAAAATCCTCTATATTCTATAATTTTTTAATCGATTTTTTTCCTTTTCGCGACATCGTCTTTTAATCGATACTTGCCGTGGGTCTTGGGTTCTTTTTGAGATGATATTTGCTATTCTTTTAAAATATGGGTGGTTTGAGATAGATTTTTCTCCATCCATTTTAGTTTCTGAAGTCATGTGGTACTGGGTTTGGTTTGGGTAAGATTTTCACAATATAAGTTGGGCGCAAGGTAGGAAAACCCTGTGAGTCACCATGTTATGATGAGTACCCAGCTTTCTATTTTATGTTCTTTATGAAAAAAAATGTTAAATTACCATTAAAAAATGTAAAAAAAAAAAAAAAAAAGACGTACTGGGTCAAATAAAGTGATAACAATGGCCAAGTCATCTCCTTTTGATGAGGTGATGCATTTTGGAGCACTTGCTACATTGATTTGATTTTAAACAATTGATGTTTATGTTTAAGTAATTAGTACTAAAGGTTTGCAGTTAGCAATTTAAAAATGATGATTATAATATGATTGGAGACCTATATTTGATCTCTTACCATCAATGTTTGCACCTAAAGATTATGTAATATGCAACTCTCTTTTTCTTAATATTATAGTGTTTTTCTTGCACATAAAAATTATTAATTTGAATTGATTTTCATGAATAAATGTAAAGAAAAAGTATATTAGGAAGATTTGTTTTTTTTTTTTTTTGTGCAATTAGATATTTTTAGATTTTTTTGTATACACTAAAGTTCACACAAATTAAAATATAATTAATTGTTTTCTAAAATCTTACATTTCTAGATTATCTTCACAAGCAATACGATACGTACCTTAATCTTATGATAATAATAATGATAATTGGTCATAATATCATTATCATCTTTTAGTAAGTTAGGAGCCACCTGATAGCTGTATGGGTATATGACTTTCCATCCAACCATCAGTTGGCTCATGAGAGGGGCCCGTTAAGTTATATATTGTATTTTGTGTATAATATCATCTATACATTATATCTTGTTCCTTTTTAATATGTTTATATATATAATATAATATCTTATATTTCCTATAAATTTTTAAAAGTTTGTAGACTTTCTATAATATAAATTATATTGCCCGAGCTAAGCATGAACATATTATTGTAAGTACTGACGACGAGGATGACGATGAAGATAATAATAATACTAAAAATAATAATAATAACAGTAATGATTATCATGATCAGGTTGATGTGAAAATGACAACAACAAAAAAGGGCAATGACTGCGACAACAGGAACAATATAATTATGTAAGATTGGCGATATATGGAAATTATGCAGGCCTCCGGTACGGTTCCACACTAAAGAATACCTAAATTCCTGAATGCAAAAGATGCTAATAAGAGATTGATATTATGCAGGCCTATGCTTCTACAACAAAAATGGCAATGACTTTTGTTTGAAAATGATGAGGGCATGTTGAAATTTTGTATTTTAATATGACCCTTAGTCCTATTTTATCTTGTGAAAGGAGGCTTTAGTTCTAGTGAGGTGGCCAAACAAACACTTCATGGTTGCACGAGATCGTGGGTCCCACTTCCAATAGACTACTCTGTGCACGGTACACTCCCGGGACCCTTGACCAGGTCGAAGTCTCATCTTTCTTTCTCACTCTTCATTTACGTCTCAATAACTCGTTACAGAGTCAGTAGGTAAGGGCAATGAATGCTTTCTATACTGCGTCGTTGAATCATCTCACAATTTCTTCTGAACTCTTCATTCATCTTACAGCTCTAAAGCACTCGGACAAAAAAATAGCGGAAGTGATGATGGATATCTCTTACGATTTTCCTGCAGCAGCCTATTATCTGAACTAACAAGCTAACAAGCTGTACACTTCGCCCCTCATACTGCAGGTGCTCAAATGAATTACTAGTCTTCTTTTTCTTCTCCTCAATTAATTTCTTTTCAGTGTTTTTACATTAATTTACAGATGCGAATGAGATCCAGGCCGTTCATCCAGTGGGGCACGATCCACATGTTGTGCCCACCTGATGAATCACAATAATTAAATCTCAACGGATGTCCATGTACATCTATGGGGGGATGAAATGAGAGGTCCTGGGAGAGTTTTTTCTAGGTTCGAATCTAGTTCTAGGTCTAAAAGGAAGCTCCACCCGTTCCCCCACGGTGATCATGAGTAGACCAATCAAGATTTGCCACGTCACCATGGGCAGCCTGCCATACATCCGGGCAGGAATGGAGGTCGTCTGAGTGGTCTTAAGCTTGGTAACTGTGAGTGGACCACTCAGAGTCTGCCACGTTACCACGGGCAGCCCTGCCCGATGCATGACCGGCTGCCTGCGCTCAAGGAAGGCTGCCCGCAGTGACGTGGGGTTCCCCCTCACCAGATCCGAACTCATCCGGGCAAGGGCTGCCCATGGCAACATGGCGGACCGTGATTGGTCCATTCACGATCACCATGGGAAAAATCCTTATATGATCTTGATTTCCCAGTTGCTAGAAGCACATGCACATCTGTGCAAAAATTGTTGGGCTGGGCCAGCCTTTAAGAACACAAATACCTAAACTAAGCCCATTTAATTTCTGGTACTAACATTTTCGCGTCCAAACAACAGGCCTCAAATCCAGCACATTGGGATGACTGAACCTAGTGATCAACCCAAATGGACCATATATAAACTCAGCTTATATCACGGATGGAGTTTGCACCTATCTGTTGGGACTAGATTGTTGTGAATGCAGAAAATATATATTAAAAAATGCAGAACACTGTTTGGAAAAACAAAAACACACATCAAGAAATGCGCACCAAGGTGTGAGTATGCTGCCATGGGCCGCAGCTAAGAGAGTCTGGGTGGCAGTCCAAGAATTTAAGTCCTACCACAGAGAAAAAAAAAGGAAAAAGAAAAAACTACAGATTGATGCAAATTTCTTGCCCCGAACTTATCTTAGAAGACCATAACATAGCTGAATTTGTTTGTAACGGATTTTTCCCTCTTTTTTTCCTATGTTGGGCTACCTGTCTCGGTGCCCCTCTGAGTGTGTTGGCACTTACTTTTCCATGTTGATGGCCCATCTTTTGCATTATTTTAGAGCCACTGAATTGAAATTAATCCAAACATATTTTGTACTGTAGTTTTGATGTATGTTGAAGAGTCCAGAGCCACTAAGGCTTCGACTCAGAAATTTCAAGTTGAAAGAGTGGAACTCAAAGTAGGTTTCACCTAATAAAATTCGAGCCGTTGAAAATGAACACCCTTTCTATGTACGAGGCATCCCTAGGTCTTACACCAATAAGAGTTGGTCCCACGGTAGGATGGACCATTTGTTAAATAAGTATTAATGGATCCTATATAGATTTGTGTTATCACACTTCTTTGTCAAGCATTCAATCCTACGTTGGGACCAACTCTAATTAATGTAAAATTAAAAAAAAAAAAACAAACTGTAAATTGCGAGAGCATTTATCTTGAGCAGTTCGGATTTTTAATAAGTGAGGTACACTATAGAGTTTTAATAATTTCTCTAAGTCAAACCCTCAACAATCCGGGCACGCATGGTGAATAAATTACTAAATATAACAACGTATGTAATCATATATTTATCTATCTATATTTTACTAATTTCTCTAAGTCAAGTCCAGTGCTTTTTTTCAGGTTCCTGATTCAAGTCAATAGCTTCCATAACCTGCATTCACATGTATTTGGCTAAACGTCGAGAAGGTGTTGAGGAAAGGCTCCACTCGAGTGAGAGTATTAAAAGTATTTACGCAGCCTTTACTAAGGCCTTGAGGTGTTGGTAGGAATGGTTAGTGTAAGTGCCTAAATATTTATGGACTTGTTTAGGTGAATCTAGAGCTTTTTGGAAAAAATTGGATGGATGCCTGGAACCTAAAAAGGAAAGAGAAGCAGAAGTCAGAGACCCTAGCTGCACTCAGCCAAAGGCACTCCGATGCTCAAGTTAGTTCAGCAACCAGACCCAGAGAGAAAGGGAGAGTTTGGAGTATGTGTAAGATTGCATATGATTGGGTGAAATCGCATACCTTTTCTGGATTGTCTCCCAGTATATAGGCGGAAGTCCCATCGAACCATACTGGTAGTTGGAGGTACAGTCCCATCGGACTATACTGGTAGTTGGAGGTACAGTCCCATCAGACCATACCCTGAATTCGTGGAGGTAGTTGGAGGGAGGGTCCCATCGGACCACGCCCTAAAGTGGATTCCGCTCTTCCAGGGATTGTTGACGTAGCCATCGGATAAAGGTAACTCCTTGTCCTTATTCGGTGTTCGTCTTGTCTGCCACCACGTTCTGCAACGTGGTCGAACCTTTGTAGGAATGCAGTTGTAACTGACTGAGAGCCGATACTCATCTCGGTTAACCGAACAGAAGTGAATATGATGCCGAGATCAGGTATGAACGTACTCTGGCACTATTGTCGAAATGCAAGGCACCATTGCCGAGATGCAAAGACTGAGATCAAGATGTGCTTAGCTGGTACACTTATCGAAACTAAGTTAATCTCGATATGAAGAGAATATCCCACACAATTGCCCCTAGCTTCGGACTTTTTAGAGTTCCATAACTCTTTGAAGCTGGGAGCTAAACATTATGAAGGGAGAAACTCCTGATTATTGAATCTGAGACTCATATTGTAGCTCATCTTGATGTCGGTTGATGACATCTGATCCCTATCATGATGTCGCTTCACCTGCCCAAGATAATTAATAGCAAGTCGATGTCGCTTCATCTGCCCAAAGCAATTAATAGCACGTCTCAATCAATGTAGAAGATGTACTGGCGGCACCACGTGTCACCGTCTGGTTGGTTGTCCACTCACTTCGAAGGGACGTGTCACAGTACTCAAGGCGACGCCTTGCACGTGCGTCCTCGAAATTCAAAAAGGGGCACCCCTTTTCCCATTATATATATAGGGGCGCCTCCCCTTCTTTCTCCATTTTGTCATTCAGAGAAGAAAAAGGGACTTATAGAAGAGAGAGAGTGCTTGCCGAGGTTGAGTCTTTGCGAATCTAAGCTCACTGCCACTTGAGTCTATTTCCTTCTGTTTTGCTTCTGTAAGTCTTCTTTACTTGTTTCGTTCTATTTCCATTTTTCCATTAAGGTTTCTGCGATTTTTCCCCTTTTTCGACTTCTTGTCCTTCGTCTAAGGTTTCCTGCCTCCTTTTTCCCTTTTCAAATTTCATCCTTCGTTCCCGTAGTTTCTTCAAACTCTAGGAATGGGTATTTATAGGTAGTGGCTAGAAACCCCAGAAGTTACAGTTGAGTTTAGGGCCAAGTACGGGGTACGTGACGATGTCCTGACTAGGTGAGATCACCCAGAGATCCCTTTTGACAGTTTGACCTTTTACCAATAGCTTGATGTCGTTCTTTCTTGTCACTGTAGTTGAGGGTGTGGTCCGATTCCCCCTTCATCCTCTTCTCCGGTCCTGCCTCAGGAAGTGGGCATGGCCGAGCTCAACAAGATCCTCGGCTTTAACCTCGGTGTCCATAACATCGAGGATGTCTACGACCTTTATAAGTTTGTGGCGATAACTCTACTATCTTCGGGTGAAGGTGAAACGAGAATGCATTGTCAATGAATTAAAGGACTCCAACAAGTATGCCAAAGATGACCGCCTGTTCGTCTCGAGCAACTGGGAGTTCGGATCAGCCGTGCCCAAGGCTAAAAGGATAGACAGGGTCCCCCGTCGCTTCAAGACTCCTCCGAGTAAACACCGACTCTTTTTTTTAAATTCCTTATATATTTTTCTTTTCTTGTTCTGTCGAACTAATCATTTTCTGTTTGCCGAGCAGACGCCCGCCAGAGAAGGCAGGAGGCTAACCAAGTGGGCTGGGCGAGGAACGACGCCTGGCTTCAGGTGGGGTCACAGTGGCCAAGCCGCCTGGGCGCTACTGAACTACGAGCCACGATACCACTCTTTCATCAAGAGGAGGACTGGTCAGCCTCAGGGAGGGCGCCAAGAGTACGGGTGCGGGCTCCAACCGAGGTCGAGTACTGAGCTGCTTCGGGCTCCGAGGCCTCCACCTCGTCTTCCGAGTTAAAGGCTACTAGGCTGCAGCAGGTCGTTTACTCTTATACCTCTTCTTCTAGCCCGGAGGAAGAAAGAGAGGAAATGTTGTTGTACCGACCTTATGCGGCCATTAAGGACTTGAGTGCCCTAGTCTTTGGAGGCCGAGCTCCTCGATCCCCTTCAGCTCCTTCGACCTCCGCTGCCGCTGTCGCGACCCCGGACCGGGTTCGGGAACCAAATCCGGGATCGGGACTAATTGAGTGAAGCCAATGATGGATATGAATTATCATTGGTATGATTGATGCCCAAGCGTACACGGGTAGATAAAACACACGTCACCCGTGCACGTGATTTCCCACAGGTGTCCGCGGTGAGGATTTTCCAACACACATAAACATTTAGTAAAAATTGCGGAAGCGTATGGCAAATCGAGCATGTAAATCATTTCCATAATAACAAGACTGTTTGCATTTGAATATGAGTATCAGAATGAGAAATGTCCTAAAGCATAACCCAGAAGTACATATTCAAGTTTAATCAAAAGATCAGTTAATTACAATTCCCAGAAATAGAAGCCAACAAAGGCCAATAACCAAAACAATATCCACCAAAAACTATCAATAACTATCCCCCCAAAATGTCACGCCACTCTCGAGGCAACCGGATGTTTAAACAACATCATCGGCATGCCACTCTATTAGCTGATGCGGTTCTCCGACCGCCTCCTCTGGCTCCTCCTCGGGGAAACCAACAACGGGACCTGAGTACCAAAGCAAAAGGGGTCAGACAAGACAGTCTGGTAGGTGGATAAAAAGTATAAACATTTAATGATAAAACCTTTACCTTGGAAAACATTTAAACTTGTCTAAATAATACTTTCGTGAGTAAATGCATCGTTTAATTCAAAACATCTATGCAAGGTAAAACAGATAGAGGTAACCAAGGAATACAGGAGACAAGCAAGATGGCAACCACACAAAGCTAAATCCTCTATCACCGAAGTGATAGAGCAAGCAAGTCAAGGCGTTGACCTCAGTCACCAAAGTGAGGAGGTACAACGAAATACATATACATATATACTATATACAAGACATGACCACGGTAGCGAGCCGGGCATCAGGAACCACAGTAGCAATCTGCGGTATCAGGACAAGACCACGGTTAAATAACCGGGTAGCAAGATCCAAACTGCAGCTGGCGGGGCAAGAGGGGGATCACCTAGTCAGTAGATCAGACTAACAAGGTATCCAAGCTTAGTGGTGCCGACTCATAGGTCAAAACATGGAAATCAGGACATGTGTAAAATAAATCAAGTACAAGACTATATTCGGGTAAGACGTGGATGCTCAAGGCACAGTTATCATATCAGGTCTGGCATGTATATCAAAGCTAGTAAAACAGTACCAGTATATTTTCAAAGTTTTCGGGATGATAGATCCCCATTACCAATTTCGAGAGTAACAAGGTAAAGTACCCTTTTGAAATGTCAAGACAGTGTCGGGTAAAAGCCAATCCAAGTGAATAGGGATCCTGTATGCTTATCTTACCATTGCTTGATACTCTTTGAATTTGAAGGCATTCCGGGCTCCTTAGGCACTTGGAGATTTCCAAAACTTCAATGAATTCTTGTGATTATGGTTTCTTTCTCATTCGAGCTTCAAACGACGGTTATGAGTCTTCTCATCACGATGGGGGCGTTAACCAACCTCCCTCCATAGCTAAAATATTTCCTCGTTGCCTCCAAGGTGGCCCCAGATGAACAGTACACGTCGCTCGAGCGGACATGGGGTTCGCTCGAGCGATGTGCTCTCTGGAATGGCACGAACCCTTCCTGGGCAGTTCGCTCGAGCGATGTGTCAAGTTCGCTCGAGCGAACTGTCCAGAACTGGTTTCGTGAACAGCTCTTTTCTCCATTCTCCTTCTCTTACAAACCCACATTTCTTGAGGTTCTATCATACACCAAAGAGGGCATGTAAGCACCTCAACCCCTCTTCAAAACTCCATCAAAACTTCTCACAACCTCCACAAATGATCCATTCATTCATACATTTTCTCATTCAATCATAAGGAGAAAGACATAACCACAATTACATAGATTCATTCAAGTTTTTAAGCACAAGATAAAACAAAGACTATCAATCATATTTCAAGACAATAAATGGGCTCAACAACCCCTTTTCAAAACATTAAAAACCACATTGAATGCAAGTAAAAACTCATCATAAATGATACAATAAATCCAAACATTTGATCATGGAAATCACTTTAAAACTA
Organism: Umbellularia californica; assembly: GCA_028538565.1. Lineage (NCBI taxonomy): Eukaryota > Viridiplantae > Streptophyta > Magnoliopsida > Laurales > Lauraceae > Umbellularia > Umbellularia californica. The sequence continues at coordinate 51,331,258 of JAPQWN010000006.1, read as the reverse complement.
AATATCCACTTGCCTCAAGGTCTCTCAATCAAGAAATCCAAGCTCTAATCCACTCTTCCAAGCCAAATACCAAGCTACACCAAAAACCCCCAAAAACAAACCCTAAAATGGGTCAAACCAAGAAACAAGAAGAAGAAACTCACAATGATAGAAATAGAGCTCCTCTATGGCTAGGAGAATACAAATCTAAAGGAATGGAAGGGAAAACTCACTTGGAAGCTCCTCAAATGGACAAGACTAGCTCAAAGAAGGTCCTAGGATGGAGGTCTTCCTTTAAAAGTTGTATCAATGGAGAGGTCTAGAAGAGAGGAAGAAGATGATGGCTTCTATTTCTTGATTGGAACAAGGTGGGTGGTGCTTGATGGTGGAGTAGCAAGAAGAAGAAGAAAAGGAAGCCAAGAAACCCTAGGTTGAGTTGTGCTTGTGCTGGAAAAAGGGAATGAAGAGAGAAGGGTTTCTATTTAAAGGCAATGGGTGTGGGCTCCACCACTAGGAAAACTCTTTGGCTGAAATCACTATTATCGGGACCTCGGATGAAAGCGACGAAGAAAAGAAAAGTGATCGTCAAAATATCTAGTTTCTAAAAAGTATATGTTTCGCGGGTTTTGGGGATATCGACTCCTGGATACAGATTTGGTGTAAAAAGACTATTTTGCCCTCAATGCAAGAAAATCGGGTTTCGGGGTTCCGGACGGTTACGAGCTCAACATGAAAGTTGTAAGGATCGACAAAATAGGTAAAACGGATTCAAGACGAGAATTAGGGGAATATCAAGTAGCCTCCAAAAGCGAGCAAGACTATCAAAAGGAAACCACCCCCCCCCCCCCCCCAAAGGCTTCCTCTAAATACAAGACACTAAAAAAACTTCCCAAAGCTATCAAGAACTATACTAATCCAAGCTTAGTCAAAATCACTAATCAAGCTTAGCACTAACACATAACTTAATTAGCACTAATCGAGTCACTCGGGTCGGGGTCATACATCCTCCACCCCTTAGGTCATTTGGTCCTCCAAATGAAATACAAACTCACCTCGGGTAGGAGATGCGGATACTTCTTCTGCACTTGATCTCGCAATTCCCACGTTACCTCTTCCGGCCCATGATTCTCCCAAAGTACCTTAACCCACTGAATGGTCCGTGTCCTCAACTCTTGCTCTTTTGTATCAATGATTTGAATGGGCTTCTCTACATAGGTAGCATCTTCTCTGATTTCCAACGGTTCATGTCGGAGTACATGCGATGGATCGGGAACGTACTTCTTCAACATCGACACATGGAAGACGTTGTGTACACCGGATAACTCGGGTGGTAAGGCTAATCTATAAGCCACATCACCAATCTTGCTTATGATATCGTACGGTCCGATGTATCTCCGTGACAACTTGCCTTTCTGCCCAAACCTCAATATTCCTCTAGTAGGTGACACCTTCAAGAAAACCTTGTCTCCTTCTTTAAACTGTAGATCCATGCGGTGAGAGTCAGCATAGCTCTTCTGTCTACTCCGGGCTACCTTCAAACATTCTTGGATCTGTCTCACTTTGTCAGTGGTCTCACTCACTATAGTCGGCCCATGGAAACTGCAGGTGCCAACTTCTTCCCAACAAACAGGTGTCCTACAACTTCTGCCATACAAAGCCTCAAAAGGCGACATCCCAATGCTAGAGTGGTAGCTGTTGTTGTAGGCAAACTCACATAACGGTAGAGTCTCATCCCATTGAGTCTTGAAGTCTAACACACAAGCACGTAACATGTCTTCGAGGGTCTGAATCGTCCTCTCTGACCGACCATCTGTCTGAGGGTGATAAGCTGTACTAAACTGTAACTTCGTACCCATAGACTCATGTAGGGTCTTCCAAAATCTCGAGACGAACCTGCTGTCTCTGTCTGAAGTGATGGAAACTGGCTGTCCATGTCTACTGACGATCTCATTGACAAACAACTTTGCCAGGGGTAACATGTGCATCTTCTTCCCTGTCCTCATGGGGATAAAATGAGCTGACTTGGTGAGCCTATCTACAATCACCCATATCGCATCATTGCCTCTGCTAGTCCTCGGTAGTCCCGAAATAAAGTCCATGGTAATGTGCTCCCACTTCCACTCTGGGATCTCTAATGGTTGCAACAAACCTGGAGGCTTTTGATGTTCTGCCTTTATCAACTGACACGTCATGCAACGAGATACAAACGCTGCAATCTCCCTCTTCATGTTGTTCCACCAAAATCTGCCCTTCAAATTCTGATACATCTTTGTGCTGCCCGGGTGCATGGAATACTTCACACTGTGAGCTTCTGCCATGATGTCATTCCTCAAATCTTCGATGTTAGGCACACACAGGCGATCCTGATAATAAAGAACTCCCTCAATAATACGAAAATCAGGACGTTCTGCTATGTGATCCACAATCTTGGCTAACTCTGGATCCTGCAACTGACTGTCCTTAATCTTCTGGATGAACGAAGGCTCTGACACTGACATGTTAGCCATAATGACACCCTTCCTTAGTGGCTGGAGGTCTACTCTTAATTCCTCAAATTGATCGAAAATACAAGTACCACTTAGATTTGCCATGCCCACTGATTTTCTACTCAAAGCATCGGCAACTACATTCGCTTTCCCCGGGTGATACTTGATTGGAAAATCATAGTCTTTGATATATTCCATCCATCTCCTCTGCCTCATGTTCAATTCCTTCTGAGAAAATAGGTACTGTAGGCTGCGGTGATCCGAATGGACCTCAAACTTCTCTCCATAGAGGTAATGTCTCCACATCTTCAATGCAAAGACGACCGCTGCCAACTCAAGGTCATGGGTCGCATAGTTCTTCTCGTGATCTTTCAACTGCCAAGACCCATAAGCAATAACTCTTCCTTCTTGCATCAACACACAACCAAGTCCAATGTTCGAAGCATCGGTAAAGATGGTAAAACCGCCGCTTCCGGAAGGCAAAGTAAGGACTGGTGCGGTAGCTAATCTCTTCTTCAGCTCCTGGAAACTAGCTTCACACTGGTCTGTCCACACATAAGGCACATTCTTCCTTGTTAACTTCGTCAACGGTGCTGCAATCGACGAAAACCCTTGTACAAACCTCCGGTAATAGCCTGCCAAACCAAGAAAACTTCTGATTTCTGACACATTCTTCGGCCTTTCCCACTCCACTACTGCCTCAATCTTGGACGGGTCTACTGACAATCCTTCCTTAGAGATTATATGCCCCAAAAATGCGACTTGCTCTAGCCAAAATTCACACTTGTTGAGCTTCGCATACAACTGATTTTCTCTAAAAAGCTGCAATGAAATCCTCAGATGCTCTTCATGCTCTTCTCTGGTCTTGGAGTACACCAAAATATCGTCTATGAACACCACTACAAACTGATCCAGATATTGCGCAAAGATCTTGTTCATCAAAGCCATGAACACTGCCAGTGCATTGGTCAACCCAAATGGCATCACTAGGAACTCATAGTGGTCATATCTTGTCCGGAAAGTTGTCTTCAACACATCTGATTCTCTAACTCTCAGCTGATGGTAACCGGATCTCAAATCAATATTCGAAAAGTACGAGACACCTTGTAACTGATCGAACAATTCGTCTATCCTTGGCAATGGATATTTGTTCTTGATGGTCACTTGGTTCAATCTCCGGTAATCAATACACATTCTCATCGAACCATCCTTCTTCTTCACAAACAAAACTGGAGCTCCCCACGGTGAGATGCTTGGCCTCACAAAACCTTTGTCCAACAACTCTTATAACTGTATCTTCAACTCTCCCAATTCCGCGGGAGCCATTTTATATGGTGCAATAAATATCGGAGCGGTCCCCGGTAACAACTCAATGGTGAAATCAATCTCTCTCATGGGTGGTAATTCCGGAATCTCCTCCAGAAATACATCCGGGAACTCCCAAACAATAAGGATCTCCTCCACCCCTTGGGACCGTTTATCCTCCGTGATAAACGCCAAATAGGCTTCACATCCACTTCTCAAAAGTCTATCAGCCTTCAACGCTGAGACAAACTCTGCACGAGGGTTCCTCCTCTCTCCCTGGAATAACACCCCTGCTGGTGTCTCATCCAACTTGAATGTGAGGGTTTTATGGAAACAATCCATTGTGGCATGGTACCTTGCCAGCCAATCCATCCCTAGGATGACGTCAAAATCCTTCATCTCCAACAGAATAAGATCTGCGGGTAACACAACTTCTCCTATCCAGACTGTACAACTCGGGTAATAACTAGTACACACAACTTGTTTTCCTACTGGGGTTGCCACAGTCAAAATGTACTCAAGATCTCTACCATGCACATTAATCAATCTAGAAAATGCATGAGACATGAAAGAATGCGTAGAGCCAGGGTCAAATAATATTTTAGCTTCTATCCCACTAACTAGAAGTGTACCTTCTACAACATCACCCGCTGCTTCTGCATCAGCTCTGTTGACCGCATACACTTGTCCTCGCTGCTGTAGCCTGATATGAGCTTGTTGTTACCTTCCTTGAGGGGCATTTCTGTTCTGTTGCGGGGGACGCTGATTCTGTTGTTGTCCTTGCTGACCGGCCTGTTGATGCTGTTGCTGCGGTCTATACTGTTGCGGTGGTGCCTGCTGCTGAAGTGGCCTTGCCTGATTTTGCACCACTAGTGCATTCTGTGGCGGTGCCTGACGCGGTGCTTCTTGCTGCTGCTGATTCTGCCTGTTCTGTCTCTGACAATCCCTCATTTGATGGGTCATGGAACCACATCTATAGCATGCTCCTGAGACTGTGCGACACTGGGCACTGTCGTGGTTCTTTCCACAATGAATGCAAACTAGTTGCACATTCTGGTCTTGCCTCTGCCTCTTGTTCTGCTGGTTCCTTTACTGATGATGTTGTTACTGCTGGGGCTACCCTTGTCCTTTGCCTTGAGATCTAAGGACCTTGTGGTGGAAGTTTTCGAACTTGTAGGCCCTTTCGATCGCCTCTTCAAAAGTGACCGGTGGTATAACTCCTGTAGCATCTCTCTCGATGATGGGATGAAGTCCTTCAAGGAACTTGGTTATCTTCTTCTCCACCGTGTCCACTAATTCAGGGGCATATCTTGACAATCTCTCAAACTTAGTGAGGTATTTTGAACGGTCGTATTGCCTTGGACAAGCTGTTGAAACTCTACTGCCTTTTGCCTCCTGATGTGCTGGGCACATACTTGTCACGAAACTATATCTTGAAATTCTGCCATGCAACTGCGTCAGCCATTGTCCTATACTTTTCCCTTACAGTTTTCCACCAGATATCTGCCAACCCGGTGAATAGGGACGTTGCTAGCTTTACTCTCTCACCCCCTGTGCATCTGAAGACTTCGAAGATGTTCTCCGTATGATCCAGCCAATCATCTGCAGTCAAAGGATCTTCTGAACCAACAAAATCCTTGGGTGCCCTCTTTCTGAATCGCTCGAACAAAGCATTTGGTTCATGCTCCCTCTGATTAATAACAATAGCAGGTTGAGGTTGAATAGGTTCAGGTCTCCTCTGTAATACTTCCAATAACTGCCTTTGCATTTCTGCCAACTCCCTATCATGGTCTTCATCTTTCTTAAGCATTTGTTCTTGCAATTTGGTTTGGTTCTCATTGGCTAGACACTGCTGGTCAAGCATAGCCTACAACATCTGTTGGAACTGGTTTGGCATTGCATTTTCAGCTCTCGTATTTTCAGTTCTATCTTCTTCCATCGGTTCGGTAAAATCGCTGTGGGATTGCCATTTACTGGGCGCTTACGAGGTGGCATGAAGCTGCAAAACAAGTTGTTAGCACATAATAATCAAGAATAGGGTCACACATTGCTCACGCGATTCTAGCTAACGAAAGGTCTAACGAATCCTCGCCACGTCCTTAGGATTTCTAGTTTCTTTTCATTGCCTGAAACACGTCTCGCTCTGATACCAGTCTGTCGCGACCCCGGACCGGGTTCGGGAACCAAATCCGGGATCGGGACTAATTGAGTGAAGCCAATGATGGATATGAATTATCATTGGTATGGTTGATGCCCAAGCGTACACGGGTAGATAAAACACACGTCACCCGTGCACGTGATTTCCCACATGTGTCCGCGGTGAGGATTTTCCAACACACATAAACATTTAGTAAAAATTGCGGAAGCGTATGGGAAATCGACCATGTAATCATTTCCATAATAACAAGACTGTTTGCATTTGAATATGAGTATCAGAATGAGCAATGTCCTAAAGCATAACCCAGAAGTACATATTCAAGTTTAATCAGAAGATCAGTTAATTACAATTCCCAGAAATAGAGGCCAACAAAGGCCAATAACCAAAACAATATCCACCAAAAACTATCAATAACTATCCCCCCAAAATGTCACGCCACTCTCGAGGCAACCGGATGTTTAAACAACATCATCGGCATGCCACTCTACTAGCTGCTGCGGTTCTCCGACCGCCTCCTCTGGCTCCTCCTCGGGGAATCCAACAACGGGACCTGAGTACCAAAGCAAAAGGGGTCAGACACGACAGTCTGGCAGGTGGATAAAAAGTATAAACATTTAATGATAAAACCTTTACCTTGGAAAACATTTAAACCTGTCTAAATAATACTTTCGTGAGTAAATGCATCGTTTAATTCAAAACATCTATGCAAGGTAAAACAGATAGAGGTAACCAAGGAATACAAGAGACAAGCAAGATGGCAACCACACAAAGCTAAATCCTCTATCACCGAAGTGATAGAGCAAGCAAGTCAAGGCGTTGACCTCAGTCACCGAAGTGAGGAGGTACAACGAAATACATATACATATATACTATATACAAGACATGACCACGGTAGCGAGCCGGGTATCAGGAACCACAGTAGCAATCTGCGGTATCAGGACAAGACCACGGTTAAATAACCGGGTAGCAAGATCCAAACTGCAGCTGGCGGGGCAAGAGGGGGATCACCTAGTCAGTAGATCAGACTAACAAGGTATCCAAGCTTAGTGGTGCCGACTCATAGGTCAAAACATGGAAATCAGGACATGTGTAAAATAAATCAAGTACAAGACTATATTCGGGCAAGACGTGGATGCTCAAGGCACAGTTATCATATCAGGTCTGGCATGTATATCAAAGCTAGTAAAACAGTACCAGTATATTTTCAAAGTTTTCGGGATGATAGATCCCCATTATCAATTTCGAGAGTAACAAGGTAAAGTACCCTTTTGAAATGTCAAGACAGTGTCGAGTAAAAACCAATCCAAGTGAATAGGGATCCTGTATGCATATCTTACCATTGCTTGATACTCTTTGAATTTGAAGGCATTCCGGGCTCCTTAGGCACTTGGAGATTTCCAAAACTTTAATGAATTCTTGTGATTATGGTTTCTTTCTCATTCGAGCTTCAAACGACGGTTATGAGTCTTCTCATCACGATGGGGGCGTTAACCAACCTCCCTCCATAGCTAAAATATTTCCTCGTTGCCTCCAAGGTGGCCCCAGATGAACAGTACACGTCGCTCGAGCGGACATGGGGTTCGCTCGAGCGATGTGCTCTCTGCAATGGCTTTCTGGGAGGGTTCGCTCGACCGAACATGGGGTTCGCACGAGCGGACCTGCTCAGTTCAGGACGGCACGAGAGAATAATTTGTGCGCTCGAGCCGACCATTCTCTGGATGGCTGTTCGAGGAGTTCGCTCGAGCGGACAAGGGGTTCGCACGAGCGAACAACTCTCTGGAATGTCACGAACCCTTCCTGGGCAGTTCGCTCGAGCGATGTGTCAAGTTCGCTCGAGTGAACTGTCCAGAACTGGTTTCGTGAACAGCTCTTTTCTCCATTCTCCTTCTCTTACAAACCCACATTTCTTGAGGTTCTATCATACACCAAAGAGCGCATGTAAGCACCTCAACCCCTCTTCAAAACTCCATCAAAACTTCTCACAACCTCCACAAATGATCCATTCATTCATACATTTTCTCATTCAATCATAAGGAGAAAGACATAACAACAATTACATAGATTCATTCAAGTTTTTAAGCACAAGATAAAATAAAAGCTATCAATCATATTTCAAGACAATAAATGGGCTCAACAACCCCTTTTCAAAACATTAAAAACCACATTGAATGCAAGTAAAAACTCATCATAAATGATACAATAAATCCAAACATTTGATCATGGAAATCACTTTAAAACTAAACATCCACTTGCCTCAAGGTCTCTCAATCAAGAAATCCAAGCTCTAATCCACTCTTCCAAGCCAAATACCAAGCTACACCAAAAACCCCCAAAAACAAACCCTAAAATGGGTCAAACCAAGAAACAAGAAGAAGAAACTCACAATAATAGAAATAGAGCTCCTCTATGGCTAGGAGAATACAAATCTAAAGGAATAGAAGGGAAAACTCACTTGGAAGCTCCTCAAATGGACAAGACTAGCTCAAAGAAGGTCCTAGGATGGAGGTCTTCCTTTAAAAGTTGTATCAATGGAGAGGTCTAGAAGAGAGGAAGAAGATGATGGCTTCTATTTCTTGATTGGAACAAGGTGGGTGGTGCTTGATGGTGGAGTAGCAAGAAGAAGAAGAAAAGGAAGCCAAGAAACCCTAGGTTGAGTTGTGCTTGTGCTGGAAAAAGGGAATGAAGAGAGAAGGGTTTCTATTTAAAGGCAATGGGTGTGGGCTCTACCACTAGGAAAACTCTTTGGCTGAAATCACTATTATCGGGACCTCGGATGAAATCGACGAAGAAAAGAAAAGTGATCGTCGAAATATCTAGTTTCTAAAAAGTATATGTTTCGCGGGTTTCGGGGATATCGACTCTTGGATACAGATTTGGTGTAAAAAGACTGTTTTGCCCTCAATGCAAGAAAATCTGGTTTCGGGGTTCCGGACGGTTACGAGCTCAACATGAAAGTTGTAAGGATCGACAAAATAGGTAAAACGGATTCAAGACAAGAATTAGGGGAATATCAAGTAGCCTCCAAAAGAGAACAAGACTATCAAAAGGAAACCCCCCCCCCCCCCCCCCCCCAAAGGGTTCCTCTAAATAAAAGACACTAAAAAAACTTCCCAAAGCTATCAAGAACTATACTAATCCAAGCTTAGTAAAAACCACTAATCAAGCTTAGCACTTACTCATAACTTAATTAGCACTAATCGAGTCACTCGGGTCGGGGTCTTACAGCCGCTGACGCCCCTGCTTCGTTTACAAGTTTGGAAGTTCGGCAGTGCCCTACAGAAACCACACAGGAGGAGGCTCGGGCGGAGAAAAGGGCCAGGGTTGAGGGTGCGGTTGAGGACGTCCCTGGCATCGTCATGGCACCTCAATCTCCCCGGCCGGTTGCTTGGAGACCGAGCCTCCAGATCGAACCCGGGAGGCCTCTGACTGTGGAGGATCGTGTGGTCGGCAAGCCCCTTGTCATTGCCGCACTCGCTCATGCCTGCGCCTTGCCACGGGATATGGCGAGACACAGAGAGGTGGACGACGTGGCACTGGCAGTATCGTCGATGCAAGCGGCCCTCTCGGTGAGTAGCTTTCCACAATTTTTACTAAGTATTTGGTTTTGGTCATTGCCTTTTAACATCTGTCTTCTCTTCCACAGATACTGCAGAGATGTCAAGTTCAATTGGAGAGGACCCAGCAAAATAGTGCCAAGATCACGAAGATGGAGGCGGAGAAGAAGGCCCTCAAAGCGGCCTTGGGAAAGAGCAATCGAAGGGCGGAGGAGCGGGAGGAGATGATCCGTGACCTCAGGTCCGAGCTTGATACGACGAAGGCCGAGGTCGAGGTGCAAAAGGAACGGGTGGCCAAGCTTAAGAAGCAGAAGGACGAAGCCGAGGGCAAGCTTCAGTTGGAGACGGAAGCCACTTTTAACGATGGGGTGGCGGAGGCGACCGCTCTCTACGAGGCTCAGGTTCTCACCGTGAGCGACAAAGTATCGGAGCTCGGCTGGCTGGCAGCATTGAAAGAAGCTGGGGTCTTTGAGGACCACCTGACTTACAAAAATCCAGCCAAGTTCCCAAGGCCGGAGCCCGAACCGAGTCCTGTCCCCTCCTCGTCCGAGACTCTTGCTGCGACTAAGGCTGCTAGGGCTGCTCCTTGAAATCCATCTTGATTGTATTTCTTTCTTTTGATTTTTATAATGCTTGAACATTGTACCTTCTTTTTATAAATACAAATGCACTTTTTCTCTTTTCATGCCTGCAATCAAACGATTTTCTTGAGAATTACATGTGTTTGACCTCAGTTCCTCAACCAAGCCCTTTACATGTTCTTTTGTAAATTCGTTTAAGTGATTGAGCTCGGTTCTATAATTGAGACCCCTTGTACTTAAGTTCTTTAACTCAAGAAAACCGACTTGTATCCAAGCGCCAAGTTCGGATAGTTAAGCTTAGTTTATTAACCGAGCTCAACGAGGACAAACCGGACTAAGTTCTTGTAAGGCCCCGCCCCGACTTAATCATAATTAACTCTAATTAATTGAAGTTAATACTAGTTAACCATGTTTAATTAGACTAGTGATAATAGATGACTACGCTCAATGAGATTAGTCCCAAGTGAACTTAATGAAGTGATAATGAGAAGGTTAAAGGAATTGAATGAGAGTTAGACTTAAACAAAGGACACAAGAACTTTTTCGTAAATACGGGTTTATACGTATTTTATTGAATGTGGAAACTCTTGATACCAACACGCGTATCTCGACGAGTACGTTAATTTTCATAATAGGCTCGAAGTCATTTGACAAGGAATTGGCCAAGCGGGCCTTCATTTGACTTGAATCGAGAATAAGAGAAAAGTAAAGGGTTTAAGTGCAAAATGGGGACTTATGTAAATGAGATGAACTCCTTGGAGTTCATTCTACTCCCTTTCGTTGAAGAGAAAGCCTAGGCTTTCTTCTTCTCTTCTTTCTTCTTCATTTCTTCTTCTGTTTCTCTCCATCTAGAGTGAAGATTGGAGGCTTGGCAAGTGATTGGAGTGAAGCTTCACCTTCTTCATCTTCTTCCTCATCTTGGTTTCCGTTTTCGGAGTAGTGAAGCTTATAGGAGAACTCAATAACCCTTTTTCTTGGAACTACAAGTAAGTAATTGATCATTTAGGAGTTTCCAAGTTGTAATGGGTGATTAGGAATGTGTTTTTCATGTTTTATGGAATTAGGATTTGATATTGGAAGTTTTTGTCTCAAGTCAAGCTAAACAAAGGATTTCTTACTATTTGACTTCAAAAGGCAAGTATAAATGCATATCTATGATTCAAATGCTAGTTTACAAGTTTGTTTGAATTGTAACAGATGGGTTCTCAAACCCTTTCTCTGTCATAGAATGGAGATTTTTATGGATTGAATGGAAATGATCAATGGTTATTCCAATGTATGAGTTTTCTTGGGTTCTATAGACTATTGAAGAGGTTTGAGTTCCTGAAACTCAGATTCAAAGAATTGCTTCAAAAGTTCTAGAGCTCGAAAATAGTATTCTGGGCGAATTTCGGCTAGCCGCGAGGCTAACCGTGAAGCCAACCGTCGAAACCCATAAAATGGGCGAGCTTCTGGAAAGCTAACTGCCAAATTTCGGTTAGCCGAAATTGAATTTTCGGCTAGCCATAAGGTAACTGAAATTGAGTCAGAATCCCTGTAAAAAATGCTAGCTTCTGGAAAGCTGATCGCGAGCTAACCGTGAAATGGCGGTTAACCGAAATTGAGATTTCGGCTAGCCGCCGACCACATTTCGGCTAGCCGCTGACTAGATTTCTCTTAGCCGCCGACCAAGTTTTGGCTAACCGCCGAGTGAGCCTGATACTGGCCAAACAATTGCTGTGAGTTAAAATTTGAGATTGTGGGTGAAAATTTTTGGGAACCAAACGCACACATTAAGTATATAAATGTGATGTCCATCGAGAATAACACATGCATTTGGTAACCAACATTCACACCTAAATAGTCGTTTAGATATGAGAGAGAATTGAGTAGAAACGGAAATGAGTAGGAAGTTTTCTAACCCGTCTGAAATTAATATAACTCATATGGAACAATATTGAATAAATACAATGAACTAATGAGCAGTTACTAAAGGTAACAATACAATGATTAATCCTACTTCAGTAGATGAATGGTGTGTTCCGGATCTCCGTAGTGATGCCAGTGATCTCTAATCAAGACACTGGTAGATCCCTCACATAGACTGAAAAGTCACTGAAAAGCCATATGTAAGTCATATAATGAAATTACTTATTGAATGAAAAATGAAATTGGACTAAAGTGTCCCATAAGCCATCTAATAAATGCTCAACGTAATCCGAATGACATGAAATGAATGAAATGAACTGGCTAACACTTCCCTTGAGAAGAAACTGAATTGAATGATAGTAATACTACTGTATTTGTAATTTAGTCATTGATTATTAATTGGTTACACTGTACAGGATATTGTATTGTCCTAGATTTAATTGTCTAGAATTGTTACATGGGAAATGGACAGATTTAGCATGAATTATCGTAAATTTGTTTATACATTGTTGAACCATCGTGTTCATAATGTTATTGATGGCATTATAGGCCCAATTGCCCGTCCAGGCTTTGCAGAGGCCATTCCACCAGCGGAGGAGGCCCATCCGATACCTCCAGGAGGTTTAGCAGAGTGGATATAATCGGAGGGCGAATGAATAGAATATTTTGGAAATGTTTGGGAATTGTTTTGATAAATACTTTTGTAGTAAAGGATTTTGAGTTGTATATAGATGCCACCTGCATTGTATTTTGAATGTGCAGTGGTGGACTTTATTAGACTGTAATTTTGTATACGTGGACCTTACTTTTGATGTAAAGTCAATTATTGTCAATGTATGTATATATTTCCACAAAAATGTACATTTGACAGGTACACGTGTCAGATCCCTTATGAGTCTTGTTTTAACTTCGGTTAATTCAGGATTTACGGAAGTAAGTATGTTGGATTCATGACCCGAGGTTAGTCCCCGATTAGTCCGGTCTCGGGCCTAGGTCTTGACAGTTCTTTAACTTTAAGGAATACAAGGCGTTTACCTCGGTGATGGAATACTTTAAACCTGGTTCTATAACCAAACGTTTTCTTTTTTTTTTATTATTATTATTCTGGACGCCGAGGCGACCACCAGGTTCACCAACTTGGTGTGCCTTAACCATTCAAGGCTCCTCCTGATGCTCTGTAGCAGTCAGGTAGGTAACCGCCGAGTCCAATGACTTGGCGAAAATTGAAAATGACTAAGAGCAATCCTCCCAATAGTTCTTATTGATTTCATAAATCGAATACAATTCAAAAATAATACTTTTTGAGGTGCATCGCATTTCATGGTCATGGTAACTCTTTACCATCCATGTCCTCAAGCCGATATGCTGATTGTCCGGCAGCCGAGATCACCTTGAATGGCTCGTGCCGATTCGGTGCCAGCTTGCCTTCATTCGGGTTCGTGTTCCCGGGAAGCATCTTCTTTAAGATTAACTCTCCAACTGAGAACTTCCTTTCTCTGACCTTCTGGTTGTAGACCTTAGTCAATTGTTGCTGGTAAGCAGCTAGGCGGATAGCTACTGCGTCTCTTCGCTCCTCAACGAGGTCTAGTTCTCAAGCTAGGTTCACTTCATTTTGGCCTTGATCAAAGAGTTCCGACCTTAGGGTTGGGAGACTGACCTCCAGTGGGATCACAACTTCCATTCCATAGGCCAAGGAGAAAGGAGTTTCCGAAGTGGATCGCCTTGGAGTAGTTCTATACGCCCAAAGGACACTTGGAAGTTCTTCCACCCATCTCCCCTTAGCTCGGTCAAGCCTCTTCTTGAGTCCGTCAAGCACCACCTTGTTCGAGATCTTGGCCTAGCCATTGCTTTGGGGGTAAGCAAGAGTGTCATAGTAATTTCTGATACCGAGCTCCTGGCAAAAGTTTCTGAAGAGGTTGGAGTCGAATTGAGTCCCGTTGTCCGAGACCAAAGCTCGTGGAGCTCCAAACCCGGTGATGATGTTCTTCCACACGAAGTTTTTCAAGTCTTGCTCGGTGATGGAAGACAAAGGTTCAGCTTCTATCCACTTGGTGAAATAATCGGTAGCTACTATTAGACACCTCTTGTTCCCTGGAGTTTGGTGAAGCGGCCCCACAATGTCTAAGCCCCACTAAGCAAAAGGCCATGGGCTGGAGAGCGGGCTCAGATCCTGTGCCAGTTGGTGGATAGAATGTGAGAACTTCTGGCACTTTTCGCATTTCCTGGTATACAACTGAGCGTCCTTTTGCATGTAAGGCCACCAGTAGCCTTGGTTGATAGCTCGGTATGCCAGTAACTAACCTCCGATGTGGCTTCCGCATATTCCCTCATGAATTTCATAGAGGAAGTCTTCAACTTTGCTTGGATGAACACACTGGAGGTAAGGGCCGGTAAAGGACTTCCTGTAAAGCTTGCCATCCGGAGACAACCAAAACCGGGCTGCTTTCAGCTTGATTTTGTGAGCCTCATTCTTGTCTTCAAGAAGTTGATCATCCCAAAGATAGGAGATGATTAGGTCCATCCAATTTGGACCGAGATCGATACACTGAACCTGCCGAGGTGGTTGAAGCTCTATACTTGGTCTCTCCAATGTCTCCACCTTGACATTCTTTTTCTCCCAGCCTCAACAGCAAAGGCCAGGTTGGCAAGAGCGTCGGCATGCGAGTTAGAATCTTTGCCGACTTGTTTGACTTTAGCTCTCTCGAACTGAGACAGGAGCTGCTTCGCATGAGCTAGGTAGGCTGCTATCCTTTCGTCACGAGCTTGGTAGTCTCCGTTTAGCTGGCTCGTCAACAACTGAGAGTCACTGAAGACCACCAACTGCTGTGCCCCCAGGATTTTAGCGCAGTTGAGCCATATAACCAATGCTTCGTACTCAGCTTCATTATTAGACACCTTGAAGCCGAGTGTCAGGGCTTGTTCAATGACAAAGCCCTCCGAAGACTGGAGGACTGTGCCAGCGCCAGCCCTTTTGGAGTTTAAGGATCCGTCGACGAAGACCTTCCAAGATGAATCAAGGAACTTTTCCAAGACTGTTCTTCTTCTGTTGTCTCGGTGACTTCATCCTTACCCTCCTGGCCCCCCAGTTCGGTATCGAGTTGTCTCAGTGCCGAACTTGGAGAAACAAATTCTACAATGAAATCTGCCAAAACTTGGGCCTTCATCGCCATTCTGGGCTGATACTGGATATCATACTGTCCCAGCTCGACTGCCCACTTTGACTCTTCCAGAAAAATCTGCCTTTCTGAAAAGGGATTTAAGTGGATGTTCTGTAACAACCACGATGGTGTACGTCTGGAAGTAGTGAGAAAGTTTGCGAAAAGCACTGACGAGTGCTAATGCAAGTTTCTCCACTGGTAGGTACCTGGTCTCAGCATCAAGAAGAATTTTGCTCACGTAGTAAATGGGCTTCTGTTGCCTGTCTTCTTCTCTGATGAGTACCGAGCTCACTGCATGATCCGAGACTGCTAGGTATAGGTAAAGCACCTTTCCTTGCTTCGGTGTTGACAACAGAGGTAGTGAAGCCAAGTAGGCTTTGAGCTCTTGAAGAGCTCGGACGCACTCCAGAGTCCACTGGAACTTCAAAATTTTCTTCAAAAGTTGAAAGAAAGGTTGGCATTTGTCCGAAGCTCGGCTGATGAAGCGGTTGACCGCGGCCTCCATACCAGTGAGCCTCTAAACTTGTTACGCTATAATGGGACTCTGGATTCCTTGAATAGCCGAGATCTGATCTAGGTTTGCTTTCATTCCCCTTCTTATGACCAGGCTTCCCAAAAATTTGCCGGAGCCAACGCCAAATGCACACTTGGAAGTGTTTAATTTGAGATGAAATCTCTTGAGGATGTCAAACGTTTGACTTAGGTCTGTCAAGTGGTCATATGACCTTTTAGACTTGACAACCATGTCGTCAATATAGACCTCCATCATCTTTCCTAGCTGGGCCTGGAACATCTTCGTCACCAGCCTCTGGTAAGTTGCCCTTACATTTTTTAACCGAAACGGCATCACCACTTTGTAACAGTAGATGCCCCTAGGTGTTATGAATGCGGTCTTTTCTTCATTAGGCCCATGCATCGGAATTTGATGGTAACCGCGGTAAGCATCGAGGAAACTCATCCGACATGCCTGGTAGTCGCGTCAATCATCTGATTGATCTTCAGAAGTGGGAAGCTGTCCTTGGGACAGGCTTTTTTTGTGGTCGGTGAAGTCGACACATACTCTCCAATTCCCACTCTTCTTCTTGACTACGACTATGTTGGCCAGCCAATCTGGATAGTGCACTTCCCTGATTGCTTTCGCCTCCAGCAGCTTCTCAACCTCCTCGATCACGACCTCGGTTTGTGGAACTCTCGTTCTCCGAGCCTTTTGAACACGGGCTTGTGCTTCTGGTCCACGTTCAACTTGTGGCACATGACCTCGGGGTCAATACCGGGCATCTCATACGGAGTCCAGGCAAAAACTTCCTTGTTCTGTAATAAGAAATTTAAGAGCTCGGACCGTTCAGCTTCAGCGAGCTGCTTCCCAAGCAGAAGTACCTTTCAGGATCGTTGGGATCGATCCTGACTTCGGCCAGTTCTTCAATGCTCTTTTGTTTCGGAGCTTGGCAAACATCTTCAAGCTCGGCTTCTCTGTCCAGCTTGGCCATATGTACCTGCTTTGGCTCTACTTCGCTAGGTACTACGGCCATCAAGCATTGCTTGGCCATGTGCTGGTCACGCCTGACCGTGATCACCTCAACTCTGCCGTTCTAATTCTCTAGCGGGAACTTGAGTTTCTGGTGATGAGTGGAAGGCACTACTTCCATATCGTGCAGCCAAGTCCTCCCCATTATTGCGTTGTATGGGGATGGTGCATCCACCACAAGGAAGTTGGCCGTCATGCTATGTAAGACCCTGACCCGACTGACCTCGATTAATACTAATTAAGTCATGTATTAGTTTTAAGCGTGATTAGCGAATTTTGGTTAAGTTGGGAATAGAATAGCTTTTGATATAGCTTTGGGGAATTTTCAGTGCCTTTGTGGTTACTGGGACCTTTTCTGGGTTCCTTGCTGTGACTTTGCGCGTAATTTAAGGATTTTTCAAAATTCCGATATTTGTATTCCAATCCCGTTTTACTCATCTCGTTAATCCCTCCGATTCCCGTGTTGATCCCGTGCCCGTTCGGAACCCTAAAACCCGACTTTTCTAATATCAGGGGCAAAACGGTCTTTTTACACTAAATCTGTACCCAAAATTTTGATATCCCCGAAACCCTCGAAATATATATTTTTTGGAAACTAGATATTTCGGCGATCGTTTTTCCCTTCTTCATCAAACTCATTCAAGGTCCCTAAAGTCATCAGCCCAAGGAGATTTCTAAAAGTGGAGCCCACTCTCTCCTTGTATAAAAGGATAACACTCCTTCTCTTTTCCCTTTCCAGCTCAAGCCGAACAAAAATCTAAGGTTTTTCCTCTTTTCTCTTCTTCTTCTTCTAGCTTTTCCATCTCAATCTCTACCAACCTTGCATCAATGGCGAAAATGGAGGTCATCTTCTTCCTCTTCACTACTAGAGCTCTCCCTTAATGTCCTTTGTGGAGGGAACCACTCATCTCAAGATCCTCTTTGAGCCTTCCTTGTTCATTTGAAGAACTTCCAAGTAAGCAATCCCTCCCGTTTTCTTTGATGTGTGTTTTCCTAGCTTATGAGAGTCCCCATTTTCATTATTGAAGCTCTTTCTTTCCCATTCCTTGTTTTGACTCCTTTAGGGTTTTGTATTTGGGGGTTTTTGTGTAGCTTTTGTTCTTGGCTTGGAAGAGTGTGATTAGAAGCTTGGTTTCTTGATTAGAGACCCAAGGCAACTGGATGATTTGATATTTTAAGCATTAAATAGCTTTATGAGAAATGTGTTGATTTTGTTATTCTACTTTTGTCACTCTCGACTTGCATTGATGTCTTGTGGATTGTTTAACTTTTGGAAACATTGCATTTATAGCCTTTCATTTATTACTTATTGGTGGTGTAAATGAATCCTTGTGATTGTGGATTTTCTCTCCTCTTTTGTGGTTGAATGTGATTGAGAAGAAGATGTTTGGATTTAGATGTTTATTGAAAGTTTTAATGGTTGTTATTAGGAGGCAAGGAGGCCTTTGCTGCAGGAAAAATGTATTGGCAGAGAAGGAGAAGAAGGCCAGGATGGCCCATTTCGAGCAGCAAAATTTGACTGCTCGCTTGAGCGGACATCAGGCCGTTCGAGCTCGCAGTCAATTTGACTGCAGCTCGGGCAGCAGAATGACTGCTTGTTCGCGGGGCCAGAGGTCCGCTCGAGCGTGCAGGCTGTCCGCTCGAGCAGGCATTTGACCGCTCGAGCGTGCAAACATTCTGTCTGCCAGCCTTCCTGTACAGCTCAAGTCCGCTCGAGCACACCCCCTCTCGGGTATGGATCATTTTTTAAGCACGAAAGGAGATTTGGAGAGGGGGGAGGAGCTGTTTATACCTCTATGATGTAACGTTTGGAAGAGGTTTTTTATGAAATCCATTTGTATCAGAAGAGTTATGAGGCAATGCATGAAGCCGTTTGAAAAAGAATCCACATTACGAAGACTCATCGAAAGTTTTGAAATTCCTAAGGTGTATAAGGAGCCCGGAATGTCTCCAAACTCAAGAGTACCAAGTCTATAATGTATCGACATACGGGACCCCTATTCACCTTGAACTAGTCTTGAACCCCAACACTTGTCCGCCATTTCGAAAGTTCAATAATGTATTTTATTCATGTCTTGATATCTGTTATTTGACCAATGAGTCGGCACCAATAAGCTTGGATAACCTTGCCGGTTTGATCCACCGACTTGGAGATCCCCCTCTTGTCCCGCCTACTGCAGTTTGGATCCCGCTACCCGGTTATTACCGTGGTCTTGTCCTGATACCTGGGATTGCTACCGTGGTTCTTGATGCCCGGCTCGCTACCGTGGTCATTGAAAGTCCGGGATCCTAACCCTAGAGGCGGGGGGGGGTGAATAGGGTGAGCTACAAGATATTGACTAATTATGCCAATTTTAAACTTCTTAAAAACAATTAACCATTTATGATGATTAACGAACTAAATGCAGAAGCTAAACAACAATCACCATACGAAGCAATCACCACAACACAAGATTTATAGTGGTTCGGCCAACGTGCCTACATCCACTACCGGCTTGTGAATCTACACCCCACCGGATTTCCACTATTTGTGCTTTTCAATAGGCTAAGCAGTAACCTCTACAATATGCTTTCCAAGGATAAGCAATAACCTTACAATGTTGTTTTTCAAGGCTTAACAACAACCCATACACAATGCTTTTCTAGGTTAAGCAATAACCTTTACAAACAAGGGTTTTCTTCTCAAGATTAGTGTCTTCAAAACACTTCAAGATAATATAATTAGGCTCAATTGAAATGCCTCTAGAATAGGCAAATATGAAAGTAAAAATCAAACTCACACACACACTATGAATGCAAAGATGTATGCTTATGAAGTGAGTGTGTGGAAACTTCAATCACTATTAAAAGTTTAAGATCAATCAATGTATGCTGAGAAGCATTCAAGGGTTTAATGCATACAAAGATTTGATTGAAGTTTAAAGCAAGTCACTTGTAACTAATTAGGGTTTAGACAAGTGAGCATGCTAAGTGTTGTTTTCAAGAACTAGTGCAACAAAGGTTTAGGATTGTGAAAACAACATGGATGATTCAAACAAGTTCAACAAAACATGTTATCAAACAAATCCAAGATTTTGACAAGAACATGTATTTAATGTTTTTAAAGCAAACTTGTTTTGAAATCAAAGTGAAGAATTCAAAGTTTTAAATCAAAGTTTAAATGGTTTAGAATTCAACACAACATAGTTTATATGCTAGAGAGTATTTACCAATAGTTTAGTCAAAGCATAAAACATATGATTAAGATTAAGAAAAGCTTACTCGGAGATTTAACTTCATTGATTCAAGCTTTAGCTTTCCTTAATGGCCCTTAGCTTTCCTTGGCTTGATTCCATTTCTTTGGTCTTGATGTGTGTCAAAGAGGGCTTCTTAAATTATCAAGAATCATCCAATTTGGCCATGGAAAGACTTTGTTTTTATAGAAATTTTGGGACAACGGCTACATGTATGTTAGCCGACATCCAGGGGTCGGTTAACCGACACCCCCAACGGTCACAGGCCAACGGTCATATTTTCGAAAATTTACTGACCATAGAGCATGGTTCGGTTAGCCGAAATGTTCGGTTAACCGAAGCCTGACCGACACCCTAACCGACAATGAAAACATGGTCAGAAAACACCTCTCTGGAATTCTAACCGAGAGAGCTTCGATTAGTTCATTTTCTATGGTCGGCTAACCGAGTCCTGACCGACAGAAAATGATTGTAAAATTCTAACTTCCTGTTTTTCTGGACAGCATGCTTTCGGTTAGCTTCTTTCTATTGTCGGTTAACCGAGACCTAACCGACAAGCTGACCGACATGTAAAATATATGAAAAAACAGCTCTCTGGAATTCGGACCGACATGGTGTTCGGTTAGTTCATTTTCTATGGTCGGTTAGCCAACACACACACTAACCGACATCAGAAACACCCTTCAGAAAAGCTAACCGAGTGAGTTCGGTTAGGCTTCGGTCCAAGGTCGGTTAGCCGACACCTGACCGACAGGCTGACCGACAGTATGGTCAGACTGATTTCTGAAGTTCTGAGGTTTCAAGAAAAATCTAACTTTTGAAATACTTTGAAACACAGAGTGTAAAGGTGTTTTTGAGACAAGGCTTTATCAAGAAAATGCTTTTCAAAATGAGACTAAAATCAACCAACAAATTTGAAATAGAGTTTGAGCAAGTTGATTTAAAATCCTGTAATTTTCAAAATAAAACTGTGAGAAATGAATGATATGAAATGAGATGAACATGATCCTATGTTTGACATCAAATTGCAAATCTAGATTACAACCTAGGGTCTAACAATCTCCCCCTTTGCAATTTGATGGCAACACACTAAAAAGATAAAGAAACATAAAAACACATCATTCATTCATTTGCATCTCTTGATCTCCATTCATTTAAATTTCAACTCCTCCTGAGTTGAGGCTTGGCTTCTTCATGTTTCTTCCTTTCTTTGCTCCCCCTGTCTTCTAGCTCTCCTTTTACTCCCCATAGTGTTTGCTCCTTCATTTTCATTGTTTGTCCTCCTCCATAGCCTTAAATCATATTGTACTCCTCCATAGTCTTAAATCATACTCCTTTCTATGTCTTCTCCCCCATTGACATCAAATTGCTAGATAGTCTGCAAACAAAGCTCATGCAAACATATACCTTTCTCACAGCATAATATTGATATCAAGAATTTAAAGGAAAAAACAATCAATTGGATGGCTCATTGGACAGAAAGATGTCATTCATATATAATGGAAACTAAAAAGTTTTACACTTGTCATAATGACATAACCACAGACATACTACTATAAACCATCCATAAAAAATTAAAACAAAAGTTTCATCCTTTTTCCCAACAAGGGAAACACCACCAAAAATACACCAATCATGACAAAATGTGGTGCAAAACATTTCATTCCAGCCTTAATGACTCCTAGTCAGAATCCGGAGGTGGAGGAGACGGAGAAGGTGGAGCTGCAACATCATCTTTACTACAGCTTTTTGAAATTCTGGAGAGATACTGAAACAATTTGTTCATTGTCTTCTTGTTCTTCTTTTGCTCTTTCTTTATGTAAGCCATATCTCTCTCAAGTGCAACCAAGCGGTCCACGGAAGAGGAAGGACGAGGAGATGGCATAGATGTTGAGCCATGAGTAGGAGGAGGGGGTTCTTGAGCCAAAGGAGGATCATCAGCTATTGGGATTTGAGCATTGGGAATTAGATTCATTTGATTCACATTTGCTGGTGATAATGGAGTCTTGAAAATTGGTTGCTCCCCATGAGGCTCGGGTATCCCAAACGAGAATGTCAATTGAGTCATCAAATAACCAAATGGTATTGCATTTTTCTGGACTACGGTGTTATGAAATTTGATAATCGTATGACAGATAATTGAGGGCAAGCAAATGGGTGTACTCGTAACCACCTTGGACAAAAGATTTGTCATGTAGGCTGTAAGCTCAGTCCTATTTTCCATCCTAGGGTAAACATTATATGTGAAGCTATGATGGATAATCCTATTAATGGGAAGGAGAGAATTTATGGTGAGATGATGTTTTCGTTTATCCCAGGGGGCATTGAAACCACAAATGTCCCTTGTAGCCTGGGTTCTCTCATCTTCAGTAGGAGAATCGGATACCAATGTAATTCCATTCGGGGTGCAAGGTATCCCCATAATGTTCCCTATCTTCTCAGGACCAATTACTTCATTCCTATCTACGAAGGAGATATTAAAAGAACAGGTATTGTCCCCAATGTGTGTGCTGGAGATAGATGCGTACATAGATCTCACCAATGTGGGATAGGCATCTCCACCCCAATGAAGAATTCCATCACAACCTACTCTATGAACTACTCCCATCAAGTCATGGTTCTTGATTTGGTTCACTAACACTCTCCATTCCATTGCTATAGACCTATCCCTCAGTAATTGCAGAGTGTTCAAATCAACCCTCAGTTCTATGGATGGTGGTGGAGGGGATGCACTAGAATCTGAGTGCTCATCTACTGGCCTACTAGATGTGGCAATGGCCTTCCCCTTTTTAGAGGGCCTAGGTATGGATTTTTTCATCCTTGGAGGCATGATGGTTGGGCAAGATTGAAAAAAAAAATTTAATGTGAATTAGTTGAAGTCTTCTTCCCAATGCTCTAGAGGTAAGAGTGTCACTGAAGATTATACAGATTTAGATTGGGACAAATTGTCAAGCACTTAGTGTGCAGACAGAGAGAATGAGAGCACAGTTGGCTGTGGATGCCCCAAAAATGGATCACAAATCCTACAATATTTGCAAATACACCATAATGACCATAAATAAACCATACATTCCAAGAAAATTTGAAAATGGAAATTTGGGAATTTTTTGGATAAAACAGTCACCTTGATCCTAGGGGAAAATGGACTGTTCCAAGCTTGGAAGGGATGGCTCTTTTGTTGACGACGATTCCCTTGAAGAAATCAGGAAATGCTCGCAAGAGTCCAGAGAAAATGGCCAAAGCTTGATCCACGGTTTCACAGTCGCCTGTCAATGCCGTGAAGCCCCAACAGTGACGAGGGAGATGAAGACGACGATGTCCTTACTTGGAAGATGATCGAAAAATGATTTTAATCGGATTGAAAGATGTTTTTCGAGCAATGGGGAGGAGTTTTGAGGATTGGAGACTAGGAATACTCGCCTAGGGCACGAAAGGGGCGAAGATGATGAATAGTGAAGTGGGTTTCATTCTGCGCGCAGGGATTTATTCGTCCCTGTGAGTTGTCGGTTAGCCGACAACTTAAGTGTCGGTCAGCCGACACCTGTAGAGAAGTGGAATAATCCACTAAATCTACATTTTTGACTTATTATAACTACTCAGAGGATTTTTTAGATCTTCTTACTATTTAGAACATCTGAGAAATCATAAAAACAATAAGATTATCATCATTTTTTTTTTAAATCATTTAACATAAGCATTACCTTTGAAGCTTACATTTTGAAATTGATAATGCATAGGTGTATGTTTTAAAGCAATTTCTCAAACACATAGAATTCAAGCAACTAGAGAAGATTATTTTCTAGACTTAGGACCAACATAAGATTTAACTAATAGAGATGGGTTGGTCTAATCTAAACACTAGTCCTTAATTTCTATCTAACATTCTAACCTTAGGTTTCCATCTAAGGTCTTGAACCTTTAAGACTATGTTTGAGATTCCACCAACAAAAGGAGATAATTTTTCAATTTTAGTAGACTTGTCATCAATTCTTGGTTTGACAATTTTATAATGATGATTAGTCCTTGGTGGTTGGTGATGATTTTTCTTTATGTTCTTATTTCTTTTAACTTTTCCTCCTTCTTTTTGCATTTTGAATTTTAATTTCAATTTTTCAACCTTTTTCAAATTTTCTTTCATTTCCAAGGTTAAAGGAGGTAAAGTGAGAGGTTTCTTGTTGATAGATTTAACTTGATAACTCTGGACTTGTTTGGTCCTTTTAAAATCTATCTTAGGAGACTCTTGTTGAATTGATTTGACTTGTTTAAGTTTTCTAGAGTCTTTCTTTGCTTCAAATGTCTT
Source organism: Umbellularia californica (assembly GCA_028538565.1). Taxonomy (NCBI): domain Eukaryota; kingdom Viridiplantae; phylum Streptophyta; class Magnoliopsida; order Laurales; family Lauraceae; genus Umbellularia; species Umbellularia californica. The sequence goes on along the minus strand of JAPQWN010000006.1, from coordinate 51,307,071 downwards.
TCCCTTCATAGAATTTGAATTTTCCCTTTTTGATTCATAGATGGGTTTAGACAAATGACTTCTTCTTAGTTTGCACTCAAATTTGAAATGCCCTTCATTACCACAATAATGACATTTTTTTGTGGACATCTTAGTGTGAGTGCTGGAGAGAGAGGACTCACCTTTTACAAAGGTGTTGGTGAATTTAGGACCATGTGAAGTATACTTATTAAATCCAAGACCCGTCCTATCTCCTTGAGATTTACCCAATCTAAATAGTTTTTCAAATTTTTCTTCACCTTGGGTAAATTTGCACTCATACTTATGTTTGTGGGACTCAAGTTGAGTGACTTGGTTTTTAAGAATTGAGTTTTCATTTATAACTTTCATTAGTTTAAATTCAATTCCATTAAACTTGTTTACCTTTTCATAAGCAAGTTTTAATTCAAGTTTTAGTTCATTCACATTAGATCCAAGTTGTAAAGTTTTTAAATCACTTTGAGTTTTTGATAAATTTTCTTTGGTGATTATTAACTTGGATTCTAAATTAGAAATGTCTTCAACTTGATTTTTCACATGATCACTTATATTTGTGTTTTCTTTGAGAAGATTATCACAACTTATCTTAGATACATTTAATTCTTCTTGTGCCATTGACAAGTTATCCATAGAAATTTTTAATTTTGATTCTAGATGGATAATGTTTTTATCTTGTCTTTTTAGTGTCTCTCTTAAACTCAAATTTTCTTAGTGTATCTCTTAACTCAAATTTTCTTTCTTTAGCTCATCATTATTTGTTTCAATTTTATTTTGTTCATTTTGAGCATTAGACAAGTTGTGTAAAGTGATCATAGACTTAGAGTTTAGGCATTGTATGACTTCATCTTTCTCTCTAAGTTCATCTTTTGAAGTGACTAATTCTTTGTTTAGTCTTTTAGATTCTCCTTTTAACTTATTAGGATTTTTTACAAGCTTTAAGTATAAGGTATACAAATCATCATATGCTTGTTGAAGATCATCTTGATTTTCATTTTCTTCTTCACTTGATTCAAGTTGATATTCATTATGTTCAAGATTTGAATCTCCAATGGATGAAAGAAGGAGACTAGAAGAATCTACAAGGGAATCTACACACTCTATCTTAGTGGAATCCATTTTAATGATTTTCAAGATAAATCCAACTAAGGTCTAAACTCTAGGTTTTTACACATAATCAAGAGTTCCAAACACTTGATCCTAAAATTAGAGCACGAGACTCTGATACCAATTGAAAGTCCAGGATCCTAACCCTAGAGAGTTGGGGGGTGAATAAGGTGAGCTACAAGATATTGACTAATTATGCCAATTTTAAACTTCTTAAAAACAATTAACCACTTATGATGATTAACGAACTAAATGCAGAAGCTAAACAACAATCACCACAAGAAGCAATCACCATAACACAAGATTTATAGTGGTTCGGCCAACGTGCCTACATCCACTACTGGCTTGTGAATCTACACCCCACCGGATTTCCACTATTTGTGCTTTTCAATAGGCTAAGCAGTAACCTCTACAATATGCTTTCCAAGGATAAGCAATAACCTTACAATGTTGTTTTTCAAGGCTTAACAACAACCCATACACAATGCTTTTCTAGGTTAAGCAATAACCTTTACAAACAAGGGTTTTCTTCTCAAGATTAGTGTCTTCAAAACACTTCAAGATAATATAATTAGGCTCAATTGAAATGCCTCTAGAATAGGCAAATATGAAAGTAAAAATCAAACTCACACACACACTATGAATGCAAAGATGTATGCTTATGAAGTGAATGTGTGGAAACTTCAATCACTATTAAAAGTTTAAGATCAATCAATGTATGCTAAGAAGCATTCAAGGGTTTAATGCATACAGAAATTTGATTGAAGTTTAAAGCAAGTCCCTTGTAACTAATTAGGGTTTAGACAAGTGAGCATGCTAAGTGTTGTTTTCAAGAACTAGTGCAACAAAGGTTTAGGATTGTGAAAACAACATGGATGATTCAAACAAGTTCAACAAAACATGTTATCAAACAAATCCAAGATTTTGACAAGAACATGTATTTAATGTTTTTAAAGCAAACTTGTTTTGAAATCAAAGTGAAGAATTCAAAGTTTTAAATCAAAGTTTAAATGGTTTAGAATTCAACACAACATAGTTTATATGCTAGAGAGTATTTACCAATAGTTTAGTCAAAGCATAAAACATATGATTAAGATTAAGAAAAGCTTACTCGGAGATTTAACTTCATTGATTCAAGCTTTAGCTTTCCTTAATGGCCCTTAGCTTTCCTTGGCTTGATTCCATTTCTTTGGTCTTGATGTGTGTCAAAGAGAGCTTCTTAAATCATCAAGAATCATCCAATTTGGCCATAGAAAGACTTTGTTTTTATAGAAATTTTGGGACAACGGCTACATGTCGGTTAGCCGACATCTAGGGGTCGGTTAACCGACACCCCCAACGGTCACAGGCCAACGATCATATTTTCGAAAATTTGCTGACCATAGAGCATGGTTCGGTTAGCCGAAATGTTCGGTTAACTGAAGCCTGACCGACACCCTAACCGACAATGAAAACATGGTCAGAAAACACCTCTTTGGAATTCTAACCGAGAGAGCTTCGATTAGTTCATTTTCTATGGTCGGCTAACCGAGTCCCGACCGACAGAAAAATGATTGTAAAATTCTAACTTCCTGTTTTTCTGGACAGCATGCTTTCGGTTAGCTTCTTTCTATTGTCGGTTAACCGAGACCTAACCGACAAGCTGACCGACGTGTAAAATATATGAAAAAACAGCTTCTGGAATTCGGACCGACATGGTGTTCGGTTAGTTCATTTTCTATGGTCGGTTAGCCGACACCTAACCGACACACTAACCGACATCAGAAACACCCTTCAAAAAAGCTAACCGAGTGAGTTCGGTTAGGCTACGGTCCAAGGTCGATCAGTCGACACGTGACCGACAGGCTGACCGACAGTATGGTCAGACTGTTTTCTGAAGTTTTGACATTTCAAGAAAAATCTAACTTTTGAAATACTTTGAAACACAGAATGTAAAGGTGTTTTTGAGACAAGGCTTTATCAAGAAAATGCTTTTCAAAATGAGACTAAAATCAACCAACATATTATATTTGAAATAGAATTTGAGCAAGTTAATTTGAAATCCTGTGATTTTCAAAATAAAACTGTGAGAAATGAATGATATGAAATGAGATGAACATGATCCTATGTTTGACATCAAATTACAAATCTAGGTTACAACCTAGGGTCTAACAGTCATGTCTCGTATATTATATGAATATGTATATTTCGTTGAATCTCCTCACCTCGCGTGACTGAGATGAACGCCCTGATATGCTCTTGTCACTTCGGTGATAGAGGGCTTAGCTTCATGTGGTTGCGATCTTACTTGTTTCCCGATTCCTTGGTTACCTTGACATGTTTTATACTGCACGTATGTTTCTCATTAAATGGTTCATTTCTTTTATGGAAGTTATTGTTTAAACAATTTTAAATGTTTTCCAAGGTAAATTTAATTATCGTTTTATTGTTATATCTTTTCACCCACCTACCAAACCATCATGTTTGACCCATTTTTATGTACTCAGGTCTAGTCGTCGGTTTCCCCGAGGAGCATGAGGAGGCGGTCGGTGAACCGCAGCGTTTAGTGGAGTGGCATGCCGATGATGTCGTCTAGACAGTTGGCTATCTGAGTTACGTAACATTTTGGGTAGTGGACAACCATTCTTTTGGGAGTCTATACTTTGTTTATATTGGCCTTTGCTGGCTTCTATTTGAGGGATGTAATTAAATGATCTTTTGTTTAAAGTTTAACCTTACTTTTGGAAAGTGCTAATGATCATTGCTCATTCTGATACTTGTTATTCATATGTGTTACCAGTCTTGTACTTTGGGAATGAAGTTGTGAATTAGATTTGCGACACACTTCCACACTTAAACGAAAGTATTACATATATCCTCAACGCGAACACATGTGGGAAATCACTTGCACGGGTAGTATCTATTTGACCCGTATACGCATTGTATGTTCTATGGCATCGACCATTCATTCATTTGTATCATTTATATCATCTACCATCAATTATGAGTCCCGATCCCGGATCAGGCCTGCGGGCCCGGTTCGGGGTCGCGATAGACTTGTATCAGAGCGAGACATGTTTCAAGCAATTAAAAGAAACTAGAAATCCTAAGGACGTGGCGATGATTCGTTAGATTTTTCGTTAGCTAGAATTGTGTGAGCAATGTGTGACCCTTCATTTGATTATTATGTGCTAACAACTTGTTTCGTAGCATTATGCCACCTCACAAGAGACAGATAAACGGCAATCCCACCACGAGTAACGGTGAACATACATGGCTGGTTGAGGAAGATATTGTGGAAAACACAATGCAAAACCAATTTTAACAAATGATGCAAACCATGCTTGATCAGCAGTGTCAGGCAAATGAAAACCAAGCTAGATTGCAAGAGCAAATGCTAAAGAAAGATGAAGACCATGCTAGAGAATTGGCAGAGATGCAGAGGCAGTTGTTAGAGGTGTTGCAAAGGAGACCTGGACCAATTCAACCTCAACCCGCAATTGTCATCAACCAGAGGGAACATGACCCGAATGCCTTACTTGAGCGGTTTCGGAAAAGGGGTCCAAAAGATTTTGTTGGGATAGAAGATCCTCTGACTGCAGACGATTGGTTAGAGCATACCGAGAACATCTTTGAAGTCTTTCCAATGCACGGGGACTGAAAGAGTAAAACTTGCAGCATCACTCTTTACCGGGTTAGCTGATATTTTGTGGAAGACAGTCAGAGAAGAGTACAGAATTATGGCAAATGCAGTGGCTTGGGCAAACTTCAAAAAACAGTTTGGGGACAAATATGTACCCTCTGACGTCAAGAGACAAAAGGCAATGGAATTCCAGCAACTTGTGCAAGGGAATATGACGGTTCTCGAATACCTCACGAAGTTTGAAAGGTTGTTAAGATATGCCCCAGAGTTAGTGGACTACGAAGAAGATTGCTAAATTCCTTGAAGAATTGAATCCCATTATTGAAAGAGATGCTACGGGAGTAGTGCCACCTGCAACATTCGAAAAGGCAGTCAAGAGAGCTTATAAGTTTGAGAACCTTCACCTCAAAATCCTCAGAGTTCAAGGAAAGGGGCAAGCTCATCAACAGAACTACTAGCAGCACAAGAGGCACAGGCTAGAACAAAATGCTCAAAATTAGACAGTTTGTATTCACTATGGGAAGAATCATGAGAGTACCCAGTGTCATACCATTTCAGGAGCATGCTTTAGATGTGGTTCGATGAACCATCAAATGAGAGACTATCCAAGACAGAACAGGCAGAATTAACAACAGTAGGGAGCACAGTGTCCAGCACCACCACAGAATGCAATGGTTGTCCAAAATCAGGCAAGGCCACTTCAGCAATAGGCACCACCACAACCACAACAGTATAGACCTCAGCAGTAGCAGCAACAGGCCCGTCAGCAAGGACAATATCAAAATCAGCGTCCACCGCAACAAAACAGAAATGTCCCTCAAGACAAGCAGTAGCAAGCTCCTATCAGGCCATAGCAGCGAGGACAAGTTTATGCGGTCAATAGAGCTGCTGCAGAAGCAGCAGGAAATGTAGTGGAAGGTACACTCCTCGTTTGTGGTATTAAAGCTAGGATTTTATTTGACCTTGGCTCTATACACTCGTTTTTATCCCATGCATTTTCTGAGTTGATAGATGTGCATACTAGGGGACTTGACTATATTTTGACTGTGGCAACCCCAGTAGGTAAACAAGTTATTTGTAGAACTTTTTATCCTAGTTGCATAGTTCAGATAGGAGAAGTTATATTACTCACAGACCTTATTCTGTTGGAGATGCATGATTTCGACGTCATACTAGGGATGAATTGGTTGGTAGGGTACCATGCCACAATAGATTGTTTCCATAAGACCATCACCTTCAAATTAGATGAGACATCACCTGGAATGTGGTTTCAAGGAGAGAGGAGAAATCCTCATTCAAGGTTTGTCTCAGCGTTAAAAGCTAATAGACTTTTGAAAAGTGGATGTGAATCCTATTTGGCATTTATCACAGAGGATAAACGGTCCCAAGGGGTGGAGGAGATCCCTATTGTTTGGGAATTCCCGGATGTGTTCCCGGAGGAGATTCCAGGATTACCACCCATAAGAGAAATCGATTTCACTATTGAGTTATTACCAGGGACCGCTCTGATATCTATTGCACCATATTGGATGGCTCTGGTGGAATTGGGAGAATTGTAGATACAATTACAAGAATTGTTGGACAAAGGTTTTGTAAGACCTAGCATTTCACCATGGGGAGCTCTAGTTTTGTTTGTTAAGAAGAAAAATAGTTCCATGAGGATGTGCATTGATTACCAAAGGTTGAACCAAGTGACCATTAAAAACAAATATCCATTGCCAAGGATAGATGAACTATTTGATCAATTGCAAGGTGCTTCATATATTTTCGAAGATTGATTTGAGATCCCGTTATCATCAACTGAGAGTCAAAGAATCAGATGTGATGAAAACAGCTATTCGAACGAGATATGGCCACTATGAGTTCTTAGTGATGCCATTTGGGCTGACTAATGCACCGACAGTATTTATAGCGTTGATGAACAAGATATTTGCACAGTATATGGATCAGTTTGTAGTGGTATTTATTGACAACATTTTGGTGTACTCCAAAACCAAGGAAGAACATGAAGAACACTTGAGGATAGCACTGCAACTTTTGAGAGAAAACTGGCTGTATGCAAAGCTTAACAAGTGTGAATTTTGGCTCGAACAAGTAGCATTTTTGGGACACATCATCTCTAAAGAAGGATTGTCAGTAGATCCATCCAAGATTGAGGCAGTAGTGAACTGGGGAAGACCGAAGAATGTGTCAGAAATAAGAAGTTTTATGGGATTAGCAAGATATTACCGGAGGTTTGTGCAAGGATTTTCGTTGATTGCGTCACCAATGACGAAGTTGACAATGGAAAATGTACCGTGTGTGTGGACAGATCAGTGTGAAGCGAGTTTTCAAGAGCTGAAAAAGAGGTTGACTACAGCACCAGTCCTTACCTTACCATCCAGAAGCGGCGGTTTCACCATTTTTACCGATGTTTCGAATGTTGGACTTGGATGTGAATTGATGCAAGATGGAAAAGTGGTTGCTTATGGATCCTGGCAGTTGAAAGATCACGAGAAGAATTATGCAACCCAAGATCTTGAATTAACAGCGTTCGTCTTTGCATTGAAAATGTGGAGACATTACCTCTATGGAGAGAAGTTCGAAGTTCACTCTGATCACCGCAGTCTACAGTACTTGTTTTCTCAGAAGAAACTGAAATGAGACAAAGGAGATGGATGGAATACATAAAGGATTATGATTTTTCAATCAAGTATCACCCGGGAAAAGCAAATGTAGTGCCGATGCCTTGAGTAGAAAATCAGTAGGCTTGGCAAATCTAAGTGGCACTTGCATCTTTGAAGAATAGATCTACAGCCATTGAAGAAGGGTGTGATGTTAGCCAACATGTCAGTGTCTAAACCTTCTTTCATTTAGAAGATCAAGGATAGCCAATTGCAAGATCCAGAGTTGGCCAAGATTTCAGAACATATAGCAGAGCGTCCTGACTTTCGTATTGTGGATGTAGTTATATACTACCATGATCGTCTGTGTGTGCCTAACATTGAAGACTTGAGGAATGAAATCATGACCAAGGCTCATAGTACGAAGTATTCCATGCACCCAGGCAATACGAAGATGTATCAAAACTTGAAGGGCAGATTTTGGTGGAACAACATGAAGAGGGAAATTGCAGCTTTTGTCTCCCGATGTATGACTTGTCAGTTGATAAAGGCAGAGCATCAAAAGCCTCCATGGTTATTACAATCGTTAAAGATCCCGAAATGGAAATGGGAGCATATTACCATGGATTTTATTTCGGGGCTACCAAGAATCAACAAAGGCAACAATGCAATTTGGGTCATTGTAGACCGTCTCACCAAATCAACTCACTTCATTCCTATGAGGACAGGGAAGAAGATGCATATGTTACCTTTGGTGGAATTGTTTGTCCATGAGATCATCAATAGACATGGGCAGCCAATTTCTATCATATCCGACAGAGACAGCCGATTCGTCTCGAGCTTCTGGAAGACACTACATGAGTCTATGGGTACAAAGTTACAGTTCAGCACAGCTTACCACTCTCAGACAGATAGCCAGTCAGAGAGGACAATTCAGACCCTTGAGGATATGCCCCGTGCTTGTGTGTTGGATTTTAGGACTCAATGGGATGAAACCCTACCGTTGTGTGAGTTCGCTTACAACAACAGTTACCATTTGAGCATTGGAATGGCACCTTTCGAAGTTTTGTATGGCAGAAGGTGTAGGACACCTGTTTGTTGGGAGGAAGTTGGCACCCGCAGATTCCATGGACCAACAATGGTGAGTGAAACCATTGACAAACTAAAGTTGATTCAAGAACGTTTGAAAGTAGGCTGGAGTAGACAAAAAAGCTACGCAGACTCTCATAGAAGGGATCTACACTTCAAAGAATGAGACAAGGTTTTCTTGAAGGTATCACCTACTAAGGGAACTTTGAGATTTGGACAGAAAGACAAGTTATCCAGAAGATACATTGGACCATATGACATTGTGAGCAAGATTGGTGGTGTGGCTTATAAATTAGCCTTACCACCCGAGCTTTTCGGCGTTCAAAATCATTTTCCATATGTCAATGTTGAAGAAGTATGTTCCTGATCCTTCACATGTACTCTGTCATGAACCTTTGGAAATCAGAGAAGATACCACTTATGTTGAGAAGCCTATTCAGATCATCGACATGAAGGAACAAGAGTTGAGGACACAGACTATTCATTAGGTAAAAGTACTTTGGGAGAATCATGGACCGGAAGAAGCAACTTGGGAGCTACGAGGTCAAGTACAGAAGAGGTACCCATACCTACTACCTGAAGTGAGTTTTATGTTTCATTTGGGGGACCAAATGCCCTAAGGGGTGGAGGATGTAAGACCCCAACCCAAGTGACCTCAATTAGTACTAATTAAGTCGTGTGTTAATTCTAAGCATGATTAGTGAATTTTGGTTAAGTTGGAAATAGAATAGCTTTTGATATAGCTTTGGGAATTTTGAGTGCCTTTGTGATTAGTGGGACCCTTTGGGGGTTCCTTTTTGTGACTTAGCGTGTAATTTGGGGATTTTTCGAAATTTCGATATTTGTATTCCAATCCCGTTTTACTCATCTCGTTAATCCCTACGATTCCCGTGTTAATCCTGTGCCAGTTCGGAACCATGAAACCCGACTTTTCTAATATCAGGGGCAAAACAGTCTTTTTACACTAAATCTGTACCCAGAAATTTGATATCACCGAAACCCTCGAAATATATATTCTTTTGAAACTAGATATTTCAGCGATCGTTTTTCCCTTCTTCGTCAAACTCATTCGAGGTCCTTAAAGTCATGTTTTTAGCCCAACAAGATTTCAAAATTTGGAGCCCACTCTCTACTTGTATAAAAGGATAACCTTCCTTCTCTTTTCCCTTTCCAGCTCAAGCCCAACAAAAATCTAAGGTTTTTCCTCTTTTCTTTTCTTCTTCTAGCTTTTCCATCTTAATCTCTACCAACCTTGCATCAATGGCGAAAATGGAGGTCATCTTCTTCCTCTTCACTACTAGAGCTCTCCCTTAATGTCCTTTGTGGAGGGAACCACTCATCTCAAGATCCTCTTTGAGCCTTCCTTGTTCATTTGAAGAACTTCCAAGTAAGAAATCCCTCCCGTTTTCTTTGATGTGTGTTTTCCTAGCTTATGAGAGTCCCCATTTTCATTATTGAAGCTCTTTCTTTCCCATTCCTTGTTTTGACTCCTTTAGGGTTTTGTATTTGGGGGTTTTTGTGTAGCTTTTGTTCTTGGCTTGGAAGAGTGTGATTAGAAGCTTGGTTTCTTGATTAGAGACCCAAGGCAACTGGATGATTTGATATTTTAAGCATTAAATAGCTTTATGAGAAATGTGTTGATTTTGTTATTCTACTTTTGTCACTCTTGACTTGCATTGATGTCTTGTGGATTGTTTAACTTTTGGAAACATTGCATTTATAGCCTTTCATTTATTACTTATTGGTGGTGTAAATGAATCCTTGTGATTGTGGATTTTCTCTCCTCTTTTGTGGTTGGATGTGATTGAGAAGAAGATGTTTGGATTTAGATGTTTATTGAAAGTTTTGATGGTTGTTATTGGGAGGCAAGGAGGCCTTTGCTGCAGGAAAAATGTATTGGCAGAGAAGGAGAAAAAGGCCAGGATGGCCCTTTTAGAGCGGTAGAATTTGACAGCTCGCTCGAGCAGACATCAGGCTGCTCGAGCGCGCAGTCAATTTGACTGCAGCTGGGGCAGCAGAATGACTGCCCGCTCGAGCGCGCAGGCTGTCCACTCAAGCGGGCGTTTGACCGCTCGAGCGCTTTGACGTTCTGTCTGCCAGCCTTCCTGTACAGCCCAGGTCCGCTCAAGCGCACCCCCTCTTGGGTATGGACCATTTTTGGAGCACGAAAGGAGATTTGGAGAAAGGGGAGGAGCTGTTTAGAACTTTACCTCTATGATGTAACGTTTGGAAGAGGTTTTTTATGAAATCCATTTGTATCGGAATAGTTATAAGGCAATGTATGAAGCCGTTTAAGAAAGAATCCACATTACGAAGATTCATCGAAAGTTTTGAAATTCCTAAGGTGTATAAGGAGCTCGGAATGTCTCCAAACTCAAGAGTACCAAGTCTATATAGAATCGACATATGGGACCCCTATTCACCTTGAACTAGTCTTGAATCCCGACACTTGTCCGCAATTTCGAAAGTTCAACGGTGTTTTCATTGTTCCCGAATTTTGATATACATTTCCGAATATTCATGATTTATCAATCCCGAAACCACTGAAATTTGTATTTGTAGCATTCTACTGGTCCTGATGTGCATTACTTGATATTGAAAGGATACTTGTGCCTTGAGCACCCTCGTCTTGCCCAGTTACATACTTGCACTTGATGTATTTTACTCATTTCTTGATTTCTGTTATTTGACCTATGAGTCGGCACCATTAAGCTTGGATAACCTTGTCGGTTTGATCCACCGACTTGAAGATCTCCATCTTGTCCCACCGGCTGCAGTTTGGATCTCGCAACTCGATTATTACCGTGGTCTTGTCTTGATACCCCGGATTGCTACCGTGGTTCCTAATGCCCGGCTCGCTACCGTGGTCATGTCCCGTATATTATATGTATATGTATATTTCGTTGAATCTCCTCACCTCGCGTGACTGAGATCAACGCCCTGATATGCTCTTATCACTTCGGTAATAGAGGACTTAGGTTTGTGTGGTTGCCATCTTGCTTGTTTCCCGATTCCTTGGTTACCTTTACATGTTTTATACTGCATATATGTTTTACATTAAATGGTTCGTTTCTTTTATGGAAGTTATTTTTTAAACAGGTTTAAATGTTTTCCAAGGTAAATTCAATTATCATTTTATTGTTATATCGTTTCACCCACCTGCCAAACCGTCGTGTTTGACCCACTTTTTGGTACTTAGGTCCAGTCGTCGGTTTCCCCAAGGAGGAGCATGAGGAGGCGATCAATGAACCACAGCGTTTAGTAGAGTGGCATGCCGATGATGTCATCTAGACATTCGGCTGTATGAGTTGCATAACATTTTGGGTTGTGGATAACCAATTTTTTGGGAGTCTATACTTTGTTTACATTGGCCATTGTTGGCTTCTATTTGAGGGATGTAATTAAATGATCTTTTGTTTAAACTTTAACCTTACTTTTGGTAAGTGCTAATGATCATTGCTCATTCTGATACTTATTATTCATATGTGTTATCAGTCTTGTACTTTGGGAACGAAGTTGTGAATTAGATTTGCTATACGCTTCCGCACTTAAACAAAAGTATTACATTGTTGTGATATCCTCACCGTGGACACCTATGGGAAATCACATGCACGGGTAGTATCTATTTGACATGTCTACGCATTGTATGTTCTATGGCATCGACCATTCATTCATTTGTATCATTTATATCATCTACCATCAATTATGAGTCCCGATCCAGGATCAAGCCCGCGGGCCCGGTCTTGGGTCGTGACATGCTGGCTCCCTTGACTTGGACTTCGAGGGTGACTTTCCCCTTGGGATACACGGGCTTTGAGTTGAAGCCCACCAAGGGAGTGCGTGCCCCTGCAGATCCTCTTCTTTGAGACCCATCTTCTTGAAACAGTCGAAGTAGAGGATCTCTGACGAACTCCCGGGATCCACAAGAATCCTCTGCACCTTGAAGTTCTTTAACCTCAAGGTTACGATCAAAAGATCGTTGTGGGGGAGCTGGACCCCATCTAGGTCCCTAGCTGAGAACTAAATCTTGGGCCTTTCTTTCTGAGCTTTCTTGGCAGCCGGTCCTAACTCGGCCGTCATCACCTGCTTACCGTGGGAAGCCCTCCTAGCCTCAGCACGAGCCTGATTGCTCCCCTTTGGTGTGAGAGCGAGGTGGATGACGTTAATGATGCCTTCGGGCTCATCGCTGTCCTGACCATCGTCATTTCTACGCTGATGAGCTCGGTTATTATTAAAGTCCTCTTCTTTTATGTGGTCCCTCAAGTGTCCGTCCTTGACGAGCTTCTCGATGTGGGACTTGAAGGCCATGTAGTCTTAGGTTTTGTGCCCGTTTTGTTTGTGGTAGGCACATGACTTATTTTGATCTCGGGTGGAGGGGTCACCCTTCATAGGCTGCGGCCATTTGAAGAACGACTGTGACTTGATCCTCCTAAGGAGTTTATATATAGATTGGCTCCTTGAAGACCGTGTTCACAGCTCTATAGGAGGTAGCAACTGGCTTGGGCTTCTTTTCGCCCTCGGAGGTAAAGGCCGAAACCGCTGCTGGGCTTGGAGACGCTCTGATTTGATATGTCACCTCCTTCTGAGATGACTTCATCTCCTTCTTGGAGGGTCTGTCTTCTTGCCAGAGGCCAAAGCTTTCCCGAGCTCGGGCCTCGTCTTCCTCCTACTCAATAAACTAATTCACCCTGGCCATCAGTGCTTTCACAATGACCACAAGGAACCAGACCAGGTCCTTTCTAAGCTCGTTGCCTGGCAGTAAAGCTTGCTTGAAGGACCCAATGGCCACTCTGTCAGTGGCGTCTTCTACCTGGCTGTAGACCGTCCAGAACCTCTTGGAGAACTGAGTGACGTTCTCTATCCGCCTCATTTTGATGGCCATCAGATCATCGTCCGTCTTGGGGATGACCCGGTGAGCCTGAAATTTTTCCACGAAGGAGTTTCGGAGCTGCCGCCAGCTCGAAACCGACCCTCTAAAAGCACTCAAAACCATCTCGAGGGGAGGTCTCCTAAACTGAAAGAGAAAACTCTACAGTTCAGGTGACCTACATCACCCCATACCGACATCCGCTGAGTAAAATGTCGGAGATGCGCTGCCGGATCCGAGGTCCCATCTTAAAGGACGAACCTCTGAACAGTAAATCTCTCCAGGAGAGAGAAGTTCCTTATCTCATGGGAGAAAGGAGATGTACCGAGATCCTCAGTATCGTAGGCGTTCAGTCGATCTCGGGTGAAGCCAACCACCTCCATGTTTCGCTAGACCGTCTGCTTGACCTATTGGTCAAGCCACTCTCTCAGGTCGTCATTGTCCTCCGGTCTTTATTTTGCCATCTTTGAGTCATCGTTCAGGTGGCTACTACTGGAGCCTTCGTTGTAAGCTCAGTCGCGCCTCTTGGTATTTAGGATTTGCCTCAAATCCTGATCGACCGAAGGAGCTTGGTTGCGTCTAGGGGGCGGGGCCCTCATCTTCTCCCGGAACTACTGCCGGAGCTGACGAATCAACTCTTCCTGTTCTTGGATAACAAGGTTCTGAGCGTCAATATCCGCAAGGAGCGGGTTGTTGTCATCACCGTCGCCGTCAATCTGGTGATGGGATTGATGTGACTTGGTTGGCATTGGAGTATCATCTCGTCGGGGGCGTTTCGCTAGAGGGACACTCTGCCAGAGACGCTCCAGTAGAAGGTCGTCTTGTTGGGGAGGTGCCGTCACCCCCTTCGAAGATGAGCCCGACTAAGTTACAGGCCCCTCTACGCTCACCACACCAGATTTTGCCATGGTTCTCCTCTGGAGAGTGACCGGCGGCAACTGCTTTGGCAATACTGGTGGTGCCAGCAGGGCCTTAGGTGATTCTTCGCCTTTTCTGGTTTTTGGAGGAATGGTGTTTGTGAACTTGGTTTGATCTTTTCCCACTGACGACGCCAATTGTAAGTGCCTAAATATTTACGAACTTGTTTAGGTGAATCTAGAGCTTTTTGGAAAAAATTGGATGGATGTCTGGAATCTGAAAAGGAAAGAGAAGCAGAAGTCAGAGACCCTGGCTGCACTCAACCAATGGCACTCCGATGCTCAAGTCAGTTCAGTAACCAGACCAAGAGCGAAAGGGAGAGTTTGGAGTATGTGTAAGATTGCATATGATTGCGTGAAATCGCGTACCTTTTCTGGATTGTCTCCCAGTATATAGGCGGAAGTCCCATCAGACCATACTGCTAGTTGGAGGTACAGTCCCATCAGACCATACCCTGAATCTGTGGTGGTAGTTGGAGGGAGGGTCCCATCGGACCATGCCTTGAAGTGGATCCCGCTCTTCCAGGGATTGTTGACGTGGCCATTGGATAAAGGTAACTCCTTGTCCTTATCTGGCGTTCGTCTTGTCTGCCACCACATTCCGCAACATGGTCGAACCTTTGTAAGAATATGGCTGTAACTGACTGAGCGCCGATACTCATCTCGATTAACCGAACCTAGGTGAATATGATGCCGAGATCAGGTATGAACGCACTCTAGCACTATTGCCGAGATGCAAAGAACAAGATCAAAATGTGCTTAGCTGATACACTTACCGAAACTAAGTTAATCTTATTAAGAGAATATCCCACACAGTTAGCTGAGGAAACTGAATAGAAGGAATGTGTAGTTCTTTTGACTTTAGCTTGTATATATCTTCATCTTCTTCCTTCTTTGAAGGCAAACTTCAGCCCAATTGAGTGGTGTTCTCATTTCTCAGGTGAACTGAAGCCCCAGCTATTGTCCATTCAATTCAGTCAAAGAATAAATGGAAGATCTCACATCTCCTCAAGGGTCCGATGAAGGAATAAAAGTGGATCCCTCTTTGTCCAGCATACCTGAAAAGGCGGGCAAGGCACCTCTGTTACTATTGAGATTGATGATTTAGATCGTAACCGGGCGACCTCATTCAGAGAAAGGCTTCATATTGAGCTAGGAAGACTAAAAGAGTCATCACCTAGCTTTTCATGCTCCATATACCGAGTCCCTCACTGCCTCCGTCAATACAACGAGAAAGTGTATGATCCCCAAGTCATCTCAATAGGCCGATTTCACTATTAAAAAAGAAAGAATCAACTACAAGAAATGGAGGAGCACAAACGGAGATATCTACAAGACATAATCTCTCGAAATGGAGAAGGCAGTTTGGAGAGGTATTTGGCTGTCCTTAACAAGTTAGAGGAAAAGGCCCGGAAATGTTACTCAGAGGTAATCCCGCTCGACAGCAATACTTTTGTTGAAATGATGTTATTGGATGCTTGCTTTCTCATTGAGCTTTTTCGAAAGAGAGACTCCCCAGAACGTAAAGATGATGGCATCTTTCAATTAAATGGCTAACGGAAGCAATATTCTGCGACTTGATTATGCTTGAAAATCAGATTCCTTTCTTGATTCTCCACCATCTATTTGATCTCATAGATGGTTGCCGCCAACATTCTCTTATAGATATTGCTACTTTTCTACTTAAAGATACCATCACGAAAGAAAGACTCAAATATTCTTCAGATATCCAAACCCATCATCTACTTCATCTTATGCTGCATACAAAAGCCTTAAGTCCTTGCCGAGGAAAAGAGTTCAGTGCCAACTAAAAGGAAAAGAGCTCAGAGCCCAGAGCCCACTGCTTTCCAAAGGATCCCTTGCGCGTCCAAACTTAAAAGAGGCGGGAATTAAGTTTAGAACAGGAAGGGATGGTCCTATGAGTTCATTGGACATGAAATTTCAGAAGGGAGTGATTGAGATCCCCTTTATGGAGTTTTGGGATAAGTCAAATCTATTGTTTCTTAATCTCATTGCATTCGAACAGTGCTATTGCCCCTGCAAGAAATACATCACAGCATACATTGCCTTCATGAATAGCCTCATCAGCACTGGAAAGGATGTTGAAATTCTCTGTCGAGAAGGAATCATTCAAAACTGGATAGGCAGTGATGGAGACATGGTTTCTCTCTTCAACAACATGGTGAGAGAGTTAAGCGTACGTGAAGACGATTTCTATTTGTCCGGTATTTGCATGGAAATCAATCAGTACTGTGAAGGTACTCTGCCAAAAATGAGAGCAACCTTGGTGCATGATTACTTCAGAAATCGGTGGGCCATCATATCCTTTTTTGCTGCCCTTTTCCTGCTGCTACTCACTTTCACTCAAACGTTCTTCTCCTCATTTCCCAAGTTTGCATATGGAGGTTAGATTTTCATAGTTATATTGTTCATTGTTTGGTTTCTCCTCTGCATTAGACGTCGGCACTACTATTAATATATGTTTTGGCAATGTGTTTATGTGTGAGCTTCTTTACAAAATAATGATCATGGTTTGAGGACCGTAGCCATTGATCAAATGAGATCGGATTTTCTATTTTCACTTTGATAGTAACTCTATGTTACCGAGTTTGTAAAAAAGAAATTGAAACCTACATAGGGCAATGATTGCAAAAAAAATAAAAATAAAATAATACGTAAATGATGGCATGAAACATTAACTACACCATGTAGTTAAAGACGGTCCAATCAAATCTTGACATGCTCGGTCAGCATTGTGAAGATCAAAACCATCTTAAAAGGGGGGTTTGGCCTAAATTCAAGTATGCCCAGGCAGGACATGCCTTGCATCTGATGACCAAACACAAATCCATTTTTGGATCCAAACCCCTTGCCGGGCCAGACCCAGAATTGGGTCCGAGGCACGACAGACTAAATTAGGCAATTTTGGTATTTTATAAGTCTATTAGCCAATTTAAACTTTGACCAGCTTCTGCCAATCTTGACCTTCGACCAAGGATGGAAACAGGTTGAGTTTGGTAAACTTGATAGGTTTATAATTTGCACAACCAAACCCATCTCATGATGTACGCGGGTCGTAATTAGTTTAATATTTGTATGTTCAAAAAAATATTATAATATTGTGCAGATTTTGCATTTACGTGGCAGGGACATGCCATGGACATGACAAGGTCATGGATGCTACACATTAAAAAAGGAAAAAAGAAGTGCAAAAAACCAAGTTTCAAACGCATTACAATACAATGTATATTAATCTTATGAAAAAGTTTACAAAGGGCAAAAAAAAATATCATGAATGGTTTCTTCGACTTACAGAAGGCTCCTAACAGTCCTTGAGGCAATTAATTAGGAGGACATTAGAGAATAAAGGCAAATCATTTAACTGAAATTAACCTAAAAGAATGTAGGCCGTTCTTTACAAACTTGATTTTGATTTCAAAATCCATTTTGATGAAGGTTATGTGTAGAGATACAATAACATTGAATTGATATGATTTTATGTTTGATCTACAAAATAATGGTCGCTCGAGAAACAAAGTCAAACTAACAAAATATAATGGTCCCCAAATGAACATTTCACATGAGATGTGAGCTGCACATCTAATTACATAGATAGAATCTGCCAATGTGGATCGTCACTGAGCTTCCCCTGGGTTCACCTTTGCACACAATAGTTTCCTTCAAGTAGAAAACTTAGATATTAGCTTGTCAACATGAATAATAACATCATCAATTCGAGGGCGTATAGTGGCCTGAGGTTGGAGCATCCATGTCACAAACTTATGAAGAGGTTCAGGATATGGAGGGCTGGGTCCCGGGGGCCATTTTATTTGGCAATTTACAATAGCCAACTGCAAGCTCCCCCCAGACTCACCAAGCACATACTCAAAAGGAGACACCCCATACCTACAAGCAGCAACAAATAGAACATGGAAATGAAAATTCTTTTTGCTGTATGACTGATTCTTGGTTTCAGCTGATACTTGATCTAAATAAGGCTGCATTTGCACTATCAATCTAGCACAATCAAATTAAACAGGTACTTAACAGAGAAAGATAGAGGGATTAAATGTCAAGATTGGTATCTCAAAAGATTTAGCAGCAATTCCGTCGCAATCTTGCATTACTTTTGTAGGCTTAGGGAACAACAACAATACTGATGATGACGATGACGACGATGATAATAATGATGATCATGACAAAAAAAAAAATGGCAATGACAACTACAACAGGAACAATATAATTAGTAAGATTGGCAAAATATGGCAATTACGCATGCCGCCACTTCCACAATTAGGTTGCCCAAATTCCTGAATGCAAAAGATGTTAATCAGAAGATTTATGAGATAAATCATTTCTTAAAGAGGTTGCAAAATGGAAAGATGAAACCCAACAATCCTGGTATACCTGGGGACAAATTTTTCGGCGTCTGTCTATAATTCATTTACTAATGTTTACGTCAAGATATTTCCCTATTTTAGCAGTTTCAGTCTCCCACCTAGAGGTTCAATACTAGTGACGCAAGCGGAGAGGCTGTTCCCGCATTACGAACCCGTGGCGCCCAAGTTGCAATGGAGCAACCTTACCATTGCGCCAAGGCCCATAACTGATGGATGAGGGGCATATACAATGTTTTAATAAACTTTTGCATATAGTTTAGGTATGCTTAAGAGATTTGCAGGATAGATATTTATCTTTGAAAAAAAAAAAAAAAAAAACATGGACAAATGATTTGTTATTCAAGAGTTCGAGCACGGAAGGAATTTGAATTTGTTGCAAAAGGTAGGAGTACCATAGATTTGGATTTAGAGGTACGTCAAGCCTAATGCATTAATAAATGAACTAACAATGGTGAATGGTGAACCTCTCTCTCTCTCTCTCTCTCTCTCTCTCTCTCTCTCTCTATATATATATATATATATATAGGGAGATGCTCCTATGAGGGATATCTCTCAGCTTATATGAGAGATTTGGGTAGGGGCCCTCACATTTAAGTTGTTGGCATTGGATATGGATGTGAGGGCCCCCACCCAATCTCTCATTTAAGGTGAGAGATATCTCTCATAGGAGCATCTCCCATATATATGCAACATGGATGCACCAGTGGGTGGATGGATTGAGGAGTGTGTATGCAATTAAGTGCAAATGGAAAGGACCGGAGGAACCTGAGATCGAAATCATCACCCTCAAGATAACTAATCCCATCCATTTAGGGTGAGTTCCGCTCTTCCACTCAACCTTTTTGTGGTCATGTCCTCTTTCCTGAATATATTATCCAATGTTTTACTTAGTCTCCCCCATAGTTACCTAATTCGCTATCATGGGTGTCGAATTTTGAATAGTTCAATTCGAATAAATCGCTATTCAATTTGATGGGGTTAAAAAATCTTGAAATACTTGATTCAATGATGTTCGGTACCTTCATTGAAGAAGATGAAATTACTTTCCATCAATATGCTGAATCTCTAGTTTGGTGCGGTCATACTTGCAGTACATTAGCATCCAGAATAGCACTTAAGATCTCCAATCGTTGCATATCCTCTCATCTGATGGAAATTTTCCAAGTATCCCATTTTTCTCTCCCTTCTCTTGCGGGATTGAATAAAAGAGGCGATATGCTAAAGATACCAAAAACCCCTTGTTTTTCCAGAAGAATGACAATACCGTCATTCTTATTTGACAAGGAGTCGTCTCCTTTGCAATAAATTCATCCATGGCCCATTTTTGAAATGCAATGGGATCACACCATCAATTCCATCGGTAGGATTTTAACTTTTTTAATAAAATATTTTTACTTAATGTATTTAATAGAAGATATACTCATGATTGAAATGAAATCTAAATCACAGCACAAAGTGGATTAGTGTGTCTTGTGCATGCTCAATTTTATAGTGGGGCTAACAACAATTGGAGTAAAATTTAATAATATTTCATCCAAGAGGTGGGTGTTGATTTTGAGTCGTTCGATTTTCAGAAGGTAGGCCCAACTGCAGAACTTCACTTCTCTCACTTAAAAGCATTAGTGAGACGCTCAAGATCAATACTCATAGTTAGATATCTGTTTGTGCTAGCTACAAAAGACACATAAGAGGTGATTGGAGTAAATTTAAATTTATTTAGTTATTATTTATAATTTCCACTAATTGCCGTTCTTATATCCATTTTGCAGCATTTAACAACTTGTGCAAAACATGTTATATTCACCAACTTTATTGAATCTTATTTCCGAATTAGTGCATCGAGTTTGTTAAAGTCGAACTAAAATTAAACGAATTGAAAAGCGAATTAAATGACTCTACTCCATCGAACTTTCAAATTGGATTAGGTACCGAACTACGAACTCGAGCGCTAATCAATTGAACTGAAAATCAGGTAACTATGGCCCCCTTCTCCTAGTTCCATGGAATAGTAGCCTTTGACCGCATATGAGCTGATTTATTTCTTCTATGGGTTAACGACTTGATCTGATGATTTCTAGGGTTTTCACTTCAAACGTCAAAAGGCCCTGGAATTATGATAAAAGGAAACAAATGAGAAAATCTGAATTGATTCAAATGAATCATATGGATGGGCTGCTTCAGGTTGGGTGACACCTTCAATCTATAAATTTCTATATTTTGAGTATTTACCCAAGAAAAAAAAAATGTTTAAAGTGTTTACAAACAAACCCATACTATATAAATAATTACAAATAAATCCTCACCATGACTATTCGCATTCTCAAGCTGGTGGATAAATATCTAGTATGGCCAGGTCAGACAATACAAATGATAACTTTCCTCTTGAAACGGCCTTAGAAAGGAAATCCGCCAATTGTTCATCTATGTACTAAGCATAATAACTAGGTCGTGACAAGAACCCACAGCCCAGCCGTGCCGGCCCATGAATTATCACGGGCTGTGTCATGCCGTGCCCAGGCTTGCAGGCCTCGGCCGTAGGCAAGGCCCATGCCCTCCACAAGCAGGGCCTGCGGGTCGCCGTTCAGGCCATTTTTTTAATCCTTATTCCCTACCCATCAGCCATATTTTCCTACCCTTTAAAGTGTTAAATAGGCCAGGCCCAAGGCCCATAATTAGATCCAGTCCAGCATGATTGTCTTACGTGGTTGATTAGGTCAAAGATCACACAGTTGTACATATTATCTGTAATTAGATTGGTTTCCTAACTTAGAACATAATTGATGTAATTAGATTGGTTTCCTAACTTAGAGCCTTGATTAAGGCTTGTAATGCTCTATATATTGAGGCTCGTTCTCCAAAGGAAGACAGAGCAATCATAATGCAATTTCATAGCTTATGCTATTTCAAGTTCCATTCGTGAGTTGTCTTGAGTTTGTCATGGTATCAGAGCAAGGCTCAAGCACATCTAGCTTCTTTTCTTCCAAAGCATCAAGGCAATAGGATAGAGAGGAACAAATCTCTCTCTCTCATTCAGAAGCAGATCCAGGCATCTGTTCAAAGGAATTCTAGCGACATCTATCATCTGCAACAGTTCCATCGTCTTGGTGGCCCACCCCTGATCATCAGATCAAGTTCCAAAAATCACAGACATGGTCGCCTGATATTTCTAGGAATACTGGCGATTTTTTCAGAATTTTTCAGCACCTCCAGGTTGGATCTTTTCTCATTCTCAAGATTTTCCAGTTTTTTAACACTGTATTCATCTTGACCGCCCTAAATCTTGGATCCTCAGCGGAATTGGATCATTCTTCTTCCATTAGAAGCCAGATTACTGTGCTTCCATAGATCTGTGATCTGATCTTTGTCCAGCATCATCAGTGGGGCCCACGTGGTGCATCTACAGCATCTGCACAGTTCGTCTGGGACTGTTTTTTCACCGGAAGTGTGCTGTTTGGATTTGTTTCTTCCCGGTTTGGTTGGATTGTGGTTTCTACACATAGGACAGCCATCCTACATCGTTTCACTTGTTTTTTGGATAGTTTTTATCCCTGATTCAATCAATTTATTTGAGATGGAAAAATCTGAGGTCACCTTGATTCGTTTCACGGGGAAGAATTACCCCGCTCGGTCTTTCCAGTTCCAAATTTACCTTGAAGCTGAGGAATTGTGGGGTTATATTTCTGGATCTGACCCTAAACCCACTGAAGATGAGAAGAAGATCTCCTCTTGGCTTACTAAAGATGCGAAGATAAAATCATGGATCCTCGGCTCTGTCGAGCCACATCTGATCATGAATCTCAAACCTTACCCCACTTCAAAAGACATGTGGGGGTATCTGAAGAAAGTATACCATCAAGATAATTCAGCACGTCAATTTCATCTTGAATGTGCGATTGCTGAGTATACACAAGGAACCTTGTCCATACAAGATTACTATTCGGGATTTCGTACACTGTGGTCGGAATACGATGGTATTAAATATGTTGATGTGGCTGCAGATGTTTTGCTCGTTATTCACGATCTTCAGGCCTCTAGTCAAAGGGATTAGTTATTGATGAAACTGCGCAGTGAATATGAAAGTGTCCAATCTGCCCTGATGAATCGGACGCCATTACCTTCCTTGGATGTCTGCTTAAATGAACTCCTCCGCGAAGAACAGCGCATTGCGACCTCGGCTCATATAGCGCAACAAACGACTGAGACCTATTCCGTCGCGTTGTCCGCTAATAAAACTTCTCAGCCTCCGCCGCGTGATTTGAGCAAAACGCAATGTTACAGTTGTCAAAAATATGGGCACATTGCAACTCAATGCAAACAGAAGGTCTGCAGTTACTGTAAAAAGTCAGGCCATATCATCTCCGAATGTCGCCGCCGCCCACAATGTCCATCACCACAGCCTCAGACTCCACAGTATCAGCCTCCACATGCGTATGTTGCTTCTTCGGTTATGCCTGCTCCTACATCTGCACCCTCACAGCCTGGGCCCTCATCTTCTCTCACTCCTGAATTAGTTCAACAGATGATTGTCAATGCCCTTTCTGCTTTTGGTCTCTCAGGTACATCCCCTCCATCTACTACTTGGTTCCTTGATTCCGGGGCGTCTAATCATATGACGTCTTCCTGCGCGCCATTCTCCAATATGCAAAGATACACTGGCCCTCTTCAAATACAAACTGCTAATGGGGGCCATGTTCCCATTACTGCTGTCGGTGACATCC
Organism: Umbellularia californica; assembly: GCA_028538565.1. Taxonomy (NCBI): domain Eukaryota; kingdom Viridiplantae; phylum Streptophyta; class Magnoliopsida; order Laurales; family Lauraceae; genus Umbellularia; species Umbellularia californica. Next base: position 51,283,733 of record JAPQWN010000006.1, on the reverse strand, counting down.
CTGGTCCCATTCCATTGAACAATGTTTATCTGTGTCCAAATTTAACTTCCAATCTTTTGTCAGTCGGGCAGCTTGTTGAAAATAATTGTAACATCTCTTTTTCTTCTTCTGGTTGTGTTGTGCAGGACCAGATGTCCGGGAAGGAGATCGCGAGGGGGCCTAAGTGTGGACACTTGTTTCCGCTGGATTTTTCTAAGACTTCTAGGAATAAATTTGACAATGATGTGTTTTGTTTTTCCATTAGAGATAACTGCCAATTGTGGCATAAAAGACTTGGACACCCGAATTCAAAAACTTTGTCCCTTCTATTCCATTCTGGTTTATTAAATAAAACTACTCGTTTATCTTCTTGTGTGCCTTTTGATTGTGCTACTTGCAAAATGGGAAAGAGCAAAACTCTTCCTTTTCCTATTTCCACTTCCCACAGTATGGGGAATTGCTCCAGCTCTTTCTCATGCTCACTATAAATATTGTCACTTTCATTGATGATTTCAGTAGGTTCACATGGGTTTACTTTCTGCATTCCAAATCTGATGTTTTCAATGTTTTTAAAATTTTTTTAGCTTATGTTGAGAATCAATTTTCCACTTGCATCAAAATCTTGCGCTCTGATTCGGGTGGGGAATATATCTCCTCAAAGTTTCAACAGTTTTTACAACACAAAGGCATTATTTCTCAAAGAACTTGTCCTTATACTCCTCAGCAAAATGGAGTCGCTGAAAGAAAAAATAGACATCTCCTGGATGTCACTCGTACCCTTCTTCTGGAATCATCGGTTCCTACCCGTTTTTGGGTTGAGGCACTATCTACGGCAGCTCATCTTATCAATCGTATGCCATCACCCTCGATTGCAAATCAGAGCCCATATTACCGATTGTTCAAGACATCCCCATCCTATGATGATCTTCATGTTTTTGGCTCAGTTTGCTTTGTGCACTTGCCTCCTTCTGAGAGAACCAAGCTTACCGCACAATCAGCTCCGTGCGTGTTTTTAGGTTATGCGCCCTTCCAGAAAGGGTTCCTTTGCTATGATCCTCACCTTCTTCGCTTCCGTACCTCTCGGAATGTCGTTTTTTTTTTTAACAACAATATTTTTTTTAAACACATCTTGATCCACCTGACCCCTCCTCTTTGGTGTCTTTACCTGGTTTTTCTGACGACACGTCAGTTGTTCGGTTTAATCCTAATTTTGTGTATCACAGACGGAACAGAGAAGCGTCTCCCAGGGATCCCCCTTCTGAACTTCCTCCGGCATTCGGTCCGACCCCGGCACTTGGTCCATCTGGACATCCTTCTCTGCGTCGCTCCACTCGCATTTCGGTACCACCAGACCGCTATGGGTTCTCACATACTTCCTTAATGGCCACTTTGTCTTCCTCTTCCATTCCCCAATCCTATTCTCAGGCTGTGCTGGACAAATGTTGGAACAAGGCTATGCAAGATGAATTGGAGGCTTTAGAGCAAAACCATACGTGGGATCTTGTCCCGTCTCCTATGGGTGTCAAACCCATTGGCTGTAAGTGGGTTTTTTCACTAAAGTTAAAATCAGATGGCACTTTAGATCGATATAAGGCTCGCCTTGTCGCTCTTGGAAATCGGCAGGAATATGGCATTGATTATGATGAAACTTTTGCTCCCGTCGCCAAGATGACCACCGTACGCATAATTCTTGCTGTTGCTGCCTCTCAGTCCTGGCCTCTGTATCAAATGGATGTAAAAAATGCGTTTCTTCATGGTGATCTCAAAGAAGACGTTTATATGCGTCTGCCTCAGGGGTACTCATCTGAGAAGGGTATGGTTGCCAAGCTCCGTCGCTCACTCTATGGTCTGAAGCAAGCTCCTCGTGCCTGGTTTGAGAAATTTCAAGATGCTCTTCTCCGATTGGATTTTCATCCAAGCCAGTATGATCCTTCTATGTTCTTACATCAAACTCCGTCCGGGATTACTGTGCTTCTGGTCTATGTTGATGACATTGTAATTATTGGTCCCAATGCACATATGATTCAGGAACTCCAAGCTTATCTTAATAAGACATTTCACATGAAGGATCTCGGCCCCTTAAACTATTTCCTTGGTCTTGAAGTTCATCAATCGACTAAAGGTATAGTACTCAATCAGCACAAATACACGGTTGACCTCATTGACTTGGCTGGCCTTACTGCTTCAGCTCCCGTCGATACGCTGGTCGAATTGAATGTCAAACTCAGTAAAGAGGAGGGTGACCTTCTTCCAGATCCTACCCCATATCGTCAGTTGGTTGGAAGCTTGATCTACCTCACGATCACTCTTCCTGATATCTCCTATGCGGTCAACCTCATGAGTCAATTCATGACTGCTCCTCGTCACCTTCATCTAACTGCTGTTCGCCGCATCATTCGGTACCTTATTCGCACACCGACTCGCGGGTTATTTTTTCCATCCAACAATCCTCTATATCTCCAAGCTTATTCAGATGCTGATTGGGCTGGCTGTCCGGATACACGCCGATCGACGACAGGATGGTGCATGTTTTTGGGTGATAGTCTGATTTCCTGGAAATGCAAGAAACATGAAAAAGTTTCAAAATCCTCTACCGAAGCTGAGTACCGAGCCATGTCTGCTGCCTGCTCCGAAATTCTCTGGCTCCGAGGTCTACTCTCTGACATTGGTTTTCCAGCAGCCGGCGCTACCCCCCTCTATGCAGATAATACAAGTGCCATTCGAATTACTGAAAATCCGATTTTTCATGAACGCACTAAACACATCGAGGTTGATTGTCACTTCATACGTGATGAGCTTAAACGTGATGTCATCAGCCTTCCGCATGTCTCCACTGAACTTCAAATTGCTGATATTCTCACCAAAGGTCTTCCACGACCACGCCATCAGTTCTTGGTTGGCAAATTGATGCTTGTTGATTCTCCCGCATCAATTTGAGGGGGGGTGTTAAATAGGCCAGGCCCAAGGCCCATAATTAGATCCAGTCCAGCATGATTGTCTTACGTGGTTGATTAGGTCAAAGATCACACAGTTGTACATATTATCTGTAATTAGATTGGTTTCCTAACTTAGAACATAATTGATGTAATTAGATTGGTTTCCTAACTTAGAGCCTTGATTAAGGCTTGTAATGCTCTATATATTGAGGCTCGTTCTCCAAAGGAAGACAGAGCAATCATAATACAATTTCATAGCTTATGCTATTTCAAGTTCCATTCGTGAGTTGTCTTGAGTTTGTCATAAAGGAGTCATAGAGAGTTGTTCCATCCCATTAAATGCATATGACCATTGGAGAGAGAAATCCAATAAGGCTTCCTTGAGAAAAATTTTCTAACAAGATTTGTGCAAGCATTAACTCCTAGATTTTCTAACAAGATTTGTACAATAATTAACTTCTCCAACAAATAAGAGAAGAAAAGTGAGAGAGTTGCATGTAGTTCTGGATGGAAATGGGAACGGAAGAGGAAGAATGAAGCTGCCGAGCCGAGCCACCACACCTTGGCCCTGTTTGCATGCTTACTATGTACATACTTCACATTGATTCTTTGTTTTCAATCTTTTTTTTTAATTATGTAGACATAAACTCCAAAATGCTTGATGTGGTAATGGAAAACTAGATTTGTAGCAATTTTTCATACTAAAGTGTTATCAGAATGTAACAGCATGTAGCCTTTATATAAAAGCCCAACTCATATGCCAAACTTCGCGACCACAGTTAACAAGTTCCAAGCATCATTGCTCTGTGCTTAACTTCAAAACTGGACTTCGACGCCACATTGTTTCCAGCTTTTCCAGGACAAAAGGGGATTGTTTGGCATTGTTGCGTTGAGACGTTCCCAAGTTCTCACGGGCTATTCAGTCATGGAATGTTCTTGGAAGATACATTTGTTCATTCTAAACAAGATCCATGTAGAACGGTTCACTGTGACTTGAAGGCACGCGAATCGCAAAATAATGTATAATAGTTTTTGTTGTTCCATGCAAGCGCTTTACCGTCTCATTTCTCGCAACCTCACCAGCATCCTCTCTCTCTCTCTCTCTCCACCCTCTGCAAATCTCTCCTTCCTTGCCCCTCCTCCCCCACACCTCCCTCTCTCCCCCAGTCTCTCTCGCCTATCTCTCTCCCTCCATCGCCTTTTTTCTCTTTCACCTTCAACAACTCTCCGTCCCTTGCCCCTACTACATAGACGCCTGTATATACGATTCCAGAGCCCTAAAACTTCAATTCATTGCCAAACCAAAACCGAATTGAAACTCTACAACACAAAAATATGCAAAAACACTATGATCTTTAATTTCAACCTAACACTCAAGGGCGGAACCAAGATTTTTTTTTTTTTTTTTTTTTTTTTTTTTTTTGTGGGGGTGTGTGGGGGGGGGGGGGGATAAAAAAAATTATAAAATTTAATAATAAAATAAGTAATAATCAAATTATTGAAGTTGTACTCAATGTTCTTTCATTGAGTTGAAATCATCAATTATTGATTCAGTATTTATTTTTTCTGCAATCTCAAGGTGGTTACTGGTCCTTTCTTATGAATGTAACTTGTAGGTCACAATTTAAAACATTATTATCTAAAACCTCAAAAAAAAAAAAGAGACAGAAAGAGCGTCCCATATCTAAAATCTGAACCATTAAAAAGCATGGTTCCACTAGTTTTAATCTCCTTAAAATAAATTTCTTCAATCGGATTTTTCTAACATGAATAATAATAGTCAATAAAAAAATACAATTATCTCTCTTTATCCACAATGGATAAAACTCTGATTGAGCTAAAAAATTATGTAATAATACAACGCAAAAAGATATTGATTTTAAGCGAATTAGATTTCAATATGAGCAACAAAGATTGAAAATACATAATGACATGTATTGAAATCAGTATATCTATGAAATTTAAAAAAGATTAATAAAAGAGAAAGCGGGTTCGTCGTTCTTCTTCTTTATTCATACCTCAAAATCTCAGCAAGTCTGCGAGATCTCCAACAAAAAGATGTACTTTCTCCTCTTCCTCTCTTGGATCGTAAGATTTAGGGCAAGTGTGGATATATTAGAAAAATAATTGAAAAATCCCTTCTTCAATCTCCATCAAGTATTCTTTATTTTTTCTCCTTTCCTTTCTTTTCTTTTCTTTTTTTTCATTTTAAAATTTCCCCAAAATCAATAACATTTTTTTTTCATTTTTCTATAGTTAAAGCTATGTTTAAAAAATCTCTAAATGAAGGAGGGGCCACATAGGATGGCCAAAGCACTTACTTTAGGGGGTTTTCAAATGTAAGGGGGCCAATGTCCCCTAGGTCCGCCCCTACTAACACTCTCATCTAGTCCTCTATATCGTCTCCACCTCATTGGCAAATGTTATTAGATTCGAAAAACAAACATGAATCAGTGAAATCAAAGAAATCAAGCTGCTTTTTCAGATTCTCAAATCTATAACTTCAACAATATCAAATGAAGAAAACAGGAGATCTCTGATTTTAACCTAACTCATATCCACAACTCTGCAAATCAGCTGTTTAGTTCTACGGGAAAGTTCCAAGAGCTTTCATTGGTTCCGTAGGATAGAATCAGTGGTGAGATCTAGAATGGAGATTTGGAGTGGTTTTTCATTTCCTTTTGTTTCTGTACTGGGAAAAATAGAAGGGAGCTGGGAAAGAATAGACGGTATCCATCGGAGATCAATATGTTCTCTTCTGTGTTCTTCTCTTTTAAGTTTATTGATGGGACAACAACGGCACATCACTCTTCTTCCTTTCCCTCTCGTCAAGTAGCTTTTTTTTTTCTTGTCAAAATGGTCGATGTAGGTGAAGATGCAAGATTCAAAATCACGTTGTCAAACAAGTTCTATTTTTTAATGGAAATAGTACTCATTTGCAGCACAATCCAAACTGGGCACAACCAATCTCAGCATGGGATGGAGAACATCATGAAAACAATGCCAAACAGGGCCTAGGTTTCTGCCTCCCATGGTACAATAGATGATTATAGATATTCTATCTTGAAACTTGCCCAATCTGTATAGTATAAGCCTCCACACTAACTGACCATGTTTAGAGTACAAAATCCATTATCTTGGTGACTTGTTAAGTTAATTTAAACTCTTGTATACATCATTTAAATGTCATGTTCTTAGAGTGTGCATGAACTGACTCAAAATGCTCACAGCATAAGCTATATTCAAAAGCATTATGATTAAGTAAAATAATTGTATAGCCGGTCTTTGATGTGAATCTAATATAATGAAGTAATAGAAGATAACAGATAGTAAAATAAAATCCAGGCCAGGCCCAGCCCAGCCCAACAAGGACCATGTAGAGCCTGTATAATATCCCACATGTGGGATTCAGTCAATGCATTGTATAGCTGATTTCTCTCCTCTTATTTCCTTGTATAGACTAGGATATATTCTTTCATTATTCTGATTGTAAACATAGCATGTTTAAAGCCTATGATTAGGCATAATCATATTATATAACCTTGCAGTCGATCCTCCATTGAGGAAAGACCTTTTCCTCCAAATCCCTTCTCTTCCTTCTTATACTATAACATGGCATCAGAGCTTTTGTTATGGAGTTGGCTCTCCTTAGTTTGATCAATCCCCCCATCTCTCATCGATCAAGCACTTCTTCCTGGCGTGAATCCTCTCCCTCTTGCTGCTGATACTGTCTGAAGTGCCCCCAATCAACAGTGGCCTACCGCCGATCAAATCTTTTGTCACCAGCAACTTCCATAATTGTGATCGACAGTCCATAAGGGTTATTTTAAGGATTTTTCTGGATTTTTTCATCACCATTTGTGGTAGGTTTCAAGCATTTCCTCCTTTATCGATTTTGGGTATTAGTTCTCTTAAATAGATTTCATCAAGACCGTCCAGATTTGTGGATTTGGACTGAAGGAAGTTAACTTGAGATCCTTCAAGAAGTTCAACCTTGATCTGTGATTAGACCACTATGTCGGGCCCCACACACAGATCCTGCCCAAGCATTCAAGGTCGTCTAGCACTGGTTTTTTTTTTTTTTTTTTAACTGCACTTTTCTGTGCTGTTTACTGTTGGAAGCTTACATCAGCCACCCAATCTGCAATTTTCCTGCCGTGTTAGTAAATTCAACGCAGATCAAATCAATTTTGGCTGTCTATTTCTGATCTGAGGGCTGTTTTCCTCTTTAAACCTGCTAATTTGTATGCTGCTCCTCTCTGTTGATTTCTTTTCTATTGCATTCTGCATTCGGAGACAATGGAAAAGTATGATGTTATCCCAATTAAATTTAATGGGCATAATTATATATACTGGTCCTTCCATCTAAAGAATTTTGTAGAAGGACAAGGGTTATTTGGTTATCTAAGCCTCCTGCTACAAGTACTACTGACTCAAAAGCCTTAGCCACCCAGTCCAAGGAAAATGCTAAAGTAGTCACTTGGATACTTAACTCTATTGATCCTTCTCTTATCATGGCTCTTCAAGCCTATACTACAGCAGCTGATATGTGGGCTCATCTCAAAAAGGTCTACCATCACACCAATAAAGCCCGTAAGTTTCACTTGGATAGTGAAATTGCTAAATACAGTCAAGGGGATAAGTTTGTGCAGGAATATTTTAATGGTGTTCACATCTTATGGACCGAAAGGGATTCTATGTTAATCCAAATAGTCTCTTCCGGATTTCTATCGGAGGCTCTCAAATTACAAGAAAAAACTCACATTAGCCAGTTTCTTATGAATCTACGACCAAAATTTGAATTTGTTCGGTTTGCTCTAATGAATTGAGGAATTTCTGCTAATCTTGATACCCGCTTTCAAGAAGTCCTTCAAGAAGAACTTTGTCTCACCTCACAGCATGCTATTCTTGAAAAATCAAAGGCCTTCCTCACGCCTCTTCCTGCTGACTCTGCTCTCCTGGCAACCCCAAATCCGAAGCTTACTCAATGTTATGAGTTGCCAAAAATTGTAGCAAGAAATTGGTTTGCAGATATTGCAAACGCTTTGGTCATCTTATTGATGACATTCATAGCTTACAGCGATGAATGAGGCACAACAAAAGAAGCCTCCCAGGGCCGGCTCAAGACAATTTGAGGCCTAAGGCGACAATCCTAAATGAGGCCTTTTCTATTTTTTAATAATATTATAAATATTTTATTTAAAATATATTTTTCTCGCTTTTTGTGATGCAAAATTACTAATTAAGTTTTTATATTCAAATTTTGCTACCATATCTTTTTCAATTGATAGTATGGCCAATCCACTTAACCTTTTGGCTTCAATTGGCGATAGAGTCTGCAACAAAACCAGTTCCTCTTCTCGATGCCTCCAAGTTGCAGTGGTGACAATTGTAGAAGTGCAACTAGGAAGGAGTGCAGGGAAAATGGAGTCTAGAGAAAAAAAAAAAAAAACCTTTGGATTGAAGGGATCCAATAAGAACACAGAGGAGATTGTCCTCTTTGGATTGCAAGCAAATACGAGAAATAAAAGGTGCAAGCAAGAAGAATTTTAGAATTCAAAAGGGGATTCATTGCTTGTTGTAATTGCTGGGTTTTTTTTTTTTTTTTTTTTTCATTTTTAATGGCTACAGCTTTTCTCAATGGTGAAGGAGTTAAATGGTTTTCTGGAATGTGAAAAGGCCTAAACGGTGAAGAGGGTTTTTTTAGAATGTGAAAAGGTTTTGGTTTTTATGGGGCCTTGTTTTTTGGGATCAATTGTTATGAGGCCTTCTTTTTGGAAAAGGTTTTGGTTTTTATGGAGCCTTGTCTTTTGGGATCAATTGTTATGAGGCCTTTTTTGGATAAAACAAACTGATTGCTGTTGCTTTTTTTTTTTTAAGTTGATAAAATTTGGGGGCCTAATTTTTTAGGGGCCCTAAAGCAAGGGCTTTACTTGCTTTATTGGGTAAAGTCGGCCTTAAAGCCTCCCTCCAACTGCATTTCAGGCTCAAGCACCCTTATCTGATATAAGAAGCACTTCTTCCAGGGCTGTATCCATGACTCCTGCTCAGATTCAAGAACTAATTCAAAACACGTTACCTCAGCATATGCATCTATGGGCTTTAATGGTGGTCGGTATCAAACTCATTCTCCTATAGCATTTCCTGCCTTTCATTCTTCAACATCTCTTTCTACTCATAAAACCTCATCCACATGGTTTTTAGATTCAGAAGCCTAAAATCACATGACATCTATAGAACATAGCTTTACAGATTCCCACCCTAATGGAGATCAACTACTCATTTATGGAGTTGGTGCCATTACTTTATCTAGTGTCTGGCCAGTCTATCACCCTTCCCAATGTCTACTTTGTTTCAAAATTATCAGCCAATTTACTTTCTGTAGGACAACTTATTGATGATGGATATATTGTTCACTTTCTTCCTTTGGTTCTGCTATACAGGGGCGACAAACTGGGAAGGTGATTACGACGGGGAGTCAACACAGGCGTCTGTTTTTGCTGGACATTGGACATCATTCCTTCTTTGCTTCTTTTTCTAATAATTTGAATAAATTGTGGACTGTTTGGCATCAACATCTTGGTCATGTGAACAATGCTCATTTAATTTCCTTGTTTAAGATTGATTGTTTGGAACCCGCTACTGATAATCAGTCTTCTTTATCTCAATCAAAGTGTGAAACTTGTTTCTTAAGAGTCAAATTTTGTCGTTTTCTATTCATAATTCTCGTGCATTGGCATCATTTGACATTATTCACACTGATGTTTGAGGAATTGCTTCTACCTTGAGTAAGGCGGGATTTAAGTACTATGTGACCTTTATTGATGATCATTCCCATTATACTTGGATCTATTTCATGCGCTTGAAATCTGAAGTATTTTCTATTTTCCAAAGATTTTATAACATGGTCCAAAACCAATTTAAGAAAAGCAATCGAAATTCTTAGATCAGATTCAGGTGGAGAATACATAACTCATGATTTCTCTGCCTTTCTTTCTGATGAAGGCATTCTTCACCAAAAATCTTGTTTGCATACTCCTCAGCAAAATGAAATTGCGGAAAGAAAGAACAGACTAATTCTTGAAACTTTTCGTACTCTTCTAATTACATCTTTGGTTCCTCACAATTTTTGGTGTGATGTTGCACAGACTGCTGTGTATCTTATCAATTGTCTTCCTAGTACTATTCTAGGAAAGACTACTCCTTACGGAGTTCTCTTTGGTCATACCCCTTCATACTCTCACTTGCATGTTTTTGGTTGCTTTTGTTTTGTTCATCTTCCACCTACTGAGCGCACTAAGTTATCACCACAGGCTACCAAATGCATCAATCTTGGCTATATTAATGAGCACAAAGGGTTTTTGTGTTATGATCAGTACGAAAAACGCATGTGAATATCTCGTAATGTGATCTTCTTGGAATAGATTCCTTCCTTTTCTTTGCATTTGGATAGTCATCCTATTGTTGTGTCCTATTTGCCACAATTCCCGGAGTCTGCTTCTTCATCAACTCTTCCCAAAGTCTATGTCTGGCGTAATACTGTCCCTCCTATGGTGGTATGCACCAAGCAACCTAGAAATAAGCTACTTAATATGCACACAACTTAAAACTCGCAAGCGCACAAGATCACTATGTAGTGTAGTGAATTGTAAGTACGAGGTCGATCCCACGAAGACTTGTGATAAAACAATGTCAAAATTAACTAAAAATCAAAATATTAAATGGAATAATTGAATGATGAAAAAACTGAATTAAACTATTAAAAACAGTAAATTAAACTATCAAAAGATAATTGGAAAGTAACTTAAAACACAAAACTAGTATGAGAATTGAAAAACAGTAATAATGAATGAACTAGGGTTTCATCTACTCCCCTAACCAATCCTATGTATGTCCCTTATTATCTTTTAATCAAAAATCAGATTTTATTAGTGACATCTATCAACCTAGACCATGGCATATGCGTCTAAATTATTATTCCACTAAACCTAATTCATGAGTGGCATACTACATGAATTGCTCATCATGATGCAAAAACTAAGCATGGCATATGTCCTAGTCAAAACAAACATAATGCATAAAACAATGGGAAAGATAAATGCATAAGTCTAAGCATAGCATATACTTAGATTATTCATGGTTCTAAACCCTAGATGCATAATATCAAGATCAATCAAAATTAAGTTAGCTACTCTTAAGATTAATTGAACATCACATGGTTGGCATGGCATATACACAACTCGTCAATTAATAACATGGTTTAGAATCTCAACCAACAAAACTGAAATCTGAATTAAAAGACGCCAAAAGAGACTACATAGAACTAGGCTAGGGTTTCAATTACACCCTAGCCCTAAAAAGTTTAGCTACTCATGTCTTTAATGAAAAATAAACTAGAAAATAGAGTCATAAGAAGAAAACTAGAAGATGATGAAGATGCAGTAGATGGCCAGCAGCTTTTCCCTTTTATTCCTCCTCCAAAAGCTCTCCAAAATGCTCCAAAGAAGGCTATACGGCAGCTAGGATTTATGGGATGAAGATGGCTGATTTTTGTGATGATAGGGTGCTGTTATGGTGGCTGGAATTATTCTGGACGTGGCTGCTGTAATGGATGGATAATGGCTGCTTTATGTGCTGAAATTAGGGCTGGAATTATGGAATGAATGGTGCTGGAATTACTGTTCACGTCCTTCCCTTGTATGCTATTTATAAGTCTTGAAAACAGCCCTCTTAGTAGTTTGTTCCCTTGTAGAAATAGGTCTCCAACTTTCTCTAAAATTCTGTTTCCTAATTAGATTGAATTAGGAGCCTTCTTTTCTTGATTAACAAGCTTTCTAAATCTGGTCACACTTGTATCTTCTAAAAAATTATTCACATGGACCCACAAATCTGAGATTAATTGCAATGAATTAAATCTGAACTTTTGACATAAAAGTAGGCCCTACATGGTGCGTGAAACATGAGTGTGAGACCCCTCTTTTAGGACTTCTATCTTGACTTGAACAAGACTTACTCCAAACTTTCCTTCTTTTTCTCCTTGTTTTTCTCCAATCTTGGGCTCCACTTCAATCTTGAATAGAACTTCTAATTTCTGAAATTCTTCTATTTGCAATAGATGTGGACCCCTCTTGGGCGTGTAACCCTAGATTGGATTTCTTCCTTTTTCTTCTTTCTTTCTTTTGCTTTTCTTCTTTGAATTGTAAGTTCCCAAAGAATTAGAAATTAATCTTGAAATCTGGAATAGCTTGGATGGGACCCACCATGGTCCTTCTTTAATTACCCTCTTTTTCCTCCTTTTGACCTTAGCATAAAAATTAACAAAACCTATGTAAAATCAAATAAAATAACTATACTAGCACAAGATGAATCAAATATTAGGGCTTAGATTATAAACAATTAACCACTTATCATATGGTTCCTCCCAATGCCACCTACTGAACCTTCAAGTAATAATGCTTCTTCTGATAATATCATCTCTCAGCAACGCTCTAGTAGTCTTTCCGTTGCCCCTAACCGCTATGAATTTCCTGCTCTTTTTACTTCTTTAGATAATGCTCTTATATCCACCTCGTATTCACAGGCCTCGAAGATCGCTTACGGGCAAGATGCGATGAATGAGTCGCTCTTGAAGCAAACCAAACATGGGACTTGGTACTGGCCCCTGAAGAAGCATCTGTGACTGCCAGTAAATGGATCTACTCCATAAAAGTTCACTCTAATGGGAGTATTAATCGCTACAAGGCCCAATTGGTTGCGCAGGGTTATAAGCAGGAATATGGAATTGACTATGAGGAGACATTTGCACCAATGGCTAGAATGACCACCGTTCGTACTCTTCTTTATGAATCGGCAGCCCACAACTGGCCTCTATGGCAAATGGATGTCAAAATTGCATTTCTTCATGGGGACTTACGAGAGACTGTTTACTTTAAAGCCTCCTCCGGGATATGCTTGTCCTCCAAAGCATGTTTATAAGTTGCGGAAATCTCTTTATGGACTTAAGCAGGCTCCCGGGGCTTGGTTCGATATATTCGGGGCAGCAATTCTTCAAGCTAGATTTTGTCAGAGTCATTCTGATAGTACCCTATTTCTTAGATGGACGCCAAAGGGCTACACATTCCTTTTAGTCTATGTTTATGATATGATTATCAGTGGCAATGATATTGCCGGCATTACGGATCCCAAACACCATCTTAGTCACCACTTCAGAATGAAGGATCTTGGTCATCTCACCTACTTTCTGAGGCTTAAGGTTTACGTAACAAATCAGGCATTAGGGTCCATCGGCGTAAGTATGCTACAGATTTGATCACTTTGGCAAGGCTTGATGATGCTCACACTTTTGATACGCCTATGGAATTGAACAGCAAAATCAATACGGATGATGACCCTCCCCTGGATGATCCCTCCGTTTTCCGGCGGGTAGTTGGTAGTTTGCTCTACTTAACTATGACCTGGCCGGATATTTCTCATGCAATTCATACGGATAGCCAGTTTGTTAACAATCCCCACAAACCTCACATTGCTGCTGCTTTGCACATACTCCGGTATATTAAAGGCACTTTTAACCATGGTCTCTTCTACCGTTCTGGTACTTCTCTGCACTTATCAGCTTATGCGGATGCTAACTAGGTTGGCTGCCCAGATTCGCGAAATCTACCACTGGTTAGTATATGTTTCTTGAGGAATCTCTAATTTCGTGGAAGTGCAAGAAGCAAACCACCGTTTCAAACTCTTCTGCTGAGGCAAAATATCGTGCGATGTCATCCGCTAGTGTTGAAATCATTCTGGCTATGCCGTCTTCTTTGTGAATTGGGTGTCCTTGTTGGTAGTTAGTTCAACACCACTTCCTGGGGACAATACCAGTGCTACCGTAATAGCAAACAATCCGGTTTTTCATGAAAGGACGAAGCATATTGAAATTGACTATCACTTCATCCGTCAGCAAGTTGTTACTAAGAAGATAACTCTGCCTCATGTCTCTACTCATAATCAATTGGCGGATATATTCACAACAGCACTTCCCAAAATGCATCATCATGATCCCACTAGCAAATTGATGTTTTGTGTCTTACCACATCAATTTAAGGGGGGGTGTAGAAGATAACAACCAGTAAAATAAGATCTAGGCCCAGCACAACAAGGCCCATGGTACAACCTGTATAATATCCCATAATATCCCACTCATGGGATTTAGTCAATGCACTGTATAGCTGATTTCTCTCCTCTTATTTCCTTGTATAGACTAGGATATATTCTTTCATTATTCTGATTGTAAACATAGCATGTTTAAAGCCTATGATTAGGGATAATCATATTATTAAACCTTGCAGTCAATCCTCCATTGAGGAAAGACCATTTCCTCCAAATCTCTTCTCTTCCTTCTTATACTATAACCTTTTTGTACTCTGCATTAATATTGCCATTCTACTAAATTGGGGAATCTATAGGACATGATGCAAAAATACTTTAAAATAGGCAATCTATCATGTTGTATCGTATCCGATAATTCTCTTTTTATGTGTAAAATCTATGTTCCTGCCATATCCAAGGCGTGTCCTTGTCAAATCCAAGGCGATAGTCAACAGGCTTTGTGCATAACATTCCTATTTCACCCAATAGATCAAAAGTCTATTTCCACCAACTTATCACAATGCTTTCTTTGACCTTGCAAATTCATTCCCCCAGAAATTATCTTTTATTCACCAAGATCATTGATTTCAAATTCTGAATGAAATTTTTTTTTTTAACCTCTCCACTACGTCAGGATCATTTCCTATAACAATGTCATTGTCATCAATGTACACAATTAGAATGGTTATCCATTGGAAATTTCTCCTCACAAACATTGTGTGATTTCATGACACTTTCTACAACCTTTTTTTAACATAGCTTGACTAAATCTATTGAACCAAGCTCGTGAAGATTGCTTTAGCTCTATAATAACTTTTTTTTTTTTCAATCAACGCACCTTGCCATTTTCTTCTTTGAGGAAATTCTTATGGGAATCCCATGTAGACCTCTTTGATATAACATCAAATCTAAACTTGCACAAGCGAGAGAATGACTCGTCTTTGTCTACAGCCTTTTTTTTTTTTTTTTTTTTTTGTGCAGCATTCTAGTGAGATGTGCTATCTCTTTCCAAGTCCCCTATGCTTTGTGCCTTTTTCCGTTCTTTGAATGGTTTGCCTCAAAACTCTTTTACACCTTCCACCATTAAATTCCTTATGCATAATGCTTTCTTCCCATTGAACTCTCCGAGAACCTCTCTCACTACTTGTTGAATAGAACTTGGCAACCTGCCATTTAACATGCTTCCTCCCTCATTCCCTCCATTCCAAACCCCAATCCCCAACAACATCATCTCCCTCCTTCGCTCTCTAATTTAACCTGATTCCAACCAAAGTTTCCCCTTTTAAGTTCCACCATGTACTTGTTCCCAACGCAGCACCAGGACATTTCGGGTTTGACGAATGCGATAATCCGTGGAACGACCCCTTCCTGCCAGTGCAGAAAAAATAGCCGGGTTTTCTTTTTGTACAGGTATCCAAAATTTTCTATTGTACTCCGAAAATAAAAGAAATGATCTGGAGAACTACTATTCCGCTCAAAAAAGAAAAATAAAAAAAATTCTCAAATTTCTTTGCACGTGTTGAGAAGAAGAGACGATTTTGATTTTTGGATGCTGTGAAAGGCGATTTCATTTGTTTGTCATAAAAGCGATTTTGGGTGTCATAAAAGGACATTTTGGGTGCCATGAAAGGCGAATTACATCTCTCGTCGGAAAAGGTAAGATTTCTGATTTTCTTTGTCTCTTTCAATACAAATACTAAAGAAAAACAAGAAAAATACATCAAGCAATTGAGTGGACACGTTCGCATTGGCGGATGCAAGCCATGTATGTTGGCTCCTCTGACATTCCTCTAATGGTAACGCAATCCTTGGGTTCTTTGTCAAGGCTTTGAACCTCAGATTTTTAAAGAATAAGGATCATCACAAAGAGATCATATATCCAGTAAAAATCTAAGTAGGTGGAGCTAAAAAGCCACACCTAAGCTATAGAGAAGAGAAGGAAATGGCCTTTTTGTGTGTGTCAGTGGGTGGGGTGGGGGGCACTTCATTCTTCAATTACCTTTCAGACTTGTAGAGATTTCGGCAAAATTTCTTCAAGGTAGGAATTTTGAAGTGTGCTTGTAGCAGTTCTAGCTGTGGATCTTGTTGTTGTTCTTGAAATGAAGCCAAGAGTCTTCTTTTATAGGCTTTTGGAGAGGACTTGAAAAGTCATGAGAGGAGGTGAAAACTAAAAAGCCAAGAGACACCACCAATGGTTTCCATTGAATGCATTCAATTTCCATCATGGGGGAGTTATATGTTTAATGGAATTCTTGCAAACAGCAAGGTCATTATGCTAAAGAATGTCCATACATAAATCTGCATTGTGAAGGTGAACCTTCTGATGATGAATAGTATGATGAGGAAATAGAAGCAAAGCCGTTCAATGCAGGGCCTCAATATGAAACTACAAAAGATCAGTTGCATGATACAGAAGTTGCTGACAGCACCCCACTGCTTTTTGTTGACCGTCATCTGCTAGTAGCTGATTCAAAGGAAGAAAATCAAGAATGGAATCATGCCTCTATCTTTCGGTCATGCGTCAATTGCAAAGGCAAGTCATGTAATATGATCATTGATGGTGGCAGCAGGATAAATGTTATCTCCCAAGAATCAGTAGAGAAAATCAAGCTACCAATAGAGAAGCATCCGAGACCTTATAAAGTTGCATGGGTCAACAATTTTTCCGTTCTTGTCCATAAGCAATGTGTAGTTCCTTTTAGGATTGGAAAATATGAAGATACCATTTGATGTGACGTCATTCCAATGAACGTTACACACATTTTCTTTGGGCGGCCATGGCTAGAAAAGCTTAAGGTCATTACTGACTATGAGCACAACACTTCTACAAAAACTACAAAGGATGCAAAATCAGGTTACCTCCCTTACCCACCGAACCTTCTTCACCCACATTTGATGTATCTCCTGCACTTCCTAGCTTGACTATGCGCAAGTTTGAAGAAGAAAGCAAAGAGCAGGGCGTCACGTATGCCTTGATTGCTAAGCAAGTTCCAAAAGACACTCCCCTAACACATCCATCCCACAAGAAGTAGAGCCACTTTTGAAGAAATTTGTTGATTCAGTTCTTGATGAGCTACCAAAGGAACTACCTCCATTACGAGACATACAACATGCCACTGATATTGTCCTGGGAGCTTCATTACCAAATTTGCCTACATACCGGATGAGTCCTATGGAACATCCAGAGTTAAGAAGGCAAGTTAATGATCTTTTACAAAAAGGATATATTAGGGAAAGCCCCAGTCCTTGTGAAGTACCTGCACGTCTCACTCCAAAGAAAGACGGAAGCTGGAATATGTGAGTGGATAGCCCTACAATCAATAAAATCACGGTAAAGTATCGCTTCCCAATCCCCAGATTAGATTATGCTAGATATGATGACTGGAGCATGTATTTGTTTCTAAAATTGATATGCACTATCATCAAATCCGTATAAGGCCAGGGGATGAATGGAAGACTGCATTTAAAATCAAAGATGGTCTTTATGAATTGTTGGTTATGCCCTTCGGGTTAATCAAGTCACCCAATACTTTCATGCGTGTTATGACACAATTGTTGCAACCTTATATTGGAAAATTTGTCGTTTACTTCGACGATATCTTAATCTTCAGCAGGACAAACAAAGATCATCTTCAACATCTAGATAAAATCTGTCAACTCCTTCGTCGGGAGCATTTCTGTATTAATCTCAAGAAGTGTACCTTCATGAGTAATTATGTTATTTTCTTGGGATATGTTGTGTCAGCACAAGGAATTAAAATGGACCCGGATAAGGTCAAGGGGATTCTTGATTGGCCCATTCCCACTACAATCACTGAAGTTCGAAGTTTTCATGGTCTTGCAAACTTCTATAAGAGATTCATTCGAAACTTTAGCAATATCACGGCTCCTATCACAGAATGCATGAAGAAATGTGAATTTAGGTGGACTAGTTCCGCCACCAAGGCTTTTGCGGAAATAAAACATAAAATCATAGAGGCACAAGTTTTACAAATTCCAGATTTTGACAAAGTCTTCGAAACTTCTTGTGATGCATCCAATTTAGGCATTAGAGGTTTTCTTAGTCGAGAGACATGCGATTGCATTTTTCAATGAGAAACTTTCTGATGCCAAACGAAAGTATTCTTCTTATGATCTGGAATTTTATGTCGTGGTTCAGACACTTCGTCTTGGAGACATTATTTGATTGGCAAAGAATTTGTACTTTATTCTGATAATGATGCTCTGCGACATCTACATTCACAGCAAAAGATCAGTGCCAATCGTGCTAAATGGAGTGCTTATATACAGAAGTTCAGTTTCAGCATCAGTCGTATGCCCGGAAAAGATAACTTGATAGCTGATGCACTGAGTCGACGAAAGCATTTGTTGACAACCACGTCTGTTAGTGTACCGGATTTTGAACAGCTCAAGCTAGATTATGATGACGACCAAGACTTTGGCTCCATCTATGCAAAACTCAGTAATAGTGATCTTGGAAAGCATCCTCATTAAGTTATTCACAGGGCCAGCTTTACCATAAAGCATGTAAAGCCCTTGCTTTAGCCCCTCAAAAAATTAGGCCCCAAATTTTCTCAACTTTAAAAAAAAAAAAAAAAGCAACTGCAATCAGTTTGTTTTTTCTAAAAAAGAAGGCCACATATCAATTGATCCCAAAAAACAAGGCACCATAAAAACCAAAACCTTTTCCAAAAAAGAAGGCCTCATAACAATTGATCCCCAAAAACAAGGCCCCATACAAACCAAAACCTTTTCAAATTCCAAAAAAACCTTCTTCACCGTTTAGGCCTTTTCACATTCTAAAAACAACCATTAAACTCCTTCACCGTTGAGAAAAGCTGTAGCCATTAAAAAAGAAAAAAAAAAACCAGCAATTACAAGAAGCAACGAATCCCCTTTTGAGTTCTAAAATTCTTCTTGCTTGCACTCTAAAATTCTTCCTGCTTGCACCTTTTTTTTCTCGCGTCTGCTTGCAATCCAAACAGGACAATCTCCTCTGTGTTCTTATTGGATCCCTTCAATCCAAAGGGTTTTTTTTCTCCAAACTCCATTCTCCCTGCACTCCTTCCTAGCAGCACTTACTTCAATTGTCATAAATGCAACTTGGAGGCATCGAGAAGAGGAACTGGTTTTGTTGCAGACTATCACTGATTGAAGCCAAAAGGTTAAATGGATTGGCCATACTATCAATTGAAAAAGATATGGTAGCAAAACTTGAATATAAAAACTTAATTAGTAATTTTGCATCACAAAAAGTGAGAAAAATATATTTTAAATAAAATATTTATAATAATATGAAAAAATAGAAAAGGCCTCATTTAGGATTGTCGCCTTAGGCCTCAAATTCTCTTGAGCCGGCCCTAAGTAGTCATGATGGTTTCTTATATAAAGGTACACAACTCTACCTTCCTGCTACATTCATTCGTGAATATGTTGTCTGAGAGTTGCATTCTGGAGGATGTAGTGGCCATTTAGGATGCGATAAAACTCTTGCTCTTGTCAGCGACGGATATTATTGGCCCCGAATGAAGACCACTATTATTCGCATTTGCGAGAGATGTCAAACATGCCAACTAGCCAAAGGCAATAAGAAGAATACCGGACTTTATCAACCTATGCTTGTTCCTCATACTCCATATAGGAAGACATTAGCATGGGTTTTGTGCTAGGTTTGCCCACGACTCAACAAAAGGTTGATTCTATTTTTGTTGTCGTTGATCGCTTCACAAAAATGGAACATTTTATTCCTTGTACTTCAACTGGTGATGCCTACAAGGTTGCAAAGCACTTGTTTAAAGAAGTTGTTCGGCTACATGGCCTTCTAGAGACTATTGTTTTTTTATCAAGACACAAAGTTCATGAGTTATTTTTGGAAGACTATATGGATGATGTCCAATACCAAGCTCAAATTCTCTACAGCTTACCAACCTCAAACCAATGGCCAAACATAAGTGGTAAACAGAAGTCTTGGACAGTTGTTAAGATACCTTGTCCGTGATCACATCACAACTCGGGATCAAGTGTTACCTATGGCTGAGTTTGCATACAATAACTCGGTCAATCAGTCTACTAGGGCTTCTCCATTTAAAGCTGTGACAAGAGTTCACCCGCGACTTCCTGTTGATCTTGTTCCCTTGCCTGTGGATGTAAGAACAAGTGCCGATGCGGAAAGCTTCTTTCACCACATGCAACAAGTGCATAGTGAAGTTCGTCGACATATATTTGCTAGTAATGACACATATAAGCAACAAGCTGACAAGCATCGCAAATTTGTTGAATTTGCTGAAGGGGATATGGTCATGGTCCATGTCCGTCCAAAACATATGCCTCTAGGAGCTTATAAAAAGTTTCATCTACGGAATACAGGTCCATACAAAATTCTTAAAAGGATTGGCTTCAACGCCTATGTGCTCGATGTACCATCAGGATCAGGCATCAGTTCTACTTTCAACGTAGAAGATCTTACACTCTACCATGGTCATGACACTGATGGAGATACTAAAGAGCACACTATTGCCCTACCTTCTAATCTACCACTTGTTGATGAGATGGTTGATGTGCTTGATGATCAGACTGTTTCCACTCATCAAAGAGGTTTCCAAAAGTTCTATGTTCATTGGAAGAATCATCCTATCTCCGATGCATCATGGATCACTGTAGTAAATTTCCAGCGCCTGAATCCAGATCTTTATAGCGCTATCAAGCGATTAACTCGTCGGAGTCGAGTTCTTTCAAGCCAAGGAGAGTTGATGCCGGCCGATCTAAGACCAGGACCTGCAGGCCCTGATAGACCCACTTGATGGGGTCCACGTGATCTCTGGTTTTGAGATCCCTATCATTAATTTAGATAGTCTCTAAATTAGTAGAGTAGCTTAGTATATTTGCTTCCTAAATCCTAAGATTAGATAGTTTATTATTTTAGAATGTCTTGGTTATTAAGAAACAATGATACTCTATATATAATGGAGTCCTCTATTCTAATGCTTATGCTTTATTCAATTAATTCCAATTATCAGTTATCGTGAGTTTTCTCCTGTTATGGTTTCTGTTGTGCCCTAGGGCTGGAATCCTCTTGGATTCGATCAATCTCCTGGAGATTAGTCCACACTTTCGATCGAGAATTCGAGATTGCGCCACCTACTTTTGATTTTGATGCTCTTCTTGTATGACGAACAAGTATTTGGCATTTTGTTGTAGCTGAAAATCACAATTGAATGTCTTGACGTAGCTTCATGTGACTTCTTTGATATTGAAATATGCTCAGGGGAAAGTTTTTTTTTTTTTTTTTTTTTTTTTTTTTGGGTCAACAATACTATCAGCCAATTCCTCAATTGGTTATACTTATGTTTGCATATATGATTTATGGGCCACCCTTCACCGAGCACAATCTGTGAGGCAGGCCCTTGTTGGGCCCACGTGGGGCCATGCCAATCATGGGGAAGGTTGGGGTTTGAAAGATCTAAAAAAGAACTGCGAGTATGCAAAATATCAACCCCATTAGATCCCCGTATCACTTCGATCTATGGCCTTTAAACTTCAATCGTTTTAGAAGGCGTCATTTTATGTGACTTTTATCCAACGATGAGTAATAGTTGGATGGGTGTCAAATGTGGGCTTCTACCAATTCATGGGTAGGTAGTGAGTGTGTGGGGGTTGGATTATCATAGAGGATCCCATGTATTGTTGTCAGAATCCTAGGATGCATATCCCAAATCCTACAATTTGTCTCGAATCCTATGGAAATGATTTATATCTATGCAACGAATCCCATTTACAAGTGAATCTTAGGATTCATGTGTGGATTAGATACTTGTTTCAACGACTCTTACAATTCAAGTGATTTGGCTAGGCGAAAATACCCACAGCAATGGTTCAAATTACATAGTAGCCGCATTATCGGCCATTGCAGTTCAGGCCGCTACGCTATTTTGAAAATAATGACGCTACGATGTAAAATCTAATAGAGCAAAGTAGTTTCAATTTAAAACACTGTTTTCCTATTTCGTCTCCCCAATAGCCTATCCTAAAGTTGTCTCTACCTTTATATGGTTCAAATCACTAAAAAAACACAAGATTGTCTTATACACAGGATTCGATTTTTTTTTTACCACTTAAAAGCTTCACAACACTACGCTTCTAAATATTCTCTCAACCACTACGTATCGCCCATTATGCAGCGTTTTGGCCACTAGCCGCTAGTCCCGCCGCAATCGCTATTTTGATCCTTGCGCACAATTAAAGAGGTTAATATAAACAATCATTTATTGATTAACAAAACCTCTTAAGAATTTTTGCGGTTTTGGTTAGGCTTTAGAGATGAATAAGTAACAAGCATTTAACTAAGGCGTTTGATAGTACATTAGGTTTTGTCCGGTATTCATGTTGTTTTTTTCAAATGGTTTTCGACTTTTTCTTCATAAACACTTTTTTAACTCAAGGGGACATCCAAACATGTAAAATTGATTTTATTTTTGTTTTCAAATTTAAAGAGAACAAAAAATAACTATTGCAACTTGTTCATTTTTCATATGATGTCCTTTTCCGTTATTATAATTTCGTAATTTTTTTTTTTTATTGTTATAAAAAAAAAAAAAGATCCTATGATTCACAACATGATTCATGATATGATTCAATTCATCTCCTCACACAAGTTGCGATATGATATCGATTTCCACAACAACGGTCCCATGTGCTAAAAAAGGAGAGTGCTCATGGTTGGTGCTCATATAAAGCTTGAGGATTTCCCATGATTTATATATTTTTATAATAAAAAAATAGATCCTACAATTCGCAACATATTTCACGGTACGATTTGATTAATCTCCTCACACAATTTGTGATACGATTCCAATTTTTAGAACAATGGTCCCATGTGCTAAAAAAGGAGGGTGCTCATGGTCGTTGCTCATATAAGGGTGCTAACTCGAGGATTTCCCATGATTTATCTATATAGGGAGATTCTCCTATGAGAGATATTTCTCACCTTAAATGAGAGATTGGGTGGGGGCCCTCACATCCATATCATATATATAGGGAGATGCCCCTTTGAGAGCCTCTCTCACCTTACTATGAGAGATAGGGGTGGGGGGCCTCACAATTAAGTTGTTGGCATTGGATATGGATGTGAGGGCCCCCACCCTATCTCTCATAGTAAGACGAGAGATGCTCTCATAGGAGCATCTACCCCATATATATATATATATATATATATAAAGAGAGAGAGAGACAGAGCAAGGCTCTCCTAAGCTCAAGCTTAGGCTAAAATCTTGTAAGCTCATGCTTGTGGGGCCCACCTTTGGTCCATCCAAATTGACCAAACACATGACTCCTCTAAGTTTCACATGTCCACCAACTTTTAGTCAGATCCGAATTTACTGGACCGTTCGACTATGTATCTATCCGAATGGACTATTGACCATTAAACTTTTGGCCCCATATGGAGATGATAGAAATCACGGTTGGGGCTGATTTTTTGCAGATTGGAATATCAAAGGGAGTCCTTGAAATCAAACCCCCCCTCCCCCAATATATCCGAATGGACTATTGACCATTAAACTTTTGGCCCCATATGGAGATGATAGAAATCATGGTTGGGGCTGATTTTTTGCAGATTGGAAGATCACAGGGAGTCCTTGAAATCAAACCACACCCCCCCCCCCCCCCCCCCCACAAAAAAAAAAAAATTCCCCATGTGGGTCCATACATCAAATTGTATGGATTTGTAACGTAATCACACAAATGATAATCCAAGTGTGGCAAGGTGCTAGACTGAAGAGTATTTATAAATGATCAGTAGTACGCAAAAAAAAAAAATGGAACCAGGTGACCATCCTCCTAACTAGATCAGCTGTGTTCAAGTTTCCTCAAGGGAGAATGATAGAAGCAAAATAGAACTTATTAAAAGCTTAATCTAACTATTAGTCCTATGATATTCGGATATGTGTACAAGCCTAGCATATCTGTATCAGACTGATACGACACTCGTATCGATACCCAACACTTCACCGATACTTCTAGTGTACAAGTTTAGCATATCCTTCTTACCAAGTTCATTATTTCATATATTCCTTTAATTTTCTTACTTCTCAATCTATAAATGTTGGAAAGGAACGTAGACAATGATAAATTCAGTAATTCAAAAGTGTTCTAAAGAAAAAATTAGGACACCCGTGTCCGTGTCCTAGATTTCCAAAGCGGAGGGGCATATCCCTGATCCCCATATTCATGTCTATACCTGTATCCGTATTTGGGCTTCATAGGCATCTTTCAAGTAGAATATTCCACAATCTACTAAAGTAGAGCTGCATTATAGATAACTTTCAGAAAGTTCATAGTTTCACCCTTTTTCTATGTAGCCTTATTTATAGTAACATGAGTAAGAGAACATGTCCATATTTACTCTTTCCTATATTAGGAAAGTGTATCAAGTTTTAAGGGACCTGCTGATAGCAGGCATTAACAGACTGTGGCTCAGGAATTTCAGATGTCTTTGGGTGAATACTTTGCCTCAAAAACTTCTCAAACAACAATTTGGAGAAGTCATTCCAAAATCCAGAATTAGGAGCATTTAAGGGCCTTTTTTGTCATTTAAATTTTTTTAGGATTTATTGTATTTGAACTTGTGCCTATCAAACACAGATTCAGGATTTTACACTTGTAAAAAGAAAAACAATATACAGGCCAAACACCTTTCTATCAAATCAAACGTTTGTCGTTGTTAATTGCTTCATAGTTGTTTATCACACAGTTAGTTTCCTACTTGGGTGAGAATTAGGGCTGAAGAGATGATAAATATTTCCTTAGGAGTACGATGAAATCATTATATATAACAAAAGGTATGATACATTTTCTTTTTCAGTCAATCAATCAATCTGCTAGCATTGGTATCAGCAAGGAATCAGGATGTGTCTCCACCTTGAGAAAAGGAAGTTACCAAAAAAATGTAGTTATTGCATTGCTATTGAGTTAATCACCTACAACTAGCATTCCCGCCTACAACTATAGCAGTTAAGTCAATCGACCTACATCTTACTAATGACAAAGTCACATGATAAATGTTAAAATGTAAATATCCAAACATGATTACATGCACCTAAGTTATAATGTATATATAAATCAAAATTAAGAGGCAAAGAGCAACATTTAACTATAAAAATCACCCCAATCACCAAGAGGCAACATTTTAGTCATAAGATGAATACGTAAAATGTTTCAATTTAAAAAGAAAAAAAGTAAAAAAAGAAAAGACGGGGGGAGAGAGTTCTCACATTATTGCATACAAAGTGCATCCTAGAGACCAAATGTCCGTTCTCTCATCAATGTCTGTATGGCTTGGACAATCCCACAACTCAGGAGCTCGGAAAGGAGCAGAGCAATGCTCAGCTGCCCATTCCTACACACAAAACCATAATAAAAACAACTATTTGAAAATTGGGGTATATCAATCATAAGGATTTAATGCCAGCCATGATGCTAGTTCTCTTTTTTCTTTAATTTGATATCCAATGAAGTTATTTGTTTATTTGATTTTTAAGTTAAATGGAATACTATGATTCTCAGCCTAAAAGTAACAGTAATATTTTCAGGCCTCAATTTTGTACATGAATGGTCCACACTTTGATGATTCAAAAAATTGATCTAATTGGTCACACCACAGCCCACTAGACTACTAGTACTTGGCCTTTCCTTCGTTGCATGTAGAGTGCCTCTGTACATCAATCTTTAACAGTCTATTTGCAGTCATTTATAGAAACGTAAATAAATAGTCTCCAAACAAAGCATTGATACATTGTGATCATCAGATCTGCACTATTTTGGAGTAAATACACTGTGCAAAGACCATTATATCAACAATCTGGATCACTAACTTCCCCATGATTACAAACTAAAGGGGTACCGATTTGCTGGACATCATCGGGGATATAGCAGGTCTTGAAAATCTAACTAGCACCCTGCTAATAGAAGTTTAAAGAGAATCACAGCAGTGGTATACATCTAAAGCAAGAAAAGAATCAAGTAGTCTACCAGTCTAGTTCTTAAACAAACCAGGGGTTTTATAAGTCCAAATAGATGGGAATAACGCTTTGATAATTTTGGTGAGGAATGTACACATATAAACAGTAGGCACAAGGATACTATGCATAAGTTCAGGCTAAAGATCACATAATATCCCGTCCCAGAACAAGAAGTTTTAGCCTGCGGGAACGTCCGCATACAAATGTTCCCATCGGACGGTCAAAGAGGTGTGGGGCCTGTCAAAGGAGGGGGAACCCCCTGAATTTAAAGGCACCGACCGTGACAATGGCGGCGTCTATATGCGGGGACGTCCACAGGTGAAAATCACCCATCACAGCACAGAGAGCTTCTAGATTGAAACCATACAATTCAATGAATTTGGTGTTCAAATAAAGGTCCACACAACATGTCAAAAACAAAATTAAGTTTATCCATCAGAAACATTAGTATACGAAACCGGCATTAGTTCCCAAAAAATTACAAAAGAAGTAAAATCCAACACCTGCAATTGTAATGCCTCTGTACGAGAACGAATTTCCTTCTTTGCAGTTCCAGCACTTCCGAAATCCATTAAAACTGCAAGAGGTGGCTGTCCTTTCCTCCGAGTGATGAGGACATTACCTGGTTTCACATCATTGTGCGCATATGGAGGGTCAAACGTATGCATATGCTTCAACCCTGCACAGAGCTGTTGCAGAGAGCCCTTAATTAATAAAAAGCACTTCCAGACATGCTCATGAATACAGCAATATTGAAAATTGAAACAAAACCACAATATTTTATTTATATATATGGAAAAAATAACAGGAGTGTATAGGCTCTCTAGAAGCCCCACCTGTGGGGCCCAGATTCAGGCCAAGGGTGAGGCCAGAATGCCAGATTCAGATGTCAAAAAGCTCCCGATGACAAGAACCAAATTGACTCTGCTTAGGAGTTTCTTTAACACCAAAGTTAATCATATTTAATAATAATATCTGAATTCCAACAGGAAGGCAATGGTTCAACAACAGTAATGCCAATAAATACAATCACAAATCCATCAAGCCTAGGGCCAGTTTGGCAACTCTACTAATAGAGTCAAGTGAAGTAATGTTGATTTTGAAGAAAGAATAAAATATAAGTGGGTTATGATGCTATTTTGTTTTTAGTTGTTTGTTATAGAATCTTTTTTACTTTTTGTATGGGAAAGTGGAGTTTTTTGTATTTTAGTGGATAAAGGTAGTTTCTTTTTGACTTTTTTTGAAAAAGATGGAGAGAGTTTTGAATTAAAGTGCTTTTGATGTGACATCTTGTCTAAAAAATGGAGGCTTTACTTGACTTTTACTATACTAGTAAAGTGCCAAACTAGCCAAATGTAAGCATGCATGAGCCAATCCACCGATAGCTCAGTGGTTAGGCATCTTCCTCCCCACAGATACAGCCAAGGATCGATCGCTGGTTGTGTTGATGTGTTTTTCTGTGTGAGGATGAGTGAGTGTTTACCATAGTAAGAAAAAGCATGCAACAACGCGTTAAAAAAGAAAGACTCCAATCCCTTAGAATAATTCAACGATTGTGAATCATCATCAAAGCCTTATCCCAACTATGTTGGGGTCGGCTACACAATTTTGTTTCTCCATTCCAATCTATGTTGAGCCAAATCCTCAAATAAATTACGCTTCTTCATATCTATCTTTACTAACTACATCCACGTCCTTTTTGGCCTGCCCCTTCCCCTTGGTGAGTCATCAACCTTCATGGCCAAACTTTTCCTTACCAGCGCCATTGCCGGCCTACGTTGGACATGCTCAAACCATCTCAAACAGGTTTCTGTAATTTTATTCCCTATTGTTGCTACCCCTAAATGCTCTTAAATAATTCAACAATTGTGAATGCTAGCTCAATTCATAAGAAAGTAACTTGGAATGCGGTAACCACAAAGACCACGTCAATTTATAAAAGTCCAAAATCTCCAAAGCTCAGAATTGATAGAACTTCAGTGAGGCCCACTTATTAAAATCTAAATTGTTCAAAATAAATGCCCACTCTTGTATGGGCCCAGGCAAAATTTCACTAGGTTAGCAAATGACCCCACTATCAGATTGATAAGATATATAATAATAAAAAAAAAGAGTCTAGACCAACAGTCACGAAAAACTTGTAGGCCCAGCCCACTAGTGGGGCCCACCTATTAAAAATCCAAGTCCCTAGATGCACTTGTATGGGCCTTGGCCAAAATTCATTCTAATGGGAGATGGGTCAAGATACACTCTAATACCTGATCAATCTGACAGTAGGCGTAGCTGCTAACAGAGTGAATTTTGGCCAGGGCCCATATAAGAGGGAGCATTTATTTTATCGGTTTTGATTTTTAATAGATGTCTTTCAGCCCATGAATTTCAATCCGGGGGGAGGGGACAAAAAAGAGGGACATTCACCCCTTTTAGTTATGACAGAAAGAGAAATGGAAAGTGAAGAAAAAGAAGAGAGAAAGGAGAGAAAACGAGGGGAGACAAAGAGGGCGAGGTAGATGAAGGAAAAGAACAGGAGGAGAGAAGAAGAGCAGCGGCGGCAACTAGCAATGAATCAGCAGCAACCATAGAAGCAACTCACCAGGCAGTGGTTCACCCTCTCACCCACCCTCATTCCTTTTAGCCTCATTCTCTTTCTTGTTTCTTCCGCACCTTCCTTTAGTCGCATTCTCTTCCTTTTCTTTACCCAGTGCATGTCTGCAACCATGCAGATCTAGATCTAGATCTCTGTCTAGTTATTACACCAATATTTGAAAATATCAGTCTCAACTACCAAATTATTGGCCATATTTTGGCAATTCGGGTAGATATCAGTATCACAGCAGGATATCAGTTCGATACCTGAGTTGTGTTGGGGTTGTAATGTACTCACTATGTTAATTATTAGTAACACCAAAAGCTCAAGCAGTTAGTGAACGATAGAACGATGTATATCAAAGGGTCCTGACAGCCCCCCTCGTGTGTGGGGCTCCGCACATGGACAAAAACACGTTAAACAAACCTACGTGGACTGAAACACATCCCTAGGGATTCGAACACACGTCCCCCAGCGCTAATACCAAAACAAGAGAAATAGAAAGAATTTGAAGTAAATGGAGTGCCCCTTCTTAAGATCAAGCCTCCCTTTATGTAATGTTGTGTATTCCATTATAATCCCTTTTGAATGGGGAACTAGATCATTTACAATAAGGGGGAAACTTAAAATCACCGATCTTATCTATACATGATTGTGCATATTTTAGTGTCTAGACATTTAGTTCTATGTACCTTCACACTCACAAGTACAACCCCTCTTTTGTTGCATCATTCTCCCCTGCTTGAAATGAATTAATCCTCGACCATGTCAACGAGCGTGTAGTAGGTTGCACTCCAATAGTTCTTGTTGGAATGGTCTTCTTTTTAAAACTTTTCCTAGATACTATTCTTTCAAAATAGTGGTAGAAAGCCCATCCAATCCTCCAATCTTAATCCAATAACATGCATGATAGGATCATGGCTGAAGCTCACATGGAAGACCTGAATCAAATGGATTTTCAAACTTGTGGATTTGACCATATTGAATCTTTAGATTCACAATTTCTTTGACAAACCCAACCTTCACTATCGATCAACGACTCATCAACCTCAATCTTTATTGATGAACATCTAATTGAAGAGCTTTAAGAGCAGTGAATAGGTTGCACTCCTACAGTGCAATTGTATCTTCAAACTAATCATATGCCAACAATATTATCATGATGCATATCAAATATTTGAATATCATCAACATAATTCTCTTGATAAAAGTCAAAAATGAGAAAGCAATAACATCATCATCTCAGATTCATTGGAGATTGGGCCATCAAAAACATGAGTTGTGTCTTCAACAATAACATCGTATCTTGATTCTTCACCAATACAATACAATCTTTATTCCGGACATTCATCGCAAGTGGGTGCATCGCATTGCATCCATAATTAGAATATATATAATTGAAGGCTTTCTCCCACAAACTCACCACAAATTTTTTCCTTTAGTGTGCATTAAGTGTACAAGATGTTTGTTCGCATTCAATCTTCCTCCTTCCACTTCTTCGAAGCCATTACACAATCATATAGTATATCGATTTCCCGCCTCTAATGTTCCCTCTCATTGTGGCTCAAAAAAAGGATCTCTCCGATGGACAAGGCTATTTGCACTCCCTTCAGATCCATTAACACGGTGTTATTGTTGTCAACTTAGTTGTCGGTTAATGATGTGGAAATGCTTCGTCATGGTTCCAAACCTTTCTACTATTATATCCATCAACTCATCTTCCTCTCGATAACTAGCTTCGCCTCTACCTCGACCACACGACATTCTAGACGGGAGCACACAAAGAAGAAATGTGAGGAAGCATTTAGCTCTGATACTAATTTGATGTAGTTTGATCAAACTACAAGCTAAGTAATAGTTGTATAGCCAAACATTGAAAGAACTTATCAACTCATTAAATCCCATCACAAAGCAAAGAACCCTAGGTTTAATGTGGGCCTTGTATCCATTCTCAACTGAAAACAAATAAAAAAAAATCCAATTGAACATAAATAAACAAGAAATGACTAAAATACCAAAATTCATTACTGACCTAATGGGCCACTTTCTCAAACAAAGTGGAATCATGCAAATCTGGGCATGTTGGTAAGCTATTTCAATAACCTATCCAACGGATCCATTTTCATGTGGTTAAGACATCATTTGGTGCATCAAGTCTCACCATTCATTAAAAACATGAAAACGACTATGAGTACCACGCATGACTGCATGATTTGGCCGATCATGTCTAGTTTGGGCTTGGTAAGGCCTGGCAGATCCTAAAGTGGGCCTGACAAGGCTTGGCTGAACCTAACAAGTCTGCTACTGCCTACTGGGCCCTATGCACTTGACACCCTCTTTTAGGTTGCATTAGTTCCAGAATGTTATGTGCACAACCAAAACTGTATTAAGTCAACTACTTCCAAGAAAGAAGAAGAAAATCATTTAAATAAGACTAGCAACAAACAACAGCCATATCCAAAAGAAAATAGTCATAAAGCTATTTAGATGCATTATCTCCACGGGAGCATTCATGATGGGAGCAAATCTAACCAACGAGGGAGGAAAATTAAAACCCATTGAACTATCTTAATTCTTAACCATGTGGCGCAGCCCAGATCCGCGATCAAGCGATAGATCAATCTCCCAAGGGATTGATCGAAGGGCCTAAGCAAAACAATAGAACAATCCATGAAACTCACGTGAAAGTCAGAAAAATATTTATTGATTGAAAACTAAGCATGTCTACTACAATGAAAGGCTCCTCTATATATATATATATATATATATATATAGTATTAGGAGTTCTAAATAAGAAAGATACCAATTCTAATCAAATAACAAAACAAGAATTAATTCCCTAAACAAGAAATAATTTGCTAATTAGACTTAAGATATAATTAGAATGATACAATAGCTTCTCAGCCAATTGGGCTTGTGGACTGAACCCAATGGACTGGGTTGGATGGCTGGGTCCATCATGTGGGCCCAGGGCTCTTTAACCTTTCGTACTGCATCACCATGGGCCCTCCTTGTACAAACTTGATAATCCACCTAGATGCATGCCAATCAGGAAGGATAAGGCGATAGAAAATGGTGCATGATGGGTTAGAATTGGTTAAAAATTAAAACCCAATGAACTATCTTAATTCTTAACCATGATTTAAGGGCCTTGAAGCTTAATGATCCCTTTAAGTCTTATCGACACAATAGGTCCCACAACGTTTGATCCAAACTCTCATGCATACCAACCCTCCTGTGAAATATCACTTAACCCAATTTGACAATGATTTCACCATTAGAAATATTAGATTAAATTGCAACAATAATTTGACTAACAAAAAATCAAGCCTTAAAATCAAGGGTCTAGAGCCGTTTTAACAATTTGGATTTTCTAAGGGCCGGCCATATAAAGTTCTTTGGACCCAAAAGAAAAATAAAAAATAAAAAAACCACGTTTTTTTATTTTATGTATTTATTTTAATCAAGTATTGTGTGATTATTAAGGTTGTGGACCCCAATCTCTGATATGGCCTATAGACTTGGATTTGTGGGAAATTCTTAAGGTTCCCAGTGGGGGCCTTTTTTGGAAAATCTAAAGAGCTCAAAATAAATGGCTTCCTACTAGACACAAAATTCACTCCATCATGAGTTGGGTCCAATGTCAATTAATTGCTCGTGTGGCTCCAAAACGAAGGCCACCTACTAAAAATCTAACCACCCAAAATAAATGCGTTCCCCCCCCCCCCCCCCCCCCCCCCCAAAAAAAAAAAAACCCACCCCTAATATGAGATATGGCTGAATTTCACTCAGATACAAGATAGGGCCCATCCTCAAATTGATCATGTATGAAACACATGAATTTCTTCTTTTCTATTTTCCCCTTGAGAAGAGGCTATAACTCACGCAATCTTGCCCCTGCAGTTGGCTGGTGTTCCTAACTAGCTGAGCTACAGCCTAGGACAATCAAAAAAATGAATTAATTGTGACATTATATTAATGTAAATTATACATGATCAATCTTACAAGTTACAATGGACCCAAAACTTTTTTGAGTAAAGTCTGGACAGGTGTCATATAAGAGGAGGCCGTTTATTTTGACTAATTTAGATTTTTAATAGGTGGGTCTACTAGTGGCAAATTTCTCATTAGTTTGAGTATGACTGAATAGTACAGGCTCTTTAAAAGAGTTTAAAGAAATCTCATGACGGCTTCAAATGCAAAATCGTAGAAGAGAAACGGGAGGATATAAAAGAGAAAGAAAGGAAAGAAAAAGAGAGAAAGAAAGGGAAGCAAAGGAAGAGAAGAGGAAAGAGAGGCAAGAAAAAGAAGAGAAGTGGAAGAAGAGGAAGGAGAGGGAAAAATAAGAGGAGGAAGAAGAAGAAGCTGCCCGCAGCAGCCAATCCCCTCTTTCGTAGCCCGCATCAATGGCCCCCTCCTTAAATATCGGCCATTGCAGCCAATATATTGATGCAGCCAATATATTGATGTATTTTTGTGATATATGCCGATATCAATCCATTTCAAAAAAAAAATATATATGCCAAAATCAATACAACATAGTGATTTTGGTTCAGTACCCAACGATGCCCTATATGTAACTACCGATATTTTAAACCATGATTTCATCTTCCTATAAAAGAAAGAAATAAAACCAAATTAATTTAAATTGTTGATGGTAACAGAAAGATAAAACCTATCCCGCAGCAGCCAATCCCCACTTTCGTAGCCCGCATCAATGGCCCCCTCCTTCGCATCTCAGGTGCTTCTCTCTCTCTCTCTCTCTCTCTCTCTCTCTCTCTCTCTCTCTCTCTCTCATTTAATTTTTTTTCAGCCCTTAAACCATTACATCAAAATATTGGCCATTGCAGCTAATATATTGATGTATTTTTGTGATATAAGCCAACATCAATACAACATAGTGATTTTGGTTCAGTACCCAACGATGCCCTATATGTAAGTGCCGATATTTTGAACCATGATTACATCTTCCTATAAAAGAAAGAAATAAAACAAATTAATTTAAATTTAAATTGTTGATGGAAACAGAAAGATAGAACCTATCCACCGAAGAGAAGCCAACATTTACCATATTATAAGTTCTAACACAGCTTTAAAAAGGAAAATGAGACACATTATCAAATAAGGAAGTGAATTCTTATATATATATATATATATATATATATATAGGGGAACATTCATGTGCATCCATCCCTCACCATAGGGTTAGGGCACTTTCCCTTTTTCGCACATGAAACCCCCTTTTGTACTTCATCCTATGTACTTGAAATCCCCCTTTTGTACTTGAAAATCTCCATTTATGGAAGCATCCCTCACCCTATAGTGAGGGATAGATGCACTTGAA
Source organism: Umbellularia californica (assembly GCA_028538565.1). NCBI lineage: Eukaryota > Viridiplantae > Streptophyta > Magnoliopsida > Laurales > Lauraceae > Umbellularia > Umbellularia californica. Next base: position 51,249,740 of record JAPQWN010000006.1, on the reverse strand, counting down.
TATTTCCCATATATATATATATATATATATATATATATGTATATATATATATGAAGGAAGTCAATTCTAAATGTTATGAAGGTGAGAAGCATCTCTACCTTCCTTTGGGTCTCTGTGAACCATGGACGGCTTGCATCAGGCCCATCTATGATCAATCCTACCCTTCCAAACTTACTACCTTCCCAGAATTAGCACCCTTGACACTTATCTCACTTATATTCACCTTTCACCATAGACTGATCATGCAAAAAAAAAAAAAAAAATAGAAGAAAATAAGTACTTTGTTTCAGGGCAGAAAGTTTTTAATTAGAGGCCCATAAGTCGCTCTCACTCTCTCACACGTACATGTTTTATTGATCTACAAGAACAAAAGTGAAGAGTATCAGCATGGATGGCCACCAGTTTCCTCAAGCTGAGGATTTGACCCTCAAATATGAACTTGTACAGTCTCCTAGAGCCTGACTTCATGCATATGGCCAGGATGGCCTGATTTGGTAGTCCAGACCATTAATCTAGTGAGAGTGACTAAACCATACCTCAAAATCATTCAAGAATTCCAATCAATAGAAAAAGAATCACACTGGATCAAAAACTATTGCCTGCACATGTGCTAGACTCAATGCCTGACATTGCTATACAATCCCTTAGGTGGAGTATTACATAAGTTCACTATCTTAAAAAAAGCGAGTGAAGAGCATAGCACCAAAACTTCGATCAAGGCTAATAAATAGCGAGACACTCTAATCTGGACAAATAAAAGAGGTATCATCAGATTGATTTAAAACATGTATACGGTAATTTCAGTGCATTGATGGGCTACAATTACAAGACATTAACAAGAGGTTTTAATCTAAGTTTGGATTATCTTTTAAATGTTAATTCTTGACAGGAAGTACACTTGTGGCTGTAAATGTGAGAATTCATATCATAAAGCAAAAACTGAACAAGGATACTTCATATTCACCTGCCGGAATATCTGAAGAACAGTAACTGGAGGGAAAAACTCTTTTTTCGCTTTCATCACTGTGGCATTGTCCAGTAAAGTTCCATCTAAATGAACCGGAAATAAAAGGTATGCTTCATGATTGCATGACCCTTCTTGTTTACCCTAGAAAAACACAAGTACATTAAAATGAATAGCAAATATATGTTACCTTGACACAGCATTAGGTATGTATCGGGTACAAAATTCACACGAACAGAATCGTCAAACCAAGTTACAGAACCCGTTCCACAGCGACAGGTAACAGACAAAACCAACAAAACAGAACACATGAGAGAACTCTGACTAAGTTGCTCAATGGTACCGCACTTGAATTGGGAACTTTTGGACCACTCATCAACTGGATCACAATGCAGATCTACTAAGTAATAGGACATGGAGTCCCACTGGTCGGACAACCTTAATTGTCAAACCAACATTAGGAGGGGAATGCTGACAGCTTCAATATTGAAAGAGAAAAGCACATAACTAAAATGGGTAACATCATAACTAAAATGGGTAACATCATCCAATCCATACGATTTAGGACCAATGGTCACTAACTCCATGCACAATAATAGTTGGTCAATAAAAAGTACAGGCCAGAGACAACCTGCCTAATTTCTAATGGAGTGCACCACAGTGGATTACAAAACCAGATTACAATAATCAAGTCGGATTATGACCAAAAAAAATTCCACAAAAGAACCACACCTAAACTTGAATTCAAAATGCGGGTTCTATGATTTGGAAAAACATTACTCCTCCTTGGGTGCAGGAACCATATATCCAAAATGTTGATACAGATACAATGAATAGGTCTGAAAGAGGGAGAACAATCCAAAGCAATCACCTTAACCGCAATGATAGCATGATCGAGGAGTGGAAGCAAATTTGGATGACTGAAAAGGGACGACACTCGAATCTCCTCCCTCACCAACTTTAACTGCTCGTTATTTTGAATTAGGACTTTCTTCATAGCATACATGCCATCATCTGCAGATACATAGACCATGAGACAATGGCATTATTAATAGAGTACAAGTGTACAAAAGCATCATCAACTACTGAAATGAACAAATTATCTTAAGAACAAGAAGAAAAAAGAGAAAATATTCCAATTGGTTATTGATAATCCTGAAAGACAACCAAAGGTATGCAAAACGAACACGTGAGGCTGGTGGTCCCTTGCAAATCCTGGTTTTCACAGACTGTTTTCTGTTCGGTTCTTCTAAGTTCTACCCACAATCCTATTTGATGTTGGATCATCAAATAAGATATGCCCCCCATCAAGACAGAAACAAAACAGATACTTTTATTCACTCCGTAAATGAAGCTCTTAAGTCTCTTTGTGGATTCTTGTGGCCTACATGCCAACATTCCTTTTACTCATTGCAATAATTCAAGAAATTGAACTCCTAAACATGCCTAAATTGTGAATAATTAGTTCCCTCGTTCAAACTAAAGACATGATGGACTGTGGAGATGGAAAAGTAGAACTCTCAAAGCCAACCCGAGATAGATGGGATGATGCTTCAATGATGATGACAATGATGATGATGATGATGAAAAAGATAATGATAATGGCGATAATAAGTTGGGTCCCTAAAGAAAACCCATAAAATATTCTTTTCTTACTTAGCAGTGGTCTGTATCGTCAGGTGTGCCTCTGGGTCTTTCCCATTTTGAAATTCAAAGCTCTCTTTGGATCCTCCAGACGCTAAAAAACAAAAAAGGAAATGCCTCTGATGGTTCTCGGAATTTTCACTACCAGTAAAAATCCCAAATTAGAGAAATTTCTCCACATTAGAAATCCCAACACCTAAACACATTTGTTAAGTTGGTAAAGAAGTTTCTCTATAATAATTAATGCAGTGTTTGATTCCAGGCACAATTTTTACATGGAAAAAGAAAACATCATTCCTATCCTTCTTCTAGGCCCCAATAACTCGCTAATACTCATGCCATCGTCTATATGATGTGGGTCCCACAACATGAACATAAATCATACCATTGAATTGATGCTACGATTGTGGTGGATTTCAATATGCAATACAAACAAAGAAAAGGAAGAAAATGAAAATTTATGGGTCAATGCCAATCATCCAAACAAGCTGCAATCAAACGCAATCAAACACCAATTCAGTTTAACACTTCCAACTTCAACAGGAAGATTGAAATTTGACATTTAAAAACATATAATTAAGAACCCACAATTCATATATCTAATTTGACCAGAACCCATGGCTAGAAATTGAAGAACAGAATAAAATTCATCAACTGACCTGAAACATGAGATGGGTCTTTGAATTTCTTGCCAGAAGCTTCGTCAGTAGCAGCAGAAGAGTCTGTTTGGATCTGTTTGACGAGATAGACATAGGCAAATCCACCCTCCCCAAGCTGCCTCTCGATCCTGAAACGGTTCTCGTTGATCCAAACATCTCCACCCCCATTCACAGCATCATAGAATGCATTCAACCCAGAAAAAGAACATCCCATCTTGCTGTTTCCCTCTCCCACTCTCTCTCTGAGAAATCAGATCAGATCTCAGATTCTTTTTAATCTAGAAGCAAAGCCCATGTTCTGATTTGAATCTTCAAATCAATAAAATACTCATTTTATGCATAAATCTTTAGATTTGTGCCTGTTGCCAATTTCAATTCAACAAACCTCGCTGTGTGTCTTCTGGGTTACTCTTTGCAAGAGGAACAAGTGCAGCGGTCCGCGGCAGCACCTGAAATAGTAGCCTCTAACGCTATGGAAGTGGGGCCCACTGGTGATAAGGACCGATCATCTTGACTTAACGAGGATTGAATACACAGTGTGATGGTTGATTGTGTATCCCTGTGATTCTAAATCTCATGAAAATTGGTTTCACTGTAGTGGGTTGTGGGCCCCATCTATGATCCACCAAGGTCTTTGCTAGGGATGCAAATAGATCCAATGGATCTGGGGACCATACTGGAACCAAATCCAGATCTGTCTCTATAGATCTATGATTTTCCAAGATGTTGAGTGCTTTACTAGAATTGGATAAAAGAGCTTCAATTTTTATTAATATACAGGTGGGTCAATTAACTGTGATATAATTAAGGCTAAGTAGTCTATCAATCAAATATGATTATGATTCAAGTTATTTAGACCTTTCAAAACCTAACTATACTTTTAACATGTGAATATAATTATCGTGCATTCGAATCATTGGTCAAAACATATAAAAGATCTGACATTGGACTCAAATATTCCAGGTCCTATATACATAAATTCAGTTTACGATCCAATTTCTGTTAGATCATAAAATAGGTTCCACATCCCCTTTTTTTTTTAACTATTGACTTCGGATGGATGCACTTTTGCAACCAAAGACTCTCCCATGCATGAATTGGCAGTTTGGCACCATATCAATTGACACTGTCAATTGCGTTGGGTTGAAAAGAGGGAATGTCAAAAACAATAGAAATAGAATTTAGATGATAATGATGGTAATGTCTAATTTCACATTAATTAGATCATTGTCCACCATTGAAATGCAAGTGACCCGCACACAATTGACATAGTGCTTTTGAAAATGCAATCCCAGAGTTCTATCAATGGCATGCCCAGATGGGTCAGATCATTTTGAGGTGCAACTTGGATTGGGCTGATGCTGAACAAATGGCATGACTCAACCGAAACTAATATTCTTAGTATTGGGTCGATCTAGTGGAATTCAGGTTGAATTTGAACTTTGGACTCTTTTAAAAAAAAAATATGAATGACAGAGAACTTTTTTAAGGAAAATGAACTAGAGCTGAATATCTGAATTGTCAGTATAAATATACATATTTATTTTATAGAATATATAATGAATATTATATAGGGGGCTTTGGTCAGAGGTCCCTCAACTATTGACTTTAATGCAAACAGTCCACAAAAAAAAGTCATGCAGCAAAAGATCCCTCACACACAGTTTCATACCTAAAATGTCCAATTTGCCCTTTCATTGATTCTCTCTTTATTCACATAACGCCAACAAAATCGATAACTATCACAATCAAAAAAGCTTTCGAATCTTCTCAAAGAAGAAACTCCCGAAGAAGAAGGCGACGTTTCAGTGTATGCGATTCCATGCAACGAAGCACAACAGATTAGATAAAATTTTCAAAAACTTCTCATAAATTAACTGTTTCATTGCAAGTTCGTCGCTGCTTCAAAGATAAAATTTTCTAAAACTTCGATTTTGAGGAGAGGAAATACAAGAAAGAAGAGATTCAAACCCTAGTTGCAAGCGCCAGTTGTTTAACTGGAGAACCGTTTCCAAAGGCATAAACGATAGTCCAAACTACTGACTTTCATTGTGAGTTCAAAATTTCTTCCTCTTCTGGTTTCGGAACCCTATGTTACTGTACCTTCCTCTTCTGCCATTTCGAAGGTTTCTGTACCTTTGTTTCTGGTTCCTCTTCTAATAAAGAAAACATATTCAGGAAATGGCGAGAACGAAGTCGTCTTTAATTTTGGAACGACAGAGTCAACAGAAACAGGGAGAAGAATGTATCTAAATAGTTTCTTCTTTTACTTATACTCTCTGTAATCTTTTGTAGAATACTCTTGTATATATGCTACTTTGTCAATTTCAAGTAAGATTATCTTAGATATTTCAGATATTTTTTCACTACAAGAAGCTGCACTTTTAGCGACTTTTTTATAAATTCGTCGTACTCTTTACCGACGTATGTTATTTTGTCAGTAAAAATCCAACTTTTACCGATGTTTTCTAGAAAACGTAGGTAAAAGTCTGGCTTTCACCAACGTTTTATAGGAAACGTCGGTAGAAGTTTAATATTTACCGACGTTTTTGTTAAATCGTCGGTAAAGGGTTAATCATAAACTTCACTTAGTTTTTAGGAAAGGTTAAAAGTCAGATATTTTTACCGACGTTTTAGAAAAAGTCTGTAAAATTGTTTTTCAGCGACGTTTTGTTTTTCAAAACGTAGGTAAAAGGTTAATTTTAGAATTAATTTAATTTTTTGGAAAGTATAAAATCATAATATCTTACCGACGTTTTCCAAAACGTCGGTAAAAGTTAATTTTAGTTAAAAAAATCATAGACTTTTACCGTCGTTTTACAAAACGTCGCTTAAATCCCTCTAATTTTTCCCACTCCTTTTTTTATGAAAATTTACCGACGAATTTTTGTTTTTACCGACGAAAATTAGTGTCGGAAAATATATTACCGACGTTTAATTTGAAACGTCGGTAAATCCCTCTAGTTTTTCCCACTCCTTCTTTTCCCTCTCCCGCCACCAAAACCCCTTTTCTCCTCTCTCTCTCTCTCTCTCTCTCTCTCTCTCTCTCTCTCTCCTTGCTCGATCTCTCTGCTCTCTCCTCTATCTCTCGCTCGATCTCTCTGCTCTCTCTCGCTCACTCGGTCTCTCTCTCTCGCTCTCAGTCTCCAAAACCCCTTTTCTCCTCTGTCTCTCTCTCTCTCTGCTCGTTCGATCTCTAGCTCGATCTCTCTGCTCTTTCTCGCTCACTCGGTCTCTCTCTGCTCTCTCTCTCTCTCTCTGTGCTCTCTCTCTCTCGCTCTCAGTCTCTCTTTGCTCTCTCCGTCTCCAAAAACCCATCTTTGTTATCAGAAGCAAACCCATCTCTAGCTCAGGTGCCCCCTTTTCCGGTCATCTTCTCCAAAGCTAGCACGGGTTTGACCCCTTTTCCGGTCGTTTCTCCAGACGCAGCACAAGATCGACTCCTTTTCTGGTTGTCTTCTCCAAAAGCATTTGCCCTTTTTCTGCTCTATCTCTGTAACAGAGAATCGAAAAAGGAGGAGGTATTTCAGTTTGCTTTGTTCTTGACTTGTAGTTTTTTTTTTTTTTTTTTGGTTCTTTAGTATGTGTGTTTTGATTTGGTTGCATGAGATTCTAGGGAATTGTTGACTGATTGGATTGGATTGGATTGGTCAGGGTTCTGGGTGAGTGATTGTGTGTGTTTTGTGCTTTTTTTATTTGGAGTGAGGGCTTGGAATCTGAAGTTGTCTGTGGTGGTGGTTTATTTGATCAGATGTGGGAGTTGTGGAGAATTTGGGAATGATGTGTTCATTTGTTGGGAGTTGGTATAGTGGTGCTTGGGGAGTCTGGGTAGGTTGAGCATTTGGTTTGTGATTCAGTTGATTGTGGGGTTTTGAGATCTGGTTGGGGAAGTTGTTGGTAGTTTAATGGCTCATGTGCAGTTTCAAAGGTGGCATTAGTGGACTGCTTGATTGGTTTGTTGAATTTATGAAAATTAGTGAGATTGGAATGTGCTTATTGTTGCAACCTTTAGGTTCTCACTTGCAGTCAGATTAAATAGTTCCTGGATGGTTTAGTACATTTTCTGTGTACTTTATTTGCTGATAAGAGCATTGAATTTTGGTAGTATCTTATTGAATTCTGTGGTGGTAAATCTTCAATCTTGTTCAAGCCAATGTGGAGATTTGTATTCACTATCTTTTAAATATAAATTTGTATTCACAAAGACCATCAACTTTATTTTCTTAGCAATGTCTCATGCTATCTAGGGTGGGCCTAGAAAATTGATGAATCCGATTGATGATTATTTCTTTTTTTTTTTTTTTGTTATATTTTTTTAAACCTGGTTTCTTGTATACTGCTACCACTGATTTTATGTTATCTAATACAATGAGTGGATGCCACAACATGCTGAACTCTTGATACTTATTGAAATCTTGAATTGAAGATTTTGAGATTTTACATGGGATAATGCTTTGATGATGATGATGTTGTTGATGATGATGATGATGATGTATGATGTATGACTATGATATGGTGAGAGAGTAAAAGCTGTATACAGTCTCTTCTCTCTTCAGAAGCTGATATCACAGTGGTTACTAGCTGATATGGGTGTTTTTGATGTTCCCACTCCTTTCCGTTGTGATAATGAAGTGTCTTATGAACGGACTATGTGCATCAAAATTGACTGTCATTTTATGCAGCATCATCTACTTTATAGTTTATAATCCCATGATGCAGGGGAGAATGTGAAAGCTGAAGGATTTATGTATGTTGTGTAGATCCATGATGTAGCGTATCTACTAAAGGAGTGATAACACATACTGATTTAGGCATGGGGTTAACCAAAAACTTGTTTGTTTTTTTTTTTTTTTTTTTCTCAGATTAACTCTATCCTTATCTTAGGAGATTGAGACACATCATTAGTGATTAGATCATTATGTAATTTCCATCTTTTATGTCACTTGAATCTATGTAAGGGATCGTGGATGGTCACTTAAACCAAAATGATTGAATCCCAATTGTGGATTTCTCTTTGGTTCGTTCTTGACAAGAACAAATCTTGCTCCTACTGCAGATTCCTGTAATTCACGAGAATAAGTCTCCTCATAAGTTATGATTTAGGTCTGAAACAGATTTTCAAACCCCACAAAACAACAATAGAGTCAAGATGCCAAGGTCTGTACTGAAAACCGGAGATCTCTCAATCATTATTTCTCCCTGGAACAATGTTTGAAGAGCCCCAATTGCATTATAGTAGCCGTAATTTCTAAGTCCTTAAGTTTTCCTGCACCAAAGGGATAGGAGCACATCATATTGTTGCCATTTTGTTTGACTTCATTGGTGGGATTGACTGGTCACAAATCAATTTATCGATCACATCAGTGGACAAGTTTAGAATGAATAATTTTTTTAGGCAAGATCCCATTTTGTCAAAGATAACAGACCAGTATCTTTTCATTTCATCTCTGGATATTCCTTTGAAATCTCTATATAATAGGCTTAACTCCTAGAGAAATTTAGACTTGCTATTCAAAAACAGAGAAGAAAAAGAAAAAAAAAAACAGTGAAGAAATGTTAAAACTTGTTAATTTAGCATTTCTCTTGTACTGTGGTTAGCTTTTGTATTATTAATTACTTTGGGTAGAATAATCTGGTTTCTTGATGTTTGCTGGATATATCCATTTTGTGGTTTTTTGGATTGCCGAAGCAACTGACAGAATCTAATGTTCTGCACCTCGAAAGATTTATTTTTAAGTCAAAATGCATTGCTTGGTGTTGCTTGCATTGGTAAAGTAGACTCCAATTAAGATTTTTTTAATGAGTCCAATTAAGTTATTCTCTAGTAGCATGTCATGATTAGTGCTTGCCTACCAAAAGGAATCTGCTGTTAGCTTGTTGCACCAAACAACAACTCTAATGAATCTGAGCATGTTTCTTTTGTCGTATCAATTGCTAAAAACAAGTTGCAAATGTTAAAATCATTCTCGAAAACATCAAACAACACAAACAAATTGCAAATTATCACCAGTAAACAAAAAGATCATAACTTAAAACATCAGTCCTTCTCACCATAAGTCAAAACTCATGAAATATAAAGTCATTCTCCAAAACAACACACAAACTGGAAATTATGCTTGTAGAAAAGAAAAAATCGTAACTTAAACATGAGTCATGAAATGAAACATGGGCACTCAAGGGGAAAAAAAATCATAGAGCCCAATTCCAAATATCAAATAAAAACCATGTAGCATGAATCCCATTACAATTTTCTTTTCTTTTTTTCTTTTTCTTTTTTCAAGAAAAGCTAAATGTAACTTTCCCTATGCTCTCAAAAGTACAGGCATCTAAAAGCTTGGTTTTTATTTTTCTTCCTTGTTTTTCTCTATAAAGAAGAAAATATAGCAAAGATACTCCTTGAACTTCCAATTTACAAAGACCCAATGGCCTACAACTAATTTGTGATTCAAGAGAAAAAAAACAGAAAATGAAAGGAAAAGAGAGAATAAGATGAGAAGTACTTTAGAACAAGAAGATAAACATATGACCTTCTGCATACATTTATGTATATAGAGAGAAAGAAAGAAGATGGTGTCTTATTTCTATCCAGTCTTGCTATATGTTTTGGCATAAGGACATTCAGAGTTTAGGCATCTCAAATCTTGGTTTTCATTTTTCTTGTTATTCTCAAGAAGAGAATATAGAAAGGAAAGTCCTAAGACTTCCCAATTCCGATTTACAAAGACCCAATGACACATAAATGATTTAGAGAAAAAAGAAAAATAATGAAAGGAAAAGAGAGAATAATATGAGAAATCCTTAAACAAGAAGATGAACACATGAACTCCTGCAAACATTTATGTCTAAAGAGAGAAAGAAAGAAGATGGTATCTTATGTTTTTTCAAATGAGGTCAATCAATAAAGTGACAAACCGACCTCACTTTCATATTTGGGCTATTTATATTTCTAATTTCTAATTTCTAATTACTTGTGATTAGTCAAATATGGACAAGAGTTGGATATTACATTATCAGAATCGATTTAGTGTGGAGTACATAGCTAGGGTGATCTCATTTATTGATTTTGCAAAGGCGAATTCGGGCGGAGCAGTGTTGATTAACTGCCCGTGTAACGATTGCTGTAATCATCGAAAGCATGACTATGTAACCGTGAGACATCATTTGCACATTCATGGAATGATGGTCTCATACCTACGGTGGATATATCACGGGGAACATATAGTTCAACCCGATGATTCAGATGAGAGTGATGATGAATCAGAAGAGAATCAAGATGAATATGATGAGTTGATAGAGGACCATCGTAGGGGAACTTACTTGGAGGAAGATACTCAATAGAGGGATGACGTGCAGGATTTTGAAAATTTGTTGAAGGCTTCACAGCGTGGCCTGTACCATGGACGTAAAAGCTCAGATACTCGGTTATCGTTTGTCATCAAGATATTGCATATGAAGGTAGAAAGTGGGTGTAGCAACAAGTCGTTCAACAAGGTTCTGCAGATTTTTAAGGACTTTGAAATTTCAACTCTCTGACTTCTGATAAAAGTACTAGATTATGAGTTATTATTGAAATTAAATCAATTTATGTTAACTTTATCTAAGATTGCATGGTTGGAATGAAAATGAATTTGAGTTTGCCATGAAAATTGCTTGAAATTAGAATAAATCTATGTGTTCCTGGGATGCATTACTCTGTTCTTCATGAATTTGCCTTAATTTATCTCATTATTTAAGTGAGTTTGTGTTGCCTTTAAATTAAGTTTATTTGATTTTAATTGAATCATGTGAGTCAATCACACAAATATATGAGTTTATTACAGTTTGAAACCAGTTGCTAATAATTTTATCTGACTTGTATACAAAACTTATCAATCTTTTTTGTATCCATGTAGTTGAATTTATCTGTGTTCTGAGTAAACTTGAATCAATGTCTATTGACTTTATCTGAGATTAAGGCAAATGCATATGATTTTGGAATGAAAATTCACTTGAAATATAATGTATTTATATGTGCCCGATTTGAATTTATCTGTTTTTGATATATTATGATGAACTTATGTCCATATTCAACCCAGTTTGTTTGGATTTGACTTAACTGTATTATATCTTAGTTGAATTTCTGAGGGAGTAACACAAATAAAATGTCTCTATCTCAGTTTGTAATGAGTACCCAATATGTTTTTATCAATATTATACAAGCCTTATGTCTTCTGGATTAATTTATCTGAGTTTCTATCAAATGTATCTATTTGTATATGCGAATTATCTGAGTTCTGTAACCAATTTATCTGAATTTATATTCAATTTATCTGTGTTCTGGTTGAACTTGGATCAATATCTACTGACTTTATCTGGCACTAAAGCAAATGCATATGAGTTTGGAATGAAAATTCAGTGAAATTATATTGTATTTAAATGTGCCTGATGTGAAATTATATGTTCTAAATAAATTTAGATGAATTAATGTCACTATATAACAGAGTTTGTTTTGCTTTGAATTTCCTTTATCTCATCTTATTCAAGTTTGGGAGTTACTAACAGAAATAAATGACTTTATTTGAGATTATAACCAGTTGCTATTATGTTTTTTTGAGTTGTATACAAACTTTATGTCCTTTAGTTTAATTTATCTGAGTTTATATGAAATGTATCTATGTGTATATACAAATTATCTAACTTTATATCAAATTTATCTGAATTTATATTAAATTTATTTGTGACTTGTGAAATTTATCTGTCTTTTGTTGATACTTATCTACATTTTAGATGATATGAATCTCATTTATTTTACTCTATGCAGCAAGAAAATGGAACAAACGAAAGAGAGTACATGATAAACCATCAAAAAATATACGAGAGAGTAAGGAAAAAAGGGCTGAGAAGACAACAAATCATTACCAGTTCAGATCTAACTTGGTGTCAACTGTGACACTAATTCAAAGCATAAAGCCATCAGTAACTGAACTGCACAGAGTTGAATTGAGGAAGACTCCCTTCTGGAGCCTTATAGAGTCCATGTTGGATACAAAAATCTCAAAACAAATGTGCATAAAATACGACAAGGACATAATGTTGATCATTGACACATACAACCACCAAAGAAGGTAGTTCAGACTAGAGAGATCCCATGTTCCATTCACTGCAAATGACATATTTCTCATTTTTAGAATACCAAATGGAAGAAGACCACTTAATCTGAAGTATTCCAAGTGAAAAACATCTGAATTCATAACTAGGAGATTCCAAAGCAGTTCAAGGGTGTCGGCTCCACAAATAAAAGCACAGATCCATCTAGCATTGAATGGAGATTCAGAAACTGACATTGCCGATGTTGCTAGGCAACTCTGCCTCTATATCCTTGTCGTAATCTTCTTTGCAACCCACGGAAACATAATAAGATGGTCATATGTAGACTACGTTGAAAACTACATGGAAATGAAGCACTATGCTTGGCCAAAAGAGATTACAAAATTTCTGATGGAGTAAATACACAATAGGAACCGTGGTTCTGATAGAGTCATGGGGTGCCTTATTGCATTACCGGTATGATATACAACTACCAATTTACACATTTGAATTTAAATCTACAAATAATAATTGAAATACATATGTCTTTTGTAATTTTGTAACAGTAATGATTGTGTGAGCACACAACAATTATCACCCTACATAGTTCTCTGCATTTCCCAAGGATACTGAAGTGGAATCAAAGGGCAGTTAATATGGCACTTAGGAAAAGGCCCCTTCATTCACTACCAGCTACTGAGGTATTTTTCTCAATTTTTACTATCCAATTTTATCTAAGTTTTTAATCTCGCAACATTAACGTAACACTCTTACCTAATGCAGGTCCTCGAGGACAATTTAGATAGCACGCTGCTTGAAGTGCAGCAATTCCGGTCCTTGTTGGACAGTGGCAGTGGTGACAAGGGAGACATAATGGAGATAGAAGATAAGCAAGAAAACACACAGAAAGAGAACAGTGAAGGAGAAGAGACAATGGATGAATATGAACTTGAGGATGCAGAAACAGATGAATAGCAAGGACATGAATGAGACGTGGCAATAGAGGTAGAAGGAGACAATGGAGATGAATGAGAGAATGAAGAGGAAGGAAATGAGGAAAAAAAACAAATTAGCAGAAGGAGAGCGGGGAACAGAGAACAAAATAATTGAAGCAACCCATCCGGATACAAACGTAATGCCAGACACATTGGTCGTATCTGAATTGGAAGAACAGTTACAAAATATTAACAGTGAAGAAACAAATTTCACTGGAGTACAAACAAAATCTATATCATTTGGTGAAGAGATGGCTAGTTATGAAGAGATGTCTCAACAGACAGATCTACTGGTTGCAAATATCTTAGCTGACATAATTGGCAACACCAGCAACAAAGAATATCAGGAGACATCTGAAGCATACTCTGGTTCAGTACCAGCAGCTGTTGACACCGTGCCTTGTCTTGGACACCAATTAGAATCCGCTGAAAACAGCGAGCTCAAGAATCTTACTAAGGAGCGTGACAGGGCAACTTCATTAGTCATCCAATTAACTAAGGAGAAGACAGAGTTACAAACACAGATCAAAAGGAAGGCTATTGAACTTGAATGGACGTCAACAGAAAATAACAACATCAAGAAGCAAAGGCTTGAAAATGAAATAAGGATCACCAGTTTGCTCAGAGAAAAGGACGATGATCTATTGTTGGTTGAGCAGCTGACAAAGGAGAGGACTTCCCTTGAAAGACATAATATCGACACCAATTAGGCTGTACAGGACTCTTCTCGACTGGTCAGCTCACTCAAAGAGCAGTTGAGACATACTATGAGTGTGTCAGATATGCAGTCCTTGAGAGTTGCAAATGCAGAAAAAGAGGTGAAGGGCCTGAAGAAAAAGTTGATAAATCTGGAATCAAACAACTTGAAATTGCAGCAGCTCTTGAAGGAAACGACAATTGATTATACAAAAAAGGGACTGGAATGGGTTCAAAAGAAACTAGATGATATCTTCGAGCCTCAAAGAAAAATCAATTCACAATAAAAAGAGACTAGAGTAGCAGAGAAAGCATCAGAAGAGGCTGCAGCTCATCAAAACGTTGAAGAAAATGTACCTGAGGTAATTCATTTACATGTCCATGCGTGTTTTGATAATTATTGTTTGAATGCAATTAATGTTTTACCTTAGTATCTATCAAATTAATCTCACTTTCTGTATGAACTTGTAGCAATTCTAATTAAATTTATCTGCATTATGTGTGAATTTAATTGACTTTCAGAAAATTTATCTGATGTTATATTAAATTTATCTGACTTCTGCAAGAACTTTTAACAATTTTCATTAAATTTATCTGACTTTTGTGTGATTTTAACTGACTTTCAACAAAGTTATCTGATGTTATATTGAATTTATCTGGCCTTTTATAAATTTCAATTTGTTTAATCTATATTTGTTTATTTGAAATGTTGAACAGATCATGACCTCTGACGCACCATTGAAGCCAACTAACGAGGTGAAACAATCCTCTATGGTAAAACGAATTAAAAAAAGAACAGCGTCAAGGAAAATGCACCCAACAGCTGCCCCATTCACACTCCCAGAAAATGGCGTCACTAAGCTTATGAATGATTCTAATGTTGAAAAGCTAAAGCAAATTTATGAAGCTGAGGGGAATGCATAAGTTACAGACCTATGCAACTAAGTTACACAACTGCTGATGAAAAATTACATTAAACTAAATGTAGACTAATCGAGAACTTTTTGCAATTGCATTTGCAGAGCGCTCGTTTGGGGAGGTGAGGGCATGCAAGCTGTATCTTATGAGGACATAATTGCAGTTCTCAGCAGAACAGAATTGTCAAGCACCGTAAACATCACGACACAGAAACTTTGACAGAATATTATTTCATTTTTACAGAAACATAAAATGATTGTGTTCACACTAGATGCCTAACATTATCAGTTTGGAATTCAATAGATTATTGACTGCTACGCTGAGTTGCTATATAGAGAGCAGGGAGAAATCCAACAGCAACTCATGACTGTCCATCAGCTGCCTCAAGAAAAAACATACTTCATAACAAGTTTATGCTGGGTAAAAGACAATTACTGTGTTAACTGTGTCACCATTTACTTTATTTTAATATAAAATAACAGTTACTAAAATCATCTTAATGTAGAAACTCGGTACTTCCACATCGTCAAAAATGAGGGACAAGATTCTGCACCCTCAGATCTCCCCAACCAGAACTGCAAACCACAGATTTGTGCTTTTTCCGATGAATTCAAATGGAAAAAGAAAGGATGCTGAGCCCTTCCACTCGACATTGTTGGTGCTGGATCAGAAAGAATGAGATTGGCTAAATTACAACTCCTTACGATCAAGATCAGCTAAAACAGTCGATCATTACTTTGAGGATGCGAGAATTCTGATATGTCTCATTGACTCAGTCATTACTTATATGATAGCCCCCATAAGAATAAACAAAAACCAACCCAAAATACTGACTTTTTTTTATTCTACAGAAACAGTATGTGGAGAACTACAATTAGATAAATGTGGAGGAGACACAACTATATGGAGATCCATTGATTAGCGTGGAAGACGCCCCACAACAGAAAATGAGCTCGTAAGTATCATTTTGCGTGTACAGTTGTGACCTTTGACTTGACAGTGACTTATTTCCAATTAACTAACAATGGCATGTCATGTTTCAGTGTTGATTGCGGCGTAATCGTTTGTTATCTTATGAAGCAACTTACTCATAAGCAAGTAATTGCTTCAAAGCTGCCACAGCGCATCATTGATGGATTCAGAGCAGAGATAGTAAACAAGTTCCTAAATAACACGCATCGTAACTGGACTATTGAAAACTTCCATGCCAGACAACAAAGTGCTGATGATGATTTCGAACTGTGATGACGAAACTACAGCAATGAGAGAAGCAAGTTGTTTTGAATCAAGTTAATGTCATAGAGAAGATGAAACATTCTTTTGTAAATCTCTGTATATGAAAAGCAACAGTACAACGACCTTGTGAATGGTTTTTTTTTTGTTCAAATGAATGTTGGAGAAAAATTTGTTAATGTCATTTTCAAATTTGTCAAAGACTGAATGAATTTCATTGTGACACTTGTAAATGAATGTATATGAAAACTTCTTGTCAATGTATTCGTACATGAGCGCTATGCAATGATTTTATCTGAGTTCTGGTATAATTTTAGCTGACTTCTTATTAAAATTATCTGAGTTCTGAATCAAATTATCCGAGTTCTGGGTAAAATTATCTGACTTCTGAATGAAATTATCTAAGATGTGAATGAAATTATCTGAGTTTTGGCAAATGTTATCTGAGTTCTGAATCAAATTATCTAAGATCTGAATGAAATTATCTGAGTTTTGGCCAAGGTTATCTGAGGTCTGAATCAAATTATTTGAGTTCTGGGTAAAATCATCTGACTTCTGAATGAAATCATCTAAGATCTGAATGAAATTATCTGAGTACTAGCCAAGGTTATCTGAGTTTTGAATCAAATTATCTGACTTACGGGTAATATTATCTGAGTTCTGCTACATATTTAGTTAAGTCCTGTGATCGCTCTGTCTATCTGTTAATTCAACCTAATCTCAATTCTAATTCAAATTCTATCACAACTTTGAACACTGACTATATGAATTAGACACATTTGAAACTAATTAATTGTAAAAGTAACAACACATTAAAATGCAGTAAAAGTAATGACAATTTGACTTGTTATACACCGGTGAGATTTCATATTGTAATCTATATACACGCCATGTATGGACAATATTGGATTCTAGCTAAAGTCAACATCTAATTCAATGAATTGTCAAAGAATAGGCTCCTTGCACGATTTCTTATTGTGACTCCCAATCTGACCACATCGCCTATATTTTATCTGCTGTGTGATCTCCTCTCTTGACAAGATCCTCATTTTTTCGACGTACCAGCTGGGCATTTAACCACTGGTGGGAGAATAACAACTTTAGCAACTGTTGGCTCCGGCATTTCAACGGTTGGTATTGGGAATATCCGCTTATCGTATGAAGCCCTATATGTATGAGTGTAAAAATAGTGATCCACAAAAAGATTAAGTCATTTCCAGTCTTTTGAATTGCAGCACACGCATGGGCGCACGGAAAACCATTGATCTGCCACTGATAACAGGAACATATGTGATTAAAAATGTCAACAGTCACTGATGGGTCAGAGTGCACATCATAAACAGTTTCACTCAAAGGGCTAACAGTCCATGTCCTTCCAAGCCGGATAGCAGCATCTAGCCTATTATCCATGTCTGGGCATATGACTGACTTCCATCTGTTGGAAATTTCATTCCTATTAGCCATCTGCTCCATTATTTGAACCCTTATTGTGTCAACCATCTTTGTAATTGGAAGATGGCGAGCTTCTCTAATCCATGAGTTGAAAGATTCTGCTGCATTCGAACACATATCACCGTACCGCTGACCCTTAAAATATGCATTGCTCCACCTTTTATGTGGCAATCCACAGAGAAATCTGTCTACATTAGAACCACCTTCACGCCTCAATGACTGCAGCTTTGTATGGAAGGATGCAATGGTCGGCGCATATGCACATTCCCGAAGCATCATTACCATTCTCTCTCTAAATTCATTAGTATAACCACCGAACAACTTGTCCCTCAGATTTGTCTTCAGGAATTGAAGGCAATACGCATGATGGGCAAAATGAAATACCCTTGAAACAGCCTCTATCAGACCTGGATTTCTGTCGGAAATAAAAGTAATATTGCGATCCGAAACAATAACTTTCCTTAAGTTCTGAAGAAACCATCTCCAATTGTCCTCCGTCTCTGAGTCCACCACCGCGAAAGCAAGGGGAAACAAACCTGTGGCATGAATGAACAAAGTTTTATACGTAAGATACTATTCAAAATATCAAAACATGCTGGTCATTAATTAAAAAGAATGTGTCAATAATATAAAAAAAAACAACATCAAAACTTACCTTGATTTCCATTCTTCCCAATTGCTGCCAACAGGTTTCTCATGTATCTCCGTTTCAAAAAAGTACCATCCAGAAATAACAAAAGATGAATATGATTAAAACCAGCAATTGAAGCATAGAACGACACAAATAGACGCTTGAAACACATAGTTGATTGGTCATAATCTAGAACAAAGAGGCTTCCTAGATTTATCTCCTTCGCTACCTTAATATACCAACGAAGATGGTCAAAAGACAGCGACGGATCACCATACAACTTATTTCTAGCCCTTTCCACGCCCACCATGCATGATGATATGTAATGGTAAGCCCATAATTCGCCTTAAAGTGGTGCACGACATCAATCGGTCTAGTGAGTGGCTTCTCACGAATATGATCGATTATTAAATCTGCAACTGTCTCAGAATTCATACGGCTGTTCTTTGACGTTCATATTGTTGCACCACATGTATGATCATTGTTTAATGTCCTAATACAAAAATGTCCAGTCGACTTTTCAATAGATGCATGAACACGCCATTTGCAGCCCATTGAATGACTGCGAGAGCATTCAGCCATCACCCTCACCTTATCATTTTTCATGTATACGAATTCAAATCCAACCTCAATCGAATATCTGCACAGCACATTTTTAAACTCAGCAACACCTCCCTCAAACCTCTGCCCCACGTCTCTAATACCACTTGCCCAGCCCGAAGACAGCAAATTCTTCTCTTTGTGTGTACAAAATTGTGGAAGAAGATCTGTCTCTATATCTGTATCCTTGCACCCCACTAATGTCAAGGCATTTTCAGCTAAATCATCACCATTTCCCTCTTGTTCATCGTCCTCTGATTCCTGCAATTTTGAAACAAATACATCCACTGTTCCCAATCTCATTGAAGACGCCAACATTGACAAGCTCATTAGATCCGAATCGCTGTCCAATAAGCACTTTGGGTGGCCAAGCGATGCATAGGTCAAACAAACTATGTTCATTGAAAGATTCTTCCACTTATTACAAACTTGACGCATCAAACCATCATAACCCATGCTCCGACTGAAATGAATAATGGCAGTACACATGCCATACTTACAAAGAAGTAATAGCGGCTGTGACATCTATAAAACTACAAATTTCAAAGATATAAAGGGTCATCAATATTGTAAAACATATGCACAATGCAAACAAGTCACATGATCTGTACAAATCTATCTGAGCTTGTGCCAAATTTGTGTAAATTTAACTGGATTTTCTCAATCGAACTAAGATAGATTCAATACAGAACTCAGATAATTTGTACAGAACTCAGATAATTTGTATAAAGGGTCATCAACATTGCAAAACATATGCAGAATGCAAAACACTCACATGATCTGTACAAATCTATCTGAGTTTGAGCCAAATTTGTGTAAAATTATCTGGATTTTCTCAATTGAACTCAGATAAATTCAATACAAAACTCAGATAATTTGTACAAAACTCAGATAATTTGTACAGAACTCAGATAAAGTTGTATAAAATAAGATATGTCTGTATGACAGTCAGATAAATTTCATGGTACAGTCACATATCTTTGTTTTCATGACTTCTTCTACATTGCAGCTCTCAACAAAATTTATAACTGTTAAAGGAAATGATAAAAAACAAACTAACATAGAATAACTTGCATATAAATCAGGCTCTAACTAGTTTAAATACATGAACAACTAGAACTAAATATTACAAATATAAAAAGCAAATTTAGATCAACTGAACTCATACAAATCGATTTGTTAATGAATAACAAAACTAATGAAATCTACCTATAAAAAGAAGAAAAAAAAATTTTCCATATACATATCACACATCCATACAATATGAATCCACACAGATCAAACTGACCAGTTGAATTCATACAAATTGAATTGTTCATGAATGACAAAACTAATATAATCTACTTTTAAAAAAAAGAAAAAAAAACTAAAAAAATGCACATACATATCAGTTCATCCATATAATATGAATCCATATATATCAAACTCACCAGAAGTATCAAATATATATAGATCTACATATTTAAATAAAAAAGATTGCAAACTCTCTGCTGAGAATGGATGAACTCACTTACATAAAAAAAAATGGAACTCCTTCCCAGACTTTGGATCTTAAAATCTGCTTCCT
This sequence comes from Umbellularia californica, assembly GCA_028538565.1. Lineage (NCBI taxonomy): Eukaryota > Viridiplantae > Streptophyta > Magnoliopsida > Laurales > Lauraceae > Umbellularia > Umbellularia californica. The sequence goes on along the minus strand of JAPQWN010000006.1, from coordinate 51,229,315 downwards.
ATGCGATCAATCTTCTTCCTAGACTTTGTAAAGACAACTGCTTCACAAACATTTGATCTGCAATCTGCTTCGTAAACAAAGAATCTACCAAACTATGAGCCACTGAAAAGATGTATCTTCTCCCTCGTAAATTTTCTACATTCAGTTTCAGAGATCTTAATCGATTGCAGTTTCAAATTCAAAAAACGAGATTTGCACTGAATTACAGGGGCATATCAGTAATAAATAATCACTTATGCTCTTAATTTGGGGCTAAATAATCGTGACACATTGGGGACCACTTAATCGCGTGCTGTGACAGTTACAGGGGCAAATTAGTCCTAAAAAATGAAACCGTGTGGATATAGGGACCTCTCGCTGCAAACATCTTAGTTGCATGGACTAGAGCCCTTAAAAAGAATTTTGTTGGACTGGAGGCTGGATAGATCCAATTCTAGGGACCTTTCGCTAATTATCTCTATTATATACACTAATACCACATATGATAATATTTATAATGAAATTTATATACATGAATACCATATATGAATTGTATACAATCTCCAAATTTCATGTCAACCAGAAAACAATATTTTCTTTTATGGAAGTAGAATCAAGGGAAGATGTGAAATGTGTTGGAAGTAGGTGGGCCTCGTGGATAGGTTTTCAAAACTTTTTGACCCACTTGGCTTAGGGATCAAGTACCCATAAGGTCATAAACCACATCCAGGATGCAATCCCTCAATATCATCAATCAAGTACATCAATAAACTCTATCTAGAAGTTAGAAATCAGCAACACCATGCAACCAAAATAACCCACAACAAATAGAGAAGTATATTATACCTTTAGAGTCCGGTAGTGCTCTAATGGAGAAGAAGATAATTAGTTTTAACAAGAACTCTTCTTGTAGCAAAATAGGATCTACAAGACCTCTTCGCCTTCCACACTGTGACCCGTATCAGATCTCTTTTCTCAAGAAGATTGTTGGAAACTCCAAGAGAAAGCCCACTGGAAACTCTAAAGAACTAGAAGAGAAAAAAAAGGAGAGAGAGATGTGCAACTCTTGCACAAAAGGGGGGCTAGGCGTGATTTGCAAGATGGGACGTCAAGTCTCCTTTTCTTTTTTTCTCCTTTTATAGCCCTCAAAACTTCCTCCTTTTTTTAATTGAAATAAAAGTTCAACTCCCATTAAGAATTAGCAACTTTCTCTTTTCTAATTATTATAAAAGTCTCACTTCCACAACAATTAGTAACTTACTATTACTACTATTAGAAGTTCTACTTCAAATAGAAATAGTAACTTTCTAATTCTTTCCTTTTAGAGTTCAAGTAGGATTAGTATCTTTCTAATAACTTGGGCTAGCATGGGGACCACTCGAGATTCCATAGAAAGTTAGCTCTAACTGGGACACCGCGACCCCACATCTCATATGCAATCCAGGCCCACAGTTAATTGTAAATAATACCACTATATAAATGCAATTGCACTCCAGTCTTAGGAATAAAATACAAAGAAGACTCTAAACTTCCCAATTTCCACATGTAGGCCCCTCTATCAATATTCATGGATCAATTAGCTACAACAGGGACACTGTGACCCCACATCTCAAGTGTAATCCAGGCCCACAGTTAATTGCAAATAATACCATTATATAAATGCAATTGCACTCCAGTCTTAGGAATAAAATACAAAGAAGACCCTAAACTTCCCAATTTCCACAAGTAGACCCTCTATCAATATCCATGGATCAATTGAATAAAATCTGTCCCTTCCAATCTTAGATCCACATCTTATTATCCTTGAGCCCCAATTAATAACAGTAATCATCAGTACCATCCAATTAACTCTTAATCGAGATGGATGCGCACTTACTAATGACAAATCCATTAATTGGTATAAGGGGATAATAGAGATAGATTCCATCTTGATCATTAGATGTTCCCATAGTTCTACTTCCATGTACCTAAGACACCGAGGTGTTAACCTACAGTTGGCCTTACTTATTGGTGACTCAAAGCAAATAAATAGACAGAAACTTGAGTTCATCAATGTCTCAGGATTGAGAGCCTATTATTAGGGAATTATGAGAGCAGACCTTAAAATCGAGACAGTATTCTATAAGGTGCTTCTCATGGTCCTTCAATACATCCAATCTACCAGCACTATGATCCAGAATCTTATATTTTGATGATCAAGACAAATCACACTATCTCATAGCGATCAAAGTGCTGCAATCTTATCAGATGAGATGCCGAGTCTCATCACTAGTTATGAAGATATTTAAGTATAAGATTTGCGACACATGTCTCCCGTATGTGGATCTTATCCATACACATATATCGTATCTAATATACTAATGGGACCTGGTTCATCTGATGAACCATCATGTCATATGTATTGGTCATGTGCATTAAGTAATAAAACACCATTCATCTTATGAAAGGAAAGCATGATTTTATTAATAAATAATTAAATTAATCAATTTATTACATCATCTTTCATCATCTGATGGATTGAGTCCATACAATCTAACAAAATGCATATCTACTTATCACCTCAGTAAAGCAAATCTTAGGAAAGAGTTCGTCACTACCATAAATCTTTCACCACTGGATTTTTTAATGATATTAAAAGTGGAGCTCATTTAACCCTGAATTCCTTATATCCTATATAAACAGACAGGCCCTTTTTAAAGGAAGCAAAACCCAAATATTTGGATATCCAACCTGACTCAACTTTGCACAATCCGAATTGCACTTGAGAATTTACAAATCGGGTCTGTTCCACTTGGGTATCATTTTATAGGTTTCGTTCAGATAGTAGTAGGTTTGAATGCACCTACAAATAATTTGAGTCAGACTTAGATGAGCCTATTCCAGACCAGACCCAACCCAATTGCACCCTTAAAACCAATGGATGATCCTAGTCATCATAAGTAATGACGTCCAAGGATATTTACAAATGAAATCCTCTGCCGATAGGAACATGACTGCATGAAAATATTATGACCCAATAATGATTTTTGCATCAAAACCACAAATGTGATTGATGGAATAAGGGGCTCACTTCTAATGAGCATACAAAGACCCCCTTGTGAAATCATCGTTAAAACCCAATTGATGGGCTTTTGCATAAGATTCCCATTATGTAAGTTTTGCTCTTTCCATCATTCATAGTCCGATTAGATGATGAATGGGTCTGATTTCTTGAGCCATTGTTTAATTTTGGTGCAAAGCGGGCAGGGCCAACCCAAGCCACCATGTCTTGTCCGCAAGGACCCGACCCCGTATTTACATATTTTATTACTTTAAAATAATTAATCACTGGTTTTTATTCGCTATTAAGCTTAAATAGAATTGGTGATTTTAAGTAAGAGATTAAGGAAAAGCTTAAGCATGTAAGTAAGTTATGATATTTTCTTTCATGCATAATCCTTTCTTGATTCCTACCATATGTTCCAATGAATTAGAAGCCACCTACCTCGATCTAAGATGTTTTAGTTGTTAGAATCTAATTCTAGTTCATGATATATCAAATCTGTTGCGTTTAATGCCTTAATATGTATGTTGGTGTCCAATGTGTTAATTGATTCGGTTAGCGCTATTGTTTTAAGGCGTAGGAGATGGATTATATGATACAAGAGGTAGATCTCTAATAACCAAAGGGCAATGATGTGACTTAATTGAAACAACTAATTGGTAATTAATCACGTTGGATTTAAGATCAAATAAGTATCGTGACCAGATTCTCCATCATTCGGTTTCGTTTATGATGATTGATATTGTCAAGACCCGAATCTTGGACCTTTTTTTTAAACATCCATAGAAATCTGTAGTTTGAGTTGTGAGATTATGACATCAATCATGTGAGATTGGTCAAATCACAGTGGAATATTTGAGAATATACATTACATGATCAAGATCACGATCAAGATCACGAGTACAAGCATATATAAATTCATAACTTTATTAAATCGAATAACTAAAAGTATTTAACCATAATTAAAGTCTGATTAAAATAACCAACATAGCTCTCATTACAATTCCAAATTAAAAACTCTAAATTGAAGATAACTTAATCAAAACTAATTAATAAACTATTCATTGATGGCATCTCTAACATTGTCGATATCATCTGTACTCCATTCTTCATCACCCTGTAGTTCTTCCCCCGACCACATCATCATCATAAACTAGTTCTTCTTCATTACCTAGATTGGGTCCATCATTTGAGTGAATACAGTAAGTAAATAAATCATGTATAAAATGTCCACAATCATGAAAATAAGGATTCAAACAAAATGAAGAATACATCATGAGTGGATAATGTGAATCCATCATAAAATGTTAGATAGTATGCGCACAAATCTAGTAGTCGGAGTAACATAAACAAATGTATAGTTAACCTCGTAGCAAAGTAATAGAACATAAGGTACCATCAATTAACATCCTCCCAAGCGGCTGGATACTCCCTAATGATCATTGTCCATGGGTTGAAGCTTGGAGAAAGCAGTAGGTTTATCAAGGAGGAAGATCATTATGAGAGCATCATTCTTCTTGGGTTTTCATGCATCCTTATTTTCAAGACATATCAATAGAGACAATTAGTAGAAGTTGGAATAAGGTCAATTCCTCCTCTTCACCTATACTTCAATGTCAGCATAGATGGTTGCCCCAGTTAAAGGCATCCTCGGCTCAATTTTGATGGCAGAGTGTGTGAGTGCAGCCAATAATCCAGGGATAGCTGGAATTGGAGAAATGATTAGTGATAGTGCAGAAATGGTTATCCTATCTTTGTAAGGCCCGGTTAGCTTTTGTTCACTCAATAAGGCAGAAATGCCAACGAATCTCTCCATCTTACAAATAATGGTAGAAGGTGATTCTTTGTCCGCTCTAAGATGGGCCTCTGAAAGTTGTAAGGGTCCTCGGAGACTTGAGAAAGTGGTGGAAGATGATATTGATTTGGCATCTAGATGCCTCATTTTTCTCATGATAAAAGGAGAGCTAATTTGTAGGCACATCAATTTGCAAAAGATGGCAGTTAGAAGTTAAATTTTGGTGATAGATCTTGCTCATACTTCTTATGATTCTTAGCTTTTTCTTATACTATCATAGTCTCTTTCATGCAGCTTTGGCTTGATAGCTATTCAGTGTAGTCTCTTCCATGTAGCTTTGGCTTGATAGCTATTCAGTGTGTTTCTTATAATGTTCAGCTCTAGTTTTTAGTTTTAAAGACCTCAAAATCTTCAGGGGGAGTTCTATCATTCATTTCAGAGTATCATGTCAAATGGCAAGAAATTGAGGTTAACATGAAGCACTACTTCATCTGATGGGTTAATGGGCCCATGAACATTGCGGGCAGCCTGACTTTTGTATCAACAGGGAGTTCCTGATTGTCCGGCAAAACTATCAATAGGATGGCCTCATTTTCTAAATGCCTGAGTGAACTGTTCAGGTTAGGCCCAGCCAAAATATTCAGTTTTAAGGTCATGGCTGACCCATAGACAGTAGACACAGCCGTACTCAAGGCAGAAGAAATGGAGTCTATTATGATATATTGCTGGTCTGCTCATGACCAGGGCAACCCAAGCCCGATATGAGCCTGGCCTGCATTGTGTTGAATTTCAGCCTTTCTTTTAGGCCCGTGGGTTGTACCACGGTCTGGTTTTCTCTCCTCATTGTTAAATGGGCCTGGCTTGAGCTTACTTAAGATTACTGAGTGTGCGTCTAGTACCGAGTAGGTTTTAATTTTGTCAACCTTTTTTGGATAATACCTTTTTTTTCTCCTCATCCATCCCAAATCATTATCAATACCAATAACCAGTATTATTTAGGGTTAGTTTGCCTATTACACGTGATAGGAAATGAGATTTATACATGTAAATGCTCCACATGAAACACATTACCATGTTTGTCAAAATCACCATTTTCACATTTTCACAAGTATACGAGTACATCCACGGGTCAGGTCTAATGGAAACTGAATAACAAATAAAATTAATAACTAAATTATATATTAATTAATAATGAATGATAAATCAATTTGTGTAGTCATCTCGATTAAAAAAAAAAAAAAAAAACTCGATTTCACATTAGGGTGATTAACGCAAGTGATTCATGGTTCGGGTTGGCCCTTTTCACATTGGGCTGATTAACATTATCAAATTCTTTTATTTGATGCATGAGGGATGAATACATTTGAGTATGGATAAAAGGTGTATGCATACAATTCTATTTTTATATTTTAAAGACTCAAAGCTAGATTGATGTATATGTTAGATTGTATGACCTCGATCTAGTGGATGATCCGAATAAATTGATTTATTTCATCAATTCATTTATATTTTCACGCTTTACTCATGAGATGAATAGTATTTTATTCTATGATTCCACATGATCAATACAAAGTGACATGATGGTTCATGAGATAAACCGGAGCCCACAAGTATATTAGATGTGATTCATGTGTGTGGATAAGATCTACATACAGGAAACATAGATCACATATCTTATACTTAAACTGATTCACAACCAGTGATGAGATTGGACATCTCATTTGATAAGGTTGCAACACTGTGATCACTATAAGATAATGCAATATGTCTCAATAATCAGAGTGTAAGACTCTAGATCATTGTGCTGGTACATTGGATGTACTGAAGGACCATGAGTAGCACCTTATGCAAATCTGTCTTTGATTAAAGGACTGGTCTCATAATTCCCAAACATAAGCTCTTAATCCTGAGAGATTAATGGACTCAAGTTTCTATTGTACATTTACTTTGAGTCATCAATGAGTGAGGCCAATTGTAGCTCAACACCTCGATGTCTTGGGTACGTGGTAGTGGGGCTGTGGGAACATATAATTCTCAATATGGAATCTATCCCCTTAAATATCCCTTTTTGCCAATTAATGGATTTTATCATTAGTAGTTCGCACCTGTCTCAATTAAGAGTTAATTGGATGGTACTAATGATTATTGTGATTAATTGGGTCACATGGATACAATTGATAGAAGGGCCTACTTGTAGTAATTGGGAAGTTTAGGGTCTTCTTGTAATTATTCTTACGACTGGAATACAATTGCATTTATTTAGTGGACTTATTTGCAATTAACTATGGGTCCGGAGTTCACATGTGATGTGGGGTTCAGATTCCTAGTTGGAGCCAGATTCTAAGGAATCCCTTGTGGTCCTCATGCTAGCCCTAATAAGAGAATGTTACTAATCCTATTTGGATCTCTTAAGGAAAGGAGAAGTAGGACACATACTAAGAATAGAAGTGAGACTTCTAATCTTGGTCTAAGAAGAGGTGTTTCATAAACTATAAATAAGAGGCGATGGTTAGATATCTCTACACACAATAATCTCTCTCTTCCTCCTCTCTCTCCTCTGGTTTCCCACTAGAGTGCTAAGGTTTTCTTCTACTTGGAGATCCCACCGTTCTCCTTTAGAAGTTCTCTAAGAGAGTCATAGCGTGGAAGAACACAAAGGCAAGAGAGTTCAAATTTTGCGAAAAGAATTTTCATAGAGATCAAGTTTTTGAAGTTCTCGATTAGAGCACAGCCAAGTTCCTCAGGTATAGATCTACTTCTAATTGGTTTTAGTAGATATTCTATACTTGTGTTTTTTGTTTCTTGATCTGTCTTCTTGATGGATGTTTTATCTTAATGCATGAGACTAGGGTTTTAGATCTTGGGGTTGGGTTCTTGGCCTTATAGATACTTGATCCCTGCTTCATGTTAGTCAAAAGTTTTGAATACTTATCCACAAAGCCCACCCACTTCGAACAGTATACTATTGAGACTTTTTTTTTTCCTATATTTGTTGATTAAATCTGATATAAATGATGTATGGGATTTTTCTCTCTATTTGTTGATTAAATATGATATAAATGATGTCTAGATGAGTGCCCGTGCCCCCAACAGCAATTAATAGTAGATAGGTGTGTGCAAGGAGTTAGATCTTGACATAGGTGGGCCTCAGTCTCAAACAAGTATATGTATGTTTAAAAGGTAAAATGTAGCCTTTCATGATCAACAACGTCATTGAATCACTTGTAGAAAGGGTCCTTGACTCCAGCCTTAAGCATGTACAATTTCTATAACTTCAAATGCATAAGATAAGGATAAGAAGCTCCTCAAATATTATCTTTGTAAATGATCATTCTCATCATAGCTGATCTTATCTATATTTTCTATTATAAATACAGTGATTAATGAAAGCCAACAATATGGTGAGTTTACACAAATCGTACATAGCAGACTTGTTTAGAGTTTAAAACCTTATTATTTTCTTTTGATAAATGAAAAATATATTAAACAAAATGAAAAGGGAAACACAAACTGCATTGGAAAAACTAAATCTGACATTTTGTCTACATAATCATCAGATCATTCAAAGCCATCATAAAAGTGAAGAAAAAGAAAGTACATATACTCTTGGAAATCACCTTTTTTTCATCTTTGTGGTCTTCTTGTGAATGGACTCTTTAGATGCCAAGGCTATGAACACATGTATTCCTATCTTGTGGCTTGATTGTGTGTAATTGCCTCTAAAAATCTCACTCTCTTGAGAGAGAGAGAGAGGGAGAGAGGTTATTGGGAGATGGGTAGAGAAAGAAGAGAAGAGGGAGATGGAGGGACGTTAGTTTTAGGAGAAGTTAATTTCATTAATTCAGAATGGTTACTAAAGAAAGAAAGGAGACGTTTGAAATGAAATTATGCTCCTTGGATATACCATGCTGATGTGGCTCAAGGAGGGGAGATTTGGCTTTTTTTCCTCTAACGAACATCCGACTTTAAGGTATAGAATATCCAAATAACTGTAAACAAAAGACTCCTGATAGAAAATATTTTGGGAGAAAAATATGGCATCTGCCTTGAAAATCCACACTCTCAGAAGATTTCATTTTTTAAAAGCCTAGGATCATTTGAAAAGATCACGGCACATACTGCCATCTAATAAGTTCATTAGATATTGACATTTTGATCAGTAAAAAGATAATATTAGAGAGTTAAATATCATCAACAACAAAAACAAATCCTCTTCCCATCAATTTGGGCCAGCATTAGAGAACAAAACAGAATCATATATTTTGAGTGAATATATAACTAATTTTTCAAAGAGGGGGGTGGGGGGTGGGTTGGGTGGGGTTATGGTCCACTCAGATGGATCACCAGGTGAGCACCTGTGCTCATTTGAGGTTTTTCCTATAAAATAAAATGTTTATTTTACATATTCCACAAAGAGATAACTTTTTTTTTATCAGTAACAATAAATTATATTGAGATGAAGGATTACACCAAAGACAAAACACCCCATCACAAAGATAGGGGCATAATCAGTTTATACCATTGTTCATAATCTTAGAAAAATGCTTACCTAAGAGCATAATCTCCTCATCACCAATTGGGAGAAGCTGGTTGCTGCTGTGTTATGCAATGTATATTCCCACCTCCCAAACAAATCTCCCTTGCACCTTCAATCATTACCACCTGAAGGCCCACAACAATTCATGAATCAATAAAAAGTTCGAAGAATAGGCTATTTGATCCATTGGGTACTCCTCCCCAACAAATTGTTGAGGAGCACCCAATAAAGTGTAACACTTGTGTACCATATTATGTTAGAAACCCAGTAGTATTGTAGAGATTAGGCTTAGATTATGATTGATTGTAATTTCCCTTAATCAAGGAAAAAGATACTGTAATTGCTCCATACAGTAGTTATATATAGGAAAGTCCTCTCTCAATAAGGGACATGGAATTCAAACCCAAATTCTCTTTAATCCTCCAGCGTTTTCCTTTTCTTGTGAAGAAATTATCATAGGCAATGTTTGGCAGGCCACTATGATATACAGTTGGAACCCTGAGCAGAATTTATTTACAACTAAAATTGAAGAGAAAAGATAACAGTCACGGGCATGACACCCATCTCAAAGTGTATGCGCAATAAAGCATTAAGGTCCAATGCAATTTTTACATTGCATGTCTCCCCAGAAAAAGCTCGAGGACCATAGATTCCAGCAAACTTTGTGCCCCTGCCTCAATCAAAATCTGAATAGGCATTGACCTTGTTAAGGGCATGAGCGAAAAAAGAAATCAGTCGCAACTCCCAAAATATTTGTACAGCCCATGAATTCAGACCATGCACCCCTTCTGTTATATCAGACGGCAATGGGTCAGGTTAAATGGGTGACCCTCTCTGATTGGCCTGTAATAGGAACGCGTTTGTAGTGGTTTTGTCATGTTCAGGCAGGTATGGGTCCACAGACTCTGGCCAGTCAGATTTAGGTTGGATTTGGGTTTGGCTGCCCCACCTCATTTATGACCAATCTAAATATTTGTTAATGAAAGATAATACCAAAAGTTCATATAGTGCAACTAGTAGTGGACTTCTATAACAGAGAGAATGCTGAGTTCGAAGACTTTGTTCCTCCTTGTTGCAACAATATCTATGGAATATAAACTTTCATATTTGAAATCTTAAAATAATAGATAACCCATATGAAACCTGCCTGACCTGTACACGTCACAGGGTGGGTTTGGCATAACATACAATAAGGGTCAGACGGGGTAGGAATGGGGCAGGTTTATGTTTACCCTAACACAATTCCATCCAAGTTCTGATAGCCAATCCATTGTAGAAAGATATTCTAGATGGAAAATATTTGCCTATTAGTAGAATCTCACTACATACACTAGCAATTAAGTTTTAAAAGATTTTTTTTAATTAAAAATAAGTCACTGCATTAAAGGCCACAAATGAAGCAGGTTGGCAGGCCTGTGTAATTTGTATTATAGGGAAAATAATGCAGAGTAAAAAGGGAATTTAAAGCATTAGGCCCACATGTACATACATGTCTACATGGGCGATTAAGCGTTACAAAAATATCAGAAGAAAAGAAAAAAGGAAGAATTAAAAAAAAAAAAAAAGAACAAAAAAGAATGTCACCACAGGAGCTGGTCATAACTCACAACTCAAGCAGGTAGGCAGGCTTGCATATTTGGGCTTTCAAGGAAAAAAAAGAAAAAGAAAAAGAAATTTTAAATTTAAGCATCAAGGTTCTATACTTTTAAGGGACATTAAAAGTATAGATTAAGCAAAGCAACCATAAACCATATGCATGGTGGGGTCGCCCAAGGATCAAAATAGCGGTTGCGGCAGGCGTAGCGGTCAGTGGCCAAAACGCTATGTAGCGGGCGATACATAGCGGTTGCGGTGATACGTAGCGGTGTAGCGGTATGAATTTCTTAAATGGCCTAAGTGATCTTGTAGATTGTGTATTTTTAGTGATTTGAAACCATATAAGCGTAGAGATAACTTTAAGAAAGGCTATTGAGGAGAAGAAATAGCAAAAATAGTATTTAAAACTAAAATTGCTTGGCAATACTAGGTTTTAGACCGTAGCGCCGTTATTTTTAAAATAACGTAGCGGCCTCAACAGCTATGGCCGAAAATGCGGGCGATACGCTACGTAGCGGCCGCTATTTTGAACCATGGAGTCGCCACAGATCAAGCCAGGTTCATCATAGCACAAATATCGGTGGAGTGAGTCGGGTATTGGCTGGGTAGAAAGTATTAGCTAAAAATGAACCTGAATAATCTATTACATCGGGTTGACTGTCAACCTGAACCTAACCCATAAGTTAAAATGGTCAATGTCGATCCTGAATTAACAGGACAGGTTTTAGGGTTGGATATGGACAGTAGCCTATCTATTTCTTGGGCTGGGAACAACCACCTCCAACCATGAGCTTGTGGGGCTCAAGAAGAAATCTAGGAAGAAGCTTGATTTTAAAAGACTAAGATGTTCAAGTACTTAAAAGTGTAGAAGAAAACACCAAAAATTTTTGACGAGGATAAAAACACAGCTTCTAAAGGTTAACACTTACTTCATGATAGGGAAACGCTGAAGTAAGCACATGAAAAGCTTCATCATCTCTTTGTTTGTCCCCAAAGGCCGGTGCAATAATCCCACCATTTGCAATATAGAAATTTACATATGAAGCAGCAAGCCTTGTACCTTCCAATCTTGGCTTGCCATTATCATCCTGTTGCTGAATGATGGAATGGAAATATTAAACATTTTTTGTTAGAGAAGCTCATAATCAGACCAAAGCATTAATTCTTTTAAGAAAAGGTAATGTATGGGGAGTGATAAGTTTACATATATCGAATTTTCCATCCTCTCAATACTAAAGACCAGTTCTTTGCATAATAGAAATCAAGTTGCTCAGGCATGGGTGGAGGAAACTGCTATATAGCTATTTGCTAGTAAGATATCTTTATATATATACTTATAGTTTTAAAATATTCTTTGTTATAATATTTAGGCACAGCTGAGCCATGTACAGCCAAATGCCAAATCAATTCAGTATATTTATATGTCATGCCATCATGACATAAGTGCTCAAATGGATTAAAAGGATGTGGGCATTATAGGTGATGACTGGACAAATTGAACCACGAATTCTAGTTTATATCTGTTACAAGTCACACAATCTTATGGTCCATTTTGATGAGGAGAAATGACAAGTGCAAAATCCCTATTAGGAGGAGAGATGAGGAGAATCTAGGGATAGAGAATCCCCCTTTGAAGATTCACCACTTTTTTCTAGTAGCAATTCTACGTTGGATTTAAGTGGAGAAGGCTTTTGAAGATTTCTACTACCAAAAAGTAGGAGAGGATTAACTACAGTCCCTGAAATCTGCACTCAGGATGCGGAAAATTGCATTTTAGCTTGAGATTAATTTTCATCCAACGACCATCAAGCTTTGGCAGGGCTTTAATTTAATTCCTACCATAATTTTAACAATCCAGAAACAATATTAAGAAAGAAATATATGTATGTTATATCCATGTAATGCACAATTTATGACCCAGACTAGCATGATGCTGCAAGTACACACAAATTTGCAACAAAATGAAGGCTTCAAGCAGGGGCGGACCCAAAAATTCTTCATTGTGGGGGCCACTATGTAGGAAAACTATTTTGGGAGGGCCGCATATAAAAAATAAATGTAGCTTTTAAAACATATAGGGGCTTTTCTGAATTTTTTTGAAGGGACCATAAGTAAAAATTTATAAAAATCTTGTAAAGAAAACGGTTTTTTTTTGAAATTTTGGGGGGACCATGGCACCTGCGAGCCCCCCTCTGGTTCCGCCCATGGCTTCAAGCTAATGTTTCACAATAAAACCATTTCAAAGTTCTAATGGAACAAAAATTCAATGTAAGATTGACAGATTTACCAGTAGAATTCCATCAGCTTCTTCCTTCGTCATGTAAAGTGTCCCAGGAATGTGTAGCTTAATTACTTCTATTCTTTTACCATTGGCATCTGTAGTATTGGAAAGAACAGAAAGAGCCTTGACTGATCGCTCATACTGCGGATCTGACTTATCATCAGTCCACGCCAAAACCACCGCACCAGGCTTTACAAAACAACACATATTGTCTATATGACCATTTGTATCATCATCACCTACAAAACAAGAGGATAAGAAAGTATAAGCCCCTAGCAGAAGAGTGTTTTTCTATGAACAGACTCCTATTCATGTCTTTCATAAATCAAGATTTTGCAGCAACTCATTGGAGACTGACCAAGTCATGGGGGCCGTCATGCCCCCAAACCAGATCAACGATAACCTTCAGCTTTTCAAGGTGCGACGTGTGGGGTCTACCAAAGATAACATTTTACCCCACATGTGGGGTCTACCCTAAACATGCAAACCATAGTTCTAACCTATTAGCAATTAATCAATCCAATTAACACGATTCATTCTTTTAAATTTATAAAATCAATGTCATCTACTCATCTTTAAGGAACTGAATGTAAATCTGTTGTCCATTCAGGGATAGGAAGCATATGACTGGGCAAGCATTTTGCTATATTTGCAAAGAGAGTGACAGTACTATCATAAATAGTAAGTTTGGAGATAATTAAATCCCCTTCTTAAAGATCACCGATAACCCACAGCGTTTTGAGGCGCGACGTGTGGGGTCTACCAAAGATAACGTTTTACCCCACATGTGGGGTCTACCCTAAACATGCAAACGATAATTCCAACCTATTAGCAATTAATCAATCCAATTAACATGAATAAGGCTAAAACCACAAGATGAGCTCAATTGGGTGATCTAGAATAAAACAATCATAGAAATCAATGAAGATCCAGCATGCATATCATGAAACTATAGATGTTTACTTGCCTTAGGTCGGATCTAAGTTGAAATTCCCCAACATTCACTGATCTTCTCTAGATCTCAAGCTATCCACCGAAATCCCCAAATTCTAAACGTTAGAGAGGGCTCCTGCACAACAAACAAATGGAATTGAGGCTAAGAGGGCTTTCATCCAAAGATCCTTGCAATTAAAACCCATCTCTAAACAAGAGAAGGAATTTGGAAAGGTAATTGCTAAACAATCGAGATCAAACAAGGAGAATTAGAGAGGGGAAGGAAGCTTGATGGAGAAGAAGGTGATTAATGGTGAAAGGATCTTGAATTGCCCATCTTCTAGTCGGAATTTGATGAAGTCTCTTGGTCTCTAACATGCAAGGAAGGAGAAGAAAAGAAAGGAGGATTAGATGGAGAAGGAGAAGGAAATGAGACGGAATGAACTAAAGGGAACTGAGCTGAGGTTTATATACTTTAGTGATTTTTTGGCATTTACAAGAAGGCCCTTAGCTCTAAAACATGAGGCAAATGGATTTTACAAGGAATTATGGACAAAAAAAGGGGTACTCACCAAAATGAAAGTTTCTTGGAGTAACACTTATTATCCAACAAGCCCAAAACAGCTGGGCTTCCTAAAATTGCAAACAACCCCTCACACTTGACTAAAATTACAAAAAGGTCCTTCTCGGTCTGAATCTAGATCCAAAACCCTCCTAAACCATCTAACCACTATCTAAAGTGGAAAACTAATCTAATTAACCACCAAACAAGATTAATTAGTCACTAAACACATAATTAAGAGACCGGGTTTTACATCGTTCCCACCTTATGACGTTTAGTCCTCCAAATGCACACATACCTCAAGAAGAAGATAAGGACACTCCTGCATTGGATCCTTGCGTTCCCAAGTGGTTTCTTGGAGAGTGATTCTCCCATAACACTTTGACCCAACTAATCATCTTGGTGCGTAACACCTGCTCCTTAGTGTCTATTATGCACATAGGCCTCTCTACATAAGTAGCATCGTCTCGTACCTCCAAAGGCTCATGGTCCAGCACATGAGAAGGATCAGCCACGTACTTCTTCAACATCGGCATATGGAAAACGTTGTGAACTCCAGTTAACTCCAATGGAAACGCCAGCCTGTACATTACTTCTCCGATCCTATCGGTAATCTCAAAAGGACCAATGTATCTTCTAGCCAACTTGCCCTATTGCCCAAACCTGAAAGTTCCTATAGCTTGTGAGACCTTTAGAAATACCATATTTCCAACCTGAACCTCTAGGTTTCTCCTGCAATTATTAGCATAGCTCTTCCTGCTCCTAGCTACTTTCAAGCGCTCCTAAACCTGCTTAACCTTTTCATTTGTCTCATTCACCAAAGAAGGTCCATGAAAACTCCTGATTCCAACTTCCACCCGACACACTTCTGCCTTACAAAGCCTCATATGGAGCCATGCCAATACTAGAAAGGCAACATGCCAATACTAGAAAGGTAACTGTTGTTGTAATCAAACTCACATAGGGGTGGATCTTCATCCCACTTTGTCTTAAAATCTAAGACACGGGCTCTCAACATATCCTCTAGTGTCTATTTCATCCTCTTAGTCTGACCATCTGTCTGAGGGTGATAAGCAGTACTAAAACTCAACTTTGTGTCCAAAGGTTCCTACAAACTAGTCCAAAGCCTGGAGACAAAGCAATTGTCTCTGTCATAAATGATAGAAACTGGAGCTCCATGTAATCTTACAATCATTGTAACATAGAGCCTTTTAGGCTAGTGCATCTTATCAGATGTCTTCATCGGTAGAAAGTGCACAGACTTGGTCAACCTGTCTACTATCACCCAAATCGCATCATGACCTCTCTGAGTCCGTGGTAGACCTAAAACAAAACCCATTGTAATGTACTTCCACTTCCATTAGGGAATCTCCAAACGTCGTAGCAATCCGGGTGCCTTTATGTATTCCACTTTTATATGTTGGCACACTAGACGTCGGGATACAAACCATACAATTTCCCTTTTCATGTTGTTCCACCAAAAACAACCTTTTAAGTTCTAATACATCTTAGTACTGCCTGGGTGCATAGAATATCTCGTGTGATGTGGTGCCTCCATCGAAATCCCAATCTTCAAATCCTCTATGTCTCGCACACAAAATCTGTCTCGAAAATAAAGCACACCATCCACGATCCTAAAATCTGGCCTCTTCGCAATATGCTAAAAAACTCTAGCCAACTCTAGATCTTGCTATTGATTGTCCTTGATCATCTAAATAAGAACTGGCTCAAAAGTGGACTGTGGACATACTAGCTTACATCACACCTTCAACAAGTGGCTAATACTCAACATCCATGTCACGAAACTGCTCAAGAAAAGCCCATTCTCTGAACATACATGCCAAAGTCGCTAACTTCCTACTCAAGGCATTTACAATTACACTGCCCTTGCCTAGATGAGCCTGAGGTCCAATAAGCTTTAGATATGTTGTAATTATCTCTTAATTGGATTACAGTTTGTGGAGCAACTAAGGTTTCAATTGAATAAGGGCAGAAAAGACATGGAAAAGAATCCCATAGATCATTCACCGCAATAAGATAAAAATGGAATTGTCAGGAGAGAGCCAAAAAGACTTTCCAAATACATCATAAACATTAGAACACAAGAAAGTCAGCATTGGCAAATAATTTTTGTAGAATTTGACTAGCAATGTTAGTCTACAATGACATACAAAAGCTCTCCTAAGATTTTAACACAGTATCATATCAAGCATGGATTCATGGAATTGTGACGCATGAGCGGAGGCTCCAAACATCATGGATCCTATGTTGGCTTGAACTTTGACTTATTTGGACCAAGTACATTGGTCCAATGGCTATTTGATCCATTTAGATTTGGTCCAATCAAACAAGAGCTCACATCTGAATAGGAAGACAATTTTGAATAAAAGGAAAGAGGCACAAAGAGATAGGGACTCCTGAAAACAAGGAGCACTCAAGGGATACAGAAACCAAAGATTGAAAGCAGAGACATTCTCTCGACCATGAGATTCAAACCAACCCAACGTTCTATTCTCTTTTTTCTTGATTATCAAAGTAATGACGTAATTAGTAAGGACTATTAATATTGATTTTCCTTCCTCAACCATTGAGGAAACTTCTCTTATAATATTAGAAAGTAGATTAGGACTTCTTATCCATTGGAGATTATAAATACCCTATGTATGGGACATCCAACCAATGTTTAGATGATTTATTTCTTTTAATTAAAGTGATGCATGGTTGCTCCTTTATTCTCTTCTTCGTTGGATTGAGGGTATGTCTCCCAAAGGATCGAAGATCTATGGTAGATTTTCAACGGTAAGCGAATCTACCTTTTCTCCTTGTTTAAGTTGATTTTCTATTTGATTGAAGATCAGGCATCATTGGGATCACATCAATTAGGATTACTGTTTCCCTGTTTGTGTCAAATTGTCACAAGAGAACCATAAAGAGTAGCCCTAAGAAATATGGCTATAGTTAGAAATGCATACCATATAGTCCTTGTGGCAACCAAATAACCTTCCTAACTCCAAGACATATCTTTAGCTCTTCCTCTATCTGTTCCTTAGTCATTTTCGGGTTCCGATTTCGGTTCGATAGACATTCTTCAGTGGTAATGCATGTCCCTGAAAATGAGATTTGTGAAAATGAGCAAATATTTGTGAAGGCAGTAAGAGATTCTTTCTAAAGTATGTGCATTTTTCTCATAAGAAATAGTTCGTCAAATACCATAACTTAATGGATGAGAAAATAAATTATGCATTTTTGGGCAGGGCTCAAATTAGAGTCTAAATTTCCCATGTGATGGTTGTCCTTAATTGAGAGAGAGCAACCCTTTTTATATCCTTCTGTGTATCTATTATTATATCCATATAAATTCCGTTAACTGGGGTATTTGGAATTAATGCCTAGCTAATGAATATACATATGATGTACAAGCAATAATTGTCTTGGATTTGAGTGATCTGCTCCACATGTGATATCTTGCAGAAGTATCTTAATAGAGACAAGCTTCATATTAGCAGCCTTCTTCATTGGATTTCTATGAAGAGATTTTTAACATATAACACTTTATCTATTCAAATGACATTTTGTTGTCTTAAAAAACATCAGTTACATAATTTTTTTATCTTTTGAAGGGCCGGACTCCCATGCAGCGACGCTGCATTGCACTACAATGCAACACCCCATTCTGCCTATCAGAGCTCACCATGTAGAGTGTGTACGTAAAAATCGAGAATGCACCAAGATTAAATTGGGAAAACCAGCCCATCACATTACTTTTTATTTTATTCCAAACATGCCCTTGCGGTACTCTCTCTCTCCTCATAATTTTGTAGTTTCCATTCCAGCCTGTAAGATTTGAGTGCCCCAATAAAAAATGTAATAGTAGGGCTTGTAGGAACTCAGATTAGATTAAATCATTAAACTAATCAATCCATATATATATATATATATATTGGACCCGCTAGATGAAATATTTGACAATGTACTGATAAAGTGGGTCCCATGAGAAGGCGGGTGGATCATGGATGGAATATGGTGAGTCTCACTTAGATAAGGGAAAAAAAGACATGTAGGTAAATTGGTTGATGTAGTGTGTCCCATTAAATATAAGATCTCTTATAGATGGGTGGATGTACATGTTCTATCTATTGATCTCACGTAGATAGGTGGGTTGGTTAGATTTAGTGAGTTTGAGATAGGCAACCACGTTGGGTAGAATGGCTAGATTCTCCATCCAATTGTGCATATTTGATTTGAGCAGATCCAACAATGTACATGGGACCCCTTAGATTAAAGATCGACCATCCAACAAATCATATGGAACAATCATATCTAGCAAATTATATTGCTGAAAATCCAACTATCTGACCGTTCACCCATTCCACCCATCACGACTACCTACTTGGAAGTCACTAGATTTTATCCAACCGTGGAATCAATTAAATGAAACATCAAATGCATTCAATATCCAATGGGACCCGTTGTAGCCAATCAATTCACCCACCTTATCCTTTTTTTTTCAAGGACCCATCATATTACACCCATCCACCCTTTTGCATGAACCCGCTTGATTTGTAAATAGTCATAAATTTCACCTAGTGGGTCCTATGTAGATGGTCATATTAATTTGATCTAGTTATCTTATGTCCCATATAGAGATGTGGATGGGCTTATTTGCATTGTCCACTATCATAACATCATCACACAATGCTATAATATATGCCTATTCAGGTGGGTTCACCTATAATCATCATTTAGGTGGCCCCTACTATTACATCATTCATTGAGTGGGTCATTTAATGTGTGCAAAGAGAAGATGTAGAAAAGGGAGAGAGATGCACATGAGAGAGGAAAGGGTAGATTTGGAACGAATTTAAAAAACATGATGGTTGTGTTTTCAAAAGGCACCTCGCATTCCGTAGTACACGTGAAGAATTCTCATTAGAGGACCTAGGGCGCTGCATTATATTACAATGCAGTGCCGCTGCACTAGAGTCCAGCCTGATTTCAGCAGGACCTGTAACTAACAGTCCGGCCTGAGAATTCTTCACGTGTACTACGGAATGCGAGGTGCCTTTTAAAAACACAAGCATCAAGTTTTTAAAATTCATTCCAAATCTACTCTTTCCTCTCTCCTGTGCATCTCTCTCCCTTTTTTGCATCTTCTCTTCGCACACATTAAATGACCCACTCGTGTGATGATGTCATGATAGTGGACAATGCAATTAAGCCCATCCACATCTCTATATGGGAACTAAGATAACTAGATCAAATTAATATGTCCATCTACATAGGACCCACTAGGTGAAATATATGACAACCTACAAATCAAGCGGGTTCATGCAAAAGGGTGGATGGGTGTAATATGATGGGTCCTACCTAAAGTGGAAAAAAGGATAAGGTGGGTAAATTGATTGGCTACAACAGGTCCCATTGGATATTGGATACATTGGATTTTTCATTTAATTGATTCCACATGGATGCATGGTTGAATTGAAATCTAGTGAGTGCCAAGTAGGTAGTCGTGATGGGTGGAATGGGTGAACGGTCAGATAGTTGGATTTTCATCAATATAATTTGCTAGATATGATTGTTCCATATGATTTGTTGGATGGTCGATCTTTAATCTAAGGGGTACCATGTACATTGTTGGATTTGCTCAACTCAAATGCACAATTGGATGAAGAATCTAACCATCTACCCATTCTACCCAACATGGTTGCCTAACATGTACATCCACCAATCTATAAGAGATCTCATATTTAATGGGACCCACTACATCGACCAATTTACCTACATATCTTTTTTTTTTTTTCCCTTATCTAAGTGAGACTCACCATATTCCATCCATGATCCACCCGCCTTCTCATGGGACCCACTTTATCGGTACATTGTCAAATATTTCATCTAGCGGGTCCAATATATATGGATTGATTAGTTCAATGATTTAATCTATCTGAGTTCCTACAAGCCCTACTATTACATCATTTAGTGGGGCATTCAAATCTTACAGGATGGAATGGAAACTACAGAATTATGAGGAGAGAGAGAGTACTGCAAGGGCAGGTTTGGAATAAAATAAAAAGAAATGTGATGACCTGGGTCCCAATTTAATCTTGGTGCATTCTCAATTTTTACGTACACACTCCACGTGGTGAGCTCTGATAGGCAGAATGGGGTGTTGCATTGTAGTACAATGCAGCGTCGCTGCACGGGAGTCCAGCCCTGTTTTGAATGGTAATGTGCAATCTAGCCCAACAACAATGAACTATCCCGCTCTTCTATGCAACAAAGAAACCAAGGATTGTTAATGTATTGTCCCACGCCACAACTTGAGTCATGCACCAACAAACCCATAGAATATGTCTTCCATGAAAAAGAATTATCAAAGCAAATGCATGAAATACAAAACCAAACCAATAGCAACAGCAATCAGCTGGTCCTATAGAATCATAATGTTGTAAAGATTAGTAATTCTACCTTCTCCATCTACATGGATGCTTCCACCTTCAAGAATCATATCATTTTGAAAACTAGAAAGTCTTTCCATATTCAGAATCTAACAGCAAAAACCAAACTGAATATTAGCAAATGTTGGAAAATGTGTTGGCATAACATGCAAAAAGAAAATCAGAACCAACAGCATTGAATCAGAACTAAACCTTCCTAGCAACAAGAATATCAAGACTCCAGTCCTTGTAACAACCTTCTTCCACTCCTGAATATAAAAGCAAACCAGGTGAATTTGCCAAATAAAGTTGTGCTTCCTAAAAAAAATGTAACAAATCGAAAGAACAAATCAAAACGAATTTCTTCATAACTACAAAAATAATAAAATAAAAACAGAGCAAGTTAAGATCTGTAAAGAAGGATATCAAGCAGCCTCGAGCCTTAAGTAGTTGAATTTGTAGATGCGGGCCCCCAAGTTAATGATCTAAACCATTGATCTGATGGGACATGACTGTGGTTTGGCCATTGGCGTAGCTAACCCAGATTAAAACATCGTGCAAACTAGGATCCCCAAGGCCAGGGATGGAGGGAAGGAAGAGGGGGGTTCGAGGAGGGGCAATTGCCACCTTTCAACTTTCTTTTCATCCTTGATAAACAAGAGAAAAAATAGGAATGAATTTAGCCATTTTTATCTTTTGACTTCTTGTCCCTCCTCAATTTCTCTACTCTTTGAGAACTTTAGAAAGCAACAAGAGCGTCATTGACTTAATAAGGGCATTATTGTCCTTTTCTTTTTGTAAAAGATAGGAACTTATGGTTCTCTCTCTCGGCAATGACATTCTCCATTGCCAATGTCCCATCCCACATCCAACTATTAGGCAAAACCTTTTGTGTTTAGATAGTATTTAATGAAGCTCTTGAGTGGAGCCTGCTTAAGAAAAAAAGGCTCAGAATGCGGATCCTCTTGGGCCAATGCGCTCAAGTGGGGCATACTTAGGAAAAATGTAAACCACATAAAATAAATGCTCTAATTCTCTATGAAAAAATATATAACTCAATATGATCTAGGCCCAAGTCAAATTGAGATATCTATATGAAAAAATTGAATTGTTTATAAAATTTTTATTGCCCTTTGAGTGAAATCTGATAAGGAATATACACTATATGAGGAGGCCGTTTTTCAATGCTTTAGATGTTTTATAAGTGGGTTTAGTTTCATGGAACTCTTCTATGGTGCCTTGTTTTCTTTTTGATTTTTTACTATTTCTACTGTGTAGTTAGCATCTATGGACATTGAAATCATCCTAGCTCTTGACTTAACAACCTTAAAGTCTTAACACTCATTTAATCATAATTTCCTCTTTTTTTATGAGTTTCATTCCAATAGTGGGTAAAGGATCGATGAGCATCGAAATTTTGGCATGGTGCCAAAAAAAGGTGGGGATATGGATCTAAATTGATCAAAGATGGGCCCAAGTGGGCCCCATAGATCTGGAATTTACATGTAATCTACTTGTAAGAGAAGATTTTTGTTTAAGTGAATATTATGTAGATTATAAGGGAAGGGGCCATTTTTTGAATGGCTTATTTTTCATAAGTGGGCCCACTAATATTATTGGCCGATCATCTTTGCACTTCTGCCATCATATTTAAACTAGAAACCTAGAAGTGCATGACAATCTGATTTCCATCACAGAGGAATACAACCACCAACAAACCTTCACATCACTTGTAACTCATGAAATCACATTTTTCAGCAATCCCTCAACTAATATGGTGCATTAAATATGTCTGAAGACCAAAATGATTCACATGATATGACCACCAGATGGAATGTGCAATTATATTACAGACCTTACGAAGTGAATTTATCTGTTAAAGTGTGTATATCAGTGCTAATTTCTACTGTATTATGCCTTACTTGTCCAATGATTTTCAGAGACTAAAATTCCAGATCCTTTTTACATTCACAAGCACAGATGATCCGGGAAGTGTAGGCTTCAGCAAGCAAATGATGGGTATTTAGGGAAAAGAAGACCTGATGATAGGTCTCTTCAAGTAAAAGCCAGAGAAGAGAAAAAAAAACCATTCATTACTCTTGAAAAGAAAATAAAAAATATAATAGTGGATTTGAGTGTATTGAACCTTTTTTCAATACCAAGGTTTGCACAATGAGGGCAGCTGGGATTATCCTTGGGTTGGGATTATCATTGTAATTCTTGTTTCTGGGTAGTCTTTGGAGGTTCTTCTTGCTTTTGTGTGTGAGGTAAAATGCTCTTATACCCTTGTACCTTGTTTCTTTTTAATCAATAAAGTTTCTGTTGCCAATAAAAAAAATGAGGGCAGATGAACTCTATCAAACAATGCAATGTACACTAAAGCGAATACTACAGCCCTCACAGATGTGAACTTGCTTGGATACTGAAATTTGGAATCAGGTACCATAAAATTACTTCTGTAAGAACAATCATGCAACATTCTTAACTGTTTCTTCCACAAAGAAGTGAAGCACACATGCATACGCACCTAATTTACACGTGGAATAACAGCAAAAGGAATACTTACAAAGCAAGACTGGATCAATGCATAAGTAGTATGCACACAGCCATGTACATTGAGATGCTTCTGTTAGCACATATCATGCATATAGATTTACACGTGCCTGTGCACAAACTGTTATACACACACACACACACAGAGAGAGAGAGAGAGAGAGAGAGAGATGTGATTTAGAAGCAATACCACCCCAGGCATTAAATTTCCAATCATTTCCTGCGACCTTATGCTCTGCATGACCGGAATTTGGTGCTTCGTCGCATACAACAAACTGTTCATGATAAATGCCAAATTAGACTGCTGCACGATAATCTATATTTCAATTACACAGATATTCCTACAATCAGAATGTTCCAAATGTAACTGCTGCAAGAAAAAGCATTTTTCACACTACAAATATTACTACAATAACAAGGATACAATTGAAATCAATACAAAACAGAGTCTTACTGTGGGCCCAGTGTCACGAAACCATGCATCATTCATACTCATCTCTACAACCCTGATGTGTTTTGGCAGCTGAGAGCGTGCATTATCCCACTTGAGCATGTAAAAGTAGAAGACATGAAACCAAAATCATGACACCTTCTAAAGGAAACCAAAAGAGAAGTTTAGAGGTACAGTCAGACATGGGCTATTTATATGCTACCTGGGCAGCACTGGCGCACACAGTCACAGGCTCAAATTTTGAAATAGCAGATGCTACTTTGGCAAATACACGTTGGCCATGCAATGCATTGTCTCGCCAGTTATCTGGTCGCTCCTGTGATTTCAAATGAAACTTGACTATAAAAAATACTCCAATGCATTGGTATATGAAAAGATATAGAATACAAAGTACTGAGATTTGGTACAGATTCTCTTCTTGGAATGGAGAGAAATGTTTTATGGAAAGAAGAAGCAACAAATTTTTTAAAGAGTGACAGAGAAAGAGATCATCAAGCAAATTAAAAACACTTAAGAATATGTCATACAGAATAAATTAGGTATGCTCTTCACATTGACAAGGGAAACAGATGTCAAAACTGTGCTTACATCAACCGCTAC
The DNA here is from genome assembly GCA_028538565.1 of Umbellularia californica. Taxonomy (NCBI): domain Eukaryota; kingdom Viridiplantae; phylum Streptophyta; class Magnoliopsida; order Laurales; family Lauraceae; genus Umbellularia; species Umbellularia californica. Next base: position 51,204,548 of record JAPQWN010000006.1, on the reverse strand, counting down.
AATTAGAAGTCAGTCTCAAGTGCTGTTACCAAAATAACAGCCAACAATATATTTATATAAACACTGAAGAATATGTCACTCAGGATAAATTAGGTCTGCCCTTCACATTGACAAGGGAAAGAGATGTCAAAACTGTGCTTACATCAACCGCTACAATTAGAAGTCAGTCTCAATTGTTATACTCCTTGTTAACTCCACATATACTTTTCCTGGTTTTCCATTTCATATCAGCCATCGCAATTGTGATTTTTATAACAGTACTACCCTTCACTGTTTTAAGGCTATAGAAGACTCCCTCTCAACCTTGTCTCCATCACAAAAGGACTATAATATATTTTCTGAAAGAAGGGCAAGCTAATGATAAGATGTAAATGCCTTATAGAGAGTTCACTCCATGCACCTTTAAATACAGCAAGGATCAAAATAGCGGTTGAGGCAGGGGTAGCGGTCAGTGGCTAAAACGCTACGTAGCAGGCGATACGTAACGGTTGCGGTGATACGTAGCGGTGTAGCGGTGTGAATTTCTTAAATAGTCTAAGTTTTTTTAATCTTGTATAGCAACCAAGATTGTGTATTTTTAGTGATTTAAAACCATATAAGGGCAGAGACAACTTTAAGAAAGGCTATTGAGAAGAAGAAATAGCAAAAATAGTATTTAAAACTAAAATTACTTGGCTCTACTAGGTTTTAGACCGTAGCGCCGCTATTTTCAAAATAGCGTAGCGGCCTCAACATCTACGGCCAATAATGCAAGCACTACGCTACGTGGCTGCCGCTATTTTGAACCATGAAATAGAGTGTCAGCCACATTGTTAAGACTCTCACAGCAATCGAGAAAAACATAGTCCAGAAAACAAAAGTTCTTTCAACTAGATCGGGCAATATAATAAAGAATAAAATATTGAATACAGAACTAACCAAAGAAGACCACCAACGCACATCAAAGTCATGTTAAAAGCCCAAAGGGGCAAAAAATATGACAAATGCACATCAACAAAAATAGTCATAATATAGTTAAAACAACCAAAAAGGCATTACTTTTGTGCACACTGAAAAGTTAGAAAAGACACATCACTGAGACCATGCCTTCTGATGGAACATACCATTCAGATATATCAAAATCCCCAAAATCAAATTTGACAATATAACTGTTGGGAATTTATACTAAAAACATACCTTTATGTATTTGTCTTTGACTGATTCATTTTTAGTATATTTTGTCTTCTCATCTAACTGAGATTTTGTATGGGCAAATGGTTGCATTGTTAATTATTATGTATGTGAGTGTCTTTTATTCTATAAAGTAGACAAGTTAGTGTGTAGAGTTCTACTTACACATGGAAGACTTATTTGTCGGTTCTTATAGAATATAAGTTGTTGTTCACAATCTAGATGGATTTGGACACACCATCAGTACGATTGTAGCATAATGTTTCAGCAGGCTTGTCTTGGCGGGGGGAAGTGGTATTGTTTCGACTCATTGTGCTAGTAAACTTTGTGTGTATTGAGCAGGACCGTTTTTTGGGTTTATGTCTTTATACTGACTATATAAGATGATGAACATCCAAATGGTTATTATGAGTGCTTGTACTCTTAATCCCGACATAAATAATAGACACATTTAGTGATTGGCATTTTGATTTTCAAAGGAGTGAGCTTTTATAGGTCAACAATCTCAGTAAATTGAATGACTACACTACGTGTATGGTGGATATTAGTTTATTGATGGAATCCACGTCCCGTAATAGGGATTGATGATATCCCCTTGATGAAGCTTTTAAGTTTTGATTATGTCAAACCCTGCAGGTGGACTTTGTGTCCGACATATCAAATAAGTTAAGTGTAAGGTCTCAAGGAATTATAAAGATATCGATTAAATATAGATACCAAACCAAACCAAACCAAACCAAGCCTTTTCCCACTAGGTGGGGTCGGCTATATGGATTTGACGACGCCAATCAAATCTGTTTAGGGCCATGTCCTCCGTTAGATCCATGTAGGCAAGGTCGTGTTTAATAGTTTCTTTCCAACTTTTCTTGGGTCTCCCTCTCCCTCTCCTACTCCTAGCAATCTCTATGCCTTCACACCTTTTAACAGGTGCTTCCATTGGCCGCCTTCTAACATGGCCAAACCATCTTAGTCGATTTTCTCTCATTTTATCTCCAATCGGTGCTATTCCTACTTTGCCCCTAATCTCCTCATTCCTAATCCTATCTCTCCTTGTGATCCCGCACATCCATCTTATCATTCTCATCTCCGCAACTTCCATCTTCTTAACATGATTATGCTTTACTGCCCAACACTCTGATCCATATAACAATGCTGGTCTTACCGCCACCTTATAATACTTTCCTTTAACCCTGAGGGGGACTTTCCGATCACACAAGACCCCCGAAGCACTCCTCCATTTGGTCCACCCGGCCTGAATCCTGTGACTTACATCAGTATCAATCCCTCCATCCTGTTGCACCATCGATCCAAGGTACCTAAAGTTTTCTTTCTCTACAATCTTTTGTGTGCCTAAACTTACTTCTATGTTACCAAGTGTCCTACTTTGGCTAAACTTGCACTCCATATATTCCGTCTTGCATTGACTTAGCCTAAACCCTTTTGTCTCTAACGTTTTCCGCCATACTTCTAGCTTAGCATTCACTCCTTCTCTCGTCTCATCTACTAAAACAATGTCATCTGCAAATAGCATATACCACGGCACCTCATCCTGAATATGTCTTGTAATCTCATCGATAACTAGGGCAAACAAGTACGGGCTTAACGCTGAGCCTTGGTGTAGACCAATCGTGATAGGAAACTCCTTAGTCTCTCCGCCAGTCGTCCTTATAGATGTCACGGCTCTATCATACATATCCTTTATCGCCTCAATATATGCGACACACACTCTTTTCTTTGCTAGTACTCCCCATAGAATCTCCCTAGGAACCCGGTCATAGGCCTTCTCCAAGTCAATGAACACCATATGTAAATCTCTCTGGCCTTCTCTATACTGTTCCATTAACCTCCTCAGGAGAAAGATAGCCTCCATGGTTGATCTCCCAGGCATGAAACCAAATTGATTATCTGAAATGTTTGTTGTTCTTCTTAGTCTTCTCTCAATAACTCTCTCCCATAATTTCATCGTATGGCTCATCAATTTAATCCCGCGGTAGTTCGCACAGTTCTGAATATCTCCTTTGTTCTTGTATATGGGTATAAGAATACTTTTCCTCCATGCATCAGGCATCTTCTTGCTCTTTAACACTACATTAAAAAGTTTTGTCAACCAATTTATGCCATTCTCCCCCAAGCACCTCCAGACCTCAATAGGGATACCATCTGGCCCAACCGCTTTCCCATTCTTCATCCTTTTCAATACTTCTTTAACTTCTTCCCTACTGATTCTCCTATAGAACATATGATTCGATTCTTCCCTAGAAATGGTAAGCTGTCCCAATTGTATGTCACTACTACTGCTTTCGTTAAATAACTTGTAGAAGTAGCTCTTCCAACGCTCCTTTATCTCATCGTCCTTTACTAATACCTTTTCATCCTCATCCTTAATGCATTTAACTTGGTTTAAGTCCTTGGTCCGCCTATCTCTGGCTTTAGCAAGCTTGAATATCTCTCTTTCACCTTCCTTAGTGTCAAGTCGCCTATATAGCTCCTCAAATGCCTTTGCCTTGGCCTCACTAACTGCCTTTTTGGTTTCTCTTTTTGCTTCTTTATACTTTTCCAAGTTTGCTGCATTTCGATCCTTTTGCCAAGTTTTAAAACTCTCTCTTTTAGCTCTTATCTTGTCTTGAACGGCCTTGCTCCACCACCATGCCTCCTTCTGTGCCGGAGCACCCCCTTTGGATTCTCCTAAGACTTCTTTCCCTACCCTCCTAATACACTCTGCTACCTTATCCCACATATTATTTGCACTCTCATTTATCGCCCAAACGTCTTCCTCTAGTACTCTATCCTTAAATGCTAGTTGCTTATCACCTTTCAAGTTCCACCATTTAGTCTTTGAGCATCTATACAACTTCTTTTTTGTAGTCCACCTTTGTAGCTGCACATCTATGATCAACAACCTATGTTGGGAAGTCAAGCTCTCCCCCGGTATCACCTTGCAATCTTTACAAGCTAGGCGGTCTCTTTTCCTAATTAGGAAGAAGTCAATCTGTGTCCTTGAGGAGCCACTCTTATAAGTCACCAAATGCTCCTCTCTCTTCCTAAAAAAGGTGTTAGTCACCATGAGATCATAAGCCACTGAAAAGTCCAAAATATCCTTCCCTTCTTCATTTCTATTACCGTATCCAAGTCCCCCATGTACTCCTATATATCCATCTACGTCGCGTCCTACATGGCCATTCAAATCTCCTCCTATGAAGACCATCTCGCCTTGGGGTATCTCTAGTAGCACTCCTTCCAAGTCTTCCCAAAACTTCTCCTTATGTCCATCTCCTAAGCCCACCTGGGGGGCATAAGCACTAATTACGTTCACTATCTCTTCTCCTAACACTAACTTAATTGCAATAATCCTATCTCCACAGCGCTTCACATTAACTATATCTTCCTTTAAGTCCTTGCTCACTACTATACCAACCCCATTCCTCGCTCTATTAAGTCCCGTATACCATAACTTATACCCAGTCCTCTCGATCTCTTTAGCTTTTTGTCCCACCCACCTTGTCTCTTGCAAGCAGGCAATTGCGATTCGTCTCCTTTCCATTGTATCCACCACTTCCATAAGTTTCCCAGTTAGGCTCCCAATGTTCCAAGTACCTAATCTCAGCCTTCTATTTTGGGCTAGCTTCCTTACCCCCCGCACTCGTCCAATAAAGTGTGGGGACCCTTGCCTATTTAGCACTGCACCCGGGCGCCGATGCAGCGGTCCTTGCTCACTTATCACTGTACTCGGACTATACAGCGCGTCGCTAAGTAGGGGACGCCCCAACGAAATATCATTTGGTCTCAAATCCATAAAGAAATCCGACTGAGTATTGTGCTGGCTGTCGGCTACCTAACGCACAACCCTCCTCCTTTGTCCGGGCTTGGGACCGGCTATGTCAAGGATACCCCAACATAGGCGGAGTTCGATTATCGATTAAATATAGATATCAGTAATTATTTAATTGATGGATATCTGAAATATTAACGTGGGGAGATTAATAAGCATTAAATAACAAGAAGCTCGAAATATTATTTTGAGAATAAGGACGGGAGTGCAATTATAATTCTTTAGTGGACTGAATTGTAATTTATGGAACTAGGATTCTAATTTGGGTCGAATTAGGGTCTCTAGTTTCCATAAGAAGCTTATCCTTATTTCCTTCTTAAGGTCCCCATTGTAGCCTATAAATATGCGCTACAGCTCTCTAGGTTAAATAATAAGAAAAACAAGAGAAATCTCATTTTGGAGAGCAAAGGAGAATTTGCAGAAGAGGCCTACTCCCTAGTGTGAGTTCGAGCATATAGGAATAAAGTAGAAGATCTTAAGATTTTCGAGTTGCCATAACACCGAGATCAAATCAGAGAGATCTCGCAGGTATGTTTTTATCTATACATATTTTTGATGAGATCTGTACGCAATATCAAGAGTTCCTGGTTTCTACTCTTTTCTAACAATAACTATCCAAACAAATTGAAAAATATGACAAGGAAAACAACATCCAAAAGCTTAGCATAACATCTCTGTTTCTCAGGACTGAAATTCATTATCATGGTCATAGTAAGATTGAAAATCTCATAAAGCATTTAGGATTGCTATGCGACATTTTTTTTAACGGACTTTGCAAGATGATATTGCTTGTATTTCAATCAGGAACAAACTACAGATTACATCATTTGAGGATGTATCCACAAGGCAATGCCCTAGGCCAGCCAATTAAATGCCTCGAGCAATCCCTCCCCAGTCTATGCGTTACAACCAACAGTTCCTAATGTCTGGTTTTGTCCATAGCATTCGAATTGAGCAACTTGGCTATTCCAGCAGGTGTAAAAGCACACAGTAACTTCGTAACTTGTAAGTCCACCTAATATAAATAAAGATACCCCTGTTTGTATGAATTAGAAAGCTATCATTCTGCAATCATCAAACCTGGAATTGTCTGAGTTATCAACAACCTATACACAAACTATCTGTTTGTTTGAAGCAGTTTCTCCAATAGGATCTTATTGTTATTTGACCATCAAATACCTCTGGTACTTGATGATGGTCTTGATATTGAAGCCCATTGTCAGACTGATTACATTTGTTTCCTCACCATTTTTTTCACAGAAAAACTGTAGTATTTCCAGAATTATCACGCACCATGAGAAACTTCATTTCTTTTAATTTTCCAACTAACTTTGGCAAGCCGCATAGCATGAGTAAAGGACATAAATCCTCAAGTTCTGAGCTCTTCCTCGTTCTAAAGGTATTCTGTGCTTGAACTTTAGAGCTTGAGACTTCTACACTTCTACCTTTAATCTCAAATCTCCTCGGTCTTCTATACTTTCTAAAATGTTTTAGTGGATTTTGTCGAATTTTCCAATTAGGACAGAGAAGAGAGAAGGCACAAGAGGGACATAGAGAGGCAAACAATGAGAAAAAAAATATTGGGGGTAGTGCTTGAGAAGGAAAGAAAGAGGGAAGGTTTTGTGAACATATCAATAGTTGCACCAATTATATGATTTTTGTTTTATGGAAACGTTGGGTTATAAGATGGCATAGCTTTTAGTTAAATGGAACTCTTTTACCCAACCCTGGTTGACAAGACAAGGCAAAGATGATGACAACGATGACGTTCATGTTTTCTTTTCCTTTACCAAAAAAGAAATACACATGTATCGTATGAGAGCACAAAAAGTGCAACAGAACTCCCATTGATGTCAATTCTACTGGAAAGCTTAGATGGAAAGCAATTTTCACTGAAACTGTGTTTCTACTTTCTATTGCATTTGGGTACACAACTTTCATGAAAATTTAGTTTCCACCTCTATCTTTTGGTGAGTCAAGATCAAGCTGGTCTGCATAAACAGGGAAAATACTCTCTTCTTGTTTGAGTAAATGAAGTAGCTTAGTTAGGGGCGTCTGGATGTAGTGAAAACATTTGAGAAAAGGGTATTTCGCAAGTAATCAGTTTTCCATCCACTTCCAACACACTGTACAGGAGAAATATAGGCTCTAGATGCATTGATTTTCTCCTCAAATTAGCAAAATGGCTCCTCGCACTCTAAAAAGTAGTTTTTCACCATCATAGACTGTTCTCCTTATACAGTTTTATCCAGTATAACTCAAGAAAGAAAAAGCCTTCTCTTTTCTATTATTCTGCTACATTTCTTTCAACTTCTCTGTCTTTTCTCCATCCCCGCTTGTTGGGAATTTCCTGTTTTCTCTTAACAACACCCAAACGCCCATAAAATTGTCTCAAACAGGTTTATATCTGACTAAGAAGACAACCAAACATTTTTCAATGTATGTTCTCTAAACTTCTACAAGGAGAAACCAGGAGAAATTATACCTCCTGGCTCCTGCAACATCATTTTCATTTTTCATGGATTCCACCCTACCAAACAAGCCCAAATGCCAAATAGGAGAAAATCTCCACCCCCCCCCCCCCCCCCCCCTCGCTCTCTCTCTCTCTCTCTCTCTCTCTCCACTTGCTAGCAATTCCCTACGTTCTCTTTCACAGCATCCAAACACCCACTTAAGAATTGCATCAAACAGATTACTTTCAGATAGACCTTGCAAGACACCCAACAAACATATAGATATTCAGATTCTCCAAAGCATCTAAAAACAGCCAAAACAGACCATAATCCAAACCACTTCTCCTGCAACAACCATTTTAAAATTTCCCAAACTGGGTTTCACACCAACAAACAACCCCAACAAAAGAAAAGGAGAAAAAGAATCATCAAACACATGTTTTTGGCATTCAAATGAAAGAAAGAAAGAAACCCAATATCATCAAGAGATGGAGAAAGATACTGACAGGCCAACCCATCCAACACTGAGAATGGGGTTCCCACTCAGCAGGCATGCGGAAGCCAAGTTGGGTAGGCTTCTTCTCTTTAATGGTATCCATATGCTTCTCTTCTCTTCTCCTCTCCTCTGCTCTATGTGCAACGCGACAACGTGTGCCTGCCTGTCGCAACAGCAGCAGCCAACGGATTTGGAAGTCGAAGAGAAGGTAAAGAGAAAGTAGGAAAGTGATTCGGAAAGATAAGATGCTTAAAGACGAAGTGATATACAGTTTTTTTATGATATTATTTTGTTTTAAAATGATTGTTGGGTGACTAAATCATCAAGGTAACAACTTTGGTTGTTCTAAGGTTGTATAGTGACACATTTTCTTCCACTAACTCCTGTTAAGCGACGTTGTCGTCGTATAATAACAAATATTTTTTTGCACCAGCTTCCGTGAAGCAACGACGTCGTTATATAGTCACATACATTTTCTTCCACTAGCTTCTGTTAAGCAACGACATCGTTGTACAGTCACACACAAATTTTTTTACCAGACTACGCCGCCTCCACCCCCAAAGACATATACCCCATTTCCATTTCATTGGCAGAAAGAAAAGAGTAAAAAATGAGAGATAAATTAATGGAATCCCTCGACCACATTTGACGAGATCACCTCGTAGTAAAAAAGAGAGAGAGAGAGAGAGAGAGAGAGAGAGAGAACGAAGAAAAAGGATATTCTTTGTAATATATTCGATCACCATCATCATCGTCCTCTTCATTATCTATCTCCTTTTTTTCTTTTAAGTTACTACTAATAAACAAAACCCGTCAGCTGTGTAAAGAAAAAGGTGGGGAGGGATTGTTCTTTTTTCTGGTTCCACTGGTTTTTTCCTGCAGGACCATCATCAACCATCATCATGATGTGAGAGGGTAGTAAGTATCCTCGCCTCCAGTGTTCCAAAGGAAGTGAGCGTAGTTGGCAGCATGAATGGTGCTGGTAGGATCGGCCTCAATGGCTTCCAAGAACTTTTCTTCCATGTCCACTAGGTCATTTCGAGCCACCCACAAGAAACTCACGTACCGACTCAGTAAGTCCGCTTCAAGGGATCCCACTCCCACTGCTCGCTTGAACATTTCCTCTGCTCTGCTCCACAGAACCACACAAGGCACATCACTATCAGTCAATCACCACCAAAACCAAAAAGTAAAAGAGGAGACGAAACCGCCAAGGGAAAGGAGAAAGTGACTGAGGCAAAAGGGAAAAATAAGGAAGTGGGGTTTCGGGAGAGTTTTATGGGTTAAATGTGCGACGACGTCATCACACGTTTCAATCATTAATAAAAAAACGGAAGTGGTCCCTTGGAACCACTTCTGTGCCATATATAGTATTGGTACTTCTTCTGGTTAGTGGCCATGTAGGGTCCTTTTTTAGGTAAAATCCTCTTTTGCTTTTCTTTTTTCCAAATTAGCTTTTTTTTAATTACTCTCTGTTTGTTTGTTTGTTTTTTTTTTTTTTTTTAAGATAAGTTTAGTCTCTCTTTTTTTTAAAATAATATGATACAAAGGGAAAGATTTATGATCTCTCCAATGGGGCATACCCCTTTTCACAAAACAACGTCTAACATCCAAACTAGTTAATAAAGAATATTAACCCACAACCCGGGTATCAAGCATTAAAAACTAGTACGAGAAAATAAAGTTTAAATCTCAATTGAGAGAAAAGAGTAGTCCCGCCTATTTAAATTCTAAACTACTTTGATATATGTCCTCCTCTTTTATGAGGTGTGGCAACTGGCAAAATTTATTTCATCATGAGTGACCCCACTATGAGATTGAGTTAATCATATAAATCGGATTAATAAAAAATCAAGCAATCTGAGATTGGGTCCCACTTTCTCAGGCATATAAATGCGACATTAGCATAATTGTGAAATTTGAGAAATTTATTTTTATCTCAAATATTTTGACCCATTTTTATTTGAGTTATGCATTAAAAAAAAAAAAAGGTTTCTATTTGAATAAATCAAGATTTGATTTTAAATAAAAAAACCAACTTTGAATATTAGGTTGGGTTTTGGGTCCATTGCAATATTGCATTGACCTAGATGAAAGTCACCAAAAAGTGAAAGAAAAGTTGTTTAATTGGTAGAGTTGAATGGTGGTTGTAAGAAAAGATTCTCATATATGTTTTTAATTGAAAGTATAAAAGTATCTTTTATGACGGTAAAATATTTCTTTTTGGCGGTGAGTTTTCAATCCCTAAATATCTAAGATCCACTATTTTAACATGCGATCAATCTAAATGGGCATTTACTATATGATAAAGTTGCCCCTAATGTATAAAATAAATAGTCTTTTTTATATATATTTTATTGAAATGTTTTATACGTGAAAGTAGCCCCTATGAAAATACTCTCCCGAGTTATTTCATTTTGATAAAGGACCGAGTCAAAAATAGAAGAGAAGAGACTCGGCCAAATCATCTCATTTTAATAAGTTGAACGGCCAAAAGTAAAGAAAAACAGAACAGGACAACAGGAGTGGAAACCTTCTACAACCAATACACAAATAAAGCATCGAGAAAACTTGGTAGCAGCAGATGAGGGGACCAGCTACAGCTAACAGCATAATGCAGGTCATCTTCCCATTTGATGAAGAGGCGGCAGGGGCAGGGGCTGGGGCAGATTTTGGTAGGATACTTAAGACTTATTTATGATTGATAATTAAAAGGAAAGAATTATAGAGAATAAAAATTACAATTTTTTTCCTTTCTTGAGCCAGGTGCTTTCCACTTTGAGCTCTCCAACTTCAATTTCAAGTTGTCTAGCATAGGCCTACAACATAGAGGTTGCTCATTGAATATTTTTTTTTAGAATTCCTATAAATATTAGATGCGTGGATTAATATTCTCCTCTCCATTCTGATGATAATCAAGTAGTGGTGATAAGAAGAGCTCACCATTTGTTGGAGATAGCAGGGGTATGCTTCACAACATGGTAAGTTGCATTTTATACAATTACTCCTTTTTCACAAAAAGGGATTTCCTTAAAATCAACAAAGTTCGTTTTTTTGCTAGAATACAAAATTTCTATTCAATCATATAGAGTAATGATTTTTCTTTACCCCATTTCAGTTACACTGTTTGGAAAAAAAAAAAAAGATGGCAAATTAAGGAACTATATATAACTAAGGGCGCCAAAAAAGTAAGAGTTTCTCAAAATCTTAGCTCAAGCTAGGTCCAACCCAACGTAGAACAAATAGATTCTGGCTTGGGGTTGGCATTTTGAGAGGCCAACTTTACTATTTATTGGAAAATCCTAAGATATAAAAGTATGCAAGTAAAATCAAGTTCTATGGATTCCTCTCCTGTTACCAAACATGCTCTTATATGGAAAATCTTATTTTGCATAGATGATCTTGAGGGACTTTATATTATCCACGCTCAAGACCTTCACACATATGGCCCTTAGTCCATGCAAATTTTGTAAAAGAATTATTATCCCCAGTGACATGGATGCTTGCTAAGTTAACTTGTAGTGTTGTTGACACTCTAGGTCAAGCTGGGCCAGATAGAAGGTTTTCCTACTTAAGTTAGCAAGCCTAATATTTATACCAATTCCACTCCACATGCATGAAGTTTGAGCTTGGCCATGGTAAATATGTCAGGATAAGCTGAGTCCTTAAATCATATTCAACCCCGACTTTTTCACTATTGGGCTAGAAAACAAGTCTAATCAAGTCAAATTTTACAGAGTCCTAGTGCCAACTCAAATAGACATAGCAGCCAGATGAATGCACATTCAAAAATAGTTGCATGCATATAACATACACTAGACTATATAAGGCCTAGCAACTCAAGATTCGGCCTAATCCCTTCCATGAATGTGCACCAGATTGAGCTGATGGACCCAACTTAAATATAGACAAAAGCAGTAAACATAGGTGAGCAGGTCCAACCATTCAAGATTTGGCCACATCTTTTTTAATGAACCTGGACAAGTAGTTAATGTAAATATAGACAATAGAAGTAAACATAGGTGAGCAGGTCCAGACATTCAAGATTTGGTCACATCTTTTCTAATGAACCTGGACACATAATTAATGTAGTATCTTGGGTCTTTGGCATTCAAGATTGGGCTTTATCTTTTCCAATGAATGCACAAAACGTTGAGTTGATGGGCCTAACTTAAAATGACAATAGCAACCGATGAATGTACTGGATATTTCAACCAAAGGTTCAAAGCATGGAGCTAGGCGGCTGTAGTTTGCTCTTCTAAAAAGAGTTGCTGACCTCATTTTCCAAAACAAATCCGCCTACAAATTAAACTCAGTTGCCCTAATGACCTTTTTTGATGAGTCCATTTGTTCGATCGAGTCCAATTGAGTCGAGATTATGAACACTGTAAACAACATTGAACTAGTAGGCCCAACTTCTTGGAAATTATTTAAGATAACTTACAGATGAAAAGTTCCTTCTCTTTGGACCCTTGGATCTTGACCACCTAGTTGTTATATTGGGTCAAGTTAGTATTGTTGTACTGGCTATAACTAGTTCTGATAAGAGGGTTTGAATTCAATTCCAAACCAGTTCCGACTAGAAGACAAAGATTTCCAAAACCAATTCTGACTTTAAAAAAAAAAAAAAAAGAAAAACATTCAACTTATTACAATGCATCAAGTCCAATTTTTCTTAGGATTAAACATAAAAATGTCCAACCTTGGTGCATTTTGAGCTATAGTGTCCAACATTAACGACTTGTATGCACGGCCTCAGGTCCACGGGTTTGAACTTTTATGAATATGAAAACACACCCTTTTTTCAACTGGAACGTAAATTGGGTTGTGAACCTAGACCTGCTTAATTATGAATCGGAACCTAAATTAGGTTCCGAACCTAGTCTTTTAGGAGTTGGAACCTCTAGATAATCCGATAATTGGATACTCATTTGCATCCCTAGTCGCAACATGTAGTAATAAAAGGTGGGCTAGTTTTTTTAAACCATGTTATGTGGGCTAGGTTTTAGGCCTTAGTTGCTATGTTGGACTACTATGAATTCTTTGCAGCCCATTTTTCTATTAGGTCCAATATATGCAAATTCTAACTTCATTGGTGTCACCAATCCATATTCTAATTAGTTTAGCAGTGCCCGCTGCCCGAAAATTAGAATATTTTAGATTTTTTAAGTCCACCATTTTGCAACAAACCTTTTGTAACATCAGCCCCACTCATCGTAAATCAAGCCATTCCTTAAAACTCTTGTGACTTTTGGACAATGTTTTAATATGGATCGATACCACCATAATTTTATATGATTTTGCAGGCTTTTTTTATTTTTTTTTGTGGAAAATCTTTATAACGATGACGATATCTTTTTGTGGCCCACCTTTATCTTATCATGAAATCACTTTATGGGCCCAATTACCAATACCATAAAATCTCATTTTCCATACATACAAGGTGAAATAAGACATAATTTTTCTAAAAGAACTACTATGGGAATTGGATTATATATTTTTAGAACACATTTGGTCCATGATGATAATTATGATGATGTTCGGGTGATATGTCCACATCAAGATTTGGTAATATCTAGATCCGATCATCAATATACCATGAAATATGGATCAGCCTAGGCAAATATAGATTAAATCCAACCCCATTTTCAAAAGAGATAGACACTAGTACAATTTGATTTCTCTTTTAGCAAGAAATGATAAACGAACAGTACACCAAATACCATTTTAGATCAAGTCGGCACATAAAATCATATCCCATGAGATAATTTGGATGTATGAGAAAGAGAATAAAGAAAAAGCAGTCATTTCTTTCATCTTTACCTAAAAACAAGCACATAATGTGTTGCTAGATCTTTCCTCACTTATTGATTAGATTATTTCTTTTTTGTATATCTGACTCCCGCCTTGGCTAGTGACACCCCTGGTCTAAAGCCAATCTGCATCTATTCTTCTTAATATAAACTAGGCAACTGCCTGCATGATAAAAGATAAATAAAATTGTCCCTTATTAATATAATCTCCTATTTCAACAAAAAAAAAAAAGATAAATAAAGTTTTAATTAAGAATATTTATAAATATTTAATTAAATTATAAATAAATATGAACATGTAATTCATAATACAAACACAATTAAAATCAAACTTCAAAAATCAAAGTTCTTTTTTTAAAAAATAAGTAAAATAAATCAAATTATCTAATACATGATATTGAAAGAATGACTCAATTGCATAGAAAAACGGGTTAAAGAAAATGGAAAAGTTGAAGAGTAATTTTAAATAATATAATGTATGATGAAGAAGAAAACATATAAAAGAATAATTGGTTTGAATTGCTGATTGTATGAAGAGTGAATTAATTTATAAAACTTATTCATGCTTGAAAGACGGTATCCATTACTTGGTCCAACTTCTTGATTTGCCGTATTTTATTATTTCTTTGATTCTCCATATTTATTATGTTGTTAAATTAATAAATGTAAATGATAATAAGAAAATGCGTGATAAAGATGGAAACTCGTGAGAGAAGTTTTAGGGACATGGGATAATTTATGGCAATATTAAGTAAACAGTAGATATTTTAGGGCCTTGATTTGATTATATTTATGCATGCTTAGGCATAAATTAAGTGTCAATTTCAAAATTACATACGGATTTTGAAATCAATTGGCTTACACAATGGGACCCACAAATTAATCTTATTGAATATGAAAGGAAAATACACAGAAAAAAGTAGCAAAACACGACTTCTAAAAAGTGGCTCCCATAAATTGTGAGTTTGGAAAGAAAAAAAAAATCTGCCTCTCACTATGGGACCCCACATATTTATTTAGTCAAATTAGTAAATGTAAAAGCTAGTAAGAAATTATAAAAAAGATGAATATTTGTGAGAGGGATTTTAGGGAGTTATGAGATTTTAAGTGAAGGTCAAGTAAATAGTAGAGACTTTAGGACCTTAGCATCGATTTCAAATTTTAATGTGGATCTTGAAATTAACTATCTTCCACAGTGGACCCACAGATTATTCGTATCGGATATTGAAAAGAAAATAAGGAGAAAAAAGTAGCAAAATACAACCTATGAAAGTGGCCCCCATAAATCGTGAGTTTGGAAAGAAAAAAAAATCTGGCTTTAACAATGGGACCCACGAATTGCTCGAACTTGGAACAAAAAAGAAAAGGGAAAACTTCAAATAAGTCCTTAAGTTTTTACCTTATTTCAAAAAGGACACAAGTTTTAAAACTTTTCAAATTAGTCCCTAAGTTTTTCATGAAGTTTTCAATTAAAGACATTCATCCATTTAAAGCTATTTTCTGGCAACTTTTTTCTTCAATATTTTTAAACTACCCAAATTATCCTTTAATGAAATAAAACCCCCTTCATTTCCTTTATATTTTCTTTATTTTTCACCGGCAGCCTTATAGTGATCGAGAAAAACTAGCATTTTCACAGAGATCGGCTAAATGTAGTGGCTGTCAAAACCATGTCATGGCTTTAAATGAAGGTACTTTGGGTATTTTTAAAAAATTGAGAGAAAATGCCATAAAAAATACATTTAAATGACCAGATGGCCTTAATTGAAGTTTTGTTGAAAAATTTAGGGACTAATTTGAAAAGTTTTGAACCTTGTGTCCTTTTTTGAAAGAAGGCAAAAATCCAAGGCCTTATTTGAAAATTTTCCAAAAGAGAAAGAAAAAATTGACTTTCACAGTGGGCGCCACAAGTTAACTTAAAAAAAATAAAGAAAAAGCCAACTGTTATCTATAAGTAGGCCCCAAATTCTTGCATCTTGGATTTGACACGAGGGTCCTATAAATTAACCTGCAACAAAATCTAATACATACATAGCCACCTGTCATGAAAATCATAGTCAACTTGATCTCTATATTTTTCATAAGTCTGTCGGGCCCACTATCAAAGCCAAGGGGCATTTGTTCCTTTTTTTTTTTGTTAGTTTAATGATCTATGGGGCCCATTGAAGGTAAATGGTCAATGTAATCTAGGAAAATAAATAATGATACTACATTGTTGGTAGGAGGAACTACAATGAGAGAGAGAGAGAGAGAGAGAGAGAGAGAGAGAGAGAGAGAAGTTAGAGAGATTTTAATTTGAGAGATTAAATAGGAAAGTTATCATGATGATTAGATAAGGAAGGGATATTTTCATTGAGTCTGGATCACCTATCGCATTTGTTATATCTTCACTATGAGGGGACGTATTACACTCCGTGTGTGGCCCTACCTTTGGTGGGCCCTCATTTTGAATTTGAATACTATTAATTATGATAATATAGCATAATTGTACTAATTAATAGGGGTTAATAAGGGCTTATAGATATTTTCCTAAGTCTTAGTCTATTTTATAGGATTTAGGCCTATTGTGTATTTTATAGATTTATAGAGTGTCTTTTTATAATTTTTGTAGGGTTTTAGGTGTTGAGGCCCTTGCTAGTAAATAGGTTTTTATATAGGGGGTTCTCTACACTTGAGAACTGTGTGGGGGTGTTTATCTAATACCGAGGTTACCCCTGACCTGGGTAATAGTACCAATTAGGAGCTGCCTCGGCCTCATTCACCCAGCTCGGCAATGCGCCAGCTGGCATCAGTATGGAGTTCGGTAAAGGTATCGGCCATGCTCTTTCTGGGTTCTGTCTCGAGCATTTCGGCGACAGTATCCGACTTCGAGCAAGCCCGACCTCAATGACTTCTCCATTTCGGCCCACTTGACCGAGGTGGGCATTGAGCGTCTAATCCCCATTATGAGATGGGACAGCTACACTACAGAGCGTGCCAACAAGTGGGGTGGCCGCCGGATTCCAGCAGAGGGTTATCCCTACCCATCAATCACGTCCCATAAATGAGAAGGATTGAGGAAAATCTGATGGGACAAAGCTCTTAGCTACCCCTACTCAGGAAGCTTCCACTCATCTATATATACCTGCATGGTAAGCCCATAAGAGGTACGTTGAGATATACTACACTATCTTGCCTGAACCTTCTTCTTCTTCCTCACTTCACCCTAGTTCAGTGACTGCACTAACTCAGGCATCGGAGTGCCTTTGGCTGATAGCAGCCCGGGGCCCTAACTTTTATCTATCTTTCAGGTTCAGGATTTCCATTACTTCCAGACCAGATAAGCAGCATCATTAAAAGCTTCATCATCGTCTAAACCAAGTCCATAATATTCAGGCACTTACAATTGGCGCTGTCGTTGGGGAAACATTTGAAAAAACCATATTTTCACCTTGAAAAACCATGACTCCAAAGACTAGGAAGGGAAAGGGCGTTGGACCATCCAGGTCCATACCGCCAAAATCGTTCCTACCCATCATGCCGCCTCCACTGGTGACGAACCAGGCGGAAGCAGCTAGGCAGACACTGTTGGTCCCTCGACAAAGGATGGTTGTCGGAGAGCCCGGCATGAGAAGCGTGGGATCGCCTCTCACCCAGCTGGGTTCGTCATCGAGACGTGTAACGGCATCTCCTCGTCACGGCCCCGTTCTGGAACGAGTTCGGTCGACTACCTCCATGCAGAGCGTCCTTGTCAGGACGTTATCTTACTGGAGCAGCCCCGCAAGGATGTTCCCCCTCAGGAACGTTCCCGACGAGACAAAACTCCAGCGCTGTCCAGGCCATGCCAGCCTCGTCACCAGGACCACGTGGAGGAAGACCATGTGTGCCTCGACGATGAGGGCGACGACGACATGATTCTGGAGGAGGCCGACGAGGCATACGACGAAGAAATCAGGGCTCAAAACCTCATTATTGATCAGCAAAAAGCCCAGATCCTCCAGCTCTAGCGGCAGCTCGAGGGGAAAGAGAAGGTCCCGGCCGGGGCCTCGCATGTGTCTCCTACACGGCAGCGAGCCAGGAAGGCTCCTGAGGCTCGGCAGGACCTAAGACCAGTCCTAAACAATAAGAGGTGTGACCGGGCCTATGATGAAGGCTCAAGCAGCACTCAAGCCAGCGCTGACCCTCAGCAGCAGGGCCAGAGACAAAGGAGACAGGGGCCGACCCCGACATGACAGATTGGATCAATCAGCAAATAAAACAGGCTGTACAGCAGAATATGGAGTTTGCTGGCCTCACCCGAGGTCGGCTAGCAACCAAAGACAGTGACAATCACGACACTTCTCCTTTCTCTCGAGAGATCAGGGATCACGTCCTCCCTGAAAGATTCAGCATCCCAAAGTTCAACCTTTATGACGGGACCTCGGACCCCGAAGCGCACCTCCGACACTTCACCCAGAAAATGTCGGTGTGGGGCGGCGATGGCAACCTAGACTGCAAGGTCTTCTCCTCCAGTTTGGGTGACCTCCCACTTCGGTGGTTCTGCGGGCTCTCCGAGGGATCGATTTCGAGCTGGCGGCAGCTACGAAACTCCTTCGTCGAGAAGTTCCAAGCGCATCGAGTCATCCCGAAGACAGACACCGACCTGATGGCCATCAGAATGAGGCCGGCCGAAAATATCACTCGGTTCGCCAAGATGTTCTGGACCATCTATAGCCAGGTCAAGGATACCAATGACGAAGTAGCCATCAAGTCCTTCCAACAAGCTCTGTTGCGAGCCAACGAGCTTCGGAAGGACCTGGTGCGATTCCCCGTGGTCACAGTGAAAGCATTGATGGTCAGGGTGAATCAGTTCGTCGATCAAGAAGAGGACGAGGTCCGAGCTCGGGAGAGCCATAGCTTTTGGCATGAGGACCGACCCTCTAAGAAGGACAAGAAGCTGGCCAAGAGGGAAACGAACCGAAACAGAGAGCCGTCCAGCTCGGCAGCGCGCTTCGTTCCCAGCTCGAGAGGCAGCATGAAGCCGAAGTCAACTGGTGCCTCTTACAAGGCCGTTAACACCATCTTCAAGGAGCCCATTTACAAGCTCCTCGGCAAGATCTAGACGTAACCCTTCTTCAAATGGCCTAGCCTATGAAGGGCGATGCCTCCACCCGAGATCAGAGCAAGTTCTGTGCCTACCACAAACAAAATGGACACAGAACCGAGGACTGCCATGCCTTCAAGGCACACCTCGAAAGGCTCGTGAAAGACGGGCACCTAAAGGACCTCGTCAAGGAGGAGATAGGGTCAACCGTGCTCAACAACGCTGGCCCGATGATCGGGACAACGATGAGCTGAAAGGGACCATCAACGTCATCCACCTAGCTCCAGCTCCTAAGGGGAGTAGCCAGACTCGTACTGAGGCCAGGAAGGCCCAGCACGACAAACAGGTGATCACGGCTGAGCTCGGTCTCTCAGCAAAGAAGGCAAGGAAAGGGAGACCAAGGATTTGGTTCTCTGATGAAGACTTGGATGAGGTCCAGCTACCCCACAATGATCCTCTACTCTTGACTCTGAGGTTGGGGAACTTCAATGTCAAGAGGATCCTCGTGGACCCTGGAAGCTCCTCGGAAATCCTCTACTACGACTGTTTCAAAAAAATCGGTCTGAAAGAGGAGGACCTGCAGGAAGCCCGCACCCTACTGGTGGGTTTCAGCTCCAAATCTGTATACCCCAAAGGGAAGATCTCCCTCAAAGTCGGAGTGGGGGGAGCCTCCATGATAGTAGACTTCCTGGTGGAGGATAGACCATCCCCATACAATGCCATCATAGGAAGGACCTGGCTGCACAACATGGAAGCTGTGCCCTCCACCCATCACTAGAGGCTCAAATTCTCGTTGCAGAACCGGGACGGTAGCTTCAAGGTGATCATAGTCCGCGGTGACCAGCAGATGGCCAAAGAATGCCTTATGGCCGTGGTCCCCGGTGAAGCAGAGTCGCAGCGAGTCCACATGGCCAAGCTGGAGGCAGAGCTCGAAGCTGTCGGCCGAGCGCCCGAGCAGAAGAGTGTAGAGGACCTCACCGAAGTCAGGATCGATCCCAACGATCCAGAGAGGTACTTCCTGCTCGAAAGTCAGCTTGCAGAAGCTGAAAGGTCCGAGCTGCTTGACTTCCTATTGCAGAACATGGAGGTCTTCGCTTGGACCCCCTACGAGATGCCCGGTTTCGACCCCGAAGTCATGAGCCACAAGCTGAATGTGGATCCCGGACACAAGCCTGTAATCCAAAAAGCTCGCAGGACCGGGGTCCAGCAGGCAGAGGTAGTGACTGAGGAGGTCAAAAAGCTGTTGGAGGCTGAAGCTATCAGGAAAGTCCACTACCCTGCATGGCCAGCCAACACAGTAGTGGTTAAGAAGAAGAATGGGAGCTGGAGGGTTTGCATCGATTTCACCGACCTCAACAAGGCCTGTCCCAAAGACAGCTTCCCGCTTCCAAAGATCGACTAGTTGATTGAGCCACTGCCGGGCACGACAGGATGAGTTTCCTCGATGCTTACTGAGGTTACCATCAGATTCCGATGCACGGGCCTGACGAAGAAAAGACCGCGTTCATAACACCCAGAGGCATCTACTGTTACAAAGTGATGCCCTTTGGGTTAAAAAATGCCGGTGCCACTTACCAGAGGCTGGTAACAAAAATGCTTTAGGCCCAGCTCAGCAAGACGGTCGAAGTGTACATTGACGGCATGGTCGTCAAGTCTAAAAGGTCACAGGACCACTTGACAGACCTAAGTCAAACCTTCGCCGTCCTTAAAGAGTTCAAGCTCAAGCTGAATGCATCTAAATGCGCATTTGGCATCGGCTCCGGCAAATTCCTGGGCAGCCTGGTCACTAGACGAGGGATAGAGGACAATCCAGAGTAGATCTCAGTAATCCAAGCCATCCAAAGCTCGACCACGGCAAAACAAGTCCAAAGACTCATGGGGATGGTAGCAGCACTGAACCGCTTCATTAGCAGAGCTTCAGACAAATGCCGCCCCTTTTTCCAGCTCCTAAAAAAGAGCTCAAGGTTCCAATGGACTCCAGAGTGCGACAGCGCCCTCCAGGAGCTCAAACGATACCTCTCTTCACCTCCCCTGCTGTCCACCCCGACGCAGGGCGAGGTCTTATACTTGTATCTGGCGATCTCGGATCATGCAGTAAGCTCGGTGCTCATCAAAGAAGAAGATAGGCAGCAAAGACTTATCTATTACGCGAGCAAAATCCTGCTGGATGCTGAGACAAAATACCTGCCATTGGAGAAGCTTGCACTTGCACTCATCAGTGCCTCCCGCAAGCTCTCCCACTACTTCCAAACATACTCCATCATGGTTGTTACAGAACATCCACTTAAGTCTCTGTTCCAAAAAGCAGACTTCTCTGGAAGAGTGTCCAAATGGGCTGTCGAACTGGGATAGTATGATATCCAATATCAACCCAGAACGGTAATCAAAGCCCAGGTGCTGGCAGACTTCATCGTGGAGTTCACCTCTCCTAGTTCGGCACCGAGCCACTTCGACACCGAACTGGGGGGCAAGGAGGTGGGGGCAACCACCGAGACCGAGACGGAACAGGAGCGGTCCCGGAAATAGTTCCTTGACTCATCTTGGAAGGTCTTCGTCGATGGGTCCTCAACCTCCAAAAGGGCTGGCGTAGGCATAGTTCTCCAATCTCCGGAGGGCCTTGTCATAGAGCAAGCCCTGACTCTTGACTTCAAAGCATCAAACAACGAAGCTGAGTACGAAGTACTGATCGCAGGGCTGGGCGGCGCAAAATTCTGGGGGCACGACAACTGGTGGTTTTCAGTGATTCACAGCTGGTAACGAGCCAACTGAATGGAGACTACCAAGCCCGTGACGATAGGATGGCAGCCTACCTAGCCCATGCCAAGCAACTCCTCTCTCAGTTCCAAAAGGCTGAAGTCAGGCAGATCGGCAGAGACTCCAATTCTCATGCCGATGCCCTTGCCAACTTGACTTCTGCCGTCGAAGCCGGAAGAAAAAGGACTATCGAATTGGAAGCACTAGACAGGCCGAGCATAGAGCTCCACCCACCTCGGCAGATCCTGTGTGCTGATCTCGGTCCGAGCTGGATGGACGAATTCATCTCTTACCTCAAGGACGACCAGCTCCCCGAGGACAAGAACTAGGCCCGTAAAATCAGGTTGAAAGCAGCTCGGTTTTGGCTCTTTCCAGATGGCAAGCTCTATAAAAAGTCCTACAGTGGCCCCTACCTCCAGTGCGTTCACCCGAGTAAAGTCGAAGACTTCCTTTATGAAATTCATGAAGGGATTTGCGGCAGTCACAGTGGAGGTTGGTCACTGGCCTATCGAGCAATCAGCCCAAGATACTGGTGGCCATACATGCAAAAAGATGCTCAGGTCTATGCCAGGAAATGTGAGAAGAGCCAGAAGTTCTTTCACTCTCTCCACCAGCCAGCACATGACCTGAGTCCTCTTTCCAGTCCGTGGCCTTTCACCTAATGGGGACTGGACCTGGTGGGACCTCTCCACCGAGCTCCAGGGCATAAGAAGTGGCTAATAGTAGCCACTGACTATTTCACCAAGTGGATAGAAGCAGAAGCGTTGTCCTCCATCAGCGAGAAAGATACTAAAAACTTCATGTGGAGAAACATCGTGACAAGATTCGGAGTCCCTCGAGCCTTGATCTCGGACAACGGGACTCAGTTCGACTCCAACTTCTTCAAAAACTTCTGTCAAGAGCTTGGCATCAGGAACTACTATTCCACTCCGGCCTACCCCTAGAGCAATGGTCAGGCCGAGATCTCCAATAAAGTGGTTCTCGATGGCCTCAAGAAGAGACTAGACTGAGCCAAAGGAAGATGGGTAGAGGAGCTCCCGAGTGTCCTTTGGGCATACAGGACTACCCCAAGGCGCTCGACCTCGGCTACACCCTTCTCCCTAGCCTACGGGATGGAAGCTGTAATTCCACTTGAGGTTGGCCTCCCAACCCTCAGGTCGGAACTATTCGATCAAGGCCAGAACGATGTAAACCTTGCCAAAGAGCTCGACCTGGCTGAGGAACGAAGGGATGCAGCAGCCATCCGCCTCGCTTCCTACCAACAGCAACTGGCCAGAGGATACAATCAGAGGGTCAAAGAGAGGAAGTTCTCGCCTGGAGAACTGGTCTTAAAAAAGATGCTTCCAGCAGACAAAAACCCCACCGAGGGAAAACTTGCACCAAATTGTCATGGGCCATTCAAGGTGACCTCGGCAGCTGGGCAGTCTGCATACAAGCTTGAGGACATGGAGGGTAGAGAGATACCACGCCCATGGAATGCCACTCACCTCAAAAAGTATTATTTTTAGATTGTACTCAATTCCGAAAGTCAATAAAATCAGTTCTTGTGGAAGAATGTGTTTTGTTACTTTCAAAATTTCCCAAGTTACGGAACTCGGCCTATGCACACAACTCGGTTACAGAAACCAGCTTGCATTAGGCGCGGTCACAGGACTAGCCATCCCACAGCTCGGTTACGAACCAGCCACCTCGGCCCGGTCACAGGACCAGCCACTTTTAGCTTTGGTTACGGAATCAGCTACTTAGGCACTGTCACAGGACTAGCCATCCCACAGCTCGGTTATGAACCGGCCACCTCGGCCCGGTCACAGGACCAGCCACTTTTAGCTTTGGTTACGGAAGCAAGCTGGGCTATGGTTATGGAACCTAACTCTCTAGCTCCGGTCATAAAACCTAGCTCACTTTGTCCTGCCAAACTCGTTGACTCGTTACGGTTACGAAACCTAGCTCAGTCCTTGACCTTAAAAGGACCTATTTTACTACTGACTTTGGTTGTAGTACCGAGTTCAATTACCAAACTTTATTCCTGTTACTTGTTTTATCTTGATTGCAAGACCAAATACAAAAAAAAAAAAAAAAAAAAAAACAGGAAAGGAAATGAAAGAAACAACATTCGAGCACAAAGATTGATGCAGAAAAAGATTTCATTCATCAAAGAAGTGTTTTCTTGTACAAACTAAAGAAGAGAAATTACAATGAATTCTCCCCCACATGTAGAAAATAAATAAAGACAACATCAAGATAGTTGATCAACATTAATTACAGAGACATCGCTAGTCTCACCATCACCACCACCAACAGGAGCAGAAGGAGGAGCCTCCACATTGTCAGCCCCGAGATCGGCAGTAGGGGTCTCGGCAGCTGGAGCTTGAAGATTCTCCTGAGGAACTTCGGAGGAGACCAGAGGGTCGGCAATTGGAGGATCAAGAGAGGCCTCGGTGGATGAGGGGGCAGGCGACTCGGGCTCGGGATGAAGGAGCTTGGGCAGATTCTGGTATGTGGGGTGATCCTCGGGGATCCCCATTTCTCTGAGCATTGTTAAATAACCCATCTCGAATAGCTCTCTCCCAGTCGTACGAGTTGGTCTTCATACTGTTTGGTCGCCTGAACCACCCCATCCTGAAAAGAGGCGTCGATCTCTGCTTGCAGCGAGACCTCGGAGTCAGCTCTTAGCTTAGCCGAGGCTTCCCTTTCGGCCTGCAGCAGAGCGTCGACCTCCGCCCTTTCTCTCCTCAAGGCCTCCATCTCGGCCTCCAGCTGGTCCGCCCTCTTAGTCTTCTCGTACGCCACCGCCCGAAGCTCGTGGTTCTCTGCGCTTGTCTTGGTGATTTCCGCCACGGCTCCCTCCATTTCTTCATTCAGCTTGGCGTACTCCTCGTGTGACTTCTTCAGTTGCTCCAAGCTTCCCTCCAGAGCTGTTGTAAGTCTTTGCCTCTCAGCCTGCAACGATTGGATCACAGAGCAGCTCTGTTGGGATTTCTCCATCGCCACCTGAGACCTCTGCACGATCTGAAGAGAGGAAAGAGACAAAAGTCAGCAGAACACAAAACACATCTACAGAATCAGATAAACTCGTTGGGAGCTTCTTACCAGCAGGGCTGACGTGAGGGTAGCCATGTGCAGCGCACCTTTATCCATCCCCCTCAGCTGGTTGATATTTGTTGGGAGCGCGCATGCACCCACCAGCGCGGCCGCGACTACTAGACTACCGGTTAACCTATGTCCGGTGGTCAACGGTGCCCCTGGCCGAGGAAGAAGGATGGCCTCCATGGCTCAAACTCTGGAGCATGGGGCACCAAGGGCTGAGCAGGGTTCTACCGAGACGAACCCTAACCCATGGGTGTCGCCGGCACCCTCTCCTCCTGCCTCTGCTCCACCTCCGTTCTCTGCTCCTCCCTTCTCTCCTCCTCCTCCTCCTCGGCCCTCCGCCTCGGCTCCCTCCTCTTCTCCGCCGGGGTCGACCGGGTCGCCCTCTCCTTCCGTGGTCTGGACTGGCGCGAGTCTTCACCCCTTGCCCTTTTCGTTTGCCTCTCCTCCTCCCTCACGTTGGTCGGATGGTGACGGGAAGAGCTCGAGGACGGAGCCTTAGGGGTGTCCCTGGAGGAGGAGTCGGCGGGCCTCGAAGAAGAGGAGGCCCGTTTGCCGAGGAGTTTCTCCCTGAGGTTGGTGGTGGTGAATCCCTGACGGCCCCTCTCCATCTCTGAGCCGGAAATATGTCCTTCAGAAGCTTGATCCCGGTCGGTGGAGGAGGAGCTCGGCTGTTGCTCAACCGACTCTGGCGCGTAGCTGACCCCGGTCACCAAATACTCGATCCCCTGCCTTTTCAAGTAAGACTTGTATCTTGGCTCGTACCCCAAGAGGCGGTAAGCAGCCCTCCCTTGGTGACCGTGGTAGCGCTGGATGGCGTCTAGCCAATCGCCGTTCCTCCTCCAGCCAGCACGCAGAGCTGCCTGCCTTCTCTCGCCGACCTCTGCATAACAAATAGAGAAGGTCAGTTCGACAGATATAGAAGATGTCAGTTCGGCAGATAAAGAAAATGGATGAAAAACTCAAGTTGTTGAGCTCGGTATTTACTTGGGAGAAGCCCGAAGTGGCGAGGTACCCTATACCTCCTCTCCGCCTTGGTATCTTCTGCGCCGAACTCACAGTTCCCGGCAACGAACAATCTATCGCTCCCGGCGTGGCGCATAGAATCCTCGAGGGAAGTAACAAAGGGGACCATCTTTGGTTTTCCCCGGAGGTAATAACAGTGGTTAGGCTCCCCTGTTGATTTACAGACGTCGTAGACGTCCTCGATATCATGTACGCCGAGGTGAATACCCAAGATCCTATTCAGTTCTGCCGCCCCCATTATAGTCTTATAGCTATTCGGCATTAACTGGCATGGGGCGAGGTGCCATGTAGCCAGACATTCCCTAAGTAGGGGGTTGAACGGGGAACCTGACTCCTCCCTCTACTACCGAGACCAGAGGAAAAGGCATCCATCCGTCTCGGTATGAGTAACCATCCCATGGGTCTTTTGGGTCATGTAGCCTAGCCCGGACGTCGTCCGGGATGTTGTACTTCTCCCTAAAGCTATTCATGGCTCCCGTGGTGTCAGCCAGACAGCGATACACCCCTACACCCATATTTGGAGGTCTAGGAGGACTAGGGATGACAGAGAAGAAAACCCTAAACAGGGGAAGAAGATGGAATGGAAGCGCTAAAAAGGAAGACGAAGAAAGGAGAGACTTACAGAGCAATGTAAGAAGCAGAGAAGCAGGGAAGCAGAGAGGGAAACAGAGGGATTGGTTTAAGCTCGAGCAGAGTCTCCCCAAAGATCAATCGCCAAAGTAGAAGGAGGAGGAATGAGAATGCTGCTTTTATAGGCCAGTAGGACGCCCTTTCGAATTCCGAGGGCACGCATTCAGCACGCTGCCTCAAAAGACGTGCGTCGCTTCGAAGCGGCCGTACTGCAAACCAGATGGTGACACGTGGAAGGAGCAATACGCCTTCCACAGTAAACGCCATCAGAATGATTGATTGCCTCGAATAGACACAGCGGTTTCGGCGCCCTCAGGCAGACAGACTGGCGACGGATTAACGAAGCCCTTAATTAAACAGTCATGATGAGGATCCGACATCAGCGGCCGATTTCAAAATAC
Source organism: Umbellularia californica (assembly GCA_028538565.1). Lineage (NCBI taxonomy): Eukaryota > Viridiplantae > Streptophyta > Magnoliopsida > Laurales > Lauraceae > Umbellularia > Umbellularia californica. The sequence goes on along the minus strand of JAPQWN010000006.1, from coordinate 51,177,827 downwards.
GGGGTTGCGTGCTCGGCATTCATAAAACTCCCACGTACTTAGCTCCCGACCTCAGTCAAGTTCCAGAACTCTAATAAGGTCGGCAGCTAGGGGGCAATTGTGTGGGGGTGTTTATCTAATACCGAGGTTACCCCTGACCTGGGTAATAGTACCAATCAGGAACTGCCTCGGCCTCATTCACCCAGCTCTGTAATGCGCCAGCTGGCATCAGTATGGAGTTGGTCTCGGTAAAGTTACCGGCCATGCTCTTTCTGGGTTCTGCCTCGAGCGTCTCGGTGACAGTATCCGACCTCGAGCAAGCCCAACCTCAATGACTTCTCCATTTCGGCCCACTTGACCGAGGTGGGCATTGAGTGTCTAATCCCCATTATGAGATGGGACAACTACACTCCAGAGCATGCTAACAAGTGGGGTGGCCGCTGGATTCCGGTAGAGGGTTATCCCTACCCATCAATCACGTCCTTATAAATGAGGAGGATTGAGGAAGATCTGATGGGACAAAACTCTCACCTATCCCCACTCAGGAAGCTTTCACTCATCAATATATACCTGCATGGTAAGCCCATAAGAGGTACGTTGAGATATACTACACTATCTTGCCTGAACCTTCTTTTTCTTCCTCACTTCACCCTAGTTCAGTGACTGCACTAACTCAGGCGTCGGAGTGCCTTTGGCTGATAGCAGCCCGGGGCCCTGACTTTTGTCTATCTTTCAGGTTCAGGATTTCCATTACTTCCAGACCAGATAAGCAGCATCATTAAAAGCTTCATCATCGTCTAAACCAAGTCCATAATATTCAGGCACTTACAAGAACATTCTAGAATTTACACCAAATGACCTAAATGCCCATGTCCTTATCCACATTCCTATGCAATCAAAAAGGCCCTTTTGGTAATTGTCTAAAAAACCCTAGACTATATAACCTAAACTATTGCATTGAGAAATGAATCCTAAATTCACTCTCATTTATCTCTAATTTACCTCTCATTTCACAAAACCCTAGCTAAAATCCGTAAGTCCAAAACCCTAATTGCAAGAAGAAGGAAGAGCCATCTTCTACCTTTCTTATCAATCTCTTTCTTTTCTACCAATCAAGATAAGGAAGGCTCATTCCTTAGCCAATTTCCATATGGTTTTCTAGGATTTTCTCTATCCCTAGGTTTCTTTTCTAATCTTTGGTTCTCTTGTAGAATGAGTACTAGGCTTGGTAGATTGGATTGGTTTGGATAGCTTGGATTGGGTCTTCATATTATTTTCTTTTGCAAACTCGGATTTGAGGCAAGTGCAATATACTCACCTAGCATAGAATGCATGATTTCTATTATTGATTCTATATTTCCATTTCAATTATGCTAGAAATGAGTAGATCTACCTTTGAGCTTGTTTTTATGGTTTTTGGCCATTGATGGATGAGTTTATCTCATTTGGAAGATCAATGGTCCAGATGGATTGTGGATGGTTGGCCATTGAAGTGTTTTTATGATTTTATTTGTTTGTTTGATGAATGGAGGTGAATGGGAATAATTTGGATAGAATTCGGATGAAAGGGGTGACCTGTAACAGTTACTGTAACAGTTACTGTCATGGAAACAGGAAGGTTCCAATTTCCTTGAGTTGAGACCGGGACCAGGTGGGCCACCCGATGATCAATCTGAACCGTGGATCTGATAGAGGACCCACTGGAGGGGCTGGTCCCGTAGGGAGTGGACACCCCTGGCCCACTATCCATTAGCTTGATCACTGAGGATGTGTTTTTGGAAAAAAAATTCAGTTTTGTAGCACATGATTGTGGGACCCACTGGTTGATCCGATCGCCGATCTGGTCCGTCCATTGGGCCGAAAATGGTGGGGCGACGTTAGGGATGTGAACCCATGTGAGGTGGACCCCGTTTGGTCCACCATCCAAAGCCTCAAAGATGGCATGACAGTAACGAATTAGGAAAGAGGGATTCCATTTTCTTTTATCTGTGGGGCCCAGGTGGGTCAGTAACTTTGATCTGGACCCTACATCTTGTAGTAAGTCCCTGGGCGACCTCAATGGTGAGGTCTGATCTGGGCTTGGGTCAGTGGGGCCCACAATTTTGTGAAGCAAAATGTCCTAGGCTAGAGATGTCGTCTTACTATTAGTATTGTTCTGTTGCAGAACTTTGAATGAAGAAGAGAGGAAGATGCTGACGTGTGGATAAGTGAGAAACAAAATGTAGGTGGAATAGATATTGTACTCTGTGGGTGCATGAGAAATTGTAGTCCTCCCCATGTGGCAGAATATGGAATTATGGGTGGTATTGTGGTCTGATGGTGCATGGGAAACCATGGCCACTTTTGCATATTTCACCCTTTCTTTTGGGTTAGTTATACCTTAGCCCTTTTGTTTCAAAAATTAGAAATAAGTTTCATAGTTTTTAAGGAACCCAATTAGAATAATTTAACATACTACTTTTATAATATTTCTTGACCCCATTAATTTTAGAAATTACAAATAAAAGACTCTTTAGCCTTTAATGAACCCTATTAGATCCTTAAACTATTTTGAATGTAGAAAAAGTATTGGATGAGTCTTCAGGTTCTTTAGAATTATAAATTAAGGTTTTTATGTATCATTAATTGTAAATTTATTTTCCAATGGTGTCTTTGATTATCAATGTGCTAGACTAAGGTTTGATTTCTCTATTATTATTATTATTCTTTAATTATCCTGAAATTTCCCTTAGTTCTTTCTTTATATGTTAAATTATATTGTTATACCTTATTAATTGGATAAATTATACTCATAGACCATCCAAATGAACTTCCATCAATGTGCCAAGTACGAGTCAATGGTGTGGCTCGACCTTGACTCGTGGGGACCACCAAATAGGGTTTAGGGATTGGAATTGACAGTGATTTGACCCTTAAATGTAGTCAAAGACGCCCGTAACTTCAGGAGCACCAAATATAACATTTTTGGCATCTGAGACTGCAGTTAGGGATCCAATTATCTGATGAGGCCCTGGACCTGAAAGTGGACCATTACTTAGGATTGGACCTTTGATATCCCCTTTGATTCGATTACTGTGAGTTTATTCCACTACTATCACTCTCATATCCTGTTCTTGCTTAAAACCTATTAATGTAAGTGGAAAATTGAGGACCTGAACCTATGATTTCTTAAAGGTGACCTAGTGACATGATTGGTGATCAATAACCCGTGTATGTGTCTAGGCGGGCTCTCATACGGCCTAAGTTGGGATGTATGATACCCTAGGTGAAGAGGTTTGATTAAGTTGGACTTGTGATTCATTATGGATGAGAATGGACTGACTGGTATTAGATTGAGATTTTGATCTCTCCCGGACTGTTTAAACTAAGGCCATGGCTTGATGGGCCTTAGTATGGATCCAATGATTGGACTTGGATTTGGATTGTATCCTATGGTATTGTACTTGGACCTCTTAGGGATTTGTTAGGACCTTGCTCGCGCAAGGCAAGCCTAGACAGACACAGACCTATATTTGATTCCCTGAGCTGGCACTAACATTCACTCAGTTGTTCTAAGCTCAGCCTGTCGACTGATCATCACTGGTAAGAGCTATTTAAGTGTTGAGTGATGAGCTATGTTTTAGACGGACGGTGCGATACCGATCCAGTCTCCCGAGTGATGAGTGTTTGAGATTGATGAGTGATTTGCGAGGTTAGTTATCCCCAGCACTGGTGAGATTTCCCTACTGCGACTGTGTTCAGTATGGGAGGGCTGCGGCATAATATCCCGTGGTATCCAGCTTGTGTGAATGTGCCATATTGTGTAGATAGATTGGCTTATCTTATCTTCCTGATTCTAAATGTTTATCTTGCTCAATGGCCTAGTATTTGTACCTTAGATATTCTTATTAATCTTATTACTGTCTCTATTCCTTTGATGCATACATCCTATGTTATTTGTATACTGCAACTTGCCAGATCCTTAGATCTGACCCATTCTTGGTGCTTAGGTGATGACCCCCATTATGAGGACGACGAGCTCGTCGAGGCGCCATTACTCGGAGACTATGGATGGGGACCAGCCGACCATGGGGTCGAGATGGAGGATGGAGCGCCTGTACTGGGGGATTGAGTGATTATCTCTTTTGATTTTGAGTGTTTTCTTATGTGGTGAGTAGGGAGTTAGACTAATATATTTATAAATATTTTCTTAATTATACTTTGAGATTTAGGCTGGACTTCAGCCCTGCTACATTGATATATCTCTATTGATGGACCCTCGGATTTCCGTCCTCTCCTTTCGCCCCGGGGCTGCCTGGGTCTCGGCAGAGGAGGGAAACGCGAGTATCAACTTTTTGTACGGGTATGCCAGATTTACTATTCTACTTGGAATTTAGAATGGTGATGATCTGGAGATTCACCTTCACAAGTAGAAAGGAAATCAATCATTCTTTCTAACTTTTCAAATTGTATAAATATTTAAGAAAAGAGACAAGTTTGTTTTGAGAATTCCGTAGGAGGCGTTTTTTGTTTGTTTGCCGTAAAAGGCGATTTTGTGCCGTGAAAGGCGATTTAAAAATCTCATCAAATATGAAAGACAAGAATTGCGATTTCTTTTTGTCTCTTTAAAAAATACAAATTACAATAGAAAAGAAAGAAAATTGATCTTACTTCTCAGGAGATTATGGGGACAAGTTCAGATCGACGGTCGCAAGTCATGTATGGACTTCGCCATCGTCCTTCAAATGAGAATGCTTGATGCTTCGATTCTTCGGCTTAGCTCCAACCTCAGTTTTTTAAAGGACAAGGACCAAGAGGAGGTCCTATATCCAATGAAAAACCGAGTAAATGGGCTGAAAAACCGCGTTTAGGCCATGTTGGATAGCAGAAGGGGACCTTGGGGGGTGGCCCCCCAAGGGACTTTGATCACCTTGTAGTGCTTCTGGCGGCAGAGCAGCAGGACTTCGTCAGGATTTCTTTGGAAGAATGCAAGTGTGCAGACCAGTTGATCGTTTTTTTGGTAGGTGGAAAGTTGTTTCTCTCTTTGGAATGGACCTCCTTTTATAGGCATTTGGTAGCCATAAGGTGTTTATTGGCATTGATGGCCATGATGAGAGAAATGATGGTATTGATGAGAGGAGTTACAAGTTTTATTTCTTGATTTTGTAACTCCTTTTTCTTGGCTTGTGATTGGCTGATGAAGGATAATAGGCATTTAATCGCTTTTAATCTTCATGATGATGGGAGTTTCATGGGTTTAATGCCATGATTGCTTGGATTTGTAACTCCCAAATGCTTGAATCTGATTGGGCCGTTCAAAATAATAAGTTAATGACCGCATTAAGTTGTCATAAACGGGTCAATTAACGACATTAAGTGGTCGCCAGGGCATGTGAAGATTCGCAGGCCGCGCTGCGTCCTTTGGGATTCTTCTTGTGATCATCGCAGGTGGATCCACACATTGTTTGATGTCAGATTGCGATGCAATTTCAGACATTGGTTGATGTTGGTGGGCCGGTGACATTTGTCTTGTCGATTTCACGATCGGTCGGACAGAAAGTGTACTTTCTTAGTCAACCGGTTGACGATCTTGGAGCGATTAGTGATGATTTCATGCTCTTGACGGCGGATACGAGATGTCGGTGAAGATCAATCATTTTCAAGCATAAAAAATTGGATTTTCAGAAAATCACAGAGGCAGGAACACTTGAAACGCGAAAGGATCAGAAATCGGGCCATCCGGTGAGAAATCCGGCGACCCAGATTTGTAGGATCGCCTGCAACCATGCACCCAGGCCCAAGGTCGCCGGCGACCATGGGGTTTTGGCCCCTTTGGTCGCCGAGTGGTTTTTTCTTCCGTTTTTCCTTTTTTTTTCGTTCCTTTTTTCTTCTGTATTTTTCTTGACATTTTTCCTCAATTATTGACTTGATTTTCTTGGAGAAAACTTGACGAGAACCCGTGCAAAACCGGAGCACAAAGTTTCCCATTTTTCGGGAAAGCCGAAGACTTTGTAGCCGATTTTCCGTCAAGAGTCGAAATTCGGTCAAACTATGTCGGAATGACCTGAAAATTGAGGTGAAGCTTCTTGAGCAGTGGATAGGATCAACCATGGGCTTTTATTTGAGTTTTGAAGCCGTTTGGGGTCCCGTCGATGCTTGACTTGATTTTGCTGCGGGAAAATGCCGAGGTTTGATATGTGGTCAAACGATGTCCGGTTGACCTGAAATTTGACAGGGAGCCTATTGGAGTCATTTTGAGACGACCCTTTAGCTCCAATTTGGATGTCATGGTCCCGGGGTACTCCGACGCCGGTAGGCTTGATTTTCTTTCGGAGCGTCGAAACCTGGTCGAACGTTGTCGGAATGACCTGAAATTCGACGTGCAGCCCTTTGGAAGCATGTTGAAGCCACTCATGTATTTCGTTTGATGAGTGATGGCTTCGTTGGTTCTCACCGCCGGGAGGCTTGATTTTGCTGCTCGAGCATTGATGGAGGGTCAAACGTTGTCAGTTTGACTTGAAATTTGACATGAAGCCCTTTGGAGATATTTTGGAATCATCCGTAGGCTCTAATCGAAGTTTTGGTGTCTTCGATGTTGTCGCTGCCGGGAGCGTCTGTTTAGCTGTCGGAGGAGTGAAGTTAGGCCAAACGATGTCGGAATGGCCCGAAACTTTTTGTGTACCCTTCTTTTGGTTGCCTTGAAGGATCTTGCAGTTTTTGTTTGATTCCGACAAGATCTGATGCTTGAAGTAGCCTTGCCTATTTGTAGCAGGATTCAACTTCATGTGGCTTCTTGATGTTGAGGAGACATAGTGACTTTTTTTGGTGTCAACAAATGCCCCCTCAAGGTACAGCGACGAGTAGCTTTTTGGAGTCGATGTGCCTCGAAGAAAAACTTGAAGGAGAGCTTCTAACTTGACCAAGAGTCTTGAGCATTTTTTTTTGGAGAATGCCCTTTTGAGTTTCCGGGGGAACTTTATGGTAGTGAGAGGGATCACGTACCATCTCAAGGCAAAGTTTTGAAAATGACTTGGGGTATTTGGATTTTGGGTTTTGGATTTTGGTTTTTGACCTTGTGACCTAACAAGCTGTATGTGGCAGGTTAGGGGGTCGATGTTTGATTTTTGATTTTGACCTTGTGACCCAACAAGCTGTATGTGGTAAGTTGGGAGGTCAGATTTGTTTTTTTGGTTTTGGTTTTGGTTGGGTTTGGATTTTGATTTTGGTTTTGGTCTGGTGACCTAACAAGCTGTATGTGGCGAGCTAGGGGACCAGGGTTTGGTTTTTTGTGGAATGTCAATTTCAAGAGTTTGGCTTAATTTGGTTCAAGAGGTTGGATGGTTTGGTTTTTGGAAACTCATGAGGCTTTTTTCCCTCCTTTTTTTTTTCTTGCTCTTGGTAAGAGGGATATTTTGACTAAAACCACTTTTAGTGCCTAGGTGGTCAAACCTGGCTCATATGGGTTAACCCATGGGACCTTAGGCTTTGGAGATGGCCTAGATCTCATATGGTGTCATTTTTGTAGAGAATATCTAAAAGTATCTCTTTTGTGTAGAGAGTATCTAAAAATATCCTTACTTGGAGAGAATCTCTCAAGTTTCCTTATTTTTGGGAGAGATTTTCTCAAAATATCTTTCGTTTGGGAAAGTAGCTAAATTTTAGCACTTGCCTCCTTTCTTTTCTCCTTGTTTCCTTTTTTGATTTGCTCTTTTCTATAAAAGCAAGAGGGGTTGGATCTTTGGCTCCATTGCTTCCTTTTTGCAAGAATCTTCAAGAGTGCTCCAAGATCAAGAAGTGCCTTTTCTTCTTTAAGGATCTCTAAGCTTTTTTTTTTCTTCTCCATCAATGGCTTCAAGTAAGTTTTCTTCCTCCACAAGAAACTCCATTGTAGAAGTAGCTTCTTTTCTTTGCTTTCTTTTCTTTCTTTCAAGAACGTTTTTTTCTTTTTTTTTTTGTGCACGTTTTTTTTTTTTTTTTGTTTTTTTTTTCATGCTTCTCTCTCTGTTTTTTTTCTCTTTTTTTTTCATCATGTTTCTTTTTTTTTTTCACGGTTTTGTTTTCTTTTTTTGGGCCGTACGGCCAGATCCGTACGTGGCCATGGGGCCACGGCCTTTTGGGCCAGCCTCTTTTTTCTTTTTAGGTTTTCTCTCTGTTTTTTTTTTTTTGCTCACTATGATAATGAGGTTTATGCAATTTCAATATGTTCATGAATTTTTTTTCTTTTTGATGCATCAAGGTAAAAGGCTGGAGTCTTCAGGTCAAGTCAACATGATTTTTGACTTGGACAAAGTTTGATTGCTTTTGACCAAATTGGGTTGGAATTGGTCAAACTTTGGTCATAGTTTTCCTAACCTCTAATGCATGATGATGTTCTTTGTGCATGATTTTTAGTAAATCGACTTGGAAGCATGATGATGCATACCTGAAAATCTTTTGCAAGTATTGAGATTTGGAGCTCGCAGCGATGTTGAGCCATTTCCTGGTCTTGCGAGATTTTTAGGAACTTTGCAAGTTTTGGATTTTGGAGCTTGCAGCAATGTTGAGCCCTTTTCCAATTTTGTGGAGATTTGATAAGACTGGCTTGATCTCGCAGCAATGTTGAGTTCAAACCTTCTTTGAGAACTTTCCGTTGACTATGAGCTCGCAGCGATGTTGATCCCATCTTCAGGCTTCTGCTCTTTTTCGGGGTGTTTCCCTTTTCTTCGGAATTGCCCCGAAGCCATGTCAAAATTTCGCTAGAATTATTTTTAGCAAAATTCTGTCATTTTGATGATGATTGATCTTTTCTTTTCCATCCTTTGTAGGTAGTTCTTCTAGAACGAACAAGGGTAAGGGTCCTGCTACTGACACACCCCGTCGGTCTGCCAGATCTTCTAATGCCGCCGTTCAGCAGGCCTGGTAGAAAGTCCAGTTTGTTGAGAAGAACTTGGAAGAGTGCGATTCCCTCAACTGTGATGAGATGAGACGGCTATTGATCGCTCTCAAAGATGAGGAAGTTTACAGGATCATGGTAAGCAGCCGTCCTTGGGTTACGAACGATCAGAGCATTGTGCCCAAGCCTACCTTTTTCTTTGGTGATGCAGCCCTCGACGACTTGACATACCAAAGGAGATGCTTTCAGTTCTCTTACACAGCAGATGGTGAGGAGAGAACTATTTCTACCAGGTCGACTTTTGATCGGACCATCTCGATCTTGAGCCTTTCTCCCACGTACCCTAAGAGGGAAGATCCTCCGAGCTGGGTGAAGAGGACCACTGTTATCAAGACCGGGGTTTTTGGTGGAGGCCCTTCCGGTTTTGCAGAGAAGTCGCCTGTTCGTATAGACATGTTGATGCCAGCCAGTGGCTACCAAGGTTCTGATCATCCATCGGTCGATTTGAGACCGGTGGGCCTTGGCTTTTTTCGGGGTGACGGTAGCAATTGGGTGAAGCCTTTTTGACTTCGTGGCCGTTTTAGTGCTGACTCGAGTTGGGAATCATGGACTGATCACACCCTGAAGATTGGCGAGGTCCTTTTGCGGGAGGCCAGAGTTTTGATGCGGTTCGCGCTTTTCGGCAAACCGTTGTTTTCTCCGATGAGGCTTTCATGGCCATGCTAGAGTCATTCCTTCCACAAACCAACACCTTCATTGTGACAAATGGTGAGATTGGTTTTTCTTTGAAGGAACTGAGCGCCATCACCGGGTTGCCTATCCTCGACAAACTCTATGAGGAAGTTATGCCTATAGACAGCGTCCTTGAGGAGCAGTCTGAGGAGTTCAGGTTTGTATACTTTCAGCTCGTCGCCTTCTATGATTTTTTGAAGGAGAAGGAGGGCTCGAAAGTAAGGAGCAGCAGTTGGAAGAGTTGCAGCTCCAACTTTTTTGATAGCTGATGGCATGGCCCAGGATGCTGGGGCTAAAGCCTCAAGTTTGAAGAAGATTTCCGCCATGGAAGTTCTTCGCAAGCACAGATGCCATTTGACCTGACATTGCATTGCGGAGAGATCTCGCTGTTTACCTCACTTATTGGATGGGTGAGGCTGTTTTTGCTAGAGGAGATGGAACGCACATCAAGCCGCATTGTATTTTTCCGGCTTGTCGGATGGCGTTTGGAGAGCGGCTGGCTTTGGTACCTGCTCTTTACTTCTACTTGTGTACCGAACTGCAGGCTGCTGCTTTCCTGGTTCGGCTTGGGTTCCCTATGAATAACGTATTTTCAGCCCACATCTTTTACTCGTGGTATGTATACCATTGTCCTACCTTCCATCGGTTGGGAGTTGCACAGGACGAAGATCCTTTTATGATTCGTTTGGTTAGAGGGACAGCCATTTCCGAATCTCTTTTGTCTGCCCGTTTGAGGATCTGACGGTTGAGGGACGTCGACATTGGGCAGTCTTCAGTGAAGCTTTCTCCTGGTTTGGGGAAGAAGGCTTTTGATTTTGGTGTCTCCTGAGATTCAACCAGGGCAGGGTTGGGAAGACACTTTGCTTTGACAAACGGGGATAAGAGATGGCTTTTTAACATACGGGTTGGTATGATGGTTTACCGTAGACATCTTTTCGTCGATATCCAACCGTATGTCCCTTCGCGTTTTGCATTGTAGCTTGGCTTCTCTCAAGGCGTTGTTAGAGCGCCTTCAAGCATGGTGAAGCGTTTTGGAGGTCTGCAGGATGGGAGGAATGCATGTGCCTTTTACATTGCAGAGGACATTACAACCATGATTTCCTATCCTGAGCTGCCCACTTTCCGGACTTCTGGCTTCACAAAATGGTTAGTGGAGAGCTTCTCAGTGTACCGGGGGCTTTCCAAGAAGGAGCTTTATGTCAAGCAGTCTCCTGGGAAGGGTCTTGGCAGATCAGATGGTGTCCGTCGAGAGGAAGTTTTGGCTTTCCTTTCTGGTAGGAAGCACAAGATAGGCTTTCTCAATGAGCAGGACATCATCAGAGGAGCTGCACAAGGGATTCCTGGTGAGGTCTTGAGACAGGTGGAAGAGGAGGAGGCCGAGATCGATGCTTGGATGCAAGCAAAGTGCACGAAGGCTTCCATGGAGTCTACTGAGAAAAGTAGGCCATCCAGTGAGGACTCTAGTGAGAGGCCTGATGTTGATGGTGAGGCAGGATCTTCAAGCAGGTTGACCCGCAGAAGTAAGAGGAAGAGAGGACAGCGCCGTAATATGAGATGGCATGAAAGTCCTTCTGATCTGGAAGTTCCTCTCGCCATTGCTGAGGAGGTGTCTGGGGATGCTGACGATCCTCCCGAGAAGAGGAGCAGAGAAGAGGAGACAGCTGGTATGATTCTCCTTCTTTCTTTTGTGACTTCTTTTCTTTTATAAGAGATTTTTGTTTTGATTTACTGCTTTCTTTCTTTTGGCAGAGGATGATGATTTGGTGATGTTCGAGGTTCCGGCCAATGAGGCGATGACGGATCCAGTCGTGGCATTTGAGGAAGAGCCCAGGGACCCTGGAGTGGTTCCAGAACCTTCACCTGGTATGATTGCTTTGGCTTTTTTTTTTTCTTTTTGTTTGTGCTGTCATTTGCCAACATATAGCTTTTGTTTTCTTGTTAGCTGACTTACCAGAGGACTCTGATGATTTCTAGCCATCCATGGATGCAACTTTTGACGATGCTTCGGATGAGCTCAGAGAGGCAGAGAGTACTCCGCCGATCATCGAAGCAGGTATTTTGTAATAATAATCTTGATATATATATTTTTTTACACAAGATCATATTCATACCTTTTTGTCTTTTCCTTGATAGATTGTGAAGCAGCAGGAGAAGTCCCTCCGTCTTCCTTAGAGCCAAAATAGGAGATGCCTAGAGTTGATCCAGGAGTAGGGGCTTCTTCTACTTTCAACGAGTCAGCTTCTTCGATTGGAAAGAGTTTATTGATTACTCTTCCAATGGGACATGACATGGGCAGTCGGGCGCCGGAGCACGGCGAATCTTCATCTGCGCCGTACCTTCAGTATGCAAAGAAGGTGTTAAAGGCTGTTTTGAGCTCATGGGTTGAGACTCTCTCTTCAGGTCACTTGGAAGCTGGCTTTGGCATGATCAAGCATGTACATGACATTCTTGCTGATAGTGAAGAAGTCGGTCTGGACATTGCAAGCGCCAAGGATTTTGTTGATGAAGTCATCGCTTTAGGGAACAAGTGGACTGAGACCAAGGATTTCCCAGATGGTGACTTCTTTGATGAGATGTTTATGAAGCCTTCTAGTAAAGTCAAAGCTGAGTTGACTGAGATATCGAAGACTCGGAAGCAATTTGTTCGGGAGAGGAACGTTACCGAGCTGGCCATCATGGGGCTGAAGCAAGACTTGGATCGCCTTGATAAGGAGGTTGTCGAGGCAAGGTAGCGTCTTGAGCTTTTGAAGGAAGATGCAGCTGCCAAATGGACCACCATTGTGGACGCTCGTGACAAAGAGGGGACTCTCATTCGTCAGGTTGAGGAAGCTGAAAGCAATTTCCGGAGGAAGACTCAGGAGTATGAGCAGTGGCAGGTCCTCTGGGAAGAACTTCCTCGTGCTGCAGATGGGTCGCGGCGTTCGGCCGCATTTTATGGGAATATTCTGAAGAAAAATGGCCTAAAAACTTTGGAAGCTAAGGCCAAGTGTCTGCTTGAGGAGTTGAACCTTTTGTTGAAGACCATACTAGATTGAGCTCCTGAGTTGTAACAAACTCTTTTTTTTCTTTCTCTTTTTTTTTGGTACCTCCATGTATAAACATTTTTGGTACTATATTTTTTGTATCCCCTTCTTTTCACTTAAATCATTTTTATGAAAACAAATTTAAGCAAAAGCTGATGGGAATGTTTGTTTGAGAATTTGATCAAAAGGTTGTCATATTGTGAAAATCTTTTGTCAAAGGGTTGTTTTGGGCATGAAAGCCAATTTTTGTGGCGAAAGCCTGTTTTTTGATAGTTTGAAAGCCAAGATTTTGAAATGGCATGGAAGCCGAATTTTGTTTTTTTTTTTTTTTTGTTTAAATGGCATGGAAGTCAAATTTTATTTTGTGGCATGGAAGCTGAATTTTGTGGCGTAAGAGCCAAAATTTGTTTGCGGCATGGGAGCCAAAATTTATTTGTGGTATGGGAGCCAAAATTTGTTTTTTGCTGCATAGGAGCCAAAATTTTTTGTTTGTGGCATGGAAGCCAAAATTTGTAATGGCATTAAAGCTAAAAATTTTTGAGATGGCATGAAAGCTGAATTTTGGAATGGCATAGGAGCCGAATCTTGTTTTGTGGCATGGAAGCCAAATTTTTTTGTGGCGTGGGACCCAAAATTTTTGAGATGGCGTGAAAGCCGAATTTTGTGATGGCATGAAAGCCTGAAATTTTGAAATGGCATGAAAGCCAGGTTTTGTTTGTTTGTGGCATGGAAGCCAAAGTTATTTTTTTTTCTTTTTTTTTTAATTGGCATAAGAGTCGAAATTTTGAGATGGCATGAGAGCCAATTTTTTGAATTGGCGTGAAAGCCTACGTTTTTTTTTTTTTTTGAGATGGCATGAGAGCAAGATTTTTGAAAACTGGGTTTTGTTTTGTTGGAATGTGTTTTTTTAAGATGGCATGAGAGCAAGATTTTGGCGGGACCCCAAACGGCTTGAAAACTCAAATAAAAGCCCATGGTTGGTCCTATCCACTGCTCAAGAAGCTTCACCTCAATTTTCAGGTCATTCCGACATCGTTTGACCTAGTTTCGACTCTTGACGGAAAATCGGCTACAAAGTCTTCGGCTTTCCCGAAAAATGGGAAACTTTGTGCTCCGGTTTTGCGCCTGTTCACGTCAAGTTTTCTCCAAGAAAATCAAGTCAATAATTGAGGAAAAATGTCAAGAAAAATACAGAAGAAAAAAGGAACGAAGAAGAAGGAAAAACGGCTGAAAAAGAAGCTTGGCGACCAAAAGGGCCAAAGCCTCATGGTCGCCGGCGAGGGTGCATGGTCGCCGGCGACCCTACAAATCTGGGTCGCCGGATTTCTCGCTGGATGGCGCATTTTCCAATCGTCTTCGCGTTTCGAGTGTTCCTGCCTCTGTGATTTTCCGAAAATCACGCCGGATGGCGTGTATTGCTACACTGTCATGCCATTTGGTCTGAAAAATGCAGGTGCAACATATCAGAGGGCTATGATGAAAATATTCCAAGATATGCAGTACAAGATGGTCGAATGCTATGTTGAAGACCTTGCCATCAAAAACAGAAGAAAAGAAGACCATCTCGACGATCTTCGAGAAGTCTTCCTTCGACTTCGCAAACACAAATTGCGGATGAATCCACTAAAATGCTTCTTCGGTGTCTCATCGGGTAAATTTCTCAGATTCATAGTACGGAAGGCTGGAATAGAACTTGACCTCACCAAAGTCAAGGCTATCCTGGAAATGCCATCTCCAAGGACCCTAAGAGAATTAAAAGGGCTTCAAGGAAGATTAGCATACATCCGACGGTTCATCTCCAATTTATCAGGGATGTGCCGGCCATTCTCTCGCTTGATAAAGAAAGGTGTGGACTTTGTCTGGGATGCTGAATGTGAAAATGCATTTCAAGACATCAAAACATACCTCACCAAATCTCCAGTGCTGGCTGCCCCACAACTGGAAAACCATTCATCTTGTACACAAGAGCTCTCGACCACTCTTTGGGTGCTCTGCTCACACAAGAAAATGACGACGGAAAAGAAGCTGCTCTATATTACCTTAGCCGCATGATGGTAGGTGCAGAGTATCACTACTCCTCAGTCGAAAAAGAATGCCTTGCGGTGATGTTTGCTATACAAAAGCTGCGTCACTATTTGCTGTCCAATACAGTATACCTGATTTCGAGGATCAACCTCTTAAAGGTACATGTCACAAAAACAGGTTCTCTCAATGCCCGACTGGCAAAATGGTCCATCCTTCTATCGCAGTTTGATATTAGGTATGTACCACAAAATGCAATCAAAGGCCAAGCTCTAGCAGACTTCCTCGCAGAGCATCCATTGCCCAAAGATTCTCCACTCAGGGATGATCTCCCAGACGAATTTGTCTACAACGTGGAAACTTTCTTATCAAATGCCTCCTGGGACATGTACTTTGAAAGCGCAACCAGGACAAATGAAAAAGGAAAGCAAATATCGGGAATTGGCATCCTCTTTGTCAGCCCCAACAAATACATGATTCCACACGCCTTCTCGCTACTGGAACCATGTTCAAACAATGCAGCTGAGTACCAAGCCCTGATTGTAGGATTGGAACTCGCCCTCGAATCTGGCATCACCATGCTGGAAGGTTTTGGAGACTCTCAATTGATCGTTAACCAAATGAATCAGAAATTTGAAGTCAGGAAGCCTGATCTATTGCCTTACCACAACAAGGCACAGTCGCTTCGACAAAAATTCAACATCTGTCACATCACCCACATCCTCAGAGGTGAAATCATTCGTGCAGACGCCCTGGCTGGACTCGCTGCATCCATGGCAATCCAAGAAGGGGAAAACATGCAAATCACAGTGTGTCAAAGAAGGATTCTCCCTCCTCTTAACACACACCAAGCAGTTGCTGAATGCCACCAAGTGGTTGGAAGTCGGATGTCCATCCTTGATGGAACGCGCTCCTGCCGAGGGTGCTACCGGGGTCGGCGGACGTGGGAGTCCGTTGGGTCCGGCCCTTTCGCGCCAGGGGGGCTGAAGCGTGCATCAACATTTCTTTGTGTGGGTGTGCCAGATTTTCTATTTTACCTGGAATTGCAAGTGGTAATCCGGAGATCAACCTTCGTAAGTAAAAAGGAAATCAACTTCTTTCAAGTTTTCCATTGCACAAATATTTAAGAAAAGAGACATTTTCTTGGTTTGCCGTGAAAGGCGATTTTGTTTGGCATTTATAGCCGATTTTGGCGTTTATAGCCGATTTACAATTCTCATCAATAATGAAAGACAAGAGTTGTGATTTTTTGTCTCTTTTAGAAAAATACAAACTACAATGAAAAGCAAGAAAAGGAGGATCTAACTTTTCAGGAGATTGTGGGGGACTCGTTCAGATTGACGGTCACAAGCCATGTGTGGGCTTCGCCATCATCCATGCAGATGAGAACAGTGGATGCTCTTGATTCGCTTGGTTTGGCTATAACCTCAGATTTTTAGAGGACAAAGACCAAGAGGAGGTCCTTTGTCCAATAAAAAGCTAAGTAGACGGGCTGAAAAGCCACGTCTAAGCCATTGGAGGTAGCGGGAGAAGGCAAGGACCTTGGGGGGGAGTACCCCCCAAGGGACCTTTTGTCACCTTGTAGTGGTGCTTGATGTAGAATTTCTGCAGAATTTTCTCTCTTTCTCTGGACTCTGTCTGTCTGGAATTCGGGATTCTCTGCACCTTTCGATCTTTGGTTTTCCGTTCGTCTTTTTCCGATCCGGATTTCAATGGAATGCTCTCCTATTTATAGGCTTTTGGTAGCCATTTAGGAGAGCTTTTATGGGCTTTAATGGCTTTAATAGGAGGAGTTACAAGATTTATTTCTTGATTTTGTAACTCCTTTTTCCTTGAATCTGATTGGCCGATGGAGATTAAGGGCTTTTAATCACCTTAATTACCATAATGGGAGGAGTTTCATGGCTTGAATGCTGTGACTTAATTGATTTGTAACTCCTGGATGCTTGCTTCTGATTGGGCCGTCCAAAGAAATGAATTAATGACTGCAATAAAGCTAGTCAATTAACTGCATTAAATGGTCGCCGAGCAGTTGAAGAGTCGCGGGCCGCGCCGCGTCTTTTGGAATTCTTCTGGCGATGATCATCGATGGATCTTCATGCTGATCGACATCGGATGAACATGTAACTTCAGACATTGATAGCTAGCAGCAGGCCGGTGACATCTGTCTTGTCGATTTCTCGATCGGTCGGACAGAAAGAGCACTTTTTAGGTCAATCGGTCGGCGATCTTGGAGCGATCAATGATGATTTTATGCTTTTGACGGCGAATCTGAGACGTCGTCGGATATGAGTCAATTTCAAGCACTAAAAATCACATTTTTAGGAAACCACAGGGGCCAAAGTGCGCGAAACGCGAAAAGGGACCGAAAAATGGGTCACCGGCGAAAAATCCAGTGACCCGGACTTCCATGGTCGCCGGCGACCATGGGCCGGCGACCCTGGGCTGGCGACCATGGGCCGGCAACCCTGGGCCAGGGTCGTGGGCTGCGACCCTGGGGGTTTTTCTCCCCTTTTTGGTCCGTTTTGCGGTCTTTTTCGTCGCCGTTTTCTTCTGTATTTTTCCTGACATTTCCTCTCATTTATTGGCTTGATTTCCCTGTAGAAAACCTGATGAGAATCCTTGCATTTTTAGAGTGCAAAGTTTCCAATTTTCCGGGAAAGCCAAAGACTTTGTCGCATAGAGCTGCTGATTTTCCGCCAGAAGCTGAAATTTGAGGTGGAACCTCCTGAGCAATAAATAAGACCAACCATAGGCTTTTGTTTGAGTTTTGAAGCCGTTTGGGGTCCCGTCGATGCTTCACTTGATTTTGCTGCGGGGAAAATGCCGAGCTTTGATATGTGGCCAAACGATGTTCGATTGACCTGAAATTTGACGGGGAGCCTATTGGAGTCATTTTGAGACGTTCCATGGGCTCCGTTTTGGATGTCATGGTCCCAGGTTGCTCCGCCGCCGGTAGGCTTGATTTTCTCTCGGAGCATCGAAACCTGGTCAAACGTTGTCAGAATGACCTGAAATTTGACGTGCAGCCTTTTGGAAGCATGTTGAAGCCACTCATGCACTTGGTTTGATGAGCGAAGGCTTCGGTGGTTCCCGCCGCCGGGAGGCTTGATTTTGCTGCTCGAGTATTGATGGAGGGTCAAACGTTGTCGGTTTGACTTGAAATTTGGCATGGAGCCCTTTTGAGACATGCTGGAGTCATCCGTAGGCTCTGATCGAAGTTTTGACGTCTCCGATGATGTCGCCGCCGGGAGCGCCATTTTAGCTGTCGGAGAAGCAAAGTTAGGCTAAATGATTCTGAAATGGCCCGAAACTTCATGTGTACTCTTCTCTTGGCTATCTTGAAGGATCTTGCAGTTTTTGTTTGATTCTGAAAAGATTTGATTTTTTTGGAGAAATTGCATTGCTTATTTATGGCAGGTTGCGACTTCATACAGCTTTCTTGATGTTGAAGAGGCAAAGTGACATTTTTGGTGTCAACAAATGCCCCCTCGAGGTACAGCGACGAGTTGCTTGACTTTTGTAGTCGATGTGCCTCGAAGAGATTTTTTAAAGGAGAGCTTGAGTCTTGACCAAGAGTCTTTGAGCAATCTTTCCTTTGGTAGAGTAGCATTTGAGCTTCCAGGGGAATTTTATGGTAATGAAAGAAATCAAGTACCATTTCGAGGCAAAGTTTTGAAGATGACATCAGGGATGTGGATTTGGGTTTTTGTTTTTGACCTTGTGACCTAACAAGCTGTATGTGGCAGGTTAGGGGGTCGGGTTTTGGTTTTGACCTTGTGACCCAACAAGCTGTATGTGGCAAGTTGGGGGATCATGATTTGGTTTTTGGTTTTGGTCTTGTGGCCTAACAAGCTGTATGTGGCAAGTTAGGGGACCAGGATTTGGTTTTTGGTCACTCTTTGGGACTGTGTGGGTCCATTGGAGTGGTTTGGATTTTTGTGGAATGTCAATTTCAAGATTTTGGCTCAATTTGGTATATGAGGCTGGATGGTTTGATTTTTGGAAGCTCATGGGGCTTGGAATTTTTTTTTTGTATGGTTCAATCAACTCAAAAGAGGCATGGAACCATTTTTGTATGCTCTTGGTAAGAGGGATTTTTTTTCCTGACTAAAAGCCCATTTTTTTTTTTTAGTGCCTAGGTGGTCAAACCTGGCTCATATGGGCTAACCCATGGGACCTTAAGCTTTTTAGGATGGCTTAGAAGATCTCATGTGGGGCCATTTTTGTAAAGAATATCTAAAGATATCTCATTTGGATAGAGAATATCTAAAAATATCTTTATGGGAGAGAATCTCTCATATTCCCTTAATTTGGGAGAGAATATCTCAAGGTATCTTTCTTTTTGGGAAAGAATCTCCAATCTCCTATTTTGTTGGAGAGAATCTCTCATTGATTGATTTTGGGAGAAAATCTCTCAAAGACATCTTTCTTTTTGGGAAAGAATCTTTCTAATTCCTTCTCTTTTGGTAAGGTTACTAATTAGTAGCACTTACCTTTCTTTTTTTTGTTTCCTTCATTGATTTGCTCTCTTCTATAAAAGCAAGGAGGAGGCTAGATCTCTTGCCCTTATTGCTTTCTTTTGCAACAATCTCAAGAGAGCTCCAAGACCAAGAGTTCTTCTTCTTCAAGGATCTTCAAGCTTTTTTCTTCTTCTTCTCCATCAATGGCTTCAAGTAAGTTTTCTCTCTTTTTCTTTCAAGAAAACTCCATGTAGAGAATAGGATGGTAAAAAAAGAAAGTTTCTCTCTTTTTTTTTTTTTTCTCTTTTTCTTTTTGCACGTTTTCTTTCTTTCTCTTTTTTTTTTTTTTTTTTGCTCATCATGATAATGCGTTTTTATGCAAATCTAGATGTTCATGCATGTACTTTTTGTAGATTGAATTTGAGAGCAAGATAGCATACCTAAAAGTCTTTGCAAATTTGGGAATTTGGAGCTCGCAGCGATGTTGAGCCCTTCTTGATTTTGCGGAGATTTTGAGGTTTCGAAAGTTTGGAGTTTCGGAGCTCGCAGCGATGTTGAGCCCATCTTCAAACTTTCTATTTCTTTCGGGGTATTTCCCTTTTCTTCGGAATTGCCCTGGAACCATGCCAAAATTTCGCCAGATTTTTGGTGGGACAAAGTGACCCCTTTTTTAGCGAAATCCTGTCATTTTGATGATGATCTTTTTTTTTTCTTTTCCAACCTTTGCAAGTGGTTCCTCCAGAACGAACAAGGGTAAAGAGCCTGCTAGAAGCGTACCTCGTCGATCCACCAGATCTTCTAATGTAGCCGTTCAGCAGGCCTGGGAGAAGGTCCAGTATGTTGAGAGAAACTTGGAAGAGTGCGACTCTCTCAACAGAGATGAGATGAGGCAGCGATTGATCGCTCTCAAGGATGAGGAGTATTATAAGATCATGGTAAGCAACCGTCCTTGGGTTATGGACGATCTGAGGGTTTTGCCCAAGCCTACCTTCTTCTTTGGAGATGCAGTCCCTGACGACTTGACATACCAAAGGAGATGTTTTCAGTTCTCTTACACAGCAGATGGTGAGGAGAGAACTATTTCTACCTGGTCGTCTTTTGATCGGACCATCTCGATCCTGAGCCTTTCTCCCACGTGCCCTAAGAGGGAAGATCCTCCGAGCTGGGTGAAGAGGACCAGTGTGATCAAGACCGGGGTTTTTGTTGGTGGACCTTCCGGTTTTGCAGAGAAGCCACCTGCCCAAATGGACATGTTGATGCTAGCCAGCGGCTATCAGGGCTCTGATTATCCGTCGGTCGATTTGGGACCGGTGGGCCTTGGCGTTTTCAACGGTGACGGCAGCAATTGGGTGAAGCCTTTTCGACTTCATGGCCGTTTCAGTGTTGACTCCGATTGGAAGTCGTGGACTGATCACGTCCTGCTGATTGGTGGCACCATTTTGAAGGAAGCCGGGATTTTTGACGCGGTCCGTGCCTTCAGGGATACCGTGGCTTTTTCCGACGAGGCCTTCATGGCCATGTTGGAATCATTTCTCCCACAAACCAATACCTTCGTTGTAACGAATGGTGAGATTGGTTTTTCCTTGAAGGAGTTGAGCGCCATTACTGGATTGCCCATCCTTGGCAAACTCTACGAGGAGTTCATGCCGATTGACAGCGTCCTTGAGGAGCAGTCAGAGGAGTTCAGGCTCCTATACTTTCAGCTCGTCGCCTTCTATGATTTTTTGAAGGAGAAGGAGGGCTCGAAAGTCAGGTCCAGCAGTTGGAAGAGTTATGGCTCTTCATTCTTCAACTTCTTTGACAGCAAAGAGTCTTCTGACAGCATGACCCTGGAGGACCGGAAGAAGGCTTCCACCATGTAAGAAGAGTTGAAAGACTTCTTCGCAGGTACAGATGTAATTTGTTCTGACATTGCACTGCGGAGAGAAATTGCAGCTTACCTCACTTATTGGCTAGGTGAGGCTATTTTTGCTGGAGGAGATGGAACACACATCAGGCCGCATTGTATATTTCCGGCTTGTCAGATGGCGTTTGGAGAGCGGCTTGCTTTGGTGCCTGCTCTTTACTCCTACTTGTGTACCGAACTGCAGGCTGCTGCTTTTTTGGTTCGGCTCGGGCTCCCTATGAATAGGGTATTTTCAGCCCATATCTTTTATTCGTGGTTTGTATACCACTGTCCTGGCTTCCACCAGCTGGGTGCTGCACAAGATGATGATCCTCTGATGATTCGATTGGCTAAGGGAAAAGCCGTATCCGAATCACTTTTGTTTGCCCGCATGAGGATCCGACGGTTCAGGGACGTCCAGATGGGGCAGTCTTCAGTGAAGCTTTCTACGGAGTTGTGGAAGAAGGCTTTTGATTTTGGTGCCTACCGAGACTCTACCAGAGTAGGGTCGGGAAGGCATTACTCTTTGACCAATGCAGAGAAGGAGTGGCTTTTCAGCATACGAGTCGGCACAATGGTGTACCGTAGACATCTTTTCGTCGACATCCAGTCGTATGTACCTTCTCGCTTTGCACTTCAGTTGGGCTTCTCTCAAGGCGTTGTTGGGGCGCCTTCGAGTATGGTGAAGCGTTTTGGAGGTTTGCAGGATGGCAGAAATGCATGGGCTTTTTATAGTGTTGAAGACACTACTACCACGATTTCTTATCCTGAGCTGTCGACTTTCCAAACTGCCGGCTTCACGAAGTGGTTCGCGGAGAGCTTTTTGGCATATCAGGGGCTTTCCAAGAAGGAGCTTGATGTAAAGCTGTCTTCGGGGAAAGGTACTGGAAAGTCGGATGGCGTCCGGCGAGAGGAAGTTTGGGCCTTCCTTTCTGGAGAGAAGCACAAGATAGGCTTTCTTGGTGACCAGGGCGTCATTGGTTCTAAAGCTGTTCGGGAAGTACCTGATGAGGCTTTGGAGCAGCTAGAACAGGAGGAAGCTGAGCTCGACGCTTGGATGCAAGCGGCACAGAGGCGAGCTTCCGTGGAGTCTACTGGCAAGAGCAGACCATCCAGTGAGGAGCCAAGTGGGAGACCTGACTCTGACAGTGGGGCAGGATCTTCTAGGAAGCGAGCCCACAGAAGTAAGAGGAAGAGGAGTCAGCGTCACACGGGGCGGGACGAAGACTCTCCTGATGTGGAAGTCCCTCTCACTGTCAATGAGGAGGTGCCAGGGGAAGCTGACGAACCTCCGGAGAAGAGGATTCGGGAAGAAGAGACCATCGGTGAAGGTATGATTCTTCCTTTTTCTTTTTCTGCTTCTTTCATGGGGCTTTCGATGTTCTGATTTGTTTTCTCACCCTGCTGCTGCTTTTTTTTTTTTTTAGCGGAGGATGAAGACTTGGCGATGCCTGAGGTTCCGACCGATGAGGCGGTGATGGAGCCGGTTATGGCATCTGAAGAAGAACCGAGGGACTCTGGAATCATTCCAGAATCTCCAATTGGTATAACTTCTTTCGTTTTCTCTTTTTTTTTTTTTTTGCCTGCGACTTGATTTGCTAACATTTTCTTGTCAGCTGACTTGCCACAGGATTCCGATGACTTTGAACCATCAATGGACGCAAATGTTGATGATGCTTCTGATGAGTTCATGGAGGAAGAGAGTGTTCCGCCAGTCGTCGGAGAAGGTACTTTGTAGTGATGACCCTGACGATTTTTTTTTAACAGGATCATATTCATACCTTTTTGTGTTTCATTTGCAGGTTTTGAAGTGACAGAAGAGAGTCCATCGCTTTCTTCAAAACCAGAGCAAGGGATGCCAGAGGTTGATCCGGAGGTAGAGACTCCTACAACCAGTCCTGACGCGATAGAGGAGATACCTTGTGCTGAGGTTCCTATTCCAGTGGCTCCAAGTGGAAAGAGTTCTTTTGTTACTCTTTCAATGGGACCTGACATGAGCAACCGATCAACGGAGAAGGGTGAATCTTCATCCAGTTCGTTTCTTCAATTTGCGAAGAAGGTGCTGGCTCGGGTTTTGAGTTCTTGGATCGAGACTCTCTTTTCTGGACACCTGGATGCCGGATTTGGCATGATCCCACATGTACAGGAGATTCTCACTGATACCGAAGAGGTTGGTCTGGATGTCACAGGTGCCAGGGCGATCGTTGATAGGATCATTGCACTGGGTGACAAGTGGTTTGAGACCATGGATTCCCTGACGACCAATTCTTCAAGGAGATGTTCTTGGACCCTGCTGATAAGGCTAAGTCTAACCTGAATGAGGCTACATAAAGCAAGAAGCAGCTAGTTCGGGAGAAGAACTTGGAAGAGCTAGCCATCATCGGATTGAGGCATGACCTTAACGTCCTTGATAGGGAAGTTGAGGAGGCCAGGAAACGTCTTGAGCATTTGAAGGCGCAAGTCGCTGCCAAGTGGGCTGCTATAACAGAGGCTCGTGACAGGGAGAGTGCTCTGATTCGCAGAGTTGCAGATGCACGTCAAGTTCTCGAGAGGAGGACTCAAGAAAACGAGCAATGGCAAACTGCTGGGGAAAAGCTTCCCGGTGTAAAAGAAGGGTTACGGCATTCGCCAGCATCTCATGGCAAGTTCCTGAAGAAGCGTGCCTTGGAAACTCTGACGGCTGAGGCCAAAAGTTTGCTTGAGGAGCTGAAGCTTTGGCTGGAGACCATTTTTGGCTGAGCTCCTGATTTTTTGTAGCAGAAACTATTCTTCTTTTTTTTGGTACCACATGTATATTTTTTGGTACTCTTTTTTTTTGTAGTGCTTGTGAACACTTTTCCTTTTTTTTGGTACCACATGTATTTTTTTGGTACTTTTTTCTTTTTTTTTTTTTTGGTTTTCCCTACGCTCACTCAAATCTTTTTGTGATGAAAGCAATTGCTAAATGGGGTGTTTGTTTGAAAATTTGATCAAAAGGTTGTCTTTTTGTGAAAATCTTTTGTCAAATAATTGTTTTGGCATGGGAGCCTGATTTTGGTTGTGGCGTGAAAGCCGATTTTGAGATGGCATGGAAGCCGAAATTTTATGGCGTAAAAGCCAAAATTTGGGTTGGCATGGAAGCCGGATTTTTATGGCATTTACAGCCAGTTTGGTGGCATTGATAGCCAATTTGTGGCATTGATAGCCGGGTTTTTTTGAAAGCCAAGTTTTGGTTTATCGGCGTGAAAGCCAATTTTTTGTGGCATTGATAGCCGGTTTGTGGCATTTATAGCCGGTTTTGACATGAGAGTCAGGTTTTTTTTGTGTGGCATTTATAGCCGATTTGGTGGCATTGATAGCCGGTTTTGGCAAAAGAGCCAGGTTTTTGGTTTTCAAAAATGCAAGTATCGACTAAGAGTCGCCTCCCTGCTAAATGGTCTTGCAAGTATCGATGGAATGTCGCATCCTTGCTCATTCGGTTGTGAGTATCGATGGAATTTCGCCTCCTCGCGGATTTGGGTGCAAGTATCGATGGAATGTTGCATCCTTGCTTTTTTCAAAATTTGGTTTTGCGGGTACTGACTTGATGTCGTTTCCCCACGATTTTTGAAATTTGTGGTTTTCTCGAACCTTTGGGTTATGGATATCAAAACATGGCATCTCCACGATTTTTAGGTTTTTTCGAACCTTTTTTGAAATTTGGGTTGTGGATATCAACTGATATGTTGCGTCTCCACGGTTTTTGGATTTTGCAAGTATCGACGAAATGTCGCTTCCCTGCGATTTTGGGTGCAAGTATCGATGGAATGTCGCATCCTTGCTTTTTTTTTCAAAAATTTTGTTTTGCGGGTACTGACTTTGATGTCGTTTCCCCACGATTTTAGAGGTTTTGGAAGTATCGAATGGGGTTCGCATCCTTCCGATTTTTTGAGTTTTGCGAGTATCGACTAAGTGTCACTTCCCCGCGGTTTTTTGAAAAACCATTTTTTTTGTTTAAAGACACGAGGGTCGTAAATTTTGACCTAAAACCATTTGGCGGTAAAAGGTAAGGTGGACTAGGGTGGAAATCCCTGAATCCGGATTTTTGTTTCAAACCATGAATTTTGGTTCAAGGATCGAAAGTTTTGGTCAAGTCAGGGAGAGGCTCCTAAACTTGGATTTTTTTTTGAACAATGAAATGATGAAAGTAAGCATTGTTTTTTGCGTTTCTTTAGAAATTTCGACATTTGATATGAAAATTCTAAAGAGAGTGGGTTTGACGAGCGAGTACCTGAGAACAGGTTTTGGCCATACAGGCATTGCTCTTACCCAGTTGGGTAAGTCTTCAAGGGTAGTACCGCTTCAAGAACTTGCCATTGATGGGCAGCATACACCTGTCGCCTTCCATGTTTAGGAGGGCATATGCGCCGTTGGAGAAGACCTTGTCGATAACGTAGGGTCCCTCCCATTTTGGGTCAAACTTGCCTTTGGACTTGTGAGCGAAGACCATTGGTCATTTTACCGCAAGAACCAAGTCACCCTTTTTGTAGGTGCGTTGTCTGACCTTTTTGTCAAAAGATCCTGCCATGCGTGCTTGGTAAAGTTCAATGCTTTGTCGAGCTTCGAGCCGTCTCTCGTCGAGATTGTCCAGCTCATGGAGTCGCAATTTGACATTGCTTTCTTGAGTCATATCATTTTGTAGAGATACCTTCAGAGAAGGAATTTGTACCTCTAATGGCACGACAGCTTCGCATCCATAGACCAAGGAGAATGGTGTGCTATGGGTTGGTCCTCGAACGGTGGTTCGATAGGCCCACAAGGCTTCAGACAGTTTGTCGCTCCAGACTCTTTTGTGACTAGAGACCATTTTCTTGAGGATTTTGCAGAGTGTCTTGTTGAAGGCTTCTGCTAATCCGTTTGCTACCGGATTGTATGGAGTCGAAGGACAGCTTTGAATTTTGTATTTGTCGCAGAACCTGTAGAATCGATGATCGCAGAATTGTGGTCCGTTATCATGGACGAATCTTTTAGGTATGCCGAAACGACAAATGATGTTGGTGCGTAGGAATTGAAGGACTGATGAGGTCTTCATTTCGTTGAACGCAAATGCTTCTGACCACTTGGAAAAATAATCCGTTGCGGCGAAGATGAAGCGATGACCTTTGCTTGAAGGGGGAGAAATAGGACCTATGATGTCCATACCCCAGGCTTCGAAAGGCCACGAGATTGCTGTAGGGTGTAGCCATTCCGGAGGCATGTGAATGTAATCTCCGTGAACTTGGCATAACTGGCAGCGTTTGGCAAATTGCATTGCATCAGCTACCATGGTAGGCCAATAGTAACCTAACCTTTTTATCTGATCATAGAGCTTAGGACCTGCCTGATGGGCTCCACAAAGACCAGCATGAACTTCTTTAAGTGTTTCTTCGGCCTCTTGTTGTGACAAGCAGCGTAGAAGTACTCCGTTGAAGGATTTCCTGTAGAGGATTTTTGAAGGAATATCCAAATGAAAGTTTGGGGCTCGCCTTTGGATGCTTACCCGTTCTTTTGGATCTTCAGGTAGGATTCCAAACATAGTGTAATCAATGAACGGATCCCTCAAGTCGCCGATTGAAGGTTGAAGGATAGAGATCCGACTTCCAACCACACGGTGGCATTCAGCAACTGCTTGGTGTGTGTTAAGAGGAGGGAGGATCCTTCTCTCGCACACTGTGATTTGCATGTTTTCCCCTTCCTGGATCGCCATTGATGCGGCAAGTCCGGCCAGGGCATCTGCACGGATGTTTTCACCTCTACGAATGTGGGTGATGTGACAGATGTCAAACTTTTGCAGAAGCGATTGTGCCTTGTTGTAGTAAGGCAGCAGATCAGGCTTCCTGACTTCATATTTCTGATTCATCTGGTTGACGATCAGTTGAGAGTCTCCAAAGACTTCCAGCATAGTGATACCGGATTCGATGGCGAGTTCCAATCCTAGGATCAGAGCTTGGTATTCAGCTGCATTGTTTGTGCATGGTTCCAGTAGCGAGAAAGCGTGTGGAATCATGTATTTGTCGGGGCTAACAAAGAGGATGCCAACTCCCGAGATCAGCTTTCTGTTTTCATTTGTCCTGGTTGCACCGTCAAAGTACATGTTCCAGGAGGCATTTGGCGAGAAGGTCTCCACGTTGTAGACGGGTTCGTCTGGGAGATCATCTCTGAGTGGAGAATCTTTAGGCAATGGATGCTCTGCGAGAAAGTCTGCTAGAGCTTGGCCTTTGATTGCTTTTTGTGGTACATACCTAATATCAAATTGTGATAGAAGGATGGACCATTTTGCCAGTCGGGCATTGAGAGAACCTGCCTTTGTGACAAGGACCTTCAAGAGGTTGATCCTTGAGACGAGGTAGACTGTGTTGGAAAGCAAGTAGTGACGTAGCTTTTGTACGGCAAACATCACTGCAAGGCATTCCTTTTTGACTGGAGAGTAGCGATGCTCTGCACCTACTAGCATGCGGCTGAGGTAGTATAGAGCAGCTTCTTTTCTTTCATCATTTTCTTGTGCAAGCAGAGCACCCAGAGAGTGATCAAGGGCTCTTGTGTACAAGATGAATGGTTTTCCAGTGGCAGGGGCAGCTAACACTGGAGGTTTGGTCAGGTATGACTTGATATCTTGAAATGCGGCTTCACAGTCAGCATCCCAGACAAAGTTTACACCCTTTTTCATCAATCGAGAGAATGGACGACACTTCCTCGAAAGGTTGGAGATGAACCGTCTGATGTAGGCCAATCTCCCTTGAAGCCCTTTTAGTTCCCTTAAGGTTCTTGGAGGGGGCATTTCTAGAATAGCCTTGACTTTGATGGGGTCAAGTTCTATTCTGGCTTTCCGAACTAGGAATCCAAGGAACTTACCCTGACGAGACGCCGAAGAAGCATTTCAGAGGATTCATCCGCAGTTTATGTTTGCGAAGTCGGAGGAAGACTTCTCGAAGATCTTTAAGATGGTCTTCTTTTCTTTTGCTTTTGACGGCGAGGTCATCAACGTAACATTCGACCGTCTTGTGTTGCATATCTTGGAATATTTTCATCATAACCCTATGATATGTGGCACCAGCATTTTTCAGACCAAATGGCATGACTGTATAGCAATATACGCCAAATGGAGTCTGAAATGATGTGTGTTTTTCATCCTCGGGATGCATCTTTATCTGATTGTAGCTAGAGAAGCCATCCATGAATGTCATTCGCTCGAATCTGCAGGTATTGTCAATCATCACCTCCGGTATGGGGAGCGGGAATTCATCTTTAGGGCAAGCGCCATTCAGGTCTCTATAGTCAATACAGACCCTGATCTGCCCATTTTTCTTTGTCACGGGGACAATGTTGGCCAACCATTCTGGATGTTGTTCCTCACGGATGAAGCCAACGCTTTTGAGCTTTTGAACTTCTTGCTCAATTTTATCCATCACATCTGGACGGAATCTTCTTTGGCCTTGTTTGACAGGCTTGATTTCTTCTTGAAGATTGAGTTTGTGGACTGCTACTTTGGGGTCTAAACCAGGCATTTCAGCGTAGGACCATGCAAAGCAATCAACGAACTCACGAAGAAAAGCGATATACTCGGGTAACTCATCATCCTTTATGAATACAGGACGTGGGTTATCTGGTGTTCCCAAGTCTATCTTTTCAACAGGATCTTCTGTTAGAAGGTTCGAAGGTGGCTCCTCCACAATATTTTCGGAGGCTTCCAGCTCAACAAAACCTTCTGGGATTCCAAGGGCATTTGTAGACCGAGGGTTTGTTCCTTTCCATGGGTCTTCTTGATTGGTGATCTTCTCAAGGCTTGCTATGAGATGGTCCCAATCGCCTGTTGAAACTGGGTCGAAGTAAGGTACTTCTTTTGGAGACGAGGGCTCTTCTGGGTCAGAATAGCACAAGTCTGTATTATCGGACGATTCCTCTTTATCATCAGAGAAATCGTACCAATTGGATGAGCTTCCTGGATCTTTGTCAGGTAACTCTTTAAAGAGATATCCAGGGAGATCGATGTCTTCATGGACTTGAGATGTTGAGGCTTGGTCGGTAAAACGACTTTTAAGCTTTTGTGTCAACTGTCTCAGAGGAGTGTTGGGATCATACCCTAACCCATATGAAGACTTCTCTACATGACCGTAGAGTCTCCAATCTCCCAGCTGGCTTTTGGTCAAGGTGGGCCCCAATGGCGTGAGAATACCGCGTCTTTCTCCCAAACCGACTGGGTTTTGACATCATAGCCCATTTTCTTCATAATTGCTTGTGCCACAGGACTATATAGAGATAGTTGAGGCATACCTTCGTTTTGGAAAGGTTCCAGCATGGAGTTTGATGAAGAAGCGTCCGATCTATGGAAGAAGATCGGCTTTTTCTTTGGTGATGTTGCCGGAACAACAAAGGTGGCAGACGTAGAATCTTCTACATCAGCAGGTGTCTCCATCGGAGTGAGAGCAGGCTGAACTTGTTGAGTGTCAGCTTGGCTTGACGAGGTGTTGTCTTCTGGATCTGAGTCTGAATCCGTGTCTTGCTTGATAGACACGAAAGAGACAACAAATTTGCCCCCAGGCTTTTGCTTTGCCTTCTTCACTCTGGTTGTGATGACCAAAGGTTTTGAAGATTTGAGGGAGATGACGAAGGGAGATTGACTACTCTTTTCTAATTTGCCGGAGGGTTTGTTTTCTTCCGGTGATTTTTGAGGAGCCTTGCCTTTATCTTTCTGGAGATTTTCAGCAGGGGGTGCTATTTCCTTTTCTTCTTTTTCGCCTTCATACATTTGGGAGTTTGCGAAGTGGACTTCTTTACCTTTGAAGGGTCTTCTGTCCGCAAACACTCGATGTACCATGCCGTCGTCGCCGACGAACTTGATGCATTGATGTAGAGTTGAAGGGACAACACCATTCTCGTGTATCCAGGGGCGTCCGAGAAGGATGTTGTAGCATGAAGGGGTTTTTATTGTATACACAGTGACTTCAGAGATAAGATCACCGATCTGCAATTTGAACCTGATTTTGCCGATAGGCCTTTGAGTACTCCCATCGTATCCAAAGATAGATACAGATGTGTGGCTTAGCTTGTTGGGTGGGATGCCCAACTCTTCGAGAGCCGAAGTGGAGATGAGGTTGAGTGCAGAGCCTGGGTCAATCTGAACTCTATGTATCGGCATTTCTTTGATGTACCCTGTGAAGTACAGGGGTCGGTTGTGCCTTGCTTCGCCGAGTAGGAGGTCGTCCTTTGTGAAGGCGATGGTTGCACTGGCTGTTTTTTGCACCGA
The DNA here is from genome assembly GCA_028538565.1 of Umbellularia californica. NCBI lineage: Eukaryota > Viridiplantae > Streptophyta > Magnoliopsida > Laurales > Lauraceae > Umbellularia > Umbellularia californica. The sequence continues at coordinate 51,147,631 of JAPQWN010000006.1, read as the reverse complement.
GAGGCATTCAATGCATGATCTCTCAGTTTTCTTTTCTCCCTTTGAGGAAGTTTCAGAGTTTTTGACCCGGTAGTCCATTTCAATTTGGAGGACTTGCGGGGCATGTTTGTCGACATCCTCATTCAGTTTTTGTAATTCTGAGATGAGATTATCACGAGTGCGTGGAGACATTCGTAATAAATCCAGGATGTGCAGTCGTGCAGGTATGTGTTTGAAGTGCCCGATCAAATCATATTTGAAAGCCTCCTTAGGGCCTGCATGTTCATCATTGTTGCCACTGGGGGCGCTTACAACATCTTTTCCCGAAGGATTTACATAAGTAAAGGAAGATTGGTTGTAATTTTTGTGGTAGTCCCGGCCTGAGCGGGTGCCTCTACCAACTTCGAGAGCTTCTTGAGAAGGGTCTTCGCTTGGAAGATTGTCCTCAGGATCAAGAGGCTGTCGTTTCTCATTTACTGAGGATGCGTCTGCAGTAGAATTGCCATCCTCAGTGATTGTGTTGCATGGAGCATTTTCCGGGAGCGAGTCCTGAACAGCATCCAGCAGCTTTTCTTCTTCGTTGACCCATCCATCATCCCAAGTTGGGTTTTCTTCATGGTGATGAGTCGGGAAGAGTGTGAGTTTTGAAGTCACAGTCTCAGGGGACGAAGCCTGAGAGGGTGTCATCTCTGTGAAAGTCACGCGAGACGAGGTAGCCCCAGAAGATATGGTGCTAGGTGTCGCCGGTGTGTAAGTGATCTCATCAGATGATGCATCGGAAGAGCTATAATCCCGAATTATCACATTACAGGCAGCTCTTAAAGGAGACGTTGTCTGCTCGGAGTCAGACTCATCCTCAGATGTAATAGGATCGTCTACCTAGCAATTTTCGTCTACCTAGCAATTTTCTCCATTTTCAGGAGTTGAGGGAGGAGGTACCTGGTGGGCTTCAGGGACTTCCGGCTCTGGATTGTGAGGAATCTCGTTGACGCGGTCTTGCTCTTGTTCTAGAGCGAAATGCTGCAAGATCCTCGCATATTCTTCAGGATCAGGCATGGGAGCCAAATCTTCTTCTTCGTCTGCTTTTTGTGGCTCAACATGGTTGATTTCCACTGGAGCAACGATGGGTGCTGGCTCAACAGCATTTTCTAGTACAGCCTCTTGGTCTTCCTCATCATCAGACCAGGATCCTTGTGGCTGTAAGGGGTTATATTAGATTACTGGCATAAGGTGAGTTTCAAGAACCCATTCTTCGTCGGAGAGATACTCTCCTGTTTCAAGGGATTCCTCCCACTCATCGGTGTAGTTGGGCTCGAATCCATCATCGGTGTCGCTGGACTCGTATCCATCAATGGAGAATCCAACTACCGAGTTGCAAGAGTATGATGCCCCCTGCATAGCTTCTTTTTTGAATCGAGGTGGCATGAAATCACTGAGAGTGAAGTTTCTTACTGCCTTTGAAGTCTCTGGAAGGGACGTTTTTCATCTTCCAGGAGATCGGGATGCACCCATATAGGTTGTCCGTCTGGTGTCGGGTAATGAACCAACACTTCGGACGCTTGAATTTTGTTTATCACCATGAAGGAAGTAGTGATCTTCTTCTTCGGTGATTTTGGTGTTTGTCCACATGACACCATGTTGACGGAGGCAGTCCCATAGTTTTTGTCGAAGGTGATGACTCCGTTTTTCCACATCTCATTGATCTTCTCTCTCACAACAAAGCATTGATTGAGAGGATGCGAGACCATCTAGTGGTATGGACAGTACCGAGGATCATTGGTTTTGCCAACATCTCCCGGTCTTTTGGGCTCTGGCAAAATGAGTTTGCCATTTGCTAGGAGAGCCTCAAAGATTTCTTCAACATCTTCATCGAACGGATATTTCTTTTCTACATGTTCTTTGAAGGCATCAGAGAGTTCAGGTCTCTTACCTGCAGCTCTGTTTTCAGCTATCTTTGGTTGCTGAGGAGCTGACTTGGTTTCCACATTGAGGACCTCTTTCTTCTTTGGTTTAGAGGTTGCAATGGCGGTTGGCTCTTTTCTTGATGACTTCTGACTGTTGAGGTCTTTAATCACCGTTTCAGCTTCCATAGAAGCTTCCAGGAGTTCTCCCAGGTTTTTTGATTTGTTGCCGATGATCATGGAGCGTATTCTGGCTCTCATGTTGTTACGGCAGATGTCGACTAGCGACGTTTGTAGCAGTACATCTGAGCATTTGTACGCCATTGCTTTCCACTTGTGAATGAAGTCATAAGTCGACTCATTCTCTCCCTGTTTTAGGCTGCAGTGTTGAGCCATAGTAACATGATGATCCTCACCTTTGAAGTGGGTCAGGAAGCGTGTCTCTAGCATGGCCCAGTTTTGGATGGAGTCCTCCGGAAGAGTGGAGTACCAATCGAAGGCCGTACCTTTTAGGGTACTTGCAAAGAGGCGGATCTTGAGTGCATCTTGATCCGCGATAGCTCCCGTCAAAATCTTGAAGTGGATGACGTGCTGTCTGGCTGATCCTTTCCCCGTATATGATTGGAGAGTAGGATGTTTGAATTTTGTGGGGAACGGGACCGAGTCCATCCATAAAGGATATGGTGGCTTGATCCCATGCTCCTTGAGTATATCCTCTTCTTTTGCTTCGGCGAGGATACTGTCTACGTCCTTTTTGGTAAGGGCGCGTGACTTATTTTCTTCAAGATTTTCCTCGTTATTGCGATGATTCGGAGGAGGCTCATTTTCACCTGATTTTGGACAACAAGGAGAAGGTTTTCCATCAGAGTTTCAATCCTCTGCTGGCCTTGTTCCAACTGCTGGATGCGTGTGAGCGCATCATCTTGAGGTGGATTCTGAGGTGGTGGCTCAGAATTTGTAACCAGGACGTTCATTCCTCGGGATTCAAAAAAAGAAACCGTCCTGGTGACTGAGCTGGGGCTCATTCTTTTTGATGAAGAGCTTGATGAAGGATTACTCTCCCGTCTTTGGCTTGAAGGGGGAGGAGATTCTTCGGGATGTCTTCGTGTCCTGGTGATGCTACGGGTCACCGGACGTCGGACATGGATTTTTGATGCTGACTTTTGGCGTCTTCTGGTTTTTCCAACCATATGGACAGCAGCAACTTGGTCGGGTCTTTCTTTTTCGACCCATTTGTGGGAGACTTGAAGTATAGGAGGCTGGGTCTGTTGCTTCTCTAGTCTCTTTGGTCGATATGACGCACGGCGGCGTGCTCGACGAGCGATTTGAGCTTCAGTCAGCTCGGCTGGGCTTTGACGATGAAGGATGTGCTCCCTCGGGCGCAGCAGCCGAGCCTGTCTTCTTTGTAGCTAGGCAAGGACAGGATCCGGACCCGGTCCTTTGCCTGTTGCAGCGAAGCTTTAAAATTTTCAAGTTCGGCCCCTGTAGAGATAAAGGGTCGAACCGAAGGAGTGTAGGCCTTAGCAGGTGCTTGTAGAGGCCTGGTGATGCATGATCTGATTTTGGGCTTGTGGGAGTAAGCCGATTCATGCTGGGTTGACTTGGGAGTCAAGTTGGAGATGGGTCTCTCCTCTTTCATGTAGGCAAGAGGGTAGAACCGGTTCTCCTTGAGTGGGGCCAGGTATGCTGGCTTGGTGGATGTTTGAGACCTTCTTTGTTTTGGGGAAGGTCTTGGAGACCAAGTCTTAGGGTAGACCTGGTTGTTTGTGGGTCGAGGCTTCGCAGGGGTGCCGCGGGCTTCGGGCTTTTGGGCGCTCGCCTTTGGTGTCACGGGAGTGACACGTTGAGAGGCGATCTTCTGCTTTTTAGCAGGCACAGCTTGTTCTTCGGGAAGTGGGAATGGTCCCAGCGTCCCAAAGAAGATAGTCCGGGGAGTCGAGGTCGACCCGGAGTTCGGAGAGTTGCCGAGGGAGTTGACGCTTCGGCAGCTGACAAGGTGCTTATGAGTGCGCGCGCTTTGCTTCTGATGAAGCATGAGCTGGTGCTTGTTTTCATCTAAGATAATGGTTAAGGCCGCCATTGTTAGTTTCGAAAAAGTTCTGAAACAAGACCACATCCATTGGTAATCACAAGAATATGATGATCATAAATGGGGAATTCTATGATTTTGTCTTTTCAAATCGCTCAAGGGACATGACCCAAGCAATATGAAGAAGGCAAAAAGCCATAGAGGGTACAATTGTTCTGGTTGCAAGCATGGTAGGCTCGAAATGAGCGTTCCAATGACTGCTAGAAGCAATTGTATACCTAAATTCGACTTATCGAGAGGCGGAGCTTGCTCGAGATAAGAAGAATATAAGGTTGGAGTTAGAAATGTGCCGGTCACAGATACAGTAGACCCTGAAAGGGCGTACCAGTATTGCTAGGCACAAATGTTGGAAATCGCATCCATGAGATGGGATTCTCTTTTTTGAAAGTTCAGAAATGGATTCGTCAAAGAGAGCAGGTGGCATTCCGATTCAAATACGGGCTCAACGATTTCCGCGAGCGCCAGTACTCAGAAGGAAAGAGACCACAATTTCTCGAATCTGAATCCAAAAGTGACGAGTTTTTTTTTTTTTTTGAAATGTCAAGATTGGTTCCATCAAGGAGAGCAAATGGTATTCCAATCTAAACACGGTCTCGGCGATTTCCGCGAGCGCCAGTGCTCAGAAAAGAAGAAACCAAAATTTCTCAGATCTGAAATCAAAAGTGACGAGTTTTTGAAGATTTTTTTTTTTGAAATGATTTTTTTTATTTTATTATTTTTATTTTTTATTATTATTTTTTTTAAAATATTTTTTTTAAGATTATTTATTTTTATTTTTTTTTGAAGATTTTTTATTTTAAGATTTTTTTTTGAAAATCTTTTTTTTTATTTTTTTATTTTTTTTATTTTTAATTTTGATTTTTTTTTGTTTAAGATTTTTTTTTTGAAAATCTTTTTTTTTTATTTTTTTAATTTTTAATTTTGATTTTTTTTTTGTTTAAGATTTTTTTTTTTTAAAATCTTTTTTTTATTTTTAATTTTTTTTAATTTTTTAAGATTTAAAGACGAGAGAGTACACATAGGCCTCCTAACCCGGTCTTATGAAACCTCAATTGATAGAATTGCCCCCAGGTAAGGGTATGATTACTTAATGAACCCGTTTGGAGGACCCTTGCCTAGAACAGTCAAGCTGTCTCCACACTCTGGACAAGGCTTTTCTTGAATCAATCGTGATCAAAGAACGCAATTGGTTTAACCTTAGTGGTCAATGTCTTTTTATTTATTTATTTATTTATTTTTTTAGATCCCTGACAGACTCATCGAAGAGAAATGATGGCCCAATCCCCGATCCGAACATTGGCTCAACGATTTCCGCGAGCACACATGCCCAGAAGAGAAAGGATCAAAGTTTCTCAATTTTGAATCCAAAACGAGAAATTTGATTTTTTTTTTATTTTTTATTTGAAATCTCTAATGAACTCATCGAAGAGAAACGATGGCCCAAAACCTTAGTCGAACGGGCTCAACATTTCTGCAAGCACCAAAGAACGATAGGATAGGATCAAAGTTTCTCAATTTTGAATTCAAACTAAGAAAACTGATTTTTTTTTATTTTTTTTGTTTTGTTTTTTTTTTTGAAAAGAGAAAGAGTGGAAACAAACTCAAAGAAATAGAAATTTCCAAAAAATCCCATCTCATTTTTTTAGGATGCAAAATCCAACATAGGCTACCAGCTAGAAAGTAGCCAAGGAATCCGGAAAAGAAGTATAAGCATAGAGCAAAAAGTATGATATGCAAATATTTCATTTCCGAGCACCGTGTTCTCAAATGAACGAGTCCCACCGGGTGTGCCAGCTTGATGGAACGCGCTCCTGCCGAGGGTGCTACCGGGGTCGGCGGACGTGGGAGTCCGTTGGGTCCGGCCCTTTCGCGCCCGGGGGGCTGAAGCGTGCATCAACATTTCTTTGTGTGGGTGTGCCAGATTTTCTATTTTACCTGGAATTGCAAGTGGTAATCCGGAGATCAACCTTCGCAAGTAAAAAGGAAATCAACTTCTTTCAAGTTTTCCATTGCACAAATATTTAAGAAAAGAGACATTTTCTTGGTTTGCCGTGAAAGGCGATTTTGTTTGGCATTTATAGCCGATTTTGGCATTTATAGCCGATTTACAATTCTCATCAATAATGAAAGACAAGAGTTGTGATTTTTTGTCTCTTTTAGAAAAATACAAACTACAATGAAAAGCAAGAAAAGGAGGATCTAACTTTTCAGGAGATTGTGGGGGACTCGTTCAGATTGACGGTCGCAAGCCATGTGTGGGCTTCGCCATCATCCATGCAGATGAGAACAGTGGATGCTCTTGATTCGCTTGGCTTAGGTATAACCTCAGATTTTTAGAGGACAAAGACCAAGAGGAGGTCCTCTGTCCAATAAAAAGCTAAGTAGACAGGCTGAAAAGCCACGTCTAAGCCATTGGAGGCAGCGGGAGAAGGCAAGGACCATGGGGGGGAGTACCCCCCAAGGGACTTTTTGTCACCTTGTAGTGGTGCTTGATGTAGAATTTCTGCAGAATTTTCTCTCTTTCTCTGGACTCTGTCTGTCTGGAATTCGGAATTCTCTGCACCTTTCGATCTTCGGTTTTCCGTTCGTCTTTTTCCGATCCGGATTTCAATGGAATGCTCTCCTATTTATAGGCTTTTGGTAGCCATTTAGGAGAGCTTTTATGGGCTTTAATGGCTTTAATAGGAGTTACAAGATTTAGTTCATGATTTTGTAACTCCTTTTTCCTTGAATCTGATTGGCCGATGGAGATTAAGGGCTTTTAATCACCTTAATTACCATAATGGGAGGAGTTTCATGGCTTGAATGCCATGACTTAATTGATTTGTAACTCCTGGATGCTTGCTTCTGATTGGGCTGTCCAAAGAAATGAATTAATGACTGCAATAAAGCTAGTCAATTAACTGCATTAAATGGTCGCCGAGCAGTTGAAGAGTCGCGGGCCGCGCCGCGTCTTTTGGAATTCTTTTGGCGATGATCATCGATGGATCTTCATGCTGATCGACATCGGATGAACATGTAACTTTAGACATTGATAGCTAGCAGCGGGCCGGTGACATCTGTCTTGTCGATTTCTCAATCAGTCGGACTGAAAGAGCACTTTTTAGGTCAATCGGTCGGCGATCTTGGAGCGATCAATGATGATTTTATGCTTTTGACGGCGGATCTGAGACGTCGTCGGATATGAGTCAATTTCAAGCACTAAAAATCACATTTTTAGGAAACCACAGGGGACAAAGTGCGCGAAACGCGAAAAGGGACGGAAAACGGGTCACCGGTGAAAAATCCGGTGACCTGGACTTCCATGGTCGCCGGCGACCATGGGCCGGCGACCCTGGGCCAGGGTCGCGGGCTGCGACCCTGGGGTTTTTCTCCCCTTTTTGGTCCGTTTTGCGGTCTTTTTCGTCGCCGTTTTCTTCTGTATTTTTCCTGACATTTCCTCTCATTTATTGGCTTGATTTCCCTGTAGAAAACCTGATGAGAATCCTTGCATTTTTAGAGTGCAAAGTTTCCAATTTTCCGGGAAAGCCGAAGACTTTGTCGCATAGAGCAGCTGATTTTTCGCCAGAAGCTGAAACTTGGTCAAACAATGTCGGAATGACCTGAAATTTGAGGTGGAGCCTCCTGAGCAATAAATAAGACCAACCATAGGTTTTTGTTTGAGTTTTGAAGCCGTTTGGGGTCCCGTCGATGCTTCACTTGATTTTGCTGCGGGGAAAATGCCGAGCTTTGATATGTGGCCAAACGATGTCCGATTGACCTGAAATTTGACAGGGAGCCTATTGGAGTCATTTTGAGACGTTCCATGGGCTCCGTTTTGGATGTCATGGTCCCGGGTTGCTCCGCCGCCGGTAGTCTTGATTTTCTCTCGGAGCATCGAAACCTGGTCAAACGTTGTCAGAATGACCTGAAATTTGACGTGCAGCCTTTTGGAAGCATGTTGAAGCCACTCATGCACTTGGTTTGATGAGCGAAGGCTTCGGTGGTTCCCGCCGCCGGGAGGCTTGATTTTGCTGCTTGAGTATTGATGGAGGGTCAAACGTTGTCGGTTTGACTTGAAATTTGGCATGGAGCCCTTTTGAGACATGCTGGAGTCATCCGTAGGCTCTGATCGAAGTTTTGACGTCTCCGATGATGTCGCCGCCGGGAGCGCCATTTTAGCTGTCGGAGAAGCGAAGTTAGGCCAAATGATTCTGAAATGGCCCGAAACTTCATGTGTACTCTTCTCTTGGCTATCTTGAAGGATCTTGCAGTTTTTGTTTGATTCTGACAAGATTTGATTTTTTTGGAGAAATTGCATTGCCTATTTATGGCAGGTTGCGACTTCATGCAGCTTTCTTGATGTTGAAGAGGCAAAGTGACATTTTTGGTGTCAACAATCCTCAAACCTCCGATCGGCGACTGGAGAGATCCGTTCATTGATTACATCATATTCGGAATCCTACCTAAAGATCCAAAAGAGCGGGTAAGCATTCAAAGATGAGCCCCGAACTTTCATTTGGATATTCCTTCAAAAGCACTTTACAGAAAATCCTTCAACGGAATACTACTACGCTGCTTGTCACAACAAGAGGCTGAGGAAACACTCAAAGAAGTGCATGCTGGTCTTTGTGGAGCCCATCAGGCTGGTCCTAAGCTCTACGATCAAATAAAAAGGCTAGGTTATTATTGGCCTACCATGGTAGCCGACGCAATGCTATTTGCTAAGCGCTGCCAATAATGCTAGATTCATGGAGATTATGTCCACATGCATCCAGAATGGCTACATCCTACAACAATCTCATGGCCTTTTGAAGCCTGGGGTATGGACATCATAGGTCCTATCTCTCCCCCATCAAGCAAAGGTCATCACTTCATCTTCGCCGCTACAGATTATTCCTCCAAGTGGTCAGAAGCATTTGCCCTCAGCGAAATGAAGACCTCATTAGTCCTTCAGTTCTTGCGCACCAACATTATTTGTCGCTTCAGCATACCTAAAAGATTCATTCATAATAACGGACCACAATTCTGGGATCACAGATTCTACAGGTTCTGCGACAAGTACAAAATCCAAAGTTGTCCTTCAACTCCATATAATCTAGCAGCGAACGGACTAGTAGAAGCCTTCAACAAGACACTCTGCAAAATTCTCAAGAAAATGGTCTCTAGTCACAAAAGAGACTGGGGCGACAAACTACCAGAAGCTTTGTGGGCCTCTCGAACCACTGTTCGAGGACCAACCCATAGAACACCATTCTCCTTGGTCTATGAATGCGAAGCTGTTGTCCCTTTGGAAGTACAAATTCCCTCCTTAAGGATATCTCTGCAAAATGACATGATGCAAGAAAGCAATGTCAAATTGAAACTCCAAGAGCTGGATAATCTCGATGAAAGACGACTCGAAGCTCTACAAAGCATTGAGTTGTACTAAGCACGCATGACAGGATCTTTCGACAAGAAGGTCAGGCAACGCGCCTACAAAAAGGGTGACTTGGTTCTTGCAGTAAAAAGACCTATAGTCTTTGCCCACAATTCTAAAGGCAAACGTTGTCAGTTTGACCTGAAATTTGACATGAAGCCCTTTGGAGATATTTTGAATCATCCATAGGCTCTGATCGAAGTTTTGGTGTCTTCGATGATGTCGCTGCCGGGAGCGTCTGTTTAGCTGTCGGAGGAGTGAAGTTAGGCCAAACGATGTCGGAATGGCCCGAAACTTCTTGTGTACCCTTCTTTTGGTTGTCTTGAAGGATCTTGCAGTTTTTGTCTGATTCTGACAAGATCTGATGCTTGAAGTAGCTTTGCCTGTTTTGTAGCAGGATGTAGCTTCATGTGGCTTCTTGATGTTGAGGAGACATAGTGACTTTTTGGTGTCAACAAATGCCCTTCGAGGTACAGCGACGAGTAGCTTTTTGGAGTCGATGTGCCTCGAAGAGAAACTTGAAGGAGAGTTTCTGACTTGACCAAGAGTCTTGAGCATTTTTTTTAATAGCCTTCTGAGTTTCCGGGGGAATGTTATGGTAGCGAGAGGGATCACGTACCATCTCAAGGCAAAGTTTTGAAAATGCAATGGGGTATTTGGATTTTGGTTTTTAACCTTGTGACCTAACAAGCTGTACGTGGCAAGTTAGGGGGTCGGGGTTTGATTTTTGATTTTGACCTTGTGACCCAACAAGCTGTATGTGGCAGGTTGGGGGGTTAGATTTGGTTTTTTGGTTTTGGTTTTGGTTTGGTTTGGTTTGGATTTTGATTTTGGTTTTGGTCTTGTGACCTAGCAAGCTGTATGTGGCGAGTTAGGGGACCAAGGTTTGGCTTGTTGTGGAATGTCAATTTCAAGATTTTGGCTTAATTTGGTTCATGAGATTGGATGGTTTGGTTTTTGGAAACTCATGAGGCTTTTTTTTTTTGAATGGTCCAATCAACTCAAAAGAGGCATGGGACATTTTTTTTTGCTTTTGGTAAGAGGGATATTTTGACTAAAAGCCACTTTTAGTGCCTAGGTGGTCAAACCTGGCTCATATGGGCTAATCCATGGGACCTTAGGCTTTGGAGATGGCCTAGATCTCATATGGTGTCATTTTTGTAGAGAATATATAAAAATATCTCTTTCGTGTAGAGAATATTTAAAAATATCCTTACTTGGAGAGAATCTCTCAAGTTTCCTTGTTTTTTGGAGAGATTTTCTCAAAGTATCTTTCTTTTGGGAAAGTAGCTAAATTTTAGCACTTGCCTCCTTTCTTTTCTCCTTGTTTCCTCTTTTGATTTGCTTTCTTCTATAAAAGTAAGAGGGGTTGGATCTTTGGCTCCATTGCTTTCTTTGTTTGCAAGAATCTCCATGAGTGCTCCAAGATCAAGAAGTGCTTTTTCTTCTCCAAGGATTTCCAAGCTTTTTCTTCCTCTTCTCCATGGCTTCAAGTAAGTTTTCTTCCTCCACAAGAAATTCCATTGTAGAAGTAACTTCTTTCTTTCTTTGCTCTCTTTTTCTTTTTTTTTTTTCTTTTCAAGCACGTTTTTTTTCTCTCTTTTTTTTTTCGTGCAATTTCTTTCCTTTTCTTTTCCTCATTTTTTTTCACGAGTTTGTTTTTCCTTTTTTTTTTCTTTTTTTCCACCGTGTTTTCTTTTTTCTTTTCTTTTCACGGTTTTTTTTTTATTTTTTTTCACTGTGTTTTCTTTTTTTCACGGTTTTTTTTCCACGGTGATTTTTTTCACCTTTTTTTTTCAGCGTTTTTCTTTTTTTGTTGGCTGTACTGACAGGTCCGTACAGACCTGGCAGTACTGCAACGTGGCAGTGGGCCACGGCCTATGGGCCTGAAAAATTTATTTTTTGTTGAGATTTCTTTCTCTCTCTCTCTCTTTTTTCTTTCCTTCTTTGTTTGCTCACCATGATAATGAGGTTATGCAATTTCAATATGTTCATGCATTTTTTTTTGTTTGATGCATCAAGATAAAAGGCTAGAGTCTCTAGGTCAAGCCAACATGATTTTTGACTTGGACACAGTTTTATTGGTTTTGACCAAATTGGGTTGGAATTGGTCAAACTTTGGTTAAGGTTTTCCTAACATCTAATATATGATGATGTTCTTTGATGTATGATTTTTGGTAAATTGACTTGGAAGCATGATGATGCATACCTGAAAATCTTTTGCAAGTATTGGGATTTGGAGCTCGCAGCGATGTTGAGCTCTTTCTTGGTCTTGCTGGATTTTGAGGAACTTTGCAATTTTTGGATTTTGGAGCTTGCAGCAATGTTGAGCTCTTTTCCAAATTTTGCTGAAATTTGATGAGATTGGCTTGTTCTCGCAGCAATGTTTGAATTCGAACCTTTTTTGAGAATTTTCCGCTGACTATGAGCTCCCGGCGATGTTGAGCTCATCTTCAAGCTTCCTGTCTTTTTCGGGGTATTTCCCTTTTCTTCGGAATCGCCCCGGAACCATGTTAAAATTTCGTTAAAAATTTTTGTAGCAAAACTTTGTCATTTTGATGATGATTGATCTTTTCTTTTCCATCTTTTGTAGGTAGTTCTTCCAGAACGAACAAGGGTAAAGGTCCTGTTATTGACGCACCTCGTCAGTCTGCCAGATCTTCTAATGCGGCCGTTCAACAGGCTTTGGAGAAGGCCCAGTTTGTTGAGAAGAACTTGGAAGGGTGAGATTCCCTTAATCGTGATGAGATGAGACAGCGATTGATCGCTCTAAAAAATGAGGAATTCTACAAGATTGTGGTAAGCAGTCGTTCTTGGGTTACGGACGATCAGAGCATTGTGCTCAAGCCTACCTTTTTCTTTGGTGATGCAGCCCTCGACGACTTGACATACCAAAGGCGATGCTTTCAGTTCTCTTACACAGCAGATGGTGAGGAGAGAACTATTTCTACCCGGTTGACTTTTGATCGGACCATCTAGATCTTGAGCCTTTCTCCCACATGCCCTAAGAGGGAAGATCCTCCGAGCTGGGTGAAGAGGACCAGTGTTATCAAGACCAGGGTTTTTGTTGGCGGCCCTTCCGGTTTTGTAGAGAAGTCGCCTGTCCGTATAGAAATGTTGATGCCAGCCAGTGGCTACCAAGGTTCTGATCATCCATCGATCGATTTGAGACCAGTGGGCCTTGGCATTTTTCAGGGTGACGCAGCAATTGGGTGAAGCCTTTTTGACTTCGTGGCCGTTTCAATGCCGACTCGAGCTGGGAATCATGGACTAATCACACCCTGAAGATTGGCGAGGCCATTTTGCTGGAGGCCGAGATTTTTGATGTGGTTCACGCTTTTCAGCAAACCGTTGTTTTCTCCAATGAGGCTTTCATGGCCATGCTGGAGTCATTCCTTCCACAAACCAACAACTTCATTGTGACGAATGGTGAGATTGATTTTACTTTGAAGGAACTGAGCGCCATCACCGAGTTGCCTATCCTCGGCAAACTCTATGAGGAGTTTATGCCCATCGACAGCGTCCTTGAGGAGCAGTTTGAGGAGTTTAGGCTTATATACTTTCAGCTCGTCTCCTTCTATGATTTTTTGAAGGAGAAGGAGGGCTCGAAAGTCAGGTGCAACAGTTGAAGGAGTTGCAGCTCCAACTTTTTTAACAGCGGGGAGTCTTCTAATGGCATGGCCCAGGATGCTAGGGCTAAAGCATCAACTTTGAAGAAGATCGCCGCTATGCGAGAAGAGTTGATGAAGTTCTTCGCAAGCACAGACGCCATTTGTCCTGACATTGCATTGCGGAGAGATCTCGTTGTTTACCTCACTTATTGGCTGGGTGAGGCTGTTCGGGCCGCATTGTATTTTTCCGGCTTGTCAGTTGGCTTTTGGAGAGCGGATGGCTTTGGTACCTGCTCTTTACTCCTACTTGTGTACCGAACTGCAGGCTGCTGCTTTCCTGGTTCGGCTTGGGCTCCCTATGAACAGGGTATTTTCAGCCCACATCTTCTATTCGTGGTATGTATACCACTGTCCTAGCTTCCATCGGTTGGGAGTTGCACAGGACGAAGATCCTTTTATGATTCGTTTGGCTAGAGGGACAGCCATTTCTGAATCTCTTTTGTCTGCCCGTTTGAGGATCCGACGGTTTAGGGATGTCGAGATTGGGCAGTCTTCAGTGAAGCTTTCTTCAGGTTTGCGGAAGAAGGCTTTTGACTTTGGTGTCTCACGTGATTCGACTAGGGCAAGGTCAGGAAGATACTATGCTTTGATAAACGCGGAGAAGAGATGTCTTTTCAACATATGGTTTGGTACGATGGTGTACCACAGACATCTTTTTGTAGATATTCAGCCGTATATCCCTTCGCGTTTTGTATTACATCTTGGCTTCTCTCAAGGCGTTGTTGGAGTGCCTTCGAGCATGGTGAAGCGTTTTGGAGGTTTGCAGGATGGGAGGAATGCATGGGCTTTTTGCAGTGCTGAGGACACTACTGGCATGATTTCCTATCCTAGCTACCCACTTTCCGGACTTTTGGCTTCACTAAGTGGTTCGTGGAAAGCTTCTCAGTATACTGGGGGCTTTCCAAGAAGGACCTCGATGTCAAGCAGTCTCCTGGGAAGGGTCTTGGCAGATCAGATGGTGTCCGTCGGGAGGAAGTTTTGGCTTTCCTCTCTGGAGAGAAGCGTAAGATAGGCTTTCTCAACAAGCAGGATATCATTAGATCAGGAGCTGCACAAGGGATTCCTGGTGAGGTCTTGAGACAGCTGGAAGAGGAGGAGGCTGAGATCGATGCTTGGATGAAAGCAGAGTGCACGAAGGCTTCCATGGAGTCTACTGAGAAAAGTAGGCCATCCAGTGAGGACTCTAGTGAGAGGCCTGATGTTGATAGTGGGGCAGGATCGTTAAGCAGATTGACCCGCCGAAGCAAGAGGAAGAGAGGACAGCGCCGTAATATGAGACGGCATGATAGTCCTTCTGATCTTGAAGTTCGTCTCACCATTGCTGAGGAGGTGTCTGGGGATGCTGACGAGCCTCCAGAGAAGAGGAGCCAAGAAGAGGAGATGGCTGGTATGATTCTCCTTCTTTCTATTTATGCTTCTTTTCTCTATGAGAGATTTTTGTTTTGATCTGCTGCTTTCTTTCTTTTGGCAGAGGATAATGATTTGGTGATGCCCCAGGTTTTGGCCGATAAGGCGATGACGGATCCAGTCGTGGCATCTGAGGAAGAGCCCAGGGACTCTGGAGTGGTTCCAGAACCTTCACCTGGCACTACCTCAAAATGGGTGAAAAGCGACTAAATCTGCCGAGATTGCCGATGATATTAAACTGTCGGTAATAGCGATGAATATACCCACTCGGTTTTCCCAGAACGACAGTAGAGTCATTGTCGTATATACACATTAAAATATCGATGAATACAAGCCGTCGCCTAGAAAAAACTTTTTCCCTCTCCCGCGCACGCGCCCTTTCCACTACCCCCAAATACCTCCTGTTTCATTTTGCGCCCTTCTCCTCTTCCCAAATACCTCTCGCTGGCATCTCATCTGATAGCACTCAGACCTCTCCCTTCCGGCAACGTCTTGCGAATACTCCAAATCTACAGATTTTCTTCCTCTTCTCCTATTCTCACATGGGTTTTGTTTATTTTGATCAATCGATTTACTTTCAATTTGGTGTGTTTTTTTTTTTTTTTGTGTGTCTTTTTTGGTTGATTGTTCTTCTGCTGAAGAAAAAGCACATTCGAAGGCTTTCAGTGATTACATCTATAAGCATGTTGTGCTCAAAACCTGTGCAAGCCCTCTTTTTGTTTTCTCTGTTGGAGGGTTTTTTGGATGAAGGATGGAAATTTCTTAGCCTTTGATGGATGTGTTCCAACAGAGTGTTCTTCCTTGTAAAGAATCTATACTTTGGGTTTATACTTCCTTGAGAAAGTAGATTTTCTTCACGCCACACCTCGCCCAGGCACCAGTGTACGATTTTTTTTTTACTTAGAAAATTTTTATCTGCTCCATTGCTCTGTCTTTGCTATTGATCTGGGATTTGTTCTTTTTCCTCCTAAGATTTCAGTTTGACTGACTGGTGAAGTGGTTCTTTTTTGGCTTGCCCTCTTTGAAATTTTAGTTGGGTTTCTGTTAGTTTATTAAAAGATTGCTTCTTTTTGTCTGTTTTTTATATATTTGATTGTTTTGGAGTTGTTTGGTTGATGTTTTTGTGGTCGATTGGTTTGTAATAGGTTATGGGTGTTTTGCTATGCATTTGGAGTGTTGGGAGATTCTGTTCGAATGGTGAATAAAAAATGGCTTACTGAGTTTTATGGATTTTTTATGGTTTTTTTTTTTTAGAAACTTTGTTGTAGAACTTTTGGTCTTACTGAAAATCCGAGGTTTGGATTTAAGAATAATCCTCAGAGACATGGTCAGATGATATACAGACAGGGATTGGCAAGAGGGTCTCATATGCCCAGTAATTCATGTTATGATTGCCGGGAAGCACTTTTGAAAGAAGAAGAAGAAGAAGAAGAGGAAAGACACAGTAAAAGAGAAAGGGATTACAGTAAAGAGAAAGGGATTACAGTAAAAGAGAAAACGGTTATCAGTTCTTTAACCTGAGAAACTCAACTTGTTGACACATCTTTACAGATTTAATGAAATATACTCACAAGTGTAAAAAGTAAAATTTAGTTGGTAAGTGCATGAGATGAATTACCAACTGCATGGACTACATTATTGAGAACTCTGTAAGAGTTATAAAGGTTTGTTACTAGCAAGCTGCATTGTTGTTCTAGAGAAGTAGAACTCATGAAGTCAAACCCAGATGGGATGAGGCATTGATGATGATGATAGCTGTTTTCTTAGTGTGTTCAATTTTTGACATTTTCAGAAAATGAATGGCTTCCTACATGAAAGAACACGCTATGAAAAATATAACTGATTGAGGCTCTTTATTCAAAGTCTAGCGATATTGGAACCAAATGTAGAAGACTTTAACCATGGCATTGATGTGGTGTAATGACCAGAAGGGTCACTACTCACAATGCAAAAATGGAAACTTTAAGGAATGTTGATAAAGGGAAATATTGATTGCATTTTAGAAACACATGAACATTGTTAGAATTTTAGGGTGTGTTTTCATGGAATCTCAAATCATACACCCAGCTTATATTTGCTAAAGAAATGGCTATTTTTTCCTTCATTTGTTTGGGATACATAGTTCAATCAAATAAACTGTGAACATTCAACATTGGCATAGCAAACTCATCTGATTTGAGGCTGCATATAGTCAGGTCCTTGCTCTTTCACCATGTTTGGCTGAATCTAGGAAAACTCGGTTAGTCAAGTAGGAGCTTGGTTGAGTCGATTTAGATTTTCAGTTTAGTGTTTACCCAACCCCTGTTTGACGGGACAACAATAAGATGATGATGGTGGCTGGATCCTGTTGCACCATTGGAAGGTTCTCATTGTCACAACCACAAGTATAATGGGATCTTTTTAGCATTTTTCCCACTTCGGTGAGAGTGTTCGTTGAGTCTTGCCATTGAATTAGTTTGATAGAATTTCAAAGAGTTGATGTTTTGGTCCAAGAAAAGTTACTGTCTTCCCAACTTCTCTGCTCCAAGCCAATTTCAGTAACTGATGCTGACTATGATTTGGTTGGGAAATGGCATAATCTCTCTTATACCCACTAATCGGTAACCAATTGTGATTTGATTAACCAGTCCGTTCACTTTGTGAGTTAAAAAGGGTTTGAATGTTAGAGCACTCCAAGCAATTGTATCAAGTTTAACATGAAAAACACCAACTGATCACCTGCATTTGAGAAAAGAAAGAAAGAAAGAAAGAAAGACTACCATAATTAATGATGTCATGTTTACATTGATCTCTCACCTAGAGGGATAGTGCCCAATAATTATTGATCTGATTTAGTACATTCATTTATACCCATTGTACTCATTGCATTTAAATTTTCAAAGTCCATATCCTAATTGGTCATGCATTTCTGCTATTTTGCTTAGTGCCATAATTAATGTGCATTTTTATTTTTTAAGGAGCATGATAGTGCAACATGTGTAGAAGTTTTTTAGAAACTGAATCTCATTTTGTTTAGTTACTTTGGTTTGAAGTGTTTTTTCACCTTGATGCATGAGTTTAGCATGTATCCATCTCTTCAGTGATGAGCTAGAATTATTAGATAATGTGTACCTTTATGAGGAGAATTGGTATCTATGCAAGCTATATTAATGCCATTGCATTAATAACAAATAATCATTATAATAGAAGGCAAATGAGAACATACATGATTAAGTGATTTGGTTTTGTCTGAATGATCCCTAACTTTTTCATTCAGCCGGATTGGGTTACATCAAATTGTAACCTGTCCAAATGAATATTAATATCAATACTTGCACAATTTAGCCTGAAAGAATATTGACTATGCTCAAGGAGAACCTTGGAAACCATTATTTTATCATTGTCTATTGGCATTGACTTATTAGCTTGTGCGGTGCTAACTCCTTGGACAAGTCAATGTCCCAAGCCCGGGTAATGGAGGGTTGTACTCTCATAATATAGACAATTAGCTGATGGCAGACTGAGCTAAGAATTCCAACTTAAGTAGATATAACTACCAGAGGTGCATGAGTCTCGTGGACCAAAACCTGGACTGGTCCCAATTTTCAATGAAAAGATTTTGATCAATAGGCCCACTGATTGTCTCCTGGCTGGCTAATCATCAGGCCCAATATTTAAATGACATTAGCAATATAACAGAGGAGGGCCCAGTCCCTCCCTAATAGTTGTGAGGCCTGATTTTTAGACCCATGGACTGGGGCTCAATATGTGGTCCAAAAAATAACTGGCTTGATATCATATCAGGAGTTGACCCTTTCATCTATATTTTGGAGTTTATCAAGTTGAATTGTAGCTTCAAGCAAAAAATAAAAAAGTTTATCAAGACCCCTCTAGGAGGAGTTGGATTGATGATGCACTTCCGACGAAGGCGGTCTGTTTGTTCAACCCATCCTCATGATTTGTGGCGGGCTTAACTGTAGTTTTGATTTTATTGTTTCTCACTATATTACTAATTAGAAAAGTTGATATTTAACAGTGGCATTATTAACTTCATTTTGTCTTTAGTTTGTTGATCATGCAACCCAATTGTTGGATAGCCTGCCTAGCCTTACATCACTCTGGTTATTGTGATATTCTAACTTCCTCTAATAATTTAATCTAGAGTTGACTTGGAATTAGCTAACATGGACATCATATATGCTCGTTATGATGCATATTTAGCATTGAGAAAATTATTTAATTTTTATTATTAGTTTTTCCATGTGTTGCTTATGACGTACCTTCTCTTCTTGCAGCTCAATTGCTTTTCTTTGAGGGTCAAGGGAAAGTGACTTGTACTCTTGTTGTCATTGGGGTAAGTCCAGGTCACTAACATCCTTGTTTATTGGAGTAGATTGGAGACATGTTGCAGATGTAAATTTTTTCTTTCATGCGAAAATATTTATCCAATCATGCATCCACCTATACGGGTTATTTTAATAGTTATATTAGTTGTAAATAAATGTTTATATTGTCTTACAAACAACTAGGATAACTCTAATTTCTTATGAATGTTTAAAATAATTTGTCTATTGGTTTGAAATGGGTTGATGTTCCTAAATGACCATCTGTGTGTGATTAAAGTAATCTGTGATAGGATCATATTTTCCTAGCTGATTTCCATCTAAAAGGTACTAAAATGGGTTTTTACATTATCATTATCAATTCCTTTATATGTTTTTTTTTTCTTTCCATCTTTTTTTTTTCTACTTTCCTTTTGGAAATGGGACGAAGAGAAGAGTGGCATCCTAATTTATTTGTGATTTAGTGGGCCCTGGTGGATCATGACCATTTAAAAGAGGCTTCATGAGATAGTTGTAAGTGTAGTTGTAAGCGGGTTGCTACGAAGAGCGTTGAGCATGCACATTATTTGAATAGTTTAAACCTAAGTTCTCTTACCATGACTAAACCACTCTATTAAAGATTAATTACACTAATTCCATGGATTTAACCATGTGGGAATTGAGTCATATATTCATATTTAACCATATTATGTACCTTATTCCATGGATTTTTTTCAGAACATGGCCCCAAGCAAAGAGTGGATGACCGCACCAAGGCTTTCTAATGAATACTTAGAAGGCATTGAATCATTCTTTGATTTCATAAGAGCTAATAAACATAAATTAGGAGGTGATGACTGGTATTACTGCCCTTGTGTCAAGTGTGGCAATTTGATAGGAGGGAAGAAGACATTAAGAGATATTCGTACACATTTAATATGTGGTGGTATAGATACAACTTACACAACATGGTTCCACCATGGCGAAATACATCCTCATAGCATTGTCAATGTAGGGAATGACAGCGGCAATGAAGATACATTCCCGAGAATTGTCGATATGGTGAATGATTAATTTGGACATGTGCATGGCGAGAACGCTGTTGAAGCTCAAGTAGGGGGTTGTTCATCGGCCGATTGTGATGAAGCTAATGATGAAGAATCTTCTCAAGCTCAGGATGATTCACCAGAGAATATTTGGTACAAGAAGTTGATAGAGGATGCAATACAACCACTATATCCCTCGTGTCAAGTTGAACATACAAAGTTGTCGGTGACGGTTGATTTATTGAGCATGAAGGCTCGACACAAGTGGTCTAATGAATGTTTAACAGAGTTGTTACAAATGTTCAAAAATATTCAACCAAAAGAGAACAACTTGCCTAATAACACCTATGCAGCCAAGAAGATGATCAATTCTTTATGTATGGAGTGCAAGATTATCCATGCATGCAAAAATGATTGCATACTTTATTGGAAAGAGCACGAAAATAGGGTTGATTGTCCCACGTGTGGTGAAAGCAGGTGGAAATCGAAGAACGTATCAAAGCCAAGAAGCAAACCTAAGCCATGGAAGAAGCTAAGATACTTTCCATTAACACCACGGTTGCAAAGAATGTACAATGTACCCTGGGTTGCAGAGAGCATGACATGGCATGCAAATGTGAGCTTAGTACGGAATGAATCAATTATGCGTCATCCAATTGATTCCTCGTGTTGGAAAAGCATAAACCGTAAATGGACTAACTTCGCATCAGAGGCACGTAATGTTCGTCTGGGACTTGCAACAGATGGATTTAATCCTTTTGGAAACAATAATAACTCATATAGTTGTTGGCCTGTTATGATTGTTCCATACAATCTTCCTCCATCTCTATGCATGCGTAAAGAGTTTACTATGTTTACATTATTGATTCTCGGGAAGAAAGGTCCAGGACATGATTGATGTATACTTACAGCCATTAGTGGATGAGTTGAGTGAATTGTGGTCCACTGGAGCCATAACATATGACTCTTATAGTAAAAGTAGGTTCTCAATGAAAGCAATTTTGTTATGGGCTATACATGACTTCTCGGCGTATGACCATTTGTCAGGTTGTAGGACAGCAGGAAAGTATGGTTGTCCTGTGTGTAGTGAAGGGACTGATTCAGTGCGGCTAAAATATGGAAGGAAGTATGCTTACATGGGGCATAGAAAATTCTTAATAAATATGAAGCATCCATTCAGGAGCCAAAAATCACAATTTAACGAAAAAGAAGAGCATGAAAAGCATCCCAAGCATTTTAAGTGGTTCTGAGGTATTAAGAAAAATGGAAACTATTCAAACTCATTTTGGAAAGGTAATGCTCAAGAAGAGGAAAAGAAGCGCGGAGGAGAACGAGAACACTGCATGGAAAAAAAGATCAATATTTTTTTACTTGCTTTATTGGAAGGTGCGCTCTAATATATTTTTATCATTTAACTTATACTATATGTTGAACTTCTATACTAACATCAATAAATCATTTTATAGGATTTGCCCATTCGCCATAATCTGGATGTGATGCATGTGGAGAAGAATGTGGTAGAAAATCTATTTGCGACAATTATGAATACGAAGGATAAAACTAAGGATGGTCTTAAAGCTCGCCAAGATCTGATGGATATGAGAATTAGGAAAAAGTTGTGGCCCGTGGAAAAAAATGGCAAGTTGACTTGTCCTAAAGCTTCTTACACTCTATCCCAACATGAGAAAGACTTGATCTGTAAAACGTTGTATCATTTGAAGGTTCCTATTGGGTACAGTGACTATTGGAAGCACAAGGTGTGCTTGGAGGATAGAGAGCTTAAAAACCTCAAGTCGCATGATTATCATATTCTGATGCAGCAATTACTACCAGTGCTACTCATGCACGCATTTGAGTCACATAAGCCACTACGTGCAGCCATTCGAAATTTATCGATATTCTTTAATGTCTTATGTTCAAAGGTTATCAATCGTGAAGAACTTTCAAAGATGAAAGAACGCATCGTGGAAACCCTATGTGTCTTTGAAAAGTATTTCCCGCCTTCATTTTTCGTTTCCATGACACACCTTGTTGTGCATTTGGCGGAGGAAGTGCAACTTTGTGGATCTGTTAGATATCGATGGATGTAACCTTTTGAGCGGTAATTAAAATATTTTGATTAACTTTAATTCATTATTCTTATTAGTCTTATTAATCTCAAGTTTGCTTGGGAATCTAATTTAGATGTCTTGTATTAGGAAGATGAAAACATTTAAACGATATGTAGTCAATCAAACATATCCAGAGGGTTCTATTGTAGAATGCTTCCTTATGGAGGAGTCTATGTTGTATGCCATGAATTACATGCCTGGCGGTAAAAAAAAAGCCATAAATAAGGACATGAGATATGGATGGATGAGAGTGGTGAGTGTGCATACCCTATCGATAAAAAGGGGAAGGATCTTCAAAATGTGCAATATCAACAGGCGCGCAAATGGGTATTGCTTCATTTTATTGAGAATGCTGACTGGGAGAGGTAAGTAGAATCTTGACTACATCCTTTGTATAAGTTTACTTCTTTGGTCCTATAGTGCCATCACAATGTATAATTGATTACAAGAGATACACTGTATACCTTCAAAGCCAAAGATTTTGAATTGGATGTCGGAGAGGGAATATGCTAACCGAAAAGGCGTTGGATTACATTCCTTGGCTTAGAAAACAATTAGAAAGTAAAGAAAATTGTGCCATCAAAAGGCTTGCTGATGGACCGAGCTTTAAAGCCATTTCATATACTGCATATGCAATAAATGGTTATGTTTTTTATACTGCGGATGCGGAAATGAATAAAACAACACAAAATAGTGGGGTTTCAATGAAGGCAATAACTCCTTTAAGGAGAAATGCCAAGGACACAAATATCATACATGAAGAAGTCACTTACTATGGCATTGTCAAACAAATTCTTGAGCTGGACTACTATGACTTCAAACAGGTCCTATTCTATTGTGATTGGGTGCTTTTAGAAGATGACCATTGATGTAGAGTTGATCCAGAAACAAATTTGATATATGTCAATTTGGGGAGGCTAAAAAGAAACATAAAAGAAGATGATGAGCCGTTTATTCTTGCTCAACAAACAACTCAAGTCTTCTATTGCAAAGATCATAGTAGACCCCAGGAAGAATGGCATGTTATCTTAGATGTTCCAAAGAGATTAAACCAAGATGTGGATTCTTTTGAAGATCCCTTAGCCTTCGAGCCAAGAATGAGTGAAAATGCCTTAATAGAAGCATTACAGGAGGATGTCATTGGTGACGAAGATTAATCATGTATGTCTTTTCGCACATAATATTCATACTTGTCTCTTTTTTTTTTTCGTTTTTCTTTTACTCTTATTTTATTTAACTCAAATAATCATCTTATGTTGGATTGCATATTATGTTATGATATTGTCTATAAACATGAGTTTCTAACATGTGTTATTGTCTTTTATTGCATATTCTTTAATGTAAGGTCTTTTAAATTCTTATATTATTATGATTATGGGAGGATCAAATTTTAATATTTGTGGTTGCAGGCATTATGTCAACGTCGGCATCTGCGTCCATGTCAACGTCGAGATCTTCCATGGAGAGTATGTATACGAGTGAAATCTTCTTTACCCATGAACTTTATTATTTTCCATTTTCATTAATGATATTTGTAATAGATCATCTCATCAAGTTGAGATTCAATCCAGCTGGCCAGCCTATAGGGCCAACTGCTGCAACCTTTTCCACTAACATAGGTCGGATTGTGAAGACTCATGTGCCACCAACCTATAATAGCTGGAAAAAAGTGCCACAACACCTTAAGGAGGATGTATGGAAGCATGTCCTCGTGAGTGTTTGTCCATTTTTAATTGGTGATTACAATGTATTGATGTAATGTAACAATGCATGATTTATCTTTAAATGTTATGATTGTGCAGACACTTTTTGATGTTCCTGAATGCCACCGCTCATGTGTCCTAACAAGAGCGAATGCGACGTGGAGGGATTGGAAATGCGATCTCCGATGTAAAGTATATGATAAATATAACACGGACGCAGAGAGAAAGAAGGCTTTACTGCAATACTTGAAAAGAGAGGATTAGGAGACTTTTGTGGATTCAGAAGGGTCATTCGAGGCACAATTAAGGAGGAGGGTAGGAAAGGCCGCGAGGGAATCTTTGAAAAGCCCACAAACTTCTGGCAGAAAAGGGCAGGCAAGGGTTGCTGACGAGTTGGTAAGTATGATTATTTCAATCTATTTTAGTTCTTCAATTTATTATGTAATGCCAACGTTTCCTTCAAACAGTTTCAGCAACAACAACATCCTGAAAGGGAGGTCACCCGGTGTAAGATCTTTATCAAGACACGTTACAAGAAGGATGGCAATGCTTCAAGTCACCATGTGGTAAAGAGACATCAACTTATTTGAGATTCATATTTCTTATTTCGGATATGGAATAGATCAACCATGGCACCTGTCATCTCCATTTGTCCCATCTAATATAGTTCAACATATACATGTATGAGATTTAAACCATGGGCCAATCTACTGGTACCACAGTTGGCAAGGCACCTCCTTTCCACACAAACGATCATGGCTCGATACTGATTATAGGGTTGTGAGTATGTATTTACAAGAGAAAAAAAATCGAGTCATGTATGATCATTAAAAGAGATAATTTGACAAATCTTATTAGATGATAATAAAGCAATATTGAAGCCAAGGAAAGGAGGAATCATCTATCAGTTTCAATTGTTTGGGCATTTCTGAAATCTCTATTGGTTTTGATAAAATTGGCCTCCTATTATGTATCTTAAATCTTAATGAAGGCTCTCATAGATTGGCTAGGCTAGCGTTATTTAATGTTGCAAGTCATGGTGGTCTAATAGCTATCCTGATTGGTTTTTGCCCAATTGAGAACCCTGCAGCAGTGCAGGTGATATTTAAGAGAGAGTCTGCTTTAAGTTGCTATTTTTCTTCACTTCAATTATGATGAAACAAACCTAAAATCTTTTGTATTCCTGCACAAATTCAGAAACAGGTTTGAATTATAGACTAGAATCTAGCAAACACCTACAGTAAAGCACATTGTTTGATCAGTAGGTAGCTCTTAAGTTTTCGGGGTTCTTTAGTCAACATCCAACCCAATATTACTATTAATGAAATACTGTCAAACATGCAGTGTTCTAACACTCTGAAAAAAACAGTGACATCAACCAATTTTGAAAAAGTAAACATGTGATATTGATATTACAAAAAATTAAGCATTTCCAGTTCCCTTGCTGTAGAAGTTGGTCTGTTCCAGTTGTTGGAGTGCAGAGTGCAAGAGTTCAGTGAATTGTTGAGTGCAGCAGCCTCCTTCTGCTCTTTGTTTTTGTTTGAGTTTCTTTGTGGATCATATATGGGCTATTGTTGTGGCAGTGGAGCAGAGTTGTCTGGGAGTAATTGGGGAGTAGTTTTGCATTGTGCTGTTTTGTTTGCTTTGGTGTAAACAGCTTCTGTCTGAAGGGGGCTGAGTTGTAGTCTGCCCAGCTGTAGTGTAGTCAGGGAGGGGAGTTGCTGAGTACTGCTCTACTGTTGTGATCTAGGTAGTGCTCTGCCGTTTTGTTCCTTTGTTTTTCTTTTTCTTTTCCCTTCTTCTCTGTGTTTTTCTCTTTTGGCTTTTTTAGCAGCTTGGGTAGGCTATGTTTGCTCCCCCAGTGGCTCTCTCTCTGGAATTTGGGGGCTTGTGGCCTACTTTTTTTGATCAAAACTGAGCCTTTTAGCCTGACTTTTTCTTCATCATCTCACCCACATTTGACACACTCCAGAAATCTTCTTCCTTTTTTCCCTTCATGGGTGTCTAACATCAGTTCACCACAAACAACTCATGGATCAAATACAAACCATTCTCAGGTTACATGAACAGATCTTAGTAGCACTAGATATCAAGATACTGTTTTAAGAGATTCTGATCTTAGTAGGGCTATAATATTGTTTTATCATATAATTTTTTTAGGTGGGGGGTTGGTGTTGAAAGATAACTGTAAGGAGTGTGGGACTCCCTTAATTGATGTTTAGCCTATGAATTTGATACCATTTTTTTTTTCAGTTCTTATTTATTTATTTTCAGTTGGGATTTGATGCTTGTTTCAGTTGGTTGATCATAAAAAGAATTGGGTAGTCAAGGTTGGTTGATTAAAGAAGATTGAATCTGAAAATCTTTCTTTTACTTTAAAGAAGATTGAATCTGAGTAAACTGAATTAGGAAAAGGCAATCTAACCTCATCTGTTTGACTTGTTTTCTGTTTTTATGAGGAGTAATCTTCCAAATTTTGGTTTTCAAAAAAAAAAAAACCCATTAAAACTGACAAACAAAGCAAATAAAGATAAAATAATGTGATTGTTCCTTCATTATTTTGATCTTGTTGGATTCAATTTCCGCTAAGATGTGATTGCTTTATCATGCAATGAATTCAATATTTTAGAGGGCTATGTTGATCTAAGTTTTGGTTTTTCTGTTTAACTTCAGTCAATCTGTCTTGTTTTATTATTGCTATTAAGATGTGCTTAATATTTTCAATATTGCAATACAATATGCTAGGAGTTTCAATATGGGATTTCACTGTCTTTCATATTTATTCTGTCTGCTTCGATGATTTAATCTTTTTGTGATTTTTTTTCCTTTTTCTCTTATGGCTAAGGAATCAATGCAAATGCACACAAATCTTTGTTCCATAAAGATTCAGGACAGTAACCTTCTTGACTTTAAAAATATTTAATTTCAAAACTGAATGGATTGTGGCAATGGATTTATTCAAAATTTGTAGAAGTCCTTATGGATGATAAAGGCATTAACCCAAATGTTCATGATTGTGAAGGACTATTAAATGTTCTTAAAAGTTAAAAGAGATTAGTTTCAAATAAATTTTAGAACTAGAAGCATCTTCAGTATTTCTTGTTCCCTTTCAACTGAATGTTAGTACTGCAGTGCATTGTGACATAGTATGTCATTTCACATGATAAAAAAGTATTAGAGATTAGTGGCAGCAAAGGTTTTTTTTTTTTTTAATTCTCAGAGGTTTCTCTTTGGAGGGAGATTAATAATTAAAGCATCACTGACCATTTTTTTTTTTGCAAAGCATGTGGAAGGGTTCTCTCTCCAAAACCCCAGTAGATGGGGTCTTTAGGGCACTTGTGCACATGTAGGACAATAACACTTGAGTGAAGAGAAGACATGCAAGGAGAGGACACCAGCAAATACAAGAAGGAATTGAAGGAGGGAGAGACCTAGGGATCGATCCTTCCGTGAGAGGCTTCAAACTGCCAGGGGAACCATATGGTCAAAATTCAACGAAAATGCGGTCAAAATTCAACGAATGTTCGTTGATACCTAATCACCCAATTATCTTTATTTTAATTTTAATAAAAGTAGTATACACGGACACGTTTCTATTTAACTGGTGCTCAAACCTGTCTACCATGGCTTTTACGTCATTACATTATCAATTGTAGGCAGATATTATTAGTTTAGCCAATTGGTTGACATTCAAGTTAGAAAGAATGACCCTTATCAGTTGACAGGTTGAGACCCAGGCCTATAAATGCTTAAAAGGCCCAAGTACAAACTTAATTTGGCAAACTTAATGGGCCTCATAATTCTGAAAACTGATTTACACTCCATTGTAGTGGGCCATTGGGTTGGATTTGGATGCAACCATGGAGCCTAACAACTCCATATGCTAGGTTGAACATGCTTTGGACAATATTGTTATCGAAAAACTAATCATAACAAATACAGAGTCCCAAACCCCTACATATAGTTAAGGTGGGCTTCTTAGAATTTTATCTCCTGCAAGTTCAAACTAATCAAAACTTGTCATGCTAGTTATGATATTGTTATTTCCTACCATTTATTATTTAACAATTTGTTTTACAGGAAAGGCTAAGTAGAATGTGTGAAGATGACCCTTCCATTTCACATAATGATATCGACAATGATGGGGTTGCAAAGGTATGCAGGTTATCTTATATTTATATTTAGATATCCACTTGAGTTTAATTAATACTTAACAATGAATACATATCAAGAGCAGATATTGACCTTTTTAATTTTTGAAATAGGTTTTTGGTGCCGATACTCGTGGACGTGTCAGGGGCTTGGGGTTGGGTGTCTCAAGGTCAATCGTGCATAATTCAAATCCTTATAAGAGAGCTTACGAAGAAGAGCACAAATCACATGTGGCCCTTGAGACTGAGTTGGATGGGTTGAAATCTCGAATGGCAGACATGGAGAAGATTGTTGCTTCCCTTTCTCAAAGTGGGACGCTAATGCGGTCTTCGACCGATCACGAGAGTTCCTCTCGAGTAAGACACAACTTTACATATAAAATGTAGATTCATAAACTTATTTAGATAATTGAGTATGATAAAATACTTACATTATGTTTTTCTTAATTCTAATGTAGGTGAGACCGCCATCCACACATCAAGAGACACAAGCAAGCTCAAGATCAACACTCCCAGGGACATACAAGTTGATGCATTTAAAGGAAGAGCACAGTTGTAGCCTTTGGGAGTTTGATAGGGGTATCATCGGACAATTTAGATTGTTATAGAATTGTTATAGATGAGATTGTGGATGGTGACATCGAGTTGATGGACGGAGTTAGGAAGATGGAAGATATTATGGTTGCAGACATTATTGATTGGCCAACATTTAGGACTTTCCCTTGCTAGTTTTTTCTTTTCTATATTACTTGGATTTTGATGATAGGATGGATGTTCAATTGTTTTGGATGGAGCTTTGTTTCTTGGACAACTTTTTGAGTTTTGATGATGGGATGGATGATCAGCTATTTTGGATGGAGCTTTGTTTCCTAGACAACTTTTTGAATTTTGAATATTGTATATATGATGTTGACTTCTAGTGTTATTTTAAATGGATATTGATATGGTGTTCAATGGATGTTTGAAAGATTAATGGTTGTATATTAGTATGTGAATGGATAAGAGTCGATAATGTACATGTTTGGTGATTATTATTTGATTTCAGCAGGTTGAATTTTTTCATTTTTTTATTTTCAATTATTTTTTTTCTAGAAAATAAATAGAACGACGACTTTTAACCGTCGTTTTATATTATTTTATGATTTTTATTCTTCATTTGATTTAAAATAAATGACATAGGGCAGCTGTCGTTTTATCCAACGTCTATCCGTCGGCATATCGATTTAAGGTGTCGGTAATGATCGCATTAACCGATGGTTAATAGCTGTCGTTAATTTAAATATTCGCGATATGTAAAAACCGTCGTTTATGTTATGATTATCGACAGTTATTAACTGTCGTTTTAAAAAGTGACTACAACATTAATGATTGCCCTTCCGACGAACGCATGTGTCGTTTTTGAACTAAAACGACGGTTTTTGGCTGTCGTTTTTTGAGCTTTTTTACGTTGTGTGGTATGATTGCTTTGGCTTCTTCTTGTTTTTTTTTTTTTTTCTTTTGTTTGTGCTGTCATTTGACAACATGTAGCTTTTGTTTTCTTGTTAGCTGACTTGCCAGAGGATTCTGACGATTTCGAGCCATCCATGGATGCAACTTTTGACGATGCTTCGGATGAGCTCAGAGAGGCAGAGAGTACTCCGCCGGTCGTCGAAGAAGGTATTTTACAATACTAATCTTGGTATTGATTTTTTGACAAGATTATATTCATACCTTTTTCTCTTTTTCTTGACAGATTGTGGAGCAGCAGGAGAAGTTCCTCCGTCTTCCTTAGAGCCAGAACAGGGGATACCTGCAGCCAATCCAGGAGTAGGGGCTTCTTCTACTTTCAACAAGTCAGCTTCTTCGATTGGAAAAAGTTTATTGATTACTCTTCCAATGGAGCATGACATGGGCATTTGGGCGCCGGAGCATGGCGAATCCTCATTTGCGCCGCACCTTCAGTATGCAAAGAATGTGTTGAAGACTGTTTTGAGCTCATGGGTTGAGACTCTCTCTTCGGGTCACTTGGAAGCTGGCTTTAGCATGATCAAGCATGTACAGGACATTCTTGCTGATAGCGAAGAAGTCGGTCTGGACATTGCAAGCGCCAAGGATTTTGTTGATGAAGTCATTGCTTTGGGGAACAAGTGGACTGAGACCAAGAGTTTCCCAGATAGTGACTTCTTTGATGAAATGTTTATGAAGCCTTCCATCAAAGTCAAAGCTGAGCTGACTGATATCTCAAAGACTTGGAAGCAGTTCGTTCGGGAGAGGAACGTTACCGAGTTGGCCATCATGGGGCTGAAGTAACATTTGGACCGCCTTGATAAGGAGGTTGTCGAGGCAAGGCAACGTCTTGAGCTTTTGAAGGAAGAAGCCGCTGCCAAATGGACAGCCATTGTGGAGGCTCGTGACAAGGAGGGGACTCTCATTCGCCAGGTTGAGGAAGCTGAAAGCAATTTCCAGAGGAAGATTCAGGAGTATGAGCAGTAGCAGGTCCTCTGGGAAGAACTTCCTCGTGCTGCAGATGGGTCTCGGCGTTCGGCCGCATTTTATGGGAATATTCTGAAGAAGCGTGGCCTAAAAACTTTGGAAGCTAAAGCCAAGGGTCTGCTTAAGGAGTGAACCTTTGGTTGAAGATCATGCTAGATTGAGCTCCTGAGTTGTAACAAACTCTTTTTCTTCTTTCTTTTTTTTCTTACCTAATGTATAAACAATTTTGGTACTATATTTTTTGTATCCCCTTCTTTTCACTTAAATCATTTTTTGATGAAAACAAATTTAAGCAAAAGCTGATGGGAATGTTTGTTTAAGAATTTGATCAAAAGTTTGTCATTTTGTGAAAATCTTTTGTCAAATGGTTGTTTTAGGCATGAAAGCCAATTTTTGTGGCGAAAGCCTGGTTTTTGATGGCTTGAAAACCAAATTTTAGATGGCATGGAAGCCTAATTTTGTGGTGTAAGAGCCAAAATTTGTTTGTAGCATGGAAGCCGAATTTTTGTTTGCGGCATGGAAGCCAAAATTTGTAATGACATTAAAGCCAAAAGTTTTGAGATGGCATGAAAGCCAAATTTTGGAATGACATGAAAGCCGAGTTTTGTTTTGTGGCATGAAAGCCGAATTTGTTTGTGCCATGGGAGCCGAAATTTTAAGATGGCGTGAATGCTGAATTTTGGAATGGCATGAAAGTCGAATTTTGTTTTGTGGCATGAAAGCCGAATTTGTTTGTGGCATAGGAGCCGAAATTTTAAGATGGCGTGAAAGCCGAATTTTGTGATGGCAGGAAAGCCTGGAATTTTGAAATGGCGTAAAAGCCAAGTTTTGTTTGTTTATGGCATGAAAGCCAAATTTTTTTACTTTTTTTTTTAATTGGCATGAGAGCCAAAATTTTAAGATGGCATGAAAGCCGCTTTTTTGAATTGGCATAAGAGCCAAGTTTTGAGATGGCATGAGAGCCGGACTTTTGAATTGCGTGAAAGCCGAAGTTTTTTTATTTTAGATGGCATGAGAGCCAAATTTTTTTTTGAAAACCAGGTTTTGTTTTGTAGGCATGAAAGCCGATTTTGGCGTTTATAGCCGGATTTTTTTTTGTTTTGGCATTTATAGCCGGGTTTTGGCATTTATAGCCGAATTTTTACATTTATAGCCGATTTTGGCATTTATAGCCGGGTTTTGGTTTTCAAAATGCAGGTATCGACTAAATGTCGCCTCCCCGCTGAATGGTTTTGCAAGTATCGATGGAATGTCGCTTCCTTGCTTATTCGGTTTGCGAGTATCGATGGAATGTCGCTTTCTCGCAGTCTGGGTTTGCGAGTATCGATGGAATGTCGCTTCCTCGTAGATTGGGGTGCAAGTATCAACAAAGATTCGCTTCCCTGCTTTTCCCAAAACTTTGGTTCTGCGGGTACTGACTTGGTGTCGTTTCCCTGCGATTTTTGAAATTTGAGGTTTTCTCGAACCATTTGAAATTTGGGTTGTGGATATCAATTGGAATATTGCATCTCCACGATTTTTGAATTTTGAGGTTTTGCAAGTATCGAATGGGGTTCGCTTCCTTGCGATTTTTGGGTTTTGGAAGTATCGAATGTGGTTTCCATCCTTCCGGTTTTTGGGTTTTGCGAGTATCGACTGAATGTCGCTTCCCCGTGGTTTCTAAAAAACCATTTTTTGTTTAAAGATACGAGGGTCATAAATTTTGACTTAAAACCATTTTGGTTGTAAAAGCCGAGGCGGACCAAGGTGGAAATTTCTATGTCCTGATTTTTGTTTCAAACCATGAATTTTGGGTTCAAGGATCGAAAAATTTGGTCAAGTCTGGGAAGAGGCTCCTAAACTTGGATTTTTTGATTTTGATTGATTTTTTTTTAACAATGAAATGATGAAAGTAAGCATTGTTTTGAGAGTTTTTTTGCTTAGAAATTTCAAAGGGGATGGGTTTGACGAGCAAGTACCTGGAAATAGGCTTTGGCCGTGTAGATATCGCTCTGACCCATTTGAGGAAGTCTTCAAGGGTAGTACCGCTTCAAGAACTTGCCGTTGATGGGCAGCATACATCTGTCTCCTTCCATGTTTAGAAGATCATATGCGCCGTTGGAGAAGAATTTGTCGATGACGAAGGGTCCCTCCCATTTTGGTTCAAATTTGCCTTTGGAATTGTGGGCAAAGACTATAGGTCTTTTTACTGCAAGAACAGAAGTCGCCTTTTTGTAGGCACGTTGCTTGACATTCTTGTCGAAAGATCATGTCATGCGTGCTTGGTACAACTCAATGCTTTGTAGAGCTTCGAGTCGTCTTTCATCGAGATTATCTAGCTCTTGGAGTCTCAATTTGACATTGCTTTCTTGCGTCATATCATTTTACAGAGATACCCTTAAGGAAGGAATTTGTACTTCCAAAGGGACAACAGCCTCGCATCCATAGACCAAAGAAGATGGTGTGCTATGGGTTGGTCCTCGAACGGTGGTTCGATAGGCCTACAAAGCTTCTGGTAGTTTGTCGCCCCAATCTCTTTTGTGAGTGGAGACCATTTTCTTGAGAATTTTGCAGAGTGTCTTGTTGAAGGCTTCTGTTAGTCCGTTCGCGGCTGGATTATATGGAGTCGAAGGACAACTTTGGATTTTGTACTTGTCGCAGAACCTGTAGAATTTATGATCCCGGAATTGTGGTCCGTTATCATGGACGAATCTTTTAGGTATGCCGAAGCGACAAATAATGTTGGTGCGCAAGAACTGAATGACTGATGAAGTCTTCATTTCGCTGAGCGCAAATGCTTCTGACTACTTGGAGAAATAATCTGTAGCGGTGAAGATGAAGCGATGACCTTTGCTTGATGGGGGAGAGATAGGACCTATGATGTCCATACCCCAGGCTTCGAAAGGCCATGAGATTGATGTTGGATGTAGCCATTCTGGAGGCATATGGACACAATCTCCATGAATCTGGCATTATTGGCAGCGCTTGGAAAATTGCATTGCATTAGCTACCATGGTAGGCCAATAATAACTTAGCCTTTTTATCTGATTGTAGAGCTTACGACTAGCCTGATGGGCTCCACAAAGACCAGAATGTACTTCTTTGAGAGTTTCTTCAACCTCTTGTTGTGACAAGCAGCGTAGGAGTACTCCGTTGAAGGATTTTCTGTAAAGTGCTTTTGAAGGTATATCTAAATGAAAGTTCGGGTCACGTCTTTGAATGCTTACCCGCTCTTTTGGATCTTCGGGTAGGATTCCGAACATGATGTAATCAATGAACGGATCTCTCCAGTCGCCGATCGGAGGCTTGAAGATGGACATCCGACTTCCAACCACTTGGTGGCATTCAGCAACTGCTTGGTGTGTGTTAAGAGGAGGGAAAATCATTTTTGACACACTGTGATTTGTATGTTTTCCCCTTCTTGGATTGCCATGGATGCAGCGAGTCCAGCCAGGGCATCTGCATGGATGTTTTCACCTCTGAGGATGTGGGTGATGTGACAGATGTTGAATTTTTGTCGAAGCGACTGCGCCTTGTTGTAGTAAGGTAGCAAATCAGGCTTCCTGACTTCAAATTTCTGATTCATCTGGTTGACGATCAGTTGAGAGTCTCCAAAAGCTTCCAGCATGGTGATGCCGGATTTGAGGGTGAGTTCCAATCCTACAATCAGGGCTTGGTACTCAGCTACATTGTTTGAACATGGTTCCAGTAACGAGAAGGCGTGTGGAATCATGTATTTGCCGGGGCTGACAAAGAGGATGCCAATTCCTGATATTTGCTTTCCTTTTTCATTTGTCCTGGTTGCGCCGTCAAAGTACATGTCCCACTAGGCGTTTGATAAGGAAGTTTCCACATTGTAGACAAATTCGTCTGTGAGATTATCCCTAAGTGGAGAATCTTTAGGCCGTGGGTGCTCTACGAGAAAATCTGCGAGAGCTTGGCCTTTGATTGCTTTTTGTGGTACATACCTAATATCAAATTGTGATAGAAGGATGGACCATTTTACCACCTGCTTTTGTGATAAGGACCTTTAGGAGGTTGATCCTCGAAATCAGGTAGACTGTATTGGACAACAGGTAGTAACGTAGCTTTTGTACGACAAACATCACTGCAGGGCATTCTTTTTCGACTGGGGAGTAGCGATGCTCTGCACCTACCAACATGCGGCTAAGGTAATATAGAGCAGCTTCTTTTCCGTCATTGTTTTCTTGTATGAGTAGGGCACCCAAAGAGTGGTAGAGAGCTCTTGTGTACAAGATAAATGGTTTTCCAGTTGTGGGGGCAACCAACACTGGAGGTTTGGTGAGGTATGCTTTGATGTCTTGAAATGCATTTTCACATTCAACATCCCAGACAAAGTCCACGCCTTTCTTCATCAAGCGAGAGAATGGACGGCAATTCCCTGGTAAATTGGAGATGAACCGTCGAATGTATGCCAATCTTCCTTGAAGCCCTTTTAATTCTCTTATGGTTCTTGGAGATGGCATTTCCAAGATAGCCTTGACTTTGGTGGGGTCAAGTTCTATTCCAGCTTTCCGTACTATGAATCCGAGGAACTTACCCAATGAGACACCGAAGAAGCATTTTAGTGGATTCATCCGCAATTTGTGTTTGCGAAGTCGAAGGAAGACATCTCGAAGATCATCGAGATGGTCTTCTTTTCTTCTGCTTTTGATGGCGAGGTCGTCAACATAGCATTCGACTGTCTTGTGCTGCATATCTTAGAATATTTTCATCATAGCCCTTTGATATGTTGCACCTACATTTTTCAGACAAAATGGCATGACAGTGTAGCAATACACGCCAAACGGAGTCCGAAATGATGTATGCCTTTCATCTTCAGGATGCATCTTTATCTGATTGTCGTTAGAGAATCCATCCATAAATGTCATTCGCTCGAACCCATTGGTGTTGTCAATCATCACCTCTGGTATGGGGAGCGGGAATTCATCTTTAGGACATGCATTATTCAGGTCTTTGTAGTTGATACAGACCCTTATCTGCCCATTTTTCTTTATCACGGGGACTATTTTGGTCAACCATTCAGGATGTTGTTCCTCGCGGATGAAGCCAACGTTTTTGAGTTTCTGAACTTCTTGTTCAATTTTGTCCATCACGTCGGGACGGAATCTTCTTTGGCCTTGTTTGACAGGCTTGATTTCTTTTTGCAAGTTGAGCTTGTGAACTGCTACTTTGGGATCTAAGCCAGGCATTTCAGCATAAGACTATACAAAGCAATCAACGAACTCACGAAGAAAAAAGATATACTCGGGTAACTCATCATCCTTTATATTCTTGCTTATGAATACATGACGTGGGTTATCAGGTGTTCCCAAGTCTATCTTTTGAATAGGGTCTTCTGTCGGAAGGTTTGAGGGTGGTTCCTCCACAATATTTTCGGAGGCTTTCAACTCAATAAGACCTTCTGGAGTGCCAGAGGCATTTTCAGACCGAGGCTCTGTTTATGTCCATGGATCTTCTTGATCGGTGCCCTTCTCAAGATTTGCAATGAGATGGTCCCAATCATTTGCTGAAACTGGGTCGAAGTAGGGTACTTCGTTTGGAGACGATGGTTTTTTTGTGTCAGAAAACCGTGCGTTTGTGTTATCGGGCAATTCCTCTCTTTATTATCAGAGAAATTATACCAATTGGAGGAGCTTTCTTGATCCTTGATGAGTGACTCCTCAAAGAGATATCCAGGGAGATCAATGTCTTCATGAGATGTTGAGGCTTGGTCGGTAAAGCTACTTTGCAGCCATGGTATCAACTGTCTCATAGGAGCGGTAGGATCATACCCCAACCCATATGAAGACTTGCCTTTATGAAGGTGGATTTTCCAATCTTCTGGTTGACTTTTTGTCAGGGTGGGTTCCAATGGTGTGAGAATACCATGGCCACCTCCCAAACCAGTCGGATTCTGAGCGCCGTATCCCATTTTCTTCATGATAGCTTGTGCCAATGGACTATACAGAGATAGTTGAGGCATACCTTCGTTCTGGAAAGGTTCAAGTAGAGAGTTTGATGGAGATCCTCCCGATCTGTGGAAGAAAATTGACTTTTCTTCTAGCGAAGTTGCCGGAATAACAAAGGAAGCAGATGTAAGATCTTCTATGTCAGCAAGTGTTTCCAAAAGGAGTGAGAACAGGCCGACCTCGCTGAGTATCAGCTTGGCTTGATGCTGTGTCATCTTCTGGCTCTGATTCCGAGTCTGTGTCATGCATAATAGACACAAAGGAGACAGTGAACTTGCCCACAGCCTTTTGTTCTGTCTTCTTTCCTTTGGTAGTGATTACCAAAGGCTTTGGAGATTTGAAATAGAGAACAAAGGGAGCTTGACTGCTTACTTCGAGTTTGGTGGAGGGTTTGTTTACCTCGAATGATTGCTGAGGAGCCTTGGCTTTATATTTCTGGAGATTGTTGGCAAAGTATATTGTTTCTTCCTCCTGGTCTTCTTTTCCATCTTTACACATCTGAGCATTTGGAAAATGGACATCCTTGCCTTTGAAGGGCTTTTTGTTTGCAAACATCCGAGGTATCAAGCCATCGTTGCCAACGAACTTGATGCATTGATGTAGAGTTGAAGGGACGACACCATTCTCATGTATTCAGGGGCGTCCAAGGAGGATATTGTAGCATGAAGGGGTCCTTATTGCATACACGGTGACTTCGGAAATAAGATCACGGATTTGTAATTTGAACCTGACTTTGCCGATAGGCCTTTGAGCGCTCCCGTCATATCCGAAGATGGATACGGACGTGTGACTCAGCTTGCTAGGTGGGATGCCCAGCTCTTCGAGTGCCGAAGTAGAAATGAGGTTGAGTGCAGAACCTGGATCGATCTGAACTCTGTGTACTAGCATTTCTTTGATGTTCCCCGTAAAGTACAAGGGTCGGTTGTCTCGCCAAGCATTTCTTTGTCTCGCCTAGCAGGAGGTCATCCTTGTCGAAGGCAATTATTGCACTTGCTGCTTTTTGTACCGAGAGGCATTCATTGCTTGATCCCTCAGTTTTCTTATTTTCTCCCTTTAAGGGAGTATTTGATTTTTTGACCATATAGTCCATTTCAATTTGTAGGACTTGTGGGGCATGCTTGTCGACATCCGCATTCAGCTTTTGTAATTCTGAAATGAGACTATCACGAGTTTGTGGAGACATTCGTAATAAGTTAAGGATGTATAGACGTGTAGGTATGTGTTTGAAGTGCTCAATCAAGTCATACTTGAAAGCCTCCTTCAGGCCTGCATTTTCATTATTATTGCCACTTGGGGCGCTTACAACTTGCTTTCCCGAAGGATTTACATAAGAAGAAGAGGGTTGGTTGTAATTTTTGTGGTAATCCCGGCCAGAACGGGTACCTCTACCAACTCAAGAGCTTCTAGAGAAGGGTCTTCTTTTGGAAGATCACTCTCAGAATCAAGGGGTCGATCCTTGTCATTTGCTGAAGACGTCTCTGTAGCAACATTGGCGTCTTCAGTGATTGTGTTGCACGGAGCAATTTCCGGGAACAAGTCCTGAACAGCATTCGGCAACTCTTCTTTATTAGTCCAAACATCGTCTATGAGATCGGGTATCTGGGACCAATCGACTGGGTTTTCATTGAAGAAGATTTCATTGGCAGGAGTTTCTTCAAGATGATCAACCGGGAGAGGCTTGAGTTTCGATGTCACAGCTTCAGGAGATGAGGGCTAAGAAGATGATATCTCAGTGGAAGTCACCTGAAAAGATATAGCTCCGGAAGATACACTACCGGTTGGGGAGTACGTGTCTTCGGAAGCTTCAGAGGCACTATCGTCCTGAGCTATCGCATTGCAGGTTATCCTGACAGGAGATGCTCCCAGTGTAGACTGTTGGGAATCAGACTCATCCTCGGATATGAGAGGATCATGGATCCAGCAGTTTTCTCCATTTTCAGGAGTTGAGGGTGGAAGTTCCCGTTGATTTTCAGGGGCTTCTGGTTCTGGATCATGACGAAGATCATTGATGCGATCCTGCTCCTACTCTATGCCAAGATGTTGCAAGATTCTTGCATATTCTTCAAGATTAGGCATAAGAGCCAAATCTTCTTCGTCATCTGCTCCTTGTGGTTCACCCATATTGGGTTCCACTGGAGCATTAGCTGGTGCCGGGTTGGCAGCCTCTTGGTCTTCTTCATCATTGGACCAGGATCCTTGCGGCTGTAATAGGTTATACCAGATTACTGGCATAAGATGAGATTCGGGAATCCATTCCTCATCGGAGAGGTATTCTCCTGTTTCAAGGGATTCTTCCCACTCATTGATATCACTGGCAGTATCACTGGACTCGCATCTATCAATGGAGAATCCAACTACCGAGTTACAGGAGTATGATGCCCCCTGCATAGTTTCATTTTTGTATTGAGGTGGCGTGAAATCATCAAGGGTGAATTTCCTTACCACCTTTGAAGTTTTGGAAAAGGATTCTTCCGTTGCCTCTATTGAAGCAATGGAAGAGGTTTCTGCCTTTTCAAGGACTTCTTGTTTTGGTTGAGACTTCTGCTGCTGTTTGAGCTTGAGGAGTTGTCTCTTGGCTTGCATTTGCTGTTGAGCGGTCGGCTGTGTTTTGACGATCTCCCAATTTTCATCATCTAGGAGATCAGGATGCACCCATATAGGTTGTCCATCTGGTGTTGGATAGGGAACCAACTCTTGGGATGCTTGAGCCATTTTAATCACCTTGAATGAAATTTGCTGACATGACACCATGTTGACAGAGGCGGAGCCGTAGTTTTTGTCAAAGGTTATGACTCCGTTTTTCCACATCTCGTTGACTTCTCTCTCACAACGAATTATTGATTGAGAGGATGTGAGATCATCTGGTGGTACGAACAGTATCGGGGATCGTTGGTTTTGCCAACATCTCCCTGTATTTTGGGCTCCGGCAAAGTGAGTTTGCCATTTGCTAGGAGAGCCTCAAAGATTTCTTCAACATCTTCATCGAACGGATATTTCTTTTCTACACGTTCTTTGAAGGCATCAGAGAGTTCAGGCCTTTTACCCGTAGCTTTGTTTTCAGCTTTCTTTGGCTGCTGAGGAGCTGATTTAGTTTGCACATTGAGAACCTCCTTTTTCTTTGGTTTTGAGGTTGTAATGGCAGTCGGTTCTTTCTTTGATGATTTCTGACTGTTGAGGTCTTTGATTACCATTTCAGCTTCCATGGAAGCTTGGAGGAGTAATCCCAGGTTCTTTGATTTGTTGCCGATGATCATGGAGCGAATCCTTGCTCTCATATTGTTACGGCAGATGTCGACTAACAACGCTTATGGCAGTACATCTGAGCATTTGTACGCCATTGCCTTCCACTTGTGAATGACGTCGTATGTTGACTCATTCTCTCCCTGTTTTAGGCTGCAGAGCTGAGCCATAGTAACAGGATGATCTTCACCTTGGAAGTGGGTCAGGAAGCGTGTCTCCAGCATAGGCCAGTTCTGGATGGAGTTCTTCGGCAGAGTGGAGTACCAATCAAAGGCTGTACCTTTTAGGGTACTTGCGAAGAGGCGAATCTTGAGGGCATCTTGATCCGCAATAGCTCCTGTCAGGATCTTGAAGTGGATGACATGCTGTCTGGCTGAACCTTTCCCCGTATATGTCTGGAGAGTAGGTTGTTTGAATTTTGTAGGGAACGGAACCGAGTCCATCCATAGAGGGTAGGGTGGCTTGATCCCATGTTCCTTCAATGTATCCTCTTCTTTTGCTTTTGCGAGGATAACGTCTACGTCCTTTTTGGTAAGGGTGCGTGACTCATTGTTTTCTGCATTGCCCTCGTCATCTTGATGATTTGGAGGGGTTTCATTCTTAGGTGGACGCTGTAAAGTGAGTAGGAGGTTTTCCATCAGAGCCTCAATTCTCTGTTGTCCTTGCTCCAACTGCTAGATACGTGTGGTTACATCATCTTGTGGATTATGTGGTGGAGGCTGCTCAGAACTTGTAGCCAAGGCGTTCATCCCTTGGGATTTGAACGAAGAAATCGTTCTGGTGACTGTGCTGGGGCTCATTCTTCTTCATGAAGAGTCCGAGGAGTGATTACTCGGATGTCCCTGTCTTGAAGGAGTGGAGGATTCTTCTAGATGTGTTTGTGTCCGAGAGACGCTGTGAGTCACTGGACGTTTGACACGGATTTTGGTTGCTGAGTTCTGGCATTTTCTGGTTTTGCCAACCATATGGATAGCAACGAATTGGTCAGGTCTTTCTTCTCGACCCATTTGTTTGAGACATGGAGGGTAGAAGGCTGGGTTCTTTGCTTCTCAAGTCTCTTTTGTCGATATGCCGCGCGGCGACGCATACGACGAGCAATTTGAGCTTCAGTCAGCTCTGGCTGGGCTCTCGCAATGAAGGACGTAGTCCCCCGTGTGCAGCAGTCGAGCTTGTCTTCTTTGAAGCTGGGCAAGGACAATATCTGGACGCGGTCCTTTGCCTGTCGTAGTGAAGATTTGAATTTTGCGAGTTCGGCCCCTGTTGAGATGAAGGGCCAACTCGCAGGAGTGCAGGCTTCAGCGGGTTTTTGCGGAGGCCTAACGATGCAATATTTGATTTTAGGCTTGTAGGAGCAAGCTGGCTCAAGCTGATTTTGTTTGTTCTTTGGGTGGGGGGTAGGTTTCTCCTCTTTCATGTAAGAGAGAGGGTAGAACCGGTTCTCCTTGAGAGGGGCCAAGTATGTTGGCTTTGCAGATGTTCGGGACCTCCTTTGGGGCAAACTTGGTTTCTTGTGGGTTGAGGCTTCGTGGGAGCCTCACGGGCTTCAGGCTTCTTGGTGTTCGCCCTTGGTGCCATGTTGTGACACGTTGCGGGGCGGTTTTCTGCTTCTTGGCAGGTACGGTTTCTTCTGCAGGGAGTGGGAATGGTCCCAACGACCCGAAGACGATGGTCCGGGGAGTTGAAGTTGACCCGGTGTTTGGAGAGTTGTCGAGGGAGATGATACTTCGGCAACTGGCAGGGCGCTTATGTTTGCTTTGCTTGTCTTGAAGCATAAGTTGGTACTTGTGCTCATCAAAAGTGATGGTCAAAGAAGCTGCCATTGTTAGTTTTGGAAAACTTCTGAAACAAGACCAAATCCATTAGTAATCACAAGAATATGATGATCATAAATGGAGAACAACTATGGTTTTGTCTTTTCAAATCGCTCATGGGGACATGGCCTGGCTCGAGCAAGATGAAGAAGGCAAAAAGCCATAGAGGATACAATTGTTCTAAAATGCAAGTATGGTAGGCTGAGGGTGAGCGTACCAGTGACTGCTAAAAGCAATTGTAGACCTTAATTCAAATTACAGAGAAGCAAGGCTCACTCAAGACTTAGTTCATCAAAGAGAGCAAATGGTGTTCCAATCCGAATCACAACTCAACATTTCTGCGAGCGTTAAATCCGAAAGGGAAAGAGCCAAGATTTCTCAAGTTTGAACTCAAAAGTGACGTAATTTTTTTTTTGAAGGTTTAAGATTGAATTCATCAAAGAGAGAAAATGGTGTTCCAATCCAAACCACAACTCAACATTTCTGCGAGCGTTAAATCCGAAAGGGAAAAAACCAAGATTTCTCAATTCTGAACTCAAAAAGTGAAGATTTTTTTTTTAAAGGTGCACATGGGTTTCCAATTCGATCTTATGAAACCTTAGTAGATAGATCAGCCCCCAGGTAAGGGTAGGATTACTTAATGAACCCGTTTGAAAAACCCTTGCCTCGAACAGTCTAGCTGTCTCCACACTCTGGACAAGGCTTTTCTTAAATCCACTTTAGTCAAAGAGCGCAACTGGTGCAACCTTAGTGTTTTTTTTTTTTGAAAGGTTTCTAATGAACTCATTAAAAAGAACAAGTGGTGTTCCAATCCGAACCACAACTCAACATTTCTACGAGCGTTAAATCCGAAAGGGAATAACCAAAGTTTCTTTGAATTTGAACTCAAAAGAGAGAAGACCGATTTTTTTTTTTTTTTGAGTTTGAAATTATGTTTTTTTTTTTGAAATCCCAATTGGACTCATCAAAGAGAAAATATGGCCCAATCCTCGATATGAACAATAGCTGCAAACATTTCTGCGAGCTATCAAGTTCGAAGAGGAGAGGATCAAAGTTTCTCAAAGTTGAATCTAAGAAAGAGAAATCATTTTTTTAAAAATAATTTGAAATGAATTTCTTTTTGAAAACCCCTATCAGACTCATCAAAGAGAAAAGATGGCCAAATCTCCGATACGAACAATAGCTGCAAACATTTCTGTGAGCTATCAAATTCGAAGAAGAGAGGATCAACATTTCTCAAAATTGAATCCAAGAAAAGAAATCAGATTTTTTTTTGAAATGAGAAAGAATAACTAAAATCCCATCTCATTTTTTTTTTAGATGCAAGATGCAACATTGGCCACCAACTAGAAAGGAGCCAAGGGATCAAAGCATCGCGTTCTCAAGTGAACGCGTCCCACCGGGTGTGCCAACTTGATGGACCCTTGGATTTCCATCCTCTCCTTCCGCCTCGGGGGCTGCCAGGGTCTCGGCGGAATAGGGAAATGCCTCGGCGGAGGAGGGAAACGCGGGTATCAACTTTTTGTACGGGTATGCCAGATTTACTATTCTACTTAGAATTTGGAATGGTGATGATCTAGAGATTCACCTTCACAAGTAGAAAGGAAATCAATCATTCTTTCTAACTTTTTAAATTGCATGAATATTTAAGAAAAGAGACAAGTTTATTTTTGAGAATGCCGTAGGAGGCGTTTTTTGGTTTGTTTGCCGTGAAAGGCGATTTTGCTGTGAAAGGCGATTTTACAAAACTCATCAAATATGAAAGACAAGAATTGAGATTTCTTTTTATCTCTTTAAAAAAATACAAATTACAATAGAAAAGAAAGAAAATGAATCTAACTTCTCAGGAGATTGTGGAGACAGGTTTAGATCGACGGTCGCAAGTCATGTATGGACTTCGCCATCGTCCTTCAAATGAGAATGTTTGATGCTTCGATTCTTCGGCTTGGCTCCAACCTCAGTTTTTTAAATGATAAGGACCAAGAGGAGGTCCTATATCCAATGAAAAACCGAGTAAATGGGCTGAAAAACCGTTTTTAGGCCATGTTGTAGAAGGAGGGGACCTTTGGGGGGGGGGGGGGGGGGGGGGGGGCCTCAAGGGACTTTGATCACCTTGTAGTGCTTCTGGCAGTGATCGACCCTCGGATTTCTGTCATCTCCTTCCGCACCCCGGGGGCTGACTTAGGTCTCAGCGGAGGAGGGAAAACACGGGTATCAATATTTTGTACGGGTATGCGAGATTTACTTTCTACTTGGAATTTGGAATGGTGATGATCCGGAGATTCACCTTCACAAATAGAAAGGAAATCAATCCGTTTTTCTAACTTTTCAAATTGCATAAATATTAAGAAAAGAGACAAGTTTGTTTTTGAGAATGCCGTAGGAGGCGTGTTTTTGTTTGTTTGCCGTGAAAGACGAATTTACAAAACTTATCAAGTATGAAAGACAAGAATTGTGATTTCTTTTTTTGTCTCTTTAAAAAATACAAACTACAATAGAAAAGGAAGAAAAGGGATCTAACTTCTCAGGAGATTGTGGGGACAAGTTGAGATCGACGGTCGTAAGTCATGTATGGACTTTGCCATCATCCTTCAAATGAGAACGGTCGATGCTTTGATTCTTCAGCTTGGTTCCTAACCTTAGTTTTTTAAAGGACAAGGACCAAGAGGAGGTCCTATATCCAATGAAAAACCAAGTAAACGGGCTGAAAAGCCGCGTTTAGGCTATGTTCTAGAAGGTAGGGACCTTGGGGGGGTGGCCCCCCAAGGGACTTTTGATCACCTTGTGGTGTTTCTTGCAGCAGAGTAGCAGGACTTCGTCTGGATTTTCTTCGGAAGAATGCAAGTGTGCAAGTGCAGAATTCCAAGTTCATGTGTGAATCTCTTCGTCTGTCGATTTCTTTCTTTTGGACCTCCTTTTATTGGCTTTTGGTAGCCATGAGGTGATTATGGGCATTGATGGCCATGATGAGAGAATTGATACGGAGTTACAAGTTTTTATTCTTTGATTTTGTAACTCCTTTTTCATGGCTTGTGATTGGCCGATGAAGGATAATGGGCATTTAATCGCCTTTAATCTTCATGATGATGGAAGTTTCATGGGTTTAATGCCATGATTGCTTGGATTTGTAACTCCCAAATGCTTGAATCTCATTGGGCCGTCCAAAATAATGAGTTAATGACCGCATTAAGTTGTCATAAACGGGTCAATTAACAACATTAAGTGGTCCCCAGGGCATGTGAAGAGTCGCGGACCGCGCAGCGTCTTTTGAAATTCTTCTCGTGATCATCACATGTGGATCCACACATTGTTTGATGCCAGATTGCAGTGCAATTTCAGACATTGATTGATGTTGGTAGGCCGGTGACATCTGTCTTGTCGATTTCACGATCGGTCGGACAGAAAGTATACTTTCTTGGTCAGCCGGTTGGCGATCTTGGAGCGATCGATGATGATTTCATGCTTTTGACTGTTGACACCAACAATGTCACTTTGCCTCTTCAACATCAAGAAAGCTACATGAAGTCGCAACCTGCCATAAATAGGCAATGCAACTTCTCCAAAAAATCAAATCTTGTCAGAATCAAACAAAA
This sequence comes from Umbellularia californica, assembly GCA_028538565.1. Classification (NCBI taxonomy): domain Eukaryota; kingdom Viridiplantae; phylum Streptophyta; class Magnoliopsida; order Laurales; family Lauraceae; genus Umbellularia; species Umbellularia californica. The sequence continues at coordinate 51,102,807 of JAPQWN010000006.1, read as the reverse complement.
ACTGCAAGATCCTTCAAGATAGCCAAGAGAAGAGTACACATGAAGTTTCGGGCCATTTCAGAATCATTTGGCCTAACTTCGCTTCTCCGACAGCTAAAATGGCGCTCCCGGCGGCGACATCATCGGAGACGTCAAAACTTCGATCAGAGCCTACGGATGACTCCAGCATGTCTCAAAAGGGCTCCATGTCAAATTTCAAGTCAAACCGACAACGTTTGACCCTCCATCAATGCTCGAGCAGCAAAATCAAGCCTCCCGGCGGCGGGAACCACCGAAGCCTTCGCTCATCAAACCAAGTACATGAGTGGCTTCAACATGCTTCCAAAAGGCTGCACGTCGAATTTCAGGTCATTCGGACAACGTTTGACCAGGTTTCGATGCTCCGAGAGAAAATCAAGCCTACCGGCGGCGGAGCAACCCGGGACCATGACATCAAAAACGGAGCCCATGGAACGTCTCAAAATGACTCCAATAGGCTCCCCGTCAAATTTCAGGTCAATCGGACATCGTTTGACCACATATCAAAGCTCGGCATTTTCCCCGCAGCAAAATCAAGTGAAGCATCGACGGGACCCCAAACGGCTTCAAAACTCAAACAAAAGCCTATGGTTGGTCTTATTTATTGCTCAGGAGGCTTCACCTCAAATTTCAGGTCATTCCGACATCGTTTGACCAAGTTTCAGCTTCTGGCGGAAAATCAGCAGCTCTACGCGACAAAGTCTTCGGCTTTCCCGGAAAATTAGAAACTTTGCACTCTAAAAATGCAAGGATTCTCATCAGGTTTTCTACAGGGAAATCAAGCCAATAAATGAGAAGAAATGTCAGGAAAAATACAGAAGAAAACGGCGACGAAAAAGACCTCAAAACGACCGCAAAACGGGCTCCGAAGGGAAAAAATTCCCCCAAGGTCGCAGGCCCCTGCGACCATGGCCCATGGTCGCCGGCGACCATGGAAGTCCGGGTCACCGGATTTTCCGCCGGTGACCCGTTTTTCCGTCTTTTTTCGCGTTTCGCGCACTTTGGCCCCTGTGGTTTCCTGAAAATGTGATTTTTAGTGCTTGAAATTGACTCATATCCTCCGACATCCGTCAAAATCACGGGTCAACCTCCAAAAGCATAAAATCATCATTGATCGCTCCAAGATCGCCAACCGGTCGACCAAAAAAAGTGCTCTTTCTGTCCGACCGATCGAGAAATCGACAAGACAGATGTCACCGGCCCGCTCTTAGCTATCAATGTCTGAAGTTATATGTTCATCCGATGTCGATCAGCATGAAGATCCATCGATGATCATCGCCAGAAGAATTCCAGAAGACACGGCACGGCCCGCGACTCTTCGACTGCTCGGCGACCAATTAATGTGGTTAATTGACTAGCTTTATTGCAGTCATTAATTCATTTCTTTGGACGGCCCAATCAGAAGCAAGCATTTGGGAGTTACAAGTCAATTGATTCATGGCATTTAAACCATGAAACTCCTCCCATTATGGTAATTAAGGTGATTAAAAGCCCTTAATCTCCATCGGCCAATCAGATTCAAGGAAAAAGGAGTTACAAAATCAAGAAATAAATCTTGTAACTCCTCCCATTAAAGCCATTAAGGCTCATAAACCCTCCTAAATGGCTACCAAAAGCCTATAAATAGGAGAGCATTCCATTGAAATGGGGATCAGAAAAAATCGAGATCGATCGATCGGAAAGAATCCAGAGCTCGTATCCAGAGAAAGAAAAAAGAGAGAAAAACTCTGCTGAAGTTCTGCACCGGCTACCACTACAAGGTGACAAAAGTCCCTTGGGGGGTACCCCCCCCCCCCCCCCCCCCCCAAGGTCCTTGCCTTCTCCCGCTACCTCCAATGGCTTAGACATGGCTTTTCAGCCCGTCTACTTAGCTTTTTATTGGACATAGGACCTTCTCTTGGTCTTTGTCCTCTAAAAACCTGAGGTTATAGCCAAGCCAAGCGAATCAAGAGCATCCTCTGTTCTCATCTGCATGGATGATGGCGAAGCCCACACATGGCTTGCGACCGTCAATCTGAACGAGTCCCCCACAATCTCCTGAGAAGTTAGATCCTCCTTTTCTTGCTTTTCATTGTAGTTTGTATTTTTCTAAAAGAGACAAAAATCACAACTCTTGTCTTTCATTATTGATGAGAATTGTAAATCAGCTATAAACGCCACAAAATCGGCTATAAATGCCAAACAAATTCGCCTTTCACGGCAAACCAAGAAAATGTCTCTTTTCTTAAATATTTGTGCAATGGAAAACTTGAAAGAAGTTGATTTCCTTTTTACTTGCGAAGGTTGATCTCCGGATTACCACTTGCAATTCCAAGTAAAATAGAAAATCTGGCACACCCACACAAAAAAATGTTGAAACACGCTTCAGGCCCGCCAGGGCGCGAAAGGGCCGGACCCGACGGACTCCCACGTTCCGCCGACCCCGGTAGCCGCCCCGCGGCTCCTCGGAGCGCGTTCCATCAAGCTGGCACACCCGGTGGGACTCGTTCATTTGAGAACACGGTGCTCGGAAATGAAATATTTGCATATCATACTTTTTGCTCTATGCTTATACTTCTTTTCCGGATTCCTTGGCTACTTTCTAGCTGGTAGCCTATGTTGGATTTTGCATCCTAAAAAAAATGAGATGGGATTTTTTGGAAATTTCTATTTCTTTGAGTTTGTTTCCATTCTTTCTCTTTTAAAAAAGAAAAATAAAAAATCAGTTTTCTTAGTTTGAATTCAAAATTGAGAAACTTTGATCCTATCCTATCGTTCTTTGGTGCTTGCAGAAATGTTGAGCCCGTTCGACAAAGGTTTTGGGCCATCGTTTCTCTTCGATGAGTTCATTAGAGATTTAAAAAATATAAAAAAAAATAATAATAATAAAAAAAATCAGTTTTCTTAGTTTGAATTCAAAATTGAGAAACTTTGATCCTATCCTATCGTTCTTTGGTGCTTGCAGAAATGTTGAGCCCGTTCGACTAAGGTTTTGGGCCATCGTTTCTCTTCGATGAGTTCATTAGAGATTTCAAAAAAAAAAAAAAAAAAAAAAAAAAATCAGTTTTCTTAGTTTGGATTCAAAATTGAGAAACTTTGATCCTATCCTATCGTTCTTTGGTGCTTGCAGAAATGTTGAGCCCGTTCGACTAAGGTTTTGGGCCATCGTTTCTCTTCGATGAGTCTATTTGGGATTTTTATAAAAAAAAAAGGACATAGACCACTAAGGTTAAACCAATTGCGTTCTTTGATCACGATTGATTCAAGAAAAGCCTTGTCCAGAGTGTGGAGACAGCTTGACTGTTCTAGGCAAGGGTCCTCCAAACGGGTTCATTAAGTAATCCTACCCTTACCTGGGGGCAATTCTATCAATTGAGGTTTCATAAGACCGGGTTAGGAGGCCTATGTGTACTCTCTCGTCTTTAAATCTTAAAAAAAAAATCAAAAAATAAAAAAAAATTTCAAAAAAAATCTTAAACAAAAAAAAAATTAAAAAATAAATAAAAGATTTTCAAAAAAAAATCTTAAAATAAAAAAATCTTCAAAAAAATAAAAATAAATAATCTTAAAAAAAAAACATTTTTTTTAAAAATAAATAAATAAAAATAATAAAATAAAAAAATCATTTCAAAAAAAAAAAAATCTCCAAAAACTCGTCACTTTTGATTTCAGATCTGAGAAATTTTGGTTTCTTCTTTTCTGAGCACTGGCGCTCGCGGAAATCGCCTAGACCGTGTTCAGATCAGAATACCATTTGCTCTCCTTGATGGAACCAATCTTGACATTTCAAAAAAAAAACTCGTCACTTTTGGATTCAGATTCGAGAAATTGTGGTCTCTTCCCTTCTGAGTACTGGCGCTCGCGGAAATCGTTGAGCCCGTATTTGAATCGGAATGCCACCTGCTCTCTTTGACGAATCCATTTCTGACCTTTCAAAAAAAGAGAATCCCATCTCATGGATGCGATTTCCAACATTTGTGCCTAGCAATACTGGTACGCCCTTTCAGGGTCTACTGTATTTGCGACCGGCACATTTGTAACTCCAACCTTATATTTGACTTACCTCGAGCAAGCCTTGCTTCTCGATAAGTCGAATTTAGGTTTACAATTGCTTCTAGCAGCCACTGGAACGCTCATTCTGGGCTCACCATACTTGCTATCAGAACAATTGTACCATCTATGGCTTTTTGCCTTCTTCATGTTGCTTGGGTCGTATCCTTTGAGCGATTTGAAAAGACAACCATAGAAATTCCCATTTATGATCATTATTCTTGTGATTACTAATGGATGTGGTCGTGTTTCAGAACCTTTTCGAAACTAACAATGGCAGCCTTAACCATTATCTTCGATGAGAACAAGCACCAACTCATGCTTCAACAGAAGCAAAGCACGCGCACTCATAAGCGCCCTGTCAGCTGCCGAAGCGTCAACTCCCTCGGCAACTCTCTGAACTCCGGGTCGACCTCGACTCCCCGGACTATCTTCTTTGGGATGCTGGGACCATTCCCACTTCCCGAAGAACAAACTGCGCCTGCCAAAAGGCAGAAAATCGCCTCTCAACGTGTCACTCCCGTGACACCAAAGGCGAGCGCCCAAAAGCCCGAAGCCCGCGGCACCCCCGCGAAGCCTCGACCCACAAACAACCAGGTCTATCCCAAGACTTGGTCTCCAAGACCTTCCCCAAAACAAAGAAGGTCTCAAACTTCCACCAAGCCAGCATACCTGGCCCCACTCAAAGAGAACCAGTTCTACCCTCTTGCCTACATGAAAGAGGAGAGACCCATCTCCAACTTGACTCCCAAATCAACCCAGCATGAATCGGCTTGCTCCCACAAGCCCAAAATCAGATCATGCATCACTAGGCCTCTACAAGCACCTGCCAGGGCCTACACCCCTTCAGTTCGACCCTTTATCTCTACAGGGGCCGAACTCGAAAGGTTTAAAGCTTCGCTGCAACAGGCAAAGGACCGGGTTCGCATCCTGTCCTTGCCCAACCACAAAGAAGACAAGCTCGGCTGCTGCGCCCGAGGGAGCACATCCTTCATCGTCAGAGCCCAGCCAGAGCTGACTGAAGCTCAAATCGCTCGTCGAGCACGCCGCCGTGCGTCATATCGACAAAAGAGACTAGAGAAGCAACAGACCCAGCCTCCTACACTTCAAGTCTCCCACAAATGGGTCGAAAAAGAAAGACCCGACCAAGTTGCTGCCGTCCATATGGTTGGAAAAACCAGACGACGCCAAAAGTCAGCATCAAAAATCCATGTCCGACGTCCGGTGACCCGTAGCGTCACCGGGACACGAAGACATCCCGAAGAATCTCCTGACCCTCCAAGCCGAGGACGGGAGAGTAACCCTTCATCGAGCTCTTCATCAAAAAGAATGAGCCCCAGCTCGGTCACCAGGACGATTTCTTCGTTCGAATCCCGAGGGATGAACGTCTTGGCTACAAGTTCTGAGCCACCACCTCAGAATCCACCTCGAGATGATGCGCTCACACGCATCCAGCAGTTGGAACAAGGCCAGCAGAGGATTGAAACTCTGATGGAAAACATTCTCCTTGTCGTCCAAAATCAGGCGAACAATGAGCCTCCTCCGAATCATGACAATAACGAGGAGAATTGTGAAGAAAATGAGTCGCGCGCCCTTACCAAAAAGGACGTAGACAGTATCCTCGCCAAAGCTAAAGAAGAGGATATACTCAAAGAGCATGGGATCAAGCCACCATATCCTTTATGGATGGACTCGGTCCCGTTCCCCACAAAATTCAAACATCCTACTCTCCAAACATATACGGGGAAAGGATCGGCCAGACAGCACGTCATCCACTTCAAGATCTTGACGGGAGCTATCGCGGATCAAGATGCCCTCAAGATTCGCCTCTTTGCAAGTACCCTAAAAGGTACGGCCTTCGATTGGTACTCCACTCTTCCGGAGAACTCCATTCAGAACTGGGCTATGCTGGAGACACGCTTCCTGACCCACTTCCAAGGTGAGGATCATCCTGTTACTATGGCTCAGCTCTGCAGCCTAAAACAGGGAGAGAATGAGTCAACTTATGACTTCATTCACAAGTGGAAAGCAATGGCATACAAATGTTCAGATGTATTGCCACAGGCGTCGCTAGTCGACATCTGCCGTAACAATATGAGAGCTAAAATCCGCTCCATGATCATCGGCAACAAATCAAAAAACCTGGGAGAACTCCTGGAAGCTTCTATGGAAGCTGAAACGGTGATCAAAGACCTCAACAGTCAGAAATCATCAAAGAAAGAGCCGACTGCTGTTGCAACCTCTAAACCAAAGAAGAAAGAGGTCCTCAATGTGCAAACCAAGTCAGCTCCTCAGCAGCCAAAGAAAGCTGAAAACAAAACTGCAGGTAAAAGGCCTGAACTCTCTGATGCCTTCAAAGAACGTGTAGAAAAGAAATATCCGTTCGATGAAGACTTTGAAGAAATCTTTGAGGCTCTCCTAGCAAATGGCAAACTCATTTTGCCAGAGCCCAAAAGACCGGGAGACGTTGGCAAAACCAACGATCCTCGGTACTGTCCATACCACCAGATGATCTCACATCCTCTCAATCAATGCTTCGTTGTGAGAGAGAAGATCAATGAGATGTGGAGGAACGGAGTCATAACCTTTGATAAAAACTATGGCCCCGCCTCCGTCAACATGGTGTCACGTGGACAAACACCAAAATCACCAAAGAAGAAGATCACTACTTCCTTCAAGGTGATAAAAAGAATTCAAACGTCCGAAGTGTTGGTTTCTTACCCGACACCAGACGGACAACCCATATGGGTACATCCCGATCTCCTGGAAGATGAAAATTGGGAGATCGTCAAAACAAAGCCGACCGCTCAGCAGCGAAGGCAGGCTAGGAAACATCTCCTCAGGCTCAAACGGCAAGAGAAGACCCAGCCAAAACAAGAAGTCCATGAAAAGGCAGAGGCCTCCTCTACCACTTCACTAGGGGCAACAGAAACGTCCCTTCCAGAGACTTCAAAGGCGGTAAGAAACTTCACTCTCAGTGATTTCATGCCACCTCAATTCAAAAAAGAAGTCATGCAGGGGGCATTATACTCTTGCAACTCGGTAGTTGGATTCTCCATTGATGGATACGAGTCCAGCGACACCGACGATGGATTCGAGCCCAACTACACCGGCGATTGGGAGGAATCTCTTGAAACAGGAGAGTATCTCTCCGACGAAGAATGGGTTCCTGAAACTCACCGTATGCCAGTAATCTGGTATAACCCCTTACAGCCACAAGGATCCTGGTCTGATGATGAAGAAGACCAAGAGGCTGTACAAGAAAATGCTGTTGAGCAAGCACCCGTCGTTGCTCCAGTGGAAATCAACTATGTTGAGCCACACGGAGAAGACGAAGAAGAGGATCTAGCTCCCATGCCTGATCTTGAAGAATATGCAAGGATCTTGCAGCGTCTCGCTCTAGAACAAGAGCAAGATCGTGTTAACGAGCCTCCTCGCAACCCAGAGCCTGAAGTCCCTGAAGATAATCAGGTACATCCACCCTTAACTCCTGAAAATGGAGAACATTGCTGGATAGACGATCCTCTTACATCCGAGGATGAGTCTGACTCCGAGCAGGCAACATCTCCTATCAGAGCTTCCTGTAATGTACTATATCAGGACTATAGCTCTTCTGAAGCGTCGTCTGATGAGATTACCTACACTCTGACGACGCCTAGCAATGTATCCTCTGGAGCTACCTTGTCTCACGTGACTTTCACAGAGATGACACCCTCTCAGGTTTCTTCTCCTGAGACTGTGACTTCAGGATACACATTCTTCCCGACTCATCATCATGAAGAAAACCCAACTTGGGAGGATGGATGGGTCAACACAGAAGAAAAACTGCTGGATGCTGTTCAGGACTTGCTCCCGGAAAATGCTCCGTGCAACACAATCACTGAGGATGGCAACTCTGCTGTAGATACATCCCCAGTAGATGAAAAACGACAGCCTCTTGATCCTGAAGACAATCTTCCAAACGAAGATCCTTCTCAAGAGCTCTCGAAGTTGGTAGAGGCACCCGCTCTGGCCGAGACTACCACAAGAATTACAACCAATCTTCCTTTACTTATGTAAATCCTTCGGGAAAAGATGTGGTAAGCGCCCCCAGTGGCAAAAACAATGAACATGCAGGCCCCAAGGAGGCTTTCAAGTATGACTTGGTTGAGCACTTCAAACACATACCTGCACGTCTTCACATCCTAGACTTATTGCGAATGTCTCCACGCACTCGTGATAATCTCATCTCAGAATTACAAAAACTGAATGAGGATGTCGACAAACATGCCCCACAAGTCCTCCAAATTGAAATGGACTACCGGGTCGAAAACTCAGAAACCTCCTTAAAAGGAGAAAAAGAGAAAAGCGAGGGATCATGCATCCAATGCCTCTTGGTTCAAAAGGCAGCCAGTGCAACCATCGCCTTCACTAAGGAAGACCTCCTACTTGGCGAAACAAGGTACAACCGACCCCTGTACTTCACAGGGTACATCAAGGAAATGCCTATACACAGAGTTCAGGTCGACCCGGTTCTGCACTCAACCTCATCTCCACTTCGGCTCTCGAAGAGTTGGGCATCCCACCCAGCAAGCTGAGCCACACATCTGTATCTATCTTTGGATACGATGGGAGTACTCAAAGGCCTATCGGCAAAATCAGGTTCAAATTGCAAATCGGTGATCTTATCTCTGAGGTCACTGTGTATGCAATAAAAACCCCCTCATGCTACAACATCCTTCTCGGACGTCCTTGGATACACGAGAATGGTGTTGTCCCTTCAACTCTACATCAATGCATCAAGTTCGTCGGCGACGACGGCATGGTACGTCGCGTCTTTGCAGACAGAAAACCCTTCAAAGGTAAAGAAGTCCACTTCGCAGACTCCCAGATGTATGAAGGAGAAAAAGAAGAAGAGGAAATAGCACCCCCTGCTGAAAATCTCCAGAAAGATAAAGGCAAGGCTCCTCAAAAATCACCGGAAGAAAACAAACCCTCCGGCAAATTAGAAGAGAGTAGTCAATCTCCCTTCGTCATCTCCCTCAAGAATTCAAAACCTTTGGTCATCACGACTAAAGTGAAGAAGGCGAAACAAAAGCCTGGGGGCAAATTTGTTGTCTCTCTCGTGTCTATCATGCAAGACACAGACTCGGATTCAGAGCCAGAAGACGATGCATCATCAAGCCAAGCTGACACTCAGCAAGTTCAGCCTGCTCTCACTCCGATGGAGACACCTGCTGATGTAGAAGATCCTACGTCTGCTGCCTTTGTTGTTCCGGCAACATCACCAAAGTAAAGACCGATCTTCTTTCATAGATCGGATGCTTCTTCATCAAGTTCTCTGCTTGAACCTTTCCAAAATGAAGGTATGCCTCAACTATCTCTATATAGTCCTGTGGCACAAGCTATCATGAAAAAAATGGGCTTTGACGCTCAGAACCCAGTCGGTTTGGGAGAAGGCCGCGGTATTCTCACGCCATTGGGGCCCGCCTTGACCAAAAGACAGCTGGAAGATTGGAGACTCTACGGATATGTAGAAAAGTCTTCACATGGGTTAGGATATGATCCTGATACCCCCCTGAGACAGTTGACACAAAGGCTTAAAAGCCGTTTTACCGACCAAGCCTCAACATCTCAAGTCCACGAAGACATCAATCTCCCTGGATATCTCTTTAAAGAGTTACCTGACAAAGATCCAGGAAGCTCATCCAATTTGTACGATTTCTCTGATGATGAAGAGGAATCGCCCGATAATACAGACTTGTGCTATTCTGACCCAGAAGAACCCTCGTCTCCAAAAGAAATACCAGACTCATCAGGCGATTGGGACTATCTCATAGCAAGCCTTGAGGAGATCACCAATCAAGAAAATCTATGGAAAGGAACAGAGCCTTGGTCTGGTAATGCAGTTGAAACTCCGGAAGGTTTCGTTGAGTTGGAAGCCTCCGAAAATATTGTGGAGGAACCACCTTCGAACCTTCCGACAGAAGATCCTGTTGAAAAGATTGACTTGGGAACACCAGATAACCCACGTCCTGTATTCATAAGCAAGAATATAAAGGATGATGAGTTACCCGAGTATATCGCTTTTCTTTATGAGTTCGTTGATTGCTTTGCATGGTCCTACGCTGAAATGCCTGGTTTAGACCCCAAAGTAGCAGTCCACAAACTCAACCTTCAAGAAGAAATCAAGCCTGTCAAACAAGGCCAAAGAAGATTCCGTCCAGATGTGATGGATAAAATTGAACAAGAAGTTCAAAAGCTCAAAAGCGTCGGCTTCATCCGTGAGGAACAACATCCAGAATGGTTGGCCAACATTGTCCCCGTGACAAAGAAAAATGGGTAGATCAGAGTCTGTATTGACTATAGAGACTTGAATGGCGCTTGCCCTAAAGATGAATTCCCGCTCCCCATACCGGAGGTGATGATTGACAATACCTGCGGATTCGAGCGAATGACATTCATGGATGGCTTTTCTGGTTACAATCAGATAAAGATGCATCCCGAGGATGAAAAACACACTTCATTTCGGACTCCGTTTGGCGTGTATTGCTACACTGTCATGCCATTTGGTCTGAAAAATGCTGGTGCCACATATCAGAGGACTATGATGAAAATATTCCAAGATATGCAGCACAAGACGGTCGAATGTTACGTTGATGACCTCGCCGTCAAAAGCAGAAGAAAAGAAGACCATCTCAAAGATCTTCGGGAAGTCTTCCTCCGACTTCGCAAACACAAACTGCGGATGAATCCTCTAAAATGCTTCTTCGGCGTCTCGTCGGGTAAGTTCCTCGGATTCCTTGTTCGGAAAGCCGGAATAGAACTTGACCCCATAAAAGTCAAGGCTATTCTAGAAATGCACCCCCCCCCCCCCCTCCCCCCCCAAGAACCCTAAGGGAACTAAAAGGGCTTCAAGGGAGATTGGCCTACATCAAACGGTTCATCTCCAATCTTTCGGGGAAATGCCGTCCATTCTCTCGATTGATGAAAAAGGGTGTAGACTTTGTCTGGGATGCCGACTGTGAAACCGCATTTCAAGATATCAAGTCATACCTGACCAAACCTCCAGTGTTAGCTGCCCCTGCCACTGGAAAACCATTCATCTTGTACACAAGAGCTCTTGCTCATTCTGTAGGTGCTTTGCTTGCACAAGAGAATGGTGAGGGAAAAGAAGCTGCTCTATACTACCTCAGCCGCATGCTAGTAGGTGCAGAGCATCGCTACTCTCCAGTCGAAAAAGAATGCCTTACAGTGATGTTCGCCGGACAAAAGCTACGTCACTACTTGCTTTCCAACACAGTCTACCTGGTCTCAAGGATCAACCTCTTGAAGGTCCTTGTCACAAAGGCCGGTTCTCTCAATGCCCGACTGACAAAATGGTCCATCCTTCTATCACAATTTGATATTAGGTATGTGCCACAAAAAGCAATCAAAGGCCAAGCTCTAGCAGATTTCCTCGCAGAGCATCCATTGCCTAAAGATTCACCACTCAGAAATGATCTCCCAGACGAACCTGTCTACAACGTGGAGACTTCCTCACCAAATGCCTCCTGGGACATGTACTTTGACGGTGCAACCAGGACAAATGAAAACAGAAAGCTGATCTCGGGAGTTGGCATCCTCTTTGTTAGCCCCGACAAATGCATGATTCCACACGCTTTCTCGCTACTGGAACCATGCACAAACAATGCAGCTGAATACCAAGCTCTGATCCTAGGATTGGAACTCGCCATCGAATCCGGTATCACTATGCTGGAAGTCTTTGGAGACTCTCAACTGATCGTCAACCAGATGAATCAGAAATATGAAGTCAGGAAGCCTGATCTGCTGCCTTATTACAACAAGGCACAATCGCTTCTGCAAAAGTTTGACATCTGCAACATCACCCACATTCGTAGAGGTGAAAACATCCGTGCAGATGCCCTGGCCGGACTTGCCGCATCAATGGCGATCCAGGAAGGGAAAAACATGCCAATTACAGTGTGTGAGAGAAGGATCCTCCCTCCTCTTAACACACACCAAGCAGTTGCTGAATGCCACCGAGTGGTTGGAAGTCGGATCTCTATCCTTCAAACTTCAATCGGCGACTGGAGGGATCCGTTCATTGATTACACTATGTTCGGAATCCTACCTGAAGATCCAAAAGAACGGGTAAGCATCCAAAGGCGAGCCCCAAACTTTCATTTGGATATCCCTTCAAAAATCCTTTACAGGAAATCCTTCAATGGAGTACTCCTACGCTGCTTGTCACAACAAGAAGCTGAAGAAACACTCAAAGAAGTTCACGCTGGTCTTTGTGGAGCTCATCAGGCTGGTCCCAAGCTCTACGACCAAATCAAAAGGTTGGGTTACTACTGGCCTACCATGGTACCCGACGCAATGCAATTTGCTAAGCGCTGCCAACAATGCCAAGTTCATGGAGACTACATTCACATGCCTCCAGAATGGCTGCATCCTACAGCAATCTCATGGCCTTTTGAAGCATGGGGCATGGACATCATAGGTCCTATCTCTCCCCCTTCAAGCAAAGGTCATCGCTTCATCTTCGCCGCTACGGATTATTTCTCCAAGTGGTCAGAAGCATTTGCGTTCAACGAAATGAAGACCTCATCAGTTCTTCAGTTCCTGCGCACCAACATCATTTGTCGTTTCGGCATACCTAAGAGATTCGTCCATGATAACGGATCACAATTCCGGGATCATCGATTCTACAGGTTCTGCGACAAATACAAAATTCAAAGCTGTCCTTTGACTCCATACAATCCGGCAGCAAACGGATTAGCAGAAGCCTTCAACAAGACACTCTGCAAAATCCTCAAGAAAATGGTCTCTAGTCACAAAAGAGACTGGAGCGACAAACTGTCTGAAGCTTTGTGGGCCTATCGAACCACCGTTCGAGGACCAACCCATAGCACACCATTCTCCTTGGTCTATGGATGCGAAGCTGTCGTGCCCCTAGAGGTACAAATTCCTTCTCTGAGGGTATCTCTACAAAATGACATGACTCAAGAAAGCAATGCGAAATTACGCTTCATGAGCTGGACAATCTCGATGAGAGACGGCTCGAAGCTCGACAAAGCATTGAACTTTACCAAGCACGCATGGCAGGATCTTTTGACAAAAGGGTCCGGCAACGCGCCTACAAAAGGGGTGACTTGGTTCTTGCGGTAAAAAGACCAATGGTCTTCGCTCACAAGTCCAAAGGCAAGTTTGAACCAAAATGGGAGGGACCCTACGTCATCGACAAGGTCTTCTCCAATGGCGCATATGCCCTCCTAAACATGGAAGGCGACAGATGTATGCTGCCTATCAACGGCAAGTTCTTGAAGCGGTACTACCATTGAAGACTTACCCAACTGGGTAAGAGCAATGCCTGTATGGCCAAAACCTGTTCTCAGGTACTCGCTCGTCAAACCCACTCTCTTTAGAATTTTCATATCAAATGTCAAAATTTCTAGAGATTCAAAAACAATGCTTACTTTTACCGTTTCATTGTTCAAAAAAAAAAAAAACAAAAAAATCCAAGTTTAGGAGCCTCTCCCTGACTTGACCAAAACTTTCGATCCTTGAACCAAAATTCATGGTTTGAAACAAAAATCCGGATTCAGGGATTTCCACCCTAGTCCACCTTACCTTTTACCGCCAAATGGTTTTAGGTCAAAATTTACGACCCTCGTGTCTTTAAACAAAAAAATGGTTTTTCAAAAACCGCGGGGAAGTGACACTTAGTCGATCTCGCAAAACTCAAAAAATCGGAAGGATACGAACCCCATTCGATACTTCCAAAACCTCTAAAATCGTGGAGACGCAACATTTCAGTTGATATCCACAACCCAAATTTCAAAGGTTCGAGAAAACCTCAAATTTCAAAAATCACGGGGAAACGACATCAAGTCAGTACCCGCAAAATCAAAAGTTTTGGGAAAAGCAGGGAAGCGACGCTTAGTCGATATTTGCACCCCAATTCGCGAGGAAGCGACATTCCATCGATACTTGTAAAACCTAACCTGCGAGGAAGTGACATTCCATCAATACTCGCAAAACCGAATGAGCAAGGAAGCGACATTCCATCGATACTTGCAAGACCATTCAGCGGGGAGGCGACATTTAGTCGATACCTTCATTTTGAAAGCCAAAAAATCTGGCTATAAATGCCAAAACCTGGCTCTTTTGCCAAAAACCGGCTATTAATGCCACCAAATCGGCTATAAATGCCACACAAAAAAAAACCTGACTCTCATGTCAAAACCGGCTATAAATGCCACAAACCGGCTATCAATGCCACAAAAAATTGGCTTTCGCGCCGACAAACCAAAACTTGGCTTTCAAAAAAATGGCTATCAATGCCACCAAACCGGCTATAAATGCCACAAATTGGCTATCAATGCCATCAAACCGGCTATAAATGCCACAAATTGGCTATCAATGCCACCAAACTGGCTATAGATGCCACAAAACAAACACCGGCTTCCATGCCAACCCAAATTTTGGCTTTTACGCCATAAAATTTCGGCTTCCATGCCATTTCAAAATTGGCTCCCATGCCACGAACAAAATTTTTGGCTCTTGTGCCATCTCAAAAATCGGCTATAAATGCCACACAAAAAAAAAACCTGACTCTCATGTCAAAACTGGTTGTAAATGCCACAAAAATCCGGCTTTCACGCCAAATTCGTTTCCCCTACCAAAACAATCATTTGACAAAAGATTTTCACAAATGACAAAACTTTTGATCAAACCCCATTTAGCAATCGCTTTCATCACAAAAAGATTTGAGTGAGCGTAGGGAAAACAAAAAAAAAAAAAAGAGTACCAAAAAATACATGTGGTACCAAAAAAAAAAGGAAAGTGTTCACAAGCACTACAAAAAAAAGTACCAAAAAATACATGTGGTACCAAAAAAAAAGTGTTCACAAGCACTGCAAAAAAAAAAAGAGAAGTACCAAAAAATACATGTGGTACCAAAAAAAAAGAAGAATGGTTTCTGCTATAAAAAAATCAGGAGCTCAGCCAAAAATGGTCTCCAGCCAAAGCTTCAGCTCCTCAAGCAAACTTTTGGCCTCAGCCGTCAGAGTTTCCAAGGCACGCTTCTTCAGGAACTTGCCATGAGATGCTGGCGAATGCCGTAACCCTTTTTTTACACCGGGAAGCTCTTCCCCAGCAGTTTGCCATCGTTCGTTTTCTAGAGTCCTCCTCTCGAGAACTTGACCGGCATCTGCAACCCTGCGAATCAGAGTACTCTCCCTGTCACGAGCCTCTGTTATAGCAGCCCACTTAGCATCGACTTGTGCCTTCAAATGCTCAAGACGTTTCCTGGCCTCCTCAACTTCCCTATCAAGGACGTTAAGGTCATGCCTCAATCCGATGATGGCTAGCTCTTCCTTGTTCTTCTCCCGAACTAGCTGCTTCTTGCTTTGTGTAGCCTCATTCAGGTCAGACTTAGCCTTATCAGCAGGGTCCAAGAACATCTCCTTGAAGAATTGGTCGTCAGGGAAACCCATGGTCTCAAACCACTTGTCACCCAGTGCAATGATCCTATCAACGGTCGCCCTGGCACCTGTGACATCCAGACCAACCTCTTCGGTATCAGTGAGAATCTCCTGCACATGTGGGATCATGCCAAATCCTGCTTCCAAGTGTCCAGAAAGGAGAGTCTTGATCCAAGAACTCAAAACCCGAGCCAGCACCTTCTTCGCAAATTGAAGAGACGAACTGGATGAAGATTCACCCTTCTCCGTTGATCGGCTGCTCATGTCATGTCCCATTGGAAGAGTAACAAAAGAACTCTTTCCACTTGGAGCCACTGGAGAGGGAATCTCAACACGAGGCATCTCCTCAATCATGTCAGAACTGGTCTCTACCTCCGGATCGACCTCTGGCATCCCTTACTCTGGTTCTGAAGAAAGTGATGGACTCTCTTCTGTCACTTCAAAACCTGCAAATGAAACACAAAAAGGTATGAATATGATCCTGTTAAAAAAAAACCATCAGGGTCATCACTACAAAGTACCTTATTCGACGACTGGCGGAACACTCTCTTCCTCCATGAACTCATCGGAAGCATCATCAACATTTGCGTCCATTGATGGTTCAAAGTCATCGGAATCCTGTGGCAAGTCAGCTGACAAGAAAAATGTTAGCAAATCAAGTCACAGGCACAAAAAAAGAGAAGGCGAAGGAAGTCATACCAGTCGGAGATTCCGGAGTCATTCCAGAGTCCCTAGGTTCTTCTTCAGATGCCATAACCGGCTCCATCACCGCCTCATCGGTCGGAACCTCAGGCATCGCCAAGTCTTCATCCTCTGCTAAAAAAAAAAAAGCAGCAGCAGGGTGAGAAAACAAATCAGAACATGGAGAGCCCCATGAAAGAAGCAGAAAAAGAAAAAGGAAGAATCATACCTTCACCGATGGTCTCTTCTTCCCGAATCCTCTTCTCCGGAGGTTCGTCAGCTTCCCCTGGCACCTCCTCATTGACAGTGAGAGGGACTTCCACATTAGGAGAGTCTTCGTCCCGCCCCGTGTGACGCTGACTCCTCCTCCTCTTCCTACCTCTACGGGTTCGCTTCCTAGAAGAAACCGCCCCACTATCAGAGTCAGGTTTCTCACTTGACTCCTCACTGAATGGTCTGCTCTTGCCAGTAGACTCCACGGAAGCTCGTCTCTGTGCCGCTTGCATCCAAGCGTCGAGCTCAGCTTCCTCCTGTTCTAGCTGCTCCAAAGCCTCATCAGGTACTTCCCGAACAGCTTCAGAACCAATGACGCCCTGGTCACCAAGAAAGCCTATCTTGTGCTTCTCTCCAGAAAGGAAGGCCCAAACTTCCTCTCGCCGGACGCCATCCGACTTTCCAGTACCTTTCCCCGAAGACAGCTTTACATCAAGCTCCTTCTTGGAAAGCCCCCGATATGCCAAAAAGCTCTCCGCGAACCACTTCGTGAAGCCGGCAGTTCGGAAAGTCGACAGCTCAGGATAAGAAATCGTGGCAGTAGTGTCTTCAGCACTATAGAAAGCCCATGCATTTCTGCCATCCTGCAAACCTCCAAAACGCTTCACCATACTCGAAGGCGCTCCAACAACGCCTTGAGAGAAGCCCAACTGAAGTGCAAAGCGAGAAGGTACATACGGCTGGATGTCGACGAAAAGATGTCTACGGTACACCATCGTGCCGACTCGTATGCTGAAAAGCCACTCCTTCTCTGCATTGGTCAACGAGTAATGCCTTCCCGACCCTGCTCTGGTAGAGTCTCGGGAGGCACCAAAATCAAAAGCCTTCTTCCGCAACTCCGGAGAAAGCTTAACTGAAGACTGCCCCATCTCGACGTCCCTGAACCGTCGGATCCTCATGCGGGCAAACAAAAGTGATTCGGATACGGCTTTTCCCTTAGCCAATCGAATCATCAGAGGATCATCATCCTGTGCAGGACCCAGCTGGTGGAAGCCAGGACAGTGGTATACAAACCACGAATAAAAAATATGGGCTGAAAATACCCTATTCATAGGGAGCCCAAGCCGAACCAAGAAAGCAGCAACCTGCAGTTCGGTACACAGGTAGGAGTAAAGAGCGGGCATCAAAGCAAGCCGCTCTCCAAACGCCATCTGACAAGCCGGAAAAATACAATGCGGCCTGATGTGCGTCCCATCTCCACCAGCAAAAATAGCCTCACCTAGCCAAAAAGTGAGGTAAACAGCAAGATCTCTCCGCAGTGTAATGTCAGAACAAATGGCATCTGTGCTGGCGAAGAAACCCTTCAACTCTTCCTGCATGGCCGAAGTCTTCTTCCTGTCTTCCCGGGTCATGCTATCAGAAGGTTCTCCACCGTCGAAGAAGTTAGGGAACGAAGAGCCACAACTCTTCCAACTGCTGGATCTTACTTTCGAGCCCTCCTTAAAAAATCATAAAAGGCGACGAGCTGAAAGTATAGGAGCCTGAACTCCTCTGACTGCTCCTCAAGGACGCTGTCAATCGGCATGAACTCCTCATAGAGTTTGCCAAGGATGGGCAATCCAGTAATAGCACTCAACTCCTTCAGAGAAAAACCAATCTCACCGTTCGTGACAACAAAGGTATTGGTCTGAGGGAGGAAAGACTCCAACATAGCCATGAAGGCATCATCGGAAAAAGTCACGGTCTCCCTAAAAGCGCGGACCGCGTCAAAAATCCCGGTTTCCTTCAAAACGGCGCCCCCAATCAGCAAGGTGTGGTCAGTCCATGACTTCCAATCGGAGTCAGCATTGAAACGGCCACGAAGTCGAAAAGGCTTCACCAAGTACTACCGTCACCGCTGAAAACGCCAAGGCCCACCGGTCTCAAATCGACCGACGGATAATCAGAGCCCTGGTAGCCGCTGGCTGGCATCAACATGTCCATACGGACAGGTGGCTTTTCCGCAAAACCGGAAGGTCCACCAACAAAAACCCCGGTCTTGATCACACTGGTCCTCTTCACCCAGCTCGGAGGATCTTCCCTCTTAGGGCACGTGGGAGAAAGGCTCAGGATCGAGATGGTCCGATCAAAAGACGACCGGGTAGAAATAGTTCTCTCCTCACCATTTGCTGTGTAAGAGAACTGAAAACATCTCCTTTGGTATGTCAAGTCGTCAGGGACTGCATCTCCAAAGAAGAAGGTAGGCTTGGGTAAAACCCTCAGATCGTCCATAACCCAAGGACGGTTGCTTACCATGATCTTATAGAACTCCTCATCCTTGAGAGCGATCAATCGCTGTCTCATCTCATCGCGATTGAAGGAATCGCACTCTTCCAAGTTCTTCTCAACAAACTGGACCTTCTCCCAAGCTTGCTGAACGGCCACATTGGAAGATCTAGCAGATCGACGAGGTACGCTTGTAGCAGGCTCTTTACCCTTGTTCGCTCTGGAGGAACCACCTGCAAAGGTTGGAAAAGAAAAAGATCGTCATCAAAATGACAGGATTTCGCTAAAAAAAAAAAAAAAAAGGGGTCACTTTGTCCCACCAAAAATCTGGCGAAATTTTGGCATGACTCCGGGGCAATTCCAAAGAAAAAGGAAATACCCCGACGGAAATAGAAAGTTTGAAGATGGGCTCAACATTGCTGCGGGCTCCGAAACTCCAAACTTTCGAAACCTCAAAATCTCCGCAAAATCCAGAAGGGCTCAACATTACTGCGAGCTCCAAATTCCCAAATTTGCAAAGATTTTCAGGTATGCTATCATGCTCAATCTACAAAAAGTACATGCATGAACATCTAGATTTGCATAAAAACGCATTATCATGATGAGCAAAAAGAAAAGAAAAAAAAAAAGAAACTTTCTCAAAAAAAAAAGAGGGAGAAAGAAAAGAAAAAAAAAGAAACTTTCTCAAAAAAAAAAAAGGGAGAAAAAAAAAATCAGGCCACGTGGCCGTACGGACCAGATCCGTACGGATCTGTCCGTACAGCCCACAAAAAAAAAAAAAAAGAGAAATGAGACACACGTGAAAAAAAAAAAAAAAAACAGAAATCATGTGGAAAAAAAAAAGAAAAAGAAAGAGAAGAAGAATAGAAAGAAAGAAAAAAAAAAAAAGGAAGAAAGAAAAAGAAAAGAGAAGAGAAACTTTCTTTTTTTACCATCCTATTCTCTACATAGAGTTTTCTTGAAAGAAAAAGAAAGAAAACTTACTTGAAGCCATTGATGGAGAAGAAGAAGGAAAAAGCTTGAAGATCCTTGAAGAAGAAAAACTCTTGGTCTTGGAGCTCTCTTGAGATTGTTGCAAAAGAAAGCAATAAGAGCAAGAGATCCTACCTTCCTTTGCTTTTATAGGAGAGAGCAAATCAAAGAAGGAAACAAAGAAGAAAGGTAAGTGCTACTAATTAGTAACCTTACCAAAAGAGAAGGAATTAGAAAGATTCTTTCCCAAAAAGAAAGATGTCTTTGAGAGATTTCCTCCCAAAATCAATCAAATGAGAGATTCTCTCCAACAAAAAAAGGGATATTGGAGATTCTTTCCCAAAAAGAAAGATACCTTGAGATATTCTCTCCCAAATTAAGGGAATATGAGAGATTCTCTCCCATAACGATATTTTTAGATATTCTCTATCCAAATGAGATATCTTTAGATATTCTTTACAAAAATGACCCCACATGAGATCTAAGCCATCCTAAAAAGCTTAAGGTCCCATGGGTTAGCCCATATGAGCCAGGTTTGACCACCTAGGCACTAAAAAAAAAAAAAAATGGGCTTTTAGTCAGGAAAAAAAATCCCTCTTACCAAGAGCATACAATAATGGTTCCATGCCTCTTTTGAGTTGATTGAACCATACAAAAAATCCCAAGCCCCATGAGCTTCCAAAAATCAAACCATCCAGCCTCATATACCAAATTGAGCCAAAATCTTGAAATTGACATTTCACAAAAATCCAAACCACTCCAATGGACCCACACAGTCCCAAAGAGTGACCAAAAACCAAATCCTGGTCCCCTAACTTGCCACATACAGCTTGTTAGGTCACAAGACCAAAACCAAAAACCAAATCATGATCCCCCAACTTGCCACATACAGCTTGTTGGGTCACAAGGTCAAAACCAAAACCCGATCCCCTAACCTGCCATATATAGCTGGTTAGGTCACAAGATCAAAAACAGAAACCCAAATCCACATCCCTGATGTCATCTTCAAAACTTTGCCTCGAGATGGTGTGTGATTCCTTTCACTACCATAAAATTCCCCTGGAAGCTCAAAGGCTACTCTACCAAAGGAAAGATTGCTCAAAGACTCTTGGTCAAGACTCAAGCTCTCCTTCAAAAATCTCTTCGAGGCACATCGACTACAAAAGTCAAGCAACTCGTCGCTGTACCTCGAGGGGGCATTTGTTGACACCAAAAATGTCACTTTGCCTCTTCAACATCAAGAAAGCTACATGAAGTCGCAACCTGCCATAAATAGGCAATGCAACTTCTCCAAAAAATCAAATCTTGTCAGAATCAAACAAAAACTGCAAGATCCTTCAAGATAGCCAAGAGAAGAGTACACATGAAGTTTCGGGCCATTTCAGAATCATTTGGCCTAACTTCGCTTCTCCGACAGCTAAAATGGCGCTCCCGGCGGCGACATCATCGGAGACGTCAAAACTTCGATCAGAGCCTACGGATGACTCCAGCATGTCTCAAAAGGGCTCCATGTCAAATTTCAAGTCAAACCGACAACGTTTGACCCTCCATCAATGCTCGAGCAGCAAAATCAAGCCTCCCGGCGGCGGGAACCACCGAAGCCTTCGCTCATCAAACCAAGTGCATGAGTGGCTTCAACATGCTTCCAAAAGGCTGCACGTCGAATTTCAGGTCATTCGGACAACGTTTGACCAGGTTTCAATGCTCCGAGAGAAAATCAAGCCTACCGCGGCGGAGCAACCCGGGACCATGACATCAAAAACGGAGCCCATGGAACGTCTCAAAATGACTCCAATAGGCTCCCCGTCAAATTTCAGGTCAATCGGACATCGTCTGACCACATATCAAAGCTCGGCATTTTCCCCGCAGCAAAATCAAGTGAAGCATCGACGGGACCCCAAACGGCTTCAAAACTCAAACAAAAGCCTATGGTTGGTCTTATTTATTGCTCAGGAGGCTTCACCTCAAATTTCAGGTCATTTCGACATCGTTTGACCAAGTTTCAGCTTCTGGCGGAAAATCAGCAGCTCTACGCGACAAAGTCTTCGGCTTTCCCGGAAAATTAGAAACTTTGCACTCTAAAAATGCGAGGATTCTCATCAGGTTTTCTACAAGGAAATCAAGCCAATAAATGAGAAGAAATGTCAGGAAAAATACAGAAGAAAACGGCGACGAAAAAGACCTCAAAACGACCGCAAAACGGGCTCCGAAGGGAAAAAATTCCCCCAAGGTCGCAGGCCCCTGCGACCATGGCCCATGGTCGCCGGCGACCATGGAAGTCCGGGTCACCGGATTTTCCGCCGGTGACCCGTTTTTCCGTCTTTTTTCGCGTTTCGCGCACTTTGGCCCCTGTGGTTTCCTGAAAATGTGATTTTTAGTGCTTGAAATTGACTCATATCCTCCGACATCCGTCAAAATCACGGGTCAACCTCCAAAAGCATAAAATCATCATTGATCGCTCCAAGATCGCCAACCGGTCGACCAAAAAAAGTGCTCTTTCTGTCCGACCGATCGAGAAATCGACAAGACAGATGTCACCGGCCCGCTCTTAGATATCAATGTCTGAAGTTACATGTTCATCCGATGTCGATCAGCATGAAGATCCATCGATGATCATCGCCAGAAGAATTCCAGAAGACACGGCACGGCCCGCGACTCTTCGACTGCTCGGCGACCAATTAATGTGGTTAATTGACTAGCTTTATTGCAGTCATTAATTCATTTCTTTGGACGGCCCAATCAGAAGCAAGCATTTGGGAGTTACAAGTCAATTGATTCATGGCATTTAAACCATGAAACTCCTCCCATTATGGTAATTAAGGTGATTAAAAGCCCTAATCTCCATCGGCCAATCAGATTCAAGGAAAAAGGAGTTACAAAATCAAGAAATAAATCTTGTAACTCCTCCCATTAAAGCCATTAAGGCTCATAAACCCTCCTAAATGGCTACCAAAAGCCTATAAATAGGAGAGCATTCCATTGAAATGGGGATCAGAAAAAATCGAGATCGATCGATCGGAAAGAATCCAGAGCTCGTATCCAGAGAAAGAAAAAAGTGAGAAAAACTCTGCTGAAGTTCTGCACCGGCCACCACTACAAGGTGACAAAAGTCCCTTGGGGGGTACCCCCCCCCCAAAGGTCCTTGCCTTCTCCCGCTACCTCCAATGGCTTAGACATGGCTTTTCAGCCCGTCTACTTAGCTTTTTATTGGACATAGGACCTTCTCTTGGTCTTTGTCCTCTAAAAACCTGAGGTTATAGCCAAGCCAAGCGAATCAAGAGCATCCTCTGTTCTCATCTGCATGGATGATGGCGAAGCCCACACATGGCTTGCGACCGTCAATCTGAACGAGTCCCCCACAATCTCCTGAGAAGTTAGATCCTCCTTTTCTTGCTTTTCATTGTAGTTTGTATTTTTCTAAAAGAGACAAAAATCACAACTCTTGTCTTTCATTATTGATGAGAATTGTAAATCAGCTATAAACGCCACAAAATCGGCTATAAATGCCAAACAAAATCGCCTTTCACGGCAAACCAAGAAAATGTCTCTTTTCTTAAATATTTGTGCAATGGAAAACTTGAAAGAAGTTGATTTCCTTTTTACTTGCGAAGGTTGATCTCCGGATTACCACTTGCAATTCCAAGTAAAATAGAAAATCTGGCACACCCACACAAAAAAATGTTGAAACACGCTTCAGGCCCGCCAGGGCGCGAAAGGGCCGGACCCGACGGACTCCCACGTTCCGCCGACCCCGGTAGCCGCCCCGCGGCTCCTCGGAGCGCGTTCCATCATTGACGGCGGATTCAAGATGTCGGTGAAGATCAGTGGCTTTCAAGCATCAAAGATTGGATTTTCAGAAAATCACAGAGGAAGGAACACTCGAAACACAAAAAGGATTTGAAAACGGGCCGTTTGCAGGGTCGCCGGCGACCATGCACCCAGGGTCACCGGCGACCACAGGGCTTTGGCCCTTTTGGTCACCGAGCTTTGTTTTCGGCCGTTTTTCCGTCTTTTTTGTTCCTTTTTTCTTCTGTATTTTTCTTGACATTTTTCCACAATTATTGACTTGATTTTCTTGGAGAAAACTTGACGAGAACCCGTGCAAAACCGGAGCGCAAAGTTTCCCATTTTCGGGAAAGCCGAAGACTTTGTAGTTGATTTTTTGTCAAGAGTCAAAACTAGGTCAAATGATGTCGGAATGACCTGAAAATTGAGGTGAAGTTTCTTGAGCAGTGGATAGGACCAACCATGAGCTTTTATTTGAGTTTTGAAGCCGTTTGGGGTTCCGTCGATGCTTGACTTAATTTTGCTACGGGGAAAATACCGAGCTTTGATATGTGGTCAAACGATGTCCGATTGACCTAAAATTTAACGGGGAGCCTATTGGAGTCATTTTGAGACGACCCATTAGCTCCATTTTGGATGTCATGGTCCTAGGGTGCTCCGCCGCCGGTAGGCTTGATTTTCTTTCGAAGCATCGAAACTTGGTCAAACGTTGTCGGAATGACCTGAAATTCGACGTGCAGCTCTTTGGAAGCATGTTGAAGCCACTCATGTGCTTTGTTTGATGAGTGATGGCCTCGGTTCTTCTCACCGCCGGGAGGCTTGATCTTGCTGTTCGAGCGTTGATGGAGGGTGAAACGTTTTCGGTTTGACTTGAAATTTGGCATGGAGCCATTTGGAGACATTCTGGAGTCATCCATTGGCTCTAATCAAAGTTTTGGTGTCTTTGATGATGTCGCCGCCAGGACCGCTTGTTTAGCTGTCGGAGATGTGAAGTTAAGCCAAACGATGTCGGAAGGGTCCGAAACCTTAGGTGTACCCCTCTTTTAGCTGTCTTGAAGGATCTCTCAGTTTTTGTCTGATTCTGACAAGATCTGATGCTTGAAGTAGCTTTGCCTGTTTTGTAGCAAGATGCAGCTTCACGAGGCTTCTTGATGTTGAGGAGACATAGTGACTTTTTTGGTATCAACAGGCAGCAGAGTAGCAGGACTTCGTCAAGATTTCTTCGGAAGAATCTAAGTGTGCAGACCAGTGGAAAGTTGAAAAAAAGTTCAAAAGTTGTCAAAGTTGTTTCTCTATTTGGAATGGACCTCCTTTTATAGGCTTTTGGTAGCTATGAGGTGTTTATTGGCATTGATGACCATGATGAGGGAAAAGATGGTATTGATGAGAGGAGTTACAAGTTTTATTTCTTGATTTTGTAACTCCTTTTGCTTGGGTTGTGATTGGCCGATGAAGGATAATGGGCATTTAATCGCCTTTAATCTTCATGATAATGGGAGTTTCATGGGTTTATTTCCATGATTGCATGGATTTGTAACTCCCAAATGCTGGATCTGATTGGGCCGTCAAAATAATAAGTTAATGACCACATTAAGTTGTCATAAATTGGTCAATTAACGACATTAAGTGGTCGCCCGGGCATGTGAAGAGTCGCGGGCCGCGCTGCGTCTTTTGGGATTCTTCTTATGATCATCGCAGGTGGATCCACACATTGTTTGATGTCGGATTACGATGCAATTTCAGACATTGATTGATGTTGGCGGGCCGGTGACATCTGTCTTTTCGATTTCACGATCGGTCGGACAGAAAGTGTACTTAAGGGTCATCCGGTTGGCGATCTTGGAGTGATCAGTGATGATTTCATGCTCTCGACGGCGGATCCGAGATGTCGGTGAAGATCAGTCGTTTTAAAGCATAAAAAATTGGATTTTTGGAAAATCACAGAGGAAGGAATACTCAAAACGCGAAGACGATCGGAAAACATGCCATCCGGCGAGAAATCCGGCGACCCGGATTTGCAGGGTCGTCGGCGACCATGGGGCTTTGGCCTTTTTGGTCGCCGAGCTTCGTTTTCGGCCGTTTTTCCTTCTTTTTCGTTCCTTTTTCCTTCTGTATTTTTCTTGACATTTTTCCTCAATTATTGACTTGATTTTCTTAGAGAAAACTTGACGAGAACCCGCGCAAAACCGGAGCACAAAGTTTCCCATTTTTTGGGAAAGCCGAAGACTTTGTAGCTGATTTTCCGTCAAGAGTCGAAACTAGGTCAAACGATGTCGGAATGACCTGAAAATTGAGGTGAAGCTTCTTGAGCAGTGGATAGGACCAACTATGGGCTTTTATTTGAGTTTTGAAGTCGTTTGGGGTCCCGTCGATGCTTGATTTGATTTTGCTGCGGGGAAAATGTCGAACTTTGATATGTGGTCAAACGATGTCCGATTTACCTAAAATTTGACAGGGAGCCTATTGGAGTCATGTAGAGACGATCCATTAGCTCCGCTTTGGATGCCATGGTCCCGGGGTGCTCCACCGCCGGTAGGCTTGATTTTCTTTCGGAACGTCGAAACCTGGTCAAACGTTGTCGGAATGACCTGAAATTTGACGTGCAGCCTTTTGGAGGCATGTTGAAGCCACTCATGTGCTTTATTTGATGAGTGATGGCCTCGGTGGTTCTCACCGCCGGAAGGCTTGATTTTACAGCTCGAGCGTTGATGGAGGGTCAAACGTTGTCGGTTTGACTTGAAATTTGGCATGGTGCCCTTTGGAGGTATTTTGGAACCATCCGTAGGCTCTGATTGAAGTTTTGGTGTCTTCGATGATTTTGCTGCCAGGAGTGCTTGTTTAGCTTTGGAGAAGTGATGTTAGGCCAAACGATGTCGGAATGGCCCGAAACTTCAGGTGTACCCTTCTTTTGGCTGTCTTTAAGGATCTTACAGTTTTTGTCCGATTCTGACAAGATCTAATGCTTGAAGTAGCTTTGCCTGTTTTGTAGTAGGATGCAGCTTCATGTGGCTTCTTGATGTTGAGGAGAGATAGTGACCTTTTTTTGTGTCAACAGAGTTGAAGGGACGACACTATTCTCATGTATCCAGAGGCGTCCAAGGAGGATATTGTAGCATGAAGGTGTTGACACCAAAAATGTCACTTTGCCTCTTCAACATCAAGAAAGCTGCATGAAGTCGCAACCTGCCATAAATAGGCAATGCAATTTCTCCAAAAAATCAAATCTTGTCAGAATCAAACAAAAACTGCAAGATCCTTCAAGATAGCCAAGAGAAGAGTACACATGAAGTTTCGGGCCATTTCGACAACATTTGGCCTAACTTCACTTCTCCGACAGCTAAACAGGAGCTCTCGGCGGCGACATCATAGGAGACGTCAAAACTTCGATCAGAGCCTACAGATGATTCCAGCATGTCTCAAAAGGGCTCCATGCCAAATTTCAAGTCAAACCGACAACGTTTGACCCTCCATCAATGCTCGAGCAGCAAAATCAAGCCTCCCGGCGGCGGGAATCACCGAAGCCTTCGCTCATCAAACCAAGTGCATGAGTGGCTTCAACATGCTTCCAAAAGGCTGCACGTCAAATTTCAGGTCATTCTGACAACGTTTGACCAGGTTTCGATGCTCCGAGAGAAAATCAAGCCTACCGGCGGCGGAGCAACCCGGGACCATGACATCCAAAACGGAGCCCATGGAACGTCTCAAAATGACTCCAATAGGCTCCCCGTCAAATTTCAGGTCAATCGGACATCGTTTGGCCACATATCAAAGCTCGGCATTTTCCCCGCAGCAAAATCAAGTGAAGCATCGACGGGACCCCAAACGGCTTCAAAACTCAAACAAAAGCCTATGGTTGGTCTTATTTATTGCTCAGGAGGCTTCACCTCAAATTTCAGGTCATTCCGACATCGTTTGACCAAGTTGCGACTTCTGGCGGAAAATCAGCAGCTCTACGCGACAAAGTCTTCGGCTTTCCCAGAAAATTAGAAACTTTGCACTCTAAAAATGCAAGGATTCTCATCAAGTTTTCTACAGGGAAATCAAGCCAATAAATGAGAAGAAATGTCAAGAAAAATACAGAAGAAAACGGCGACGAAAAAGACCTCAAAATGACCGCAAAACGGGCTCCGAAGGGGAAAATTCCCCCAGGGTCGCAGACCCTGCGACCATGGCCCATGGTCGCAGGCCCCTGCGACCATGGCCCATGGTCGCCGGTCCATGGTCGCCGGCGACCATGGAGGTCCGGGTCACCGGATTTTCCGCCGGTGACCCGTTTTTCCGTCTTTTTTCGCGTTTCGCGCACTTTGGCCCCTGTGGTTTCCTGAAAATGTGATTTTTAGTGCTTGAAATTGACTCATATCCTCCGACATCCGTCAAAATCACGGGTCAACCTCCAAAAGCATAAAATCATCATTGATCGCTCCAAGATCGCCAACCGGTCGACCAAGAAAGTGCACTTTCTGTCCGACCGATCGTGAAATCGACAAGACAGATGTCACCGGCCCGCTCTTAGCTATCAATGTCTGAAGTTACATGTTCATCCGATGTCGATCAGCATGTAGATCCATCGATGATCATCGCCAGAAGAATTCCAGAAGACACGGCATGGCCCGCGACTCTTCGACTGCTCGGCGACCAATTAATGTGGTTAATTGACTAGCTTTATTGCAGTCATTAATTCATTTCTTTGGACGGCCCAATCAGAAGCAAGCATTTGGGAGTTACAAGTCAATTGATTCATGGCATTTAACCCATGAAACTCCTCCCATTATGGTAATTAAGGTGATTAAAAGCCCTTAATCTCCATCGGCCAATCAGATTCAAGGAAAAAGGAGTTACAAAATCAAGAAATAAATCTTGTAACTCCTCTCATTAAAGCAATTAAAGCTCATAAACTCTCCTAAATGGCTACCAAAAGCCTATAAATAGGAGAGCACCCCAAGCATTCCAGGCATCACTTCCAAAGCGCCACAGATCCAGAAATCTGAGAGAAAGAAAAAGAGAGAAAAACTCTGCTGAAGTTCTGCACCAGCCACCACTACATGGTGACGAAAGTCCCTTGGGGGGCACCCCCCCCCCCCCAAGGTCCTTGCCTTCTCCCGCTGCCTCCAATGGCTTAGACGTGGCTTTTCAGCCCGTCTACTTAGCTTTTTATTGGACATAGGACCTTCTCTTGGTCTTTGTCCTCTAAAAACCTGAGGTTATAGCCAAGCCAAGCGAATCAAGAGCATCTTCTGTTCTCATCTGCATGGATGATGGCGAAGCCCACACATGGCTTGCGACCGTCAATCTGAACGAGTCCCCCACAATCTCCTGAAAAGTTAGATCTTCCTTTTCTTGCTTTTCATTGTAGTTTGTATTTTTCTAAAAGAGACAAAAATCACAACTCTTGTCTTTCATTATTGATGAGAATTGTAAATCGGCTATAAACGCCAAAATCGGCTATAAATGCCAAACAAAATCGCCTTTCACGGCAAATCAAGAAAATGTCTCTTTTCTTAAATATTTGTGCAATGGAAAACTTGAAAGAAGTTGATTTTCTTTTTACTTGCGAAGGTTGATCTCCGGATTACCACTTGCAATTCCAAGTAAAATAGAAAATCTGGCACACCCACCCAAAGAAATGTTGATGCACGCTTCAGGGCCCGCCAGGGCGCGAAAGGGCCGGACCCGACGGACTCCCACGTTCCGCCGACCCCGGTAGCCGCCCCAGCGGCGCCTCGGAGCGCGTTCCATCAAGCTGGCACACCCGGTGGGACTCGTTCATTTGAGAACACGGTGCTTGGAAATGAAATATTTGCATATCATACTCTTTGCTCTATGCTTATACTTCTTCTCCAGATTCCTTGGCTACTTTCTAGCTGGTGGCCTATGTTGGATTTTGCATCCTAAAAAAAAATGAGATGGGATTTTTTGGAAATTTCTATTCCTTTGAGTTTGTTTCCATTCTTTCTCTTTTCAAAAAATTAAAAAAAAAATCAGTTTTCTTAGTTTGAATTCAAAATTGAGAAACTTTGATCCTATCCTATCGTTCTTTGGTGCTTGCAGAAATGTTGAGCCCGTTCGACTAAGGTTTTGGACCATCGTTTCTCTTCGATGAGTTCATTAGAGATTTCAAAAAAAAAATAAAAAAATAAATAAATAAAAAATCAGCTTTCTTAGTTTGGATTCAAAATTGAGAAACTTTGATCCTATCCTATCGTTCTTTGGTGCTTGCAGAAATGTTGAGCCCGTTCGACTAAGGTTTTGGGCCATCGTTTCTCTTCGATGAGTCTATTTGGGATTTGAAAAAAAAGGACATAGACCACTAAGGTTAAACCAATTGCGTTCTTTGATCACGATTGATTTAAGAAAAGCCTTGTCCAGAGTGTGGAGACAGCTTGACTGTTCTAGGCAAGGGTCCTCCAAACGGGTTCATTAAGTAATCCTACCCTTACCTGGGGGCAATTCTATCAATTGAGGTTTCATAAGACCGGGTTAGGAGGCCTATGTGTACTCTCTCGTCTTTAAATCTTAAAAAAATTAAAATCAAAAATAAAAAAAAATAAAAAAAAGATTTTCAAAAAATCTTAAAAAAAAAAAAAAAAAATATAAAAAAAATCAAAATAAAAAAAATAAAAAATAAAAAATAAAAAGATTTTCAAAAAAAAAATCTTAAACAAAAAAAAAAGGGATTTTTTAAAAAAAAAAAAAATGAAAATCTTAAAATAAAAAAAAATCTTCAAAAAAAAAAAAACTCTCGTCACTTTAGATTCAGATCCAAGAAATTGTGGTTCTTTCCCTTCTGGGTACTGGTGCTCGCGGAAATCGTTGAGCCCGTATTCGGATCGGAATACCATCTGCTCTCTTTGATGAATCCAATCTTGACATTTCAAAAAAAAAAAGAATCTCATCTCATGGATGCGATTTCCAACATTTGTGCCTAGCAATACTGGTACGCCCTTTCAGGGTCTACTGTATCTGTGACCGGCACATTTGTAACTCCTACCTTGTATTCTTCTTATCTCGAGCAAGCCCTGCTTCTCGATAAGTCGAATTTAGGTTTACAATTGCTTCTAGCAGTCACTGGAACGCTCATTCTGGGCTCACCATACTTGCTGTCAGAACAATTGTACCCTCTATGGCTTTTTGCCTTCCTCATATTGCTTGGGTCATGTCCCTTGAGCGATTTGAAAAGACAAAATCATAGAATTCCCCATTTATGATCATCATATTCTTGTGATTACTAATGGATGTGGTCTTGTTTCAGAAATTTTGAAACTAACAATGGCAGCTTCACTGATCATCACCTTCGATGAAAACAAGCACCAACTCATGCTTCAACAGAAGCAAAGCACGCGCACTCATAAGCGCCCTGTCAGCTGCCGAAGCGTCAACTCCCTCGGCAACTCTCTGAACTCCGGGTCGACCTCGACTCCCCGGACTATCTTCTTTGGGACGCTGGGACCATTCCCACTTCCAGGAGAACAAACTGTGCCTGCCAAAAGGCAGAAAATCGCCTCTCAACGTGTCACTCCCGTGACACCAAAGGCGAGCGCCCAAAAGCCCGAAGCCCGCGGCACCCCCGCGAAGCCTCGACCCACAAACAACCAGGTCTATCCCAAGACTTGGTCTCCAAGACCTTCCCCAAAACAAAGAAGGTCTCAAACCTCCACCAAGCCAGCATACCTGGCCCCACTCAAAGAGAACTAGTTCTACCCTCTTGCCTACATGAAAGAGGAGAGACCCATCTCCAACCTGACTCCCAAGTCAACCCAGCATGAGCCGGCTTGTTCCTACAGGCCCAAAATCAGATCATGCATCACCAGGCCTCTGCAAGCACCTGCCAAGGCCTACACTCCTTCAGTTCGACCCTTCATCTCTACAGAGGCCGAACTCGAAAGGTTTAAAGCTTCGCTGCGACAGGCAAAGGACCGGGTCCGCATCCTGTCCTTGCCCAACCACAAAGAAGACAAGCTCGGCTGCTGCGCCCGAGGGAGCACATCCTTCATCGTCAGAGCCCAGCCAGAGCTGACCGAAGCTTAAGCTGCTCGTCGAGCACGCCGTCGTGCTTCATATCGACAAAAGAGACTAGAGAAGCAACGGACCCAGCCTCCTGCACTTCAAGTCTCCCACAAATGGGTCGAAAAAGAAAGACCCGACCAAGTTGCTGCCGTCCTTATGGTTGGAAAAACCAGAAGACGCCAAAGGTCAGCATAAAAAATCCATGTCCGACGTCCAGTGACCCGTAGCGTCACCAGGACACAAAGACATCCCGAAGAATCTCCTGCCCCTTCAAGCCAAGGACGGGAGAGTAATCCTTCATCAAGCTCTTCATCAAAAAGAATGAGCCCCAGCTCGGTCACCAGGACGATTTCTTCGTTCGAATCCCGAGGGATGAACGTCTTGGCTACAAGTTCTGAGCCACCACCTCAGAATGCACCCCGAGATGATGCGCTCACACGCATCCAGCAGTTGGAACAAGGCCAGCAGAGGATTGAAACTCTGATGGAAAACATTCTCCTTGCCGTCCAAAATCAGGCGAACAATGAGCCTCTTCCGAATCATGACAATAACGAGGAGAATTGTGAAGAAAATGAGTCACGCGCCCTTACCAAAAAGGACGTAGACAGTATCCTCGCCAAAGCTAAAGAAGAGGATATACTCAAAGAGCATGGGATGAAGCCACCATATCCTTTATGGATGGACTCGGTCCCGTTCCCCACAAAATTCAAACATCCTACTCTCCAAACATATACGGGGAAAGGATCGGCCAGACAGCACGTCATCCACTTCAAGATCTTGACGGGAGCTATCGCGGATCAAGATGCACTCAAGATTCGCCTCTTTGCAAGTACCCTAAAAGGTACGGCCATCGATTGGTACTCCACTCTGCCGGAGAACTCCATTCAGAACTGGGCTATGCTGGAGACACGCTTCCTGACCCACTTCCAAGGTGAGGATCATCCTGTTACTATGGCTCAGCTCTGCAGCCTAAAACAGGGAGAGAATGAGTCAACTTATGACTTCATTCACAAGTGGAAAGCAATGGCGTACAAATGCTCAGATGTACTGCCACAAGCGTCGCTAGTCGACATCTACCGTAACAATATGAGAGCTAAAATCCGCTCCATGATCATCGGCAATAAATCAAAGAACCTGGGGGAACTCCTCGAAGCTTCCATGGAAGCTGAAATGGTGATCAAAGACCTCAACAGTCAGAAGTTATCAAGAAAAGAGCCAACCGCCATTGCAACCTCTAAACCAAAGAAGAAAGAGGTCCTTAATGTGCAAACCAAGTCAGCTCCTCAGCAACCAAAGAAAGCTGAAAATAGAGCTGCAGGTAAGAGACCTGAACTCTCTGATGCCTTCAAAGAGCGAGTAGAAAAGAAATATCCGTTCGATGAAGACGTCGAAGAAATCTTTGAGGCTCTCCTAGCAAATGGCAAACTCATTTTGCCAGAGCCCAAAAGACCTGGAGACGTTGGCAAAACCAATGATCCTCGGTACTGTCCATACCACCAGATGGTCTCGCATCCTCTCAATCAATGCTTTGTTGTAAGAGAGAAGATAAACGAGATGTGGAAAAACGGAGTCATCACCTTTGACAAAAACTATGGGACTGCCTCCGTCAACATGGTGTCATGTGGACAAACACCAAAATCACCGAAGAAGAAGATCACTACTTCCTTCAAGGTGATAAAAAGAATTCAAACGTCCGAAGTGTTGGTTCCTTACCCGACACCAGACGGACAACCCATATGGGTACATCCCGATCTCTTGGAAGATGAAAACTGGGAGATCGTAAAAACAAAGCCGACAGCTCAACAGCGAAGGCAGGCTAGGAAACATCTCCTCAGGCTCAAACGGCAAGAGAAGACCCAGCCAAAACAAGAAGTCCATGAAAAGGCAGAGGCCTCCTCTACCACTTCACTCGGGGCAACAGAAACGTCCCTTCCAGAGACTTCAAAGGCGGTAAGAAACTTCACTCTCAGTGATTTCATGCCACCTCAATTCAAAAAAGAAGCCATGCAGGGGGCATCATACTCTTGCAACTCGGTAGTTGGATTCTCCATTGATGGATACGAGTCCAGCGACACCGACGATGGATTCGAGCCCAACTACACCGATGAGTGGGAGGAATCTCTTGAATCAGGAGAATATCTCTCCGATGAAGAATAGGTTCCTGAAACTCACCTTATGCCAGTAATCTGGTATAACCCCTTACAGCCACAAGGATCCTGGTCTGATGATGAAGAAGACCAAGAGGCTATACAAGAAAATGCTGTTGAGCAAGCACCCGTCGTTGCTCCAGTGGAAATCAACTATGTTGAGCCACACGGAGAAGACGAAGAAGAGGATCTGGCTCCCATGCCTGATCTTGAAGAATATGCAAGGATCTTGCAGCGTCTCGCTCTAGAACAAGAGCAAGTTCGTGTTAACGAGCCTCCTCGCAACCCAGAGCCTGAGGTCCCTGAAGATAATCAGGTACATCCACCCTTAACTCCTGAAAATGGAGAACATTGCTGGATTGACGATCCTCTTACATCCGAGGATGAGTCTGACTCCGAGCAGGCAACATCTCCTATCAGAGCTTCCTGTAATGTAATATATCAGGACTATAGCTCTTCTGAAGCGTCGTCTGATGAGATTACCTATACTCCGACGACGCCTAGCAATGTATCCTCTGGAGCTACCTTGTCTCACGTGACTTTCACAGAGATGACACCCTCTCAGGTTTCTTCTCCTGAGACTGTGACTTCAGAATACACATTCTTCCCGACTCATCATCATGAAGAAAACCCAACTTGGGGTGATGGATGGGTCAACGAAGAAGAAAAGCTGCTGGATGCTGTTCAGGACTTGCTCTCGGAAAATGCTTCGTGCAACACAATCACTGAGGATGGCAACTCTGCTGCAGATACATCCCCAGTAGATGAAAAACGACAGCCTCTTGATCCTGAAGACAATCTTCCAAACGAAGATCCTTCTCAAGAAGCTCTCGAAGTTGGTAGAGGCACCCGCTCTGGCCGGGACTACCACAAGAATTACAACCAATCTTCCTTTACTTATGTAAATCCTTCGGGAAAAGATGTTGTAAGCGCCCCCAGTGGCAACAATAATGAACATGCAGGCCCTAAGGAGGCTTTCAAGTATGACTTGGTTGAGCACTTCAAACACATACCTGCACGTCTTCACATCCTAGACTTATTGCGAATGTCTCCACACACTCGCGATAATCTCATCTCAGAATTACAAAAACTGAATGAGGATGTCAACAAACATGCCCCACAAGTCCTCCAAATTGAAATGGACTACCGGGTCAAAAACTCAGAAACCTCCTTAAAAGGAGAAAAAGAGAAAAGCGAGGGATCATGCATCCAATGCCTCTCGGTTCAAAAGGCAGCCAGTGCAACCATCGCCTTCACTAAGGAAGACCTCCTACTTGGCGAAGCAAGGCACAACCGACCCCTGTACTTCACAGGGTACATCAAAGAAATGCCGATACATAGAGTTCAGATCGACCCAGGTTCTGCACTCAACCTTATCTCCACTTCGGCTCTTAAAGAGTTGGGCATCCCACCCAGCAAGCTAAGCCACACATCTGTATCTATCTTTGGATACGATGGGAGCGCTCAAAGGCCTATCGGCAAAATCAGGTTCAAATTGCAAATCGGTGATCTTATCTCTGAGGTCACTGTGTATGCAATAAAAACCCCCTCATGCTACAACATCCTTCTCGGACGTCCTTGGATACACGAGAATGGTGTTGTTCCTTCAACTCTACATCAATGCATCAAGTTCGTCGGCGACGACGGCATGGTACATCGTGTCTTTGCGGACAGAAAACCCTTCAAAGGTAAAGAAGTCCACTTCGCAGACTCCCAGATGTATGAAGGAGAAAAAGAAGAAGAGGAAACAGCACCCCCTGCTGAAAATCTCCAGAAAGATAAAGGCAAGGCTCCTCAAAAATCACCAGAAGAAAACAAACCCTCCGGCAAATTATAAGAGAGTAGTCAATCTCCCTTCGTTATCTCCCTCAAGAATTCAAAACCTTTGGTCATCACGACTAAAGTGAAGAAGGCGAAACAAAAGCCTGGGGGCAAATTTGTTGTCTCTCTCGTGTCTATCATGCAAGACACAGACTCGGACTCAGAGCCAGAAGACGATGCATCGTCAAGCCAAGCTGACACTCAGCAAGTTCAGCCTGCTCTCACTCCGATGGAGACACCTGCTGATGTAGAAGATCCTACGTCTGCTCCCTTTGTTGTTCCGGCAACATCACCAAAGCAAAGACCGATCTTCTTTCATAGATCGGATGCTTCTTCATCAAGTTCTCTGCTTGAACCTTTCCAAAATGAAGGTATGCCTCAACTATCTCTATATAGTCCTGTGGCACAAGCTATCATGAAGAAAATGGGCTTTGACACTCAGAACCCAGTCGGTTTGGGAGAAGGCCGCGGTATTCTCACGCCATTGGAGCCCGCCTTGACCAAAAGCCAGCTGGAAGATTGGAGACTCTACGGATATGTAGAAAAGTCTTCACATGGGTTAGGATATGATCCTGATACCCCCCTGAGACAGTTGACACAAAAGCTTAAAAGTCGTTTTACCGACCAATCCTCAACATCTCAAGTCCACGAAGACATTGATCTCCCTGGAAATCTCTTTAAAGAGTTACCCGACAAAGATCCAGGAAGCTCATCCAATTGGTATGATTTCTCTGATGATAAAGAGGAATCGTCCGATAATACAGACTTGTGCTATTCTGACCCAGAAGAGCCCTCGTCTCCAAAAGAAGTACCTTACTTCGACCCAGTTTCAACAGGCAATTGGGACCATCTCATAGCAAGCCTTGAGAAGATCACCAATCAAGAAGATCCATGGAAAGGAACAGAGCCTTGGTCTAGTAATGCAGTTGAAACTCCAGAAAGTTTCGTTGAGTTGGAAGCCTCCGAAAATATTGTGGAGGAACCACCTTCGAACCTTCCGACAGAAGATCCTGTTGAAAAGATAGACTTGGGAACACCAGATAACCCACGTCCTGTATTCATAAGCAAGAATATAAAGGATGATATGTTACCCGAGTATATCGCTTTTCTTCGTGAGTTCGTTGATTGCTTTGCATGGTCCTATGCTGAAATGCCTGGTTTAGACCCCAAAGTAGCAGTCCACAAACTCAATCTTCAAGAAGACATCAAGCCTGTCAAACAAGGCCAAAGAAGATTCCGTCCAGATGTGATGGATAAAATCGAACAAGAAGTTCAAAAGCTCAAAAGCGTTTTTGGCCCCAATCAAAAGCTCAAAAGATGTGATGGATTTTCCGCCGGTGACCCGTTTTTCCGTCTTTTTTCGCGTTTCGCGCACTTTGGCCCCTGTGGTTTCCTGAAAATGTGATTTTTAGTGCTTGAAATTGACTCATATCCTCCGACATCCGTCAAAATCACGGGTCAACCTCCAAAAGCATAAAATCATCATTGATCGCTCCAAGATCGCCAACCGGTCGACCAAGAAAGTGCACTTTCTGTCCGACCGATCGTGAAATCGACAAGACAGATGTCACCGGCCCGCTCTTAGCTATCAATGTCTGAAGTTACATGTTCATCCAATGTCGATCAGCATGTAGATCCATCGATGATCATCGCCAGAAGAATTCCAGAAGACACGGCATGGCCCGCGACTCTTCGACTGCTCGGCGACCAATTAATGTGGTTAATTGACTAGCTTTATTGCAGTCATTAATTCATTTCTTTGGACGGCCCAATCAGAAGCAAGCATTTGGGAGTTACAAGTCAATTGATTCATGGCATTTAACCCATGAAACTCCTCCCATTATGGTAATTAAGGTGATTAAAAGCCCTTAATCTCCATCGGCCAATCAGATTCAAGGAAAAAGGAGTTACAAAATCAAGAAATAAATCTTGTAACTCCTCTCATTAAAGCAATTAAAGCTCATAAACTCTCCTAAATGGCTACCAAAAGCCTATAAATAGGAGAGCACCCCAAGCATTCCAGGCATCACTTCCAAAGCGCCATAGATCCAGAAATCTGAGAGAAAGAAAAAGAGAGAAAAACTCTGCTGAAGTTCTGCACCAGCCACCACTACAAGGTGACGAAAGTCCCTTGGGGGGCACCCCCCCCAAGGTCCTTGCCTTCTCCCGCTGCCTCCAATGGCTTAGACGTGGCTTTTCAGCCCGTCTACTTAGCTTTTTATTGGACATAGGACCTTCTCTTGGTCTTTGTCCTCTAAAAACCTGAGGTTATAGCCAAGCCAAGCGAATCAAGAGCATCTTCTGTTCTCATCTGCATGGATGATGGCGAAGCCCACACATGGCTTGCGACCGTCAATCTGAACGAGTCCCCCACAATCTCCTGAAAAGTTAGATCTTCCTTTTCTTGCTTTTCATTGTAGTTTGTATTTTTCTAAAAGAGACAAAAATCACAACTCTTGTCTTTCATTATTGATGAGAATTGTAAATCAGCTATAAACGCCAAAATCGGCTATAAATGCCAAACAAAATCGCCTTTCACGGCAAATCAAGAAAATGTCTCTTTTCTTAAATATTTGTGCAATGGAAAACTTGAAAGAAGTTGATTTCCTTTTTACTTGCGAAGGTTGATCTCCGGATTACCACTTGCAATTCCAAGTAAAATAGAAAATCTGGCACACCCACACAAAGAAATGTTGATGCACGCTTCAGGGCCCGCCAGGGCGCGAAAGGGCCGGACCCGACGGACTCCCACGTTCTGCCGACCCCGGTAGCCGCCCCAGCGGCGCCTCGGAGCGCGTTCCATCAGAAGGGATCCTTGTTGCATACACGGTGACTTCGGAAATAAGATCACCGACTTACAATTTGAACCTGTTTTTGCCGATAGGCTTTTGAGCGCTCCCGTCATATCCGAAAATGGATACGGACGTGTGACTCAGCTTGCTAGGTGGGATGCCCAGCTCTTCGAGTGCCGAAGTAGAGATGAGGTTCAGTGCAGAACCCGGATCGATCTGGACTCTGTGTACTGGCATTTCTTTGACGTACCCCGTAAAGTACAAGGGTCAGTTGTGCTTTATTTCGCCTAGCAGGAGGTCATCGTTGTCGAAGGCAATTATTGCACTTGCCGCTTTTGTACCGAGAGGCATTCATTGCTTGATCCCTCAGTTTTCTTCTTTTCTCCCTTTGAGGGAGTATTTGATTTTTTGACCCTATAGTCCATTTCAATTTGTAGGACTTGTGGGGCATGTTTGTCGACATCCGCATTCAGCCTTTGTAATTCTGAAATGAGACTATCACGAGTTTGTAGAGCCATTCGTAATAAGTCAAGGATGTGCAAACGTGTAGGTATGTGTTTGAAGTGCTCAATCAAGTCATACTTGAAAGCCTCCTTCGGGCTTACATTTTCATTATCGCTGCCACTTGGGGCGTTTACAACTTGCTTTCCCGAAGGATTTACATAAGAAGAAGAGGGTTGGTTGTAATTCTTGTGGCAATCCTAGCCAAAGCGGGTACCACAACCAACTTCAAGAGCTTCTAGAGAAGGGTATTTTTTTGGAAGATCACCCTCAGGATCAAGGGGTCGATCCTTGTCATTTGCTGAAGACGTCTCTGCAGCAGCATTGGCGTCTTCAGTGATTGTGTTGCACGGAGCAATTTCCGGGAACAAGTCCTGAACAACATCCGGCAACTTTTCTTTATTAGTCCAGACATCGTCTATGAGATCAGGTATCTGGGACCAATCGACTGGGTTTTCATTGAAGAAGATTTCATTGGCAGGAGTTTCTTCAAGATGATCAACCGAAAGAGGCTTGAGTTTTGATGTCACAGCTTCAGGAGACGAGGACTGAGAAGATGATATCTCAGTGGAAGTCACCTGAGAAGATGTAGCTCCGGAAGGTACACTACCGGTTGGGGAGTACGTGTCTTCGGAAGCTTCAGAGGCACTATCATCCTGAGGTATCGCATTGCGGTTATCCTGACAGGAGATGCCCCCAGTGTAGACTGTTGGGAATCGGACTCATCCTCGGATGTAAGAGGGTCATGGATCCAGCAGTTTTCCCCATTTTCAGGAGTTGAGGGAGAAAGTTCCCGTTGATTGTCAAGGACTTCTAGTTCTGGGTCATGACGAAGATCATTGATGCGATCCTGCTCCTATTTTATGGCAAGATGTTGCAAGATTCTTGCATATTCTTCAAGATTAGGCATAGAAGCCAAATCTTCTTCGTCATCTGCTCCTTGTGGTTCACCCATATTGGGTTCCACTGGAGCATTAGCTGGTGCCGGGTTGGCAGCCTCTTGGTCTTCTTCATCATTGGACCAGGATCCTTGCGGCTGTAATAGGTTATACCAGATTACTGGCATAAGATGAGATTCGGGAATCCATTCCTCATCGGAGAGGTATTCTCCTGTTTCAAGGGATTCTTCCCACTCATCGATATCACTGGCAGTATCACTGGACTCGTATCCATCCATGGAGAATCCAACTACCGAGTTGCAGGAGTATGATGCCCCCTGCGCAGTTCCAGTTTTGTATTGAGGCGGCATGAGATCATCAAGGGTGAATTTCCTTACTGCCTTTGAAGTTTTGGGAAAGGATTCTTCCTTTTGTGTTAGTAAAGTGGTGGAAGAGGTTTCTACCTTTTCAAGGACCTCTTGTTTTGGTTGAGACTTCTGCTGCTGTTTGAGCTTTCGGAGTTGTCTCTTAGCTTTCCTTCGCTGTTGAGCGGTCGGCTTTATTTTTACGATCTCCCAATTTTCATCATCTAGGAGATCGGGATGCACCCTTATAGATTGTCCATCTGGTGTTGGATAGGGAACCAACTCTTAGGAAGCTTGAGCCATTTTTATCACCTTGAATGAAGTAGTGATCTTCTTCTTCGGCGACTTTGAAGTTTGCCCACATGACACCATGTTGACAGAGGCGAAGCCGTAGTTTTTGTCGAAGGTAATGACTCCGTTTTTCCACATCTCATTGATATTCTCTCTCACAACGAAGCATTGATTGAGAGGATGCAAGATCATCTGGTGGTATGGACAGTATCGGGGATCGTTGATTATGCCAACATCTCCTGGTCTTTTGGGCTCGGGCAAGGTGAGTTTGCCGTTTGCTAAGAGAGCCTCAAAGATTTCTTCAACATCTCCATCGAACGGATATTTCTTTTCTACACGTTCTTTGAAGGCATCAGAGAGTTTGGGTCTTTTACCTGTAGCTTTGTTTTCAGCTTTCTTTGGCTGCTGAGAAGCTGACTTGGTCTGCACATTGAGAACCTCCTTTTTCTTTGGTTTTGAGGTTGTAATGGCAGTCGGCTCTTTCTTTGATGATTTCTGACTATTGAGGTCTTTGATCACCATTTTGGCCTCTGTGGAAGCTTCAAGGAGTTCTCCCAGGTTCTTTGATTTGTTGCCGATGATCATGGAGCGAATCCTTGCTCCCAGGTTGTTAGGGAAAATGTCGACTAGCGACGCTTGTGGCAGTACATCTGAGCATTTGTACGCCATCGCCTTCCACTTGTGAATGAAGTCATATGTTGACTCATTCTCTCCCCATTTTAGGCTGCAGAGCTGAGCCATAGTAACAAGATGATCCTCACCTTGGAAGTGGGTCAGGAAGCGTGTCTCCAGCATAGCCCAGTTCTGGATGGAATTCTCCGGCAGATGAAGGGTCGACTCGCAGGAGTGCAGGCTTCAGCATGTTTTTACGGGGGCCTAACGATGCAGGATTTCATTTTGGCTTATAGGAGCAAGCCGGCTCATGCTGGGTCTGTTTGTTCTTTAGGCGGAGGGTAGGTTTCTCCTCTTTCATGTAAGAGAGAGGGTAGAACCGATTCTCCTTGAGAGGGGCCAGGTATGCTGGCTTTGTAAATTTTCGGAACCTCTGTTGCTTTGGTGAAGATCTCCGGGACCAGGTTTTGGGGCAAACCTGGTTTCTTTTAGTTTGAGGCTTCGTGGGAGCGTCACGGGCTTCAGGCTTCTTTGTATTCGCCCTTGGTGCCATGGTAGTGACACGTTGCGGGGCGATTTTTTGCTTCTTGGCATGTACAGTTTGAGGCTTCGTGGGAGCGTCACGGGCTTCAGGCTTCTTTGTATTCGCCCTTGGTGCCATGGCAGTGACACGTTGCGGGGCGATTTTTTGCTTCTTGGCATGTACAGTTTCTTCTGCGGGGAGTGGGAATGGTCCCAGCTACCCGAAGACGATGGTCCAGGGAGTTGAGGTTGACCCAGTGTTATGAGAGTTGTCGAGGGAGATGACACTTCGGCAACTGGCGGGGCGCTTATGAGTGCGCTTGTTTTTCTTGTCTTGAAGCATAAGCTGGTACTTGTTCTCATCGAAAGTGATGGTCAATGAAGCTGCCATTGTTAGTTTTGGAAAACTTCTGAAACAAGATCACATTCATTAGTAATCACAAGAATATGGTGATCATAAATGGGAAACAACAATGGTTTTGTCTTTTCAAATCACTTGAGGGGGCATGGCCCAGCCCAAGCAAGATGAAGAAGGCAAAAAGCCATAGAGGATACAATTGTTCTAAAATAAAAGTATGGTAGGCTAAGGATGAGCATTCCAGTGACTGCTAGAAGCAACTGTAGACCTTAATTCAAATTACCGAGAAGCAAGGCTCACTCGAGGTAAAATGATATAAGGTTGGAGATACAAATGTGTTGGTTGCGAATACAGTAGCCCGAAAGGGCGTACTAGCACCGTTAAGCACAAATGTTATAAATCGCATTCTTGGAAAGGACACGAGATGAGATTTTTTTTTAAAAGGTCAAATTTGGATTCATAAAAGAGAGCAAATGGTATTCCAATCAGAACAAGGGCTCAAACATTTCTGCGAGCGCTAAATCCGAAGGGGAAGGAACTAGAATTTCTCGAATGTAAGCCCAAACGTGACGGAAGATTTTTTTTTTTTTTTTTTGAAAGGTCAAGATTGAATTCATTAAACAGAGCAAATGGTGTTCCAATCTGAATCACAACTCAACATTTCTGCGAGCGTTAAATCCGAAAGGGAAAGAACCAAGATTTCCCAATTCTGAACTCAAAAGTGACGTAAGTTTTTTTTTTCTTTTTTTTTTTGAAGGTTTAAGATTGAATTCAACAAAGAGGGCAAATGGTATTCCAATCCGAACTATAGCTTAACATTTTTGCGAGCGCTAAATCCGAAAGGGAAGGAACCAGAATTTCTCAATTCTGAACTCAAAAAGTGAAATTTTTTTTTTAAAGGTGCACGTAGGCTTCCAATTCGATCTTATGAAACCTTAGTACCCCAGGTAAGGGTAGGATTACTTAATGAACCCGTTTGAAGGACCCTTGCCTCGAATAGTCTAGCTGTCTCCACACTCTGGACAAGGCTTTTCTTAAATCCACTTTAGTCAAAGAGCACAATTGGTGTAACCTTAGTGTTTTTTTTTTTTTTTTTGAAAATTTTATTTGTGAAAGGTTTCTAATGAACTCATCAAAGAGAACGAGTGGTGTTCCAATCCGAACCACAACTCAACATTTCTACGAGCGTTAAATCAGAAAGGGAATAACCAAAGTTTCTTTGAATTTGAATTCAAAAAAGAGAAGACTGATTTTTTTTTTTGAGTTTGAAATTATATGTTTTTTTTTTTTTTAATCCCAATTGGACTCATCAAAGAGAAAAGATGGCCCAATCCCCGATATGAACAGTAGCTGCAAACATTTCTGTGAGCTATCAAGTTCGAAGAGGAGATGATCAAAGTTTCTCAAAGTTGAATCTAAGAAAGAGAAATCATTTTTTAATTTTTTTTTTGAAAGAGTTTGAAAT
Source organism: Umbellularia californica (assembly GCA_028538565.1). Lineage (NCBI taxonomy): Eukaryota > Viridiplantae > Streptophyta > Magnoliopsida > Laurales > Lauraceae > Umbellularia > Umbellularia californica. The sequence goes on along the minus strand of JAPQWN010000006.1, from coordinate 51,059,616 downwards.
GAATTTTTTTTTTTTTTTTGAAAACCCCTATCGGACTCATCAAAGAGAAAAGATGGCCCAATCTCCCATACGAACAATAGCTGCAAACATTTCTGTGAGCTATCAAATTCGAAGAAGAGAGGATCAAAATTTATCAAAATTGAATCCAAGAAAGAGAAATCAGATTTGTAACATAGGCCACCAACTAAAAAGGAGCCAAGGGATCGAAGCATCACGTTCTCAACTGAACAGGTCCCACTGGGTCTACCAACTTGATGGACCCTCGGATTTCCATCCTCTCCTTCCGCCCCGGGGGCTGCCTGGGTCTCGGCGGAGGAGGGAAACGCGGGTATCAACTATTTGTACGAGTATGCCAGATTTACTATTCTACTTGGAATTTGGAATGGTGATGATCCGGAGATTCGCCTTCACAAGTAGAAAGGAAATCAATCATTCTTTCTAACTTTTCAAATTGCATAAATATTTAAGAAAAGAGACAAGTTTGTTTTGAGAATGCCGTAGGAGGCGTTTTTTTGTTTGTTTGCCGTAAAAGGCGATATTGTGCCGTGAAAGGCGATTTACAAATCTCATCAAATATGAAAGACAAGAATTGCGATTTCTTTTTGTCTCTTTAAAAAATACAAATTACAATAGAAAAGAAAGAAAAGGGATCTAACTTCTTAGGAGATTGTGGGGACACGTTCAGATCGACGGTCGCAAGTCATGTATGGACTTCGCCATCGTTCTTCAAATGAGAACGCTTAATGCTTCGATTCTTCAGCTTGGCTCCAACCTTAGTTTTTTAAAGGACAAGGACCAAGAGGAGGTCCTATATCCAATGAAAAACCAAGCAAACGGGCTGAAAAGCCGCGTTTAGGCCATGTTGGATAGCAGAAGGGGACCTTGGGGGGTGGCCCCCCAAGGGACTTTGATCACCTTGTAGTGCTTCTGGCGACAAAGCAGCAGGACTTCGTCAGGATTTCTTTGGAAGAATGCAAGTGTGCAAACCAGTTGATCGTTTTTTTGGTAGGTGGAAAGTTGTTTCTCTTTGGAATGGACCTCCTTTTATAGGCATTTGGTAGCCATAAGGTGTTTATTGACATTGATGACCATGATGAGAGAAATGATGGTATTGATGAGAGGAGTTACAAGTTTTATTTCTTGATTTTGTAACTCCTTTTTCTTGACTTGTGATTGGCCGATGAAGGATAATGGGCATTTAATTGCCTTTAATCTTCATGATGATGGGAGTTTCATGGGTTTAATGCCATGATTGCTTGGATTTGTAACTCCCAAATGCTTGGATCTGATTGGGCCGTCCAAAATAATGAGTTAATGAACGCATTATGTTGTCATAAACGGGTCAATTAACGACATTAAGTCGTCGCTAGGGCATGTGAAGAGTTGCGGGCCGCGCTGCGTCCTTTGGGATTCTTCTTGTGATCATCGCTGGTGGATCCACACATTGTTTGATGTCATATTACATTGCAATTTCAGACATTGGTTGATGTTGGTGGGCCGGTGACATTTGTTTTGTCGATTTCACGATCGGTCAGACAGAAAGTGTACTTTCTTGGTCAATCGGTTGGCGATCTTGGAGTGATCAGTGATGATTTCATGCTCTTGACGGCGGATCCGTCGTTTTCAAGCATCAAAAATTGGATTTTTAGAAAATCACATAGCCAGGAACACTCGAAATGCGAAAGGATCGGAAATCGGGCCATCCGACGAGAAATCCAGCGATCTGGATTTGCAGGGTCGCCAGTGACCATGAACCCATGGTCGTCGGCGACCATGGGGTTTTGGCCCCTTTGGTCGCCGAGTGGTTTTTTCGGCCGTTTTTCCTTCTTTTTCGTTCCTTTTTTCTTCTGTATTTTTCTTGAAATTTTTCCTCAATTATTGACTTGATTTTCTTGGAAAAAACTTGACGAGAACCCGTGCAAAACCGGAGCACAAAGTTTCCCATTTTTCAGGAAAGCCGAAGACTTTGTAGCCGATTTTCCGTCAAGAGTCGAAACTAGGTCAAACGATGTTGGAATGACCTGAAAATTGAGGTGAAGCTTCTTGAGCAGTGGATAGGACCAATGATGGGCTTTTATTTGAGTTTTGAAACCATATGGGATCCCGACGATGCTTTACTTGATTTTGTTGCGGGGAAAATGCCGAACTTTGATATGTGGTCAACCGATGTCCGATTGACCTGAAATTTGACAGGGAGCCTATTGGAGTCATTTTAAGACGACCCATTAGCTCCAATTTGGATGTCATGGTCCCGGGGTGCTCCGATGCCTGTAGGCTTGATTTTCTTTCGGAGCGTCGAAACCTGGTCAAACGTTGTCAGAATGACCTGAGATTCGACGTGCAGTCCTTTGGAAGCATGTTGAAGCCACTCATGTGTTTTGTTTAATGAGTGATGGCTTCGGTGGTTCTCGCCGCCAGGAGGCTTGATTTTGTTGCTTGAGCATTGATGGAGGGTCAAACGTTGTTAGTTTGACTTGAAATTTGACATGAAGCCCTTTGGAGATATTTTGGAATCATCCGTAGGCTCTGATCGAAGTTTTGGTGTCTTCGATGATCTCGCTGCCAAGAGTGTCTGTTTAGCTGTCAGTGGAGTGAAGTTAGGCCAAACTTCAAAATCACCTAAATTCTTGGATGACGTGTTGGAGTGTTATTGATCCACTCACGGTGAAGATATAACAAATGCAATAGGCGATTTGGACTTATTTTCATTGAGTGCAACTACTATGTGGCATTTCAAGAATACCCTATTGCTTGCCATGTGTCCCTCTCTCATGAAAATGGCTACTTTCATTATATATATATATATATATATATATATATATATATATATATATAACTAGCACTTCAGGGCCATGCCCAACGTGAGCCTTTCATTCATGGAAGGAAAACCCAATTTAAATTGAAAGTAGACACCTAGTAAACATGCAAACTACATTTAATACAATTATATAGGAAATTTAAGATTGGTCACCATTTTTTGGAGAACCCTCTATACGTTTATGCCTTCCAATTCATGTGGCATGGATATTTGATAAAGAAATATGTTAGTTGAAAGTAAATTTAAATATACGTAGGAAGTAGTAAATTTAAATATACGTAGGAAGTATGTTTTGGTCAAATGCATATGGGAGGCATGATTTTTTTTATAAAGGCAAATATTTGACAAGAATCTTATATATAAATCTAAATCAATTGTCAAAAGAAAAACATCTAATCATATTTGAGTCAAACTTACCGTGTTCATAATTCTTTGTCTTCGAGCAAGTTTATAGACAAAAATGTTGATTTTGGGACGACAAACATTGTTGATTGATAACAATTAGAGTATGGATATCATGTTACTGTGTTGAGACTTGATGACTACGTTCATAGACTGATGATACTAGTAAACAATATATTAATAATTATTTTTAAATAAAATGTAATTCTCTAAATAGATTCTATTATAAGGAAATAATTAATAATAAACCTCTGGAAACTTCTATGTGGTTGTATAGATCATTTTGGAGTATCTTAATGCGGTTATTTGAAAATAGGGATTGACATCCATTTGGTGCATCTAAACGTTGAAAGCGAAATCTTGTCATTCTTCTCATTTTCGAAAGTTGATATTCATTTTTATGTGCAAATCCATTAGTAATCACAAGAATATGGTGATCATAAATGGAGAACCACTATGTTTTTGGCTTTTCAAATCACTTGAGGGGACATGGCCCAGCCCAAGGACGATGAAGAAGGCAAAAAGCCATAGAGGATACAATTGTTCTAAAATGCAAGTATGGTAGGCTCAGAGCGAGCGTTCCAGTGACTGCTGAAGCAATTGTAGACCTTAATTCAAATTACCGAGAAGCAAGGCTCACTCGAGATAAAATGATATAAGGTTGGAGATACAAATGTGTCGGTCGCGAATACAGTAGACCCGAAAGGGCGCACTAGCACCGCTAGGCACAAATGTTGCAAATCGCATCCTTGGAAAGGACACGAGATGGGATTTTTTGAAAGGTCAAATTTGGATTCATAAAGGAGAGCAACTGGTATTCCAATCCGAACCACAACTCAATATTTTTACGAGCGTTAAATCCGAAAAGGAAGGAAACCAGAATTTCTCAAATGTGAATCCAGACGTGACGGAAGTTTTTGAAGTTCTTTTCAAAGGGCTTTGGCCCGTTTGGTCGCCGAGCATCGTTTTCGGCCGTTTTTCCGTCTTTTTCGTTCCTTCTTTCTTCTGTATTTTTCTTGACATTTTTCCTCAATTATTGACTTGATTTTCTTAGAGAAATCTTGACGAGAACCTGCGCGAAATCGGAGTACAAAGTTTTCCATTTTTCGGGAAAGCCGAAGACTTTGTAGCTGATTTTCCGTCAAGAGTCAAAACTAGGTCAAACGATGTCGGAATGACCTAAAAATTGAGGTGAAGCTTCTTGACCAGTGGATACGACCAGCCATGGGTTTTTATTTGAGTTTTGAAGCCGTTTGGGGTCCCATCGATGCTTCACTTGATTTTGCTGTGGGGAAAATGCCGAGCTTTGATATGTGGTCAAACGATGTCTGATTGACCTGAAATTTGACAGGGAGCCTATTGGAGTCATTTTGAGACGTTCCATCAGCTCCGTTTTGGATGTCATGGTCCCGGGATGCTCCACCGCCGGTAGGCTTGATTTTCTCTCGGAGCATCGAAACCTGGTCAAACGTTGTCGGAATGACCTGAAATTCGACGTGCAGCCTTTTGGAAGCATGTTGAAGCCACTCATGTATTTTGTTTGTTGAGTGATGGCTTCGGTGGTTCCCGCCGCCGGGAGGCTTGATTTTGCTACTCGAGCATTGATGGAGGGTCAAACGTTGTCGGTTTGACTTGAAATTTGGCATGGAGCCCTTTGGAGACATTCTGGAGTCATCCGTTGGCTCTGATCAAAGTTTTGGCGTCTTTGATGATGTCGCCGCTGGGAGCGCTGTTTTAGCTGTCGGAGTAGTGAAGTTAGGCCAAACGCTGTCGGAATGGCCTGAAACCTTAGGTGTACCCCTCTTTTGGCTCCCTTGAAAGATGTTTCAGTTTTTGTCCGATTCTGACAAGATCTGATGCTTGAAGTAGCTTTGCCTGTTTAGTAGTAGGATGCAGCTTCACGAGGCTTCTTGATGTGGTGGAGACATAGTGACTTTCTTTTTGTGTCAACAAATGCCCCCTCGAGGTACAGCGACGAGTATCTTTTTGTAGTCGATGTGCCTCGAAGAGAAACTTGGAGGAGAGATTCCAACTTGACCAAGAGTCTTGAGCTTTTTTTTTTTTTTTTTGAATAGCCTTCTGAGTTTCCGGGGGAATTTTATGGTAGTGAGTGGGATCACACACCATCTCAAGGCAAAGTTTTGAAAATGACATGGGGTATTTGGATTTTGGGTTTTGGATTTTGGTTTTTGACCTTGTGACCTAACAAGCTGTATGTGGCAAGTTAGGGGGTCAGGGTTTGATTTTTGATTTTGACCTTGTGACCCAACAAGCTGTATGTGGCAGGTTGGAGGGTCAGATTTGGTTTTTTGGTTTTGGTTTTTGGTTTGGTTTGGATTTTGATTTTGGTTTTGGTCTTGTGACCTAACAAGCTATATGTGGCGAGCTAGGGGACCGGAATTTGGTTTTGTGAAATGTCAATTTCAAGATTTTGGCTTAATTTGGTTCATGAGGTTGGATTGTTTGGTTTTTGGAAACTCATGAGACTTTCTTTTCTCTTTTTGAATGGTCCCATCAACTCAAAAGAGGCATTGGACTTTTTTTACTCTTTTCTTTTTTTTTTTTTTTTTTTGCTCTTGGTAAGAGGAATATTTTGACTAAAAGCCACTTTTAGTGCGTAGGTGGTCAAACCTGGCACATATGGGCTAACCCATGGGACCTTAGGCTTTGGAGATAGCCTAGATCTCATATTGTAAGACCCCGACCCTCAATTTTTGGGTTTAGCATTGTTTTAACCATGGTTTAACTTTTTAAACAAGATTAGAGATGATTTGACTTTGTTTTTGAGTTTGAATAGATTTTTTCATAACTTTGGAGAGTTTTAAAAGACCATTGACTTTGTTTTGGACCCGACCCTTGTAAATTGTATTTTTGTGAGAATTTATTCTTGGTTTCTAAAAATCCCAAATTTTATTCCTTTTGACTCATTTTATTGTTATAAACAACTTTCATGTTTTGACCATCTTGATTTAATACTCAGAAATCACGTTTTTCAAGAAAAATGGCAAAAATGACAATTTTCACTAAATCTGTCCATGAATTTCGAAAATTCCAGAAATTGGGGAAAATATACTTTTTGGAAACTAGATTTTTCGACGATCGTTTTGTTCTTCTTCGTCGATTTCATCCGGGGTCCGCAAGACCAAGTTTTAATCGTTTCAAGTTCTACTGCATTGGGACCCACCCTCCAGACACTATATAAACCTTCCTCTTCTTCTTTCCCCATTTCCATTTTCCTGCAACCGGTCCTTGCCTTGCCCTAGAGTGGAGAGGAGAGAAAGCCTTTTTCCTCTTGGTCTTTTCCCTTGGATCTTCCATCAAGAGAGCTCCAATCTCAAATCCGACTCCGCCATTTTCTTCCTCTCTTCGCAAGCTTCGATTGGACCCGTTTTTGAGCCAAATCCCCGACACTATTCATCGTCTTCAACCTCCATTCTTCTTGTTTGGCTAGCAAAAGGTTAGGGCTCTTGTTCCTCTTTTCATTTGATGTTCTTTTAGTTCATTTAGAACTTGTTTTCTATGTTTTCAAACCCATTTTCGAAATGGGGATTTGTAGTGACAAAAATGGTGATTTTTATGTGCTTTCTTTTGGGGCTTTTGTGTAGATTTCGTGGATCAACTCTTTGATTTGGATTTGTGAAAGTTTTGCTTGGCATTTGGACAAAGGCAAGTGATCTCTATAGGATTTCTTATGTATATTGCTTATGTTTGCATTAGGGTTTCAATATCTTCATTAAGACATGTTTTCCTATGTTTAGTTTATAATACAAGTCATGAGTTTTGGCTCCTTCATTTGTATTGTTAGCAATGATTTTGCAAGCTCTTAGAATCATGTTTGATCTTATGAGTTTTTATGATTTTATACTTGTAAATGTCTTGATGTTTCTCTTTGGAATAAATGGACAAATTATGGATGGAATGCTCTATAATGTGTGAAATGTATCCCTTGGAAAGCATGAAGGCTTGGGGAGTGCAGGTGGTTCGAATATGTGAATAAAGAAGGGAAGAAGTTGTGAAAAATCTGTACAGAAATGCACTGCCCGTGCCTGTCGGTCAGCTGTCGGTCCAACTTCGGTCGACCGACAGGTCGACCGACACCAACCGAGGATCTGTCGGTTTGAATTCCAGAGAGCAACATTTTTGTCAGGTCATCCGTCGGTTCGCCTTCGGTCGACCGAGGATCTGTCGGTTTGAATTCCAGAGAGCAACAATTCTGGGCTGGGATCTGTCGGTCAAGCCTTCGGTCGACCGACAGATCGACCTCGGTTAACCGACGGTTAACCGATCGTTGACCGACAGTTACAAAAAGGACTGTTTTGAAGGACTTTTGCGAGAAGGAAAACTAGACTAGGTTTTAGACCTTTTTATTGACCTTGTGCACTTGGAATTCCAAAATGTACTATAACTTCTGGGGCACCAAACCTTATCAAAACTTCGACATTTGGGTTTCAACTCCACAAGGGTCAATGAATGGTCTTAGCCTAAACTTGATAGATTTCGTGTTTGAACTTCTGTTTTGATGTTACGTACATCATCGTGTTCTCGTTTGATTTTCAAGTATAAGTTGTTTGAAGATTTGTTTCAAGAACCAAGAATCTTGTTTTGATACTTCGTGTTTCATCGTGTATTTGCCCGAATTTCAAGTATAAGCTTGTATTTAAGACGTGTTTCAAGAATCGTGTTTCAAGAAAGAAAAAGGGAATCATTTCTTCAGTTTGTTAAGCATTTATATTATGCTATCGTGCTAGCCTTGTCGTGACGTGTTTGACAAATGATTTCCCTCTTGTTTTGTCGTGCTCTCGAACGTGTATCGCCATGTTTTATGCATTCATGATATAAGTGATTACCACTGAGCTTGGACTGCCCTTTTAGCTTGATCCACTACCTGGGGGTCCATAAACATGTGGACTGTCTGCAGACTAGTCGTGTCTTGAATTGACACATCGTGCGTGTTCGTGGTCCGGTTCCGCGGCCGGACACCCCGTCTACCTTGTGTGGCGTGGGATCGTGTTTATCGTGTTGTGCTTATCGTGCTTGTCGTGCGTGCTTACTCTTATCATCATGTATGATGGAGAAAGGATGGGCTCTTTGTGGATTTACTAATCATGATATTATATGTATTCATACCTTGTTTCGTATATCGTGCATGCACTAGTGATTTCTTGATAAGTATCTTGTACATGCATTGTTTTTAAATCTGGTACACTTGTTTCAAGTTCAATGAAGTGTTTTTAGTTCTTGTTTCCTTTAAACTTCGATTTTGTTTATGCTCTTGCCTATATTGATCACCTGCCAGACCGTCGTGTCTGATATACTTCTATTTTGGTGCTCTAGATAGCAGGTCCTTGTTTTGATCTAGTTCGCGTGCAGAGGGCTGTTGAGCCACGAGTTTTGCAGTCTTGTAGTGTCAGCGATGTCATGTTGACGTCATGCTTGACTCCGGAGTTACGTTACACCATTGGGTAGTATTTGTTCTAGCTTGTTTTTGTGTACGGCTTTTGTTAGCCTGTTTCTTGGGAATTGTAATCAATGCACTTGTTAATTTGAAACTTGAATATGTTGGGTAATGATAAGCCTGTTACTGTCAGCTTTGTATATCTTGATATTATGAATTGTTCCAGTCTGAATTTAAATATGTCTATGTCAATTTTGTGCTGACAGATTGAGTACGACACGGAACCCGATGGATACGGATTCCGGGTCGTAACGTCTCGTATAGCTTCCGCGAAATATTTTGATGTGTTGTGAATTTGTTATCCTCACACACGCGGATCCTGGGAGGGGAAATAATACAATTCTCCCCATGCTCGCGTCCCCGAGATCGGATCACGGTTTTGGGGGCGCGACAGACTGGCATCAGAGCGGGCAGGTTTCTAGGAAATAAAACACTCTAGTAACCTTAAGACGTGTGGTGAGGACTCCTTAGGTCGTGTGGATTTTGTTTTGGCTAGCCATTGTTTGTTTTATCAGCTCGGTTTGTTTTCTTCTAGTGGGGGAGACCCTCTTTGTCTCGTGTTCTTGTCCTTGTTGTGAGGGAATTTGGAGGACCAAATTCTTTTCTAGTGGGGGAGGATTTAATGTATCCGTACCCATATTTAGTATCTTTTGCTTGTTTTTGTGGCAAAGAGTCGATGTTTTGTGGCATTTTGTGGACTTAGCGTGTGGTTCTCGAAGGACTTTGGCAGAATTTTCAGCTTTTCGATGTCACAGATGGAGTGAGCGAGGGAATGTGTGAGCAGTTGTTAGTCAGCAAGTTATGTGAATGGCATATCAAGATCCAATTATAGTTGATCGTGTATCGTCAGACGGTGTGTTAGACAAGTAAGTGCAGATTTTTGGATAAACTTGGATTATCTTCCTAAGTTAGAAGACTTCAAAAGCTGGATAAGTGGTGGACTTTATGTGGTTTGAGGTGATTTTCAGTGGTACGGCTCCAAGAAGATGTGAGAAAGTTAGAAACTTCTCGAGTATCGATGAACTTGTGACTGAGTATTGATGAATTTGTGACGGAGAATTGTTCGAGGAAGTTCAACAAGTGTAGCTATGGTGGTGAAGTTGACTCAGCGAGGTGTATCAGTGAATGGTTAGAAGCATGAGAATTCAGTTTTTGGCAAAGTGTAGATAGTAGTATGCAGAATTGATTGTTACCTGGTTACATGATAGAGCAAATTTTGCAGACTTTACCGACTCTTGGAACATTAGTTTGGGCAGAGTACAGATGCAAGCTGAAGAATCATAACCTATGGACAAGGTCAGTTGAAAGATATAGAAAAGAATGAAACATGTGCGAGGCTTGAGGATGGTGAACCTGAAACAGAGGCAGAAGATTGAGCAACCAAGGTTTGATTTGAGCAGTTTCGAGATTTAAATGCAGAGTTATAACCGTTGAGGTGACGCGAAGTGAACAAACACGTTTGGTTAGGAATCGATTATTATGCAGAGGACAAATGGCAACTGGACAGAAAGAGTCAGAGTAACAAGAACTTTTGGTTATTTTGAAGAAAGACTTTATTCTAGGATTGTGGACACGAATCGAGCTCGCAAGGTCAGCTATGCATGCCTGGGTAAAAGACAGGAAGACAGAGACAGAGTTTGATAGAAGCACACCTTACGAAGTTTGGAAATGTGGAGTAGCATAACTGTTAGAATGTTAGCAGGTTTGGTCAGAGCTGGAAACCTACAGAGTTGTGAACCTCTTGGTTGAACAAGCAAACAGAGATGACAGAAGTGTACCGAGGACTGGACGACATTGCCCAAAGTAAGACACATCTGGTAGTACTCAGCGTCACCAATTTTCCGAAACCAAGGGTAGAGAGGGGAATTAGTAAGAGCAAGTGGTAGAATTGTTTCAAGGCTTGGGTTGAAGATTTTGGCTTTCCATAGAAGGATACCAAGTTGACAGATGTTTTGTTGATAACGCATCTTCAGATAAGAGATCTAGAACAACAGGCAGATAGAATCAGATGTGAACAGGAACTCTGAGTATAGCACAGAAAGGTTGGACTCCAAGACTTTAAACACAGATTTGAATTCTAAGACCAGTTATGCATGTCAATGGTAAGAGATTTAGAAATAAGATTCGTAAGAGGCAAACCATACGAAGTGTTGAAACTCAGAACAGCTCAGCAGGTTATGGCAGTTTAGCATCTGGGTTGTAGTGGTGAAGTACCTGAGTTGTAACCGACTGAGTCAGAAACAGGACACTTATAGAATTTTGTAAGACGTGGCAGCATAGTTTCAGGAATTTGAATAACGTAGATAGAGGATGGAAGAGACTGGTACGTGGTAGCACTTCAGCTTCGCCAATTCTTCGAAGACAAGGAACCAGAATCTGAGTAGTACAGTGAGAGCAGATATATGGGATTCCAGAATTTCTCCGGGATGAAGATTATTTCAGAGAAAGCATGTCTACGATCACATCTACATGCAAATGTCAGAATCATCGTGTACATCTAGAGATGATCCAGTGTAAGGACGTCAAATGACCGCCGAAGGATGACTAGAGAAGTTATTGAACATTGGATTTGTTAGAAGAGCAGGTTGTTGGACAGATATGTGTGATAGTGTGAAGTTTTCAATCGAATCAGACGTGTTGTTGCCGGCGCATCTCATCGTCAGGACTGGTCAAGGATAGCTCAGTTGCCGAGGTTCAACTCAAGGTGTCAGTGTTTTTCTTTAGTCTTTGGGTCTTCAGTGTTTTCTTTGATCTTTCGAGTTTTTGATTTTTGATTTGGTTTAGACCATTTGGAGGACCAAATGGATTCTAAGGGGGGGAGGATGTAAGACCCCGACCCTCAATTTTTGGGTTTAGCATTGTTTTAACCATGGTTTAACTTTTTAAACAAGATTAGAGATGATTTGACTTTGTTTTTGAGTTTGAATAGATTTTTTCATAACTTTGGAGAGTTTTAAAAGACCATTGACTTTGTTTTGGACCCGACCCTTGTAAATTGTATTTTTGTGAGAATTTATTCTTGGTTTCTAAAAATCCCAAATTTTATTCCTTTTGACTCATTTTATTGTTATAAACAACTTTCATGTTTTGACCATCTTGATTTAATACTCAGAAATCACGTTTTTCAAGAAAAATGGCAAAAATGACAATTTTCACTAAATCTGTCCATGAATTTCGAAAATTCCAGAAATTGGGGAAAATATACTTTTTGGAAACTAGATTTTTCGACGATCGTTTTGTTCTTCTTCGTCGATTTCATCCGGGGTCCGCAAGACCAAGTTTTAATCGTTTCAAGTTCTACTGCATTGGGACCCACCCTCCAGACACTATATAAACCTTCCTCTTCTTCTTTCCCCATTTCCATTTTCCTGCAACCGGTCCTTGCCTTGCCCTAGAGTGGAGAGGAGAGAAAGCCTTTTTCCTCTTGGTCTTTTCCCTTGGATCTTCCATCAAGAGAGCTCCAATCTCAAATCCGACTCCGCCATTTTCTTCCTCTCTTCGCAAGCTTCGATTGGACCCGTTTTTGAGCCAAATCCCCGACACTATTCATCGTCTTCAACCTCCATTCTTCTTGTTTGGCTAGCAAAAGGTTAGGGCTCTTGTTCCTCTTTTCATTTGATGTTCTTTTAGTTCATTTAGAACTTGTTTTCTATGTTTTCAAACCCATTTTCGAAATGGGGCTTTGTAGTGACAAAAATGGTGATTTTTATGTGCTTTCTTTTGGGGCTTTTGTGTAGATTTCGTGGATCAACTCTTTGATTTGGATTTGTGAAAGTTTTGCTTGGCATTTGGACAAAGGCAAGTGATCTCTATAGGATTTCTTATGTATATTGCTTATGTTTGCATTAGGGTTTCAATATCTTCATTAAGACATGTTTTCCTATGTTTAGTTTATAATACAAGTCATGAGTTTTGGCTCCTTCATTTGTATTGTTAGCAATGATTTTGCAAGCTCTTAGAATCATGTTTGATCTTATGAGTTTTTATGATTTTATACTTGTAAATGTCTTGATGTTTCTCTTTGGAATAAATGGACAAATTATGGATGGAATGCTCTATAATGTGTGAAATGTATCCCTTGGAAAGCATGAAGGCTTGGGGAGTGCAGGTGGTTCGAATATGTGAATAAAGAAGGGAAGAAGTTGTGAAAAATCTGTACAGAAATGCACTGCCCGTGCCTGTCGGTCAGCTGTCGGTCCAACTTCGGTCGACCGACAGGTCGACCGACACCAACCGAGGATCTGTCGGTTTGAATTCCAGAGAGCAACATTTTTGTCAGGTCATCCGTCGGTTCGCCTTCGGTCGACCGAGGATCTGTCGGTTTGAATTCCAGAGAGCAACAATTCTGGGCTGGGATCTGTCGGTCAAGCCTTCGGTCGACCGACAGATCGACCTCGGTTAACCGACGGTTAACCGATCGTTGACCGACAGTTACAAAAAGGACTGTTTTGAAGGACTTTTGCGAGAAGGAAAACTAGACTAGGTTTTAGACCTTTTTATTGACCTTGTGCACTTGGAATTCCAAAATGTACTATAACTTCTGGGGCACCAAACCTTATCAAAACTTCGACATTTGGGTTTCAACTCCACAAGGGTCAATGAATGGTCTTAGCCTAAACTTGATAGATTTCGTGTTTGAACTTCTGTTTTGATGTTACGTACATCATCGTGTTCTCGTTTGATTTTCAAGTATAAGTTGTTTGAAGATTTGTTTCAAGAACCAAGAATCTTGTTTTGATACTTCGTGTTTCATCGTGTATTTGCCCGAATTTCAAGTATAAGCTTGTATTTAAGACGTGTTTCAAGAATCGTGTTTCAAGAAAGAAAAAGGGAATCATTTCTTCAGTTTGTTAAGCATTTATATTATGCTATCGTGCTAGCCTTGTCGTGACGTGTTTGACAAATGATTTCCCTCTTGTTTTGTCGTGCTCTCGAACGTGTATCGCCATGTTTTATGCATTCATGATATAAGTGATTACCACTGAGCTTGGACTGCCCTTTTAGCTTGATCCACTACCTGGGGGTCCATAAACATGTGGACTGTCTGCAGACTAGTCGTGTCTTGAATTGACACATCGTGCGTGTTCGTGGTCCGGTTCCGCGGCCGGACACCCCGTCTACCTTGTGTGGCGTGGGATCGTGTTTATCGTGTTGTGCTTATCGTGCTTGTCGTGCGTGCTTACTCTTATCATCATGTATGATGGAGAAAGGATGGGCTCTTTGTGGATTTACTAATCATGATATTATATGTATTCATACCTTGTTTCGTATATCGTGCATGCACTAGTGATTTCTTGATAAGTATCTTGTACATGCATTGTTTTTAAATCTGGTACACTTGTTTCAAGTTCAATGAAGTGTTTTTAGTTCTTGTTTCCTTTAAACTTCGATTTTGTTTATGCTCTTGCCTATATTGATCACCTGCCAGACCGTCGTGTCTGATATACTTCTATTTTGGTGCTCTAGATAGCAGGTCCTTGTTTTGATCTAGTTCGCGTGCAGAGGGCTGTTGAGCCACGAGTTTTGCAGTCTTGTAGTGTCAGCGATGTCATGTTGACGTCATGCTTGACTCCGGAGTTACGTTACACCATTGGGTAGTATTTGTTCTAGCTTGTTTTTGTGTACGGCTTTTGTTAGCCTGTTTCTTGGGAATTGTAATCAATGCACTTGTTAATTTGAAACTTGAATATGTTGGGTAATGATAAGCCTGTTACTGTCAGCTTTGTATATCTTGATATTATGAATTGTTCCAGTCTGAATTTAAATATGTCTATGTCAATTTTGTGCTGACAGATTGAGTACGACACGGAACCCGATGGATACGGATTCCGGGTCGTAACGTCTCGTATAGCTTCCGCAAAATATTTTGATGTGTTGTGAATTTGTTATCCTCACACACGCGGATCCTGGGAGGGGAAATAATACAATTCTCCCCATGCTCGCGTCCCCGAGATCGGATCACGGTTTTGGGGGCGCGACACATATGGTGTCATATTTGTAAAGAATATCTAAAAATATCTCTTTTGTGTAGAGAATATCTAAAAATATCCTTATTTGGAGAGAATTTCTCAAGTTTCCTCCTTTTGTGGAAAGATTCTCTCAAAATATCTTTCTTTTTGGAAAGTAGCTAAATTTTAGCACTTACCTCCTTTCTTTCTCCTTGTTTCCTCTTTTGGCTTGCTCCCTTCTATAAAAGCAAGAGGGTTGGTGCTTTTGCTCCATTGCTTTCTTTTGCAAGAAATCTTCAAGAGTGCTCTCCAAGATTAGAAATGCTTTTTCTTCTTCAAGGATCTCCAAGCTTTTCTTCTGCCACAAGAATATCCATTGTAGAAATTTTTTTTTCTTCTCTTCTTCTTTTTCTTTTCTTTCTTTCTTTCTTTTTTTTTCAAGCACGTTTTCCCTTTTTTTTTCGTGCTTCTTCTCTTTTTTTTTCTTTGTTTATTTTTTCTTTCTTTTCACGGTTTTTTTTTTCACCGTGTACTTTTCCCTTCTTTTTTTTTTCTACAAGCTGATTTCTGTTTTTTTTTTTTTCAGCGTTTTTTTTTTCTGTTCTTTTTCCCACGCTGATTTTTGTTTTTTTTTTTTTTCAGCGTTTTTTTTCTGTTTTTTTTTTTTTTTTTTTACACGCTGATTTTTTTTCTGTCAGCGTTTTTTTCTCTTTTTTTTTCTTTTGCTGTTTTGTTTTTTATTTTTTTGTTTTTCTTAGCTGTACGGACGGCGTGCAACGTGGCAATGGGCCACGGCCTGTGGGCCAGCAATTTTTTTTTCTTCTCTCTCTTTCTTTTTTTCTTTTGTTTGCTCACCATGATAATGAGGCTATGCAATTTCAATATGTATGCATTTTTTCTTTTTTTTTTTTTTTTTTGATGCATCAAGATAGGAGGCTAGGGTTTCTAGGTCAAGCCAACATGATTTTTGACTTGGACATAGTTTGATAGGTTTTGACCAAATTGGGTTGGAATTGGTAAAACTTTGGTCAAGGTTTTCCTAGCATCTAATGCATGATGATATTCTTTGATGCATGATTTTTGTAAATGGATTTGGAAGTATGATGATGCATACCTAAAAGTCTTTTGCAAGTATTGGGATTTTGAGCTCGCAGCGATGTTGAGCTCTTTCTCGGTCTTGCTGGATTTTGAGGAAGTTTGCAATTTTGGATTTTGAAGCTCGCAGCAATGTTAGCTCTTTTCCAGATTTTGCGGAAGTTTTGATGAGATTGGCTTGTTCTCGCAGCGATGTTGAGTTCGAGCATTCTTTGAGAATTCTCCACTGACTATGAGCTCGCAGCGATGTTGAGCTCATCTTCAGATTTCCTGTCTTTTCGGAGTATTTTCCTTTTCTTCGGAATCGCCCCGGAGCCATGTCAAAATTTTGCTAGAATTTTTGTAGCAGAATTCTGTCATTTTGATGTTGATTGATCTTTTCTCTTCCATCTTTTACAGGTAGTTCTTCTAGAACGAACAAGGGTAAAGGTCCTGTTACTGACGCACCTCGTCGGTCTGCTAGATCTTCCAATGCAGCCGTTCAGTGGCTTGGGAGAAGGTCCAGTTTGTTGAGAAGAACTTATAAGAGTGTGATTCCCTCAATCGTGATGAGATGAGACAGCGATTGATCGCTCTCAAAGATGAGGAATTCTACAAGATCATGGTAAGTGGTCGTCCTTGGGTTACGGACGATCAAAGCGTTGTGCTCAAGCCTACCTTCTTCTTTGGTGATGCAGTCCCTGACGACTTGACATACCAAAGGAGATTTTTTCAGTTCTCTTACATAGCAGATGGTGAGGAGAGAACTATTTCTACCCGGCCGACTTTCGATCGGACCATCTCGATCCTGAGCCTTTCTCCCACGTGCCCTAAGAGGGAAGATCCTCCGAGCTGGGTGAAGAGGACCAGTGTGATCAAGACCGGGGTTTTTGTCAGCTGACCTTCCGGTTTTGCAGAGACGCCACCTGTCCGTATGGACATGTTGATGCCAGCCAGTGGCTACCAAGGTTCCGATCATCCATCCGTCGATTTGAGACCGGTGGGCCTTGGCGTTTTTCGGGGTGACGGTAACAATTGGGTGAAGCCTTTTCGACTTCGTGGCCGTTTCAATGCTGACTCGAGCTGGGAATCATGGACTCATTACACCCTAAGGATTGGCAAGGCCGTTCTGCGGGAGGCCGAGATTTTTGATGCGGTTCGCGCTTTTCGGCAAACCGTCGTTTTCTCCGATGAGGCTTTCATGGCCATGCTGGAGTCATTCGTTCCACAAACCAACACCTTCATTGTGACGAATGGTGAGATTGGTTTTTCTTTGAAGGAACTGAGCGCCATCACCGGATTGCCTATCCTCGGCAAACTCTATGAGGAGTTTATGCCTATTGACAGCGTCCTTGAGGAGCAATCTGAGGAGTTTAGGCTTGTGTACTTTCAGCTCGTCGCCTTCTATGATTTTTTGAAGGAGAAGGAGAGCTCGAAAGTCAGATGCAGCAGTTGGAGAAGTTGCAGCTCCAACTTTTTTGACAGCGGGGATTCTTCTGATGGCATGACCCAAGATACTAGGGCTAAAGCATGAAGTTTGAAGAAGATCGTTGCTATGCGAGAAGATTTGAAGAAGTTCTTTGCAAGCACGGATGCCATTTGTCCTAACATTGCGTTGCGGAGAGATCTCGCTGTTTACCTCACTTACTGGCTAGGTGAGGCTGTTTTTGCTGGAGGAGATGGAACGCACATCAGGCCGCACTGTATTTTTCTGGCTTGTCAGATGGCGTTTGGAGAGCGGCTGGCTTTGGTACCTGCTCTTTACTCCTATTTGTGTACCGAGCTACAGGTTGTTGCTTTCCTAGTTTGGCTTGGGCTTCCTATGAACAGGGTGTTTTCTACCCATATCTTTTATTTGTGGTATGTATACCACTGTCCTAACTTCCATCGTTTGGGAGTTGTACAGGACGAAGATCCCTTTATGATTCGTTTGGCTAGAGGGATAGCCTTTCCCGAATCACTTTTATCTGCCCGTTTGAGGATCCAACGATTTAGGGACGTCGAGATTGGGCAGTCTTCGGTGAAGCTTTCTCCGGGTTTGCAGAAGAAGGCTTTTGACTTTGGTGTCTCCCGTGATTCGACCAGGGCAGGGTCGGGAAGACACTATACTTTGACAGACGCGGAGAAGAGATGGCTCTTCAACATACGGGTTGGTACGATGGTGTACCGCAGACATCTTTTCGTCGATAGCCAACCGTATGTCCCTTCGCGTTTTATGGGGACATTTTGAAGAAGCGTGGCCTAAAAACTTTGGAAGTTAAGGCCAAGGGTATGCTTGAGGGGTTGAACCTTTTGTTGAAGACCATGTCGGATTGAGCTCCTGAGTTGTAACAAACTCTTTTTTCTTCTTTTTTTTTTTTGGTACCTCCATGTATAAACAGTTTTGGTACTATATTTTTGTATCCCCTTCCTTTCACTTAAATCAGTTTTTTTTTTTTTTTTTTTTTGATGAAAACAAATTTGAGCAAAAGTTGATGGGAATGTTTGTTTAAGAATTTGATCAAAAGGTTGTCATTTTGTGAAAATCTTTTGTCAAAGGGTTGTTTTGGGCATGAAAGCCAATTTTGTGGCGAAAAGCCTGGTTTTTTATGGTTTGAAAACCGAAATTTTGGATGGCATGAAAGCCTAATTTTGTCTGTGGCACGAGAGCCAAATTTGTTTGTGGCACGAGAGCCAAAGTTTTTTTGGATGGCTTCAAAGCCGAATTTTGGAATGGCATAGAAGCCGAATTTCATTTTGTGGCATGGGAGCCAAATTTTGTTTGTGGCATGAGAGCCAAAGTTTTTGGATGGCGTGAGAGCCGATTTTGGCATTTATAGCCGATTTTTTTTTTTGTTTTGGCATTTATAGCCGACTTTTGGCGTTTATAGTCGGATTTTGCGTTTATAGCCGGATTTTGCGTTTATAACCGAGTTTTGGCGTTTATAGCCGAATTTTGTTTTGTTTTGTTTTGTTTTGGCTTAAGAGCCAGATTTTTGAAAACCAAGTTTTGTTTTGTTGGCATGAAAGCCGATTTTGATGTTTATAGCCGATTTTGGCGTTTATAGCCGAGTTTTGGCGTTTATAGCCGGGTTTTGGCGTTTATAGCCGTTTTTTGGCGTTTATAGCCGGATTTTGGTTTTCAAAATGCAGGTATCGACAAAATGTCGCCTCCCTGCTGAATGGTCTTGCAAGTATCGATGGAATGTCGCTTCTTTGCTCATTCGGTTTTGCAAGTATTGATGGAATGTCACTTCCTTGCGGGCTGGGTTTTGCGAGTATCAATGGAATGTCGCTTCCTCGCGAATTAGGGTACAAGTATCGACTAAGCGTTGCTTCCCTGCTTTTCCCAAAACTTTTGGTTTTCATGAGTATTGACTTGGTGTCGTTTCCCCGCGATTTTTGAAATTTGAGGTTTTTTCGAACCATTTGAAAATTTGGTTGTGGATATCAACTGGTATGTTGCTTCTCCACGATTTTTTGAAATTTGGGTTGTGGATATCAACTGGTATGTTGCTTCTCCACGATTTTTAAAATTTGGGTTGTGAATATCAATTGGTTTGTTGCTTCTCCATGATTTTTGAAATTTTGCAAGTATCAAATGAGGTTCGCTTCCTTGTGATTTTTGGGTTTTGGAAGTATCGAATGGGGTTCGCATCCTTCCAGTTTTTTAGGTTTTTGGAAGTATTGAATGGGGTTCGCATCCTTCCGGTTTTTTTGGGTTTTGCGAGTATCGACTGAATGTCGCTTCCCCGCGTTTTCTAAAAAACCAATTTTTTTTTTAGAGACACGAGGGTCATAAATTTTGGCTTAAAACCATTTTGGTTGTAAAAGCCAAAGCAGACTAGGGTGAAAATTCCCGAGTCCTGGTTTTTGTTTCAAACCATTAATTTTAGGTTCAAGGATCGAAAATTTTGGTTAAGTCTGGGAAGGGGCTCCTAAACTTGGATTTTGGATTTGATTTTTCTTTTGAACAATGAAACGATGAAAGTAAGCATTGTTTTGAGAGATTGTTTTTTTGGAAACTTCAACATAAAGATGAAAATTTCAAAAGGGGTGGGTTTGACGAGCAAGTACCTTGGAAATAGGCTTTAGCCGTGTAGATATCGCTCTGACCCGTTTGAGGAAGTCTTCAAGGGTAGTACCGCTTCAAGAACTTGCCGTTGATGGGTAGCATACATCTGTCTCCTTCTATGTTTAGAAGAGCGTATGCACCGTTGGAGAAGACTTTGTCGATGACGAAGGGTCCCTCCCATTTTGGTTCAAATTTGCCTTTGGATTTGTGGGCAAAGACTATGGGTCTTTTTAATGTAAGAACCAAGTCACCCTTTTTGTAGACGCGTTGCCTGACCTTTTTGTCGAAAGATCCTGCCATGCGTGCTTGGTACAACTCAATGCTTTGTAGAGCTTCGAGTCGTCTTTCATCGAGATTATTCTGCTCTTGGAGTCTCAATTTGACATTGCTTTCTTGCATCATGTCATTTTGCAGAGATACCCTTAAGGAAGGAATTTGTACTTCCAAAGGGACAACAGCTTCGCATCCATAGACCAAGGAGAATGGTGTACTATGGGTTGGTCCTCGAACGGTGGTTCGATAGGCCCACAAAGCTTCTAGTAGTTTGTCACCCCAGTCTCTTTTGTGACTAGAGACCATTTTCTTGAGAATTTTGAGAGTGTCTTGTTGAAGGCTTCTGCTAGTCCGTTCGCTGCTGGATTATATGGAGTCGAAGGACAACTTTGGATTTTGTACTTGTCGCAGAACCTATAGAATCTGTGATCCAGGAATTGTGGTCCGTTATCTTGGACGAATCTTTTAGGTATGCCGAAGCGACAAATAATGTTGGTGCGCAAGAACTGAAGAACTGATGAAGTCTTCATTTCGCTGAGCGTAAATGCTTCTGACCACTTGGAGAAATAATCCGTAGCGGCGAAGATGAAGTGATGACCTTTGCTTGATGGGGGAGAAATAGGACCGACGATGTCCATACCCCAGGCTTCGAAAGGCCATGAGATCGATATTGGATGTAGCCATTCTGAAGGCATGTGGACATAATCTCCGTGAATCTGGCATTTTTGGCAATGCTTGGCAAATTGCATTGCATCGGCTACCATGGTAGGCCAATAGTAACCTAGCCTTTTTATCTGGTTGTAGAGCTTAGGGCCAGCCTGATGGTCTCCACAAAGACCAGCATGCACTTCTTGGAGAGTTTCCTCAGCCTTTTGTTGTGACAAGCAGCATAGGAGTACACCGTTGAAAGATTTTCTGTAAAGTGCTTTTGAAGGTATATCCAAATGAAAGTTCGGGGCTCGTCTTTGGATGCTTACCCGTTCTTTTGGATCTTCAGGTAGGATTCCGAACATGATATAATCAATGAACGGATCTCTCCAGTCGTCAATCGGAGGTTTGAGGATGGACATCCGACTTCCAACCACTTGGTGGCATTCAGCAACTGCTTGGTGTGTGTTGAGAGGAGGGAGAATCCTTCTTTGACACATTGTGACTTGCATGTTTTCCCCTTCTTGGATTGACATGGATGCAGCGAGTCCGGCCAGGGCATTTGCACGGATGTTTTCACCTCTGAGGATGTGGGTGATGTGACAGATGTTGAATTTTTGTCGAAGCGATTGCGACTTGTTGTAATAAGGCAGCAAATCAGGCTTCCTGATTTCAAATGTCTGATTCATATGGTTGATGATCAGTTGAGAGTCTCCAAAAGCTTCCAGCATGGTGATACTGGATTCGAGGGTGAGTTCCAATCCTACAATCTGGGCTTGGTACTCAGCTGCATTGTTCGAACATGGTTCCAGTAGCGAGAAGGCTTGTGGAATCATGTATTTGTCAGGGCTGAGAAAGAGGATGCCGATTCCTGATATTTACTTTCCTTTTTCATTTGTCCTGGTTGCACCGTCAAAGTACATGTCCCAGGAAGCATTTGATAAGGAAGTTTCCACATTGTGGACAAATTCGTCTGGGAGATCATGCCTGAGTGGAGAATCTTTAGTCAATGGATGCTCTGCGAGGAAGTCTACTAGAGCTTGTCCTTTGATTGCTTTTTTTGGTACATACCTAATATCAAACTGTGATAAAAGGATGGACCATTTTGCCAGTCGGGCATTGAGAGAACCTGCTTTTGTGACAAGGACCTTTAGGAGGTTGATCCTCGAAATCAAGTAGACTGTGTTCGACAGCAGAAAGTGACGCAGCTTTTGTACGACGAACATTACTGCAAGGCATTCTTTTTCGACTGGGGAGTAGCGATGCTCTGTACCTACCATCATGCGGCTAAGGTAATATAGAGCAGCTTCTTTTCCGTCATCGTTTTCTTGTGCGAGCAGAGCACCCAAAGAGTGGTCGAGAGCTCTTGTGTTCAATTTCCAGCTTTCCGTACTATGAATCCGAGAGACTTACCCGATGAGACACCGAAGAAGCACTTTAGTGGATTCATCCGCAATTTGTGTTTACAAAGTCGAAGGAAGTCTTCTCGAAGATCTTCGAGATGGTCTTCTTTTCTTCTGCTTTTGATGGCGAGGTTGTCAACATAGCATTCGACCGTCTTGTGCTGCATATCTTGGAATATTTTCATCATAGCCCTCTGATATGTTGCACCTGCATTTTTCAGACCAAACGGCATAACAGTGTAGCAATACACGCCAAATGGTTTCCGAAATGATTATGCCTTTCATCTTCAGGATGCCTTTCATCTTTATCTGATTGTAGCCAGAGAATCCATCTATGAATGTCATTCGCTCGAACCTATAGGTGTTGTCAATCATCACCTCAGGTATGGGGAGTGGGAATTCATCTTTAGGACATGCATTATTCAGGTCTCTGTAGTCGATACAGACCCTTATCTGCCCATTTTTCTTTGTCACGGGGACGATGTCGGCCAACCATTCAGGATGCTGTTCCTCGCGGATGAAGCCAACGTTTTTGAGTTTCTGAACTTCTTGTTCAATTTTGTCCATCACGTCGGGACGGAATCTTCTTTGGCCTTGTTTGATAGGCTTGATTTCTTTTTGCAAGTTAAGCTTGTGGACTGCTACTTTGGGATCCAAGCCAGGTATTTCGGCATAAGACCATACAAAGCAATCAACGAACTCACGAAGAAAAGAGATATACTCGGGTAACTCATCATCCTTTATATTCTTGCTTATGAATACAAGACGTGGGTTATCAGGTGTTCCCAAGTCTATCTTTTGAACAGGGTCTTCTGTCGGAAGGTTTGAAGGTGGTTCCTCCACAATGTTTTCGGAGGCTTCCAACTCAACAAGACCTTCTGGAGTGCCAGAGGCATTTTCAGACTGGGGCTCTGTTTCTGTCCATGAATCTTCTTGATCAGTATCCTTCTCAAGGCTTGCAATGAGATGGTCCCAATCAGTTGCTGGAATTGGGTTGAAGTAGGGTACTTCTTTTGGAGACGATGATTCTTCTGGGACAGAGAACCGCTCGTCTATGTCATCGGGCAATTCCTCTTTATTATCAGAGAGGTCATACCAATTGGAGGAGCTTTCTGGATTTTTGACGAGTAACTCCTCAAAGAGATATCCAGGGATATCAATGTCTTCATGAGATGTTGAGGCTTGGTCGGTAAAGCGACTTTGCAGCCATGGTGTCAACGGTCTAATAGAAGCGGTAGGATCATACCCCAACCCATATGAAGACTTGCCTTTGTGAAGGTGGATTTTCCAATCTTCTGGTTGACTTCTGGTCAGGGTGGGTTCCAATGGTGTAAGAATACCACGGTCACCTCCCAAACCAGTCGGATTTTTAGCGTCGTAGCCCATTTTCTTCATGATAGCTTGTGCCATTGGACTATACAGGGATAGCTGAGGCATACCTTCATTTTGGAAAGGTTCAAGCAGAGAGTTCAGTGGAAATACTCCCGATCTGTGGAAACAGATTGTTTTTTCTTCTAGCGAAGTTGTCGGAATAACAAAGGAAGCAGACGTAGGGTCTTCTATGTCTGCAGGTGTCTCCAATAGATTGAGAGTGAGCTAATCTTGCTGAGTATCAGCTTGGCTCGATGCTGTGTCATCTTCTGGCTCTGACTCTGAGTCTGTGTCATGCATAATAGACACAAAGGAGATAGTGAACTTGGCCCCAGCCTTTTGTTTTGTCTTCTTTGCTTTGGTAGTGATTACAAAAGGCTTTGAAGATTTGAAGGAGACGACAAAGGGAGCTTGGCTGCTTACTTCGATTTTGGTGGAGGGTTTGTTTACCTCCGATGATTGCTGAGGAGCCTTGCCTTTATCTTTCTGGAGACTGTCGGCAAAGTGAATTGTTTTTTCCTCCTGTTCTTCTTTTCCATCTTTATAAATTTGAGCATCTGCAAAATGGACATCCTTGCCTTTGAAGGGCTTTTTGTCTGCAAATACTCAACGTATCAAGCCATCGTCGCCAACGAACTTGATGCACTGATGTAGAGTTGAAGGGACGACACCATTCTCATGTATCCAGGGGCGTCCAAGGAGTATATTGTAGCATGAAGGGGTCCTTATCGCATATACAGTGACTTCAGAAATAAGATCACCGATTTGCAATTTTAACCTCATTTTGCCGATAGGCCTTTGAGCGCTGCCGTCATATCCGAAGATGGATACAGACGTGTGACTCAGCTTGCTAGGTGAGATGCCCAGCTCTTCGAGTGCCGAAATAGAAATAAGGTTGAGTGCAGAACCTGGATCGATCTGAACTCTGTGTACTGGCATTTCTTTGACGTACCCCGTAAAGTACGAGGGTTGGTTGTGCTTTGTTTCGCCTAGCAGGAGGTCATCCTTGTCGAAGGCAATTCTTACACTTGCTGCTTTTTGTACCGAGAGGCATTCATTGCTTGATCCCTGAGTTTTCTTCTTTTCTCCCTTTGAGGGAGTATTTGATTTTTTGACCCTATAGTCCATTTCAATTTGTAGGACTTGTGGGGCATGTTTGTCGACATCCGCATTCAGCCTTTGTAATTCTGAAATGAGACTATCACAAGTTTGTGGAGACATTCGTAATAAGTCAAGGATGTGCAGACGTGCAGGTATGTGTTTGAAGTGCTCAATCAAGTCGTTCTTGAAAGCCTCCTTCGGGCCTGCATTTTCATCATTATTGCCACTTGGGGCACTTACAACTTGCTTTCCCGAAGGATTTACATAAGAAAAAGAAGGTTGGTTGTAATTTTTATGGTAATCCCGGCCAGAACGGGTACCTCTACCAACTTCAAGAGTTTTTAGAGACTGGTCTTCTTTTGGAAGAGCACCCTCAGGATCAAGGGGTTGATCCTTTGCTGAAGACGTCTTTGTAACAGTATTGGTGTCCTTAGTAATTGTGTTGCACGAAGCAATTTCCGGGAACAAGTCCTGAATAGCAGCCGGCAACTTTTCTTTATTAGCCTAGACATCGCTCGTGAGATCGGGTATCTGGGACCAATTGACTAAGTTTTCATTCAAGAAGATTTCATTGGCAAAAGTTTCTTCAAGATGATCAATCGGAAGAGGCTTGAGTTCCGATGTCACAGCTTCAGGAGACGAGGGCTGAGAGGACGTTATCTCAGTAGAAGTCACCTGAGAGGATGTAGCTCCGGAAGATACGCTACCGGTTAGGGAGTACGTGTCTTCGGAAGCTTCAGAGGCACTGTCATCCTGAGCTATTGCATTGCAAGTGATCCTGACAGGAGATACCCCCAGTGTAGACTGTTGGGAATCGGACTCATCCTCAGATGTAAGAGGATCATCGATCCAACTGTTTTCTCCATTTTCAGGAATTGAGGGAGAAAGTTCCCGTTGATTTTCAGGGACTTCCAGTTCTGGATCATGACGAAGATTGATGTGATCCTGCTCCTGCTCTATGGCAAGATGTTGCAAGATTCTTGCATATTCTTCAAGATCAGGCATGGGAGCCAAATCTTCTTTGTCATTTGCTCCTTGTGGTTGGGTTCCACTGAAGCATTTGCTAGTGCTGGATCGACAGCATTTTCTTGAGCAAGGCCCTGGTCTTCTTCATCATCAGACCAAGGTCCTTGTGGCTGTATTGGGTTATACCAGATTACTGGCATAAGATGAGACTCGGGAATCCATTCCTCGTCGGAGAGGTATTCTCGTGTTTCAAGGGATTCTTCCCACTCATCGATATCACTGGCAGTGTCACTGGACTTTTATCCATCCATAGGGAATCCAACTACCGAATTGCAGGAGTATGATGCCCCCTGTACAGTTTCATTTTTGGATTGAGGTGGCATGAAATCATCAAGAGTGAATTTTCTTACCACCTTGGAGGTTTTGGGAGGAAATTCTTCCGTCGTCCCGAGTGAAGCAGTGGAAGAAGTTTCTGCTTTTTCAAGGACTTCTCGTTTTGGTTGAGACTTCTGCTGCTGTTTGACCTTGCGGAGTTGTCTCTTGCCTTGCCATCGCTGCCGAGCGGTCGGCTTTGTTTTGACGATCTCTCAATTTTCATCATCTAGAAGATCGGGATGCACCCATATAGGTTGTCCATCTGGTGTTGGATAGGGAACCAATTCTTGGGACGCTTGAGCCAATTTTATCACCTTGAATGAAGTAGTGGTCTTCTCCTTCGGTGATTTTGAAATTTGTCGACATGACACCATGTTGACAGAGGTGGAGCCGTAGTTTTTGTCGAAAGTTATGACTCCGTTTTTCCACATCTCATTGATCTTCTCTCTCACAACGAAGCATTGATTGAGAGGATGTGAGATCATCTGATGGTATGGACAGTATCGGGGATCATTGTTTTTGCCAGCATCTCCCGGTCTTTTGGGCTCTGGCAAAATGAGTTTGCCATTTGCTAGGAGAGCCTCAAAGATTTCTTCAACATCTTCATCGAACAAATATTTCTTTTCTACACTTTCTTTGAAGGCATCAGAGAGTTCAGGTCTTTTACCTGCAGTTTTGTTTTCAAGTTTCTTTGGCTGCTGAGGAGCTGACTTAGTCTGGACATTGAGAACCTTCTTTTTCTTTGGTTTTGAGGTTGTAACAGTAGTCGGCTCTTTCTTTGATGATTTCTGACTGTTGAGGTCTTTAATCACCATTTCAGCTTCCATAGAAGCTTCGAGCAGTTCTCCCAGGTTCTTTGATTTGTTGCCGATGATCATGGAGCAGATTTTTGCTCTCATATTATTACGGCAATTGTAGACTAGCGACGCTTGTGGCAGTACATCTGAGCATTTGTACGCCATTGCCTTCCACTTGTGAATGAAGTCATAAGTTGACTCATTCTCTCCCTGTTTTAGGCTGCAGAGCTGAGCCATAGTAACAGGATGATCCTCACCTTGGAAGTGGGTCAGGAAGCGTGTCTCCAGCATAGCCCAGTTTTGGATGGAGTTCTCCGGCAGAGTGGAGTACCAATCAAAGGCTGTACCTTTTAGGGTACTTGCAAAAAGGCGAATCTTGAGGGCATCTTGATCCCAATAGCTCCCGTCAGGATCTTGAAATGGATGACATGCTGTCTGGCAGAACCTTTCCTCGTATGTATCTAGAGAGTAGGTTGTTTGAATTTTGCAGGGAACGGAACCGAGTCCATCCATAAAGGGTAGGGTGGCTTGATCCCATGTTCCTTCAATGTATCATCTTCTTTTGCTTTTGCGAGGATATCGTCCACGTCCTTTTTGGTAAGGGCGCGTGACTCATTGTTTTCTGTATCGCCTTCATCATCTTCATGATTCAGAGGGGTTTCGTTGTTAAGTGGCGGACGCTGTAAAGTGAGAATTAGGTTTTCCATCAAAGCCTCAATTCTCTGTTGTCCTTGCTCCAACTGCTAGATGCGTGCGGTTACATCGTCATGCTGTGGAGGCGGCTCAGAACTTGTAGCCAAGACGTTCATCCCTCGGGATTCGAACGAAGAAATCGTCCTGGTGACTGAGCTGGGGCTCATTCTTCTGGATGAGGAATTTGAGGAGTGGTTACTCCTGTGTTCTTGGCTTGGAGGAGTGGAAGATTCTTCCAGATGTGTTCTTGTCCAAGAGACGCTGCGAGTCAATGGACATCTAACACTGATTTTGGTTGCTGACTTCTGGCGTTTTCTGGTTTTGCCAACCATATGGACAGCAATGAATTGGTTGGGTCTTTCTTTTCGACCCATTTGTTTGAGACATGGAGAGTAGAACACTGGGTTCTTTGTTTCTCGAGTCTCTTTTGTCGATATACAGTGCGGCGACGCATACGACGAGCAATTTCAGCTTCAGTCAGCTCTGGCTGGGTTCTGGCGATGAAGGATGTAGTCCCTCGTGCGCGGCAGCCGAGTTTGTCTTCTTTGAAGCTGGGCAAGGACAGAATCTGGACGCGGTCCTTTGTCTGTCGCAATGAAGACTTGAATTTTGCGAGCTCGGCCCCTGTTGAGGTGAAGGGTCGACTCGAGGGTGTGCAGGCTTCAGCATGTTTTGGCATAGGCCTAACGATGCAGGATTTGATTTTGGGCTTGTATGAGCAAGCCGGCTCATGATGATTTTGTTTGTTTTTTGGGTGGAGGGTAGGTTTCTCCTCTTTCATGTAAGAGAGAGGGTAGAACTGATTCTCCTTGAGAGGGGCCAGGTATGCTGGCTTTGCAGATGTTCGGGACCTCCGTTGCTTTGGTGAAGATTTCAGGGACCAAGTTTTGGTGTAAACCTGGTTTCTTGTGGGTTAAGGCTTCGTGGGAATGCCACGGGCTTCAGGCTTCTTGGTGTTCGCCCTTGGTGCCATTTTAGTGACACGTTGCGGGGCCATTTTCTGCTTCTTGGCAGGTACAGTGTCTTCTGCCGGAAGTGGGAATGGTCCCAGCGATCCAAAGACGATGGTCCGGGGAGTTGAAGTTGAGCGGTGTTTGGAGAGTTGTCGAGGGAGATGACGCTTCGGCAACTGGTAGGGCGCTTATGCTTGTTTTGTTTATCTTGAAGCATAAGCAGGTACTTGTTTTCATCGAAAATGATGGTCAATGAAGCTGCCATTGTTAGTTTTGGAAAACTTCTGAAACAAAACCAAATCCATTAGTAATCACAAGAATATGGTGATCATAAACGGAGAACCACTATGTTTTTGGCTTTTCAAATCACTTGAGGGGACATGGCCCAGCCCAAGGACGATGAAGAAGGCAAAAAGCCATAGAGGATACAATTGCTCTAGAATGCAAGTATGGTAGGCTCAGAGCGAGCGTTCCAGTGACTGCTAGAAGCAATTGTAGACCTTAATTCAAATTACCGAGAAGCAAGGCTCACTCGAGATAAAATGATATAAGGTTGGAGATACAAATGTGTCGGTCGCGAATACAGTAGACCCGAAAGGGTGCACTAGCACCGCTAGGCACAAATGTTGCAAATCGCATCCTTGGAAAGGACACGAGATGGGATTTTTTGAAAGGTCAAATTTGGATTCATAAAGGAGAGCAACTGGTATTCCAATCCGAACCACAACTCAACATTTCTGCGAGCGTTAAATCCGAAAAGGAAGGAAACCAGAATTTCTCAAATGTGAATCCAGACGTGACGGAAGTTTTTTTTTTTTGAAAGGTCAAGATTGAATTCATCAAAGAGAGCAAATGGTATTCCAATCCGAACCACAACTCAACATTTCTGCGAGCGTTAAATCTGAAAGGGAAAGAACCAAAATTTCTCGATTCTAAATCCAAAAGTGACGGAAGTTTTTTTTTTCTATTTTTTCTTTTTTTTTTTTTTTGAAGATTTAAGATTGAATTCATCAAAGAGAGCAAATGGTGTTCCAATCCGAACCACAACTCAACATTTCTGCGAGCGTTAAATCCGAAAGGGAAAGAACCAAAATTTCTCGATTGTAAATCCAAAAGTTGAAGAATTTTTTTTTTTTGAAATGCACCTAGGTTTTCAATTCAATCTTATGAAACCTTAGTAGATAGATCAGCCCCCAGGTAAGGGTAGGATTACTTAATGAACCCGTTTGAAGGACCCTTGCCTAGAACAGTCAAGCTGTCTCCACACTCTGGACAAGGGTTTTCTTAAATCCACTTTAGTCAAAGAGCGCAATTAGTGCAACCTTAGTGTTTTTCTTTTTTTTGAAAGGTTTCTAATAAACTCGTCAAAGAGAACAAGTGGTGTTCCCATCCGAACCACAACTCAACATTTCTACGAGCGTTAAATCCGAAAAGTAAAGAACCAAAGTTTCTTTGTGAATTTGAATTCAAAAGAAGATTTTTTTTTTTTTTGAAATTATTGTTTTTAATCTCAATTGGACTCATCAAAGAGAAAAGATGGCCCAATCCCCGATATGAACGATAGCTGCAAACATTTCTGTGAGCTATCAAGTTCGAAGAGGGAAGGATCAAAGTTTCTCAAAGTTGAGTCTAAGAAAAAGAGATCATTGTTTTGAAGTGAGAAAGAACAATTGAAATCCCATCTCATTTTTTTTTTAGATGCAAGATGCAACATAGGCCACCAACTAGAAAGGAGCCAAGGGATCAAAGCATCACGTTCTCAAGTCAACAGGTCCCACCGGTTATGCCAACTTGATGGACCCGAAAGAAATCTTCCGTCCTCTCCTTCCGCACCCCGGGGGTTGACCTGGGTCTCGGCGGAGGAGGGAAAATCTCGGGCATCAACATTTTTGTACGGGTATGCCAGATTTACTTGCTACTTGGAATTTGGAATGGTGATAATCCGAAGATTCACCTTCACAAGTGGAAAGGAAATCAATCCTTTTTTCTAACTTTTCAAATTGCATTAATATTAAGAAAAGAGACAAGTTTGTTCTTTTAGAATGCCGTAGGAGGCGTTTTTGTTTGTTTGCCGTAAAAGGAGATTTTGCCGTGAAAGGCGATTTTACCGTCAAAAGGCGATTTTACAAAACTCATCAAATATGAAAGACAAGAATTGCAATTTCTTTTTGTCTCTTTAAAAAATATAAACTACAATAGAAAAGTAAGAAAAGGGATCTAACTTCTCAGGAGATTGTGGGAACACGTTGAGATCGACGGTCGCAAGTCATGTATGGACTTCGCCATCATCATTCAAATGAGAACTGTTGATGCTTTGATTCTTTGGCTTGGCTCCTAACCTCGGTTTTTTAAAGGATAAGGACCAAGATGAGGTCCTATATCCAATGAAAAACCAAGTAAACGGGCTAAAAAGCCGCGTTTAGGCCATATTGGAGAAGGAAGTGACCTTGGGGGGGTGGCCCCCCCAAGGGACGTTGATCACCTTGTGGTGCTTCCGGGAGCAAAGTAGCAGGACTTCGTCTCTCTCTTGGATTTTCTGGATTTTCAGAGCTTGCACTTGGGATCTATTTTCATCATGCATTCTTCTTGGAATGGACCTCCTTTTATAGGCTTTTGGTAGCTATGAGGTGTTTATTGGCATTGATGGCCATGATGAAAGATTTGATGAGGAGTTACAAGTTGATTTTGTAACTCCTTTTTCATGGCTTGTGATTGGCCGATGAAGGTAGTGGGCATTTAATCACCTTTATGCTTCATGATGATGGGAGTTTCATGGGTTTAATGTCATGATTGCTTGGATTTGTAACTCCCAAATGCTTGAATCTAATTGGGCCGTCCAAAATAATGAGTTAATGACCGCATTAAGTTGTCATAAACGGGTCAATTAACGACATTAAGTGGTCGCCAAGGCATGTGAAAAGTCGCGGGCCGCGCCGCGTCTTTTGAGATTCTTCTTGCGATCATCACGGGTGGATCCACACATTGTTTGATGTCGGATTGCGATGCAATTTCAGACATTAGTTAATGTTGGTCGATTTCACGATCGGTCGGACAGAAAGTGCACTTTCTTGGTCAGCCGGTTGGCGATCTTGGAACGATCGGTGATGATTTCATGCTTTTGAAGGCGGATCCGAGATGTCGACGAAGATCAGTCGCTTTCAAGCATCAAACATTGGATTTTCATAAAATCACAGAGGCAGAAACACCCGAAACGCGAAAAGATCAAAAAACGGACAATTTGGTGCAAAATCCGGCGACCTGGATATGCAGGGTCGCCGGGCGACCATGCACCTAGGGTCGCCGGAGACGTTGGGCCAGGGTCGCCGGCGACCGTAGGGCTTTGGCCCGTTTGGTCGCCGAGCATCGTTTTCGGCCGTTTTTCCGTCTTTTTCGTTCCTTCTTTCTTCTGTATTTTTCTTGATATTTCTCCTCAATTATTGACTTGATTTTCTTGGAGAAATCTTGACGAGAACCCGCACGAAATCGGAGTACAAAGTTTCCCATTTTTCGGGAAAGCCGAAGACTTTGTAGCTGATTTTTCGTCAAGAGTCGAAACTAGGTCAAACGATGTCGGAATGACCTGAAAATTGAGGTGAAGCTTCTTGAGCAGTGAATAGGACCAACCATGGGCTTTTATTTAGTTTTGAAGCCGTTTGGGGTCCCATCGATGCTTCACTTGATTTTGCTGCGGGGAAAATGCCGAGCTTTGATATGTGGTCAAACGATGTCCGATTGACCTGAAATTTGACAGGGAGCCTATTGGAGTCATTTTGAGACGTTCCATCAGCTCCATTTTGGATGCCATGGTCCCGGGATGCTCCACCGCCGGTAGGCTTGATTTTCTCTCGGAGCATCGAAACCTGGTCAAACGTTGTCGGAATGACCTGAAATTCGACGTGCAGCCTTTTGGAAGCATGTTGAAGCCATTCATGTATTTTGTTTGATGAGTGATGGCTTCGGTGGTTCCCGCCGCCGGGAGGCTTGATTTTGCTGCTCGAGCATTGATGGAGGGTCAAACGTTGTCGGTTTGACTTGAAATTTGGTATGGAACCCTTTGGAGACATTCTGGAGTCATCCGTAGGCTCTGATCAAAGTTTTGGCGTCTTTGATGATGTCGCCGCCGGGAGCGCTTGTTTAGCTGTCGGAACAGTGAAGTTAGGCCAAACGCTGTTGGAATGGCCCGAAACCTTAGGTGTACCCCTCGTTTGGCTGCCTTGAAAGATCTTTCAGTTTTTGTCTGATTCTGACAAGATCTGATGCTTGAAGTAGCTTTGCATGTTTTGTAGCAGGATGCAACTTCACGAGGCTTCTTGATGTGGAGGAGACATAGTGACTTTTTTTTGTGTCAACAGGTCCATCATCTTGATTTTTCGTGTTTTATTGTTTCTTTGATTCTATATATTTATAATTTAGTTAAACTAGTAAATATAAATGATAATAAAAAAATTTGTGATAAAAATGGAAACTCATGAGAGAAATTTTAAGGAGATGGGAGATTTAAGGAGAAGATCAAGTAAATAGTTGATATTTTAGTGCCTTGGTTTGATTATATCTGTGCTTAGGCATAAATTGAGAGTCAATAATTCAAAATTAAATGTGAATTTTGAAATTAATTGGCTTCCACAATGGGTCCCCACAGATTAGTCCTACTGTTGAAAGAAAAATAAGGAGAAAAAGTAGAAAAATACAGTTTATGAAAGTGGCCCTAGTAAAATCTAGCTTTCATAATGGGACATGCAGATTTGTTTCGTTAAATTAGTAAATGTAAATGATAATGAAACAAATTGTGATAAAGATGGAAACTCATGAGATTAATCTTAAGGAGTTGGGAGATTTTAGGGGAAGATCAAGTAAATAGTAGATATTTCAGGACCTTGATTTGCTTACATTTGTGCTTAGGCATAAATTGAGTGTCGATTTCATAATTAAATGTGGATCTTGAAATCAACTGGCTCCACAATGGGCCTCGCAAATTAATCTTACTAGATATTAAAAGAAAAATAAGGAGAGCAAAGTAGCAAAAAACAACCTACGAGAGTGACCCTCGTAACTTGAGAGTTTGGCAATGAAAAAAATTTGGGTTTCATAATGGGACCCACAGATTGTTCGAACTTGGAAAAAAAAAAGAAAAAGGAAAAAATTGGCTTTCAAAGTGGGCACCACAGACTGATTAAAAACAACAAAGAAGAAGCTTATAGTGATCTATAAGTAGGGCCTAAATTTTTGCATGTTAGACCTAATATGAGGGTCCCCCAAATTGATTTACAACAAAACTTAAGACATACATGCCACCTATCGTTAAAATTATAGCCAACTTAATCTTTATATTTTTCATCTTTCTGTAGGGCACACTATCAAAGCCAAAGGGCCTTTATTCTTTTTTTTTTTTTTTGTTAGTTTAATAATCTGTGGGGCCCTTAAAGGTAAGTGGTCAATATAATCTAGGAAGATAATTTTAGGAGGACCAAAGAGAAGTTCGGCAAGTATCTTATTTCAAGAATACCCTGATTTACATTGAGATATTTTAGAAGGTTTGGTAGAGAGTGCTGGAGAGTATCGGAAAGTGTTAAAATTTCCTAGAGCATGCCACGTGTCGCTCCCCATATACAACGTGAGCCTTTAATTCAAAGTGGGAAAACCCAATTTAAGTTAAAAGTAAACATGAAGTACATAAACAAACTCTATTAAAAATAATTTTTCATAAAATTTAGAATTAGTCATCATCTTTTGAAGAACCGCATATACCTTTATCCCTTCCCATTAATGGGGCATGGATATTGGACGTAGAGATAGGATAATTGAAAGTAAATTTAAATATAAATAGTAACAAATTGATTGTCAAATGCAATTGTGAGGCACGCTTATTATAAGGAGGCAAATTTATTAAAAAAACTCTTATATATAAATCTAAATCAATCATCAATATCAAAACATTGAATCGTATATATTCGAGATCAAACTAACTGTATTTTTTATAGTATCAATGGCGATGATGCTAGAGCTGTCTCTGCTATGTAACATACGCTAGGATGCAATCGGAGAGAAAGCTGATGTTGATACTTCATTCTGCAATAGAATAACTAAAAATCTTACTTCCATATACCATGTATGGATGTTAAATAAACCTTATAAGATTTAGAAAGAGAAAGCAAAATGGAGAGCAGAAAAAATACAAAAATTTAAAAGAAAATATGTTAATGGTTAATTAAATTGAATGAGTATATAGAAAATATATAAAAGAAAAACATTTACTAAAACATAAGAAAACTTCTTATTTACATACAGAACATATAAATTACCGTATATTGTATTTTTTTTATGTCACCTGAAGTCTTAGTTGAAATTCTCCAGTTGTTATTCTTGATAAGCAAACAACGATCTCAATCATCAAACATATGAAGCTGCACATTTTGAAAAATTAATAAGAGCTAGCAAAATGATAAAATCTTAGGACAATTTAAAAAAATATAAATGATGAAAAAAAAATGACAACTTATAAACAAATAAAAATGGAAAAAAATAAACTTCTCCAAATGATCCATTTAATAGATGATTTTTTTTTTTTTTTTTTTTGTATTTCTGCCAAACTAATCCAAAGACTATACAAAATGACTAACTTTATTACTATGACCCATCAACCTAACTTGAACTTCCATATTACATCTACTTCATTATTATGACCCACCAACCTAACCCGAACTTCCATGCTACATCGATAATAGTGTTTACATTTTCAATCCTATTAATAAATGGGCAAGCATTAGGCTAATAAAGAGATCTGGAATAACCAAAATTAAACCTAATACATATTTAGAAAAGAAATTCTAGAAATACTTATTGCCCAGGTGTTTGCATTAGAAACACAGGGAATCCGCAACCATGTAGATACCTACTATTTATCATGGTATGAATTTGAAAGTACTTAGCGATGATAAATATACTGATTCCTAAGTTTGAAAATACATGTAGATTCATATGCTATACTCAGCTTTAAAATACTTGGCAGTAAATATGGCAGAGTTTGAAAATATGTGCACTGCGAAATATTTATATTAATATGGAATATGATACAATAATTTGAATTTGAAAACACATTGAAAATGAATTTGTTAGATTAAGAGTTTGAAAATAATATACATTAATAGGGATCTTGGTTTGGGATAGACCAAGAGCGGTCCATTGGCAACTTCACTTGGGAAGGATCCTACTAATATTAAACAGAATGCAGTAACTAAATACAAAGGGAAAAAATAAAATAGCAAGTAATCAAATGTATTAAAAGAGTAGTGCTTTCCCATTTCCTCCCCAAATGGCTACGACTTCCCAAATATATTTACTTAACTTTTGTTTGTTTTGGAAGTCGCACACTCACACAAAGTAAGGTGTTCATTTCCCATAATATTTGTTTTTCCTATCCAATAAGCTCTCAAAGCTTTGTCTGCTGTTTATATGTTTTTATGGCTTTTTCTTGATTGCAAGTCTTTCAATTGGCTATAGATCTGATCCCATGCATATAGGTTCAGAACATTCAGATATGGAGTTGGGTCCCTGTATCCAAATTAAGAATCAATATAAATCGTTGAGAACATGGGCCCAACATGCATAGCATGATTTTCTCATGAGTAAAAAGATCATCTTTTATCTTTTACTTTTTGAGGGGGAGAATTGGGATTGGACCTTCATCAAAATAGGACCTTCATCAAAATAGGAATAGGAATAGCAATATCTTGTACTCATTGAAAACCTCACACTTGCATTCAGTAAAATATATTAATAACTTGTACTGAGTTATTGAAAACTTCACATTGTATTCGGATCTCAATAATCAATTAAAAGTAAGTCTGAGAAATGATTGAGGACTTTTTATTCATAATTCTAGTCGAGCAAAAAGAGTTAAATGAATTGTAAAAAAATAACAATAACAAACTAAATTGTCTAAGTTGGAAAAAACTGATTTTTTGAAGAAACATGATTTAGAAACCATTCAACCAAAGTAAAGGTTGGTACATATTAATGAGAAATAGAGTTAAAGATGTTATCAACTAATATATTAATGAGAACCAGAGTTTTCATGCTGTGGGTGTTTTGTACCTGTCTAACTCCTTCTCATCAAGATGTCTACTACATATATATATATATTTATATATATCAGCTTCTGCAGCCTTTCATCAACCAAATTGACATGTTCCTTGCTAATATCAAGTTAGGGTTTTTTAAAACTATGGTTGTGGAGAGATTTTTAGAGAATGAAAACATGTGATTAGATTTTAAAATTCTCAATTGAATAGGGAGAGAGATTGTAGGGATTTTTGAAACTATGGTTATGGGCACATCTAATATACATGAAAACGTGTGATTAGATTTGAGAGAGAGATTGTAGGGATTTTTAAAACTATGATTGTGGAGAATGAAGATTTTAGTGGAGGTGAGTGTAGAGGGAGAGATTTTGGGGAGAAGGAGAGAAAATGTGTAGTGAGAGAGATTGTAGGGAAGTGTAGAGGGAGAGATTTTAGGGAGAAGGAGAGAATACGTGTAGTGAGAGAGAGATTGTAGGGAAGTGTAAAAGTGTGAATAGGTTTTAAAATTTTCAATTGAATATGGATAGAGATTGTAGGGAATTTTTGAAACTATGGTTATGGGCCCACCAATATAAATGAAAATGTGTGATTATGGGCCCACCTAATATACGTGAAAACGTGTGATTAGATTTGAGAGAGATTGTAGGGATTTTTAAAATTGAGAAGGAGAGATTTTAGTGGAGGTGTGTGTAGAGGGAGAGATTTTAGGGAGAAGGAGAGAAAATGTGTAGTGTGAGAAAGATTTTAGGAAAGTGTAGAGGGAGAGATTTTAGGGAGAAGGAGAGAAAACGTGCAGTGAGAGAGATTATAGGGAAGTATAGAGGGAGAGATTTAGGGAGAAGGAGAGAAAACGTGTAGTGAGAGAGAGAGATTATAGGGAGAAGGAGAGATTTTAGTGGAGGTCATTCTCTAAGGAGAGTGTTGGAGAGTGCCACGTGTCCTCTTCCCAGGAAGCCCCTACTGCCACGTATCGCACCCCGCAGAATCACCCGCTGTTTTTATATATACAACTAGTGCTTTAGGATCCACACATTCATGGAAGGAAAACTCAATTTAAATTAAAAGTAGACACCGAGTAAACAAACAAACTAATTCCAAGTCCATTTTGTTGGAAAGTCAACATATCTTAAATCTCTTGCATGAGGATATTGACGATTTGTTTCAAACCACCGAGTGAACATAGTAACCTCTATTCCAAGTCTATTCAACACAGATATTAAACTGTCATAATCATTGATCAATGCGTAGGATGATTTGATTAAAGATGTTATGGCAAGTTGAGTGAAATTAACCCATCAAAATAAAAACACTCGATCACCTAAAGTCAACATAAAACGTAGACTCCTTGAAAATCATCAAAAAATAATAATAAAAATAGAACTACATAAAAAAAATAAATAATATTAATAAAAAAGGAATGAATGTAAAAACTAAATAGAAAAAAATTAAAAAATGTAAACCTAAATAAATCGGCCTCGTCATCAAAACATAATAATAAAAATAGAAATACATGAAGAAAATAAATAATATTAATGAAAAAGGAATGAATGTAAAAAACAAACAGAAAATATAAAAAAACATAAATCAAAATAAACCGGCCTTTTGATCAGAATATAATAATAAAAATAGAACTACATGAAAAAAAAATAATATAAATAAAAAAGGAATGAATGTAAAAAATAAATAGAAAAAATAAAAAAACGCAAATATAAATAAACCGGCCTCGTTATAAAAAATAATAATTAAAATAGAACTACATGACAAAAATAAATAATATTAATAAAAAAGGAATGAATGTAAAAAATAAATAGAAAAAAAAATTAATCTAAATAAACCGGCCTCTTCATCAAAAAATAATAATAAAAATAGAGCTACATGAAAAAAATAAATAATATTAATAAAAAGAAATGAATGTAAAAAATAAACAGAAAAAATAAAAAACATAAATCTAAATAAACCGGCCTCTTCATCAAAATATAATAATAAAAATAGAATCACATGACAAAAATAAATAATATTAATAAAAAGGGCATGAAAATCATAAAAAAGATTTATAGGGGAAGCAAGATGAGAGAAGAAGTAAGGGAAAAAAAGTTGGACTGCTTAGACGGGCTCATAATGATATAATACTGGCTTAGTGTGGTCAGAAATAAAAAAATTACATTAATACTCTTGTCCCCCCACCCCCTCTTACGTGAGTCTCCTCTTTCTATAACACTCCTCCTCTGGAAGTTTTACATTTTGAGAAGTTATTTTTCGTTACTTCTTTTCTTTATATCTATCTCATGCCATTCATATTAGCGATCATGTATCTTGATCTAATGCCATCGATCACACGATTTCATTTTGGATTTGAATAAAAAAAAAAAGAAGTAACTAACCATGTTATTTTGCACTTTCCTTTCGTTCCTTTTTTATTGCCTTTAATTAATTGCATCAGATTTTGGCTAGGTTAATAAAACTGGACATTTACATGCAAACTACAACTTTCACAGTTTAGTACACTTAAATCATGGCCCACAAGGATCCACAACAACGGATCATCCCCATTGGTGATGATTTTTTCTATGAATTTTTAAGGATTAATATTGAGAAGGTGTTTGTTCGAATTAATTAATTTATGTTTAGATGGCTTCAAATTCAATGTATAAATAAAAGAGCATGGGCAATAGTGCAAGACTAATATTATTTTATATATTGAAATCTTGAATGGATTTAATGGGTTCATTCAATTAATTTAGTGCGAATAAAAAAATCTTACATTTTACATTTTCGATGGGTTTATGCTCTTAAAATGTTGGTTTGAGACTTCTTTAGAAAAATCTATTTTTTTCATTTTCTTTTTCAACTTTGTTATTCTACATGTTAATGTTAGATTGTATGGACTCAATCCATTAGATGATGTAATAAATTGATTAATTTCTTTATTTATCAATAAAATCATGCTTTCCTTTCATGAGATGAATGGTGTTTTAATACTTTATGCACATAACCAATACATATGATATGATGGTTCATGAGAGGAACCGAGTCCCATTGGTATATTTGATGTGATATATGTGTATGGATGAGATCCACATAAGGAGATATGCGTCACAAATCTTATACTTAAATATCTTCACAAACAGTATTGAGCATCTCATCTGATAAGGTTGAAGCACTTTGATCACTATGAGATAATGTGATTTGTCTCGATCATCAAAATATAAGATTTTGGATCATGGTACTGGTACATTAGATGTATTGAAGGACCATGAGAAGCACCTTATGGAATACTGTCTCGATCTTAAGGTCTGCTCTCATAATTCCCTAGCAATAGGCTCTCAATGCTGAGACATTGATGAACTCATGTTTCTATCTATTCATTTACTTTGATTCACCAATGAGTGAGGCCAACTGTAGGTCAACACCTCGGTATATTGGGTACGTGGAAGTAGGACTGTGGGAACATTAAATGGTCAAGGTGGAATCTATTTATATTATCCCCTTGTACCAATTAATGAATTTGTCATTAGTAAGTGTGCACCCATCTCGATTAAGAGTCAATTGGATGATACTGATAATCACTGTGATTAATTGGGGCTCAAGGATAATAAGATGTGGATCTAAGATTGGCAGGGACAGGTTTAATCCAATTGATCCATGGATATTGATAGAGGGGCCTACTTGTGGTAATTGGGAAGTTTATGGTCTTCTTTATAATATTTGTAAGATTGAAGTGCAATTGCATTTATATAGTGGTGTTATTTGCAATTAACTATGGGCCCGGATTGCACATGAGATGTGGGGTCGCGGTGTCCTAGTTGGAGCCAGCTTTCTATGGAATCCCTAGTGGTCCCCACGCTAATACAATTTATTAGAAAGATACTAATCCTACTTGAACTCTAAAAAGAAGAAATTAGAAAGTTACTATTTCTATCTGAAGTGAGACTAATAGTGGTAATAGTAAGTTACTAATTGTTGTGGAAATGAGACTTCTATAATAATTAGAAAGGAGAAAGTTACTAATTTTTTTTGAAGTGAGACTTCTAATTAATCATTAGTTAGAAGAGGATTGCCAAGTATAAAAGGGGAACAAACCCCTCGGACGTCCACTACTAGGAATACACGCCCAGGGTTCATTTTGTACAAGTGTTGCATAGTT
Organism: Umbellularia californica; assembly: GCA_028538565.1. Classification (NCBI taxonomy): domain Eukaryota; kingdom Viridiplantae; phylum Streptophyta; class Magnoliopsida; order Laurales; family Lauraceae; genus Umbellularia; species Umbellularia californica. Next base: position 51,019,063 of record JAPQWN010000006.1, on the reverse strand, counting down.
TCTCCTCTATCTCTTCTAGTTCTCTTCTAGTTTCCTTAGAGCTTCCAATTGTTTTCTTTCAGAGATCCCACCCATCTCCTTTAGAGAAGAGATCTGATATGGGATATAACGTGGAAGACTAAGAGGTCTTGGAGGTCTTAAATTACTTACGAAGAAAGAGTTTCTTCATCAAGCAAGTCTTCTTCTCCATTGGAGCACAATGGAGCTTCAAAGTTATAATCTACTTCCTTGTATATTATGAATTGTTTTGGTGGCTTGATTGTTGCTGGTTTCTATCTTTTAGATAGAGTTTATACTGTATATGGTTGATGAGATTGAGGGATTGCATCCTGGATGTGGTTTATGGCCTTATGGGTACTTAATCCCTGATCAAAAGTTTTGAAAACCTATCCATGAGGCCCACCTACTTCCAACAAGTGGTATCAGAGCCATACCTCATCTCTAATCATGTTAGATCAGTAGTCTAGATCTAATCTTTGCATGAGATGTGAAGAGGATAGACCTAGGGCTTTGTAAGGATCAGATTTGATGTTTGCATGCATATTGTATCTGGTATGAATGCAACAGAAGGAACTGGTTCAGACAAGAAAAGTCTTTTTCTACAGGTTTTCTGAGCATGTCAACGCTCGAGCGGACCAGGTTCTGGAACAGTCCGCTCGAGCGGATCCCAGTCCGCTCGAGCTAACTGAATGCATAATTCTTCTTTTTGGCAGTCCGGGATTTTCATCATGATATGATGAATGGTATCCTTTTAGACCTAGTTCCTGCCATATTCTTGATGCTAACTTTGTACGTTCATGTCTTCTCCATATGACCCATAAGTCTTTTACTTTCCTTTTATGGTTGTTGATTTATTTGAAGCTAAGTGTAAAGGGCATCATGGTTTCCTTGATTTCCCGTGAAAGAGCAAGGCATGGTGAATTTCTCTATAGCCCTTTTATTTCCATGTTTAGATTACCATGTAAATTTCATTATCGCGGCATAGGAATTTATGTAATTTTTCTAAATTTGTAAATTCTGGCGATGTCCTAGACGAAGAAGGAAAGTGATGTTGGACTCCTAATCAAAGAGTTTGAAGATTCCCAAAAGCGTTTTGGAGATGCCCAAGGAGTTTGAGGAATCCTAAAGTTTTGGAAAGTCTAGAAGTCCAAGAAGTCTATTCCGCTTGGGCCATGTGGAGGATATGATTGGTTTCTAATTTTACGACTTTCTATTTGTGGATAAATGCTTGTTTTAGAAAGTTTCCAAATCTAATCCAAACATAGCAATTTCTATAATTAGTCAAATCAAATTAATTTTTGTAAAGAGTTCTAATTAGTGTTGGTGGACCCATGAGATGGATCCATAAGTAACACAAGTCTTAGAAACTGAACTTTCTTTAAAATAACTTGACTTGGAACCAATCATTGGTAATATCATGAGATGATTTGATGTCTATATATGCGGGCCCATATACCTATAAGGAAATCCTCAATTCTAAAATATTAAGTGAGAACGGGGCAGTTATATTTAGAAATCCTCGTGGTTTTCCACCATTGGTCCCTTGTAAGGAAAGTATTAGCCTCGTGCAATCTTGAGAATGACTGTTCCCCACGGAGGGCTTTTATTTGTCTGGTTACTAGATATGGATCTCCTATGGATAGTGTTGGTGAGACAGGGCGGGGGCCCACTCCCTAAGGAGGAGATGCTCACAACAGTTGTCATACAATGCTAGTTGGTGGGTCACAACTAACTAAAGTAATGATGTAATATCCCCAGGGATTTGCCTCATGTATTATAAAAACTGAAGCTAATCGGGAGTCATATATTATTTGGTATGAGATACCTAGACAATAATGAACGATGGGGGATCATAGATAGTTAGTCTTAATCCTAATTTTAACCAACTATGATCCATACCAATCTATATGGTATTCGCACTCCCCAAGGAGGCAGACCCCAAGGGATTGGGATTCCGATGTATTTTGAATTTAGTGGTTATGAGGATTCCCACATAAATTTGGTAAATACTAAACCCTAATGTCATTGATATTCATTAATTGAATGTATGGTTATGTGCTATAGTATTTCAAGCATGAATTCGAATACTTTCAATCCACTTGCAACTATCCTCAACCAGAATAAGTTGGTAGGATCCAACTATGTAGACTGAAAACAGAACCTGGATATTGTTCTGACTGCTTCAGGATATAATATGTCCTTACCAATCCCTCCCCCCCCCCCCCCCTATGAGCCTGGGCCGGATGCATCACAGGAAGAAAATGAACTTTACACCAAATGAGCCAAAGACGATGAAATGGCTAAATGTTACATACAGGCCTCCATGTCTAGTGTTTTGCAAAACCAATATCAATCATATAAGACTGCATATGATATTATATCAAACTTAAAGGAGATGTTTGCGGAACAGGGCATACCTGCTGGGTGCTTATAAGCACTAAGATGGCCGAAGGCAGGCTGCTATGAGGCTGCTTGATTGTTGCTGGTTTCTATCTTCTAGATAGAGTTTATGCTGTACATGGTTGATGAGATTGAGGGATTGCATCCTTGATGTGGTTTATGGCCTTATGGGTACTGGATCCCTGAGTCAAGTGGGTCAAAAGTTTTGAAAACTTATCCACAAAGTCCCCACCTACTTCCAACAGTTAACACATAATCCATTTTGTGAATGTGCCCAATTTTTAGTTATTTTTTTTTAGTCTAGAATTTTAGTCCGATGTTCAATCCTTTGATACTTTTAAGAATAATTTGTTCATTGAATTTCTGAGCTTGTTGAATTGATTATTTACTAAAACTGAATTTAATTTACATATACTTAATCCTATGCCATATATGTGACTTCCATCTAGCCGATAGTAATGACCATGTAATTAGATTGACATAATGAGAGATATAAAGTAGAAATGAGGGACATTTAGGGATTATGGCACTAAAAAATGACCGTGTGATTAGATTGATATAATGAAGAGAGATTGTAGGGATTATGACCGTGTAATTATGTTTTAGTAATAGCATTTGATGACTTTTAAAGCAATAACCGTGTGAAATAAAGTAGGGATGATTGATGACTTTTAAAGCAATGGTCGTATGAGATAAAGTAGGGATTATGACCGTGTGATTAGATTTTAGCAATAGCATATGATGACTTTTAAAGCATTTAAATGTAGGGAAGGATTTGTAGGGCAATTCCAGAACGTAGGATACCAAAAGTTTGAGGATGCGCCACGTCTCGCTCCCCCTCAAATTCACTTGCTGTCTTTTATTATATAATAATAATAATAATAATTTCTAACTTTCCATTTCATCTTGTCTTTTGAATTTCTATACATGTGCACACAGGCGCACTTGATATTCACTATGGACTGCCCATTCACCTTGGGGCACTATTTCTGGGCCTAGTGTCAAAATCAATCACAGGATTACCAAAATCTGATAGGTCACAAAAAAAAAAAAAATGCAGCCGCCTATATGAACTAAACTCACTAAGGTGCCTTGAATTGAACCGAGGTTAAATCGCTCATGCATTTAAAAAATCACTTATAGTGGATGAAAAGCTAGCTTGTATGAGGCCACTCTATAAATCTTTCATTGGTTACACTCAAAGATCCAAATCACTTAAATTAGGCACTGTTTGGCATCATGCCACTTAGACGTTCCCAAGTTCCCACGAGTTCAGGCATTGTAAAACATGTTTGGTAACCTTAAGATCTGTTTCAGATTTTACTCTCGTTGGAATGATGTCTAGGAACTTGACTCGCTGCCGTAGAAAACTCGGAACGAAAACTTTTCCTTTTTTTTTTTTAGAATCAAACCATTAGCACAAATACAACAGTCTCCAGATCTTCTCCTGCATCAGTCTCTGGATTTTCTCTTGCATCCGTTTCTCTCTGGCCACCTCTCCCTCTCCACCTTGTTGCAACTCTCTCTCTCTTCCCCAGCGTCACCCCTTTTCTTTTTCCATTACTTCTCTCTCCCCCACCTTATCATGTTCCACCGTATGTAGCCTTTTGGATTTTGAGTAGTGATAAAGAAGATTTGTAAAATGGATGTATTGGAAAGAAATGTATAAGATGATGAGTTCGATTATAGAAGGGGATGATTCTCAAAGCCATAAAAGAAGATCTTGCCATAGGCTTGTATGATATGATTGAGATCGGTGCATGAATGCAATGGACAAGATTTTGACTACTGTTTGGTTGGTGAAATTTGAATGGGGAAGAGGATCTGAAAAGGATGAATTGGGTCTGATGTGAAATTTGAATAAAACTCTATCAAATTTGTAAATCAAATGGTTTTCTCAGTAGAATCATATTGACTATTCCATTCATCATTCTTAATTGTCTTTATTCTTTTCCCATTTTCATATTTATTTTATTTTTTTTCATTTTTTCTGAACAACCCTAATGTTATCAAACAAGTTTTGTATGGTATGTTCTTAGCCGAATAATTTGGCATAACAATGCCAAACAAGTTTTCTACGGTTCACTCTCAGCACAACCCAATCTCAATATAGAATCAAAACAACCAAGGAATATTGATGCCGAACAAGCCCATAATGTCCGTTCAAGTACCGAAGCTAAACAAATTTTCTCCAATCAAAGTTCTACTGATAATATTGATTGGTGTAAACCATGTAGCTTTGTAATCTTTTTCTTTTACTATCTTAATCATATTTTTATATGGAATTAATTAGTCCAACAACGGTCAACTCCTGTCACAGTAAAATCTAGCTCAATGCCAAGACAGGACTGAGGTTTCGAGCCGTTTGGATTTAAAAGATGGAACCTTCTCATGCATCTAATATTTATATGGAGCTGGCCATATAAATTCTTGATGGTTAACTTGTGGAGAAAACTAACCAGACTTGATACTATGTCAAAAGACTTGTAGAGGGGTTGTATGTGCGGATGTGCCCATATGGATTAGTTCCTGATTGTTCAGAACCAAGTGTCTCTCGAGGCTCAGGGCGAAATGCTCATTGGCTGGATTGGGCAGGAGATGTTATGGGTTATAAATAAATAAAAAGACATGATCATGATAATCCAGAGTTAACCAAGCGGTCGAACTCAAAGATTCTTGCTCAACTAACACGTGCTAGTACTTGACCAGGCCGGGTCAATCTGAGCCCGACCTACTTATAAATCAATGTTCCTGACAAACAATGCCCAATGATTAAAGTTGAGCCATTTGAAGAAGTTCCACCACAATATCTTTTCCTTTTGTCATGTACAAGTGAAAAAAGAAAAGAAAGAGCTTTTCCAACACAGCAAAAAGGAAAAAAAAAAAAAAAAAGAAAAAGAAAAAGAAAAGAAAAGGTCAAAGACCATATTCTTGGTATTTTCTCAAATCTAACCCACGCGTATAAAGGTAGGCAATACTTTAAACAACTCAAACTTATATAAACATTTAACTAATTAATATACAACTAATTTAAGTTGGAAGAATTGCAAATTAGTTTAAATATATTTATTACTTATATAATATTACATCATTATATATCTACTTTTTAATTAATTTTAGTATAATATGAATTTATATTCTCACAGTTGTGCTGATTATAAATGAATTAGTTGCTTATATCAAGAAGAGGCACTTTGATGCATGTTATTTGCAGATGATATTGTGTCGGTAGACGAACCTAGATATGGTGTGAATGCAAAACTTGAGATATGGTGGGAGACTTTATAATCTAAAAGCTTTAAAATAAGTCGTTTAAAGATGGAATATATGGATTGTAACTTGAGTGTGTGCCATATAGAATGAGTTGAAACTACTGTGAGCCTTGACGACCATGAGATATCACAAAGTGATTTTTTCCGCTATCTTGGCTCTATAATTAGTAAGGATGGACAGATTGATGAAGATGTTGAACATAAAATTAAAGTGGGATGGTTGAAATGAATACTTGCTTTTAAAGTGCTTTAGGACCGACGAATGCTAGCAAGATTGAAGGAAAAACTTTATAAGACAACGATTAGATTAGTTATGACCTACGGAGCAGAATGTTGGCCAATCAAGAAGTAACATATACACAAAATAACTATAGCAAAGATGAGAATGTTGAGGTGGATGTGTGGTAAAAGTAGAAAGGGTAAAATTAAAAGCAAGTGCTTTCAAGAGCATTTAAGGGAATCAACAATATGTGATAAAATTAGAGAAACCTGTTTGAGATGATTTAAGCATGTCCAATGTAGGCCGATAAGAAAAAGTTTGGGCATGCAGGGGAAGGGAAAGGGGTAGGCTAAAGAGGACGTAGAGGGATGTAGTAAAAATATATATGAAGAAATGTAACTTATATGAGGATTTAGCTCAAGATAGAGCGGAATAGAGAAACAAAATCTATAGAGCTGACCCCAATATAGTTGGGACAAGGCTTTGATGATGATGATGATGATGATTCTGACAGTTGCAAAAATTGGTTTATCATTTAGTAAAATCATGTATTTTTTTATTACTTAATACATAATTTTGATATTAACTCTAATTTATTATTCAATTTACATTAGAGTTAATGATGCAACACCTTAACTTGTGCATCGCGCAAGCTGTATTATAAATTTGTAATTATGACGGCAAAAGTTTTCTAAATCCACCTGATTTTGCATCAATTTTAATTAGCATCTTGAATTCTTGACATTTAGAAATTCTAGAAAATCTCATAGCCGTGATATTATTTTGAAAACATGACAGATTGAGTTTTTTTGCAAGACACATCCTTTGCTTTTCTGCAACCAAATAAAGATCATCAGGGCCAAAAACTCAAAAGCCCATTACTCAAATGGGTCTCACAAGACAATCAAGTCCAAGAAGCACACACAACAGGTGATGGCACCAAGCAATTGAATAATAATCCAAATGAATGATAAGATCGATCAATAAGACCAATAGTAATATCCCTCATCTCATAGATCCCTTTAGTCTACGGATGGATTTGCTGGATTAGGACAGAACTTAAGCATCTATCATCAGAGTGGCCCATCATAAGGATCATACTTTAGGACCTTCATATACAATGATATTATTATTATTATTATTATTTTTTTAAGTGTTCTTATTTAATACTTTTCCTCATGTTTCATGTAAGATTAGAAGATTATTCTTTGACTTTGCATTTGTTTTGTCATTCATTTTATTTGCAGTGATATCATATTTTATCGGTTTCATTTTACAGTATTCAGTTCTATACCACAACGTCTAAAACTAAGCTAACAACTTTGCTATATTGAGATCCATGAGAAAAACAGAAAAACGATTTTAACCAACTTAAATGTAATCGGTATCGTTAACATCTAACTTTTCTCTCTCTCTTCCTCCTCACATATCACCTGTGCTCACAGGCCTTCCCAGGGTCCACCTGGCCCACCTGGGGTTGGCCCAGCACCAACAAATTGGTGACAGGCTTATATGAAGGGATGTAGTTTTCAGATCGAATGTATCCATTATTGTCAAAACATGAGCCCCAAAAGATCAATGTTTAGGAACCCCTTGATCTCAAATTTCATGATGTGATCAGCCTGTAAGGAGACAAAATTCAGTGTGATTGTCATTAGCAGGGAGTTCTATCATTAGCAGGGAGTTCTATCAGGAGAAATTGTGGACCCCACAGGTGGGATTACCGGTTGTGATGGAGGCTATGGGGCCCACCTGGGGCAATAGGTCCCAAAGGGAAGAGGGGGGATTAAGAGGAGCCCACTTGGTTGGAGGCTTCCCCTAGGGTTCCACCAGATGAGCATCACAATTGATTTAATCTACAACGTGTAGGGCTTTTAAATTACAGCTCAACCATCTCTGCCTTGTGATACATCACTCCTTGCAACTTGCACAAACTCTGCGGAGGAAACAAAGTGTAAAGGAAACATGCACAGACCACCATTAGTCAAATTAGTAGTTAGTTTCTTAGGAGATTTGTGAACCCAACTAATTTCCAAATACATCAAAAGCTAAGGTTTCCTTAAAATATTTCTCACTCAACTAATCATGCATGAGATACATGCAGAAGCTCCAAGCCATTCATTTAGCACGCATCACAGTTGATGGGCCACTGTCCACAATTGGCGTTGATGGGCAAAATGGCTTTACAGTCTAGCGTCGCGCTCGCGCGCGCACACACACATATATATATATAAATGAGAAATATTCATATGCATCTATCCCTCATCATTTTTGGTGAGGGACACCCCTTTTGAGGGTGTTTCAAGCACAAGAGGTGTACTTGAAACACCCTCAAAAGGGGTGTCCCTCACAAAAAATGGTGAGGGATAGATGCACATAAATGCACATATAGCATTTAAGTTACTGGCATTGGATATGGATGTGAGGGCCCCCACCTTATCTCTCATTGTAAGGTGAGAGATGCTCTCATAGGAGCATCTCCCATATATATAAATAAATATATATATATATATATATATTTTAGGATAAGGCTCTCCTAAACTTAAGTTTAGGACAAGAGTCCGTAAGCTAACACTTCTGGGGCTCATCCTTAGTCCATCCAAATGGACCAAATACACCCATCCTAAGCTTTAGCTTAGGAGAGTTGGCTCCTTATATATATATATATATATATATATATATATATATATATATATATAGGGAAGTGCTCCTATGAGAGACACTCTCACCAACTTTATGAGAGATGGGTGGGGCCCCTCACTTCCATATCCACTCTCACAAACTTAAATGTAAGGACCCCCAACTTAAATGTGAGGGCCCTCACCCATCTCTCATAAAGTTGGTGAGAGTGTCTCTCATAGGAGCACTTTCCATGTATATATATATATATATTAGACCTAGGTTGGAACCCTACTTTCAAATGGGCCCAGCCCAAGAAGGATGGTTCAATCAATTTTAGAATTTAGGCCCGAGCAAGGACAAATATGAGTCCATATACGTACTCTACTAAGATGATCCAACAGATGAGAGCCACTGAACTAATGATTGTCTATCTATGGCGGGTCCAACTGTATAGAAACTCGAAAACACAACTAATATTGGAACTTCCCTGAGTCAAGTCGAGTCAAATTCTTGACAAGGTCTACCCGGCCGAGTCAGTGGACAGTTTTACTTGATTGTGACAGTTTCAAGCTTTTGACCGACTCACCGAAAATCTGATGAGTTTGAGTGGTCGTGTCGAATCACCATCCTCGCATCGTCATCGTCATCATCATCGCTTTGTGCTATTAATTGACATCAAAACCAACCTATTTAATTACCAAGCCCAATATTCAAGCCAGATCTAAAGCTGACAGCCCTTTAAATTAGGCATGGGTCCATCTAATTTGCCAAGCATGTTGAATTTGTCAGGCTGAACTGGGATATCTAATTGAATTTTCATGAGAGTCAAAGGAGTCATATGGAATATTGCTTGGTACAGGGCCCGACTCGCCTGAGTTATTTGGCTTGGTGACCTTCCTAGTCAAGCCGAGTTTCCAAGTTCTTAAACTTATGTATTCACCACATGCAATTCCTCGATTTGGACAAAACCATGTTCCCCTTTGTTAAATTAAACAAGCTTGATAGTTGTTAAATTAAATCAGCTTGATAGGACCAACTAACCTGACCTACATTAGTAGTAGTTAGTTGTATCCTCTTTTGAATTTCACACCTTAAGAAAATCTTCCCACAAAAGCCTTTGAAAACAATATTTCTTTCAACTTCCTTATAATTCCACTCTCTCCAATTGTTATCCATCATCTCTCAAGCCATCCAAACTGCAATGGCATTTCCCTCTCATTTCCTATTCTTGATGTTCTTCACCATCTTCAACATTTATCGCATTAATTCACTTCCTGAAGAACCATACTTGACCTTGGACTACTATTCATCTTCATGCCCCTCTGCTCAGTCCATCATCAGGTCGGAGATGGAATGCGCCGTGCTCTCCGACCCACGGAACGCAGCCAAAATTCTCCGGTTGCATTTCCATGATTGCTTCGTTCAGGTCAGTATATCTGCATGTCTTTTGCAATTGGAGCATGGTTTAATAAGTTGGTACGTATGCATCACTGGTGTGAAGTCAAATGTATTCGGTGATATATCGGGGGAACATTACTGTAAAAATATGGCCTATTGGGACTCAAACACGGGACCAATTGAGGTGGTAATAGGAGGTTAATCACTATATATATATATATATATATTTATCATCTATAAAGAGTTAACTATTATTTATATAAAATGATGGCAAAGAGACTGGAAAATGAACGTTTCTCTTATTGGTGCTCCTGTTTTAAAGAAACAGAACCACCAATCCTAGTTTTGCACCTTCTCATCATTTGATTTGCATGATACGTAGCTATTAAACTTTCTAAAGCTAAAAATTGAGGGCTATGATAATTAATTGTACTGAAATTGAGGACACACATGTTTCAGGTGAGTCCCGGAACGATGTTTCATCATCATCCTCATCATCATCAAAACCTTATTCAAAGTATTATGGTGTCGGCTGTTTGGATTTTGTTTCTTAATTTCTGTCTATCGTAGGCCAAATACTAATGATATAGTGTACTTCTTCAACCCTTATTACTTTCATATCCCTTCCCCCTCTTTTTTGCGGGCCATCAACTTGTTTAGAAAGGCTTTTTCTTGGAAAGCAATCAATTTTTGGTGAAAAAAAATCCTAGGTCAGTCCAGTTACTAATACACAAACAAAATGGGCCAAGTATTTAAAAATTACACGCTATAGGACTTTTCATTTTTTTCAGACATTTGATCTGATTATTCTTACCTATTTTTCAAATCATGTCGACAGGGCTGATACATTAAGGTTATTTTAAAACCAATACCGTTCCCATACCGATGCTTGAAAGTGTAACTTGTGGAGTCGTTTGCATTGTGTAACATACAAAATGTTAAACTGCTTTCAGTTTTCACTGAAACCAAAATTCTGTTTAAACACTGTTTGATTTTCACATGTGAAACTACTTTCCACTGTTTGGCAAGTCATTTTGACTTTCAATGAAAGTGATGTGTGTGTTTTTTCTCATCTAATTGTTGTATTACATTATAAGGAAATATGGATGAATCACAGTATCATTATTATTAGTTTTTAAACAATCTGATTGTTACTGATGCAGGGCTGCGATGGATCGGTCTTGTTAGATGATACAATCACATTAGAGGGGGAAAAGAAAGCGAGCCCAAATGTGAATTCTCTAGACGGATTCAAACTGGTTGACCGGATCAAGAACAAGCTCGAATCAGAGTGCCCAGGAGTTGTTTCTTGTGCGGATTTACTCACCATTGCAGCAAGAGATGCTGTACTTCTGGTAAACAAATTTCACATACATGAGACGGGTTGCAGCGGGTTGTGGCCGATTCAACTCATGATCGGCCCAGATCCAGCCCATTTACTGAGGGGCATAAAGATTTCCACAGATAGCAACCCAGGCCCAAACTCACCTGGTAGTTACCGACAATGCAAACTCACTAATTTGGGCCTGGCCCAAACAGACCTGTGATCTATTTATAAGTTATGATTACAGGCCTGAGCAGAGCCTTAGCCCTTTCTGGCCTGTCCTTTTCTTTCATTTTCTCTTCATTAACCAGAAAGAAAAAATTGTCTTCCAGAAACAGCATTTACATTCGTTAGAAAAAGGAGTAATCAATTTCTCTACCGGTAATTCAATTTCTATAGCTGGGTTGGGTTGTCTCAAATTCAACTCTGGCTTGACCTATGCACTAATCCTCAAATTTATGCCTAACCCAGACCCCCCGAGTCTAGGCCCAATCCAATACATAGGAAAATAGTTTGAAAACTCATTTTGACTTGCCTGTGTAGGAGTGAGTCACCTCAAATCCAAACTAGACTGAGTCATTTGAACCGGTTAGTCTCGTAGATCAAGGGTGTATGAGATTAGGCTATGTTGGTTATGATAATAACAATGATTGATGATTATCAAATTTTGCAGGTTGGTGGGCCTTACTGGGATGTTCCAGTTGGTAGAAAGGATTCTAAAAGTGCAAGCTTAACCTTGGCAGTGACAAATCTTCCCAGTGCAAATCAAGACCTTGTTACACTTATTGCTAAATTTCTGTATCAAGGGCTGTCAGTCACTGACATGGTGGCTCTTGTTGGTAAGATTACTTCACTTTCTTGTTAGAATTATAATCATAAAAGGCATTCTTTAAAATGAAAATGGAACAGTGATATACTGTTCCAATCATTAATTGTCTAATGGCTAAGGCCCGTTTTAAAATTTCCATGGTGTAAATTTGTTATTCATTTCTGAAAATTTGAAAGTCCGCGCGAGATTCAACATACGTACAAATAGTGTTCTGAAATCGATCTGGGCCAGTAGTAGAAACCTTCACCAGTCTGGTTATAGATCAAAATTGGAAAATTGAACTGGGTTGGAGGAAACCATCCACTGTGCTACTTGGTCGTCACGTCTGATTTTTAGAACACCATGGACATCTGAATTGTTATTCAATGGGTCAGTCAATTCAAAATTTCAATTGAGTTATGAAATATATGGACTATGGTGAATCTTTCATTAGTATATGAATGCAGCTTGATTTGAAATTTATTAGAGTTGAATTTGTTGGGAATATGGCTTTCCCAACATTGTTTAATCCCATTGGGAATAAGATTAACTGATGGTATGTCTAGGAGACCAATCCTATTACTGTATGGATTAGAATGCCTTCTCGCTTCTAGATGTGGACAATCTGATGGTGGATTCACAAACAAAGTAAAGTTCAAAGGGATGATATGTGTGAGAGAATCCTGGACAAAACTGATGGTACGACCTACAAGTAAATGAAGAACTTGCCTATGATCACCAATATCCAGATTGGTACCCATGATCAGTATTTGATGGTTTGACCTACAAAATTGATGGTTTTCATCCTAAGACCCTACACATAAATATTACAAAATTGGAAACCACACTCCTACATGATATAAACTTGCTAAATATTGTAACAGGTGCACACACCATTGGCATGGCTCGCTGTGAGAACTTCCGTGAAAGGATATATGGAGATTTTCCGTTTACTGCAGAGATGACTTCCTTCACTGAGACATACCTTGACAGCCTGAAATCGATTTGCTCCGACATTAACAAGGGAGACGACAACAACATTGCTGCAATGGACTATTTCAGCGCTAACCTTTTTGACAATTCATTCTTCCAAATATTGCTGAGAGGTGAAGGACTGTTGAATTCAGATCAGGAAATGTATTCTACTCTGTTGGGTGTTCAAACTAGGCATCTTGTTCAAATATATGCGGAAGATGCCATTGCCTTCTTCCAACAATTCTCTGATTCAATGGTGAAAATGGGTAATATAACCAATCCTGATAGCTTCAGCGACGGGGAAGTTAGAAAGAACTGCAGATTTGTGAACACATGAACTTGGATTATCTGTAAACAATGTGTACGTAATTCTTCTATGTTGCAATAAATCTATAGGGCGTTCTTAAGAGTCCCTTGTGATGCCACTATATATCCAAGTCAACTTAGCAAACTATTGTAATATGAGGGTCTAGTTATTTGTATACATATAAATTTCTTCATCTGTCGTTGAGAATGGATAGATCATACGGGTAATTGTTGTCTTCCATTGTGCTCTCTTTTTATTTGTAGGCTCCTGGTGGGGGATGAAAATGAGTTGGGTTTGGGTTGAGTCCAGAGTGCATCTCAACCACTATAATTGATGAAATGGATACAAATCCAAGTATAAAAGCCTAGGCTAGAACCTGGATTCGAGTAATGGTCCAGAAATGGTGCCCCAATATGTCTATCATTCCATCCATTTAGACATGTCCAAACCATAAGCATTAAATGAATATAAAATATATCAAATACAGCCAACAAATTTTTTTTATAGGTTTCTTATATTTTCATTTTTTGTTCAATGTCACGTTTTTATTGTTCTGAGAATATTTTAAAAATATTTTGATACTTTAGGAAACTAGTATTTTAAATGATATATAATGAGTTTTCTTTTGAAGTGGTAAGATAACAATGTTATTATAATATTTTCAAACTGGGATTCTCAAATGGAGATTGATGGCATCTGATAGGAAACAAAACAATTAATCTGGATTCCATAAAAAAAAACGTCAATGATCAATTGGATAACAAATATCCAATGAACTCCCTCGGTGGGCCCCACAAATTATTCATCATGCCATGTATATTTGTGAGATTATTAACAATTTAGTTTCAATAATTTATCACAAGTAAGAATATTTGAATTAGTGATCCACATCCAAATTTAGTCTCAGAGGGCTCTAATCAGAAAATTGAAGTTCTCTAAATCAATTTAAATTGAAACCGCTCAAAGCATACTCAACCAGCAATCAATGGTACAAATACTTCCCATTTAAAATGGCCCACCAACAAATTGATTATGTTTCATATGTGATTTGAGAAAAATAAAAGAGAACGAATCAAAAGACTTAATACTAGTGTTAAAAAAGTTGTAATAATTATTTGGTATTAAGACAAGGTACAACAGAGTTTTTTCACCAGTAGGACGTACTCCTAGGTAGCATTTGGTTCGCTGTAATGAAGGTTGGAATGGAATGGTGATACCAACGGAACAATCATTATAGCTTTGGTTTGTAAAAAAGTGGCGGAATGACCATTACCTCCCTATTCCCTAATGTAGAAGAATGGCCATTCCACTTGAGAGGCAGAGGAATGGCCATTCCATTCATTTCTAAATTTTCATTGAGACCAAAATGCCCCTCCACCCTCCCAGTTGTTGGCTAGGAAGGTGACCAGCCGAAAGGCCCCGGCGTCATCTTTGGTCGGCCTCCCCCCGCCCCCCAGCGCGGAGCGGCTTGCAGACGAGGAAGATGGGCTGGCGGCGTCTGGCGAGTTCCTGCGCACACAGGGCCGGTTCTGAATTTTTCAGGGCCCAGGGCAAGAGTAAAAATTAGGCGTCTATATATATATATATATATATATATATATATATATATATATATATAAACACTCAGTGATGGCCTCACATTCATTTTTCAACCAATATCTAACCTGTCAAAATTAACTAAAAATTTAACATTCAAAGCATATAAATTCAAACTTCAATATATAAACATTCAAAATAAAAGGCTATAATGTATAAACAAGACAAATACTTGTAAGTTGTAACAATTCAATAGTTCTTTTTCATATAGCAATAAGCAACCAACAAAACAAAAATTTCTTTGCATCCTCAATAGCCAAAGCAAACAACAACATCCTACTTGAAATCCCCTTGCATCTTCAGCAACCAGCAAAGCAAAAATGTCTTTGCATCCTCAATAGCTAAAGCAAAGAACATCAACCTACTTGAAATCTCTTTGCATCATGAATGGTCAAAGCAAAACAGCAGCATCACCATCTACAAGATAAGGTGAAAAACAAAATCACAACTAAAAAAGAGTTATTGAAAAATATGAAAAACCCCATCATTTTCTTCTTGTCCTTCTCTAGAACATCCCTTTTGTTGAAATATTTTTTCTTGCTCTGTTTTGTTACAGGAGGAGCTTGTGGGTTTGGAAATCTCTATAGTCAGGGGTATGGAACTAACACAGCTGCATTGAGCACTGCTCTATTCAATAATGGATTAAGCTACGGTGCTTACTATGAGATCAAATGTGCAGATGATGCAGAATGGTGTCTTCCTGGGTCCGTTGTAGTCACTGCAACCAATTTCTGCCCACCGAACAATGCTCTCCCAAATAATGCAGGGGCGTGGTGTAACCCTCCTCAGCAGCACTTTGATCTTTCTCAGCCAGTTTTCCAACACATAGCTCAGTGCAAGGTAGGGATAATCCCTGTTCAGTACATAAGGTAAAGGAAAAAGCAAACCCATTTACTTTTCTCCATCTTTAATCCCATGGTATGCTGTTCAGTTTAGTTATAAAAAAAAAAAACCATAGAGCTGCACATTTGCCACAGTAAAAATCCCTCTCTTCCCTCTCTCCTGCCTTACTTCACTAGGAGTTTTTACTCTATACCAAAACAACAGTTTCCTTAATTAAGGCCTTTTGAGTTTAAACTACTGGCAAGATCCAAAACCAAAATTGTTACCTCATCCAAAGCTAAAGAAGAGAACATCATTGCTAATGAGCTTAGCATCTTTGGTTCAAGCAATAAGCTTAGTATCTACTTTACATAATTGCACCTGGGTCCCCACTTTCTGCCAAAGTCCATATAAATCCATAATTCAAAAGTCCAAACTCTTTCCCTCTTCTGCAGCTCTGAAAATCCACAAACACTCCATTCTCCAAAGTCTTAAACAGTTGTAAATTCTCCCAAGTCCTTGACCACATTAGCCAGTAGTCCCCATCCAAAACACCCACAAGACCCAAAAAAGTTGAGAATACTTCAAGTACCCAAGCCACATATTCCTCTGTTCTTTCAAAACTCCAAATACCCATGTCCCCAAAAAGAATGCTCTCTTTTTCTCCCAACTGTTCAAATAAAAACCACTAGACTTAAAATCAGCACGTTCCTTCTCTCAACTCCTTTTTCCAATTATTTTCAGGGTCCCATGTATCAAGAAAGGTGCAGGCCCGGCCCTGATACAATCTCAATCCAAACGACATCAAATCAGAGATCGAGAGGTCTTTTTTCAGATCGGGCATTTCCACAAACACATGGCAGCAATACAAACATAAACATAAAAATCACAGGAAAAGAAAGAAAGAAACATTACACAGTGATAGAAAAATCACCAAAAAAAAAAAAAAAAAAAAAGATTCACAAAGCAAGTTGATTCCCAAGAAATAAGGGTACTCCTAACACACAGCTTCCATTCAAACCCAGGTAACAACCTTAATTTACAGTGTTCTTATGCAGCTACACCACAAAAATTACAAAAGAGAATGCATTTAGAAAAAGACAGGATCCATACAGAGCCTTGCTTTTGCAATTGATGCACAAAAAACCCAATTCAGAATCAGGCCCGGCCCTGATACAATCTCAATCCAAACGACATCAAATCAGAGATCGAGAGGTCTTTTTTTAGATCGGGCATTTCCACAAACACATATAATACAAATAAGAACAGAAAGACAGATGCATTTCTTTCATTTTGACATCGATACCTGTTTGGATGGATCGGTTTAAGAGACAGCAGGAATTGCCGCCATCTTTCTCTGTAACTGTTCTACTTCTTCAAAAATCAAAGCAGAGGCTTTAGCCTTTACCCAAATACTTGAGCTCTGTTTGTTTCCAAGAGAGAGAGAGAGAGAGAGAGAGAGAGAGAGTCAACAGTAGATAAGATGAGATGAGATGAGATGAAGAAGAGGATGAAGAAGAAAAAGAAAAATTTATAATAGAAAAATCTAATGTTACTAACCGAGGACTGGAAACGTTTTCTATTTTTCTTGAGGAGTGGAAGAGTCGGAGGAAGAAGCAAAAATCACTCTATGAAAATGTCTAAAATCGCCAAGCGTGGAAGAGTAGGAGCGAAAAATTTTGGGCCCCCCTGAAAAGTGGGCCCGGGGCGAGTGCACATACAGCCCCTGTTCAGGGCCTACCCTGTGCGCACAGTCCAACAACAGGAGGCCTCTTCTCTGGCGACGACGACTAAATCGAAGACAGCCTGAAGGCAGGCCCTCTTCCAGATCTTCTTCTCCGATGTTCACTGCTTCTCCGGTCTACATTGCGGCTACCACATCTCTTTATCTGCAATTGGAACCCAAGAAAACCATGTTGTCCTCCTCCAACGATCAGAAGAACAAACCCAGCCAGTGTCCACGGGGATTCTCTGCAATCTTCTTTGATGCCAGTGGCCCACAGGGGATCTGTCTGATCTCTACTTCTCCAATAGAAGACTAGGTCCTCTGTTTTCTGATTGAATTCACCGTTCGTGGCATCTGCAACTCAAATTTATCCTAGGTTCCTTCTCCTCTAATCTCTGCAACCTTTCGGTGACGAGTGGCCAATTGATCAGATCAACTTCAATTTGATCTGTAACAGCCCGAGAACCTCTTGTAAGTGTCTGAAAATTATGGACATGGTTTAGACGATGATGAAGCTTTTAATGATGCTGCTTATCAAGTCTGGAGATTGCTGGAAATGTTAATGGATATCTTGAACCTGAAAGATGGACAAAGGTCAGGGCCCCAGGCTGCTGTCAGCCAAAGGCACTCCGACGCCTGAGTTAGTGCAGTCACTGAACTAGGGTGAAGTGGAGAGGAAGAAGAAGGTTCAGGCAAGATGATGTAGTATATTGCACAGTATATTGCGTACCTGTTATGGGCTTACCATGCAGGTATATATAGAGGAATGGAAGCTTCCTGAGTGGAGGTAGGTGAGAGAGCTTGTCCCATCAGCCATACCTAGGATCCTGAGTGGGGCTAGGTGAGGACTCTATCCAATCGGATCTTTCTTTAATCCTACACATAAATGCGGATGTGATCAGCTAATAGGAAAGAGCTCTTATCGATGGCCGGCGGCCACCCTATCTGTCACGGTTTTCTGTAATGTGGCTGTCCCATCTCATAGTGGGGATTAGACGCTCAGTGTCCACCTCGGCCAAGAGACCGAACTGGAGAAAGCATTGAGGTCGGGCGGGCCTGAGGTCGGACAAGTGTCGAGACGCACGAGGCCGAGTCCGAAGGGAGGTGGTTGGTACTCTTACAGAGACCAATTCCATCTCGGTGCCAGCTGGTACATTGCCGTGTTGGATAGAAGAAGTTGAGGCATTTCCTGATTGGTAATGTTACCGAAGTTAGGAGTAACCTCGGTTTCGGGTAAACACTCCACACAATTGCCCCTAGCTCCTGACCTTGAAGGTTTCGTAACCTTTTGGGGTCGGGAGCTAAGTGAAAAGGGAATTTTCCGAAACCGAGCCCGTAGCTCTTTAAGAAAGCGTTGGGTGTCGTTTTGCCTTTCGAGGCGTATTGATGGCGCGCAGCTGTTCGTAGGCGGTTTAATAATCTGCTCAAATCATTATGAAGGTGGTGTGACGCTGCCATGTGTCGCACCCCTGCTGGCTGTTAAGTCATATCGAGGAGATGAGTGGCGTGCCCGAGGCGGCGTCCTGTACGCGTGTCACCCGGGATACGAAAGGATTTCTACCCTGTATAAAAGGGCTCGTCCTCGAAGAGAAGAGGGACTACTTTTGCTTCTGTTGGAAACCGTCTCTGCGCCTGCGTCTTCGCCTGAGAGATCCTGTCGCTCTGAGATCCCAGTCTCCGTCCGTCCAAGCTAGTCTCCGTCCGTCCAAGCTTCGTTGTCGAGTCTCTTAGTGAGTTTCCCTCTTCTCTTTATCTCTGTTATTTTTTCTTTTTTGGGTTGTATCTCCTCTGTCCCTTTTCTTCTCCGTCTCCGTCTGTTTTTCCGTCCAAGCTGGGGAATATGGGGGTTTACAGATATTGGGTAGACACTGAGCTAGCCCTAGCAGAACTTAGGAAGAAGTACCAAATACCAGAGGACGTCCGCATTAGGGCGGACGGCCTTGAAGACGCAGTCTGACCCCGTATATATAGTGATGGATGGATGCAATTCTCGTTGGTGTCCATCATAGAGGGTGGGGTGAGGTTTCCGGTCCACCCACTCCTGAGGGCCTGCCTCAAGAAGTGGAACCTCACCCCCTGTCGCTCATGCCCAATGGCTTCAAAGTCATTATGGGTGTAGCCGAGCTGAATAGGATCTTGGGATTGACCTCGGCGTCGAAGACATCGAGGATGTATACGATCTCTGTAAGTCTCCAAAGGATGACACGTACTATCTTCGAGCGCGGTCAAAGGAGATCCCCCTAATCAACGACCTCGAAGATTCTAGTAAGTATGCTGGGGAAGACCGCCTCTATGTCTCGGGCAATTGGGAATTCAGCCCTGCCAAGTCCAGGGTTGACCACGTTCCTCGCCGTCTCGGAGAGCCGCCGAGTAAATATCTTCCCTCAAATCTCTTTTAAAGTGTATTTTCATGTTCTGCCGAACTGACACTTTTAAAGTGTATTTTCATGTTCTGCCGAACTGACACATTCACTGCTTGGTGTGCAGACCACAAAGAGAGGAAACAACAGGTGAAGAGTACCGGGTGGCGGCGAAACGTCGCCTGGCTAAAAAGGATCCACGGCTATCGAGGACATCAGGGGCTGGCAGCCTGGTCTCTCCTCGGGTACGAACCCATGTACCGCTCCTTCGTTAGGAGGCCGCACGAGAACCTCCGGGGAGAGACGGTGCTGACTGTGGCCGACGCTGAACAGCAAGGAGCACCAAGAGCGGGGCCTTCTCAAGCACAAACAGAGGCCGGGCCCTCCCAGATCGGCAATGAAGAGATCCGCAGACCAACCCGGAGGCTGACCCCGTAGACGAAGCCGACTCCGAGGACGATTCCGAGGTGGCTAGGCTAGAAGAGGCGATCAACCTCCAGTCGTCGAGTTTGGACGAAGAGACCGACATGGGGCGACGCTGTCCAGCCCTCAGAAACCTCGACGCCATCGTCTTCGGGGGTTCCCCTACCCCTGCCTCGGGAGCCGCCATCTCAATCATTCCGGCGAACGCAGCTGCTGCCGGGACCTCCGCCCCCACTCAGCCTGCTTCTTCGGCGACCGAGGAGCGCTCGATCGGGTCATACCGAGATGAGGTTTGGGCGGGGAAAAGGCCAAGGATCGCAGATCTGGCTGTGGGCGAACCCGACCCGACCTCACTGCTCCCGCCGCCCCTCGGCCCAGCCCCTTGGAGGCCTAGCTTCTTGCTAGAGGATGGCCAGCCACTGTCGGTGAAGGGTCGAGTGGGTGACGGCACTTCGGTCATTAGTGCCCTCGCGCATGCCTATGCTCTGCCAAAGGACATGGCGGGGCACTGGGAGCTGGGTGATGTGGAGCAGTCAGTGGCTCAAATGGGCGATGCCCTCAGGGTTAGTCTTTTTCTTAGCTTGTTTCTTATAACTTTTTGACCTCTGTGATTTGTCCTAACACTTGCCCTCGCAAATCCTGCAAAGGAGCCTGGTGCTAGCGGAGAAGACCCATCAAAGCGCTGCCCGGGCTGAGAGGATGGAGAAACGAAAAACGGCCCTCGAGATGGAGCTCGGGGAGGCTAAGAAGAAGGCGGCCGAGCAGGAGGTGGTCGCTGCGGGCCTTAAGTCTGAGCTCGAGAAGGCCAAAGCTGAATTGGGAGATCAAAGGAACATGATGGTCGAGCTCGAGAGGAAGAGGGGGGTGGCCGAAGCTAGTCTCCGAGCTGAAGCTGATCGCGCAAATGACGAAGGGGTCGAGGCTGCTTCGGAATTATATGTGGTCCAAGTGCGGGAGGTGAGCCAGAAGGCTTGGAGGCTGGGGTGGACGAGCGCACTGAGAGCGGCAGGGGTCCCCGAGGACCACCCCGCCTATGCAGAGATTCCCCAGTTCCCTCCTCCACAGCCTGCGCCGAACCCCCCCCCCCCCCCCCCCCCCCCCCGGAGGCCCCTGCTAGAGACACCGAGGCTGAGGTTGCCGAGGGAGATGCCGGAGATGTTGTCGGCTGAAGAAAAATTTGATTGTTGAGGTGATTTCCTTTTATTTTCATTGTACCTGGGGAAGGGTTTCATTGTATCTTTTTGTTTTTGAATGTAAAGATTATTTCGTATGTAATCTTTTTTCAAAGATGAATGAAATCGGCTTTTATTCCCATCTCGTGCAATGTGTTGAATGCCTTCTTCTCTTCCTGTTGTTTTCTGTGTTTGGCTTTGTAACCAAGATAAAATAAATAACAGGAAACAAGACAAGTAGTTGAACTCGGCTCTATAGCCGGAGTCAATAGTAAGATAGGTCCTTTACCAAGTTCAATGAGTTGGGTAGGACGAAAGGAGCTCGGTCCTGTGACCAGAGCTAGAGGGCTAACCGTAGTGAACTTTGGTTCTGTAATCAGTGGCTGGTTCTTGACTGAGCCGAAGTAGCTGATTTTGTAACCGAACTGATGTGGCTAGTCCTGTGTCAAGATAACTGGTTCTGTAACCGAGCTAAGGGGTGGCTGGTCCCGTGACCGCGCCGAATGCAAACTGGTTTCATAATCGAGCTGTGTGCATATGCCGAGTTCCATAACTTGGCGAAATTTGAAAGTAACAAAACACATTCTTCCATAAGAACTGATTTTATTGACTTTCAGAATTAAGTACAACCTAAAAGTAGTACTTCTTGGGGTGCGTGGCATTCCATGGGCGTGGTAGCTCTCTACCCTCCATGTCCTCAAGTTTGTATTCAGACTGCCCAGCTGCCGAGGTTACTTTGAATGGCCCATGCCAATTTGGTGCAAGCTTTCCTTCGCTGGGATTCTTGTCTGCTGGAAGTGTCTTCTTTAAGACCAGTTCTCCAGGTGAGAATTTCCTTTCTTTGACCTTCTGATTGTACCCTCTGGCCAATTGCTGCTGGTAGGAATCGAGGCAGATGGCTGCTGCATCCGTTCGTTCCTCAGCCAGGTCGAGCTCTTTGGCGAGGTTTACATCGTTCTGGCCTTGATCGAACAGTTCCGACCTGAGGGTTGGGAGACCGACCTCAAGTGGAATTACAGCTTCTATCCCGTAGGCTAGGGAGAAGGGTGTAGCCGAGGTCGAGCGCCTTGGGGTAGTCCTGTATGCCCAAAGGACACTCGGAAGTTCCACTACCCATCTCCCTTTGGCTCGGTTCAGTCTCTTCTTGAGTCCGTCGAGCACCACCTTGTTAGAGATTTCAGCTTGACCATTGCTCTAGGGGTATACTGGAGTGGAATAGTAGTTCCTGATGCCAAGCTCTTGACAGAAGTTTTTGAAGAAGTTGGAGTCGAACTAAGTCCCATTGTCCGAGATCAAGGCTCGAGGTACTCCAAATCTTGTCATGATGTTTCTCCACACGAAGTTTTTAGTATCTTTTTCAGTGGTGGAGGACAACGCTTTAGCCTCTATCTACTTGGTGAAATAGTCTGTGGCTACTATTAGCCACCTCTTATTCCCTGGAGCTCGGTGGAGAGGACCTACCAAGTCCAGCCCCCACTGGGCGAAAAGCCACTGTTGACACCAAAAAAAGTCACTATGTCTCCTCAACATCAAGAAGCCTCGTGAAGCTGCATCTTGCTATAAAACAGGCAAAGCTACTTCAAGCATCAAATCTTGTGAGAATCAGACAAAAACTGAAAGATCCTTCAAGACAGCCAAAAGAGGGGTACACCTGAGGTTTCGGGCCATTCCGACATCGTTTGACCTAACTTCACTTCTTTGACAGCTAAACAAGCGCTCCTGGCGGCAATATCATCAAAGACACCAAAACTTTGATTAGAGCCTATGGATGACTCCAGGATGTCTGGTGGACAGCGACATTCGGCGCCGGGATGCTACCGGGGTCGACGGGCGTGGGAGCCCGTCGGGTACGACCTTTTCGCGCCCGTGGGGGCCGAAGGCATGTATTAACATTTTTTTTGGGTGGGTGTGCCAGATTTTCTATTTTACTTGGAATTGCAAGTGGTGATCTGGAGATCGACCTTCACAAGTAAAAAGGAAATCAACTTCTTTCAAGTTTTCCATTGCACATATATTTAAGAAAAGAGACATTTTCTTGATTTGCCGTGAAAGGCGGTTTTTTTTTTTGGCATTTATAGCCGATTTTGTGGCGTTTATAGCCGATTTTGGCATTTATAGCAGATTTTGGCGTTTATAGCCAATTTACAATTCTTATCAATGAAAGACAAGAGTTGTGATTTTTTTTTTGTCTCTTTAGAAAAATACAAACTACAATGAAAAGCAAGAAATGGAGGATCTAACTTCTCAGGAGATTGTGGGGGACTCGTTCAGATTGACGGTCGCAAGCCATGTGTGGGCTTCGCCATCATCCATGCAGATGAGAACAGTGGATGCTCTTGATTCGCTTGGCTTGGCTATAACCTCAGATTTTTAGAGGATAAAGACCAAGAGGAGGTCCTATGTCCAATAAAAAGCTAAGTAGACGGGCTGAAAAGCCACGTCTAAGCCATTTGGAAGCAGGAGGAGAAGGCGAAGGACCTTGGGGGGGAGGTACCCCCCAAGGGACTTTTGTCACCTTGTAGTGGTGGCCGGTGCAGAACTTCAGCAGAGTTTTTCTCTCTTTTTCTTTCTCTGGATTTTCTGTGTTTGATCCGTCTGGATTCGATTCTCTTCTGGATACGAGCTCTGGATTCTTTCCGATATGGATTTCAATGGAATGCTCTACTATTTATAGGCTTTTGGTAGCCATTTAGGAGAGCTTTTATGGGCTTTAATTGCACTTAAGCCACATAAATGGAGGAGTTACAGGGTTTAATTCCTTTATTTCGTAACTCCTGGATCTTGGCTTCTGATTCGCCGGTGGAGATTGAGGGCATTTAATCACCTTTGATCGCCATGATGGGAGGAGTTTCATGGGTTAAATGCCATGAATCAATTGACTTGTAACTCCCAAATGCTTGCTTCTGATTGGGCCGTCCAATAGAATGAGTTAATGACTGCCATAAAGCTAGCCAATTAACCACATTAATTGGTCGCCGAGCAGTCGAAGAGTCGCGGGCTGTGCCGTGTCTTCTGGAATTCTTCTGGCGATGATCATCGATGGATCTTCATGCTGATTGACATCGGATGAACATGTAACTTCAGACATTGATAGCTAAGAGCGGACCGGTGACATCTGTCCTGTCGATTTTTCGATCGATCGGGCGGAAAGCACACTTTTTTGGTCGACCGGTTGGCGATCAATGTTGATTTTGATACTTTTGGAGGTTGACCCGTGATTTTGACGGATGTCGGAGGATTTGGCGCCTGAAAAGTATGAATTTTGGAAAGTCCCAGGGGTTGGAAGCTTCGAATCGCGAAAAACGACGGAAAACGGAGCTCCCGGGGTGAAACCGGAGATTCCGGGCTTCCAGGGTCGCGGGCGACCCTGGGCCAAGGTCGCAGGGACGGGCGACCCTGGGCCAGGGTTGCAAGGGCCTGCGACCTTGGCCCAGGGTCGCAGGGGCCTGCGACCCTGGGGGAATTTTCCCCTTCGGAGCCCGTTTTGCAGTCGTTTTGAGGTCTTTTTCCTTCGTTTTTGCTTCTGTATTTTTCTTTGACATTTTTGTTCATTTGTTGGCCTTATTCCCTTGTAGAAAAATTGATGAGAATCCTTGCAATTTGGGTTGCAAAGTTTCCAATTTTCCAGGAAAGCCGAAGACTTTGTCGCACAGGGTTGCCGATTTTCCGTCAGAAGCTTAAATTGGGTCAAACGATGTCCGAATGACCTGAAATTTGAGGTGGAGCCTCCTGAGCAATAAATAAGACCAACCATAGGTTTTTTTTTTGAGTTTTGAAGCCGTATGGGGTCCCGTCGCCAGTAGGCTTGATTCTGCCGCGAGGTAGATGTCGCGCTTTGATGTGCGGTCAACTGATGTCCGATTGACTTGAAATTTGACAGGGAACCTATTGGAGTCATTTTGAGATGATCCACAGGCTCTGTCTTGGAAACCATGGTCCCGGGGAGCTCCGCCGCCGAGAGGCCTGATTTGGCTTCCGAGAGTCAAAGTCTGGTCAAATGTTGTCGAAATGACCTGAAACTTGACGTGTAGCCCTTTGTAAGCATTTTGAAGCTGCCCATGTGCTCTGTTTGATGAGTAATGGTTTCGGTGGTTTTTGCCGCCGAGAGGCTTGATCTAGCTGCTTGAGGGTTGATGTAGGGTCAAACGTTGTCGGTTTGACTTGGAACTTGACGTGGAGCCTTTTGGATGCATTTTGAGATCATCCACAGGCTCTGATCGGGAATTTGATGTCTCCGATGCTGTCGCCGCCGAGAGCTCCTGTTTAGCTGTCGGAGAAGTGAAGTTAGGCCAAATGTTGTCGAAATGGCCCGAAACTTCATGTGTACTCTTCTCTTGGCTATCTTGAAGGATTTTGCAGTTTTTGTTTGATTCTGACAAGATTTGGTTTTTTGGAACCAGCATTGCCTATTTTGGTAGGCTATGGCTTCATGTGGCTTGAAGAGGCAAAGTGACATTTTTAGTGCCAACAATGTCTCCAAAGGGCTCTATGCCAAATTTCAAGTCAAACCGACAATGTTTGACCCTCCATCAATGCTCGAGCAGCAAAATCAAGCCTCCCGGCGGCGGGAACCACCGAGGCCATCACTCATCAAACAAAACACATGAGTGGCTTCAACATGCTTCCAAAAGGCTGCACGTCGAATTTCAGGTCATTCCGACAACGTTTGACCAGGTTTCGATGCTCCGAAAGAAAATCAAGCCTACCGGCGGCGGAGCACCCCGGGACCATGACATCCAAGTTGGAGCTAATGGATCGTCTCAAAATGGCTCCAATAGGCTCCCTGTCAAATTTCAGGTCAATCGGACATCGTTTGACCACATATCAAAGCTCGGCAATTTCCCCGAAGCAAAATCAAGTAAAGTATCGACGGGACCCCAAACGGCTTCAAAACTCCAAATTCCAAGTAGAAAGTGAATCTGGCATACTCGTACAAAAATGTTGATACCTGCGATTTCCCTCCTCCGCCGAGACCCAGGTCAGCCCCTGAGGTGCGGAAGGAGAGGACGGAAACTCCCGAGGGTCCATCAAGTTGGCATACCCGGTGGAACGCGTTGACTTGAGAATGTGATGCTTGTATCCCTTGACTCCTTTCTAGTTGGTGGCCTATGTTGCATTTTGCATCTAAAAAAAAAACATGAGATGGGATTTCAATTGTTCTTTCTCACTTAAAAAAAAAAAAAAACAAATCTGATTTCTTTTCTTAGATTCAACTTTGAGAAACTTTGATCCTTTCCTTTTCGAACTTGATAGCTCACAGAAATGTTTGCAGCTATCGTTCATATCGAGGATTGGGCCATCTTTTCTCTTTGATGAGTCCAATGGGGATTCAAAAAAAAAAAATTCATTTCAAATTCTTTCAAACAAAAAAAATGGCCTCTCTTTCTTAAGATACAACTTTGAGAAACTTTGATCCTCTCCTTTTCGAACTTGATAGCTCACAGAAATGTTTGCAGCTATCGTTCATATCGGGGATTGGGCGATCTTTTCTCTTTGATGAGTCCAACTGAGATTTCAAAAAAAAAATATTATAATTTCAAAAAAAGAAAATCAGTTTTCTCTCTTTTGAATTCAAATTTGAGAAACTTTGGTTTTTCCTTTTCGGATTTAGCGCTCACAGAAATGTTGAGCCTTTGTTCGGATTGGAACACCACTTGCTCTCTTTGATGAGTTCATTAAAAACCTTTCAAAAAAGAGTTCAAAAGAAAAAAAAAAAAACACTAAGGTTCCACCAGTTGCGTTCTTTGGCCAAAGTGGATTTAAGAAAAGCCTTATCCAGAGTGTGGAGACAGCTAGACTGTTCAAGGCAAGGGTCCTCCAAACGGGTTCATTAAGTAATCCTACCCTTACCTTGGGGCTGATCTATCTACTAAGGTTTCATAAGATCGAATTGGAAACCAATGTGCATCTTCAAAAAAAAAAAAAAAAAAAACTTCCGTCACTTTTGAGCTCAGAGTTGAAAAATCTTGGTTCCTTCCCTTTCGGATTTAGCGCTTGCAGAAATGTTGAGCCTTTGTTCAGATTGGAACACCATTTGCTCTCTTTGATGAACTCAATCGCAACTTTTCAAAAAAAAAAAAAAAAAAAAACTTCCGTCACTTTTGAGCTCAGATTTGAGAAATCTTGGTTCCTTCCCTTTCGGATTTAACGCTCGCAGAAATGTTGAGCCTTTGTTCGGAATGGAACACCATTTGCTCTCTTTGATGAATTCAATCTTGACCCTTCAAAAAAAAAAAAAAAACCCTTCCATCATTACTGGATTCACATCCGAGAAATTCTGATTCCTTCCCTTCTGGATTTAGCGCTCGCAGAAATGTTGAGCCTTTATTCGGATTGGAACACCATTTGCTCTCCTTTATGAATCCAAATTTGACTTTTCAAAAAATCCCATCTCGTGTCCTTTCCAAGGATGCGATTTGCAACATTTGTGCCTAGTGGTGCTAGTACGCCCTTTTGTGTCTACTGTATTTGCGACCGACACATTTGTATCTCCAACCTTATATCATTTTACCTCGAGTGAGCTTTACTTCTCGGTAATTTGAATTAAGGTCTAAATTGCTTCTAGCAGTCACTGGTACACTCACCCTGAGCCTACCATACTTGCATTTTAGAACAATTGTATCCTCTATGGCTTTTTTGCCTCCTTCATCTTGCTTGGGATAGGCCATGTCCCCTCAAGTGATTTGTAAAGATAAAACCATAGTTGTTCTCCATTTATGATCATCATATTCTTGTGATTACTAATGGATTTGGTCTTATTTTCAGAAGTTTTCCAAAACTAACAATGGCAGCTTCATTGACCATCACTTTCGATGAGAACAAGTACCAGCTTATGCTTCAAGATAAGCAAAACAAGCATAAGTGCCCTGCCAGTTGCTGAAGCGTCATCTCCCTCGACAACTCTCCAAACGTCCGGTCAACCTTAACTCCCCGGACCATCGTCTTCGGGTCGCTGGGACCATTCCCACGCCCCGCAGAAGAAATTGTAGCTGCCATGAAGCAGAAAACTACCCCGCAACGTGTCACTACCATGGCACCAAGGGTGAACACCAAGAAGCCTGAAGCCCGTGGCGCTCCCACGAAGCTTCAACCCACAAGAAATCAGGTTTTCCCCAAAACCTGGTCCCTAAGATCTTCACCAAAGCAACGGAGGTCCCGAACATCTGTAAAGCCAGCATACCTGGCCCCTTTTAAGGGGAATCGGTTCTACCCTCTCTCTTACATGAAAGAGGAGAAACCTATCTTCCGCCCAAAGAACAAACAAAATCATCATGAGCTGGCTTGCTCTTACAAGCCCAAAATTAAATCCTGCATCGTTAGGCCTCCGCAAAAATATGCTGAAGCCTGCACTCCTGCGAGTGACCCTTGATCTCAACAGGGGCCGAGCTCGCAAAATTCAAGTCTTCACTGTGACAGGCAAAGGAGCGCGTCCAGATTCTGTCCTTGCCCAACTTCAAAGAAGATAAGTTCAGCTGCTGCGCGCGGGGGACTACATCCTTCATCGCCAGAGCCCATCCAGAGCTGACTGAAGCTCAAATTGCTCGTCGTATGCTTCATCGTGCGCCATATCGACAAAAGAGACTTGAGAAAGAAAGAACCCAGCGTTCTACTCTCCATATCTCAAACAAATGAGTCGAAAAAGAAAGACCCAACCAATTCATTGCTGTCCATATGGTTGGCAAAACCAAAAAATGCCAGAAGTCAGTAACCAAAATCAGTGTTAGACGTCCAGTGACTCGCAGCGTCTCTCGGACACTGTCACGCCCCCAAAATTGGGATCCGATCTCGAGGACGCGAATTTGGGGAATTTGTATTCCTCCCCAGGATCCGCGTGTGTGAGGATGGCAAAATTCACAACACATCAGAATGTTTCGCGGAAGCTCTACAAGACGTTACGACCCGAAATCCATATACATCGGGTTCTGTGTCGTACTCATCTGTCAGCATAAGATTATCATAGAAATATTCAAACTCAGACTTGAACAATTCATAATATCAAAATATACAAAGCTGAAAGTAACAGGCTTGTCATTACCCAAACATATTCAAGTTACAAATTAACGAGTGCATTAATTACAATTCCCAAGAAAAAGGCTAACAAAAGCCATTCAAAATAGCAAGCTAGAACAAATACTACCCAAGGGTGTAACGTAACTCTGGAGTCAAGCATGACGCCTACATGACATCGTTGACACAACAAGCCTGCAAAACTCGTGGCTCAACCGCCCTCTGCACACGAACTAGCTCAAACAAGGACCTGCTATCTAGAGCACCAAAGCAGAAGAATATCAGACACGACGGTCTGGCAGGTGATCAATATAGGCAAGAGCATAAGCAAAATTGAAGTTTAAAGGAAACAATAACTAAAAACAATTTATTGAACTTGAAACAGATTTACAAGGTTTAAAAACGATGCATGGACAAGATGCTTATCAAGAAATCAAGAGTACATGCACGATATACGAAACAAGACATGAATACATATAATATCATGATTAGTAAATCCACAAAGAGCCCATCCTTTCTCCATCATACATGATGACAAGAGTAAGCACGCACGACAAGCATGACAAGCACGACACGATAAACACGATCCTACGCCACACAAGGTAGACGGGGTGTCCGGCCGCGGAACCGGACCACGAACATGCACGATGTGTAATATAATACACGACTAGTCTGCAGACTGTCCACGTTGTTTAAGGACCCCCAGGTAGTGGATCAAGCTAAAAGGGCAGTCCAAGCTCAGTGGTACTCACTTATATCATGAATGCACAAAACACGGCAATACTTATTCGAGAACACGTCAAAACAAGAGGGATCATTTAACAAGCACGACACGACGAGACCAGTAAAATAGCATGATATAAATGCTTATCAAACTTAAGAAATGATTCCTTTTTTGATTCTTGAAACACGAATCTTGAAACACGTCTTAAATACAAGCTTATACTTGAAATTCAAAACGAATACACGACGATGTACGAAACATCAAAACAGAAGCTCAACACAAAATCTATCAAGTTTAGGCTAAGACCATTCATTGACCCTTGTGGAGTTGAAATCCAAATGTCGGAGTTTTAACAAGATTTGGTGCCCTAAAAGTTATAACACATTTTGGAATGCAAGTGCACAAAGTCAATAAAAAGGTCTAAAACCTAGTCTAGTTTTCCTTCTCGCAAAAATCCTTCAAAACAGTCTTTTGGTAAAATTTCTGTCAGTCCTCGGTTACCTGTCGGTCAACCAGGTTGATGTGTCGGTTGACCGACAGCCGACTGACGGCTGACCGACAAGTCTCAGTCCAGAAATGTAGCTCTTGGGAAAAGGGACCGACAAGTCCTCGGTTGGCTGTCGGTCGACAGACACTGACCGAAGATTGAAAATCCAAAGCTGTATCAGGTTCGCTCGAACCGTCAAACCATCGCTCGAGCGGACCCCAGACAGAAACTTGTTCGCACGAGCCAACCCAAAAGTTCGCTCGAGCGGACAGGTTTCTGCTCGAAATCCTTCAAACAGAGGCATGTTCGCTCAAGCAGACCCTATCGTCGCTCGAGCGAACAGGCTTCTGCCTGAACGCGAGTGAGTGCAGAAACTGCACTTTTCTTCTTCCATTCTCTTGCATTTTTCTTCTCTCTTCTTCTCACTTCTGAACCAAAGAAACCCCTGAGCCACCATGCTCACCAAGGGTCAAAAACAACATTCAATCCATAAATCAACCATTCACTCCATTGAGAAACCTCAAGACATTTTCATGTACAAAATCATAAAGGCTTACAAGACTAAACATTGTTCTAAAAGCTTGAAGAATCATTAATAACAAGACAAGTAAGGAAGCTAAAACCCATGACTTGAAAGAACATAAGCATGACTTGCATTATGAAATTAAACATAGAAAACATGTCTAAATGAAACCATAAAACAATATACATGAAAAACCCTATAAAGATCACTTGCCTTGGGTCAAAGTGAGGAGGAAATCACTCAACAGTGGTTTCTACTGATGGACCCGAAAGAAATCTTCCGTCCTCTCCTTCCGCACCCCGGGGGCTGACCTGGGTCTCGGCGGAGGAGGGAAAATCTTGGGCATCAACATTTTTGTACGGATATGCCAGATTTACTATCTACTTGGAATTTGGAATGGTGATGATCCGGAGATTCACCTTCACAAGTGGAAAGGAAATCAATCCTTTTTTCTAACTTTTCAAATTGCATTAATATTAAGAAAAGAGACAAGTTTGTCTTTTTTAGAATGCCGTAGGAGGCGTTTTTGTTTGTTTGCCGTAAAAGGCGATTTTACCGTGAAAGGCGATTTTACAAAACTCATCAAATGTGAAAGATAAGAATTGTGATTTCTTTTTGTCTCTTTAAGAAATACAAACTACAATAGAAAAGTAAGAAAAGGGATCTAACTTCTCAAGAGATTGTGGGGACACGTTGAGATCGATGGTCGCAAGTCATGTATGGACTTTACCATCGTCTTTTAAATGAGAACATGTGATGCTTTGATTCTTTGGCTGGGCTCCTAACCTCGGTTTTTTAAAGGACAAGGACCAAGAGGAGGTCCTATATCCAATGAAAAACCAAGTAAACGGGCTGAAAAGCCGCGTTTAGGCCATGTTGGAGAAGGAGGAGACCTTGGGGGGTGGCCCCCCCAAGGGACGTTGATCACCTTGTGGTGCTTCTGGGAAAATAGTAGCAGGACTTCGCCTCTCTCTTGTATTTTCTGGATTTTCAGACCTTGCACTTGGGATCTATTTTTCATCATGCATTCTTCTTGGAATGGACCTCCTTTTATAGGCTTTTGGTAGACATGAGGTGTTTATTGGCATTGATGGCCATGATGAAAGAATTAATGAAGAGTTACAAGTTGACTTTGTAACTCCTTTTTCAAGGCTTGTGATTGGCCGATGAAGGTCGTGGGCATTTAATCACCTTTATGCTTCATGATGATGGGAGTTTCATGGGTTTAATGCCATGATTACTTGGATTTGTAACTCCCAAATGCTTGAATCTGATTGGGCCGTCCAAAATAATGAGTTAATGACCGCATTAAGTTGTCATAAACAGGTCAATTAACGTCATTAAGTGGTCGCCAAGGCATGTGAAGAGTCGCGGGCCGCGCTGCGCCTTTTGAGATTCTTCTTGCGATCATCACAGGTGGATCCACGCATTGTTTGATGTCGGATTGCAGTGCAATTTCAGACATTGATTGATGTTGGTGGGCCGGTGACATCTGTCTTGTCGATTTCACGATCGGTCGGACGGAAAGTATACTTTCTTGGTCAGCCGGTTGGCGATCTTGGGACGATCGGTGATGATTTCATGCTTTTGACGGCGGATCCGAGATGTCGACGAAGATCAGTGGTTTTCAAGCATCAAAATTTGGATTTTCCGAAAATCACAGAGGCCGGAACACTCGAAACGCGAAAAAGATCGAAAACAGTCAATTTGGTGCAAAATCCGACAACCCGGATTTGCAGGGTCGCCGGCGACCATAGGGCTTTGGCCCGTTTGGTCACCGAGCATCGTTTTCGTCTGTTTTTTCGTCTTTTTCGTTCCTTTTTTCTTCTGTATTTTTCTTGAAATTTTTCCTCAATTATTGACTTGATTTTCTTGGAGAAAACTTGACGAGAACCTGCGCGAAATCGGAGCACAAAGTTTCCCACTTTTCGGGAAAGCCGAAGACTTTGTAGCTGATTTTTCGTCAAGAGTCGAAACTTGGTCAAACGATATCGGAATGACCTGAAAATTGAGGTGAAGCTTCTTGAGCAGTGGATAGGACCAACCATGGGCTTTTATTTGAGTTTTGAAGCCGTTTGGGGTCCCATCGATGCTTCACTTGATTTTGCTGCGCGGAAAATGCCGAGCTTTGATATGTGGTCAAACGATGTCCGATTGACCTGAAATTTGACAAGGAGCCTATTGGAGTCATTTTGAGACGTTCCATCAGCTCCGTTTTGGATGTCATGGTCCCGGGATGCTCCGCCGCCGATAGGCTTGATTTTCTCTCGGAGCATCAAAACCTGGTCAAACGTTGTCGGAATGACCTGAAATTCGACGTGCAGCCTTTTGGAAGCATGTTGAAGCCACTCATGTATTTTGTTTGATGAGTGATGGCTTCGGTGGTTCCCGCCACCGGGAGGCTTGATTTTGCTGCTCGAGCATTGATGGAGGGTCAAACGTTGTCGGTTTGACTTGAAATTTGGCATGGAGCCCTTTGGAGAGATTCTGGAGTCATCCGTAGGCTCTGATCAAAGTTTTGGCGTCTTTGATGATGTCGCTGCCGGGAGCACTTGTTTTGCTGTCGGAGCAGTGAAGTTAGGCTAAACGCTGTCGGAATGGCCCAAAACCTTAGGTGTACCCCTCTTTTGGCTGCCTTGAAAGATCTTTCAGTTTTTGTCTGATTCTGACAAGATCTGATGCTTGAAGTAGCTTTGCCTGTTTTGTAGCAGGATGCAGGTTCACGAGGCTTCTTGATGTGGAGGAGACATAGTGACTTTTTTTGGTGTCAACAAATGCCCCCTCGAGGTACAACGACGAGTAGCTTTTTGGAGTCGATGTGCCTCGAAGAGAAACTTGGAGGAGAGATTCCAACTTGACCAAGAGTCTTGAGCCATTTTTTTTTTGGATAGCCTTTTGAGTTTCCGGGGGAATTTTATGTTAGTGAGGGGGATCACACACCATCTCAAGGCAAAGTTTTGAAAATGACATGGGGTATTTGGATTTTGGGTTTTGGATTTTGGTTTTTGACCTCGTGACCTAACAAGCTATATGTGGCATGTTAGGGGGTCAGGTTTTGATTTTGAATTTGACCTTGTTACCCAACAAGCTGTATGTGGCAGGTTGTGGGGTCAGATTTGGATTTTTGGTTTTGGTTTGGTTTGGATTTTTATTTTGGTTTTGGTCTTGTGACCTAACAAGCTGTATGTGGCGAGCTAGGGGACCAGAATTTGATTTTGTGAAATGTCAATTTCAAGATTTTGGCTCAATTTGGTTCATGAGGTTGGATGGTTTGGTTTTTTGGAAACTCATGAGACTTTCTTTTCTCTTTTTTTTTTGAATGGTCCCATCAACTCAAAAGAGGCATGTGACTTTTTTTGCTCTTTTCTTTTTTTTTTTGCTCTTGGTAAGAGGAATATTTTGACTAAAAGCCACTTTTAATGCCTAGGTGGTCAAACCTGGCTCATATGGGCTAACCCATGGGACCTTAGGCTTTGGAGATGGCCTAGATCTCATATGGTGTCATATTTGTAAAGAATATCTAAAAATATCTCTTTTGTGTAGAGAATATCTAAAAATATTCTTACTTGGAGAGAATTTCTCAAGTTTTCTTTTTGTGGAAAGATTCTCTCAAAATATCTTTCTTTTTGGGAAAGTAGCTAAATTTTAGCACTTACCTCCTTTCTTTTCTCCTCGTTTCCTCTTTTGGCTTGCTCTCTTCTATAAAAGCAAGATGGTTGTTTCTTTTGCTCCATTGCTTTCTTTTTGCAAGAAATCTTCAAGAGTGCTCTCCAAGATAAGAAGTGCTTTATCTTCTTCAAGGATCTCCAAGCTTTTCTTCTTCTTCTCCATCAATGGCTTCAAGTAAGTTTTCTTCCTCCTCAAGAATTTCCATTGTAGAAGTAGCTTCTTCTCCCTTTTTTTTTCTTCTTTTTTTTTCTTTTCTCCTTTTTTTTTTCCTTTTTCTTTTTTTTCTCAAGCACGTTTTTCTTTCTTTTCTTCTCCATTTTTTTTTCGTGCTTCTCTTCTTTCTTTTTTTTTTCCTTTTTTTTTCTTTTTTTTTTCACACGCTGACTTTTCCCTTTTTTTTTTCAACAATTTTTTTTTCTGTTTTTCTGTTGTTTTTTTTTTTTCTGCATGCTGATTTCCTTTCCTTTTTTTTTCAGCATTTTTCCTTCTTTTTTTTTCTGCTGTTTGTTTTTTTTTCTTTTTTTCTCTTGGCTGTACGGACGACCTGCCACGTGGCAGTGGGCCACAGCCTGTGGGCAATTTTTTTTTTTTTTTTTTGCTGAGATTTTCTTTTCTCTCTCTTTCCTTTTCTTTTTCCTTGTTTGCTCACCATGATAATGAGGCTATGCGATTTCAATATGTATGCATTTTTTTTTTGTTTGATGCATCAAGATAGAAGGCTAGAGTCTCTAGGTCAAGCCAATATGATTTTTGACTTGGACAAAGTTTGATTGGTTTTGACCAAATTGGGTTGGAATTGGTTAAACTTTGGTCAAGGTTTTCCTAGTATCTAATGCATGATGATATATTTTTGATGCATGAGTTTTGGTAAATGGATTTGGAAGTATGATGATGCATACCTGAAAATCTTTTGCAAGTATCGGGATTTTGAGCTCGCAGCGATGTTGAGCTCTTTCTCGGTCTTGTTGGATTTTGAGGAAGTTTGCAATTTTTGGATTCTGAAGCTCGCAGTAATGTTGAGCTCTTTTCCAGATTTTGCGGAAGTTTGATGAGATTGGCTTGTTCTCGCAGCGATATTGAGTTCGAGCCTTCTTTGAGAATTCTCCACTGACTATGAGCTCGCAGCGATGTTGAGTTCATCTTCAGGCTTCCTGTCTTTTTCGGA
Organism: Umbellularia californica; assembly: GCA_028538565.1. Lineage (NCBI taxonomy): Eukaryota > Viridiplantae > Streptophyta > Magnoliopsida > Laurales > Lauraceae > Umbellularia > Umbellularia californica. Next base: position 50,983,063 of record JAPQWN010000006.1, on the reverse strand, counting down.
GTATTTTCCTTTTCTTCGGAATCGCCCCGGAGCCATGTCAAAATTTTGCTAGAATTTTTGTAGCAGAATTCTGTCATTTTGTTGTTGATTGATCTTTTCTCTTCCATCTTTTACAGGTAGTTCTTCTAGAACGAATAAAGGTAAAGGTCCTGTTACTGACGCACCTCGTCGGTCTGCTAGATCTTCCAATGCGGCCATTCAGCAGGCTTGGGAGATGGTCCAGTTTGTTGAGAAGAACTTGGAAGAGTGTGATTCCCTCAATCGTGATGAGATGAGACAGTGATTGATCGCTCTTAAAGATGATGAGTTCTATAAGATCATGGTAAGCAGCCATCCTTGGGTTACAGACGATCAGAGCGTTGTGCTCAAGCCTACCTTCTTCTTTGGTGATGCAGTCCTCGGCGACTTGACATACCAAAGGGGATGTTTTCAGTTCTCTTACACAGCAGATGGTGAGGAGAGAACTATTTCTACCCGGTCGTCTTTTGATCGGACCATCTCGATCCTGAGCCTTTCTCCCACGTGCTCTAAGAGGGAAGATCCTCCGAGCTGGGTGAAGAGGACCAGTGTGATCAAGACCGGGGTTTTTGTTGGTGGACCTTCCGGTTTTGAAGAGAAGCCACCTATCCGTATGGACATGTTGATGCCAGCCAGTGGCTACCAAGGTTCTGATCATCCATCGATCGATTTGAGACCGGTGGGCCTTGGCGTTTTTCGGGGTGACGGCAGTAATTGGGTGAAGCCTTTTTGACTTCGTGGCCGTTTCAGTGCTGACTCAAGCTGGGAATCATGGACTGATCACACCCTGAGGATTGGTGAGGCCATTCTTCGGGAGGCCGAGATTTTTGATGCGGTTCGCACTTTTCGGCAAACCGTCGTTTTCTCCGATGAGGCTTTCATGGCCATGCTGGAGTCATTCCTTCCACAAACCAACACCTTCATTGTGACAAATGGTGAGATTGGTTTTTCTTTGAATGAACTGAGCGCCATCACCAGATTGCCTATCCTCGGCAAACTCTATGAGGAGTTTATGCCTATTGACAGCGTCCTTGAGGAGCAATCTGAGGAGTTTAGGCTTGTGTACTTTCAGCTCGTCGCCTTCTATGATTTTTTGAAGGAGAAGGAGGGCTCGAAAGTTAGGTGCAGCAGTTGGAGAAGTTGCAGCTTCAACTTTTTTGACAGCGGGGATTCTTCTGATGGCATGGCCCAGGATGCTAGGGCTAAAGCATCAAGTTTGAAGAAGATCGTTGCTATACGAGAAGATTTGAAGAAGTTCTTCGCAAGCACGGATGCCATTTGTCCTGACATTTCGTTGCGGAGAGATCTCGCTGTTTACCTCACTTACTGGCTAGGTGAGGCTGTTTTTGCTGGAGGAGATGGACCGCACATCAGGCCGCACTGTATTTTTCCGGCTTGTCAGATGGCGTTTGGAGAGCGGCTGGCTTTGGTACCTACTCTTTACTCCTATTTGTGTACCGAACTGCAGGCTGCTGCTTTCTTAGTTCGGCTTGGGCTTCCCATGAACAGGGTATTTTCAGCCCATATCTTCTATTTGTGGTATGTATACCACTGTCCTAGCTTCCATCGTTTGGGAGTTGCACAGGACGAAGATCCCTTTATGATTCGTTTGGCTAGAGGGACAGCCGTTCCCGAATCTCTTTTGTCTGCCCGTTTAAGGATCCGACGATTTAGGGACATCGAGATTGGGCAGTCTTCGGTGAAGCTTTCTCTGGGTTTGCGGAAGAAGGCTTTTGACTTTGGTGTCTCCCGTGATTCGACCAGGGCAGGGTCGGGAAGACACTATGCTTTGACAGACGCGGAGAAGAGATGGCTCTTCAACATACGGGTTGGTACGATGGTGTACCGCAGACATCTTTTCGTTGATATCCAGCCGTATGTCCCTTCGCATTTTGCATTGCAGCTTGGCTTCTCTCAAGGCGTTGTTGGAGCGCCTTCGAGCATGGTGAAGCGTTTTGGAGGTTTGCAGGATGGGAGAAATGCATGAGCTTTTATAGCGCCGAGGACACTACCGCCATGATTTCCTATCCTGAGCTGCCCACCTTCCGGACTGCTGGCTTCACGAAGTGGTTCGTGGAGAGCTTCTCAGTGCACCGGTGACTTTCCAAGAAAGAGCTCGATATTAAGCAATCTCCTGGGAAAGGTCTTGGCAAATCGGATGGTGTCCGTCGGGAGGAAGTTTTGGCCTTTCTTTCTGGAGAGAAGCACAAGATAGGCTTTCTCAACGGGCAGGACATCATCAGATCAGGAGCTGCACAAGGGATTCCTGGTGAGGTCTTGAGACAGCTGGAGGAGGAGGAGGCCGAGATCGATGCTATGATACAGGCATAGCATACGAAGGCTTCCATACAGTCTACTGAGAAAAGTAGACCATCCAGTGAGGACTCTTGTGAGAGGCCTGATGTTGATAGTGGGGCAGGATCGTCGAGCAGATTGACCCGCCGAGGCAAGAGGAGGAGAGGACAACGCCGTAACATGAGACGGCACGATGGTCCTTCTGATCTTGAAGTTCCTCTCACCATTGCTGAGGAGGTGTCTGAGGATGCTGACGAGCCTCCGGAGAAGAGAAGCAGAGAAGAGGAGACAACTTGTATGATCCTCTTTCTTTCCTTTGTTTCTTCTTTTCACTTGTAAGAGATTTTTTTTTAATCCGCTGCTTTCTTTCTTTTGGCAGAGGATGATGTTCTGGTGATGTCCGAGGTTCCGGCCGATGAGGCAATGACAGATCCAGTCGTGGCATCTGCAGAAGAGCCCAGGGACTCTGGAGTGGTTCCAGATCCTTCACCTGGTACGATTGCTTTGGCTTCTTCTTCTTTTTTTTTTTTTTTTTGTGCCATCATTTGCTGGCATGTAGCTTTTTTTTTCTTGTTAGCTGACTTGCCAGAGGATTCCGACAATTTCGAGCTATACATGGACGCAACCTTTGACGATGCTTCGGATGAGCTCAGAGAGGCAGAGAGTACTCCGCCGGTTGTCGAAGCATGTATTTTTGAAATAATAATCTTGATATATTTTTGACAAGATTATATTCATACCTTTTTGTCTTTTTTCTTTGATAGATTGTGAAGCAGCAGGAGAGGTTCCTCCGTCTTCTCTAGAGCCAGAACAGGGGACACCTGCGGCTGATGCAGAAGTAGGCGCTTCTTCCGCTTTCAATGAGTCAGCTTCTTCCGTTGGAAAGAGTTTATTGATTACTCTTCCAATGGAGTATGACGTGGGCAGTCGGGCACTAGAGCATGGCTAATCCTCATCTGCACCGTACCTTCAGTATGCAAGGAAGGTGTTGAAGACTGTCTTGAGCTTATGGGTTGAGACTCTTTCTTCAGGTCATTTGGAAGCTGGTTTTGGCATGATCAAGCATGTGCAGGACATCCTCGCTGATAGCAAAGAAGTCAGTTTGGACATCGCAAGCGCCAAGGATTTTGTTGAGGAGATCATCACCTTGGGGAACAAATGGACTGAGACCAAGAGTTTCCCAGATGGTGACTTCTTTGATGAGATGTTCATAAAACCTTCCAGCAAAGTCAAAGCTGAGTTGACTGAGGTCACGAAGACTCGGAGGCAGATCGTTCGGGAGAAGAACGTTACCGAGTTATCCATCATGGGGCTGAAGCAAGACTTGGACCGCCTTGATAAGGAGGTCGTCGAGGTTAGGCAGCGTCTTGATCTTTTAGAGGAAGAAGCTGCTGCCAAATGGACCGCTATTGTGGAGGCTCGTGACAAGGAGGGGACTCTCATTCGCCAGGTTGAGGAAGCTAAAGGTAATGTCCGGAGGAAGACTCAGGAGCATGAGCAGTGGCAGGTCCTCTGGGAAGAACTTTCTCGTGCTGCAGATGGGTCACGGCATTCGGCCTCGTTTTATGGGGACATTTTGAAGAAGCGTGGCTTAAAAACTTTGGAAGTTAAGGCCAAGGGTCTGCTTGTGGAGTTGAACCTTTGGTTGAAGACCATGTCGGATTGAGCTCCTGAGTTGTAACAAACTCTTTTTCCTTCTTTTTTTTTCTAGCTCCATGTATAAACAGTTTTTTTATACTATTTTTTTGTATCCCCTTCTTTTCACTTAAATCATTTTTTTGATGAAAACACATTTGAGTAAAAGCTCTTGGGAATGTTTGTTTTGAATTTGATCAAAAGGTTGTCATTTTGTGAAAATCTTTTGTCAAAGAGTTGTTTTGGGCATGAAAGCCAATTTTGTGGGGAAAAGCCTGGTTTTTGATGGCTTGAAAACCAAATTTTAGGTGGCATGAAAGCCTAATTTTGTTTGTGGCATGGGAGCCAAATTTGTTTGTGGCATGGGAGCCAAAATTTTTGAGATGACATGAAAGCCGATTTTGGCGTTTATAGCCGGATTTTGACGTTTATAGCCGAGTTTTGGCGTTTATAGCCGTTTTTTGAAAACCAAGTTTTGTTTTATTGGCGTGAAAGCCGATTTTGGCGTTTATAGCCGAATTTTTTTTTTGTTTGTTTTGGCATTTATAGCCGAAGTTTGGCGTTTATAGCCGGATTTTGGCGTTTATAGCCGATTTTTGGTTTTCAAAATGCAGGTATCGACTAAATGTCGCCTCCCCGCTGAATGGTCTTGCAAGTATCGATGGAATGTCGCTTCCTTGCTCATTCGGTTTTGCGAGTATTGATGGAATGTCACTTCCTCGCGGGCTGGGTTTTGCGAGTATCGATGGAATGTCGCTTCCTCGCGAATTGGGGTATAAGTATCGACTAAGCGTCGCTTCCCTGCTTTTCCCAAAACTTTTGGTTTTCATGGGTACTGACTTGGTGTCGTTTCCCCACGATTTTTGAAATTTGAGGCTTTTTCGAACCATTTGAAATTTGGGTTGTGGATAGCAACTGGAATATTGCGTCTCCACGATTTTTGAAATTTGGGTTGTGGATATCAACTGGTATGTTGCTTTTCCACGATTTTTGAAATTTGGGTTTTGGATATCAACTGTTTTGTTGCTTCTCCACGATTTTTGAAATTTGAGTTGTGGATATCAACTGCTATGTTGCTTCTCCATGATTTTTGAAATTTTGCAAGTATCGAATGGGGTTCGCTTCTTTACGATTTTTGGATTTTGGAAGTATCGAATGGGGTTCGCATCCTTCCGGTTTTTGGGTTTTGCGAGTATCGACTAAGTGTCGCTTCCCCACGGTTTCTAAAAACCATTTTTTTTTGTTTAAGGACATGAAGGTCATAAATCTTGACTCAAAACCATTTTGGTTGTAAAAGCCAAGGCGGTCTAGGGTGAAAATTCCTAAGTCCCGATTTTTGTTTCAAACCATGAATTTTGGGTTCAAGGATCGAAATTTTGGTCAAGTCTGGGAAGAGGCTCTTAAACTTGGATTTTTGGATTTTGATTTTTTTTTGAACAATGAAACGATAAAAGTAAGCATTGTTTTGAGAGATTGTTTTTTTTTTTTTGGAAACTTCAACATAAAGATGAAAATTTCAAAAGGGGTGAGTTTAACGAGCAAGTACCTTGGAAATAGGCTTTGGCCGTGTAGATATCGCTCTGACCTGTTTGAGGAAGTCTTCAAGGGTAGTACCGCTTCAAGAACTTGCCGTTGATGGGTAGCATACATCTGTCTCCTTCCATGCTTAGAAGAGCGTATGCACCGTTGGAGAAGACTTTGTCGATGACGAAGGGTCCCTCCCATTTTGGTTCAAATTTGCCTTTGGATTTGTGGGCAAAGACTATAGGTCTTTTTACTATAAGAACCAAGTCACCCTTTTTGTAGACGCGTTGCTTAACCTTTTGTCGAAAGATCCTGCCATGCGTGCTTGGTACAACTTAATGCTTTGTAGAGCTTCAAGTCGTCTTTCATCGAGATTATCCAGCTCTTGGAGTCTCAATTTGACATTGCTTTCTTGCGTCATGTCATTTTGCAGAGATACCCTTAAGGAAGGAATTTGTACTTCCAAAGGGACAACAACTTCACATCCATAGACCAAGGAGAATGGTGTACTATGGGTTGGTCCTCGAACGGTGGTTCGATAGGCCCACAAAGCTTCTAGTAGTTTGTCGCCCCAGTCTCTTTTGTGACTAGAGACCATTTTCTTGAGAATTTTGCAGAGTGTCTTGTTGAAGGCTTCTGCTAGTCCATTCACTGCTGGATTATATGGAGTCGAAGGACAACTTTGGATTTTGTACTTGTCGCAGAACCTGTAGAATCTGTGATCCCAGAATTGTGGTCTGTTATCATGGACGAATCTTTTAGGTATGCCGAAGCGACAAATAATGTTGGTGCGCAAGAACCGAAGGACTGATGAAGTCTTCATTTCGCTGAGCGCAAATGCTTTTAACCACTTGGAGAAATAATCCGTAGCGGCAAAGATGAAGCGATGACCTTTGCTTGATGGGGGAGAAATAGGACCTACGATGTCCATACCCCAGGCTTCGAAAGGCCATGAGATTGCTTTTGGATGAAGCCATTCTGGAGGCATGTGGACATAATCTCCGTGAATCTGGCATTTTTGGCAGCGCTTGGTAAATTACATTGCATCAGCTACCATGGTAGGCCAATAATAACCTAGCCTTTTTATCTGGTTGTAGAGCTTAGGGCCAGCCTGATGGGCTCCACAAAGACCAGCATGAACTTCTTGGAGAGTTTCTTCAGCCTCTTGTTGTGACAAGCAGCGTAGGAGTACTCCGTTGAAAGATTTTCTGTAAAGTACTTTTGAAGGTATATCCAAATGATAGTTCGGGGCTCGTCTTTGGATGCTTACCCGTTCTTTTGGATCTTCAGGTAGGATTCCGAACATGATGTAATCAATGAACGGATCTCTTCAGTCGCCAATAGGAGGTTTGAGGATGGACATCCGACTGCCAACCACTTGGTGGCATTCAGCAACTGCTTGGTGTGTGTTGAGAGGAGGGAGAATCCTTCTTTGGCACACTGTGACTTGCATATTTTCCCCTTCTTGGATTGCCATGGATGCGGCGAGTCCGGCTAGGGCATCTGCACGGATATTTTCACCTCTGAGGATGTGGGTGATGTGACAGATGTTGAAGTTTTGTCGAAGCGACTGTGTCTTATTGTAGTAAGGTAGCAGATCAGGCTTCCTGACTTCATATTTCTGATTCATCTGGTTGACGATCAGTTGAGAGTCTCCAAAAGCTTCCAGCATGGTGATGCCGGATTCGAGGGCGAGTTCCAATCCTACAATCAAGGCTTGGTACTCAGCTGCATTGTTTGAACATGGTTCCAGTAGCGAGAAGGCGTGTGGAATCATGTATTTGTCGGGACTGACAAAGAGGATGCCGATTCCAGATATTTTCTTTCCTTTTTCTTTTGTCCTGGTTGCACCGTCAAAGTACATGTCCCAGGAAGCGTTTGACAAGGAAGTTCCCACATTGTAGACAAATTCGTCTGGGAGATCATCCTTGAGTGGAGAATCTTTAGGCAATGGATGCTCTGCGAGAAAGTCTGCTAGAGCTTGGCCTTTGATTGCTTTTTGTGGTGCATACCTAATATCAAACTGTGATAGAAGAATGGACCATTTTGCCAGTCGGGCATTGAGAGAACCTGCTTTTGTGACAAGGACCTTTAGGAGGTTGATCATCGAAATCAGGTAGACTGTGTTTGACGGCAGATAGTGAGGCAGCTTTTGTACAGCGAACATTACTGCAAGGCATTCTTTTTCGACTGGGGAGTAGCGATGCTCTGCACCTCCCATCATGCAGCTAAGGTAATATAGAGCAGCTTCTTTTCGGTCGTCGTTTTCTTGTGCGAGCAGAGCACCCAAAGAGTGGTCGAGAGCTCTTGTGTACAAGATAAATGATTTTCCAGTTGTTGGGGCAGCCAGCACTGGAGGTTTGGTGAGGTATGCTTTGATGTCTTGAAATGCTTTTTCACATTCAGCATCCCAGACAAAGTCGACGCCTTTCTTCATCAAGCGAGAGAATGGACGGCATTTCCCTGATAGATTGGAGATGAACCGTCGAATGTATGCCAACCTTCCCTGAAGTCCTTTTAATTCTCTTAGGGTTCTGGGAGATGGCATTTCCAGGATATCCTTGACTTTGGTAGGGTCAAGTTCTATTCCAGCTTTGCATACTATGAATCCAAGAAACTTACCCGATGAGACACCGAAGAAGCACTTTAGTGGATTCATCCGGAATTTGTGTTTGCGAAGTCGGAGGAAGACTTCTCGAATATCATCGAGATGGTCTTCTTTTCTTCTGCTTTTAATGGCGAGGTCGTCAACATAGCATTCAACCGTTTTGTGCTGCATATCTTGGAATATTTTCATCATAGCCCTCTGATATATTGCACCTGCATTTTTCAGACCAAATGGCATGAGAGTGTAGCAATATACGCCAAATGGTGTGCAAAATGACGTATGCCTTTCGTCTTCAGGATGCATCTTTATCTGATTGTAGCCAAAGAATCCATCCATGAATGTCATTCGCTCGAACCCATAGGTGTTGTCAATCATCACCTCTGGTATGGGGAGCGGGAATTCATCTTTAGGACATGCATTATTCAGGTCTCTGTAGTCGATACAGACCCTTATCTGCCCATTTTTCTTTGTCACGGGGACGATTTTGGCCAACCATTCAGGATGCTGTTCCTCGCGGATGAAGCCAACGTTTTTGAGTTTCTGAACTTCTTGTTCAATTTTGTCCATCACGTCGGGACGGAATCTTCTTTGGCCTTGTTTGATAGGCTTGATTTCTTTTTGCAAGTTGAGCTTGTGGACTGCTACTTTGGGATCCAAGCCAGGCATTTCGGTATAGGACCATGCAAAGCAATCAACGAACTCACGAAGAAAAGAGATATACTCGGGTAACTCATCATCCTTTATATTCTTGCTTATGAATACAGGACGTGGGTTATCAGGTGTTCCCAAGTCTATCTTTTGAACGGGGTCTTTTGTCGGAAGGTATGAAGGTGGTTCCTCCACAATATTTTCGGAGGCATCCAACTCAACAAGACCTTTTGGAGTGCCAGAGGCATTTTCAGACTGGGGCTCTGTTTCTGTCCATGAATCTTCTTGATCAGTATCCTTCTCAAGGCTTACAATGAGATGGTCCCAATCACTTGCTGGAATTGGGTTGAAGTAGGGTACTTCTTTTGGAGATGATGATTCTTCTGGGACAGAGAACCGCTCGTCTATGTCATCGGGCAATTCCTCTTTATTATCAGAGAAGTCATACCAATTGGAGGAGCTTTCTGGATTTTTGACGAGTAACTCCTCAAAGAGATATCCAGGGATATCAATGTCTTCATGAGATGTTGAGGCTTGGTCGGTAAAGCGACTTTGCAGCCATGGTGTCAATGGTCTCATAGGAGCGGTAGGATCATACCCCAACCCATATGAAGACTTGCCTTTGTTAAGGTGGATTTTCCAATCTTCTGGTTGACTTTTGGTCAGGGTGGGTTCCAATGGTGTAAGAATACCACGGCCACCTCCCAAACCAGTCGGATTTTGAGCGTCGTAGCCCATTTTCTTCATGATAGCTTGTGCCATTGGACTATACAGGGATAGATGAGGCATACCTTTGTTTTGGAAAGGTTCAAGCAGAAAGTTCAGTGGAGATGCTCCCGATCTGTGGAAGAAGATTGTTTTTTCTTCTGGCGAAGTTGCCGGAATAACAAAGGAAGTAGACGTAGGGTCTTCTATGTCTGCAGGTGTCTCCAATGGATTGAGAGTGAGCTGATCTTACTGAGTATCAGCTTGGCTCGATGCTGTGTCATCTTCTGGCTCTGACTCTTAGTTTGTGTCATGCATAATAGACACAAAGGAGACAGTGAACTTGCCCCCAGCCTTTTGTTTTGTCTTCTTTGCTTTGGTAGTGATTACCAAAGGCTTTGGAGATTTGAAGGAAACGACGAAGTGAGCTTGGCCGCTTACTTCAAGTTTGGTGGAGGGTTTGTTTACCTCCGGTGATTGCTGAGGAGCCTTGCCTTTATCTTTCTCGAGACTGTCGGCAAAGTGAATTGTTTTTTCCTCCTGTTCTTCTTTTCCATCTTTATACATCTGAGCATCTGTAAAATGGACATCCTTGCCTTTGAAGGGCTTTTTGTCTGTAAATACTCGATGTATCAAGCCATCGTCACCAACGAACTTGATGCACTGATGTAGAGTTGAAGGGACGACACCATTCTCATGTATCCAGGGGCGTCTAAGGAGTATATTGTAGTATGAAGGGGTCCTTATCGCATACACGGTGACTTCAGAAATAAGATCACCGATTTGCAATTTGAACCTGATTTTGCCGATAGGCCTTTGAGCGCTCCCGTCATATCCGAAGATGGATACGGACGTGTGACTCAGTTTGCTAGGTGGGATGCCCAGCTCTTCGAGTGCCGAAGTAGAGATGAGGTTGAGTGCAGAACCTAGATCGATCTGAACTCTGTGTACTGGCATTTCTTTGACGTACCCCGTAAAGTACAAGGGTCGGTTGTGCTTTGTTTCGCCTCGGAGGAGGTCATCCTTGTCGAAGGCAATTGTTGCACTTGCTGCTTTTTGTACTGAGAGGCATTCATTGCTTGATCCCTCAGTTTTCTTCTTTTCTCCCTTTGAGGGAGTATTTTGAGTTTTTGGCCCTATACTCCATTTCAATTTGTAGGACTTGTGGGGCATGTTTGTCGACATCCGCATTCAGCCTTTGTAATTCTGAAATGAGACTATCACGAGTTTGTGGAGACATTCGTAATAAGTCAAGGATGTGCAGACGTACAGGTATGTGTTTGAAGTGCTCAATCAAGTCGTACTTGAAAGCCTCATTCGGGCCTGTATTTTCATTATTATTGCCACTTGGGGCGCTTACAACTTGCTTTCCCGAAGGATTTACATAAGAAGAAGAAGGTTGGTTGTAATTTTTATGGTAATCCCGGCCAGAACGGGTACCTCTACCAACTTCAAGAGTTTCTGGAGACTGGTCTTCTTTTGGAAGATCACCCTCAGGATCAAGGGGTTGATCCTTTGCTGAAGACGTCTTTGTAACAGCATTGGTATCCTCAGTGATTGTGTTTCACGGAGCAATTTCCGGGAACAAGTCCTGAACAGCAGCCGGCAACTTTTCTTTATTAGCCCAGACATCGCCAGTGAGATCGGGTATCTAGGACCAATTGACTGAGTTTTCTTTGAAGAAGATTTCATTGGCAGAAGTTTCTTCAAGATGATCAATTGGGAAAGGCTTGAGCTTTGATGTCACAGCTTCAGGAGACGAGGGCTGAGAGGATGTTATCTCAGTGGAAGTCACCTGAGAGGATGTAGCTCCGGAAGATACGCTAGCGGTTGGGGAGTACGTGTCTTCGGAAGCTTCAGAGGCACTATCGTCCTGAGCTATTGCATTGCAGGTTATCCTGACAGGAGATGCCCCCAGTGTAGACTATTGGGAATCGGACTCATCCTCAGATGTAAGAGGATCATCGATCCAACTGTTTTCTCCATTTTCAGGAGTTGAGGGAGAAAGTTCCCGTTGATTTTCAGGGATTTCCAGTTCTGGATCATGACGAAGATTGATGCGATCTTGCTCCTACTCTATGGCAAGATGTTGCAAGATTCTTGCATATTCTTCAAGATCAGGCATGGGAACCAAATCTTCTTCGTCATTTGCTCCTTGTGGTTCGCCCATGTTGGGTTCCACTGAAGCATTTGCTGGTGCTGGATCAATAGCGTTTTCTTGAACAGGGTCCTGGTCTTCTTCATCATCAGACCAAGATCCTTGTGGTTGTAATGGGTTATACCAGATTACTGGCATAAGATGAGGCTCGGGAATCCATTCCTCGTCGGAGAGGATTCTCTTGTTTCAAGGGATTCTTCCCAGTCATCGATATCACTGGCAGTGTCACTGGACTCGTATCCATCCATAGGGAATCCAACTAACGAATTGCAGGAGTATGATGCCCCCTGTGCAGTTTCATTTTTGTATTGAGGTGGCATGAAATCATCAAGAGTGAATTTTCTTACCGCCTTGGAGGTTTAGGGAAGAGATTCTTCCGTCGTCCCGAGTGAAGCAGTGGAAGAAGTTTCTGCTTTTTCAAGGACTTCTTGTTTTGGTTGAGACTTCTGCTGCTGTTTGAGCTTGCGGAGTTGTCTCTTGGCTTGCCTTCGTTGCCGAGCGGTCGGCTTTGTTTTGACGATCTCCCAATTTTCATCATCTAGGAGATCGGGATGCACCCATATAGGTTGTCCATCTGGTGTTGGATAGGGAACCAATTCTTGGGATGCTTGAGCCATTTTAATCACCTTGAATGAAGTAATGGTCTTCTTCTTCGGTGATTTTGAAACTTGCCCACATGACACCATGTTGACAGAAGTGGAGCCGTAGTTTTTGTCGAAAGTTATGACTCCGTTTTTCCATATCTCATTGATCTTCTCTCTCACAACGAAGCATTGATTGAGAGGATGTGAGATCATTTGATGGTATTGACAGTATCGGGGATCATTGGTTTTGCCAACATCTCCCGGTCTTTTGGGTTCTGGCAAAATGAGTTTGCCATTTGCTAGGAGAGCCTCAAAGATTTCTTCAACATCTTCATCGAACGGATATTTCTTTCCTACACGTTCTTTGAAGGCATCAGAGAGTTCAGGTCTTTTACCTGCAATTTTGTTTTCAGGTTTCTTTGGTTGCTGAGGAGCTGATTTAGTCTGCACATTGAGAACCTCCTTTTTCTTTGGTTTTGAGGTTGTAACAGCAGTCGGCTCTTTCTTTGATGATTTCTGACTGTTGAGGTCTTTGATCACCATTTCAGCTTCCATGGAAGCTTCGAGGAGTTCTCCCAGGTTCTTTGATTTGTTGCCGATGATCATGGAACGAATTTTTGCTCTCATATTGTTACGGCAGATGTCGACTAGCGACGCTTGTGGCAGTACATCTGAGCATTTGTACGCCATTGCCTTCCATTTGTGAATGAAGTCGTATGTTGACTCATTCTCTCCCTGTTTTAGGCTGCAGAGTTGAGCCATAGTAACAGGATGATCCTCACCTTGGAAGTGGGTTAGGAAGCGTGTCTCCAGCATAGCCCAGTTTTGAATGGAGTTCTTCGGCAGAGTGGAGTACCAATCAAAGGCTGTACCTTTTAGGGTACTTGCAAATAGGCGAATCTTGAGGGTATCTTGATCCGCAATAGCTCCCGTCAGAATCTTGAAATGGATGACATGCTGTCTGGCTGAACCTTTCCCAGTATATGTTTGGAGAGTAGGTTGTTTGAATTTTGCAGGGAACGGAACCGAGTCCATCCATAAAGGGTAGGGTGGCTTGATCCCATGTTCCTTCAATGTATCCTCTTCTTTTGCTTTTGCGAGGATATCGTCCACGTCCTTTTTGGTAAGGGTGCGAGACTCATTGTTTTCTTCATTGCCCTCGTCATCTTCATGATTCGGAGGGGTTTCATTGTTAGGTGGTGGATGCTGTAGAGTGAGAATGAGGTTTTCCATCAAAGCCTCAATTCTCAGTTGTCCTTGCTCCAACTACTGGATGCGTGCGGTTATATCGTCATGCTGTGGAGGCGGCTCAGAACTTGTAGCCAAGACGTTCATCCCTCGGGATTCGAATGAAGAAATCGTCCTGGTGATTGAGCTGGGGCTCATTCTTCTGGATGAAGAATTTGAGGAGTGGTTACTCTGGTGTTCTTGGCTTGGAGGAGTGGAAGATTCTTCCAAATGTGTTCTTGTTCGAGAGACGCTGCGAGTCACTGGACGTCTAACACTGATTTTGGTTGCTGACTTCTGGCGTTTTCTGGTTTTGCCAACCATATGGACGGCAATGAATTGGTCGGGTCTTTCTTTTTCGACCCATTTGTTTGAGACGTGGAGAGTAGAACGCTGGGTTCTTTGTCTCTCGAGTCTCTTTTGTCGATATGCAGTGCGGCGACGCATACGACGAGCAATTTGAGCTTCAGTCAGCTCTGGCTGGGCTCTGGCGATGAAGGATGTAGTCCCTTGTGCGCAGCAGCCGAGTTTGTCTTCTTTGAAGTTTGGCAAGGATAGAATCTGGGCGCGATCCTTTGCCTGTCGAAATGAAGACTTGAATTTTACGAGTTTGGCCCCTGTTGAGATGAAGGGTCGACTCGCAGGAGTGCAGGCTTCAGGATGTTTTTGCGTAGGCCTAAAAATGCAGGATTTAATTTTGGGCTTGTAGGAGCAAGCCGGCTCATGATGATTTTGTTTGTTTTTTGGGCGGCGGGTAGGTTTCGCCTCTTTTATGTAAGAGAGAGGGTAGAACTGATTCTCCTTGAGAAGGGCCAGGTATGCTGGCTTTGCAGATGTTTGGGACCTCCGTTGCTTTGGTGAAGATCTCGGGGACCAAGTTTTGGTGTAAACCTGGTTTCTTGTGGGTTGAGGCTTCGTGGGAACGCCACGGGCTTCAGGCTTCTTCGTGTTCGCCCTTGGTGCCATTTCAATGACACGTTGCGGGGCGGTTTTCTGCTTCTTGGCAGGTACAGTGTCTTTTTGCGGGAAGTGGGAATGGTCCCAGCGATCCGAAGACGATGGTCCGGGGAGTTGAAGTTGACCCGGTGTTTGGAGAGTTGTCGAGGGAGATGACGCTTCGGCAACTGGCAGGGCGCTTATGCTTGTTTTGCTTATCTTGAAGCATAAGCAGGTACTTGTTCTCATCGAAAGTGATGGTCAATGAAGCTGCCATTGTTAGTTTTGGAAAACTTCTGAAACAAGACAAAATCCATTAGTAATCACAAGAATATGGTGATCGTAAATGGAGAACAACTATGGTGTTGTCTTTACAAATCACTTGAGGGGACATGGCCCAACCCAAGGACGATGAAGAAGGCAAAAAGCCATAGAGGATACAATTGTTCTAAAATGCAAGTATGGTAGGCTCAGAGTGAGCGTTCCAGTGAATGCTAGAAGCAATTGTAGACCTTAATTCAAATTACCGAGAAGCAAGGCTCACTCGAGGTAAAATGATATAAGGTTGGAGATACAAATGTGTCGGTCGCGAATACAGTAGACCCGAAAGGGCGTACTAGCACCGCTAGGCACAAATGTTGCAAATCGCATCCTTGGCAAGGACACGAGATGGGATTTTTTGAAGGGTCAAATTTGGATTCATCAAAGAGAGCAAATGGTGTTCCATTCCGAACAAAGGCTCAACATTTCTACGAGCGCTAAATCCAGAAGGGAAGGAACCAGAATTTCTCGGATGTGAATCCAGTAATGACGAAAGTTTTTTTTTGAATGGTCAAGATTGAATTCATCAAAGAGAGCAAATGGTGTTCCATTCCGAACAAAGGCTCAACATTTCTGCAAGCGCTAAATCCGAAAGGGAAGGGACCAAGATTTCTCAACTCTGAACTCAAAATTGACAGAAGTTTTTTTTTTTTTAAAGGGTCAGGATTGAATTCATCAAAGAGAGGAAATGGTGTTCCATTCCGAACAAGGCTCAACATTTCTGCGAGCGCTAAATCCGAAAGGGAAAGTACCAAGATTCCTCAACTCTGAATTCAAAAGTGACAAAATTTTTTTTTTTTTAAAGATATATATTTTTTTGAAAAGATTTTTTTTTTGAAAGGTGCACATAGATTTCCAATTCGATCTTATGAAACCTTAGTAGATAGATCAGCCCCCAGGTAAGGGTAGGATTACTTAATGAACCCGTTTGGAGGACCCTTGCCTCGAACAGTCTAGCTGTCTCCACACTCTGGACAAGGCTTTTCTTAAATCCACTTTGGTCAAAGAACGCGACTGGTGGAACCTTAGTGTTTTTTTTAACTCATTTTTGAAAGGTTTTTAATGAACTCATCAAAGAGAACGAATGGTGTTCCAATCCGAACAAAGGCTCAACATTTCTACGAGCGCTAAATCCGAAAGGGAAGGAACCAAGATTTCTCAAATTTGAATTCAAAAGAGAGAAAACTAATTTTTTTTTGAAATTATAACTTTTTTTTTTTGAAATCCCAATTGGACTCATCAAAGAGAAAAGATGGCCCAATTCCCGATGTGAACGATAGCTGCAAACATTTCTGTGAGCTATCAAGTTCAAAGAGGAGAGGATCAAAATTTCTCAAAGTTGAATCTTGAGAAAGAGAGATCATATTTTTTTTGAAAGAGTTTGAAATGAAGGTATTTTTTTTTTTGAAATACCAATTGGACTCATCAAAGAGAAAAGATGGCCCAATCCCTAATATGAACGATAGCTGCGAACATTTCTGTGAGCTATCAAGTTCGAAGAGGGAAGGATCAAAGTTTCTCATAGTTGAATCTAAGAAAAGAAATCAGATTTGTTTTTTTTTTTTTTTTTTGAAGTGAGAAAGAACAATTGAAATCCCATCTCATATTTTTTTGTAGATGCAAAATGCAACATAGGCCACCAACTAGAAAGGAGCCAAGGGATCAAAGCATCACTTCTCAAGTCAACGTGTCCCACCGGGTATGCCAACTTGATGGACCCGAAAGAAATCTTCCATCCTCTCCTTCCGCACCCCGGGGGCTGACCTGGGTCTCGGCGGAGGAGGGAAAATCTCGGGCATCAACATTTTTGTACGGGTATGCCAGATTTACTTTCTACTTGGAATTTGGAATGGTGATGATCCGGAGATTCACCTTCACAAGTAGAAAGGAAATCAATCATTTTTTCTAACTTTTCAAATTGCATTAATATAAAGAAAAGAGACAAGTTTGTTTTCTTTAGAATGCCGTAGGAGGCGTTTTTGTTTGTTTGCCGTAAAAGGCGATTTTGTCGTGAAAGGCGATTTTACAAAACTCATCAAATGTGAAAGACAAGAATTGTGATTTCTTTTTGTCTCTTTAAGAAATACAAACTACAATAGAAAAGTAAGAAAAGGGATCTAACTTCTCAGGAGATTGTGGGGACACGTTGAGATCGATGGTCGCAAGTCATGTATGGACTTCACCATCGTCCTTTAAATGAGAACATGTGATGCTTTGATTCTTTGGCTTGGCTCCTAACCTCGGTTTTTTAAAGGACAAGGACCAAGAGGAGGTCCTATATCCAATGAAAAACCAAGTAAATGGGCTGAAAAGCCGCGTTTAGGCCATGTTGGAGAAGGAGGAGACCTTGGGGGGTGGCCCCCCCAAGGGACGTTGATCACCTTGTGGTGCTTCTGGGAACAAAGTAGCAGGACTTCGCCTCTCTCTTGTATTTTCTGGATTTTCAGACCTTGCACTTGGGATCTATTTTTCATCATGCATTCTTCTTGGAATGGACCTCCTTTTATAGGCTTTTGGTAGACATGAGGTGTTTATTGGCATTGATGGCCATGATGAAAGAATTAATGAAGAGTTACAAGTTGACTTTGTAACTCCTTTTTCAAGGCTTGTGATTGGCCGATGAAGGTCGTGGGCATTTAATCACCTTTATGCTTCATGATGATGGGAGGTTCATGGGTTTAATGCCATGATTGCTTGGATTTGTAACTCCCAAATGCTTGAATCTGATTGGGCCGTCCAAAATAATGAGTTAATGACCGCATTAAGTTGTCATAAGCGGGTCAATTAACGTCATTAAGTGGTCGCCAAGGCATGTGAAGAGTCGCGGGCCGCGCTGCGCCTTTTGAGATTCTTCTTGCGATCATCACAGGTGGATCCACGCATTGTTTGATGTCGGATTGCAGTGCAATTTCAGACATTGATTGATGTTGGTGGGCCGGTGATATCTGTCTTGTCGATTTCACGATCGGTCGGACAGAAAGTAGACTTTCTTGGTCAGCCGGTTGGCGATCTTGGGACGATCGGTGATGATTTTATGCTTTTGACGGCGGATCCGAGATGTCGACGAAGATCAGTGGTTTTCAAGCATCAAAATTTGGATTTTCCGAAAATCACAGAGGCCAGAACACCCGAAATGAGAAAAAGATCGAAAACGGTCAATTTGGTGCAAAATCCGGCGACCCGGATTTGCAGGGTCGCCGGGCGACCATGCACCCAGGGTCGCCGGCGACCATAGGGCTTTGGCCCGTTTGGTCGCCGAGCGTTGTTTTCGGCTGTTTTTTGGTCTTTTTCGTTCCATTTTTCTTCTGTATTTTTCTTAACATTTTTTCCTCAATTATTGACTTGATTTTCTTGGAGAAAACTTGACAAGAACCCACGCGAAATCGGAGCACAAAGTTTCCCATTTTTCGGGAAAGCCGAAGACTTTGTAGCCTATTTTCCGTCAAGAGTCGAAACTAGGTGGAACGATGTCGGAATGACCTGAAAATTGAGGTGAAGCTTCTTGAGCAGTGGATAGGACCAACCATGGGCTTTTATTTGAGTTTTGAAGCTGTTTGGGGTTCCATCGATGCTTCAATTCATTTTGCTACGGGGAAAATGCCGAGCTTTGATATGTGGTCAAACGATGTCCGATTGACCTGAAATTTGACAGGGAGCCTATTGGAGTCATTTTGAGACATTCCATCAGTCCGTTTTGGATGTCATGGTCCCGGGATGCTCCGCCGCCGGTAGGCTTGATTTTCTCTCGGAGCATCGAAACCTGGTCAAACGTAGTCGGAATGACCTGAAATTCGACGTGTAGCCTTTTGGAAGCATGTTGAAGCCACTCATGTATTTTTTTTTATGAGTGATGGCTTCGGTGGATCCCGCCGCCGGGAGGCTTGATTTTGATGCTCGAGCATTGATGGAGAGTCAAACGTTGTCGGTTTGACTTGAAATTTGGCATGGAGCCCTTTGGAGACATTCTGGAGTCATCCGTAGGCTCTGATCAAAGTTTTGGCATCTTTGATGATGTCGCCGCCGGGAGCGCTTGTTTTGCTGTCGGAGCAGTGAAGTTAGGCCAAATGCTGTCGGAATGGCCCGAAACCTTAGGTGTATCTTTCTTTTGGATGCCTTGAAAGATCTTTCAGTTTTTGTCTGATTCTGACAAGATCTGATGCTTGAAGTAGCTTTGCCTGTTTTGTAGCAGGATGCAGCTTCACGAGGCTTCTTGTGAGAACCCGACCCCTAATTTCTTGGTTTAGTGTGGTTTTAATCGTGATTTGGTTTTCTCGATGGGTTTAGTGGTTGTTTGGTTGAGTTTTTGAGTTAGAATGACTTTTCATTAGCTTTGGGAAGTTTTGAGAGCCAGTGAACCTAGACAGCGACCGTAGGGTCCCATTTGTTTTGCGTGGTCAGCGTGGGGAGATTCTTAGTGATTCCCAAAAATTCCCATCTCAGCCTCGTTTGACTAATCTCGCCATTTCCTACAACTTTCTTGTTCACTCCGTGCCCATTCGAAGCTCCTAAAAATCAGTTTTTCTAGAAATCCCAAATTCCCCATTCTTTGACCCCTTTGACCAAACAGTTGACTTTTTATGTGGACCCCAGAAGTATGTCAATGTTGACCTTGTTGGAAAGATAATTTTATTCCGGACACTTTTCATGTTTTAAGTTTCTTGATCCGAGGTCTAGAAAGCTCCCTAATCTCCATTACAAGATATACTTAGTGTGGACCCCACATCACCCATTATAAAAAGGCCATCTTCCTCTCTTTCTCCCTCATTCCCATTTCCATCGACTGCAACCTCCATGCTACAGTACCAGCAGCCCCTCTTCTCCTTTTTCTTCCATTTCTCTTGCTCAAATGAAGCCTTCAAGCTACCAATCCGACGAGGAAACTCCGGCAACTTCTTCCCCTTCATCTCCTCTCTCTTTTGACACCATTTTCATGGGAAATCTCAGCTGGGCAGCCCCTATTTCAAGCTCATTCTTGTTGATTAATGGCCCTAGAGGTAAGGATCTCTTTCCATCTTCTATTGTTGAGCAATGGCTTTCCCCTAGGTCCTATTTCTTAGCTTGTTTGAGCCCATTCCTTCTCTTTATTGAGTTACCATTTTAGGGTTCTAAGATGGGTTATTTTTTTGGGGGTTTTTGTGTAGCTTGGAGCCTTGGCTTGGAAGAGTGTTTAGAGCTTGATTTGCTTGATTAGAGACCTAAGGCAAGTGGATGATTTGATATTTACATGTTTTATGAGAAATGCGGTTTCTTTCTATTTCATACATGATGTTGTACATTATCACTATTCATGTTTTCTTTATGATTCACATTGATTTGGAAGTACATTTAATGTTTTGGAAACATGGTGGATTTTAGTCTTTGTCTATCTCTTGTTTTTGGGCTAAAATGAATCTTGGTGATTGTGGAGTTCCTTTTCTCTTATGGTTGAGGGTGAAAAAGGAATAAGTGATTGGATAATGATATGTAAAAGTTTTGGATGTTGGAGAAGAGTTAAAGGTGGAATAGGAGGAGCTTTCATCTCATTTTATTGTAGGTAAGTGATTGGAGAGGGAAAGGAATGGATTGGAGAAAAGAAGACCTAAATCTGAACTGTATTGTGGAGTTTCCGCAACTGGCGGTCAGCTGACGGTCACCTAGTGGCTAGCCGCCTGGTGACTGGCGGCTAGCCGAACCGGTTTCGGTTCCTTTTCCAGAGAGCTGTAACCTTACGGTCAGCCCTGCGGTCATCCAGCGGCTAACCGCCGAATCCATTGGCGGCTAACCGCCAGGTAACCGGATTTCCCAAAATTATGGGAATAAAGAGAGATGAAGGGAGTTCCCATCCCATTTGCTTGTGAACCTTTCTGAAAGCAATGGGCACTTTCCACCTGGAATATGTTCGAAACAAAGATGAAATGTTTGATTGAAGCCCGTTCGAGTGAGAAACCACATCACCGAGATTTGTTGAAATGTTAAGGTTACTCGGGTGTGTAAGGAGCCCGACATGTCTCTAAACTCAAGGAGTACCAAGTGTTTACTGAAAAATAGACATACGGGATCCCTATCCACCTTGAGTTATCTTGAACCCTGATACTTGTCCCGATATTTCGAAAGTTTATTGCACCCCTTTTATTCTCGAAAATTATGATTTGTGATTTATCCATCCCGAAAGTACTGAACTGTATTTGTAGCATTTGTGCTAGTCCTGATGTGCATGACCCGATATTGAAATGATATTTGTGCCTCGAGCACCCCGTTTCGCCTGTTTACACGATTTCATCAAGTGTTTTATACATGCCCGATTTCTTGCATATGACCTATCAATGCTTGGGGCCTTGAAACATTGTTTTAAGCTTGGGGAGGTATTGTTTGGAGCCCCAATGCAATGTAAGAACTTAGAAGGCATTTTATGGAATCCAGATGAGAGGGAACCCATTATGAAGATTCGTCGAGGATCCTTAGACTTGTCAATGTGCATAGGGATCCGAGATGTCCTTAATTCTCGTGGAGCACTAAGTATATGTCAAATTAGACATACGGGACCCTATTCACATCGATATGAATCTAGGACCCTCAGCGATTGACCCGAAAAAGTATAGAAATCCATTCATGCCTTATTTCGACGCGAATTTCACTTGTACACTTGAAATCTCGTGTTTATGACTAGACTTGCCAGACAGTATTGAAAGTTATGTTTTTAACATTATTGCTAGCCCGTACAGGCCCGACCGATACAGATATGCTTTTGTGCTTATGAGCACCCCGTCCCGTCATATGTAGTTATTGGATTTGATTTCTTGTATATGACCCATGAGCCAAAACCTTGAGGTAAGATGGGGCCAGAGCTTTGTAGTGCGAGCCCATGAACCAAAAGGATTATTATTTTGAGAATAAAACTTGAGGCAATATGGGGCCAGAGCTTTGTAGTGCGAGCCCATGAGCCGAAAAGAGAACATGCATACATGTATTTGTTTTGTTACTTGCATATAACCTATGAGTCGGCACCACTAAGCTTGGATGACCTTGTCGGTCTGATCTACCGACTTGGAGATCCCTTCTTGTCCCGCCAGCTGCAGCTTGGATCCCGCTACCCGGTTTATTAACCGTGGTCTTGTCCCGATACCGCAGATTGCTACTGTGGTTCCTGATGCCCGGCTCGCTACCGTGGTCATGTCTTGTATATAGTATATATGTATATGTATTTCGTTGTTCCTCCTCACTTCGGTGACTGAGGTCAACGCCTGATATGCTTGCTCTATCACTTCGGTGATAGAGGATTTAGCTTTGTGTGGTTGCCATCTTGATAGTTCCTGATCCTTGATACCCGTCCTACTTTATATTGATCACGTCTTTTCTTAATCAATGTGCACTATTTATACATGCTTTAAATGAGTTCCAGATTTGTAAAATGTTTACTGTTTATACATGCTTTCAATGAGTTTCAGATTTGTGAAATGTTCATGTTTTATACATGCTTTAAAGGAATACATGTTTTGTCAAATATTTATGTTTCATATCCGTTTTATATGAATATAGGATTTTGCCAAGAGATTCCTGATTTCCTATGCATTGTAATTATGTACAATTTTGATCAGACAACATGATTTATTACATGTTTTATCGTTCCGTATATTGTTGCATCTTTTCACCCACCTGCCAGACCGTCGTGTCTGACCCACTACTTTGGTACTCAGATCCAGATTTCTTCACCCGAGACGAGTGCACGTGTTGGCTGTGGAGCCATGAGTTTTCAGGTTGTTTGTCGGCTATGTCATGTAGACATTGAGCTTGACATCGGTATTACGTCACATATGGGGTAGTAATCATTAGCTTGGTTTGCATGACTTCGATTAGCCTTTTTCTTGGGATTGTAATTAATGTACATTGTTAATTGTAACTTGAACATATATGGGAATGTAATACCCTGTTACTGTCAGCTCTGTACTTTTATTATGATGGTTTATTCCAGTCTGAGATGGATCAATGATAAGATGATTATATGCTTGGGCTGAGTGCGGTGCGGAATCCAATGGCCACGAACTCCGAGTCGCAACACCACGAAAGCTTCCGCTAAATATTCAGAGGTGTTGGAATTTGAAATCCTCACACACGCGGATCTTGGGAGAAACATAATTATTACTTCACGGACCCCGGGTTTGGGGTCGTGACACTTCTTGATGTGGAGGAGACATAGTGACTTTTTTTTGTGTCAACATCTACTAGATCTCTAGCTCCAATCCTACAAAAGCCCCAAAAACCTAAAGAGAAAATCCGAGCAAAAATCAATCCTTTGCATAACTCCAAGAAAACTCTTTGCATAAAATAGGAAAATACTCTAAATGGTTTGAAGAATAAGAATCTCAAACAATAAATGCCATTCCTAACCTTTAAAACCTTGAACTAAGAAGAAGTGCTTGAAAGAGGGCTTTATCCTAGCTCAAAACCTTTGAAAAATGTATCCTAGAAAAGCTTGAGAGAGGAGGAAGAAGGTGGAGAGATCATTCCTCCATTTGGCACACAAGATGTAAGCATATAGGAGGAGAGAGAGAGGGAATGTGTGGCTGGAAAAGGGTTCCAGCCACAGCTGGAATCATTGCAGGAAAATGGGTAAGAAGAAGAAGAGTTTAGCCCTTTTATAAAGTGGGCAAGTGGGTCCCATGGGCCCCAATCTTCAAGGGATTAAAACAAGTGTTTGCGGGCCCCAAACGAAGACGACGAAGAAGACAAAATTGCTCGTTGAAATATCTACTTTCCAAGAAGTATATTTTCCCCAATTTCTGAAGTTTTCAAAATTTATGGACAGATTTAGTGAAAATTGACATTTTTGCCCTTTTTCTCGAAAAACGTGATTCCTGAGCCTCAAATCCAAATGGATAAAACATGAATGCTGTTTATAATAATAAAATATCAAAAGGAATAAAAATTGAAATTTTTAGAAACCAAGAATAAATTCTCACAAAAAAATACAATTTACAAGGGTCGGGTCAAAACAAAGTCAACGGTCTTTTAAAACTCTCCAAAGTTATGAAAAATCTATTCAAACTCAAAAACAAAGTCAAATAAACTCTAATCTTATTTAAAAAGCTAAATCATGATTAAAACAATGCTAAACCCGAAAATTGAGGGTCGGGGTCTTAATTCCTCCCCCCCTTAGAATCCATTTGGTCCTCCGAATGGTCTAAACCAAATCAAAAATCAAAAACTCGAAAGATCAAAGAAAACACTTAAGACTCAAAGACTAAAGAAAACACTGACACCTGAGTTGAACCTCGGCAACTGAGCTATCCCTGATCAATCTTGATGATGAGATGCGTCGGCAACAACACGTCTGATTAGATTGAAAACTTCACACTATCACACATATCTGTCTAACAACCTGCCCTTCTAACAAATCCAATGTTCAATAACTCCCGTAGTCATCCTTCGGTGGTCATTTGACGTCCTTACACTGAATCATCTCTTTACTAACTTTGTTAATCACTGTCTGTTTGAGAAACAGCGAGTTCTGTCTCCTTCTATCACCCTGAAAATTTGTGCCAAATGTTATACCGAGATGTACACGATGATTCTGACATTTGCATGAAGATGTGATCGTAGACATGCTTTCTCTGAAATAATCTTCATCCCGGAAAAATTCTGGAATCCCATATATCTGCTCTCACCGTACTACTCGGATTCTGGTTCGACCTTTCTGTGTTATGCTCAGAGTTCCTGTTCACATCTAATTCTATCTGCCTGTTGTTCTAGATCTCTTACCTGCGATGCGTTATCAACAAAATATCTGTCAACTTGGTATCCTTTTATGGAAAGCCAAAATCTTCAACCCAAGCTCTGAAACAATTCTACCACTTCCTACTTGTCCTCCAAGGTTCACCAACATAATCCAAATCCTTGAGTGCTTGACTGGAAACTTCATAATTTGGAGTCTGCTCAATCTTCTGCCTCTGTCTCAGATTCACCATCCTCAAGTCCTGCGTATGTGTTATTCTTCTCTGGATCTTTCAACTGACTTTGTCCATGAGTTATGATTCTCCAGCTTGCATCTGTACTCTGCCCAAACTAATGTTCCAAAAGTTGGTAAAGTCTGCACAATTTGCTCTATCAAGTGACTAGATAACAAACAATTCTATATACAAATCTCTCCACTGCTTCCGAAAACCGAATTATATGCTTTTAACCACGCACTGACGCACTTTGCTGAGTCAACTTCACCACTATAGCTACACTTGTTAAACTTCCTCAAACAAATCTCTGTCACAAGTTCATCAATAAGCGAGAAATTTCTTACTTTTTCACATCTTCTTGGAGCTATACTACTGAAAATCACTTCAAATCTCATAAGGTCCACCACTTACTCGGCTTCTGGAGTCTTCTGGCTTAGGAAAATAATTAAAATTTATCCAAAAATCTGTACTTACATGTCTAACACATCATCTGATAGTACACGGTCAATGGTAATTGGGTCTAGATATGTCGTTCACATAACCTGCTGACTAACAATTGTTCACATATTCCCTCGCTAACTCCATCTGTGGCATCGAGAAGCTGAAAATTCTGCCAAAGTCCTTCGAGAATCACGTGCTAAGTCCACAAAATGCCACAAAAAAACCAACTCTCTGACACAAAAACAAGCAAAAGATACTAAATGTGGGTACGTAGATATTAAATTCTCCCCCACTAGAAAGAATTTGGTCTTCCAAATTCCCTAACAACAAGGACAAGAACATGAGACAAGGAGGGTCTCCCCCACTAGAAGAAAAACAAACTGAGTCGATAAAACAATGGCTAGCCAAAACAAAATCCACATGACCTAAGGACTCCTCACCACACGTCTTAAGGTTACTAGAGTGTTTTATTTCCTAGAAACCTGCCCGCTCTGATACCAGTCTGTCACGCCCCCAAAACCGGGATCCGATCTCGAGGACGCAAATTTGGGGAATTTGTATTCCTCCCCAGGATCCACGTGTGTGAGGATGGCAAAATTCACAACACATCAGAATGTTTTGCGGAAGCTCTAAAGACGTTACGACCCGGAATCCGTATCCATCGGATTCTGTGTCGTACTCATTTGTCAGCATAAGATTATCATAGAAATATTCAAACTCAGACTGGAACAATTCATAATATCAAAATATACAGAGCTGACAGTAACAGGCTTGTCACTTTACTACAGTAACAGGGATGAACGTCTTGGCTACAAGTTCTGAGCGGCCTCCACTGTATGATGACGTAACTGCACGCGTCCAGCAATTGGAACAAGGACAACAGAGAATTGAAGCTCTGATGGAAAACCTTCTTCTCACTTTACAGCGTCCACCACCTAACAACCAAGGCCCTTCAAATCATGAAGATGATGAGGCCAATGCAGAAAACAACGAGTCACGCGCCCTTACCAAAAAGGACGTGGACGATATCGTCGCAAAAGCAAAGGAAGAGGATACATTGAAGGAACATGGGATCAAGCCACCCTACCCTCTATGGATGGACTCGGTTCCGTTCCCTGCAAAATTCAAACAACCTACTCTCCTGACATATACGGGGAAAGGTTTAACCAGATAGCGTGTCATCTATTTTAAGATCCTAACAGGAGCTATTGCGGATCAAGATGCCCTAAAGATTCGCCCCTTCGCAAGTACCCTAAAAGGTACAGCCTTTGATTGGTACTCCACTTTGCCGGAAAACTCCATCCAGAACTGGGTTGTGCTGGAAACACGCTTCCTGACCCACTTTCAAGGTGAGGATCATCCTGTTACTATGGCTCAACTCTGCAGCCTAAAACAGGGAGAGAATGAGTCAACATACGACTTCATTCACAAATGGAAGGCAATGGCGTACAAATGCTCAGATGTACTGCCACAAGCATCGCTAGTCAACATCTGCCGTAACAATATGAGAGCAAAAATTTGCTCCATGATCATCGGCAACAAATCAAAGAATCTGGGAGAACTCCTCGAAGCTTCCATGATCTGGTATAACCCATTACAGCCATAAGGATCCTGGTCCGATGATGATGAAGACCAAGAGGCTGAAAATGCTATCGACCCAGCACCAGCCAATGCTCCAGTGGAACCCAACATCGGTGAACCACAAGGAGCAGATGACGAAGAAGATTTGGCTCCTATGCCTGATCTTGAAGAATATGCAAGAATCTTGCAACATCTTGCCATAGAGTAGGAGCAGGATCGCATCAACAATCTTCGTCATGATCCAGAACTAGAATTCCTTGAAAATCAACGGGAATTTTCTCCATCAACTCCTGAAAATGGAGAAAACAGTTGGATTGATGATCCTCTTACATCCGAGGATGAGTCCGATTCCCAACAGTCTGTACTGGGGGCATCTCCTGTTCGGATGACCTGCAATGCGATAACTCAGGACGATAGTGCCTCTGAAGCTTCCGAAGACACATACACCCAACCGGTAGTATATCTTCCGGAGCTACATCTTCTCAGGTGACTTCCACTGAGATATCATCCTCTCAGCCCTCATCTCCTGAAGCTGTGACATCGGAACTCAAGCCTCTCCCGGTTGATCATCTTGAAGAAACTCCTGCTAATGAAATCTTCTTTAATGAAAACCCAGTTGATTGGTCCCAAGTATCCGATCTTATAGACGATGTTTGGACTAATAAAGAAAGGTTGTCGGATGCTGTTCAGGACTTGTTCCCGGAAATTGCTCCTTGCAACACAATCACTGAAGACGCCAATGCTGCTACAGATACGTCTTCAGCAAATGACAAGGATCAACCCCTCGATCCTGAGAGTGATCTTCTAAAAGAAGACCCCTCTCTAGAAGCTGCTTTATATTACCTTAGCCGCATGTTGGTAGGTGTAGAGTATCGCTACTCCCTAGTCCAAAAAGAATGCCTTGCGGTGATGTTTGCCGCACAAAAGTTGCGTTACTATTTGTTGTCCAATACAGTATACTTGATTTCGAGGATCAACCTTTTAAAATTCCTTGTCACAAAAGCAGGTTCTCTCAATGCCCGACTGACAAAATGGTCCATCCTTCTATCACAGTTTGATATTAGGTATGTACCATAAAAAGCAATCAAAGGCCAAGCTCTAGCAGACTTCCTCGCAGAGCATCCATTGCCTAAAGATTCTCCACTCAGGGATGATCTCCCAGACGAGTTTGTCTACAATGTGGAGACTTCCTTATCAAATGCTTCTTGGGACATGTACTTTGACGGTGCAACCAGGATAAATGAAAAAGGAAAGCAAATATCAGGAATCAGCATCCTCTTTGTCAGTCCCGACAAATGCATGATTCCACACACCTTTTCGCTACTGGAACCATGTTCAAACAATGCAGCTGAGTACAAAGCCATGACTGTAGGACTGGAACTCGCCCTCGAATCTGGCATCACCATGCTGGAAGCTTTTGGAGACTCTTAACTGATCGTCAACCAAATGAATCAGAAATTTGAAGTCAGGAAGCCTGATTTGCAACCTTACTATAACAAGGCGCAGTCGCTTCGACAAAAATTCAACATCTGTCACATCACCCACATCCTTGGAGGTGAAAACCTCCGTGCAGATGCCCTGGCCGGACTCGCCGCATCCATGGCAATCCAAGAAGGGGAAAACATGCAAGTCACAGTGTGTCAAAAAAGGATTCTCCCTCCTCTTAACACACACCAAGTAGTTGCTGAATGCCACCAAGTGGTTGGAAGTCGGATGTCCATCCTCAAACCCCCGATTGGCGACTGGAGAGATCCATTCATTGATTACATCATGTTCGGAATCCTACTTGAAGAATCAAAAGAGTGGGTAAGTACCCAAAGATGAGCCCCGAACTTTCATTTGGATATTCCTTCAAAAGCACTTTACAGAAAATCCTTCAACGGAGTACTTCTACGCTGCTTGTCACAACAAGAGGCCGAAGAAACTCTCAAAGAAGTACATTCTGGTCTTTGTGGAGCCCATCAGGCTGGTCATAAGCTCTACAACCAGATAAAAAGACTAGGTTATTATTGGCCTACCATGGTAGCTGATGCAATGCAATTTGCCAAGCACTTCCAACAATGTCAGATTCATGGAGATTATTTCCACATGCCTCCAGAATGGCTACATCCAACAACAATCTCATGGCCTTTCGAAGCCTGGGGTATGGACATCATAGGTCCTATCTCTCCCCCATCAAGCAAAGGTCATTGCTTCATCTTTACCGCTACGGATTATTTCTCCAAGTGGTTAGAAGCATTTGCGCTCAGCGAAATGAAAACCTCATCAGTCCTTCAGTTCTTGCGCACCAACATTATTTGTCGCTTCGGTAGACCTAAAAGATTCGTCCATGATAACGGACCACAATTCCGGGATAACAGATTCTACAGGTTCTACGACAAGTATAAAATTCAAAGTTGTCCTTTGACTCCATATAATCCAGCAGCGAACGGACTAGCTGAAGCCTTCACAAGACACTCTGCAAAATTCTCAAAAAAATGGTCTCTAGTCACAAAAGAGACTGGGGCGACAAACTACCAGAAGCCTTGTAGGCCTATCGAACCACAGTTCGAGGACCAACCCATAGCACACCATTCTATTTGGTCTATGGATTCGAAGTTGTTGTCCCTTTGGAAGTACAATTCCTTCCTTAAGGGTATCTTTGCAAAAAGACATGACGCAAGAAAGCAATGTCAAATTGAGACTCCAAGAGCTGGATAATCTCGATGAAAGACGACTCAAAGCTCTACAAAGCATTGAGTTGTACCAAGCACGCATGACAGGATCTTTCAACAAGAAGGTCATGCAACGCGCCTACAAAAAGGGTGACTTGGTTCTTGCAGTAAAAAGATCCATAGTCTTTGCCCATAATTCTAAAGGCAAATTTGAACCAAAATGGGATGGGCCCTTCGTCATTGACAAAGTCTTCTCCAACGGTGCATACGCTCTTCTAAATATGGAAGGAGACAGATGTATGCTACCCATCAACGACAAGTTCTTGAAGTGGTACTACCCTTGAAGACTTCCTCAAACGGGTCAGAGCGATACCTACACGGCCAAAGCCTATTTCCAAGGTACTTGCTCGTCAAACCCACCCCTCTTGAAATTTTCATCTTAATGTTGAAGTTTCTAAAAAAAACTCTCTCAAAACACTGCTTACTTCCAGCGTTTCATTGTTCAAAAAAAAAAATCAAAATCCAAAAATCCAAGTTTAGGAACCGCTTCCCAGACTTGACCAAAATTTTCGATCCTTGAACCCAAAATTCTCGGTTTGAAACAAAAACCAGGACTCAGGACTTTTCACCCTAGTCCACCTCGACTTTTACAATGAAAATGGTTTTAAGTCAAAATTTATGACCCTCATGTCTTTAAACAAAAAATGGTTTTTTTAGAAATCGCGGGGAAGTGACATTCAGTCGATACTCGCAAAACCCAAAAAACCAGAAGGATGCGAACCCCATTCGATACTTCCAAAAAACCCAACAACCGAAAGGATGCGAACCCCATTTGATACGTCCAAAAATCCAAGAATCGGAAGGATGCGAACCTCATTCGATACTTCCAAATACCCAAAAATCGCAAGGAAGGGAACCCCATTCGATACTTGCAAAACCCCAAAATTCAAAACCGTGGAGACGCAACATCCACAACCCAAATTTCAAATGGTTCGAGAAAACCTCAAATTTCAAAAATCGTGGAGAAATGACACCAAGTCAGTACCCGCAAAACCAAAGTTTTGGGAAAAGCATGGAAAAGACGCTTAGTCGATACTTGCACCCCAATCCACGAGGAAGCGACATTCCATCGATACTCGCAAACCCAGCCCGCGAGGAAGTGACATTCCATCAATACTCGCAAACCGAATGAGCAAGGAAGCGACATTCCATCGATACTTGTAAGACCATTCAGTGGGGAGGCGACATTTAGTCGATACCTGCATTTTGAAAACCAAATTCGGCTATAAACGCCAAAAATCGGCTATAAACGCCAAAAATTAGCTATAAATGCCAAAATCGGCTATAAACGCCAAAATCGACTATAAATGCCAAAACTCGGCTATAAACGCCAAAGCCCGGCTATAAACGCCAAAATCGGCTTTCATGCCAACAAAACAAAACTTGGTTTTCAAAAAAAATGTGGCTTCCATGCCAAAACAAAACAAACAACAAACAAAACAAAACTCGGCTCCTATGCCATTCCAAAAATCGGCTTTCATGCCATCCAAAAAACTTTGGCTTTCACGGCATCCAAAAACTTTGGCTCTCATGCCACAAACAAAAAAACTTTGGCTCTATGGCCACAAACAAAAAAAGCTTTGGCTCTCATGCCGCAAACAAAATTTTTTTGGCTCACATGCCACAAACAAATTTGGTTTCCATGCCATTCCAAAATTCGGCTTTCATGCCATTTCAAAAATTCTGGCTCTTACGCCACAAAATTAGGCTTCCATGCCATCTAAAATTCGATTTTCAAGCCATCAAAAAAAAAAAAAAAAAACAGGCTTTTTGCCACAAAATTGGCTTTCATGCCCAAAACAATCCTGTGACAAAAGATTTTCACAAAATGACAACCTTTTGATCAAATTCTTTCACAAACATTCCCATCAGTTTTTACTCAAATTTGTTTTCATCAAAAAATGATTTAAAGGGGATACAAAAATATAGTACCAAAATTGTTTATACATGGAGGTACCAAAAAAAGAAGAAGAAGAAAAGAGTTTGTTACAACTCAGGAGCTCAATCTAGCATGGTCTTCAACCAAAGGTTCAACTCCTCAAATAGACCCTTGGCCTTGGCTTCCAAAGTTTCAGGCCACGCTTCTTCAAAATATTCTCATAAAATGCAGCCGAGCATCGCGACCCATCTGCAGCACGAGGAAGTTCTTTCCAGAGGACCTGCCACTGCTCATACTCCTGAGTCTTCCTCCGGACATTACCTTCAGCTTCCTCAACCTGGCGAATGAGAGTCCCCTCCTTGTCACGAGCCTTCACAATGGCGGTCCATTTGGCATCAGCTTCTTCCTCCAAAACCTCAAGACGCTGCCTAGCCTCGACAACCTCCTTATCAAAGCGGTCTAAGTCTTGCTTCAGCCCCATGATGGATAACTTGGTAACGTTCTTCTCCTGAACGACCTGCGTCGGAGTCTTCGTGACCTCAGTCAACTCAGATTGACTTTGCTGGGTGGCTTTATAAACATCTCATCAAAGAAGTCACCATCTGGGAAACTCTTGGTCTCAGTCCATTTGTTCCCCAAGGCGATGATTTCCTCAACAAAATCATTGGCGCTTGAGATGTCCAGACCGACTTCTTTGCTATTAGCAAGAATGTCCTGTACATGCTTGATCATGCTAAAGCCAGCTTCCAAGTGACCTGAAGAGAAAGTCTCAACCCATGAGTTCAAAACAGTCTTTAACACCTTCCTTGCATACTGAAGGTGCGGTGCAGATGAAGATTCGCCATGCTCTGGCGCCCGACTGCCCATGTCACGCTCCATTGGAAGAGTAATCAATAAACTATTTCCAACCGAAGAAGCTGACTCATTGAAGGAAAAAGAAGCCCTTACTACTGGATCAGCCGCAGGTATCCCCTGTTCTGGCCCTGAGGAAGACGGAGGAACTTCCTCTGCTGCTTCACAATCTGCCAAGGAAAAGACAAAAAGATATGAATACGATCTTGTCAAAAAAAAAAAAATCAATATCAAGATTCGTATTACAAAAATACCTTTTTCAACGATCGACGGAGTACTCTCTGCCTCTCCGAGCTCATCCAAAGCATCATCAAAGGTTGAGTCCATGGATGGCTCGAAATCGTCAGAATCCTCTGGCAAGCCAAGAAAAGCTACATGTTAGTAAATGACAGCACAAACAAAGGAAAAAGAAGCCAGAGCAATCATACCAGGTGAAGGTTTTGGAACCACTCCAGAGTCCCTGGGCTCTTCCTCAGATTCCACGACTGGATCCGTCATCGCCTCATCGGCCGGAACCTCGGGCATCACCAAGTTATCGTCCTCTGCCAAAAGAAAGAAAGCAGCGGATCAAAAGAAAAATCTCTCATAAAAGAAAAGAAGTGCAAAAAAAAGAAAGAGAATCATACCAGTTGGCTCCTCTTCTCTGCTCCTCTTCTCCGGAGGCTCGTCAGCATCCTCAGACACCTCCTCAGTAATGGTGAGAGGAACTTCAAGATCAGAAGGACTATCGTGCCGTCTCATGTTACGGTGTTGTCCTCTCCTCCTCTTGCCTCGGCGGGTCAATCTTCTTGACGATCCTGCCCCACTATCAACATCAGGCCTTTCATTAGAGTCCTCACTGGATGGTCTACTCTTCTCAGTAGACTCCATGGAAGCCTTCGTACGCTCTGCCTGTATCATAGCATCAATCTCGGCCTCCTCCTCTTCCAGTTGTCTCAAGACCTCACCAGGAATCCCTTGTACAGCACCTGATCTGATGACGTCCTGCTCATTGAGAAAGCCTATCTTGTGCTTCTCTCCAGAAAGGAAGGCCAAAACTTCCTCCCGACGGACACCATCCGATTTGCCAAGACCATTGCCAGGAGATTGCTTGACATCGAGCTCTTTCTTGGAAAGCCCCCGGTACGCTGAAAAGCTCTCCACGAACCACTTCGTGAAGCCAGCAGTCCTGAAAGTGGGCAGCTCAGGATAAGAAATCACGGCGGTAGTGTCCTCAGCGCTATAAAAAGCCCATGCATTTCTCCCATCTTGTAAACCTACAAAGCGCTTCACCATGCTCGAAGGCGCTCCAACAACACCTTGAGAGAAGCCAAGCTGCAATGCAAAACGCGAAGGGAATACGGTTGGATATCGACGAAAAGATGTCTGCGGTACACCATTGTACCAACCCGTATGTTGAAAAGCCATCTCTTCTCCACGTTTGTCAAAACATAGTGTCTTCTCGACCCTGCCCTGGTCGAATCACGGGAGACACCAAAATCAAAAGCCTTCTTCCGCAAATCAGGAGAAAGCTTCACTGAAGACTGCCCAATTTCGACGTCCCTGAACCGTCAGATCCTCAAACGTGTAGATAAAAGCGATTTGGAAACTGCTGTCCCTCTAGCCAAACGAATCATAAAGGGATCTTCGTCATGTGCAACTCCCAAACGATGGAAGCTAGGACAGTGGTATACATACCATGAATAGAAGATGTGGGCAGAAAATACCCTGTTCATAGGGAGCCCAAGCCGAACCAGGAAAGCAGCAGCCTGTAGTTCGGTACACAAGTAGGAGTAAAGAGCAGGTACCAAAGTCAGCCGCTCTCCAAACGCCATCTGACAAGCCGGAAAAATACAGTGTAGCCTGATGTGCGTTCCATCTCCTCCAGCAAAAACAGCCTCACCCAGCCAATAAGTGAGGCCAGAGCGAAATGAGGTCCGAAATGATATTGTCAACAATGGCTTTAGCCCTAGCATTTTGGGCCATGCCATCAGAAGACTCCCCGCTGTCAAAAAAGTTGGAGCTGCAACTCCTCCAACTGCTGCATCTAGCTTTCGAGCCTTCCTTCTCCTTCAAAAAATCATAGAAGGCGACGAGCTGAAAGTATACAAGCCTAAATTCCTCAGACTGCTCCTCAAGGATACTGTCAATAGGCATAAACTCCTCATAGAGTTTGCCGGGGATAGGCAACCCGGTGATGGCACTCAGTTCCTTCAAAGAAAAACCAATCTCACCATTCGTCACAATGAAGGTGTTGGTTTGTTGAAGGAATGACTCCAGCATGGCCATGAAAGCCTCATCAGAGAAAATGACGGTTTGCCAAAAAGCGCGAACCGCGTCAAAAATCTCGGCCTCCTACAGAACGGCCTCGCCAATCTTCAGGGTGTGATCAATCCATGATTCCCAGCTCGAGTCAGCACTGAAACGGCCACGAAGTAAAAACGGCTTCACCCAATTGCTGCCGTCACCTCGAAAAAAGCCAAGGCCCACCAGTCTCAAATCGACTGATGGATGATCAGAACCTTGGTAGCCACTGGCTGGCATCAACATGTCCATACGGACAGGCGACTTCTCTGCAAAACCGAAGGGCTGCCAACAAAAACCCCGGTCTTGATCACACTGGTTCTCTTCACCCAGCTCGGAGGATCTTCCCTCTTAGGGCACTTGGGAGAAAGGCTCAGGATCGAGATGGTCCGATCAAAAGTCGATCGGGTAGAAATAGTTCTCTCCTCACCATCTGCTGTGTAAGAGAACTGAAAACATCTCCTTTGGTATGTCAAGTCGTGAGGGACTACATCACCAAAGAAGAAGGTATGCTTGGGCACAACGCTCTGATCGTCCGTAATCCAAGGAAGGTTGCTTACCATGATCTTGTAGAATTCCTCATCTTTGAGAGCGATCAATCGCTGTCTCATCTCATCACGATTGAGGGAATCACATTCTTCCAAGTTCTTCTCAACAAACTGAACCTTCTCCCAAGCCTGCTGAACGGCCGCATTAGAAGATCTGGTAGACCGACGAGGTGCGTCAGTAATAGGACCCTTACCCTTGTTCGTTCTGGAAGAACTACCTGCAAAAGATGGAAGAGAAAAGATCAATCATCATCAAAATGACAGAGTTTTGCTACAAAAATTCTAGAAAAATTTTGACGTGGTTCCGGGGCATTCCGAAGAAAAGGGAAATACTCCGAAAAAGACAGGAAGCTTGAAGATGAGCTCAACATCGCTGTGAGCTCATAATCAGGGGAAATTTCTCAAAGAAGGTTCGTACGCAACATTGCTGCGAGAACGAGCCAATCTCATCAAATTTCCGTAAAATTTGGAAAAGAACTCAACATTGCTGTGAGCTGCAGAATCCAAAAATTGCGAAGTTCCTCAAAATCCAGCAAGACCGAGAAAGAGCTCAACATCGCTGCGAGCTCAAAATCCCAATACTTGCAAAAGATTTTCAGGTATGCATCATCATGCTTCCAAGTCCATTTACCAAAAAATTATGCATCAAAGAATATCATCATGCATTAGATGTTAGGAAAACCTTGACCAAAGTTTGACCAATTCCAACCCAATTTGGTCAAAACCAATCAAACTTTGTCTATGTAAAAAATCATGTTGGCTTGACCTAGAGACTCTAGCCTTCTATCTTGATGCATCAAAAAAATAAAATGCTTGAGCATATTGAAATTGCATAACCTCATTATCATAGTGAGCAAACAAAGAAGGAAAGAAAAAGAAAGAGAGAGAGAAATAAATCTCAGCAAAAAAAAATAAAAAGAAAATTTTGGGCCCACAGGCCGTGGCCCACTGCCACGTGGCAGTACAGCTAGGTCCGTACGGACTTGACTGTACAACCAAGAAAAAAGAAAAAAAGAGAAAAAGGAAAAAAAAAACGGTGGAAGAAAAAAGAAAAAAAACCGTGAGAAAATAAAGAAAAACACGGTGAAGAAGAAAAAAAAAAGAAGAAAAAAAACACGGTAAAAAGAAAAAAAAGGGAAAACCGTGAACGAAAGAAAAAAAAAGGGAAGCACGAAAAAAAAAAGAGGAAAAAAATGTGTTTGGAAAAAGGAAAAAAAAAGAAGAAAGAAAAAGAAAAGAAAAAGAAGAAAAAGAAAAAGAAAAAAAAGAGAGAAAGAAGCTACTTCTACAATGGAATTTCTTGTGGAGGAAGAAAACTTTGAAGCCATTGATGGAGAAAAAGAAGAAAAGCTTGAAGCCCTTTTGAGAAAAAGCACTTCTTATCTTGGAGAGCACTCTTGAAGATTTCTAGCAAACAAAGAAAGCAATGGAGCAAAAGAACCAACCCCTCTTGCTTTTATAGAAGAGAGCAAGCCAAAAGAGGAAACAAGGAGAAAGAAAAGAGGTAAGTGCTAAAATTTAGCTACTTTCCCAAAAGAAAGATATTTTGAAAAATCTTTCCACAAAAGAAGGAAACTTTAGAGATTCTCTCCAAGTAAGGATATTTTTAGATATTCTCTACACAAAAGAGATATTTTTAGATATTCTCTACAAATATGACATCATATGAGATTTAAGCCATCTCCAAAGCCTAAGGTCCCATGGGTTAGCCCATATGAGCCAGGTTTGACCACCTAGGCACTACAAGTGACTTTTAGTCAAAATATTCCTCTTACCAAGAGCAAAAAAAAAAAAAAAAAAGAGCAAAAAAAAAAAAAAAGTCCCATGCCTCTTTTGAGTTGGTGGGACCATTCAAAAAAAAAAAAAAAAGAAAAAGAAAGAAAATAAAGCCTCATGAGTTTCAAAAAACCAAACCATCCAACCTCATGAACAAAATTGAGTCAAAATCTTGAAATTGACATTTCACAAAACCAAATTTCGGTCCCCTAGCTTGACACATACAGGTTGTTAGGTCACAAGACCAAAACCAAAATCAAAATCCAAACCAAACCAAAACCAAAAACCAAAACAAAAAAAAAACCAAATCTGACCCCCCAACTTGCCACATACAGCTTGTTGGGTCACAAGGTCAAAATAAAAAATCAAACCTCGACCCCCTAACTTGCCACATACAACTTGTTAGGTCACAAGGTCAAAAACCAAAATCCAAAACCCAAAATCCAAATACCCCATGTCATTTTCAAAACTTTGCCTTGAGATGGTACGTGATCCCGCTCACTACCATAAAATTCCCCCGGAAACTTAGAAGGCTATTCAAAAAAAAAAAAAATGCTCAAGACTCTTGGTCAAGTTGGAAACTCTCCTTTAAGTTTCTCTTCGAGGCACATCGACTCCAAAAAGTTACTCGTCGCTGTACCTCGAGGGGGCATTTGTTGACACAAAAAAAAGTCACTATGTCTCCTCAACATCAAGAAGCCTCGTGAAGCTGCATCTTGCTACAAAACAGGTAAAGCTACTTCAAGCATCAAATCATGTCAGAATCAGACAAAAACTGAAAGACCCTTCAAGACAGCCAAAAGAGGGGTACACCTGAGGTTTCGGGCCATTCCGACATCGTTTGGCCTAACTTTGCTTCTACGACAGCTAAACAAGCGCTCCTGGCGGCGACATCATCAAAGACACCAAAACTTTGATCAGAGCCTATGGATGACTCCAGGATGTCTCCAAAGGGCTCCATGCCAAATTTCAAGTCAAACCGACAATGTTTGACCCTCCATCAACACTCGAGCAGTAAAATCAAGACTTCCGGCGGTGGGAACTACCGAGGCGATCACTCATCAAACAAAACACATGAGTGGCTTCAACATACTTCCAAAAGGCTGCACGTCGAATTTCAGGTCATTCCGACAACGTTTGACCAGGTTTCGATGCTCCGAAAGAAAATCAAGCCTACCGGCGGCGGAGCACCCCGGGACCATGACATCCAAGTTGGAGCTGATGGATCATCTCAAAATGACTCCAATAGGCTCCCTGTTAAATTTTAGGTCAATCGGACATCGTTTGACCACATATCAAAGCTCGACATTTTCCCCGAAGTAAAATAAAGTCAAGCATCGACGGGACCCCAAACGGCTTCAAAACTCTAATAAAAGCTCATGGTTGGTCCTATCCACTGCTCAAGAACCTTCACCTCAATTTTCAGGTCATTCCGACATTGTTTGACCTAGTTTCGACTCTTGACGGAAAATCGACTACAAAGTCTTCGGCTTTCCCGAAAAATGGGAAACTTTGTGCTCTGGTTTTGCACGGGTTCTCTTCATGTTTTCTCCAAGAAAATCAAGTCAATAATTGAGGAAAAATGTCAAGAAAAATACAGAAGAAAGAAGGAACAAAAAAGACAGAAAGACGGCCGAAAACGAAGCTCGGCGACCAAAAGGGCCAAAGCCCTATGGTCACCGGCGACCCTGGCCCAAGGTCGCCGGCAACCCTGGGTGCATGGTCGCCGGCGACCCTGCATATCCGGGTCGCCGGATTTCGCACCAAATGGCCCGTTTCCCGATCCTTTTCCCGTTTCAGGTGTTCCTGCTTCTGTGATTTTCTGAAAATCCAATCTTTGATGCTTGAAAACCACTGATCTTCACCGACATCTCGGATCCTCTGTCAAAAGCATGAAATCATCACCGATCGCTCCAAGATTGCCGACCGGTTGACCAAGAAAGTAAACTTTCTGTCCGACCGATCGTGAAATCGACAAGACAGATGTCACAGGCCTACCAACATCAATCAATGTCTGAAATTACATCGCAATCCGACATCAAACAATGTGTGGATCCACCTGCGATGATCACAAGAAGAATCTCAAAAGATACGGCGCGACCCGCGACTCTTCACATGCCCGGCAACCACTTAATGTTGTTAATTGGCCCGTTTATGACAACTTAATGCGGTCATTAACTCATTATTTTGGACGGCCCAATCAGATTCGAGCATTTGGGAGTTACAAATCCAAGCAATCATTGCATTAAACCTGTGAAACTCCCATCATCATGACGATTAAAGGCAATTAAATGCCCACTATCCTTCATTGGCCAAGCACAAGGAATGAAAAAGGAGTTACAAAATCAAAGAATAAAACTTGTAACTCCTCATCAATTCTCTCATCATGGCCATCAATGCCCATAATCACCTCATGGCTACCAAAAGCCTGTAAATGGAGGTCTAAAAGAAAGAAATGAAGAGATAAAAAGGGAATCGATACACACATCGACTTGAAATTCTGCACTTGCACACTTGCATTCTTCTGAAGAAATCCAAACGAAGTCTTGCTGCTCTGCTGCAAGAAACACCACAAGGTGATCAGAGTCCCTTGGGGGGCCACCCCCGCAACGTCCCCTTCTTCTACAACATGGCCTAAACACGGCTTTTCAGCCCGTTTACTCAGTTTTTCATTGGATATATGACCTCTTCTTGGTCCTTGTCCTTTAAAAAATTGAGGTTAGGAGCCAAGCTGAAGAATCAAAGCATCAACCGTTCTCATTTGAAGGACGATGGCGAAGTCCATACATGACTTACGACCGTCGATCTCAACGTGTCCCCGCAATCTCCTGAGAAGTTAGATCCCTTTTCTTCCTCTGCTATTGTAGTTTGTATTTTTTTAAAGAGACAAAAAGAAATCACAATTCTTGTCTTTCATATTTGATGAGTTTTGTAAAATCGCCTTTCACTGCAAACAAATAAAAAAACGCCTCCTACGGCATTCTAAAAAACAAACTTGTCTCTTTTATTAAATATTTATGCAATTTTAAAAGTTAGAAAGAAGGAATGATTTCCTTTCTACTTGTGAAGGTGAATCTCTGGATCATCACTATTCCAAATTCCAAGTAGAAAGTAAATCTGGCATACCCGTACAAAAATGTTGATACCCATGATTTCCCTCCTCCGCCGAGACCCAGGTCAACCCCCGGGGTGCGGAAGGAGAGGACGGAAACTCCTGAGGGTCCATCAGCCATGGATTGGAAAGAGGACTCAGGTCGTGCGCTGGCTGATGGAGAGAGTGAGAGAACTTCTGGCACTTCTCACATTTCCTGGCATAGACCTGGGCGTCCTTCTGCATGTAAGGCCACCAGTAGCCTTGGCTGATAGCTCGGTAGGCCAGTGACCGTCCTCCAATGTGACTGCCGCAGATCCCTTCATGGATTTCATAAAGGAAGTCTTCGACTTTGCTCGGGTGAACGCACTGGAGGTAGGGGCCTTTATAGGACTTTTTATAGAGCTTGCCATCTGGAGAGAACCAAAATCGAGCAGCTTTTAGCCTGATTTTGTGGGCCCGGCTCTTGTCCTCGAGGAGCTGGTCGTCTTTGAGGTAGGAAATGAATTTGTCCATCCAGCTCGGACCGAGGTCGGCACACAGGATATGCCGAGGTGGGTGGAGCTCTATGCTAGGTCTGTCTAGTGCTTCCACTTCAACAGTCTTTTTTCTTCCTGCCTCGACAACAGAGGCCAGGTTGGCAAGCGTGTCGGCGTGAGAGTTGGAGTCTCTGCCGATTTGCCTGACTTTAGCTTTTTGGAACTGAGAGAGGAGTTGCTTGGCGTGGGCTAGGTAGGCTGCCATCCTATCGTCACGGGCTTGGTAGTCTCCATTTAGTTGGCTCGTCACTAGCCGTGAATCACTGAGGACCACCAGTTGCCGTGCCCCCAGGAATTTTTCGCTGCCCAGCCCTACGATCAACGCTTCGTACTTAGATTCGTTGTTTGATGCTTTGAAGTCAAGAGTCGGGGCTTGCTCGATGACAAGGCCCTCCGAAGATTGGAGAACTATGCCTGTGCCAGCCCTTTTGGAGGTTGAGGAGCCATCTGCGAAGACCTTCCAAGATGAGTTGAGGAACTATTTCCAAGACCGCTCCTGTTCCGTCTCGATCCCGGTGTTGCCCCCACCTCCTTGCCCCTAGTTCGGTGTCGAGGTGGCTTGGTACCGAAATAGGAGAGGTGAACTCCACAATGAAGTCTGCCAGCACCTGGGCTTTGATCACCATTTTGGGTTGATATTGGATATCATACTGTCCTAGTTCGACAGCCCATTTGGACACTCTTCCAGAGAAGTCTGCTTTTCGGAACAGAGACTTGAGTGGATGTTCTGTAACGACCATTATGGAGTGTGTCTGGAAGTAATGCGAGAGCTTGCGAGAGGCACTGATGAGTGCAGGCACGAGCTTCTCTAATGGCAGGTATCTTGTCTCGGCATCTAGCAGAATTTTGCTCACATAGTAGATAGGCCTGTGCTGCCTGTCTTCTTCTCTGATGAGCACCGAGCTTACTGCGTGATCCGAGACCGCCAGATACAGGTATAAGACCTCGCCCTACGTCGGGGTGGACAGCAGGGGAGGTGAAGAGAGGTATCGTTTGAGCTCCTGGAGGGCGCTGTCACACTCTGGAGTCCATTGGAACCTCGAGCTCTTTTTTAGGAGCTGGAAGAAGGGACAAAACTTATCTGAAGCTCTGCTGATGAAGCGGTTTAGTGCAGCTGCCATCCCCGTGAGTCTCTGGACTTGTTTTGCCGTGGTCGGGCTTTGGATGGCTTGAATTGCCACGATCTTCTCTGGATTGGCCTCTATCCCTCGTCTAGTGACCAGGCTGCCCAGGAAGTTGCCGGAGCTGACACCAAACGCACATTTGGATGCATTCAGCTTGAGCTTGAAATCTTTGAGGACGGCGAAGGATTGGTTTAGGTCCGTCAAGTGGTCCTGTGACCTTTTAGACATGACGACCATGTTGTCGGGGTATACTTCGACAGTCTTACCGAGCTGGGCCTAGAACATTTTTGTTACCAGCCCTGGTAAGTAGCACCGGCGTTTTTTAACCCAAAGGGCATCACTTTATAATAGTAGATGCCTCTAGGTGTTCTGAATGCGGTCTTTTCTTCGTCAGGCCCATGCATCGGGATCTGATGGTAACCTCGGTAGGCATCGAGGAAACTCATCCTATCGTGCCCGGCAGTGGCATCGATCAACTGTTCGATCTTCTGAAGCGGGAAGTTGTCTTTTCGACAGGCCTTGTTGAGGTCGGTAAAATCAACGCAGACCCTCCAGCTCCCATTCTTTTTCTTGACCACTACTGTATTGGCCAGCCAAATAGGGTAGTCGACTTCCCTGATAGCTTCAGCCTCCAACAGCTTCTTGACCTCTTCGGTCACTGCCTCTACTTGCTGGATCCCAGTCCTGCGAGTCTTTTGGACTACGGGCTTGTGTACGGGATCCACATTCAGCTTGTGGCTCATGACTTCAGGGTCGATGCCGGGCATCTCGTTGGGGTTCCAGGCGAAGACTTCCCTGTTCTACAACAGGAAGTCGAGCAGCTCGGACCTCTCAGCTTCTGCAAGCTGACTTCCGAGCAGGAAGTACCTTTTTGGATCGTTGGGATCAATCTTGATTTCGGTGAGGTCCTCTACACTCTTCTGCTCTGGCACTCGGCCAAAAGCTTCGAGCTCGACTTCAAGCTCGGCCATGTGGACTCGCTGCGGCTCTGGTTCATCGGGGACCACGGCCATTAGGCATTCTTTGGCCATCTGCTAGTCACCGCGGACTATGATCGCCT
Organism: Umbellularia californica; assembly: GCA_028538565.1. Lineage (NCBI taxonomy): Eukaryota > Viridiplantae > Streptophyta > Magnoliopsida > Laurales > Lauraceae > Umbellularia > Umbellularia californica. The sequence continues at coordinate 50,940,593 of JAPQWN010000006.1, read as the reverse complement.
TGAAGCTACTATCCGCGTTATGCAATGGGAACTTGAGCCTCTAGTGATGGGTGGAGGGAACAGCTTCCATGTTATGCAGCCTGGTTCTTCCTATGATGGCATTGTATGGGGATGGTGCATCCACCACCAGGAAGTCTGCTATCATGGAGGCTCCTCCCACTTCAACTTTGAGGGAGATCTTCCCTTTGGGGTATACAGACTTGGAGTTGAAGCCCATCAGTGGGGTGCGGGCTTCCTGCAGGTCCTCCTCTTTCAGACCCATTTTCTTGAAACAGTCATAGTAAAGGATTTCTGAGGAGCTCCCGGGGTCCACTAGGATCCTTTTGACATTGAAGTTTCTCAACCTCAGAGTTAGGAGTAGGGGATCATTATGGGGGTAGCTAGACCCCGTCGAAGTCTACATCAGAGAACCAAATCTTTGGTCTCTCTTTCCTTGCCTTCTTTGCTGAGGGACCGAACTCAGCCGTCATCACTTGTTTGCTGTTCTGGGCCCTCCTGGCCTCAGTACGAGCCTGACTGCTCCCCTTAGGAGCTGGAGCTAGGTGGATGACATTGATGGTCCCCTCCAGCTCATCGCTGTCCCGATAATCGGGCTGGCGTTGTTGAGCGCGGTTGACCCTGCCCTCTTCCTTGACGAGGTCCTTCAGGTGCCTGTCTTTCACGAGCCTTTCGAGGTGTGCCTTGAAGGCATGGCAGTCCTCAGTCCTGATCCCATTCTGTTTATGGTAGGCACAGAACTTGCTCTGATCTCGGGAGGAGGCATCGCCTTTCATAGGCTGGGGCCATTTGAAGAAGGGTTGCGTCTGGATCTTGCCGAGGAGCTTGTAAATAGGCTCCTTAAAGATGGTGTTGACGGCCTTGTAAGAGGCACCACTTGACTCGGCTCGCGCTGCCTCCCGAGTGGAAACAAAGCGTGCTGCCGAGCCAGATGGTTCTCTATTTCGGTCCGCCTCCCTCTTGGCAAACTTCTTATCCTTCTTGGAGGGTCGGTCCTCCTGCTAGACGTTATGGCTCTCCCGAGCTCGGACCTCGTCTTCTTTTTGCTCGAAGAACTGATTCACCCAGGCCATCAGTGCTTTCACTGAGACCACGGGGAACCGTACCAGGTCCCTCCGAAGCTTATTGCCTGGTAGCAGAGCTTGTTGGAAGGACTTGATGGCTACTTCATCATTGGCATCTTCGACCTAGCTGTAAATAGTCCAGAACCTCTTGGCGAATCGGGTGATATTTTCTGCCGGCCTCATTCTGATGGCCATCAGGTCGGAGTCTGTCTTTGGGATGACCCGGTGCACTTGGAACTTCTCGATGAAGGAGTTTCGGAGCTGCTGCCAGTTCGAAATCGATCCTTCGGAGAGCGCGCAGAACCACCGAAGTGGGAGGTCACCTAGACTGGAGGAGAAGACCTTGCAGTCCAGGTTGCCGTCGCCACCCCACACCGACATTTTCTGGGTGAAGTGTCGGAGGTGTGCTTCGGGGTCTGAGGTCCCGTCATAAAGACTGAACCTCGGGACGCTGAATCTTTCAGGAGGACGTGATCCCTGATCTCCCGAGAGAAAGGAGATGTGCCGTGATTGTTACTGTCTTTGGTAGCTAGCCGACCTCGGGTGAGGCCTGTAAACTCCATATTCTGCTGCACAGCTTGCTTGATTTGATGATTGATCCAATCCGTCATGTCGGGATTGGCTCCTTGTCTCTGTTTCTGGCGCTGCTGTTGGTGGTCAGCGCTGGCGTGGGTGCTGCTGATCCTTCGTTACGGGCTCAGTCATGCCTCTTATTGTTCAGGACTTGCCTCAAGTCCAGACGAGGTTTAGCAACCTTCCGGGCTCGCTGCTGTGCAGAGGCGTGAGCGAAGTCCCGGCCGAGGTCTTCTCTTTCCCTTCGAGCTGCCGCTGGAGCTGGAGGATCTGGGCTCTTTGTTGTTCAATAATGAGGTTTTGAGCCCTGATCCCTTCGCCGTGTGCCTCATCGGCCTCCTCCAAAATCATGTCATCGTCGCCCTCGTCGTCGAGGCGCACATGGTCTTCCTCCATGTGGTCCTAGTGACGAAACTGGTGCGGTTCGGACAGCGTTGGAGTTTTGTCTTGTCGGGAACATCCCTGAGGGGGACATCCCGACGAGGGTGCTCCAGTAAGGCAACGTCCTGAGGAGGACGCTCTGCCGGGGAGGTATTCGGCCAGACTCGTTCCAGGACGGGGCCGTGACGAGGAGATGCTGTTGCACCTCTCGACGAGGAATACGTCTGGGTATAGGCGATCCCACGCTCCTCATACCGGGCTCTCCGCCGACCATCCTTTGTCGAGGGACCGTCGGCGTCTGCTCAGTCGCTCCTGCCTGGTTCGTCACTAGTGGAGGTGGCATGAGGGGCAGAAATGTTTGTGGCAGTGTGGACCCTGATCGTCCAACGCCCTTTCCCTTCCTAGTTTTGGAGGCATGGCTTTTCAAGGTAGAAATATGGTTTTTCCAATGTTTCCCACAGACGGTGCCAATTGTAAGTGCCTAAAAATTATGGACTTGGTTTAGACGATGATGAAGCTGTTAATGATGCTGCTTATCAAGTCTGAAGACTGCTGGAAATGTTAATGGATATCCTGAACCTGAAAGATGGACAAAGGTCAGGGCCCCGGGCTGCTGTCAGCCAAAGGTACTCCGACGCCTGAGTTAGTGCAGTCACTGAACTAGGGTGAAGTGGAGAGGAAGAAGAAGGCTCAGGCAAGATGATGTAGTATATTGCACAATATATTGAGTTCCTGTTATGGGCTTACCAAGAAGGTATATATAGAGGAGTGGAAGCTTCCTGAGTGGAGGTAGGTGAGAGAGTTTGTCCCATCAGCCCATACCTAGGATCCTGAGTGGGGGTAGATGAGGACTCTGTCCCATCGGATCTTTCTTCAATCCCACACATAAATGTGGATGTGATCAGCTGATAGGAAAGAGCTCTTATCGATGGCCGGCGGCCACCTTATTTGTCAGGGCTCTCTGCATTGTGGTTGTCCCATCTCATAATGGGGATTAGACGCTCAGTGTCCACCTTGGCCAAGAGACCGAACTGGAGAAAGTACTGAGGTCGGGCGGGCCTGAGGTCGAACGAGTGTCGAGACGCATGAGGCCGAGTCCGGAGGGAGGTGGTCGGTACTCTTACCGAGACCAATTCCATCTCGGTGCCAGCTGATACACTGCCGTGTTGAATAGAAGAAGTCAAGTCATTTCTTGATTAGTACTGTTACCGAAGTCAGGAGTAGCTGTTGACACTAAAAAAGTCACTATGTCTCCTCAACATCAAGAAGCCTCATGAAGTTGCATCTTGCTACAAAACAGGCAAAGCTACTTCAAGCATCAGATCTTTTCAGAATCTGACAAAAACTGAAAGATCCTTCAAGACAGCCAAAAGAGGGGTACACCTGAAGTTTCGGGCCATTCCGACATCGTTTGGCCTAACATCACTTCTCCGACAGCTAAACAAGCGCTCCCGGAGGCGACATCATCGAAGACACCAAAACTTCGATCAGAGCCTATGGATGCTTTCAAAATACCTCCAAAGGGCTCCATGCCAAATTTCAAGTGAAACCGACAACGTTTGACCCTCCATCAACGCTCGACCAGCAAGATCAAGCCTCCCGGAGGCAGGAACCACCGAAGCCATCACTCATCAAACAAAACGCATGAGTGGCTTCAACATGCTTCCAAAGGGCTGCACGTCGAATTTCAAGTCATTCTGACAACGTTTGACCAGGTTTCGATGCTCAGAAAGAAAATCAAGCCTACCGGCGGCGAAGCACCCCGGGACACTAACATCCAAATTGGAGCTGATGGGTTGTCTCAAAATGACTCCAATAGGCTCCCCGTCAAATTTCAGGTCAATCGGACATCGTTTGACCATATATCAAAGCTTGGCATTTTCCGGCAGTAAAATCAAGTCAAGCATCGACGGGACCCCAAATGGCTTCAAAACTCAAATAAAAGCCCATGGTTGGTCCTATCCACTGCTCAAGAAGCTTCACCTCAATTTTTAGGTAATTCCGACATCATTTGACCTAGTTTCGACTCTTAAATGAAAATCGGCTACAAAGTCTTCGGCTTTCCCGAAAAATGGGAAACTTTGTGCTCTGGTTTTGCACGGGTTCTCATCAAGTTTTCTCCAAGAAAATCAAGTCAATAATTGAGGAAAAATGTCAAGAAAAATAAAGAAGAAAAAAGGAGCAAAAAAGAAGGAAAAACGACCGAAAACGAAGCTCGGCGACCAAAAGGGCCAAAGCCCTATGGTCGCCGGCGACCATGGCCCAAGGTGGCCGGCGACCATGGCCCAAGGTCGCCGGTGACCCTGGGTGCATGGTCGCCGGCGACTCTGCAAATCCGGGTTTCCGGATTTCTTGCCGAATGGCCCATTTTCCAATCCTTTTTGCTTTTCGAGTGTTCCTGCCTCTGTGATTTTCTGAAAATCCAATCTTTGATGCTTGAAAACCACTGATCTTCACCGACATCTTAGATCCACCGTCAAAAGCATGAAATCAACACTGATCGCTCCAAAATCGCCAACCGGCTGACCAAGAAAGTACACTTTCTGTCCGACCGATCGTGAAATCGACAAGACAGATGTCACCGGCCCACCAACATCAATCAATGTCTGAAATTGCATCGCAATCCGACATCAAACAACGTGTGGAGCCACCTGTGATGATCACAAGAAGAATATCAAAAGACGCGGCGCGGCCCGCGACTCTTCAAATGCCCTGGCGACCACTTAATGTCGTTAATTGACCCATTTATGACAACTTAATGCAGTCATTAACTCATTATTTTGGACGGCCCAATCAGATTCAAGCATTTGAGAGTTACAAATCCAAGCAATCATGGCATTAAACCCATGAAACTCCCATCATCATGAAGATTAAAGGAGATTAAATGCCCACTATCCTTCATCGTTCAATCACAAGCCAAGAAAAAGGAGTTACAAAATCAAGAAATAAAACTTGTAACTCCTCTCATCAATATCATTAATTCTCTCATCATGGCCATCAATGCCAATAAACACCTCATGGCTACCAAAAGCCTATAAAAGGAGGTCCATTCCAAGAAGAAAGTATGAATCCCAAGTGTGATCCCAAGCCCCGAAAATCGAGAAAATTCAAAAGAGAGACGAAGTCCTCCTGCTTTGCTCCCAGAAGCACTACAAGGTGATCAACGTCCCTTGGGGGGCCACCCCCCCAAGGTCCCCTCTTTCTACAACATGGCCTAAACACGGATTTTCAGCCCGTTTACTCGGTTTTTCATTGGATATAGGACCTCCTCTTGGTCCTTATCCTTTAAAAAACTGAGGTTAGGAGCCAAGCCGAAGAATCGAAGCATTAAACATTCTCATTTGAAGGACGATGGCGAAGTCCATACATGACTTGCGACCGTCGATCTGAACGTGTCCCCATAATCTCCTGAGAAGTTAGAATCCTTTTCTTTCTTTTCTAATGTAATTTGTATTTTTTAAAGCGACAAAAAGAAATCACAATTCTTGTCTTTCATATTTGATTAGTTTTGTAGAATCGCCTTTTACGGCAAAATCGCCTTTCACGGCAAACAAACAAAAAAACGCCTCCTACTGCATTCTCAAAAACAAAGTTGTCTCTTTTATTAAATATTTATGTAATTTGAAAAGTTAGAAAGAATGAATGATTTCCTTTTTACTTGTGAAGGTGAATCTCCGGATCATCACCATTCCAAATTCCAAGTAGAATAGTAAATCTGGCATACCCATACAAAAAGTTGATACCTGCGATTTCCCTCCTCCGCCGAGACCCAGGCAGCCCCCGGGTGCGGAATAAGAGGACGGAAGTCTGAGGGTCCATCAAGTTGGCACACCCGGTGGGACACGTTCACTTGAGAATGTGATGCTTTGATCCCTTGGCTCCTTTCTAGTTGGTGGCCTATGTTGAATTTTGCATCTAAAAACAAAAACATGAGATGGGATTTTAATTATTCTTTCCCATTTCAAAAAAAAAATCTAATTTCTTTTCTTAGATTCAACTTTGAGAATTTTTGATCATCTCTTCTTCGAATTTGACAGCTCACAGAAATGTTTGCAGCTATTATTCGTATCGGAGATTGGGCCGTCTTTTCTCTTTGATGAGTCCGATGGGGGTTTTCCAAAAAAAATTCATTTCAAAATCTTTTTTAAAAAAAATGATCTCTCTTTCTTAGATTTAACTTTGAGAAACTTTGATCATCTCCTCTTCGAACTTGATAGCTCACAGAAATGTTTGCAGCTATCGTTCATATCGGGGATTGGGCCATCTTTTCTCTTTGATGAGTCCAATTGGGATTTCAAAAAAAAAAATTTCAAAACAAAAAAGAATTCATCTTTTGAATTCAAATTCAAAGAAACTTTGGTTCTTTCCTTTTCGGATTTAACGCTCGTAGAAATGTTGAGTTGTGGTTTGGATTGGAACACCATCTGTTCCCTTTGATGAGTTCATTAGAAACCTTTTGAAAAAAAAATAATAAAATTTTCAAAAAAAAAAAAAAAACACTAAGGTTGCATCAATTGCGCTCTTTGACTAAAGTGGATTTAAGAAAAGCCTTGTCCAGAGTGTGGAGACAACTAGACTGTTCGAGGCAAGGGTCCTTCAAACGGGTTCATTAAGTAATCCTACCCTTACCTGGGGGCTGACCTATCTACTAAGGTTTCATAAGATCGAATTAGAAACCTATGTGCTCCTTTCAAAAAAAAATTCTTCACCTTTTTGAGTTTAGAATTGAGAAATCTTGGTTCTTTCTCTTTCGGACTTAACGCTCGCAGAAATGTTGAGTTGTGGTTCGGATTGGAACACCATTTGCTCTCTTTGATGAACTCAATCTTAAATCTTCAAAAAAAAATTCGTCACTTTTGAGTTTAGAACTGAGAAATCTTGGTTCTTTCCTTTTCGGTTTTAACGCTCGCAGAAATGTTGAGTTGTGGTTCGGATTGGAACACCATTTGCTCTCTTTGATGAATTCAATTTTGACCTTTCAAAAAAAAAAAAAAAAAAAAAAACTTCCGTCACATCTGGATTCACATCCGAGAAATTCTGGTTCCTTCCCTTTCAGATTTAGCACTCGCAGAGATGTTTGAACCCTTGTTCGGAATGGAATACCATTTTCTCTCCTTTATGAATCCAAATTTGACTTTTCAAAAAAAATCCCATCTCATGTCCTTTCCAAGGATGCGATTTGCTACATTTGTGCCTAGCGGTGCTAGTACGCCTTTTCAGGTCTACTATATTCGTGACCGACACATTTGTATCTCCAACCTTATATCATTTTACCTCGAGTGAGCCTTGCTTCTCGGTAATTTGAATTAAGGTCTACAATTGCTTCTAGCAGTCACTGGAACGCTCACCCTGAACCTACCATATTTGCATTTTAGAACAATTGTATCCTCTATGGCTTTTTGCCTTCTTTATCTTGCTTGTGCTGGGCCATGTCCCCTCGAGTGATTTGAAAAGATAAAACTATAGTTGTTTTCCATTTATAATCACCATATTCTTATGATTACTAATGAATTTGGTCTTGTTTCGGAAGTTTTCCAAAACTAACAATGGCAGCTTCATTGACCATCACTTTTGATGTGAACAAGAACCATCTAATGCTTCAAGACAAGCAAAACAAGCATAAGCACCCTGCCAGTTGCCGAAGCGTCATCTCCCTCGACAACTCTCAAAACACCGGGTCAGCCTCAACTCCCCGGACCATTTCCACTCCCCGCAGAAGAAACTGTACCTGTCAAGAAGCAGATTACCGCCCCGCAACGTGTCACTACCATGGCACCAAGGGCGAATACAAAGAAGCCTGAAGCCCGTGGCACTCCCACGAAGCCTTAACCCACAAAAAACCAGTTTGCCCCAAAACCTGGTCCCCGAGATCTTCACCAAAGCAACGGAGGTCCCGAACATCTGCAAAGCCAGCATACCTGGCCCCTCTCAAGGAGAACCGATTCTACACTCTCTCTTACATGAAAGAGGAGAAACCTACCCTCCGCCCAAAGAACAAACAAAACCAGCATGAGCCTGCTTGCTCCTACAAGCCCAAAATCAAATCCTCCATCGTTAGGCCTCCACAAAAACCTGCTGAAGCCTGTACTCCTGCGAGTCGACCCTTCATCTCAACAAGGGCCCAACTCACAAAATTCAAAGCCTCACTACAACAGGCAAAGGACCGCATCCAGATTCTGTCCTTGCCAAGCTTCAAAGAAGATAAGCTCGGCTGCTGCGCACGGGGGACTACATCCTCCATTGCCAGAGCCCAGCCAGAGCTGACTGAAGCTCAAATTGCTCGTCATATGCGTCATCGTACGGCATATCGACAAAAGAGACTTAAGAAGCAAAGAACCCAGCATTCTACTCTCCATGTCTCTAACAAATGGGTCGAAAAAGAAAGACCTAACCAAGTCATTGCTGTCCATATGGTTGGCAAAACAAGAAAACGCCAGAAGTCAGTGACGAAAATCAATGTTAGGTGTCCAGTGACTCGCAGCGTCTCTCGGACACGAGCACATCTGGAAGAATCCTCCACTCCTCCAAGTCAGGGACACCGGAGTAACCACTCCACAGATTCTTCATCCAGAAGAATGAGCCCTAGCTCAGTCACCAGGATGATTTCTTCGTTCGAATCCCGATGGATGAACGTCTTGGCTACAAGTTCTGAGCAGCCTCCACCGCATGATGACGTAACCGCACGCATCTAGCAGTTGGAGCAAGAACAACAGAGAATTGAAGCTCTAATGGAAAACCTTCTTCTCACTTTACAGCGTCCACCACCTAACAACCAGGGTCCTCCGAATCATGAAGATGATGAGGCCAATGCAGAAAGCAATGAGTCACGCGCCCTTACCAAAAAGGACGTGGACGATATCCTCGCAAAAGCAAAAGAAGAGAATACATTGAAAGAACATGGGATCAAGCCACCCTATCCTCTATGGATGGACTCGGTTCCATTCCCTACAAAATTCAAACAACCTACTCTCCAGACATATACGGAGAAAGGTTCAGCCAGACAGCATGTCATCCACTTCAAGATCCTAACAGGAGCTATTGCGGATCAAGATGCCCTCAAGATTCGCCTCTTTGCAAGTACCCTGAAAGGTACGGCCTTTGATTGGTACTCCACTTTGCCGGAGAACTCCATCCAGAATTGGGCTATGCTGGAGACACGCTTCCTGACCCACTTCCAAGGTGAGGACCACCCTGTTACTATGGCTCAGCTCTGCAGCCTAAAATAGGGAGAGAATGAGTCAACATATGACTTCATTCACAAGTGGAAGGCAATGGCGTACAAATGCTCAGATGTACTACCACAAGCGTCGCTAGTCGACATCTGCCGTAACAATATGAGAGCAAGGATTCGCTCCATGATCATCGGCATCAAATCAAAGAACCTGGGAGAACTCCTCGAAGCTTCCATGGAAGCTGACATGGTGATCAAAGACCTCAACAGTAAAAAATCATCAAAGAAATAGCCGACCGCCATTACGACCTCAAAACCAAAAAAAATGAGGTTCTCAATGTGCAGACTAAGTCAGCTCCTCAGCAGCCAAAGAGAGCTGAAAACAAAGCTACAGGTAAAAGGCTTGAACTCTCCGATGCCTTCAAAGAACGTGTAGAAAAGAAATATCCGTTCGATGAAGATGTTGAAGAAATCTTTGAGGCTCTCCTAGCAAATGGCAAACTCACTTTGCCAGAGCCCAAAAGCCTGGGAGATGTCGGCAAAACCAATGATCCCCGATACTGTCCATACCACCAGATGATCTCAGATCCTCTCAATCAATGCTTTGTTGTGAGAGAGAAGATTAACAAGATGTGGAAAAACGGAGTCATAACCTTTGACAAAAGCTACGGCTTCACCTCTGTCAACATGGTGTCATGTGGGTAAACTTCAAAGTCACCAAATGAGAAGATCACTACTTCATTCAAGGCGATAAAAATGGCTCAAACATCCCAAGAGTTGGTTCCCTATCCAACACCAGATGGACAACCTATATGGGTGCATCCTGATCTCTTAGATAATGAAAATTGGGAGATCGTCAAAACAAAGCCGACCGCTCAGCAGCGAAGGCAAGCCAAGAGACAACTCCGCAAGCTCAAACAGCAGCAGAAGTCTCAACCAAAACAAGAAGTCCTTGAAAAAGCAGAAACCACTTCCACTGCTTCACTAGGGATGACGGAAGAAACACTTCCCAAAGCTTCAAAGGCAGTAAGAAAATTCACCCATGATGATTTCATGCCACCTCAATACAAAAATGAAACTGCGTAGGAGGCATCATACTCCTGCAATTCGGTAGTTGGATTCTCCATGAATGGATACGAGTCCAGTGATACTGCCAGTGATATCGATGAGTGGGAAGAATCCCTTGAAACAAGAGAATACCTCTCCGACGAGGAATGGATTCCCGAGTCTCATCTTATGCCAGTAATCTGGTATAACCCATTACGGCCACAAGGATCTTGGTCTGATGATGAAGAAGATCAGGATACTGTTCAAGAAAACACTGTCGATCCAGCACCAGCCAATGCTTCAGTGGAACCCAATGATGGTGAACCACAAAGAGCACATAGCGAAGAAGATTTGGCTCCTATGCCTAATCTTGAAGAATATGTAAGAATCTTGCAACATCTTGCCATAGAGTAGGAGCAGGATCGCATCAATGATCTTCATCATGATCCAGAACCAGAATTCCCTGAAAATCAATGGGAACTTTCTCCCTTAACTCCTGAAAATGGAGGAAACAGTTGGATCGATGATCCTCTTACATCCGAAGATGAGTCTGATTCCCAACAGTCTACACTGAGGGCATCTCCTGTCAGGATAACCTGCAATGCGATAGCTCAGGACGATAGTGCCTCTGAAGCTTCCGAAGACACGTACTCCCCAACCGGTAGTTGTTAGAGATTTTGTGTATTGTAATTTGATGGATGCACTATTCATTTTATTCATCATTTGAATTTTCACACATGCATTATTTTAGAAATCTTGAAATCTTAATTTACTCATGCATTGCTTTAAATCTTGTAAACCTTTTAGGTTCATGCATGTTTTGGTTTCAAACTTGGATGCATTTATATTTGGAAAATTTTTATAAATCAAGCTAGCCATTTGGTTTCAAAGTTTCAAATTATAATTATTTTTTAATGTCTCATGATTTTATAACACTTGGATTGGTTTAAATCATGTTTCCATGCTTGGTTTAATGGCTCAAAAATCCCCATACAAAAACCCTTTGAAATATGCTAAAAATGGGATTTTTGGTCACAGGGTGTCGGTCAGCCGAACTCAAGGCGTCGGCTAACCTACAGGTGAACCGAGGTCAACCGACAAGTGTTCTCGGTCCGAATTCCAGAGAGCTACAAATTTCAGATTTTTTCTATCGGTCAGTATGTCGGTCAGGGCTCGGTTGACCGACCTTGCTTCTGAACCTGACCGAAGCTCTCTCGGTTAGAAAACCAGAGAGGTGTTTTCTGACCAAGTTTACATTGTCGGTTAGGGTGTCGGTCAGGCCTCGGTTAACCGAACATGTCGGCTAACCAAACCATACCTTATGGTCAGTAAATTTTCGAAAATATGACCGTTGGCCTGTGACCATTGGGGGTGTCGGTTAATCGACCCCTGGATGTCGGCTAACCGACAGGTAGCCGTTGAGCAACTTTTTCTGTAAAAAGAAGCTAATTCCTTAGCCCCAAGAGATGATCTTTGAAGCCCTTCTTGAGGTATTTTGAGGGAAAAGAAAGGGGATCAAACTAAGGAAGGTGAAGGGTCATTAAGGAAAGCTAAAGCTTGAATTAATGAAGTTAAACCACCAAGTAAGCTTTGCCTTTTTATAATCATTGTTTTATGCTTTGTTTAATTTTTGGTAAATGATTTTAGCATATAAACTATGATGTGTTGAATCCTCTACTTCTTTAATCTTTGATCTAAGTCATTGGATTCTTCACCTTGATTTCTAAACAAGTTTGTTTTAATACTTTATAAAACATGTTTTGTCAAAACCTTTGATTTGTTTTATAAACATGTTTCATTAACTTGTTTGAATCATCTCTGTTGTTTTCATTCATTTGAACTTTAGTTAAATTAGTTTGCTTTTGAAAACAACATTGAATATGCATCACATGTTTAGGCATAATTAACTTCATACAACTTGTGAGCTTTTGATTTCATATCTTCAACAAGTTTGTATTTGGTACATGTGATTTGCATATTACTTCAATCAAATCTTTTTATGTGTATTAAACTTTTAATTGCTTCAAGCATAAATTGATTAAGCTTTATTTTAAAACTTGATTGAAGTTTCCACACACTCACTTCATAAGCATACATCTTTGCATTCATAGTGTTTCATATTCGCCTAATCTAGAGGCAATTAAATTAAGCTTTAATTGTAATCTCTTAGAGTGCTTTGTGAAAACACTTTCTTGAGAGAAATCATTTGACTTGAAAGGTTATTTCTTAGCCTAAGAAAAGCATTGTGTGAAGGTTATTGCTTAGCCTAGAAAAGCATCTTGTATAGGTTGTTGTTAAGCCTTGAAAAACAACATTGTAAGGTTATTGCTTATCCTTGGAAATCATATTTTAGTGGTTATTGCTTAGCCATTTGAAAAGCATAAATAGTGGAAATCCGGTGGGGTGTGAGATCACAAGCCGGTAGTGGATGTAGGCATTGAGGCCGAACCACTATAAATGATTGTGTTATGGTGAATGCTTTTGTGGTGATTGTTGTTGTTTAGCTTCTGCATTTTATTTGTTAATCATCACAAGTGGCTAACTGTTTTAAAGAAGTATAAAATTGGCATAATTGGTCATTAAGGGCATGTTTGTGTAGCCCATTTCCGCGGAAAAGGTTGTAGTTTTTTGCGGAAAACTTTTTTTTCAGGTGTTTGGTGCGGCAGTTTTCCGCGGAAATGCTTTTTCGCCACGTCAGCTTTTTCCTTCCTAGGCATGCAAATAGACTTCCTATGGGGGGTATGGGAAGTCCATTTCCACGGAAAAATGACCCCCCAATTTCCTCTCTCTCCCCCTCACTCCACCCGGCCACCCTCTTTCTTCCTCCTCCCCTCCCAACCCCACCCACCCCACCCACATACCAACCCACCCACCCAATAGTTTTTACTAAAAAGTGGTTTCACTAAAGAAATCCATAGCTGCACCAAACAACATTAGCACTAATTCATCGAGGAAAACCTTTGTGCACCAAACATGAATTTCTAATTTCCTCAGAAAACCATTTCTAAGGAATTTAAAAACCATAGAATTTGCTGATGTGGCAATTTCATCTTTCCATGGAAGTTAACTCTACACAAACGTGCCCTAAGTTGTAGCTCACCCTATTCATCCCCGCCCCCCTCGGGTTAGGATCCCGGACTTTCAATTGGTATCAGAGCCTCGTGCTCTATATTTAGAATCAAGTGTTTTGGAACTCTTGATTAAGTGTAAAAACCTAGAGCTTAGACCCTAGTTGGATTAATCTTGAAAATCATTTCAATGGATTCCACTAAGATAGATTGTATAGATTCCCTTGTAGATTCTTCTAGACCATTCCTTCTTCCAACATTTGGAGATTCAAACCATGAATTTAATGAATCTAAATTTGAATCAAATGAAGAAGAAAATGATGAAAATCAAGATGACATTCAATAAGCCTATAATGATTTATGTACATTTTCCCTAGAGCTTGTTAAGAAGAATAAAAGATTAGAAAAAAAATCTAAAAGTCTAAACAAAGAATTAGTTTCTTCAAAAAATGAACTTAGAGAGAAAGAAGAATTAATAAATTGTGTAGATTCTAAGTTAATGATCTCTTTGCATAATTTATCTAATGCTCAAGATGAATTAAATGAAATTAAGATATGTTATGATAATCTTAATAAGGAAAATTCTAACAAAGGCAAGATAAAGATATTAACAATCTTGAATCTAAGTTAACTATCACTAAGGAAAATTTATCTAAAAAGATAAAAACTCAAGAACTTGGATCCAATGTTATTAATGAACTCAAATTTGAGTTAAAACTTGCCCATGAAGAACTAAACAACTTTAAGGGAGTTGAAAATGAACTCATAAAAGTTAAAAATGAAAATTCAACCCTTAAAAACCAAGTCACTCAACTTGAAAGCTACAAACAAAAGTATGAGTGCAAATTTACCCAAGGTGAAGAGAAATTTGAAAAGTTATTTAAATTGGGTAAATTTCAAAGAGATAGGACGGGTCTTGGATTTGATAGGCATATTTCACATGACCCTATATTCACCAACACATTTGTGAAAGGTGAGTCCTCATTCTCTAGTACTCATTCTTCATTGCCCATGGCTAAATGTAATTATTGTGGCATTGAAGGACATTTTAGGTTTGAGTGCAAACTAAGAAGAAACCATGTGTCTAAACCCATCTATGAACCTAAGAAAGTAAAATCTAACTCTATGATGGATAAGACACTAAAAATCAAGGAAGACTCCAAGAAGATTAAACAAGTTAAACCTATTAAAAAGGAGTCTCCTAAGATAGATTCTAAAAAGCTTAAACAAGTTAAAACTAATATAAAATAATCTATCAAGAAAAAGCTTCTCAACCTACCTCCCCTAACTCAACAAATGAAAGAACTTTTGAAGAAAGTTGCAAAGTTAAATCTAAAATTCAAAAGTCAATTAAAGGGAGGAAATAAGAAGAAAAGAAATCAATCCCCTACTAAGAAAAGTCACAACCTCAAAAGACTAATCACCAATCAAAGCTAAAAGTAGTCAAATCTCATTATCATGGTGATAAGTCTAAATTGAAAATTTATCAAGTCAAATCTCCTAAAGTTGGTGGGACTTCTAAGATAGACCTCAAAGATCAACCCTCTCAAGACCTTAGGTGGATTCCTAAAGTTAGATTCTTAGATAAACCGTAAGGCCTTGAACCTCATTGACCGACCTATCCTTTATAGTTACATCATATTGTTGGTCATGATTCATTTGCATTTTATTCCTTCTTAGTTACATTTCTTAAAATGCAATGTTTATATGTGATCAATTGATTTTGTCTTCTTGCACCATACTAGTTAAATATCATGGTTTTCAAAATCATTTGATTATAATTTCATCATGTAGATTTGCTTTTTGCTCACATTGAGTTATATCTCTTGCACTGCATTTCTATATATGATCAATTGATTGTGATTTCAAAAGCTTTCATAGTTAGATCTTTCATAATTGATTAATATTGCAAAATCATTTGTTTGGATGTTATAGTAAAATTTTTCTTTAAAAAAAAAAAACAAATGATTTGATTCAAATTGAATTTTCCATGAATTTCTAAGTTATACTTTCATATGGGAAATTATTGTTTTGAAAAAAACACTTGTATGTGTTTCAAATAAGTTATATCTTTTACAATGCAAGTTGAAAAATGATTTAAGCCTCATTACTACATTCTTGATGAAAAATGAGGATTGAAAATTGATTTTCATTCTATGCTTATTAAGTTAGTATTTTGATAGGAAAACTCAATTCCTTGATTTACTTGAGTTTCAATTGGTTAGAGCTTTATAGTTATATTCTTCAAAATTGAATGTGTTTTTGATAAATGCATTTTTCCAATTGATATCAAGTTTGAAAAGTTTTTAAGTCAATTTGTATGAGTTTTTGTAGTTATCCTTGATTACAAATTGAAATTTGATATTAGGTCACTTCATGGCTTTCTTAATCACTTGATCATGATTTTATGTTTCATTGTTGGATTTTGATTGTTGAAGTGAATTAAAGTCCTTTGGAAAATGTTCTAAGCTTTGTTAGTTATATTTATAGTTGCATTTTCCTTTGAGTTTATTTCCTTGTGTTTATGATTATATCTTTTAGAAGGAAATACTTGTTATATGCTATTTGTATCATTGCTCATTTGGTTTCATTTTTTTTATGCAAATGTCATATAGTTCCATGTATGGTTATGCTCTTTAGTTACATTTAAGATATCATACTAGAACTTTCAAATCCATCCTCTATGCTTTCTAGTAATTTTTTTTTAAATGGATGGTTATGATGTTGATTCATGTGTATTTTCCTTGTGATGTCATTCTTATACTTGTTTCAACTTCATAGTAGTGTTTAATCATATGAACCTCTTTGAAATCCATTCCTTGTATTTCATAGTTATATCTTTTGTTTGATGGATTTCTTAGTTGTTGAATTCATATGATTTGACACTTTTGTAAATTGCATCCTCTACCAAGTTATATATATTTCTAAATGCAATTTCTCATGTTCATCACTATGCTCATTAGTTATATTATTCTAAGTGATGAATATCATTTTATGATACTTGTTGGAATTTTATATTTGTCAAATGCTTGCTCTTAATCATGTTTCATATTCAATTGGTAATCATTTGGTATCATTTTCAATTAGTATCAATATCCAATTGGTGTCATATCTTGAGTTTGTGATAGACCTTGTGTACATTGGATTGAACTTAATAGTAATATTTTTTTTTATTCCATGTTACATTCCATTAGCATCATAATGTTCATGTTTGCCTCCTCTCTTGCACATATAGGTAAATCTCATGACCACCATGTTTATGTGTTTATAATCTTGGTTGGTTAATTGTTGAGGTAGGCTTCATGTTTGAACTTCATTTCATTCATCTTGATCATGATAGTCATATTCAATGATTGAATGAAATGATTTCAAAATATTCATAGCATATGATTTTCATCGTTATATTGTTTGATGCTATGTTTAGCAAACCCCATTACATCATGGATAGCTCTAATTTGGATTAATCCTAGTAGTTATATTCCTTTTAACTCCATTTAAGAGTGATTGAGTTAATTGTCATATCCATTGAATCTCAATTGGTATATTCTTTTTATTCCAACTGGTATCCATGATCGTTTATCCTCTTGACCTTGCTCTTTATATTGGTAATTTGATCATATTGAGCTTTATAGTCATTTGGGATCTAATCCTTTCCTTGAAGTTTACCCTCAATTGGTAAAACCATCTTCTTCTTGAACCAAATAGTTAAATCTTTGTCAAAAGTTTGACAAAAGAAGAGTATGGATTGAGAGGGACTGTAAATCTTCATAGGAAGTATTAGTTTTGATCAAATTCACCCATGTATTGGCTCTGATACCCTTATATCTTGCCATCCATACATGATTCCTGTTATGACTTTCATTTTCGATTTCTTTTGTTAACAGGTGCTACTAAAATGTAATTTCCTTGTTTCATGTATGTAGGTACCATTTGGGTCCTCAAGGGTCTTGAAGATGTTCCAATCCCTCTTCAATTGGTATTTTGCAATTTAATGGCAAAGGGGGAGAAAATACTCAAGCTCCAAAGGGGGAGAAAATATTCAAGCTCCAAGGGGGAGAGAGTATACAAGGGAAGAAAGAAAGCATATCTTGCCAAAGGAAGAGAATGCATGGTCAAAGGGGGAGAGATGAAAGAAGAAAGCTTGGGAGCTAAAGAAGAGATGCTTGGCCAAAGAAAGATAGATGAAAGCTTGAAGAATGATCAAGCTCCAAGCATCAAGAAGATTGAAGCCCAAGCTAAGTGAAGAAGCATCCAAAGAAGATTTCAAGCCATGTCCAGCTAAGGAGGAGCTGAAGACTATGTGTGATGAATTAGTGTTGAGTAAGGTTTGCCATCAAATTGCAAAGGGGGAGATTGTTAGAGATTTTGTGTATTGCAATTTGATGGATGCCCTATTCATTTTATTCATCATTTGAGTTTTCACACATGCATTGTTTTAGAAATCTTGAAATCTTAATTTACTCATGCATTGCTTTAAATCTTGTAAACCTTTTAGGTTCATGCATGTTTTGGTTTCAAACTTGGATGCATTTATATTTGGAAAAGTTTTATAAATCAAGCTAGCCATTTGGTTTCAAAGTTTCAAATTATAATTAGTTTTTAATATCTCATGATTTTATAACACTTGGATTGGTTTAAATCATGTTTCCATGCTTGGTTTAATGGCTCAAAAATCCCCATGCAAAAACCCTTTAAAATATGCTAAAAATGGGATTTTTGGTCACAGGGTGTCGGTCAGCCGAACTCAAGGTGTTGGCTAACCGACAGGTGAACCGAGGTCAACCGACAAGTGTTCTCGGTCCGAATTCCAGAGAGCTACAAATTTCAGATTTTTTCTGTCGATCAGCATGTCTGTCAGGGCTCGGTTAACCGACCTTGCTTCTAAACCTGACTGAAGCTCTCTCGGTTAGAAAACCAGAGAGGTGTTTTCTGACCAAGTTTACATTGTCGGTTAGGGTGTCGGTCAGGCCTCAGTTAACCGAACATGTCGGCTAACCAAACCATGCTTTATGGTCAATAAATTTTCGAAAATATGACCGTTGGCCTGTGACCGTTGGGGGTGTCGGTTAACCGACCCCTGGATGTCGGCTAACCGACAGGTAGCCGTTGAGCAACTTTTTCTATAAAAAGAAGCTCATTCCTTAGCCCCAAGAGATGATCTTTGAAGCCCTTCTTGAGGTATTTTGAGGGAAAAGAAAGGGGATCAAGATAAGGAAGGCTAAGGGTCATTAAGGAAAGCTAAAGCTTGGATTAATGAAGTTAAACTACCAAGTAAGCTTTGCCTTTTTATAATCATTGTTTTATGCTTTGTTTAATCTTTGGTGAATGATTTTAGCATATAAACTATGATGTGTTGAATCCTCTACTTCTTTAATCTTTGATTTAAGTCATTGGATTCTTCACCTTGATTTCTAAACAAGTTTGTTTTAATACTTTATAAAACATGGTTTGTCAAAACCTTTGATTTGTTTTATAAACATGTTTCATTAACTTGTTTGGATCATCTCTGTTGTTTTCATTCATTTGAACTTTAGTTAAATTAGTTTTTTTTTTAAAACAACATTGAATATGCATCACATGTTTAGACATAATTAACTTCATACAACTTACTTGATTGAAGTTCCCACACACTCACTTCATAAGCATACATCTTTGCATCCATAGTATTTGTGTGAGTTTGTTTTACACTTTCATATTCGCCTAATCTAGAGGCAATTAAATTGAGCTTTAATTATAATCTCTTAAAGTGCTTTGTGAAAACACTTTCTTGAGAGAAATCATTTGACTTGAAAGGTTATTGTTTAGCCTAAGAAAAGCATTGTGTGAAGGTTATTGCTTAGCCTAGAAAAGCATCTTGTATAGGTTGTTGTTAAGCCTTGGAAAACAACATTGTAAGGTTATTGCTTATCCTTGGAAAGCATATTTTACTGGTTATTGCTTAGCCATTTGAAAAGCATAATTAATGAAAATCCGGTGGGGTGTGAGATCACAAGCCGGTAGTGGATGTAGGCATTGAGGCCGAACCACTATAAATGATTGTGTCATGGTGAATGCTTTTGTGGTGATTGTTGTTGTTTAGCTTCCGCATTTTATTTGTTAATCATCACAAGTGGCTAATTGTTTTAAAGAAGTTTAAAATTGGCATAATTGGTCATTAAGTTGTAGCTCACCCTATTCACCCCCACCTCTAGGGTTAGGATCCCGGACTTTCAGTAGTGTATCTTCCGGAGCTACATCTTCTCAGGTGACTTCCACTGAGATATCATCCTCTCAGCCCTCTTCTCCTGAAGCTGTGACATCAGAACTGAAGCCTCT
Source organism: Umbellularia californica (assembly GCA_028538565.1). Taxonomy (NCBI): domain Eukaryota; kingdom Viridiplantae; phylum Streptophyta; class Magnoliopsida; order Laurales; family Lauraceae; genus Umbellularia; species Umbellularia californica. The sequence goes on along the minus strand of JAPQWN010000006.1, from coordinate 50,920,977 downwards.
CCCGGTTTATCATCTTGAAGAAATTTCTGCTAATGAAATCTTCTTCAATGAAAACCCAGTCGATTGGTCCCAGATACCCGATCTCATAGACGATAACTGGACTAATAAAGAAAGATTGTCGGATGATGTTCAGGACTTGTTCCCGGAAATTGCTCCGTGCAACACAATCACTAAAACCGCCAATGCTGTTACAGAGACATCTTCAGCAAATGACAGGGATCAACCCCTTGAACCTGAGAGTGATCTTCCAAAAGAAGACCCTTCTCTAGAAGCTCTTGAAGTTGGTAGAGGTACCCGTTCTGGCCAGAATTACCACAAAAATTACAACCAACCTTCTTCTTCTTATGTAAATCCTTCGGGAAAGCAAGTTGTAAGCACCCCAAGTGGCGGTAATAATGAAAATGCAGGCCTGAAGGAGCCTTTCAAGTACGACTTGATTGAGCACTTCAAACACATACCTGCACGTCTGCACATCCTTGACTTATTACGAATGTCTCCACAAACTCGTAATAGTCTCATTTCAGAATTACAAGGCTAAATGTGGATGTCAACAAGCATGCCCCACAAGTCCTACAAATTGAAATGGACTATAGGGTCAAAAAATTAAATACCCTCAAAGGGAGAAAAGAAGAAAACTGAGGGATCAAGCAATGAATGCCTCTCGGTACAAAAAGCAGCAAGTGCAACAATTGCCTTTGACAAGGATGACCTCCTGCTAGGTGAGACAAAACACAACCGACCCTTGTACTTTACGGGGTACGTCAAAGAAATGCCAGTACATAGAGTTCAGATCGATCCAGGTTCTGCACTCAACCTCATCTCTACTTCGGCACTCGAAGAGCTAGGCATCCCACCTAGCAAGTTGAGTCACACGTCTGTATCCATCTTCGGATATGACGGGAGTGCTCAAAGCCCTATCGGCAAAATCAGATTCAAATTGCAAATCGTTGACCTTATTTCTGAAGTCACCGTGTATGCAATAAGGACCCCTTCATGTTACAATATCCTCCTTGGACGCTCCTGGATACCTAAGAATGGTGTCGTCCCTTCAACTCTACATCAGTGCATCAAGTTCGTATGCAACGATGGCTTGATACATCGAGTGTTCGGAGAAAAAAAGCCCTTCAAAGGCAAGGATGTCCATTTTGCAGATGCTCAGATGTATAAAGATGGAAAAGAAGAACAGGAGGAAGAAACAATATACTTTGCCGACAGTCTCCAGAAAGATAAAGGCAAGGCTCCTCAGCAATCATCAGAGGTAAACAAACCTTCCACCAAACTCGAAGTAAGCAGTTAAGCTCCCTTCGTCGTCTCCTTCAAATCTCCAAAGCCTTTGGTCATCACTACCAAAGCAAAGAAGACAAAACAAAAGGCTGGGGGCAAGTTCGCTGTCTCCTTTGTGTCTATTATGCATGACATAGACTCGGAATCAGAGCAAGAAGATGACACAGCATCAAGCCAAGCTGATACTCAGCGAGATCGGCCCGCTCTCACTCCTTTGGAGACACTTGCTGACATAGAAGATCCTACGTCTGCTTCCTTTGTTATTCCGGTAACTTTGGCAGAAGAAAAACCAATCTTTTTCCACAATCCTGAAGTATCTTCATCTCGTCCAGCACTCAAACCTTTTGAAGGAAGGTATCGTGTACCAGACTTAAACATTTCTCTTGACAACACAGTGGGCGAACCCATCAAACAAGAAGATGATGACCTTGAGTCCTACTTGATAGAAGATATCAACTACATCCCAGATCTTAACATCGCTCTTGATGATCCAAACCCCACAGAGTCATTTAAGAAAGGTGATCTTGTGTTCGCGGTTAAAAAGCCATTGATTCTCGTTCGTACATTTGAAATTCACAATGAATCAAGATGGAAAGGGCCTTATATCATTGACAAAGCCTTCTCGAATGGAGCATATGCTTTCTTTAACTTCGAAGGAGATAGGTTTATGCTGCATAATAAATTTCTACGGCGCTGTTTTTCTTAAAGCTGCGTCACTATTTGTTGTCCAATACAGTCTACCTGATTTCGAGGATCAACCTCTTAAAGGTCCTTGTCACAAAAGCAGGTTCTCTCAATGCCCGACTGGCAAAATGGTCTATCATTCTATCACAGTTTGATCAAAGGCCAAGCTTTAGCAGACTTCCTCGCAGAGCATCCATTGCCTAAAGATTCTCCACTCAGGGATGATCTCCCAGACGAATTTGTCTACAATGTGGAAACTTCCTTATCAAATGCTTCTTGGGACACGTACTTTGACGGTGCAACCAGGACAAATGAAAACGGAAAGCAAATATCGGGAATCGGCATCCTCTTTGTCAGCCCCGACAAAATAAATGATTCCACACGCCTTCTCGCTACTGGAACCATGTTCAAACAATGCAGCTAAGTACCAAGCCCTGATTATAGGATTGGAACTCGCGCTCGAATCTGGCATCACCATGCTGGAAGCTTTTGGAGACTCTCGACTGATCGTCAACTAGATGAATCAGAAATTTGAAGTTAGGAAGCCTGATTTGCTACCTTACTACAACAAGGCGCAGTCGCTTCGACAAAAATTCAACATCTGTCACATCACCCACATCCTTAGAGGTGAAAACATCCGTGCAGATGCCCTGGCTGGACTCGCCGCATCCATGGCAATCCAAGAAGGGGAAAACATGCAAGTCACAGTGTGTCAAAGAAGGAATCTCCCTCCTCTTAACACACACCAAGCAGTTGCTGAATGCCACCAAGTGGTTGGAAGTCGGATGTCCATCCTTAAACCTCCGATCGGCGACTGGAGAGATCCGTTCATTGATTACAACATGTTCGGAATCCTACCCGAAGATCCAAAAGAGCGGGTAAGAATTCAAAGACGTGACCCGAACTTTCATTTAGATATACCTTCAAAAGAACTTTACAGAAAATCCTTCAACGGAGTACTCCTACGCTGCTTGTCACAACAAGAGGTTGAAGAAACTCTCAAAGAAGTACATTTTGGTCTTTGTGGAGCCCATCAGGCTGGTCGTAAGCTCTACAATCAGATAAAAAGGCTAGGTTATTATTGGCCTACCATGGTAGCTGATGCAATGCAATTTTCCAAGCGCTGCCAACAATGCCAGATTCATGGAGATTATATCCACATGCCTCCAGAATAGCTACATCCAACAGCAATCTCATGGCCTTTCGAAGCCCAGGGTATGGACATCAATAGGTCCTATCTCTCCCCCATCAAGCAAAGGTCATTGCTTCATCTTTGCCACTAGAGATTATTTCTCCAAGTGGCCAGAAGCATTTGTGCTCAGCAAAATGAAAACCTCATCAGTCGTTCAGTTCTTGCGCACCAACATTATTTGTCGCTTCGGCATACCTAAAAGATCCGTCCATGATAACGGACCACAATTCCGGGATCACAGATTCTACAGGTTCTGCGACAAGTACAAAATTCAAAGTTGTCCTTCGACTCTATATAATCCAGCAGCGAATGGACTAGCGGAAGCCTTCAACAGGACACTCTGCAAATTTCTCAAGAAAATGGTCTCTAGTCACAAAAGAGACTGGGGTGACAAACTACCAGAAGCTTTGTGGGCCTATCGAACCACCGTTCGAGGACCAACTCATAGTACACCATTCTCCTTGGTCTATGGGTGCGAAGCTGTTGTCCCTTTGGAAGTACAAATTCCTTCCTTAAGGGTATCTCTGAAAAATGACATGACGCAAGAAAGCAATGTCAAATTGAGACTCTAAGAGCTGGATAGTCTCGATGAAAGACGACTCGAAGCTCTACAAAGCATTGAGCTGTACCAAGCACGCATGGCAGAATCTTTCGACAAGAGGGTCAGGCAATGCGCTTACAAAAAGGACGACTTAGTTCTTGCAGTAAAAAGACCTATAGTTTTTGCCCACAATTCCAAAGGCAAATTTGAACCAAAATGGGAGCGACCCTTCGTCATCAACAAAGTCTTCTCCAACGGTGCATATGCTCTTCTAAACATGGAAGGAGACAGATGTATGCTGCCCATCAACGACAAGTTTTTGAAGCGGTACTACCCTTGAAGACTTCCTCAAACGGGTCCTAGCAACGCCTACACGGCCAAAGCCTATTTCAAGGTACTTGCTCGTCAAACCCACCCCTTTTGAAAATTTCATCTTTATGTTGAAGTTTCTAAAAAAAAAAAACTCTAAAAACAATGCTTACTTTCATCGTTTCATTGTTAAAAAAAAAATCAAAATTCAAAAATCCAAGTTTAGAAGCCTCTTCCCAGATTTGACCAAAATTTTCAATCCTTGAACCCAAAAATTCTTGGTTTGAAACAAAAACCAGGACTCAGGAATTTTCACCCTAGTCTGCCTTGGCTTTTACAACCAAAATGGTTTTAAGTCAAAATTTATGACCCTCGTGTCTTTAAACAAAAATATGGTTTTTTTAGAAACCGCGGGGAAGCGACATTCAGTCAATACTCGCAAAACCCAAAACCGGAAGGATGCGAACCCCATTCGATACTTCTAAAAAATCCAAAAATCGAAAGGATTCGAACCCCATTCGATACTTCCAAAAAACCCAAAAACCGGAAGGATACGAACCCCATTCAAAACTTCCAAAAAACCCAAAAACCGGAAGGATGCGAACCCCATTCGATACTTCCAAAAAACCCAAAAACCGTAAGGAAGCGAACCCCATTCTATACTTCCAAAACCTCAAAATCGTGGAGACACAATATTCCAATTGATATCCATAACCCAAATTTCAAACGGTTCGAGAAAACCTCAAATTTCAAAAATCATGGGGAAACGACACCAAGTCAGTACCCGCAAAACCAAAAGTTTTGGGAAAAGCAGGGAAGTGACACTTAGTCGATAGTTGCACCCCAATCCGCGAGGAAGCTACATTCCATCGATACTCGCAAACCCAGCCCGCGAGGAAGTGACATTCCATCGATACTCGCAAATTGAATGAGCAAGGAAGCGGCATTTTATCGATACTTGCAAGACCATTCAGCGGGGAGGCGACACTTAGTCGATACCTGCATTTTGAAAACCAAAATTCGGCTATAAACGCCAAAATCCGGCTATAAACGCCAAAAATCGGCTATAAATGCCAAAACCCGACTATAAACGCCAAAATCGACTTTAAACGCAAAAAAATCCGGCTATAAACACCAAAAATCGGCTATAAACGCCAAAATCGGCTATAAATGCCAAAAATTCGGCTATAAACGCCAAAATCCCGATTATAAACACCAAAATCGGCTTTCATGCCAACAAAACAAAACTTGGTTTTAAAAAATCTGGCTCCCATGCCAAAACAAAACAAACAACAACAAAACAAAACTCGGCTTTCATGCCATCTCAAAATTTTGTCTCTTATGCCAATTCAAAACTTCAGGCTTTCATGCCATCCAAAAACTTTGGCTTTCATGCCACACACCAAAACGTTGGCTCTCATGCCAACCAAAAACTTTGGCTTTCATGCCACAAATAAAATTTTGGCTCTCATGCCACAAACAAATTCAGCTTCCATGCCACAAAATAAAATCCAGTTTCTATGCCATTCCAAAATTCGGCTTTCATGCCATCTCAAAAATTCTGGCTCTAATGCCATCTCAAAATTTCTGGTTCCCAGGCCGCAAAACAAATTTTGGCTCTTACGCCACAAAATTCGGCTTTCATGCCACAAAACAAAATTCGGCTTCCATGCCATTTCAAAATTTTGATTTTCAAGTCATCAAAAAACCAGGCTTTTTTGCCACAAAATTGGCTTTCATGCCCAAAACAATCCTTTGATAAAAGATTTTCACAAAATGACTACCTTTTGATCAAATTCTTGAACAAACATTCCCTTTAGCTTTTACTTAAATTTGTTTAAGTGAAAAAAAGGGGATACAAAAAAAAATATAGTACCAATTTATACATGGAGGTACTAAAAAGAGAAAGAAGAAAAAGAGTTTGTTACAACTCAGGAGCTCAATCTAGCTTGGTCTTTAACCAAAGGTTCAACTCCTCAAGCAGACCCTTGGCCTTAGCTTCCAAAGTTTTCAGGCTACGCTTCTTCAAAATGTTCCCATAAAATGTGGCCGAACGCTGTGACCCATCTGCAGCACGAGGAAGTTCTTTCCAGAGGACCTGCCACTGCTCATACTCCTGAGTCTTCCTTCGGAAATTACCTTCAGCTTCCTCAACCTGACGAATGAGAGTCCCCTCCTTGTCACGAGCCTCCACAATGGCAGTCCATTTGGCAGCAACTTCTTCCTCCAAAAGCTCAAGACGCTGCCTAGCCTCGACAACCTCCTTATCAAGGCGGTCCAAATTAGATTCAGCCCCATGATGGATAACTCGGTAACGTTCTTCTCCCGAGCGAACTGCTTCCGAGTCTTCGTGATCTCAGTCAGCTCAGCTTTGACTTTGCTGGATGGCTTCATAAACATCTCATCAAAGAAGTCACCATCTGGGAAACTCTTGGTCTCAGTCCACTTGTTCCCCAAAGCAATGACTTCATCAACAAAATCTTTGGCGCTTGCGACGTCCAGACCGACTTCTTCGCTATCAGCAAGATGTGAGCCCAAGCCGAACTAGGAAAGTAGCAGCCTACAGTTCGGTACACAAGTAGAAGTAAAAAGCAGGTACCAAAGGCAGCCGCTCTCCAAACGCCATCTAACAAGCTAGAAAAATACAATACGGTCTGATGTGCATTCCATCTCCTCCAGCAAAAACAACCTCACCTAGCCAATAAGTGAGGTAAATAGCAAGATCTCTCCGCAATGCAATGTCAGAACAAATGGCATCTGTGTTTGCAACGAACATCATCAACTCTTCTCGCATAGTGGCGATGTTCTTCAAATTTGATGTTTTGGCCCTAGCATCCTGGGCCATGCCATCAGAAGACTCCCAGCTATAAAAAAAGTTGGAGCTGCAACTCTTCCAACTGCTGCATCTAACTTTCGAGCCCTCCTTCTCCTTGAAAAAATCATAGAAGGCGACGAGCTGAAAGTATACAAGCCTAAACTCGTCAGACTGCTCCTCAAGGACACTGTCAATAGGCATAAACTCCTCATAGAGTTTGTCGAGGATAGGCAACCCGGTGATGGTGCTCAGTTCCTTCAAAGAAAAACCAATCTCACCATTCGTCACAATGAAGGTGTTGGTTTGTGGAAGGAATGACTCCAACATGGCCATGAAAGCCTCATCGAAGAAAACAACGGTTTGCCGAAAAGCGCGAACCGCATTAAAAATTTCGGCCTCCCGCAGAATGGCCTCGCCAATCTTCAGGGTATGATCAGTCCATGATTCCCAGCTCGAGTCAACACTGAAACGGCCACGAAGTCGAAAAGGCTTCACCCAATTGCTGCCGTCACCCCGAAAAAAGCCAAGACCCACCGGTCTCAAATCGACCGATGGATGATCAGAACCTTGGTAGCCACTGGCTGGCATCAACATGTCCATGCGGACAGGCGACTTCTCTGCAAAACCGGAAGGGCCGCCAACAAAAACCCCGGTCTTGATAACAATAGTCCTCTTCACCCAGCTCGGAGGATCTTCCCTCTTAGGGTACGTGGGAGAGAGGCTCATGATCGAGATGGTCCGATTAAAAGTCAACCGGGTAGAAATAGTTCTCTCCTCACCATCTGCTGTGTAAGAGAACTGAAAACATCTCCTTTGGTATGTCAAGTCGTCTGGAACTGCATCACCAAAGAAGAAGGTAGGCTTGGGCACAACGCTCTGATCGTCCGTAACCCAGGGACGGCTACTTACCACGATCTTGTAGAATTCCTCATCTTTGATAGCGATCAATCGCTGTCTCATCTCATCATGATTGAGGGAATCGCACTCTTCTAAGTTCTTCTCAACAAACTGGACTTTCTCCCAAGCCTGCTGGACGGCCGCATTAGAAGATCTGGCAGACCGACGAGGTGCGTCAGTAACAGGACCTTTACCCTTTTCGTTCTGGAAGAACTACCTGCAAAAGATGGAAAAGAAAAGATCAATTATCATCAAAATGACAGAATTTTGCTAAAAAAATTCTAGCGAAATTTTGACATGGTTCCGGGACAATTCCGAAGAAAAGGGAAATACCCCGAAAAAGAACGGAAGCCTGAGGATGAGCTCAACATTGCTGCGAGCTCATAGTCAGTAAAAATTCTTAAAAAAGGTTCGAACTCAGCACTGCTGCAAGAACGAGCCAATCTCATCAAATTTCCGCAAAATTTGGAAAGGAGCTCAACATTGCTGCGAGCTTCAAAATCCAAAAATTGCAAAGTTCCTCAAAGTCCAGCAAGACCGAGAAAGAGCTTAACATCGCTGCCTGCTCAAAATCCCAATACTTGCAAAAGATTTTCAGGTATGCATCATCATGCTTCCAAGTCCATTTAGCAAAAATCATGCATCAAAGATATCATCATGCATTAGATGCTAGGAAAACCTTGACCAAAGTTTGACCAATTCCAACCCAATTTGGTCAAAACCAATCAAACTTTGTCCAAGTCAAAAATCATATAGGCTTGACCTAGAGACTCTAAACTTCTATCTTGATGCATCAAAAGAAAAAAATGCATGAACATATTGAAATTGTATAACCTCATTATCATGGTGAGCAAACGAAGAAGGAAAGAAAAAGAAAGAGAGAGAAAGAAATCTCAAAGAAAAAAAATTTTGGGCCCACAGGCCGTGGCCCACTGCCACGTGGCAGTACGGCCAGGTCCGTACGGACCGGTCCGTACAGCCAAGAAAAAGAAAAAGAAAAACGGTGAAAAAAAAAAAAACAAAAAGAAAATCACCGTCTGAAAAAAAAAAACAAAAAAAAGAGAAAAAAAACCGTGAGAAAAGAAAAGAGAAAACACGGTGAAAAAAAAAAAGAAAAAAAACCCATGAGAAAAAAAAGAGAAAACTTGGTGGAAAAAAAAAAAGAAACACACGGTAAAAAAAAAAAAAGAAAACCGTGAGCAAAAGAAAAAAAAGAAACAAGAGCACGAAAAAAAACAAAGAAAAAAAACGTGCTTGGAAAAAAAAATAAGAAAGAAGAGAAGAGAAAAAAGAAAGCAAAGAAAGAAACTACTACTTCTACAATGGAGTTTCTTGAAGAAGAAAACTTACTTGAAGCCATTGATGGAGAAGAAGAAAAAAAGCTTGGAGATCCTTGGAGAAGAAAACGCACTTCTTGATCTTGGAGCACCCTTGGAGACTCTTGCAAACAAAGAAAGCAATGGAGCAAAAGATCCAACCCCTCTTGCTTTTATAGAAGAGAGCAAACCAAAAGAGGAAACAAGGATAAAAGAAATGAGGTAAGTGCTAAAATTTAACTACTTTCCCAAAAGAAAGATATTTTGAGAAAGTCTCTCAAAAAAAGAAGGAAACTTGAGAGATTCTCTCCAAGTAAGGATATTTTTAGATATTCTCTACACAAAAGAAATATTTTTAGATATTCTCTACAAAAATGACACCATATGAGATCTAGGCCATCTCCAAAGCCTAAGGTCCCATGGGTTAGCCCACATGAGCTAGGTTTGACCACCTAGGCACTAAAAGTGGCTTTTAGTCAAAATATTCCTCTTACCAAGAGCCAAAAAAAAATGTCCCACGCCTGTTTTGAGTTGATTGGACCATTCAAAAAAAAAGAAAGAGAAAGAAAGCCCATGAGTTACCAAAAACCAAACCATCCAACCTCATGAACCAAATTGAGCCAAAATCTTGAAATTGACAATTCACAGAAAACCAAACCTTGGTCCCCTAACTCGCCACATACAGCTTGTTACGTCACAAGACCAGAACCAAAATCAAAAACCAAACCAAACCAAACCAAAACCAAAACCAAAAAACCAAATTTGACCCCCCGACCTGCCACATACAGCTTGTTGGGTCACAAGGTCAAAATCAAAAATCAAACCCCGACCCCCTAACCTGCCACATATAACTTGTTAGGTCACAAAGTCAAAAACCAAAATCCAAAACCCAAAATCCAAATACCCCATGTAATTTTCAAAACTTTGCCTTGAGATGGTAAGTGATTCTTCTCACTACCATAAAATTTCCACCCGGAAAATCAAAAGGCTATTCAAAAAAAAAAAAAAAAATGCTCAAGACTCTTGGTCAAATCAGAAGCTCTCCTTCAAGTTTCTCTTCGAGGCACATCGACTCCAAAAAGCTACTCGTCGCTGTACCTCGAGGGGGCATTTGTTGACACAAAAAAAGACACTATGTCTCCTCAAATCCAGAAGCCACATGAAGCTGCATCTTGCTACAAAACAGGCAAAGCTACTTCAAGCATCAGATCTTGTCAAAATCAGACAAAAACTGAAAGATCCTTCAAGACAGCCAAAAGAGGGGTACACCTGAAGTTTCGGCCATTCCGACATCGTTTGGCCAAACATCACTTCTCTGACAGCTAAACAAGCGCTCCCGGCGGCGACATCATTGAAGACACCAAAACTTCGATCAGAGCCTATGGATGGTTTCAAAATACCTCCAAAGGGCTCCATGCCAAATTTCAAGTCAAACCGACAACGTTTGACCCTCCATCAACGCTCAAGAAGCAAAATCAAGCCTCCCGGAGGCAGGAACCACTGAAGCCATCACTCATCAAACAAAACGCATGAGTGGGTTCAACATGCTTCCAAACGGCTGCACGTCGAATTTCAGGTCATTCCGACAACGTTTGACCAGGTTTCGATGCTCCGAAAGAATATCGAGCCTACCGGGACCATAACATCCAAATTGGAGCTAATGGGTTGTCTCAAAATGACTCCAATAGGCACCCCGTCAAATTTCAGGTCAATTGGACATCGTTTGACCACATATCAAAGCTCGGCATTTTCCGGTAGTAAAATCAAGTCAAGCATCGACGGGACCCCAAACGGCTTCAAAACTCAAATAAAAGCCCATGGTTGGTCCTATCCATTGCTCAAGAAGCTTCACCTCAATTTTTAGGTCATTCCTACATCGTTTGACTTAGTTTCGACTCTTGACGGAAAATCGGCTATAAAGTCTTCGGCTTTCCTAAAAAATGGGAAACTTTGTGCTCCGGTTTTGTGCGGGTTCTCGTCAAGTTTCCTCCAAGAAAATCAAGTCAATAATTGAGGAAATATGTCAAGAAAAATACAGACGAAAAAAGGAGCAAAAAATAAGGAAAAACGGCCGAAAACGAAGCCCGGCGACCAAAAGGGTCAACGCCCTATGGTCGCCGGCGACCATGGCCCGGCCAAGGTTTCCGGCGACCTTGGCCCAAGGTCGTCGTTGACCCTGGGTGCATGGTCACCGGCGACCCTGCAAATCCGGGTTGCCAGATTTCTCGCCGAATGGCCCGTTTTTCGATCCTTTTCGCGTTTCGAGTGTTCCTGCCTCTGTGATTTTCTGAAAATCCAATCTTTGATGCTTGAAAACCACTGATCTTCACCGACATCTTGGATCCGCCGTCAAAAGCATGAAATCATCACTGATCGCTCCAAGATCGCCAACCGGCTGACCAAGAAAGTACACTTTCTGTTCGACCGATCGTGAAATCGATAAGACAGATGTCACCGGCCCACCAACATCAATCAATGTCTGAAATTGCATCGCAATCCGACATCAAACATCGTGTGGATCCACCTATGATGATCACAAGAAGAATCTCAAAAGACGCGGCACGGCCCGCGACTCTTCACATGCCCTGGCGACCACTTAATGTCGTTAATTGACCCGTTTATGACAACTTAATGCGGTCATTCACTCATTATTTTGGACGGCCCAATCAGATTCAAGCATTTGGGAGTTACAAATCCAAGCAATTATGGCATTAAACCCATGAAACTCCCATCATCATGAAGATTAAAGGCGATTAAATGCCCACTATCCTTCATCGGCCAAGCACAAGCCAAGAAAAAGGAGTTACAAAATCAAGAAATAAAACTTGGAACTCCTCTCATCAATATCATCAATTCTCTCATCATGGCCATCAATGCCAATAAACACCTCATGGCTACCAAAAGCCTATAAAAGGAGGTCCATTCCAAGAAGAAAGCATGAATCCCAAGTGTGATCTCAAGCCCCGAAAATCCAGAAAATTCAAAAGAGAAATGAAGTCCTGCTGCTTTGCTCCCAGAAGCACTACAAGGTGATCAACGTCCCTTGGGGGGCCACCCCCCCAAGGTCCCCTCCTTCTACAACATGGCCTAAACGCGGCTTTTCAGCCCCTTTACTCGGTTTTTCATTGGATATAGGACCTCCTCTTGGTCCTTATCCTTTAAAAAACTGAGGTTAGGAGCCAAGCCGAAGAATCGAAGCATTAAACGTTCTCATTTGAAGGACGATGGCAAAGTTCATACATGACTTGCGACCGTCGATCTGAAAGTGTCCCCACAATCTCTTGAGAAGTTAGATTCATTTTCTTTCTTTTCTATTGTAATTTGTATTTTTTAAAGAGATAAAAAGAAATTACAATTTTTGTCTTTCATATTTGATGAGTTTTGTAAAATCGCCTTTCACGGCAAAATCGCCTTTTACAGGAAACAAACAAAAAAAGCCTCCTACGGCATTCTCAAAGACAAACTTGTCTATTTTATTAAATATTTATGCAATTTGAAAAGTTAGAAAGAAGGAATGATTTCCTTTCTACTTGTGAAGGTGAATCTCTGGATCATCACCATTCCAAATTCCAAGTAGAATAGTAAATCTGGTATACCCGTACAAAAAGTTGATACCTGCGATTTCCCTCCGCCGAGACCCAGGCAGCCCCCGGGTGCGGAAAGAGAGGACGGAAATCCGAGGGTCCATCAGTAACCTCGGTTTCGGGTAAACACTCCACACACCTCTAATCTCATCTTCTCCGATTATCCCGTGCACTGCAACAGAGCGTCGCTTCTCCGAGACGGATCTACAAAACGAACTAGAATCGTTTCGATCCAGAATTATAAAATACTCAAATCTGCAGCTACAACTCTTCTCGTCTTCAGACAGCAAACCGTTCAAGCGAGGGCATACGACAAGGCGGTAATAGATTTTCGCAGGGCTTGCGCTAAGCTCATTTTCCCTTTCCCTGAACAGCCACTGCAAGATGATCAAGAGCAGTAGAATCCGAATCCGCCAGTGTCTGATGTCTCTATTCCAACTTGCCCCATAATTGAAGATCATCAGTAGCAGCAGAAGTAGAAGCAGATGAATGATTTCTGGCACATTCTTGAAGGAGATGAATTCGCATATTGGATATTGAATGATGATATGGAGTTGCCACCTCCACCTCCGCTGGGTGATGAGGAAGATGGATTTGCGCAGGGGGCGGAGGGAGGAAGAGAGAGGGGGGCATAGGGAGGTCGGCCGGGGCCTGCCGTCTGGTCTCCTTCCCAGCCTGCGACTGCGACTGGGAGGGAGGGAGGAGGAGGAAGAGGGTATTTTAGTCAATTTTGTGTAAATTTTATTCCATTATATGCATCATTCCAGCGTACAAAACGCTGGAACAAGAATAAGAATTCCGTTACTGGATTGATTCTTCAGTAAAACCAAACGTTAGAATAGAAATGACTATTTTTGCCTCATTTCATTTCAGGCTCATTTAACTCTCCATTACATTCCTATCTAAAGCCATTCTAGCGAACCAAATGCTACCCTATACTACACCAATGGATTTATATGGCCTATAGTTTTTATTCTAAGATTATAATTGTCCTCATTTTCCATTACTCTCAAAATCAATTTAAATCCAAGCCACTTAAAAGTACATGTTACTTCCCTTTGCACCACTTGTACAAATACACTTCAGTTACAAATTAAATGACCCCTCATCAAACAGATCATGTCAAACATTTGTAATTCAAAATAAAAAAATTAAATGAAGCGAATCACAAAATTTATGCCTGATCTATCTAATAAGATGCTATACTCTAATGCAGTAAAATCGAGCATAGTGTCAAAAACGAGAGAGGAGAATAGTGTATTCACTCTAATGCAGTAAAATCGAGCATAGTTGCCACGACCCGGGCCCAAGACCGGACTAATCGGGGCCTAACCCGGATCGCGATGTCATCATACTTACTCCCGTAAATCTTGAATTAACCGAAGTTAAGACAAGACTCACAAGGGATCTAACTTGTATACCTATCACATGTACAATTTTTGCGGAAATATATATACATTGACAATAATTGACTTTACATTACAAGTAAAGTTCACATATACAAAAAAATACAATCCAATAAAGTCCACCACTGCATATTCAAAATACAATGTAGGGGATATCTAATTACATCTCAAAATGATTTACAAAAGTATATATCAAAATAAATCCCAAAATAATTCCAAAATATTCAAATTCAACGCCCTCCGAACTATGCCCATTCGACTAAACCTCTTGGAGGTATCGGATGGGCCTCCTCTGCTGGCGGCGCGGCCTCTGCAAGGCCGGGACGGGCAACTGGGCCTATAATGCCATCAATAACACTATGAACACGACGGTTCAGCAATGTATAAGCAATTCTATGATAAACCATGCTAAATTATCCATTTCTCATGTAACAACTCTAGATAATTAAATCTAGAATAGTATAATATCCTGAACAGTGTAGTCAAATAATAAGCAATGACTAAATTACAATTTCAATAGAATTATTCTCATTCAATTCATTTCTTCCCAAAGGAAGTGGTTAATCAGTTCATTTCGTTCATTTCATATCTTTTCATTCATTTCATTACATTGGGTATTTATTAGATGGCTTATGGGACACTTTTAGTCCAAGTTACTTTTCATTCAATACTTATTTTCATTACATGGCTTTATAGTCTATGTGTGGGATCTACCAGTGTCTTGATCAGAGATCACTGGCATCACCACGGAGCTCCGGAACACCCCAATCGTCAGCTGCAGCAGTATTATTCATTAATTCATTGCATTTATTCATTATTCAATGGTTCATTGTATCAATTCATTGTTCAATGGTTCATTGCATTCAGTCATTACAGTCCTACCGGTCTCTATCTCAAATCTAGTCAACTACAAGGTGAAATCATTAATTACTAAATGCACGTGTATCTTCGATGGGCATCACATTTATACATTTTATATGTGCATTTAGTCCCCAAAATTTTCCACCCATAATATCAAAATTCACAGGACTCGGCCCGATCGATTGGCCAAATTTTTGCTTACAATTCATGTTTGGCCAGCATCAGGTTCGCTCGAGCGGACTCCCAGTTCGCTCGAGCGGACATCTACAAACTACAGTTCGCGTCAAACAGAACCTTCATCGCTCGAGCGTACCTAAAGTTCGCTCAAGCGGACACTTTCGCATCAGACAGTAACCAGTTCGCTCGAGCGAACTGTCCAGAACTCCAAATCCGGAATCCTGAACATTCACTCTTCTTCTTCCATTTCCATTCAAATCCCTTCCAAACCTGCAATAAACACTTGGAACCTCCTGTTCCCTCCTCCATTTACATTTTATAACACTTCTATTCCATCCAATCATCATGAAATCCATATTAAACACATTCAATCTATTCTCCATTTCTATAACAAATAAGGGGTTTGAGAACCCATCACTTATAACTCAAGAAAACTTGTAAACTAGCATGTTTAATCATAATTAGCATTTATACTTGCCTCTTGAAATCAACTAGCAAGAAACCCTTATTTAGCTTGAATTCAAGATGAGACATCCCCAAACTTCAAACCCTATTTCCATAAAAACATGAAAGACACAACCCTATGAGTCATTTATGCTAAATGTTACTTCAAACCACTCAATAAGCTTGGAAATCCTAAGACAAGGCTATTTACTTACTTGTAGATCCAAGTATAAGAGATCTTGAGCTCTTCCTCAAGTTCCAACACTCCAAAAATGGAAAACAAGCTAAGGAAGGAGATGAAGAAGATGCAAACTCACTCCAATCTCTTAACAAGCTCTCAATCTTCACTCTAGATGGAGAGAAATGGGAGGAGAAATGAAGAGGAAAGAGTTGCCTAGGGTTTTCTCTTCAATGAAGTGGAGTTGAATGAACTCAAAAGAGTTTCATCTTAAGCCTTATAAAGGGCCTTTTTGTAACTAAGCCCTCTCTTTCTTTCCTATTCTCAAATCAAGTCAAATGAAGGCCCACTTGGCCAATTCTTTGTCAAATGACTTCGAGCCTATTACGAAAGTTAACGTACTCGTCGAGATACGCATGTTGGTATCAAGAGTTTCAGTATTCGATAAAATACGTGTAAATCCGTATTTACGCGAAAGTTCTTGTTCTCTTAGTTTAGGCTTAAGACTCGTCCAATTCACTTAATCTCTTTCATTAACGTTTTCTTAAGTTCATTTGAGACTAATCTCATTGAGTTTGGTCATTAACCATCATTAGTCTAATTAAACATGATCAATTAGCTTTAATCTCAATTAGTTAGAGTTAATCTTGATTAACTCAGGATGGGGCCTGACAATAGTGTCAAAAACAAGAGAGTAGTGTATTCTAAACGATTTAGATTGGGACACACCACATAGATTTTGAAAGCAGCTAAAATATTTATCTTAGGGGGGGTCTATTGGCACCACAAAAATTTCTATTGGCACCGAATTTCTCTCCACACCATGTATAACATTTGAATGTTTATTGGTTTTACTCTCCGCACCCATCCACATACCCAAACTACCCCTGCCATTTGGACTTGCTCCACTCTGATGGAACGCGCTCCGAGGCGCCGCTGGGGCGGCTACCGGGGTCGGCGGAACGTGGGAGTCCGTCGGGTCCGACCCTTTCGCGCCCTGGCGGGCCCTGAAGCGTGCATCAACATTTCTTTTGTGTGGGTGTGCCAGATTTTCTATTTTACTTGGAATTGCAAGTGGTAATCCGGAGATCAACCTTCGCAAGTAAAAAGGAAATCAACTTCTTTCAAGTTTTCCATTGCACGAATATTTAAGAAAAGAGACATTTTCTTGATTTGCCGTGAAAGGCGATTTTGTTTGGCATTTATAGCCGATTTTGGCGTTTATAGCCGATTTACAATTCTCATCAATAATGAAAAAGACAAGAGTTGTGATTTTTGTCTCTTTTAGAAAAATACAAACTACAATGAAAAGCAAGAAAAGAAAGATCTAACTTTTCAGGAGATTGTGGGGGACTCGTTCAGATTGACGGTCGCAAGCCATGTGTGGGCTTCGCCATCATCCATGCAGATGAGAACAGAAGATGCTCTTGATTCGCTTGGCTTGGCTATAACCTCAGGTTTTTAGAGGACAAAGACCAAGAGAAGGTCCTATGTCCAATAAAAAGCTAAGTAGACGGGCTGAAAAGCCACGTCTAAGCCATTGGAGGTAGCGGGAGAAGGCAAGGACCTTGGGGGGGGTGCCCCCCAAGGGACTTTTGTCACCTTGTAGTGGTGGCTGGTGCAGAACTTCAGCAGAGTTTTTCTCTCTTTTTCTTTCTCTCAGATTTCTGGATCTGTGGCGCTTTGGAAGTGATGCCCGATTGATCGATTCCGATTTCAATGGAATGCTCTCCTATTTATAGGCTTTTGGTAGCCATTTAGGAGAGTTTATGGGCTTTAATGGCTTTAATGGGAGGAGTTACAAGATTTATTTCTTGATTTTGTAACTCCCTTTTCCTTGAATCTGATTGGCCGATGGAGATTAAGGGCTTTTAATCACCTTAATTACCATAATGGGAGGAGTTTCATGGGTTAAATGCCATGAATCAATTGACTTGTAACTCCCAAATGCTTGCTTCTGATTGGGCCGTCCAAAGAAATGAATTAATGACTGCAATAAAGCTAGTCAATTAACCACATTAATTGGTCGCCGAGCCGTCGAAGAGTCGCGGGCCATGCCGTGTCTTCTGGAATTCTTCTGGCGACGATCATCGATGGATCTACATGCTGATCGACATCGGATGAACATGTAACTTCAGACATTGATAGCTAAGAGCGGGCCGGTGACATCTGTCTTGTCGATTTCACGATCGGTCGGACAGAAAGTGCACTTTCTTGGTCGACCGGTTGACGATCTTGGAGCGATCAATGATGATTTTATGCTTTTGGAGGTTGACCCGTGATTTTGACGGATGTCGGAGGATATGAGTCAATTTCAAGCACTAAAAATCACATTTTCAGGAAACCACAGGGGCCAAAGTGCGCGAAACGCGAAAAAAGACGGAAAAACGGGTCACCGGCGGAAAATCCGGTGACCCGGACCTCCATGGTCGCCGGCGACCATGGGCCATGGTCGCAGGGGTCTGCGACCCTGGGGGATTTTTTCCCCTTCGGAGCCCGTTTTGCGGTCGTTTTGAGGTCTTTTTCGTCGCCGTTTTCTTCTGTATTTTTCTTGACATTTCTTCTCATTTATTGGCTTGATTTCCCTGTAGAAAACCTGATGAGAATCCTTGCATTTTTAGAGTGCAAAGTTTCCAATTTTCCGGGAAAGCCGAAGACTTTGTCGCGTAGAGCTGCTGATTTTCCGCCAGAAGCTGAAACTTGGTCAAACGATGTCGGAATAACCTGAAATTTGAGGTGAAGCCTCCTGAGCAATAAATAAGACCAACCATAGGCTTTTGTTTGAGTTTTGAAGCCGTTTGGGGTCCCGTCGATGCTTCACTTGATTTTGCTGCGGGGAAAATGCCGAGCTTTGATATGTGGCCAAACGATGTCCGATTGACCTGAAATTTGACGGGGAGCCTATTGGAGTCATTTTGAGACGTTCCATGGGCTCCGTTTTGGATGTCATGGTCCCGGGTTGCTCCGCCGCCGGTAGGCTTGATTTTCTCTCGGAGCATCGAAACCTGGTCAAACGTTGTCAGAATGACCTGAAATTTGACATGCAGCCTTTTGGAAGCATGTTGAAGCCACTCATGCACTTGGTTTGATGAGCGACGGCTCCGGTGGTTTCCGCCGCCAGGAGGCTTGATTTTGCTGCTCGAGCATTGATGGAGGGTCAAACGTTGTCGGTTTGACTTGAAATTTGGCATGGAGCCCTTTTGAGACATGCTGGAGTCATCTGTAGGCTCTGATCGAAGTTTTGACGTCTCCGATGATGTCGCCGCCGAGAGCTCCTGTTTAGCTGTCGGAGAAGTGAAGTTAGGCCAAATGTTGTCGAAATGGCCCGAAACTTCATGTGTACTCTTCTCTTGGCTATCGTGAAGGATCTTGCAGTTTTTGTTTGATTCTGACAAGATTTGATTTTTTTGAGAAATTGCATTGGCTATTTATGGCAGGTTGCGACTTCATGCAGCTTTCTTGATGTTGAAGAGGCAAAGTGACATTTTTGGTGTCAACAAATGCCCCCTCGAGGTACAGCGACGAGTTGCTTGACTTTTGTAGTCGATGTGCCTCGAAGAGATTTTTGAAGGAGAGCTTGTGTCTTGACCAAGAGTCTTTGAGCAATCCTTCCTTTGGTAGAGTAGCCTTTGAGCTTCCAGGGGAATTTTATGGTAGTGAAAGGAATCACACACCATCTCGAGGCAAAGTTTTGAAGATGACATCAGGGATGTGGATTTGGGTTTCTGTTTTTGATCTTGTGACCTAACCAGCTATATATGGCAGGTTAGGGGATCGGGTTTTGGTTTTGACCTTGTGACCCAACAAGCTGTATGTGGCAAGTTGGGGGATCAGGATTTGGTTTTTTGTTTTGGTCTTGTGACCTAACAAGCTGTATGTGGCAAGTTAGGGGACCAGGATTTGGTTTTTGGTCACTCTCTGGGACTGTGTGGGTCCATTGGAGTGGTTTGGATTTTTGTGAAATGTCAATTTCAAGATTTTGGCTCAATTTGGTATATGAGGCTGGATGGTTTGATTTTTGGAAGCTCATGGGGCTTGGAATTTTTTGTATGGTTCAATCAACTCAAAAGAGGCATGGAACCATTATTGTATGCTCTTGGTAAGAGGGATTTTTTTTCTGACTAAAAGCCCATTTTTTCTTTTTTTTTTTTTTTTTTTTTTTTTTTTTTTTTTTTTTTTTAGTGCCTAGGTGGTCAAACCTGGCTCATATGGGCTAGCCCATTGGACCTTAAGCTTTTTAGGATGGCTTGGATCTCATGTGGGGCCATTTTTGTAAAGAATATCTAAAGATATCTCATTTGGATAGAGAATATCTAAAAATATCTTTATGGGAGAGAATCTCTCATCTTCCCTTAATTTGGGAGAGAATATCTCAAGGTATCTTTCTTTTTGGGAAAGAATCTTCAATATCCTTTTTTGTTGGAGAGAATCTCTCATTTGATTGATTTTGGGAGGAAATCTCTCAAAGACATTTTTCTTTTTGGGAAAGAATCTTTCTAATTCCTTCTCTTTTGGTAAGGTTACTTAATTAGTAACACTTACCTTTCTTCTTTGTTTCCTTCTTTGATTTGCTCTCTCCTATAAAAGCAAAGGAAGGTAGGATCTCTTGCTCTTATTGCTTTTTTTTGCAACAATCTCAAGGGAGCTCCAAGACCAAGAGTTCTTCTTCTTCAAGGATCTTCAAGCTTTTTCCTTCTTCTTCTCCATCAATGGCTTCAAGTAAGTTTTCTCTCTTTTTCTTTCAAGAAAACTCCATGTAGAGAATAGGATGGTAAAAAGAAGAAAGTTTCTCTCTTTTTTTTTTTTTCCTTCTTTTTTTTTTCTTTTCTTTTTCTTTTCTTTCTATTCTTCTTCTCTTTTTTTTTTCTTTTCCACGTGATTTCTCTTTTTTTTTTCACGTTTTTTTTTTCCTCTTTTTTTTTTGTGGGCCGTACGGACAGATCCGTACGGCCACGTGGCCTATTTTTTTTTTTTTTTTTTTTTTTTTTTTTTTTTTTTTTGCTGTTTTCTTTCTTCTCTTTTTTTTTGTTTGAGAAAGTTTCTTTTTTTTTTCTTTTCTTTCTCCCCTTTTTTTCGAGAAAGTTTCTTCTTTTTTTTGTTTTTTTTTTTTTTTTTTGCTCATCATGATAATGCGTTTTTTGTGCAAATCTAGATGTTCATGCATGTACTATTTGTAGATTGAGCATGATAGCATACCTGAAAATCTTTGCAAATTTGGGAATTTGGAGCTCGCAGCGATGTTGAGCCCTTCTTGATTTTGCGGAGATTTTGAGGTTTCGAAAGTTTGGAGTCTCGGAGCTCGCAGCGATGTTGAGCCCATCTTCAAACTTTCTATTTCCGTCGGGGTATTTCCTATTTTCTTTGGAATTGCCCCGGGGTCATGCCAAAATTTCGCCAGATTTTTAGTGGGACAAAGTGACCCTTTTTTCTTTTTAGCGAAATCCTGTCATTTTGATGACGATCTTTTTCTTTTCCGACCTTTGCAGGTGGTTCCTCCAGAGCGAACAAGGGTAAAGAGCCTGTTACAAGCGTACCTCGTCGATCCGCCAGATCTTCTAATGTGGCCGTTCAGCAGGCCTGGGAGAAGGTCCAGTTTATTGAGAAGAACTTGGAAGAATGCGATTCCCTCAATCGTGATGAGATGAGACAGCGATTGATCGCTCTCAAGGATGAGGAGTTCTATAAGATCATGGCAAGTAACCGTCCTTGGGTTATGGACGATCTGGGGGTTTTACCCAAGCCTACCTTCTTCTTTGGAGATGCAGTCCCTGACGACTTGACATACCAAAGGAGATGTTTTCAGTTCTCTTACACAGCTGATGGTGAAGAGAGAACTATTTCTACCCGGTCGTCTTTTGACCGGACCATCTCGATCCTGAGCCTTTCTCCCACGTGCCCTAAGAGGGAAGATCCTCCGAGATGGGTGAAGAGGACCAGTGTGATCAAGACTGGGGTTTTTGTTGGTGGACCCTCCGGATATGCGGAGAAGCCACCTGTCCGTATGGACATGTTGATGCCAGCCAGCGGCTACCAGGGCTCTGATTATCCGTCGGTCGATTTGAGACCGGTGGGCCTTGGCGTTTTCAGCGGTGACGGCAGTACTTGGGTGAAGCCTTTTCGACTTCGTGGCCGTTTCAATGCTGACTCCGATTGGAAGTCATGGACTGACCACACCTTGCTGATTGGGGGCGCCGTTTTGAAGGAAGCCGGGATTTTTGACGCGGTCCGCGCTTTTAGGGAGACCGTGACTTTTTCCGATGATGCCTTCATGGCTATGTTGGAGTCTTTCCTCCCTCAGACCAATACCTTCGTTGTCATGAACGGTGAGATTGGTTTTTCTCTGAAGGAGTTGAGTGCTATTACTGGATTACCCATCCTTGGCAAACTCTATGAGGAGTTCATGCCGATTGACAGCGTCCTTGAGGAGCAGTCAGAGGAATTCAGGCTCCTATACTTTCAGCTCGTCGCCTTCTATGATTTTTTTAAGGAGGGCTCGAAAGTGAGATCCAGCAGTTGGAAGAGTTATGGCTCTTCATTCTTCAACTCCTTTGACGGTGGAGAATCTTCTGATAGCATGACCCAGGAAGACAGGAAGAAGACTTCGGCCATGCAGGAAGAGTTGAAGGGTTTCTTGGCGAGCACAAATGCCATTTGTTCTGACATTACACTGCGGAGAGATCTTGCTGTTTACCTCACTTTTTGGCTAGGTGAGGCTATTTTTGCTGGTGGAGATGGGACGCACATCAGGCCGCATTGTATTTTTCCGGCTTGTCAGATGGCGTTTGGAGAGCGGCTTGCTTTGGTGCCCGCTCTTTACTCCTACCTGTGTACCGAATTGCAGGCTGTTGCTTTCTTGGTTCGGCTTGGGCTCCCTATGAATAGGGTATTTTCAGCCCATATTTTTTATTCGTGGTTTGTATACCACTGTCCTGGCTTCCACCAGCTGGGTGCTGCACAGGATGATGATCCTCTGATGATTCGATTGGCTAAGGGAAAAGCCGTATCCGAATCACTTTTGTTTGCCCGCATGAGGATCCGACGGTTCAGGGACGTCGAGATGGGGCAGTCTTCAGTTAAGCTTTCTCCGGAGTTGCGGAAGAAGGCTTTTGATTTTGGTGCCTCCCAGACTCTACCAGAGCAGGGTCGGGAAGGCATTACTCTTTGACCAATGCAGAGAAGGAGTGGCTTTTCAGCATACGAGTCGGCACGATGGTGTACCGTAGACATCTTTTCGTCGACATCCAGCCATATGTACCTTCTCGCTTTGCACTTCAGTTGGGCTTCTCTCAAGGCGTTGTTGGAGCGCCTTCGAGTATGGTGAAGCGTTTTGGAGGTTTGCAGGATGGCAGAAATGCATGGGCTTTCTATAGTGCTGAAGACACTACTGCCACGATTTCTTATCCTGAGCTGTCGACTTTCCGAACTGCCGGCTTCACGAAGTGGTTCGCGGAGAGCTTTTTGGCATATCGGGGGCTTTCCAAGAAGGAGCTTGATGTAAAGCTGTCTTCTGGAAAAGGCATTGGGAAGTCGGATGGCGTCCGGCGAGAGGAAGTTTGGGCCTTCCTTTCTGGAGAGAAGCACAAGATAGGCTTTCTCGGTGACCAGGGCGTCATTGGTTCTGAAGCTGTTCGGGAAGTACCTGATGAGGCTTTGGAGCAGCTAGAACAGGAGGAAGCTGAGCTCGACGCTTGGATGCAAGCGGCACAAAGGCGAGCTTCCGCGGAGTCTACTGGCGAGAGCAGACCATCCAGTGAGGAGCCAAGTGAGAAACCTGACTCTGATAGTGGAGCGGGTTCTTCTAGGAAGCGAACCCGTAGAGGTAAGAAGAGGAGGAGTCATCATCACAGCGAGGGGCCACATGAGGACTCTCCTGACATGGAAATCCCTCTTACCATCAACGAGGAGGTGCCAGAGGCTGTCAACGAGCCTCCAGAGAAGAGGGGCCGTGGAGAAGAGACCATTGGTGAAGGTATGATTCTTCCTTTTTCTTTTTCTGCTTCTTTCATGGGGCTTTCCATGTTCTGATTTGTTTTCTCACCCTGCTGCTGCTTCTTTTTCTTTTTTTTTTTTTTTTAGCAGAGGATGAAGACTTGGCGACGCCTGAGGTTCCGACCGATGAGGCGGTGATGGAGCCGGTCATGGCATCTGAAGAAGAACCGAGGGACTCTGGAATGATTTCAGAATCTCCAATTGGTATAACTTCTTTCGCTTTCTCTTTTTTGTGCCTGCGACTTGATTTGCTAACATTTTTCTTGTCAGCTGACTCGCCACAAGATTCTGATGACTTTGAACCATCAATGGACGCAAATGTTGATGATGCTTCCGATGAGTTCATGGAGGAAGAGAGTGTTCCGCCAGTCGTCGAAGAAGGTACTTTGTAGTGATGACCCTGATGGTTTTTTTTTTTTTTTTTTTTTTTTTTAGAACAGGATCATATTCATACCTTTTTGTGTTTCATTTGCAGGTTTTGAAGTGACAGAAGAGAGTCCATCGCTTTCTTCAGAACCAGAGCAAGGGATGCCAGAGGTCGATCCGGAGGTAGAGACCAGTTCTGACATGATTGAGGAGATGCCTCGTGTTGAGATTCCCTCTCCAGTGGCTCCAAGTGGAAAGAGTTCTTTTGTTACTCTTCCAATGGGACATGACATGAGCAGCCAATCAGCGGAGAAGGGTGAATCTTCATCCAGTATGTCTCTTCAATTTGCGAAGAAGGTGCTGGCTCGGGTTTTGAGTTCTTGGGTCAAGACTCTCCTTTCTGGACACTTGGAGGCAGGATTTGGCATGATCCCACATGTACAGGAGATTCTGACTGACACCGAAGAGGTTGGTCTGGATGTCACAGGTGCCAGGGCGATCGTTGATAGGATCATTGCACTGGGTGACAAGTGGTTTGAGACCATGGATTTCCCTGACAACCAATTCTTCAAGGAGATGTTCTTGGACCCTGCTGATAAGGCTAAGTCTGACCTGAATGAGGCTACACAAAGCAAGAAGCAGCTAGTTCGGGAGAAGAACAAGGAAGAGCTAGCCATCATCGGATTGAGGCATGACCTTAACGTCCTTGATAGGGAAGTTGAGGAGGCCAGGAAACGTCTTGAGCATTTGAAGGCACAAGTCGATGCGAAGTGGGCTGCTATAACAGAGGCTCGTGACAGGGAGAGTACTCTGATCCGTAGGGTTGCAGATGCCGGTCAAGTTCTCGAGAGGAGGACTCTAGAAAACGAACGATGGCAAACTGCTGGGGAAGAGCTTCCCGGTGTAAAAGAAGGGTTACGGCATTCGCCAGCATCTCATGGCAAGTTCCTGAAGAAGCGTGCCCTGGAAACTCTGACGGCTGAGGCCAAAAGTTTGATTGAGGAGCTGAAGCTTTGGCTGGAGACCATTTTTGGCTGAGCTCCTGATTTTTTATAGCAGAAACCATTCTTCTTTTTTTTTGGTACCACATGTATTTTTTGGTACTCTTTTTTTTTTGTAGTGCTTGTGAACACTTTCTTTTTTTTGGTACCACATGTATTTTTTTGGTACTTTTCTCTCTTTTTTTTTTTTTTTTGTTTTCCCTACGCTCACTCAAATCTTTTTGTGATGAAAGCAATTGCTAAATGGGATTTGATCAAAAGTTTTGTCATTTTGTGAAAATCTTTTATCAAATGATTATTTTGGTAGGGGAAACGAATTTGGCATGAAAGCCGGATTTTTGTGGCATTTACAGCCAGTTTTGACATGAGAGTCAGGTTTTTTTTTTTTGTGTGTGGCATTTATAGCCGATTTTTGAGATGGCATAAGAGCCAAAAATTTTGTTCGTGGCATGGGAGCCAATTTTGAGATGGCATGGAAGCCGAAATTTTATGGCGTAAAAGCCAAAATTTTGGTTGGCATGGAAGCCGGTGTTTGTTTTGTGGCATCGATAGCCAGTTTGGTGGCATTGATAGCCAATTTGTGGCATTTATAGCCGGTTTGGTGGCATTGATAGCCAATTTGTGGCATTTATAGCCGGTTTGTGGCATTTATAGCCGGGTTTTTTGAAAGCTAAGTTTTGGTTTGTCGGTGTGAACGTCGCTGTACCTCGAGGGGGCATTTGTTGACACCAAAAATGTCACTTTGCCTCTTCAACATCAAGAAAGCTGCATGGAGTCGCAACCTGCCATAAATAGGCAATGCAATTTCTCCAAAAATTCAAATCTTGTCAGAATCAAACAAAAACTGCAAGATCCTTCAAGATAGCCAAGAGAAGAGTACACATGAAGTTTCGGGCCATTTCGACAACATTTGGCCTAACTTCACTTCTCCGACAGCTAAACGGGAGCTCCCGGCGGCGACATCATCGGAGACGTCAAAACTTCGATCAAAGCCTACAGATGACTCCAGCATGTCTCAAAAGGGCTCTATGCCAAATTTCAAGTCAAACCGACAACGTTTGACCCTCCATCAATGCTCGAGCAGCAAAATCAAGCCTCCCGGCGGCGGGAACCACCGAAGCCTTCGTTCATCAAACCAAGTGCATGAGTGGCTTCAACATGCTTCCAAAAGGCTGCACGTCGAATTTCAGGTCATTCCGACAACGTTTGACCAGGTTTCGATGCTCCGAGAGAAAATCAAGCCTACCGGCGGCGGAGCAACCCGGGACCATGACATCCAAAACGGAGCCCATGGAACGTCTCAAAATGACTCCAATAGGCTCCCCGTCAAATTTCAGGTCAATCGGACATCGTTTGACCACATATCAAAGCTCGGCATTTTCCCCGCAGCAAAATCAAGTGAAGCATCGACGGGACCCCAAACGGATTCAAAACTCAAACAAAAGCCTATGGTTGGTCTTATTTATTGCTCAGGAGGCTTCGCCTCAAATTTCAGGTCATTCCGACATCGTTTGACCAAGTTTCAGCTTCTGGCGGAAAATCAGCAGCTCTACGCGACAAAGTCTTCGGCTTTCCCGGAAAATTGGAAACTTTGCACTCTAAAAATGCAAGGATTCTCATCAAGTTTTCTACAGGGAAATCAAGCCAATAAATGAGAAGAAATGTCAAGAAAAATACAGAAGAAAACGGCGACGAAAAAGACCTCAAAACGACCGCAAAACGGGCTCCGAAGGGGAAAAATCCCCCAGGGTCGCAGACCCCTGCGACCATGGCCCATGGTCGCAGGCCCCTACGACCATGGCCCATGGTCGCCGGCGACCATGGAGGTCCGGGTCACCGGATTTTCCGCCGGTGACCCGTTTTTTCCGTCTTTTTTCGCGTTTCGCGCACTTTGGCCCCTGTGGTTTCCTGAAAATGTGATTTTTAGTGCTTGAAATTGACTCATATCCTCCGACATCCGTCAAAATCACGGGTCAACCTCCAAAAGCATAAAATCATCATTGATCGCTCCAAGATCGCCAACCGGTCGACCAAGAAAGTGCACTTTTTGTCCGACCGATCGTGAAATCGACAAGACAAATGTCACCGGCCCGCTCTTAGCTATCAATGTCTGAAGTTACATGTTCATCCGATGTCGATCAGCATGTAGATCCATCGATGATCATCGCCAGAAGAATTCCAGAAGACACGGCATGGCCCGCGACTCTTCGACTGCTCGGCGACCAATTAATGTGGTTAATTGACTAGCTTTATTGCAGTCATTAATTCATTTCTTTGGACGGCCCAATCAGAAGCAAGCATTTGGGAGTTACAAGTCAATTGATTCATGGCATTTAAACCATGAAACTCCTCCCATTATGGTAATTAAGGTGATTAAAAGCCCTTAATCTCCATCGGCCAATCAGATTCAAGGAAAAAGGAGTTACAAAATCAAGAAATAAATCTTGTAACTCCTCCCACTAAAGCCATTAAGGCTCATAAACCCTCCTAAATGGCTACCAAAAGCCTATAAATAGGAGAGCATTCCATTGAAATTCGGATCAGAAAAAAGAGGAGAAAATCAGAAAAAAAGATCAGAAAGAGATCTGAGAGAAAGAAAAAGAGAGAAAAACTCTGCTGAAGTTCTGCACCGGCCACCACTACAAGGTGACAAAAGTCCCTTGGGGGGGCAACCCCCCCCCCCCCCCCCCCCAAGGTCCTTGCCTTCTCCTGCTGCCTCCAATGGCTTAGACGTGGCTTTTCAGCCCGTCTACTTAGCTTTTTATTGGACATAGGACCTCCTCTTGGTCTTTGTCCTCTAAAAATCTGAGGTTATAGCCAAGCCAAGCGAATCAAGAGCATCTTCTGTTCTCATCTGCATGGATGATGGCGAAGCCCATACATGGCTTGCGACCGTCAATCTGAACGAGTCCCCCACAATCTCCTGAAAAGTTAGATCTTCCTTTTCTTGCTTTTCATTGTAGTTTGTATTTTTCTAAAAGAGACAAAAATCACAACTCTTGTCTTTCATTATTGATAAGAATTGTAAATCGGCTATAAACGCCAAAATCGGCTATAAATGCCAAACAAAATCGCCTTTCACGGCAAACCAAGAAAATGCCTCTTTTCTTAAATATTTGTGCAATGGAAAACTTGAAAGAAGTTGATTTCCTTTTTACTTGCGAAGGTTGATCTCCGGATTACCACTTGCAATTCCAAGTAAAATAGAAAATCTGGCACACCCACACAAAAGAAATGTTGATGCACGCTTCAGGGCCCGCCAGGGCGCGAAAGGGCCGGACCCGACGGACTCCCACGTTCCGCCGACCCCGGTAGCCGCCCCAACGGCGACCTTCGCAAGTAAAAAGGAAATCAACTTCTTTCAAGTTTTCCATTGCACAAATATTTAAGAAAAGAGACATTTTCTTGGTTTGCCGTGAAAGGCGATTTTGTTTGGCATTTATAGCCGATTTTGGCGTTTATAGCCGATTTACAATTCTTATCAATAATGAAAGACAAGAGTTGTGATTTTTGTCTCTTTTAGAAAAATACAAACTACAATGAAAAGCAAGAAAAGGAAGATCTAACTTTTCAGGAGATTGTGGGGGACTCGTTCAGATTGACGGTCGCAAGCCATGTATGGGCTTCGCCATCATCCATGCAGATGAGAATAGAAGATGCTCTTGATTCGCTTGGCTTGGCTATAACCTCAGATTTTTAGAGGACAAAGACCAAGAGGAGGTCCTATGTCCAATAAAAAGCTAAGTAGACGGGCTGAAAAGCCACGTCTAAGCCATTGGAGGCAGCAGGAGAAGGCAAGGACCTTGGGGGGGGGGGGTGCCCCCCAAGGGACTTTCGTCACCTTGTAGTGGTGGCCGGTGCAGAACTTCAGCAGAGTTTTTCTCTCTTTTTCTTTCTCTCAGATCTCTTTCTGATCTTTTTTTTTTCTGATCCTCTGATTTTCTCCTCTTTTTTCCGATCTTCATTTCAATGGAATGCTCTCCTATTTATAGGCTTTTGGTAGCCATTTAGGATGGTTTATGAGCCTTAATGGCTTTAATGGGAGGAGTTACAAGATTTATTTCTTGATTTTGTAACTCCTTTTTCCTTGAATCTGATTGGCCGATGGAGATTAAGGGCTTTTAATCACCTTAATTACCATAATGGGAGGAGTTTCATGGGTTAAATGCCATGAATCAATTGACTTGTAACTCCCAAATGCTTGCTTCTGATTGGGCCGTCCAAAGAAATGAATTAATGACTGCAATAAAGCTAGTCAATTAACCACATTAATTGGTCGCCGAGCAGTCGAAGAGTCGTGGGCCATGCCGTGTCTTCTGGAATTCTTCTGGCGATGATCATCGATGGATCTTCATGCTGATCGACATCGGATGAACATGTAACTTCAGACAGTGATAGCTAAGAGCGGGCCGGTGACATCTGTCTTGTCGATTTCACGATCGGTCGGACAGAAAGTGCACTTTCTTGGTCAGCCGGTTGACGATCTTGGAGCGATCAATGATGATTTTATGCTTTTGGAGGTTGACCCGTGATTTTGACGGATGTCGTCGGATATGAGTCAATTTCAAGCACTAAAAATCACATTTTCAGGAAACCACAGGGGCCAAAGTGCGCGAAACGCGAAAAAAGACGGAAAAACGGGTCACCGGCGGAAAATCCGGTGACCCGGACCTCCATGGTTGCCGGCGACCATGGACCGGCGACCATGGGCCATGGTCGCAGGGGCCTGCGACCATGGGCCATGGTCGCAGGGGTCTGCGACCCTGGGGGATTTTTCCCCTTCGGAGCCCGTTTTGCGGTCATTTTGAGGTCTTTTTCGTCGCCGTTTTCTTCTGTATTTTTCTTGACATTTCTTCTCATTTATTGGCTTGATTTCCCTGTAGAAAACCTGATGCGAATCCTTGCATTTTTAGAGTGCAAAGTTTCCAATTTTCCGGGAAAGCCGAAGACTTTGTCGCGTAAAGCTGCTGATTTTCCACCAGAAGCTGAAACTTGGTCGAACGTTGTCGGAATGACCTGAAATTTGAGGTGAAGCCTCCTGAGCAATAAATAAGACCAACCATAGGCTTTTGTTTGAGTTTTGAAGCCGTTTGGGGTCCCGTCGATGCTTCACTTGATTTTGCTGCGGGGAAAATGCCGAGCTTTGATATGTGGCCAAACGATGTCTGATTGACCTGAAATTTGACGGGGAGCCTATTGGAGTCATTTTGAGACGTTCCATGGGCTCCGTTTTGGATGTCATGGTCCCGGGTTGCTCCGCCGCCGGTAGGCTTGATTTTCTCTCGGAGCATCGAAACCTGGTCAAACGTTTTCGGAATGACCTGAAATTTGACGTGCAGCCTTTTGGAAGCATGTTGAAGCCACTCATGCACTTGGTTTGATGAGCGAAGGCTCCGGTGCTTCCCGCCGCCGGGAGGCTTGATTTTGCTGCTCGAGCATTGATGGAGGGTCAAACGTTGTCGGTTTGACTTGAAATTTGGCATGGAGCCCTTTTGAGACATGCTGGAGTCATCTGTAGGCTCTGATCGAAGTTTTGTCGTCTCCGATGATGTCGCCGCCGGGAGAGCCATTTTAGCTGTCGGAGAGGCGAAGTTAGGCCAAATGATTCTGAAATGGCCCGAAACTTCATGTGTACTCTTCTCTTGGCTATCTTGAAGGATCTTGCAGTTTTTGTTTGATTCTGACAAGATTTGATTTTTTGGAGAAATTGCATTGCCTATTTATGGCAGGTTGCGACTTCATGCAGCTTTCTTGATGTTGAAGAGGCAAAGTGACATTTTTCGTGTCAACAAATGCCCCCTCGAGGTACAGCGACGAGTTGCTTGACTTTTGTAGTCGATGTGCCTCGAAGAGATTTTTGAAGGAGAGCTTGTGTCTTGACCAAGAGTCTTTGAGCAATCTTTCCTTTGGTAGAGTAGCCTTTGAGCTTCCAGGGGAATTTTATGGTAGTGAGGGGAATCAAATACCATCTCGAGGCAAAGTTTTGAAGATGACATCAGGGATGTGGATTTGGGCTTTTGTTTTTGACCTTGTGACCTAACAAGCTGTATGTGGCAGGTTAGGGGGTCGGGTTTTGGTTTTGACCTTGTGACCCAACAAGCTGTATGTGGCAAGTTGGGGGATCAGGATTTGGTTTTTGGTTTTGGTCTTGTGACCCAACAAGCTGTATGTGGCAAGTTAGGGGACCATGATTTGGTTTTTGGTCACTCTTTGGGACTGTGTGGGTCCATTAGAGTGGTTTGGATTTTTGTGGAATGTCAATTTCAAGATTTTGGCTCAATTTGGTATATGAGGCTGGATGGTTTGATTTTTGGAAGCTCATGGGGCTTGGGATTTTTTTGTATGGTTCAATCAACTCAAAAGAGGCGTGGAACCATTATTGTATGCTCTTGGTAAGAAGGATTTTTTTTCTGACTAAAAGCCCATTTTTTTTTTTAGTGCCTAGGTGGTCAAACCTGGCTCATATGGGCTAACCCACGGGACCTTAAGCTTTTAAGGATGGCTTAGATCTCATGTGGGGCCATTTTTATAAAGAATATCTAAAGATATCTCATTTGGATAGAGAATATCTAAAAATATCTTTATGGGAGAGAATATCTCATCTTCCCTTAATTTGGGAGAGAATATCTCAAGGTATCTTTCTTTTTGGGAAAGAATCTCCAATCTCCTATTTTGTTGGAGAGAATCTCTCATTTGATTGATTTTGGGAGAAAATCTCTCAAAGACATCTTTCTTTTTGGGAAAGAATCTTTCTAATTCCTTTTCTTTTGGTAAGGTTACTAATTAGTAACACTTACCTTTCTTCTTTGTTTCCTTCTTTGATTTGCTCTCTCCTATAAAAGCAAAGGAAGGTAGGATCTCTTGCTCTTATTGCTTTCTTTTGCAACAATCTCAAGGGAGCTCCAAGACCAAGAGTTCTTCTTCTTCAAGGATCTTCAAGCTTTTTCCTTCTTCTTCTCCGTCAATGGCTTCAAGTTTTCTCTCTTTTTCTTTCAAGAAAACTCCATGTAGAGAATAGGATGGTAAAAAAAAGAAAGTTTCTCTCTTTTTTTTCTTCTTTTTCTTTTTCTTTTCTTATTCTTTTCTTTCTATTCTTCTTCTCTTTTTTTTTTCTTTTCTTTTCCACGTGATTTCCTTTTTTTTTCACGTTTTTTTTTTTTTTTTTTGTGGGCCGTACGGACAGATCCGTACGGATCTGGTCCGTACGGCCACGTGGCCTGATTTTTTTTTTTTTTTTTTTTTTTTTGAGAAAGTTTCTTTCTTTTTTTTTTCTTTTCTTTCTCCCCTTTTTTTTTTGAGAAAGTTTCTTTTTTTTTTCTTTTTTTCTCCCTCTTTTTTTTGAGAAAGTTTCTTTTTTTTTTTTTTTGCTCATCATGATAATGCGTTTTTATGCAAATCTAGATGTTCATGCATGTACTTTTTGTAAATTGAATTGAGTAGCATGATGTGATAGCATACCTGAAAATCTTTGCAAATTTGGGAATTTGGAGCTCGCAGCGATGTTGAGCCCTTCTTGATTTTGCGGAGATTTTGAGGTTTCGAAAGTTTGGAGTTTCGGAGCCCGCAGCAATGTTGAGCCCATCTTCAAACTTTCTATTTCCGTCGGGGTATTTCCTTTTTCTTTGGAATTGCCCCGGAGTCATGCCAAAATTTCGCCAGATTTTTGGTGGGACAAAGTGACCCCTTTTTTTTTTTTAGCGAAATCCTGTCATTTTGATGACGATCTTTTTCTTTTCCAACCTTTGCAGGTGGTTCCTCCAGAGCGAACAAGGGTAAAGAGCCTGCTACAAGCGTACCTCGTCGATCTGCTAGATCTTCCAATGTGGCCGTTCAGCAGGCCTGGGAGAAGGTCCAGTTTGTTGAGAAGAACTTGGAAGAGTGCGATTCCCTCAATCGCGATGAGATGAGACAGCGATTGATCGCTCTCAAGAATGAGGAATTCTATAAGATCATGGTAAGCAACCGTCCTTGGGTTATGGACGATCTGAGGGTTTTACCCAAGCCTACCTTCTTCTTTGGAGATGCAGTCCCTGACGACTTGACATACCAAAGGAGATGTTTTCAGTTCTCTTACACAGCAGATGGTGAAGAGAAGACTGTTTCTACCCGGTCATCTTTTGATCGTACCATCTCGATCATGAGCCTTGCTTCCACGTGCTCTAAGAGGGAAGATCCTCCGAGCTGGGTGAAGAGGGCCAGTGTGATCAAGACCGGGGTTTTTGTTGGTGGACCCTCCGGATATGCGGAGAAGCCACCTGTCCGTATGGACATGTTGATGCCAGCCAGCGGCTACCAGGGCTCTGATTATCCGTCGGTCGATTTGAGACCGGTGGGCCTTGGCGTTTTCAGCGGTGACGGCAGTACTTGGGTGAAGCCTTTTCGACTTCGTGGTCGTTTCAATGCTGACTCCGATTGGAAGTCATGGACTGACCACACCTTGCTGATTGGGGGCGCCGTTTTGAAGGAAGCCGGGATTTTTGACGCGGTCCGCGCTTTTAGGGAGACCGTGACTTTTTCCGATGATGCCTTCATGGCTATGTTGGAGTCTTTCCTCCCTCAGACCAATACCTTCGTTGTCACGAACGGTGAGATTGGTTTTTCTCTGAAGGAGTTGAGTGCTATTACTGGATTGCCCATCCTTGGCAAACTCTACGAGGAGTTCATGCCGATTGACAGCGTCCTTGAGGAGCAGTTAGAGGAGTTCAGGCTCCTATACTTTCAGCTCGTCGCCTTCTATGATTTTTTGAAGGAGGGCTCGAAAGTGAGATCCAGCAGTTGGAAGAGTTATGGCTCTTCATTCTTCAACTTCTTTGACAGCAAAGAGTCTTCTGATAGCATGACCCGGGAAGACAGGAAGAAGACTTTGGCCATGCAGGAAGAGTTGAAGGGTTTCTTCGCGAGCACAGATGCCCTTTGTTCTGACATTGCACTGCGGAGAGATCTTGCTTTTTACCTCACTTTTTGGCTAGGTGAGGCTATTTTTGCTGGTGGAAGCCAGGACAGTGGTATACAAACCACGAATAAAAGATATGGGCTGAAAATACCCTATTCATAGGGAGCCCAAGCCGAACCAAGAAAGCAGCAGCCTGCAGTTCGGTACACAGGTAGGAGTAAAGAGCGGGCACCAAAGCAAGCCGCTCTCCAAACGCCATCTGACAAGCCGGAAAAATACAATGCGGCCTGATGTGCGTCCCATCTCCACCAGCAAAAATAGCCTCACCTAGCCAAAAAGTGAGGTAAACAGCAAGATCTCTCCGCAGTGTAATGTCAGAACAAATGGCATTTGTGCTCGCCAAGAAACCCTTCAACTCTTCCTGCATGGCCGAAGTCTTCTTCCTGTCTTCCTGGGTCATGCTATCAGAAGATTCTCCACCGTCAAAGGAGTTGAAGAATGAAGAGCCATAACTCTTCCAACTGCTGGATCTCACTTTCGAGCCCTCCTTCAAAAAATCATAGAAGGCGACGAGCTGAAAGTATAGGAGCCTGAACTCCTCTGACTGCTCCTCAAGGACGCTGTCAATCGGCATGAACTCCTCGTAGAGTTTGCCAAGGATGGGCAATCCAGTAATAGCACTCAACTCCTTCAGAGAAAAACCAATCTCACCATTCGTGACAACGAAGGTATTGGTCTGAGGGAGGAAAGACTCCAACTAGCCATGAAGGCATCATCGGAAAAAGTCACGGTCTCCCTGAAAGCGCGGACCGCGTCAAAAATCCCGGCTCCCTTCAAAACGGCGCCCCCAATCAGCAAGGTGTGGTCAGTCCATGACTTCCAATCGAAGTCAGCATTGAAACGGCCACGAAGTCGAAAAGGCTTCACCCAAGTACTGCCGTCACCGCTGAAAACGCCAAGGCCCACCGGTCTCAAATCGACCGACAGATAATCAGAGCCCTGGTAGCCGCTGGCTGGCATCAACATGTCCATACGGACAGGTGGCTTCTCTGCAAAACCGGAAGGTCCACCAACAAAAACCCCGGTCTTGATCACACTGGTCCTCTTCACCCAGCTCGGAGGATCTTCCCTCTTAGGGCACGTGGGAGAAAGGCTCAGGATCGAGATGGTCCGGTCAAAAGACGACAGGGTAGAAACAGTCTTCTCTTCACCATCTGCTGTGTAAGAGAACTGAAAACATCTCCTTTGGTATGTCAAGTCGTCAGGGACTGCATCTCCAAAGAAGAAGGTAGGCTTGGGTAAAACCCTCAGATCGTCCATAACCCAAGGACGGTTGCTTACCATGATCTTATAGAATTCCTCATTCTTGAGAGCGATCAATCGCTGTCTCATCTCATCGCGATTGAGGGAATCGCACTCTTCCAAGTTCTTCTCAACAAACTGGACCTTCTCCCAGGCCTGCTGAACGGCCACATTGGAAGATCTAGCAGATCGACGAGGTACGCTTGTAGCAGGCTCTTTACCCTTGTTCGCTCTGGAGGAACCACCTGCAAAGGTTGGAAAAGAAAAAGATCGTCATCAAAATGACAGGATTTCGCTAAAAAAAAAAAAAAAAAAAAAAGGGGTCACTTTGTCCCACCAAAAATCTGGCGAAATTTTGGCATGACTCCGGGGCAATTCCAAAGAAAAAGGAAATACCCCGACGGAAATAGAAAGTTTGAAGATGGGCTCAACATTACTGCGGGCTCCGAAACTCCAAACTTTCGAAACCTCAAAATCTCCGCAAAATCAAGAAGGGCTCAACATCGCTACGAGCTCCAAATTCCCAAATTTGCAAAGATTTTCAGGTATGCTATCATGCTCAATCTACAAATAGTACATGCATGAACATCTAGATTTGCATAAAAAACGCATTATCATGATGAGCAAAAAAAAAAAAAAAAAAAAAAAAAAAAAAAAAAAAAAAGAAGAAACTTTCTCGAAAAAAAAAAAGGGGAGAAAGAAAAGAAAAAAGAAAAAAAAAAGAGAAACTTTCTCAAAGAAAAAAAAAGAGAAGAAAGAAAACAGCAAAAAAAAAAAAAAAAAAAAAGAAAAAAAAAAAGGGCCACGTGGCCGTACGGACCAGATCCGTACGGATCTGTCCGTACGGCCCACAAAAAAAAAAGAGAAAAAAAAAAAAACGTGAAAAAAAAAGAAATCACGTGGAAAAGAAAAGAAAAAAAAAAAAGAAGAAGAATAGAAAGAAAAGAAAGAAAGAAAAAAAAGAAGAAAGAAAAAAAAAAAGAAGAGAAACTTTTTTTTACCATCCTATTCTCTACATAAAGTTTTCTTGAAAGAAAAAGAGAGAAAACTTACTTGAAGCCATTGATGGAGAAGAAGAAGGAAAAAGCTTGAAGATCCTTGAAGAAGAAAAACTCTTGGTCTTGGAGCTCTCTTGAGATTGTTGCAAAAGAAAGCAATAAGAGCAAGAGATCCTACCTTCCTTTGCTTTTATAGGAGAGAGCAAATCAAAGAAGGAAACAAAGAAGAAAGGTAAGTGTTACTAATTAGTAACCTTACCAAAAGAGAAGGAATTAGAAAGATTCTTTCCCAAAAAGAAAGATGTCTTTGAGAGATTTCCTCCCAAAATCAATCAATGAAAGATTCTCTCCAACAAAAAAGGATATTGGAGATTTCTTCCCAAAAAGAAAGATACCTTGAGATATTCTCTCCCAAATTAAGGGAATATGAGAGATTCTCTCCCATAAAGATATTTTTAGATATTCTCTATCCAAATGAGATATCTTTAGATATTCTTTACAAAAATGACCCCACATGAGATCTAAGCCATCCTAAAAAGCTTAAGGTCCATGGGCTAGCCCATATGAGCCAGGTTTGACCACCTAGGCACTAAAAAAAAAAAAAATGGGCTTTTAGTCAGGAAAAAAAAAATCCCTCTTACCCAAGAGCATACAAAAATGGTTCCATGCCTCTTTTGAGTTGATTGAACCATACAAAAAATTCCAAGCCCCATGAGCTTCCAAAAATCAAACCATCCAGCCTCATATACCAAGTTGAGCCAAAATCTTGAAATTGACATTCCACAAAAATCCAAACCACTCCAATGGACCCACACAGTCCCAAAGAGTGACCAAAAACCAAATCCTGGCCCCCTAACTTGCCACATACAGCTTGTTGGGTCACAAGGTCAAAACCAAAAACCGATCCCCTAACCTGCCACATACAGCTTGTTAGGTCACAAGGTCAAAAACAAAAGCCCAAATCCACATCCCTGATGTCATCTTCAAAACTTTGCCTCGAGATGGTGTGTGTTTCCTTTCACTACCATAAAATTCCCCTGGAAGCTCAAAGGCTACTATACCAACGGAAAGATTGCTCAAAGACTCTTGGTCAAGACACAAGCTCTCCTTCAAAAATCTCTTCGAGGCACATCGACTACAAAAGTCAAGCAATTCGTCGCTGTACCTCGAGGGGGCATTTGTTGACACCAAAAATGTCACTTTGCCTCTTCAACATCAAGAAAGCTGCATGAAGTCGCAACCTGCCATAAATAGGCAATGCAATTTCTCCAAAAATTCAAATCTTGTCAGAATCAAACAAAAACTGCAAGATCCTTCAAGATAGCCAAGAGAAGAGTACACATGAAGTTTCGGGCCATTTCGACAACATTTGGCCTAACTTCACTGCTCCGACAGCTAAACGGGAGCTCCCGGCGGCGACATCATCGGAGACGTCAAAACTTCGATCAAAGCCTACAGATGACTCCAGCATGTCTCAAAAGGGCTCTATGCCAAATTTCAAGTCAAATCGACAACGTTTGACCCTCCATCAATGCTCGAGCAGCAAAATCAAGCCTCCCGGCGGCGGGAACCACCGAAGCCTTCGCTCATCAAACCAAGTGCATGAGTGGCTTCAACATGCTTCCAAAAGGCTGCACGTCGAATTTCAGGTCATTCCGACAACGTTTGACCAGGTTTCGATGCTCCGAGAGAAAATCAAGCCTACCGGCGGCGGAGCAACCCGGGACCATGACATCCAAAACGGATCCCATGGAACGTCTCAAAATGACTCCAATAGGCTCCCCGTCAAATTTCAGGTCAATCGGACATCGTTTGGCCACATATCAAAGCTCGGCATTTTCCCCGCAGCAAAATAAAGTGAAGCATCGACGGGACCCCAAACGGCTTCAAAACTCAAACAAAAGCCTATGGTTGGTCTTATTTATTGCTCAGGAGGCTTCACCTCAAAGTTCAGGTCATTCCGACATCGTTTGACCAAGTTTCAGCTTCTGGCGGAAAATCAGCAGCTCTACGCGACAAAGTCTTCGGCTTTCCCGGAAAATTGGAAACTTTGCACTCTAAAAATGCAAGGATTCTCATCAAGTTTTCTACAGGGAAATCAAGCCAATAAATGAGAAGAAATGTCAAGAAAAATACAGAAGAAAACGGCGACGAAAAAGACATCAAAACGACTGCAAAACGGGCTCCGAAGGGGAAAAATCCCCCAGGGTCGCAGACCCCTGCGACCATGGAGGTCCGGGTCACCGGATTTTCCGCCGGTGACCCGTTTTTCCGTCTTTTTTCGCGTTTCGCGCACTTTGGCCCCTGTGGTTTCCTGAAAATGTGATTTTTAGTGCTTGAAATTGACTCATATCCTCCGACATCCGTCAAAATCACGGGTCAACCTCCAAAAGCATAAAATCATCATTGATCGCTCCAAGATCGCCAACCGGTTGACCAAGAAAGTGCACTTTCTGTCCGACCGATCGTGAAATCGACAAGACAGATGTCACCGGCCCGCTCTTAGCTATCAATGTCTGAAGTTACATGTTCATCCGATGTCGATCAGCATGTAGATCCATCGATGATCATCGCCAGAAGAATTCCAGAAGACACGGCATGGCCCGCGACTCTTCGACTGCTCGGCGACCAATTAATGTGGTTAATTGACTAGCTTTATTGCAGTCATTAATTCATTTCTTTGGACGGCCCAATCAGAAGCAAGCATTTGGGAGTTACAAGTCAATTGATTCATGGCATTTAAACCATGAAACTCCTCCCATTATGGTAATTAAGGTGATTAAAAGCCCTTAATCTCCATCGGCCAATCAGATTCAAGGAAAAAGGAGTTACAAAATCAAGAAATAAATCTTGTAACTCCTCCCATTAAAGCCATTAAGGCTCATAAACCCTCCTAAATGGCTACCAAAAGCCTATAAATAGGAGAGCATTCCATTGAAATTCGGATCGGAAAAAAGAGGAGAAAATCAGAGTATCAGAAAAAAAAAAAGATCAGAAAGAGATCTGAGAGAAAGAAAAAGAGAGAAAAACTCTGCTGAAGTTCTGCACCGGCCACCACTACAAGGTGACGAAAGTCCCTTGGGGGGCACCCCCCCCCCCCCAAGGTCCTTGCCTTCTCCTGCTGCCTCCAATGGCTTAGACGTGGCTTTTCAGCCCGTCTACTTAGCTTTTTATTGGACATAGGACCTCCTCTTGGTCTTTGTCCTCTAAAAATCTGAGGTTATAGCCAAGCCAAGCGAATCAAGAGCATCTTCTGTTCTCATCTGCATGGATGATGGCGAAGCCCATACATGGCTTGCGACCGTCAATCTGAACGAGTCCCCCACAATCTCCTGAAAAGTTAGATCTTCCTTTTCTTGCTTTTCATTGTAGTTTGTATTTTTCTAAAAGAGACAAAAATCACAACTCTTGTCTTTCATTATTGATAAGAATTGTAAATCGGCTATAAACGCCAAAATCGGCTATAAATACCAAACAAAATCGCCTTTCACGGCAAACCAAGAAAATGTCTCTTTTCTTAAATATTTGTGCAATGGAAAACTTGAAAGAAGTTGATTTCCTTTTTACTTGCGAAGGTTGATCTCCGGATTACCACTTGCAATTCCAAGTAAAATAGAAAATCTGGCACACCCACACAAAAGAAATGTTGATGCACGCTTCAGGGCCCGCCAGGGCGCAAAAGGGCCGGACCCGACGGACTCCCACATTCCGCCGACCCCGGTAGCCGCCCCAGACGGCGCCTCCGAGCGCGTTCCATCAAGCTGGCACACCAGGTGGGACCCGTTCATTTGAGAACACGGTGCTTGGAAATGAAATATTTGCATATCATACTTTTTGCTCTATGCTTATACTTCTTTTCCGGATTCCTTGGCTACTTTCTAGCTGGTAGCCTATGTTGGATTTTGTATCCTAAAAAAAAAACATGAGATGGGATTTTTTGGAAATTTCTATTCCTTTGAGTTTGTTTCCATTCTTTCTCTTTTCAAAAAAAAAAAAAAATTCAGTTTTCTTAGTTTGAATTCAAAATTGAGAAACTTTGATCCTATCCTATCGTTCTTTGGTGCTTGCAGAAATGTTGAGCCCGTTCGACTAAGGTTTTGGGCCATCGTTTCTCTTCGATGAGTTCATTAGAGATTTCAAAAAAAAAAAATAAAAAAAAAATCAGTTTTCTTAGTTTGAATTCAAAATTGAGAAACTTTGATCCTATCCTATCGTTCTTTGGTGCTTGCAGAAATGTTGAGCCCGTTCGACTAAGGTTTTGGGCCATCGTTTCTCTTCGATGAGTTCATTAGAGATTTCAAAAAAAAAAAATAAAAAAACAATCAGTTTTCTTAGTTTGAATTCAAAATTGAGAAACTTTGATCCTATCCTATCGTTCTTTGGTGCTTGCAGAAATGTTGAGCCCGTTCGACTAAGGTTTTGGGCCATCGTTTCTCTTCGATGAGTTCATTAGAGATTTCAAAAAAAAAATAAATAAAAAAATCAGTTTTCTTAGTTTGAATTCAAAATTGAGAAACTTTGATCCTATCCTATCGTTCTTTGGTGCTTGCAGAAATGTTGAGCCCGTTCGACTAAGGTTTTGGGCCATCGTTTCTCTTCGATGAGTTCATTAGAGATTTCAAAAAAAAAATAAAAAAAAAATAAATAAATAAATCAGTTTTCTTAGTTTGAATTCAAAATTGAGAAACTTTGATCCTATCCTATCGTTCTTTGGTGCTTGCAGAAATGTTGAGCCCGTTCGACTAAGGTTTTGGGCCATCGTTTCTCTTCGATGAGTTCATTAGAGATTTCAAAAAAAAAAATAAAAAAAAATAAATAAAAAAATCAGTTTTCTTAGTTTGAATTCAAAATTGAGAAACTTTGATCCTATCCTATCGTTCTTTGGTGCTTGCAGAAATGTTGAGCCCGTTCGACTAAGGTTTTGGACCATCGTTTCTCTTCGATGAGTTCATTAGAGATTTCAAAAAAAATAAATAAATAAAAAAATCAGCTTTCTTAGTTTGGATTCAAAATTGAGAAACTTTGATCCTATCCTATCGTTCTTTGGTGCTTGCAGAAATGTTGAGCCCGTTCGACTAAGGTTTTGGGCCATCGTTTCTCTTCGATGAGTCTATTTGGGATTTTTATAAAAAAAAAAGGGACATAGACCACTAAGGTTAAACCAATTGCGTATTTTGATCACGATTGATTCAAGAAAATCCTTGTCCAGAGTGTGGAGACAGCTTGACTGTTCTAGGTAAGGGTCCTCCAAACGGGTTCATTAAGTAATCCTACCCTTACCTGGGGGCAATTCTATCAATTGAGGTTTCATAAGACCGGGTTAGGAGGCCTATGTGTACTCTCTCGTCTTTAAATCTTAAAAAATTAAAAAAAAAATAAAAATAAAAAAAAAAGATTTTCAAAAAAAAAATCTTAAAAAAAAAAAAAATTTCAAAAAAATAAAAAAATAAAAAAATAAATAAAAAAAATATTTTAAAAAAAAATAAAATAAAAAAAAATCATTTCAAAAAAAAAAAAAAAAATCTCCAAAAACTCG
The DNA here is from genome assembly GCA_028538565.1 of Umbellularia californica. NCBI lineage: Eukaryota > Viridiplantae > Streptophyta > Magnoliopsida > Laurales > Lauraceae > Umbellularia > Umbellularia californica. The sequence continues at coordinate 50,879,204 of JAPQWN010000006.1, read as the reverse complement.
TCACTTTTTGGATTCAGATTCGAGAAATTGTGGTCTCTTCCCTTCTGAGTACTGGCGCTCGCGGAAATCGTTGAGCCCGTATTTGAATCGGAAAGCCACCTGCTCTCTTTGACGAATCCATTTCTGACATTTCAAAACAAAGAATCCCATCTCATGGATGCGATCTCCAACATTTGTGCATAGCAGTACTGGTACGCCCTTTCAGGGTCTACTGTATCTCTGACCGGCACATTTGTAACTCCTACCTTATATTCTTCTTATCTCGAGCAAGCCCTGCTTCTCGATAAGTCGAATTTAGGTTTACAATTGCTTCTAGCAGTCACTGGAATGCTCATTCTGGGCTCACCATACTTGCTGTCAGAACAATTGTACCATCTATGGCTTTTTGCCTTCTTCATGTCGCTTGGGTCATATCCCTTAAGCGATTTGAAAAGACAACCATAGAAATTCCCATTTATGATCATTATATTCTTGTGATTACTAATGGATGTGGTCTTGTTTTCAGAACTTTTTCGAAACTAACAATGGCAGCCTTAACCATTATCTTCGATGAGAACAAGCACCAACTCATGCTTCAACAGAAGCAAACCGAGCGTACTTACAAGCGCCCCGCCAGCTGCCGAAGCGTCAACTCCCTCGGCAACTCTCTGAACTCCGGGTCGACCTCGACTCCCCGGACCATCGTCTTCGGGACACTGGGACCATTCCCACTTCCCGAAGAACAAACTGCGCCTGCCAAAAGGCAGAAGATCGCCTCTCAACGTGTCACTCCCGTGACACCAAAGGCGAGCGCCCAAAAGCCTGAAGCCCGCGGCACCCCCGCGAAGCCTCGACCCACAAACAACCAAGTCTATCCCAAGACTTGGTCTCCAAGACCTTCCCCAAAACAAAGAAGGTCTCAAATTTCCACCAAGCCAGCATACCTGGCCCCACTCAAAGAAAACCAGTTCTACCCTCTTGCCTACATGAAAGAGGAGAGACCCATCTCCAACTTGACTCCCAAGTCAACCCAGCATGAGCCGGCTTGTTCCTACAGGCCCAAAATCAGATCATGCATCACTAGGCCTCTACAAGCACCTGCTAGGGCCTACACCCCTTCAGTTCGACCCTTTATCTCTACAGGGGCCGAACTCGAAAGGTTTAAAGCTTCGCTGCAACAGGCAAAGGACCGGGTCCGCATCCTGTCCTTGCCCAACCACAAAGAAGACAAGCTCGGCTGCTGCGCCCGAGGGAGCACATCCTTCATCGTCAGAGCCCAGCCGGAGCTGACCAAAGCTCAAATCGCTCGTCGAGCACGCCGCCGTGCGTCATATCGACAAAAGAGACTAGAGAAGCAAAGGACCCAGCCTCCTACACTTCAAGTCTCCCACAAATGGGTCGAAAAAGAAAGACCCGACCAAGTTGCTGCCGTCCATATGGTTGGAAAAACCAGAAGACGCCAAAGGTCAGCATCAAAAATCCATGTCCGACGTCCGGTGACTCGTAGCATCACCAGGACACAAAGACATCCCGAAGAATCTCCTGCCCCTTCCAGCCAAGGACGGGAGAGTAATCCTTCATCAAGCTCTTCATCAAAAAGAATGAGCCCCAGCTCGGTCACCAGGACGATTTCTTCGTTCGAATCCCGAGGGATGAACGTCTTGGCTACAAGTTCTGAGCCGCCACCTCAGAATCCACCTCGAGATGATGCGCTCACACGCATCCAGCAGTTGGAACAAGGCCAGCAGAGGATTGAAACTCTGATGGAAAACCTTCTCCTTGTCGTCCAAAATCAGGTGAACAATGAGCCTCCTCCAAATCATAGAAATAACGAGGGAAATGGAGAAGAAAATGAGTCACGCGCCCTTACCAAAAAGGACGTAGACAGTATCCTCGCCAAAGCAAAAGAAGAGGATATACTCAAGGAGCATGGGATCAAGCCACCATATCCTTTATGGATGGACTCGGTCCCGTTCCCCACAAAATTCAAGCATCCTACTCTCCAAACATATACGGGGAAAGGATCAGCCAGATAGCACGTCATCCACTTCAAGATCTTGACGGGAGCTATCGCGGATCAAGATGCACTCAAGATCCGCCTCTTTGCAAGTACCCTAAAAGGTACGGCCTTCGATTGGTACTCCACTCTGCCGGAGAACTCCATTCAGAACTGGGCTATGCTGGAGACACGCTTCCTGACCCACTTCCAAGGTGAGGATCATCCTGTTACTATGGCTCAGCTATGCAGCCTAAAACAGGGAGAGAATGAGTCAACTTATGACTTCATTCACAAGTGGAAAGCAATGGCGTACAAATGCTCAGATGTACTGCCACAAGCGTCGCTAGTCGACATCTGCCGAAACAACATGAGAGCTAAAATCCGCTCCATGATCATCGGCAATAAATCAAAGAACCTGGGGGAACTCCTGGAAGCTTCCATGGAAGCTGAAACGGTGATCAAAGACCTCAACAGTCAGAAATCATCAAAGAAAGAGCCGACTGCTGTTGCAACCTCTAAACCAAAGAAGAAGGAGGTTCTCAATGTGCAGACTAAGTCAGCTCCTCAGCAACCAAAGAAAGCTGAAAATAGAGCTGCAGGTAAGAGACCTGAACTCTCTGATGCCTTCAAAGAGCGAGTAGAAAAGAAATATCCGTTCGATGAAGACGTCGAAGAAATCTTTGAGGCTCTCCTAGCAAATGGTAAACTCATTTTGCCAGAGCCCAAAAGACCTGGAGACGTTGGCAAAACCAACGATCCTCGGTACTGTCCATACCACCAGATGGTCTCGCATCCTCTCAATCAATGCTTTGTTGTGAGAGAGAAGATAAACGAGATGTGGAAAAACGGAGTCATCACCTTTGACAAAAACTATGGGACTGCCTCCGTCAACATGGTGTCATGTGGACAAATACCAAAATCACCGAAGAAGAAGATCACTACTTCCTTCAAGGTGATAAATAGAATTCAAACGTCCGAAGTGTTGGTTCCTTGCCCGACACCAGACGGACAACCCATATGGGTACATCCCGATCTCCTGGAAGATGAAAATTGGGAGATCGTCAAAACAAAGCCGACCGCTCAGCAGCGAAGGCAAGCCAAGAAACATCTCCTCAGGCTCAAACGGCAAGAGAAGACCCAGCCAAAACAAGAAGTCCATGAAAAGGCAGAGGCCTCCTCTACCACTTCACTCGGGGCAACAGAAACGTCCCCTCCAGAGACTTCAAAGGCGGTAAGAAACTTCACTCTCAGTGATTTCATGCCACCTCAATTCAAAAAAGAAGCCATGCAGGGGGCATCATACTCTTGCAACTCGGTAGTTGGATTCTCCATTGATGGATACGAGTCCAGCGACACCGACGATGGATTCGAGCCCAACTACACCGATGAATGGGAGGAATCTCTTGAAACAGGAGAATATCTCTCCGATGAAGAATGGGTTCCTGAAACTCACCTTATGCCAGTAATCTGGTATAACCCCTTGCAACCACAAGGATCCTGGTCTGATGATGAAGAAGACCAAGAGGCTGCACAAGAAGATGCTGTTAACCCAGCACCTGTCATTGCTCCAGTGGAAATCAACTATGTTGAGCCACACGGAGAAGATGAAGAAGAGGATCTGGCTCCCATGCCTGATCTTGAAGAATATGCAAGGATCTTGCAGCGTCTCGCTCTAGAACAAGAGCAAGACCGCGTCAACGAGATTCCTCACAATCCAGAGCCTGAAGTCCCTGAAGATAATCAGGTACATCCACCCTTAACTCCAAAAATGGAGAACATTGCTGGATTGACGATCCTCTTACATCCGAGGATGAGTCTGACTCCGAGCAGGCAACATCCCCTATCAGAGCTTCCTGTAATGTAATATATCAGGATTATAGCTCTTCTGAAGCGTCGTCTGATGAGATTACCTACACTCCGACGACGCCTAGCAATGTATCCTCTGGAGCTACCTCGTCTCACGTGACTTTCACAGAGATGACACCCTCTCAGGTTTCTTCTCCTGAGACTGTGACTTCAGGATACACATTCTTCCCGACTCATCATCATGAAGAAAACCCAACTTGGGGTGATGGATGGGCCAACGAAGAAGAAAAGCTGCTGGATGCTGTTCAGGACTTGCTCCCGGAAAATGCTCCGTGCAACACAATCACTGAGGATGGCAACTCTGCTGCAGATACATCCCCAGTAGATGAAAAACGACAGCCTCTTGATCCTGAAGACAATCTTCCAAACGAAGATCCTTCTCAAGAAGCTCTCGAAGTTGGTAGAGGCACCCGTTCGGGCCGGGACTACCCCAAAAATTACAACCAATCTTCCTTTACTTATATAAATCCTTCGGGAAAAGATGTTGTAAGCGCCCCCAGTGGCAACAATGATGAACATGCAGGCCCTAAGGAGGCTTTCAAGTATGACTTGGTTGAGCACTTCAAACACATACCTGCACGTCTTCACATCCTGGATTTATTACGAATGTCTCCACGCACTCGTGATAATCTCATCTCAGAATTACAAAAACTGAATGAGGATGTCGACAAACATGCCCCGCAAGTCCTCCAAATTGAAATGGACTACCGGGTCAAAAACTCTGAAACTTCCTCAAAGGGAGAAAAGAAAACTGAGGGATCATGCATCCAATGCCTCTCGGTTCAAAAGGCAGCCAGTGCAACCATCGCCTTCACTAAGGAAGACCTCCTACTTGGCGAAGCAAGGCACAACCGACCCCTGTACTTCACAGGGTACATCAAAGAAATGCCGATACATAGAGTTCAGATCGACCCAGGTTCTGCACTCAACCTCATCTCCACTTCGGCTCTCGAAGAGTTGGGCATCCCACCCAGCAAGCTAAGCCACACATCTGTATCTATCTTTGGATACGATGGGAGCACTCAAAGGCCTATCGGCAAAATCAGGTTCAAATTGCAAATCGGTGATCTTATCTCTGAGGTCACTGTGTATGCAATAAAAACCCCCTCATGCTACAACATCATTCTCGGACGTCCTTGGATACACGAGAACGGTGTTGTCCCTTCAACTCTACATCAATGCATCAAGTTCGTCGGCGACGACGGCATTGTACATCGTGTCTTTGCGGACAGAAAACCCTTCAAAGGTAAAGAAGTCCACTTCGCAGACTCCCAGATGTATGAAGGAGAAAAAGAAGAAGAGGAAATAGCACCCCCTGCTGAAAATCTCCAGAAAGATAAAGGCAAGGCTCCTCAAAAATCACCGGAAGAAAACAAACCCTCCGGCAAATTAGAAGAGAGTAGTCAATCTCCCTTCCTCATCTCCCTCAAGAATTCAAAACCTTTGGTCATCACGACTAAAGTGAAGAAGGCGAAACAAAAGCCTGGGGGCAAATTTGTTGTCTCTCTCGTGTCTATCATGCAAGACACAGACTCGGACTCAGAGCCAGAAGATGATGCATCGTCAAGCCAAGCTGACACTCAGCAAGTTCAGCCTGCTCTCACTCCGATGGAGACACCTGCTGATGTAGAAGATCCTACGTCTGCTACCTTTGTTGTTCCGGCAACATCACCAAAGCAAAGACCGATCTTCTTTCATAGATCGGATGCTTCTTCATCAAGTTCTCTGCTTGAACCTTTCCAAAATGAAGGTATGCCTCAACTATCTCTATATAGTCCTGTGGCACAAGCTATCATGAAGAAAATGGGCTTTGACGCTCAGAACCCAGTCGGTTTGGGAGAAGGCCGCGGTATTCTCACGCCATTGGAGCCCGCCTTGACCAAAAGCCAGCTGGAAGATTGGAGACTCTACGGTCATGTAGAAAAGTCTTCATATGGGTTAGGGTATGATCCCGACACTCCTCTGAGACAGTTGACACAAAGGCTTAAAAGTCGTTTTACCGACCAAGCCTCAACATCTCAAGACCACGAAGACATCGATCTCCCTGGATATCTCTTTAAAGAGTTACCTGACAAAGATCCAGGAAGCTCATCCAATTTGTACGATTTCTCTGATGATGAAGAGGAATCGCCCGATAATACAGACTTGTGCTATTCTGACCCAGAAGAACCCTCGTCTCCAAAAGAAATACCAGACTCAACAGGCGATTGGGACTATCTCATAGCAAGCCTTGAGGAGATCACCAATCAAGAAAATCCATGGAAAGGAACAGAGCCTTGGTCTGGTAATGCAGTTGAAACTCCAGAAGGTTTTGTTGAGTTGGAAGCCTCCGAAAATATTGTGGAGGAACCACCTTCGAACCTTCCGACAGAAGATCCTGTTGAAAAGATAGACTTGGGAACACCAGATAACCCACGTCCTGTATTCATAAGCAAGAATATAAAGGATGATGAGTTACCCGAGTATATCACTTTTCTTCGTGAGTTCGTTGATTGCTTTGCATGGTCCTACGCTGAAATGCCTGGTTTAGACCCCAAAGTAGCAGTCCACAAACTCAATCTTCAAAAAGACATCAAGCCTGTCAAACAAGGCCAAAGAAGATTCCGTCCAGATGTGATGGATAAAATTGAACAAGAAGTTCAAAAGCTCAAAAGCGTCGGCTTCATCCGTGAGGAACAACATCCAGAATGGTTGGCCAACATTGTCCCCGTGACAAAGAAAAATGGGCAGATCAGAGTCTGTATTGACTATAGAGACTTGAATGGCGCTTGCCCTAAAGATGAATTCCCGCTCCCCATACCAGAGGTAATGATTGACAATACCTGTGGATTCGAGCGAATGACATTCATGGATGGCTTCTCTGGTTACAATCAGATAAAGATGCATCCTGAAGATGAAAAACACACTTCATTTCGGACTCCGTTTGGCGTGTATTGCTACACTGTCATGCCATTTGGTCTGAAAAATGCTGGTGCCACATATCAGAGGGCTATGATGAAAATATTCCAAGATATGCAGCACAAGACGGTCGAATGTTATGTTGATGACCTCGCCGTCAAAAGCAGAAGAAAAGAAGACCATCTCAAAGATCTTCGGGAAGTCTTCCTCCGACTCCGCAAACACAAACTGCGGATGAATCCTCTAAAATGCTTCTTCGGCGTCTCGTCGGGTAAGTTTCCCGGATTCCTTGTTCGGAAAGCTGGAATAGAACTTGACCCCATAAAAGTCAAGGCTATTCTAGAAATGCCCTCTCCAAGAACCTTGAGAGAACTAAAAGGGCTAAAAGGGAGATTGGCCTACATCAGACGGTTCATCTCCAATCTTTCGGGGAAATGCCGTCCATTCTCTCGATTGATGAAAAAGGGTGTAGACTTTGTCTGAGATGCCGACTGTGAAGCCGCATTTCAAGATATCAAGTCATACCTGACCAAACCTCCAGTGTTAGCTGCCCCTGCCACTGGAAAACCATTCATCTTGTACACAAGAGCTCTTGATCATTCTGTAGGCGCTTTGCTTGCACAAGAGAATGGTGAGGGAAAAGAAGCTGCTCTATACTACCTCAGCCGCATGCTAGTAGGTGCAGAGCATCGCTACTCTCCAGTCGAAAAAGAATGCCTTGCAGTGATGTTCGCCGTACAAAAGCTACGTCACTACTTGCTTTCCAACACAGTCTACCTGGTCTCGAGGATCAACCTCTTGAAGGTCCTTGTCACCAAGGCAGGTTCTCTCAATGCCCGACTGGCAAAATGGTCCATCCTTCTATCACAATTTGATATTAGGTATGTGCCACAAAAAGCAATCAAAGGCCAAGCTCTAGCAGATTTCCTCGCAGAGCATCCATTGCCTAAAGATTCACCACTCAGAGATGATCTCCCAGACGAACCTGTCTACAACGTGGAGACTTCCTCACCAAATGCCTCCTGGGACATGTACTTTGACGGTGCAACCAGGACAAATGAAAACAGAAAGCTGATCTCGGGAGTTGGCATCCTCTTTGTTAGCCCCGACAAATACATGATTCCACACGCTTTCTCGCTACTGGAATCATGCACAAACAATGCAGCTGAATACCAAGCTCTGATCCTAGGATTGGAACTCGCCATTGAATCCGGTATCACCATGCTGGAAGTCTTTGGAGACTCTCAACTGATCGTCAACCAGATGAATCAGAAATATGAAGTCAGGAAGCCCGATCTGCTGCCTTATTACAACAAGGCACAATCGCTTCTGCAAAAGTTTGACATCTACAACATCACCCACATTCGTAGAGGTGAAAACATCCGTGCAGATGCCCTGGCCGGACTTGCCGTATCAATGGCGATCCAGGAAGGGGAAAACATGCAAATTACAGTGTGTGAGAGAAGGATCCTCCCTCCTCTTAACACACACCAAGCAGTTGCTGAATGCAACCGAGTGGTTGGAAGTCGGATCTCTATCCTTCAAACTTCAATCGGCGATTGGAGGGATCCGTTCATTAATTACACTATGTTCGGAATCCTACCTGAAGATCCAAAAGAACGGGTAAGCATACAAAGGCGAGCCCCAAACTTTCATTTGGATATTCCTTCAAAAATCCTCTACAGGAAATCCTTCAACGGAGTACTTCTACGCTGCTTGTCACAACAAGAGGCCGAAGAAACACTCAAAGAAGTTCATGCTGGTCTTTGTGGAGCTCATCAGGCTGGTCCCAAGCTCTACGACCAAATCAAAAGGTTGGGTTACTATTGGCCTACCATGGTTGCTGATGCAATGCAATTTGCCAAACGCTGCCAGCTATGCCAAGTTAACGGAGATTACATTCACATGCCTCCGGAATGGCTACATCCTACAGCAATCTCATGGCCTTTTGAAGCATGGGGCATGGACATCATAGGTCCTATCTCTCCCCCTTCAAGCAAAGGTCATCGCTTCATCTTCGCCGCAACGGATTATTTCTCCAAGTGGTCAGAAGCATTTGCGTTCAACGAAATGAAGACCTCATCAGTTCTTCAATTCCTACGCACCAACATCATTTGTCGTTTCGGCATACCCAAGAGATTCGTCCATGAAAACGGACCACAATTCCGGGATCATCGATTCTACAGGTTTTGCGACAAATACAAAATCCAAAGCTGTCCTTCGACTCCATACAATCCGGCAGCAAACGGATTAGCAGAAGCCTTCAACAAGACACTCTGCAAAATCCTCAAGAAAATGGTCTCTAGTCACAAAAGAGACTGGAGCGATAAACTGTCTGAAGCTTTGTGGGCCTATCGAACCACCGTTCGAGGACCAACCCATAGCACACCATTCTCCTTGGTCTATGGATGCGAAGCTGTCGTGCCCCTAGAGGTACAAATTCCTTCTCTGAGAGTATCTCTACAAAATGACATGACTCAAGAAAGCAATGTCAAATTGCGACTCCATGAGCTGGACAATCTCGATGAGAGACGGCTCGAAGCTCGACAAAGCATTGAACTTTACCAAGCACGCATGGCAGGATCTTTTGACAAAAAGGTCAGGCAACGCGCCTACAAAAAGGGTGACTTGGTTCTTGCGGTAAAAAGACCAATGGTCTTCGCACACAAATCCAAAGGCAAATTTGAACCAAAATGGGAGGGACCCTACGTCATCGACAAGGTCTTCTCCAATGGTGCATATGCCCTCCTAAACATGGAAGGCGACAGATGTATGCTGCCTATCAACGGCAAGTTCTTGAAGCGGTACTACCCTTGAAGACTTACCCAACTGGGTAAGAGCAATGCCTGTATGGCCAAAACCTGTTCTCAGGTACTCGCTCGTCAAACCCACTCTCTTTAGAATTTTCATATCAAATGTCAAAATTTCTAGAGATTCAAAAACAAAAAAATCCAAGTTTAGGAGCCTCTCCCTGACTTGACCAAAACTTTCGATCCTTGAACCAAAATTCATGGTTTGAAACAAAAATCCGGATTCAGGGATTTCCACCCTAGTCCACCTTACCTTTTACCGCCAAATGGTTCTAGGTCAAAATTTACGACCCTCGTGTCTTTAAAAAAAAAAAAATGGTTTTTCAAAAATCGTGGGGAAACGACATCAAAGTCAGTACCCGCAAAACAAAAGTTTTGGGAAAAGCAGGGAAGCGACGCTTAGTCGATATTTGCACCCCAATTCGCAAGGAAGCGACACTCCATCGATACTTGCAAAACCTAACCCGCGAGGAAGTGACATTCCATCAATACTCGCAAAACCGAATGAGCAAGGAAGCGACATTCCATCGATACTTGCAAGACCATTCAGCGGGGAGGCGACATTTAGTCGATACCTGCATTTCGAAAGCAAAAAAAAAATCTGGCTATAAACGCCAAAACCTGGCTCTTTTGCCACAAATTGGCTATCAATGCCACCAAACCGGCTATAAATGCCACAAATTGGCTATCAATGCCACCAAACCGGCTATAAATGCCACAAATTGGCTATCAATGCCACCAAACCGGCTATAAATGCCACCAATTGGCTATCAATGCCACCAAACTGGCTGTAAATGCCACAAAAATCCGGCTTTCATGCCAAATTCGTTTCCCCTACCAAAACAACCATTTGACAAAAGATTTTCACAAAATGACAAAGCTTTTGATCAAATCCCATTTAGCAATTGCTTTCATCACAAAAAGATTTGAGTGAGCGTAGGGAAAACAAAAAAAGAAAAGTACCAAAAAAAATACATGTGGTACCAAAAAAAAAAAGAAGAATGGTTTCTGCTACAAAAATCAGGAGCTCAGCCAAAAATGGTCTCCAGCCAAAGCTTCAGCTCCTCAAGCAAACTTTTGGCCTCAGCCGTCAGAGTTTCCAAGGCACGCTTCTTCAGGAACTTGCCATGAGATGCTGGCGAATGCCGTAACCCTTCTTTTACACCGGGAAGCTCTTCCCCAGCAGTTTGCCATCATTCGTTTTCTAGAGTCCTCCTCTCGAGAACTTGACCGGCATCTGCAACCCTGCGAATCAGAGTACTCTCCCTGTCACGAGCCTCTGTTATAGCAGCCCACTTAGCATCGACTTGTGCTTTCAAATGCTCAAGACGTTTCCTGGCCTCCTCAACTTCCCTATCAAGGACGTTAAGGTCATGCCTCAATCCGATGATGGCTAGCTCTTCCTTGTTCTTCTCCCGAACTAGCTGCTTCTTGCTTTGTGTAGCCTCATTCAGGTCAGACTTAGCCTTATCAGCAGGGTCCAAGAACATCTCCTTGAAGAATTGGTCGTCAGGGAAACCCATGGTCTCAAACCACTTGTCACCCAGTGCAATGATCCTATCAACGATCGCCCTGGCACCTGTGACATCCAGACCAACCTCTTCGGTGTCGGTCAGAATCTCCTGTACATCTGGGATCATGCCAAATCCTGCCTCCAAGTGTCCAGAAAGGAGAGTCTTGACCCAAGAACTCAAAACCCGAGCCAGCACCTTCTTCGCAAATTGAAGAGACGAATTGGATGAAGATTCAACCTTCTCCGCTGATCGGCTGCTCATGACATGTCCCATTGGAAGAGTAACAAAAGAACTCTTTCCACTTGGAGCCACTGGAGAGGGAATCTCAACACGAGGCATCTCCTCAATCATGTCAGAACTGGTCTCTACCTCCGGATCGACCTCTGGCATCCCTTGCTCTGGTTCTGAAGAAAGCGATGGACTCTCTTCTGTCACTTCAAAACCTGCAAATGAAACACAAAAAGGTATGAATATGATCCTGTTCAAAAAAAATCATCAGGGTCATCACTACAAAGTACCTTCTTCGACGACTGGCGGAACACTCTTTTCCTCCATGAACTCATCAGAAGCATCATCGACATTTGCGTCCATTGATGGTTCAAAGTCATCGGAATCCTGTGGCAAGTCAGCTGACAAGAAAAAATGTTAGCAAATCAAGTCGCAGGCAAAAAAAAAAAGAGAAAGCGAAAGAAGTTATACCAATTAGAGATTCCGGAGTCATTCCAGAGTCCCTCGGTTCTTCTTCAGATGCCATAACCGGCTCCATCACCGCCTCATCGGTCGGAACCTCAGGCATCGGCAAGTCTTCATCCTCTGCTAAAAAAAAAAGAAGCAGCAGCAGGGTGAGAAAACAAATCAGAACATGGAAAGCCCCATGAAAGAAGCAGAAAAAGAAAAAGGAAGAATCATACCTTCTCCCAGGCCTGCTGAACGGCCACATTAGAAGATCTGGCGGATCGACGAGGTACGCTTGTAGCAGGCTCTTTACCCTTGTTCGTTCTGGAGGAACCACCTGCAAAGGTTGGAAAAGAAAAAAAAAAAGATCATCATCAAAATGACAGAATTTCGCTAAAAGCAAATCTGGCGAAATTTTGGCATGGTTCCGGGGCAATTCCGAAGAAAAGGGAAATACCCCGAAAGAAATAGAAAGTTTGAAGATGGGCTCAACATTGCTGCGGGCTCCGAAACTCCAAACTTTCGAAACCTCAAAATCTCCGCAAAATCAAGAAGGGCTCAACATCGCTGCGAGCTCCAAATTCCCAAATTTGCAAAGATTTTCAGGTATGCTATCATGCTCAATCTACAAATAGTACATGCATGAACATCTAGATTTGCATAAAAAACGCATTATCATGATGAGCACAAAAAAAAAAAAAGAAACTTTCTCAAAAAAAAGGAGAAAGAAAAGAAAAAAAAAAAGAAACTTTCTCAAAAAAAAAAAAAGAAAAAAAAAGAGAAAAGAGACACACGTGAAAAAAAAAGAAATCATGTGGAAAAGAAAAAAAAAAGAGAAGAAGAATAGAAAAAAAAAGAAGAGAAACTTTTTTTTACCATCCTATTCTCTACATAAAGTTTTCTTGAAAGAAAAAGAGAGAAAACTTACTTGAAGCCATTGATGGAGAAGAAGAAGGAAAAAGCTTGAAGATCCTTGAAGAAGAAAAACTCTTGGCCTTGGAACTCTCTTGAGATTGTTGCAAAAGAAAGCAATAAGGGCAAGAGATCCTACCTTCCTTTGCTTTTATAGGAGAGAGCAAATCAAAGAAGGAAACAAAGAAGAAAGGTAAGTGTTACTAATTAGTAACCTTACCAAAAGAGAAGGAACTAGAAAGATTCTTTCCCAAAAAGAAAGATGTCTTTGAGAGATTTCCTCCCAAAATCAATCAAATGAGAGATTCTCTCCAACAAAAAGGGATATTGAAGATTCTTTCCCAAAAAGAAAGATACCTTGAGATATTCTCTCCCAAATTAAGGGAAGATGAGAGATTCTCTCCCATAAAGATATTTTTAGATATTCTCTATCCAAATGAGATATCTTTAGATATTCTTTACAAAAATGACCCCACATGAGATCTAAGCCATCCTAAAAAGCTTAAGGTCCCATGGGCTAGCCCATATGAGCCAGGTTTGACCACCTAGGCACTAAAAAAAAAAAAATGGGCTTTTAGTCAGGAAAAAAAATCCCTCTTACCCAAGAGCATACAAAAATGGTTCCATGCCTCTTTTGAGTTGATTGAACCATACAAAAAATTCCAAGCCCCATGAGCTTCCAAAAATCAAACCATCCAGCCTCATATACCAAGTTGAGCCAAAATCTTGAAATTGACATTCCACAAAAATCCAAACCACTACAATGGACCCACACAGTCCCAAAGAGTGACCAAAAACCAAATCCTGGCCCCCTAACTTGCCACATACAGCTTGTTGGGTCACAAGGTCAAAACCAAAAACCGATCCCCTAACCTGCCACATACAGCTTGTTAGATCACAAGGTCAAAAACAAAAGCCCAAATCCACATCCCTGATGTCATCTTCAAAACTTTGCCTCGAGATGGTGTGTGATTCCTTTCACTACCATAAAATTCCCCTGGAAGCTCAAAGGCTACAATACCAAAGGAAAGATTGCTCAAAGACTCTTGGTCAAGACACAAGCTCTCCTTCAAAAATCTCTTCGAGGCACATCGACTACAAAAGTCAAGCAATTCGTTGCTGTACCTCGAGGGGGCCTCTGATTGACACCAAAAATGTCACTTTGCCTCTTCAACATCAAGAAAGCTGCATGAAGTCGCAACCTGCCATAAATAGGCAATGCAATTTCTCCAAAAATTCAAATCTTGTCAGAATCAAACAAAAACTGCAAGATCCTTCAAGATAGCCAAGAGTCCTCTGATTTTCTCCTCTTTTTTCCGATCCCGATTTCAATGGAATGCTCTCCTATTTATAGGCTTTTGGTAGCCATTTAGGAGGGTTTATGAGCCTTAATGGCTTTAATGGGAGGAGTTACAAGATTTATTTCAGACCAAATGGCATGACAGTGTAGCAATACACGCCAAACGGAGTCCGAAATGAAGTGTGTTTTTCATCTTCAGGATGCATCTTTATCTGATTGTAACCAGAGAAGCCATCCATGAATGTCATTCGCTCGAATCCGCAGGTATTGTCAATCATCACCTCCGGTATGGGGAGCGGGAATTCATCTTTGGGGCAAGCGCCATTCAAGTCTCTATAGTCAATACAGACTCTGATCTGCCCATTTTTCTTTGTCACCGGGACAATGTTGGCCAACCATTCTGGATGTTGTTCCTCACGGATGAAGCCGACGCTTTTGAGCTTTTGAACTTCTTGTTCAATTTTATCCATCACATCTGGACGGAATCTTCTTTGGCCTTGTTTGACAGGCTTGATGTCTTTTTGAAGATTGAGTTTGTGGACTGCTACTTTGGGGTCTAAACCAGGCATTTCAGCGTAGGACCATGCAAAGCAATCAACGAACTCACGAAGAAAAGTGATATACTCGGGTAACTCATCATCCTTTATATTCTTGCTTATGAATACAGGACGTGGGTTATCTGGTGTTCCCAAGTCTATCTTTTCAACAGGATCTTCTGTCGGAAGGTTCGAAGGTGGTTCCTCCACAATATTTTCGGAGGCTTCCAACTCAACGAAACCTTCTGGAGTTTCAACTGCATTACCAGGCCAAGGCTCTGTTCCTTTCCATGGATTTTCTTGATTGGTGATCTCCTCAAGGCTTGCTATGAGATAGTCCCAATCGCCTGTTGAGTCTGGTATTTCTTTTGGAGACGAGGGTTCTTCTGGGTCAGAATAGCACAAGTCTGTATTATCGGGCGATTCCTCTTCATCATCAGAGAAATCGTACAAATTGGATGAGCTTCCTGGATCTTTGTCAGGTAACTCTTTAAAGAGATATCCAGGGAGATCGATGTCTTCGTGGTCTTGAGATGTTGAGGCTTGGTCGGTAAAACGACTTTTAAGCCTTTGTGTCAACTGTCTCAGAGGAGTGTCGGGATCATACCCTAACCCATATGAAGACTTTTCTACATGACCGTAGAGTCTCCAATCTTCCAGCTGGCTTTTGGTCAAGGCGGGCTCCAATGGCGTGAGAATACCGCGGCCTTCTCCCAAACCGACTGGGTTCTGAGCGTCAAAGCCCATTTTCTTCATGATAGCTTGTGCCACAGGACTATATAGAGATAGTTGAGGCATACCTTCATTTTGGAAAGGTTCAAGCAGAGAACTTGATGAAGAAGCATCCGATCTATGAAAGAAGATCGGTCTTTGCTTTGGTGATGTTGCCGGAACAACAAAGGTAGCAGACGTAGGATCTTCTACATCAGCAGGTGTCTCCATCGGAGTGAGAGCAGGCTGAACTTGCTGAGTGTCAGCTTGGCTTGACGATGCATCATCTTCTGGCTCTGAGTCCGAGTCTGTGTCTTGCATGATAGACACGAGAGAGACAACAAATTTGCCCCCAGGCTTTTGTTTCGCCTTCTTCACTTTAGTCGTGATGACCAAAGGTTTTGAATTCTTGAGGGAGATGAGGAAGGGAGATTGACTACTCTCTTCTAATTGCCGGAGGGTTCGTTTTCTTCCGGTGATTTTTTAGGAGCCTTGCCTTTATCTTTCTGGAGATTTTCAGCAGGGGGTGCTATTTCCTCTTCTTCTTTTTCTCCTTCATACATCTGGGAGTCTGCGAAGTGGACTTCTTTACCTTTGAAGGGTTTTCTGTCCGCAAAGACACGATGTACAATGCCGTCGTCGCCGACGAACTTGATGCATTGATGTAGAGTTGAAGGGGCAACACCGTTCTCGTGTATCCAAGGACGTCCGAGAAGGATGTTGTAGCATGAGGGGGTTTTTATTGCATACACAGTGACCTCAGAGATAAGATCACCGATTTGCAATTTGAACCTGATTTTACCGATAGGCCTTTGAGTGCTCCCATCGTATCCAAAGATAGATACAGATGTGTGGCTTAGCTTGCTGGGTGGGATGCCCAACTCTTCGAGAGCCGAAGTGGAGATGAGGTTGAGTGCAGAACCTGGGTCGATCTGAACTCTATGTATCGGCATTTCTTTGATGTACCCTGTGAAGTACAGGGGTCGGTTGTGCCTTGCTTCGCCAAGTAGGAGGTCTTCCTTAGTGAAGGCGATGGTTGCACTGGCTGCCTTTTGAACCGAGAGGCATTGGATGCATGATCCCTCAGTTTTCTTTTCTCCCTTTGAGGAAGTTTCAGAGTTTTTGACCCGGTAGTCCATTTCAATTTGGAGGACTTACGGGGCATGTTTGTCGACATCCTCATTCAGTTTTTGTAATTCTGAGATGAGATTATCACGAGTGCGTGGAGACATTCGTAATAAATCCAGGATGTGAAGACGTGCAGGTATGTGTTTGAAGTGCTCAACCAAGTCATACTTGAAAGCCTCCTTAGGGCCTGCATGTTCATCATTGTTGCCACTGGGGGCGCTTACAACATCTTTTCCCGAAGGATTTACATAAGTAAAGGAAGATTGGTTGTAATTTTTGTGGTAGTCCCGGCCCGAACGGGTGCCTCTACCAACTTCGAGAGCTTCTTGAGAAGGATCTTCGTTTGGAAGATTGTCTTCAGGATCAAGAGGCTGTCGTTTTTCATCTACTGGGGATGTATCTGCAGCAGAGTTGCCATCCTCAGTGATTGTGTTGCACGGAGCATTTTCCGGGAGCAAGTCCTGAACAGCATCCAGCAGCTTTTCTTCTTCGTTGACCCATCCATCACCCCAAGTTGGGTTTTCTTCATGATGATGAGTCGGGAAGAATGTGTATCCTGAAGTCACAGTCTCAGGAGAAGAAACCTGAGAGGGTGTCATCTCTGTGAAAGTCACGTGAGACGAGGTAGCTCCAGAGGATACATTGCTAGGCGTCGTCGGAGTGTAGGTAATCTCATCAGACGACGCTTCAGAAGAGCTATAATCCTGATATATTACATTACAGGAAGCTCTGATAGAAGATGTTGCCTGCTCGGAGTCAGACTCATCCTCGGATGTAAGAGGATCGTCAATCCAGCAATGTTCTCCATTTTCAGGAGTTGAGGGAGGAGGTACCTGATGGGCTTCAGGGACTTCCGGCTCTGGATTGTGAGGAATCTCGTTGACGCGGTCTTGCTCTTGTTCTAGAGCGAGACGCTGCAAGATCCTTGCATATTCTTCAAGATCAGGCATGGGAGCCAGATCCTCTTCTTCGTCTTCTCCGTGTGGCTCAACATAGTTGATTTCCACTGGAGCAATGACAGGTGCTGGGTTAACAGCATCTTCTTGTGCAGCCTCTTGGTCTTCTTCATCATCAGACCAGGATCCTTGTGGTTGCAAGGGGTTATACCAGATTACTGGCATAAGGTGAGTTTCAGGAACCCATTCTTCATCGGAGAGATATTCTCCTGTTTCAAGAGATTCCTCCCACTCATCGGTGTAGTTGGCTCGAATCCATCGTCGGTGTCGCTGGACTCGTATCCATCAATGGAGAATCCAACTACCGAGTTGCAAGAGTATGATGCCCCCTGCATGGCTTCTTTTTTGAATTGAGGTGGCATGAAATCACTGAGAGTGAAGTTTCTTACCGCCTTTGAAGTCTCTGGAGGGGACGTTTCTGTTGCCCCGAGTGAAGTGGTAGAGGAGGCCTCTGCCTTTTCATGGACTTCTTGTTTTGGCTGGGTCTTCTCTTGCCGTTTGAGCCTGAGGAGATGTTTCTTGGCTTGCCTTTGCTGCTGAGCGGTCGGCTTTGTTTTGACGATCTCCCAATTTTCATCTTCCAGGAGATCGGGATGTACCCATATGGGTTGTCCGTCTGGTGTCGGGCAAGGAACCAACACTTCGAACGTTTGAATTCTATTTATCACCTCGAAGGAAGTAGTGATCTTCTTCTTCGGTGACTTTGGTGTTTGTCCATATGACACCATGTTGACGGAGGCAGTCCCATAGTTTTTGTCAAAGGTGATGACTCCGTTTTTCCACATCTCGTTTATCTTCTCTCTCACAACAAAGCATTGATTGAGAGGATGCGAAACCATCTGGTGGTATGGACAGTACCGAGGATCATTGGTTTTGCCAACGTCTCCAGGTCTTTTGGGCTCTGGCAAAATGAGTTTGCCATTTGCTAGGAGAGCCTCAAAGATTTCTTCGACGTCTTCATCGAACGGATATTTCTTTTCTACTCGCTCTTTGAAGGCATCAGAGAGTTCAGGTCTCTTACCTGCAGCTCTATTTTCAGCTTTCTTTGGTTGCTGAGGAGCTGACTTAGTCTGCACATTGAGAACCTCCTTCTTCTTTGGTTTAGAGGTTGCAACAGCAGTCGGCTCTTTCTTTGATGATTTCTGACTGTTGAGGTCTTTGATCACCGTTTCAGCTTCCATGGAAGCTTCCAGGAGTTCCCCCAGGTTCTTTGATTTATTGCCGATGATCATGGAGCGGATTTTAGCTCTCATGTTGTTTCGGCAGATGTCGACTAGCGACGCTTGTGGCAGTACATCTGAGCATTTGTACGCCATTGCTTTCCACTTGTGAATGAAGTCATAAGTTGACTCATTCTCTCCCTGTTTTAGGCTGCAGAGCTGAGCCATAGTAACAGGATGATCCTCACCTTGGAAGTGGGTCAGGAAGCGTGTCTCCAGCATAGCCCAGTTCTGAATGGAGTTCTCCGGCAGAGTGGAGTACCAATCGAAGGCCGTACCTTTTAGGGTACTTGCAAAGAGGCGGATCTTGAGTGCATCTTGATCCGCGATAGCTCCCGTCAAGATCTTGAAGTGGATGACGTGCTGTCTGGCTGATCCTTTCCCCGTATATGTTTGGAGAGTAGGATGCTTGAATTTTCTGGGGAACGGGACCGAGTCCATCCATAAAGGATATGGTGGCTTGATCCCATGCTCTTTGAGTATATCCTCTTCTTTAGCTTTGGCGAGGATACTGTCTACGTCCTTTTTGGTGAGGGCGCGTGACTCATTTTCTTCTCCATTTCCCTCGTTATTGCTATGATTTGGAGGAGGCTCATTGTTCACCTGATTTTGGACGACAAGGAGAAGGTTTTCCATCAGAGTTTCAATCCTCTGCTGGCCTTGTTCCAACTGCTGGATGCGTGTGAGCGCATCATCTCGAGGTGGATTCTGAGGTGGCGGCTCAGAACTTGTAGCCAAGACGTTCATCCCTCGGGATTCGAACGAAGAAATCATCCTGGTGACCGAGCTGGGGCTCATTCTTTTTGATGAAGAGCTGGAAGGGGCAGGAGATTCTTCGGGATGTCTTTGTGTCCTGGTGATGCTACGGGTCACCGGACGTCGGACATGGATTTTTTATGCTGACCTTTGGTGTCTTCTGGTTTTTCCAACCATATGGACGGCAGCAACTTGGTCGGGTCTTTCTTTTTCGACCCATTTGTGGGAGACTTGAAGTGTAGGAGGCTGGGTCCTTTGCTTCTCTAGTCTCTTTTGTCGATATGACGCACGGCGGCGTGCTCGACGAGCGATTTGAGCTTTGGTCAGCTCCGGCTGGGCTCTGACGATGAAGGATGTGCTCCCTCGGGCGCAGCAGCCGAGCTTGTCTTCTTTGTGGTTGGACAAGGACAGGATGCGGACCCGGTCCTTTGCCTGTTGCAGCGAAGCTTTAAACCTTTCGAGTTCGGCCCCTGTAGAGATAAAGGGTCGAACTGAAGGGGTGTAGGCCCTAGCAGGTGCTTGTAGAGGCCTAGTGATGCATGATCTGATTTTGGGCCTGTAGGAACAAGCCGGCTCATGCTGGGTTGACTTGGGAGTCAAGTTGGAGATGGGTCTCTCCTCTTTCATGTAGGCAAGAGGGTAGAACTGGTTTTCTTTGAGTGGGGCCAGGTATGCTGGCTTGGTGGAAATTTGAGACCTTCTTTGTTTTGGGGAAGGTCTTGGAGACCAAGTCTTGGGATAGACCTGGTTGTTTGTTGGTCGAGGCTTCGCGGGGGTGCCGCGGGCTTTAGGCTTTTGGGCGCTCGCCTTTGGTGTCACGGGAGTGACACGTTGAGAGGCGATCTTCTGCCTTTTGGCAGGCGCAGTTTGTTCTTCGGGAAGTGGGAATGGTCCCAGTGTCCCGAAGACGATGGTCCGGGGAGTCGAGGTCGACCCGGAGTTCAGAGAGTTGCCGAGGGAGTTGACGCTTCGGCAGCTGGCTGGGCGCTTGTAAGTGCGCTCGGTTTGCTTCTGTTGAAGCATGAGTTGGTGCTTGTTCTCATCGAAGATAATGGTTAAGGCTGCCATTGTTAGTTTCGAAAAAGTTCTGAAAACAAGACCACATCCATTAGTAATCACAAGAATATAATGATCATAAATGGGAATTTCTATGGTTGTCTTTTCAAATCGCTTAAGGGATATGACCCAAGCGACATGAAGAAGGCAAAAAGCCATAGATGGTACAATTGTTCTGACAGCAAGTATGGTGAGCCCAGAATGAGCATTCCAGTGACTGCTAGAAGCAATTGTAAACCTAAATTCGACTTATCGAGAAGCAGGGCTTGCTCGAGATAAGAAGAATATAAGGTAGGAGTTACAAATGTGCCGGTCACAGATACAGTAGACCCTGAAAGGGCGTACCAGTACTGCTATGCACAAATGTTGGAGATCGCATCCATGAGATGGGATTCTTTGTTTTGAAATGTCAGAAATGGATTCGTCAAAGAGAGCAGGTGGCATTCCGATTCAAATACGGGCTCAACGATTTCCGCGAGCGCCAGTACTCAGAAGGGAAGAGACCACAATTTCTCGAATCTGAATCCAAAAAGTGACGAGTTTTTGGAGATTTTTTTTTTTTTTTGAAATGATTTTTTTTTTTTTTTTTTTATTTTTTAAATATTTTTTTATTTATTTATTTATTTATTTTTATTTTTGAAAATTTTTGTTTTTTTTTTTTTTTTTTAAGATTTTTTTTTGAAAATCTTTTTTTTTTATTTTTATTTTTTTTTTATTTTTTAAGATTTAAAGACGAGAGAGTACACATAGGCCTCCTAACCCGGTCTTATGAAACCTCAATTGATAGAATTGCCCCCAGGTAAGGGTAGGATTACTTAATGAACCCGTTTGGAGGACCCTTGCCTAGAACAGTCAAGCTGTCTCCACACTCTGGACAAGGCTTTTCTTGAATCAATCGTGATCAAAGAACGCAATTGGTTTAACCTTAGTGGTCTATGTCCCTTTTTTTTTATAAAAATCCCAAATAGACTCATCGAAGAGAAACGATGGCCCAAAACCTTAGTCGAACGGGCTCAACATTTCTGCAAGCACCAAAGAACGATAGGATAGGAACAAAGTTTCTCAATTTTGAATCCAAGCTAAGAAAACTAATTTTTTTTTATTTTATTTTTTTTAATATTTTTTTTTGAAATCTCTAATCAACTCATCGAAGAGAAACGATGGTCCAAAACCTTAGTCGAACGGGCTCAACATTTCTGCAAGCACCAAAAAACGATAGGATAGGATCAAGGTTTCTCAATTTTGAATCCAAACTAAGAAAACTGATTTTTTTTTTTTTTTTTTTTTTTGAAATCTCTAATGAACTCATCGAAGAGAAATGATGGCCCAAAACCTTAGTCGAACGGGCTCAACATTTCTGCAAGCACCAAAGAACGATAGGATAGGATCAAAGTTTCTCAATTTTGAATTCAAACTAAGAAAACTGATTTTTTTTTTATTTTTTTTTTGAAATCTCTAATGAACTCATCGAAGAGAAACGATGGCCCAAAACCTTAGTCGAACGGGCTCAACATTTCTGCAAGCACCAAAGAACGATAGGATAGGATCAAAGTTTCTCAATTTTGAATTCAAACTAAGAAAACTGATTTTTTTTTTTTTTTTTTGAAAAGAGAAAGAATGGAAACAAACTCAAAGAAATAGAAATTTCCAAAAAATCCCATCTCATGTTTTTTTTTTTTAGGATGCAAAATCCAACATAGGCTACCAGCTAGAAAGTAGCCAAGGAATCCGGAAAAGAAGTATAAGCATAGAGCAAAAAGTATGATATGCAAATATTTCATTTCCAAGCACCGTGTTCTCAAATGAACGAGTCCCACCGGGTGTGCCAGCTTGATGGAACGCGCTCCGAGGCGCCGTCTGGGGCGGCTACCGGGGTCGGCGGAACGTGGGAGTCCGTCGGGTCCGGCCCTTTCGCGCCCTGGCGGGCCCTGAGGCGTGCATCAACATTTCTTTTGTGTGGGTGTGCCAGATTTTCTATTTTACTTGGAATTGCAAGTGGTGATCCGGAGATCAACCTTCGCAAGTAAAAAGGAAATCAATTTCTTTCAAGTTTTCCATTGCACAAATATTTAAGAAAAGAGACATTTTCTTGGTTTGCCGTGAAAGGCGATTTTGTTTGGCATTTATAGCCGATTTTGGCGTTTATAGCCGATTTTGGCGTTTATAGCCGATTTACAATTCTTATCAATAATGAAAGACAAGAGTTGTGTTTTTTGTCTCTTTAGAAAAATACAAACTACAATGAAAAGCAAGAAAAGGAAGATCTAACTTTTCAGGAGATTGTGGGGGACTCGTTCAGATTGACGGTCGCAAGCCATGTGTGGGCTTCGCCATCATCCATGTAGATGAGAACAGAAGATGCTCTTGATTCACTTGGCTTGGCTATAACCTCAGATTTTTAGAGGACAAAGACCAAGAGAAGGTCCTATGTCCAATAAAAAGCTAAGTAGACGGGCTGAAAAGCCACGTCTAAGCCATTGGAGGCAGCAGGAGAAGGCAAGGACCTTGGGGGGGGGGGGGGGGTGCCCCCCAAGGGACTTTTGTCACCTTGTAGTGGTGGCCGGTGCAGAACTTCAGCAGAGTTTTTCTCTCTTTTTCTTTCTCTCAGATCTCTTTCTGATCTTTTTTTTTCTGATTTTCTCTCTGATTTTCTCCTCTTTTTTCTGATCCGAATTTCAATGGAATGCTCTCCTATTTATAGGCTTTTGGTAGCCATTTTGGAGGGTTTATGAGCCTTAATGGCTTTAATGGGAGGAGTTACAAGATTTATTTCTTAATTTTGTAACTCCTTTTTCCTTGAATCTGATTGGCCGATGGAGATTAAGGGCTTTTAATCACCTTAATTACCATAATGGGAGGAGTTTCATGGTTTAAATGCCATGAATCAATTGACTTGTAACTCCCAAATGCTTGCTTCTGATTGGGCCATCCAAAGAAATGAATTAATGACTGCAATAAAGCTAGTCAATTAACCACATTAATTGGTCGCCGAGCAGTCGAAGAGTCGCGGGCCATGCCGTGTCTTCTGGAATTCTTCTGGCGACGATCATCGATGGATCTACATGCTGATCAACATCGGATGAACATGTAACTTCAGACATTGATAGCTAAGAGTGGGCCGGTGACATCTATCTTGTCGATTTCACGATCGGTCGGACAGAAAGTGCACTTTCTTGGTCGACCGGTTGGCGATCTTGGAGCGATCAATGATGATTTTATGCTTTTGGAGGTTGACCCGTGATTTTGACGGATGTCGGAGGATATGAGTCAATTTCAAGCACTAAAAATCACATTTTCAGGAAACCACAGGGGCCAAAGTGCGCGAAACGCGAAAAAAGACGGAAAAAACGGGTCACCGGCGGAAAATCCGGTGACCCGGACCTCCATGGTCGCCGGCGACCATGGACCGGCGACCATGGGCCATGGTCGCAGGGGCCTGCGACCATGGGCCATGGTCGCAGGGGTCTGCGACCCTGGGGGATTTTTCCCCTTCGGAGCCCGTTTTGCGGTCGTTTTGAGGTCTTTTTCGTCGCCGTTTTCTTCTGTATTTTTCTTGACATTTCTTCTCATTTATTGGCTTGATTTCCCTGTAGAAAACTTGATGAGAATCCTTGCATTTTTAGAGTGCAAAGTTTCCAATTTTCCGGGAAAGCCGAAGACTTTGTCGCGTAGAGCTGCTGATTTTCCGCCAGAAGCTGAAACTTGGTCAAACGATGTCGGAATGACCTGAAATTTGAGGTGAAGCCTCCTGAGCAATAAATAAGACCAACCATAGGCTTTTGTTTGAGTTTTGAATCCGTTTGGGGTCCCGTCGATGCTTCACTTGATTTTGCTGCGGGGAAAATGCCGAGCTTTGATATGTGGTCAAACGATGTCCGATTGACCTGAAATTTGACGGGGAGCCTATTGGAGTCATTTTGAGACGTTCCATGGGCTCCGTTTTGGATGTCATGGTCCCGGGTTGCTCCGCCGCCGGTAGGCTTGATTTTCTCTCGGAGCATCGAAACCTGGTCAAACGTTGTCGGAATGACCTGAAATTCGACGTGCAGCCTTTTGGAAGCATGTTGAAGCCACTCATGCACTTGGTTTGATGAGCGAAGGCTTCGGTGGTTCCCGCCGCCGGGAGGCTTGATTTTGCTGCTCGAGCATTGATGGAGGGTCAAACGTTGTCGGTTTGACTTGAAATTTGGCATAGAGCCCTTTTGAGACATGCTGGAGTCATCTGTAGGCTCTAATCGAAGTTTTGACGTCTCCGATGATGTCGCCGCCGGGAGCGCCTGTTTAGCTGTCGGAGAAGTGAAGTTAGGCCAAATGTTGTCGAAATGGCCCGAAACTTCATGTGTACTCTTCTCTTGGCTATCTTGAAGGATCTTGCAGTTTTTTGTCTGATTCTGACAAGATTTGATTTTTTGGAGAAATTGCATTGCCTATTTATGGCAGGTTGCGACTTCATGCAGCTTTCTTGATGTTGAAGAGGCAAAGTGACATTTTTGGTGTCAACAGTGAAAGCCAATTTTTTGTGGCATTGATAGCCGGTTTGTGGCATTTATAGCCGGTTTTTGACATGAGAGTCAGGTTTTTTTTTTGTGTGGCATTTATAGCCGATTTGGTGGCATTGATAGCCGGTTTTTGGCAAAAGAGCCAGGTTTTGGCATTTATAGCCAGATTTTTTGGCTTTCAAAATGCAGGTATCGACTAAATGTCGCCTCCCCGCTGAATGGTCTTGCAAGTATCGATGGAATGTCGCTTCCTTGCTCATTCGGTTTTGCGAGTATTGATGGAATGTCACTTCCTCGCGGGTTAGGTTTTGCAAGTATCGATGGAATGTCGCTTCCTCGCGAATTGGGGTGCAAATATCGACTAAGCGTCGCTTCCCTGCTTTTCCCAAAACTTTTGATTTTGCGGGTACTGACTTGATGTCGTTTCCCCGTGATTTTTGAAATTTGAGGTTTTCTCGAACCTTTGAAATTTGGGTTGTGGATATCAACTGAAATGTTGCGTCTCCACGATTTTAGAGGTTTTGGAAGTATCGAATGGGTTCGCATCCTTCCGATTTTTTGAGTTTTGCGAGTATCGACTAAGTGTCACTTCCCCGCGGTTTTTGAAAAACCATTTTTTTTTTGTTTAAAGACACGAGGGTCGTAAATTTTGACCTAAAACCATTTGGCGGTAAAAGGTAAGGTGGACTAGGGTGGAAATCCCTGAATCCGGATTTTTATTTCAAACCATGAATTTTGGTTCAAGGATCGAAAGTTTTGGTCAAGTCAGGGAGAGGCTCCTAAACTTGGATTTTTTTTGTTTTTGAACAATGAAACGATAAAAATAAGCATTGTTTTTTGAATCTCTAGAAATTTTGACATTTGATATGAAAATTCTAAAGAGAGTGGGTTTGACGAGCGAGTACCTGAGAACAGGTTTTGGCCATACAGGCATTGCTCTTACCCAGTTGGGTAAGTCTTCAAGGGTAGTACTGCTTCAAGAACTTGCCGTTGATAGGCAGCATACATCTGTCGCCTTCCATGTTTAGGAGGGCATATGCGCCGTTGGAGAAGACCTTGTCGATGACGTAGGGTCCCTCCCATTTTGGTTCAAACTTGCCTTTGGACTTGTGAGCGAAGACCATTGGTCTTTTTACCGCAAGAACCAAGTCACCCCTTTTGTAGGCGCGTTGCCGGACCCTTTTGTCAAAAGATCCTGCCATGCATGCTTGGTAAAGTTCAATGCTTTGTCGAGCTTCGAGCCGTCTCTCATCGAGATTGTCCAGCTCATGAAGTCGTAATTTCGCATTGCTTTCTTGAGTCATGTCATTTTGTAGAGATACCCTCAGAGAAGGAATTTGTACCTCTAGGGGCACGACAGCTTCGCATCCATAGACCAAGGAGAATGGTGTGCTATGGGTTGGTCCTCGAACGGTGGTTCGATAGGCCCACAAAGCTTCAGACAGTTTATCGCTCCAGTCTCTTTTGTGACTAGAGACCATTTTCTTGAGGATTTTGCAGAGTGTCTTGTTGAAGGCTTCTGCTAATCCGTTTGCTGCCGGATTGTATGGAGTCGAAGGACAGCTTTGGATTTTGTATTTGTCGCAGAACCTGTAGAATCGATGATCCCGGAATTGTGGTCCGTTATCATGGACGAATCTTTTGGGTATGCCGAAACGACAAATGATGTTGGTGCGCAGGAACTGAAGAACTGATGAGGTCTTCATTTCGTTGAACGCAAATGCTTCTGACCACTTGGAGAAATAATCCGTTGCGGCGAAGATGAAGCGATGACCTTTGCTTGAAGGGGGAGAGATAGGACCTATAATGTCCATGCCCCATGCTTCGAAAGGCCATGAGATTGCTGTAGGATGCAGCCATTCTGGAGGCATGTGAATGTAGTCTCCATGAACTTGGCATTGTTGGCAGCGCTTAGCAAATTGCATTGCGTCGGGTACCATGGTAGGCCAGTAGTAACCTAACCTTTTGATTTGGTCGTAGAGCTTGGGACCAGCCTGATGAGCTCCACAAAGACCAGCGTGAACTTCTTTGAGTGTTTCTTCAGCTTCTTGTTGTGACAAGCAGCGTAGGAGTACTCCATTGAAGGATTTCCTGTAAAGGATTTTTGAAGGGATATCCAAATGAAAGTTTGGGGCTCGCCTTTGTATGCTTACCCGTTCTTTTGGATCTTCAGGTAGGATTCCGAACATAGTGTAATCAATGAACGGATCTCTCCAGTCGCCGATTGAAGTTTGAAGGATAGAGATCCGACTTCCAACCACTCGGTGGCATTCAGCAACTGCTTGGTGTGTGTTAAGAGGAGGGAGGATCCTTCTCTCACTCACTGTAATTTGCATGTTTTCCCCTTCCTGGATCGCCATTGATGCGGCAAGTCCAGCCAGGGCATCTGCACGGATGTTTTCACCTCTACGAATGTGGGTGATGTTGCAGATGTCAAATTTTTGCAGAAGCGATTGTGCCTTGTTGTAATACGGCAGCAGATCGGGCTTCCTGACTTCATATTTCTGATTCATCTGGTTGACGATCAGTTGAGAGTCTCCAAAGACTTCCAGCATAGTGATACCGGATTCGATGGCGAGTTCCAATCCTAGGATCAGAGCTTGGTATTCAGCTGCATTGTTTGTGCATGGTTCCAATAGCGAGAAAGCGTGTGGAATCATGCATTTGTCGGGGCTAACAAAGAGGATGCCAACTCCCGAGATCAGCTTTCTGTTTTCATTTGTCCTGGTTGCACCGTCAAAGTACATGTCCCAGGAGGCATTTGGTGAGGAAGTCTCCACGTTGTAGACAGGTTCGTCTGGGAGATCATCTCTGAGTAGTGAATCTTTAGGCAATGGATGCTCTGCGAGGAAATCTGCTAGAGCTTGGCCTTTGATTGCTTTTTGTGGCACATACCTAATATCAAATTGTGATAGAAGGATGGACCATTTTGCCAGTCGGGCATTGAGAGAACCTGCCTTTGTGACAAGGACCTTCAAGAGGTTGATCCTTGAGACGAGGTAGACTGTGTTGGAAAGCAAGTAGTGACGTAG
This sequence comes from Umbellularia californica, assembly GCA_028538565.1. NCBI lineage: Eukaryota > Viridiplantae > Streptophyta > Magnoliopsida > Laurales > Lauraceae > Umbellularia > Umbellularia californica. The sequence goes on along the minus strand of JAPQWN010000006.1, from coordinate 50,851,357 downwards.
CTTTTGTACGGCAAACATCACTGCAAGGCATTCCTTTTCGACTGGGGAGTAGCGATGCTCTGCACCTACTAGCATGCGGCTGAGGTAGTATAGAGCAGCTTCTTTTCCCTCACCATTCTCTTGTGCAAGCAGAGCGCCTACAGAATGATCAAGAGCTCTTGTGTACAAGATGAATGGTTTTCCAGTGGCAGGGGCAGCTAACACTGGAGGTTTGGTCAGGTATGACTTGATATCTTGAAATGCGGCTTCACAGTCGGCATCCCAGGCAAAGTCTACACCTTTTTTCATCAATCGAGAGAATGGACGGCATTTCCCCGAAAGATTGGAGATGAACCGTCTGATGTAGGCCAATCTCCCTTGGAGCCCTTTTAGTTCTCTCAAGGTTCTTGGAGAGGGCATTTCTAGAATAGCCTTGACTTTTATGGGGTCAAGTTCTATTCCAGCTTTCCGAACAAGGAATCCGAGAAACTTACCCGACGAGACGCCGAAGAAGCATTTTAGAGGATTCATCCGCAGTTTGTGTTTGCGGAGTCGGAGGAAGACTTCCCGAAGATCTTTGAGATGGTCTTCTTTTCTTCTGCTTTTGACGGCGAGGTCATCAACGTAACATTCGACCGTCTTGTGCTGCATATCTTGGAATATTTTCATCATAGCCCTCTGATATGTGGCACCAGTATTTTTCAGACCAAATGGCATGACAGTGTAGCAATACACGCCAAATGGAGTCCGAAATGAAGTGTGTTTTTCATCCTCGGGATGCATCTTTATCTGATTGTAACCAGAGAAGCCATCCATGAATGTCATTCGCTCGAATCCGCAGGTATTGTCAATCATCACCTCCGGTATGGGGAGCGGGAATTCATCTTTAGGGCAAGCGCCATTCAAGTCTCTATAGTCAATACAGACTCTGATCTGCCCAGTTTTCTTTGTCACGAGGACAATGTTGGCCAACCATTCTGGATGTTGTTCCTCACGGATGAAGCCGACGCTTTTGAGTTTTTGAACTTCTTGTTCAATTTTATCCATCACATCTGGACGTAATCTTCTTTGGCCTTGTTTGACAGGCTTGATGTCTTCTTGAAGATTGAGTTTGTGGACTGCTACTTTGGGGTCTAAACCAGGCATTTCAGCGTAGGACCATGCAAAGCAATCAACGAACTCACGAAGAAAAGCGATATACTCGGGTAACTCATCATCCTTTATATTCTTGCTTATGAATACAGGACGTGGGTTATCTGGTGTTCCCAAGTCTATCTTTTCAACAGGATCTTCTGTCGGAAGGTTCGAAGGTGGTTCCTCCACAATATTTTCGGAGGCTTCCAACTCAACGAAACCTTCTGGAGTTTCAACTGCATTACCAGACCAAGGCTCTGTTCCTTTCCATGGATTTTCTTGATTGGTGATCTCCTCAAGGCTTGCTATGAGATAGTCCCAATCGCCTGTTGAGTTAGGTATTTCTTTTGGAGACGAGGGTTCTTCTGGGTCAGAATAGCACAAGTCTGTATTATCGGGCGATTCCTCTTCATCATCAGAGAAATCGTACAAATTGGATGAGCTTCCTAGATCTTTGTCAGGTAACTCTTTAAAGAGATATCCAGGGAGATCGATGTCTTCGTGGACTTGAGATGTTGAGGCTTGGTCGGTAAAACGACTTTTAAGCTTTTGTGTCAACTGTCTCAGATGAGTGTCGGGATCATACCCTAACCCATATGAAGACTTTTCTACATATCCGTAGAGTCTCCAATCTTCCAGCTGGCTTTTGGTCAAGGCGGGCTCCAATGGCGTGAGAATACCACGGCCTTCTCCCAAACCGACTGGGTTCTGAGCGTCAAAGCCCATTTTCTTCATGATAGCTTGTGCCACAGGACTATATAGAGATAGTTGAGGCATACCTTCATTTTGGAAAGGTTCAAGCAGAGAACTTGATGAAGAAGCATCCGATCTATGAAAGAAGATCGGTCTTTGCTTTGGTGATGTTGCCGGAACAACAAAGGTAGCAGACGTATGATCTTCTACATCAGCAGGTGTCTCCATCGGAGTGAGAGCAGGCTGAACTTGCTGAGTGTCAGCTTGGCTTGACGATGCATCGTCTTCTGGCTCTGAGTTCGAGTCTGTGTCTTGCATGATAGACACGAGAGAGACAATAAATTTGCCCCCAGGCTTTTGTTTCGCCTTCTTCACTCTGGTTGTGATGACCAAAGGTTTTGAAGATTTGAGGGAGATGACGAAGGGAGGTTGACTACTCTCTTCTAATTTGCCGGAGGGTTTGCTTTCTTCCGGTGATTTTTGAGGAGCCTTGCCTTTATCTTTCTGGAGATTTTCAGCAGGGGGTGCTATTTCCTCTTCTTCTTTTTCTCCTTCATACATCTGGGAGTCTGCGAAGTGGACTTCTTTACCTTTGAAGGGTTTTCTGTCCGCAAAGACACGATGTACCATGCCGTCGTCGCCGACGAACTTGATGCATTGATGTAGAGTTGAAGGGACAACACCGTTCTCGTGTATCCAAGGACGTCCGAGAAGGATGTTGTAGCATGAGGGGGTTTTTATTGCATACACAGTGACCTCAGAGATAAGATCACCGATTTGCAATTTGAACCTGATTTTGCCGATAGGCCTTTGAGTGCTCCCATCGTATCCAAAGATAGATACAGATGTGTGGCTTAGCTTGCTGGGTGGGATGCCCAACTCTTCGAGAGCCGAAGTGGAGATAAGGTTGAGTGCAGAACCTGGGTCGATCTGAACTCTATGTATCGGCATTTCTTTGATGTACCCTGTGAAGTACAGGGGTCGGTTGTGCCTTGCTTCGCCAAGTAGGAGGTCTTCCTTAGTGAAGGCGATGGTTGCACTGGCTGCCCTTTGAACCGAGAGGCATTGGATGCATGATCCCTCAGTTTTCTTTTCTCCCTTTGAGGAAGTTTCAGAGTTTTTGACCCGGTAGTCCATTTCAATTTGGAGGACTTGCGGGGCATGTTTGTCGACATCCTCATTCAGTTTTTGCAATTCTGAGATGAGATTATCACGAGTGCGTGGAGACATTCGTAATAAATCCAGGATGTGAAGACGTGCAGGTATGTGTTTGAAGTGCTCAACCAAGTCATACTTGAAAGCCTCCTTAGGGCCTGCATGTTCATTGTTTTTGCCACTAGGGGCGCTTACAACATCTTTTCCCGAAGGATTTACATAAGTAAAGGAAGATTGGTTGTAATTCTTGTGGTAGTCCCGGCCAGAGCGGGTGCCTCTACCAACTTCGAGAGCTTCTTGAGAAGGATCTTCGTTTGGAAGATTGTCTTCAGGATCAAGAGGCTGTCGTTTTTCATCTACTGGGGATGTATCTGCAGCAGAGTTGCCATCCTCAGTGATTGTGTTGCACGGAGCATTTTCCGGGAGCAAGTCCTGAACAGCATCCAGCAGCTTTTCTTCTTCGTTGACCCATCCATCACCCCAAGTTGGGTTTTCTTCATGATGATGAGTCGGGAAGAATGTGTATCCTGAAGTCACAGTCTCAGGAGAAGAAACCTGAGAGGGTGTCATCTCTGTGAAAGTCACGTGAGACGAGGTAGCTCCAGAGGATACATTGCTAGGCGTCGTCGGAGTGTAGGTAATCTCATCAGACGACGCTTCAGAAGAGCTATAGTCCTGATATATTACATTACAGGAAGCTCTGATAGGAGATGTTGCCTGCTCGGAGTCAGACTCATCCTCGGATGTAAGAGGATCGTCTATCCAGCAATGTTCTCCATTTTCAGGAGTTAAGGGTGGAGGTACCTGGTGAGCTTCAGGGACTTCCGGCTCTGGATTGTGAGGAATCTCGTTGACGCGGTCTTGCTCTTGTTCTAGAGCGAGACGCTGCAAGATCCTTGCATATTCTTCAAGATCCGGCATGGGAGCCAGATCCTCTTATTCGTCTTCTCCGTGTGGCTCAACATAGTTGATTTCCACTGGAGCAATGACAGGTGCTGGGTTAACAGCATCTTCTTGTGCAGCCTCTTGGTCTTCTTCATCATCAGACCAGGATCCTTGTGGCTGTAAGGGGTTATACCAGATTACTGGCATAAGGTGAGTTTCAGGAACCCATTCTTCGTCGGAGAGATACTCTCCTATTTCAAGAGATTCCTCCCACTCGCCGGTGTAGTTGGGCTCGAATCCATCGTCGGTGTCGCTGGACTCGTATCCATCAATGGAGAATCCAACTACCGAGTTGCAAGAGTATGATGCCCCCTGCATAGCTTCTTCTCTGAATTGAGGTGGCATGAAATCACTGAGAGTGAGTTTTCTTACCCCCTTTGAAGTCTCTGGAAGGGACGTTTCTGTTGCCCCGAGTGAAGTGGTAGAGGAGACCTTTGCCTTTTCAGGGACTTCTTGTTTTGGCTGGGTCTTCTCTTGCCGTTTGAGCCTGAGGAGATGTTTCCTAGCCTGCCTTCGCTGTTGAGCTGTTGGCTTTGTTTTGACGATCTCCCAGTTTTCATCTTCCAGGAGATCGGGATGTACCCATATAGGTTGTCCGTCTGGTGTCGGGAAAGGAACCAGCACTTCGGACGTTTGAATTCTTTTTATCACCTTGAAGGAAGTAGTGATCTTCTTCTTCGGTGATTTTGGTGTTTGTCCACGTGACACCATGTTGACGGAGGCGGGGCCATAGTTTTTATCAAAGGTTATGACTCCGTTCCTCCACATCTCATTGATCTTCTCTCTCACAACGAAGCATTGATTGAGAGGATGTGAGATCATCTGGTGGTATGGACAGTACCGAGGATCGTTGGTTTTGCCAACGTCTCCCGGTCTTTTGGGCTCTGGCAAAATGAGTTTGCCATTTGCTAGGAGAGCCTCAAAGATTTCTTCAACGTCTTCATCGGATGGATATTTCTTTTCTACACGTTCTTTGAAGGCATCAGAGAGTTCAGGCCTTTTACCTGCAGTTTTGTTTTCAGCTTTCTTTGGCTGCTGAGGAGCTGACTTAGTCTGCACATTGAGAACCTCCTTCTTCTTTGGTTTAGAGGTTGCAACAGCAGTCGGCTCTTTCTTTGATGATTTCTGACTGTTGAGGTCTTTGATCACCGTTTCAGCTTCCATGGAAGCTTCCAGGAGTTCTCCCAGGTTTTTTGATTTATTGCCGATGATCATGGAGCGGATTTTAGCTCTCATATTGTTACGGCAGATGTCGACTAGCGACGCTTGTGGCAGTACATCTGAGCATTTGTACGCCATTGCTTTCCACTTGTGAATGAAGTCATAAGTTGACTCATTCTCTCCCTGTTTTAGGCTGCAGAGCTGAGCCATAGTAACAGGATGATCCTCACCTTGGAAGTGGGTCAGGAAGCGTGTCTCCAGCATAGCCCAGTTCTGAATGGAGTTCTCCGGCAGAGTGGAGTACCAATCGAAGGCCGTACCTTTTAGGGTACTTGCAAAGAGGCGGATCTTGAGTGCATCTTGATCCGCGATAGCTCCCGTCAAGATCTTGAAGTGGATGACGTGCTATCTGGCTGATCCTTTCCCCGTATATGTTTGGAGAGTAGGATGCTTGAATTTTGTGGGGAACGGGACCGAGTCCATCCATAAAGGATATGGTGGCTTGATCCCATGCTCCTTGAGTATATCCTCTTCTTTTGCTTTGGCGAGGATACTGTCTACGTCCTTTTTGGTAAGGGCGCGTGACTCATTTTCTTCTCCATTTCCCTCGTTATTTCTATGATTTGGAGGAGGCTCATTGTTCACCTGATTTTGGACGACAAGGAGAAGGTTTTCCATCAGAGTTTCAATCCTCTGCTGGCCTTGTTCCAACTGCTGGATGCGTGTGAGCGCATCATCTCGAGGTGGATTCTGAGGTGGCGGCTCAGAACTTGTAGCCAAGACGTTCATCCCTCGGGATTCGAACGAAGAAATCGTCCTGGTGACCGAGCTGGGGCTCATTCTTTTTGATGAAGAGCTTGATGAAGGATTACTCTCCCGTCCTTGGCTTGAAGGGGCAGGAGATTCTTCAGGATGTCTTCGTGTCCCGGTGACGCTACGGGTCACCGGACGTCGGACATGGATTTTTGATGCTGACTTTTGGCGTCTTCTGGTTTTTCCAACCATATGGACGGCAGCAACTTGGTCGGGTCTTTCTTTTTCGACCCATTTGTGGGAGACTTGAAGTGTAGGAGGCTGGGTCCGTTGCTTCTCTAGTCTCTTTTGTCGATATGACGCACGGCGGCGTGCTCGACGAGCGATTTGAGCTTCAGTCAGCTCTGGCTGGGCTCTTACGATGAAGGATGTGCTCCCTCGGGCGCAGCAGCCGAGCCTGTCTTCTTTGTAGCTAGGCAAGGACAGGATCCGGACCCGGTCCTTTGCCTGTTGCAGCGAAGCTTTGAACCTTTCGAGTTCGGCCCCTGTAGAGATGAAGGGTCGAACTGAAGGAGTGTAGGCCTTAGCAGGTGCTTGTAGAGGCTTGGTGATGCATGATCTGATTTTGGGCCTGTGGGAGCAAGCCGGTTCATGCTGGGTTGACTTGGGAGTCAAGTTGGAGATGGGTCTCTCCTCTTTCATGTAGGCGAGAGGGTAGAACTGGTTCTCCTTAAGTGGGGCCAGGTATGCTGGCTTGGTGGATGTTTGAGACCTTCTTTGTTTTGGGGAAGGTCTTGGAGACCAAGTCTTAGGGTAGACCTGGTTGGTTGTTGGTCGAGGCTTCGCGGGGGTGCCGCGGGCTTCGGGCTTTTGGGCGCTCGCCTTTGGTGTCACGGGAGTGACACGTTGAGAGGCGATCTTAAGCTTTTTAGCAGGCGCAGCTTGTTCTTCGGGAAGTGGGAATGGTCCCAGTGTCCCGAAGACGATGGTCCGGGGAGTCGAGGTCGACCCGGAGTTCAGAGAGTTGCCGAGGGAGTTGACGCTTCTGCAGCTGACAGGGCGCTTATGAGTGCGCGTGCTTTGCTTCTGTTGAAGCATGAGTTGGTGCTTGTTCTCGTCGAAGATAATGGTTAAGGCTACCATTGTTAGTTTCGAAAAGGTTCTGAAACACGACCACATCCATTAGTAATCACAAGAATAATGATCATAAATGGGAATTTCTATGGTTGTCTTTTCAAATCGCTCAAGGGACATGTCCCAAGCAATATGAAAGAAGGCAAAAAGCCATAGAGGGTACAATTGTTCTGACAGCAAGTATGGTGAGCCCAGAATGAGCGTTCCAGTGACTGCTAGAAACAATTGTAAACCTAAATTCGACTTATCGAGAAGCGGAGCTTGCTCGAGATAAGAAGAATATAAGGTAGGAGTTACAAATGTGCCGGTCACAGATACAGTAGACCCTGAAAGGGCGTACCAGTATTGCTATGCACAAATGTTGGAGATCGCATCCATGAGATGGGATTCTCTTTTTTTTTTTTTTTTTTTGAAATGTCAAGATTGGATTCATCAAAGAGAGCAGATGGTATTCCGATCCGAATACGGGCTCAACGATTTCCGCGAGCACCAGTACCCAGAAGGGAAGGAACCACAATTTCTCGGATCTGAATCTAAAATGACGAGAGTTTTTTTTTGAAGATTTTTTTTTTTATTTTAAGATTTTCATTTTTTTTTTTAAAAATCTTTTTTTTTTGTTTAAGATTTTTTTTGAAAATCTTTTTTTTTTATTTTTTATTTTTTTATTTTTTTTTATTTTGATTTTTTTATTTTTTTAAGATTTTTTTTTATTTTTTATTTTTTTTTATTTTGATTTTTTTTATTTTTTTAAGATGGGATTTTTTCCCCTTCGGAGCCCGTTTTGCGGTCGTTTTGAGGTCTTTTTCGTCGCCGTTTTCTTCTGTATTTTTCTTGACATTTCTTCTCATTTATTGGCTTGATTTCCCTGTAGAAAACCTGATGAGAATCCTTGCATTTTTAGAGTGCAAAGTTTCCAATTTTCCGGGAAAGCCGAAGACTTTGTTGCGTAGAGCTGCTGATTTTCCGCCAGAAGCTGAAACTTGGTCAAACGATGTCGGAATGACCTGAAATTTGAGGTGAAGCCTCCTGAGCAATAAATAAGACCAACCATAGGCTTTTGTTTGAGTTTTGAAGCCGTTTGGGGTCCCGTCGATGCTTCACTTGATTTTGCTGCGGGGAAAATGCCGAGCTTTGATATGTGGCCAAACGATGTCCGATTGACCTGAAATTTGACGGGGAGCCTATTGGAGTCATTTTGAGACGTTCCATGGGCTCCGTTTTGGATGTCATGGTCCCGGGTTGCTCCGCCGCCGGTAGGCTTGATTTTCTCTCGGAGCATCGAAACCTGGTCAAACGTTGTCAGAATGACCTGAAATTTGACGTGCAGCCTTTTGGAAGCATGTTGAAGCCACTCATGCACTTGGTTTGATGAGCGAAGGCTCCGGTGGTTTCCGCCGCCGGGAGGCTTGATTTTGCTGCTCGAGCATTGATGGAGGGTCAAACGTTGTCGGTTTGACTTGAAATTTGGCATGGAGCCCTTTTGAGACATGCTGGAGTCATCTGTAGGCTCTGATCGAAGTTTTGACGTCTCCGATGATGTCGCCGCCGAGAGCTCCTGTTTAGCTGTCGGAGAAGTGAAGTTAGGCCAAATGTTGTCGAAATGGCCCGAAACTTCATGTGTACTCTTCTCTTGGCTATCTTGAAGGATCTTGCAGTTTTTGTTTGATTCTGATAAGATTTGATTTTTTTGAGAAATTGCATTGCCTATTTATGGCAGGTTGCGACTTCATGCAGCTTTCTTGATGTTGAAGAGGCAAAGTGACATTTTTGGTGTCAACACACTCTCTCTACCCACACACGTTCTCCACCTTCTCACGTTCTCCACCTTCTCGTCCGAGTGGCTTTATCAGTTACACATCCAAATTGACGATCGTCTCACTCATTCAGTACTCCAGCGACTTCATTCATCTGTCACACATTGAATTTGTTGCGGTCATTTTCAACGAAGAAGGCAACGTCACCGATATCTTTCAATCAACGGTAAGAAGCTCACCATCATTCTCATTGTGATAAAAGCAAATAGTTGTTTGTATCCACTATTTTGCATGAAAAAATATTGAAGGGATACATCAGTTTTGAATGCATTCACATACTTGCTGTGCATTCGCAATGTAGTGAGTCATTCAAACTCTTTTTTGTTTTTTTTTTTCGCCCGATGTGTTCCACCCTGGAAGTTCGAACCTGAATGAAATGTGCGGATTTTAAATGTCGAACATTTTGTAAATGTTCGGATCTTAATGTTCGAACATATCTAAAATGTTCGAAAGTTAATGTTCGAACATATTTCGAATGTTCGGTTTTTAACTTTCGAACATTTATTTATTGTTCGGAACTTAAAATCCGAACATTCCATAAACGTTTGAACACTCAGTGCCGAACATTAACTAGTTAATGTAGTGTTTTACACTCTTCTTCTAATGTTTCAGAAATGGACATGCCAAGCAGTTCCAGGGTGAGACCAACAGCTTCCAACAGGAGGCGTCGCCGTAGAGTAGAAGAAGTGGTAGAAGAAGCTGAGGAACCGGAAATTGATTTGGCACAGGGCAATGAAGAAACCCCTGGTGAACAACTTGATGAAGAAGAAGCTGTCGGTGAACAAGAAATAACTACGGGGCCAGAAGATCGTTCTTTGTTGGCCGGTTTCAACACACACATAGCTGCATACATTTGGCATTCACAGGCATGTTCGGTTTGCTTTTTACTTTTTATATCAAGATCAATGCATTGGTTATATAATCTTCAATAATGTACCATCTTTTGAATTGTTAGCACTAAAAATGTCACTTTGCCTCTTCAAGCCACATGAAGCCGCAGCCTACCAAAATAGGCAATGCTGCTTCCAAAAAACCAAATCTTGTCAGAATCAAACAAAAACTGCAAGATCCTTCAAGATAGCCAAGAGAAGAGTACACATGAAGTTTCGGGCCATTTCGACAACATTTGGCCTAACTTCACTTCTCCGACAGCTAAACAGGAGCTCTCGGCGGCGACAGCATCGGAGACATCAAATTCCCGATCAGAGCCTGTGGATGATCTCAAAATGCATCCAAAAGGCTCCACGTCAAGTTCCAAGTCAAACCGACAACGTTTAACCCTACATCAACCCTCAAGCAGCTAGATCAAGCCTCTCGGCGGCGAAAACCACCAAAACCATTACTCATCAAACAGAGCACATCGGCAGCTTCAAAATGCTTACAAAGGGCTACACGTCAAGTTTCAGGTCATTTCGACAACATTTGACCAGACTTTGACTCTCGAAAGCCAAATCAGGCCTCTCGGCTGCGGAGCTCCCCGGGACCATGGTTTCCAAGACAGAGCCTGTGGATCATCTCAAAATGACTCCAATAGGTTCCCTGTCAAATTTCAAGTCAATCGGACATCGGTTGACCGCACATCAAAGCGCGACATCTACCTCGTGGCAGAATCAAGCCTACTACGGCGACGGGACCCCATACGGCTTCAAAACTCAAACAAAAGCCTATGGTTGGTCTTATTTATTGCTCAGGAGGCTCCACCTCAAATTTCAGGTCATTCGGACATCGTTTGACCCAGTTTCAGCTTCTGACGGAAAATCGGCAAACCTGCGCGACAAAGTCTTCGGCTTTCCTGGAAAATTGGAAACTTTGCAACCCAAATTGCAAGGATTCTCATCAATTCTTCTACAAGGGAATAAGGCCAACAAATGAACAAAAATGTCAAAGAAAAATACAAAAGGAAAAATGAAGGAAAAAGACCTCAAAACGACCGCAAAACGGGCTCCGAAGGGGAAAATTCCCCCAGGGTCGCAGACCCCCGCGACCCAGGGTCGCAGGCCCCTGCGACCCTGGCCCAGGGTCACCCGCGACCCTGGAAGCCCGGAATCTCCGGTTTCGCCCCGGGAGCTCCGTTTTCCGTCGTTTTTCGCGATTCGAAGCTTCCAACCCCTGGGACTTTCCAAAATTCATACTTTTGACGCGCCAAATCCTCCGACATCCGTCAAAATCACGGGTCAACCTCCAAAAGTATCAAAATCAACATTGATCGCCAACCGGTCGACCAAAAAAGTGTGCTTTCCACCCGATCGATCGAAAAATCGACAGGACAGATGTCACCGGCCCGCTCTTAGATATCAATGTCTGAAGTTACATGTTCATCCGATGTCGATCAGCATGAAGATCCATCGATGATCATCGCCAGAAGAATTCCAGAAGACACGGCACGGCTCGCGACTCTTCGACTGCTCGGCGACCAATTAATGTGATTAATTGGCTAGCTTTATGGCAGTCATTAACTCATTCTATTGGACGGCCCAATCAGAAGCAAGCATTTGGGAGTTACGAGTCAATTGATTCATGGCATTTAACCCATGAAACTCCTCCCATCATGGCGATCAAAGGCGATTAAATGCCCTCAATCTCCACCGGCGAATCAGAAGCCAAGATCCAGGAGTTACGAAATAAAGGAATTAAACCCTATAACTCCTCCATTTATGCGGCTTAAGTGCAATTAAAGCCCATAAAAGCTCTCCTAAATGGCTACCAAAAGCCTATAAATAGGAGAGCATTCCATTGAAATCCATATCGGAAAGAATCCAGAGCTCGTATCCAGAAGAGAATCGAATCCAGACGGATCAAACACAGAAAATCCAGAGAAAGAAAAAGAGAGAAAAACTCTGTTGAAGTTCTGCACCGGCCACCACTACAAGGTGACAAAAGTCCCTTGGGGGTACCTCCCCCCCAAGGTCCTTCGCCTTCTCCTCCTGCTTCCAAATGGCTTAGACGTGGCTTTTCAGCCCGTCTACTTATCTTTTTATTGGACATAGGACCTCCTCTTAGTCTTTGTCCTCTAAAAATCTGAGGTTATAGCCAAGCCAAGCGAATCAAGAGCATCCACTGTTCTCATCTGCATGGATGATGGCGAAGCCCACACATGGCTTGCGACCGTCAATCTGAACGAGTCCCCCACAATCTCCTGAGAAGTTAGATCCTCATTTTCTTACTTTTCATTGTAGTTTGTATTTTTCTAAAGAGACAAAAAAATCACAACTCTTGTCTTTCATTATTGATAAGAATTGTAAATCGGTTATAAACGCCAAAATCGGCTATAAATGCCAAAATCGGCTATAAACGCCACAAAATCGGCTATAAATGCCAAAAAAAATCGCCTTTCACGGCAAACCAAGAAAATGTCTCTTTTCTTAAATATTTGTGCAATGGAAAACATGAAAGAAGCTGATTTCCTTTTTACTTGCGAAGGTTGATCTCCGGATCACCACTTGCAATTCCAAGTAAAATAGAAAATCTGGCACACCCACCCAAAAAAAATGTTGATACACGCCTTCGGCCCCCACGGGCGCGAAAGGGTCGTACCCAACGGGCTCCCACGCCCGCCAACCCCGGTAGCATCCCGGTGCCGAATGTCGCTATCCATCAAGCTGGCACACCCGGTGGGACTCGTTCATTTGAGAACACGATGCTTTGGAAATGAAATATTTGCATACCATATTTTTGCTCTATGCTTATACTTCTTCTCCAGATTCCTTGGCCACTTTCTAGTTGGTGGCCTATGTTGGATTTCGCATCTAAAAAAAAACGAGATGGGATTTTTTGGAAATTTCTAATTCTTCAAATTTATTTCCACTCTTTCTCTTTTCAAAAAAAAATAAAAAAAAATCAAATTTCTCGTTTTGGATTCAAAATTGAGAAACTTTGATCCTCTCCTATGGTTTGTGTGCTGGCGGAAATAGTTAAGCCTGTTCGAAATGGGATTTGGGCCATCGTTTCTCTTCGATGAATCTGTCAGGGATAAATAAAAAATAAAAAAAATCAAATTTCTCGTTTTGGATTCAAAATTGAGAAACTTTGATCCTTTCTCTTCTGGGCATGTGTGCTCGCGGAAATCGTTGAGCCCGTGTTCGGATCGGGGATTGGGCCATCGTTTCTCTTCGATGAGTCTGTCAGGGATTTAAAAAAAAATTAAATAAATAAATAAAAAGACATAGACCACTACGGTTAAACCAATTGCGTTCTTTGATCACGATTGATTCAAGAAAAGCCTTGTCCAGAGTGTGGAGACAGCTTGGCTGTTCTAGGCAAGGGTCCTCCAAACGGATTCATTAAGTAATCCTACCCTTACCTGGGGCAATTCTATCAATTGAGGTTTCATAAGACCGGGTTAGGAGGCCTATGTGTACTCTCTCGTCTTTAAATCTTAAAAAATTAAAAAAAATCAAAAAAAAAATAATAAAAAAAAGATTTTCAAAAAAAAATCTTAAACAAAAAAAATCAAAATTAAAATAAAAAAAATAAATAGAAAAAAAGATTTTCAAAAAAAAAAATCTTAAACAAAAAAAAATCAAAATTCAAAATAATAAAATAATAAAAAATAAAAAAAAAAGATTTTCAAAAAAAAATCTTAAAGAAAAAAAATATAAATAAAATAAAAATAAAAAAATAAAAAAAAAGATTTAAAAAATAAAAAAATCTTCAAAAAAAAAACTCTCGTCATTTTAGATTCAGATCCAAGAAATTGTGGTTCCTTCCCTTCTGGGTACTGGTGCTCGCGGAAATCGTTGAGCCCGTATTCGGATCGGAATACCATCTGCTCTCTTTGATGAATCCAATCTTGACATTTCAAAAAAAAAAAAAAAAGAGAATCCCATCTCATGGATGCGATTTCCAACATTTGTGCCTAGCAATACTGGTACGCCCTTTCAGGGTCTACTATATTTGCGACCGGCACATTTGTAACTCCAACCTTATATTTGTCTTACCTCGAGCAAGCCCTGCTTCTCGATAAGTCGAATTTAGGTTTACAATTGCTTCTAGCAGTCACTGGAACGCTCATTCTGGGCTCACCATACTTGTTGTCATAACAATTGTACCATCTATGGCTTTTTGCCTTCTTCATGTCGCTTGGGTCATATCCCTTGAGCGATTTGAAGAGACAACCATAGAAATTCCCATTTATGATCATTATATTCTTATGATTACTAATGGATGTGGTCTTATTTCAGAACTTTTTCGAAACTAAGAATGGCAGCCTTAACCATTATCTTCGATGAGAACAAGCACCAACTCATGCTTCAACAGAAGCAAAGCGCGCGCACTCATAAGCGCCTTGTCAGCTGCCGAAGCGTCAACTCCCTCGGCAACTCTCCGAACTCCGGGTCGACCTCGACTCCCCGGACTATCTTCTTTGGGACGCCGGGACCATTCCCACTTCCCGAAGAACAAGCTGCGCCTGCTAAAAAGCAGAAGATCGCCTCTCAACGTGTCACTCCCGTGACACCAAAGGCGAGCGCCCAAAAGCTCGAAGCTCGCGGCACCCCCGTGAAGCCTCGACCCACAAACAACCAGACCTATCCCAAGACTTGGTCTCCAAGACCTTCACCAAAACAAAGAAGGTCTCAAACATCCACCAAGCCAGCATACCTGGCCCCACTCAAGGAGAACTAGTTCTACCCTCTTGCCTACATGAAAGAGGAGACCTATCTCCAACCTGACTCCCAAGTCAACCCAGCATGAGCCGGCTTGTTCCTACAGGCCCAAAATCAGATCATACATCACCAGGCCTCTACAAGCACCTGTTAAGGCCTACACTCCTTCGGTTCGACCCTTTATCTCTACAGGGGCCGAACTTGAAAAATTCAAAGCTTCGCTGCAACAGGCAAAGGACCGGGTCCGGATCCTGTCCTTGCCTAGCTACAAAGAAGATAGGCTCGGCTGCTGTGCCCGAGGGAGCACATCCTTCATCGTCAGAGCCCAGCCAGAGCTGACCGAAGCTCAAGCTGCTCGTCGTGTACGCCGCCGTGTGTCGTACCGACAAAAGAGACTAGAGAAGCAAAGGACTCAGCCTCCTACACTTCAAGTCTCTCAAAAATGGGTCGAAAAAGAAAGACCCGACCAAGTTGCTGCTGTCCATATGGTTGGAAAAACCAGAAGACGCCAAAAGTCAGCATCCAGAATCCATGTCCGACGTCCGGTGACTCGTAGCGTCTCCAGGACACAAAGACATCACGAAGAATCCCCTGCTCCTTCAAGCCAAGGACGGCAGAGCGATCCTTCCTCAAGCTCTTCATCAAAAAGAATGAGCCCCAGCTCAGTCACCAGGACAGTTTCTTCGTTTGAATCACGAGGGATGAACGTCCTGGCCACAAATTCTGAGCCACCACCTCGCAATCCACCTCAAGATGATGCGATCACACGCATCCAGCAGTTGTAACGAGGCCAGCAGAGGATTGAGACTCTGATGGAAAATCTTCTCCTCGCCTTTCCAAATAAGGCGAACAATGAACTTCCTCTGAATCCTCAAGATGAGGAGGTAAATGGAGAAGAAAATGAGTCACGCGCCCTTACCAAAAAGGACGTAGACAGTATCCTCGCCAAAGCAAAAGAAGAGGATATAGTCAAGGAGCATGGGATCAAGCCACCATATCCTTTATGGATGGACTCGGTCCCATTCCCCACAAAATTCAAACATCCTACTCTCCAAACATATACGGGGAAAGGATCAGCCAGACAGCACGTCATCCACTTCAAGATTTTGACGGGAGCTATCGCGGATCAAGATGCACTCAAGATTCGCCTCTTTGCAAGTACCCTAAAAGGTACGGCCTTCGATTTGTACTCCACTCTTCCGGAGGACTCCATCCAAAATTGGGCCATGCTAGAGACACGCTTCCTGACTCACTTCAAAGGTGAGGATCATCCCGCTACTATGGGTCAGCTTTGTAGCCTGAAGCAGGGGGAGAATGAGTCAACATACGACTTCATTCACAAGTGGAAAGCAATGGCGTACAAATGCTCAGATGTACTGCCACAAGCGTCGCTAGTCGACATCTGCCGAAACAACATGAGAGCTAGAATCCGCTCCATGATCATCGGCAACAAATCAAAAAACCTGGGAGAACTCCTGGAAGCTTCTATGGAAGCTGAAACGGTGATTAAAGACCTCAACAGTCAGAAGTCATCAAGAAAAGAGCCAACCGCCATTGTAACCTCTAAACCAAAGAAAAAAGAGGTCCTCAATGTGCAAACCAAGTCAGCTCCTCAGCACCCAAAGAAAGCTGAAAACAGAGCTGCAGGTAAGAGACCTGAACTCTCTGATGCCTTCAAAGAGCGAGTAGAAAAGAAATACCCATTCGATGAAGATGTTGACGAAATCTTCGGGGCTCTCGTGGCAAACGGCAAGCTCACCTTGCCTGAACCCAAAAGACCGGGCGATGTTGGCAAAACCAACGATCCTCGGTACTGTCCATACCACCAGATGGTCTCGCATCCTCTCAATCAATGCTTTGTTGTGAGAGAGAAGATAAACGAGATGTGGAAAAATGGAGTCATCACCTTTGACAAAAACTATGGGTCTGCCTCCGTCAACATGGTGTCACGTGGACAAACACCAAAATCACCAGAAGAGAAGATCACTACTTCCTTCAAGGTGATAAAAAGAATTCAAACGTCCGAAGTGTTGGTTCCTTACCCGACACCAAACGGACAACCCATATGGGTACATCCCGATCTCCTGGAAGATGAAAACTGGGAGATCGTAAAAACAAAGCCGACAGCTCAACAGCGAAGGCAGGTTAGGAAACATCTCCTCAGGCTCAAACGGCAAGAGAAGACCCAGCCAAAACAAGAAGTCCATGAAAAGGCAGAGGCCTCCTCTACCACTTCACTCGGGGAAACAGAAACGTCCCTTCCAGAGACTTCAAAGGCGGTAAGAAACTTCACTCTCAGTGATTTCATGCCACCTCGATTCAAAAAAGAAGCTATGCAGGGGGCATCATACTCTTGCAACTCGGTAGTTGGATTCTCCATTGATGGATACGAGTCCAGCGATACTGACGATGGATTCGAGCCCAACTACACCGGCGAGTGGGAGGAATCTCTTGAAACAGGAGAGTATCTCTCCGACGAAGAATGGGTTCCTGAAACTCACCTTATGCCAGTAATCTGGTATAACCCCTTACGGCCACAAGGATCCTGGTCTGATGATGAGGAAGACCAAGAGGCTGTACAAGAAAATGTTGTTGAGCCAGCACCCGTCGTTGCTCCAGTGGAAATCAACCATGTTGAGCCACAAAGAGCAGACGAAGAAGAAGATTTGGCTCCCATGCCTGATCTTGAAGAATATGCGAGGATCTTGCAGCATCTCGCTCTAGAACAAGAGCAAGACCGCGTCAACGAGATTCCTCACAATCCAGAGCTGGAAGTCCCTGAAGCCCACCAGGTACCTCCTCCCTCAACTCCTGAAAATGGAGAAAATTGCTGCGTAGACGATCCTCTTACATCTGAGGATGAGTCTTACTCCGAGCAGACAACGTCTCCTTTAAGAGCTGCCTGTAATGTGATAATTCGGGATTATAGCTCTTCTGATGCATCATCTGATGAGATCACTTACACACCGGCGACACCTAGCACCATATCTTCTGGGGCTACCTCGTCTCGCGTGACTTTCATAGAGATGACACCCTCTCAGGCTTCGTCCCCTGAGACTGTGACTTCAGAACTCATGCTCTTCCCGACTCATCACCATGAAGAAAACCCAACTTGGGATGATGGATGGGTCAACGAAGAAGAAAAGCTGCTGGATGCTGTTCAGGACTCGCTCCCGGAAAATGCTCCATGCAACACAATCACTGAGGATGGCAATTCTGCTGCAGACGCATCCTCAGTAAATGAGAAACGACAGCCTCTTGATCCTGAGGACAATCTTCCAAGCGAAGACCTTTCTCAAGAAGCTCTCGAAGTTGGTAGAGGCACCCGCTCTGGCCGGGACTACCACAAAAATTACAACTAATCTTCTTTTACTTATGTAAATCCTTCGGGAAAAGATGTTGTAAGCTCCCCCAGTGGCAACAATGATGAACATGCAGGCCCTAAGGAGGCTTTCAAGTATGATTTGATCGAGCACTTCAAACACATACCTGCACGACTGCACATCCTGGATTTATTACGAATGTCTCCACGCACTCGTGATTATCTCATCTCAGAATTACGAAAACTGAATGAGGATGTCGACAAACATGCCCCGCAAGTCCTCCAAACTGAAATGGACTACCGGGTCAAAAACTCTGAAACTTCCTCAAAGGGAGAAAAGAAAATCGAGGGATCATGCATTGAATGCCTCTCGGTGCAAAAAGCAGCCAGTGCAACCATCGCCTTCACAAAGGACGACCTCCTACTTGGCGAAGCAAGGCATAACCGACCCCTGTACTTCACAGGGTACATCAAGGAAATGCCTATACACAGAGTTCAGGTCGACCCAGGTTCTGCACTCAACCTCATCTCCACTTCGGCTCTCGAAGAGTTGGGCATCCCACCCAGCAAGCTAAGCCACACATCTGTATCTATCTTTGGATACGATGGGAGTACTCAAAGGCCTATCGGCAAAATCAGGTTCAAATTGCAGATAGGTGATCTTATCTCTGAAGTCACTGTGTATGCAATAAAAACCCCTTCATGCTACAACATCCTTCTCGGACGCCCCTGGATACACGAGAATGGTGTTGTCCCTTCAATTCTACATCAATGCATTAAGTTCGTCGGCACGACGGCATGGTACATCGAGTGTTTGCGGACAGAAGACCCTTCAAAGGTAAAGAAGTCCATTTCGCAGACTCCCAAATTATGAAGGCGAAAAAGAAGAAAAAGAGGAAATAGCACCCTTTGCTGAAAATCTCTAGAAAGATAAAGGCAAGGCTCCTCAAAAATCACCGGAATAAAATAAACACTCCGGTAAATCCGAAGAGAGCAGTCAACCTCCCTTCGTCATCTCCCTCAAATCTTCAAAACCTTTGGTCATCACAACCAGAGTGAAGAAGGCAAAGCAAAAGCCTGGGGGCAAATTTGTTGTCTCTTTCGTGTCTATCAAGCAAGACACGGATTCGGACTCAGAGCCAGAAGACGACACCTCATCAAGCCAAGCTGACACTCAATAAGTTCAGCCTGCTCTCACTCCGATGAAGACACCTGCTGACGTAGAAGATCCTACGTATGCTTCCTTTGTTGTTCCGGCAACATCACCAAAGAAAAGGCCGATCTTCTTCCATAGATCGGTCGCTTCTTCATCAAACTCCATGCTGGAACCTTTCCAAAATGAAGGTATGCCTCAGCTATCTCTATATAGTCCTGTGGCACAAGCAATTATGAAGAAAATGGGCTATGACGCTCAAAACCCAGTCGGTTTGGGAGAAAGACGCGGTATTCTCACGCCATTGGGGCCTGCCTTGACCAAAAGCCAGCTGGAAGATTGGAGATTCTACGGTCATGTAGAAAAGTCTTCATTTGGGTTAGGGTATAATCCCGACACTCCTCTGAGACAGTTGACACAAAAGCTTAAAAGTTGTTTTACCGACCAAGCCTCAACATCTCAAGTCCATGAAGACATCGATCTCCCTGGATATCTCTTTAAAGAGTTACCTGACAAAGATCCAGGAAGCTCATCCAATTGGTACGATTTCTCTGATGATAAAGAGGAATCGTCCGATAATACAGACTTGTGCTATTCTGACCCAGAAGAGCCCTCGTCTCCAAAAGAAGTACCTTACTTCGACCCAGTTTCAACATGCAATTGGGACCATCTCATAGCAAGCCTTGAGAAGATCACCAATCAAGAAGACCCGTGGAAAGGAACAAACCCTCGGTCTACAAATGCCCTTGGAATCCCAGAAGGTTTCGTCGAGCTGGAAGCCTCCGAAAATATTGTGGAGGAACCACCTTCGAACCTTCTAACAGAAGATCCTGTTGAAAAGATAGACTTGGGAACACCAGATAACCCACGTCCTGTATTCATAAGCAAGAATATAAAGGATGATGAGTTACCCGAGTATATCGGTTTTCTTCGTGAGGTCGTTGATTGCTTTGCATGGTCCTACACTGAAATGCCTGGTTTAGACCCCAAAGTAGCAGTCCACAAACTCAATCTTCAAGAAGAAATCAAGCCTGTCAAACAAGGCCAAAGAAGATTCCGTCCAGATGTGATGGATAAAATTGAACAAGAAGTTCAAAAGCTCAAAAGCGTCGGCTTCATCCGTGAGGAACAACATCCAGAATGGTTGGCCAACATTGTCCTCATGACAAAGAAAACTGGGCAGATCAGGGTCTGTATTGACTATAGAGACCTGAATGGCGCTTGCCCTAAAGATGAATTCCCGCTCCCCATACCGGAGGTGATGATTGACAATACCTGCGGATTCGAGCGAATGACATTAATGGATGGCTTCTTTCTCGCAGAGCATCCATTGCATAAAGATTCTCCACTCAGAGATGATTTCCCAGACGAACTTGTCTACAACGTGGAGACTTCCTCACCAAATGCCTCCTGGGACATGTACTTTGACGGTGCAACCAGGACAAATGAAAAAGGAAAGCAAATATCGGGAATCGGCATCCTCTTTGTCAGCCCCGACAAATACATGATTCCACACGCCTTCTCGCTACTGGAACCATGCACAAACAATGCAGCTGAATACCAAGCTCTAATCCTAGGATTGGAACTCGCCATCGAATCTGGTATCACTATGCTGGAAGTCTTTGGAGACTCTCAACTGATCGTCAACCAGATGAATCAGATATATGAAGTCAGGAAGACCGATCTGCTGCCTTATTACAACAAGGCACAATCGCTTCTGCAAAAGTTTGACATCTGTCACATCACCCACATTCGTAGAGGTGAAAACATCCGTGCAGATGCCCTGGCCGGACTTGCCGCATCAATGGCGATCCAGGAAGGGGAAAACATGCAAATCACAGTGTACAAGAGAAGGATCCTCCCTCCTTTTAACACACACCAAGCAGTTGTTGAATGCCACCGAGTGGTTGGAAGTCGGATCTCTATCCTTCAACCTTCAATCGGCGACTGGAGGGATCCGTTCATTGATTACACTATGTTCGGAATCCTACCTGAAGATCCAAAAGAACGGGTAAGCATTCAAAGGCGAGCCCCAAACTTTCATTTGGATATTCATTCAAAAATCCTCTACAGGAAATCCTTCAATGGAGTACTTCTACGCTGCTTGTCACAACAAGAGGCCGAATAAACACTTAAAGAAGTTCATGCTGGTCTTTGTGGAGCCCATCAGGCAGGTCCTAAGCTCTATGATCAGATAAAAAGGTTAGGTTACTATTGGCCTACCATGGTAGCTGATGCAATGCAATTTGCCAAACGCTGACAGCTATGCCAAGTTCACGGAGATTACATTCACATGCCTCCGGAATGGCTACACCCTACAGCAATCTCGTGGCCTTTCGAAGCCTGGGGTATGGACATCATAGGTCCTATTTCTCCCCCTTCAAGCAAAGGTCATCGCTTCATCTTCGCCGCAACGGATTATTTTTCCAAGTGGTCAGAAGCATTTGCGTTCAACGAAATGAAGACCTCATCAGTCCTTCAATTCCTACGCACCAACATCATTTGTCGTTTCGGCATACCTAAAAGACTCGTCCATGATAACGGACCACAATTCCGGGATCATCGATTCTACAGGTTCTGCGACAAATACAAAATTCAAAGCTGTCCTTCAACTCCATACAATCCGGCAGCAAACGGATTAGCAGAAGCCTTCAACAAGACACTCTGCAAAATCCTCAAGAAAATGGTCTCTAGTCACAAAAGAGACTGGAGCGACAAGATGTCTGAAGCCTTGTGGGCCTATCGAACCACCGTTCGAGGACCAACCCATAGCACACCATTCTCCTTGGTCTATGGATGCGAAGCTGTCGTGCCCCTAGAGGTACAAATTCCTTCTCTGAGGGTATCTCTACAAAATGACATGACTCAAGAAAGCAATGTCAAATTGCGACTCCATGAGCTGGACAATCTCGACGAGAGACGGCTCGAAGCTCGACAAAGCATTGAACTTTACCAAGCACGCATGGCAGGATCTTTTGACAAAAAGGTCAGGCAACGCGCCTACAAAAAGGGTGACTTGGTTCTTGCGGTAAAAAGACCAATAGTCTTCGCTCACAAGTCCAAAGGCAAGTTTGAGCCAAAATGGGAGGGACCCTACGTCATCGACAAGGTCTTCTCCAACGGCGCATATGCCCTCCAAAACATGGAAGGCGACAGGTGTATGCTGCCCATCAATGGCAAGTTCTTAAAGCGGTACTACCCTTGAAGACTTACCCAACTGGGTCAGAGCAATGCCTGCACGGCAAAAGCCTATTTTCAGGTACTTGCTCATCAAACCCACTCCTTTAGAATTTTCATATCAAAATGTCGAAATTTCTAAAGAAACTCAAAAAACAATGCTTACTTTCATCGTTTCATTGTTCAAAAAAAAATCCAATTTTAGGAGCCCCTCCCTGACTTGACCAAAATTTTCGATCCTTGAACCCAAAATTCATGGTTTGAAATGAAAATCCGGATTCAGGGATTTCCACCCTAGTCCACCCTGCCTTTTACCGCCAAATGGTTTTAGGTCAAAATTTACGACCCTCGTGTCTTTAAACAAGAAAAATGGTTTTTCAAAACAAAACCACGGGGAAGCGACGCTTAGTCGATACTCGCACCCATCGGAAGAATACGAACCACGTTCAACACTTCCAAACTCGCAGGGAAGCGACATTTCGTCGATACTTGCAAACCCAAACAAAAAAAAACTGTGGAGACGCAACATATCGGTTGATATCCACAACCCAAATTTCAAAAAAGGAGTTCGAAAAAACCTAAAACCGTGGAGACGCAACATATCAGTTGATATCCACAACCCAAAGGTTCGAGAAAACCGCAAATTTCAAAAATCAAGGGGAAAACGACATCAAGTCAGTACCCGCAAAACAAAATTTTTGAAAAGCAAGGATGCGACATTCCATCGATACTTGCACCCAAATCCGCGAGGAGGCGAAATTCCATCGATAATCGCAACCGAATGAGCAAGGATGCGACATTCCATCGATACTTGCAAGACCATTCAGCAGGGAGGCGACTCTTAGTCGATACTTGCATTTTTGAAAACCAAAAACCTGGTTCTTTTGCCAAAACTGGCTATCAATGCCACCAAATCGGCTATAAATGCCACACAAAAAAAAACCTGACTCTCATGTCAAAACCGGCTATAAATGCCACAAACCGGCTATCAATGCCACAAAAAATTGGCTTTCACGCCGACAACCCAAAACTTGGCTTTCAAAAAACCCAGCTATAATGCCACCAAACCGGCTATAAATGCCACAAATTGGCTATCAATGCCACCAAACTGGCTGTAAATACCACAAAAATCCGGCTTTCATGCCAAATTCGTTTTCCCTACCAAAACAATCATTTGACAAAAGATTTTCACAAAATGATAAAGCTTTTGATCAAATCCCATTTAGTAATTACTTTCATCACAAAAAGATTTAAGTGAGCGTAGGGAAAACAAAAAAAAAAGTAACTTTTGTAGAATGAGTACTTGCAAAGAGTACCAAAAATACATGTGGTACCAAAAAAAAAGTGTTACAAGCACTGCAAAAAAAAAGTACCAAAAAAAAAATATATACATGTGGTACCAAAAAAAAAAGTGTTCACAAGCACTGCGAAAAAAAAGTACCAAAACAAAAAATATATACATGTGGTACCAAAAGAAAGAAGAGTAGTTTCTGCTACAAAAAAAAAAAAAAATCAGGAGCTCAGCCAAAAATGGTCTCCAGCCAAAGCTTCAGCTCCTCAAGCAAACTTTTGGCCTCAGCCGTCAGAGTTTCCAAGGCACGCTTCTTCAGGAACTTGCCATGAGATGCTGGCGAATGCCGTAACCCTTCTTTTACACCGGGAAGCTTTTCCCCAGCAGTTTGCCATTGTTCGTTTTCTAGAGTCCTCCTCTCGAGAACTTGACCAGCATCTGCAACCCTGCGAATCAGAGCACTCTCCCTGTCACGAGCCTCTGTTATAGCAGCCCACTTGGCAGGGACTTGCGCCTTCAAATGCTCAAGACGTTTCCTGGCCTCCTCAACTTCCCTATCAAGGACGTTAAGGTCATGCCTCAATCCGATGATGGCTAGCTCTTCCAAGTTCTTCTCCCGAACTAGCTGCTTCTTGCTTTGTGTAGCCTCATTCAGGTCAGACTTAGCCTTATCAGCAGGGTCCAAGAACATCTCCTTGAAGAATTGGTTGTCAGGGAAAGCCATGGTCTCAAACCACTTGTCACCCAGTGCAATGATCCTATCAACGATCGCCCTGGCACCTGTGACATCCAGACCAACCTCTTCGGTATCAGTGAGAATCTCCTGTACATGTGGGATCATGCCAAATCCGGCATCCAGGTGTCCAGAAAAGAGAGTCTCAATCCAAGAACTCAAAACCCGAGCCAGCACCTTCTTCGCAAATTGAAGAGACGAACTGGATGAAGATTCACCCTTCTCCGTTGATCGGCTGCTCATGTCATGTCCCATTGGAAGAGTAACAAAAGAACTCTTTCCACTTGGAGCCACTGGAGAAGGAATCTCAGCACGAGGTATCTCCTCTATCGCGTCAGAACTGGTTGAAGGAGTCTCTACCTCTGGATCGACCTCTGGCATCCCTTGCTCTGGTTCTGAAGAAAGCGATGGACTCTCTTCTGTCACTTCAAAACCTGCAAATGAAACACAAAAAGGTATGAATATGATCCTATTAAAAAAAATCATCAGGGTCATCACTACAAAGTACCTTCTTCGACGACTGGCGGAACACCCTCTTCCTCCATGAACTCATCGGAAGCATCATCAACATTTGCGTCCATTGATGGTTCAAAGTCATCGGAATCCTGTGGCAAGTCAGCTGACAAGAAAAATGTTAGCAAATCAAGTCGCAGGCAAAAAAAAAGAGAAAGTGAAAGAAGTTATACCAATTGGAGATTCTGGAATCATTCCAGAGTCCCTCGGTTCTTCTTCAGATGCCATAACCGGCTCCATCACCGCCTCATCGGTCGGAACCTCAGGCATCGCCAAGTCTTCATCCTCTGCTAGAAAAAAGCAGCAGCAGGGTGAGAAAACAAATCAGAACATGGAAAGCCCCATGAAAGAAGCAGAAAAAGAAAAAGGAAGAATCATACCTTCACCGATGGTCTCTTCTTCCTGAATCCTCTTCTCCGGAGGTTCGTCAGCTTCCCCTGGCACCTCCTCATTGACAGTGAGAGGGACTTCCACATCAGGAGAGTCTTCGTCCCGCCCCGTGTGATGCTGACTCCTCTTCCTCTTACTTCTGTGGGCTCGCTTCCTAGAAGATCCTGCCCCACTGTCAGAGTCAGGTCTCCCACTTGACTCCTCACTGGATGGTCTGCTCTTGCCAGTAGACTCCACGGAAGCTCGCCTCTGTGCCGCTTGCATCCAAGCGTCGAGCTCAGCTTCCTCCTGTTCTAGCTGCTCCAAAGCCTCATCAGGTACTTCCCGAACAGCTTCAGAACCAATGACGCCCTGGTCACCGAGAAAGCCTATCTTGTGCTTCTCTCCAGAAAGGAAGGCCCAAACTTCCTCTCGCCGGACGCCATCCGACTTTCCAGTACCTTTCCCAGAAGACAGCTTTACATCAAGCTCCTTCTTGGAAAACCCCCGATATGCCAAAAAGCTCTCCACGAACCACTTCGTGAAGCCGACAGTTCGGAAAGACGACAGCTCAGGATAAGAAATCGTGGCAGTAGTGTCTTCAGCACTATAAAAAGCACATGCATTTCTGCCATCCTACAAACCTCCAAAACGCTTCACCATACTCGAAGGCACTCCAACAACGCCTTGAGAGAAGCCCAACTGAAGTGCAAAGCGAGAAGGTACATACGGCTGGATGTCGATGAAAAGATGTCTACGGTACACCATCGTGCCGACTCGTATGCTGAAAAGCCACTCCTTCTCTGCATTGGTCAAAGAGTAATGCCTTCCCGACCCTGCTCTGGTAGAGTCTCGGGAGGCACCAAAATCAAAAGCCTTCTTCCGTAACTCCGGATAAAGCTTAACTGAAGACTGCCCCATCTCGACGTCCCTGAACCGTCGGATCCTCATGCGGGCAAACAAAAGTGATTCGGATACGGCTTTTCCCTTAGCCAATCGAATCATCAAAGGATCATCATCCTGGGCAGCACCCAGTTGGTGGAAGCCAGGACAGTGGTATACAAACCACGAATAAAAGATATGGGCTAAAAATACCCTATTCATAGGGAGCCCAAGCCGAACCAAAAAAGCAGCAGCCTGCAGTTCGGTACACAAGTAGGAGTAAAGAGCAGGCACCAAAGCAAGCCGCTCTCCAAACGCCATCTGACAAGCCGGAAAAATACAATGCGGCATGATGTGTGTTCCATCTCCTCCAACAAAAATAGCCTCACCTATCCAAAACGTGAGGTAAACAGCAAGATCTCTCCGCAGTGCAATGTCAGAACAAATGGCATCTGTGCTCGCGAAGAAACCCTTCAACTCTTCCTGCATGGCCGAAGTCTTCTTCCTGTCTTCCCGGGTCATGCTATCAGAAGGTTCTCCACCGTCAAAGAAGTTAGGAAACGAAGAGCCACAACTCTTCCAACTGCTGGACCTGACTTTCGAGCCCTCCTTCTAGCGCCAAAAAAAAAAAAAAAAAAAGAAAGGGGAGAAAGAAAAAAAAAAAAAAAAAGAAAGAAAAAAAGAGAAGCACGAAAAAAAAAAGAAAAAAAGAAAAACGTGCATGAAAAGAAAAGAAAAGAAAAGAAAAAAAAAAGAAAAGAAGAGAAAAAAAGAAAAGAAGAGAAAGAAAAGAAAAGAAAAAATGAAGAAGCTACTTCTACAATGGAGATTCTTGATGAGGAAGAAAACTTACTTGAAGCCATTGATGGAGAAGAAGAAGAAAAGCTTGGAGATCCTTGAAGAAGAGAAAGCACTTCTTGCCTTGGGGAGCACCCTTGAAGATTTCTTGCAAAAAGAAAGTAATGGAACAAAAGCACCAACCCTCTTTACTTTTATAGAAGAGAGCAAGCCAAAAGAGGAAACAAAGAGAAAGAAAGGAGGTAAGTGCTAAAATTTAGCTACTTTCCCAAAGAGAAAGATATTTTGAGAGAATCTTTCCACAAAAAGAAAACTTGAGAAATTCTCTCCAAGTAAAGATATTTTTAGATATTCTCTACACAAAAGAGATATTTTTGGATATTCTTTACAAATATGACACTATATGAGATCTAGGCCATCTCCAAAGCCTAAGGTCACATGGGTTAGCCCATATGAGCCAGGTTTGATCACCTAGGCACTAAAAGTGGCTTTTAGTCAAAATATTCCTCTTACCAAGAGCAAAAAAAAAAAAAAAAGTCCCATGCCTCTTTTGAGTTGATGGGACCATTCAAAAAAAAAAAAAAAAGAGAAGAAAAAAGAAAGTCCCATGAGTTTCCAAAAACCAAACCATCCAACCTCATGAACCAAATTGAGCCAAAATCTTGAAATTGACATTTAACAAAACCAAATTTCGGTCCCCTAACCTGCCACATATAGCTTGTTAGGTCACAAGACCAAAACCAAAAATCAAATCCTGGTCCCCTAACCTGCCACATACAGCTTGTTAGGTCACAAGACCAAAACCAAAAACCAAATCATGATCCCCCAACTTGCCACATACAGCTTGTTGGGTCACAAGGTCAAAACCAAAACCCGACCCCCTAACCTGCCACATACAGCTTGTTAGGTCACAAGGTCAAAAATAAAAACCCAAATCCACATCCCTGATGTCATCTTCAAAACTTTGCCTCGAGATGGTGTGTGATTCCTTTCACTACCATAAAATTCCCCCGGAAGCTCAAAATGCCACTCTACAAAAAAAAAAAAAAAAAAAAAAAAAAATTGCTCAAAGACTCTTGGTCAAGACAGAGACTCTCCTTCAAGATTCTCTTCGAGGCACATCGACTACAAAGGTTAAGCAACTCGTCGTTGTACCTCAAGGGGGCATTTGTTGGCACTAAAAATGTCACTTTGCCTCTTCAAGCCACATGAAGCCGCAGCCTACCAAAATAGGCAATGCTGCTTCCAAAAAAACAAATCTTGTCAGAATCAAACAAAAGCTGCAAGATCCTTCAAGATAGCCAAGAGAAGAGTACACATGAAGTTTCGGGCCATTTCGACAACATTTGGCCTAACTTTACTTCTCCGACAGCTAAACAGGAGCTCTCGGCGGCGACAGCATCGGAGACATCAAATTCCCGATCAGAGCCTGTGGATGATCTCAAAATGCATCCAAAAGGCTCCACGTCAAGTTCCAAGTCAAACCGACAACGTTTGACCCTACATCAACCCTCAAGCAGCTAGATCAAGCCTCTCGGCGGCGAAAACCACCGAAACCATTACTCATCAAACAGAGCACATGGGCAGCTTCAAAATGCTTACAAAGGGCTACACGTCAAGTTTCAGGTCATTTCGACAACATTTGACCAGACTTTGACTCTCGGAAGCCAAATCAGGCCTCTCGGCGGCGGAGCTCCTCGGGACCATGGTTTCCAAGACAGAGTTTGTGGATCATCTCAAAATGACTCCAATAGGTTCCCTGTCAAATTTCAAGTCAATCGGACATCGGTTGACCGCACATCAAAGTGCGACATCTACCTCACGGCAGAATCAAGCCTACTGGCGACGGGACCCCATACGGCTTCAAAACTCAAACAAAAGACTATGGTTGGTCTTATTTATTGCTCAGGAGGCTCCACCTCAAATTTCAAGTCATTCGGACATCGTTTGACCCAGTTTCAGCTTCTGACGGAAAATCGGCAACCCTGCGCGACAAAGTCTTCGGCTTTCCTGGAAATTTGGAAACTTTGCAACCCAAATTGCAAGGATTCTCATCAATTTTTCTACAAGGGAATAAGGCCAACAAATGAGCAAAACTGTCAAAGAAAAATACAGAAGAAAAAATGAAGGAAAAAGACCTCAAAACGACCGCAAAACGGGCTCCGAAGGGGAAAATTCCACCAGGGTCGCAGACCCCCGCGACCCTGGCCCAGGGTCGCAGGCCCCCGCGACCCTGGCCCAGGGTCGCAGGCCCCCGCGACCCTGGAAGCCCGGAATCTCCGGTTTCGCCCCGGGAGCTCCGTTTTCCGTCGTTTTTCGCGATTCGAAGCTTCCAACCCCTGGGACTTTCCAAAATTCATACTTTTGAGGCGCCAAATCCTCCGACATCCGTCAAAATCACGGGTCAACCTCCAAAAGTATCAAAATCAACATTGATCGCCAACCGGTCGACCAAAAAAGTGTGCTTTCCGCCCGATCGATCCAAAAATCGACAGGACAGATTTCACCGGCCCGCTCTTAGCTATCAATGTCTGAAGTTACATGTTCATCCGATGTCGATCAGCATGAAGATCCATCGATGATCATCGCCAGAAGAATTCCAGAAGACACGGCACGGCCCGCGACTCTTCGACTGCTCGGCGACCAATTAATGTGGTTAATTGGCTAGCTTTATGGCAGTCATTAACTCATTCTATTGGACGGCCCAATCAGAAGCAAGCATTTGGGAGTTACAAGTCAATTGATTCATGGCATTTAACCCATGAAACTCCTCCCATCATGGCGATCAAAGGCGATTAAATGCCCTCAATCTCCACCAGCGAATCAGAAGCCAAGATCCAGGAGTTACGAAATAAAGGAATTAAACCCTATAACTCCTCCATTTATGCGGCTTAAGTACAATTAAATCCCATAAAAGCTCTCCTAAATGGCTACCAAAAGCCTATAAATAGAAGAGCATTCCATTGAAATCCATATCGGAAAGAATCCAGAGCTCGTATCCAGAAGAGAATCGAATCCAGACGGATCAAACACAGAAAATCCAGAGAAAGAAAAAGAGAGAAAAACTCTGCTGAAGTTCTGCACCGGCCACCACTACAAGGTGACAAAAGTCCCTTGGGGGGTACCTCCCCCCCAAGGTCCTTCGCCTTCTCCTCCTGCTTCCAAATGGCTTAGACGTGGCTTTTCAGCCCGTCTACTTATCTTTTTATTGGACATAGGACCTCCTCTTGGTCTTTGTCCTCTAAAAATCTGAGGTTATAGCCAAGCCAAGCGAATCAAGAGCATCCATTGTTCTCATCTGCATGGATGATGGCGAAGCCCACACATGGCTTGCGACCGTCAATCTGAACGAGTCCCCCACAATCTCCTGAGAAGTTAGATCCTCCTTTTCTTGCTTTTCATTGTAGTTTGTATTTTTCTAAAGAGACAAAAAAATCACAACTCTTGTCTTTCATTATTGATAAGAATTGTAAATCGGCTATAAACGCCAAAATCGGCTATAAATGCCAAAATCGGCTATAAACGCCACAAAATCGGCATAAATGCCAAACAAAATCGCCTTTCACGGCAAACCAAGAAAATGTCTCTTTTCTTAAATATTTGTGCAATGGAAAACTTGAAAGAAGTTGATTTCCTTTTTACTTGCGAAGGTTGATCTCCGGATCACCACTTGCAATTCCAAGTAAAATAGAAAATCTGGCACACCCACCCAAAAAAAATGTTGATACACGCCTTCGCCCCCCACGGGCGCGAAAGGGTCGTACCCAACGGGATCCCACGCCCGCCGACCCCGGTAGCATCCCGGCGCCGAATGTCGCTGTCCATCATGAATATAGGAACGTGTTGCACTGAAGTGTTTGAGCCATGTACAGAAAATACCACACTGGTTTTTAAACGACAGCGACAGGTTTAGAGAGTTAATGGATAGATCTAACTTGAGCCCACTTATCACAACGTCATATCGCTCTGTTAGTAAGATCCTTGTCTCTTGTTTTGTGGAAAGGTGGCAACCTGAAACAAACACCTTCCACATGCCGTTCGGTGAGATGTCCATCAGTCTAGATGATGTTGCCACCGTACTTGGGATCCCAGTGACTGGCCGTTCTGTTGCGCACTGATGGAACGTGCTCCTGCCGAGGGTGCTACCGGGGTCGGTGGACGTGGGCTGTGCCAGCTTGATGGAACGCGCTCCTGCCGAGGGTGCTACCGGGGTCGGCGGACGTGGGAGTCCGTCGGGTCCGGCCCTTTCGTGCCCGGGGGGCTGAAGCATGCATCAACATTTCTTTGTGTGGGTGTGCCAGATTTTCTATTTTACTTGGAATTGCAAGTGGTAATCCGGAGATCAACCTTCGCAAGTAAAAAGGAAATCAATTTCTTTCAAGTTTTCCATTGCACAAATATTTAAGAAAAGAGACATTTTCTTGGTTTGCCGTGAAAGGCGATTTTGTTTGGCATTTATAGCCGATTTTGGCGTTTATAGCCGATTTACAATTCTCATCAATAATGAAAGACAAGAGTTGTGATTTTTGTCTCTTTTAGAAAAATACAAACTACAATGAAAAGCAAGAAAAGGAGGATCTAACTTCTCAGGAGATTGTAGGGGACTCGTTCAGATTGACGGTCGCAAGCCATGTGTGGGCTTTGCCATCATCCATGCAGATGAGAACAGTGGATGCTCTTGATTCGCTTGGCTTGGATATAACCTCAGATTTTTAGAGGACAAAGACCAAGAGGAGGTCCTATGTCCAATAAAAAGCTAAGTAGACGGGCTGAAAAGCCACGTCTAAGCCATTTGGAAGCAGGAGGAGAAGGCGAAGGACCTTGGGGGGGAGTACCCCCCAAGGGACTTTTGTCACCTTGTAGTGGTGGCCGGTGCAGAAACTTCAGCAGAGTTTTTCTCTCTTTTTTCTTTCTCTGGATTTTCTGTGTTTGATCCGTCTGGATTCGATTCTCTTCTGGATACGAGCTCTGGATTCTTTTTGATCTCTTTCCGATCCGGATTTCAATGGAATGCTCTCCTATTTATAGGCTTTTGGTAGCCATTTAGGAGAGCTTTTATGGGCTTTAATGGCTTTAATGGGAGGAGTTACAAGATTTATTTCTTGATTTTGTAACTCCTTTTTCCTTGAATCTGATTGGCCGATGGAGATTAAGGGCTTTTAATCACCTTAATTACCATAATGGGAGGAGTTTCATGGCTTGAATGCCATGACTTAATTGATTTGTAACTCCTGGATGCTTGCTTCTGATTGGGCCGTCCAAAGAAATGAATTAATGACTGCAATAAAGCTAGTCAATTAACTGCATTAAATGGTCGCCGAGCAGTTGAAGAGTCGCGGGCCGGGCCGCGTCTTTTGGGATTCTTTTGGAGATGATCACCGATGGATCTACATGCTAATCGACATCGGATGACCGTGTAACTTCAGACATTGATAGCTAGCAGCGGGCCGGTGACATCTGTCTTGTCGATTTCTCGATCGGTCGGACAGAAAGAGCACTTTTTAGGTCAACCGGTCGGCGATCTTGGAGCGATCAATGATGATTTTATGCCTTCGACGGCGGATCTGAGTTGTCGTCGGATATGAGTCAATTTCAAGCACTAAAAATCACATTTTCAGGAAACCACAGGGGCCAAAGTGCGCGAAACGTAAAAAGAGATGGAAAAACGGGTCACCGGCGAAAAATCCGGTGACCCGAACTTCCATGGTCGCCGGCGACCATGGGCGGCGACCATGGGCCAGGGTCGCCGGCGACCCTGGGGGTTTTTCTCCCTTTTTTGGTCCGTTTCGCGGTCTTTTTCGTCGCCGTTTTCTTCTGTATTTTTCCTGAAATTTCTTCTCATTTATTGGCTTGATTTCCCTGTAGAAAACCTGATGAGAATCCTTGCATTTTTAGAGTGCAAAGTTTCCAATTTTCCGGGAAAGCCGAAGACTTTGTCGCGTAGAGCTGCTGATTTTCCGCCAGAAGTTGAAACTTGGTCAAACGATATCGGAATGACCTGAAATTTGAGGTGGAGCCTCCTAAGCAATAAATAAGACCAACCATAGGCTTTTGTTTGAGTTTTGAAGCCGTTTGGGGTCCCGTCGCCAGTAGACTTGATTTTGCCGCGAGGGAGATGCCGCGCGTTTGATGTGCGGTCAAACGATGTCCGATTGACCTGAAATTTGATAGGGAACCTATTGGAGTCATTTTGAGATGATCCACAGGCTCTGTCTTGGAAACCATGGTCCCGGGGAGCTCTGCCGCCGGTAGGCTTGATTTTCTTTCGGAGCGTCAAAACCTGGTCAAACGTTGTCGGAATGACCTGAAATTCGACGTGCAGCCTTTTGGAAGTATGTTGAAGCCACTCATGCACTTGGTTTGATGAGTGAAGGCTTCGGTGGTTCCCGCCGCCGGGAGGCTTGATTTTGCTACTCGAGCATTGATGGAGGGTCAAACGTTGTCGGTTTGACTTGAAATTTGGCATGGAGCCCTTTTGAGACATGCTGGAGTCATCCGTAGGCTCTGATCGATGTTTTGACGTCTTCGATGATATAGCCGCCGGGAGCGCCAATTTAGTTGTCGGAGAAGCGAAGTTAGGCCAAATGATTCTGAAATGGCCCGAAACTCCTTGTGTACTCCTCCCTTGGCTGTCTTGAAAGATCTTGCAGTTTTTGTTTGATTCTGACAAGATTTGATTTTTTGGAGAAGTTGCATTGCCTATTTATGGCAGGTTGCGACTTCATGCAGCTTTCTTGATGTTGAAGAGGCAAAGTGACATTTTTGGTGTCAACAAATGCCCCCTCGAGGTACAGCGACGAGTTGCTTGACTTTTGTAGTCGATGTGCCTCGAAGAGATTTTTTTTTTTTAAGGAGAGCCTGTGTCTTGACCAAGAGTCTTTGAGCAATCTTTCCTTTGGTAGAGTAGCCTTTGAGCTTCCAGGGGAATTTTATGGTAATGAAAGGAATCAAGTACCATCTCGAGGCAAAGTTTTGAAGATGACATCAGGGATGTGGATTTGGGTTTCTATTTTTGATCTTGTGACCTAACCAGCTATATATGGCAGGTTAGGGGATCGGTTTGGTTTTGATCTTGTAGACCTAACAGGCTGTATGTGGCAAGTTAGAGGATCAGGATTTGGTTTTTTGGCTTTGGTCTTGTGACCTAACAAGCTGTATGTGGCAAGTTAGGGGACCAGGATTTGGTTTTTGGTCACTCTTTGGGACTGTGTGGGTCCATTGGAGTGGTTTGGATTTTTGTGGAATGTCAATTTCAAGATTTTGGCTCAATTTGGTATATGAGGCTGGATGGTTTGATTCTTTGGAAGCTCATGGGGCTTGGGATTTTTTTTTTTGTATGGTTCAATCAACTCAAAAGAGGCATGGAACCATTTTTGTATACTCTTGGTAAGGGGGATTTTTTTTCTGACAAAAAGCCCATTTTTTTTTTTTAGTGCCTAGGTGGTCAAACCTGGCTCATATGGGCTAACCCATGGGACCTTAAGCTTTTTAGGATGGCTTAGATCTCATGTGGGGCCATTTTTGTAAAGAATATCTAAAGATATCTCATTTGGATAGAGAATATCTAAAAATATCTTTATGGGAGAGAATCTCTTATATTCCCTTAATTTGGGAGAGAATATCTCAAGGTATCTTTCTTTTTGGGAAAGAATCTCCAATCTCCTATTTTGTTGGAGAGAATCTCTTATTGATTGATTTTGGGAGAAAATCTCTCAAAGACATCTTTCTTTTTGGGAAAGAATCTTTCTAATTCCTTCTCTTTTGGTAAGGTTACTAATTCGTAGCACTTACCTTTCTTTTTTTTTTTTTTGTTTCCTTCTTTGATTTGCTCTCTTCTATAAAAGCAAGGAGGAGGCTAGATCTCTTGCCCTTATTGCTTTCTTTTGCAACAATCTCAAGAGAGCTCCAAGACCAAGAGTTCTTCTTCTTCAAGGATCTTCAAGCTTTTTCCTTCTTCTTCTCCATCAATGGCTTCAAGTAAGTTTTCTCTCTTTTTCTTTCAAGAAAACTCCATGTAGAGAATAGGATGGTAAAAAAAAGAAAGTTTCTCTCCCTTTTTTTTCTTTTCTTTTTCTTTTCTTTCTATTCTTCCTTTTTTTTTCTTTTTTTTTTCTTTCAAGTGATTTCTTTTTCTTTTTTTTTTTCGTGCTTCTTTCTTTCTCTTTTTCTTTTTGCACGTTTTCTTTCTTCTCTTTTTTTTTCTTTTCCCCTTTTTTTTTTTTTTTTGTTTGCTCATCATGATAATGCTTTTTTTATGCAAATCTAGATGTTCATGCATGTACCTTTTGTAGATTGAATTTGAGAGCATGATAGCATACCTGAAAATCTTTGCAAATTTGGGAATTTGGAGCTCGCAGCAATGTTGAGCCCTTCTTGATTTTGCGGAGATTTTGAGGTTTCGAAAGTTTGGAGTTTCGGAGCTCGCAGCGATGTTGAGCCCATCTTCAAACTTTCTATTTCTTTCGGGGTATTTCCCTTTTCTTCGGAATTGCCCCGGAACCATGCCAAAATTTCGCCAGATTTTCTTTTAGCGAAATCCTGTCATTTTGATGATGATCTTTTTTTTTTCTTTTCCAACCTTTGCAGGTGGTTCCTCCAGAACGAACAAGGGTAAAGAGCCTGCTACAAGCGTACCTCGTCGATCCGCCAGATCTTCTAATGTGTCCGTTCAACAGGCCTGGGAGAAGGTCCAGTATGTTGAGAGAAACTTGGAAGAGTGCGACTCTCTCAACAGAGATGAGATGAGGCAACAACTGATCGCTCTCAAGAGTGAGGAATATTATAAGATCATGGTAAGCAACCGTCCTTGGGTTATGGACGATCTGAGGGTTTTGCCCAAGCCTACCTTCTTCTTTGGAGATGCAGTCCCTGACGACGTGACATACCAGAGGAGGTGTTTTCAGTTTTCTTACACAGCTGATGGTGAGAAGAGAACTGTGGTTACCCGGTCAACGTTTGATCGTACTATCTCGATCATGAGCCTTTCTCCCACGTTCTCTAAGAGGGAAGATCCTCCAAGCTGGGTGAAAAGGACCAACGTGATCAAGACCGGGGTTTTTGTTGGCGGTCCCTCCGGATATGCGGAGAAGTCGCCTGCCCAAATGGACATGTTGATGCCAGCCAGCGGCTATCAGGGCTCTAATTATCCGTCGGTCGATTTGGGACTGGTGGGCCTTGGCGTTTTTAGCGGTGACGGCAGCAATTGGGTGAAGCCTTTTCGACTTCGTGGCCGTTTCAGTGTTGACTCCGATTGGAAGTCGTGGACTGATCGCGCCCTGCTGATTGGTGGCACCATTTTGAAGGAAGCCGGGATATTTGATGCAGTCCGTGCCTTTAGAGATACCGTGGCTTTTTCCGACGAAGCCTTCATGGCCATGTTGGAATCATTTCTCCCACAAACCAATACCTTCGTTGTAACGAATGGTGAGATTGGTTTTTCTTTGAAGGAGTTGAGCGCCATTACTGGATTGCCCATCCTTGGCAAACTCTACGAGGAGTTCATGCCGATTGACAGCGTCCTTGAGGAGCAGTCAGAGGCGTTCAGGCTCCTATACTTTCAGCTCGTCGCCTTCTATGATTTTTTGAAGGAGAAGGAGGGCTCGAAAGTAAGATCCAGCAGTTGGAAGAGTTATGGCTCTTCATTCTTCAACTTCTTTGACAGCAAAGAGTCTTCTGATAGCATGACCCTGGAGGACCGGAAGAAGGCTTCCGCCATGCAAGAAGAGTTGAAAGACTTCTTCGCAGGTACAGATGTAATTTGTTCTGACATTGCACTGCAGAGAGAAATTGCAGTTTACCTCACTTATTGGCTAGGTGAGGCTATTTTTGCTGGAGGAGATGGAACACACATCAGGCCGCATTGTATTTTTCCGGCTTGTCAGATGGCGTTTGGAGAGCGGCTTGCTTTGGTGCCTGCTCTTTACTCCTACTTGTGTACCGAACTGCAGGCTGCTGCTTTTTTGGTTCGGCTTGGGCTCCCTATGAATAGGGTATTTTCAGCGCATATCTTTTATTCGTGGTTTGTATACCACTGTCCTGGCTTCCACCAGCTGGGTGCTGCACAGGATGATGATCCTCTGATGATTCAATTGGCTAAGGGAAAAGCCGTATCCGAATCACTTTTGTTTGCCCGCATGAGGATCCGACGGTTCAGGGACGTCAAGATGGGGCAGTCTTCAGTTAAGCTTTCTCCGGAGTTGCGGAAGAAGGCTTTTGATTTTGGTGCCTCCTGAGACTCTACCAGAGCAGGGTCGGGAAGGCATTACTCTTTGACCAATGCAGAGAAGGAGTGGCTTTTCAGCATACGAGTCGGCACGATGGTGTACCGTAGACATCTTTTCGTCGACATCCATCCGTATGTACCTTCTCGCTTTGCACTTCAGTTGGGCTTCTCTCAAGGCGTTGTTGGAGCGCCTTCGAGTATGGTGAAGCGTTTTGGAGGTTTGCAGGATGGCAGAAATGCATGGGCTTTTTATAGTGCTAAAGACACTACTGCCACGATTTCTTATCCTGAGCTGTCGACTTTCCGAACTGCCGGCTTCACGAAGTGGTTCGCGGAGAGCTTTTTGGCATATCGGGGGCTTTCCAAGAAGGAGCTTGATGTAAAGCTGTCTTCGGGGAAAGGTACTGGAAGGTCGGATGGTGTCCGGCGAGAGGAAGTTTGGGCCTTCCTTTCTGGAGAGAAGCACAAGATAAGCTTTCTCGGTGACCAGGGCGTCATTGGTTCTGAAGCTGTTCGGGAAGTACCTGATGAGGCTTTGGAGCAGCTAGAACAAGAGGAAGCTGAGCTCGACGCTTGGATGCAAGCGGCACAGAGGCGAGCTTCCGTGGAGTCTACTGGCAAGAGCAGACCATCCAGTGAGGAGCCAAGTGGGAGACCTGACTCTGACAGTGGGGCAGGATCTTCTAGGAAGCGAGCCCACAGAAGTAAGAGGAAGAGCAGTCAGCGTCACACGGGGCGGGACGAAGACTCTCTTGATGTGGAAGTCCCTCTCACTGTCAATGAGGAGGTGCCAGGGGAAGCTGACGAACCTCCGGAGAAGAGGGTTCGGGAAGAAGAGACCATCGGTGAAGGTATGATTCTTCCTTTTTCTTTTTCTGCTTCTTTCATGGGGCGTTCCATGTTCTGATTTGTTTTCTCACCCTACTGCTGCTTTTTTTTTTTTTAGCAGAGGATGAAGACTTGGCGATGCCTGAGGTTCCGACCGATGAGGCGGTGATGGAGCCGGTTATGGCATCTGAAGAAGAACCGAGGGACTCTGGAATGATTCCAGAATCTCCAATTGGTATAACTTCTTTCGCTTTCTCTTTTTTTTTTTTTTTTTTTTGCCTGCGACTTGATTTGCTAACATTTTTCTTGTCAGCTGACTTGCCACAGGATTCCGATGACTTTGAACCATCAATGGACGCAAATGTTGATGATGCTTCCGATGAGTTCATGGAGGAAGAGAGTGTTCCGCCAGTCGTCGAAGAAGGTACTTTGTAGTGATGACCCTGATGATTTTTTTTTAACAGGATCATATTCATACCTTTTTGTGTTTCATTTGCAGGTTTTGAAGTGACAGAAGAGAGTCCATCGCTTTCTTCAGAACCAGAGCAAGGGATGCCAGAGGTCGATCCGGAGGTAAGACTCCTACAACCAGTTCTGACGCGATAGAGGAGATACCTCGTGTTGAGATTCCTTCTCCAGTGGCTCCAAGTGGAAAGAGTTCTTTTGTTACTCTTCCAATGGGACATGACATGAGCAGCCGATCAACGGAGAAGGGTGAATCTTTATCCAGCTCGTCTCTTCAATTTGCGAAGAAGGTACTGGCGCGGGTTTTGAGTTCTTGGATCGAGACTCTCTTTTCTGGACACCTGGATGCTGGATTTGGCATGTCCCACATGTACAGGAGATTCTCACTGATACCGAAGAGGTTGGTCTGGATGTCACAGGTGCCAGGGCGATCGTTGATAGGATCATTGCACTGGGTGACAAGTGGTTTGAGACCATGGATTTCCCTGACGACCAATTCTTCAAGGAGATGTTCTTGGACCCTGCTGATAAGGCTAAGTCTGACCTGAATGAGGCTACACAAAGCAAGAAGCAGCTAGTTCGGGAGAAGAACTTGGAAGAGCTAGCCATCATCGGATTGAGGCATGACCTTAACGTCCTTGATAGGGAAGTTGAGGAGGCCATGAAACGTCTTGAGCATTTGAAGGCGCAAGTCGCTGCCAAGTGGGCTGCTATAACAGAGGCTCGTGACAGGGAGAGTGCTCTGATTCGCAGGGTTGCGGATGCCGGTCAAGTTCTTGAGAGGAGGACTCTAGAAAACGAACAATGGCAAACCGCTGGGGAAAAGCTTCCCGGTGTAAAAGAAGGGTTACGGCATTCGCCAGCATCTCATGGCAAGTTCCTGAAGAAGCGTGCCTTGGAAACTCTGACGACTGAGGCCAAAAGTTTGCTTGAGGAGCTGAAGCTTTGGCTGGAGACCATTTTTGGCTGAGCTCCTGATTTTTTGTAGCAGAAACTATTCTTCTTTTTTTTGGTACCACATGTATATTTTTTTGGTACTCTTTTTTTTTTTGTAGTGCTTGTGAACATTTTTTTTTTGTACCACATGTATTTTTGGTACTCTTTGCAAGTACTCATTCTACAAAAGTTACTTTTTTTTTTGTTTTCCCTACGCTCACCTAAATCTTTTTGTGATGAAAGTAATTGCTAAATGGGATTTGATCAAAAACTTTGTCATTTTGTGAAAATCTTTTGTCAAATGATTGTTTTGGTAGGGGAAACGAATTTGGCATGAAAACCGGATTTTTGTGGCATTTACAGCCAGTTTGGTGGCATTGATAGCCAATTTTTATGGCATTTACAGCCAGTTTGGTGGCATTGATAGCCAATTTGTGGCATTTATAGCCGGTTTGGTGGCATTGATAGCCGGGTTTTTTGAAAGCCAAGTTTTGGTTTGTCGGCGTGAAGGCCAATTTTTTGTGGCATTGATAGCCGGTTTGTGGCATTTATAGCCGGTTTTGACATGAGAGTCAGATGTTTTTTTTTTGTGGCATTTATAGCCGATTTGGTGGCATTGATAGCCGGTTTTGGCAAAAGAGCCAGGTTTTTGGTTTTCAAAAATGCAAGTATCGACTAAGAGTCGCCTCCCTGCTGAATGGTCTTGCAAGTATCGATGGAATGTCGCATCCTTGCTCATTCGGTTGCGAGTATCGATGGAATTTCGCCTCCTCGCGGATTTGGGTGCAAGTATCGATGGAATGTCGCATCCTTGCTTTTTTAGAAAAATTTTGTTTTGCGAGTACTGACTTGATGTCGTTTCCCCACGATTTTTTGAAATTTGTGGTTTTCTCGAACCTTTGAAGTTTGGGTTGTGGATATCAACTGAAATGTTGTGTCTCCACGATTTTAGAGGTTTTGGAAGTATCGAATGGGGTTCGCATCCTTCCGATATTTTGAGTTTTGCGAGTATCGACTAAGTGTCACTTCCCCGCGGTTTTTGAAAAACCATTTTTTTTTGTTTAAAGACACGAGGGTCGTAAATTTTGACCTAAAACCATTTGGCGGTAAAAGGTAAGGTGGACTAGGGTGGAAATCCCTGAATCCGGATTTTTGTTTCAAACCATGAATTTTGGTTCAAGGATCGAAAGTTTTGGTCAAGTCAGGGAGAGGCTCCTAAACATGGATTTTTTCGTTTTTGAACAATGAAACGGTAAAAGTAAGCATTGTTTTTTAATCTCTAGAAATTTTGACATTTGATATGAAAATTCTAAAGAGAGTGGGTTTGACGAGCGAGTACCTGAGAACAGGTTTTGGCCATACAGGCATTGCTCTTACCCAGTTGGGTAAGTCTTCAAGGGTAGTACCGCTTCAAGAACTTGCCATTGATGGGCAGCATACACCTGTCGCCTTCCATGTTTAGGAGGGCATATGTGCCATTGGAGAAGACCTTGTCGATGACGTAGGGTCCCTCCCATTTTGGCTCAAACTTGCCTTTGGACTTGTGAGCGAAGACCATTGGTCTTTTTACCGCAAGAACCAAGTCACCCTTTTTGTAGGCGCGTTGCCTGACATTTTTGTCAAAAGATCCTGCCATGCGTGCTTGGTAAAGTTCAATGCTTTGTCGAGCTTCGAGCCGTCTCTCGTCGAGATTGTCCAGCTCATGGAGTCGCAATTTGACATTGCTTTCTTGAGTCATGTCATTTTGTAGAGATACCCTCAGAGAAGGAATTTGTACCTCTAGGGGCACGACAGCTTCGCATCCATAGACCAAGGAGAATGGTGTGCTATGGGTTGGTCCTCGAACGGTGGTTCGATAGGCCCACAAGGCTTCAGACATCTTGTCGCTCCAGTCTCTTTTGTGACTA
Organism: Umbellularia californica; assembly: GCA_028538565.1. Lineage (NCBI taxonomy): Eukaryota > Viridiplantae > Streptophyta > Magnoliopsida > Laurales > Lauraceae > Umbellularia > Umbellularia californica. Next base: position 50,810,390 of record JAPQWN010000006.1, on the reverse strand, counting down.
GAGACCATTTTCTTGAGGATTTTGCAGAGTGTCTTGTTGAAGGCTTCTGCTAATCCGTTTGCTGCCGGATTGTATGGAGTTGAAGGACAGCTTTGAATTTTGTATTTGTCGCAGAACCTGTAGAATCGATGATCCCGGAATTGTGGTCCGTTATCATGGACGAGTCTTTTAGGTATGCCGAAACGACAAATGATGTTGGTGCGTAGGAATTGAAGGACTGATGAGGTCTTCATTTCGTTGAACGCAAATGCTTCTGACCACTTGGAAAAATAATCCGTTGCGCGAAGATGAAGCGATGACCTTTGCTTGAAGGGGGAGAAATAGGACCTATGATGTCCATACCCTAGGCTTCGAAAGGCCACGAGATTGCTGTAGGGTGTAGCCATTCCGGAAGCATGTGAATGTAATCTCCGTGAACTTGGCATAGCTGGCAGCGTTTGGCAAATTGCATTGCATCAGCTACCATGGTAGGCCAATAGTAACCTAACCCTTTTATCTGATCATAGAGCTTAGGACCTGCCTGATGGGCTCCACAAAGACCAGCATGAACTTCTTTAAGTGTTTCTTCGGCCTCTTGTTGTGACAAGCAGCGTAGAAGTACTCCGTTGAAGGATTTCCTGTAAAGGATTTTTGAAGGAATATCCAAATGAAAGTTTGGGGCTCGCCTTTGGATGCTTACCCGTTCTTTTGGATCTTCAGGTAGGATTCCGAACATAGTGTAATCAATGAACGGATCCCTCCAGTCGCCGATTGAAGGTTGAAGGATAGAGATCTGACTTCCAACCACTCGGTGGCATTCAGCAACTGCTTGGTGTGTGTTAAGAGGATGGAGGATCCTTCTCTCGCACACTGTGATTTGCATTTTTTCCCCTTCCTGGATCTCCATTGATGCGGCAAGTCCGGCCAGGGCATCTGCACGGATGTTTTCACCTCTACGAATGTGGGTGATGCGACAGATGTCAAACTTTTTCAGAAGCGATTGTGCCTTGTTGTAATAAGGCAGCAGATCGGGCTTCCTGACTTCATATATCTTATTCATCTGGTTGACGATCAGTTGAGAGTCTCCAAAGACTTCCAGCATAGTGATACCGGATTCGATGGCGAGTTCCAATCCTAGGATCAGAGCTTGGTATTCAGCTGCATTGTTTGTGCATGGTTCCAGTAGCGAGAAAGCGTGTGGAATCATGTATTTGTTGGGGCTAACAAAGAGGATGCCAACTCTCGAGATCAGCTTTCTGTTTTCATTTGTCCTAGGAGGCATTTGGTGAGGAAGTCTCCACGTTGTAGACAGGTTCGTCTGGGAGATCATCTCTGAGTGGAGAATCTTTAGGCAATGGATGCTCTGCGAGAAAGTCTGCTAGAGCTTGGCCTTTGATTGCTTTTTGTGGCACATACCTAATATCAAATTGTGACAAGAGGATGGACCATTTTGCCAGTCGGGCATTGAGAGAACCTGCCTTTGTGACAAGGACCTTCAAGAGGTTGATCCTCGAGACGAGGTAGACTGTGTTGGAAAGCAAGTAGTGACGTAGCTTTTGTACGGCGAACATCACTGCAAGGCATTCTTTTTCGACTGGAGAGTATCGATGCTTTGCACCTACTAGCATGCGGCTGAGGTAATATAAAGCAGCTTCCTTTCCCTCACCATTCTCTTGTGCAAGCAGAGCGCCTACAGAATGATCAAGAGCTCTTGTGTACAAGATGAATAGTTTTCCAGTGGCAGGGGCAGCAACACTGGAGGTTTGGTTAGGTATGACTTGATATCTTGAAATGCAGATTCACAGTCGGCATCCCAGACAAAGTCTACACCCTTTTTCATTAATCGAGAGAATGGACGGCATTTCCCCGAAAGATTGGAGATGAACCGTCTGATGTAGGCCAATCTCCCTTGGAGCCCTTTTAATTCTCTCAAGGTTCTTGGAGAGGGCATTTCTAGAATAGCCTTGACTTTTATGGGGTCAAGTTCTATTCCAGCTTTCCGAACAAGGAATCCGAGAAACTTACCCTACGAGACGCCGAAGAAGCATTTTAGAGGATTCATCCGCAGTTTGTGTTTGCGGAGTCGGAGGAAGACTTCCCAAAGATCTTTGAGATGGTCTTCTTTTCTTCTGCTTTTGACGGCGAGGTCATCAACGTAACATTCGACCGTCTTGTGCTGCATATCTTGGAATATTTTCATCATAGCCCTCTGATATGTGGCACCAGCATTTTTCAGACCAAATGGCATGATAGTGTAGCAATACACGCCAAATGGAGTCCGAAATGAAGTGTGCTTTTCATCTTCAGGATGCATCTTTATCTGATTGTAGCCAGAGAAGCCATCCATGAATGTCATTCGCTCGAATCCACAGGTATTGTCAATCATTACCTCTGGTATGGGGAGCGGGAATTCATCTTTAGGGCAAGCGCCATTCAAGTCTCTATAGTCAATACAGACTCTGATCTGCCCATTTTTCTTTGTCACGGGGACAATGTTGGCCAACCATTCAGGATGTTATTCCTCACGATGAAGCCAACGCTTTTGAGTTTATGAACTTCTTGTTCGATTTTGTCCATCACGTCGGGACGGAATCTTCTTTGGCCTTGTTTGACAGGCTTGATGTCTTTTTGAAGATTGAGTTTGTGGACTGCTACTTTGGGGTCTAAACCAGGTATTTCAGCGTAAGACCAAACAAAACAATCAACGAACTCACGAAGAAAAGAGATATACTCTGGCAACTCATCATCCTTTATATTCTTGCTCATGAATATAGGACGTGGGTTATCAGGTGTTCCCAAGTTTATCTTTTGAACAGGATCTTCTGTCGGAAGGTTCGAAGGTGGTTCCTCCACAATATTTTCGGAGGCTTCCAACTCAACGAAACCTTCTGGAGTTTCAACTGCATTACCAGACCAAGGCTCTGTTCCTTTCCATGGATTTTCTTGATTGGTGATCTCCTCAAGGCTTGCTATGAGATAGTCCCAATCGCCTGTTGAGTCTGGTATTTCTTTTGGAGACGAGGGTTCTTCTGGGTCAGGATGCCACCCATCTGTGTCATCGAGTGATTCCTCTTCATCATCAGAGAAATCGTACCAATTGGAGGAGCTTCCTGGATCTTTGTCAAACGACTCTTCAAAGAGATATCCAGGGAGATCGATGTCTTTATGGACATGAGATGTTGAGGCTTGGTCGGTAAATCGACTTTTAAACCTTTGTGTCAACTGTCTCAGGGGGGTATCAGGATCATACCCTAACCCATGTGAAGACTTTTCTACATGACCGTAGAGTCTCCAATCTTCCAGCTGGCTTTTGGTCAAGGCGGGCCCCAATGGCGTGAGAATACCGCGGCCTTCTCCCAGACCGACTGGGTTCTGAGCGTCAAAGCCCATTTTCTTCATGATAGCTTGTGCCACAGGACTATATAGAGATAGTTGAGGCATACCTTCGTTTTGGAAAGGTTCAAGCAAGGAACTTGATGAAGAAGCATCCGATCTATGAAAGAAGATCAGTCTTTGCTTTGGTGATGTTGCCGGAACAACAAAGGTAGCAGACGTAGGATCTTCTACATCAGCAGGTGTCTCCATCGGAGTGAGAGCAGGCTGAACTTGCTGAGCATCAGCTTGGCTTGACGATGCATCGTCTTCTGGCTCTGAGTCCGAGTCTGTGTCTTCCATGATAGACACGAGAGAAACAACAAATTTGCCCCCAGACTTTTGTTTCGCCTTCTTCACTTTAGTCGTGATGACCAAAGGTTTTGAATTCTTGAGGGAGATGACGAAGGAGATTGACTACTCTCTTCTAATTTGCCGAAGGGTTTGTTTTCTTCCGGTGATTTTTGAGGAGCCTTGCCTTTATCTTTCTGGAGATTTTCAGTAGGGGGTGCTATTTCCTCTTCTTCTTTTTCTTCTTCATACATCTGGAAGTCTGCGAAGTGGACTTCTTTACCTTTGAAGGGTTTTCTGTCCGCAAAGACACGATGTACCATGCCGTCGTCGTCGACGAACTTGATGCATTCATGTAGAGTTGAAGGGACAACACCGTTCTTGTGTATCCAAGGATGTCCGAGAAGGATGTTGTAGCATAAAGGGATTTTTATTGCATACACAGTGACTTCAGATATAAGATCACCGATCTGCAATTTGAACCTGATTTTGCCGATAGGCCTTTGAGTACTCCCATTGTATCCGAAGATAGATACGGATGTGTGGCTCAGCTTGTTGGGTGGGATGCCCAACTCTTCAAGAGCCGAAGTGGAGATAAGGTTGAGTGCAGAACCTGGGTCGATCTGAACTCTATGTATCGGCATTTCTTTGATGTACCCTGTGAAGTACAGGGGTCAGTTGTGCTTTATTTCGCCTAGGAGGAGGTCATCCTTGTCGAAGGCAATGGTTGCACTGGCTGCTTTTTGCACCGAGAGGCATTCAATGCATGATCCCTCAGTTTTCTTTTCTCCCTTTGAGGAAGTTTCAGAGTTTTTAACCCGGTAGTCCATTTCAATTTGGAGGACTTGCGGGGCATGTTTGTCGACATCCTCATTCAGTTTTTGTAATTCTGAGATGAGATTATCACGAGTGCGTGGAGACATTCGTAATAAATCCAGGATGTGCAGTCGTGCAGGTATGTGTTTGAAGTGCTCGATCAAAGCATACTTGAAAGCCTCCTTAGGGCCTGCATGTTCATCATTGTTGCCACTGGGGGCGCTTACAACATCTTTTCCCGAAGGATTTACATAAGTAAAGGAAGATTGGTTGTAATTTTTGTGGTAGACCCGGCCCGAGCGGGTGCCTCTACCAACTTCGAGAGCTTCTTGAGAAGGATCTTCGTTTGGAAGATTGTCTTCGGGATCAAGAGGCTGTCGTTTTTCATCTACTGGGGATGTATCTGCAGCAGAGTTGCCATCCTCAGTGATTGTGTTGCACGGAGCATTTTCCGGGAGCAAGTCCTAAACAGCATCCAGCAGCTTTTCTTCTGTGTTGACTATTTCATCATCCCAAGCATCATTATCTGGGTTTTCTTCATGATGATCAGTCGGGAAGAATGTGTATCCTGAAGTCACAGTCTCAGGAGAAGAAACCTGAGAGGGTGTCATCTATGTGAAAGTCACGCGAGACGAGGTAGCTCCAGAGGATACATTGTTAGGCGTCGTTGGAGTATAGGTAATCTCATCAGACGACGCTTCAGAAGAGCTATAGTCCTGATATATTACATTACAGGAAGCTCTGATAGGAGATGTTGCCTGCTCGGAGTCAGACTCATCCTCGGATGTAAGAGGATCGTCTATCCAGCAATGTTCTCCATTTTCAGGAGTTAAGGGTGGATGTACCTGATTATCTTCAGGGACTTCAGGCTCTTGGTTGCGAGGAGGCTCGTTAACGCGATCTTGCTCTTGTTCTAGAGCGAGACGCTGCAAGATCCTTGCATACTCTTCAAGATCAGGCATGGGAGCCAGATCCTCTTCTTCGTCTTCTCCGTGTGGCTCAACATAGTTGATTTCCACTGGAGCAATGACAGGTGCTGGGTTAACAGCATCTTCTTGTGCAGCCACTTGATCTTCTTCATCATCAGACCAGGATCCTTGTAGTTGCAAAGGGTTATACCAGATTACTGGCATAAGATGAGACTCGGGAATCCATTCCTCGTCGGAGAGGTATTCTCCTGTTTCAAGGGATTCTTCCCACTCATCGATATCACTGGCAGTATCACTGGACTCGTATCCATTCATGGAGAATCCAACTATCGAGTTGCAAGAGTATGATGCCCCCTGCACATTTTCATTTTTGTATAGAGGTGGCATGAAATCATCAAGAGTGAATTTTCTTACTGCCTTGGAGGTTTTGGGAAGAGATTCTTCCGTCGTCCTGAGTGAAGCAGTGGAAGAAGTTTCTGCTCTTTCAAGGACTCCTTGTTTTGGTTGAGACTTCTGCTGCTGTTTGAGCTTGCGGAGCTGTCTCTTGACTTGCCTTCGCTGCTGAGCGGTTGGCTTGTTTTGACGATCTCCCAATTTTCATCATCTAGGAGATCGGGATGCACCCATATAGGTTGTCCATCTGGTGTTGGATAGGGAACCCATTCTTGGGACTCTTGAGCCATTTTTATCACCTTAAATGAAGTAGTGATCTTCTCCTTCGGTGACTTTGAAGTTTGCCGACATGACACCATGTTGACAGAGGCGGGGCCATAGTTTTTATCAAAGGTTATGACTCCGTTTTTCCACATCTCATTGATCTTCTCTCTCACAACGAAGCATTGATTGAGAGGATGTGAGATCATCTGATGGTATGGACAGTATCGGGGATCATTGGTTTTGCCAACGTCTCCCGGTCTTTTGGGCTCTGGCAAAATGAGTTTGCCATTTGCTAGGAGAGCCTCAAAGATTTCTTCAACGTCTTCATCGAACGGATATTTCTTTTCTACACGTTCTTTGAAGGCATCAGAGAGTTCAGGCCTTTTACCTGCAGTTTTGTTTTCAGCTTTCTTTGGTTGTTGAGGAGCTGACTTGGTTTGCACATTGAGGACCTCTTTTTTCTTTGGTTTAGAAGTTACAATGGCGGTTGGCTCTTTTCTTGATGATTTCTGACTGTTGAGGTCTTTAATCACCGTTTCAGCTTCCATAGAAGCTTCCAGGAGTTCTCCCAGGTTTTTTGATTTGTTGCAGATGATCATGGAGCGGATTCTAGCTTTCATGTTGTTTCGGCAGATGTCGACTAGCGACGCTTGTGGCAGTACATCTGAGCATTTGTACGCCATTGCTTTCCACTTGTGAATGAAGTCGTATGTTGACTCATTCTCCCCCTGCTTTAGGCTGCAGAGTTGAGCCATAGTAACAGGATGATCCTCACATTGGAAGTGGGTCAGGAAGCGTGTCTCCAGCATAGCCCAGTTCTGGATGGAGTTCTCCGGAAGAGTGGAGTACCAATCGAAGGCCGTACCTTTTAGGGTATTTGCAAAGAGGCGAATATTGAGTGCATCTTGATCCGCGATAGGTCCAGTCAAAATCTTGAAGTGGATGACGTGCTGTCTGGCTGATCCTTTCCCCGTATATGTTTGGAGAGTAGGGTGTTTGAATTTTGTGGGGAACGGGACCGAGTCCATCCATAAAGGATATGGTGGCTTGATCCCATGCTCCTTGAGTATATCCTCTTCTTTTGCTTTGGCGAGGATACTGTCTACGTCCTTTTTGGTAAGGGCGCGTGACTCATTTTCTTCACGATTTTCCTCGTTATTGCGATGATTCGGAGGAGGCTCATTGTTCACCTGATTTTGGACAACAAGGAGAAGGTTTTCCATCAGAGTTTCAATCCTCTGCTGGCCTTGTTCCAACTGCTGGATGCGTGTGAGCGCATCATCTTGAGGTGGATTCTGAGGTGGTGGCTCAAAATTTGTAACCAGGACGTTCATTCCTCGGGATTCAAACGAAGAAACCGTTCTGGTGACTGAGCTGGGGCTCATTCTTTTTGATGACGAGCTTGATGAAGGATTACTCTCCCATCCTTGGCTTGAAGGGGCAGGAGATTCTTCGGGATGTCTTCGTATACTGGTGACGCTACGGGTCACCGGACGTCGGACATGGATTTTTTATGCTGACTTTTGGTGTCTTCTGGTTTTTCCAACCATATGGACGGTAGCAACTTGGTCGGGCCTTTCTTTTTCGACCCATTTGTGGGAGACTTGAAGTGTAGGAGGCTGGGTCCGTTGGTTCTCTAGTCTCTTTTGTCGATATGACGCACGGCGGCGTGCTCGACGAGCGATTTGAGCTTCAGTCAGCTCTGGCTGGGCTTTAACAATGAAGGATGTACTCCCTCAGGCGTAGTAGCCGAGCTTGTCTTCTTTGTAATTGGGCAAGGACAGGATGCGGACCCGGTCCTTTGCCTGATGCAGTGAAGCTTTGAATTTTTCAAGTTCGGCCCCTGTAGAGATAAAGGGTCGAACCGAAGGAGTGTAGGCCTTAGCAGGTGCTTGTAGAGGCCTGGTGATGCATGATCTGATTTTGGGCCTGTAGGAACAAGCCGGCTCATGCTGGGTTGACTTGGGAGTCAGGTTGGAGATAGGTCTCTCCTCTTTCATGTAGGCAAGAGGGTAGAACTGGTTCTCCTTGAGTGGGGCCAGGTATGCTGGCTTGGTGGATGTTTGAGACCTTCTTTGTTTTGGTGAAGGTCTTGGAGACCAAGTCTTGGAATAGGTCTGGTTGTTTGTGGATCGAGGCTTCGCGGGGGTGCCGCGGGCTTCGGGCTTTTGGGCGCTCGCCTTTGGTGTCACGGGAGTGACACGTTGAGAGGCGATCTTCTGTTTTTTAGTAGGCGTAGCTTGTTCTTCGGGAAGTGGGAATGGTCCCAGCGTCCCAAAGAAGATAGTCCGGGGAGTCGAGGTCGACCCGGAGTTCGGAGAGTTGCCGACGGAGTTGACGCTTCGGCAGCTGACAAGGCACTTATGAGTGCGCGCGCTTTGCTTCTGTTGAAGCATGAGTTGGTGCTTGTTCTCATCGAAGGTGATGATCAGTGAAGCTGCCATTGTTAGTTTCAAAATTTCTGAAACAAGACCACATCCATTAGTAATCACAAGAATATGATGATCATAAATGGGGAATTCTATGATTTTGTCTTTTCAAATCGCTGAAGGGACATGACCCAAGCAATATGAAGAAGGCAAAAAGCCATAAAGGGTACAATTGTTCTGGTAGCAAGTATGGTGAGCTCAGAATGAGCGTTCCAATGACTGCCAGAAGCAATTGTAAACCTAAATTCGACTTATCAAGAAGCAGGGCTTGCTCGAGGTAAGACAAATATAAGGTTGGAGTTACAAATGTGCCGGTCGCAAATACAGTAGACCCTGAAAGGGCGTACCAGTATTGATAGGCACAAATGTTGGAAATCGCATCCATGAGATGGGATTCTCTATTTTGAAAGGTCAGAAATGGATTCGTCAAAGAGAGGAGGTGGCATTCCGACTCAAATACAGGCTTAACGATTTCCGCGAGCGCCAGTACTCAGAAGGAAAGAGACCACAATTTCTCGAATCTGAATTCAAAAGTGACGAGTTTTTTTTTTTTTGAAATGTCAAGATTGGTTCCATCAAGGAGAGCAAATGGTATTCCAATCTAAACACGGTCTCGGCGATTTCCGCGAGCGCCAGTGCTCAGAAAAGAAGAAACCAAAATTTCTCAGAACTGAAATCAAAAGTGACGAGTTTTTGAAGATTTTTTTTTTGAAATGATTTTTTTTTATTTTATTTATTTTTATTTTATTTATTTATTTTTTTAAATATTTTTTTTAAGATTATTTATTTTTATTTTTTTGAAGATTTTTTTTATTTTTATATATTTTTTTTAAGGTTTTTAAAGACGAGAGAGTACACATAGGCCTCCTAACCCGGTCTTATGAAACCTCAATTGATAGAATTGCCCCCAGGTAAGGGTAGGATTACTTAATGAACCCGTTTGGAGGACCCTTGCTTAGAACAGTCAAGCTGTCTCCACACTCTGGACAAGGCTTTTCTTGAATCAATCGTGATCAAAGAACGCAATTGGTTTAACCTTAGTGGTCTATGTCTTTTTATTTATTTATTTAAACTTTTTTTTTAGATCCCTGACAGACTCATCGAAGAAAAACGATGGCCCAATCCCCGATCCGAACACGGGCTCAACGATTTCCGCGAGCACACATGCCCAGAAGAGAAAGGATCAAAGTTTCTCAATTTTGAATCCAAAACGAGAAATTTGATTTTATTTTATTTTTTATTTATCCTTGACAGATTCATCGAAGAGAAACGATGGCCCAAATCCCATTTCGAACAGGCTCAACGATTTCCGCGAGCACACGAACCATAGGAGAGGATCAAAGTTTCTCAATTTTGAATCCAAAACGAGAAATTTGATTTTTTTTTATTTTTATTTTTTTTTTGAAAAGAGAAAGAGTGGAAATAAATTCGAAGAATTAGAAATTTCCAAAAAATCCCATCTCGTTTTTTTTTAGGATGCAAAATCCAACATAGGCTACCAGTTAGAAAGTAGCCAAGGAATCCGGAAAAGAAGTATAAGCATAGAGCAAAAAGTATGATATGCAAATATTTCATTTCCGAGCACCGTGTTCTCAAATGAATGAGTCCCACCGGGTGTGCCAGCTTGATGGAACGCGCTCCTGCCGAGGGTGCTACCGGGGTCGGCGGACGTGGGGTGTGCTAGCTTGATGGAACGCGCTCCTGCCGAGGGTGCTACCGAGGTCGGCGGACGTGGGAGTCCGTCGGGTCCGGCCCTTTCGCGCCCGGGGGGCTGAAGCGTGCATCAACATTTCTTTGTGTGGGTGTGCCAGATTTTCTATTTTACTTGGAATTGCAAGTGGTAATCCGGAGATCAACCTTCGCAAGTAAAAAGGAAATCAACTTCTTTCAAGTTTTCCATTGCACAAATATTTAAGAAAAGAGACATTTTCTTGGTTTGCCGTGAAAGGCGATTTTGTTTGGCATTTATAGCCGATTTTGGCGTTTATAGCCGATTTACAATTCTCATCAATAATGAAAGACAAGAGTTGTGATTTTTGTCCCTTTTAGAAAAATACAAACTACAATGAAAAGTAAGAAAAGGAGGATCTACCTTCTCAGGAGATTGTGGGGGACTCGTTCAGATTGACGGTCGCAAGCCATGTGTGGGCTTCGCCATCATCCATGTAGATGAGAACAGTGGATGCTCTTGATTCGCTTGGCTTGGCTATAACCTCAGATTTTTAGAGGACAAAGACCAAGAGGAGGTCCTATGTCCAATAAAAAGCTAAGTAGACGGGCTGAAAAGCCACGTCTAAGCCATTTGGAAGCAGGAGGAGAAGGCGAAGGACCTTGGGGGGGAGTACCCCCCAAGGGACTTTTGTCACCTTGTAGTGGTGGCCGGTACAGAACTTCAGCAGAGTTTTTCTCTCTTTTTTCTTTCTCTGGATTTTCTGTGTTTGATCCGTCTGGATTCGATTCTCTTCTGGATACGAGCTCTGGATTCTTTTTGATCTCTTTCCGATCCTGATTTCAATGGAATGCTCTCCTATTTATAGGCTTTTGGTAGCCATTTAGGAGAGCTTTTATGGGCTTTAATGGCTTTAATGGGAGGAGTTACAAGATTTATTTCTTGATTTTGTAACTCCTTTTTCCTTGAATCTGATTGGCCGATGGAGATTAAGGGCTTTTAATCACCTTAATTACCATAATGGGAGGAGTTTCATGGCTTGAATGCCATGACTTAATTGATTTGTAACTCCTGGATGCTTGCTTCTGATTGGGCCGTCCAAAGAAATGAATTAATGACTGCAATAAAGCTAGTCAATTAACTGCATTAAATGGTCGCCGAGCAGTTGAAGAGTCGCGGGCCGCGCCGCGTCTTTTGGGATTCTTTTGGAGATGATCACCGATGGATCTACATGCTAATCGACATCGGATGACCGTGTAACTTCAGACATCGATAGCTAGCAGCGGGCCGGTGACATCTGTCTTGTCGATTTCTCGATCGGTCGGACAGAAAGAGCACTTTTTAGGTCAACCGGTCGGCGATCTTGGAGCGATCAATGATGATTTTATGCTTTCGACGGCGGATCTGAGATGTCGTCGGATATGAGTCAATTTCAAGCACTAAAAATCACATTTTCAGGAAACCACAGGGGCCAAAGTGCACGAAACGCGAAAAGAGACGGAAAAACGGGTCACCGGCGAAAAATCCGGTGACCCGGACTTCCATGGTCGCCGGCGACCATGGGCTAGGGTCGCGGGCTGCGACCCTGGGGGTTTTTCTCCCCTTTTTGGTCCGTTTCGCGGTCTTTTTCGTCTCCGTTTTCTTCTGTATTTTTCCTGACATTTCTTCTCATTTATTGGCTTGGTTTTCCTGTAGAAAACCTGATGAGAATCCTTGCATTTTTAGAGTGCAAAGTTTCTAATTTTCCGGGAAAGCCGAAGACTTTGTCGCGTAGAGCTGCTGATTTTTCGCCAGAAGCTGAAACTTGGTCAAACGATGTCGGAATGACCTGAAATTTGAGGTGGAGCCTCCTGAGCAATAAATAAGACCAACCATAGGCTTTTGTTTGAGTTTTGAAGCCGTTTGGGGTCCCGTCGCCAGTAGATTTGATTTTGCCGCGAGGGAGATGCCGCCCGTTTGATGTGCGGTCAAACGATGTCCGATTGACCTGAAATTTGACAGGGAACCTATTGGAGTCATTTTGAGATGATCCACAGGCTCTGTCTTGGAAACCATGGTCCCGGGGAGCTCCGCCGCCGGTAGGCTTGATTTTCTTTCGGAGCGTCGAAACCTGGTCAAACGTTTCGGAATGACCTGAAATTCGACGTGCAGCCTTTTGGAAGCATGTTGAAGCTACTCATGCACTTGGTTTGATGAGCGAAGGCTTCGGTGGTTCCCGCCGCCGGGAGGCTTGATTTTGCTGCTCAAGCATTGATGGAGGGTCAAACGTTGTCGGTTTGACTTGAAATTTGGCATGGAGCCCTTTTGAGACATGCTGGAGTCATCCGTAGGCTCTGATTGAAGTTTTGACGTCTTCGATGATATCGCCGCCGGGAGCGCCAATTTAGCTGTCGGAGAAGCGAAGTTAGGCCAATGATTCTGAAATGGCCCGAAACTCCTTGTGTACTCCTCCCTTGGCTGTCTTGAAGGATCTTGCAGTTTTTGTTTGATTCTGACAAGATTTGATTTTTTGGAGAAGTTGCATTGCCTATTTATGGCAGGTTGCGACTTCATGCAGCTTTCTTGATGTTGAAGAGGCAAAGTGACATTTTTGGTGTCAACACGCACTATGGTAGAATGTCATATCAAGATGCTCATTCATTGCTTGCTGATTACCTGGGAGTTGATCCAAATGAGGCAAGTACTGAGCTGCAGTGTCACGCCCCGAGCCCGAGACTGCACTCATCTCGAGGAGCGACAAACGCCCGCATGGGGATTCGAGTCAAACTCGTTAACCCTTGTCCCCACGAACGGAATTCCCCACAGGATTTCACGTGTGAGGTTTCAAATTTCATGTTTATTTAAATTCTCACCTGTGTAATTTCTGTCAAATATATATAATCATAATTCAACGTCATTAAATGCATCAAGATATAGAACATAAGGTTCATGAGCATATATTAATAGTTCGAGTTTAAGAACTAAAGATATAGAGAGAGAAGTAAGTTAGTTAAGGTTTACAATCCAAATCCTAAACAAGTTATAAACTATAACAAAAGATGTGGTAATCTAAACCACGGTCCTTGGGTCATTTCCGTCCAAATCTCAACGAGTGGATGTCTAGAAGACATCATCAGAAGTCCATTCAGCTACACGATGGGGAGATTCCTCCTCCTCGTTGATCTCCGGGGCAGTGGTATCGAAGTACTCACCTGTAACGCCAAGTGTAGTACCATTAGACTAAGCTAAGCAAGGTAAACAGATATGAATCATATAACATGTGACAAATGAATTGTTAGACAGGTAAAAATCACATGAGGTCAAAGTATAATCACTAGGCAAATCTGAGCATGAATAAACATGAGACGTACGAATCATAATTTATAGGTATACACAATAACATAACTAAATGGCACATCCACATTAGCTAAATTCTCTCAATTAACCATGTAAACATGTATGTAAAGTGAGAGCAGAAAACAGAGCAGAACAGAACAGGGCGGTGCCACTAGGAGACAGAGGGCCCAAAACTCTCCATTGTGGACCAAGGGTGCCGGTCAACCCTCAGAATATAATCCCATCTGCAGAGGGTCAGAATATAACTAAACCCACACTTAGCCGGGTCCGACTTAGGTAGGGTCGAAGCCAAGTGGTGCCGACTCACGGAACAAAAGGACAAATTAACAGAACATATACAGAACATATCATATCATAATTCAGAGCTTACCAAGGCTTAACTGACCAAAAACGGAAACAAATATAATATAAACAGGTATATAAGCAAGATATACGAAACTAGACAGAAGTATGATCAAGTCACACGAGAGTACTGGAAACGAAATGCAATGCATGTACATAGATCATATACGGAATCAAGATATAAAACAAACCAATCCTATGGTCTTGGGAATACTCATGGTCTTCGCCGTCCAACTCGGTGTAGTACTAAGGATTTCAGTGTGGGTGGCCTACAAAAGAACTCTTGGCGTTACTTAATTTGGGCACCGAATCCCTTAGTATAACACATTTGGTTCGGTTCTCAATTTCGAAGAAAACGAGGTCCCTTGTGGGTGCACGGTTGCTCAAACCGCATCCACATAACACAAAAGTCCATTGGTCATGATAAAATGGTCAGGTATCCATCCTTAGGGTCCAACTATTAGGCCAATTAAGCTAAACATACTACAATTCAACATTTGACTCGCGGTACCATTCGATTAGCATAGCTTAAGATAAAATCCAATTTCCACTTCTTCCCAAAATTTCAATTCAAATATATGTATGGACCATTGGATTCTACTCTTCAAGAGCTTTCCAACGGTATGTGAACCTCCCAAAACGGTCTTACGGTTAAAAAGATATGGCCGTTGGAAGTTGACACAATTTTGCATGTGTCAGGTGTGCTCGAGCGGGAAAACCTGCGCTCGAGCGAACACAACCAGTAGCCATGCGCGCTCGTGCGGGCAATCACGCGCTCGAGCGCCCAGTCCAGAACTCTGTCCCCGAGTTCTGAACCTCCCTGTTCACTTCCAAGGCTAACCATGGCCATTTTCCAGACTTAAAACCACAAAAGATGGATCACTTGAGTCTTCAAAATGCTCACAAACATTCCCATTAACCACCAATACAAACTAATCCATTTATTACACAAATCATGAACAAAATCAAACTTGAGCAAGGAAATGGGTATCTAAACATGGAGAACACATTTATAGAATCAATGGAGGAAACATGCATACAATCATATTAGTTTAACTTGCCTTGGGTGTTAGCTCACTCCAAACTTACACCTCACACCTCTCCTAGCCAAACCAAGCTCTCCAAGGTAAAAACCTCCAAAATGAAAGATCAAGAAGCAACCTAAAATGGTGAAATGAAATGGAATGAGGAAGAAGAAGATGTATGCACGAATTGGAACCTTCTAAGACTAAAAGAAATCAAGAGGAAGTGATTAATAGAGAAGGACCTTACCAAAAGTACAAGGAGATGGAAAATGGTGGGATGCTTGAGCTTGGAAGATGAAATCTTAGTTGGAGAAGATGGAGAAGATAATGTGGAGATGAAATACACTCACTTGCAAGGTCACCACCCACTCATTCTTGAGAAGATTTGATGAAGAGGTGAAGTAGTAGAGGGGTAGAGAAGAAGGACTTTAGTTGGAAATGAAGGAAGAAAGGAAGAAGATGATTGGTGTAGGGTTTATATGAGGTTTTTGCTAGGTTTTGTATGCAAGTCCAGGTAATTCACAGAATTTTCAAGAAGGGGCTTTAAGCATGGAAATAGGCTGGAAATTGTCAAGATGGATCCGAATCCATTGGGTCAAAACATAAGAATTATAGTACATGCTATGCTTTATGCAATGCACCCAAAAATCTAAAACACACATAAAACCCAAAACCACTCCAAAAGTCATAGTCTACCTAGTCCAAGGTCAACCTAACTAAATTCTACATAATCAAGCCCAATAACATTCAAAACATCCATTAAGCTACTAATCTCGGTTAATAAACTTTAAATCGGAATTAAGGTGGGTCAGGGTGTTACATGCAGCAGGTTCGGGGCCAATCTATAAGATTGGAGTGGCTGAGAGGGAGGTTCTCAAGCATATCTGATGAAGATGGAGAGGACATGATTGATTGCACAGTGAGAGCATATCTTCTGTATTTATTAGGATGCACATTGTTCACCGACAAGAGTGGCACACATGTGCCAATTATATATCTGACGCTCTTGACAGACTTGGAGCGTGTCCGTAAATATGCATGGGGTGCCGCTGCTTTGGTTTACTTGTATCGACAGTTGGGATTGGCTACCCGCCATGAAGTCAAACAATTTGCTAGATATCTTACGCTGCTAGAAGCTTGGATTTATGAGCATTTTGAGTGTTTGGCGCCAACTCCCAACATTCACTATACCGTCAATTAGCCCCGAGTTCATCGCTGGCTCCCTCATAGGGAGACTGCTGCCCCCTACAGGCACTACGAGAGCGGCCTTCCAATACAATGTGAATCGATCCCACTTTTCCTTTGTTTCAAACAACTTCTTGCATTTCGCTATGACATTCTTGTTTATGTGTCATTTGCATAATAAATGCCTTGCATTAGGAAATACATCTTTTATGGCTTTCATGAGTGCTAATTCCCTGTCTGTCACAATAACATCAGGTAGAGCATCCTCACCAATGATAGAACGTAATACACCCAAAGCCCATACATAATTGCTTTCGCGTTCAGCTTCAATGTACGCAAAGCACACAGAGAAAGTCAAATCTGTTGAAGTCACCCCAACAATCTCTAGTAGGGGCATGCGATACCGGTTAGTCTTATAAGTGCAATCCATTATTAAGACATGGGGAAATGACCGCAACAACTCTATGCTTTTTGGATGAGTCCAAACCAAATCAGTGACACTGTCACTGTCCTCACAATTCCTGTGGCACTCAATGTACTTGTGCTCTGTCAACTTCCCCATCAGTTGTTACATCTGTGTCCTCCCACCTCGCTCAACAACTCTGTGCTTGTGACGAGCATTGTAGATGGTCTTAATTGTGGTTACATTTAAATCACTTCTTTGTTTTAGCGTGAGCAGAATGTCTTTTGGTCGCACCATGCTTTTAGACATATCAATTATCAATCTGGTTTCCTCCTCTGTTAATCTCCCTGCGAATGAATAACCCTCTAGATACTCTGCAGCAGGGTGATTATGTACACCACATGCAACTTCCAACATCCAATCATCACCCGTGTCCAACTTTTTACCCCTTAGTGTAAAAGGGCATCCACATTTCTTCGACCCTATTGCTTGATCTTCTTCTTAGAAGGACCCCCATCATTGGTCTTACTTTGCTTGAAACAGCCGCTTCTCTCACATGCTAGGACAACTCTGGCTTTTATTCCAGGCTTTGCAACATTTGATACCTTTATGACGATGACGAAACCGTTTCTTTTACCCACATCCCAAGCCCAGTTCACTAATGCATCTCGACTGTGAAATATCTGAACACATAACCATTAAAAAAGACATTAGTAATACAAAATATTTATTAAAATTATAATCAATTAAATCAGTCTTACTTCTTCGGTTGTAAATACATCTGTAAAGTCCACGACATAGGCTGATTGAACTTGGCGTTCCTCTGTGAATATCTGCAGTGAGGAGACAGAAGATGTGAATTTCTGTGACCGTTCGGACATGTACCACCGCACATCATGACTATGTTCGAAATAATATAACCGAATATATAGGAACTGTTCGTTTTACACTTGCCGAACAAATAGAATATGTTCGGTTAAAACTTTCCGAAAACTTTTCCTAAGTTCGGAATGTAATTGCCGAACATATTCAATATGTTCGGTCCTATCAGGCTGAACAGAACGCGAGATGTAAAATAAAACTTGGAAAAGGAAGTGGCGAAAAAACTCAAGAAATCGGCCAGGACTTACCTTTTCGCTGCTGTTATGAATGACAGAGACGATTTCCTTTTTAACTTCCTTCTTCATTGCAATGTTTTGGTTCTATTAAACTACAAAAAAAAAGAGTTTTGATTTTATAGAAGCAAGAAGATTGTAAGCGGGAAGAAGGAGAACTGTCGATGAGTTCTACAGTGCTGTAGAGAGTGAAGGAAAACTGAAGAAATCTGTGAAGTGTAGTGGACGAAAGGGAGATGAGTGAGAGGTAAGGAGAGATGAGTGAGTGGGAATAACGAAGGAAGAGAGTAGCTCTGTGTGTGAAGAGTATGTTTTTTTTTTTTTTTTTTTTTTTTGACAATGAGATGTCCATTTTAGTAATTTCACATAAAAATATTATTGTTAAAAACATTTACAAAAAATCTGCGGTGGGAAGAGAAGTTTATGTGGTGCCAATAGAACTCCCCTTTATCTTATTATAGCTTCAGACTTACCAACCTTACTCATATCTGACCCATAAAATCTGCTCTTCTAATGCGGGTCAGGAAATAGGGTGGGATGCGGTGAAGTTCATACGTCCAAACCACTAGTGGTTTTGGTTAAGCTTGATCAGTCAATCAAGGAATATGTTTAAGTAAAATAAAAAAGTATATGAAGTGTTTTTGATGTCCCGTGAAAATATTGGGGCCTTTTTGTATAAAAACCCTTTCTTAAATAATGTAAGAAAAATTTGTTAACAGGAAGGTAACATGGCCCTTCATGGTCGTATTCTTTTTGGGCTGCATCAAAATGACTAAACAACTCCCACGTGCATAATGCCCTAGTACCCACTCCATTAAAAAGGATTAAAAAAACCCAATAACTTTGAGAATCAAATTCTATACAACGAGGCATTCAATTGTCAAATAAGCCTTCCAGAGAAAAAGATATTATAAAAAAGGCTCCTTTTCAAAGCAATGAAGCCTGCGAGGACAAAAGTAGGAGTAGATTCGTTTGTTTGTGTCTCAATTGCTATTCATTATTATGCATTGCAACTTGCTGGTGTTTCCTCTTAATTATTTTGATGTCTTGTTTGGAAGCGTTCAAACGGAGAACGGTCAAATACCATTTCCCACTTTGTCATCCTTAAAAAAATGAAAGGTATTGGTCCAATGCATGCGTTTTCAACGTTTTCATTTTCTTTTCTTTAATGAGTCTGAGCACAAGCACAACCACTATGCCTGTCCATAGAGAATTTCTCGAAATTGGAGCTAGCCTACCCTACTCAACCCTGGCCGATATGGGCTGTAGTGGCTGCCGAGCCATTTTCATCATCCATCATTAAAGTGTTGACCAAATTTTTACATGAATTCTTTTTCTAATCACAATGTTTCACCGAATAAATTGCAGTTCTTTAAATTCATTTTTATTATTTTCATTTGCATCATCTTCTGCCTATCCTTTTTCCTGACAGGACCCATCTATCAGTCACAATTTCACATAGAGAAAATTAAAAGGATTCATTTTAGATATGATTTTGAGCAAAAAATCATCTCAACCTAGATCGTTATAATGTTTAGTTTTGTAATGGTAGGGTTACGGTCTCCTAAATTACATTTTGTATGAAATTCAATTTAATTGTGAATGTGATTTTGATTAGTGTAAATTGAGGATGAGTACCAATTAATAGATTTTTCCGTGAAAGGAAGCCATGGTGGACCCAATTAAATCATGTTAGGCCTCGACTCTACGCTTGAACCAAATTTCCCAACCCAGAATCTAACCCGAACTAACAACAGTAAAATTGCACTTTCATAGCTTGGCCTAGCTGGTGACAATGCTGATGCATCCGTAAGCAACTTTCCATCAACTTTCCAGGAATCTTTCTCACATGACCTATTCTCATTTTACGCGTTAATAAGCTTCCCTAAACCTTTCTCACATGACCTATTCTCACTTTCCAGGAACCTTTGATTTTGGCATTTGGGTTCTATTTAATAAGCTTCCCTAAAGCATTATTCACTCATTAGCAACTTTCCATTGCACAGGAGAGAGAGAGAGAGAGGTGGTTAGTCTCTAAGCAAAGGAGGATTTAGTTCTATTTCGGCTGAGATTAGAGGGGTTAACACAGAGATTAAGGATTATGTCTATGATGAGATCAATCCCTTGCAACAACAATATTTGTAGCCTCAGTCTGCAGCAACACCATCGATCTCTAAGTCGCGTCACTTTTAATCCGCTCAAACATGGATTCTCCTTCTCTGCCGAGAGAGTGATGCAGTTGCAGTCGCTTGTGATAGGTGCCAGAGGCCAGAGCAAACTCCATGCGGCAATGTAATCTTCATTAGAACTTTTTACATCCTTCTCTTCTTCTCTCTTACTTGTATCTACTTAATTGTTTGGTGGATTGGCTAAAAACTCAGCTGAGTTGACTCAACTCGGCCACATACTAGATGACTCGATAAGATTGAATTCAGTTTGGCCTAGTTCGGTCTCTAATTGACCCTCTTTATCAATTTACAAGTTGGGTTGATTCATACTGTGCTGTCCAAGTTGATTAGGTTGGTGTACAAGCATTCTCATAAATAAATAGGAGTTTAAATTTAAAATAATTAAAAAAAATGTAATTTCTTATTTCTTTTTACTCAATTTTCAACAATTTTATTACTATTAATGTGTATATATCTATGTATTAATTGACCCGTTTGCCTATTAATCTGATAGATTTTCTAGTCAACTCGACTTCATAACTGGCCGAGTTCGATCAGCCCAACTCGGTTGAAAAACTATGCCAGTGATTAAACATTCATACGTTTATAACTCTAATCTTAAAAAAAAAAAAAAAAAATTCTAATTTTAGAATTTGTGTAGATTTTGTTTCTTTTAAGTTGTAATGTATGATGTATCCACCTGATGCAGTAATGGCAGTCTTCTACCGGGAGCTCCACCACCTCCAACACCCAATCCATCATGCTGGTAACAATCTCTTAAATCATTTGTGTTTTCACTTATTTATTATATTTTCTATGGAGCAATTGGGTTAGATTTTCTTAGGCCAGCCCTAGAAATCCATCAGTGGGCTCAACTCTGAAATCCAATGGTTTAAAAGCACTTTCCTCCTGTGTATTGGTGCTTGGAAAAATTTCACTCAATCAAGTGGGTCCTACCATCAGATCAGGTGTTCTACAATTTGAACTCATCTTAAATGAAAAACTTTCTAGTGAGATGCAAGCATGAGGCCCACTTGGGTGATTTCTATTTATAGGGAGCCATTTAATAGGTTGATGTAGTACACTACAATCCAAGACATGAGATCTTGGCCAACTTCTTTCGATCATTTTTGCAGTTGGATGATAACTATAGGGTTATTGTAATTGGCTGAAACCTTTTGGGACCCTCACCCCATTCCTATGTACCATTTAGGTGGACCCTACACTTGCATCTCAAGGAAGTTCTGAAAGTGTAATTTGTCTTGAGAAATTAGAAACCTGACACAAGGATAACACTTAAAAAGTTTATGCACAGGTCCAAAAGGATTAGAATGGAAGCACCTGGGCTGTATAGTTAAGCTAGTTCTAGAGCTCTAAAGATTTGTATTATAGTGACAATAACAAGTTGAGCTTTTCATGCAGGACTAAATGGATTCTGCAACTGATCATATCTCTAGCTATGCCGTTTTGGAAGCTGAATGGGGGATATTTACTGAAAATTGGAAGTAAGGATTTTGAAACTTCTTTTCAGTAGATCAATACTCCATGCATTGTGCTAGGGTTAAAATTTCAGTGCCCAGGTCGGGTCTGCTTGGGTATTACCCCAACCCAGGACCAACATTAGTTGCATACGGGTAAGCCCAAGCCCAAGCCCAAGCCCAAGCCCACCACAAATAGAACCTGCCCATACCTGATCAGTAAATCCAGAGCTGACCCCTTGAATTGGGCTTTCAATGTTCAGATGATGCAGAAAGGGTACTACAAATAGCAGAAAATGTAGCAGAGGTGGTGGAAGAGGTTGCAGAGGCCGTGGAAAAGGCAGCGTCGGAGGTATCTGATAATCTTCCCGGTGCCGGAATGCTGAAGGATGCAGCTGAGTGGGTCGAAGAGGCATCCGAGGATCTGGCAGAAGGCGCCCGACAAGCAACCAACTTCATTCGCAAGGTCTTTCTCTCACATTAGGCCCCAAGTACCAAGGAAACGAAATGTGATTTGACTGCAAGTAGACTAGTCGAGTCAACTTGGCTTTGAGTCTCTACTGAGTCATGTGCGATAAGGACGACTCAATTGATGTAGTCCCAATAGTAAATCGGACTATTTGATGAGCCTGAACTCAGTTGCGTGTGACTCATTACATGACTCCGTCAAGTTGACTCAAACTTTGGACTGATTGAGTCAAGACCCGAAAGTGAAATTCCATTCCTAGCAGTCCTTTGATGAAAGGATTTCACATTATTATTGGGTCCATGGTCCAAAATAACAGCCGGTTTTTTTTTTTAAGTTTCATCCATTACTGACACTTTTAGGATTACCGTGATCGTGAATATAATTAATATCTTGAAACATAAGATTATATAGGAAAATGCGACTCATGCAATGTATGTATGTGTATATATATATATATTAAAACCAATGTCTGAATTACTAGCAATGATATTTTACAAATATAATGTGATATTATTAAAAACTGGAAAATTTTCCAAGAAAATTTTCTACATGGATGTTATTATTTTTATTTATTTTTTTATTTTTTTACAACATAAAGTTTTCCCCCATTAAATCTCTAGAAAATCACAATTCTGGAAATATCCTGACAGCTTTTTTGAAACAGTACGTTTGCAGAGAACAATATTTGTGACAATGCACATGATCATTCATATTGTACACTGTGTATTTTTTTCTCTTATTCTCTGTACTTGATTTGGTATTCAATTAAAATATGGATGTGGAATGTGGGTACAGGTTGATGAAATTAAAGATGAACTGGAGGATGAAGCAGAGAAACTGTTGGATATGCCCCATACAGAACGCAAAGACCTAGTGGGAGAAGAAAAAAAATAAGGCAGAAATAAGGTTCACATGGTCTGAGATGTATTTAAGACATTCTTTTATTGTTATTGCAATTAATTTTAGTGGGCAGCTTCCTCTCCTTTGGCACAGTCCGCAGTTTCCTAGCAGGAAAGAAAATGATTGAATTTTACAGTTTAAAACAAATATTCAATCAAGGTTCACATGGTCTGATGTATTTAAGACATTCTTTTATTGTTATTGCAATTGATTTTAGTGGGCATCTTCCTCTCCTTTGTCATAGTCTGCAATTTCGTAGCAGGACATAAAGTGATTGAATTTACAGTTTAAAAGAGAAACGATTGAATATTCCATTTGCAAAACGAGATTCAAATATATATATATATATATATTTGTTAATCAATTGCTGCATGCTTGAGAGCGGCTTTATATTAGATCATTCTTATATGTGAATGAATTCTAAGGTTCTGTTTGCCATCCTTCTATAAAATCCGTAGTGATCTGAAGAAGGGGAGACTATTTAATGGCCTTGTGTATCTTGGGCCATGTATTTCAATTTTTGCACCTTTAATGGGAACGATAAGGGGAACCAATATAGAATTCGGTATTGAGCAACCTAAGGCTCCTTTTGGCATCATGCCAACGGGATGCCCCCATGGGATAAAACAAGTTGAAACATGTTTGGTAAGCAAAATACCCGCTCTAAATTATTGTTCTCGCTGGACTGATTCAAGAAAGTATGACCCATTGGATTAAGAAGTTGAAAATGATAAAACTTTGTGTCTTTTTTTTTTTTTTTTGGAACGGTCTCTTTTATTCTGTGTTATCAACTCCATGAAAAGAGGACTTAAGATATCTCAAGTATCTTTTTTGTACATTTTCTCTCCCCCTACCATTCTCTCTGTTTCCCCCACAAGTCTTGCCCACCATTCCCAGTAACTCTCTCTCCTCTCTACCAGAAGGTCGGATGACCCACTCCTTGTCTTTTCTCTCTTTTCCTATTGTTTTCTTTTTATTCTCTTCTCTCTCCTCTCCCCACCCAGCCACCCCGATCCCTCTCCTCTTTTCTTTCTTTCTTTCTATTATAGTACATAAAATGCAACATCTAAACTCCCAAGGGAGCAAGGAATACCTCATCCTCTCAAGTTGCAAATTTGCTTTGGCATCAAATTCATAGGTTAACAGGCTAAGTACAGCAAAAAGAATGAGAACTGAGTTCTCTTCTTCCTTCAGTTATTTTTTAAACTTTGTAGGAAGATCCCGTTAGTGTAGGTAAACCAAGACCCAAACCATCCAATCAGTGATGAAAAATGGTCCAAAAGGTGGGCCCCAAATGCCAAAATTCATAAAGATGGGTCCCATGTTAACACAACACAAAAGATGGCCTAGTTTATAATTCCTAATGGTGGGTCACATGTACAATGATGCCTAAATAAGTTGTAACTCCTATAGGTGGTCCAACATTGTTAATTCTAATTGAGCGCTCATGGTATGTTTTTATAAGAGTGGGGCCCTAGCATTTTTTAATATCAAAGATTAATTCAAGAGTATTTATAACCAAATAAGTTCCATACAATAAAATCTTTCCAAAATAATTTTGCATAGCATTGCCAAACAAGTTTTGTGCAAAAGAGTCTCGGCACAACTGATCTCAGCACAACCCAAACTCGGCACAAAATCTAGAGCAACACGGAAATGATACCAAATAGGGCCTAAGGGGCCTATTATAGACTGTGAACTCGTGTTGTTAGGTGTTAAAAGTACGCCATCTGGAAAAAAAAATTAGAGCACCATTTGAACTCACAAAGAAGTCACGAAGAGGGGTGATTCGTGCATAACAAATAGGGTTGTTATAGAGTTGGTGCAGGGCCTTATCCACTGATGGCTTCAGAAATTCGAGTCAGGTCAACAAAAGACTTATCTTCTGCAAATTGAATAAAT
Organism: Umbellularia californica; assembly: GCA_028538565.1. Taxonomy (NCBI): domain Eukaryota; kingdom Viridiplantae; phylum Streptophyta; class Magnoliopsida; order Laurales; family Lauraceae; genus Umbellularia; species Umbellularia californica. Next base: position 50,785,925 of record JAPQWN010000006.1, on the reverse strand, counting down.
TTGTTTTTCCCTTTATCAACACCCGTTATCTACTTTCAATAATTTGACAAACATAATATAAAATTTTCAAATTATATATTTGCAATAATCAAACAAAAATAATATTGAATTCTCAAATAAAAATAAACAGAAGTTTTAATACATTGTTACTAATAGTTCTTAATTCAAAAAGAAAATCCAAATATATAAACTCTTATAGCTGCCATTAACGGTTTTTCATGTATTGAAATCATTGCATATTAGCTTCATTATCAACACTAGCAAACAAATCATTTTCAATATATGTGACCAAACAGTCATTCATTCATTGATCTCCCATTCAGTTACGTAACATGTTCTTTACGTACTTCATTGCTAAAAAAACTCTTTCTACCGTTGCAGTCGATACTGGTAAAATCAACGCTAATTTTAAAAGCAAATAAACCAATGTGTATACAATTTCCTTCTTTGTCTCCACTAATTTTCTAGCAACGTCACCAATTCTTTTAAGTTTTAAAAACCCATTGCTAGAGTGCATATCAACAATGTATTTTTGAAATCGATAGTCAAGTGCCACGAGGTCTATTGCAGGAAAATCAGAGGCATAAAACTGAGCGAGAAAGACCAACCTTTCTTTGTCAAATCAGAAAATGAATTCGTGGGATTCAAGCAAGCCACACAAAGAAGTAACTCAGTATTAACCTCTATGAAACGGTTGTTGAGCTCTTGAAGTTGCATATCGATGACTGTGTAGAATAGATCAACACGATGATGGGGTAAATTTGTAATTTTTGGGGCTTTGCGTCGTGGCTTCCTATAAACTACAAATATATCATCCATGTTTGGAATAAAAACCCCTTGTTTGTTGCAAAAATGAAGACACTTCACTCAATAAAGAGTTTCACATTACACGTGTATGGAGAAGTAGAGGCGTGGCTGACTGATAGGAGTATTCAAAATGGGAGCAAAGCAACAACTAAAGACAAGTTTGTGGGCCCACTAATTCTTTTTGTTTCTGTAGACAATTGGCACATTAACTAAGGCGGTGGATCTTTTATGGTTACTTTTGTTCACCACCACAACAATAAGAAAAAGGTTAGCAATAAGAACAAGGTGTAAAGTTAGCTAATGTGGGGTCAAACTCTTAAATTGAGTGCGGTCAAAAGCTTTTCATAAGTTTAATTCATGACATAATTTTTTTTTTTTTAAGTTTTTTTTTTCAGATCTCAGTGGGGTCAATTGACCCCATTGTGATCAATGTAGCGCCGCTACCCATGGCCTCATCCTATGAGATGATTTATTGTGAGATCATACCTGTTAGAGATTACTTGTCTTATTTGCTTACTTATCTTCCATGAGGTTTTGGACTACACTAAGTCCCACATCAGAAATATTAAAGTCCTGACCCTGGGCCTATATATAGCCTGACCTTAACCCCATATGACGCGTTGTGGTTGGGGACTTATCTTGACTTGGTCTTGCTTACTTGCCCAGTGGCACAAACAGAACCTTCGTTGTGCGCTCTTTTGATAGTTGGGTAGGACAACATAATTTAAAATAAATGGCCGGTACCATTTCATACGAGTCATTGTCTAAGAACAGTGAAAATAACGGTCCATAACGGCCGATAATGATTTTTTTTAATTTTATTTTCCCTTCATTCTTTCACTTCTTTATTTCTCAAGCCATTTGTGGAGCTTCTTGAGATTGTGCTAGAGTTCTCAAGTCTCTTTTTTCATTAAAACTTGATTGATTTGTAAAATTTAAGGCTTCTTCCCTCCTCAACCACAATATCCATATCCATATTTCATTGTTTTAATTAATTAATTCATCTTGAGGTAGTAATATATGTTATTTGAAATATAAGATTCACTCTCAATTTACTTGGTAATTGATTGGTTAAGTGTTTCATATTACTATTTTTTTCTTGACTTTAAATGTTTAATGCTGATGGTTGCTTCAAAAGTATGGTTGCAATGTTGGGGAAAATGACGTAGTAGAATGAATAACCCCGCGATCAACGGTCAATCACACACCCACAAATCACACACAATCAAGCACTCAATCCACGAAGAAAATGAAATACAACGATTTACGTGGTTCAACAAAAACCGGTTACGTCCATGGTGGAAAAAGATCACATCAATTCCTTTCTCACTCTTGTTGTGCTCCACACAACTTTGCTTGGGTTTAGGGTTATATATTAGATCAATATATAAACCCACTTTCTTGGCCTCTAAGAGAATCTTTCTTAGTCACACAAGAAAACTCTAATACAATTACCGTAATACCCTTGAACCCAATTACACCCATATTAACCCCGATGACTAACCCGCTAACCCGAAATACAAGACAAGACCCAACAATCTCCACCTTGGCTTGGATTCCATCAATCCTCAAACCACCTTTAACAAACTTAGGAATATCTTCATTCCATCTCACACCCCACCGAAAGGTACGCCTCGCACCCGCTACGATCGAGCGCAGTTCTTGCACCCCCTCTGTTTGGGGTGCACCCACAATCTCATCAATGTGGTGTGACGATCAAATCCAAGTGTGACTTGGACATCTCCTTCATTGATTTTCTAAACATCTGCGTCTCGTTCTTCCAAAGTGACACTGTCCATCTGTTGTCGTCCTTGCTAGCATCCTTGCAGCATGATGACTTCTCACTTCCAACTGTCAAGGAAAAAGCAACATTCCTTTCAACTGCATGTTTTCCCAGGCCTAAATCATTGTGAATTTTCCATATTTTGCCTTTACCTTGTTATTCTTTTTGTTTTTCCTACAGTTTTGATCCACTGTTAGATGCCTCATTGGAAATGTGCGTTGTAACATCTTCTGTTTTTCCATCTAAATCCACCTCAATTGACTTTTCCTTCTTCAATGGAGTTACTCCACCTCGACTTGTAATTGTACTGCCTACCAACCTGTAGAGACCTTTGACTAACTCTCCCTTCATGATAGCCATTGCTCCCCTAGCTACTTTTATAACTCTACCTGTTATAGTGCACTTACAGCCCTTGGAGTCTAAGACCCCCGAAGAAATAAAATTCTTCGTAAATCCGGAACATTACATTCCATCGAACATCTTTATTTTCACCATTCTCTTGCCAATGATTTAAATTCCCCATTGTTTGCAATGAAAACGAATTTTTCCTCACAAGTTATATAGGTGTCAATTGCATCTCTATTACAGCACATGACAATCACAACCATAATCTAGAATCCACTAATCTATAGTGTTATCAATACCTTTGATGATCGAGAGTAATGCAACATGTTCATCTGAACTTTCTACCACACTAGTACTATCCGAATCAGATTCTTCTTTCTTGTCCAAGTCATTCTTTATCCCTTTTGAAATGACCTTCCTTTATCACAATAATAGCAAGTCTCTAGCTTGCCTTTCCCCTTTCGATTTGGAGCAATCACAATCTCCTGATCCTTTATTCCTGGATCTCCCCCTTCTCCATTTTGGACTTGTTGCAACATTTATACCTTCATTATGAGATTTTTGACTATTAGTCTTCATGATTTCAGTCGATACAAGAGCTGCAGTTACTTTGTCAATTTTTATCTTTCCCGTATATTAGCATTGTCACCAAGTGCTCGTATGGTGAGGGCAATGAAGAAAAATATAGCAACTCTTTGTCTTCATCCTTGATCTTAACCTCAAGGCTCAATAACTACGTGACAATCCCATTGAACTCATTGAGATGCTTCGACAACCGTGATCCTTCCGTCATCTTCAAAAATTACAAGTGTTTCATCAAAAATGATATGTTTGTCAGTGACTTGGTCATGTTGATGCTTTCTAGTTTGGCACATAATTTCGGAGCAGATTCAATATTCATGACATTGAAGAGAACGTCATTGTGGAGGGTAAGGCTAATAGGACTTACGACCTTTTCCTCCAACTCCTCTCAGTCTTCAACGGACATCTTTTCCGACTTTTTTCCTTATGAAGTATCTTCATCCCTTTCTAAACTAGACTTTGAAATTGTTCGTTGCTAAAGACTGAAATTGTTCCTCCCTATGAACATTTCAATCTTGAACTCATTGCTTGATGCCATTGTGTATACCGATTTTGTGTCTACTGAATCAACCCCTTTTTTTCCCCGTCAAATGGCCAGTCTTCTCTATTAGCCTTGTCGGTCTTGAGGATACGAGTTCACCAAGAAAAGAAAAAGACCTTGGTTCTGAGTCTGGATTATTTTGAAAGTCGCAAAACAATTTTGGTCATTGAATCTTGTCAAGTCTGGCGGTTAATCGATGATGACATTTGACGTCACCTGACTGCTGCTTCTATTGGGCTTCTGGACAGGGTTGGGTCAAACTTGACCCAAACCAGAACCTAATCTGAAACCAACTTAATTGGGTCTTCTTCCTCCTCGGGCGAGACAAAGAGTAGAGCGTTGATAAGTCCTTAAAAATGTATAATTTCATCATCATTTTAGAGTAATTAAGGAAATAATCATCAAAGCATGCACCATTTTAGTAAAAATATTATGGTTTTATGTTCGAGTCAAAATTCATTGAAAACTCATATTTTCACATAAAATCATGAATTTCTCTATTTCTTGGCATTGAAAGTCACAAGTTTCTCATAACTTTTGATTCAAACATGAAATGATGAATTTTCGTTGCACCATTGATTTAATTAAAGAAAACTTGATAAAATGGTGAAATCTTATGTATCGATTTAGTGTGAATTGGGGCCCGCATCTTGCAATGTTCTTTTCCTACATAAATAGATAATTCTTTGACATTGATTATATTATTTGCAGTTTTGTAGGGAAAATCAATTTCTTGGGGCCCGTGGAAAAAATAAATTAAAGAAGGAAAACCAAGGTGTTGAAGCTCCACATGGGGTCCACACTACCCTTGTTTGAAGATTCAAATCAAGCTAAACAAAGAAGAAAAAAAATTGGAAAAATTCCTCCAAGGTGGAGGATGTCCAAAGCAAGGGAAATTCAAGCATTGCACACACAAGTGGGCCCCATCATGTGTTCCAATTTGAAATACAAATCTGAATTTTAGATTTGAAATTAATTAAGCCAAGGTGGAGAACGTCCATGCATGATGTGGAGTTCAAAATGTTGCATATTCTCAAGTGGGGCCTACTTCTATTCCATGTTTGAAATTAATTTCAGATTTAAGGGGATCTTTTCAAGAGAGAAAATGGGCCCATTGAAGGAGATTTTTCCAACCATGTAGTGCTCTAAAAAAATGGAAGATCTTGCTAAGCAATCCAAGTTGGGAACTAAATCAAGGAATCCAAGATTTTAGCACCAAGTTGTTAAAGTTAACTCACTACTAGGAAAAAGGGCTTTTATATCGGTTACAAAAACTGCCCTATATCGGTTTTTCATATAACCGATATAATATCTTCAGTCATGGTTTTTTATATCGGTTAATAATTTTTTATATCGATCATTTTTTTTTATATCGGTTACTATATAACCGATATAATAATCGATATATATAATATCAGTTAACAAATATGTGATATTAATTGCTATATTTTATATCGGTTATTATGAAACCGATATTATATACACTATATAAAAACAATGACTTATATCGGTTTTAAAAATTTATTAATATCTGTTATTAGTAAAACCGATATAATATTGTCCTGCGCCCTTTATTTTCCTTCTTTCCCTCCCTTATTTTCCTTCCCTCCCTTTTCTTTCTTTCTCCATCAATCGTGCCATCTCTGTTTGGGGTTAATCGTTTCTCTCTCGTGCACTATTTTGGGATCACTCTTCTCATTTTTCTTTTGATTCGATGCTCAGTAAGGTTTACAGTCTTTGGCTTTTCTCATCTGTATTCTCTTCCTTCCCTAAGCTGTTGCTTTGGTTTTGGAGTAGTGTAGTTCAGTGGAGGGCTGTGCAGGATTTTTGCTTTGTTGGTGTCTGTTCAGGAGTGCTTTTTCAGCTGGTTTGTCTGTGCTGCCGCTCCCCCTTGTTCTCCTGGTTTTCTTTTCAGTTTCTTTGTGGTTCTGGCTTCAGCTGCTGCAGAGGTATTGTTGCTGTGGGGTGTTTGGCTGCTTGCCCTGTTGTTGGTTTCTCTGGCTCTCGTTTCTGCCTTGTGTTGGTACTGTCCTCTGCTGCTTTTTCTTGCTGCTTGTTGTGTCTCAGCTGGGTGGAGATTCTTTCTTCTGCGGTAGTCTCTCTCTTCCTTCCTTTGCGGCTATTGTGCTTGTTGGCGCTGTTCAGTCCTGCAGTTGGTTGTGCTGCCTTTTGCTCTGTTGCTGGGAGGTCTGGGAGTTTCGGCAGTCTGCAGTGTTGTTTTGGAGGTCCCTGTTTCTGCATTTAGCGGTGTGCGTTTTGTCTGCTGTTAGCGCAAGTCCGTTTTCAGAAGCTGGTTTCTGCTCCCCCTGCTCCTCGGTTCTGCTTTCTCATCCCTTTGGTTCTGTTCTGAGCTGTTGCAGTGGTAGAGGTTCTGGGCTGTTCGGCCTGTTGGTTGTCTTTGCTTTTCAGCTCTTATTTTGTCGCTTCTTCTCTGTTTTCGTTTGCTTAGTTGGTTGAGCGCTGGCTTGGGGTTTTGGGTTCTCTCCCCGTGGAGGTGCTGTCTGGGAGAGGCTCCCCCTTCTTTTGCTTTTTCTTGTTTGTTCTGTTTCCTGCTGTCTTTTGTTTTTGTTTTGCCCTCTTTGGTGGCTGTCTCCTTGTTTTCTGGGGGCCTTTGGCCTTTTCCCTCCCCTTCAATTCAATTTGCCATTAAGCAAAAAAAAAAATATGTACGTAGGTCTCTATACACTCTTTGGCTTTTCCCCTAGCAGTCAGCAAGTTCCTTCAGTTTCTGGTTGCAAGGCGGTTTTCGGAATGTAGGGCTGACGTAGATTTTGCATCTGGGTTCTGCTCCTTCTTGCTTGGTTTGGTCTGCAGGGCTTTCTGAGCAGTTGAAATCTTCGGTTCTTCTCCTCCCCCCCCCTGGTTGCCCAGTTTTTCTTCCTGCGGAAAGGTTCCTTTCTCTTTCGATTGCGGGGTGTTTTTTTGGTCTGAAGGGGTGAATTATCAGCTGGATTGTAGCTGCAGCAGGTTTCGGCAGCTTCCTTCCGTGGTCTGTTTTGAAGGGCTCTATGAGTAGTTCAAGTCATGGGTTTTTGCAATTTCGATTAGAAGGTTCTTCTTCTGCTGCCTGCTCCATCTCAGTCTTTCATTCTCTGCTTGCTGGATAGCTCGCGGGTTGCAGGGATGGCTCTGTTACTGTCATGAAATCGAACAGATCATTTCTTTATTACCTTTCGAGGTTAAACCTTTTATATCAAGATAAGATAGTGAGATACTATGATCCCACACCTGTATTACCTAACCTTACCCATGAGATTGAAGCTAGAACATTCATCATGCCGCCAATCAACCTCCTCGACGGATGGCTTTAGTTAATTACGTGATGACATTTTTTCAGGTAATTTAGTAACTAAGTACCCATTTAGGGTCAAACTAGGCAGTGCTTTTGTAGTAGTTGCTGTCAATAAGCATTTGATCATAGATTATGATACTGCAATAGTTGTTAAACTCAATCATAGTTTATGCCATTATTCACTTTTGGGTTCTCCAATGTCTGAAAAAGAGGACCAAACATTTTCTAAATATGAATATCTAAGACTACTTCATATCATACCAGACCCTATATTAAGATTGTAACACCTTTTAAAGTTGCCATTGTCCTTGAATTTTTATTAAATATCTTCTTTACATTCAAATAACCTACATTCATTTACTTTTAAGTGCTACATCATGATATGAACATTACTTTACCTTAGTTGTCTCTGTTATTATTCTTTCCTTTCTCACTAGAGATTTCTGCTCTATAGTTTTTCACTTGCCTGTTCCCCTCGAGAAGTAAACATGGATTCAAGCATTTTAAGCCACATCTTTTGCCAAGAAAAGACTACATACTAGATTACAATCTTACTATTTTGTTCATGAAGATAGAACTTATGACAGTTATAATAGAGCTAGAACAAATGATACAAGCAGAAGAATAAAATTTGCACATATAGTTTGAACGATAAATTAGTATTGGATCAACTTTGAACTTTCCACCCACCTTGTAGTAGAAATATAATTCTGAACAGCTTTTTCTTGTTCATCATCAAAGATAAACCACTTGTCTTGAGGTGTTACCAAATCCTGGTTCCCAATATCTGTAAAGAAACATAACAATGGTGAAAATAATAATAGTAAGTGAAGCAATATTGGGGCTTTTGGAAGCATGTTGAAGCCACTCATGCACTTGGTTTGATGAGCGAAGGCTCCGGTGGTTTCCGCCGCCGGGAGGCTTGATTTTGCTGCTCGAGCATTGATGGAGGGTCAAACGTTGTCGGTTTGACTTGAAATTTGGCATGGAGCCTTTTTGAGATATGCTGGAGTCATCTGTAGGCTCTGATCGAAGTTTTGACGTCTCCGATGATGTCGCCGCCGGGAGCTCCCGTTTAGCTGTCGGAGAAGTGAAGTTAGGCCAAATGTTGTCGAAATGGCCCGAAACTTCATGTGTACTCTTCTCTTGGCTATCTTGAAGGATCTTGCAGTTTTTGTTTGATTCTGACAAGATTTGATTTTTTGGAGAAATTGCATTGTCTATTTATGGCAGGTTGCGACTTCATGCAGCCTTCTTGATGTTGAAGAGGTAAAGTGACATTTTTGGTGTCAACAAATGCCCCCTCGAGGTACAGCGACGAGTTGCTTGACTTTTGTAGTCGATGTGCCTCGAAGAGATTTCTGAAGGAGAGCTTGTGTCTTGACCAAGAGTCTTTGAGCAATCTTTCCTTTGGTAAAGTAGCCTTTGAGCTTCCAGGGGAATTTTATGGTAGTGAAAGGAATCACACACCATCTCGAGGCAAAGTTTTGAAGATGACATCAGGGATGTGGATTTGGGCTTTTGTTTTTGACCTTGTGACCTAACAAGCTATATATGGCAGGTTAGGGGATCGGGTTTTGGTTTTGACCTTGTGACCCAACAAGCTGTATGTGGCAAGTTGGGGGATCAGGATTTGGTTTTTTGTTTTGGTCTTGTGACCTAACAAGTTGTATGTGGCAAGTTAGGGGACCAGGATTTGGTTTTTGGTCACTCTTTGGGACTGTGTGGGTCCATTGGAGTGGTTTGGATTTTTGTGAAATGTCAATTTCAAGATTTTGGCTCAATTTGGTATATGAGGCTGGATGGTTTGATTTTTTGGAAGCTCATGGGGCTTGGAATTTTTTGTATGGTTCAATCAACTCAAAAGAGGCATGGAACCATTATTGTATGCTCTTGGTAAGAGGGATTTTTTTCTGACTAAAAGCCCATTTTTTTTTTCTTCTTCTTTTTTTTTTTTTAGTGCCTAGGTGGTCAAACCTGGCTCATATGGGCTAACCCATGGGACCTTAAGCTTTTTAGGATGGCTTAGATCTCATGTGGGGCCATTTTTGTAAAGAATATCTAAAGATATCTCATTTGGATAGAGAATATCTAAAAATATCTTTATGGGAGAGAATCTCTCATCTTCCCTTAATTTGGGAGAGAATATCTCAAGGTATCTTTCTTTTTGGGAAGAAATCTCCAATATCCTTTTTTGTTGGAGAGAATCTCTCATTTGATTGATTTTGGGAGGAAATCTCTCAAAGACATCTTTCTTTTTGGGAAAGAATCTTTCTAATTCCTTCTCTTTTGGTAAGGTTACTAATTAGTAACACTTACCTTTCTTCTTTGTTTCCTTCTTTGATTTGCTCTCTCCTATAAAAGCAAAGGGAGGTAGGATCTCTTGCTCTTATTGCTTTCTTTTGCAACAATCTCAAGAGAGCTCCAAGGCCAAGAGTTTTTCTTCTTCAAGGATCTTCAAGCTTTTTCCTTCTTCTTCTCCATCAATGGCTTCAAGTAAGTTTTCTCTCTTTTTCTTTCAAGAAAACTCCATGTAGAGAATAGGATAAAAAAAAAGAAAGTTTCTCTCTCTTCTTTTTTTTTCTTCTTTTTTTTTTTTTTCTTTTCTTTTTCTTTTCTTTCTATTCTTCTTCTCTTTTTTTTTTCTTTTCCACGTGATTTCTTTTTTTTTCACGTTTTTTTTTTTCTTTTTTTTTTTGTGGGCCGTACGGACAGATCCGTACGGATCTGGTCCGTACGGCCACGTGGCCTGTGGGCCACGGCCTGATGGGCCAGCCCCTGATTTTTTTTTTTTTTTTACTGTTTTCTTTCTTCTCTTTTTTTTTCTTTTCTTTCTCCCCCTTTTTTTTTCGAGAAAGTTTCTTCTTCTTCTTTTTTTTTTTTTTTTGCTCATCATGATAATGCGTTTTTTGTGCAAATCTAGATGTTCATGCATATACTATTTGTAGATTGAGCATGATAGCATACCTGAAAATCTTTGCAAATTTGGGAATTTGGAGCTTGCAGTGATGTTGAGCCCTTCTTGATTTTGCGGAGATTTTGAGGTTTCGAAAGTTTGGAGTTTCGGAGCCCGCAGCAATGTTGAGCCCATCTTCAAAACTTTCTATTTCTTTCGGGGTATTTCCCTTTTCTTCGGAATTGCCCCGGGGTCATGCCAAAATTTCGCCAGATTTTTAGTGGGACAAAGTGACCCTTTTTTCTTTCTTTAGCGAAATCCTGTCATTTTGATGACGATCTTTTTCTTTTCCGACCTTTGCAGGTGGTTCCTCCAGAGCGAACAAGGGTAAAGAGCCTGCTACAAGCGTACCTCGTCGATCCGCCAGATCTTCTAATGTGGCCGTTCAGCAGGCCTGGGAGAAGGTCCAGTTTATTGAGAAGAACTTGGAAGAATGCGATTCCCTCAATCGTGATGAGATGAGACAGCGATTGATCGCTCTCAAGGACGAGGAGTTCTATAAGATCATGGCAAGCAACCGTCCTTGGATTATGGACGATCTGAGGGTTTTACCCAAGCCTACCTTCTTCTTTGGAGATGCAGTCCCTGACGACTTGACATACCAAAGGAGATGTTTTCAGTTCTCTTACACAGCTGATGGTGAAGAGAGAACTATTTCTACCCGGTCGTCTTTTGACCGGACCATCTCGATCCTGAGCCTTTCTCCCACGTGCCCTAAGAGGGAAGATCCTCCGAGCTGGGTGAAGAGGACCAGTGTGATCAAGACTGGGGTTTTTGTTGGTGGACCCTCCGGATATGCGGAGAAGCCACCTGTCCGTATGGACATGTTGATGCCAGCCAGCGGCTACCAGGGCTCTGATTATCCGTCGGTTGATTTGAGACCGGTGGGCCTTGGCGTTTTCAGCGGTGACGGCAGTACTTGGGTGAAGCCTTTTCGACTTCGTGGCCGTTTCAATGCTGACTCCGATTGGAAGTCATGGACTGACCGCACCTTGCTGATTGGGGGCGCCGTTTTGAAGGAAGCCGGGATTTTTGACGCGGTCCGCGCTTTCAGGGAGACCGTGACTTTTTCCGATGATGCCTTCATGGCTATGTTGGAGTCTTTTCTCCCTCAGACCAATACCTTCGTTGTCACGAACGGTGAGATTGGTTTTTCTCTGAAGGAGTTGAGTGCTATTACTGGATTGCCCATCCTTGGCAAACTCTACGAGGAGTTCATGCCGATTGACAGCGTCCTTGAGGAGCAGTCAGAGGAGTTCAGGCTCCTATACTTTCAGCTCGTCGCCTTCTATGATTTTTTGAAGGAGGGCTCGAAAGTTAGATCCAGCAGTTGGAAGAGTTGTGGCTTTTCATTCTTCAACTCCTTTGACGGTCGAGAACCTTCTGATAGCATGACCCGGGAAGACAGGAAGAAGACTTCGGCCATGCAGGAAGAGTTGAAGGGTTTCTTCGCGAGCACAGATGCCATTTGTTCTGACATTACACTGCGGAGGGATCTTGCTGTTTACCTCACTTTTTGGCTGGGTGAGGCTATTTTTGCTGGTGGAGATGGGACGCACATCAGGCCGCATTGTATTTTTCCGGCTTGTCAGATGGCGTTTGGAGAGCGGCTTGCTTTGGTGCCCGCTCTTTACTCCTACCTGTGTACCGAACTGCAGGCTGCTGCTTTCTTGGTTCGGCTTGGGCTCCCTATGAATAGGGTATTTTCAGCCCATATCTTTTATTCGTGGTTTGTATACCACTGTCCTGGCTTCCACCAGCTGGGTGCTGCACAGGATGATGATCCTCTGATGATTCGATTGGCTAAGGGAAAAGCCGTATCTGAATCACTTTTGTTTGCCCGCATGAGGATCTGACGGTTCAGGGACGTCGAGATGGGGCAGTCTTCAGTTAAGCTTTCTACGGAGTTGCGGAAGAAGGCTTTTGATTTTGGTGTCTCCCGAGACTCTACCAGAGCAGGGTCGGGAAGGCATTACTCTTTGACCAATGCAGAGAAAGAGTGGCTTTTCAGCATACGAGTCGGCACGATGGTGTACCGTAGACATCTTTTCGTCGACATCCAGCCGTATGTACCTTCTCGCTTTGCGCTTCAGTTGGGCTTCTCTCAAGGCGTTGTTGGAGCGCCTTCGAGTATGGTGAAGCGTTTTGGGGGTTTGCAGGATGGCAGAAATGCATGGGCTTTCTATAGTGCTGAAGACACTACTGCCACGATTTCTTATCCTGAGCTGTCGACTTTCCGAACTGCAGGTTTCACGAAGTGGTTCGCTGAGAGCTTTTTGGCATATCGGGGGCTTTCCAAGAAGGAGCTTGATGTAAAGCTGTCTTCTGGAAAAGGCATTGGGAAGTCGGATGGCGTCCGGCGAGAGGAAGTTTGGGCCTTCCTTTCTGGAGAGAAGCACAAGATAGGCTTTCTCGGTGACCAGGGCGTCATTGGTTCTGAAGCTGTTCGGGAAGTACCTGATGAGGCTTTGGAGCAGCTAGAACAGGAGGAAGCCGAGCTCGGCGCTTGGATGCAAGCGGCACAGAGGCGAGCTTCCGCGGAGTCTACTGGCGAGAGCAGACCATCCAGTGAGGAGTCAAGTGAGAAACCTGACTCTGATAGTGGGGCGGGTTCTTCTAGGAAGCGAACCCGTAGAGGTAAGAAGAGGAGGAGTCATCATCGCAGCGAAGGGCCACATGAGGACTCTCCTGACATGGAAATCCCTCTTACCATCAACGAGGAGGTGCCAGAGGCTGTCGACGAGCCTCCAGAGAAGAGGAGTCGTGGGGAAGAGACCATTGGTGAAGGTATGATTCTTCCTTTTTCTTTTTCTACTTCTTTCATGGGGCTTTCCATGTTCTGATTTGTTTTCTCACCCTGCTGCTGCTCTTTTTTTTTTTTAGCAGAGGATGAAGACTTGCCGATGCCTGAGGTTCCGACCGATGAGGCGGTGATGGAGCCGGTTATGGCATCTGAAGAAGAACCGAGGGACTCTGGAATGACTCCGGAATCTCCAATTGGTATAACTTCTATCGCTTTCTCTTTTTTTTTTTGCCTGCGACTTGATTTGCTAACAGTTTTTTTTTTTCTTGCCAGCTGACTTGCCACAAGATTCCGATGACTTTGAACCATCAATGGACGCAAATGTCGATGATGCTTCTGATGAGTTCATGGAGGAAGAGAGTGTTCCGCCAGTCGTCGAAGAAGGTACTTTGTAGTGATGACCCTGATGATTTTTTTTTTTTTTTTTTTTTTGAACAGGATCATATTCATACCTTTTTGTGTTTCATTTGCAGGTTTTGAAGTGACAGAAGAGAGTCCATCGCTTTCTTCAGAACCAGAGCAAGGGATGCCAGAGGTCGATCCGGAGGTAGAGACCAGTTCAGACATGATTGAGGAGATGCCTCGTGTTGAGATTCCCTCTCCAGTGGCTCCAAGTGAAAAGAGTTCTTTTGTTACTCTTCCAATGGGAAATGACATGAGCAGCCGATCAGCGGAGAAGGGTGAATCTTCATCCAGTTCGTCTCTTCAATTTGCGAAGAAGGTGCTGGCTCGGGTTTTGAGTTCTTGGATCAAGACTCTCCTTTCTGGACACTTGGAAGCAGGATTTGGCATGATCCCACATGTGCAGGAGATTCTCACTGATACCGAAGAGGTTGGTCTGGATGTCACAGGTGCCAGGGCGACCGTTGATAGGATATTGCACTGGGTGACAAGTGGTTTGAGACCATGGGTTTCCCTGACGACCAATTCTTCAAGGAGATGTTCTTGGACCCTGCTGATAAGGCTAAGTCTGACCTGAATGAGGCTACACAAAGCAAGAAGCAGCTAGTTCGGGAGAAGAACAAGGAAGAGCTAGCCATCATCGGATTGAGGCATGACCTTAACGTCCTTGATAGGGAAGTTGAGGAGGCCAGGAAACGTCTTGAGCATTTGAAGGCACAAGTCGATGCGAAGTGGGCTGCTATAACAGAGGCTCGTGACAGGGAGAGTACTCTGATCCGCAGGGTTGCAGGTGCCGGTCAAGTTCTCGAGAGGAGGACTCTAGAAAACGAACGATGGCAAACTGCTGGGGAAGAGCTTCCCGGTGTAAAAGAAGGGTTACGGCATTCGCCAGCATCTCATGGCAAGTTCCTGAAGAAGCGTGCCTTGGAAACTCTGACGGCTGATGCCAAAAGTTTGCTTGAGGAGCTGAAGCTTTGGCTGGAGACCATTTTTGGCTAAGCTCCTGATTTTTTGTAGCAGAAACTATTCTTCTTTTTTTTGGTACCACATGTATTTTTTTGGTACTTTTCTCTTTTTTTTTTTTGGTACCACATGTATTTTTTGGTACTCTCCTTTTTTTTGTTTTGGTACCACATGTATTTTTTGGTACTCTCTTTTTTTTTGTTTTCCCTACGCTCACTCAAATATTTTTGTGATGAAAGCGATTGCTAAATGGGATTTGATCAAAAGTTTTGTCATTTTGTGAAAATCTTTTGTCAAATAATTGTTTTGGTAGGGGAAACGAATTTGGCGTGAAAGCCGGATTTTTGTGGCATTTACAGCCAGTTTTGACATGAGAGTCAGGTTTTTTTTTTTTGTGTGGCATTTATAGCCGATTTTTGAGATGGCATAAGAGCCAAAAATTTTGTTCGTGGCATGGGAGCCAATTTTGAGATGGCATGGAAGCCGAAATTTTATGACGTAAAAGCCAAAATTTGGGTTGGCATGGAAGCCGAAATTTTATGGCGTAAAAGCCAAAATTTGGGTTGGCATGGAAGCCGGTGTTTGTTTTGTTGGCATTTATAGCCAGTTTGGTGGCATTGATAGCCAATTTGCGGCATTTATAGCCGGTTTGGTGGCATTGATAGCCAATTTGTGGCATTTATAGCCGGTTTGGTGGCATTGATAGCCATTTTTGAAAGCCAAGTTTTGGTTTGTCAGCGTGAAAGCCAATTTTTCGTGGCATTGATAGCCGGTTTGTGGCATTTATAGCCGGTTTGGTGGCATTGATAGCCGGTTTTTGGGCAAAAGAGCCAGGTTTTGGCGTTTATAGCCAGAATTTTTTTTGCTTTCAAAATGCAGGTATCGACTAAATGTCGCCTCCCCGCTGAATGGTCTTGCAAGTATCGATGGAATGTCGCTTCCTTGCTCATTCGGTTCTGCGAGTATTGATGGAATGTCACTTCCTCGCGGGTTAGGTTTTGCAAGTATCGATGGAATGTCGCTTCCTCGCGAATTGGGGTGCAAATATCGACTAAGCGTCGCTTCCCTGCTTTTCCCAAAACTTTTGATTTTGCGGGTACTGACTTGATGTCGTTTCCCCGTGATTTTTGAAATTTGAGGTTTTCTCGAACCTTTGAAATTTGGGTTGTGGATAGCAACTGGTATGTTGCATCTCCACGATTTTTGGAATTGGGTTGTGGATATCAACTGGTTTGTTGCTTCTCCACGGTTTTTGGATTTTGCAAGTATCGACGAAATGTCGCTTCCCTGCGATTTAGGGTGCAAGTATCGATGGAATGTCGCATCCTTGCTTTTTTTCAAAATTTTTATTTTGCGGGTACTGACTTTGATGTCATATCCCCACGATTTTTGAAAAACCATTTTTTTTTGTTTAAAGACACGAGGGTCGTAAATTTTGACCTAGAACCATTTGGCGGTAAAAGGTAAGGTGGACTAGGGTGGAAATCCCTGAATCCGGATTTTTGTTTCAAACCATGAATTTTGGTTCAAGGATCGAAAGCTTTGGTCAAGTCAGGGAGAGGCTCCTAAACTTGGATTTTTTTTTGTTTTTGAACAATGAAACGATGAAAGTAAGCATTGTTTTTGAATCTCTAGAAATTTTGACATTTGATATGAAAATTCTAAAGAGAGTGGGTTTGACGAGCGAGTACCTGAGAACAGGTTTTGGCCATACAGGCATTGCTCTTACCCAGTTGGGTAAGTCTTCAAGGGTAGTACCGCTTCAAGAACTTGCCGTTGATAGGCAGCATACATCTGTCGCCTTCCATGTTTAGGAGGGCATATGCGCCGTTGGAGAAGACCTTGTCGATGACGTAGGGTCCCTCCCATTTTGGTTCAAATTTGCCTTTTGATTTGTGTGCGAAGACCATTGGTCTTTTTACCGCAAGAACCAAGTCACCCTTTTTGTAGGTGCGTTGCCTGACCTTTTTGTCAAAAGATCCTGCCATGCGTGCTTGGTAAAGTTCAATGCTTTGTCGAGCTTCGAGCCGTCTCTCGTCGAGATTGTCCAGCTCATGGAGTCGCAATTTGACATTGCTTTCTTGAGTCATGTCATTTTGTAGAGATACCCTCAGAGAAGGAATTTGTACCTCTAGGGGCACGACAGCTTCGCATCCATAGACCAAGGAGAATGGTGTGCTATGGGTTGGTCCTCGAACGGTGGTTCGATAGGCCCACAAAGCTTCAGACAGTTTATCGCTCCAGTCTCTTTTGTGACTAGAGACCATTTTCTTGAGGATTTTGCAGAGTGTCTTGTTGAAGGCTTCTGCTAATCCGTTTGCTGCCGGATTGTATGGAGTCGAAGGACAGCTTTGGATTTTGTATTTGTCGCAGAACTTGTAGAATCGATGATCCCGAAATTGTGGTCCGTTATCATGGACGAATCTCTTGGGTATGCCGAAACGACAAATGATGTTGGTACGTAAGAATTGAAGAACTGATGAGGTCTTCATTTCGTTGAACGCAAATGCTTCTGACCACTTGGAGAAATAATCCGTTGCGGCGAAGATGAAGCGATGACCTTTGCTTGAAGGGGGAGAGATAGGACCTATGATGTCCATGCCCCATGCTTCAAAAGGCCATGAGATTGCTGTAGGATGCAGCCATTCCGGAGGCATGTGAATGTAATCTCCGTGAACTTGGCATAGCTGGCAGCGTTTGGCAAATTGCATTGCATCAGCAACCATGGTAGGCCAATAGTAACCTAACCTTTTTATCTGATCATAGAGCTTAGGACCTGCCTGATGGGCTCCACAAAGACCAGCATGAACTTCTTTAAGTGTTTCTTCGGCCTCTTGTTGTGACAAGCAGCGTAGAAGTACTCCGTTGAAGGATTTCCTGTAGAGGATTTTTGAAGGAATATCCAAATGAAAGTTTGGGGCTCGCCTTTGTATGCTTACCCGTTCTTTTGGATCTTCAGGTAGGATTCCGAACATAGTGTAATCAATGAACGGATCCCTCCAGTCGACGATTGAAGGTTGAAGGATAGAGATCCGACTTCCAACCACTCGGTGGCATTCGGCAACTGCTTGGTGTGTGTTAAGAGGAGGGAGGATCCTTCTCTCGCACACTGTAATTTGCATGTTTTCCCCTTCCTGGGTCGCCATTGATGCGGCAAGTCCGGCCAGGGCATCTGCACGGATGTTTTCACCTCTACGAATGTGGGTGATGTTGCAGATGTCAAACTTTTGCAGAAGTGATTGTGCCTTGTTGTAGTAAGGCAGCAGATCAGGCTTCCTGACTTCATATTTCTGATTCATCTGGTTGACGATCAGTTGAGAGTCTCCAAAGACTTCCAGCATAGTGATACCGGATTCGATGGCGAGTTCCAATCCTAGGATCAGAGCTTGGTATTCAGCTGCATTGTTTGTGCATGGTTCCAGTAGCGAGAAAGCGTGTGGAATCATGCATTTGTCGGGGCTAACAAAGAGGATGCCAACTCCCGAGATCAGCTTTCTGTTTTCATTTGTCCTGGTTGCACCGTCAAAGTACATGTCCCAGGAGGCATTTGGTGAGGAAGTCTCCACGTTGTAGACAGGTTCGTCTGGGAGATCATCTCTGAGTGGTGAATCTTTAGGCAATGGATGCTCTGCGAGGAAATCTGCTAGAGCTTGGCCTTTGATTGCTTTTTGTGGCACATACCTTATATCAAATTGTGATAGAAGGATGGACCATTTTGTCAGTCGGGCATTGAGAGAACCTGCCTTTGTGACAAGGACCTTCAAGAGGTTGATCCTCGAGACCAGGTAGACTGTGTTGGAAAGCAAGTAGTGACGTAGCTTTTGTACGGCGAACATCACTGCAAGGCATTCCTTTTCGACTGGAGAGTAGCGATGCTCTGCACCTACTAGCATGCGGCTGAGGTAGTATAGAGCAGCTTCTTTTCCCACACCATTCTCTTGTGCAAGCAGAGCGCCTACAGAATGATCAAGAGCTCTTGTGTACAAGATGAATGGTTTTCCAGTGGCAGGGGCAGCTAACACTGGAGGTTTGGTCAGGTATGACTTGATATCTTGAAATGCGGCTTCACAGTCGGCATCCCAGACAAAGTCTACACCTTTTTTCATCAATCGAGAGAACGGACGGCATTTCCCCGAAAGATTGGAGATGAACCGTCTGATGTAGGCCAATCTCCCTTGAAGCCCTTTTAGTTCCCTTAGGGTTCTTGGAGAGGGCATTTCTAGAATAGCCTTGACTTTTATGGGGTCAAGTTCTATTCCAGCTTTCCGAACAAGGAATCCGAGAAACTTACCCGACGAGACGCCGAAGAAGCATTTTAGAGGATTCATCCGCAGTTTGTGTTTGCGGAGTCGGAGGAAGACTTCCCGAAGATCTTTGAGATGGTCTTCTTTTCTTCTGCTTTTGACGGCGAGGTCATCAACGTAACATTCGACCGTCTTGTGCTGCATATCTTGGAATATTTTCATCATAGCCCTCTGATATGTGGCACTAGCATTTTTCAGACCAAATGGCATGACAGTGTAGCAATACACGCCAAATGGAGTCCGAAATGAAGTGTGTTTTTCATCGTCGGGATGCATCTTTATCTGATTGTAACCAGAGAAGCCATCCATGAATGTCATTCGCTCGAATCCGCAGGTATTGTCAATCATCACCTCCGGTATGGGGAGCGGGAATTCATCTTTAGGGCAAGCGCCATTCAAGTCTCTATAGTCAATACAGACTCTGATCTGCCCATTTTTCTTTGTCACGGGGACAATGTTGGCCAACCATTCTGGATGTTGTTCCTCACGGATGAAGCCAACGCTTTTGAGTTTTTGAACTTCTTGTTCAATTTTATCCATCACATCTGGACGGAATCTTCTTTGGCCTTGTTTGACAGGCTTGATTTCTTCTTGAAGATTGAGTTTGTGGACTGCTATTTTGGGGTCTAAACCAGGCATTTCAGCATAGGACCATGCAAAGCAATCAACGAACTCACGAAGAAAAGCGATATACTCGGGTAACTCATCATCCTTTATATTCTTGCTTATGAATACAGGACGTGGGTTATCAGGTGTTCCCAAGTTTATCTTTTCAACAGAATCTTCTGTCGGAAGGTTCGAAGGTGGTTCCTTCACAATATTTTCGGAGGCTTCCAACTCAACGAAACCTTCTGGAGTTTCAACTGCATTACCAGACCAAGGCTCTGTTCCTTTCCATGGATTTTCTTGATTGGTGATCTCCTCAAGGCTTGCTATGAGATAGTCCCAATCGCCTGTTGAGTCTGGTATTTCTTTTGGAGACGAGGGTTCTTCTGGGTCAGAATAGCACAAGTCTGCATTATCGGACGATTCCTCTTTATCATCAGAGAAATCATACCAATTGGATGAGCTTCCTGGATTTTTGTCAGGTAACTCTTTAAAGAGATATCCAGGGAGATCGATGTCTTCGTGGACTTTAGATGTTGAGGCTTGGTCGGTAAAACGACTTTTAAGCCTTTGTGTCAACTGTCTCAGAGGAGTGTCGGGATCATATCCTAACCCATATGAAGACTTTTCTACATGACCGTAGAGTCTCCAATCTTCCAGCTGGCTTTTGGTCAAGGCGGGCTCCAATGGCGTGAGAATACCGCGTCTTTCTCCCAAACCGACTGGGTTTTGAGCGTCAAAGCCCATTTTCTTCATAATTGCTTGTGCCACAGGACTATATAGAGATAGCTGAGGCATACCTTCATTTTGAAAAGGTTCAAGCAGAGAACTTGATGAAGAAGCATCCGATCTATGAAAGAAGATCGGTCTTTGCTTTGGTGATGTTGCCGGAACAACAAAGGTAGCAGACGTAGGATCTTCTACATCTGCAGGTGTCTCCATCGGAGTGAGAGCAGGCTGAACTTGCTGAGTGTCAGCTTGGCTTGACGATGCATCGTCTTCTGGCTCTGAGTCCGAGTCTGTGTCTTGCATGATAGACACGAGAGAGACAACAAATTTGCCCCCAGGCTTTTGTTTCGCCTTCTTCACTTTAGTCGTGATGACAAAAGGTTTTGAATTCTTGAGGGAGATAACGAAGGGAGATTGACTACTCTCTTCTAATTTGCCGGAGGGTTTGTTTTCTTCCGGTGATTTTTGAGGGGCCTTGCCTTTATCTTTCTGGAGATATTCAGCAGGGGGTGCTATTTCCTCTTTTTCTTCTTTTTCGCCTTCATACATCTGGGAGTCTGCGAAGTGGACTTCTTTACCTTTGAAGGGTTTTCTGTCCGCAAAGACACGATGTATCATGCCGTCGTCGCCGACGAACTTGATGCATTGATGTAGAGTTGAAGGGACAACACCGTTCTCGTGTATCCAAGGACGTCCGAGAAGGATGTTGTAGCATGAGGGGGTTTTTATTGCATACACAGTGACCTCAGAGATAAGATCACCGATTTGCAATTTGAACCTGATTTTGCCGATAGGCCTTTGAGCGCTCCCATCGTATCCAAAGATAGATACAGATGTGTGGCTTAGCTTGCTGGGTGGGATACCCAACTCTTCAAGAGCCGAAGTGGAGATAAGGTTGAGTGCAGAACCTGGGTCGATCTGAACTCTGTGTATCGGTATTTCTTTGATGTACCCTGTGAAGTACAGGGGTCGGTTGTGCCTTGGTTCGCCAAGTAGGAGGTCTTCCTTAGTGAAGGCGATGGTTGCATTGGCTGCCTTTTGAACCGAGAGGCATTGGATGCATGATCCCTCAGTTTTCTTTTCTCCCTTTGAGGAAGTTTCAGAGTTTTTGACCCGGTAGTCCATTTCAATTTGGAGGACTTGCGGGGCATGTTTGTCGACATCCTCATTCAGTTTTTGCAATTCTGAGATGAGATTATCACGAGTGCGTGGAGACATTCGTAATAAATCCAGGATGTGAAGACGTGCATGTATGTGTTTGAAGTGCTCAACCAAGTCATACTTGAAAGCCTCCTTAGGGCCTGCATGTTCATTGTTTTTGCCACTGGGGGCGCTTACAACATCTTTTCCCGAAGGATTTACATAAGTAAAGGAAGATTGGTTGTAATTCTTGTGGTAGTCCCGGCCCGAACGGGTGCCTCTACCAACTTCGAGAGCTTCTTGAGAAGGATCTTCGTTTGGAAGATTGTCTTCAGGATCAAGAGGCTGTCGTTTTTCATCTACTGGGGATGTATCTGCAGCAGAGTTGCCATCCTCAGTGATTGTGTCGCACGGAGCATTTTCCGGGAGCAAGTCCTGAACAGCATCCAGCAGCTTTTCTTCTTCGTTGACCCATCCATCACCCCAAGTTGGGTTTTCTTCATGATGATGAGTCGGGAAGAATGTGTATCCTGAAGTCACAGTCTCAGGAGAAGAAACCTGAGAGGGTGTCATCTCTGTGAAAGTCACGTGAGACAAGGTAGCTCCAGAGGATACATTGCTAGGCGTCGTCGGAGTGTAGGTAATCTCATCAGACGACGCTTCAGAAGAGCTATAGTCCTGATATATTACATTACAGGAAGCTCTGATAGGAGATGTTGCCTGCTCGGAGTCAGACTCATCCTCGGATGTAAGAGGATCGTCAATCCAGCAATGTTCTCCATTTTCAGGAGTTGAGGGAGGAGGTACCTGATGGGCTTCAGGGACTTCCGGCTCTGGATTGTGAGGAATCTCGTTGACGCGGTCTTGCTCTTGTTCTAGAGCGAGACGCTGCAAGATCCTTGTATATTCTTCAAGTTCAGGCATGGGAGCCAGATCCTCTTCTTCGTCTTCTCCGTGTGGCTCAACATAGTTGATTTCCACTGGAGCAATGACAGGTGCTGGGTTAACAGCATCTTCTTGTGCAGCCTCTTGGTCTTCTTCATCATCAGACCAGGATCCTTGTGGTTGCAAGGGGTTATACCAGATTACTGGTATAAGGTGAGTTTCAGGAACCCATTCTTCATCGGAGAGATATTCTCCTGTTTCAAGAGATTCCTCCCACTCATCGGTGTAGTTGGGCTCGAATCCATCGTCGGTGTCGCTGGACTCGTATCCATCAATGGAGAATCCAACTACCGAGTTGCAAGAGTATGATGCCCCCTGCATGGCTTCTTTTTTGAATTGAGGTGGCATGAAATCACTAAGAGTGAAGTTTCTTACCGCCTTTGAAGTCTCTGGAGGGGATGTTTCTGTTGCCCCGAGTGAAGTGGTAGAGGAGGCCTCTGCCTTTTCATGAACTTCTTGTTTTGACTGGGTCTTCTCTTGCCGTTTGAGCCTGAGGAGATGTTTCCTAGCCTGCCTTCGCTGTTGAGCTGTCGGCTTTGTTTTGACGATCTCCCAATTTTCATCTTCCAGGAGATCGGGATGTACCCATATGGGTTGTCCGTCTGGTGTCGGGCAAGGAACCAACACTTCGGACGTTTGAATTCTATTTATCACCTTGAAGGAAGTAGTGATCTTCTTCTTCGGTGACTTTGGTGTTTGTCCATATGACACCATGTTGACGGAGGCAGTCCCATAGTTTTTGTCAAAGGTGATGACTCCGTTTTTCCACATCTCGTTTATCTTCTCTCTCACAACAAAGCATTGATTGAGAGGATGCGAAACCATCTGGTGGTATGGACAGTACCGAGGATCATTGGTTTTGCCAACATCTCCAGGTCTTTTGGGCTCTGGCAAAATGAGTTTGCCATTTGCTAGGAGAGCCTCAAAGATTTCTTCGACGTCTTCATCGAACGGATATTTCTTTTCTACTCGCTCTTTGAAGGCATCGGAGAGTTCAGGCCTTTTACCTGCAGTTTTGTTTTCAGCTTTCTTTGGCTGCTGAGGAGCTGACTTGGTTTGCACATTGAGGACCTCTTTCTTCTTTGGTTTAGAGGTTGCAACAGCAGTCGGCTCTTTCTTTGATGATTTCTGACTGTTGAGGTCTTTGATCACCGTTTCAGCTTCCATGGAAGCTTCCAGGAGCTCTCCCAGGTTTTTTGATTTGTTGCCGATGATCATGGAGCGGATTTTAGCTCTCATGTTGTTTCGGCAGATGTCAACTAGCGACGCTTGTGGCAGTACATCTGAGCATTTGTACGCCATTGCTTTCCACTTGTGAATGAAGTCATAAGTTGACTCATTCTCTCCCTGTTTTAGGCTGCAGAGCTGAGCCATAGTAACAGGATGATCCTCACCTTGGAAGTGGGTCAGGAAGCGTGTCTCCAGCATAGCCCAGTTCTGAATGGAGTTCTCCGGCAGAGTGGAGTACCAATCGAAGGCCGTACCTTTTAGGGTACTTGCAAAGAGGCGAATCTTGAGTGCATCTTGATCCGCGATAGCTCCCGTCAAGATCTTGAAGTGGATGACGTGCTGTCTGGCCGATCCTTTCCCCGTATATGTTTGGAGAGTAGGATGCTTGAATTTTGTGGGGAACGGGACCGAGTCCATCCACAAAGGATATGGTGGCTTGATCCCATGCTCTTTGAGTATATCCTCTTCTTTAGCTTTGGCGAGGATACTGTCTACGTCCTTTTTGGTAAGGGCGCGTGACTCATTTTCTTCACAATTCTCCTCGTTATTGTTATGATTCGGAGGAGGCTCATTGTTCACCTGATTTTGGACGACAAGGAGAATGTTTTCCATCAGAGTTTCGATCCTCTGCTGGCCTTGTTCCAACTGCTGGATGCGTGCGAGCGCATCATCTCGAGGTGGATTCTGAGGTGGCGGCTCAGAACTTGTAGCCAAGACGTTCATCCCTCGGGATTCGAACGAAGAAATCGTCCTGGTGACCGAGCTGGGGCTCATTCTTTTTGATGAAGAGCTTGATGAAGGATTACTCTCCCGTCCTTGGCTTGAAGGGGCAGGAGATTCTTCAGGATGTCTTCGTGTCCCGGTGACGCTACGGGTCACCGGACGTCGGACATGGATTTTTGATGCTGACTTTTGGCGTCTTCTGGTTTTTCCAACCATATGGACGGCAGCAACTTGGTCGGGTCTTTCTTTTTCGACCCATTTGTGGGAGACTTGAAGTGTAGGAGGCTGGGTCCGTTGCTTCTCTAGTCTCTTTTGTCGATATGACGCACGGCGGCGTGCTCGACGAGCGATTTGAGCTTCAGTCAGCTCTGGCTGGGCTCTGACGATGAAGGATGTGCTCCCTCGGGCGCAGCAGCCGAGCTTGTCTTCTTTGTGGTTGGGCAAGGACAGGATGCGGACCCGGTCCTTTGCCTGTTGCAGCGAAGCTTTAAACCTTTCGAGTTCGGCCCCTGTAGAGATGAAGGGTCGAACTGAAGGAGTGTAGGCCTTAGCAGGTGCTTGGAGAGGCCTGGTGATGCATGATCTGATTTTGGGCCTGTAGGAACAAGCCGGCTCATGCTGGGTTGACTTGGGAGTCAAGTTGGAGATGGGTCTCTCCTCTTTCATGTAGGCAAGAGGGTAGAACTGGTTTTCTTTGAGTGGGGCCAGGTATGCTGGCTTGGTGGATGTTTGAGACCTTCTTTGTTTTGGGGAAGGTCTTGGAGACCAAGTCTTAGGGTAGACCTGGTTGGTTGTTGGTCGAGGCTTCGCGGGGGTGCCGCGGGCTTCGGGCTTTTGGGCGCTTGCCTTTGGTGTCACGGGAGTGACACGTTGAGAGGTGATTTTCTGCCTTTTGGCAGGCGCAGTTTGTTCTTCGGGAAGTGGGAATGGTCCCAGTGTCCCGAAGACGATGGTCCGGGGAGTCGAGGTCGACCCGGAGTTCAGAGAGTTGCCGAGGGAGTTGACGCTTCGGCAGCTGGCAGGGCGCTTATGGGTGCGCGTGCTTTGCTTCTGTTGAAGCATGAGTTGGTGCTTGTTCTCGTCGAAGATAATGGTTAAGGCTGCCATTGTTAGTTTCAAAATTTCTGAAACAAGACCACATCCATTAGTAATCACAAGAATATGATGATCATAAATGGGAATTTCTATGGTTGTCTTTTCAAATCGCTCAAGGGATATGACCCAAGCGACATGAAGAAGGCAAAAAGCCATAGATGGTACAATTGTTCTGACAGCGAACATGGTAGGCTCGAAATGAGCGTTCCAATGACTGCTAGAAGCAATTGTATACCTAAATTCGACTTATCGAGAAGCGGAGCTTGCTCGAGATAAGAAGAATATAAGGTAGGAGTTACAAATGTGCCGGTCACAGATACAGTAGACCCTGAAAGGGCGTACCAGTATTGCTATGCACAAATGTTGGAGATCGCATCCACGAGATGGGATTCTCTTTTTTTTTGAAATGTCAAGATTGGATTCATCAAAGAGAGCAGATGGTATTCCGATCCGAATACGGGCTCAACGATTTCCGCGAGCACCAGTACCCAGAAGGGAAGGAATCACAATTTCTCGGATCTGAATCTAAAATGACGAGAGTTTTTTTTTTTGAAGATTTTTTTTTTTATTTTAAGATTTTCATTTTTTTTTTATAAAAAAAATCTTTTTTTTTTGTTTAAGATTTTTTTTTTTTGAAGATATTTTTTTTTTATTTTTGATTTTTTTTTTAAGATTTTTTTTTTGAAAATCTTTTTTTTTTTTATTTTTGATTTTTTTTTATTTTTAAGATTTAAAGACGAGAGAGTACACATAGGCCTCCTAACCCGGTCTTATGAAACCTCAATTGATAGAATTGCCCCCAGGTAAGGGTAGGATTACTTAATGAACCCGTTTGGAGGACCCTTGCCTAGAACAGTCAAGCTGTCTCCACACTCTGGACAAGGCTTTTCTTGAATCAATCGTGATCAAAGAACGCAATTGGTTTAACCTTAGTGGTCTATGTCCCTCTTTTTTTTATAAAAAAATCCCAAATAGACTCATCGAAGAGAAACGATGGCCCAAAACCTTAGTCGAACGGGCTCAACATTTCTGCAAGCACCAAAGAACGATAGGATAGGAACAAAGTTTCTCAATTTTGAATCCAAACTAAGAAAACTAATTTTTTTTATTTTTATATTTTTTTTTAATATTTTTTTTTTGAAATCTCTAATGAACTCATCGAAGAGAAACGATGGCCCAAAACCTTAGTCGAACGGGCTCAACATTTCTGCAAGCTCCAAAGAACGATAGGATAGGATCAAGGTTTCTCAATTTTGAATCCAAACTAAGAAAACTGATTTTTTTTTTTATTATTATTTTTTTTAATATTTTTTTTTTAAATCTCTAATTAACTCATCGAAGAGAAACGATGGCCCAAAACCTTAGTCGAACGGGCTCAACATTTCTGCAAACACCAAAGAACGATAGGATATGATCAAAGTTTCTCAATTTTGAATTCAAACTAAGAAAACTGATTTTTTTTTATTTTTTTTTATTTTTTATTTTTTGAAATCTCTAATGAACTCATCGAAGAGAAACGATGGCCCAAAACCTTAGTCGAACGGGCTCAACATTTCTGCAAGCACCAAAGAACGATAGGATAGGATCAAAGTTTCTCAATTTTGAATTCAAAACTAAGAAAACTGATTTTTTTTTATTTTTATTTTTTTTTATATTTTTTTTTTTTGAAATCTCTAATGAACTCATCGAAGAGAAACGATGGTCCAAAACCTTAGTCGAACGGGCTCAACATTTCTGCAAGCGCCAAAGAACGATAGGATAGGATCAAAGTTTCTCAATTTTGAATTCAAACTAAGAAAACTGATTTTTGTTTTTTTGAAAAGAGAAAGAATGGAAACAAACTCAAAGAAATAGAAATTTCCAAAAAATCCCATCTCATTTTTTTTTTAGGATGCAAAATCCAACATAGGTTACCAGCTAGAAAGTAGCCAAGGAATCCGGAAAAGAAGTATAAGCATAGAGCAAAAAGTATGATATGCAAATATTTCATTTCCAAGCACCGTGTTCTCAAATGAACGAGTCCCACCGGGTGTGCCAGCTTGATGGAACGCGCTCCGAGGCGCCCGCTGGGGCGGCTACCGGGGTCGGCGGAACGTGGGAGCCCGTCGGGTCCGGCCCTTTCGCGCCCTGGCGGGCCCTGAAGCGTGCATCAACATTTCTTTTGTGTGGGTGTGCCAGATTTTCTATTTTACTTGGAATTGCAAGTGGTAATCCGGAGATCAACCTTCGCAAGTAAAAAGGAAATCAACTTCTTTCAAGTTTTCCATTGCACAAATATTTAAGAAAAGAGACATTTTCTTGGTTTGCCGTGAAAGGCGATTTTGTTTGGCATTTATAGCCGATTTTGGCATTTATAGCCGATTTACAATTCTCATCAATAATGAAAGACAAGAGTTGTGATTTTTGTCTCTTTTGGAAAAATACAAACTACAATGAAAAGCAAGAAAAGGAAGATCTAACTTTTCAGGAGATTGTGGGGGACTCGTTCAGATTGACGGTCGCAAGCCATGTATGGGCTTCGCCATCATCCATGCAGATGAGAACAGAAGATGCTCTTGATTCGCTTGGCTTGGCTATAACCTCAGATTTTTAGAGGACAAAGACCAAGAGAAGGTCCTATGTCCAATAAAAAGCTAAGTAGACGGGCTGAAAAGCCACGTCTAAGCCATTGGAGGCAGCAGGAGAAGGCAAGGACCTTGGGGGGGGGTGCCCCCCAAGGGACTTTTGTCACCTTGTAGTGGTGGCCGGTGCAGAACTTCAGCAGAGTTTTCTCTCTTTTTTTCTTTCTCTCAGATCTCTTTCTGATCTTTGTTTTTCTGATCCTCTGATTTTCTCCTCTTTTTTCTGATCCTTTTTCCGATCTTTTTTTTCCGATCTCCATTTCAATGGAATGCTCTCCTATTTATAGGCATTTGGTAGCCATTTAGGAGGGTTTATGAGCCTTAATGGCTTTAATGGGAGGAGTTA
Organism: Umbellularia californica; assembly: GCA_028538565.1. Taxonomy (NCBI): domain Eukaryota; kingdom Viridiplantae; phylum Streptophyta; class Magnoliopsida; order Laurales; family Lauraceae; genus Umbellularia; species Umbellularia californica. The sequence goes on along the minus strand of JAPQWN010000006.1, from coordinate 50,757,712 downwards.
CAAGATTTATTTCTTGATTTTGTAACTCCTTTTTCCTTGAATCTGATTGGCCGATGGAGATTAAGGGCTTTTAATCACCTTAATTACAATAATGGGAGGAGTTTCATGGTTTAAATGCCATGAATCAATTGACTTGTAACTCCCAAATGCTTGCTTCTGATTGGGCCGTCCAAAGAAATGAATTAATGACTGCAATAAAGCTAGTCAATTAACCACATTAATTGGTCGCCGAGCAGTCGAAGAGTCGCGGGCCATGCCGTGTCTTCTGGAATTCTTCTGGCGATGATCATCGATGGATCTACATGCTGATCGACATCGGATGAACATGTAACTTCAGACATTGATAGCTAAGAGCGGGCCGGTGACATCTTTCTTGTCGATTTCACGATCGGTCGGACAGAAAGTGCACTTTCTTGGTCAGCCGGTTGGCGATCTTGGAGCGATCACTGATGATCTTATGCTTTTGGAGGTTGACCCGTGATTTTGACGGATGTCGTCGGATATGAGTCAATTTCAAGCACTAAAAATCACATTTTCAGGAAACCACAGGGGCCAAAGTACGCGAAACGCGAAAAAAGACGAAAAAACGGGTCACCGGCGGAAAATCCGGTGACCCGGACCTCCATGGTCGCCGGCGACCATGGGCCATGGTCGCCGGCGACCATGGACCGGCGACCATGGGCCATGGTCGCAGGGGCCTGCGACCATGGGCCATGGTCGCAGGGGTCTGCGACCCTGGGGGATTTTTCCCCTTCGGAGCCCGTTTTGCGGTCGTTTTGAGGTCTTTTTCGTCGCCGTTTTCTTCTGTATTTTTCTTGACATTTCTTCTCATTTATTGGCTTGATTTCCCTGTAGAAAACTTGATGAGAATCTTTGCATTTTTAGAGTGCAAAGTTTCTAATTTTCCGGGAAAGCCGAAGACTTTGTCGCGTAGAGCTGCTGATTTTCCGCCAGAAGTCGAAACTTGGTCAAACGATGTCGGAATGACCTGAAATTTGAGGTGAAGCCTCCTGAGCAATAAATAAGACCAACCATAGGCTTTTGTTTGAGTTTTGAAGCCGTTTGGGGTCCCGTCGATGCTTCACTTGATTTTGCTGCGGGGAAAATGCCGAGCTTTGATGTGCGGTCAAACGATGTCCGATTGACCTGAAATTTGACGGGGAGCCTATTGGAGTCATTTTGAGACGTTCCATGGGCTCCGTTTTGGATGTCATGGTCCCGGGTTGCTCCGCCGCCGGTAGGCTTGATTTTCTCTCGGAGCATCGAAACCTGGTCAAACGTTGTCGGAATGACCTGAAATTTGACGTGCAGCCTTTTGGAAGCATGTTGAAGCCACTCATGCACTTGGTTTGATGAGCGAAGGCTTCGGTGGTTCCCGCCGCCCGGAGGCTTGATTTTGCTGCTCGAGCATTGATGGAGGGTCAAACGTTGTCGGTTTGACTTGAAATTTGGCATGGAGCCCTTTTGAGACATGCTGGAGTCATCCGTAGGCTATGATAGAAGTTTTGACGTCTCCGATGATGTCGCCGCCGGGAGCGCCATTTTAGCTGTCGGAGAAGCAAAGGTAGGCCAAATGATTCTGAAATGGCCCGAAACTTCATGTGTACTCTTCTCTTGGCTATCTTGAAGGATCTTGCAGTTTTTGTTTGATTCTGACAAGATTTGATTTTTTGGAGAAATTGCATTGCCTATTTATGGCAGGTTGCGACTTCATGCAGCTTTCTTGATGTTGAAGAGGCAAAGTGACATTTTTGGTGTCAACAAATGCCCCCTCGAGGTACAGCGACGAGTTGCTTGACTTTGATAGTCGATGTGCCTCGAAGAGATTTTTGAAGGAGAGCTTGTGTCTTGACCAAGAGTCTTTGAGCAATCTTTCCTTTGGTAGAGTAGCCTTTGAGCTTCCAGGGGAATTTTATGGTAAATGAAAGGAATCAAGTACCATCTCGAGGCAAAGTTTTGAAGATGACATCAGGGATGTGGATTTGGGTTTTTGTTTTTGACCTTGTGACCTAACAAGGTGTATGTGGCAGGTTAGGGGGTTGGGTTTTGGTTTTGACCTTGTAGACCTAACAGGCTGTATGTGGCAAGTTAGGGGATCATGATTTGGTTTTTGGTTTTGGTCTTGTGACCTAACAAGCTGTATGTGGCAAGTTAGGGGACCATGATTTGGTTTTTGGTCACTCTTTGGGACTGTGTGGGTCCATTGGAGTGGTTTGGATTTTTTTTTGTGGAATGTCAATTTCAAGATTTTGGCTCAATTTGGTTTATGAGGCTGGATGGTTTGATTTTTGGAAGCTCATGGGGCTTGGAATTTTTTTTGTATGGTTCAATCAACTCAAAAGAGGCATGGAACCATTTTTGTATGCTCTTGGTAAGAGGGATTTTTTTTCTGACTAAAAGCCCATTTTTTTTTTTAGTGCCTAGGTGGTCAAACCTGGCTCATATGGGCTAGCCCATGGGACCTTAAGCTTTTTAGGATGGCTTAGATCTCATGTGGGGCCATTTTTGTAAAGAATATCTAAAGATATCTCATTTGGATAGAGAATATCTAAAAATATCTTTATGGGAGAGAATCTCTCATCTTCCCTTAATTTGGGAGAGAATATCTCAAGGTATCTTTTTTTTGGGAAAGAATCTCCAATCTCCTATTTTGTTGGAGAGAATCTCTCATTGATTGATTTTGGGAGAAAATCTCTCAAAGACATCTTTCTTTTTGGGAAAGAATCTTTCTAATTCCTTCTCTTTTGGTAAGGTTACTAATTAGTAGCACTTACCTTTCTTCTTTGTTTCCTTCTTTGATTTGCTCTCTCCTATAAAAGCAAAGGAAGGTAGGATCTCTTGCTCTTATTGCTTTCTTTTGCAACAATCTCAAGAGAGCTCCAAGACCAAGAGTTCTTCTTCTTCAAGGATCTTCAAGCTTTTTCCTTCTTCTTCTCCATCAATGGCTTCAAGTAAGTTTTCTCTCTTTTTCTTTCAAGAAAACTCCATGTAGAGAATAGGATGGAAAAAAAAGTGTCTCTTCTCTTTTTTTTTTTCTTTTTTCTTTTCTTTCTATTCTTCTTCTCTTTTTTTTTTCTTTTCCACGTGATTTCTTTTTTTTTTTTTCACGTGTCTCTTTTCTTTTTTTTTCTTTTTTTTTTGTGGGCCGTACGGACAGATTGGTACGGATCTGGTCCGTACGGCCACGTGGCCTGTGGGCCACGGCCTGATGGGCCTGATATGTTTTTGTTTTTTTTTTTTTTTTCTTTCTTTTTTTTTTTTGTTTGAGAAAGTTTCTTCTTTTTTTTTGTCCTTTTCTTTCTCCCTTTTTTTTTGAGAAAGTTTCTTTTTTTTTTTCTTTTCTTTCTCCCTTTTTTTTTTTTTTTTTTTTTTTTGAGAAAGTTTCTTTTTTTTTTTTTGTGCTCATCATGATAATGCGTTTTTTATGCAAATCTAGATGTTCATGCATGTACTTTTTGTAGATTGAGCATGATAGCATACCTGAAAATCTTTGCAAATTTGGGAATTTGGGGCTTGCAGCGATGTTGAGCCCTTCTTGATTTTGCGGAGATTTTGAGGTTTCGAAAGTTTGGAGTTTCGGAACTCGCAGCGATGTTGAGCCCATCTTCAGACTTTCTATTTCTTTCGGGGTATTTCCCTTTTCTTCGGAATTGCCCCGGAACCATGCCAAAATTTCGCCAGATTTGCTTTTAGTGAAATTCTGTCATTTTGATGATGATCTTTTTCTTTTCCAACCTTTGCAGGTGGTTCCTCCAGAACGAACAAGGGTAAAGAGCTTGCTACAAGCGTACCTCGTCGATCTGCCAGATCTTCTAATGTGGCCGTTCAGCAGGCCTGGGAGAAGGTCCAGTTTGTTGAGAAGAACTTGGAAGAGTGCGATTCCCTCAATCGCGATGAGATGAGACAGCGATTGATCGCTCTCAAGAATGAGGAATTCTATAAGATCATGGTAAGCAACCGTCCTTGGGTTATGGACGATCTGAGGGTTTTACCCAAGCCTACCTTCTTCTTTGGAGATGCAGTCCCTGACGACTTGACATACCAAAGGAGATGTTTTCAGTTCTCTTACACAGCAGATGGTGAGGAGAGAACTATTTCTACCCGGTCGTCTTTTGATCGGACCATCTCGATCCTGAGCCTTTCTCCCACGTGCCCTAAGAGGGAAAATCCTCCGAGCTGGGTGAAGAGGACCAGTGTGATCAAGACCGGGGTTTTTGTTGGCGGTCCCTCCGGATATGCGGAGAAGTCGCCTGCCCAAATGGACATGTTGACGCCAGCCAGCGGCTATCAGGGCTCTGATTATCCATCGGTCGATTTGGGACCGGTGGGCCTTGGCATTTTCAGCGGTGACGGCAGCAATTGGGTGAAGCCTTTTTGACTTCGTGGCCGTTTCAGTGTTGACTCCGATTGGAAGTCGTGGACTGATCGCGTCCTGCTGATTGGTGGCACCATTTTAAAGGAAGCCGGGATTTTTGACGCGGTCTGCGCTTTTAGGGAGACTGTGGCTTTTTCCGACGAGGCCTTCGTGGCCATGTTGGAATCATTTCTCCCACAAACCAATACCTTCGTTGTAACGAATGATGAGATTGGTTTTTCCTTGAAGGAGTTGAGCGCCATCACCGGATTGCCCATCCTTAGCAAACTCTACGAGGAGTTCATGCCGATTGACAGCGTCCTTGAGGAGCAGTCAGAGGAGTTCAGGCTCCTATACTTTCAGCTCGTCACCTTCCATGATTTTTTGAAGGAGGGTTCGAAAGTCAGGTCCAGCAGTTGGAAGAGTTATGGCTCTTCATTCTTCAACTTCTTTGACAGCAAAGAGTCTTCTGATAGCATGACCCAGGAAGACAGGAAGAAGACTTCGGCCATGCAGGAAGAGTTGAAGGGTTTCTTCGCGAGCACAGATGCCATTTGTTCTGACATTGCACTGCGGAGAGATCTTGCTTTTTACCTCACTTATTGGCTAGGTGAGGCTGTGTTTGCTGGTGGAGATGGGACGCACATCAGGCCGCATTGTATTTTTCCGGCATGTCAGATGGCGTTTGGAGAGCGGCTTGCTTTGGTGCCTGCTCTTTACTCCTACTTGTGTACCGAACTGCAGGCTGCTGCTTTTTTGGTTCGGCTTGGGCTCCCTATGAATAGGGTATTTTCAACCCATATCTTTTATTCGTGGTTTGTATACCACTGTCCTGGCTTCCACCAGCTGGGTGCTGCACAGGATGATGATCCTCTGATGATTCGATTGGCTAAGGGAAAAGCCGTATCCGAATCACTTTTGTTTGCCCACATGAGGATCCGACGGTTCAGGGACGTCGAGATGGGGCAGTCTTCAGTGAAGCTTTCTCCGGAGTTGCGGAAGAAGGCTTTTGATTTTGGTGCCTCCCGAGACTCTACCAGAGCAGGGTCGGGAAGGCATTACCCTTTGACCAATGCAGAGAAGGAGTGGCTTTTCAGCATACGAGTCGGCACGATGGTGTACCGCAGACATCTTTTCGTTGACATCCAGCCGTATGTACCTTCTCGCTTTGCGCTTCAGTTGGGCTTCTCTCAAGGCGTTGTTGGAGCGCCTTCGAGTATGGTGAAGCGTTTTGGGGGTTTGCAGGATGGCAGAAATGCATGGGCTTTTTATAGTGCTGAAGACACTGTCGCGACCCCCGGACCGGGACCCGGGCCCGCGACTGCGCCGCGGCGGCATGATTATTCAAAACACACCGCCGCCGCTGTTGTGATATAATTTCATTTATTTTCCCACAGGTTTCCGCGGTGAGGATCCCAAGACACGGGTCGAGCTCACACGAATGGGTATGCGGAAGCGTGTAGCAAAACGATTCATACAATCGTGAACGATAAGATACCAGAAACATATATAATATGGAGACAAGGTATCAAAAAGGAAAGTCATCAAGCATTCCTATCATGAATAAAGTTTAACATTTAGACAAAGTGTTTTACTTCCAGTTACACAACCCCCAAGAGGCCAACAAAGGCCAATACAACATATGGAATCCCAAAAAGAACAACCCGGCAAAACCCAAGCTAGGTGAAACGAGAATCACGATCCCGACCGGCGTCTAGATGACGTCGTTGGGCTGCCACTCGAGTGCTGGGGGTGGCTCAACAGCCTCCTCCGGGCACTCCTCGTCACGCGCGAAACCACCGGCACCTGGACACCAAAATACAAGCATCAAACACGACGGTTTGGCAAATAAACAATTTAGGCATGAATAATTGAAATAATGCTAAAACAGTTCAAAGTTTAAATACACGTTTCAATGCTTACGAAACTAGCACGAATACATATAATATCATGAAAAGATAAATCCACATGAGCTCATCCTTTCTCCGTCATACATGATGACAAGAGCAAGCACGCAAGACAAGCACGACAAGAAACACGATCCCACGCCACACAAGGTAGACGGGGTATCCGGCCGCGGAACCGGACCACGAACACGCACGATGTGTCAATTCAAGACACGACTAGTTTGCAGACAGTCCACGAGTTTAAGGACCCCCAGGTAGTGGATCAAGCTAAAAGGGCGGTCCAAGCTCAGTGAAATTCACTTATATCATGAATGCACAAAACACGGCAATACGCGATCGAAACACGACAAAACAAGAGGGAAATCATTTAACGAGCACGACGTAACAAGACTAGCAAAATAGCATAGCATTAATGCTTACAAACTTAATAAATGATTCCCTTTTTGATTCTTGAAACACATCTTGAAAACGACTTGCACTTGGAAATCAGACGAGAACATGATGGTGCATAAAGCATCATAAACAAAGGTTCAAACATAACTTTATCAAGCATGGGCTAAGACCACATCTTTGACCCTTGTGGAATTGAAAACCAAATGTTGAAATTCAATAAAACTTGGTATCCCCGAAGGTATATTACATTTTGGAAATTTCAAGTGCACAAGGTCAACAAAAAGGGTCTAAGACCAAGTCTAGTTTTCATTCCTGCAAAATCCTTCAAAACAGTACTTTTTGTAACTGTCGGTCAACGCTCGGTTAATCGTCGGTTAACCGAGGTCGATCTGTCGGTCGACCGAAGGCTTGACCGACAGATCCCAGCCCAGAATTGCTGCTCTCTGGAAATTGAACCGACAGATCCTCGGTTGACCGAATGTGAACCGACAGATGACCAGACAGAAAATGTTGCTCTCTGGAAATTGAACCGACAGATCCTCGGTTGGTTGTCGGTCGACCGGTCGGTTGACCGACAGCGAACCGAGGGATGTCCTGACAGAAATGCTGCTCTCTGGAATTCGAACCGACAGATTTCGGTTGGTGTCGGTCGACCTGTCGGTCGACCGAAGTCTGACCGACAGCTGACCGACAGGCACGGGCAGTGCATTCTGTTCAGAATTTTCACAACTTTTTCTCCCTTCTTCACTTCCACACATTTACCACCTGCACTCCCCAAGCCTCCATGCTTTCCAAGGGATTCATTACACACATTAAAGAGCATTCCATCCACAAATTTGTCCATTTATTCCAAGGAGAAACATCAAGGCATTCTTATAACAATTCCATGTAACTTTCAAAACCGACATGATTCTAAGAACTTAAATGAATCATCAATAATAACACAAGTAGAGGAAGCTTACTAATGACTTAAGAAAACATAAACACAACATACATTAATAGGTTCAAGCAAAGGGAAATCATGTCTTAATGAAAGAAATGAAACCAAAAATGCAATGTACAAGAAAAACCTATAAGGTTTACTTGCCTCTAACCAAAGCCAAACCAAACTCCACTAAATCCAACAAGGATGGGAACTCCACGAAATCTACACCAAAAACCCCCAAAATGGAGCATACAAAAATCAACATTTTGGCCAACATAAACCCCCATTTCGAAAATGGGTTTGAAATCATGACAAACAAGCTCTTGGTGAGCCTAAGAACATCAAAAGAAGGAATGAAAGAAGAACACTAACCTTGAGCTCGTTGAACAAGGTGAAGGGAGGTTGAAGATGATGAATAGTAGAAGGGGTTTGGCTCTAAAACGTGCCCAATCGAAGCTCGCGAAGAGAGGAAGAGAATGGCGGAAACGAATCGAAGATCGGAGCCTTCTTGCTAGATGATCCAAGGAAGAAAGGGTCAAGAAGGAAGCTCTCTTCTCATCTCCACTCTAGGGCAACCGTTGCAGGAAGATGGAAATGGAGGAGAGAGAGTAAGAGACTTTTTATATGGGTTGAGAGGTGGGTCCCTCTCTAGCTGAACTAGAAACGCTTAAAACATGGTCTTGTGGACCCCGGATGAAATCGACGAAGAAAAACAAAACGATCGTCGAAAAATCTAGTTTCAGAAAAGTATACTTTTGACATGGTTTCACGACTTCGAAAAGTGTGCCCAGATTTTGCATGAAAAGACAGATTTGCCCTTATTGGGCCAAAACTTGGGTTTCTGGGCCTCAAATGCATGCAGCTTAAAAACGAAAGTTGCCATAAATAATAAGGCCATTCAAGAGAAATAAAAATCACATCCACATCAAAAATCTAGAACAAAAACCCATTCTTACACGTGCACTCAGGGCGTCCCTGAGCGTGTCTGACTCATACTAAACGTCCTCAAAATCCCCAAAACTATAATCCAGACTAAGTCTAATCACATTCTAACCCAACTAGTACTAGGACTCACTTAAGACTAAACGTTCACTTAATTTAGCACTAATCACGTTGGTCTGGGTCGGGGTCTAACATCCTCCACCCCTTAGGATATTTGGTCCACCAAATATAAACAATCTTACCTCTGGTAACAGGTGTGGATACTTCTTTTGGACTTGATCTCTCAATTCCCATGTGGCTTCTTCTGGCTCGTGGTTCTCCCAAAGCACTTTGACCCAATGGATAGTCCGATTTCTCAACTCATGCTCTCGGGTATCGATGATTCTAACCGGTCTCTCCACATACGACGCATCTTCTCGAATCTCAAGAGGCTCGTGTGGAATAATGTGAGAAGGACTGTGAACATACTTCTTGAGCATAGAGACGTGAAAGACATTATGTACCCCTGAGAGTTCTGGCGGTAACGCAAGCCTGTAAGCGACATTTCCAATCTTGCTCAAAATCTCATATGGGCCAATGTATCTGCTGGACAATTTTCCTTTCTTTCCAAATCTTAGAGTACCTCTGACCGGTGAGACTTTCAAGAACACTTCGTCACCCACTTCAAATTGCAATTCTCTCCGGCGAGTGTCAGCATAACTTTTCTGTCTGCTTCGAGCGATCTTCAATCTGTCCTGAATCTGTTTAACCTTGTCGCTTGTCTCTCCAACTATAGTCGGTCCATGAAAACTACGCACACCGACTTCTTCCCAACAGACTGGAGTTCTGCACCTCCTACCATAGAGTGCCTCGAACGGTGCCATTCCAATGCTAGAATGGTAGCTATTGTTGTACGCAAACTCGCAAAGAGGTAGGTTCTCATCCCACTGGACCTTGAAATCCAACACACAAGCACGTAGCATATCTTCAAGAGTCTGTATCGTCCGCTCTGACTGACCATCGGTCTGAGGATGATACGCTGTGCTGAACTGAAGTTTGGACCCCATGGATTCAAGAAGAGATTTCCAAAATCTCGAAACAAATCTGCTATCTCTGTCGGAAGTGATGGAGACGGGCTGACCATGTTTGCTAACAATCTCGTCAATGAATAGTCTAGCGAGTGGTGCCATATGCATCATGTTCCCAGTCTTCATCGGAAGGAAGTGCGCAGACTTCGTAAGACGATCAACTATAACCCAAATTGCATTGTTTCCTCTCTTGGTATTAGGCAAACCGGAGACAAAATCCATAGTGATATGCTCCCATTTCCACTCCGGAATCTCCAAAGGCTGTAACAACCCAGGAGGCTTCTGATGTTCTGCCTTGATCATCTGACAAGTCAAGCAACGAGATACAAAAGCTGCTATCTCTCGCTTCATATTATTCCACCAAAATCTGCTCTTCAAGTTATGGTACATCTTCGTGCTACCCGGATGTATAGAGTATCTAGTATGGTGAGCTTCAATCATAATTTCATTCTTCAAATCATCAACATTCGGCACGCACAACCGGTCACGAAAATACAACACTCCATCAGAAATTCTGAAATCTGGACGTTCTGCAATCTGATCTACAATCTTGGCCAATTCTGGGTCTTGCAACTGACTATCTTTGATTCTTTGGATGAAGGTAGGCTCAGACACGGTCATATTTGCCACTAAGACACCTCTCCTCAAGTGTTGTACCTCTACTCCCAGTTCTTCCAACTGTTGGAGAACACTAACTCCTCTCAAACTAGCCATCACTGCTGACTTTCTGCTCAATGCATCTGCCACAACGTTCACCTTGCCCGGATGATACTTGATTGGAAAGTCATAATCTTTAATATACTCCATCCACCGTCTCTGTCTCATATTCAATTCCTTCTGTGAAAACAAATATTGCAAACTTCGGTGGTCGGAATGAACTTCGAATTTCTCCCCATAGAGGTAGTGCCTCCACATCTTCAAAGCAAAAACTACTGCTGCCAACTCCAAGTCATGCGTTGCATAATTAACCTCATGATTCTTCAACTGTCTCGAACCATAGGCAATCACCTTGCCATCTTGCATCAATACACAACCTAATCCCACATTGGACGCATCCGTAAAAACAACAAATCCACCGCTGCCCGATGGTAATGTGAGGATTGGGGCTGTGGTTAACCTCTTCTTCAACTCCTGAAAGCTGCCTTCACACTGATCAGTCCAAACAAAAGGGACATTTTTCCGGGTCAACTTCGTCAATGGTGCTGCAATAGACGAAAAACCTTGGACAAATCTCCGATAGTATCCTGCTAACCCCAAAAAGCTTCTAATTTCTGTCACACTGGGTGACAAGTGGTTTGAGACCATGGATTTCCCTGACGACCAATTCTTCAAGGAGATGTTCTTGGACCCTGCTGATAAGGCTAAGTCCGACCTGAATGAGGCTACACAGAGCAGGAAGCAGGTAGTCCGAGAGAAGAATAAGGAAGAGCTAGTCATCCTTGGATTAAAGCGCGACCTTGACATCCTTGATGGAGAGGTCGAAATGGCCAGGAAGCATCTCGAGCATTTGAAGGCACAAGTTGATGCTAAGTGGACTACTATAACAGAGGCTCGTGACAGGGAGAGTACTCTGATTCGCAGGGTTGCAGATGCCGGTCAAGTTCTTGAGAGGAGGACTCTAGAGAACGAGCAATGGAAAACTGCTGGGGAAAAGCTTCCCGGTGTAAAAGAAGGGTTACGACATTCGCCAGCATCTCATGGCAAGTTCCTGAAGAAGCGTGCCTTGGAAACTCTGACGGCTGATGCCAAAAGTTTGCTTGAGGAGCTGAAGCTTTGGCTGGAGACCATTTTTGGCTGAGCTCCTGATTTTTTGTAGCAGAAACTATTCTTCTTTTTTTTTTTTGGTACCACATGTATATTTTTGGTACTCTTTTTTTTTTGTGTAGTGCTTGTGAACACTTTTTTTTTTGGTACCACATGTATTTTTTGGTACTTTTTATTTTTTTATTTTTTTTTTTTTTTTTGTTTTCCCTACGCTCACTCAAATCTTTTTGTGATGAAAGCAATTGCTAAATGGGATGTTTGTTTGAAAATTTGATCAAAAGGTTGTCTTTTTGTGAAAATCTTTTGTCAAATAATTGTTTTGGCATGGGAGCCTGATTTTGGTTGTGGCGTGAAAGCCGATTTTGAGATGGCATGAAAGACGAAATTTTATGGCGTAAAAGCCAAAATTTGGGTTGGCATGGAAGCCGGATTTTTGTGGCATTTACAGCCAGTTTGGTGGCATTGATAGCCAATTTGTGGCATTGATAGCCGGTTTGGTGGCATTGATAGCCGGGTTTTTTTTGAAAGCCAAGTTTTGGTTTGTCGGCGTGAAAGCCAATTTTTTGTGGCATTGATAGCCGGTTTTTGGCATTTATAACCGGTTTTGACATGAGAGTCAGGTTTTTTTTTTTTTTTTGTGTGGCATTTGTAGCCGAGTTTTTCGAAAACCAAGTTTTGTTTTGTTGGCATGAAAGCCGATTTTTTGTGGCATTGATAGCCGGTTTGTGGCATTTATAGCCGGGTTTTTGGCATTTATAGCCAGATTTTGGCGTTTATAGCCGAGTTTTGGCGTTTATAGCCGAGTTTTGGTTTTCAAAATGCAGGTATCGACTAAATGTCGCCTCCCCGCTGAATGGTCTTACAAGTATCGATGGAATGTCGCTTCCTTGCTCATTCGGTTTTGCGAGTATTGATGGAATGTCACTTCCTCGCGGGTTAGGTTTTGCGAGTATCGATGGAATGTCGCTTCCTCGCGGGCTGGGGTGCAAATATCGACTAAGCGTCGCTTCCCTGCGTTTCCCAAAACTTTTGGTTTTGCGGGTACTGACTTTATGTCGTTTCTCCGCGATTTTTTGAGGTTTTCTCGAACCATTTGAAATTTTGGTTGTGGATAGCAACTGGTATGTATCATCTCCACGATTTTTGAAATTGGGTTGTGGATATCAACTGGTTTGTTGCTTCTCCACGATTTTAGGTTTTCTCGAACCTTTGAAATTTGGGTTGTGGATATCAACTGAAATGTTGTGTCTCCACGATTTTTAGGTTTTTTCGAACCTTTTTTTGAAATTTGGGTCGTGGATATCAACTGATATGTTGCGTCTCCACGGTTTTTGGATTTTGCAAGTATCGACGAAATGTCGCTTCCCTGCGATTTTGGGTGCAAGTATCGATAGAATGTCGCATCCTTGCTTTTTTTCAAAATCTTTGTTTTGCGGGTACTGACTTTGATGTCGTTTCCCCACGATTTTTGAAAAACCATTTTTTTTTGTTTAAAGACACGAGGGTCGTAAATTTTGACCTAGAACCATTTGGCGGTAAAAGGTAAGGTGGACTAGGGTGGAAATCCCTGAATCCGGATTTTTGTTTCAAACCATGAATTTTGGTTCAAGGATCGAAAGTTTTGGTCAAGTCAGGGAGAGGCTCCTAAACTTGGATTTTTTTGTTTTTGAACAATGAAACGATAAAAGTAAGCATTGTTTTTAAATCTCTAGAAATTTTGACATTTGATATGCAAATTCTAAAGAGAGTGGGTTTGACGAGCGAGTACCTGAGAACAGGTTTTGGCCATACAGGCATTGCTCTTACCCAGTTGGGTAAGTCTTCAAGGGTAGTACCGCTTCAAGAACTTGCCGTTGATAGGCAGCATACATCTGTCGCCTTCCATGTTTAGGAGGGCATATGCGCCGTTGGAGAAGACTTTGTCGATGACGTAGGGTCCCTCCCATTTTGGTTCAAACTTGCCTTTGGACTTGTGAGCGAAGACCATTGGTCTTTTTACCGCAAGAACCAAGTCACCCTTTTTGTAGGCGCGTTCCCGGACCCTTTTGTCAAAAGATCCTGCCATGCGTGCTTGGTAAAGTTCAATGCTTTGTCGAGCTTCGAGCCGTCTCTCGTCGAGATTGTCCAGCTCATGGAGTCGCAATTTGACATTGCTTTCTTGAGTCATGTCATTTTGTAGAGATACCCTCAGAGAAGGAATTTGTACCTCTAGGGGCACGACAACTTCGCATCCATAGACCAAGGAGAATGGTGTGCTATGGGTTGGTCCTCGAACGGTGGTTCGATAGGCCCACAAAGCTTCAGACAGTTTATCGCTCCAGTCTCTTTTGTGACTAGAGACCATTTTCTTGAGGATTTTGCAGAGTGTCTTGTTGAAGGCTTCTGCTAATCTGTTTGCTGCTAGATTGTATGGAGTCGAAGGACAGCTTTGAATTTTGTATTTGTCGCAGAACCTGTAGAATCGATGATCCCGGAATTGTGGTCCGTTATCATGGACGAATCTTTTAGGTATGCCGAAACGACAAATGATGTTGGTGCGTAGGAATTGAAGGACCGATGATGTCTTCATTTCGTTGAACGCAAATGCTTCTGACCACATGGAAAAATTATCCGTTGCGGCGAAGATGAAGCGATGACCTTTGCTTGAAGGGGGAGAGATAGGACCTATGATGTCCATGCCCCATGCTTCAAAAGGCCATGAGATTGCTGTAGGATGCAGCCATTCTGGAGGCATGTGAATGTAGTCTCCGTGAACTTGGCATAGCTGGCAGCATTTGGCAAATTGCATTGCGTCGGGTACCATGGTAGGCCAGTAGTAACCCAACCTTTTGATTTGGTCGTAGAGCTTGGGACCAGCCTGATGAGCTCCACAAAGACCAGCGTGAACTTCTTTGAGTGTTCCTTCGGCCTCTTGTTGTGATAAGCAGCGTAGAAGTACTCCGTTGAAGGATTTCCTGTAGAGGATTTTTGAAGGAATATCCAAATGAAAGTTTGGGGCTCGCCTTTGAATGCTTACCCGTTCTTTTGGATCTTCAGGTAGGATTCCGAACATAGTGTAATCAATGAACGGATCCCTCCAGTCACCGATTGAAGTTTGAAGGATAGAGATCCGACTTCCAACCACTTGGTGGCATTCAACAACTGCTTGGTGTGTGTTAAGAGGAGGGAGGATCTTTCTCTCACACACTGTAATTTGCATGCTTTCCCCTTCCTGGATTGCCATTGATGCGGCAAGTCCGGCCAGGGCATCTGCACGGATGTTTTCACCTCTACGAATGTGGGTGATGTGACAGATGTCAAACTTTTGCAGAAGCGATTGCGCCTTGTTGTGATAAGGCAGCAGATCGGGCTTCCTGACTTCATATATCTGATTCATCTGGTTGACGATCAGTTGAGAGTCTCCAAAGACTTCCAGCATAGTGATACCGGATTCGATGGCGAGTTCCAATCCTAGGATCAGAGCTTGGTATTCAGCTGCATTATTTGTGCATGGTTCCAGTAGCGAGAAAGCGTGTGGAATCATGTATTTGTCAGGGCTAACAAAGAGGATGCCAACTCCCGAGATCAGCTGTCTTTTTTCATTTGTCCTGGTTGCACCGTCAAAGTACATGTCCCAGGAGGCATTTGGTGAGGAAGTCTCCATGTTGTAGACAGGTTCGTCTGGGAGATCATCTCTGAGTGGAGAATCTTTAGGCAATGGATGCTCTGCGAGAAAGTTTGCTAGAGCTTGGCCTTTGATTGCCTTTTGTGGCACATACCTAATATCAAATTGTGATAGAAGGATGGACCATTTTGCCAGTCGGGCATTGAGAGAACCGGCCTTCGTGACAAGGACCTTCAAGAGGTTGATCCTCGAGACCAGGTAGACTGTGTTGGAAAGCAAGTAGTGACGTAGCTTTTGTACGGCGAACATCACTGCAAGGCATTCCTTTTCGACTGGAGAGTAGCGATGCTCTGCACCTACTAGCATGCGGCTGAGGTAGTATAGAGCAGCTTCCTTTCCCTCATCATTTTCTTGTGCAAGCAGAGCGCCTACAGAATGATCAAGAGCTCTTGTGTACAAGATGAATGGTTTTCCAGTGGCAGGGGCAGCTAACACTGGAGGTTTGGTCAGGTATGACTTGATATCTTGAAATGCGGCTTCACAGTCGGCATCCCAGACAAAGTCTACACCCTTTTTCATCAATCGAGAGAATGGACGGCATTTCCCCGAAAGATTGGAGATGAACCGTCTGATGTAGGCCAATCTCCCTTGGAGCCCTTTTAATTCTCTCAAGGTTCTTGGAGAGGACATTTCTAGAATAGTTTTGACTTTTATGGGGTCAAGTTTTATTCCAGCTTTCCGAACAAGGAATCCGAGAAACTTACCCGACGAGACGCCGAAGAAGCATTTTAGAGGATTCATCCGCAGTTTGTGTTTGCGGAGTCGGAGGAAGACTTCCCGAAGATCTTTGAGATGGTCTTCTTTTCTTCTGCTTTTGACGGCGAGGGTTCTTCTGGGTCAGGATGCCACCCGTCTGTGGCATCGGGCGAATCCTCTTCATCATCAGAGAAATCGTACCAATTGGATGAGCTTCCTGGATCTTTGTCAGGTAACTCTTTAAAGAGATATCCAAGGAGATCGATGTCTTCATGGACTAGAGATGTTAAGGCTTGGTCGGTAAAACGACTTTTAAGCTTTTGTGTCAACTGTCTCAGAGGAGTGTCGGGATCATACCCTAACCCATATGAAGACTTTTCTACATGACCGTAGAGTCTCCAATCTTCCAGCTGGCTTTTGGTCAAGGCGAGCCCCAATGGCGTGAGAATACCGCGTCTTTCTCCCAAACCGACTGGGTTTTGAGCATCATAGCCCATTTTCTTCATAATTGCTTGTGCCACAGGACTATATAGAGATAGCTGAGGCATACCTTCATTTTGGAAAGGTTCCAGCATGGAGTTTGATGAAGAAGCGTCCGATCTATGGAAGAAGATCGGCTTTTGCTTTGGTGATGTTGCCGGAACAACAAAGGTAGCAGACGTAGGATCTTCTACATCAGCAGGTGTCTCCATCGGAGTGAGAGCAGGCTGAACTTGCTGAGTGTCAGCTTGGCCTGACGATGCATCGTCTTCTAGCTCTGAGTCCGAGTCTGTGTCTTGCATGATAGACACGAGAGAAACAACAAATTTGCCCCCAGGCTTTTGCTTTGCCTTCTTCACTCTGGTTGTGATGACCAAAGGTTTTGAAGATTTGAGGGAGATGACGAAGGGAGATTGACTACTCTCTTCTGATTTGCCGGAGGGTTTGTTTTCTTCCGGTGATTTTTGAGGAGCCTTGCCTTTATCTTTCTGGAGATTTTCAGCAGGGGGTGATATTTCCTCTTCTTCTTTTTCTCCTTCATACATCTGGGAGTCTGCGAAGTGGACTTCTTTACCTTTGAAGGGTCTTCTGTCTGCAAACACTCGATGTGCCATGCCGTCGTCGCCGACAAACTTGATGCATTGATGTAGAGTTGAAGGGACAACACCATTCTCGTGTATCCAGGGGCGTCCGAGAAGGATGTTGTAGCATGAAGGGGTTTTTATTGCATACACAGTGACTTCAGAGATAAGATCACCGATCTGCAATTTGAACCTGATTTTGCCGATCGGCCTTTGAGTACTCCCATCGTATCCAAAGACAGATACAGATGTGTGGCTTAGCTTGCTGGGTGGGATGCCCAACTCTTCGAGAGCCGAAGTGGAGATGAGGTTGAGTGCAGAACCTGGGTCGACCTGAACTCTGTGTATAGGCATTTCCTTGATGTACCCTGTGAAGTACTCATCCTTTGATGTAAGAGGATCGTCTATCCAGCAATGTTCTCCATTTTCAGGAGTTAAGGGTGGATGTACCTGATTATCTTCAGGGACTTCAGGTTCTGGGTTGCGAGGAGGCTCGTTAACACGATCTTGCTCTTGTTCTAGAGCGAGACGCTGCAAGATCCTTGCATATTCTTCAAGATCAGGCATGGGAGCCAGATCCTCTTCTTCGTCTTCTCCGTGTGGCTCAACATAGTTGATTTCCAGTGGAGCAATGACAGGTGCTGGGTTAACAGCATCTTCTTGTGCAGCCACTTGATCTTTTTCATCATCAGACCAGGATCCTTGTGGTTGCAAAGGGTTATACCAGATTACTGGCATAAGGTGAGTTTCAGGAACCCATTCTTCATCGGAGAGATATTCTCCTGTTTCAAGGGATTCCTCCCACTCATCGGTGTAGCCGGACTCGAATCCATCATTGGTGTCGCTGGACTCGTATCCATCAATGGAGAATCCAACTACCGAGTTGCAAGAGTATGATGCCCCCTACATAGCTTCTTTTCTGAATCGAGGTGGCATGAAATCACTGAGAGTGAAGTTTCTTACCGCCTTTGAAGTCTCTGGAAGGAACGTTTCTGTTGCCTCGAGTGAAGTGGTAGAGGAGGCCTTTACCTTTTCATGGACTTCTTGTTTTGGCTGGGTCTTCTCTTGCCGTTTGAGCCTGAGGAGATGTTTCCTAGCCTGCCTTCGCTGTTGAGCTGTCGGCTTTGTTTTTACGATCTCCCAGTTTTCATCTTCCAGGAGATCGGGATGTACCCATATGGGTTGTCCGTCTGGTGTCGGGCAAGGAACCAACACTTCGGACGTTTGAATTCTTTTTATCACCTTGAAGGAAGTAGTGATCTTCTTCTTTGGTGATTTTGGTGTTTGTCCACATGACACCATGTTGACGGAGGCAGTCCCATAGTTTTTGTCAAAGGTGATGACTCCGTTTTTCCACATCTCGTTTATCTTCTCTCTCACAACAAAGCATTGATTGAGAGGATGCGGGACCATCTGGTGGTATGGACAATACCGAGGATCGTTGGTTTTGCCAACATCGCCCGGTCTTTTGGGTTCAGGCAAAGTGAGCTTGCCGTTTGCCACGAGAGCCTCGAAGATTTCGTCAACATCTTCATCGAACGGGTATTTCTTTTCCACTCGCTCTTTGAAGGCATCAGAGAGTTCAGGTCTCTTACCCGCAGCTCTGTTTTTAGCTTTCTTTGGTTGCTGAGGAGCTGACTTGGTTTGCACATTGAGGACCTCTTTCTTCTTTGGTTTAGAGGTTACAACGGCGGTTGGCTCTTTTCTTGATGACTTCTGACTGTTGAGGTCTTTAATCACCGTTTCAGCTTCCATAGAAGCTTCCAGGAGTTCTCCCAGGTTTTTTGATTTGTTGCCGATGATCATGGAGCGTATTCTGGCTCTCATGTTGTTTCGGCAGATGTCGACTAGCGACGCCTGTGGCAATACATCTGAACATTTGTATGCCATTGCTTTCCACTTGTGAATGAAGTCATAAGTTGACTCATTCTCTCCCTGTTTTAGGCTGTAGAGCTGAGTCATAGTAACAGGATGATCCTCACCTTGGAAGTGGGTCAGGAAGCGTGTCTCCAGCATAGCCCAGTTCTGAATGGAGTTCTCCGGAAGAGTGGAGTACCAATCGAAGGCCGTACCTTTTAGGGTACTTGCAAAGAGGAGGATCTTGAGTGCATCTTGATCCGCGATAGCTCCCGTCAAAATCTTGAAGTGGATGACGTGCTGTCTGGCTGATCCTTTCCCCGTATATGTTTGGAGAGTAGGATGTTTGAATTTTGTGGGGAACGGGACCGAGTCCATCCATAAAGGATATGGTGGCTTGATCCCATGCTCCTTGAGTATATCCTCTTCTTTTGCTTTGGTGAGGATACTGTCTACGCCCTTTTTGGTAAGGGCGCGTGACTCATTTTCTTCTCCATTTCCCTCATTATTGCAATGATTCGGAGGAGGCTCATTGTTCACCTGATTTTGGACAACAAGGAGAAGGTTTTCCATCAGAGTTTCAATCCTCTGCTGGCCTTGTTCCAACTGCTGGATGCGTGTGAGCGCATCATCTTGAGGTGGATTCTGAGGTGGTGGCTCAGAACTTGTAGCCAAGACATTCATCCCTCGGGATTCAAACGAAGAAACCGTCCTGGTGACTGAGCTGAGGCTCATTCTTTTTTATGAAGAGCTTGATGAAGGATTACTCTCCCGTCCTTGGCTGGAAGGGGCAGAAGATTCTTCGGGATGTCCTTGTGTCCTGGTGACGCTACGGGTCACCGGACGTCGGATATGGATTTTTTATGCTGACTTTTGGCGTCTTCTGGTTTTTCCAACCATATGGACGGCAGCAACTTGGTCGGGTCTTTCTTTTTCGACCCATTTGTGGGAGACTTGAAGTGTAGGAGGCTGGGTCCGTTGCTTCTCTAGTCTCTTTTTTCGATATGACGCACGGCGGCGTGCTCGACGAGCGATTTGAGCTTTGGTCAGCTCTGGCTGGGCTCTGACGATGAAGGATGTGCTCCCTCGGGCGCAGCAGCCGAGCCTGTCTTCTTTGTAGCTAGGCAAGGACAGGATCCGGACCCGGTCCTTTGCCTGTTGCAGCGAAGCTTTGAACCTTTCGAGTTCGGCCCCTGTAGAGATGAAGGGTCGAACTGAAGGAGTGTAGGCCGTAGCAGGTGCTTGTAGAGGCCTGGTGATGCATGATCTGATTTTGGGCCTGTAGGAACAAGCCGGCTCATGCTGGGTTGACTTGGGAGTCAGGTTGGAGATGGGTCTCTCCTCTTTCATGTAGGCAAGAGGGTAGAACTGGTTCTCCTTGAGTGGGGCCAGGTATGCTGGCTTGATGGAAGTTTGAGACCTTCTTTGTTTTGGGGAAGGTCTTGGAGACCAAGTCTTAGGGTAGACCTGGTTGGTTGTTGGTCGAGGCTTCGCGGGGGTGCCGATGGCTTCAGGCTTTTGGGCGCTCGCCTTTGGTGTCACGGGAGTGACACGTTGAGAGGCGATCTTCTGCTTTTTAGCAGGCGCAGCTTGTTCTTCGGGAAGTGGGAATGGTCCCAGCGTCCCAAAGAAGATAGTCCGAGGAGTCGAGGTCGACCCGGAGTTTGGAGAGTTGCCGAGGGAGTTGACGCTTCGGCAGCTGACAAGGCGCTTATGAGTGCGCGCGCTTTGCTTCTGTTGAAGCATGAGCTGGTGCTTGTTTTCATCGAAGATAATGGTTAAGGCTGCCATTGTTAGTTTCGAAAAAGTTCTGAAACAAGACCACATCCATTAGTAATCACAAGAATATGATGATCATAAATGGGGAATTCTATGATTTTGTCTTTTCAAATCGCTCAAGGGACATGACCCAAGCAATATGAAGAAGGCAAAAAGCCATAGAGGGTACAATTGTTCTGGTTGCAAGCATGGTAGGCTCGAAATGAGCGTTCCAATGACTGCTAGAAACAATTGTATACCTAAATTCGACTTATCGAAAAGCGGAGCTTGCTCGAGATAAGAAGAATATAAGGTAGGAGTTACAAATGTACCGGTCACAGATACAGTAGACCCTGAAAGGGCGTACCAGTACTGCTATGCACAAATGTTGGAGATCGCATCCATGAGATGGGATTCTTTGTTTTGAAAGGTCAGAAATGGATTCGTCAAAGAGAGCAGGTGGCATTCCGATTCAAATACGGGCTCAACGATTTCCGCGAGCACCAGTACTCAGAAGGGAAGAGACCACAATTTCTCGAATTTGAATCCAAAAGTGACGATTTTTTTTTTTTTGAAATGTCAAGATTGGTTCCATCAAGGAGAGCAAATGGTATTCCAATCTAAACACGGTCTCGGCGATTTCCGCGAGCGCCAGTGCTCATAAAAGAAGAAACCAAAATTTCTCAGATCTGAAATCAAAAGTGACGAGTTTTTGAAGATTTTTTTTTGAAATGGTTTTTTTATTTTTTTAAATCTTTTTTTTATTTTATTTTATTTATATTTTTTTTTAAGATTTTTTTTTTGAAAATATTTTTTTTTATTTTGATTTTTTTTTATTTTTTAAGATATAAAGACGAGAGAGTACACATAGGCCTCCTAACCCGGTCTTATGAAACCTCAATTGATAGACTTGCCCCCAGGTAAGGGTAGGATTACTTAATGAACCCGTTTGGAGGACCCTTGCCTAGAACAGTCAAGCTGTCTCCACACTCTGGACAAAGATTTTCTTGAATCAATCGTGATCAAAGAACGCAATTGGTTTAACCTTAGTGGTCTATGTCTTTTTATTTATTTATTTAATTTTTTTTTAGATCCCAAATAGACTCATCGAAGAGAAACGATGGCCCAAAACCTTAGTCGAACGGGCTCAACATTTCTGCAAGCACCAAAGAACGATAGGATAGGATCAAAGTTTCTCAATTTTGAATCCAAACTAAGAAAACTGATTTTTTTTTTTTTTTTTTTTAATAATTTTTTTTTGAAATCTCTAATGAACTCATCGAAGAGAAACGATGGTCCAAAACCTTAGTCGAACGGGCTCAACATTTCTGCAAGCACCAAAGAACGATAGGATAGGATCAAAGTTTCTCAATTTTGAATTCAAACTAAGAAAACTGATTTTTTTTTTTTTTGAAAAGAGAAAGAATGGAAACAAACTCAAAGAAATAGAAATTTCCAAAAAATCTCATCTCATTTTTTTTAGGATGCGAAATCCAACATAGGCTACGAGCTAGAAAGTAGCCAAGGAATCCGGAAAAGAAGTATAAGCATAGAGCAAAAAGTATGATATGCAAATATTTCATTTCCGAGCACCGTGTTCTCAAATGAACGAGTCCCACCGGGTGTGCCAGCTTGATGGAACGCGCTCCGAATGCCGTGGGTGCTACCGGGGTCGGCGGACGTGGGAGTCCGTCGGGTCCGGCCCTTTCACGCCCGGGGGGCATGAAGCGTGCATCAACATTTCTTTGTGTGGGTGTGCCAGATTTTCTATTTTACTTGGAATTGCAAGTGGTAATCCGGAGATCAACCTTCGCAAGTAAAAAGGAAATCAACTTCTTTCAAGTTTTCCATTGCACAAATATTTAAGAAAAGAGACATTTTCTTGGTTTGCCGTGAAAGGCGATTTTGTTTGGCATTTATAGCCGATTTTGGCGTTTATAGCCGATTTACAATTCTCATCAATAATGAAAGACAAGAGTTGTGATTTTTGTCTCTTTTAGAAAAATACAAACTACAATGAAAAGCAAGAAAAGGAGGATCTAACTTCTCAGGAGATTGTGGAGGACTCGTTCAGATTGACGGTCGCAAGCCATGTATGAGCTTCGCCATCATCCATGCAGATGAGAACAGAGGATGTTCTTGATTCGCTTGGCTTGGCTATAACCTCAGGTTTTTAGAGGACAAAGACCAAGAGAAGGTCCTATGTCCAATAAAAAGCTAAGTAGACGGGCTGAAAAGCCACGTCTAAGCCATTGGAGGCAGCAGGAGAAGGCAAGGACCTTGGGGGGGGGGGGGGGGTACCCCCCCAAGGGACTTTTGTCACCTTGTACTGGTGGCCGGTGCAGAACTTTAGCAGAGTTTTTCTCTCTTTTTCTTTCTCTCAGATTTCTGGATCTGTGGTGCTTTGGAAGTGATCTCCAATTGATCGATCCGGATTTCAATGGAATGCTCTCCTATTTATAGGCTTTTGGTAGCCATTTAGGAGAGTTTATGCGCTTTAATGGCTTTAATGGGAGGAGTTACAAGATTTATTTCTTGATTTTGTAACTCCTTTTTCCTTGAATCTGATTGGCCGATGGAGATTAAGGGCTCTTAATCACCTTAATTACCATAATGGGAGGAGTTTCATGGGTTAAATGCCATGAATCAATTGACTTGTAACTCCCAAATGCTTGCTTCTGATTGGGCCGTCCAAAGAAATGAATTAATGACTGCAATAAAGCTAGTCAATTAACCACATTAATTGGTCGCCGAGCAGTCGAAGAGTCGCGGGCCGTGCCGTGTCTTCTGGAATTGTTCTGGCGATGATCATCGATGGATCTTCATGCTGATCGACATCGGATGAACATGTAACTTCAGACAGTGATAGCTAAGAGCGGGCCGGTGACATCTGTCCTGTCGATTTTTCGATCGATTGGGCAGAAAGTACACTTTTTTGGTCGACCGGTTGGCGATCAATGTTGATTTTGATACTTTTGGAGGTTGACCCGCGATTTTGACGGATGTCGGAGGACATGAGTCAATTTCAAGCACTAAAAATCACATTTTCAGGAAACCACAGGGGCCAAAGTGCGCGAAACGCGAAAAAGGACGGAAAAACGGGTCACCGGCGAAAAATCCGGTGACCTGGACTTCCATGGTCGCCGGCGACCATGGGCCGGCGACCCTGGGCCATGGTCGCGGGCTGCGACCCTGGGGCTTTTTCCCCTGTTTTTGGTCCGTTTTGTGGTCTTTTCCGTCGCCGTTTTCTTCTGTATTTTTCCTGACATTTCTTCTCATTTATTGGCTTGATTTCCCTGTAGAAAACCTGATGAGAATCCTTGCATTTTTAGAGTGCAAAGTTTCCAATTTTCCGGGAAAGCCGAAGACTTTGTCGCGTAGAGCTGCTGATTTTCCGCCAGAAGCTGAAACTTGGTCAAACGATGTCGGAATGACCTGAAATTTGAGGTGAAGCCTCCTGAGCAATAAATAAGACCAACCATAGGCTTTTGTTTGAGTTTTGAAGCCGTTTGGGGTCCCATCGATGCTTCACTTAATTTTGCTGCGGGGAAAATGTCGAGCTTTGATATGTGGCCAAACGATGTCCGATTGACTTGAAATTTGACGGGGAGCCTATTGGAGTCATTTTGAGACGTTCCATGGGCTCCGTTTTGGATGTCATGGTCCCGGGTTGCTCCGCCGCCGGTAGGCTTGATTTTCTCTCGGAGCATCGAAACCTGGTCAAACGTTGTCGGAATGACCTGAAATTTGACGTGCAGCCTTTTGGAAGCATGTTGAAGCCACTCATGCACTTGGTTTGATGAGCGAAGGCTTCGGTGGTTCCCACCACCGGGAGGCTTGATTTTGCTGCTCGAGCATTGATGGAGGGTCAAACGTTGTCGGTTTGACTTGAAATTTGGCATGGAGCCCTTTTGAGACATGCTGGAGTCATCCGTAGGCTCTGATCGAAGTTTTGACGTCTCCGATGATGTCGCCGCCGGGAGCGCCATTTTAGCTGTCGGAGAAGCGAAGTTAGGCCAAATTATTTTGAAATGGCCCGAAACTTCATGTGTACTCTTCTCTTGGCTATCTTGAAGGATCTTGCAGTTTTTGTTTGATTCTGACAAGATTTGATTTTTTGGAGAAATTGCATTGCCTATTTATGGCAGGTTGCGACTTCATGCAGCTTTCTTGATGTTGAAGAGGCAAAGTGACATTTTTGGTGTCAACACACATATCAGAGGGCTATGATGAAAATATTCCAAGATATGCAGCACAAGACGGTCGAATGTTACGTTGATGACCTCGCCGTCAAAAGCAAAAGAAAAGAAGACCATCTCAAAGATCTTCGAGAAGTCTTCCTCCGACTTCGCAAACATAAACTGCGGATGAATCCTCTGAAATGCTTCTTCGGCGTCTCGTCGGGTAAGTTCCTTGGATTCCTAGTTCGGAAAGCCGGAATAGAACTTGACCCCATCAAAGTCAAGGCTATTCTAGAAATGCCCCCTCCAAGAACCTTAAGGGAACTAAAAGGGCTTCAAGGGAGATTGGCCTACATCAGCCGGTTCATCTCCAATCTTTCGGGGAAGTGTTGTCTATTCTCTCGATTGATGAAAAAGGGTGTAAACTTTGTCTGGGATGCTGACTGTGAAGCCGCATTTCAAGATATCAAGTCATACCTAACCAAACCTCCAGTGTTAGCTGCTCCTACCACTGGGAAACCATTCATCTTGTACACAAGAGCCCTTGATCACTCTCTGGGTGCTCTGCTTGCACAAGAAAATGATGAAAGAAAAGAAGCTGCTCTATACTACCTCAGCCGCATGCTAGTAGGTGCAGAGCATCGCTACTCTCCAGTCGAAAAGGAATGCCTTGCAGTGATGTTCGTCGTACAAAAGCTACGTCACTATCTGCTTTCCAACACAGTCTACCTGGTCTCAAGGATCAACCTCTTGAAGGTCCTTGTCACAAAGGCAGGTTCTCTCAATGCCCGACTGGCAAAATGGTCCATCCTCTTGTCACAATTTGATATTAGGTATGTACCACAAAAAGCAATCAAAGGCCAAGCTCTAGCAGACTTTCTAGCAGAGCATCCATTGCCTAAAGATTCTCCACTCAGAGATGATCTCCCAGACGAACCTGTCTACAACGTGGAGACTTCCTCACCAAATGCCTCCTGGGACATGTACTTTGACAGTGCAACCAGGACAAATGAAAAAAGAAAGCTAATCTCGGGAGTTGGCATCCTCTTTGTTAGCCCCGACAAGTACATGATTCCACACGCTTTCTCGCTACTGGAACCATGCACAAACAATGCAGCTGAATACCAAGCTCTGATCCTAGGATTGGAACTCGCCATCGAATCCGGTATCACTATGCTGGAAGTCTTTGGAGACTCTCAACTGATCGTCAACCAGATGAATCAGAAATATGAAGTCAGGAAGCCTGATTTGCTGCCTTACTATAATAAGGCGCAGTCGCTTCGACAAAAATTCAACATCTGCCATATCACCCACATCCTCAGAGGTGAAAACATCCGTGCAGATGCCCTGGCTGGACTTGCCGCATCCATGGCAATCCAAGAAGGGGAAAACATGCAAGTCACAGTGTGTCAAAGAAGGATTTTCCCTCCTCTCAACACACAACAAGCAGTTGCTGAATGCCACCAAGTGGTGGGAAGTCAGATATCCATCCTCAAACCTCTGATTGGCGACTGGAGAGATCCGTTTATTGATTATGTCATGTTCGGAATACTACCTGAAGATCCAAAAGAATGGGTAAGCATCCAAAGACGAGCCCCAAACTTTCATTTGGATATACCTTCAAAAGCACTTTACAGAAAATCCTTCAACGGAGTACTCCTACGCTGCTTATCCCAACAAGAGGCTGAGGAAACTCTCAAAGAAGTACATGCTGGTCTTTCTGGAGCCCATCAGGCTGGCCCTAGGCTCTACAACCAGATAAAAAGGCTAGGTTACTATTAGCCTACCATGGTAGCTAACGCAATGCAATTTGCCAAGCGCTGCCAAAAATGCCAGATTCACGGAGATTATGTCCACATACCTCCAGAATGGCTACATCCAACAGCAATCTCATGGCCTTTCGAAGCCTGGGGTATGGACATCATAGGTCCTATTTCTCCCCCATCAAGCAAAGGTCATCGCTTCATCTTCGCCGCTACGGATTATTTCTCCAAGTGGTCAGAAGCATTTGCGCTCAGCGAAATGAAGACTTCATCAGTCCTTTAGTTCTTGCGCACCAACATTATTTGTCGCTTCGGCATACCTAAAAGATTCGTCCATGATAACGGACCACAATTCCGGGATCATCGATTCTATAGGCTCTGCGACAAATACAAAATTCAAAGCTGTCCTTCGACTCCATACAATCCGGCAGCAAACGGATTAGCAGAAGCCTTCAACAAGACACTTTACAAAATCCTCAAGAAAATGGTCTCTAGTCACAAAAGAGACTGGAGCGACAAGATGTCTGAAGCCTTGTGGGCCTATCGAACCACCGTTCGAGGACCAACCCATAGCACACCATTCTCCTTGGTCTATGGATGCGAAGCTGTCGTGCCCCTAGAGGTACAAATTCCTTCTCTGAGGGTATCTCTACAAAATGACGTGACTCAAGAAAGCAATGTCAAATTGCGACTTGATGAGCTGGACAATCTCGACGAGAGACGGCTCGAAGCTCGACAAAGCATTGAACTTTACCAAGCACGCATGGCAGGATCTTTTGACAAAAAGGTCGGCAACGCGCCTACAAAAAGGGTGACTTGGTTCTTGCGGTAAAAAGACCAATGGTCTTCGCTCACAAGTCCAAAGGCAAGTTTGAGCCAAAATGGGAGGGACCCTACGTCATCGACAAGGTCTTCTCCAACGGCGCATATGCCCTCCTAAACATGGAAGGCGACAGGTGTATGTTGCCCATCAATGGTAAGTTCTTAAAGAGGTACTACCCTTGAAGACTTACCCAACTGGGTAAGAGCAATGCCTGCACGGCAAAAGCCTATTTTCAGGTATTTGCTCATCAAACCCACTCCTTTAGAGTTTTCATATCAAAATGTCGAAATTTCTAAAGAAACTCAAAAAACAATGCTTACTTTCATCGTTTCATTGTTCAAAAAAAAAAATCCAAGTTTAGGAGCCCCTCCCTGACTTGACCAAAATTTTCGATCCTTGAACCCAAAATTCATAGTTTGAAATGAAAATCCGGATTCAGGGATTTCCACCCTAGTCCACCCTGCCTTTTACTGCCAAATGGTTTTAGGTCAAAATTTTCGACCCTCGTGTCTTTAAACAAAAAAAATGGTTTTTAAAAAAAAAACCACGGGGAAGCGACGCTTAGTCGATACTCGCACCCATCGGAAGAATACGAACCACGTTCAACACTTCCAAACTCGCAGGGAAACGACATTTCGTCGATACTTGCAAACCCAAACAAAAAAAAACTGTGGAGACGCAACATATCGGTTGATATCCACAACCCAAATTTCAAAAAAAAAGGGTTCGAAAAAACCTAAAACCGTGGAGACGCAACATATCAGTTGATATCCACAACCCAAAGGTTCGAAAAAACCGCAAATTTCAAAAATCGTGGGGAAACGACATCAAAGTCAGTACCCGCAAAACAAAATTTTTGAAAAAAAGCAAGGATGCGACATTCCATCGATACTTGCACCCAAAATCGCAGGGAAGCGACATTTCGTCGATACTTGCAAAATCCAAAAACCGTAGAGACGCAACATATCAGTTGATATCCACAACCCAAATTTCAAAAAAGGTTCGAAAAAACCTAAAAACCGTGGAGATGCAATGTTTTGATATCCACAACCCAAAGGTTCGAGAAAACCGCAAATTTCAAAAATCAAGGGGAAAATGACATCAAGTCAGTACCCGCAAAACAAAATTTTTGAAAAGCAAGGATGCGACATTCCATCGATACTTGCACCCAAATCCGCGAGGAGGCGAAATTCCATCGATACTCGCAACTGAATGAGTAAGGATGCGACATTCCATCGATACTTGCAAGACCATTCAGCAGGGAGGCGACTCTTAGTCGATACTTGCATTTTTGAAAACCAGAAACCTGGCTCTTTTGCCAAAACCGGCTATCAATGCCACCAAATCGGCCATAAATGCCATAAAAAAAAAACCTGACTCTCATGTCAAAACCGGCTATCAATGCCACAAGAAATTGGCTTTCACGCCGACAAACCAAAACTTGGCTTTCAAAAAACCCGGCTATCAATGCCACCAAACCGGCTATAAATGCCACAAATTGGCTATCAATGCCACCAAACTGGCTGTAAATGCCACAAAAATCCGGCTTTCATGCCAAATTCGTTTCCCCTACCAAAACAATCATTTGACAAAAGATTTTCACAAAATGACAAAGCTTTTGATCAAATCCCATTTAGCAATTACTTTCATCACAAAAAGATCTAAGTGAGCGTAGGGAAAAAAAAAGTAACTTTTGTAGAATGAGTACTTGCAAAGAGTACCAAAAATACATGTGGTACCAGAAAAAAAAAAAAGTGTTCACAAGCACTGCAAAAAAAAAGTACCAAAAAAAAAAAATATATACATGTGGTACCAAAAGAAAGAAGAGTAGTTTCTGCTACAAAAAAAAAAAATCAGGAGCTCAGCCAAAAATGGTCTCCAGCCAAAGCTTCAGCTCCTCAAGCAAACTTTTGGCCTCAACCGTCAGAGTTTCCAAGGCACGCTTCTTCAGGAACTTGCCATGAGATGCTGGCGAATGCCGTAACCCTTCTTTTACACCGGGAAGCTTTTCCCCAGCAGTTTGCCATTGTTCGTTTTCTAGAGTCCTCCTCTCGAGAACTTGACCGGCATCTGCAACCCTGCGAATCAGAGCACTCTCCCTGTCACGAGCCTCTGTTATAGCAGCCCACTTGGCAGTGACTTGCGCCTTCAAATGCTCAAGACGTTTCCTGGCCTCCTCAACTTCCCTATCAAGGACGTTAAGGTCATGCCTCAATCCGATGATGGTTAGCTCTTCCAAGTTCTTCTCCCGAACTAGCTGCTTTTTGCTTTGTGTAGCCTCATTCAGGTCAGACTTAGCCTTATCAGCAGGGTCCAAGAACATCTCCTTGAAGAATTGGTCGTCAGGGAAATCCATGGTCTCAAACCACTTGTCACCCAGTGCAATGATCCTATCAACGATCGCCCTGGCACCTGTGACATCCAGACCAACCTCTTCGGTATCAGTGAGAATCTCCTATACATGTGGGATCATGCCAAATCCGGCATCCAAGTGTCCAGAAAAGAGTCTCGATCCAAGAACTCAAAACCCGAGCCAGCACCTTCTTCGCAAATTAAAGAGACGAACTGGATGAAGATTCACCCTTCTCCGTTGATCGACTGCTCATGTCATGTCCCATTGGAAGAGTAACAAAAGAACTCTTTCCACTTGGAGCCACTGGAGAAGGAATCTCAGCACGAGGTATCTCCTCTATCGCGTCAGAACTGGTTGTAGGAGTCTCTACCTCCGGATCAACCTCTGGCATCCCTTGCTCTGGTTCTGAAGAAAGCGATGGACTCTCTTCTGTCACTTCAAAACCTGCAAATGAAACACAAAAAGGTATGAATATGATCCTGTTAAAAAAAAATCATCAGGGTCATCACTACAAAGTACCTTCTTCGATGACTGGCAGAACACTCTCTTCCTCCATGAACTCATCGGAAGCATCATCAACATTTGCGTCCATTGATGGTTCAAAGTCATCGGAATCCTGTGGCAAGTCAGCTGACAAGAAAAATGTTAGCAAATCAAGTCGCAGGCAAAAAAAAAAAAAAAAAAAGAGAAAGCGAAAGAAGTTATACCAATTGGAGATTCTGGAATCATTCCAGAGTCCCTCGGTTCTTCTTCAGATGCCATAACCGGCTCCATCACCGCCTCATCGGTCGGAACCTCAGGCATCGCCAAGTCTTCATCCTCTGCTAAAAAAAAAAGCAGCAGCAGGGTGAGAAAACAAATCAGAACATGGAAAGCCCCATGAAAGAAGCAGAAAAAGAAAAAGGAAGAATCATACCTTCACCGATGGTCTCTTCTTCCCGAATCCTCTTCTCCGGAGGTTCGTCAGCTTCCCCTTGCACCTCCTCATTGACAGTGAGAGGGACTTCCACATCAGGAGAGTCTTCGTCCCGCCCCGTGTGACGCTGACTCCTCCTCCTCTTACTTCTGTGGGCTCGTTTCTTAGAAGATCCTGCCCCACTGTCAGAGTCAGGTCTCCCACTTGACTCCTCACTGGATGGTTTGCTCTTGCCAGTAGACTCCACTGAAGCTCGCCTCTGTGCCGCTTGCATCCAAGCGTCGAGCTCAGCTTCCTCCTGTTCTAGCTGCTCCAAAGCCTCATCAGGTACTTCCCGAATAGCTTCAGAATCAATGACGCCCTGGTCACCGAGAAAGACTATCTTGTGCTTCTCTCCAGAAAGGAAGGCCCAAACTTCCTCTCGCCGGACGCCATCCGACTTTCCAGTACCTTTCCCCGAAGACAGCTTTACATTAAGCTCCTTCTTGGAAAGCCCCCGATATGCCAAAAAGCTCTCCGTGAACCACTTCGTGAAGCCGGCAGTTCGGAAAGTCGACAGCTCAGGATAAGAAATCGTGGCAGTAGTGTCTTCAGCACTATAAAAAGCCCATGCATTTCTGCCATCCTGCAAACCTCCAAAACGCTGAAAAAAAAAAAAAAAACAAGAATCAGCGTGGAAAAAAAAATAGAGTTCACGGAAAAAAAAGAAAGAGAGAAAACCGTGAAAAAGAAAAAAAAAAGAAGAAAAAAAGAGAAGCACGAAAAAGAAAAAAAAAAGGGAAAACGTGTAAAAAAAAAGAGAAAAGAGAAAAAAAAGAAAAGAAAAAGAAAAGAAAAGAAAAAAATGAAGAAGCTACTTCTACAATGGAGATTCTTGATGAGGAAGAAAACTTACTTGAAGCCATTGATGGAGAAGAAGAAGAAAAGCTTGGAGATCCTTGAAGAAGAGAAAGCACTTCTTGCCTTGGGGAGCACTCTTGAAGATTTCTTGCAAAAAGAAAGTAATGGAGCAAAAGCACCAACCCTCTTTGCTTTTATAGAAGAGAGCAAGCCAAAAGAGGAAACAAGGAGAAAAGAAAGGAGGTAAGTGCTAAAATTTAGCTACTTTCCCAAAAAGAAAGATATTTTGAGAGAATCTTTCCACAAAAAGAAAACTTGAGAAATTCTCTCCAAGTAAAGATATTTTTAGATATTCTCTACACAAAAGAGATATTTTTAGATATTCTTTACAAAAATGACACCATATGAGATCTAAGCCATTTCAAAAGCTTAAGGTCCCATGGGTTAGCCCATATGAGCCAGGTTTGGCCACCTAGAAACCAAAAAAAAAAAAGAAGAAGAATTGCGAGCCCCATGAGCTTCCAAAAATCAAACCATCCAGCCTCATATACCAAATTGAGCAAAAATCTTGAAATTGACATTTCACCAAAAATCAAATCCTGGTCCCCTAACCTGCCACATACAGCTTGTTAGGTCACAAGACCAAAACCAAAAATCAAATCCTGGTCCCCTAACCTGCCACATACAGCTTGTTAGGTCACAAGACCAAAACCAAAAACCAAATCATGATCCCCCAACTTGCCACATACAGCTTGTTGGGTCACAAGGTCAAAACCAAAACCCGACCCCGTAACCTGCCACATACAGCTTGTTAGGTCACAAGGTCAAAAACAAAAACCCAAATCCACATCCCTGATGTCATCTTCAAAACTTTGCCTCGAGATGGTGTGTGATTCCTTTCACTACCATAAAATTCCCCCGGAAGCTCAAAAGGCCACTCTACAAAAAAAAAAAAAAAAAATGCTCAAAGACTCTTGATCAAGACAGAGACTCTCCTTCAAGATTCTCTTCGAGGCACATCGACTACAAAGGTTAAGCAACTCGTCGTTGTACCTCGAGGGGGCATTTGTTGGCACTAAAAATGTCACTTTGCCTCTTCAAGCCACATGAAGCCGCAGCCTACCAAAATAGGCAATGCTGCTTCCAAAAAACCAAATCTTGTCAGAATCATACAAAAACTGCAAGATCCTTCAAAATAGCCAAGAGAAGAGTACACATGAAGTTTCGGGCCATTTCGACAACATTTGGCCTAACTTCACTTCTCCGACAGCTAAACAGGAGCTCTCGGCGGCGACAGCATCGGAGACATCAAATTCCCGATCAGAGCCTGTGGATGATCTCAAAATGCATCCAAAAGGCTCCACGTCAAGTTCCAAGTCAAACCGACAACGTTTGACCCTACATCAACCCTCAAGCAGCTAGATCAAGCCTCTCGGCGGCGAAAACCACCGAAACCATTACTCATCAAACAGAGCACATGGGCAGCTTCAAAATGCTTACAAAGGGCTACACGTCAAGTTTCAGGTCATTTCGACAACATTTGACCAGACTTTGACTCTCGGAAGCCAAATCAGGCCTCTCGGCGGCGGAGCTCCCCGGGACCATGGTTTCCAAGACAGAGCCTGTGGATCATCTCAAAATGACTCCAATAGGTTCCCTGTCAAATTTCAAGTCAATCGGACATCGGTTGACCGCACATCAAAGCGCGACATCTACCTCGCGGCAGAATCAAGCCTACTGGCGACGGGACCCCATACGGCTTCAAAACTCAAACAAAAGCCTATGGTTGGTCTTATTTATTGCTCAGGAGGCTCCACCTCAAATTTCAGGTCATTCGGACATCGTTTGACCCAGTTTCAGCTTCTGACGGAAAATCGGCAACCCTGCGCGACAAAGTCTTCGGCTTTCCTGGAAAATTGGAAACTTTGCAACCCAAATTGCAAGGATTCTCAACAATTTTTTTACAAGCGAATAAGGCCAACAAATGAGCAAAAATGTCAAAGAAAAATACAGAAGAAAAAACGAAGGAAAAAGACCTCAAAACGACCGCAAAACGGGCTCCGAAGGGGAAAATTCCCCCAGGGTCGCCAGCCCCTGCGACCCTGGAAGCCCGGAATCTCCGGTTTCTCCCCGGGAGCTCCGTTTTCCGTCGTTTTTCGCGATTCGAAGCTTCCAACCCCTGGGACTTTCCAAAATTCATACTTTTGAGGCGCCAAATCCTCCGACATCCGTCAAAATCACGGGTCAACCTCCAAAAGTATCAAAATCAACATTGATCGCCAACCGGTCGACCAAAAAAGTGTGCTTTCCGCCCGATCGATCGAAAAATCGACAGGACAGATGTCACCGGCCCGCTCTTAGCTATCAATGTCTGAAGTTACATGTTCATCCGATGTCGATCAGAATGAAGATCCATCGATGATCATCGCCAGAAGAATTCCAGAAGACACGGCACGGCCCGCGACTCTTCGACTGCTCGGCGACCAATTAATGTGGTTAATTGGCTAGCTTTATGGCAGTCATTAACTCATTCGATTGGACGGCCCAATCAGAAGCAAGCATTTGGGAGTTACAAGTCAATTGATTCATGGCATTTAACCCATGAAACTCCTCCCATCATGGCGATCAAAGGCGATTAAATGCCCTCAATCTCCACCGGCGAATCAGAAGCCAAGATCCAGGAGTTACGAAATAAAGGAATTAAACCCTGTAACTCCTCCATTTATGCGGCTTAAGTGCAATTAAATTCCATAAAAGCTCTCCTAAATGGCTACCAAAAAGCCTATAAATAGGAGAGCATTCCATTGAAATCCATATCGGAAAGAATCCAGAGCTCGTATCCAGAAGAGAATCGAATCCAGACAGATCAAACACAGAAAATCCAGAGAAAGAAAAAGAGAGAAAAACTCTGCTGAAGTTCTGCACCGACCACCACTACAATGTGACAAAAGTCCCTTGGGGGGTACCTCCCCCCCAAGGTCCTTCGCCTTCTCCTCCTGCTTCCAAATGGCTTAGACGTGGCTTTTCAGCCCGTCTACTTAGCTTTTTATTGGACATAGGACCTCCTCTTGGTCTTTGTCTTCTAAAAATCTGAGGTTATAGCCAAGCCAAGCGAATCAAGAGTATCCACTGTTCTCATCTGCATGGATGATGGCGAAGCCCACACATGGCTTGCGACCGTCAATCTAAACGAGTCCCCCACAATCTCCTGAGAAGTTAGATCCTCCTTTTCTTGCTTTTCATTGTAGTTTGTATTTTTCTAAAGAGACAAAAAAAATCACAACTCTTGTCTTTCATTATTGATAAGAATTGTAAATCGGCTATAAACGCCAAAATCGGCTATAAATGCCAAAATCGGCTATAAACGCCACAAAATCGGCTATAAATGCAAAAAAAAACCGCCTTTCACGGCAAATCAAGAAAATGTCTCTTTTCTTAAATATATGTGCAATGGAAAACTTGAAAGAAGTTGATTTCCTTTTTACTTGCGAAGGTCGATCTCCGGATCACCACTTGCAATTCCAAGTAAAATAGAAAATCTGGCACACCCACCCAAAAAAAAATGTTGATACACGCCTTCGGCCCCCCGCGGGTGCAAAAGGGTCGTACCCAACGGGCTCCCACACCCGCCGACCCCGGTAGCATCCCGGCGCCGAATGTCATTGTCCATCACTTATAACCCACGGCATTATTGCTTAAAACCAATGATGGGAATGACACATCCCTAAGCATCATCGAAACTGATTGAAGAGTTCATTGAGGACAGAGTCCGATGTAATAGCCACTTGAAGTCGAATGAGATTATGAATGAATACCAAAAGGAGTTTGGCACCCGTATCGCTTACAGAAAAACACACATTACAAAAGAGATGGTGTTGCGTGTAATTCGGGGATCATATGAAGAATCTTTTAAGATTCTACCTCTTTATTGTAGAGAATTACACATAACCAATCCAGGTACTATGACTAATATCGACACGACAGTTGAAGACAGGTTTAGAAGATTCTTTTGAGCTTTCGGTCCTTGCATCCGATCATTTTGTTCATCAATGAGGCCCATGATCACTGTTGATGGGTTACATCTTCGAGGCAAGTATCCAGGTGTGCTACTAGTGGCTGTCACCTATGATGGTAATCATAAGCTATTTCCTATAGCTTTGCCTTCGGCAAGGCCGACAAACCTAACTATTGTGTCTGATCAACAAAAGGGCCTTGTCCCGGCATTGTCCAACATCATTCCAAGTGCGAGGCACTTTTATTGTTGTCATCACATTGCAGAAAATATTAAAGCAGCCTTCTGTGATCGCGCCATTGAATTGAAATTCTAATGGTTTGCCAAGGCTTTTAGACCATGACATCCTCGCTATATACCAAGGGGTGCACACTTATATCAATGCCATTGGAAAACAATGTTGGTCAAATGTGTATGTTGAAGGTCGGCGCTACGACATGATAACCAGCAACACTGCTGAGTGTACGAGCGCGCTTTTAAAGGACATTAGAGTGTTTCCTATTACAAAGCAAGTCGAAGAAATCCGTGCCAAGTTGATGGAGTTCTTCCAGGGAAGACATCTTGAGTCACTCAACTCGATATTACATCGCGATTAACACCCTATGCAGAGAAACTAATGAGACAAGAAGCTGAAGACTCACACCGCGTGCATGTATGTGTTGCCAGGCTCGTTGAGTTCCAGGTTCAATCAGCACAATTTATAGATATTGTGGATCTTGAACAAAAGAAGTGTAGTTGCCGTAGATGGGAAATAATGGGAATTCCACGTTGTCATGCACTATTAGCAATGAAAATTAGGCATCTGAATCCGTATGACCATGTTGAGGATTGTTACATAACAAGTACTTATCTTGCTTCGTACAGTGAGGTCATACATGCCACTTGTGATAGCAGACAATGAGAACATACATCAAATGAAATTGTCTTGCCTCCACGTGCTACCAAACAACCAGGGCATCTAAAGAAAAACAAAATTCGTGTTGAAGACAGAAATCAATAGCACAAGGTTGTTACTTTCTCTAATTGCAGAAATAGGGGACACAACCGAAAGACTTGTCGCAATCCACCATCCAATCATGTTGCATAGATCTAACTTTAATGTATAAATCCAACTATCTCATCCTTTGATGTGAATCATACCTTTGTGGGGTAGCTTTCTAGTATAGTTCCAACCAGTTTCTACTTTCAACTTTCACATTTTAGGATTTGGATCATACATTTGTGGGGTAGCCTTCTAGTATAGTTTTAACCAGTTTGTACTTTCAACTTTCACATTTTAGGATGTGGATCATACTTTTGTGGGGTAGCTTTCTAGTATAGTTCCAAGTTGTGTTGTAATCAACCTTGTATATTCCTTGATGTGGATCTTACTTTTGTAATACAACTTTATATATTACAGTTTTAACAAATTTTGTCATCAAGTTTTATCAACTTTGTCACCATTTTAGTTCGATGTATTTAGTTATGTGTGCAAAGAATCTGTTAAGCGAAGACATCGTTGCATGTTTTAAGGTAGACGCCATAGCTAATTATTCTGTGGTGCAACGCCATCATCACAGATTTTCACAGCATTTTTCGCATTAGATTCTGTTAAGCGACGACATCGTTATATATTTACATTATAGAATTTCGCATTAGATTTTGTTAAGCGACGACGTCGGTTCATATTTACATTACAGTTTTTCGCATTAGATTTTGTTAAGCGACGACGCCGGCACATATTTACATTACAGTTTTTCGCAATAGATTCTATTAATCGACGATGTTGACACAGATTCAACGACATCATCATAGATTTTCACAGCAATTTTTGCTTATATACTATTAAGTAACGACGTCGTCATATAAATACATTACAGTAAAAACATTAGATTCTGTGAAGCGGTGATGTTGGCACATATGTGATGACGTCGTCATATATTTAAACAAATAACTTCATTACAATTATGTGAAGCATCAACGTTGTCATTTATAATTGTTCTCTATCTCTCTGCATGGTTTCTGTGAAGTAACAAGGACGTCGTAGCTATGACGACGTCGTCGTATATATGCACTACTCTTAATTGGCATTAGATTTTGTGAAGAAACGACGATGCCATTCATGTAACGACATTGTCATATATTAAAACACATTTTCTTCCACTGGAATCTGTGAACCAACGACGTCGTCACTGACCATTACAATCAGAAAAAATGATGTGTGTATTGGTTTGATGTGCGAGCGCACTACGAGACCCATAGGACATACAAGCTTCATTTCTTGCCATAAATTTCCATAATTTGGTAGCATTCAAAAATCCATAACAAGGCAACATTCAATAATCTATATAGCAAGCGGACATTTTCAAAACAAATATATACTTAACAAATCCCTTTTGGCGGTATTACAAGTGTTTTAACAACAATTCTTTTTCATCAAAAAATAGGAAATAAGTCGGGTACAATCATCCCTTTTAAAGCGCTACAAGATCCTAACCAAGTTGCAGTTCCAATCCAAAAAGGCCTTAAAAAACATGGACCATTCATGTAGCACCATTTTAGAGTATTTACAACGAAACAAAAGTGTCTAAACTGTTGTCAAATTTTCATCAGTCTTCAGGCTTAATTGAATTAATTGGAATATCATCAAGACTCAGCCGATACACATTCAACTCCCAGCTGCGCTTAAAGATCTCAATGACTATTCATTGTCGATAGTACATTATGTCAGCCTGCGTAAAATTAATCGGGCTCAGCGAACGCAGTGGCGAAGACACCGTAGTCGTAGCCATTATTCTGTAGTTGGATGTTCGTCTTTACGTTGATCATCCACATGTATGGGTCTTCCCACCCGTAATTATTGTACTTCATTGTTAGCCACTCAACCTGCAATACCATTAAAAAAAATCGTAATAATTCATGTACGATAAGTTCTTGCAGAGTTTGTTCAGTGTGGAAATAGGCTGTATATACTCACGAATCGTTTGCAAGTCTTTAAAGCGTGACGATCACTACCTGAACTGCTGTAGAATTCCCACTTTCTCTTTTCCGTGTACCCAATAAGTGATGTCAAATGATTGACAGAATGAAAAACGAATGCGAGTGTTTTACATTCTCTGTCTTCACACACTCGAGAACCTCTGGGACAGAATGCTGCTTTCTCCGTAGTTGGCAACCCAGACTCCCACCAGCTCTGCAGCCATGTAGAGTGATTTTTTTAGTACAGATCGCGATGAAGTCATGATTGCACATCAGAAACTATATACTTACAGAAATGTTCGGGTTTGCCAAAAAGGTCGTTTAATACTTCTCCCTCAACACATCGATCCAATAATACAGAATATTGGTGTTAAACTAAATTTCCTCCTCCAGAGCAGATTGCAGGACTTCGCTGGATACCAATGTGCATACAATGTCAAGCTTTTCCTTCCTGCAAAATGCACCATATATAAGACCATTTATGGAATGAAACCAATAGGAAGGCGTGGTAAAAAAAGCTTAACCTCTCATTGAAATATCGTTCGAACCCTTTTAGTAGAAACCTATCCCTTTTGGAGAGAGAACACTCCGATCCACCTGTTGAGTGTAAGTAGTCGTCAAACTTTTTTAGAATCTTCCTTGTTCGGGGCAATCGTTTTAACCTCCAAACTAGAGAATCAATGGACGCCCTAATTGGTGAAATTATAATTACTTGCGAGGTTGTTGTCCCTCGAGGGGTGGAGAAGATATCAACTACTGGTGGATCATTGGAATTCTCACTTGGTGTAGAGGTATGTCTCTCTACAGACTTTGTAACTATTGGAAAATCCCTTTTGGCCACCTTAGGGGCCTCTTCAGTGGGTGTCTGCACCCATGGCGATACTGGAACATCACTATTGTACTTCACACTCTTTTGCTTCTTTCCTGTCTTTTTCCTTGGAGTTTTGGTTGTAGCCTTTTTTTAACCCTCCTTCCATCAGTGGACTCTTTATCCTGTCATTTTTTAATTTCAAAAATTTTTATAGTCAAAACATTCCGACCTTGCTTAGAATGACAAAGTTATAAGTAAAAGTAAAATTGAATAACTATAAAAGGATGTAATTGTGGCGTACATATTCTGATACTGAGCTATATAAGCAATCGTCCTTATATTTGACGAATTTTGTATCCAACCCAGATCTTAATCTTAAGATCTTCCTGATCCAGGAATCCTGGAAATTCTCAATTGAGGTTTTCTTCTGCACAGCCCGATCAACTGACCTCTGCATATGAAGTAAGATTTCCTTTACCTGCAGACATGTAAAGAAAATCAATCATTAGGCATATGGTTGGAAAAATAAAATCCCGAAGAAAGAGGTACCCATATCTTACATGCTTTTGTTCATAGCAACCCTCATGTTCATCACGTTTGGTCTTTGTTATATCAATCTCCTCATTGACTTGGCCCCGACCGATATACATGTTAAGGATTTTGTATCTTGCAATTTGATGGATACACTATTCATTTTATTCATCTTTTGAATTCACACACATGCATTGTTTTAGAAAAACTTGAAATCTTGATTTATACATGCATTGTTCTAAATCTTGTAAACCTTATGATTTATGCATGTTTTGGTTTTAAGCATGGATGCATTTAAATTTGAAAAAGAATTTTGATAAATCAAGCTAGCCATTGATTTTAAAGTTTCAAATCATATTTGGCTTTTTATGATTCATGATTTTAAAGCACTCGGATTGGTTTAAATCATGTTTCCATGCTTGGTTTAATGGCCCAAAAATCCCCTCTTGAAAATACTTTGAAATATGCAAAAATTGGGATTTTTGTCTTAGGCTGTCGGTCAACCGACAAGCTAGGTGTCGGCTAACCGACAGGTGAGCCGAGGTCAACCGATGGATCTGTCGGTCCGAATTCCAGAGAGCTAAAATTTCAAATCTTCTCTGTCGGTCAGCATGTCGGTCAGGGATCGGTTAACCGACCTTGCTTCTGAAACTGACCGAAGCTCTCTCGGTTAGAAAACCAGAGAGGTGTTTTCTGACCTAGTTTACACTGTCGGTTAGGGTGTCGGTCAAGTCTCGGTTAACCGAACATGTCGGCTAACCGAAACATGCTTTATGGTCAGCAAATTTTTGAAAATATGACCGTTGGCTTGTGACCGTTCCTGGATGTCGGTTAACCGACCCCTGGATGTCGGCTGACCGACAGGTAGCCGTTGAGCAACTTTTTCTATAAAAATAAGCTCATTCCTTAGCCCCAAGGGATGATCTTTGAAGCCCTTCTTGAGGTATTTTAAGGGAAAAGAAAGGGGATCAAGCTAAGGAAGGCTAAGGGTCATTAAGGAAAGCTAAAGCTTGGATTAATGAAGTTAAACCACCAAGTAAGCTTTGCCTTTTTATAATCATTGTTTTATGCTTTGTTTAATCTTTGGTAAATGATTTTAGCATATAAACTATGATGTGTTGAATCCTCTACTCCTTTAATCTTTGATTTAAGTCATTGGATTCTTCACCTTGATTTCTAAACAAGTTTGTTTTAATACTTTGTAAAACATGTTTTGTCAAAACCTTTGATTTGTTTTATAAACATGTTTCATTAACTTGTTTGAATCATCCTTGTTGTTTTCATTCATTTGAACTTTAGTTAAATTAGTTTGTTTTTGAAAACAACATTGAATATGCATCACATGTTTAGACATAATTAATTTCATACAACTTGTGAGCTTTTGATTTCATATCTTCTACAAGTTTGTATTTGGTACATGTGATTTGCATATTACTTCAATCAAATCTTTTTATGTGTATTAAACTTTTAATTGCTTCAAGCATAAATTGATTAAGCTTTATTTTAAAACTTGATTGAAGTTTACACACACTCACTTCATAAGCATACATTTTTGCATTCATAGTGTTTGTGTGAGTTTGCTTTACACTTTCTTATCCGCCTAATTTAGAGGCAATTATATTGAGCTTAAATTGTATCTCTTAGAGTGTTTTGTGAAGACACCTTCTTGAGAGAAAATCTTTTATTGTAAAGGTTATTGCTTAGCCTAAGAAAAGCATTGTGTAAAGGTTATTGCTTAGCCTATAAAAGCACATTGTAAGGTTATTGCTTAGCCTAGAAAAGCATAGTGTTTAAGGTTATTGCTTAGCCTATTAAAAAGCATAAATAGTGGAAATCCGGTGGGGTGTGAGAACACAAGCCGGTAGTGGATGTAGGCATTGAGGCCGAACCACTATAAATGATTGTGTTATGGTGAATGCTTATGTGGTGATTGTTGTTGTTTAGCTTCCGCATTTTATTTGTTAATCATCACAAGTGACTAATTGTTTTAAAGAAGTTTAAAATTGGCATAATTGGTCATTAAGTTGTAGCTCACCCTATTCACCCCCCCTCTAGGGTTCGGATCCTGAACTTTCAATTGGTATCAGAGAGGGTTACTCCATTTAGGGCTTAAACACCCGGAGTTGATCCTTATTAGCTAAATCCTAGAGATTAGAATCCTAGTGTTGTGTTTACATGAAAATCATTAGAATGGATTCCACTATATTAGACTTTGTAGATTCTTGTGTAGATTCTTCTAGACCATTCCTTCTTCCAACATTTGGAGATTCAAACCATGAATTTAATGAATCTAAATTTGAATCAAATGAAGAAGAAAATGATGAAAATCAAGATGACATTCAACAAGCCTATAATGATTTATGTACATTTTCCCTAGAGCTTGTTAAGAAGAATAAAAGATTAGAAGAAAAATCTAAAAGTCTAAACAAAGAATTAGTTTCTTCAAAAAATGAACTTAGAGAGAAAGAAGAATTAATAAATTGTGTAGACTCTAAGTTTATGATCTCTTTGCATAATTTGTCTAATGCTCAAGATGAATTAAATGAAATTAAGATAAGTTATGATAATCTTAATAAGGAAAATTCTAAACTAAGAGATCAATTAAAAAGGCAAGATAAAGACATTAACAATCTTGAATCTAAGTTAACTATCACTAAGGAAAATTTATCTAATAAGATAAAAACAAAAGAACTTGGATCCAATGTTTT
This sequence comes from Umbellularia californica, assembly GCA_028538565.1. Classification (NCBI taxonomy): domain Eukaryota; kingdom Viridiplantae; phylum Streptophyta; class Magnoliopsida; order Laurales; family Lauraceae; genus Umbellularia; species Umbellularia californica. The sequence continues at coordinate 50,715,428 of JAPQWN010000006.1, read as the reverse complement.
TAATGAACTTAAATTTGAATTAAAACTTGCCCATGAAGAACTAAACAACTTTAAGGGAATTGAAAATGAACAAACAAAAGTTAAAAATGAAAATTCAACCCTTAAAGAACAAGTCACTCAACTTGAAAGGTACAAACAAAAGTATGAGTGCAAATTTACCCATGGTGAAGAGAAATTTGAAAAGTTATTTAAATTGGGTAAATTTCAAAGAAATAGGACGGGTCTTGGATTTGATAGGAATATTTCACATGACCCTATATTCACCAACACATTTGTGAAAGGTGAGTCCTCATTCTCTAGCACTCATTCTTCATTGCCCATGACTAAATGTAATTATTGTGGCATTGAAGGGCATTTTAGGTTTGAGTGCAAACTAAGGAGAAGCCATGTGTCTAAACCCATCTATGAACCTAAGAAAGTAAAATCTAACTTTATGATGGATAAGACACTAAAAATCAAGGAAGACTCCAAAATGATTAAACAAGTTAAATCTATCAAAAAGGAGTCTCCTAAAATAGATTCTAAAAAGGTTAAAAAAGTTAAACCAAGTTTAAAAGAATCTATTAACAAAAAGCTTCTCAACCTATCTCCTTTAAGTCAAAACATGAAAGAACTTTTGAAGAAAGTTGCAAAGTTAAATCTAAAATTCAAAAGTCAAATAAAGGGAGAAAATAAGAAGAAAAGAAAAGAGAATAAATCCCCTAAGAAGAAAAGTCACCAACCTCACAAGACTAATCACCAACCTAAGATTACATTAGTAAAATCTAAATATAATGGTGATAAGTCCAAATTAAAAGTTTATCAAGTCAAATCTCCTAGAGTTGGTGAGACTTTTAAGATAGACCTCAAGGATCAACCCTTTCAAGACCTTAGGTGGATTCCCAAAGTTATATACTTAGACAGACCTTAAGGCCTTGGACCTCATTGACCAACCGAACCTTTTTAGTTAAATCATATTGTTGGTCATGACACATTTGCATTTGTTTCTTTCATAGTCACATTTATTTAAATGCAATGTTTATTTATGCTCAATTGATTTTGTCTTCATGTACCTTTCTAGTTAAATATCATGGTTTTCAAAATCATTTGATTATAATTTCATCATTATAGATTTGCTTTTTGCTCTCATTTAGTTATATCTTTTGCAATGCATTTCTATATATGATCAATTGATTATGATTTCAAAAGCTTTTATAGCTAGATTTTTTTTTATAATCGATTGATATTTTCAAATTCATTTGTTTGATTGTCTTAGTTAAATTATTTTGAAAAACAAATGATTTAGATTTTCCATGGATTCTTTCTTATGGAAAGTTATTGTTTTGAAAAATCAACTTGTATGTGTTTCAAATAAGTTATATCTTTTACAATGCAAGTTGAAAAATAATTTAAGCCTCATTACTACATTCTTGATGAAAAATGAGGATTGAAAATTGATTTTCATTCTATGCTTACTAAGTTAGTATTTTGATATGAAAATTCAATTCCTTGATTTACTTGAGTTTCAATTGGTTAGATCTTTATAGTTATATTCTTCAAAATTGAATGTGTTTTTGATAAATGCATTTTTCCAATTGATATCAAGTTTGAAAAGTTTTTAAGTCAATTTGTATGAGTTTTTGTAGTTATCCTTAATTACAAATTGAAATTTGATATTAATTCACTTCATAGTTTTCTTAATCACTTGATCATGAGTTTATGTTTCATTGTTGGATTTTGATTGTTGAAGTGAATTAAAGTCCTTTGGAAAATGTTCTAAGCTTTGTTAGTTATATTTTTAGTTGCATTTTCCTTTGAGTTTATTTCCTTGTGTTTATGATTGTATCTTTTAGAAGGAAATAGTTGTTATATGCTATTTGCATCATTGCTCATTTGGTTTCATTCTTTTTATGCAAATGTCATATAGTTCTATGTATGCTTGTGCTCTTTAGTTACATTAATAGATATCATACTAGAACTTTCAAATCCATCCTCTATGCTTTCTAGTAATTTTTTTTTAATGGATGGTTATGATGTTGATTCATATGTATTTTCCTTGTGATGTCATTCTTATACATGTTTCAACTTCATAGTAGTGTTTAATCATATGAACCTCTTTGAAATCCATTCCTTGTATTTCATAGTTATATCTTTTGTTTGATGGATTTCTTAGTTGTTGAATTCATATGATTTGACACATTTGTAAATTGCATCCTCTACCGAGTTATATATATTTCTAAATGCAATTTCTCATGTTCATCAATATGCTCATTAGTTATATTATTCTAAGTGATGAATATCATTTTATGATGCTTGTTGGAATTTTGTGTTTGTCACATGCTTGCTCTTAATCATGTTTCATATTCAATTGGTAATCAATTGGTATCATTTTCAATTAGTATCAATATCCAATTGGTATCATATCTTGAGTTTGTGATAGACCTTGTGTACATTGGATTGAACTTGATAGTAATATGTTTCTGTTCCATGTCACATTCCATTAGCATCATAATGTTCATGTTTGCCTCCTCTCTTGCACTTATAGGTAAATCACATAACCACCATGTTTATGTTTTCATAATTTTGGTTGGTTAATTGTGAGGTTGGCTTCATGATTGAACTTCATTTCATTCATCTTGTGTATGATAGTTATATTTAATGAATGTATGAAATGATCTCAAAACTTTCATAGCATATGATTTTCATTGATTGATGCTATGTTTAATAAACCCCATCTCATCATGGATAACTCTAATTTGGATGAACCCTAATAGGTATATTCCTTAACTCCATTTTAGAGTGATTGAGTTAATACTCTTATCTTTGAATTTCAATTGGTATAATTGCTTTATATATATTTCAATTGGTATCCATGATAGATTATCCTTTTGACCTTGCTCTTTAATTATCCTATAGCTTTTCCGTCAATTGGTATTTTTATAATGGTAATTTGATCATATTGAGCTTTATTTCTTTTTTGTATCTAATCCTTCTCTTGAAGTTAACCCTCAATTGGTTAAACCATCTTCTTCTTGAACCAAATTGTTAAATCTTTGTCAAAGTTTGACAAAAGGAGATAATGGATTGAGGGGGAGTAAATCTTCATAGGAAGTATTAGTTATGATCAAATTCACTCTTATATTGGCTCTATACCTTTATAGACAACACCCATACATGAAAACCTGTTATGTATTTCATTTTCGAATTCTTTTGTTAACAGGTGCTACTAAAAGGTATTTTCCTTATTTCATGTGTGTAGGTACCTTTGCAATTTAATGTCAAAGGGGGAGAATATTCTAGATGTCAAAGAGGGAGAATATAGCTAAGGGAAGAGATGTGCAATTCAATGTCAAAGGGGGGAGAGACATTGTATTATCCTCCAAAGAGGGAGTGAATGCATATCTTGCCAAAACCCAAGAGTGCATGGTCAAAGGGGGAGAGATGAAAGAAGTAGAAGATGCTTGGCCAAAGAAAGGAAGATGAAGAGAAAGCTTGAGGATGATCAAGCTCCAAGCATCAAGGAGAATGAAGGAAAAGACAAAGGGCCCAAGCCAAGTGAAGAAGATGATCAAGCTCCAAGCATCAAGGAGAATGAAGGAAAAGACAAAGGGCCCAAGCCAAGTGAAGAAGCATCCAAGAAGATTTCAAGCCTTGTCCAGCTAAGGAGGAGCTGAAGACTTTGTGTGGAGATTCAGTATTGAGTAAGAGAAGGTTTGCCATCAAATTGCAAAGGGGGAGATTGTTAAGGATTTTGTATCTTGCAATTTGATGGATACACTATTCATTTTATTCATCTTTTGAATTCACACACATGCATTGTTTTAGAAAAACTTGAAATCTTGATTTATACATGCATTGTTCTAAATCTTGTAAACCTTATGATTTATGCATGTTTTGGTTTTAAGCATGGATGCATTTAAATTTGAAAAAGAATTTTGATAAATCAAGCTAGCCATTGATTTTAAAGTTTCAAATCATATTTGGCTTTTTATGATTCATGATTTTAAAGCACTCGGATTGGTTTAAATCATGTTTCCATGCTTGGTTTAATGGCCCAAAAATCCCCTCTTGAAAATACTTTGAAATATGCAAAAATTGGGATTTTTGTCTTAGGCTGTCGGTCAACCGACAAGCTAGGTGTCGGCTAACCGACAGGTGAGCCGAGGTCAACCGATGGATCTGTCGGTCCGAATTCCAGAGAGCTAAAATTTCAAATCTTCTCTGTCGGTCAGCATGTCGGTCAGGGATCGGTTAACCGACCTTGCTTCTGAAACTGACCGAAGCTCTCTCGGTTAGAAAACCAGAGAGGTGTTTTCTGACCTAGTTTACACTGTCGGTTAGGGTGTCGGTCAAGTCTCGGTTAACCGAACATGTCGGCTAACCGAAACATGCTTTATGGTCAGCAAATTTTTGAAAATATGACCATTGGCTTGTGACCGTTGGGGTGTCGGTTAACCGACCCCTGGATGTCGGCTGACCGACAGGTAGCCGTTGAGCAACTTTTTCTATAAAAATAAGCTCATTCCTTAGCCCCAAGGGATGATCTTTGAAGCCCTTCTTGAGGTATTTTAAGGGAAAAGAAAGGGGATCAAGCTAAGGAAGGCTAAGGGTCATTAAGGAAAGCTAAAGCTTGGATTAATGAAGTTAAACCACCAAGTAAGCTTTGCCTTTTTATAATCATTGTTTTATGCTTTGTTTAATCTTTGGTAAATGATTTTAGCATATAAACTATGATGTGTTGAATCCTCTACTCCTTTAATCTTTGATTTAAGTCATTGGATTCTTCACCTTGATTTCTAAGCAAGTTTGTTTTAATACTTTGTAAAACATGTTTTGTCAAAACCTTTGATTTGTTTTATAAACATGTTTCATTAACTTGTTTGAATCATCCTTGTTGTTTTCATTCATTTGAACTTTAGTTAAATTAGTTTGTTTTTGAAAACAACATTGAATATGCATCACATGTTTAGACATAATTAATTTCATACAACTTGTGAGCTTTTGATTTCATATCTTCTACAAGTTTGTATTTGGTACATGTGATTTGCATATTACTTCAATCAAATCTTTTTATGTGTATTAAACTTTTAATTGCTTCAAGCATAAATTGATTAAGCTTTATTTTAAAACTTGATTGAAGTTTACACACACTCACTTCATAAGCATACATTTTTGCATTCATAGTGTTTGTGTGAGTTTGCTTTACACTTTCTTATCCGCCTAATTTAGAGGCAATTATATTGAGCTTAAATTGTATCTCTTAGAGTGTTTTGTGAAGACACCTTCTTGAGAGAAAATCTTTTATTGTAAAGGTTATTGCTTAGCCTAAGAAAAGCATTGTGTAAAGGTTATTGCTTAGCCTATAAAAGCACATTGTAAGGTTATTGCTTAGCCTAGAAAAGCATAGTGTTTAAGGTTATTGCTTAGCCTATTAAAAAGCATAAATAGTGGAAATCCGGTGGGGTGTGAGAACACAAGCCGGTAGTGGATGTAGGCATTGAGGCCGAACCACTATAAATGATTGTGTTATGGTGAATGCTTATGTGGTGATTGTTGTTGTTTAGCTTCCGCATTTTATTTGTTAATCATCACAAGTGACTAATTGTTTTAAAGAAGTTTAAAATTGGCATAATTGGTCATTAAGTTGTAGCTCACCTTATTCACCCCCCCTCTAGGGTTCGGATCCTGAACTTTCAATACATAATTGTGTTGGCCCGATACCAATGCATATACTCATCAGTATGCGCCGAAGAAGATGATTGATTTCCCTTCAGAACGCATTTGCATCTACTATCCCAAAGTGTATAATTAGGTACCCTTCCACTTGCACTGTAGTTGTACACTATCTTTTCTACTCGCTCTACTCTTGCAAAGGGCATACTGAATGGTGGATGAACTTTTTGATTAAAACCAAACTGATTCATAACATGACCCATATTATGTCGCTCCACTACCCAATAAAAAGCTAGGACTGTTGAAGCTGACAATAGTTCACGGTCGGCTTTAGAAACATTATGCCGAAATTTCTTTCTGAGCTTGCTGTACTGTTGCCATTTGAACTACATAAAATAAGTAAAAAGATATTATTAACATGTAGTAATAATTGCATCAATCAAACCAATCATGTTGAACTTACACCGTCTTGTGCCAATTTGTTCAACTGTTGCTAGGTCTTTTTCAATGTGGTTACAGCTTTGAATGAACTCAACCTAACTGTCCAGGTTTTCATGAAGGGAAACTGAATGTCACTTTTCCAGGTATCATTTGGTGGTGGCCCCCTTCCACACGATGTGTTGGACATAATTTAGCTGGAACTAAGAAGAAAAGGTATGCCCTAGTGTTGTAGATTTCATCGACTTTAGAAAGTTTCTTCTTCTTCTTTGTTGAAACCACTGCAAAATTGGCCTCCAACCATGTGAATTGAATATTTATCCCGTTTACATCGGCACCCTGAATGGGGGCCTTCCCAAGTAGTTCAAGACATACTTCAGTCACCAACATATTTGAGAAAGTTCTCCCAGTAACAATTGGGCCATCGATAGGTAGCCCGTAGATATAGGCAACGTCTTCGTGATTGACAGTCGCCTCACCTGATGGGAAGTGGAAGGTGTTAGTTTTAGGACACCATCTTTCTACCAAGGCCGTAATGAGGGCATGATCTATCCTAATATGTTTCATTTCCACCAAATTATACAACCCGATTGCCTGACATAGTTCTTTTGGGTTTCATTTAACACCCATGATTCTTTGTCCGAGTTCATTGGTATGCATCTAAAAGTGCCGAATTCCTGCTAGACATTTTCAAGTGATTACAATTAAGAAAAGGTAAACTCAATAATATATGTATAGATGAAAGGGTGGCTAAGAATATACATTTTCTTGTTTTATGGCTTCTAAAATATGATTGCTTGATCATATAGAAGCCTATTTCCGTTATCCTTACTTCCAATCATCTGCAAAAACAAATAGAGAGATGTAAACCTAACTACTAAGGAAATTAAAAGCAGTGAATTGCATAGCATAAGAGAACCTAGACTTTTAGTCCTCAAATTTTTGTTTCCCTTTTAGCAGTAAAGAAATTTAGGAGCCTATTCCACAATGAGTAGATAATTTAAGGGATGTTTGGTTGCAAGCATTTGAGGACAACTTGTCTAGATGATTGGGAGAATCCCAAATGTGAGACTACTTATTTTGATGGGTACATACTCCTTATTTTCCCTTGGTAAAAAAATCACTCCAATAAGTTGGTAGGATTCTGTAGGGCTCACCTTAGATAGGCATGTATGTATTAGAATCATAGTAATATTTATCAAATTAAATTAAATGGTTGGAACAACTGAATACAACCTCTCCCACTGCTTACTCTAAACATTTTTTTTGTGGCTTGATTCAATTGAAATGAATAGGTATTGTAGTTAGTTCAAATACTCTTATCTGAATCACTGATGAGTTCACAAAAGAGACATTTTTATAGCATTATTTTATGAGTTTTTAAAGATAAAAGAACTCAAAACACTATTTTTAGTAGAAAAATAATAAATTTCCTCCCCATCGTGCTTTGCCCATATTTTATGAGTTTTTAAAGATAAAAGAACTTAAAACACTATTTTTAGTAGAAAAATAATAAATTTCCTCCCCATCGTGCTTTGCCCATATCTTTCCATTATAGATGGCTATTTGTATGTATTTATATGAGTTCCAATGACCTCCATACAAAATATGTTCCAAAATACTCTCAATTATGTTAATTTCTCTTTGTAGGTGTTAATTGAAGATTAATTTGAAGATTAAAGTTGAGATTCAAGAGTTAAAGATAATAAGGATAAGTTTGAAAGACAATTGGATGAAAAAAATGACAAAGTTAGGCCAATACATGTGATCACATTCATATGTTCATATTTTTATTCTTGTAAAGTCCCACATTAGAAAGAAACCAAAATAGAGTAAGGCAAATGTTTTTATATAAGGAAGGGAGCTCTAGGCATTACACACACAAACAAGGAGAGCTTCCTCCTCTTTACTTAAGCTTTTCATGTAATTGAGAGCAATTGTAGAGAGAAAGTGAGGAAAGCTTTGTAAAATTTGAAAATTTGTAATGAAAGCTTTGTCTTCTCCAATGGGTGGCTAATCACTTGATTGGATCTTCTAGATGAAGCTTAGTTAATACTATTCCTTTTGCTTATGCTCTTACTTCCCTTTGTTTATGTGCTTAACATGTTAGAATAGATTTTTCTTCATTGCAATGTGCTACCTTCCATGCTTATTTTCTTTCTTAGCATTCTTTTTAATATCTATGCTTAGGTTTGATAAATCATGCTTAGGAGTTAATATCTTTTGATGGTTTATGCTTACTTTTGATAGATAGTCATTAGGAATCTTTTCTTTTATGAAGGGAAGAAAGTCTTAACTATTAAATTGTTAATTTTTATATTAGAGCTTTAAAGTTATATTTTCCAAATCTAAGCATTGATTTGTCATTAGATTTGAGTATTTGTTTGGGAAAAGAGAAGAGCATTAGTGTTGGATTAGTGTTACTTAGTGGATTCTAGATGATTCAATCTATCCATTAGTATTGCTTGTTGCTTATTTTATTTATTTGAGCTTGATTGTATTCACATTCCCACACACTTATTCACTTGTTTTAATTCTCACACTCTATTTCTCTATCACATCATCATATCCATTAATTTATTTGTTTTTACCTTTTATGTGTTTATTTTTATTCCCCTTTTGATTTTACACTATTTTAGCACACTTATTTTTATCTCCATCCACTCATTTTCTATCTTATTCTCCTTAATAGTTGGTTTTCATGGATGCTTTTAGTTTCTTTTTATCTTGATTTTTCACTTATTTTCACACACTTATTCACTTGATCTATCTAACATTGCTCCATTGTTCTTGTATTAACCTTGTCGTTTTGTTTTTGTTATTAACTTTGTTATTAACTTGTTACTAATCTTGTTCTTGGTTTGTTCTTACTTGAGGGTTTTTTTTTTCTATTTTTAACATCTATTTGTTATCTAGTTTCTTGTTTTCTTTTAGTTTGCATTCTTTTATTTTCATTGTTATTATCTTGATTTTATTTCCATTATTTTTGTTATCTCCATTTACATTTGTTAGCTATATTTGAGTTGATACTCTTTTTCATTAATCATTGTTATTTTCCTTGTAACGATCCTCGTAGGAACGATATTCGGACTTCCATAGTCTATCTTACTTGAGACAACCGTACACTTGCGGGAATCGGCAAACAATCACAAATAATTTGGTGATGCTCTTTAGAGCTTTCCACTTTCTTTAAAACATGGCTACTACTATAATGATTATGATAATTACAATGGAAACATGAAGAACAAGAAGAACAATAACAATTATAATGGTCCAAAGAGTATAACTAAATAAAGAGGGAAAAATTAATGAAAATGAAAACTATTATAAGAGGGAACAATTTACATGTCCATAGAGGCTATTGACCAACCAATATTTTACAATGAAATTTACCATTTCGCACTAGAAGGGTTTATCTCCTTACCTTCTGTTTAAATCTATTGGCTTCATTTAATTCTATTTGCACATGTGCAAACCTTCCACAATAGAATGCAATGCATTCTTTAATTGATTGACTCCGAAATAAATCATCCAAGAGGCTTTGGAGTTACTTTCCACACAAGACAATGAATTCATTGAGTTTCCTTAAAAATTCCCCAAGAATTATTATAAGCTAAAAGCAAAGATTCTTATGATTTTTCTTGAAATTTCATTATTGATTTCTATTTAAAATTTCCAAGTTGTTATTACAAGAGAAGTATTAGGCAATTGGCGTCGTGCAAAAATGACATATCTACATTACATTAGAGTGAATGGAATTTCCTCTCTGCCTTTACTACAAGAGACTTAAATATATCCATAAGGTTCTGGATGCTGAATGTTTCCACTAATTAAACTATGTCTTTAGCTCATGCCAAATGTACCAACCAACTTGTAGAAAAGCCCAAGAATTCACAATTCAAAAGAAAGAAAAAGCAGAGAAATACTTGTGCTCTATGAATGCTATGGAAGAATTAAGATGGTAAGATATTAACTTCGCACAAAGTAAAGCTTCTTTATCATATGAAAAGTATGCCTAAAAACAACCGTCTTAAACAGGGGCGGACCCACATTAAGGGCATTGGGGGCAGTGGACCCCATTAGGATTTGGGAAATGCACAGATTTTTAATGGGCCGCTGGCCATGCCCCCCTTATTGAGAAATGTATGCCCTTACCTCCCTCTTATTCCTGAAAACCTCCCTCTTCCTCAAACCCAGATTGCCCAAATCCTCTCCAAGCTCTTGCTCAAGCGAAATCCCTAGAACCCAAGCTCTTAAGCAGATTTGGGCTTACATCAAGCAACAGTGCAGTATAATCTTCATGTCTCTCTCTTTCTCTTCCTTCATTTTGCTGTAAATGCATGTGTACACGTTCTTTTTGAAATCTGAAGATGGGTTTTTTGCCACTGCACTTTTTGTTCTTTCTTTTAGGAAAATGGGAGAAAAGTGTTTCATTTTCTTCTACTTTTGGAATTGGGTTTTCTTGTTTTAGGGGTGGTTTTTGTTTTTCCTCTTAGAAAATAGGAAAAGAAGGAAAGCTAAACTTGTAAGTATGTTTATTGGGTGTCAATGTTTCACGGATTGAAGCTCATCCAAAACATTGTATTTGGAGCAGGGTGGGACGTAGGAGATAGCCAAATAGGAACTGTGTCATGTGGATTTTGACCAACTTGGAATGTTCTGGTATTGATTTGAACTTTTCTCTAATTCAATGAATGGTAAAATAATGATCTTTTGAGCACACGGGAAAGTATATTATCCTTACTTGTGGAGTTTGTGTGGTGTTGATTGGACTATATTCTGTCTGATTAGTGGACTTCAAATAGATGGATGACATTGATTTGGTGGAATTAGATGGTGTCACTAGTACATGATGTTATTTTAGGCCTATCACAACCATTTATTTGTCAATGTGGCCCATTCACTTGGTCGCCCACTTGATCAACAACACCATGTAAATGGTGAAGTTGAAGTTCCATGAAGAGCTGATTATATGTATCATTGTTTGTGATTTCTAAACTGAGCTCATTAGATTACTATGTATTCATCAGTTTCATAATGGATTGTAATATATTTGAGTCATGAAGCAACTGAAGAAAAAAAAATTGTAACGACTCCTTGTCAATTAATGCAATGCTGACTTGATTGGATAGAAAAGACAAGGTTTTGATTTGTGTTATAACTCTGTCATTTTTAGAGTTGGGTTTCTCATTAGAGTTTAAAATTTGTGCTATTTGTTTCTCAAATTGATCTCTTGAGAATTGGGCATGGTGTTATTTGTGTTATTTTTCTTTTTGAATTGTTATTAGAGAATGTTAGTTACTTGATGTAGGTAGATATTTTGCATCTATTTCAATGCAAGATATTTTTCTTTTGCCATTGATAATGTGAATAAATGACATCAAAATAACACAATACATAACAATAAAATAATATTTGAAATCTTCAATTGATCATCGTCTGTCCCCCTCAAACAAAAATTATAGGTCCGCCACTAGTCTTAAAGGTCAACCAATACTTAGTACAGACCGAGTTAGTTCTTTTTCCAAGTCTTCCAACATACACATCAGTGGAGTTGGAATCAATCTAGGTGTTTGAAATTAAAATTTTAGTTGCAGTTGCATTTGCATCCTATTAAAACCATGTAAAAACATATTTACCTTTACATTAGTTTGCTATTGTGAATTTTATAGAGGGGATGTAATTAGCACAAAAAGGGAACAAAGTTACAATGGTAATTGATAGATTGGGAGGAAGAGATATAAAAGTTCAAATGATGAACATCATACGACTTTCAAGGTATCAAAAAGATGGCCACCCTTGTGAGGGACAAAAGTTACATTTCCAGCATAGCGCACATATTTGTATGAAGTCTTTGCATGTCCATTAGGGACAACATAGTCGAGAAGGGGGAAATTGGAAGGGCTGAGTGATGGGTTGATTTAATGCAAAAATCATGTATAGTGCATGAATATTAACCATTTTAGGATGTGAAGTAAATGGAAAGAAGATGAAGAAACCCCAGCAAATCATCATTTTGTAATACAAAAAAGAAAAGCGACAAGAAGAATACCTCCGCTTGATAAACTACTGGAAAGCTTGATGCTACAATCCAATAGAATACCTCCGCCTGATAAACTACTGGAAAGCTTGATGCTACAATCCAATAGGTTGGAAAATGACCTTTGGGACTATCTTAACTACCTTTTGATGAAGGAGGAGACGAAACCGCCAGGGGAAAAAGAAAAAGAGACGGAGGAAGAAGGGAAAAATGGGGAAGTGGTGTTTAAACCGCTGGAAAGCTTGATACTACAATCCAATATGTTGGAAAACAACCTTTGGGATCACCTTACCTATCTTTTGAGGAAGGAAGAGACGAAACCGCCAAGGAAAAGGAGAAAGTGACGGATAAGGGGAAAATGGGGAAGTGGGGCTTGGCAAAAAAAACGGAAGGACCACTTCTATGCCATATATACTATTAGTATCTTTTATGAATAATACCATCTAGGGTCCTTTTTTAGGTAAAATTATCATGTTCTTTTGTGAATCCCCATTTAATTTGTTATATACATTGCAACTTGCTGGTTTTATTATTTGATTTCTTGTTGGCAAACGTGCAAAAGAGAACAGTCAAATACATATCCCGCATGGGCGTTTTAAACGTGTTCTCTTTTTTGTCTTTTTTATCATTCACCCTGGCCACAACCACTACGCCTGTCCATACCTAGAAAAGCGTAAGAATCTTGAGCTATGGTTCACAAGCCGAGGCCCAAAAAGCCCTTACCATCTGCTGTGAGGTCTCATTGTAGATGAAGTTTTGGGGAAAAAAAATCTAAACCAGATCTTTGCAACGTTAATTTAACGATCTTAAGTTTAATGGTTTCATTTTTCATAAGTTACAGTTTTTTTCATAAAATTCAATTCAAATCTAAATATAATTTTGATTAATATGAAATTAGGGTGGATGCCAATTTATGGGGATCAGTTAATTTGAAGGGTTTTGGTTGGTAACAGGTGAGTCAAATTCTCCCATGTGGTGGTAAAACTGTTCTCACTAATTAAAGTCATAACAGGTATCTCCCAGCAGAAGAAGACGAATTGGTGGACCCAATTACGTTATGCCCCAAGTCAACGTTAGAACCAAATTTCTCACTTGATTTAAATTTCAAAATCGTGTTCCGAACCCAAGTCTAACCCCAACAAAACACACGCGAAAGTGCATTTTCATGAGCTTGGCCTGGCCCAGGGTCCACCCTGAGGTCAATGCTGATGCATCAGCAAGCACCTTTCCAACAACTTTCCACGAAGATTCTTACATGACCCATTTTCATTTCACGCGCAGGTTTCGGCCTTTTGGGGTTCTATTTAATAAGCTCCCTTTATGCATTCAGCACTCATTACCAAGTTTCATCACTCCTAGCAAGTTTCCATTTTGAGAGAGAGAGAGAGGTGGTTTAGTTTTATTTCAACTGAGATTAGAGGGGTTAGGACAGAGATTAAGAGCTATAGCTATGATGAGATCCGTCCCTTGCAGCAACAACATTTGTGGCCTCAATCTTCGGCATCACCATGCATCTCAAGCTCGCGTGGCCTTTAATCCGCTTAAACATGGATTCTCCTTCTCGGCGAAGCGAGTGATGCAGTTGCATTCGATTGTGATCAGTGCGCGAGTCCATAGCAGACTCCATGCTGCAATGTAATCTTCATTAGAACTTTCCTGCTTCCTTTACTACTTCTCTCTTTAGCTATTTCATGGGTGGTGGATTTGACCAAAAACTCGGTTGAGTCGACTCAACTCGGTCACATACCAGATAGAACTCAGTTGGGACTGGTTCGGTTGATGACTAAATGACTCTCTTTATCAATTTGCAAGTTGGGTTGACTTGTCCAGAGCGGGTCAAGTTGGGTTAGGTCTGTGTAAGAGCATTCTCATCAATAAATAGAAGTTAAAATATTTCAAATAAAATTTGAAAATTTTGTAATTTCATATTTTTATTACATGTTTTCTACAATTTAAGTATAATAAATGTGTATATTTTTTGATAAATTTTCTAGTCAACTCGACTCAGTAACCGGCTGAGTTTGATCAATCCACTCGGTTTAAAAACTATATATCCTCGTATAGTAATTTATATGATTTTCACTCTCATCTTAGGGTTTATGGATTATTTCTTCCATTTGAGTTGGAATGTATCTATCTGATGCAGGAATGACAACCTTGTACCGGGAGCTCCACCACCTCCAACACCTAATTCACCCTCATGGTAACAATCTCTTATTTAATTATTTTTTTTTTCTGTTGGGAATTGGGGTTTAGAATCACGATTTTAGGCATACTTGTAAATGAATCATTGGCGCCTAAATCTGAAATACAATGGTTTAAAATTACTATCCTCCCATGTACTGGTGCTTGTATAAATTTCACTTCAATCCAAATTGGGTCAACGTCAGATTGGCCAAATCGAGAATAAAAGAGGGAAAAGGCTACAGGAAATCACAGGGCCCAACCCCAGTTCGAGTGAAATTTAAGCAAGAACCAACACAAGCGGGGCTGAAAAAAATTGTATCCTGCTCAAATAGGCTTCTTGCATTGTTCAGCAGGCCCTGTTTGATATATTGACAAATCTCTCTTGGATAAGGAAGTCTTTGTTCGGATTAAAACTACATAAGAATTGAATGCATGGGTCAATTTTGAAAAATGAGCATCAAGTAATCTTTCCTTTTGTGGAAATACAATTATTGAAAGAGGGAAACGAATAGGCAGCCACCACCGTTGGTTTTTCATTTCCCACCTTCCTATTCTATTTCATAATTAGTTTGGCACTTTACTTGGGAAACGGATAGGCAGCCACCACCATTGGTTAGTCATTTCCCACCTTCCTATTCTATTTCATTATTAGTTTGGCACTTTACTACCGTAATAAAAGTCAAGTAAAGACTTCATTTTTCGGATAAGGTGTCATATCAAAAACACTTTAATTTAAAACTCCCTCCATCTTTTAAAAATAAAGTAAAAAAGTAATGACCTTTATCCACTAAAATACAAAAAAAACTCCACATTCCTATACAAAAGGTAAAAAAGATTCTATAATAAATAACTAAAAATAAAATACCATCATAACCCATTTATATTTTATTCTTTTTTCAAAATCAACTTTACTTCACTTGATTCTATTAGTAGAGTTGCCAAACTAAGGAAAGGTTATTTCATATTCATTTTTTTTTTTAAGTTTACCTGTTAGCTTTTTTCTCAACCACGCGTAAGGCATAAATTGTATATATTCAATTTAAATGTACTGCAATGCAAACAAACAGCGTGAATGGAAAGTTTTTTCTAGCCAGATGCTACCTCACGGGAGACGTATGCAAGTACAGGACAGAATTGAGTCATTTGGATTTGGAAGTGCAACCAAATAAACATAGGTCGTGTACACTCTAATCCAGAACCTCTAGGATTATGATGCAAGACCCAACTTAATTCAACCTTTGAAATGTTCATCACTGGATGACAATCATAGAGTGAATGGAAAGAAATGAAACTTTTTGCCCACCTCCATGTCCCATAGTCCCACCTAACTCGTGGGTTTCTCACATTTTCAACTCAAAATGTGGCCCACCAAGGATAAATCTAGCTACAAAGCTGTTGAAAAATTGTGTGGCTTGACTGCCATGGGCACGCCAGATTGAGCCCAGCGGTGTACCGTGGATGAACTCCCAACAAGTCTTGATTTGGTTGAGTCAGATAAGGATCAAACTCTTGGTGGTAGAGTTTTGATTGAGTTCAGACTCCCGGTTTGGCAGATTTCCCACGCTGGTCAGGAGATGTGGGATTTCAGGAGAGGAAGAATCCGGATAAAGCAATAACTCCTAGGGATTACTCTATTTAAGGGAGATGGGAACCCTTACTTTTTATCATCCAGAGATCTGAGAGTATTCACAGCGAGTTCATAGGTCTGCCTCACACCGAAACGCACAAGGTTCTCGGCGAGTTTAATTCTGACACCCATCTGAGATCAGCACTTCTTTCAAAAGCAAAGACTACCAAAGAATAATAGACATTAAAGATTTGTGTTATAGTAAGAGTAACAAGTTGAGTTTTTTTATGCAGGGCAAAATGGCTTCTGCAACTGATGATGTCTCTAGTCATGCCGTTTTGGAAGCTAAGTGGTGGCCATTTACTGAAAATCGGAAGTAAGGATTTTGGAACTTGTTTTCAGTAGGCCACATGCATATGCATTGTTCTAGGGACGGTCTAGTTAGGTATATTTGCCCAACGCAAGCCCCAAATGAATTGCATATGGGTAATTTCAAGCCCAAGCGCACCCCAATTGACACCTGCTCATACCTGACCCGAATTATGAATCCGCCGTATTGTGTGCGCGCACTTTGGGTTGAGTCGTTGAGTTCTGTTGGCTCGGGAACCCAAATTTTTGGGTTTGGTTCCTTTTTAAAGATATATAAATTAGAAAAACGCAAATACTATATGTACAATATAGTGTACATGATATATGCTATGACGCACGGATATTTCAAAATGGGCAATGCATCGTGTCGTATTATATCCTATACTTCACTTTTTATTTATAAAATTCATGTCCATACTGTTAGGGTTGAAAATGGATATCCGATTCTTTGATTATCCGAAAGTTCCGACCCGTAAAAAATCAGGTCTGGAACCTATTTTAGGTTCCGATAAACAGGTTCGGGTCCGAAACCCAATTTAGTTCCGATTGATAAACGAGTCTGGTTCCGGTCCATATAGGTTTCGACCAGTGGACCCAGAACCTGACGTATGAGTCTTTGATATTGCAAACTATACCTCAAAATTAATTGTTCTCTGACATTTTAATGTATAATATTGGATGTAGTAGACTTGGTACACTACTATAAATGGAATGATATGCTTATTTAAAAAAAAAAAGAGAAATTAGAACCAATTTTAAAACTAGATTTCAGTCCTCTAGGTGGACTCGGTTTCAGAACCGGATCCGGGTTTTCCTATTAGGATCGGATCTAGAATAGATTCCGAGTCAAAACCGGACCTGGAACCGGAACCGTTATTTAGTAACGGACCCGGATCCATTATGGTCCGTGTATGGAGCGCGTCCCTATCATATCCAGGAAATATCTGGGCGTCACAGGACATATGGACACATGCTCAGAAGTCCCAACCTAAATTACACGTAGGTTTGAAAATCTACGCCCCGGGCCTGACCTGATCCTGGAAACGCTTGAGCCGTTCATAGTGGCATTGGGCCAATCAAAGCTTATCAAGCCAGCCCCATTTACTTGTTAGGTCTAACATTGAGGTCTCGATCTACTCACGGCTCTGAGATCAGACCCAGGCCCAACCCATCATGCTTAAGATGTATACATGAAATTTAATGCTAAATATGTCACGTAACACTGAGACCTTTTAAGGATATATTGGCCCAAGCCTATCAGGGTAACTAGGCCCTACTGCAGCCACAGGCCTACAAACACAACCGTATCCAGCCCAATGAGGGCTAGGGTGGGGTGGGTTCAGACTGGTCTGGCCCATGACACCATAAACAGATCTACCTGAAATTTCACTTTTGGTCGGGTTGGGTCATTTGGATTCAGATTTGGCCATCCTCACAAGTCACAACTGAAAAAGTAGCATTCTTTCACTACTGGTCGGGTTGGTTGGGTCATGTATATTCGAGTTATGTCAAGCCTAAGTTGCATCACTACATATAGCAGGTTGCTCTTGCCGGAGCTGACCCTTTGAACTGGTTTTGGATGCTCAGATAAAGCAGAAACGGTACTAGACATAGCAGAAGAAGTAGCAGAGGTGGTGGAAGACGTCGCAGAGGCCGTGGAAAACGCAGCCTCTCAGGTATCGGATAATCTTCCTGGTGCCGGAATGCTGAAGGATGCAGCTGAGTGGGTCGAAGACGTATCCGAGGATCTGGCAGAAGGTGCCCGACTAGCAACCAACATCGTTCGCAAGGTATTTCCCTCAAATCAGTTCGTCTATATGGACAAACTCATGGACAGAATTTGGGACAGACTGTCCACGTGGAGCAACGTGATTGGAATAATGCATTTCAACTTTTGAGAGAGCCCAGTCACGTTGCGCCACGTGGACAGTTTGTCCTAAATTCTGTCCATAGAGTTTGTCCAAATAGACTTTTTGCCCTCAAATTAGCTCCAAGGACAAGGAATCAGAACTGGTTTGAGTCAACTCGATTTTGAGTCGCTATTGAGCCGGGTGTGACTATGGTGACTTAAACCAGCAGATGTGAATGGTTGAAATCATATGACTTGGTCAAGTTGACTCGAACTCTGAAGTGACTGTATCAAACCCAAAACGGAGATCCAATTTACAATGGAACCCTTGACAAAAGGATTTCACATTACTATTTAGTAAAGAGGGAAGTTTTTCCTTTTTTTTTTTTGTGCAACCTATTGCTACACATTTTGCCCGCAAAGAAAAGAAAAAAAAAAAATTGAACTGATCTTTCCTCAATATTTCCTTTGAGAGTAGGTATGTAATCCTCTCTTCCGTGAAAATAGAAATTGGCAAAGTGCAGAATCCTTTTGTTGGATAAAAGAATCAAAATCGTGGTTCAAAATAATAGCCATTTGTAATAATTTCATCCATTACCACAGTTTTAGGATTATAATAATTGTGAATATAATTGTCTGAAACACAAAATTGTACGGGAACAATGCAATTCATGCTTTGTTTTTGTTTTCCAACTAAAATGCCCTCAAAAGCCTAAAGAATTGAGTTTTACAAAAAAATTATTTTAACACTATCTTTAAGAATTAAAAAAAATGAAATAGCTAGGTTGCTAAACACTTTAGTTGCAAAGTATATGTGATATATCTCAAAACCAATGTCAGAAATGCTAGCAATGATATTTTCTCTAAATGTTGCGATATTATTGAAAAGGGGAAAATTGGTAAGAAGTTGTTTAGCAAGCTATTTTTTCTACGTTTATGTAATTATTTTTAAGTTGAACAACATTCCCAATAATATATCATAAAAACCTCAAGTTTGGAAATATCCCTACATTTTCTTGAGATGGTAATTTCCTGAGAACCATATTTATGTCATTGCACATGATCACTTGTATTGTACTGTGCGTTTTTTTTTTTTTTTTTTTTTTTTTCTCTCTTTTTGAGTTGTAATGTAATTAAATATAAATGTGGAATGTGGGTGCAGGTTGATGAAATTAAAGATGGACTGGAGGATGAAGTAGAGAAACTGTTTGATATGCCCCATACAAATCGCATTGACCTGGTGGGAGAAGAAACAAAATTAAAGGAGAAATGAAGTTCATATGGTCTGATGTACACAGCCAAAACTTTGGATTAGATGCTTACCATTTATTTCGGTTGTTATTGAAATCATAATTTTACTGAGCAATTCCCACTCCTTTGGCGCAATTTAAATAATTAGATTTTCCTAACGAGAAAGAGACTGATTGAAATCTTCAACTTTTAAGAGTAAGTTGATTGTGGCTTATTTTGGAAAATCTTATCCATATCAAATAAATATGTTTGAAATGGCCCTGTTGGAAATAGATGTTATAGAAATTAATTCGTTTGGTGATACAGAAAAACTTTTTGAAGTAGACTTCTATAAATCAACAGTTGAAAGTTTTTCTTCTTTTTTTCTTTTTTCTTTTCTTTTTTTGTGTAAAATTCTCAAAATACACAACGAATTAGGGGCTAATATTTGACCCCATGCATGGCCCTCTCTAGTATTCCTAGCATCAACTGTTCGGTTCATAATAAAAGGGCCCACAAAATCTAGAAATTAACAGCAAATGGTTTACAGTTATTTTGCAATATCCCAAGATTGGTGAATGATTAGCAATTGAAACTTGAAATGATAACTGCTCTCAGTCTTGTTAAGCATATGTATTGTTCAGATTATAGTTCAAGGCCCCACAATTGAAGAAAAATGAAGCGCTATGTGAACACATGTCCAAAACCTTGTTAGGAGTGCACGGTACGCCAACGATTATTTTTTTAATATAAATAACTCAAGATCCACAAGGAATCAAGTCTCAAGATTTCACCTCATAGCTATATCTAAGCTTACAAAGAGGATTAACGGTTCGGATCTTGTGTTTGGAGCTCACAGAAGTGAAAACAATGTAGATCTAATTGTGTTCCTCTTTTTTTTTTTTTTTTTTTTTTGTTGTTTTGCAAATATCTCAAAATATGTGATGATTCGGACATGGACTGCCCTATGGGGACATTCGTAGATGAGGTTTGAACCCATAACCATATGGTTGACCTTTAGAATCTATCAACATTTTGGATTATGATTTAGGGCACCATAAGTTTAAAAATGAAAAAAATGGACTGCCCTATGGGGATGTTTGTAGCTTCACATGTCTTTCCGCGCCACATCCATATGTCTATTTCGAATATATGCCCATTTTGCGGACTTTCTAAAATAGACATATAGTGTCTAAACACAGTAAGGGATTTTGTGTGTTGCAATTTAAGCGATGCATGCTCATTTAGTTTCATTTGAATTCTTCATACATGCATTGATTTTGAAAATCTTGGAATCTTTAAAATTACTCATGCATGGTTTATAACTTTTAAAATTTATTTTTCATGCATGTTTTGGATTTTAAAACTTGGATGCATAAGGATTGTCAATCTGAATTTTGATCATTTATGCATGCCTATGTCCTTTTCATTTAAATCATATTACGTACAATAGGTTCATGTTTTGAATTGATTTAAACTTGAATCTAAGCATGATTTCCATGACTTATGTTCCCACAAGAAAAACCTTGAAAAATCAGAGATTTTGGGAACTGGTGTCAGGCTAGTGTCCTCGGTCGACCGAGGACATAGCGACGGTTGACTGAGAAAACTAGTCGTTTTATGACCGTTGGAATCTCGGTCGATTAAGAAAACTAGTCGTTTGACAATTTCTTATATAAACTCGAACTCATTCGAAGGCTAAAAAGAAGGATTGTAGATGAACCTTTGGAGCTATTTTGAAGTCCAAACAAGGGAAATGAGTTAAGGAAGGCTAGAGAGGTTATGGAAATCCTATTGCTTAGATCTAGTAGTTAAATCTTTTCAAGTAAGCATTGTTTTTCATAAACACTGATTTACATGCTTGTGCAAGCTTTTGATTTTCTAACATAGCATGATTTCTATCAATGAATGAGCTCTAGCTTGTTGTTTTCCCATAACTTAGATCTATAGTCAAGTTAGTTCGTGCTTGGAAACAACTTTGCTCACATCACATGTTTCATTTTGAAATTTCATATAACTTGCTTAGCCTCAATAGTCATATTATTATCAAGTTGTTTAATGAACTACATGTGATTAGTGTTATATAATGTAATGCCCCAATTCCGAATACCGAGAAAACCGTCAAGGTATCCGAAATTGACGCGCTACTTCCCGGAAAATCCAAGAACTTCCAAGATCGGAGGTCCGCAGTGAGGTCCAATGTAAAACTTTTTGACCAATTTATAATCAATGATTAAAATTATGGAAGTGTAAAGAGTAAAGCGGAAACATTTGGTATTATAAAAGATGTATTAAATGTGGCAGGACTGAAGTCCAGCCTAAACTTTAAGTATGATTAAAAATATATTTTAAACATAACAGACTATCTCCTTACTCACAACATCAAGTCACTCAAACCCAAAAGAAAGATAAACACTCAAGACCCCGGTGCTAGCTCTCCGTTCTCCAACTCGACCTCCTAGTCGGCTGGTCCCCATCCGTAGTCACCAGCTACGGGCGCCTCAATGGGCGCGAGTGCACCATCCTCATAGTCGGAGTTGAATTCTAAGCGCACCAAAAATGGGTTAGATCCAAAGATCTGGCAAGTTACAGTATACAAATAACATATGATGTATGCATCAAAGGAATAGAGAAAGTAATAAGATCAATAAGAATATCCAAGATACAAATACTAGGCAATTAAGCAAGATAGACATTTAGAATCAGGAAAGTAAGATAAGCTAATCTATTAACACAACATGGCACATTCAAACAAGCTGGATACCACAGGATAATATGCGACGGCCCTCCCATACTGAACACAGTCGCGGTGGGAAAATCTCACCAGTGTTGGAGATGACTAACCCCACAAATCGCTCATCAATCTCAAACATTCATCACTCAGCACTCAGAAGATCGGACCCGGTATCACACTGTCTGTTTAAAATATAGCTCATCATGATAGCGTACTCAACACTTATAAATAGCTCCTACTAGTGATGATCAGTCAACAAGCTGATCTTAAAACAACTGAGTAAATGCTCGTGCCAACTCAAAGGAACACAAATACAGGTTTGTGTCTGTCTAGGCTTTGCCTTGTACGAGCAAGGTCCTAACAAGTCCCTAAGAGGTTTACATACAAGTTCAACATCATGGAACACAGTCCAAGTCCAATCATAGGATTCATACTAAGGCCCATCAAGCCATGGCCTTAGTCTATACAGTCCAGGAGAGATCACCGGTCTCAATCCTATATCAATCAGTCCATTCTCATCCAAAATGAGTTATAAGTCTAGTCACAACCACCACTCCATTCTAGGGTTCCACACATACAAACTTAGGTAATAAGAGGGCCCGCCTAGGCACAGACACGGGTCAAATTCCTCCAAACTACATCGCCAAGTCACCTCTAGGAAGTCCTAGGTCTAGGTCCTTCATTTTTCATTTAATTAACAGGCATAAAGTAATAACAAGGACATAAGAGTGACAGTAATGTAATAAGTGAAATAAGCTACAAGTAATTGAATCAAAGGGAACATCAAATGTTTGATCCTAAGTAATGGTCCACATTCAGGTCCATCTTAGTTAATTGGATCCCTAAATGAAGTTTTAGATGCTAAGGACATTGTATTTGATGCTCCTGAAGTTATGGTCATCTTCGACGATACTTAAGGATCGAATTGACGTCAAATTCAAAACTTAGACCCTACTTAGTGGCCCCACGAGTCAGGGTCGAGCCACACCATTGACTCATGCTTGGCACATTAATAGAAGTCTATTTGGATTGTCAATGGGCCCTACCCAAAATAATTTCCCTCTTCAAAATAGGCCAAGAATCTAATCTTGAGTTTATTAAATAATCAAGGTCCTTTACCCAAAATTCTAGAAACTAAAAGGGGTCAATTACACAATTAAACACAAAAAGGGGTAAAGTACACAAAAGCAGATGACCATAGTTTCCCATACACCCCCAGACCGCCGGACTACTCATCCCACCTCCCAGCCACACTCATGCTGCAACATAATGACTCCAAACAGAAAAGAGCGTCTCGCCTGGGATATGGAGACAGCAGAAATCGTGAACTCCACTAATCAGACTCTTCCATAGCTCAGATCAGACTCCTCCATCAAAATCGTCCCACCCTGTACGGCCATTGGAGCAGACGAGATTATGATCAATCACTCAGTGGCCCCTGACATGGTCTGATATGTAAAATAAAAACCACTTTTGTGAATGACGCCCAATAGCGAGTTAGCCCTAAGATGTGGGGTCAGATAGGACCTAATCCCCACGGATCTACCACCATTAGGTTCGCCCCTGGGTCCACTAGTAGTTGTGGGGATCCGATCTACAATCGAATCATCTAGAGGGTCCCACAATTAACTGATGCCGGAACTGGTTTTTTCCTAAAAGCACGTCCTTTCTCTTTGATCAACCTAATGGATGGCGGGCCAGGGGTGTCCACTCCCTATGGGACCAGCCCCGTTAGGGTCGCCCTGGGTCCCCTTCTGGATCCACGGATCAGATCTAGCATCAGGTGGCCCACCTGGGTCCCACAATCAACATGCATCAATTATCCCTCACGGTTTCGTCTCCGGGAACCTGTTACAGGTTATTCCTTTGCTGGCCCTGGGTGGATTTGAGTGGAATCCCACTCCAACAACCCATCCATTAATGGCCAAACCCATAGAAACAAGCTCATACGTAAACCTAAACATTTCTAGCATAATATGAATAGAATTTCATAATAAAAATAGTAAACATGCATTCTATACTAAGTGTGTATATTGCACTTGCCTCAAATCCGGATTTGCAGAGGTAAATTACAGAAAGAAGCAATCCAAGCTATCCAAACCTCTAATGGCCTTCTCACACCCAAACCAATCAAATCTACAGCTCTTAATACCCAATTCACAAGAGAACCAAGGCTTTGAAATTGAATGTAAAGAAAAATGAAATCCAAGAGAATCACATGAAAATTGAACTAAGGAAGTAGCCTTACCTTGGTTTGTAGAAGAATAAGAGATGAACAAGGGGATGATTCCTTAAGAGGTTGTAGTAGAAATAATAGGAGGTGGCTTCCTTCTTCTCCTAGTAGCTAGGGTTTTGGGATTAGGGTTTTAACTAGGGTTCTAGAGTTAGGATTTTGTGAAATGAGAGGCAAATGAGAGATAAATGAGTGTGGATTTAAGGTTGTATTCCCAATGCAATAGTTTAGCTTATATAGGCTAGGGGTTTGAGACAATTACCAAAATGGTCTTTTAGTTGATATAGGGATGTGGATAAGGACATGGGTAAAAAGGGTCTTTTGGTAAAGGTTCTAGAATGTTCTCAAGTGTGAAAAATCCCTTCTATAAAAAAACCTATTTACTAGTAAGGGCCTCAACACCTAAAACCCTAAAAAAATTATAAAAAAAGACAACCTATAGGTCTATAAAATACACAATAGGCCTAAATCCTATAAAATAGGCTAAAACTTAGAAAAATATTTATCTACCGTTGATAATCCCTATTAATTAGTACAATTATACTACTATTACGATAATTAGTAATATTCAAATTCAAAATGAGGGCCCCCCTAAGGTGAGGCCTCACATATAAACTACAAAATGTTTTAGCTTATATTAGTTGTTTAAGCTGAGAGTGGATGTAGGCATTTGGTCGAACCGCTATAAATCTTTATGTTATAGTAAATGGTTATAATTGTAGTATTTGCTTATTTTGATTGCTTCCGCATTTAATTTTATAATCATCACTTATGCTTAATTATTAAAAAAAATTAGAATTTGGCATAATTGGTCTAAAATTTAAGCTTGCCCTATTCACCCCAACTCTAGGGTTCGGATCCCTGACTTTCAAACATCATCGAAAAAGACATGGAGAAATGAGTTACCAAATAGTCTAGAAACTGTTTGAAACCACTTTTTAAGACAATAAAAGGTAGATTTGCCAAACACTACCTAAATATTCTATTGAAAAAAGAAATTTCAATTTCTTTTTATCAATTTCATGGTTTGGCTAATGCTTAATATTAAATCATTTTATGTATCAATTTGCCATATTTGTACTAAATTCTAAGAATTCATAGTTGTTAGACCTCGACCCAGACCAACTCGATTAGTACTAATTAAGTGAACGTTTAGTCTTAAGTGAGTATTAGTACTAGTGGGGTTAGAATGTGATTAGACTCAGTCTAGATTATAGCTTTGGGGATTTTGAGGACGTTTAGTATAAGTCAGACACGTTCAGGGACGCCTTGGGTACACGTGTGAGAGTGGGTTTTCATTCTAGATATCTTGTTTGATCGTGATTTTTAGTTCTTTTGAATGGTGTTATTACTCGTGACAGCTTTCATTTTTAACCTGCATGCATTTGAGGCCCAGAAAACCAAGTTTTGGCCCAATAAGGGTAAATCTGACTATTCATACTAAATCTGGGCACACTTTTCGAAGTCATGAAACTATGTCAAAATTATACTTTTCCGAAACTAGATTTTTCGACGATCGTTTTGTTCTTCTTCGTCGACTTCATCCGGGGTCCACAAGACCATGTTTTAAGCTTTTCAAGTTGCACTGCTTAGGGGACCCACTTCCAGACACTATATAAGCCCTTCTTCTCCTTCTTTGCCCTTTTTTCCAAATCCCTGCAACGTTTTGACCTAGAGTGAAGAAGAGAAGAAGTTTTGCCTCTTTGGTTTTTCTTCCTTGAGTGATCTAGCAAGAGAGCTTCATTTGACGATCCAAGACCGCCATTCTCTTCCTCTCTTCTCAAGCTTCATGTGGACACGTTTTTGGAGCCAAACCATTGCACTATTCATCATCTTCAAGCTCTAACCTCCTTGTTCAGCTAGCTCTTGGTTGGTGTTCCTTCTCATTCTTTCATTGATGTACTTTAGCTTACCTAGAGCTTGTTTATCATGATTTCAAACCCATTTTCGAAATGGGGGTTTGTGGTGGCCAAAATGGTGATTTTGTGTGCTCTCTTTTTGGGGGTTTTTGTGTAGATTTCGTGGAGCACCTGTCACGACCCCAAACCCGGGGTCCGTGAATTGAGAGTTATGTTTCTCCCAAGATCCGCGTGTGTGAGGATTACAATTCCAACACACTCTAAATGTTTAGCGGAAGCTTTCGTGGTGTTGCGACTCGGAGTCCGTGGCCATTGGATTCCGCACCGCACTCAACCCAAGCATATAATCATCTTATCATTGATCCATCTCAGACTGGAATAAACCATCATAATAAAAGTACAGAGCTGACAGTAACAGGGCATTGCATTCCCATATATGTTTAAGTTACAATTAACAATGTATATTAATTACAATCCCAAGAGAAAGGCTAATAGAAGCCATACAAAAACAAGCTAATGATTACTACCCCATATGTGACGTAATCCCGATGTCAAGTTCAGTGTCTACATGACATAGCCGACAAACAACCTGCAAACTCATGGCTCCAAAGCCAACACGTGCACTCATCTCGGGTGAAGAAGTCTGGACCTGAGTACCAAAGTAGTGGGTCAGACACGACGGTCTGGCAGGCGGGTGAAAAGATATAACAATATACTGAACGGTAAAACAGGTAATAAATCATACTGTCTGATCAAAATTGTACATAATAAAAATGTATCGGAAATCATGAATATCTGACAAATCATGTATTCATATAAAACGGGTATGAAACACGGATATTTGGCAAAGCATGTATTCCTTTAAAGCATGTATAAAACATGAACATTTCACAAATTGGGAACTCATTTAAAGCATGTATAAACAATAAACATTTTACAAATCGGGAACTCATTTAAAGCATGTAGAATTAATGCATCCTTTATTAAGAAAAGACATGATCAATATAAAGCAGTACGGGTATCAAGGATCAGGAACTATCAAGATGGCAACCACACAAAGCTAAATCCTCTATCACCGAAGTGATAGAGCAAGCATATCAAGGCGTTGACCTCAGTCACCGAAGTGAGGAGGAACAACGAAATTTACATATACATATACTATATACGGGACATGACCACGGTAGCGAGCCGGGCATCGAGAACCACAGTAGCAATCTGCGGTATCGGGACAAGACCACGGTTAATAAACCGGGTAGCGGGATCCAAGCTGCAGCTGGCGGGACAAGAAGGGATCTCCAAGTCGGTAGATCAGACCGACAAGGTCATCCAAGCTTAGTGGTGCCGACTCATAGGTTATATGCAAGTAAACAAAACAAATACATGTATGCATGTTCTCTTTTTTTTGGCTCATGGACTCGCACTACAAAGCTCTGGTCCCATATTGCCTTAAGGTTTTATTCTCAAAATAATAATCCTCTTGGTTCATGGGCTCGCACTACAAAGCTCTGGCCCCATCTTACCTCAAGGTTTTGGCTCATGGGTCATATACAAGAAATCAAATCAAATAAATACATATGACGGGACGGGGTGCTCATAAGCACAAAAGCATATCTGTATCGATCGGGCCTGTACGGGTTAGCAACAATGTTAAAAACATAACCTTCAATACTGTCGGGCAAGTCTAGTCATAAAACACGAGATTTTAAGGGTACAAGTGAAATTCGAGTTTAAATAAGACATAATGGATTTCTATACTTTTCCGGCCCATCGTTGAGGGTCCTAGATTCATATCGATGTGAATAGGGTCCCGTATGTCTAATTTGACATAAACTTGGTACTCCATAAGAATTAAGGACATCTCGGGTCCCTATGCACATTGACGATTCTAAGGATCCTTGACGAATCTTCATAATGGGTTTCTCTTCATCCGGACTCCATAAAATGCCTTCCAAGTACTTATGTTGCATTGGGGCTCCAAACAATACCTCCCCAAGCTTAAAACGATGTTTCGAGTCTCCAAGTATTGATAGGTCATATGCAAGAAGTCGGGCATGTATAAAACGCTTGATGAAATTGTATAAACGGGCGAAACAAGGTGTTTAAGGCATAAATATCATTTCAACACCGGGTCAAGTACATCGGGCTGGCAAAATGCTATGAGTACAGTTTCAGTATTCTCGGGATTGATGAAATCATAACTCATTAATTTTGGAAATCGTGGGGTGCAATAAACTTTCGAAATGTCGGGACAGGTATCGGGGTTCAAGATAACTCAAGGTGGATAGGGACCCCGTATGTCTATTTTTCAGTAAACACTTGGTACTCCTTGAGTTTAGAGACATTCCGGGCTCCTTAAACACCTGAGTGACCTCAACATTTCAACAAATCTCGGCGATGTGGTTTCTCACTCGAACGGGCTTCCAACAAACATTTCATCTTTGTTTCGAATATATTCCAGGTGGAAAGTGCCCATTGCTTTCGAAAAGGTTCACAAGTAAGATGGGATGGGAACTCCCTTCATCTCTCTTTATTCCCATAATTCTGGGAAATTCGGTTACCTGGCGGTCACCTGGCAGTTAGCCGCCACTGGATTTGGCGGTTAGCCGCTGGCTGACCGCGGGGCTGACCGTAGTTGACCTGACCAAATGCAGCATTCTGGAAATGTAACCGCTTCAGTACGGTCGTCTGGCGGTTAGCCGCCGATGGATTCGACGGTTAGCCGCTAGCTGACCGCGAGGCTGACCGTAAGGTTACAGCTCTCTGGAAAAGTAACCGAAACCGGTTCGGCTAGCCGCTAGGTGACCGTCAGCTGACCGCCAGTTGCGGGAACTCCACAATACAGTTCAGATTCAGGTC
Organism: Umbellularia californica; assembly: GCA_028538565.1. Taxonomy (NCBI): domain Eukaryota; kingdom Viridiplantae; phylum Streptophyta; class Magnoliopsida; order Laurales; family Lauraceae; genus Umbellularia; species Umbellularia californica. The sequence goes on along the minus strand of JAPQWN010000006.1, from coordinate 50,686,414 downwards.
TTCTTTTCTCCAATCCATTCCTTTCCCTCTCCAATCACTTACCTAAAATAAAATGAGATGAAAGCTCCTCCTATTCCACCTTCAACTCCTCTCCAATATCAAAATTTCTACATATCATTATCCAATCACTTCTTCTCTTTTTCACCCTCAACCATAAGAGAAAAGAAACTCCACAATCCCCAAGATTCATTTAAGCCAAAAATAAGAGATAGACAAAGACTAAAATCCACCATGTTTCCAAAACATTAAATGTACTTCCAAATCAATGTGAATCATAAAGAAAACATGAATAGTGATAATGTAAAACATCATGTATGAAATAGAAAAACCGCATTTCTCATAAAACATGTAAATATCAAATCATCCACTTGCCTTGGGTCTCTAATCAAGCAAATCAAGCTCTAAACACTCTCAAGATCAACCTACAAGCAAAGCAAAGAAAACCCCCAAAACAAACCCATAAGAACCCTAAAAATAGTAACTCATCAAAGAGAAGGAATGGGTTCAAACAAGCTAAGAAATAGGACCTAGGGGAAAGCCATTGCTCAACAATAGAAGATGGAAAGAGATCCTTACCTCTAGGGCCATTAATCAACAAGAAGGAGCTTGAAATAGGGGCTGCCCACCTTGGTTTCCCATGAAAATGGTGTCAAAAGAGAGAGGAGATGAAGGGGAAGAAGTTGCCGGAGTTTCCTCGTCGGATTGGTGGCTTGAAGGCTTCATTTGAGTAAGAGAAATGGAAGAAAAAGAAGAAGAAAAGTGGCTGGTACTGTAGCAGGGAGTTGCAGCCGATTGGAGTGGAAAAATGAGGGAGAAAGAGATGAAGTTGTCCTTTTATAATGGGTGGTGTGGGGTCCACACTAAGTATAACTTGTAATGGAGATTAGGGGGCTTTCTAGACCTCGGATCAAGAAACTTAAAACATGAAAAGTGTTCGGAATAAAATTATCTTTCCAACAAGGTTAATATTGACATACTTCTGGGGTCCACATAAAAAGTCAACTGTTTGGTCAAAGGGGTTAAAGAATGGAAAATTTGGGATTTCTAGAAAAACTGATTTTAGGAGTTTCGAATGGGCATGGAGTGAACATGAAAGTTGTAGGGAATGGCGAGATTAGTCTAACGAAGCTGAAATGGGAATTTTTAGGAAATGCCAAGAATCTCCCCATGCTGACCACGCAAAACAAATGGGACCCTACGGTCACTGTCTATGTTCACTGGCTCTCAAAACTTCCCAAAGCTAATGAAAAGTCATTCTAACTCAAAAGCTCAACCAAACAACCACTAAACCCGAAGAGAAAACCAAATCACGATTAAAACCACACTAAACCAAGAAATTAGGGGTCGGGTTCTCACAGCACCTCTTCTTGTTGATTTTTGTGAAGCTTTCTTTGGCTTTGGTTAGAGGCAAGTAAACCTTTTAGTTCTTCCTATTGCATTGCAAATCTTAGGGCATCTTACATTGAAATATTATTCATCATAAAGCTTGTCTTCTCTTGCATGTTATTAATCTCTTTTAGCTTGTTTAATCTTGATAAGCATGGTTGCTAATTACTCTCCCTAATCTAGAAGTTGTGTTTTGAATGAAAGCATGTTTTTCAATGGAATACCTTACAAGTTAGTAATACATGATTTGAATGTAAATGGGTTTGTGATTTTTGAAGTTTTGGATTGAAATGGGAGTGGATTTTTGTGGGGAAATCATCCCTTGGAAAGCTTGTAGGCTTGGGGAGTGCAGGTGGTGGAAATGTGGAGAGAAGTGTGAAAAAAATTGAACTTCATAAGTTCTACCGGAAGTTCTACCAGTAGAAGTGGCTCGAATTTTGACAGAAAGTTGAGAAAACTGTGAACCCTAAGTTCTACCGGAAGTTCTACCGGTAGAAGTGGCTCGAATTTTGGCAGAGAGTGAACAAAAATGGAGAACTCTTAGTTCTACCGGAAGTTCTACCGGTAGAAGTGCTCCAACCGGTATTTCTACCGGTAGAGGTGGTTCTACCGGAAGTTCTACCGGTAGAGACACTTAAACCGGAAGTTCTACCGGTAGAGATGTAAAAAGTGCTGTTTTTGAAGGATTTTGCGGGAATGAAAACTAGACTAGGTCTTAGACCTTTTTATTGACCTTGTGCACTTGGAATTCCAAAATGTAATATACCTTCGGGGACACCAAGCTTTATTGAATTCCGACATTTGGTTTTCAATTCCACAAGGATCAAAGATTGGTCTTAGCCTATGCTTGATAGATTTATGTTGAACTCTTGTTTTGATGCTTCATGCATCATCGTGTTCTCGTTTGATTTCCAAGTGCAAGTCAGTTTTCAAGATGTGTTTCAAGAAAAAAAAAAAGGGAATCATTTCTTAAGTTTGTAAGCATTAATACTATGCTATTTTGCTAGTCTTGTCACGTCGTGCTTGTCAAATGATTTCCCTCTTGTTTTGTCGTGTTCTCGAACGTGTATCGCCGTGTTTTGTGCATTCATGATAAAAGTGAATACCACTGAGCTTGGACTGCCCTTTTAGCTTGATCCACTACCTGGGGGTCCTTAAGCTTGTGGACTGTCTGCAGACTAGTCGTGTATTATATTACAAATCGTGCGTGTTTGTGATCCGGTTCCGCGGCCGGATACCCCGTCTACCTTGTGTGGCGTGGGATCGTGTTTTTCGTGTCGTGCTTGTCGTGCGTGCTTGCTCTTGTCATCATATATGACGGAGAAAGGATGAGCTCAATGTGGATTTATCTTTTCATGATATTATAAGTATTCATGCTAGTTTCGTAAACTTGAAACGTGTATTTAAACCTTGAACTGTTTAGCATTATTTCTTATATTCATGCCTAAATTGTTTATTTGCCAAACCGTCGTGTTTGATGCTTGTTATTTTGGTGTCCAGGTGCAGGAGAGTTCCCGTTTGACGAGGAGTGCCCGGAGGAGGCTGTTGAGCCACCCCCACCACGAGAGTGGCAACCCAACGACGTCATCTAGACGCTGATCGGGACTTTGAGTTCTCGTTCACCTAGCTGGGTTATGATAGGTTATTCTTTTTGAGATCGCAATTGTTGTATTGGCCTTTGTTGGCCTCTCTTGGTTTTGTAACTTGCACTAATATACTTTTGTTAAATATTGAAACGTTAATCATGATAGGAATGCTTTGATGACATTCTCTTTTGATACCCAGTCTTGATATTATAAATTCTCTTGCATCTTGTTGTTTTAAGAAATGCATGATTCGTTTTGCTACACGCTTCCGCATAACCATTCGTGTGAGCTCGATTCGTGTCTTGGGATCCTCACCGCGGAAACCTGTGGGAAAATCAACATGCGGTGTGTTTTATGTTTATTTAATCACATCGCCGCAGTCGCGGGCCCGGGTCTCGGTCCGGGGTCGCGACAATAGTACTATGGTGTAATATCATGAGTTATCTGGGCCCCAAGATTAGTTTGGCCCAGGTAGGACCTTAATGGATAACTTAGGATGGAATTAGAAGTGTTTCCTTATTATGAAATTAGAAGTATTATGGAATTGGAAAGTGTCTCACGTTTTGGACTAGAGTTGTATAACAACTCTAACAGAAGAAATAAGAGAAGGATTAGAATTAGGAAGTTTATACACCCCATCCTTATATATATAGGCAAACCAACGATCACTACTATGGTGTTTTATTTTGGAGAAATTCTGAGGGAGACTGTGGGTTGCAATTCAGGGAAAGGAGAAGAAGAAGGTCACTGACGGATGTTCTATTTGCCCCCGCACATTGCAAACACAACGATCAGGTACCAGAGGTGAGTGGATCTTCCTAATTACCTAATGGGTTGATTAAGATGATTGATAATAGCATTTGATTCAATTGTTTAGTATTGCCATGTATACAGTGATTGTCTGTAACGAAGAAGTAGGCACAAAAATCTATTTTTGAATCAAGAGAATCATGTAAGAATGACTGTGATAATGTTATAATCCATATGGAGTGTATACTTTTGAACATCTATCGAATAGATGAAAAATTGGTGAAGACAGGGGCTTGACTTGACGTCCAAGGAACATACTGACGTTGGGGAGTTGTGGGATCCCATGGCCCACTTGATCCCAGATCAGGTCCAGAGATCTGGTAGGGCACTACTGGGCGACCATGGAGGTGCTGGTGCTACAAAGATTGAATTCCTTCTGGGCCATCATCCACAAACCTGAAATTTCAAAATCGTGAGTGAACCAGAAAACAGAGGATTTATCGTTTGTAATTGTGGAACCCACTGATTGATCTAATCAATGATCAAGACCAAACATCCTTTAGGGGACCGTTGGTCGACCTAAGTAGACCTGGACCCATGAAGAGTGGGCCCCATCTAGTCTCTTATCCAATTGACATAGCGCATAGGAGCCGTATATCATAGAGTTTGTGACTGTATGTCGACAATGCCTACTGGGACCCACTAACTAACTGAATCCGAGATTAGGACCCCACATTTTGAAGAGGACCCAGGGACGACCTGGATGGTGGTGGTCCCATGTGGCCTGGGCCTCATTTGTCCAAATATCCATAAGCTTCAATTTTGTTAACTACGACGGTTACTGTGCGTGTTTATTGAGACTGTGGGGCCTAGTAAAGTTGTCTGATGATGAATCCAATCCAGTAAGAGTAAAGCCTATCCTTGGACGACCTTAGACATTAGGTCTAATCTTGGTTTGGTCCATTCTGCATGTGTTGTTATCATTTTGGAGAGGAAACGCGTTATGATGCTTTTATAACTCAAGGATTTAAAAGTTAGAGGAAAAAAGAAAGAATTGAAAATCATGTGGGAGGCCCGAATAGTGTTCATAATTAAGCATATTAGAAGTGTTAGAACTTATTGAATCAAGAGCAACACATTGAGACGATTATTATCAAGCAATCAAGTCAAGCTCGAATAGATTATCAAATCCGCTTGAAGGCAACACTTGCTTTTGTTAGATTTCTTTTGCTCCAAGGATTGCCTTTTCGTGGTCATGATGAATCTGAATATTCAAACAATATGGGTAACTTTCTTAAGCTTTTGCAAGTACTTTCCAATCAGAGTGAAGCTATTAAAAGAGTTGTGTTGGAAAATGCTCCTGAGAATCTAAAATTGACCTCCCCTAAGATTTAAAAAGACATTGTGAATGCGGTTTCCATAGAAATCACTCAAGCTATCATTTCCGAGCTTGGAGATGCACCATTTTCTCTTTTGGTTGATGAATCTAGGGATATCTCTATCAAAGAGAAAATGGCAGCAAATGGCAGTTGTTATACGCTATGTGGATAAGCGGGGATGTGTGATTGAGTGGTTTTTAGCCATTAAACATGTTACGGACACTAAAGCTCAATCACTTAAGCTGGCCATCGAAGCGATATTTTCCAGGCATGGATTGAGCATGTCAAGTTTGCGTGCACAAGGTTATGATGGCGCTGCTAATATGAAGGGTGAGCTTAATGGACTGCAAAAGCTCATTCAAAATGAGAATCCCACCGCATTCTATGTTCATTGTTTTGCACATCAGCTTCAGTTGACACTTGTTGCAAAAGATAACAATTTGATCGATGCTTTCTTCGAGTTAGTTTCTATGGTGTTGAATGTCGTTGGAGGCTCTTGCAAACGTCACGACATGCTCCAAAATATACAGGCTGCTAAAGTCGTTGATGCTCTCGATTCGGGCGAACTTGAAAGTGGATGGGGTTTGAATCAAAAGACTAGCCTAAAGAGGCCAGGAGATACACGTTAGGGCTCGCATCATGATACATTGATTAACCTGCTACTCATGTTCTCCTCAGTGATTGATTGCTTGAAATTATCTCAGATGATAATACGAGTGAACACAAGGGCTCTGCCACTAACTTATTGAGTGTATTGGATGGTTTTGATTTTGCATTTAAATCACATTTGATGAGAGATATATTGGGGATCACTAATGATTTATCAAAGTTATTGCAGCGAAAAGATCAAAATATTATCATTGCCATGGAACTAGTGAGAGTGTCGAAGCAGCGATTGCAAATAATGAGAGACGATGGGTGGGATTCTCTCCTAATTGAAGTCCATTCATTTTGTGATAAATATGAAATCATCATTCCTAATATGAATGATATGTTTGTTGGACGAAAGCGATCACGAAGCAAAGCTGAATTGATAAATCTCCATCATTTTCGAGTCGACATATTCTATGCTACTGTTGATTTGCAACTTCAAGAGGTCAACCGCCGTTTTAATGTGGTGAACACCGAGTTGCTTCTTTGTGTGGCATGCTTGGATCCAAGTGATTCATTATCTGCTTTCGATAAGGAAAAATTGATCCGACTTTCACAGTTATATCCAAATGATTTTTCAGACTTAGATCGGGTGAGACTTGATAGTCAGCTTTCACTTATATCACTGATATGCGCACCAATAGTAAGTTTTTTGGAGTGAAAGGAATTGGCAGCCTTGCTCAGATTATGGTTGAAACAAAAAGGGACATTGCATATCCATTAATTTATTTGCTCTTGAAATTAGCGCTAACCCTACCTGTTGCCATTGCTACTGTTGAGGGGTATTTTCTGCTATGAAAATCGTTAAGAATCAACTGTGCAATCGAATGGAAGATGAGTGGATGAATGATTGTTTGCTTATGTATATCAAAAAGGACACATTCAATAGCATTGATGATGAGACGATCATGCAACGCTTTCAAAACATGAAGAGCCGTAGCGGGCAATTGTAAAAAACTTTGTTTTGGGGTTGAGATGACTTTTGATTAGAGAAGTATATGTTAGTTGATGTCCAATCATTAATATGTACTTCTTTCTTCCGGTTGATACCCCGAATTTTTTGGGGGTTATGAACCCTTTCTTTTTGGGGATGATTAGTTTGCCCTCATTTTTTGGGTGACTTTTTTGTTTTCAGTATACTTTTCTTATACTGTAAAATTTGGAGAAATGAATAGTCCCCATTCCGAACAAGAAATATATTAAGTTGATGTAGTTAAACATTTTGCGTCTATTTACATGGAATGCATTTTTTTCTTTTGTTATTATTGATATGAAAATTTCTAGCAAAAGTTTAGCCCCACCTAAACGAAAATCCTGGGTCTGCCTCTGTGTGCAGGGTGCAGGCAGCAGAGGAGAGGAGGACTGTGTACTTGGCAGGGAAGTTGGCAAGGCAGAGGAGGCGGTACTGGTGTTGCTGCAGCTGTGAGGTGGGTTCTGGCGAACGTGCTGCTGCTCGTTGAGAAGGGAGATGGAGGTGTTGTATGCACAAGATGAGTGGAGATGATGAGAGTGGCAAAGAGCGTGAGATGGAGAGGGTGATGGGATGAAGATGATGGGTGGTGGGGATATGCGTCTGGGAGGAAGATGATGGTAGGCGATGGGTTCTGGTAGACGTAAGATGGGAGATGATGATGGGGGATGGTACGTGATGGAGATGGAGATGGAGATGATGAACGTGAGATGGGTTCTAGGAAGGAGATCTTGTCAGAGGTTTTGCAAGGCGTGAAAGTTGTTTGTGAGATCTCTGGGAGAGATTGAGATAGAGACGAGGGAATTAGAGATCGAGAGGGAGAAAGAGATCTCAGGAGGAGGGAGTGAGATGTGCGTCTCAGATGGGCCTTGGGGGGGGATTTGTGTCTGGGATGAGAGTCCTGGGGGGATAGAGATCGGCTCGAGGGAGTTGGAGATGAGGAGGGAGAGAGAGATCCTAGGAGGGAGGGGAGAGTCCAGATCTCGTGGACTCTCCTCTCCCATGCAGCTGATGGGCCATGCGGGCCAGGTCGAGTCCGGGTCAAGCATGGGCTGGGGTTGGAGTTGGTTCAATGGGTGATGGGTTAGGTGAGTCAGGTCGGGCTTGGCCTCAGTGGGGGGTCTGGACTGAGTTTCAATTTAAAAGAAACAGGTCCGGGTCGAGAAGGTGGGGCTCGGTGGAGATTGGTCGGGTCATTATTATTTGGGGGGGGGGGGGGGGGGGTCTCATTATTACTGGGGCCCAGGCTTCGTATATTTCAATCCGCCCGTCGGATTTTGACATTCTACACATCGTCGAAAAGCTCCCGACGAGTAGGTCACGATGCACCGACTTTCAGGTTGATCACAGGTCTAGAAATGGTAGGTGATTTTTCATGTAGACGCTTTTGGAGTGTGGGGCCTGCTACCGTGATTTTTCGATCTGTCCATCGGATCCCGGAGTTTTATATATCGACGGAAAGCCCTTGACAAGTAGATTGTTATGAGCCAACTTCCGTGGTGCTCGGGGGTCTATAGATGATAGGTGACTTTTCGGGGTCCGTCCGTCGGATCTTAAAATTCTACATATAGACGGAAAGCCCTTGACGAGCAGATAGCAATGACCAAATTCCCAAGGTGATCAGAGACCTAGAAATTATATCATTAAATATGATAGACTAGATTACCCCTCATAGGGTGCCAAAATGAGGTGTCTACATGCGCACTTCATACCATTGAAAGGAAGAACTACGATGGAACACTTGGCATATGTTAGGGAGATTGTAAGGTTGGATGGCGTTCTAGCATCGATAGTATCAGATAGGGATACCAGATTTGTTTCACAGTTTTGGAAGAGCTTACATAAGGCTATGGGTACGAAACTGGATTTTAGCATTGCGTATCACCCCTAGACTGATGGGTAGACGGAGAGGACCGATCAAACACTAGAAGACATACTTCGCGCTTGTGCGATAGATTTCAGTAATAGTTGGGATGAGAAGTTACTGCTGGCAGAGTTTGCTTATAATAGTAGCTATCATTCGAGTATCCAGATGGCTCCTTTTGAGGCCCTGTACGGCAAAAGCTGCCGCTCTCCAATTTGTTGGGAAGAAGTGGGTGATAGACGGATCTTAGGCCCTGAATGGGTGCAAACTTCTACTGAAAATATTAAGAACATCAGAGACATATTAAGGACTGCACAGAGTCGCCAGAAGAGTTATGTAGACAAATGCCAGAGAGAATTGGAATTTGCTGTAGGTGACTTAGTATTCCTAAAAGTATCTTCGATGAAGGGAGTGATGCGATTTGGAAAAAAGGGAAAGCTAAGCCAGAGATACATTCGACCATTCAAGATTACAGGACGCATGAGTGATGGGAATGCTTACGAACTGGAACTACCACCACAATTAGATGGAGTTCATAAAGTGTTTCATGTATCAATGCTGAAGAAATACGAACCAGACCTTTCTCATGTGCTAGATCTAGAGCCGATGGATTTACAACCCAATTTATCTTTTGAGGAGAGACCTGTTGCAATCCTAGACACCAAAGAAAGGGTGCTCCGACGGCAAACAGTCCGACTAGTCAAAGTACAAGGGGAAGCATCATGATCAAAAGGAAGCTACATGGGAGATCGAGGATAATGTATGATAGAAGTATCCGCATCTTTTTGCCCCAGCTATGTTTTAAATTTGGAGGACCAAATTTCCCAAGGAGGGGAGTATGTAATAGCTTGAGTTATATGGGCCCCAAGAATAGTTTGGCCCAGGTAGGACCTTAATAGATAACTTAGGATGGAATTAGAAGTGTTTCCTTATTATGAAATTAGAAGTATTATGGAATTGGAAAGTGTCTCACGTTTGGGACTTGAGTTGTATAACAACTCTAACAGAAGAAATAAGAGAAGGATTAGAATTAGGAAGTTTATACACCCCATCCTTATATATATATATAGATATATATATATATATATAGGCAAACCAACGATCACTACTATGGTGTTTTATTTTGGAGAAATTCTGAGGGAGACTGTGGGCTGCAATTCAAGGGAAGGAGAAGAAGAAGGTCACTGACGGATGTCCTATTTGCGCCCGCACATTGCAAATGCAATGATCATGTACCAGAGGTGGGCACAAAAATATATTTTTGAATCAAGAGAATCATGTAAGAATGACTGTGATAATGTTATAATCCATATGGAGTGTATAGTCTTGAACATCTATCGAATATATGAGAAATTGGTGAAGACAGGGGCTTGATGTCTAAGGAACATACTGACGTTGGGGAGTTATGGGACCCCATGGCCCACCTGATCCCAGATCAGGTCCAGAGATCTAGTAGGGCACTACTGGACCACCATGGAGGTGCTGGTGCTACAAAGATTGAATTCCTTTTGGGCCATCATCCACAAACCTGAAATCTCAAAATCGTGAGTGAACAAGAAAACAGAGGATTTGTCGTTTGTAGTTGTGGAACCCACTGATTGATCTAATCAATGATCAAGACCACACATCCTTTAGGGGACCGCTAGTCGACCCAAGTAGACCTGGACCTATGAAGATTGGGCGCCATCTTGGCTCTTATCCAATTGACATAGCGCATAGGAGTCGTCTGTCACAGAGTTTGTGACTGTATGTCGACAATGCCTACTGGGACCCACTAACTAACTGAACCAGAGATTAGGACCCCACATCTTGAAGAAGGCCCAGGGACGACCTGGATGGTGGTGGTCTCATGTGGCCTGCGCCTCATTTGCCCAGATATCCAGAAGCTTCAATTTTGTTAACCGCGAGGCTTACTGTGCGTGCTTATTGAGACTGTGGGGCCCAGTAAAGATGTCTGATGATAAATCCAATCCAGTAAGAGTAAAGCCTATCCTTGGACGGCCTTAGACATTAGGTCTAATCTCAGTTTGGTCCAATGGGACCCACTGGATTTTACATTAAGAGGTTCAGATATAAACTGTTTGTTTATTTTATGTTTTGTATATTAAGATTAGTTCTGAAAAAAGGTTTAATAATTGAGAAAGACCTGGATTTTGGTGTTAGAAATATTAAATAACTTCTTCGTTTGATGAAGTGAAGTTTTGAGAATTATGATTAACTGTGATTAACTATGATTAACTGTGATTAGTTATGATTAATTATGATTAACTGTAATTAATCCTTTAATCTGCGAGTAATTAATGTTATGTTTATAATAAAGTGTGGGCCACCCCTATATGACTCAATACTATTATTATAAGAAGTGGGGCAGTGATTAGTAAGAGGCACATAGGTTGGGCCCACGCTGTTGACATGTGTGTTCAATTATATGTTCTAGTTGTTATGTGTTTGTGAGATATTATGCACCGGGTCCCAAACGTGGGATGTCGGACTTTGTGTCCGGGTCGTTATAGCGGCTGGTCCTTAGTGGACGAGAATGGCCATTATGATGGCTGGTCCTTAGTGGACGTATCTGATGAGACAGGGTCATGTTGACCGGTATATATATATATATATATATATATATATATATATACGATTGGCCTTTTGAGGTGTGGTAATGTGCATGGGCACTGATTTGTATGTTGATGTACTTTAATGATATTTGATCTATTGATTTAGATGTGTTGATTATGTGATATTATGTTGTATGTGGCTTGTGTAATTAGGAAAATTCATTCACCAGTAATACTTTTGTTGTGTTGGCCCCTTCAGGTAATCATAATGCGGGTGGGTAAGAGCGGAATGACGATCATCACGTAAATTTCGGCCTGCGTGGCTGAAAGGAGAGAACGAGAAAAGCTTAAATAGTTGATGAAATCTCTAGTTCTTGTTTAGGAAAAGTTATTTAATGTTTTAAACACTTTATTGAATTGAGTTAGGACTTAAAAAGTTGATTACTAAGAGATTTTGGATATTGACAATTGGAAATATATTATGAATTAAGTGCCCGATTACTTACGAATATTATTTGATGTGTGCATGGTGAATATTACTATGTGATCACGATCCAAATATCCGACAGGGCCCTGAAATTTGGGTTGTGACAAAGTGGTATCAAAGCATAAGGTTTTGGGCAAATAAAAGAGTTAGTAACCCATAGGTCACGTGGTGAGGACATTTGGGTGTCAAGGGTAGAGATTCAAGTAAGATGTATTATTAATGATCTTTTAGCTCATAAATTCTTCCCTTCTGCAGAAGGAATAAGACAATGAACAATGTTACTGGAAATGATAATGCTAACAACAATGTTCGGCCAAACAATGGAACTATGGAGATGCCGGAGTACGCTCGTCAAATGTTTGAATGCTTTATGAAGGCATATGCGCAAGTCTAAGAGCAGATCTCCGCTATTTATCACCTTCAAAATGAGAATGGCGAGGGACATAGCAATAACATACATGGTTCGGAAGAAGGCAGCAATAATGGGGGCAAGAATCGTGAAAGAAATACTTTATATAAAAGATTCCACGAATTTCGCCCCAAGATCTTTGAAGAAACAAATAATCCTTCGGATGCAATTAAATGGGCAGAACATATGGAATGCATCTTTGAAGTTATGGGATATACAGAACATCAAAAATCCATACTTGTAGCATTCAAATTAGAAGGCGATGCGGAGGAATGTTGGAAGGCAGCTAAGAGGTCATTCAATGGACAAAAAACAAAGATTACTTGGCTTGTGTTCCTACACTCCAGCGGCATTCTACTATCAATTTATGCTTTCCAATAAGCTAAGTAATAACCATTACAATATGCTTTCCAAAGTTAAGCAATAACCTCTAAATATGCTTTTCTACACTAAGAAATAAATTCTACAATATGCTTTTCTAGGCTAAGCAATAACCTCTACAATATGCTTTTAAAAGGCTAAATAATAACCTTACAGTATACTTTTCTAAGCTAAATAATAACCCTGATAGTTCTAAAGATCTTCTCTTTAAAATGTGTCTAAAATACACATGAAGAGATACAATTTTAGGCTTAATAAAATGCCTCTAGAATAGGTCGATATGAAAGTGAAAGAACAAGTCACACGTACACTATGGATGCAAAGTTGAATGAGCAATGTTTATGTATGAAGACTCAATCAAATTTAAAGTGTAGATCAATAAATGTAATTGATGAGTGTTAAATATTTCATATTTTATCCGTCATTAGTCCGAATTTTATCAGCATCTCATATGCATATCATTTGCTTTACATAGAGATTTTATCATTCTATCACATTAACGGATTATCGGATTACCATGCATAAATTCGATTATTTATAGTGCATTTTTATGTAATTTCTCTTGTGTAGGCAGACCCCGCGACTATCCTAACCTTCCGGCTAGTGTCCCAAGGCATCAAGAAGAGATTTCAATAAAGAAGTTACATGAAGAAATCTTAGGAAGAGTTGGAGAATTCCAAAATAAGAGGAAAAGACTTTAAGGATAAAAGAAGTCATTTTCTAACTCAAAGGATTGTTTGGTGTATTGGTTAGAGCTTGGGTTGCTATGAAATAGGTTATGGGTTTAAATCCCAACAATTGCATTTTTTTTTATCTATAAAATATTTCATCCAACTCATCTCTCCACCAATCAAAGCTTGTCAAATTGAAGCTATCCATGTGAAAGTAAAAGAGCCAATGAAAAGCCTACAAAATAATCAAATTCAAGCAATCCATGTGAAAGCAAATGAGCCAATCAAAAGCCTTCAAGTTGCAACCAATCAAATGGAAGCAATCCTTGTGAAATGAAATGAGCCAATCAAATGTTTTCAGTATTCCTATAATTTGGAATGTATTTGTAGAGTGAAAGGGAAGAAATCTTTTGGCAAGTTAGTCATTTGCAATTTTATTTTTACTTTTAGATTATAATTAGGAGCTTCTTTATAATTAGTCTAGAGAGAGAGTATGTGTGTAATTGAAGATCATTAATGAAGATTTAGAACTCTTTCTTGACGTTTAATGGCTAAAGTTCTTGGATTAGGCTCTTCTTTTGAAGCTTAGTAATGTGATTAGTTCAATTACATGCATATTTTAGTTTAAATTCCCTATTTGTGCCTTGATTGATTAGTAGATTTTAGATCTAATTGTGCTAATCTGTCTCATTTCTCATGCTTTATCTCTATACTTGATGCTTTGATAATCTCAATTGATGCTTTATAGTTGGATTAAGTTCTCTTACATAGCATGCTCTAGAGCCCTTATCTTTGTAACTTGATTTTGATGATTAATTGTTAGGGAGTTAGGTTATGTTCTAGGGTCTTGGCTTTTTTTATTTTCTTTACTTTAATCTTCATTGCTATGTCATCTAATCCAATTAGGCAAGAGATTGCTTATTGGATTGTAGATTTGGAAATTGAATTATAACATGCATTGTTTGAATTAATTACATACTTAGTGGATTTTGGATTACCTAATCTCTTCTTTTTATTATTGTTAATTTAAATCATTGTTTGATTTGTTATTTTCACTTCTAGATTGCTAGATCTACATTTCAAATCACTTGTTTTAAAATCCTACATATTTCACACCATATATTCACATTAAATCTTCCATTTCCACCACCATTCATCCAATAGTTTAGTATAGCTTGTTAGATTAACTTAGATCTTATTATTCATATTTTACATTGTTAATTAGTTGTTTACATTTTATAGTTTATTAATTTTGATTATTCACTTCAATTGTTTAAATTAGCTATATCTTAGTTCAATTCTACTTGTAGTTGGATTCATTGCTTATTCCATTTTCTCTCCGTGGGATCGATAATCCGGACTCTTTAGTTAGTCATTTATTACTTGACGACACTGTAGTTTTGCGGTTAAGTGCTGCACATCTAAGTGTTGATCAAGTTCTTGACGCCGTTGCCGGGGAGAGGCATCAAAAAGCTTCGAATTCAATAGAGTTGAACTCATTTTTAGCTTAATGTACCTTTTATTTTTCCTTTATTTTCCTTGCGGATTCTACACATTGTTTGTAAATGTTTTATAAGGAATTCCTCACTTGGATCGAAGGAAAGTGGAAGAGTGCATTGAAGAACTTGAAGATTTTACATTCTTTCCTTGTTTAGAATTAGTTTAGACACTTATTTGCTTTCTTAGTTGGTTGTATTAGGTATTTACTATCAAGTTGTAATAATTTTAGTTGCGGGTCGGCCCGTGACCCATTTACTTTACTTTACGCACTTTACTTGCTTTAAGTAGTTAGTTGTTTAGTAGAATTGCAATAAATTGCTTGTAGGGAAGGAGGATGGTTGGACTATACCGTCGCGGCCCCTCACATTGGTACACGGAAATTGGTGTCCATGGTGTGGGTTGACAACAATCGATTCATCCCCCGAAATAAAATCGAGAGGTTTACATTTTCTAACCCCCGCGAATCTCTTACAGGCGGGTTTACTCTATTGATTGTTCCTTGCTTTATAGTGTAATTGTTTCAAATACACTTTTTATTTGATGCACTACTAGTAAAGGGAAAATTACCCCAAAAGATAAGGAATCGGATTTCATCACCATTTCCTTGTCCTTAGGATTTCATCTTAATTCTCACTTAGTTTAGAACCAATAAATCATAATAAAATTGAGTAGAAACATGACCTTAGATTACGAGCTCACTAAGGAAGACCACCATGGTTGTGCCAATTGTATGGCTTGGTGGAATTTCTAGTGCCTAAGCAAACCTTGTCCTTTGGCTAAGATCTTGCCAAGTAGGGAGACAGCTTTGCTGTTTTAAAGAGAAACTTTCGCCTAGCGCGTTGAAATCTCACCATCTACCTGGGTGTTAACTAGCCAAAATTTCCATTTCATAGTTCCGGGTTGGAGGCCGGAGTGTTCTCTTCACAGTTAGGAGCTACCTAGAATTCTTTTAGGTAACCTTAGTTTAGATTAGTTTTTCATTTAGTTTTCAAAATTTTTGTTATGTTGCATTCATTTCATTGAGCAGACCATTGCATTGCTAGGTTAGTCGCAGTTGTATGCAAGTGTGAATACGTGATCAAGGCTAATTAGTGAGGATTGATTACCTTGGTTGACCTGCCCCACCCATAGTACCCACAATGGCTGCCCAAAACCCTCAGCAAAGGACCCTCAATGAACTATTTGCACCCTTTTCATCTACTTCACCTCGTTGTATAGTTTTGCCAGAAAATAATGCGAACCAATTTGAAATCTAGCCTGTCGCCATCAACATGCTACCAAAATTCCATGGATCCGAGTGTGAGCAACCCTATATTCATTTGAACAAATTCCTGACCATCTGCCACACATTTAAGAATCAAAATCTGGATAGTGAAGCCGTGAAGCTTAGGTTGTTTCCCCTCTCGTTAGAAGATCATGCAGCTGCCTAGCTAAATTCCTTGACTTCAAACTCCATTACCACCTGGGATGAGCTTGTCAAAAAGTTTATGTCCAAATTTTTCCCAATGAGCAAAACTGAGCAGTTTAGGAATTCCATGAGGAACTTTAGGGGACAACTTGAGGAAAAGTTTACCGAAACCTGGGAGAGATTCCATGACTTATTGATCAAATTCCCACATCACGAAATTGACAAAGGAGAGTTATACATTTCTTTTACAGAGGTCTTATAAACCCCCAGCGTATCTTGATTGAATCAATGCACAAAGGAGAATTCATGAATCAAACTGCCGATCAAGCATACGAATTCCTTGTCAAGCTTGTGGAAGATTCACAAAATTGGAGCAGTAATAGGAAAGACTTAGAGAGAGATGAGACAGGGATCCAGAACCTTGGAATATACAACATCAAATAGACCCTGAGTTGAAAAATATGTCTAGTTTAGTTCAGGGAGTGGAAAATTTAAGCAAAAAGATAGGATCTATGTCTGTAATGTCTTGCCAACCCACCCCTCAGCAACATAAGCCCACCTTGAAAAGTATGAGTGAACCACATCATGTTTGTGTGTTATGCGATAGTTGTGAGCACATGGTTGAGAGTTGCACTAATCTATCATTTGTCAAGGCCGAGCAAGCCAATGCACTGAATTCCTATGGAAATTTCCAGAAACCAATATTAATACTTTTAGTCGACCTACCACCAAGACAATAGGTTCCACCCCAGTTTCTCATACCGTCAAGCCGAACCTATTCAGTCCCACGGAGGTCAACTCGTTTTCCAACCGCAGTATCCTTGGCAGCAATACTAGCAACCTACTCAAACTACATGGTTCCTCATCCTCAGCAACCCACACAGAAGAATCAATTTCACCAACAACATCAGTTCCAAACACAGAACCAGTGTAGGACACTAGTTTCAGATCAAATGTCTAACTACTTTACACCAGCACAAGCCCATCAGCAATCCTTTCATCTGGAGAACCTATTGACCAAATTCATTTAAATCCAAGAGCAGACAAACCAGGCTCAGAACCAGTCAATTGCAAATCTAGAGGCCCAATTAGGTCAGCTAACCTTACAGTTGTCTGAGAGAGAAAAGGGCCAATTCCCGAGCCAAGCCATTGTTAATTCGAAAGGACAACCCAATTAGCCCAGAGGCCAGTGTTCGGTAGAGAGTAGTGAGCATGTGCAGGTGATCCATACACTGAAATTGGGAAAGACTGTTGACAATAGAGTTGAGATGCCTGAAGCGGATCAAAGAGAGAAGATTTTTTTAGGAAAACAGAAAGTTCGAAAAAAGTTGTCGAACCTGAGAAAGAGACAGCAGAAAGAGAAAAAGAGAAAGAGAGAAGAATCTATTCCAAGAGGAGAGCCACAGAGAGAGAAGATTCAGAAGCCCATTATAGTTGAACCATCATCTTTAGAAGTGGTATCTAAAGCACCATTCCCACACTGATTAAAAGAGATTAGAAAGAAAGATCATTTTGAGGGAATCTTAAAAGTTTTCAAGAATGTTCAGATAAACATACCCCTCTTTGAGGCCATAAAGCAAATCCCTTCCTACCCCAAGTTTTTGAAAGACTTGATAACTGTCAAGCGGAAAACCTCAGTACCCGAACCGCTATGATGGCAGCCCAAGCATCAAGGTTGATCTAGCAAACCATTTCACTCAAATACAAAGACCCCCGCTACCCTACCATTACTATTCATATGGAGACTCTGTCATGGAAAGGTGTCTCCCTGATTTTGGGGCAATCGTGAATTTACTGCCGTACTTCGTGTACACGTAGTTGGGCTTGGGAGGACTGAAGAAGACTGATATTACCCTTTGTCTTGCTGATAGGCCGGTCAAGTATACGAAAGGTGTGGTTGAAGATGTAATCGTAAAGTTAAGGATTTTTATTTTCCAGTTGATTTTGTGGTTCTAGATACCGAACCAGTGGTAGCCTTCGACCGACATATTCCAGTCTTCTTGGTCGACCGTTCCATGCAACATCAGATGCAATGATTAGATGCAGGAATGGGGTTGTGACACTTAGTTTTGGGAACATGAAGTTGGAGTTGAATTTTTTTCGTAACGGACTCCAAACATCAGACCTAAATGATGATGAGGAAGTAAACATGATTGACACATTAGTTGATCAAATAGTTCAATCATCATGTTACATAGATCCACTGGAGGAATGTCTGGCTCACTTCAATGCCAACATAGACATCGACGGGTCCATATGCGAAGTTAATACAGTATTGGATTCGGCCCAGTCGATGGATGTTGGCCAATGGAAGTCGAAAATTGAGCCTATCTTTTGTCCACCTTTGAATCTAAGGTCAACAAAGAATCAATTATTTTTGAGCCACCTAAGTTAGAATTGAAACCATTACTCGAGAATTTAAAGTATTCCTACTTGGGGCCCTCTGCTAGCAACCCAATAATTATTGCCTCAGACTTTGAGGAAGAGCATGAAAGGAAATTACTGGATGTGCTGAAAGACCATCATAGTGCCCTAGGTTGGACCATCTCAGACATTAAAGGAATCGGTCCCTTTATAGTTATGCACCAGATTCATCTGGAAGAAGGTGCCAAACCATCTCGTGAACTGCAGAGGCGACTAAATCTGGTCCTAAAGGAAGTAGTAAGGGGAGAAGTAATCAAACTTTTAGATGCTAGCATTATCTACCCGATTTCTGACCGTCAATGGGTAAGTTCTATCCAAGAAGTACCCAAGAAATCTGGCGTAACCGTTGTCGCCAACAAGGACAATGAGCAGGTCCCAACCCCTATTCAAACAGGTTGGAGAGTCTGTATTGATTATAGAAAATTAAATTCAATGACAAGGAAGGACCACTTCCCATTACCCTTCATTGATCGAATGTTGGAAAGATTAGCCGGCTATGCTTTCTATTGCTTCTTGGAGTGTTATTAAAGGTATTGCCAGATCCATATCTCCCCCGAGGACCAAGAGAAGACAACCTTCACCTGTCCTTTTGGTACATTTGCCTACAGGCGTATGCCGTTTGGTCTGTGCAACGCACCTGCGACTTTTCAAATGTGTATGTTGAGCATTTTCTCAGACATGGTGGAGAGATTTTTGGACGTCTTCATGGATGACTTTTCTGTTTTTGGCTCGAGTTTTGATAGTTGTCTAACCATTTGACCCTGATATTGCAAAGATGTAAGGAAATGAACCTAGTCTTGAACTGAGAGAAGTGTCATTTTATGGTCAAATCGGGCATTGTTTTGGGTCATATTGTGTCAAGTAAAGGCATTGAAGTAAATAAAGCCAAGGTCGACTTGATTGTGAACCTGCCTCCTCCTAAAACTGTGCGAGAGGTGAGAACCTTTATGGGCCACGCAGGCTTCTATTGGAGCTTTATCAAGGGCTTTAGCAAAACTACTCGCCCTCTCTTTGATCTCTTAGCAAAGAACGCTAATTTTGATTTTTCTACTAAATATTTAGAATCATTTGATCGTTTGAAATGAGAGTTGACATCTGCACCCATTATCCATTCTCCTGATTGGACGAAACCTTTTGAATTGATGTGCGATGCCTCCAATTATGCTCTTAGAGTTGTACTGGGACAGAGGATAGAAGAATTGTCTCAAGTCATCTACTATACTAGTAGGACCCTTAACGACGTACAACTTAACTATACCACCACTGAGAATGAATTGCTGGATGTCGTCTTCGCATTGGATAAGTTCAGATCTTATCTCATGGGGTCAAAAGTCGTTGTCTTCACTGATCATGACGAATTTAAATATTTGTTGAGCAAGAAAGATGCAAAGCTCGGCTAATCAGGTGGATACTGCTTTTTCAAGAATTTGATCTTGAGATACGGGATAAGAGGGGTCTGAAAAAACAGTAGCTGACTATGTTTTGCATTTGATTGTCGATTCCTCTGACGACTATCCGATTTCAGAAACCTTCCCAGATGAGTAATTATTGTTGATTGATAGTATAACCCCGTGGTATGCAGATATAGTTAACTATCTGGTGATCAGGAAAACACCAATCAATTGGTCAAAAAATGACCAATTTCACTTCTTGTCTAGGGCTAAATATTATTTTTGAAATGATCCATATTTATTTAAATAATGCCCTGACTAAATCATTAGGAGGTGTGTGCCCGAGATGGACCAGAAGAGCACACTTGAATTCTGTTATAACTATGCTTGCAGGGGACATTTTTCTGGTAAAAAGACAACAGCAAAGGTGCTGCAATCTGGATTTATTTGGCCTACCCTTTTCAAGGATGCACATGAGCACTGTAGGAACTGTGACCGGTGTCAACGATTAGGGTGGATCTCTAAGAAGAATGAAATGCCCCAACAACCTATCTTGATCATTGAGTTGATTGACGTTTGGGGTATAGCTAGACTTTATGGGACCATTTTCCGTTTCTTTTGGTTATCAGTATGTTCTTGTTGCGATTGATTGTGTCTAAATGGGTAGAGGCCATTCCTTACAAGACCAATGACCACAAGGTTGTGGTTGAATTCTTGAAAAACCAAGTTTTTGCTCGCTTTGGTATACCCCGCCGAACCCTAATTTCTTGGTTTAGTGTGGTTTTAATCGTGATTTGGTTTTCTCTATGGGTTTAGTGGTTGTTTAGTTGAGTCTTTGAGTTAGAATGACTTTTCATTAGCTTTGGAAAGTTTTGAGAGCCAGTGAACCTAGACAGTGACCGTAGGGTCCCATTTGTTTTGCGTGGTCAGCATGGGGAGATTCTTGGTGATTCCCAAAAATTCCCATTTCAGCTTCGTTTGACTAATCTCGCCATTCCCTACAACTTTCGTGTACACTCCGTGCCCATTCGAAGCTCCGAAAATCAGTTTTTCCAGCCATGGGGGCAAAATAGATCTTTTTCACAAAATCTGGACCCAAATTTCGAGATTTCAAAACCATGCCAAAATTATACTTTTTGGAAACTAGAAATTTTGTTGATCAACTTTGTCTTCTTCGTCGAAATCATTTGAGGCCTCGAAACTCATGTTTTTAGCCCGATAAATATTTTAAGTTGTGGGACCCATCTTCCCTTTGTTATAAAATGAACCCATCTCTTCTTCTTCTTCCCTTCTTGACCTAATCACTGTTCTAAGAGAGGAGTAGCCCCAGCAGCCACGGTTCTTCCACTTTCTTCTTGCTTTCTTCCTTCTCAAATCACCTCAAAACCCTTGCTAAATCAAGAATGGACCTTGCAATCTTCTTCTCCACCTTAGAGGCTCTCAATTGACACCATTTTTTAAGAAAACCGCCCATTCCAAGATTTATTTTCTGTTCTCCTTGCGTATTTGAAGGTCTTCTATGTGAGTGATTCTCCCCATCTCCTAGAATTGTGTTCTTCTTGTCTTAGAGGAGCTCCATTCCGATTATTGAAAGCTTTCGTTTTGTTTTGAATTGGCTTTTGATTTTTGGAGTTGTATTTGGGGTTTTTGTGTAGATTGGTGATTTTGGCTTTGATGAACAGGGGTCGTGAGAGTTGCATTTATCCACAACAAAACAAATGAATCTTGTTCAACCCAAAGCTCAAATGCGGGGTTGATTGTGGTGGTTATTTTACCATCCTTATCATAGAGAAACTGTGCCGGGCATTCTGCTGAAACATCAACATATTTGAGCAATTTTCTTATTCGAAGAATAGGATCAAATTGACTTTTCCACAGCAAATAATTGTCCCGGTCTAATTTGATTGAAATCAAACTAGCAATATTAGAAATAGAGATTGTTCCCGACGAGAGTTGAGGTGTTGAACTTGTAGCAGCCATTAAAGAAAACAATATGGAAATACAAAAGCAAGAAGAATGTAACACCAAATGTGTGTGGACAGATCTGTCAACGAATGGCTAACCAGGTAGCAGGTTGTTGCATGTCAACACACTGTTGCACTTGTTTATGCCCAACACCAATGAAAGTTGATGTAAGGACTGAGATAGATGGGTCTCGTCAGGATGACAAATGTAGAGAAAGGATGACAAATATAGATGGGTCTTGTTAGGATCATAAGCTTTGATACCATATAAAGGTGTTTGTATTTGACACACACCCTTTGATATTTTGATTCAGTATATATAGTACAAGAGGATACTGATTGATCATCCCAAAACAGGGTTGCAAATATAAATTATCCCCCGCTACTATCTATACTCGAAAAAAGCAAAGATGTTAACCGAGTATCGTATCCACTGGGACAAAAAGGCTAAGTTGTGTTGGTTCCTAAATTCCTAAACTAATCCTAATAGACAACAAAGTGTTGATTCTTAAACTAATCCTACTAGAAAACAAAGTGTTGGTTTGATGGGTTGATTCCTAAATTAACAAATTAAAATACAATGTTTTGATCCAATCAGAGAAAAGATCTCAGGGTACGAATCCACTCTAATCTCGCACAATGGTAAGTATAGACCTAGAGTTTCACTATCAATGCTGAAATGACTCGTTCTGGTTACAAACCTTCAGAGTCAATATATAAGAGATGTGGATGTAAATCGGGGCATAACCTATCTCTATGGCATAGATTATCCTAGATCTAACAACACATTCATTCAAGCATCGTTATATAACTTAGTATTAAAATCTACAAGATTAAAATACCAAAGAAAGAGATATTGCGTTAAAGAAATAAAATCCAATTAATGGATTACATCTTGTCCTATAACCAAAAGCGTTTAAGTAAAACCCTAGAACTTATACATCACCATAAACACAAGATTAGGGCTTCATCGCAACCCTAAGATAGAGATTTAGCTACACATGGCGAGAGGTTGACAGAGAATCTTTAACGAAATCCCCATTAGCGCTCTTCCAAAGCTCCCAAACCAGCCTCTACAACTTCTCCCAAGATGTGAATCTCTCAAAAACAAGTTTGGCATCATATTTATAGACTTTTCGCCTCAAAAATCACTTCAAAACACGCTGAGGTGGTGCCCCCATCCGGTCCGGGTGTCTGAACGCCTGGACCCAGTGAGCTCCGGTTTTCGCCATTTTCGCTGGTTTATCTCTGGCTTCTAGTCTTTCACCTAAAATACCTAAAAGCATAAAAATACGTAATTAAAGATCTAAACTATCATTCTAAGGTTCAGCAAAGTCTTTGCTGAGGGTTAAAATGGTGTATTATAGGCTCTCATCACTGATACATAAGTTTATCTCTTGGAATTTAAAATACCAATACGAATCATGCTTAGCCAAACTGATATGATTGAATTGTGCTTAGCAGAAGAGATAAGGGTGATCTTTATCTCTATAGATGAACGAGTCTTATCTCTGTGGATAAGTGTAAGACCCCGACCCAAGTGTCCACGATTAGTGCTAATAAAGTCGTGTGTTAGTGCTAAGCGTGATTGATTAGAATTTGACTAAGTTGGGACTAGAATAGTTCTTTTATAGCTTTGGTGAGTGTCTTGCGTTTAGTGGGACCCTTTGGGGGTTCATTTTTGTTAGTCTTGCTTTTACTTGGGGGATTCTTGAGATTCCTATAATTCTTGTCTTGACCCCGTTTTACTCATCTTGTCGACCCTTACAACTTTCATATTGGTCCCGCACTCGTCCGAAACCCTGAAACTCGACTTTCCTAGCATTGAGGGCAAAACAATCTTTATACATTAAATCTGTTCCCAAAATTTGATACCCCTAAAACCCGTGAAAAATATACTGTTTGAAAACTAGGTATTTCGGTGATCATTTTTCCCTTCTTCGTCGATTTCGTCCGAGGTCCCGAAAGTAGTGATTTCAGCCTCCAAAGTTTCTAGTGGTGGAGCCCACTTCCATTTGCTTTATATAGAGAACCCACCTCCTACCTTTCTCTTTTTCTAGCTCTTGAGCCACCCAAGCTAGGGTTTTCTTCTCCTTTCTTTTCTCCTTGCATTTCCATCACCAAATTACCACCAAACTTGCACCAATAGTACAAAGGGACTCATCACCTTCTTCTTCACCACTTGGGCTCTCCATTGATACAATTCTTGAAAGGGAACCTCTCTGCCAGGACCTTCCTTGAGCTAGTCTTAACCATTTGAAGAGTTTCCAAGTAAGTAACCCTTCCAATCCGTTGATATTGTGTTCTCCTAGCCATAGAGATGCCCCATCTTCCTTATTGAGAGTTCTTTCTTTCTCATTCCTTGTTTGACCCATTTTAGGGTTTGTATTTGGGGGGTTTTTGTGTAGAATGTATTCTTGGCTTGGAGGAGTTGACTAGAAGCTTGTTTCCTTGATTTGAGACCCTAAGGCAAGTGGAATGATTAGATGTTTTGAGTTTTGAATGGTTTTCATGACAAGCATGGTTGATTTTGTAGTTCCATTAATGTTTTATTCTACTTGCATTCAATGTGATTTAAATGCTCTTGAAAAGGGTTGGTTAGCCCATTTATTTTTTTGGAAATGTGATTTATAGCTTTTGTTTTCTCTCTTGTCTAAGACTTGAATGAATCTATGTGGTTGTGGGTGTTCTTCTTTCTTTTAGAAATGTTTGAATGTGGAGAAGGGAATGCTTGGGAAGTAAATGTTCATGGAAGTTTGATGGGGGTTGTAAGTAGTATTTGATGAATGATTATTGGAGGCAAGGTGGCCATTTTATTACAGGTAAAAATGTATAAGAGAATGGGGGAAGAAAGGCCATGAAGGCCAGTCTCGGGCAACAGGGATTGACTGCCCGCTGGCTCGCGCTACAGGGCGCTGAAGCGCGCAGTCAATCTGACTGCGAACTCGGGCGGCAGCGAGATTGCCCGCTCGAGCGGACCATACTGTCCGCTCGGCTGCCTGCCTGTTTTCCTGCTCGGTTCAGGGCCGCTCGAGCGCCCCTTGGTCCGCTCGAGCGTAACCTCCCTTGGGTCTAGAGCACTTTTTAAAGCTCGAAAAACGTTTTTAAAGGAACCCCTTGGTATCAGGGAGATCCATGAGGGAATGTTCGAAGTCCATTTGAGAAGAAAATCCACACCACCAAGATCCATTGAAGTTCCTTAGAAATTTCCAAGGTGTATAAGTATCCCGGAATGTCTCCAAATTCAAAGAGTACCAAGTCATTATTTAGATCGACATATGGGATCCCTATTCACCTTAAATAAATTTTAAACCCTATATGTTGTCGAAACTCCAATGATTCGTTTGTATTTTCTTGTACCCGAGATTTACACTATTTGACTGTCATTCCCGAAAGCATTGAAAAAGATATTTGTTAAACTTGCTAGTCCCGAAATGCATGCCCGACATGATATGATAGTTGTGCCCTTGAGCACCCCCTTCTTGCCCGATTATAGTCTTGCACTGTTGACACCAAAAAAGTCACTATGTCTCTTCAACATCAAGAAACCACATGAAGTTGCATCCTGCTACAAATGCGCAAAGGTACTTCAAGCATCAGATCTTGTCAGAATCAAACAAAAACTGCAAGATCCTTCAAGGCAGCCAAAAGAGGGGCACACATGAAGTTTCAAGCCATTCCGACATTGTTTGGCCTAACGTCACTCCTCCGACTGCTAAACAGACGCTCCCGGCGGCGACATCATCGAAGACATTAAAACTTCGATTAGAGCCTACGGATGACTCCAAAATACCTCCAAAAGGCTACTTGTCAAATTTCAAGTCAAACCGACAACGTTTGACCTCCATCAACGCTCTAGCAGCAAAATCAAGCCTCTCGGCGGCGAGAACCACCGAGGCCATTATAAGGTCCCAGACCTTAATAGGGTGTTTAATTTCCTAATATTGGTGATTAACCTAATTAATTGTGATTCTAGCTAATTAGGCGGGTTTAGTGGCTAAGCGAGTTTCTTTTATCATTAGTAAGATGTTCCCGAAGTTTTGTTTGATTCTGAGTGCGATTAGTCTTAATAGGGGGTTAGGTTGTGATTAATAGGAAAATTGAGTATTTTTCCAAATATTCTGTTTTCCCCGAATTTGGGTTCGTTAGAAAGATCTCGTCGCGCTCGTCACTTTTCTTGACTCATCACGATTCGACGCCCCGAAGTCCCTCAAATAATTGCATTTCTCTCATTTGACTCAGATGGGCATTCCAGACATTTCCTTCTCCACCTCTCATTTAAACCCCAACCCAGCCCTATCATTCGTTCTTCCTCCCTTCACTCAACGGTGCTGCAACCCTCTCTTCTTTTTCCTCCTTTACTCTCTCATATTGCATGTGGAGCTTAAAGGCCTTTCCAAGGACATCCAACTACACCATTGTCTTCCTCTCTTCTTCTTCTTTCCTTAGACCTCAAATTTGGTAAGTTTCCTCCTCTCCTTCCCTTCCCATTTCTTTTCTCATGGCTGTGAATGGATTGCATGTTGATGGATTTCCTTTCTTTCTTTTCCTTTGTGTTCCTCAAGTGTAGAAGGGAGGCTTGGGAGAGTTGTGTTGGCTAGAGTGTGTGTGGGAGCTTTCTTCCTCCTCAATCTTCTCAATTTCCATTATTTCACTCCCTTTGGTGAAGGTAAGTAGATTTGTTTTATATATTGGGCATGCATGTATTATTATTGTCTCTTGTTAACCCATTGTTTAGATTTTCCCCAAATTTCCAAGCTTGTCATGGTTAATTAGATTACACATGCTAAACTTGGATTAATGGGTTGAATGGGTTTTATTATGGGTGGATGACTTGATGAATGGATAAAATGTGGTTTGGAGGAGAGCATGGTGGCTCTTTGTGCAGGTTATGGCCTTTGGAAAGGTTTGGAAAGGAGTTGGAGAAGGAGCCATTCAAAATGATTGAATTTTTGGCTTAAAAACTCATGTTTCTACCCAGAATTCGGCTAGCTGCAGGAAATTCGGTCACCATTCGGTTACTTTTCCAGTAACCATGTTTTTACAAGGCATTTTCTGTCATTTTCGGTCACCTTTTCGGCTAGCCGCATGGGCCAATTCGGCTAGCCGCATGGGCAAATTCGGCTAGCCGCATTAGGGCAGATTTCATGAATTTTTGGCAGATTTCAAATGACCATAACTTTTGAACCGTTCCTCGGAATTTGGAGTTCTATATACCGTTGGAAAGCTCTTGAGATGTAGAATCCAATGGTATACATATCTTAATGATCAGAAATCAGAAAAAGAAGTGGCTATTGAATCAATGTACCAAGCCTTTATCTCTTTGGAAAGGGACTCTAAACCTAGTTTGGACCCTAGGTTGGAACCCATTGACCCTACCCTTGCATGACCAATTGGGGGAAAATGAAAACGGAGCATGTTTGGTTTGGTGTGCTTCGTCGGTTGTCCTGGAATTTCCGTATATCAATGTAACTTGGCCGAATGCATGTGGAATTGAGTTAATTGGTGCCCAACAACTCCCGTACACCATGGCCCCATCAAAGTAGGACACTATTGACTCATTCTCCATACGTACTCTGTTGGGGATACGTTTGATACACTGTGGATAACTCTTGACCTAGGATTGGCTTGTTCTTCACTCTTGACTCTTGAATCATGTATCCGTAGCTTGTCGTATCTTATGCACTCTATCTTGTACACTTGTATAACTTTAACTTAACTTGTAGAATTAGAATGTGACCGGACTTAGAGTGTATCCTTAGGTACCTTGTCTTGTATTGATAAACACGTGTGGATAGACTTGAAAGAGGACTACTCATGGAACTTGGAACTTGACTTGTATCTTGGCTTGACTTGGAGTAGCCCTCTATATGTTATTTTGTACTCGGGAACCTATCCACGTGTATTTGTCTTGGAACTTGTGTCGTATACAAATCATCATTATCATCTTGCATTCATAACCAGCAGAAGACTGAGGATTATAAAGTGGACCGGACACCGGACACTAGGGTGGGCAGTCGGCTTTGGACGGCGTCCATGGCGCGAATAGCAGGGAGCGGGCTAGGACCGTGCTGCTATTCCAAGGACTAGGAGCTAGGATCCCCCTAGAGCCGGACTTTGGGTATTCGTAGTCGGCTTGGACGTCACTTATACCCCCGTGAGATAGCTAGGACATCCTCGGAGTCTCCTCTTGCTTGACATTGCATTTCAAGGATGGTTATTCTTGTTTATCTTGTTAGGATTTATATTGTTACTTGACTATCGTATTATTCATGCTTATGCATAGCTTGTACCTTGCTATCTTATAATCATGTACTTGTCTTTATTTCCTTTTGAAGCATGTTATGAATAATGTATATTTTTTATCTTCTTGCCAACATATTGTTGATCTTTTATTTCATGGTGTGCAGAGGACACCTTCTACTATTACACCGACCCGGATGCCGAGGCAATCCCAGAGGATCCTCAACCGGGGGAGGAGGACGAGGTACGAGAGTGGGGTGCCGATGACGTAGCTTAGCGTCATCACTCCCGGCACTAGTGCGCGTTACACGGGGATATCTTCTAGCGTATCGCCTCATTTCATCTTTTGGGTCTTAGATCTTGTGGACTTGTCTTTTCTAATACTGTATATCTTTTGTACCAGGACCTAAGTTTTGGGAATGATCCTGATGTTTATAAACTTTATACGTCTTAGCTTTTGAAACTTGAATATATATAATGGGATGAATACCGTACTTGCTTTGATATTTCTACAGGTTAATGTTGTATTTATCGGACAAGTCTCGTTGATTAATTTGTTAATGAGACTCAATTATACAATCCTCACAACGGACTTCGATCCTTGGGCATTAAGGGCAAATTTTTTTAATTAGCCCTAAATTTCACACCCTGGATCCGGTTTAATCTCTAATCGGGTTCGGGGACGTGACAGCCATCACTCATTAAACAAAGCATATGAGTGGCTTCAGTATGCTTCCAAAGGGCTGCACGTCGAATTTCAGGTCATTCCGACAACGTTTGACCAGACTTCGACGCTCCGAAAGAAAATCAAGCCTACCGGTGGCGGAGTACCCCAGGACTATGACATCCAAATCAGAACTAATGGATCATCTCTACATGACTCCAATAGGCTCCCTGTCAAATTTCAGGTCAATCAGACATCGGTTGACCGTATATCAAAGCTCGGCATCTTCCCCGAAGCAAAACCAAGTCAAGCATCGACGGGACCCCAAACGGCTTCAAAACTCAAATAAAAGCCCATGGTTGGTCCTATCCACTGCTCAAGAAGTTTCACCTCAATTTTCAGGTCATTCCGACATCGTTTGACCTAGTTTCGACTCTTGACGGAAAATCGGCTACAAAGTCTTCGGCTTTTTCGAAAAATAGGAAACTTTGTGCTCCAGTTTTGTGCGACTTCTCGTCAAGTTTTCTCCAAGAAAATCAAGTCAATAATTGAGGAAAAATTTCAAGAGAAATACAGAAGAAAAAAGGAACGAAAAAGAAGAAAAAACGACCGAAGAAACTACTCGGCAACCAAAGGGACCAAAACCCCACGGTCGCTGTCGACCATGCCCCATGGTCGCCGGCGACCTTGGGCTGGGTGCATGGTTGCTGGCGACCTTGGAAATCCGGGTCGCCGGATTTTTCGCCGGATGGCCCAATTTCCGATCCTTTTCGCATTCCGGGAGTTCCTGCCTTTGTGATTGTCTGAAAATCCAATTTTTGAAGCTTGAAAACGACTGATCTCCGCCGACATCTCGGATCTGCCGTCAAGAGCATGAAATCATCACTGATCGCTCCAAGATCGCCAACCGGTTGACCAAAAAAGTACACTTACTGTCCGACCGATCGAGAAATCGACAAGACAGATGTCACCGGCCCACCAACATCAATCAATGCCTGAAATTGCATCGCAATCCGACATCAAACAATATGTGGATCCACCTGCGATGATCACAAGAAGAATTCCAGATGACGCGGCGCAGCCCCCGACTCTTCACATGCACCGGCGACCACTTAGTGTCGTTAATTGGCCCATTTTATGACAACTTAATGCGGTCATTAACTCATTATTTTGGACGGCCCAATCAGAATCAAGCATATGGGAGTTACAAGTCCAAGCATTCATGGCATTAAAACCATGAAACTCCCCTCATCATGGAGATTAAAGGTGATTAAATGCCCATCATTCTCCATTGGCCAATCACAAACCAAGAAAAAGAAGTTACAAAATCAAGAAATAAAAACTTGTAACTCCTCCCATCATGAAGCATCAATGCCATCAATTCTCTCATCATGGCCGTCAATGCCCATAAACCACCTCATGGCTACCAAAAGCCTATTAAAGGAGGTCCATTCCAAGAGAGAGGCATCTACTTGGAACTTTGAATCCTTGCATTTTTGGACATCCGCACCAACATCCATCCGGAGTCTGGAAAAATCCCAGAGAAAATCCGACGAAGTCCTGCTGCTGTGCTGCAAGAGACACTATAAGGTTATCAAAGTCCCTTGGGGGGCCACCCCCCAAGGTCCCCTTCTGCTATCCAACATGGCCTAAACGCGGCTTTTTAGCCCGTTTACTTGGTTTTTTTATTGGATATAGGACCTCCCTTTGGTCTTTAACCTCTAAAAAATTGAGGTTGGAGCCAAGCCGAAGAATCGAAGCATCAAGCGTTCTCATTTGAAGGACAATGGCGAAGTCCACACATGACTTGCGACCGTCAATCTGAACGTGTCCCCACAATCTCCTGAGAAGTTAGATCATTTTTCTTTCTTTTCTATTGTAATTTGTATTTTTTAAAGAGACAAAAAAAAGTCACAATTCTTGTCTTTCATTTTGATGAGATTTGTAAATCGCCTTTCACGGTACCAAATTGCCTTTCACGGCAAACAAACAAAAATCGCCTCTTACGGCATTCAAAACAAAAATTGTCTCTTTTCTTAAATATTTATGCAATTTAAAAAGTTAGAAAGAAGGATTGATTTCCTTTCTACTTGTGAAGGTGAATCTTCGGATCATCACCATTCCTAATTCCAAGTAGAATAGAAAATCTGGCATACCCGTACAAAAATGTTGATACCCGCATTTCCTCCTCCGCCGAAACCCGGCAACGCCTGGGGCGGAAGGAGAGGATGGAAATCGAGGGTCCATCAAGTTGGCACACCCGGTGGGACACGTTCACTTGAGAATGTGATGCTTCGATCCCTTGGCTCCTTTCTAGTTGGTGGCCTATGTTGCATCTTGCATCTAAAAAAAACATGAGATGGGATTTCAGTCATTCTTTCTCATTTCAAAAAAAAAATCTGATTTCTTTTCTTGGATTCAATTTTGAGAAACTTTGATTCTCTCTTCAAATTTAATAGCTCACATAAATGTTTGAAGCTATTGTTCGTATCGGAGATTGGGCCATCTTTTCTCTTTGATGAGTCCGATAGGTTTTCACACAAAAAAAAAAAAAAAAAAAAAAACTTCATTTCAAACTCTTTAAAAAAAAAAATACAAATCTGATTTCTTTTTCTCGGATTCAATTTTGAGAAACTTTGATCCTCTACTTTTTGAACTTGATAGCTCACAGAAATGTTTGCAGCTATTGTTCGTATCGGGGATTGGGCCATCTTTTCTCTTCGATGAGTCCGATAGAGGTTTTCAAAAAAAGAAAAGGAAAAAAATCTTATTTAAAAAAATCAGCTTTCTCTCTTTTGGATTCAAATTTGAGAAACTTTGGTTTTTCCCTTTCGGATTTAGCGCTCACAGAAATGTTGAGCCTTTGTTTCTGATTGGAACACCATTCGCTCTCTTTGATGAGTTCATTAAAAATCTTTCAAAAAGAGTTCAAAAAAAAAAAAAAAACACTAAGGTTGCACCAATTACGTTCTTTGACCAAAGTGGATTTAAGAAAGGCCTTATCCAGAGTGTGGAGACAGCTAGACTGTTCGAGGCAAGGGTCCTCCAAACGGGTTCATTAAGTAATCCTACCCTTACCTGGGGCTGATCTATCTACTAAAGTTTCATAAGATCGAATTGGAAATCTATGTGCGCCTTTCAAAAAAAAAGAAACCTTTCAAAAAAAATCTTCAAAAAAAAATCTTTTAAAAAACAACTTCTAAAAAAAAAAAAAAATTCGATCACTTTTTCGATCACTTTTGAGTTCAAAAATGAGAAATCTTGGTTCTTTCCCTTTCGGATTTAGTGCTCGCAGAAATGTTGAGCCTTTGTTCAGACTGGGACACCATTTGCTCTCTTTGATGAATTCAATCTTGACCTTTAAAACAAAAAAAAAAAACTTCCGTCATTACTGGATTCACATTTGAGAAATTCTGGTTCCTTCCCTTCTGGATTTAGCGCTCACAGAAATGTTGAGCCTTTGCTCGGATTTGAACACCATTTGCTCTCCTTTATGAACCCAAATTTGACCTTTCAAAAAGAAATCCCATCTCGTGTCCTTTCCAAGGATGCGATTTGCAACATTTGTGCCTAGCGGTGCTAGTACGCCCTTTCGGGTCTACTGTATTTGCGACCGACACATTTGTATCGCCAACCTTATGTCATTTTTCCTCGAGTGAGCTTTGTTTCTCGGTAATTTGAATTAAAGTCTACAATTGCTTCTAGCAGTCACTGGTGTGCTTACCCTGAGCCTACCATACTTGCATTTTAGAACAATTGTATCCTTTATGGCCTTTTGCCTTCTTCATCTTGCTTGGGCCGGGCCATGTCCCCTTGAGCGATTTGAAAAGACAAAACCATAGTTGTTCTCCATTTATGACCACCATATTCTTGTGATTACTAATGGATGTGGTCTTGTTTCATAAGTTTTCCAAACTAACAATGGCAGC
Organism: Umbellularia californica; assembly: GCA_028538565.1. Taxonomy (NCBI): domain Eukaryota; kingdom Viridiplantae; phylum Streptophyta; class Magnoliopsida; order Laurales; family Lauraceae; genus Umbellularia; species Umbellularia californica. The sequence goes on along the minus strand of JAPQWN010000006.1, from coordinate 50,653,802 downwards.
TTCATTGACCATCACTTTTGATGAGAACAAGTACTAGCTTATGCTTCAAGACAAGCAAAACAAGCGCACTCATAAGCGCCCTGCCAGTTGCCGAAACGTCATCTCCCTCGACAACTCTCAAAACACCGGGTCAACCTCAACTCCCCGGACCATCATCTTCGGGTCGCTGGGACCATTCCCACTCCCCGCAGAAGAAACTGTACCTGCTAAGAAGCAGAAAATTGCCCTGTAACATGTCACTACCATGGCACCAAGGGCGAACATAAAGAAGCCTGAAGCCCATGGCGCTCCCACGAAACCTCAACCCACAAGAAACCAGGTTTGCCCCAAAACCTAGTCCCCAAGATCTTCACCGAAGCAACTAAGATCCCGAACATCTACAAAGCCAGCATACTTGGCCCATCTCAAGGAGAACCGGTTCCACCCTCTCTCTTACATGAAAGAGGAGAAACCTAAACCTACCATCCGCCCAAAGAATAAACAAATCCAGCATGAGCCGGCTTGCTCCTACAAGCCAAAAATCAAATCCTGCATCGTTAGGCCTCCGTAAAAACCCGCTGAAACCTACACTCCTGCGAGTCGACCCTTCATCTCAACAGGGGCCGAACTCGCAAAATTCAAATCCTCACTGCGACAGGCTAAGGACCCCGTCCAGATCCTGTCCATGCCCAACTTCAAAGAATATAAGCTCGGTCGCTGCGCACGGGGGCCTACATCCTTCATAGCCAGAGCCCAGCCAGAGCTGACCGAAGCTCAAATTGCTCGTCGTATGCGTCGCCGCGCGGTATATCAACAGAAGAGACTTGAGAAGCAAAGAACCCAGTATTCTACTCTCCATGTCTCTAACAAATAGGTCGAAAAAGAAAGACCCGACCAAGTCGTTGCTGTCCATATGGTTGGCAAAACTAGAAGACGCTAGAAGTCAGCAACCAAAATTCGTGTCAGACGTCCGGTGACTCGCAGCATCTCCCAGAGACGAACACATTTGGAAGAATCCTCCACTCCTTCAAGTAAAGGACACCGGAGTAATCACTCCTCGGACTCTTCATCTAAAAGAATGAGCCCCAGCTCAGTCACCAGGACGATTTCTTCGTTCGAATCCCGAGGGATGAACGTCCTGGCTACAAGTTCTGAGCAGCCTCCACCGCATGATGACGTAACTGCACACATCCAGCAGTTGGAGCAAGGACAACAGAGAATTGAGGCTCTGATGGAAAACCCCCTTCTCACTTTACAGCGTCCACCTAACAATGAAACCCCTCCAAATCATCAAGATGACAAGGGCAATGCAGAAAATAATGAATCGCGCGCCCTTACCAAAAAGGACATTGACGATACCCTCGTAAAAGCAAAAGAAGAGGATACATTGAAGGAACATGGGATCAAGCCACCCTATCCCCTATGGATGGACTTGATTCCGTTCCCTGCAAAATTTAAACAACCTCTCTCCAAACATATACGGGGAAAGGTTCAGCAAGGTAGCATGTCATCCACTTCAAGATCCTGACGGGAGCTATCGCGGATCAAGATGCCCTCAAGATTCGCCTCTTTGCAAATACCCTAAAAGGTACAGTCTTTGATTGGTACTCCACTCTGCCGGAGAACTCCATCCAAAACTGGGACATGCTGGAGACACGCTTCCTGACCCACTTCCAAGGTGAGGATCATCCTGTTACTATGGCTCAGCTCTACAACCTAAAACAAGGAGAGAATGAGTTAACATACGACTTCATCCACAAGTGGAAAGCAATGGTGTACAAATGCTCAGATGTACTGCCACAAGCGTCGCTAGTCGACATCTTCCGTTATAACATGAGAGCAAGAATCCGCTCCATGATCATCGGCAACAAATCAAACAACCTGGGAGAACTCCTCGAAGCTTCCATAGAGGCTGAAATGGTGATCAAAGACCTCAATAGTCAAAAGTCATCAAAGAAAGAGCCAACCGCCATTACAACCTCAAAACCAAAGAAAAAGGAGGTTCTTAATGCGTAAACCAAGTCAGCTCTTTAGCAGCCAAAGAAAGCTGAAAATAAAGCTACGGGTAAAAGACCTGAACTCTCTGATGCCTTCAAGGAATGTGTAGAAAAGAAATACCCGTTTGATGAAGATGTCGAAGAAATCTTTGAGGCTCTCTTAGCAAACGACAAACTCACCTTGCCTGAGCCCAAAAGACTGGGAGATGTTGGCAAAACCAACGATCCCCAATATTGTCCATACCACCAAATGATCTCACATCCTCTCAATCAATGCTTCGTTGTGAGAGAGAAGATCAACGAGATGTGGAAAAACAGAGTCATTACCTTTGACAAAAACTTCGGCTCCGCCTCAGTCAACATGGTGTCATGTGGGCAAACTTCAAATTCAACGAAGGAGAAGATCACTACTTCATTCAAGGTGATAAAAATGGCTCAAGCATCCCAAGAGTTGATTCCCTATCCAACACCAGATGGACAACCCATATGGGTGCATCCCGATCTCCTAGAAGATGAAAATTGGGAGATCGTCAAAACAAAGCCGACCGCTCAGCAGCGAAGGCAAGCTAAGAGACAACTCCACAAGCTCAAATAGCAACAGAAGTCTCAACCAAAACAAGAAGTCCCTGAAAAGGCAGAAACCTCTTCCACTGCTTCACTAGTGACAACGGAAGATTCCCTTCCCAAAGCTTCAAAGGTGGTAAGAAAATTCACCCTTGATGATTTCATGCCACCTCAATATAAAAATGAAACTGTGCAGGGGGCATCATACTCTTACAACTCGGTAGTTGGATTCTCCATGGATGGATATGAGTCCAGTGACACTGCCAATGATATCGATGAATGGGAAGAATCCCTTGAAACAGGAGAATCATCTCCGATGAGGAATGGATTCCCGAGTCTCATCTTATGTCGGAAATCTGGTATAAACCATTACAGCCACAAGGATCCCGGTTTGATGATGAAAAAGACCAGAACGCTGCTCAAGAAAATGCTGTTGACCCAGTACCAGCCAATGCTCTAGTGGAACCCAATATTGATGAACCACAAGGAGCAGACAACGAAGAAGATTTGGCTCCTATGCCTGATCTTGAAGAATATGTAAGAATCCTGCAACATCTTGCCATAGAGCAAGAGCAGGATCGCGTCAACAATCTTCGTCATGATCCAGAACCAGAGCTCCCTGAAAATCAACGGGAACTTTCACCTTCAACTCCTGAAAATGGAGAAAACTGCTGGATCAATTATCCTCTTACATCTGAGGATGAATCCGATTCCCAACTGTCTACACTGGGGCCATCTCCTATCGGGATGACCTGCAATGCGATTGCTCAGGACGATAGTGCCTTTGAAGCTTCCGAAGACACGTACTCCCCGACTGATAGTATATCTTCAAGAGCTACATCTTCTCAGGTGACTTCCACTGAGATAGCATCTTCTCAGCCTTCATCTCCTGAAACTATGACATCGGAACTCAAGCCTCTTCCGATTGATCATCCTAAAGAAGCTCATGCCAATGAAATCTTCTTCAATGAAAACCCGATTGATTGGTCCCAGATACCAGATCTCATAGACGATGTCTGGACCGATAAATTACTCGACAAAAGTTGCCGGATGTTGTTCTGGACTTGTTCCCCTGAAAATGCTCCGTGCAACACAATCACTGAAGATGGCAATGCTGCTACAGAGACGCCTTCAGTAAATGACAAGGATCAACCCCTTGATCCCGAGAGTGATCTTCCGAAAGAAGACCCTTATCTAGAAGCTGCACTATATTACCTTAGCTGCATGTTGGTAGGTGCAGAGCATCGCCACTCCCCAGTCGAAAAAGAATGCCTTGCAGTGATGTTTGTCGTACAAAAGTTACGTCACTACCTGCTGTCCAACACAGTCTTTCTGGTTTCGAGGATCAACCTCTTAAAGGTCCTTGTCACAAAAGCAGGTTCTCTCAATGCCCGACTGGCGAAATTGTTCATCCTTCTATCACAGTTTGACATTAGGTATGTATCACAAAAAGCAATCAAAAGCCAAGCTCTAGCAGACTTTCTCGTAGAGCACTCATTGCCTAAAGATTCTCCACTCAGGGATGATCTCCCAAACGAATTTGTCTACAATGTGGAAACTTCCTTATCAAATGCCTCCTGGGACATGTACTTTGAGGCAGAACCAGGACAAATGAAAAAGGAAAGCAAATATCGAGAATTGACATCCTTTTTGTCAGCCCCGACAAATACATGATTCCACATGCTTTCTCGCTACTGGAACCATATTCAAACAATGCAGCTGAGTACTAAGCCCTGATTATAGGATTGGAACTCGCCCTCGAATCCGGCATCACCACGCTGGAAGCTTTTGGGGACTCTCAACTGATCGTCAACCAGATGAATCAGAAGTTTGAAGTCAGGAAGCTTGATTTGCTACCTTACTATAACAAGGGGCAGTCACTTCGACAAAAATTCAACATCTGTCACATCACCCACATCCTCAGAGGTGAAAACATCCGTGCAGATGCCCTGGCCGGACTTGCCGCATCTATGGCAATCAAAGAAGGGGAAAACATGCAAATCACAGTGTGTCAAAGAAGGATGCTCCCTCCTCTTAACACACACCAAGCAGTTGCTGAATGCCACCAAGTGGTTGGAAGTCGGATGTCTATCCTCAAACCTCCGATCGGTGAATGGAGGGATCCGTTCATTGATTACATCATATTCGGAATCCTACCTGAAGATCCAAAAGAGTGGGTAAGCATCCAAAGACGAGCCCCGAACTTTCATTTGGATATTCCTTCAAAAGCACTTTACAGAAAATCCTTTAACGGAGTACTTCTACGCTGCTTGTCACAACAAGAGGCTGAGGAAACTCTCAAAGAAGTACATGCTTGTCTTTGTGGAGCCCATCAGGCTGGTCCTAAGCTCTACGATCAGATAAAAAGGCTAGGTTATTATTGGCCTACCATGGTAGCTGACGCAATGCGATTTGCTAAGCGCTGCCAATAATGCCAAATTCATGGAGATTATGTCCACATGCCTCCAGAATGGCTACATCCTACAGTAATCTCATCGCCTTTTGAAGCCTGGGGTATGGACATCATAGGTCCTATCTCTCCCCCATCAAGCAAAGGTCATCGCTTCATCTTCGCCGCTACAGATTATTTCTCCAAGTGGTCAGAAGCATTTGCGCTCAGTGAAATGAAGACCTCATCAATCCTTCAGTTCTTGCGCACCAACATTATTTGTCGCTTCGGCATACCTAAAAGATTCGTTCATGATAATGGACCACAATTCCGGGATCACAGATTCTACAGGTTCTGCGACAAATACAAAATCCAAAGTTGTCCTTCGACTCCATATAATCCACCAGCGAACGGACTAGCAGAAGCCTTCAACAAGACACTCTATAAAATTCTCAAGAAAATGGTCTCTAGTCACAAAAGAGACTAGGGGGACAAACTATCAGAAGCTTTGTGGTCATATTGAACCACCGTTCGAGGACCAACCCATAGCACACCATTCTCCTTGGTCTATGGATGCGAAGCTGTTGTCTCTTTGGAAGTATGAATTCCTTCCTTAAGGGTATCTCTGCAAAATTACATGACGCAAGAAAGCAATGTCAAATTGAGACTCCAAGAGCTGGATAATCTCGATGAAAGATGGCTCGAACTCTACAAAGCATTGAGTTGTACCAAGCACGCATGGCAGGATCTTTCGACAAGAAAGTCAGGCAACGCCCCTATAAAAAGGGCGACTTGGTTCTTGCAGTAAAAAGACCCATAGTCTTTGCTCACAATTCCAAAGGCAAATTTGAACCAAAATGGGAGGGACCCTTTGTCATCGACAAAGTCTTCTCCAACGGTGCATACGCTCTTCTAAACATGGAAGGAAACAGATGTATGCTGCCCATCAACGGTAAGTTCTTGAAGCGGTACTACCCTTAAAGACTTCCTAAAACGGGTCAGAGCGATATCTACACGGCCGAAGCCTATTCCCAAGTACTTGCTCATCAAACTCACCCCTTTTGAAATTTTCAACTTTATGTTGAAATTTCTAAAAAAAAAAAAAAAATTTCAAAACAATGCTTACTTTCATCGTTTCATTGTTCAAAAAAAAAAATCAAATCCAAAAATCCAAGTTTAGGAACCTCTTCCAGACTTGACCAAAGTTTTCTATCCTTGAACCTAAAATTCATGTTTTGAAACAAATCAGGACTCAGGAATTTCCACCCTAGTCTGCCTCGGCTTTTACAACCAAAAATGGTTTTAAGTCAAAACTTACGACCCTTGTGCCTTTAAACAAAAAATGGTTTTTAGAAATCGCGGGGAAGAGACATTCAGTCAATACCCGTGAAACCCAAAAAATCAGAAGGATGCGAACCCCATTCGATACTTCCAAAATCCAAAAAATCGGAAGGATGCGAACCCTATTCGATACTTCCAAAATCCAAAAACTGCAAGGAAGCGAAACCCATTAGATACTTGCAAAACCTCAAATTTCAAAAATCGTGGAGACGCAACATTCCAGTTGATATCCATAACCCAAATTTCAAATGATTCGAGAAAACCTCAAATTGCAAAAATCGTGGAGACGCAACATTCCAGTTGATATCCACAACCCAAATTTCAAATGGTTCGAAAAAACCTTAAATCTCAAAAATCATGGGGAAGCGACATTCAGTCGATACCCATAAAACCAAAATTTTTGAAAAAAGCAGGGAAGCGACGCTTAGTTGATACTTGTACCCCAATCCCTCGAGAAAGCGACATTCCATCGATACTCGCAAACCCAGTCTGCGAGGAAGCGACATTCCATCGATACTCACAAACCGAATGAGCAAAGAAGCGACATTCCATCAATACTAGCGAGATCATTCAGCGGGGAGGCGACATTTAGTCGATACCTGCATTTTGAAAACCAAAACCGGCTATAAACCCCAAAACCGGCTATAAACGCCAAATCCGATTATAAACGCCAAAACCCAGCTATAAATGCCAAAAATCGGCTATAAATGCCAAAAAAAAAAAAAAAAAAAAAAACCCAGCTATAAATGCCAAAAATCGGCTATAAATGCCAAAACAAAAAAATTAGCTATAAATGCCAAAAATCGGCTATAAATGCCAAAAATCGGCTTTCATGCCAACAAAACAAAACTTGGTTTTCAAAAAATCCGGCTCTCATGCCAAAAACAACAAACAAAACCTGGCTTTCATGCCATCTCAAAATTTTGGCTCTCATGCCACAAACAAATTTTGGCTTCCATGCCGGAAATAAATTTTGGCTCTTATGCCACAAAATTCGGCTTCCATGCCATCCCAAAATCTTGGCTCTCAAACCATAAAAAAAACTAGGCTTTTTGCCACAAAAATTGGCTTTCATGCCCAAAACAACCCTTTGACAAATTCTCAAACAAACATTCCCGTATAGCTCTTGCTTAAATTTGTTTTCATAAAAAATGATTTAAGTGAAAGGAAGGAATACAAAAAATATATTACCAAAAATGTTTATACATGGAGGTACCAAAAAAAAAGAAAGAAGAAAAGGAGTTTGTTACAACTCAGGAGCTCAGTCTAGCATGGTCTTCATCCAAAGATTCAACTCCTCAAGCAGACCCTTGGCCTTAGCCTCCAAAGTTTTCAGGCTACGCTTTTTCAAAACATTCCCATAAAATGCGGCCGAACGCCATGACCCATTTGTAGTACGAGGAAGTTCTTCCCAGAGAACCTGCCACTGCTCATATTCCTGAGTCTTCCTCTGGAACTTACTCTCAGCCTCCTCAACCTAGCGAATGAGAGTCCCCTCCTTGTCACGAGCCTTCACAATGGCGGTCCATTTGGCAGCAGCTTCTTCCTCCAAAAGCTCAAGACACTGCCTAGCCTCGACAACCTCCTTATCAAGGCGGTCCAGGTCTTGTTTTAGCCCCATGATGGCCAACTCGGTAACATTCCTCTCCCGAACAAACTGCTTCCGAGTATGCGAGATCTCAGTCAGCTCAGCTTTGACTTTGCTGGAAGGCTTCACAAACATCTCATTAAAGAAGTCACCATCTGTAAAACTCTTGGTCTCAGTCCACTTGTTCCCCAAAGTGATGACTTCATCAACAAAATCCTTGGCGCTTGTAATGTCTAGACCGACTTCTTCGCTATCAGGAAGAATGTCCTGTACATGCTTGATCATGCCGAAACCAACTTCCAAGTGACCTGAAGAGAGAGTCTCAACCCATGAACTCAAAACACTCTTCAACACCTTCTTTGCATACTAAATGTGCGGCCCAGATGAGGACTCGCCCTGCTCTGGCGCCCGACTGCCCATCTCATGCCCCATTGGAGGAGTAATCAATAAGCTCTTTCCAATCGAAGAAGCTGACTCGTTGAAAATGGAAGAAGCCCCTACTTCGGGATTGGCTATAGGTATCCCTTGTTCTGGCCCTGAGGAAGAAGGAGGAATGTTGGAAGTAGGTGGGCCTCATGGATAGATTTTCAAAACTTTTGACCCACTTGATACAAGGATCAAGTATCCATAAGGCCAAAAACCCAATTCAGGATGCATAACCCTCAATCTCAAGATCATGTACAGTAAATAAAACTATCTAAAAGATAGAAACGAGCATCCAACAAGCATCCATAAAAATCAAACATGCAATGAAGCAGATTATACCTTTAGAGCTCAGTTGTGCTCTAATGGAGAATTTGCATCTTTATTTGATGATGAAACTCTTTCACTTATCAAATAGGAATCTCCAAGACCTTTTGATCTTCCACGCTATGACCCTTATCAGATTCTCTTTTCTCAAGAAGATGGGTGGGATCTCCAAGAGAAAACTCTCAAGGAAACTAGAAGGGAACTAGAAGAGGGAAGAGAGAAGACAAAACATGTGCAACTCTTGCACAAAAAAACATGGGCGTGAATCCCTAGGTAGGATTATGCATAGGACGTCCAATGCCTCTTATGTCCTCTATATATTCCTAAAAGCAAGCTTCTCTTCTTTATTATCTAATTAAAATAGAAGTCTCACTTCTCTAACAATTAGTAACTCTCTTCTTTCTAAAATAGAAGTCTCACTTCCATTATAATTAGTAACTTACTATTACCACTATTAGAAGTCTCACTTCTAATAGAAATAGTAACTTTCTATTTCCTTTTAGAGTTCTACTATAATTAGTATCTTTCTAATAACTTGGGCTAGCGTGGGGACCACTAGGGATTCCTTAGAAAGCTGGCTCCAACTGGGACACATGACCCCACATCTCATGTGCAATCCGGGCCCACAGTTAATTGCAAATAACACTACTATATAAATGCAATTGCACTCCAGTCTTAGGAATAAATTACAATGAAGACCCTAAACTTCCCAATTACCACAAGTAGGCCCCTCTATCAATATCCATGGATCAATTGGAATAAATTTGTCTCTTCCAATCTTAGTTCCACATCTTATTATCCTTGAGCCCCAATTAATCACTATGATCATCAGTACCATCCAATTAACTCTTAATCGAGATGGGTGCACACTTACTAATGACAAATTCATTAATTGGCACAAGGGGATGATAGAGATAGATTCCATCCTGATCATTCAATGTTCCCACAGTCCTACTACCACATACCCAAGACACCGAGGTGTTGACCTATAGTTGGCCTCACTCATTGGTGACTCAAAGCAAATGAATAAATAGAAACTTGAGTTCATCAATGTCTCAGGATTGAGAGCCTATTGCTAGGGAATTATGAGAGCAGACCTTATAATCGAGATGGAATTACATAAGGTGCTTCTCATGGTCTTTCAATACATACAATGTACCAGCACATTGATCCAGAATCTTCCATTCTGATGATCGAGACAAATCACACTATCTCATAGTGATCAAAGTGCTGCAACCTTATCAGATGAGATGCCCAGTCTCATCACTGGTTGTGAAGATATTTTAAGTATAAGATTTGTGACATATATCTCCCGTGTGTGGATCTCATCCATACACATATATCACATCTAATATATTAATGGGACCCGGTTTAACTCATGAACCATTATGTCATAAGTATTGGTCATGTGCATGAAGTAATAAAATAACATTCATCTTATGAAAGTAAAGCATGATTTTATTGATAAATAAAAAAACTAATCAATTTATCACATCATCTAATGGATTGAGTCCATACAATCTAACAGGAACCTCTCCTATTGCTTCGCAATCTGTCAATGAAAAAGACAAAAAAGTATGAATATGATCTTGTCAAAAAAAATGTATCAAGATTATTATTACAAAATAACTTCTTCGACGACTGGCGGAATACTCTCTGCCTCTCTAAGCTCATCCGAATCATCATCAAAGGTTGCATCCATGGATGGCTCGAAGTCGTCAGAATCCTCTGGCAAGTCAGCTAACAAGAAAAAAATGCAACATGTTGGCAAATGGTAGCACAAAAGAAAAAACAAAGAAAAAAGCCAAAGAAATCATACCAGGTGAAGGTTCTGGAACCACTCCAGAGTCCCTGGGTTCTTCCTCAAATGCCGCAACCGGATCCGTCATCGCCTCATCGGCCGGAACCTCGGGCATCACCAAATCATCATCCTCTGCCAAAAGAAAGAAAGTAGCAGATCAAAACAAAAATCTCTCAGAGAAAAGAAGCAAAAATAGAAAGAAGGAGAATCATACCAGCCGTCTCCTCTTCTCGGCTCCTCTTCTCTAGAGGCTTGTCAACATCCCCAGGAGCCTCCTCAGCAATGGTGAGAGGAACTTCCAGATCAAAAGGACTTTCATGCTGTCTCATATTATGGTGCTGTCCTCTCTTCCTCTTGCTTCTACGGGACAATCTGCTCAACGATCCTGCCCCACTATCAACATCAGGTCTCTCACTAGAGTCCTCACTAGATGGTCTGCTTTTTCCGGTAGACTCCATGGAAGCCTTTGTGCACTCCGCTTACATCCAAGCGTCAATCTCGGCCTCCTCCTCTTCCAGCTATCTCAAGACCTCACTAGGAATCCCTTGTGCAGCTCCTGATCTGATGACGTCCTGCTCATTAAGAAAGCCTATCTTGTACTTTTCACCAGAAAGGAAAGCCAAAACTTTCTCTCGACGGACACCATCTGATCTGCCAAGACCCTTCCCAGGAGATTGGTTGACATCAAGCTCTTTCTTGGAAAGCCCCCGTTACACTGAGAAGCTCTCCACGAACCACTTCGTGAAGCCAGTACTCCGGAAAGTGGGCAGCTCAAGATAGGAAATCATGGCGGTAGTATCCTCTGCACTGTAAAAAGCTCATGCATTCCTCTCATCCTGCAGACCTCCAAAACGCTTCACCATGCTCGAAGGCCTTCCAACAACGCCTTGAGAGAAGCCAAGCTGCAATGCAAAACGCCAAGGGACATACGGCTGGATATCGACGAAAAGATGTCTACGATACACCATCGTACCAACCCGTCTCTTGAAAAGCCATTTCTTCTCCGCGTTTGTCAAAGCATAGTGTCTTCCCGACCCTGCCTTGGTTGAATCACGGAAGACACCAAAGTCAAAAGCCTTCTTCCGCAAACCCGGAGAAAGCTTCACTGAAGACTGCCCAATCTCGACGTCCCTGAACCGTCAGATCCTCAAACGGGCAGACAAAAGAGACTCGGAAACGGCTGTCCCTCTAGCCAAACGAATCATAAAAGGATCTTCACCTGTGTAACTCCCAACCGATGGAAGCTAGGACAGTGGTATACGTACCACGAATAGAAGATATGGGCTAAAAATACCCTGTTCATAGGGAGCCCAAGCCGAACCAAAAAAGCAGCAGCCTGTAGTTCGGTACACAAGTAAGAGTAAAGAGCAGGCACCAAAGTTAGCCGCTCTCCGAATGCCATCTGACAAGCCGGAAAAATACAATGCGGCCTGATGTGTGTTCCATCTCCTCCAGTAAAAACAGCCTCGCCCAGCCAATAAGTGAGGTAAACAGCGAGATCTATCTGCAATGCAATGTCAGAACAAATGGCGTCTGTGCTTGTGAAGAACTTCCTCAACTCTTCTCGCACAGCGGAGATCCTCTTCAAACTTGGGTTTTTAGCCCTAGCATCCTGAGCCATGCTATCAGAAGACTCCCCACTGTCAAAAAAGTTGGAGCTGCAACTCTTCCAACTGCTGCACCTGACTTTCGAGCCCTCCTTCTCCTTCAAAAAATCATAGAAGGCGACGAGCTGAAAGTACACAAGCCTAAACTCCTCAGACTGCTCATCAAGGACGCTGTCGATAGGCATGAACTCTTCATAGAGTTTGCCGAGGATAGGCAACCCGGTGATAGCGCTCAGTTCCTTCAAAGAAAAACCAATCTCACCATTCATAACAATGAAGGTATTGGTTTGTGGAAGGAATGACTCCAGCATGGCCATGAAAGCCTCATCGGAGAAAACTAAGGTTTGCCGAAAAGCGCGAACCGCGTAAAAAATCTCGGCCTCCCACGGAATGGCCTCACCAACCTTCAGGGTGTGATCAGTCCATGGTTCCCAACTTGAGTCAGCACTGAAACGGCCACGAAGTCAAAAAGGCTTCACCCAATTGCTGCCGTCACCCTGAAAAATGCCAAGGCCCACCGGTCTCAAATCGACCGACGGATGATCAGAACCTTGGTATCCACTGGCTGGCATCAACATGTCCATACGAACAGGCGACTTCTCTGCAAAAACCGAAAGGGCCTCCAACAAAAACCCCAGTCTTGGTCACACTGGTCCTCTTCACCCAGGTCGAAGGATCCTCCCTCTTAGGGCACGTGGGAGAAAGGCTCATGATCGAGATGGTTCGATCGAAGGTCGATCGGGTAGAAATAGTTCTCTCCTCACCATCTGCTATGTAAAAGAACTGAAAACATCTCCTTTGGTATGTCAAGTCATTAGGGATTGTATCACCGAAGAAGAAGGTAGGCTTGGGCACAATGCTCTGATTGTCCGTAACCCAAGGACGCCGCTTACCACGATCTTATAGAATTCCTCATCTTTGAGAGCGACCAATCGCTGTCTCATCTCATCATGATTGAGGGAGTTGCATTCTTCCAAGTTTTTCTCAACAAATCGGACCTTCTCCCAGGCCTGCTAAACGGCCACATTGGAAGACCTGGCAGATCGACGAGGTGTGTCAATAACAGGCCCCTTACCCTTGTTCGTTTTGGAAGAACTACCTGCAAAGGATGAAAAACAAAGATCAATCATCACCAAAATGACAGAATCTTGTTACAAAAAAATTCTAGCGAAATTTTAAAATGGTTCCTGGGCAATTCCGAAGAAAAGGGAAATACCCCGAGAGAGACAGGAAGCCTGAAGATGAGCTCAACATCGCTGCAAGCTCATAGTCAGTCGAAGATTCTCAAAGAAGGTTCGAACTCAAACATTGATGCGAGAACAAGCCAATCTTATCAAATCTCCGCAAAATTGGAAAAGGGCTCAACATTGCTGCGAGCTCCAAAATCCAAAAATTCCAAAGTTCCTCAAAATCTAGCAAGACCAAGAAAGGGCTCAACATCGTTGCGAGCTCCAAATCCTAATACTTGCAAAAGATTTTCAGGTATGCATCATCATGCTTCCAAGTCCATTTACCAAAAATCATGCATGAAAGAACATCATCATGCATTAGATGCTAGGAAAACCATGACCAAAGTTTGACCAATTCCAACCCAATTTGGTCAAAACCAATCAAACTTTGTCCAAGTCAAAAATCTTGTTGGCTTGACCTAGAGACTTTAGCCTTATACCTTGATGCATAAAAAAAAATGCATGAACATATTGAAATTGCATAACCTCATTATCATGGTGAGTAAAAAAAAAAAGAAGAGAGAAAGAAACCTCAAAAAAAAAAAATTTGGGCCCACAGGCTGTGGTCCACTGCCACGTGGCAATACGGCCAGGTCCGTACAGCCAAAACCGTTTAAAAAAAATTAGTGCAAAAGAAAAAAAAAACGAGTGTGAAAAAAAAATCGTGAAAAAAAAAACGTGAGAAAAAAAAAGAAAAAAAAACACGGAAGAAAAAAAAGGAGGAAAACCATGAGCAAAGAAAAAAAAGAAAAGAAAAAAAAAGAGAGAAGCAAACATGTGCTTGAAAAAAAAAAAAGAAAAAAGAAAGAAATTGCACGAAAAAAAAAGAGAAAAAAATGTGCTTGAAAAAAAGAAAAAGAAAAAAAATGAAAGAAAAGAAAAGAAAGAAAAGAAATTTCCTACTTCTACAATGGAATTTTCTTGTGGAGGAAGAAAACTTACTTGAAGCTATGGGGAAGAATAACAAAAAGCTTGAAGATCCTTGAAGACAAAGAAGAATTCTTGATCTTGGAGCACTTTTGAAAATCTTACAAAATGGAAGCATTGGAGCTAGAGATCCAACCCCTTGCTTTTATAGAAGAGAGCAAATCAAAAGAGGAAACAAGGAGAAAAGAAAGGAGGTAAGTGCTAAAATTTAGGTACTTTCCCAAAAGAAAGATACTTTGAGAAAATCTCTCCCAAAAACAAGGAAACTTGAGAGATTCTCTCCAAGTAAGGATATTTTTAGATATTCTCTATACAAAAGAGATATTTTTAGATATTCTCTACAAAAATGACATCATATGAGATCTAGGCCATCTCCAAAGCCTTAGGTCCCATGGGTTAGCCCCCATGAGCCAGGTTTGACCACCTAGGCACTAAAAATGGCATTTAGTCAAAACATCCCTCTTACCAAGAGCATGCAAAAAAAAAAAAAAAAAAAAAAGTCCCATGCCTCTTTTGAGTTGATTGGACCATTCAAAAAAAAAAAAAACAAGAAAAAAAGAAAAGCAAAAAAAGAAACCCTCATGAGTTTTTAAAAAACCAAACCATCCAACCTCATGAACCAAATTAAGCTAAAATCTTGAAATTGATAATCCACAAAAAACCAAACCCTGGTCCCCTAGCTTGCCACATACAGCTTCTTAGGTCACAAGACCAAAACCAAACCAAAACCAAAACCAAAAAACCAAATCTGACCCCCCAACCTGCCACATACAGCTTGTTGGGTCACAAGGTCAAAATAAAAAACCAAACTCCGACCCCCTAACTTGCCACATACAGCTTGCTAGGTCACAAGGTCAAAAACCAAAAATCCAAATCCCCCATGTCATTTTCAAAACTTTGCCTTGAGATGGTACGTGATCCCTCTCACTACCGTAAAATTCCCCCGGAAACTCAAAAGGCTGTTAAAAAAAAAAAAAAAAAGCTCAAAACTCTTGGTCAAGCCAGAAGCTCTCCTTCGAATTTCTCTTCGAGGCACATCGACTCCAAAAGCTACTCGTCGCTGTACCTCGAGGGGGCATTTGTTGACACCAAAAAAGTCAATATGTCTCTTCAACATCAAGAAGCCACATGAAGCTGCATCCTGTTACAAATGCGCAAAGCTACTTCAAGCATTAGATCTTGTCAGAATCAAACAAAAACTGCAAGATCCTTCAAGGTAGCCAAAAGAGGGGCACACATGAAGTTTCAGGCCATTCCAACATTGTTTGGCCTGACTTCACTCCTCCGACAGCTAAACAGACGCTCCCGGTGGCGACATCATCGAAGACATTAAAACTTCGATCAGAACCTACGGATGACTTCAAAATACCTCCAAAAGGCTACTTGTCAAATTTCAAGTCAAACCGACAACATTTGACCCTCCATCAACGCTCGAGCAGCAAAATCAAGCCTCTCGGCGGCGAGAACCACCAAGGCCATCATTCATCAAACAAAGCATATGAGTGGCTTCAACATGCTTCCAAAGGGCTGCACGTCGAATTTCAGGTCATTCCGATAACGTTTGACCAGACTTCGATGCTCCGGAAGAAAATCAAGCCTACCGGCGGCGGAGCACCCCGGGACCATGACATCCAAATCGGAACTAATGGATCAACTCTACATGACTCCAATAGGGTCCTTGTCAAATTCCAAGTCAATCGGACATCGGTTGACCGTATATCAAAGCTCGGCATCTTCCCCGCAGCAAAGTCAAGTCAACCATCGACGGGACCCCAAACGGCTTCAAAACTCAAATAAAAGCCCATGGTTGGTCCTATCCACTGTTCAAGAAGCTTCACCTCAATTTTCAGTTCATTCCGACATCGTTTGACCTAGTTTCGACTCTTGACGGAAAATCGGCTACAAGTCTTCGGCTTTTCCAAAAAATATGAAACTTTGTGCTCCGGTTTTGTGCGACTTCTCGTCAAGTTTTCTCCAAGAAAATCAAGTCAATAATTGAGGAAAAATGTCAAGAAAAATACAGAAGAAAAAAGGAACGAAAAAGAAGAAAAAACTACTCGGCAACCAAAAGGGCCAAGCCTCATGGGCCATGGTCGCCGGCGACCTTGGCCCAAGGTCGTCGGCGACCCTGGGTACATGGTCACCGGCGACCCTGGAAATCCGGGTGGCTGGACTTTTCACCGGATGGCCCAATTTCCGATCCTTTTTTGCGTTTCGGGAGTTCCTGCCTCTGTGATTTTCTGAAAATCCAATTTTTGATGCTTGAAAACGACTGATCTCTGCCAACATCTTGGATCTGCCGTCAAGAGCATGAAGTCATCACTGATCGCTCCAAGATCGCCAACCGGCTGACCAAGAAAGTACACTTTCTGTCCTATCGATCGAGAAATCGACAAGACAGATATCACCGGCCCACCAACATCAATCAATGTCTGAAATTGCATCGAAATCCAATATCAAACAATGTGTGGATCCACCTGCGATGATCATAAGAAGAATTCCAGAAGACACGGCGCGGCCCGCGACTCTTCACATGCTCCGGCGACCACTTAATCTCGTTAATTGACCCGTTTTATGACAACTTAATGCGGCCATTAACTCATTATTTTGGACGGCCCAATCAGATTCAAGCATGTGGGAGTTACAAGTCCAAGCAATCATGGCATTAAAACCATGAAACTCCCCTCATCATGGAGATTAAAAGCGATTAAATGCCCATCATTCTCCATCGGCCAATCACAAACCAAGAAAAAGGAGTTACAAAATCAAGAAATAAAAACTTGTAACTCCTCCCATCATGAAGCATCAATGCCATCAATTCTCTCATCATGGCCGTCAATGCCCATAAACCACCTCATGGCTACCAAAAGCCAATAAAAGGAGGTCCATTCCAAGAGAGAGGCATCTACTTGGAACTTTGAATCCGTGCATTTTTGCACATCCACACCAACACCCATTTGGAGTCTGGAAAAATCCCAGAGAAAATCCGACGAAGTCCTGCTGCTCTACTGCAAGAGACACTACAAGGTGATCAAAGTCCCTTGGGGGGCCACCCCCCCCCCCCCCAAGGTCCCCTTCTGCTATCCAACATGGCCTAAACGCGGCTTTTTAGCTCGTTTACTTGGTTTTTTCTTGGATATAGGACCTCCCCTTGGTCTTTATCCTCTAAAAAATTGAGGTTGGAGCCAAGCCGAAGAATCGAAGCATCAAGCGTTCTCATTTGAAGGACGATGGGGAAGTCCACACATGACTTGCGACCGTCAATCTGAACGTGTCTCAACAATCTCCTGAGAAGTTAGATCCCTTTTCTTTCTTTTCTATTGTAATTTGTATTTTTTAAAGAGACAAAAAGAAAGTCAAAATTCTTGTCTTTCATTTTGATGAGATTTGTAAATCGCCTTTCACGGCAAACAAACAAAAATCGCCTCTTACGGCATTCAAAACAAAAATTGTCTCTTTTCTTAAATATTTATGCAATTTGAAATGTTAGAAAGAATGATTGATTTCCTTTCTACTT
This sequence comes from Umbellularia californica, assembly GCA_028538565.1. Taxonomy (NCBI): domain Eukaryota; kingdom Viridiplantae; phylum Streptophyta; class Magnoliopsida; order Laurales; family Lauraceae; genus Umbellularia; species Umbellularia californica. Next base: position 50,636,113 of record JAPQWN010000006.1, on the reverse strand, counting down.
GTGAATGTGAACCTCCGGATCATCACCATTCCAAATTCCAAGTAGAATAGAAAATCTGGCATACCCATACAAAAATGTTGATACCCGCATTTCCTCCTCCGCCGAAACTCGGTAGCCCTCGGGGCGGAAGGAGAGGGCAGAAATCGAAGGTCCATCATGCACTCGATTTGTTTTTACACATGTCTTGATTTATATGATTTGACCTATGAGTCGGCACCACTAAGCTTGGATAACCTTGTCGGTCTGATCCACTGACTTGGAGATCCCCCTCTTGTCCCGCCATCTGTAGTTTGGATCCCGCTACCCGTTTATTAACCATGGTCTTGTCTTGATACCGCGGATTGCTACCTTGGTTCTTGATGCCCGGCTCGTTCCGTGGTCATGTCCCGTATATTATATATGTATATGTAAATTTCATTGTACCTCCTCACCTCGGTGACTGAGGTCAACGCCTTGATATGCTTGCTCTTATCACTTCGGTGATAGAGGATTTATCTTCGTGTGGTTGCCATCTTGCCTGTTTCCCAAATTCCTTTGTTACCTTTACATGTTTTATTATTACATATATGTTTTCAATTAAATGATTCATTTACTTCATGAAAGTTATTGTTTAAACAGGTTTAAATGTTTTCCAAGGTAAATGCTTTTATTGTCGTATGTTTATATCTTCTCATCCACTTGCCAGACCATCGTGTCTGGTCCATTTCTTTGGTACTCAGGTCTAGTTGTCGGTTATCCCGAGGAGGAGATCGAGGAGGCGGTCGGAGAACCGCAGCAATTAGTTGAGTGGTGTGCCGATGATGTTATCTAAACATCCGGTTGCAGAGATGCGTAACATTTTGGGGGGTGTTATTGGCTAGTTTTTCTTTTGGTGGCTATTGTTTTGTTTATATTGGCCTTTGTTGGCCTCTATTTTTTAGGATTGTAAATAAATGATCTTTTTTTTAAACTCTAACAATATGTTGGGAAACGCTAATGATCATTGCTTACTCTGATTCCTTATATCCAAGTATATGTTAACAGTTTTCTAGATGAGAATGAAATTCATGAATTACATATTGATTTACTACACGCTTCCGCATTTAATAAAAATATTCAATATGTTGTGTTATCCTCACCGCGGACACCTGTGGGAAATCACGTACACGGGTAGTGTGTGTTTTTTTATTAACCCGTGTACGCTTTGACACCAAACATACCATACCATTATCTTTCCATTTATTTATTTACTTATTGAGTCCCGATCCCGGATTAGGTCGTAAACCTGGTCCAGGGTCGCGACAGACTGGTATCAGAGCGAGACGTGTTTTAGACATTTAAAAGAAACTAGAAATCTTAAGGACGTGGCGAGGATTCGTTAGATCTTTCTTTAGCTAGAATCCGTGAGCAATGTGTGACCCTGTTTTTGGATTTTTATGTGCTAACAACTTGTTTTGCAGCATCACGCCACCTCGTAAGCGACCAGTAAATGGCAATCCCACCGCAAGTAACAGTGATTATACGGGGCCTATTGAAGAAGATAGAGTTGACAATACAATGCCAAATCTGTTTCAATAAATGATGCAAGCTATGCTTGAGCAACAGCGCCAAGCCAATGAGAACCAAACTAGATTGCAAGAACAGATGCTTAAAAGGATCATGCCAGGGAATTAACAGAAATACAGAGGCAGTTGTTAAACGTGTTACAGAGAAGGCCAGAACCGGTTCAACCACAGCCTGCAATTGTCATCAATCAGAGGGAACATGACCCAAATGCCTTATTTGAACGGTTTTGGAAGAGGGCACCAAAGGAGTTTGTTGGGACAGAAGACACATTGGCTGCAGATGATTAGTTAGAGCACACAGAGAACATCTGCGAAGTTTTCTAATATACTGGAGGAGACCGAGTTAAACTTGCAACATCTTTGTTCACCGGTTTGGCAAACATTTGGTGGAGGACTGTGAGGGAAGAATATAGAACTATGGCAGATGCAGTGGCTTGGGTTAGTTTTAAAAGACAGTTCGGGGAGAAGTATGTACCCACACATGTCAAGAGGCAGAAAGCAGTAAAGTTCCAGCAGCTTGTCCAAGGCAGTATGACAGTGCTGGAGTACCTCACTAAGTTCGAGAGGTTATCTAGATATGCTCCAGAGTTGGTGGACACGGTGGAAAAGAAGATTGCTAAGGTCTTAGAAGGACTTCACCCTATCATCGAAAGTGATGCCACCAGAGTAGTACCACCTGTTACATTTGAGGAAGCTGTCAAGAGAGCCTATAGGTTTGAGAACTTTCACCACAAGATTCTTAGAATTCAAGGCAAAGGACATGGGCAACCTCAGTAGCAGAACAACCAGCAGAGGAACCAATAGCACAAAAGGCAGAGGCAAGACCAGAATGTTCAGCTAGTTTGTGTTCACTGTGGGAAGAACCATGAAAGTGCCCAGTGTCGTACAATCTCGGGAGCATGCTTTAGATGTGGTTCGATGAACCATCAGATGAGAGATTGCCCAAGACAGAACAGGAAGAATCAGCAGCAGCAGGGAGCACCGCGTCTAGCACCGCCACAGAATGTAATAGTTGTGCAGAATTAAGCAAGGCGACTCCAATAACAGGCACCGCAGCAACAGTATAGACCCTAGCAACAGAAGCCACAGGCCCGTCAACAAGGAAAGAATCAGCGTCCCCCACAACAGAACAGAAATATCCCTCAAGGTAGACAACAGCAGGCTCCAATCAGGCCACAACAATGGGGACAAGTATATGCAATCAATAGAGCTGATGCAGAGGCCGCAGGCAATGTTGTGGAAGGTAAACTTCTTGTTAGTGGGATTAAAGTTAGGATATTGTTTGATCCTGGCTCTACGCATTCATTTATATCCCATGCACTTTCTAGATTGATTGATGTGCATGGTAGAGAACTTGAGTATATTTTGACTATGGCTACCCCAGTAGGAAAATAAGTTGTGTGTACTATCTATTATCCTAGTTGTACAGTTCAGATAGGAGAAGTCGTGTTACTTGCAGATCTTATTCTGTTGGAGATGAATGATTTTGATGTCATCCTAGGGATGGATTGGCTGGCATGGTACCATGCCACAATGGATTGTTTCCATAAGACCCTCACATTCAAGTTGGATGAGACACCAACAGGGGTGTTGTTTCAGGGAGGGAGGAGAAATCCTCATGTATGGTTTGTCTCAGCGTTGAAAGCTGATAGACTTTTGAGAAGTGGATGTGAAGCCTATTTGGCATTTATCACGGAGGATAAATGGTCCCAAGGGGTGGAGGAGATCCCTATTGTTTGGGAGTTCCCGGATGTGTTTCCGGAAGAGATTCCAAGATTACCACCCATAAGAGAAATCAATTTCACCATTGAATTGTTACCAGGGACCGCTCCGATTTCTATTGTACCATATCGGATGGCTCTGGCGGAATTGGGAGAACTTAAGATACAACTGCAAGAGTTGTTGGACAAAGGTTTCGTGAGGCCCAGTATTTCGCCGTGGGGAGCTCCGGTTTTGTTCGTCAAGAAGAAAGATGGTTCGATGAGAATGTGTATTGACTACCGAAGGTTGAATCAAGTGACCATCAAGAACAAATATCCATTGCCAAGGATAGATGAAATGTTTGATCAGTTACAAGGTGCTTCGTATTTTTCGAAGATTGATTTGAGATCCGGTTACCACCAACTGAGAGTTAGAGAATCAGATGTGTTGAAAACAACTTTCCAGACAAGATATGGCCACTATGAGTTCCTAGTGATGCCATTTGGACTGACTAATGCACCGGCAGTGTTCAGGCTTTGATGAACAAGATATTTGCTCAATACCTAGACCAATTTGTAGTGGTGTTTATCGATGACATTTTGGTGTACTCCAAGACTAGAGAAGAGCATGAAGAGCATTTGAGGATAGCATTGCAACTTCTGAGAGAGAACCAGCTGTATGCGAAGCTCAACAAGTGTGAATTTTGGCTAGAGCAAGTTGCATTTTTGGGGCACATTATCTCCAAAGAAGGATTGTCAGTAGACCCGTCCAAGATTGAGGCAGTAGTAAAGTGGGAAAGAGCGAAGAATGTGTCAGAAATCAAGAGTTTTCTTGGATTGGCAGGGTATTACGGCAGATTTGTACAAGGATTTTTATTGATTGCAGCACCGTTGACGAAGTTGACAAGGAAAAATGTACCTTATGTGTGGATAGATCAGTGTGAGGCCAGTTTCCAAGAGCTAAAGAAGATATTGACCACCGCACCAGTCCTTACTTTGCCATCCGGAAGCGGCGGTTTTACCATTTTTACCGATGCTTCGAATGTTGGACTTGGTTGTGTGTTGATGCAGGAAGGAAAAGTTGTTGCATATGGGTCTCGGCAGCTGAAGGATCACGAGAAGAATTATGCCACCCATGATCTTGAGTTGGCAGCGGTTGTCTTTGCGTTGAAAATTTGGAGACATTATCTCTATGGAGAGAAGTTTGAGGTCCATTCTGATCACCGCAGCCTACAGTATCTGTTTTCTCAAAAGGAATTGAACATGAGACAGAGGAGATTGATGGAATATATCAAGGATTATGATTTCCCAATTAAGTATCACCCGGGGAAAGCGAATGTGGTGCCGATGCCTTGAGCAGAAAATCAGTGGGCTTGGCGAATTTGAGTGGCACTTGTATTTTTGAACAATTTGAGGAGTTGAGGATAGACCTACAGCCACTGAGGGAAGGTGTTATAATTGCCATTATGTTAGTGTCAGAGCCTTCGTTTATTCAGAAGATAAAGGATAGTCAGTTGCAAGATCCAGAGTTGGCCAAGATTTCAGAACATATAGCAGATCGTCCATACTTTCGTATCGTTGATGGAGTTCTTTATTATTGAGACCGTCTGTGTGTACCTAACATCGAAGAGTTGAGGAATGACATCATGGCAGAAGCTCATAGTACGAAGTACTCCATGCACCGAGGCAGCACGAAGATGTATCAGAACTTGAAGGGCAGATTTTGGTGGAACAATATGAAGAGGGAGATTACAACGTTCGTCTCCCGGTGTATGACCTGTCAATTGATAAAGGCAGAGCACCAGAAGCCTCCAGGTTTGCTGCAGCCATTAGAGATCCCGGAATGGAAATGGGAGCACATTACCATGGATTTTGTTTCGGGACTATCGAGAACTAGCAGAGGCAATGATGCAATATGGTTATTGTGGACAGACTCACCAAGTCAGCTCATTTTATCCCCATGAAGACGGGGAAGAAGATGCACATGTTACCCCTAGCAGAGTTGTTCATTAATAAGATCTTCAGTAGACATGGTCAGCCAGTTTCCATTATTTCCGACAGAGATAGCAGATTCGTCTCGAGGTTTTGGAAGACCCTACATGAGTCCATGGGTACGAAACTACAGTTTAGCACGGCTTATCACCCGCAGACAGATGGTCAGTCAGAGAGGACGATCCAGACCCTTGAGGATATGCTCCGTGATGGCGCCTTTTGAAGCTTTGTATGGTAGAAGATGTAGGACACTTGTATGTTGGGAAGAAGTTGGCACCCGCAGTTTCCATGGACCAACCATAGTGAGTGAGACCGGTGACAAAGTGAGACAGATTCAGGAATGTTTAAAAGTAGCCCGGAGTAGGCAGAAGAGTTACGCTGACTCTCACAAAAGGGATTTACAGTTCAAAGAAGGGGATTAGGTCTTCTTGAAGGTGTCACCTACTAGAGGAACATTGAGATTTGGGCAGAAGGGCAAGTTTTCACGGAGATACATTGGACCGTATGATATTTTGAGCAAGATCGGTGATGTGGCTTATAGATTAGCCTTACCACCCGAGCTATCTGGTATACACAACGTCTTCCATGTGTCTATGTTGAAGAAGTATGTCCCCGACCCTTCCCATGTACTCAGGCATGAACCGTTGGAAATCAGAGAAGATGCTACTTATGTAGAAAAGCCTGTTCAGATGATAGATACGAAAGAGCAAGAGTTAAGGACACGAACTATTCAGTGGGTGAAAGTACTTTGGGAGAATCATGGACTAGAAGAAGCAACGTGGGAATTGCGAGATCAAGTGCAGAAGAAGTATCCACATCTCCTACCCGAGGTGAGTTTTGTGTTTCATTTGGAGGACCAATGCCCTAAGGGGTGGAGGATGTAAGACCCCAACCCGAGTGTCCACGATTAGTGCTAATTAAGTCGCGTGTTAGTGCTAAGCGTGATTGATTAGAATTTGACTAAGTTGGGACTAGAATAGTTCTTTTATAGCTTTGGGGAATATTAGGTGTCTTGCGTTTAGTGGGACCCTTTGGGAGTTCCTTTTTGTTAGTCTTGCTTTTACTTGGGGGATTCTTAAGATTCCTATAATTATTGTCTTGACCCCGTTTTACTCATCTTGTCGACCCTTACAACTTTCATGCTGGTCCCGTACTCGTCCGGAACCTCGAAACCCGACTTTCCTAGCATTGAGGGCAAAACAGTCTTTATACATTATATCTGTACCCAAAATTTGATACCCCCAAAACCTGCGAAAAATATACTTTTTGAAAACTAGGTATTTCGGTAATCATTTTTCCCTTCTTCGTCGATTTCGTCCGATGTCCCGAAAGTAGTGATTTCAGCCTCCAAAGTTTCTAGTGGTGGAGCCCACTTCCATTTGCCTTATATAGAGAACCCATCTCCTACCTTTCTCTTTTTCCAGCTCTTGAGCCACCCAAGCTAGGGTTTTCTTCTCCTTTCTTTTCTCCTATCTTTTCCATCACCAAATCACCACCAAACTTGCACCAATAGCACAAAGGGGAGTCATCACCTTCTTCTTCACCACTTGGGCTCTCCATTGATACAATTCTTGAAAGGGAACCTCTCTTCCAGGACCTTCTTTGAGCTAGTCTTAACCATTTGAAGAGTTTCCAAGTAAGTAACCCTTCCAATCCTTTGATATTGTGTTCTCCTAGCCATAGAGAGGCCCCATCTTCCTTATTGGGAGTTCTTTCTTTTTCATTCCTTGTTTGACCCATTTTAGGGTTTGTATTTGGGGGTTTTTGTGTAGATTGTATTCTTGGATTGGAGGAGTTGACTAGAAGCTTGTTTCCTTGATTTGAGACCCTAAGGCAAGTGGAATGATTAGATATTTTGAGTTTTGAATGGTTTTCATGACAAGCATGGTTGATTTTGTAGTTCCATTAATGTTTTATTCTACTTGCATTCAATGTGATTTAAATGCTCTTGAAAAGGGTTGGTTAGCCCATTTATTGTCTTGGAAATGTGATTTATAGCTTTTGTTTTCTCTCTTGTCTAAGACTTGAATGAATCTATGTGGTTGTGGGTGTTCTTCTTTCTTTTAGAAATGTTTGAATGTGGAGAAGGGAATGCTTGGGAAGTAAATGTTCATGGAAGTTTGATGGGGGTTTCAAGTAGTATTTGATGAATGATTATTGGAGGCAAGGTGACCATTTTATTGCAGGTAAAAATGTGTAGGAGAATGGGGGAAGAAAGGCCATGAAGGCCAGTCTCGGGCAGCAGAGATTGACTGCCCGCTCGAGCGCGTAGTCAATCTGACTGTGAACTCGGGCGGCAGCGAGACTGCCCGCTCGATTGGGCAGCCTTGCTGCCTGCCTGTTTTCCTGCGCAGTTCAAGGCTGCTCGAGCACCCTTTGGTTCGCTCGAGCGCACCCTCACTTGGGTCTAGAGCACTTTTAAAGCTCGAAAAATGTTTTTAAAGGAACCCCTTGGTATCGGGGAGATCCATAAGGCAATGTTCGAAGTCCATTTGAGAAGAAGATCCACACCACCAAGATCCATTCAAATCCACACCACCAAGATCCATTGAAGTTCCTTATAAATTTCCAAGGTGTATAAGTATCCCGGAATGTCTCCAAATTCAAAGAGTACCTAGTCATTATTTAGATCGACATACGCGATCCATATTAAATAAATTTTAAACCCTATATGTTGTCGAAACTCCAATGATTCATTTGTATTTTCTTGTAGCCGAGATTTACACTATGTGATTGTCATTCCCAAAAGCATTGAAAAAGATACTTGTGAAACTTGCTAGTCCCGAAATGCATGCCCGACATGATATGATAGTTGTGCCCTTGAGCACCCCCGTCTTGCTCGATTATAGTCTTGCACTGGATTTGTTTTTATACATGTCTTGATTTATATGATTTGACCTATGAGTCGGCACCACTAAGCTTGGATAACCTTGTCAGTCTGATCCACTGACTTAGAGATCCCCCTCTTGTCCCACCAGCTACAGTTTGGATCCCGCTACCCGGTTTATTAACCGTGGTCTTGTCCCGATACCGCGGATTACTACTGTGGTTCCTTATGCCTGGCTCGCTACCGTGGTCATGTCCCGTATATTATATATGTATATGTAAATTTCGTTGTACCCCTCACTTCGGTGACTGAGGTCAACGCCTTGATATGCTTACTCTTATCACTTCGATGATAGAGGATTTAGCTTCGTGCGGTTGCCATCTTGCCTTTTTCCCGAATTCCTTGGTAACCTTTACATGTTTTATTATTACATATATGTTTTCAATTAAATGATTCATTTACTTCATGAAAGTTATTGTTTAAAGAGGTTTAAATGTTTTCCAAGGTAAATGCTTTTATTGTCGTATGTTTATATCTTCTCATCCACCTGCCAGACCGTCGTGTCTGATCCATTTCTTTGGTACTCAGGTCCAGTTGTCGGTTATCCCGAGGAGAAGCTCGAGGAGGCGGTCGGAGAACCACAGCAGTTAGTTGAGTGGCGTGCCGATGATGTTGTCTAAACATCCGGTTACCGAGATGCGTAACATTTTGGGGGGTGTTATTGGCTAGTTTTTCTTTTGGTGGCTATTGTTTTGTTTATATTGGCCTTTGTTGGCCTCTATTTTTGGGGATTGTAAATAAATGATCTTTTGTTTAAACTCTAACAATATGTCGGGAAACGCTAATGATCATTGTTCACTCTGATTCCTTATATCCAAGTGTATGTTAACGGTCTTCTAGATGAGAATGAAATTCATGAATTACATATTGATTTACTATACGCTTCCGCATTTAACAAAAATATTCATTACGTTGTGTTATTCTCACCGCGGACACATGTGGGAAATCACGTACACGGGTAATGTATGTTCTTTTATTAACCCGTGTACGCTTTGACATCAAACATACCATACCATTATCTTTCCATTTATTTATTTACTTATTGAGTCCTGATCCCGGATTAAGCCGTAAACCTGGTCCGGGGTCGCGACAATAAGTGGGACCGGGCAGCTTAGTGGGGCTAGGTATGTTATCACTGTCAACCATCTTCTTCTCAGATTATTCGCCATAGAAATCTTTTCGTCAATTGCTATCTGTAGAAAACAAATATGCTTGCTGGTTGTAGAAAATGGGTGGCACAGATACTAATAAATCCCCATTATATCATGGTAATAGTAGGTATTTAAGAAACTGATTAAACTCATATATCTCCCGATAATCCCTTGATATCATGGGATTCTCACATGATATCATAGGTTTTCTACAGCATATTAGGGGGAAACTTTCTAGAATGATAGAACATATATGGGGTTTTCACATGATATCATGAATTTTCTGCAACATATTGTTCAGATGTATTTTTATTCTCTTTTTTGCAAAATACCACTTTTCATGTTTTGTAAAAAAAAAAATGAATTTGCTTGCTGCTTACAGAAAGTTGGTAGCATTTCTTTCTCTATTTTTTTTCTTTTTATCTTTTACATTGGCAAAAAAAGTTAAAAATAATGTTAGACCAGAGTTAAGACTCTGTGAATCCAGTGACATTATTTGAATTTGAGTCATGAAATTGGAGCAACTGGATTTAAGGAGGATTAATACGTCAAACCCCTTTGACTTTCTACTCACCAACTTCTCACAGCCTTTTAATATAAACAGCACCAATTAGCTTGCTATATTGATTTCAATGTGACATGAAAGAGAGAACTAAGGTTAGACATGAAAGAGAGAACTGACGTTAACATATCGAAATTTGAGTAATTATTAGTTCTTGACAGAGTCTCTCTTTCTCATTCTTGTTTTCATGAAACAATGAGGACCCATATCAATCTCACTATTATTCATACAAACTCATGACTCCTTGCAACATACAGATCCTATTCAATGCCTTTCTTCACTCCAAAAAAAAAAAAAAAACACATGACAAACCCACTCTAGTGTCATCACCATCACCATCCTTGAAATCTTAACCTATCTATCTGGGGTAGGCTGCATACTCATTCCAGTGTAAGTTCATCAAATCAACTTCTGTACAGTCAGGATTTGCCAACATAACAAGTTGGATCTCTAATATACTATACAAACGGATTGAAAATATTAAAGTTGTGCTCCAATGCTGGCATTTCTGTCCTTTGCTTTCTCATATGTCAAAATTTTGGAATTCACCTTGGGCCTGAGAGTTCCATTGCTTGGACCAGTAAAGAAGAGTCATCAGTGAGATCAGAGTACCTCTCAGAAGAGGAGAATTCATGGGGCCTGCACTTGTTAGCTTCAGCTCTCTGAGAGGCTTCCCATCTCTCTGCGAGTCCATCACCTTCGAGCATTCGCATCACTTCGGACATCTTGGGTCTCTGGCCTGGAAGGAACTGCGTGCAAAGGAGAGCCACCTGAACCATTTCTTCTAGCTCTATTCGATCATAGTTGCCTTTTAAGTCCTTGTCAACAAGCATATCGAGCTTCTTCTCTTGATGAATGTTCTTCACCTGCGGAATGAATAAATGTCATTCAAATGAAGTATAAAAACAAAGAGAATAGTGCTGTGAGAAACCTTTATATTTTGATTTTTGATAAAAAGGATGAAAAGAATACACACTTTCATGGTCTGAATTACTGAGCCATAGGCCATGTGAGGACATCATAATTCCAGACCACTCTATTTCGAAGAGCATAGGAATTATACTATTTCTGTGATTTTTTTTTTCATCTTGGTGAGACGGATCTCACTAAGAACTTCTGCGAAAACATTAATTCTCATTTCCTGACGAACCTGTTCATAAGGAAAATGAAATTTCTCTTTCCCTAGGAAAGCTCCCTTACCTCCTTATATCACTATGGTAGAAAAAAGAAGAGAACAAATATTTATTCACACCATTTTGTCCAAGTGGCTACATAGTACAAGTTGCTTCTGTTCCTCTCTTCACTTGCATTTAGCTCACCAATTTGAGCAGTCTCATTAATTACCACTAATGTAATGCTTATACCAATATGATATGTACATTATTGATTTTACTTTTCACCATAATACATCGATAAGAACTCGCAACTTGCTCCATTTTGAATTCCCACTAGTGAATTCCTCTGACTATTCGCAATAAAATGTACCGTTAGATTTTTTCCCAATATAATTCAAGTTTGGGACAACCTGATATGCGGAACGGATAATTGTTGCAGAGAGGAAGTGCTTGTGGCTAAAGACTCAATGACATAACCAAAAGGGATAGAGTAGGAATGTGAATGTTAACAGACTTGTATAAACTTGTGATTCTGGCTGTTTGCCATGCATAATGGATACTGCGGTAAATCTTTATTGGAACATATGTAATGATAAGTAATGATAGAGATAAAAATGTTAAAGTCATAATCATAATTATGAGAGTTGTTCCTCTCTTCCCACAGGGCACTTTTGTTCTTTAATGTGGAAATCCAACCCTAGTACTACTCTTGGAGTTTATGTAGGTCGCTCATGCAGCAGAATGATTGTACGGTTTTCTCTCTTTCAGTATATCAATGGTAGAATTAATTTGACTAGCTCAAGGAACTGCATTGAAGGTTGGCTACTTGTTAGTTTAAACGAAAGGGCAGAAGGCGTACAAATTATGGAGGGATGTAATCTTAATTCCTTCTACCCACTGCATTGAGTTTGAAAAGCTCTTGAGATGTCCTTGTGAGAAAGAACACTTGTTTCTGTGTAAAAAATAACTGCTACGAAAGAGGAAATTGTTTCTACTAAGTTTCAAGTGAGATTTCTGCATAAAAATGCATAAATCATTGCACTAAAGATCATATAGTTTCACTAGATAGACCTAGAAATGGCTCTTGAAGCTATATCCTATTTATGAAACAATTTGGAAACCATTACTTCTATTTTTTTTTAAAGTAATTTGTGAATTTTTTTTTACAGAAGATCATGTGTACAATGAGCTTCTAAGACGGGTAGACGCAAGTGGAAGAGTACATGTACATCATGTAACGGCATGCTCCATTTAAGGCAGCACTCCCACATTTGCATCCATGTGACATATATGTTGAAATAGATGTTATGTTTATTCTTGTACATTAGTAGTATTTCTAATATCTTTTTAATTATCTTGGTACATCTTGATATCTTTAGCTTTTATTTTCCTTGAGTGTTAACACATGATGTAATCCAAGTGCTAGTGATTTATAATTTTCAGGGCCCCCATGTCAGGCTCTGGCAAATATTGCATTCCTAAGTCACAGAGAGATGAACATAAATCAGGACAACGGTAAGATTATGTTATGTAGAGGGAAATAGGTTCAGCACGAAACTAAAGAGGGAGTTATAGTTACCCAATCAAGCATAACTCCTTTCTGATTTGCTGCCTTGCCAAATTCTAGAGCTCTCTGACCAGTTATCAGTTCAAGGAGTAGAATTCCAAAGCCAAATGCATCAGTTTTCTCTGAAGACTGGCCAGTGGATAGATACTCAGGAGCTATATGCCCCACAGTGCCCCGCACTGCTGTCGTTACATGTGAATCCCTGTGATCCAAGAGCTTAGCCAACCCAAAGTCTCCTACTACAGCTTCACAGTAGTCATCAAGCAATATGTTTGCTGCCTTTACATCCCTATGAATTATCTTGGGATCACACTGTTCATGTAGGTACAATAGACCCCTTGCTGCTCCCAACGCTATTCTTTTTCTAGTGCCCCAATCCAATGCTGGTTTTTCTATAATGAAAACAAAGATTGATATAATGAGTATTCAATAATGAGATTTTACCTTATGATTCAACTCAATAAAGCAAGGACTAATGCACACCTCCTCATCGACAAACGTGGATAAACAGTGTGTGTTCTCTAAAACAGATCAGAGGAAATGAACGAATAAAAACCTAGCAACATTTTGTGAACAGAAAATATTCTTGTCCCAATTACCAGCGTTTTCAACTGGGTTATTACAAGTACAAACATTTAAGCTTTTGGGCGTCACTATGCATTGATGATGCTGCTAAATTTCTCCATTAAAGCAATAAGACCCATTCAATTGCTTTCCGGCAAATGGACTATTGCAAAGAAATTAAAGGTAACAGTCCATATTCAATCGGAAGTTTTCCTTTCTGATTAACTGAGACTATTTAATGTTTGATATTTTCCATCCCTCACCGATCCATAATGTAGAAAATGGCCACACTTCTGCCTAATCTTAGCCTGAAAGAACACCGGTAGTTCTCCCTGAGCACGGTATCATAACACTTTTTAATCCAGTATTGAGCATTTTAATTTTATTCTTTCATGCAGAAAAGCATCAAGCCTCAACATCAAGAAATTTTTGAGTGTTTGTTACCTTTGAGTCGAGAAGCTACACTTCCGTTAGACATGTATGGGTAAATGAGAAGCCTCTCGGTGGAGGTCATACAAAATCCACAAAGTCTGAGAAGGTTTCTATGAACTGCTAAGCTAATCATCTCTACTTCTGTCTGAAATTGGATCTCCCCGCCAACGGCATTTCCATCTTTCAGCCTTTTCACTGCAACTACTGTTCCATCTTGGAGATTACCTTTGTACACAACTCCAAAACCTCCTTTTCCAACGATGTTTTTGCTACTGAAATTATCAGTTGCAATCTGAAGTTCCCTGAAATTGAATCTCTTAAGGTTTCCAAGGCAAACTTCCTCATGGTGTTGGTCTGAAAAACAAAAATCACAACCATTTCAATTGAAATCAGCAACACAAATGAATTTAAATAAAGAATAACTGGTGTGCTTAACAGGTCTAGAAAAGTTGCTTTGGAGGTTTAATGTGATGCCTGACTAAGAGACAAGGATTCTTCTGTACTAACCATTCACATCAAAAAATATCTGCTGATTATATCTTTGCCTCCACCAGAGAAGAAGTCCAAATCCAAAAATGAGCAAACAGATGCCTCCAAGGCTTGTTCCCAAAGCAAATGCCACTTTGTGACTTCTGGGTCTTCCTGAAGGTTGAGAACCTATAAACATAGAGTGTCAAACATCCATTTGATGAGACATCGGACCAAAAGGAACATGACCAACAATGCAGCCATTTGATGGAGTCATGCAAAAGGATAGTTAACAAAACATTGACAGTAAAAATATTAAATTTTTTTTTTTTGGGGATATAATTTTACATTAGGACAGTCTTAGAACAAGACTTTCCAGTTATGTCCAGACATTTTTTCCATCTATCCCTTGGGAACTATGTTCCATGGTCCTTCCAAGAAGTGAAAACCATAATAGCATTTCTCGAAGTACGATAAAAGAAAAAATAATTGTTTCCACCAGCAGGCTTTTGTTTTTGAAATCCTTACTCTGTGAATTATTTAAGTTGAAGGACAGTGGCATCGGTTCCCTTCCATAACAATCTTGCTCTGATCCCGTTGCGCAGATCATTGGATTTCCTACTATGCTGCATTTAAGATAAATGAATAGATGGAAATCAGCACCTTATATTTCCAAGGAGATTTAGAAAGGAAGAGAGGGAACAAAAAATACTTGTAGTCATTACTTGAATGTTCTAGCAGGAAATCTGGGTACAGGGCCACTCAAGTTGTTATACGACAAATCCCTGATGCACAAAAAAAATTCATTAGGAAGAAAGCTTCAGCTGAAAAATTCTACAATCTGTATATTATTGGAAAATACAGAAGGAAAAGAGATTTACAGGAAACCAAGCTGAGTCATATTAGCCAAATACATTGGGAATGCTCCTGAAAGGCTATTGTTGTTGAGCCTCCTGATTGCAGTTCGAACACCATCATCAGATTCATATCAAGGTATGATGTATCAAAATTCAGAAATGGAGATATAAACTCATTACTAATTTGGGTGTCTGCAAAAATCATTATTTTTTACCTTAGGACAAAAATAGTAACTTTTAGTTTGTGGGTATGAACAGAACTACCTTACTTCCACGAAAAAACATGATTCTCTATCTATCTAGGAAGGTAAAAATTAAAATGAAAAATTCTTTTTTTGTTTGGTAGAATTCAACAACAATGAAACTAGGCCTCCATGATTTTGAACAAACCCCCAAAGTAACTTAAGCAATAGCAGAGCTTCTCCTCTTGGTATTTGTGTTAACTTACAGGTATTCAAGACTCTTCAAGTGGCTTAGAGAACTGGGAATTTCACCAGTAAAGAAGTTGTTTGAGAGATCGAGTGTTCGAAGCTTTGTGAGCTTCCCAATCTCTGAGGGGATTGGTCCTGATATGTTATTGTTCTGCAGCAGCCTAAAATGCAACAGCCCTTACATTAATCCACTGGTAGAAAGATTATGATGATGGAGAAACCTTGAAGATAACTCTTTCTTTCAATACTTACACAATCTGGATATTTGTCAGGTTTCCTATGCTTGGGGAAAGTGTTCCAGATAAATTCTGGCTTGGAGTTCCTCTGCAACAACAGCACAATAAAAGAACATTATTAACTCTTTTCTTTTTGTAAGTACTCAAAACTAAACTAGTCATTACTACATAAAACCTCATTATTGCCATCAAAAATCAAGTTAAAGAGAACAAAAGGGAAAGGTGTCCTCTTTCAGTATGTTGCCATAGAATGCGCGATTTTCATTTGCAGTTAGCCACAGAGGGAGAGAGAGAGAGAGAACAAAAGGGAAAGGTGTCCTCTTTCAGTATGTTGCCATAGAATGCGCGATTTTCATTTGCAGTTAGCCACAGAGAGAGAGAGAGAGAGAGAGAGAGAGAGAGAGAGAGAGAGCATTCATATCTTCTGTCAAACCAAACTAGCAGTTCAATGAGATGAAATTCATAAACCCACACACACGAGTACTCTGAAAATAAGAATGAAAAACCAATTTCTATTCTTGGGTTATTAGCAATAAAGTATAGAACACGGCAGAAAGAATTTAAACTGAAATCAGTTATACAACATAAAAGGATGGTGCACATATCTTTCGTTAAATCATAAAGGCAACATTAATGATTTTTGAACTAGAGCTTACAGTCCAATAACTAGATTTTCAGGCGAACAGGTCACCATAGTCCAGCTACACGGATCAACTGAGTAATGATCCCAATTTTCAAGAACATTGTGAGGATCCACCAAAGATGCCTTGATACTCATCAGAGCTTGCACTGAAACAAAATGACCCACATATATTAAAAAAAAAAAAAAAAATAGCCTCTCAACTTCTCTAAAGTTTCAAACAACACCCATTTGCAAAAAACAGAAGAAAGCACTCAATTTACCTTCAAAATTGACACCTTTGGGAGAAAGCAAAGCACCAGCACTAGTCCAAAATCCAAACAAAACCAATAAACAGAGAACAACTTTCCCTGCCTTTGCTTCCATTGATTTAAATTTCTTAGAGAACAGATACCCAAATTCAAAAAACCGCTTGTGGATGTGTTGGGATCTTGTGTGAGTGATTAGTGGATAAACTGACTAGACGTCTTGATGGATTTCTGTGATTTTATGTGGAGTTGGTCAGTATCGACTAGAACTCCTCATGCTCTTTATCACAACAATCTCCTCAGTCCTCATTTCTGCCGTCAGAACAAAAGAGAAATGGCAGAGGAAGAAGACTCACATGCCAGACACTGCCTGGGTACATGCATCAGGCAACAGAAAAGCATATAAAAGCTGAGCAATTTTAAAAACCAACACAAACGTTATTGAAATTGCAAAAGGGAAATGAGAAAAACAAGATAATTTCTTGGTGAGTCAATCATGCATTTGCAATAGTAGAAGTTACTGTTTAAGAATTTTATAATGCCAGATGTAAAGAGAAGAAAGCAAGAGAAGATAAAATAACATATACTACATAAGATGGAATTTAAAAGATGGTTTTGTTTCCATAGTAATATGTAGTCTTTGGATTATCAGCCAAGAAGGTGGGGTTCTAGAACATGGAGCCCACATTTTGGGTGATCTAGGCCATTGATCAAAAACCATCATCATCTCCCATCAATCATGGGTCCGCGGCATTGATCATATGTACCAGCGTGGAATAAAGCAATGGTCACATTGATCAAAAGACAGGCCAAATTATAAATTGTTAAGATCTTCAATGATGTGGGGCGCATAAATTAGTGATCTAGGCCGTAGATCAGATGTACCCGCGTGGAATAAACCTAAGTTCATGTCAAATAGAAGATAGGCCAAAGAATGAAGTGTTAAGATGTTCTCTCAAGGATATTTTTTTAATACAATAAATAGTGATGGGCCATCACATCAAAGGCTAACCATGGCCCCACATGTATGCTATAAGCAGCACCTCAAGAATTTTACATTGGTAGGGGCACAAGACCCTATAATTCCTCCACCCTGGACTAAGAAGTTGGAGAGGAGCGTGTGAGAATTTTCTTGGATTTCTAAACAGAGTAATTATGGGGTCCTGAGAATGGTACAAAGAGATTGTGGAGAAACCTATGGCAATATTTATAGGTTCATGATTTAAAAATCCAGACTGTTGGTTTGATTGGACCCACTATTGATGGGGCGATCAGAATTTAATTAAGCATCCTGACCTCATGATCAGTGGCATATGGAAGCATGTTGAATATAATCCAACCATTATATTAAAATGGCCTAAGAGCAGAGGGGTTTGAATTCATCTCCTAATTTTATTAGGGTTCGTTAAATCAATGGCCCACATGATAATATTCATTTCCTCTTAGTTGATGATTATCTATGAGTGATAGGTCGGTTATCTTAGATGGGCCAGCTTGACCTGATGGGTCCTCTTGCACCCAAGCCTGATTGTCGCCCAATGTTCGAAGCCAAATATATCCTGGCCAACTAATCTACTACATGTCTTAAAATGTGTAGGTGGGATCCATTTCGCAGTTTTGTTCTCCATAACTAAATAGACTGTTCTCAGACATGCTTCGACCTGACCCAAGGTGGTCTATAAACATCTCTACTCTTTGCTTATATTTCAAATTTTCAATGGCCAGAAAGGTTAAAATCATGGAACCCAAAGACATTAGAAGGAACACATGCGCTTTGAACCGTCTATCATAACTCCTCCAACAATCAAAAACCATCAACCAGGGTGGATTTTTTATGGGTCCACATATATGTTACGGATCTTCATATTCAATGGCACAGATCACTGATGGTGAGCCAACATGTCCAAAAACCAGCGGACCAGATAATGAAAGTTTCCTGTTCCTCAGTACCCTACACTTCCCTGTTCAGAGATATATACACTTCGGTCACTTTGCGTTGCAGTTGGGTATAAGGGGCTAGAGGTGTGCGACTGCCTTTTGCCTCATGTTGGAATCCAACGTTCTTAGGCATTGCCATCCATTAAAGGCTCAAATAACTTCAATTTTAAGAAAGAAAGGAGCCTTTGGGAATCTCTAGAGGGGGATGAGTGATTGAGATTCTAGTGATGTGTGCATTGCATTGAATAGATGCCATGGCACAGCAAGAAAGTGAATGAAATCTTTGTTGGGTCTTTTTTTATGTAATTTAGCTTTATTGGTTCCACCAAACATCAGCCCACTCACACGGTCTGTGTATAGTCAGTAGACAGTCAATTCAATCAAAGTGGGGAGCTTTTAAAAGCAAAAGCTGACACCTCTCTTTCTGTCTCTCATGGAATCAGCTCTTCTTGTATATATTGTCTATTGTTGCATTTTATAATAATATACACGAGTACTTTAATTCCTTTGCATGCTGGCAATGTAATGACTAATGAGGAACTTATTTGAAAAGAAATGAGGTAAATACCACCTTTTGTACATTTACAAGTGAAATGGAAAGTAAATAGAAGAAAGGATAGGGAGAAACTACAAATGTATAGTGATTGTATAAATGATATAAGATAAACCCATTTTCACTCTGGAGATCCCAACTACAACGAGAACGGTTATTCACCCCACTGATAAAGAGCAGCAATTTTCATTGAGAGGTTGAGGCTTCAAATCTTACCTCCTCCCACCTTTTATATGTGAGCCGTTATTACCTCACATGTTTAAGTTATGTCTCCTCATATATACGAGTTTCCGTCACCTCATATGCGTGAGTTGCATCTCCTTGCATGTATGAGGTCCCATCACCTTGCACGTGGACCTAGCCTAGAGTAACGACACATACAGTCCAAAGGCACGGGCCGTGTAGGGCTTGAGTCCCAGGCCAATGGCACGCTTGCGGCACAGCAGCAGGCGACACGGCACAACACTGGCCTTTTTTTTTTTGTTTTACCCCTCAAATGGTTAAAAAATGGCTATATTGTTATTTTGACCATTTTATCCCCTCCCAACAGCCATAAAACTGTCATATTAGGGGAATTGGAGGTCCCTTTGAATTTTTAAAAGTCTATAAATGGGAGCCATCTATTCTCCTTTCTCACCAAACTCAATACTTACTCATCCAACCCTCTCACTCTCTCAAAACTCTCTAACTTTCTTAAAGCATCCAAATCTCTTTCTAATTATATTTCTAAGAAGTTTTTTGGGGGCCAAAAATCAAGTCATCAAGAGACAAGATTAAGGGAACCTTCAGGAGTTTTGAGGTACTTATTTCATTTGAACTTGAGGTTCCATATTTTTTATATAGTCTATAATATATTATATATTAACTATCATCTTCTCCTCTTTCTTATATTAATTATCACAAAAATTGTTATTACTATTGTTATATATCTTTTTTTAGATTTAATTTATTAAATATGACTAGATGATCTTTAAGACATCTTCCCTAGGAGTTTTCTTCTGTTAATTTAGGGGAAGAAGACGATAATGTCGAAGTGGAAGAAAAAGAAGTAGAGGAAGAAGTCCAAGTAGAAGCTACTAGTGCTCGTAGAACATTTAAGGGACCCAGAACTTTCAAAGTTTGGGAAGTTTATGATACTTTTAAGTTTAAAGATAAAAGTAGAAAAGAGATTGATGAGGCTAAATGTAAATATTGTAGTAAGATTTATATTGCAGATTCAGGTGGGGGTACATCTGTTTTTCAAAATAAATGTGCATGTCACATTTTAAATCTCATCGTCCAAGTTGGTTCAAAACATAATTCAACTATGACATAAAGAATTAAAGATATTGATAGACATATTTTCTCCTCCATACATAGAAGACAATAATATTCCGCAATTTATGCGAGATGGTGTATTAGCCAAAAAAAAAAAATAAGTTAGGATGTTGAACATAGATGGAATTTTATATATGATTTGTTAAATAAGGCTATTTCTATATATAAAAAAAAGAGGTTTTTAATGGAATTTGTACCTTTAATGCACAAGAATACATGATGAGTGATGCACATTGGGAGTTGTGTGCCTAAATAAGAGATTTATTACAAGTTTTTTTTATAATGCAACATTATTTTTCTCTGGGGTGTATTCTCCCACCTCTAATCAATTTATAAGCTTTCTTCTTGAAATTAGTTTACAATTAAGAAAATATAAAAATTATGATCTTCTTAAGGACATTTGTAAAAGTACAAAAGAAAATTTTAATAAATATTGGAGAGAAGCTCCAATGACATTTTGTTTGGCTACTACATTAGATCTTAGGTTAAAATCAAGTGGTGTACAAGTTTTTCTTGAAGAAATAAATAATAATAAGGAAAGTGAATACTTAAATACTTTTGAGAATCTAAGGTCATATTTACAATCGCTTTTCAATTTTATTGTACCCAAATGGGTACATTAGGAGCTAATGTAACCCCTCAAAAGGTCCAGCAATCAGGTGGGTTTTCTTAGGGTCCTTTATCGCAAAATGGATAGATCCTCCACCTCAAGTCATGCTGTGATGGAGCTATCATCATATCTTGACTCAGGTGTGATGGACCCGGCTTTCGTCCTCTCCTTCTGCCCCGGGGGCTGCCAAGGTCCGGTGGAGGAGAAAAGCGGGTATCAACATTTTTTGTACGGGTATGCCAGATTTTCTATTCTACTTGGAATTGAAGTGGTGATCCGGAGATTCACCTTCACAAGTAGAAAGGAAATCAATACTTTTTTCTAACTTTTCAAATTGCATAAATAATTAAAAAAAGAGACAAGTTTTTTTCTTTAAATGCCGTTGGAGGCGGTTTTTTGTTTGTTTACCGTGAAAGGCGATTTGGTGCTGTGAAAGGCGTTTTGTCGTAAAAGGCGATTTTTGCCGTGAAAGGAGGTTTACAAATCTCATCAATAATGAAAGACAAGAATTGTGATTTTTTTTGTCTCTTTAAAAAATACAAGATACAATAGAAAAGAAAGAAAAGTGATCTAACTTCTTAGGAGATTGTGGGGACTCGTTCAGATCGATGGTCGCAAGTCATGTATGGACTTTGTCATCGTCCTTCAGATGAGAATGCATGATGTTTTGACTCTTTTGGCTTGGCTCAAACCTCAGGTTTTTAGAGGACAAAGACCAAGGGGAGGTCCTATATCCAATAAAAAACCGAGTAAACGGGATGAAAAGCAGCGTTTAGGCCATGTTAGATAGAATGAGAGGAAGAGCTTTGTCTTGGGGGGGTGGCCCCCCAAGGGACTTCGATCACCTTGTGGTATTTCTTACAGCAAAGTAGCAGGACTTCTTCAATTTTTTTTCTGGGATTTTCCAGACTCCGGCCTTCTTGTTGTAGATGTGTGTATATGTATATCTCTCTAGGTATGAACCCCCTTTTATAGGCTTTTGGTAGCCATGGAGTGATTTATGAGCATTGATGGCCATGATGAGAGGATTGATGGCACTGATGCTCCATGATGGGAGGAGTTACAAGTTTTTATTTCTTGATTTTATAACTCCTTTTTCTTGGCTTGTGATTGCCCGATGGAGCATTATGGGCATTCAATCGCCTTTAATCTCCATGATTAGGGGAGTTTCATGGCTTTAATGCCATAATTTCTTGGACTTGTAACTTCCATTTACTTGCTTCTGATTGGGCTGTCCAAAATAATGTGTTAATGACCGCATTAAGTTGTCATAAAACGGGTCAATTAACAACATTAAGTGGTCGCCTGGGCATTTAAAGAGTCGCGGGCCGTGCCGCGTCTTTTGGAATTCTTCTTGTGACAATCGCCGATAGATCCACATGTTGTTTGATGTCGGATGGCGATGTAATTTCAGACATTGATTGATGGCAGTGGGCCGGTGACATCTGTCTTGTCGATTTCTCCATCAGTTGGACAAAAAGTGTACTTTCTTGTCAGCCGGTTGACGATCTTGGAGCGATCAATAATGATTTCATGCTCTTTACGGCGGATTTGAAATGTTGACGAAGATCAGTTGTTTTCAAGCATCAAGAATTGGATTTTTGGAAAATCACAGGGGCTGGAACTCCCAAAACGTGAAGAGGATCGTAAAACGGGCCACCCGACGGAAATCCGACAACCCAGATTTCCAGGGTCGCCGGCGACCCTGGGTTTATCCCCTTTTGGTCGCCGTTTTTCGGCCGTTTCTTGGTCTTTTTCGTTCCATTTTCTCCTGTATTTTTATTGAAAATTTTCTTTAATATTGACTTTATTTTTCTGAAGAAAACTTGACGATAATCTGCGCAAATCTGAGCACAAAGTTTCCCATTTTTTGGAAAAGCCGAAGACTTTGTTGCTGATTTTCCGTCAAGAGTCGAAACTAGGTCAAACGATGTCGGATTGACCCGAAAATTGAGGTGAAGCCTCTTGAGCAGTGGATAGGACCAACCATGGGCTTTTATTTGAGTTTTGAAACCATTTGGAGTCCCGTCGCTGCTAGACTTGATTTTGTCGCGAGGAAGATGTCGCGCTTTGATGTGCGGTCAACCGATGTCCGATTGTCCTGAAATTTGACAGGGAGCCTATTGGAGTCATTTTGAGACGATCCATTAGGTCCGATTTGGATGTCATGGTCCCGGGGTGCTCCGCCGCTGGTAGGCTTGATTTTGTTTCAGAGCATCGAAGTCTGGGCAAACGTCGTCGAAATAACCTGAAATTTGACGTGTAGCCCTTTGGGAGCATGTTGAAGCCACTCACGTACTCTGTTTGTTGAGTGATGGCCTCGGTGGTTCTTGCCGCGGAGAGGCTTTATTTTGCTGCTTGAGGGTTGATGGAGGGTCAAACGTTGTCGGTTTGACTTGAAATTTGACAAAGAGCCTTTTAGAGGTATTTTGGAACCATTCGTAGGCTCTGATCGAAGTTTTGAAGTCTACGATTCCGTCACAGCCGGGAGCGCTTGTTTATCTGTCAGAGGAGTGAAGTTAGACCAAATGATGTCGGAATGGCCTGAAACTTCATGTATACCTCTCTTTTGGCTGTTTTGAAGGATCTTACAGTTTTTATTTGATTCTGACAAGATCTTGATGGACCCGAAAAGGGAATCTTCTGTCCTCTCCCTCCGCACCCCGGGGGCTGACCTGGGTTTCGGCGGAGGAGGGAAGATCTCGGGCATCAACATTTTTGTACGGGTATGCCAGATTTACTTTCTACTTGGAATTTGGAATGGTGATAATCCGGAGATTCACCTTCACAAGTGGAAAGGAAATCAATCCTTTTTTCTAACTTTTCAAATTGCATTAATATTAAGAAAAGAGACAACTTTGTTTTTTTTTAGAATGCCGTAGGAGGCGTTTTTGTTTGTTTGTCGTAAAAGGCGATTTTGCCGTGAAAGCCGATTTTACAAAACTCATCAAATGTGAAAGACAAGAATTGTGATTTCTTTTATCTCTTTAAGAAATACAAACTATAATAGAAAAGTAAGAAAATGGATCTAACTTCTCATGAGATTGTGGGGACACGTAGAGATCGACGGTCGCAAGTCATGTATGGGCTTCGCCATCGTCCTTCAAATGAGAACATGTGATGCTTTAATTCTTTGGCTTGGCTACTGACCTCGGTTTTTTAAAGGACAAGGACCAAGAGGAGGTCCTATATCCAATGAAAAACCGAGTAAACGGGCTGAAAAGCCGCGTTTAGGCCATGTTGGAGAAGGAGGAGGCCTTGTTTGGGGTGGCCCCCCAAGGGATGTTGATCACCTTGTGGTGCTTCCGGGAGCAAAGTAGCAGAACTTCGTCTCTCTCTTGGATTTTCTGGATTTTCAGAGCCTGCACTTGGGATCTATTTTCATCATTGCTTTCTTCTTAGAATGGACCTCCTTTTATAGGCTTTTGGTAGCCATGAAGTGTTTATTGGAATTGATGGCCATGATGAAAGAATTGATGAGGAGTTACAAATTGATTTTGTAACTCCTTTTTCATGGCTTGTGATTGGTCGATGAAGGTAGTGGGCTTTTAATTGCTTTTATGCTTCATGATGATGGGAGTTTCATGGGTTGAATGCCATGATTACTTGGATTTGTAACTTCCAAATGCTTGAATCTGATTGGGCCGTCCAAAATAATGAATTAATGACCGCATTAAGTTGTCATAAACGGGTCAATTAACGTCATTAAGTGGTCGCCAAGGCATGTGAAGAGTCGCGGGTCCCGCTGCGCCTTTTGAGATTCTTCTTGCGATCATCACAGGTGGATCCACGCATTATTTGATGTCGGATTGCAGTGCAATTTCAGACATTGATTGATGTTGGTGGGCCGGTGACATCTGTCTTGTCGATTTCACGATCGGTCGGACAGAAAGTGCATTTTCTTGGTCAGCCGGTTGGCGATCTTGGAACAATCGGTGATGATTTCATGCTTTTGACGGCGGATCCAAGATGTCGACGAAGATCAGTCATTTTCAAGCATCAAACATTGGATTTTCAGAAAATCACAGAGGCAGGAACACCCGAAACGCGAAAACCATCGAAAAACGGACGTTTTGGTGCAAAATCCGGCGACCTTAGGGTTTTTTGCCTTTTGGTCGCCGAGCTTCGTTTTCGGCCGATTTTGCATCTTTTTCGTTCCTTTTTTCTTCTGTATTTTTCTTGAAATTTTTCCTCAATTATTGACTTCATTTTCTTGGAGAAAACTTGACGAGAACCCGCACGAAATCGGAGCACAAAATTTCCCATTTTCGGAAAAGCCGAAGACTTTGTAGCCGATTTTTCGTCAAGAGTCAAAACTAGGCCAAACGATGTCGGAATGACCTGAAAATTGAGGTGAAGCTTCTTGAGCAGTGGATAGGACAACCATGGGCTTTTATTTGAGTTTTGAAGCCGTTTGGGGTCCCATCGATGCTTCACTTGATTTTACTGCGGGGAAAATGTCGAGCTTTGATATGTGGTCAAACGATGTCCGATTGACTTGAAATTTGACGGGGAGACTATAGGAGTCATTTTGAGACATTCCATGGGCTCCGTTTTGGATGTCATAGTCCCGGGTTGCTCCGCCGCCGGTAGGCTTGATTTTCTCTCGGAGCATCGAAACCTGGTCAAACGTTGTCGGAATGACCTGAAATTAGACGTGCAGCCTTTTGGAAGCATGTTGAAGCCACTCATGTATTTTATTTGATGAGTGATGGCTTCGGTGGTTCCCGCCGCCGGGAGGCTTGATTTTGTTGCTAGAGCATTGATGGAGGGTCAAACGTTGTCGGTTTGACTTGAAGTTTGGCATGGAGCCCTTTGGAGACATTCTGGAGTCATCTGTAGGCTCTTATCAATGTTTTGACGTCTTTGATGATGTCGCCGCCGGGAGCGCTTGTTTAGCTGTCAGAGCAGTGAAGTTGGGCTAAACGATGTCGGAATGGCCCGAAACCTCAGGTGTACCCCTCTTTTAGCTGTCTTGAAGGATCTCTCAGTTTCTGTCTGATCTTGACAAAATCTGATGCTTGAAGTAGCCTTGCCTGTTTTGTAGCAGGATGCAGGTTCACGAGGCTTCTTGATGTTGATGAGACATAGTGACTTTTTTGGTGTCAACAGATCTGATGCTTGAAGTAACATTGCATGTCTATAGTAGGATGCGATTTCATGTGGCTTCTTGATGTTGAGGAGGCAAAGTGACTTTTTTATTGTCAACAAATGCCCCCTCGAGGTACAGCGAAGAGTAGATTTTGGCGTTGATGTGCCTCGAAGAGAAATTTGAAGGAGAGCTTCTGACTTGACCAATAGTCTTGAGCATTTTTTTTTAATAGCCTTTTGAGTTAACAGGGGAATTTTATGGTAGTGAGAGGGATCACGTACCATCTCAAGGCAAAATTTTGAAAATGACATGGGGGATTTGGATTTTTGGGTTTTGAATTTTGGTTTTTCCCTTTTGACCTTGTGAACCTAAAGGCTTTATGTGGCACATTAGGCGGTCAAGAAAGCTTTTTTTTTTTTTACCTTGTGACCTAACAAGCTGTATATGGCAGGTTAGGGGGTCGGGGTTTGATTTTTGATTTTGACCTTGTGACCCAACAAGCTGTATGTGGCAAGTTGGGGTTCAGATTTGGTTTTGACTTTGGTTTTGGTTTTGTGACCTAACAAGCTATATGTGGCGAGCTAGGGGACCAAGGTTTGGTTTCTTGTGGAATGTCAATTTCAAGATTTTGGCTTAATTTGGTTCATGAGGTTGGATGGTTTGGTTTTTTGGAAACTCATTGATGGACCCTCGGGTTTCCGTCCTCTCCTTCCGCGCCCGGGGGCTGCCTGGGATCGGCGGAGGAGGGAAATCACGGGTATCAACTTTTTTGTACGGGTATGCCGGATTTACTATTCTACTTGGAATTTGGAATGGTGATGATCCAGAGATTCACCTTCACAAGTAGAAAGGAAATCGATCATTTTTTCTAACTTTTCAAATTGCAAAAATATTAAGAAAAGAGACTAGTTTGTTTTCGAGCATGCCGTAGGAGGCGTTTTTTTGTTTGTTTGCCGTGAAAGGCGATTTTGCCATGAAAGACGATTTTACAAAACTCATCAAATATAAAAGACAAGAATTGTGATTTCTTTTTGTCTCTTTAAAAAATAAAAATTACAATAGAAAAGAAAGAAAAAGAATCTAACTTCTCAGGAGATTGTGGGCACACGTTCAGATCGACGGTCGCAAGTCATGTATGGACTTCGCCATCGTCCTTCAAATGAGAACGCTTGATGCTTCGATTCTTCGGCTTGGCTCCAACCTCAGTTTTTTAAAGGACAAGGACCAAGAGGAGGTCCTATATCCAGTGAAAAACCGAGTAAACGGGCTGAAAAGCCGCTTTTAGGCCATGTTGTAGAAGGAAGGGACCTTGAGGGGGTGGCCCCCCAAGGGACGTTGATCACCTTGTAGTGCTTCTGGGAGCAAAGCAGCAGGACTTCGTTTGGATTTCTTCGGGAGAATGCAAGTGTGCAAGTGCGGAATTTCAAGTCGATGTGTGTATCGATGTCGATTCTTTTCTTTTGGACCTCCTTTTATAGGCTCTTGGTAGCCATGAGGAGATTATGGGCATTGATGGCCATGATGAGAGAATTGATGAGGAGTTACAAGTTTTATTTCTTGATTTTGTAACTCCTTTTTCTTGGCTTGTGATTAGCCAATGAAAGATAGTGGGCATTTAATCGCCTTTAATCTTCATGATGATGGGAGTTTCATGGGTTTAATGCTATGATTGTTTGGATTTGTAACTCCCAAATGCTTGAATCTGATTGGGCCGTCCAAAATAATGAGTTAATGACTGCATTAAGTTGTCATAAACGGGTCAATTAACGACATTAAGTGGTCGCCAGGGCATGTGAAGAGTCGCGGGCCGCGCCGCGTCTTTTGAGATTCTTCTTATGATCATCACAGGTGGATCCACACATTGTTTGATGTCGGATTGCAGTGCGCAATTTCAGACATTGATTGACGTTGGTGGGCTGTTGACATCTGTCTTGTCGATTTCACGATCGGTCGGACAGAAAGTATACTTTCTTAGTCAGCCGGTTGGCGATCTTAGAGCGATCGGTGATGATTTCATGATTTTGACGGCGGATCCAAGATGTCGGTGAAGATCAGTGGTTTTCAAGCATCAAAGATTGGATTTTCAGAAAATCACGGAGGTAGGAACACTCGAAACGCGAAAAGGATCGGAAAACGGGCCATTCGGCGAGAAATCCGGCGACCCGGATTTGCAGGGTCGCCGACGACCATGGGGCTCTGGCCCTTTTGGTCGCCGAGCTTTGTTTTCGTCCGTTTTTCCTTCTTTTTTGTTCCTTTTTTGTTCTGTATTTTTCTTGACATTTTTCCTCAATTATTGACTTGATTTTCTTGGAGAAAACTTGACGAGAACCCACTCAAAACCAGAGCACAAAGTTTCCCATTTTTCGGAAAAGCCGAAGACTTTGTATCCGATTTTTTGTCAAGAGTCGAAACTAGGTCAAACAATGTCGGAATGACCTAAAAATTGAGGTGAAGCTTCTTGAGTAGTGGATAGGACCAACCATGAGCTTTTATTTGAGTTTTGAAGCCGTTTGGGGTCCCGTCGATGCTTGACTTGATTTTGCTGTGGGGAAAATGCCGAGCTTTGATATATGGATGACCCATTAGCTCCAATTTTGATGTCATGGTCCCGGGGTGCTCCGCGTTGGTAGGCTTGATTTTCTTTCGGAGGGTCGAAACCTGGTCAAACGTTGTCGGAATGACCTGAAATTCGACGTGCAACCTTTTGGAAGCATGTTGAAGTCACTCATGTGTTTTGTTTGATGAGTGATGGCCTCAGTGGTTCTCACCGCCGGGAGGCTTGATTTTGCTGCTGAGCGTTGATGGAGAGTCAAATGTTGTCGGTTTGACTTGAAATTTGGCATGGAGCCCTTTGGAGGTATTTTGGAACCATCCATAGGCTCTGATCGAAGTTTTGGTGTCTTCGATGATGTCGCCGCCAGGAGTGCTTGTTTAGCTGTTGGAGAAGTGAAGTTAGGCCAAACGATGTTGGAATGGCCCGAAACTTCAGGTGTACCCCTCTTTTGGTTGTCTTGAAGGATCTTGCAATTTTTGTCCGATTATGACAAGATCTGATGCTTGAAGTAGTTTTGCCTGTTTTGTAGCAGGATGTAGCTTCACAAGGCTTCTTGATGTTGAGGAGACATAGTGACTTTTTTGGTGTCAACAAATGCCCCCTCGAGGTACAGCGACGAGTAGCTTTTTGGAGTCAATGTGCCTCGAAGAGAAACTTGAAGGAGAGCTTCTTACTTGACCAAGAGTCTTGAGCATTTTTTTTTTTGAATAGCCTTCTGAGTTTCCGAGGGTAATTTTATGGTAGTGAGAGGGATCACGTACCATCTCAAGGCAAATTTTTGAAAATGACATGGGGTATTTGGATTTTGGATTTTGGATTTTGGTTTTTGACCTTGTGACCTAACAAGCTGTATGTGGCAAGTTAGGGGGTCGGGTTTGATTTTTGATTTTGACCTTGTGACCCAACAAGCTGTATGTGACAGGTTGGGGGGTCAGATTTGGTTTTTTGGTTTTGGTTTTGGTTTGGTTTGGATTTTGATTTTTGTTTTGGTCTTGTGACCTAACAAGCTGTATGTGGCGAGTTAGGGGACCAAGGTTTGGTTTGTTGTGGATTGTCAATTTCAAGATTTTGGCTCAATTTGGTTCATGAGGTTGGACGGTTTGGTTTTTGGAAACTCATGGGGTTTTCTTCTCTTTCTTTTTTTTTTTTTTTTTTTGAATGGTCCAATCAACTCAAAAGAGGCATGGGACATTTTTTTTTTGTTCTTGGTAAGAGGAATATTTTGACTAAAAGCCACTTTTAGTGCCTAGGTGGTCAAACCTGGCTCATATGGGCTAACCCATGGGACCTTAGGCTTTGGAGATGGCCTAGATCTCATATGGTGTCATTTTTGTAGAGAATATCTAAAATTATCTCTTTTGTGTAGAGAATATCTAAAAATATCCTTACTTGGAGAGAATCTCTCAAGTTTCATTCTTTTTTTGGAGAGACTTTCTCAAAATATCTTTCTTTTGGGAAAGTAGCTAAATTTTAGCACTTATCTCCTTTCTTTTCTCCTTGTTTCCTCTTTTGGTTTGCTCTCTTCTATAAAAGCAAGAGGGGTTGGATCTTTTGTTTTATTGCTTTCTTTGCTTGCGAGAATCTCCAAGGGTGCTCCAAGATCAAGAAGTACTGTTTCTTCTCCAAGGATCTCCAAGCTTTTTCTTCTTCTTCTCCATCAATGGCTTCAAGTAAGTTGTCTTCTTCCACAAGAAACTCCATTGTGGAAGTAGTAGTTTCTTTCTTTGCTTTTTTTTTTCTTCTTCTTTTCTTTCTTTTTTTTTTCTCTTTTTCCAAGCACGTTTTTTTTTCTTTGTTTTTTTTTTCGTGCACTTTTTTTTTCTTTTGCTCACGGTTTTCCCTCTTTATTTTCTTTTTACCGTGTTTTTTCCCCTTTTTTTCTTCTTCACTGTGTTTTTTTCTTTTTTTTCTTCTCACAGTTTTTTTTCTTTTCTTCTTTTTTTTTTCCACCATGTTTTCCCTTTTTTTTTCACGGTTTTTTTTTTTCATCTTTTTTTTTTTTGTTTTTTTTCACACGGTGATTTCTTTTTTTTTTTTCACAGTTTTTTCCTCTTTTCTTTTTTTTTTCAGCGTTTTTTTCTTCTGTTTTTCCCTTGGCTATACGGCCCTGGCCGTACTGCCAAGTGGCAGTCGGCCACGGCCTGTGGGCCCAAATTTTTTTTTTCTGAGATTTCTTTCTCTCTCTCTTTCTTTTTCTTTCCTCCTTTGTTTGCTTACCATGATAATGAGGTTATGCGATTTCAATATGTTCATGCATTTTTTTTTGTTTGATGCATCAAGATAGAAGGCTAGAGTCTCTAGGTCAAGCCAACATGATTTTTGACTTGGACGAAGTTTGATTGGTTTTGACCAAACTGGGTTGGAATTGGTCAAACTTTGGTCAAGGTTTTCCTAGCATCTAATGCATAATGATATTCTTTGATGCATGATTTTTGGTAAATAGACTTGGAAGCATGATGATGCATACCTGAAAATCTTTTACAACTATTGAGATTTTGAGCTCGCAGCGATGTTGAGTTCTTTCTCGGTCTTGCTAGATTTTGAGGAACTTTTCAATTTTTTGGATTTTGGAGCTCGTAGCAATGTTGAGCTCTTTTCCAAATTTGGAGGAAATTTGATGAGATTGGCTCGTTCTCGCAGCAATGTTGAGTTTGAACCTTCTTTGAGAATGTTCCATTGACTATGAGCTTGCAGCGATGTTGAGCTCATCTTCAGGCTTTTTGTCTTTTTCAGAGTATTTCCCTTTTCTTCGGAATTGCCCCGGAACCATGTCAAAATTTTGCTAGAAATTTTTTAGCAAGATTCTGTCATTTTGATGATGATTGATCTTTTCTCTTCCATCTTTTGCAGGTAGTTCTTCCAGAACAAATAAGGGTAAAGGTCCTGTTACTGACGCACCTCGTCGGTCTGCCAGATCTTCAAATGCGGCTGTTCAGCAGGCTTGGGAGAAGGTCCAGTTTGTCGAGAAGAACTTGGAAGAATGTGATTCCCTCAATCGTGATGAGATGAGACAGCGATTGATCGCTCTCAAAGATGAGGAATTCTACAAGATCATGGTAAGCAGCCGTCCTTGGGTTACAGACGATCAGAGCGTTGTGTCCAAGCCTACCTTCTTCTTTGGTGATGCAGTCCCTGACGACTTGACATACCAAAGGAGATGTTTTCAGTTCTCTTACACAACAGATGGTGAGGAGAGAACTATTTCTACCCGGTCGACCTTCGATCGGACCATCTCGATCCTGAGCCTTTCTCCCACGTGCCCTAAGAGGGAAGATCCTCCGAGCTGAGTGAAGAGGACCAGTGTGATTAAGACTGGGGTTTTTGTTGGCGGCCCTTCTGGTTTTGCAGAGAAGTCACCTGTCCGTATGGACATGTTGATGCCAGCCAGTGGCTACCAAGGTTCTGATCATCCATCAGTTGATTTGAGACTGGTGGGCTTTGGCATTTTTCGGGGTGACGGCAGCAATTGGGTGAAGCCTTTTCGACTTCGTGGCCGTTTCAGTGCTGACTCGAGCTGGGAATCATGGACTGATCACACCCTGAAGATTGGCGAGGCCGTTCTGCGGGAGGCCGAAATTTTTTATGCGGTTCGCGTTTTTCGGCAAACCGTTGTTTTCTCCGATGAGGTTTTCATAGCCATGCTGGAGTCATTCCTTCCACAAAGCAACACCTTCATTGTGACGAATGGTGAGATTGGTTTTTCTTTGAAGGAACTGAGTGCCATCACTGGGTTGCCTATCCTCGGCAAACTCTATGAGGAGTTTATGCCTATTGACAGTGTCCTCGAGGAGCAGTCTGAAGAGTTTAGGCTTGTATACTTTCAGCTCGTCGCCTTCTATGATTTTTTGAAGGAGAAGGAGGGCTCGAAAGTTAGATGCAGCAGTTGGAGGAGTTGCAGCTCTAACTTTTTTGACAGCGGGGAGTCTTCTGATGGCATGGCCCAGGATGCTAGGGCTAAAGCATCAAGTTTGAAGAAGATCGCCGCCATGTGAGAAGATTTAAAGAAGTTCTTCGCAAGCACAGATGCCATTTGTCCTGACATTGTGTTGCGGAGAGATCTCGCTATTTACCTCACTTATTGGCTGGGTGAGGCTGTTTTTGCTGGGGGAGATGGAACGCACATCAAGCCGTACTGTATTTTTTCGGCTTGTCAGATGGCGTTTGGAGAGCGGCTGGCTTTGGTACTTGCTCTTTACTCCTATTTGTGTACCGAACTTCATGCTGCTGCTTTCCTGGTTTGGCTTAGGCTCCCTATGAACAGGGTATTTTCTGCCCACATCTTCTATTCGTGTTATGTATACCACTGTCCTAGGTTCCATCGGTTGGGAGTTGGACAGGACGAAGATCCTTTTATGATTCGTTTGGCTAGAGGGACAGCCGTTTCCGAATCTCTTTTATCTGCCCGTTTGAGGATCCGACGGTTCAGGGACGTCGAAATTGGGCAGTCTTCAGTGAAGCTTTCTCCTAGTTTGCGGAAGAAGGCTTTTGATTTTGGTGTCTCCTGTGATTTGACCAGGGCAGGGTCAGGAAGACACTATGCTTTGACAAACGCGGAGAAGAGATGGCTTTTCAACATACGGGTTGGTATGATGGTGTACCGTAGACATCTTTTTGTAGATATTCAGCCGTATGTCCCTTGGTGTTTTGCATTGCAGCTTGGCTTCTCTCAAGGCGTTGTTGGAGCGCCTTCGAGCATGGTGAAGCTTTTTGGAGGTCTGCAGGATGGGAGGAATGCATGGGCTTTTTATAGCGCTGAGGACACTACCGCCATGATTTCCTATCCTGAGCGGCCCACCTTCCGGACTTCTGGCTTCACGAAATGGTTCGTGGAGAGCTTCTCAGTGTACCGGGGGCTTTCCAAGAAGGAGCTCGATGTCAAGTAGTATCCTGGGAAGGGTCTTGGCAGATCAGATGGTGTCCGTCGGGAGGAAGTTTTGGCCTTCCTTTCTGGAGAGAAGCATAAGATAGGCTTTCTCAACGAGTAGGATATCATCAGATCAAGAGCTGTACAAGAGATTCCTGGTGAGGTCTTGAGACAGCTGGAAGAGGAGGAGGCCGAGATCGATGTTATGATACAAGCAGAGCGTACGAAGGCTTCCATGGAGTCTACTGAGAAAAGTAGGCCATCCAGTGAGAACTCTAGTCAGAGGCCTGATGCTGATAGTGGAGCAGGATCATCGAGCAGATTGACCCGCCGAGGCAAGAGGAAGAGAGGACAGCGCCGTAACATGAGACGGCACGATAGTCCTTCTGATCTTGAAGTTCCTCTCACCATTGCTGAGGAGGTGTCTGAGGAGGATGACGAGCCTTTGGAGAAGAGGAGCAGAGAAGAGGAGACAACTGCTATGATCCTCTTTCTTTCTTTTGCCACTTCTTTTCTTTTATGAGAGATTTTTGTTTTGATCCACTGCTTTCTTTCTTTTGGCAGAGGACGATGACTTGGTGATGCCCGAGGTTCCGGCCGATGAGGTGATGACGAATCCAGTCGTGGCATCTGAGGAAGAGCCCAGGGACTCTAGAGTAGTTCCAGAACCTTCACCTGGTATTGTTGACACCAAAAAAGTCACTATGTCTCCTCAACATCAAGAAGCCCCGTGAAGCTACATCCTGCTACAAAACAGGCAAGGCTACTTCAAGCATCAGATCTTTTCAGAATCAGACAGAAACTGAGAGATCCTTCAAGACAGCTAAAAGAGGGGTACACCTGAGGTTTCGGGCCATTCCGACAGCGTTTGGCCTAACTTCACTGCTCCGACAGCTAAACAAGCGCTCCCGGCGGTGACATCATCAAAGACACCAAAACTTTGATCAGAGCCTATGGATGACTCCAGAACGTCTCCAAAGGGCTCCATGCCAAATTTCAAGTCAAACCGACAACGTTTGACCCTCCATCAATGCTCGAACAGTAAAATCAAGCCTCCCGGCGGTGGGAACCACCGAAGCCATCACTCATCAAACAAAATACATGAGTGGCTTCAACATGCTTCCAAAAGGCTACACGTCGAATTTCAGGTCATTCCGACAATGTTTGACCAGGTTTCGATGCTCTGAGAGAAAATCAAGCCTACCAGCGGCGAAGCAACCTGGGACCATGACATCCAAAACAGAGCCCATGGAACGTCTCAAAATGACTCCAATAGGCTCCCCGTCAAATTTCAGGTCAATCGGACATTGTTTGACCACATATCAAAGCTCGGCATTTTCCCCGTAGCAAAATCAAGTGAAGCATCGATGGGACCCCAAACGGCTTCAAAACTCAAATAAAAGCCCATGGTTGGTCCTATCCACTGCTCAAGAAGCTTCACCTCAATTTTTAGGTCATTCTGACATCGTTTGACCTAGTTTCGACGCTTGACGGAAAATCGGCTACAAAGTCTTCAGCTTTCCCGAAAAATGGGAAACTTTGTGCTCCGATTTCGCGCGGGCTCTCGTCAAGTTTTCTCCAAGAAAATATAGTCAATAATTGAGGAAAAATGTCAAGAAAAATACAGAAGAAAAAAGGAACGAAAAAGACGCAAAACCGACCGAAAACGGAGCTCGGCGACCAAAGTGCAAAAAACCCTAAGGTCGCCGGCGACCCTGGCCCTTGGTCGCCGGCGACCCTGCAAATCTGGGTCGCTGGATTTTGCACCAAAGTGTCCGTTTTTTTATGGCTTTCGCTTTTCGGGTGTTCCGGCCTCTGTGATTTTCGGAAAATGCAATGTTTGATGCTTGAAAACGACTGATCTTCGTCGACATCTCGGATCCGCCATCAAAAGAATGAAATCATCACCGATCGCCTCAAGATCGCCAACCGGCTGAGAAAGTGCACTTTCTGTCCGACCGATCGTGAAATCGACAAGACAGATGTCACCGGCCCGCCAACATCAATCAATGTCTGAAATTGCATCGCAATCCGGCATCAAACAATGTGTGGATCCACCTGTGATGATCGCAAGAAGAATCTCAAAAGGCGCAGTGCGGCCCGCGATTCTTCACATGCCTCGGCGACCACTTAATGACGTTAATTGACCCGTTTATGACAACTTAATGCAGTCATTAACTCATTATTTTGGACGGCCCAATCAGATTCAAGCATTTGGGAGTTACAAACCCAAGTAATCATGGCATTAAACCCATGAAACTCCCATCATCATGAAGCATAAAGGTGATTAAATGCCCACTACCTTCATCGGCCAATCACAAGCCTTGAAAAAGGAGTTACAAAATCAACTTGTAACTCCTCATCAATGCTCTCATCATGGCTATCAATGCCCATAACCATCCCATGGCTACCAAAAGCCTATAAAAGGAGATCCATTTCCAAGAGAAAGGGGATCATCGAAGAAAGATCGACATCTATCGACTTGAAGTTCTGCACTTCTCCCAAAGAGATCAAGACGAAGTCCTGCTGCTCTGCTGCAAAAAAACACCACAAGGTGATCAACGTCTCTTGGGGGGCCACCCCCCCAAGGTCACCTCCTTCTCCAACATGGCCTAAACGCGGCTTTTCAGCCCGTTTACTCGGTTTTTCATTGGATATTGGACTTTCTCTTGGTCCTTGTCCTTTAAAAAACTGAGGTTAGGAGCTAAGCTAAAGAATCAAAGCATCACATGTTCTCATTTGAAGGACGATGGCGAAGCCCATACATGACTTGCGACCGTCGATCTCAACGTGTCCCCACAATCTCCTGAGAAGTTAGATCCCTTTTCTTACTTTTCTATTGTAGTTTGTATTTCTTAAAGAGATAAAAAGAAATCACAATTCTTGTCTTTCCCATTTGATGAGTTTTGTAAAATCGCCTTTCACGGCAAACAAACAAAAACGCCTCCTACGGCATTCTAAAAAAAAAACAAACTTGTCTCTTTTCTTAATATTAATGCAATTTGAAAAGTTAGAAAAAAGGATTGATTTCCTTTCCACTTGTGAAGGTCAATCTCCGGATTATCACCATTCCAAATTCTAAGTAGAAAGTAAATTTGGCATACCCGTACAAAAATGTTGATGCCCGAGATCTTCCCTCCTCCGCCGAGACCCAGGTCAGCCCCCGGGGTGCGGAGGGAGAGGACGGAAGATTCCCCCTTTTCGGGTCCATCAAGTTGGCATACCCGGTGGGACTCGTTGACTTGAGAACATGATGCTTTGATCACTTGGCTTCTTTCTAGTTGGTGGCCTATGTTGCATTTTGCATCTAAAAAAACATGAGATGGGATTTCAATTGTTCTTTCTCACTTCAAAAAAAAAAAAAAAAAACAAATCTGATCTCTTTTTCTTAAAAAACCCAACTTTGAGAAATTTTGATCCTTCCCTCTTCGAACTTGATAGCTCACAGAAATGTTCGCAGCTATCGTTCATATCGGGGATTGGGCCATCTTTTCTCTTTGATGAGTCCAATTGGGATTTCAAAAAAAAAAACACCTTCATTTCAAATTCTTTTAAAAAAAAATGATCTCTCTTTCTCAAGATTCAACTTTGAGAAATTTTGATCCTCTCCTCTTTGAACTTGATAGCTCACAGAAATGTTCGCAGTTATCGTTCATATCGGGGATTGGGCCATCTTTTCTCTTTGATGAGTCCAATTGGGATTTCAAAAAAAATTATAATTTAAAAAAAAATTAGTTTTCTCTCTTTTGCATTCAAATTTGAGAAACCTTGGTTCCTTCCCTTTCGGATTTAGCGCTCGCAGAAATGTTGAGCCTTTGTTCGTATCGGAACACCATTCGCTCTCTTTGATGAGTTCATTAAAAACCTTTCAAAAAAAAAAAAGATTTCAAAAAAAAAAAAAAACACTAAGGTTCCACCAGTTGCGTTCTTTGACCAAAGTGGATTTAAGAAAAGCCTTGTCCAGAGTGTGGAGACAGCTAGACTGTTTGAGGCAAGGGTCCTCCAAACGGGTTCATTAAGTAATCCTACCCTTACCTGAGGGCTGATCTATCTACTAAGGTTTCATAAGATCGAATTGGAAATCTATGTGAACCTTTCAAAAAAAATTCCAAAAAAAAATCTTTAAAAAAAAAAAAAAAAACAAAAAAAAAAACTTCTGTCACTTTGAATTCAGAGTTGAGAAATCTTGGTTCTTTCCCTTTCGGATTTAGCGCTCGCAGAAATGTTGAGCCTTGTTCGAAATGGAACACTATTTGCTCTCTTTGATGAATTCAATCTTAACCTTTCAAAAAAAAAAAAAAAACTTCTGTCACTTTTGAATTCAGAGTTGAGAAATTTTGGTTCCCTCCCTTTCGGATTTAGCGCTCACAGAAATGTTAAGCCTTTGTTCGAAATGGAACACCATTTGCTCTCTTTGATGAATTCAATCTTGACCTTTCAAAGAAAAAAAAAAAAAAAACTTCCGCCATTACTGGATTCACATCCGAGAAATTCTGGTTCCTTCCCTTCTGAATTTAGCGCTCGCAGAAATGTTGAGCCTGTGTTCGGATTGGAACACCATTTGCTCTCCTTTATGAATCCAAATTTGAGCTTTCAAAAAATCCCATCTCGTGTCCTTTCCAAGGATGCGATTTGCAACATTTGTGCCTAGCGGTGCTAGTACGCCCTTTCGGGTCTACTGTATTCGCGACCGACACATTTGTATCTCCAACCTTATATCATTTTACCTCGAGTGAGCCTTGCTTCTCGGTAATTTGAATTAAGGTCTACGATTGCTTCTAGCAGTCACTGGAAACGCTCACTCTGAGCCTACCATACTTGCACTTTAGAACAATTGTATCCTCTATGGCTTTTTGCCTTCTTCATCATCCTTGGGTTGGGCCATGTCCCCTCAAGTGATTTGAAAAGACAAAACCATAGTTGTTCTCCATTTACGATCACCATATTCTTGTGATTACTAATGGATTTGGTCTTGTTTCTGAAGTTTTCCAAAACTAACAATGGCAGCTTCATTGACCATCACTTTCGATGAGAACAAGTACCAGCTTATGCTTCAAGACAAGCAAAACAAGCATAAGCGCCCTGCCAGTTGCCGAAGCGTCATCTCCGTCGACAACTCTCCAAACACCGGGTTAACTTCAACTCCCCGGACCATCGTCTTCGGATCGCTGGGACCATTCCCACTTCCCGCAGAAGACATTGTACCTGCCAAGAAGCAGAAAACCGCCCCGCAACGTGTCATTAACATGGCACCAAGGGCGAACACCAAGAAGCCTGAAGTCCGTGGCATTCCCACGAAGCCTCAACCCACAAGAAACCAGGTTTACCCCAAAACTTGGTCTTCGAGATCTTCACCAAAGCAACGGAGGTCCCGAACATCTGCAAAGCCAGCATACCTGGCCCCTCTCAAGGAGAATCAGTTCTACCCTCTCTCTTACATGAAAGAGGAGAAACCTACCCTCCACCCAAAAAACAAACAAAACCATCATGAGCCGGCTTGCTCCTACAAGCCCAAAATTAAATCCTGCATCATTAGGCCTACGCAAAAACATGCTGAAGCCTGCACTCCTGCGAGTCGACCCTTCATCTCAACAGGGGCCGAGCTCGCAAAATTCAAGTCTTCATTGCGACAGGCAAAGGACCGCGTCCAGATTCTGTCCTTGCCAAGATTCAAAGAAGACAAACTCGGCTGCTGCGAACGAGGGACTACATCCTTCATCGCCAGAGCCCAGCCAGAGCTGACTGAAGCTCAAATTGCTCGTCGTATGCGTCACTGCACTGCATATCGACAAAAGAGACTCGAGAAACAAAGAACCCAGCGTTCTACTCTCCACGTCTCAAACAAATGGGTCGAAAAAGAAAGACCCGACCAATTCGTTGCTGTTCATATGGTTGGCAAAACCAGAAAACGCCGGAAGTCAGCAACCAAAATCAGTGTTAGACGTCCAGTGACTCGCAGCGTCTCTTGGACAAGAACAGATCTGGAAGAGTCTTCCACTCCTCCAAGCCAAGAACACCGGAGTAACAACTCCTCAGATTCTTCATCCAGAAGAATGAGCCCCAGCTCAGTCACTAGGACGATTTCTTCGTTCGAATCCCGAGGGATGAACGTCTTGGCTACAAGTTCTGAGCCGCCTCCACAGCATGACGATGTAACCGCACGCATCCAGCAGTTGGAGCAAGGACAACAGAGAATTGAGGCTTTGATGGAAAACCTCATTCTCACGCTACAGCGTCCACCACCTAACAATGAAACCCCTCCGAATCATGAAGATGACGAGGGCAATGCAGAAAATAATGAGTCTCGCGCCCTTACCAAAAAGGACGTGGACGATATCCTCGCAAAAGTAAAAGAAGAGGATACATTGAAGGAACATGGGATCAAGCCACCCTACCCTTTATGGATGGACTCGGTTTCGTTCCCTGCAAAATTCAAGCAACCTACTCTCCAGACATATACTGGGAAAGGTTCAGCCAGACAGCATGTCATCCACTTCAAGATCTTGGCGGGAGCGATTGCGGATCAAGTTGCCCTCAAGATTCGCCTCTTTGCAAGTACCCTAAAAGGTACAGCCTTTGATTGGTACTCCACTCTGCCGGAGAACTCCATTCAGAACTGGGCTATGCTGGAGACACGCTTCCTGACCCACTTCCAAGGTGAGGATCATCCTGTTACTATGGCTCACCTCTGTAGCCTAAAACAGGGAGAGAATGAGTCAACATACGACTTCATTCACAAATGGAAGGCAATGGCGTACAAATGCTCAGATGTATTGCCACAAGCGTCGCTAGTCGACATCTGCCGTAACAATATGAGAGCAAAAATTCGCTCCATGATCATCGGCAACAAATCAAAGAACCTGGGAGAACTCTTCGAAGCATCCATGGAAGCTGAAATGGTGATCAAATACCTCAATAGTCAGAAATCATCAAAGAAAGAGCCGACTGCTGTTTCAACCTCAAAACCAAAGAAAAAGGAGGTTCTCAATGTGCAGACTAAGTCAGCTCCTCAGCAACCAAAGAAACCTGAACAATTGGGAGATCGTCAAAACAAAGCCGACCGCTCAACAGCGAAGGCAAGCCAAGAGACAACTCCGCAAGCTCAAACAACAGCAAAAGTCTCAACCAAAACAAGAAGTCCTTGAAAAAGCAGAAACTTCATCCACTGCTTCACTCGGATGACGGAAAAATCTCTTCCCAAAACCTTAAAGGCGGTAAGAAAATTCACTCTTGATGATTTCATGCCACCTCTATACAAAAATGAAAATGTGCAGGGGGCATCATACTCTTGCAACTCGATAGTTGGATTCTCCATGAATGGATACGAGTCCAGTGACACTGCCAGTGATATCGATGAGTGGGAAGAATCCCTTGAAACTGGAGAATACCTCTCCGACGAGGAATGGATTCCCGAGTCTCATCTTATGCCAGTAATCTAGTATAACCCATTACAGCCACAAGGATCTTGGTCTGATGATGAAGAAGACCAGGACCCTGTTCAAGAAAATGCTATCGATCCAGCACCAGCAAATGCTTCAGTGGAACCCAACATGGGCGAACCACAAGGAGCAAATGACAAAGAAGATTTGGCTCCCATGCCTGATCTTGAAGAATATGCAAGAATCTTGCAACACCTTGCCATAGAGCAGGAGCAAGACCGCATCAATCTTCATCATGATCCAGAACTGGAAGTCCCTGAAGATCAACGGGAACTTTCTCCCTCAACTCCTGAAAATGGAGAAAACAGTTGGATCGATGACCCTCTCACATCTGAGGATGAGTCCGATTCCCAACAGTCTACACTGGGGGCATCTCTTGTCAGGAAAACCTGCAATGCCATAGCTCAGGACGACAGTGCCTCTGAAGCTTCCGAAGACACGTACTCCCCAACCGGTAGTGTATCTTCCGGAGCTACATCCTCTCAAGTGACTTCCACTGAGATAATATCCTCTCAGCCCTTGTCTCCTAAAGCTGTGACATCAGAGCTCAAGCCTCTCCCGATTAATCATCTTGAAGAAACTTCTGCCTATGAAATCTTCTTCAATGAAAACTCAGTCAATTGGTCCCAGATACCCGATCCCACGGGCGATGTCTGGGCTAGTAAAGAAAAGTTGCCGGCTGCTGTTCAGGACTTGTTCCCGGAAATTGCTCCGTGCAACACAATTACTGAAGACACTAATGCTGTTACAGAGACGTCTTCAGCAAAGGATCAACCTCTTGATCCTGAGAACGATCTTCCAAAAGAAGACCCTTCTCTAGAGGCTCTTGAAGTTGGTAAAGGTACCCGTTCTGGCCAGGATTACCACAAAAATTACAATCAACCCTCTTCTTCTTATGTAAATCCTTCGGGAAAGCAAGTTGTAAGCACCCCAAATGGCAATAATAATGAAAACG
This sequence comes from Umbellularia californica, assembly GCA_028538565.1. NCBI lineage: Eukaryota > Viridiplantae > Streptophyta > Magnoliopsida > Laurales > Lauraceae > Umbellularia > Umbellularia californica. The sequence goes on along the minus strand of JAPQWN010000006.1, from coordinate 50,594,397 downwards.
CAGGCCCGAAGGAGGCTTTCAAGTACGACTTGATTGAGCACTTCAAACACATACCTGCACGTTTGCACATCCTTGACTTATTACGAATGTCTCCACAAACTCGTGATAGTCTCATTTCAAAATTACAAAAACTGAATGCGGGTGTCAACAAAAATGCCCCACAAGTCCTACAAATTGAAATGGACTATAGGGTCAAAAAATCAAATACTCCCTCAAAGGGAGAAAAGAAGAAAACTGAGGGATCAAGCAATGAATGCCTCTCGGTACAAAAAGCAGCAAGTGCAATAATTGCCTTCGACAAGGATGACCTCCTCCTAGGCGAAACAAAGCACGACCGTCCCTTGTACTTTACGGGGTACGTCAAAGAAATGCCAGTACACAGAGTTCAGATCGATCCAGGTTCTGCACTCAACCTCATCTCTACTTCGGCACTCAAAGAGCTGGGCATCCCACCCAGCAAGCTGAGTCACACGTTCGTATCCATCTTCGGATATGACGGTAGCGCTCAAAGGCCTATCGGCAAGATTAGGTTCAAATTGCAAATCGGTGATCTTATTTCTGAAGTCACTGTGTATGCAATAAGGACCCCTTCATGCTACAATATACTCCTTGGACGCCCCTGGATACATGAGAATGGTGTCGTCCCTTCAACTCTACATCAGTGCATCAAGTTCGTTGGCAACGATGGCTTGGTACATCGAGTGTTTGCAGACAAAAAGCCCTTCAAAGGCAGAGATGTCCATCTTGCAGATGCTCAAATGTACAAAGATGAAAAAGAAGAACAGGAGGAAAAAACAATTCGCTTTGTCGACAATCTCCAGAAAGATAAAGGCAAGGCTCCTCAGCAATCGTCGGAGATAAACAAACCCTCCACCAAACTCGAAGTAAGCGGCCAAGCTCCCTTCGTCGTCTCCTTCAAATCTCCAAAGCCTTTGGTAATCACGACCAAAGCAAAGAAGACAAAACAAAAGGCTGGGGGCAAGTTCACTGTTTCCTTTGTGTCTATTATGCATGACACAGACTCAGAGTCAGAGTCAGAAGATGACACAGCATCAAGCCAAGCTGATACTCAGTAAGATCAGCCCGCTCTCACTCCATTGGAGACACCTACAGACATAGAAGATCCTACGTCTGCTTCCTTTGTTATTCCGGCAACTTCGCCAGAAGAAAAAGTGATTTAGTTCCACAGATCAGGAGTATCTCCACTGAACTCTCTGCTTGAACCTTTCCAAAATGAAGGTATGCCTCAGCTATCCCTGTATAGTCCAATGGCACAAGCTATCATGAAGAAAATGGGTAACGGCGCTAAAAATCTGACTGGTTTGGGAGGTGGCCGTGGTATTCTTACACCATTGGAACCCACCCTGACCAAAAGTCAACCAGAAGATTGGAAAATCCACCTTAAAAAAGGCAAGTCTTCATATGGGTTGGGGTATGATCCTACCGCTCCTATGAGACAGTTGACACCATGGCTGCAAAGTCGCTTTACCGACCAGGCCTCAACATCTCATGAAGACATCGATATCCCTGGATATCTCTTTGAGGAGTTACTCGTCAAAAATCCAGAAAGCTCCTCCAATTGGTATAATTCCTCTGATAATAAAGAGAAATTGCCCGATGACATAGACGAGCGGTTCTCTGTCCTAGAAGAATCATCGTCTCCAAAAGAAGTACCCTACTTCAACCCAATTCCAGCAAATGATTGGGACCATCTCATTGCAAGCCTTGAGAAGGATACTGATCAAGAAGATTCATGGACAGAAACAGAGCCTCAGTCTGAAAATGCCTCTGGCACTCCAGAAGGTCTTGTTGAGTTGGAAGCCTCCGAAAATATTGTGGAGGAACCACCTTCAAACCTTCCGACAGAAGACCCTGTTCAAAAGATAGACTTGGGAACACCTGATAACCCATGTCCTGTATTCATAAGCAAGAATATAAAGGATGATGAGTTACCCGAGTATATCTCTTTTCTTCTTGAGTTCGTTGATTGCTTTGCATGGTCTTATGCCGAAATGCCTGGCTTGGATCCCAAAGTAGCAGTCCACAAACTCAACTTGCAAAAAGAAATCAAGCCTATCAAACAAGGCTAAAGGAGATTCCGTCCCGACGTGATGGACAAAATTGAACAAGAAGTTCGGAAACTCAAAAACGTTGGCTTCATCCGCGAGGAACAGCATCTTGAATGGTTGGCCAACATTGTCCCCATGACAAAGAAAAATGGGCAGATAAGGGTCTGTATTGACTACAGAGACTTGAATAATGCAAGTCCTAAAGATGAATTCCCGCTCCCCATACCAGAGGTGATGATTGACAACACCTATGGGTTTGAGCGAATGACATTCATGGATGGATTCTCTGGCTACAATCAGATAAAGATGCATCCTGAAGATGAAATGCATACGTCATTTCGCACACCATTCGGCGTGTATTACTACACTGTTATGCCGTTTGGTCTGAAAAATGCAGGTGCAACATATCAGAGGGCTATGATGAAAATATTCCAAGATATGCAGCACAAGACGGTCGAATGCTATGTTGACGACCTCGCCATAAAAAGCAGAAGAAAAGAAGACCATCTCAATGATCTTCGAGAAGTCTTCCTCCGACTTCGCAAACACAAATTGCGGATGAATCCACTAAAGTTCTTCTTTGGTGTCTCATCGGGTAAGTTTCTCGGATTCATAGTACGGAAAGCTGGAATAGAACTTGACCCCACCAAAGTCAAGGCTATCTTGGAAATGCCATCTCCAAGAACCCTAAGAGAATTAAAAGGGCTTCAAGGAAGGCTAGCCTACATTCGGCGGTTCATCTCCAATCTATCAGGGAAATGCCGTCCATTTTCTCGCTTAATGAAGAAAGGCGTGGACTTTATCTAGGATGCTGAATGTGAAAATGCATTTCAAGACATCAAAGCATACCTCACCAAACCTCCAGTGCTGGCTGCCCCCACAACTGGAAAACCATTTATCTTGTACACAAGAGCTCTCGACCACTCTTTGGGTGCTCTGCTCGCACAAGAAAACAACGACGGAAAAGAAGCTACTCTATATTACCTTAGCCGCATGATGGTAGGTGCAGAGCATCGCTACTCCCCAGTCGAAAAAGAACGCCTTGCAGTAATGTTCGCTGTACAAAAGCTGCATCACTATCTGCTGTCGAACACAGTCTACCTGATTTCGAGGATCAACCTCCTAAAGGTCCTTGTCACAAAAGCAGGTTCTCTTAATGCCCGACTGGCAAAATGGTCCATCCTTCTATCACAATTTGATATTAGGTATGTACCACAAAAAGAAATCAAAGGCCAAGCTCTAGCAGACTTCCTCGCAGAGCATCCATTGCTTAAAGATTCTCCACTCAGGGATGATCTCCCAGACGAATTTGTCTACAATGTGGAAACTTCCTTGTCAAACACTTCCTGGGACATGTACTTTGACGATGCAACCAGGACAAATGAAAAGGGAAAGCAAATATCGGGAATTGGCATCCTCTTTGTCAGTCCCGACAAATACATGATTCCACACGCCTTCTCGCTACTGGAACTATGTTCAAACAATGCAGCTGAGTTCCAAGCCCTGATTGTAGGATTGGAACTCGCCCTCAAATCCAGCATCACCACGCTGGAAGCTTTTGGAGACTCTCAATTGGTCATCAACCAGATGAATCAGAGATATGAAGTCAGGAAGCCTGATTTGCTACCTTACTACAATAAGGCGCAGTCGCTTCGACAAAAATTCAACATCTGTCACATCACCCACATCTTCAGAGGTGAAAACATCCATGCAGATGCCTTGGCCGGACTCGCCGCATCCATGGCAATCCAAGAAGGGGAAAACATGCAAGTCACAGTGTCTCAAAGAAGGATTCTCCCTCCTCTGAACACACACCAAGCAGTTGCTGAATGCCACCAAGTGGTTGGAAGTCGGATGTCCATCCTCAAACCTCCGATTGGCGACTGGAGAGATCCGTTCATTGATTATATCATGTTCGGAATATTACCTGAAGATCCAAAAGAGCGGGTAAGGATCCAAAGACGAGCCCCGAACCTTCATTTGGATATACCTTCAAAAACACTTTACAGAAAATCCTTCAACGGAGTACTCCTACGCTGCTTATCACAACAAGAGGCTGAGGAAACTCTCAAAGAAGTTCATGCTGGTCTTTGTGGAGCCCATCAGGCTGGTCCTAAGCTCTACAACCAGATAAAAAGGCTAGGTTACTATTGGCCTACCATGGTAGCTGATGCAATGCAATTTGCCAAGCGCTGCAAAAAATGCCAGATTCACGGAGATTATGTCCACATGCCTCCAGAATGGCTACATCCAACAACAATCTCATGGCCTTTCGAAGCCTGGGGTATGGACATCGTAGGTCCTATTTCTCCCCCATCAAGCAAAGGTCATCACTTCATCTTCGCCGCTACGGATTATTTCTCCAAGTGGTCAGAAGCATTTGCGCTCAGCGAAATGAAGACTTCATCAGTCCTTCAGTTCTTGCGCACCAACGTTATTTGTCGCTTTGGCATACCTAAAAGATTCGTCCATGATAACGGACCACAATTCCGGGATCACAGATTCTACAGGTTCTGCGACAAGTACAAAATCCAAAGTTGTCCTTCGACTCCATATAATCCAGCAGCGAATGGACTAGCAGAAGCCTTCAACAAGACGCTCTACAAAATTCTCAAGAAAATGGTCTCTAGTCACAAAAGAGACTGGGGCGACAAACTACCAGAAGCTTTGTGGGCCTATCGACCCACCGTTTGAGGACCAACCCATAGCACACCATTCTTTTTGGTCTATGGATGTGAAGCAGTTGTCCCTTTAGAAGTACAAATTCCTTCCTTAAGGGTATCTTTGCAAAATGACATGACGCAAGAAAGCAATGTCAAATTGAGACTCCAAGAGCTGGATAATCTCGATGAAAGACGACTCGAAGCTCTACAAAGCATTGAGTTGTACCAAGCACGCATGGCAGGATCTTTCGACAAAAAGGTTAGGCAACGCGCCTACAAAAAGGGTGACTTGGTTCTTGCAGTAAAAAGACCCATAGTCTTTGCCCACAGATCCAAAGGCAAGTTCGAACCAAAATGGGAGGGACCCATTGTCATCGACAAAGTCTTCTCCAACGATGCATACGCTCTTCTAAACATGGAAGGAGACTGATGTATGCTACCCATCAATGGCAAGTTCTTGAAGCGGTACTACCCTTGAAGACTTCCTTAAACGGGTCAGAGCGATATCTACACGGCCAAAGCCTATTTCCAAGGTACTTGCTCGTCAAACCCACCACTTTTGAAATTTTCATCTTTATGTTGAAGTTTCCAAAAAAAAAAAACTTTCAAAACAATACTTATTTTCATCGTTTCATTATTCAAAAAGAAAAAAAAAATCAAAATCCAAAAATCCAAGTTTAGGAGCCTCTTACCAAAATTTCGTTCCTTGAACCCAAAATTCATGGTTTGAAACAAAAACCAGGACTCAGGAATTTTCACCCTAGTCTACCTTGGCTTTTACGACCAAAATGGTTTTCAGCCAAAATTTATGACCCTCGTGTCTCTAAACAAAAAAAATGGTTTTTTAGAAACCGGAAGGATGCGAACCCCATTCGATACTTTCAAATTTCAAAAATCGCAAGGAAGCGAACCCCATTCGATACTTGCAAAATTTCAAAAATCGTGGAGAAGCAACATACCAGTTGATATCCACAACCCAAATTTCAAAGAATCGTGGAGAAGCAACAAACCAGTTGATATCCACAACCCAAATTTCAAAAATCGTAGAGACATAACATACCAGTTGCTATCCACAAACAAAATTTCAAATGGTTTGAGAAAACCTCAAATTTCAAAAACAAATCTCGGGGAAACGACACCAAGTCAGTACTCGCAAAACCAAAAGTTTTGGGAAAAGCAGGGAAGCGACGCTTAGTCGATATTTGCACCCCAATTCGCGAGGAAACGACATTCCATCGATACTCGCAAAACCTAACACGCGAGGAAGTGACATTCCATCAATACTCGCAAAACCGAATGAGCAAAGAAGCGACATTCCATCGATACTTGCAAGACCATTCAGCGGGGAGGCGACATTTAGTCGATACCTGCATTTTGAAAACCAAAACTCGGCTATAAACGCCAAAATCCGGCTATAAATTTCAAAATTCGGCTATAAATTCCAAAACAAAAAATTTTCGGCTATAAACGCCAAAATCAGCTTTCATGCCAATAAAACAAAACTTGGTTTTCAAAAAACTCGGTTATAAACGCCAAAACTCGGCTATAAACGCCAAAATCCGGCTATAAATGCCAAAATTCGGCTATAAATGCCAAAACAAAAAATTTTCGGCTATAAACGCCAAAATCGGCTTTCATGCCAATAAAACAAAACTTGGTTTTCAAAAAACTTGGCTATAAATGCCAAAACTCGGCTATAAACGCCAAAATCCGGCTATAAACGCCAAAATTCGGCTATAAATGCCAAAACAAAAATTTTTCGACTATAAACGCCAAAATCGGCTTTCATGCCATCTCAAAATCGGCTCTCATGCCACAAACAAAATTTTTGGCTCTCATGCCATCTCAAAACTCGGCTCCTATGCCATTCCAAAATTCGGCTTTGACGCCATCCAAAAAACTTTGGCTCCAATGCCATCTCAAAATTTTGGCTCCCATGCCACAAACAAATTTGGCTCTTACGCCACAAAATTAGGCTTTCATGCCATCCAGAATTTCGGTTTTCAAACCATCAAAAAATCAGGCTTTTCGCCACAAAATTGGCTTTCATGCCCAAAACAACCCTTTGACAAAAGATTTTCACAAATTAACAACCTTTTGATCAGACTCTTAAACAAACATTCCCATCAAACTTTTGCTCAAAATTGTTTTCATCAAAAAATGATTTAAGTGAAAGGAAGGGGATACAAAAAATATAGTACCAAAACTGTTTATACATGGAGGTACCAAAAAAAGAAGAAGGAAAAAGAGTCTGTTACAACTCAGGAGCTCAATCCGACATGGTCTTCAACCAAAGGTTCAACTCCTCAAGCAGACCCATGGCCTTAACTTCCAAAGTTTTTAGGCCACGCTTCTTCAAAATGTCCCCATAAAGCGCGGCTGAATACCGCGACCCATCTGCAGCACGAGGAAGTTCTTCCCAGAGGACCTGCCACTGCTCATGCTCTTGAGTCTTCCTCCGGACATTACCTTCGGCTTCCTCAACCTGGCGAATGAGAGTCCCCTCCTTGTTACGAGCCTCCACAATGGCGGTCCATTTGGCAGCAACCTCTTCCTCTAAAAGATCAAGACGTTGCCTAGCCTCGACGACCTCCTTATCAAGGCGGTCCAAGTCTTGCTTCAGCCCCATGATGGATAACTCGGTAACGTTCTTCTCCCGAACGATCTGCCTCCGAGTCTTCGTGACCTCAGTCAGCTCAGCTTTGACTTTGCTGGAAGGTTTTATGAATATCTCATCAAAGAAGTCACCATCTGGGAAACTCTTGGTCTCAGTCCATTTGTTCCCCAAGGTGATGATCTCCTCAACAAAATTCTTGGTGCTTGCGATGTCTAGACCGACTTCTTTGCTATCAGCGAGGATGTCCTGTACATGCTTGATCATGCCAAAACCAGCTTCCAAATGACCTGAAGAAAGAGTCTCAACCCATGAGCTTAAGACAGTCTTCAACACCTTCCTTGCATACTGAAGGTGCGGTGCAGATGAGGATTCGCCATGCTCTGGTGCCCGACTACCCACGTCATGCTCCATTGGAAGAGTAATCAATAAACTCTTTCCAACGGAAGAAGCTGACTCATTGAAAGTGGAAGAAGCCCCTACTTCTGCATCAGCCGCAGGTATCCCCTGTTCTGGCTCTGAGGAAGACAGAGGAATCTCTCCTGCTGCTCCACAATCTGTCAAGGAAAAAGACAAAAAGGTATGAATATAATCTTGTCAAAAAAAAATATATCAAGATTATTATTGAAAATATACCTGCTTCGACGACCGACGGAGTACTCTCTGCCTCTTTGAGCTCATCCGAAGCATCATCAAAAGTTGCGTCCATGGATGGCTCGAAATCGTCGGAATCCTCTGGCAAGTCAGCTACATGTTAGCAAATGACAGCAAAATAAGAAAAAAAAAAAAGCAAAAGCCAAAGCAAATCATACCAGGTGAAGGTTTTGGAACCACTCCAGAGTCCCTGCGCTCTTCCTCAGATGCCACGACTGGATCTGTCATCGCCTCATCGGCAGGAACCTCAGGCATCACCAGGACATCGTCCTTTGCTAAAAAAAAAAGAAGCAGCGGATCAAAACAAAATCTTTCACAAAAAAAAAGAAGGAAGAAACAAAAGGAAATAAAGGGGATCATACCAGCTGTCTCCTCTTCTCTGCTTCTCTTCTCCGGAGGCTCGTCAGCATCCTCAGACACCTCCTCAGCAATGGTGAGAGGAACTTCAAGATTAGAAGGACTATCGTGCCGTCTCATGTTAAGGCATTGTCCTCTCCTCCTCTTGCCTCGGCGGGTCAATCTGCTCGACGATCCTGCCCCACTATCAACATCAGGCCTCTCACAAGAGTCCTCACTGGATGGTCTACTTTTCTCAGTAGACTCCATGGAAGCCTTCGTATGCTCTGCCTGTATCATAGCATCGATCTCGGCCTCCTCCTCCTCCAGCTGTCTCAAGACCTCACCAGGAATTCCTTGTGCAGCTCCTGATCTGATGATGTCCTGCCCGTTAAGAAAGCTTATCTTGTGCTTCTCTCCAGAAAGGAAGGCCAAAACTTCCTCCCGACGGACACCATCCGATTTGCCAAGACTCTTCCCAGGAGATTGCTTAATATCGAGCTCTTTCTTGGAAAGCCCTCGGTATACTGAAAAGCTCTCCACGAACCACTCCGTGAAGCCAGCAGTCCAGGAGGTGGGCAGCTCAGGATAGGAAATCATGGCGGTAGTGTCCTTGGCGCTATAAAAAGCCCATGCATTTCTCCCATCCTGCAAACCTCCAAAACGCTTCACCATGCTCGAAGGCGCTCCAACAACGCCTTGAGAGAAGCCAAGCTGCAATGCAAAACGCGAAGGGACATACGGTTGGATGTCGACGAAAAGATGTCTGTGGTACACCATCGTACCAACCCGTATGTTGAAGAGCCACCTCTTCTCCGCGTCCGTCAAAGCATAGTGTCTTCCCGACCCTGCCCTGGTCGAATCACGGGAGACACCAAAGTCAAAAGCCTTCCTCCGCAAGCCCGGAGAAAGCTTCATTGAAGACTGCCCAATCTCGACGTCCCTAAATCGTCGGATCCTTAAACTGGCAGATAAAAGTGATTCGTGAACGGCTGTCCCTCTAGCCAAACGAATCATAAAGGGATCTTCGTCCTGTGCAACTCCCAAACGATGGAAGCTAGGACAGTGGTATACATACCACGAATAGAAGATGTGGGCAGAAAACACCCTGTTCATGGGAAGCCCAAGCCGAACTAGGAAAGCAGCAGCCTGCAGTTCGGTACACAAATAAGAGTAAAGAGCAGGTACCAAAGCCAGCCGCTCTCCAAACGCCATCTGACGAGCCGGAAAAATACAGTGCGGCCTGATGTGCATCCCATCTCCTCCAGCAAAAACAGCCTCACCCAGCCAGTAAGTGAGGTAAACAGCGAGATCTCTCCGCAACGCAATGTCAGGACAAATGGCATCCGTGCTTGCGAAGAACTTCTTCAAATCTTCTCGCATAGCAGCGATCTTCTTCAAACTTGATGCTTTAGCCCTAACATCCTGGGCCATGCCATCAGAAGAATCCCCACTGTCAAAAAAGTTGGAGCTGCAACTTCTCCAACTGCTGCATCTAACTTTCGAGCCCTCCTTCTCCTTCAAAAAATCATAGAAGGCGATGAGCTGAAAGTACACAAGCCTAAACTCCTCAGATTGCTCCTCAAGGACGCTGTCAATAGGCATAAACTCCTCATAGAGTTTGCCAAGGATAGGCAATCCTGTGATGGCGCTCAGCTCCTTCAAAGAAAAACCAATTTCACCATTCGTCACAATGAAGATGTTGGTTTGAGGAAGGAATGACTCCAGCATGGCCATGAAAGCCTCATCGGAGAAAATGACGGTTTGCTGAAAAGCGCGAACCGCATCAAAAATCTCGGCCTCCCGAAGAACGGCCTCACCAATCCTCAGGGTATGATCAGTCCATGACTCCCAGCTCGAGTCAGCACTGAAACGGCCACGAAGTCAAAAGGCTTCACCCAATTGCTGCTGTCACCCTGAAAAACGCCAAGGCCCACCGGTCTCAAATCGACCGATGGATGATCAGAACCTTGGTAGCCACTGGCTGGCATCAACATGTCCATACGAACAGGTGGCTTCTCTGCAAAACCAGAAGGTCTACCAACAAAAATCCCGGTCTTGATCACACTGGTCCTCTTCACCCAGCTCGGAGGATCTTCCCTCTTAGGGCACGTGGGAGAAAGGCTCAGGATCGAGATGGTCCGATCAAAAGACGACCGGGTAGAAATAGTTCTCTCCTCACCATCTGCCGTGTAAGAGAACTGAAAAAATCTCCTTTGGTATGTCAAGTCGTCGGGGACTGTATCACCGAAGAAGAAGGTAGGCTTGAGCACAACACTCTGATCGTCCGTAACCCAAGGACGACCACTTACCATGATCTTATAGAACTCCTCATCTTTGAGAGGGATCAATCGCTGTCTCATCTCATCCCGATTGAGGGAATCGCATTCTTCCAAGTTTTTCTCCACAAACTGGACCTTCTCCCAAGCCTGCTGAACGGCAGCATTGGAAGATCTAGCAGACCGACGAGGTGCGTCAGTAACAGGACCTTTACCTTTGTTCGTTCTAGAAGAACTACCTGCAAAAGGTGGAAGAGAAAAGATCAATCAAAATGACAGAATTCTGCTACAAAAGTTCTAGCAAAATTTTGACATGGTTCCGGGGCAATTCCACCGAAAAGGAAAATACTCCGAAAAAGACAGGAAGACTGAAGATGAGCTCAACATCGCTGCGAGCTCATAGTCAGTGGAGAATTCTCAAAGAAGGCTTGAACTCAACATCGCTGCGAGAACGAGCCAATCTCATCAAAGTTCCGCAAAATCTGGAAAAGAGCTCAACATTGCTGCGAGCTTCAAAATCCAAAAATTGCAAACTTCCTCAAAACCCAGCAAGACCGAGAAAGAGCTCAACATCGCTGCGATTTCAAAATCCTGATACTTGCAAAAGATTTTCAGGTATGCATCAACATACTTCCAAATCCATTTACAAAAATCATGCATCAAAGAATATCATCATGCATTAGATGCTAGGAAAACCTTGACCAAAGTTTGACCAATTCCAACCCAATTTGGTCAAAACCAATCAAACTTTGTCCAAGTCAAAAATCATGTTGGCTTGACCTAGAGACTCTAGCCTTCTATCTTGATGCATCAAACAAAAAATGCATACATATTGAAATTGCATAGCCTCATTATCATAGTGAGCAAACAAGAAAAAAAAAGAGAAAAGGAAAAAAAATCTCAGCAAAAACAAAAAAAAAAAAAAAATTGGCCCACAGGCCGTGGCCCACTGCCACGTGGCAATACGGTCAAGTTCGTACGGACCTGTCTGTACAGCCAGGAGAAAAACAAAAAAAAAAAAAGAAAAGAAGAGAAAAACGCTGAAAAAAAAAAACAGAAAAAAAAAGAGAGTGCACGGTTAAAAAAAAAAAAAAGAAAACCGTGGAAAGAGAAAAAAAAAAGAAAGAAAAAAAGAGAAGCACGAAAAAAAAAAAAGAAAATGTGCATGAAAAGAAAAAAAAAAGAAAAAAAGAAGAAGAAGAAGAAAGAAAAGAAAAGAAAAAGAAGAAGAAAAGAAAAAAAAATGAAGAAGCTACTTCTACAATGGAGATTCTTGACGAGGAAGAAAACTTACTTGAAGCCATTGATGGAGAAGAAGAAGAAAAGCTTGGAGATCCTTGAAGAAGAGAAAGCACTTCTTATCTTGGAGAGCACTCTTGAAGATTTCTTGCAAAAAGAAAGCAATGGAGCAAAAACACCAACCCTCTTGCTTTTATAGAAGGGAGCAAGCCAAAAGAGGAAACAAGGAGAAAGAAAGGAGGTAAGTGCTAAAATTTAGCTACTTTCCCAAAAAGAAAGATATTTTGAGAGAATCTTTCCACAAAAAGAAAACTTGAGAAATTCTCTCCAAGTAAAGATATTTTTAGATATTCTCTACACAAAAGAGATATTTTTAGATATTCTTTACAAATATGACACCATATGAGATCTAGGCCATCTCCAAAGCCTAAGGTCCCATGGGTTAGCCCATATGAGCCAGGTTATACCACCTAGGCACTAAAATTGGCTTTTAGTCAAAATATTCCTCTTACCAAGAGCAAAAAAAAAAAAAATAAAAGAGTAAAAAAAAAAAAGGAGAAAAAAAGAAAGTCCCATGCCTCTTTTGAGTTGATGGGACCATTCAAAAAAAAAAAAAAAAGAAAAGAAAGTCTCATGAGTTTCCAAAAACCAAACCATCCAACCTCATGAACCAAATTAAGCCAAAATCTTGAAATTGACATTTCACAAAACCAAATTCCGGTCCCCTAGCTCGCCACATACAACTTGTTAGGTCACAAGACCAAAACCAAAATCAAAATCCAAACCAAACCAAAACCAACAAACCAAATCTGACCCCCCAACCTGCCACATACAGCTTGTTGGGTCACAAGGTCAAAATCAAAATCAAACCTCGACCCCCTAACCTGCCACATACAGCTTGTTAGGTCACAAGGTCAAAAACCAAAATCCAAAACCCAAAATCCAAACACCCCTTGTCATTTTCAAAACTTTGCCTTGAGATGGTACGTGATCCCTCTCACTACCATAAAATTCCCCCGGAAACTCAGAAGGCTATTAAAAAAAAAATGCTCAAGACTCTTGGTCAAGTTGGAATCTCTCCTCCAAGTTTCTCTTCGAGGCACATCGACTCCAAAAGCTACTCGTCGCTGTACATCGAGGGGGCATTTGTTGACATCAACATCAAGAAGCCTCGTGAAGCTGCATCCTGCTACAAAACAGGCAAGGCTACTTCAAGCATCAGATCTTTTCAGAATCAGACAGAAATTGAGAGATCCTTCAAGACAGCTAAAAGAGGGGTACATCTGAGGTTTCGGGCCATTCCGACAGCGTTTGGCCTAACTTCACTGCTCCGACAGCTAAACAAGTGCTCCCGGCGGTGACATCATCAAAGACACCAAAACTTTGATCAGAGCCTATGGATGACTCCAGAACGTCTCCAAAGGGCTCCATGCCAAATTTCAAGTCAAACCGACAACGTTTGACCCTCCATCAATGCTCGAACAGCAAAATCAAGCCTCCCGGCGGCGGGAACCACCGAAGCCATCACTCATCAAACAAAATACATGAGTGGCTTCAACATGCTTCCAAAAGGCTGCACGTCGAATTTCAGGTTATTCCGACAACGTTTGACCAGGTTTCGATGCTCCGAGAGAAAATCAAGCCTACCGGCGGCGGAGCAACCCGGGACCATGACATCCAAAACGGAGCCGATGGAACGTCTCAAAATAACTCCAATAGGCTCCCTGTCAAATTTCAGGTCAATCGGACATCGTTTGACCAAATATCAAAGCTCGGCATTTTCCCCGCAGCAAAATCAAGTGAAGCGTCGATGGGACCCCAAACGGCTTCAAAACTCAAATAAAAGCGCATGGTTGGTCCTATCCACTGCTCAAGAAGCTTCACCTCAATTTTCAGGTCATTCCGACATCGTTTGACCTAGTTTCGACGCTTGACGGAAAATTGGCTACAAAGTCTTCGGCTTTCCCGAAATATGGGAAACTTTGTGCTCCGATTTCGCGCGAGTTCTCGTCAAGTTTTCTCCAAGAAAATATAGTTAATAATTGAGGAAAAATGTCAACAAAAATACAGAAGAAAAAAGGAACGAAAAAGACGCAAAACCGGCCGAAAACGGAGCTCGGCGACCAAAGGGCAAAAAACCCTAAGGTCGCCGGCGACCCTGGGTGAATGGTCGCCCAGCAACCCTACTAATCCGGGTCGCCGGATTTTGCACCAAAGTGTCCGTTTTTCGATGGTTTTCGCGTTTCGGGTGTTCCGGCCTCTGTGATTTTCGGAAAATGCAATGTTTGATGCTTGAAAACGACTGATCTTCGTCGACATCTCGGATCCGCCGTCAAAAGCATGAAATCATCTCCGATCGCCTCAAGATCGCCAACCGGCTGACCAAGAAAGTGCACTTTTTGTCCGACCGATTGTAAAATCGACAAGATAGATGTCACCGGCCTGCCAACATCAATCAATGTCTGAAATTGCATCGCAATCCGACATCAAACAATGTGTGGATCCACCTGTGATGATCGCAAGAAGAATCTCAAAAGGCGCAGCGCGGCCCGCGACTCGTCACATGCCTCGGCGACCACTTAATGACGTTAATTGACCCGTTTATGACAACTTAATGCGGTCATTAACTCATTATTTTGGACTGCCCAATCAGATTCAAGCATTTGGGAGTTACAAATCCAAGTAATCATGGCATTAAACCCATGAAACTCCCATCATCATGGAGCATAAAGGTGATTAAATGCCCACCACCTTCATCGGCCAATCACAAGCTTTGAAAAAGGAGTTACAAAATCAACTTATAACTCCTCATCAATGCTCTCATCATGGCTATCAATGCCCATAACCATCCCATGACTACCAAAAGCCTATAAAAGGAGATCCATTTCCAAGAGAAAGGGGATCATCAAAGAAAGATTGACATCTATCGACTTGAACTTCTGCACTTCTCCCAAAGAAATCCAGACGAAGTCCTGCTGCTCTGCTGCAAAGAAACACCACAAGGTGATCAACGTCCCTTGGGGGGCCACCCCCCCCCCCACAAGGTCACCTCCTTCTCCAACATGGCCTAAACGCGGCTTTTCAGCCCGTTTACTCGATTTTTCATTGGATATAGGACCTTCTCTTGGTCCTTGTCCTTTAAAAAACTGAGGTTAGGAGCCAAGCCAAAGAATCAAAGCATCACATGTTCTCATTTGAAGGACGATGGCGAAGCCCATACATGATTTGCGACCGTCGATATCAACGTGTCCCCAGAATTTCCTGAGAAGTTAGATCCCTTTTCTTACTTTTGTATTGTAGTTTGTATTTCTTAAAGAGACAAAAGGAAATCACAATTCTTGTCTTTCGCATTTGATGAGTTTTGTAAAATCGCCTTTCACGGCAAACAAATAAAAACGCCTCCTACGGCATTCTGAAAAAAAAAACAAACCTATCTCTTTCCTTAATATTAATGCAATTTGAAAAGTTAGAAAAAAGGATTGATTTCCTTTCCACTTGTGAAGGTGAATCTCCGGATTATCACCATTCCAAATTCCAAGTAGAAAGTAAATCTGGCATACCCGTACAAAAATGTTGATGCCCCAGATCTTCCCTCCTCCGCCGAGACCCAGGTCAGCCCCCGGGGTGCGGAGGGAGAGGACGGAAGATTCCCCCTTTTCGGGTCCATCAGGTATGATTGCTTTGGCTTCTTTTTTTTTTCCTTCTTCTTTTTGTTTGTGCTGTCTTTTGCCAACTTGTAGCCTTTTGTTTTATTGTTAGCTGACTTGCCAGAGGATTCTGACGATTTCGAGCCATCCAGGGACGCAACTTTTGACGATGCTTCGGATGAGCTTAGAGAGGCAGAGAGTATTCCGCTGGTCGTCGAAGAAGGTATTTTTGCAATACTAATCTTGATATTGATTTCTTTTTTGAAAAGATTATATTCATACCTTTTTGTCTTTTCCTTGGCAGATGGTGGAGCAGCAGGGGAGGTCCCTTCGTCTTCCATAGAGTTAGAACAGGGGATACCTGCGGCTGATCCAGGAGTAGGGGCTTCTTCAGTTGGAAAGAGTTTATTGATTACTTTTCCAATGGAGCATGACATGGACAGTCGGGCGCCAGAGCATGGCGAATCCTCATCTGCGCCGCACCTTCAGTATGTAAAGAAGGTTTTGAAGACTGTTTTGAGCTCATGGGTTGAGACTCTCTCTTCAGGTCACTTGGAAGCTGGCTTTAGCATGATCAAGCATGTACAGGACATTCTTGCTGATAACGAAAAAGTCAGTCTATGCATCGCAAGCGCCAAGGATTTTGTTGATGAAATCATCGCCTTGGGGAACAAATGGACTGAGACCAAGAGTTTCCCAGATGGTGACTTCTTCGATGAGATGTTTGTGAAGCCTTCCAGCAAAGTCAAAGTTGAGCTGACTGAGGTCACGAAGACTCGGAAGCAGTTCGTTCGGGAGAAGAACGTTACCGAGTTATCCATCATGGGGCTGAAGTAAGACTTGGACCGCCTTGATACGGAGGTTGTCGAGGCTAGGCAGCGTCTTGAGCTTTTGAAGGAAGAAGCTGCCACCAAATGGACCACCATTGTGATGGCTCGTGACAGGAAGGAGACTCTCATTCGCCAGGTTAAGGAAGCTGAAGGTAACTTCCTGAGGAAGACTCAGGAGTATGAGCAGTGGCAGGTCCTCTGGAAAGAACTTCCTCGTGCTGCGGATGGGTCGTGGCGTTCGGCCTCATTTTTTGGGAACATTTTGAAGAAGCGTGGCCTGAAAACTTTAGAAGCTAAGGCCAAGGGTCTGCTTGAGGAGTTGAAACTTTTGGTTGAAGACCATGCTAAATTGAGCTCCTGAGTTGTAATAAACTCTTTTTTCTTCTTTCTCCTTTCTTTTTGGTACCTCCATGTATAAACAATTTTGGTACTATATTTTTTGTATCCCCTTCTTTCCACTTAAATCATTTTTTGATGAAAACAAATTTGAGTAAAAGCTGATGGGAATGTTTTTCAAGAATTTGATCAAAAGGTTGTCATTTTGTGAAAATCTTTTGTCAAAGGGTTGTTTTGGGCATGAAAGCCAATTTTTGTGGCAAAAAGCCTAGTTTTTGATGGCTTGAAAACCGAATTTTAGATGGCATGGAAGCCTAATTTTGTGGCGCAAGAGCCAAAATTTGTTTTACGTCATGGGAGCCAAAGATTTTGAGATGGCATTAGAGCCAGAATTTTTTGAGATGGCATCAAAGCCGAATTTTCGATTGACATAGAAGCCGAATTTTATTTTGTGGCATGGAAACCAAAAATTTTGAGATGGCATTAGAGCCAGAATTTTTGAGATGGCATGAAAGCCGAATTTTGAAATGGCATAGAAGCCGAATTTTATTTTATGGCATGGAAGCCAAAATTTTTGTTTGTGGCATGAGAGCCAAAATTTTTGTTTGTGGCTTGAAAGCCAAAAATTTTTGTTTGTGGCATGAGAGCCAAAGTTTTTGGTTTGTGGCATGAGAGCCAAAGTTTTTTGTTTGTGGCATGAGTGCCAAAGTTTTTTTTTTTTTTTTTTTGGCATAAGAGCCAAAATATTTTTGTTTGTGGCATGAGAGCCAAAGTTTTTTTGGATGGTGTGAAAGCCAAAGTTTTTGGATGGCGTGAAAGCCAAAGTTTTTGGATGGCGTGACAGCCAAAGTTTTTGAATTGGCATAAGAGCCAAAAATTTTAAGATGGCATAAAAGCCGATTTTTGGAATGGCATAGAAGCCGAGTTTTGTTTTGTTGTTGTTCGTTTTGTTTTGGCATGGGAGCCAGATTTTTTAAAACAAAGTTTTGTTTTATTGGCATGAAAGCCGATTTTGGCGTTTTATAGCCGGATTTGGCGTTTATAGCCGAATTTTGGAGTTTATAGCCGATTTTGGCGTTTATAGCCGGTTTTAGCGTTTATAGCCAAATTTTGGCGTTTATAGCCGATTTTGGCGTTTATAGCCAAATTTTGGTTTTCAAAATGCAGGTATCGACTAAATGTCACCTCCCTGCTGAATGGTCTTGCAAGTATCGATGGAATGTTGCTTCCTTGCTCATTCGATTTGCGAGTACCGATGGAATGTCGCTTCCTCGCGGATTGGGGTGCAAGTATTGACTAAGCGTCGCTTCCCTGCTTTTCCCAAAACTTTTGGTTTTGCGGGTACTGACTTGATGTCGTTTCCCCGCGATTTTTGAAATTTTAGGTTTTCTCGAACCATTTGAAATTTGGTGTGTGGATATCAATTGGAATATTACGTCTCCACGATTTTGAAATTCGAGGTTTTGCAAGTATCGAATGGGGTTCGGTTCCTTGCAATTTTTAGGTTTTGGAAGTATCGAATAGGGTTCGCATCCTTCCAATTTTTTGGGTTTTGCGCGTATCGACTGAATGTCGCTTCCCCTCGGTTTCTGAAAAACCATTTTTTTTGTTTAAAGACACGAGGGTCATAAGTTTTGACTTAAAACCATTTTGGTTGTAAAAGCCGAGGCGGACTAGGGTGGAAATTCCTGAGTCCTGGTTTTTGTTTCAAATCGAGAATTTTGGGTTTCAAGGATCGAAAATTTTGGTCAAGTCTGGGAAGAGGCTCCTAAACTTGGATTTTTGAATTTTGATTTTTTTTTTAACATGAAACGATGAAAGTAAGCATTGTTTTGAGAGAGTTTCTTTTTTTTTTTTTTTTGAAAATTTCAAGATAAAAATTTCAAAAGGGAATGCGTTTGACGAGTAAGTACCTGGAAATAGGCTTTGGCCGTGTAGATATCGCTCTGACCCATTTGAGGAAGTCTTCAAGGGTAGTACCGCTTCAAGAACTTATCGTTGATGGGCAACATACATCTGTCTCCTTCCATGTTTAGAAGAGCTATGCACCGTTGGAGAAGACTTTGTTGATGACGAAGGGTCGGGTCCCTCCTGTTAGACCCTAAGTTGTATTTGCAATTTGATGTCCAACATTTGCATCAGATTCATCTCATCTCTTAATCAATCATTTCACTATATTTATCTTGAAAATAATTTGTTCAAATTAACCTACACATGTTTTGTTAAAACTACTTTATGGTTAATTTAAATTTATTTTTAAATATATTTTCTTGGTGAATTAGTTTGCCAAAACGACTTTCATCTCTGAGTTTTCAAAAATGATTTCAAAGTTAGATTTTTTCAAAACTGAAGGAACTCAGAAATTTCAACTGAACTATTGTCGGTTCACTTGACGGTTCAAGTCGGTCAACCGACAAAGTGAGCCGAGGTCAATCGATGGATGTCGGTCCGAATTCCAGAGAGCTACAAATTTCAGATCATCTATGTCGGTCCACTCGTCGGTTTATGTCGGTCAACCGACAGTTTATAAAAATCCAGACCGAGAGCTTGTCGGTTTAAAATCCAGTGAGCATCATATTGCTCATCTTTGTGCTGTCGATTCGGCTGTCGGTCCATGGTCGGTCGACCGATAATGGCGGTCAACCGACAATGGCAAGTTGGCAGAAAAAATTTGAAATATATGACCGTTGCCATTAGACCGTTAAACCATCGGTCAATCGACCCCTAGTTGTCGGTTGACCGACAGGTATCCGTTGGACCAATTTTTTATAAAGAGCAAGTTTATTCCAAAAGCAAATGACATAGATTGGGGAGTCCATGTTTGGTTTTTTGAGAGCCCAAGCAAAGAGAATGAACTAAGGATGCTCTAAGGTCCAAATGGAAAGCTAAAGCTTGAAGATTAAGAAGTTTAAAAATTCTAGTAAGCTTTAATTTTCTCTTACATGTTCCATGCTTCTATTTAAACCTTTGAAAAATGTTTTGTAGCATGATTACTATGTTGTGTGGAATTCATATCACATTTAATCTTTGATTTAAGTTATTGGATTCTTCACCTTGATTCAAATCAAGTTTGTTCTAGAAAACTTCTTAAACATGTTTTATCAAAGTCTTTAATTTCTTTTATAACATGTTTCATTAACCTGTATGAATCTTCTTTGTTGTTTTCAATCTTTAAAACCTTAGTTAAATTACTTTGATTTTGAAAACAACATATCACATGCATCACATGTTTAGACATAATTAATTTCATACAACTTGTAAGCTTTTTATTTTCATATCATCAGCAAGTTTGTACTTTGAACATGTGATTTGTATATCACTTCAATCAAATCATTTTATGTGCATTAAACTTTTAATTGCTTCAAGTATAAATTGATTGAGCTTTCGTTTTAAACTTGATTGAAGTTTTCACACACACACATCATGAGCATTCATCTTTGCGTTTTATAGTGTGTTGGGTGAGTTGATTTACACTTTCTTATCCGCCTAATTTAGAGGCAATTATATTGAGCCTAAATTGTATCTCTTAGAGTGTTTTGTGAAGACACCTTCTTGAGAGAAAATCTTTTATTGTAAAGGTTATTGCTTAGCCTAAGAAAAGCATTGTGTAAAGGTTTTTGCTTAGCCTATAAAAGCACATTGTAAGGTTATTGCTTAGCCTAGAAAAGCATAGTGTTTAAGGTTATTACTTAGCCTATTAAAAAGCATAAATAGTGGAAATCCGGTGGGGTGTGAGATCACAACCCGGTAGTGGATGTAGGCATTGAGGCCGAACCACTATAAAACATTGTGCAATGGTGAATGACTTGTGGTGATTAATTTGTTTATCTTCCGCACCTTTTCATGTAATCATCACTAGTTGAAGTTTAATTTGAAGAAAATTAAATTTGGGCAATTATTTGTAGATCACCCTATTCACACCCCCCCCCCCCCCCCCCTCTAGGGTTAGGATCCCGGACTTTCACCTCCCATTTTGGTTCAAATTTGTCTTTGGAATTGTGGGCAAAGACTATGGGTCTTTTTACTACAAGAACCAAGTCACCGTTTTTGTAGACGCGTTGCCTGACCTTCTTGTCGAAAGATCCCGCCATGCGTGCTTGGTATAACTCAATGCTTTGTAGAGCTTCGAGTCGTCTTTCATCGAGATTATCCAGCTCTTGGAGTCTCAATTTGACATTACTTTCTTGTGTCATGTCATTTTGCAAAGATACCCTTAAGGAAGGAATTTTTACTTCCAAAGGGACAACAGCTTCGCATCCATAGACCAAGGAGAATGGTGTGCTATGGGTTGGTCCTCAAACGGTGGTTCGATAGGCGCACAAAGCTTCTGGTAGTTTGTTGCCCCAGTCTCTTTTGTGACTAGAGACCATTTTCTTGAGAAATTTGCAGAGTGTCCTGTTGAAGGCTTCTGCTAGTCCTTTCGCTGCTGGATTATATGGAGTCGAAGGACAACTTTGGATTTTGTACTTGTCGCAGAATCTGTAAATCTGTGATCCCGGAATTGTGGTCCGTTATCATGTACGAATCTTTTAGGTATGCCGAAGCGACAAATAATGTTGGTGCGCAAGAACTGAAGGACTGATGAGGTCTTCATCTCACTGAGCGCAAATGCTTCTGACCACTTGGAGAAATAATCCGAAGCGGCGAAGATGAAGCGATGACCTTTGCTTGATGGGGGAGAGATAGGACCTATGATGTCCATACTCCAAGCTTCGAAAGGCCATGAGATTGCTGTTAGATGTAGCCATTCTGGAGGCATGTGGACATAATCTCCATGAATCTAGCATTTTTGGCAGCGCTTGGCAAATCGCATTACATCAGCTACCATGGTAGGCCAATAATAACCTAGCCTTTTTATCCGATTGTAGAGCTTAGGACCAGCCTGATGGGCTCCACAAAGACCAGCATGTACTTCTTTAAGAGTTTCCTCAACCTCTTGCTGTGACAAGTAGTGTAGAAGTACTCTGTTGAAGGATTTTCTGTAAAGTGCTTTTGAAGGTATATCCAAATGAAAGTTCGAGGCTCGTCTTTGGATGCTTACCCGCTCTTTTGGATTTTCAGGTAGGATTCCGAACATGATGTAATCAATGAAAGGATCTCTCCAGTCGTCGATCGGAGGTTTGAGGATGGACATCCGACTTCCAACCACTTGGTGGCATTCAGCAACTGCTTGATGTGTGATAAGAGGAGGGAGAATCCTTCTTTGACACACTGTGATTTGCATGCTTTCCCTTTCTTGGATTGCCATGGATGCGGCGAGTCCAGCTAGGGCATCTGCACGGATATTTTCACCTCTGAGGATGTGGGTGATGTAACAGATATTGAATTTTTGTTGAAGCGACTGCGCCTTGTTGTAGTAAGGTAGCAAATCAAGCTTCCGAACTTCAAATCTCTGATTCATCTGGCTGACGATCAGTTGAGAGTCTCAAAAAGCTTCCAGTATGATGATGCTGGATTCGAGGGCGAGTTCCAATCCTACAATCAGGGCTTGGTACTCAACTGCATTGTTTGAACATGGTTCCAGTAGCGAAAATGGACATCATTGCCTTTGAAGGGCTTTTTGTCTGCAAATACTCGATGTTTCAAGCCATCGTTGCCAACAAACTTGATGCACTGATGTGGACTGGAAGGGACGACACCATTCTCATGTATCCAGGGGCGTCCAAGGAGTATATTGTAGCATGAAGGGGTCCTTATTGCATACACGGTGACTTCAGAAATAAGATCACCGATTTGCAATTTGAACCTAATTTTGCCGATAGGCCTTTGAGTGCTTCCGTCATATCCGAAGATGGATACGGACATGTGACTCAGCTTGCTAGGTGGGTGCCCAGCTCTTCGAGTGCCGAAGTAGAAATGAGGTTGAGTGCAGAACCTAGATCTGAACTCTGTGTACTGGCATTTCTTTGACGTACCTCGTAATGTATAAGGGTCGGTTGTGCTTTGTCTCGCCTAGCAGGAGGTCATCCTTGTCGAAAGCAATTGTCGCACTTGCTGCTTTTTGAACCGAGAGGCATTCATTGGTTGATCCCTCAGTTTTCTTCTTTTTTCCCTTTGAGGGAGTATTTGATTTTTTGACCCTATAGTCCATTTCAATTTGTAGGACTTGTGGGGCATGCTTGTCAACATCCGCATTCAGCCTTTGTAATTCTGAAATGAGACTATCATAAGTTTGTGGAGACATTCGTAATAAGTCAAGGATGTACAGACGTGCAGGTATGTGTTTGAAGTGCTCAATCAAGTTGTACTTGAAAGCCTCCTTCGGGCCCGCATTTTCATTATTATTGCCACTTAGGGCGCTTACAACTTGCTTTCCTGAAGGATTTACTTAAGAAGAAGAGGGTTGGTTGTAATTTTTGTGGTAATCCTGGCCAGAATGGGTACCTCTACCAACTTCAAAAGCTTCTAGAGAAGGGTCTTCTTTTGGAAGATCACTCTCAGGATCAAGGGGTCGATCCTTGTCATTTGCTGAAGATGTATTGGCGTCTTCAGTGATTGTGTTGTACAGAGCAATTTCCGGGAACAAGTCCTGAACAACATCCGATAATCTTTCTTTATTAGTCCAGACATCGTCTATAAGATTGGGTATCTGGGACAAATCAACTGGGTTTTCATTGAAGAAGATTTTATTAGTAGGAGTTTCTTCAAGATGATCAACTGGGAGAGGCATGAGTTCCGATGTCACAGCTTCAGGAGACGAGGGCTGAGAGGATAATATCTTAGTGGAAGTCACCTGAAAAGATGTAGCTTCGGAAGATACACTACCGGTTGGGGAGTACGTGTCTTCAGAAGCTTCAAAAGCACTATCGTCCTGAGCTATCGCATTGCAGGTTATCCTGACAGGAGATGCCCCCAGTGTAAACTGTTGGGAATCGGACTCATCTTCGGATGTAAGAGGATCATCGATCCAACTGTTTTCTCCATTTTAGGAGTTGAGGAAGAAAGTTCCCTTTGATTTCCAGGGACTTCCGGTTCTGGATCATGACGAAGATTGTTGATGCGATCCTGCTCTTGCTCTGTGGCAAGATGTTGCAAGATTCTTGCATATTCTTAAAGATTAGGGATAGGGGCCAAATCTTCTTCGTCATCTGCTCCTTGTGGTTCACCCATGTTGGGTTCCACTGGAGCATTGGCTGGTGCCAGGTCAACAGCATTTTTAGCCTCTTGGTCTTCTTCATCATCGGACCAGGATCCTTGTGGCTGCAATGGGTTATACCAGATTACTGGCATAAGATGAGACTCGGGAATCCATTCCTCGTCGGAGAGGTATTCTCCTGTTTCAAAGGATTCTTCCCACTCATCGATATCCCTGGCAATGTCACTGGACTCGTATCCATCCATGGAGAATCCAATTACCGAATTGCAGGAGTATGATGCCCCCTGCGTAGTTTTATTTTTGTATTGAGGTGGCATAAAATCATCAAGGGTGGATTTTCTTACCGCCTTTGAAGCTTTGGGAAGGGTTTGTTCCGTCGCCCCTAGTGAAACAGTGGAAGTGGTTTCTGCTTTTTCAAGGACTTCTTGTTTTTGTTGAGACTTCTGCTTGCGGAGTTGTCTCTTAGCTTGCTTTCGCTGTTGAGCGGTTGTCTTTGTTTTGACGATCTCCCAATTTTCATCATCTAGGAGATCGGGATGCACCCATATGGGCTGTCCATATGGTGTTGGATAGGGAACTAGCTCTTGGGATGCTTGAGCAATTTTAATCACCTTCAATGAAGTAGTGATCTTCTTCTTCGGTGACTTTGAAGTTTGCCGACATGACATTATGTTGACAGAGGTGGAGCCATAGTTTTTGTCAAAGGTGATGACTCCATTTTTCCACATCTCATTGATCTTCTCTCTCATAACAAAGCATTGATTGAGAGGATGTACGATCATTTGGTGGTATGGACAATATCGGGGATCATTGGTTTTGCCAACATCTCTCGGTCTTTTGGGCTCCGGCAAGGTGAGTTTGCCATTTACTAGGAGAGCCTCAAAGATTTCTTCAACATCTTCATCGAAAGGATATTTCTTTTCTACACGTTCTTTGAAAGCATCAGAGAGTTCAGGCCTTTTACCCGTAGCTTTGTTTTCAGTTTTCTTTGGCTGCTGAGGAGCTGACTTAGTTTACACATTGAGAACCTCCTTTTTCTTTGGTTTTGAGGTCGTAATGGCAGTCGGCTCTTTCTTTGATGATTTCTGACTGTTGAGGTCTTTGATCACCGTTTCAGCTTCCATGGAAGCTTCGAGGAGTTCTCCCAGGTTCTTTGATTTGTTGTCGATGATCATGGAGCGAATCCTTGCTCTCATTTTATTACGGCAGATGTCGACTAGCGACGCTTGTGGCAGTACATCTGAGCATTTGTACGCCATTGCTTTTCACTTGTTAATGAAGTCGTATGTTGACTCATTCTCTCCCTGTTTTAGGCTGCAGAGCTGAGCCATAGTAACAGGATGGTCCTCACCTTGGAAGTGGGTTAGGAAGCGTGTCTCCAGCATAGCCCAGTTCTGGATGGAGTTCTCGGGCAGAGTGGAGTACCAATCAAAGGATGTACCTTTTAGGGTACTTGCGAAGAGGCGAATCTTGAGGGCATCTTGATCCGCAATAGCTCCTGTCAGGATCTTAAAGTAGATGACATGCTGTCTGGCTGAACCTTTCCCCGTATATGTCTGGAGAGTAGGTTGTTTGAATTTTACCGGGAACGGAACCGAGTCCATCCATAGGGGGATATGGTGGCTTGATCCCATGTTCCTTCGATGTATCCTCTTCTTTTGGTTTTGCGAGGATATCGTCCACGTCCTTTTTGATAAGGGCGCGTGATTTATTGTTTTCTGCATTGGCCTCATCATCTTCATGATTCGGAGGGCCTTGGTTGTTAGGTGGTGGACGCTGTAAAGTGAGAAGGAGGTTTTCCATCAGAGCCTCAATTCTCTGTTGTCCTTGTTCCAACTACTGGATGAGTGCGGTTACGTCATCATGCGGTGGAGGCTGCTCAGAACTTGTAGCCAAGACGTTCATCCCTCGGGATTCGAACGAAGAAATCGTCCTGGTGACTGAGCTGGGGCTCATTCTTCTGGATGAAGGATCTAAGGAGTGGTTACTCCGGTGTCCTTGACTTGGAGGAGTGGAGGATTCTTCTAGATGTGTTCATATCCGAGAGACGCTGCGAGTCACTGGACGTCTAACACTGATTTTGGTCGCTAACTTCTGGCGTTTTCTGGTTTTACCAACCAAATGGACAGCAACGAAATGGTCGGATCTTTCTTTTTCGACCCCTTTGTTAGAGACATGAAGAGTAGAATGCTGGGTTCTTTGCCTCTTGAGTCTCTTTTGTCAATATGCCTGTTGACACCAAAAAAGTCAATATGTCTCCTCAACATCAAGAAGCCTCCTGAAGCTGCATCCTGCTAAAAATAGGCAAGGCTACTTCAAGCATCAGATTTTGTCAGAATCAGACAGAAACTGAGAGATCCTTCAAGACAGCTAAAAGAGGGGTACACCTGAGGTTTCGGGTCATTCCGACAACGTTTGGCCCAACTTCACCGCTCCAACAGCTAAATAGGCGCTCCCGGCGGCAACATCATCAAAGACACCAAAACTTTGATCAAAGCCTACGGATGACTCCAGAATGTCTCCAAAGGGCTCCATGCCAAATTTCAAGTCAAACCGACAATGCTTGACC
The DNA here is from genome assembly GCA_028538565.1 of Umbellularia californica. Lineage (NCBI taxonomy): Eukaryota > Viridiplantae > Streptophyta > Magnoliopsida > Laurales > Lauraceae > Umbellularia > Umbellularia californica. The sequence goes on along the minus strand of JAPQWN010000006.1, from coordinate 50,568,065 downwards.
CTCCATTAATGCTCGAGCAGTAAAATCAAGCCTCCTGGCGGCGGCAACCACCAAAGCCATCACTCATCAAACAAAATACATGAGTGGCTTCAACATGCTTCCAAAAGGCTGCACGACAAATTTTAGGTCATTCCGACAACGTTTGACTAGATTTCGATGCTCCGAGAGAAAATCAAGCCTACCGGCGGCGGAGCAACCTGGGACCATGACATCCAAAACGGAACCCATGGAACGTCTCAAAATGACTCCAATAGGTTCCTCGTCAAATTTCAGGTTAATCGGACATCGTTTGACCACATATCAAAGCTCGGCATTTTCCCCGCAGCAAAATCAAGTGAAGCATCGATGGGACCCCAAATGGCTTCAAAACTCAAATAAAAGCCCATGGTTGGTCCTATCCACTGCTCAAGAAGCTTCACCTCAATTTTCAGGTCATTCCGACATTGTTTGACCTAGTTTCGACGCTTGACGGAAAATCGGCTACAAAGTCTTCGGCTTTCCCGAAAAATAGGAAACTTTGTGCTCCGATTTCGCGAGGGTTCTCGTCAAGGTTTCTCCAAGAAAATCAAGTCAATAATTGAGGAAAAATGTCAAGAAAAATACAGAAGAAAAAAGGGACGAAAAAGACGAAAAAACGGCCGAAACGACGCTCGGCGACCAAACGGGCCGAAGCCCCATGGTTGCCGGATTTTGCGCCGAAGTGTCCGATTTCGATTCTTTTCGCGTTTCGGGTGTTCTGGCCTCTGTGATTTTCTGAAAATCCAATGTTTGGTGCTTCAAAACCACTGATCTTCGTCGACATCTTGGATCCGCCGTCAAAAGCATGAAATCATCACTGATCGCCTCAAGATCGCCAACCGGGTGACCAAGAAAGTGCACTTTCTGTCTGACCGATCGTGAAATCGACAAGACAGATGTCACCGGCCCACCAACATCAATCAATGTTTGAAATTGCATCGCAATCCGACATCAAATAATGCGTGGATCCACCCGTGACGATCGCAAGAAGAATATCAAAAGGCGCAGCGCGGCCCGCGACTCTTCACATGCCTTGGCAACCACTTAATGTCATTAATTGACCCATTAAAGCAGTCATTAACTCATTATTTTGGACGGCCCAATCAGAACCAAGCATTTGGGAGTTACAAATCCAAGCAATCATGGCATTAAACCCATGAAACTCCCATCATCATGAAGCATAAAGGTGATTGAATGCCCACTACCTTCATCGGCCAATCACAAGCCTTGAAAAAGGAGTTACAAAATCAACTTGTAACTCCTCATCAATTCTTTCATCATGGCCATCAATGCCAATAAACACCTCATGGCTACCAAAAGCCTATAAAAGGAGGTCCATTCCAAGAAAAAAGAAAAAAAGAAAAGAGATCCCAAGTGCAAGCTTTGAAAATTCAGAAAATCCAAGAGAGAGACGAAGTTCTGCTACTTTGCTCCCGGAAGCACCACAAGGTGATCAACGTCCCTTGGGGGGCCACCGCCCCAAGGTCACCTCTTTCTCCAACATGGCCTAAACGCGGCTTTTCAGCCCGTTTACTCGGTTTTTCATTTGATATAGGACCTTCTCTTGGTCCTCGTCCTTTAAAAAACTGAGGTTAGGAGCCAAGCCAAAGAATCAAAGCATCACATGTTCTCATTTGAAGGACGATGGCGAAGCCCATACATGACTTGCGACCGTCGATCTCAACGTGTCCCCACAATCTCCTGAGAAGTTAGATCCCTTTTCTTACTTTTCTATTGTAGTTTGTATTTCCTAAAGAGACAGAAAGAAATCACAATTCTTATCTTTCATATTTGATGAGTTTTGTAAAAACGCCTTTTACGGCAAAATCGCCTTTCACGGCAAACAAACAAAAACGCCTCTTACGGCATTCTAAAAACTTATCTCTTTTCTTAATATTTATGCAATTTGAAAAGTTAGAAAAAATGATTGATTTCCTTTCCACTTGTGAAGGTGAATCTCCGGATTATCACTATTCCAAATTCCAAGTAGAAAGTAAATCTGGCATACCCGTACAAAAATGTTGATGCCCGAGATCTTCCCTCCTCCACCGAGACCCAGGTCAGCCCCCGGGGTGCGGAGGGAGAGGACGGAAGATTCCCCCTTTTTTTCGGGTCCATCAATGCCGCACGGCGATGCATACGGCGAGTAATTTGAGCTTCAGTCAGCTCTGGCTGGGCTCTGGCTATGAAGGATGTAGTCCCTCTTGCGCAGCAACCGAGTTTGTCTTCTTTAAAGCTGGGCAAGGACATAATCTGGATACGGTCCTTTGCCTGTTGCAATGAGGCTTTGAATTTTACGAGCTCGGCCCCTGTTGAGATGAAGGGTTGACTCGCAGGAGTGCAGGCTTCAGCATGTTTTTGCTGAGGCCTAACGATGCAGGATTTGATTTTGGGCTTGTAGGAGCAAGCCGGCTCATGCTGATTTTGTTTGTTTTTTAGGCGGAGGGTAGCTTTCTCCTCTTTCATGTAAGAGAGAGGGTAGAACCGGTTCTCCTTGAGAGGGTCCAGGTATGCTGGCTTTGCAGATGTTTGGGACCTCCTTTGCTTTGGTGAAGATCTCGGGGACCAGGTTTTGGGACAAACCTGGTTTCTTGTGGGTTGAGGCTTCGTGGGAGCGCCACCGGCTTCAGGTTTCTTGGCATTTTCCCTTGGTGCCATATTAGTGACACGTTGCGGGGCGGTTTTCTGCTTCTTGGCAGGTACGGTGTCTTCTACGGGGTGTGGGAATGGTCCCAGCGACCCGAAGACGATGGTCCGGGGAGTTGAAGTTGACCTTGTGTTTGGAGAGTTGTCAAGTGAGATGACACTTCGGCAACTGGCAGGGCGTTTATGCTTGTTTTGCTTGTCTTGAAGCATAAGCTAGTACTTGTTCTCATCGAAAGTGATGGTCAATGAAGCTGCCATTGTTAGTTTTGGAAAACTTCTGAAACAAGACCAAATCCATTAGTAATCACAAGAATATGGTGATCATAAATGAAGAACAACTATGGTTTTTTCTTTTCAAATCACTTGAAGGGACCTGGCCCAGCCCAAGCAAGATGAAGAAGGCCAAAACGCCATAGAGGATACAATTGTTCTAAAATGCAAGTATGGTAGTCTCAGGGTGAGTGTTCCAGTGACTGCTAGAAGCAATTATAGACCTTAATTCAAATTACCGAGAAGCGAGGCTCACTCGAGGTAAAATGATATAAGGTTGGAGATACAAATGTGTCGGTCGCAAATATAGTAGACCCGATAGGGCGTACTAGCACCGCTAGGCACAAATGTTGCAAATCGCATCCTTGGAAAGGACACGAGATAGGATTTTTTTGAAATGCCAAATTTGGATTCATAAAGGAGAGCAAATGGTGTTTCAATTCGAACAAAGGCTCAACATTTCTGCGAGCGCTAAATCCAGAAGGGAAGGAACCAGAATTTCTTGGATGTGAATCCAGTAATGACGGAAGTTTTTTTTTTTTTTTTTTTGAAGGGTTAAGATTGAATTCATCAAAGAGAGCAAATGGTGTTCCATTTCGAACAAAGGCTCAACATTTCTGCGAGCGCTAAATCTGAAAGGGAAGAAACCAAGATTTCTCAACTCTGAACTCAAAAGTGGCGGAAATTTTTTTTTGAAGGGTCAAGATTGAATTCATCAAAGAGAGCAAATGGTGTTCCATTTCGAACAAAGGCTCAACATTTCTACGAGCGCTAAATCCGAAAGGGAAGGAACCAAGATTTCCCAACTATGAACTCAAAAGTGACGGAAGTTTTTTTTTTTTTTTTTTTTGAAGGGTCAAGATTGAATTCATCAAAGAGAGCAAATGGTGTTCCATTTCGAACAAAGGCTCAACATTTCTACGAGCACTAAATCCAAAAGGGAAGGAACCAAGATTTCTTAACTCTGAACTCAAAAGTGACGGAAGTTTTTCCTTAAGATGCACATAGGTTTCCAATTCGATCTTATGAAACTTTAGTAGATAGATTAGCCCCCAGGTAAGGGTAGGATTACTTAGTGAACCCGTTTGAAGGACCTTTGCCACGAATAATCTAGTTGTCTCCACACTCTGGACAACGCTTTTCTTAAATCCACTTTAGTCAAAGAGCGCAATTGGTGCAACCTTAGTGTTTTTGTTTTTTTTTTTGAAAGGTTTCTAATGAACTCTTACAAGAACAGAAGTGGTGTTCCAATCTGAACCACAGCTCAACAGTTCTGCGAGCGTTAAATCCGAAAGGGAATAACCAAAGTTTCTTTGAATTTGAATTCAAAATAGAGAAGACTGATTTTTTCTTTTGAATTTTTTTTTTAAAATCCCAATTGGACTCATCAAAGAGAAAAGATGGCCTAATCCCCGATATGAACGATAGCTGCAAACATTTCTGTAAGCTATAAAGTTCGAAGAGGAGAGGATCAAAATTTCTCAAAGTTGAATCTTGAGAAAGAGAGATCATTATTTTTTTGAAAGAATTTGAAATGAAGTTTTTTTTTTTTTGAAATCCCAATTGGACCCATCAAAGAGAAAAGATGGCCCAATTCCCGATATGAATGATAGCTGCAAACATTTCTATGAGCTATCTGTTAGAGTATTTATTTTGTTGCAATTTGATAGGATGCATTCATCTTCGTAAGCTTGTCCTCTCATTCATTCATGTTCTCCTTTCTAGGTTCATCATGCTTATTTCTCTTTTATGGTTTTTGTTTTCAGAAAGTTGCATGGTTTTTCAAATTATTCTTAAAGTCCTCAAAGGTTTTAGTTCAGTCTTGGTATACTTCTTTTTAAAAGCTTTGAATTTGTTCAAATCTCTGTGTGTTTGCCCTGTCGGTCACCTGTCGGTCTGGTGTCGGCCAGCCGACAAAGTGAGCCGAGGTCAACCGATGGATCTGTCAGTCCGAATTCCAAAGAGCTACAAATTTCAGATCTTCTCTGTCGGTCCATTCGTCGGTTCATGTCGGTCAACTGACAGTTTATAAAAATCCAGACCGAGAGCTTGTCGGTTCAAATTCCAGAGAGCTTCATTTTGTAGTTCTTTGTGCTGTCGGTTAATGTGTCGGTCAGCCATCTGTTAACCGAACAAGTTCGGTCAACCGACCATGCTTTTTGGTCAGCAAAAATTTGAAAATATGAACGTTGGTAAAAGACCGTTGGGGTTTTCAGTTAACCGACCCCTGTTTGTCGGCTAACCGACGCCTAGCCGTTAGAACATCTTTTTCTATAAAAAGTGGCTTTCTCTTTTGGAAAGGCTGCTGAATTTTGGGGGATTTCCAAGAGCAAGGAATAGCAACTTTTCAAGCATCTTTGTGGAGGGATTATGAAGCCATCTCATTAGATTCAACCTTTGATCTTCAAAATGGATGTGCTTCTCTTCTCTTTAAATTTCAAAAACATGCTCTTTTCTTAAACCTTTGTGTTTCTATTTAAGGCATGATCATAGAATTGCTTGTATCCTTGTGTAGTTGATTTTCATAATATGTTTCATCTTTTAAAGTCTATTTGATTTATGAAATCAACTTATGTTTTGTTTTCACATGAGTTTTTCAAAACCTAGTTTTCAAAATCAACTTGTTTATCTTGTGATTACTTCTTTCAATATACAACTTGAATCTTTATGAAAATCATGTGTAAATCATTCTAGTCTTTGTCTCACATATGATTAGCATCTTTGAATCATCTTGAATTTCCTTTTCTAAAAAGAGTTTGAATGTTTTTCTAGAACTTGCATCTACTACACTCTTTGTCATTCATTTGCATGCATCTAGAAGTTTAGTTTTTCATTTTCATATCAGCCTATTTAGAGGCAAATCCTACTGTTTGAATAGTTCTCTTATCCATGCATGTTGAGGCATAATTCATAAGAGAAAAATCTAAGTTGTAAAGGTTAGTGCTTAGCCTTGAAAAGCATTTGTTGTGGTTGTAAATGTTTATGCTTAGCCTTGAAAAGCATAGTGATGTATGTGTAAGGTTTGAGGTGATCCTAAATCTTAAATTGATTAATGAAAATCCGGTAGGGTTACCGGGAGTGGATGTAGGCATTTTGGTCGAACCACTATAATTGATTGTGTTATGGTGGTTGATCTTTTACCTTTATTTCATGAATGGTATATGAATGCTTAGGATTGAGTATCTAGGAGTCCTCTCTCTTCATCAAAGCATAATGTATTTAAAAAGTGAAAGAAATTTAAAAGTTGTATAAGTTCTTAGGAGTAATCCTATTCACCCCCCCTCTAGGATTCGATCTTGGACTTTCAATTGGTATCAGAGTAAGGTTGCTCTTGATTAGGTCTTACCACCTAGAGTTAGAATCCTAGTGAGTTCTTTTATTTTGTTACCACCATGCAATCTCATTTGGGAGAGGGAAATGCCACAAAGAGACCACCCTTGTTTAATGGAACACACTATTGGTATTGGAAAATTCGAATGCAAGTGTTCTTAGAATCCCAAAGCCTACATGTTTGGAACATTATTGAAGAAGACTACTATCTTCCCACTACCATAGAAAAGGATTCTGAAGGAAATGATATTTGCATAAAACTCAAACCCAAGAGTACTTGGACTCAAGGGGAAAAGGATAGAGCCAACGTGAATGCTAAAGCAAAGAACTCTCTATATTGCGCTTTGTCTCAAGAAGAATTTAATAGAGTAGTAAATTGCAATACTGCTAAAGAAGTTTAGGATACTCTAGAGACCACTCATGAAGGAACGGATCAAGTCAAGATAGCTAAAATTCAAATGTTGACCTCTAATTAGAAGACATTAAAATGCTTGAGGAAGAAACATTTTATGAGTTCTACACAAAGATAATGGAACTTGTCAACTCTCTCATAGGTCTAGGAGAAGTCATGGATGAAGCTAAAACTGTTAGAAAGATTTTGAGATCTCTCCCTAAAAGATTCAAACCAAAAATTGTGGCCATAACTGAGAGTAAAGATGTTGACAAAATTAAAATTGAAGAACTAAGAGGAAATTTACTCACTTATGAATTAGATTTTGAAGTTCAAGACAAAAAGAAAGGAGTAGCCTTCTCATCTCAATTTAAGGAAAATAAAAGTGAATATGATAGTGATGAGGACAATGCTCTGTTTGTTAAAAAATTTAAGAAATTCTTTAGAACAAACAAGAACATTAGAAATTCCGATGAAAGCAAGTCTCCTAAATTTCAAAGAAGCCCCAAGAGATCATTTGTTAAAAAGGATGTGCAATGTTACAATTGCAAAGGGTTTGGACATATTGCACAAAATTGCTCCACTCCTAAAGAATTTGAAAGAGGAGACAAGAAAGGAAAGAAAGCCTTAAACATAACTTGGGATGATGAAGATGAAGAAAGTGATAAAAATGAATCCCAAGATGATGAAGATGAAAATTCCCCTAATTGACTTCTCATGACACATATTGAAGAAATTAATGAGCATAATTCATTAATAGATGATCTATTAGGGCAAGAAGAAACCAAAAATGAAAATGAAGATAATGAATTGCAACAAGCTTATGATGAACTCTATGAAAATTGGGAGATTGTGATTAAGAAAAACAAATCACTAAAAGAAGAGTCTAAAAAGCTTGTCAATGAATTAAGCATCTTGAAGGATGACTTAAAATTGAGAATTATTGAGAAAGAGAGCATAGAACAAAAATTCATCACTCTAAATGAAGATCTAAAGCTTGCTCAAAACAAAATTCATAATTTACAATCCAAGTTAGAATCTAGTCAACTTGAAATCAACTCTCTACAATCAAAACTTAACAAAGGAAAATTCATTGTTGATAAATTCACCTTGGGAAGTGATAAAGCTTATCAAATGTTGGGCATGCATAAAATCTATGGTGATAAGAGTGAACTTGGGTTTGAAGGTTCCTCGAATAACATAAAGAATGACTTTCAAAACTTCACCAAAAATTTACACAAACCCTTAGTTGAAAGAAACTATCTCTCTAGATGGATTTGCCACTTTTGCAATCGTAGTGGACATTTAGTTCCTAATTGTCCCTACAAGATTAGGTTGTCACTCAAAAATCCCTCTAGGATCCCGTTCAAATTTGTCCCCAAGACCGTTACTTCTAAACCTTTGTTAGCTAGTTGGGTTGTTGAAGAAACTAACCTTAAGAATCTTATAGTTCGAACTGCCTTGAAAGCTAAGGAAAATCCCACTTGGTTCTTAGATAGTGGGTGTTCTAAACATATGACCGGAGACCAATCTAGGTTCAGCTCCATAGTGGAATATGACGGTGGAAATGTTTCTTTTGGAGATAATAGCAAAGCTCAAATCATTGGCAAAGGAAGTGTGAAAGGAGATCAAATACCAACACTAAATGATGTATTTCTAGTAGAAGGATTAAAACACAATCTTCTTAGCATAAGCCAATTGTGTGACAAGGGAAACAAAGTAGTCTTTGACAGTCTTTCATGCAAAGTGGTTAGTGACAAAACCAAGCAAGTCATTCTTACTGGATCAAGGACAAAAGGAAACATTTACATTATTGAAGAATGTGATGACAATGAATCGAGGTGCTTGATAACCAAAGATCAAGAAAATTATTTATGGTCTCAAAGGATGGGTCACATAAATTTCAAGTTGATGAAAATGTTGTCGAAAAATGAAATTGTGAAAGGTATACCCAAGTTAAGTGATGAAAGATCAGAAATATGCAAAGCTTGTCAGTTGGGTAAACAAATCAAGAAAAATTTCAAAGGTTTAAAGGATATATCATCTTCTCGTCCTCTTGAACTAATCCACATGGACTTGATTGGACCTGCACCTGTGCAGAGTATTGGAGGAAAGAAGTTCATATTGGTTATGGTAGACGATTATTCTCGTTTTGGATGGGTTGCATTTCTTCTGGGAAATCTGATGTTGTAGACAATATTATAAGGATTTGCAACAAGATTCAAATTGAAAAGGATTGTAAAATTCAGAAAATTAGAAGTGATCATGGAGGAGAGTTTGAAAATGAAAAATTCACAAATTTTTGTGAGAATCATGGAATCAATCATCAATTTTCAGCTCCTAAGACTCCTCAACAAAATGGAGTGGCAGAAAGGAGAAATAGAGTGATTCAAGAAATGGCAAGGACCATGTTAAATGAAAAGAATCTTCCTCAAAATCTATAGGCTGAAGTTGTTAATACTGCTTGCTATCTTATAAACAGAGTTTATCTCACCAAGAATACCAACAAAACTCCCTATGAACTTTACTTTGAGGGTTTTTTTTGAAAAGGTTTTCTCTCTTTTCTTTTTTTTTTTCCTCTTTTGCTTTTTGCTCACACCATGATAATGAGGTTATGCAATTTCAAGATGTTCATGCATTTTTCTTTTTTGATGCATCAAGATAGAAGGCTAGAGTCTCTAGGTCAAGCCAACATGATTTTTGGCTTGGACAAAGTTTGATTGATTTTGACCAAGTTGGGTTGGAATTGGTCAAACTTTGGTCAAAGTTTTCCTAACATCTAATGCATGATGGTTTTCTTTGATGCATGATTTTTAGTAAATTGACTTGGAAGCATGATGATGCATACCTGGAAATCTTTTGCAAGTATCGGGATTTGGAGCTTGCAGCGATGTTGAGCCCTTCCTTAGTCTTGTAGGATTTTGAGGAGCTTTTCAAGTTTTGGAGTTTGGAGCTCGCAGCAATGTTGAGCCATTTTCCAATTTTACGGAAATTTGATAAGACTGGCTTGATCTCACAGCAATGTTTGAGTTTGAACCTTCTTTGAGAATCTTCCATTGACTATGAGCTCGCAGTGATGTTGAGCCCATCTTCAAGCTTCTTATCTTTTTCGGGGTGTTTCCCTTTTCTTCGAAATTGCCCCAGAACCATGCCAAAAATTCGTTAGAATTTTTTTTATAGCAAAATTCTGTCATTTTGATGATTGTTCTTTTCTTTTCCATCATTTGCAGGTAGTTCTTCCAGAACGAACAAGAGTAAGGGGCCTGTTACTGACGCACCTCGTTGGTCTGCCAGATCTTCTAATACTGTCGTTCAGCAGGCCTGAGAGAATTTCCAGTTTTTATAGAAGAACTTGGAAGAGTGTGACTCCCTCAATCGTGATGAGATGAGACAACGATTGATCGCTCTCAAAGATGGGGAATTCTATAAGATTGCGGTAAGCAGCCGTCCTTGGGTTACGAACGATCAGAGCACTGTGCCCAAGCTTACCTTCTTTTTCGGTGATGCAGTCCCTAACGACTTGAGATACCAAAGGAGATGTTTTCAGTTCTCTTACACGGAAGATGGTGAGGAGAGAACTATTTCCACCCGGTCGACCTTCGATCACACTATCTCGATCATGAGCCTTTCTCCCACATGCCCTAAGAGGGAGGATCCTCCGAGCTGGGTGAAAAGGACAAGTGTGATCAAGACTGGGGTTTTTGTTGGCGGCACTTCAGGTTATGCAGAGAAGTCGCATGTCCGTATGGACATGTTGATGCCAACCAGTGGCTACCAAGGTTTTGATCATCTGTCGGTCGATTTGAGACCGGTGGGCCTTTGCATTTTTCGGGGTGACGATAGCAATTGGGTGAAGCCTTTTCGACTTCGTGGCCGTTTCAGTGCTGATTCAAGCTGGGAATCATGGACTAATCACACCCTGAAGGTTGGTGGGGCCATTCAGCGGGAGGCCAAGATTTTTGACGCGGTTCGCGCTTTTTGGCAAACCGTGGTTTTCTCCGATGAGGCTTTCATGGCCATGCTGGAGTCATTCCTTCCACAAACCAACACCTTCATTGTTACGAATGGTGAGATTGGTTTTTCTTTGAAGGAATTGAGCGCCATCATCGGGCTGCCTATCCTCGGCAAACTCTATGAGGAGTTCATGCCTATCGACGGCGTCCTTAAGGAGCAGTCTTAGGAGTTCAGGCTTTTATACTTTCAGTTCGTCGCCTTCTACAATTTTTTGAAGGAGGAGGGCTCGGAAGTCAGGTGCAGCAGTTGGAAGAGGTGTAGCTCCAACTTTTTTGACAGCGGGGAGTCTTCTGATAGCATGGCCCAGGATGCTAGGGCTAAAAATCCAGGTTTGAAGAAGATTTCCGCCATGCGAGAAGACTTGAAGAAATTCTTTGCAAACACAGACGCCATTTATCCTGACATTGCATTGCAGAGAGATCTCGCTCTTTACCTCACTTATTGGCTGGGTGATGATGTTTTTGCTGAAGGAGATGGAACGCACATCAGGCCGCATTGTATTTTTCCGGCTTGTCAGATGGCATTCGAAGAGCGGCTGGCTTTGGTGTCTGCTCTTTACTCCTATTTGTGTACCGAACTGCATGCTGCTGCTTTTCTGGTTTAGCTTGGGCTCCCTATGAATAGGATATTTTCAGCCCATATCTTCTATTCGTGGTACGTATACCACTATCCTAGCTTCCATCAGTAGGGTGTGGCATAGGACGATGACCCTTTCATGATTCGATTGGCTAGAGGGACAGCAGTTACCGAATCTCTTTTGTCTGCCCGTTTGAGAATCCGACGGTTTAGGGACATCGAGATTGGGCAGTCTTCAGTGAAGCTTTCTCTGAGTCTGCAGAAGAAGGCTTTTGATTTTGGTGTCTCCAGTGATTCCACCAGGGCAGGGTCGGGAAGACACTATGTTTTGACAAACGCAGAAAAGAGATGGCTTTTCAACATACGGGTTGATACGATGGTGTACCGTAGACATCTTTTTGTTGATATCCAGCCATATGTCCCTTCGTGTTTTGCGCTACAACTTGGCTTCTCTCAAGGCGTTGTTGGAGCGCCTTCTAGCATGGTGAAGCGTTTTGGAAGTTTGCAAGACAAAAGGAATGCATGGGCTTTTTATAGTGTAGAGGACACTACCGCCATGATTTCCTATCCTGAGTTGCCCACTTTCCGCACTGTTGGCTTCACGAAATGGTTCATGGAGAGCTTTTCAGTGTACCGAGGGCTTTCCAAGAAGGAGCTTGATGTCAAACAATCTCTTGGGAAGGGTCTTGGCAGATCAGATGGTGTCCGTCGAGAGGAAGTTTTGGCTTTCCTTTCTGGAGAAAAGCATAAGATAGGCTTTCTCGGTGAACAAGACGTCATCAAATCAGGAGCTGCACAAGGAATTCCTGGTGAGGTCTTGAAACAGCTGAAGGAGGAGGAGACCGAGATCGACGCTTGGATGCAAGCGGAGTGCACAAGGCTTCCATGGAGTCTACTGGGAAAAGCAGACCATCCAGTGAGGACTCTAGTGAGAGACTTGATTTTGATAATGGGGCAGGTTCTTCGAGTAGACCGTCTCGCAGAAGTAAGAGGAAGAGAGGACAACGTCGTAATATGAGACGGCATGAAAGTCCTCCTGGTTTGGAAGTTCCTCTCACCATTGCTGAGGAGGTGTTTGGGGATGCTGACGAGCCTCCAGAGAAAAGGACCCTAGAAGAGGAGATGGTTGGTACAATTCTCCTTCTTTCTGTTTACGCTTCTTTTCTCATATGAGAGATTTTTGTTTTGATCCGCTGCTTTCTTTCTTTTGACACGGGATGGTGATTTGGTGATGTCTGAGGTTCCGGCCGATAAGATGATGACGGATCCATTTGTGGCATCTGAGGAAGAGCCAAGGGACTCTGGAGTGGTTCCAAAACCTTCACCTGGTATTATTTCTTTTACTTTTTCCTCCTTTTTTGTTAGTGCTGTCATTTGCTAACATGTTGCTATTGTTTTCTTGTTAGCTGACTTACCAGAGGATTCTGACGACTTCGAGCCATCCATGGATGCAACCTTTGATGATGCTTCAGATGAACTCATTGAAGCAGAAAGTACTCCGCTGATCGTCGAAAAAGGTATTTTGTAATAATAATCTCGATATTGATTTTTGATAAGATCATATTCATACCTTTTTGTCTTTTATTGATTGATTGTGAAGCAGCAGGAGAAGTTCCTCTGTCTTCCTCAGGGCCAAAACTGGAGATACCTGCAGCCGATCCAGAAGTAGGGACTTCTTTTACTAGTTTTAACGCGACAGGTGTGAAACCTTGTGATGAGTCAGTTTCTTCAATTGGACAAAGCTTATTGATTACTCCTCTAACGGGGCATGACATGGGCAATCGGGCGCAGGAGTATGGCGAATCCTCATCTGGGCCGCACCTTTAGTATACAAAGAAGGTGTTGAAGAGTGTTGTGAGCTCATGGGTTGAGACTCTCTTCAGGTCACTTGGAAGCTGGTTTTGGCATGATCAAGCATGTGCAGGACATTCTTACTGATAGCGAAGAAGTTGGTCTGGACATTGAAATGCCAAGGCTTTTGTTGATGAAGTCATTACTTTGGGCAACAAGTGGACTGAGACTAAGAGTTTCCCAGATGGTGACTTCTTTATTGAGATATTTGTGAAGCCTTCCAGCGAGGTCAAATTTGAGCTGACTGAGATTTCACGGACTCGGAAGCAGTTCGTTTGGGAGGGGTCCGTTACGGAGTTGGCCATCATCGAGCTATCACAAGACCTGAATTGCCTTAATAAGGAGGTTGTCGAGGCTAAGCAAAGTCTTGAGCTTTTGGAGGAAGAAGTTGCTGCCAAATGGACCGCCATTGTGGAAGCTCGTGCTAAGGAGGGTACTCCCATTCGCCAAGTTGAGGAGGCTGAAAACAATCTCCAGAGGAAAACTCAGGAATATGAGCAATGGCAGATTCTCTGGGAAGAACATCCTCGTGCAGCAAATGGGTCGCGGCGTTCTTCCGCATTTTATGGAAATGTTTTGAAGAAGCGTGGCCTAAAAGCTTTTGAGGCTAAGGCCAAGAGTCTGCTTGAGGAGTTGAATCTTTGGTTGAAGACCATGTTAGACTGAGCTCCTGAGTTGTAACAAACTCCTTTTCTTCTCTTTTTGGTACCTCATGTATAAACATTTTTTGTACTATTTTTTTGTATTCCCTCCTTTCACTTAGATTATTTTTTGATGAAAACAAATTTAAGCAAGAGCTAAATGGGAATGATGAAGGTTGTCATTTTGTGAAAATCTTTTGTCAAAGGCTTGTTTTGGGCATAAAAGCCAGATTTTGTGGCGAAAGCCTGGTTTTTGATGGCTTGAAAGCCGAATTTTGGGATGGTGTGAAAGCCGAATTTTGTGGCGTAAAAGCCAAAATTTGTTTATGGCGTGGGAGCCAAAATTTGTTTGTGGCATGGAAGCCAAAGTTTTTGAGATGGCATGAAAACCAAATTTTTAATTGGCATGAGAGCCAGGTTTTGTGGCATAGGAGCCGATTTTGTTTATGACATGGAAGCCAAAATTTTGGAATAGCATGAGAGCCAAAGTTTTTTTTTTTTTTTTTTTTTTTGTGGCATGGAAGCCAAAGTTTTTGAGATGACATGAAAGTCGAATTTTGTTTGTTGTTTTTTGCACGGGAGCCAGATTTTTTGAAAACCAAGTTTTATTTTGTTGGCATGAAAGCCGATTTTTTTGGCATTTATAGCTGATTTTTGGCCTTGATAGCCGATTTTGGCGTTTATAGCTGGATTTTTGGCATTTATAGCCGAATTTTTGGTTTTCAAAATGCAGGTATCGACCAAAGGTCGCCTCCCTGTTGAATGGTCTTGCAAGTATCGATGGAATGTCGCTTCCTTGCTCATTCGGCTGCGAGTGTCGATGGAATGTCGCTTCCTCGCGGATTGGGGTACAGGTATCGACTAAGCGTCGCTTCCTTGCTTTTTTGAAAAATTTTGGTTTTGCGGGTATCGACTGAATGTCGCTTCCCTACGATTTTTGAAATTTGAGGTTTTTTGAAATTTGGGTTGTGGACATCAACTGCAATGTTGCGTCTCCATGATTTTTATGAAATTTGAAAATTTGTAAGTATCGACGAGGTGTCACTTCCTTGCAATTTTGAGGTTTTGAAAGTATCGAACGGGGTTCGCATCCTTCCGGTTTTTGAGGTTTTGGAAGTATAGAATGGGGTTCGCATCCTCCGCGGTTTTTGGGTTTTGGAAGTATTGAATGGGTTTCGCATCCTTCCGGTTTCTAAAAACCATTTTTGTTTAAAGACAAGAGGGTCGTAAATTTTGACTTAAAACCATTTTTGGTTGTAAAAGTCGGGGCGGACTAGGGTGGAAATTCCTGAGTCCTGATTTTTGTTTCAAACCATGAATTTGGGTTCAAGGATCGAAAATTTTAGTCAAGTCCAGAAAGAGGTTCCTAAACTTGTTTCTTTTTTTTTGGTTTTGATTTTTTTTTTTTTTTTTTTATCAATGAAACGATGAAAGTAAGCATTGTTTTGAGAATTTTTTAGAAATTTCAACATAAAGATGAAAATTTCAAAAGGGGTGGGTTTGACGAGCAAGTACTTGGGAATAGGCTTTGGTCGTGTAGTCGTCGCTCATACGCGATACTCTATGCATCCTGGTGGTACTAAGATGTACCAAAATTTACGGGGACGATTTTGGTGGGACAATATGAAGAGAGAAGTTGCGGGTTTTGTAGCAAGGTATTTGACTTGTCAAAAGGTGAAAGCTGAACATAAGAAGCCCCCAGGATTGTTGAAGCCCTTAAAGAGACCTAAGTGGAAGTGGGAGCATATTACAATGGATTTCGTATCCGGTTTGCCAGAGACATCAAAGCACAATATTGCCATTTAGGTGATTGTTAATAGATTGACTAAGTCTGCACACTTCGTACGTTTTAAGACAGGGACCAAGATGCATGTGATGGCTGGCATGTTCATTAAAGAGATCATGAGGTTGCATGGAATTCCATCTTCCATAGTTTCAGATAGAGATAGTCGTTTTATATCTCGACTTTGGGGTTCGTTCCAGCAGGCTATGGGTACGCAGTTGACGTTTAGTACAGCGTATCATCCACAGACTGACGGTCGGTCAAAGAGGACGATCCAGACTCTTGAAGCCATGCTTAGAGCATGTGTT
Source organism: Umbellularia californica (assembly GCA_028538565.1). Classification (NCBI taxonomy): domain Eukaryota; kingdom Viridiplantae; phylum Streptophyta; class Magnoliopsida; order Laurales; family Lauraceae; genus Umbellularia; species Umbellularia californica. The sequence continues at coordinate 50,552,237 of JAPQWN010000006.1, read as the reverse complement.
TTGGACTTTAAGGCAGAATGGGATCGAGATTTAGCTTTGTGTGAGTTCATATATAACAATAGCTTCCACGCGAGTATCGGGATGGCACCATTCGACACTCTCTATGGCAGGAGGTGTAGGACACTGATCTGTTAGGAAGAAGTTGGTGTTAGAAGTTTCCACGGGCCGACGATCATCGATGAGACCAGTGCCAAGGTCAAGCTTGCGTCCGAGAGGTTGAAGACAGCTCAGAGTAGGCAGAAGAGCTATGCAGACAACCGACGCAGAGATCTCGAGTTTCAGGTTGGAGACATGGTGTTCTTAAAAGTTTCCCCAATGAAGGGCACCATTCGATTCGGACAGAAGGGCAAGTTGTCACCTCGTTATGTTGGACCGTTCGAGATTCATAGTAGAGTTGGAGATTTAGCCCACAGATTGATTCTTCCTCCAGACTTTGCAGCTGTCCATGATGTGTTCCACGTGTCTATGTTGAGGAAATATGTTCCGGATCCGTCACACATCATTGAGTATGAGCCTTTAGAGATTAGATCCGATGCGACCTATGATGAGACACCATAGCGTGTAATAGATGTCAAGGAGCAGATTTTGCGTACCTAGATGATTCGATGGGTGAAGATTTTGTGGGAGCACCACAAACCGAAAGAGGCTATGTGGGAGCATGAGGAGCAGGTGTTAAGGAAATATCATCATCTCCTATTTAAGGTACGATTTACATTTGGAGGACCAAATGTCTTAAGAGGGGAAGGATGTAATATCTTGATCCCACTCTAATCGTGTTTTGTGTCTAATTAATCTTATTAGGTGCCTAATGGATGTTTTGAATGTATTTAGGGTTGATTAGGTAGATTAGAATGGGGTTTGATTATTGACTAGCTAGCATTATGACTATTGAGTATTTTGGGTTTATTGGGTTCCGCATGTGTATTTTCTATTTTCTCAAGGATTTTGGGTGCATCTCATAGTTCATGAGTCATTTCTCAATTTCTATATTTTGACCCAACTCATTGGAGCTCATTTAGACCCATTTAGAAGCCAAAAGCCCTATATTCTAAATCTTCATTATATTTTTGGACTTTTCTTCAAATAGTAGAACTTCTTGGTATTAAAGGCTAGCTAAAACCCTAAACCCCATTTCTTTCATTTCATTCCATCTCCATTAGCAAGAGGCACCTAGGGTTCCATTTCCTACCCATTCTTCATCATTTTCCTTGCTACCAAACACCAAATAGAGAGGTTTGAGAGTGTTTTCCTTCATCCTCCTCAAGCAAGAACCCATTTTCTACAAGTTTCATCATCTTCAAGCTCTCATTTGTTCTTCTTCTTCCATTCCACTCTATAAGTAAGCAAAACTTTTCCCAAATCACTCCTTCTTGTTCAAAGCAATGATTAAAGGTTTTTAGTAGTGAATACTTATTGATTTTGTAGTTCTTTCTTCAATTCTTACCATTGTAGGAGCTTGGTTAAGGTTCCTTTTTGGGGGTTTTTGCTTAGAGCTTGGTTTTGAGTGGGTATAGCTTGGATTTCTATAAATTTGTGTTGCAAGCACCTAAGGCAAGTAAACATTTATAAAATGTGCATGTTTTTCTCCATTTATGATTCTTGTAATGGATCTTATATTAGATTACCCAATTTTAGCTCATGTTGTCTATTGTTCTAATTTGATTTAAATTTGTAAATGGGTGTAGTAATAACTTGTTATTTCTTTTGGGTTTTTTTATTGGGAATGTGTTTGATGGTTTGAAGTGGGTATTGAAGACTCATTTTGTGCATATAAAATGAGTTTGCAAGGTTGTGAGAAGTTGGGGAAGGGGCCCACTCCAAAGATAGAGTTTCAAGCATAGAATTCATGGTTTATGTCAAATTTCAGATCATAAATTCAGTCAAGAATGCGGCCAATCGAATTTGGACAGATTCTTCACCGAATTTATAGATTTTCGAAAGGCCATAACTTTTGATCCGTATGTCCAATTTTGGAGTTCTACATATCGTTGGAAAGCTCTTGGAATGTAGAATTCATTGATTCATACAACTTTATGATCAGATGTTAGAAAAGTTAGGGGATATTTCAACCAACGAATTTAGCCCCATAACTCATGCCACCCACATTGTACTTAGATGAACTAAGTGTGATTATGTTGGAATCAATTTAATAGGATTTTTAGGTGGTTGTGGACCTAGTTTTGGACCTTAATATGTGATCCTTTAACTTTAATTTAAACCCAATGGATTTCTAATGTTAGAAGGTGTTGTTTGAGCACACATATACTCTCATGTAAACTCGTTCTTGGTCTTCTTTTACCTCGAACCAAAGGTGTTATCTTAAAGTATCTGGCATCCCAAATTATGTAACGCCAAGGGTTCTTTTGTAGCCCAATGATGTCGGAAATCTTAAGCCTGCACATTGTTGGACGGTGAAGGCCACGAGTATTTCAAAACCTTAGGATTGGCTTGTCATACATCCTTGATTCCATATATAATCCTTATGCATGCATTTCATTTCTGTTTCTAGTGCTCTTGCATGATATGCACATGCTATCTCGTGTCTATTTGCTTAGCTCATGTGCCCTTGTTGTTTTATGTCACATGTTTCCGTATGCATTATGTATCTATGTATGTTCATATGATATGTCATGTTATGCATTTATGATTATCGTCATGTACTTTTCCATGTTTAAATTTGTATATGTTTATGCTCACGCTATGTCATACCATGATATTTGATGTACACTCTATCCCTTGAGTCAGTACCACTTAGCTTCGACCTTAGCCCAGTTGGATCCGGCTAGGTGTGGGTTTAGTTTGTTTTTGTGGACCTCTGTAGATGGTATTTCTATGGGGGGTTGACCGGTACCTCAGGTCCACGATAAAGTATCCTGGCCTTATGCTTCCTAGTGGTACCTCATGTTTATGTTATGTTATGCCATGCTCTCATGTGACTGTATTTACATGTTTATGTGGGAGAATATAGCTCATGTGGTTTTGCCATCTAATTATGATATGTGTGTCTATACACTTGTCATCTTTGATTCCTTACGTATCATGCTTACTCACGCATCATGTATGCCTAGATTTCCTTACTTGACCTCATATGATCTATCTTGTCAATTTATTTGTTTGATATGCATGTTATATTTTATTCTTGTTTACCTTGCTTAGCATAGTCTAATGGTGCTACACTTGGCGTTACAGGGGAGGACCACGTCAACACCATTGGCCAAGAGATCACAGAGGTTGGGGAGGAGACTCATCGACAGCTAGCAGAGTAGGGCCCAGAGGATGTCTTTTAGACATCTATGAGTTGAGTGTACATTCGTCACCATTTCCCTTGACCATGGCATGGATTGCCATATACTTAGAATTGATTTAGACTTTTATTTGAGATTATAAACCTAATTAATACTTGCTTCTGCTGTACTTTAGTATTTCTTTCTTACTTGCTAACTTTGAAACTTAAACTCTTAATTATGCTCGTGGACTAGATTATGCTCTATTATCATGATTACATATTTGATAGATGTTATATGTATTGACAAATTATGATTGAACTATACAGGTTAATGAAATTTTTATCTCACACGTGATATCCTGTAGGAAAACTCGTTCGTGGAATTCATGTTGGTTTGAATTTCCACGCAGGCGTACGTCATGCTTCGAGATGAGCTTAATCTCGGGCACGGGGCATGACACACTATCGCCCCCTCGTGAATTGTCACAAGTCCAAATTTGACACTCATCCAACTTTTGCTCCCATCACATTGAAATCCAAAGAAAATGATGCCATTAAGATCATCAATCTTTAGGGACATAGATAAAGGTGTTAGGATGATCTAATGAAGATGGAATCTTAAAGATAGGTAGGTCTTATCGTATCTTTCAATCCAACGGCATTCCGTGGTTATCATATATAACAGTAGGACCTATTAAGAATGGAATTTTCTGAAATAAAAAACTCTCTAGAGTTTTCTAGCACATATATATGTATAATAAAAATAGGAGATTTTACCAAAAAAAATATCCTTAAAGTGGGTGAACAACAAAAAGGCCCTAAAATTTCAATATCCCTCCCCCCACTTTTTTTTTTTTTAATTTTTTTGTTGTTGTTTTTCTAGGCAGTGATATCATTGCTCGTTTATTCTTCTTCTTCCCTCGTGTTTGAGGCCAATGCCAGGCTTCGACGAGATTGATTCACCCACAGGGCTTTAGATTGTTCATATTCTTTTTCCAAAGATAATCCCTTACATTGAAATAAACCCTCACCGAATTTGATAGGATGAAAACAGAAAAATTGTGAAATCTTTCCAAATTCCATTGACAGTTGTGGTCGTGGGGGTTTGGGTAAGCTTCTAATCCAAGGATTATGCAGATCTCGTTCTTGGATATCAGAGATGGTTGCAAGGAAAGGAAGAGAGGACACGAGTGCATGGGTTTGTTTGGTGTCAAGTTCTATTTTTGAATGAGAACTGTAAATGGGAGAGAGACTGTAAGGTTTATTTGAGTGTTGGATAATTCATTGGGTAATGGACAAAACCGGGAATTCAACTTATAATGTATTTTATAGATGGACTGCCGGATTGAAAACTGAAGAAGACATACAAGAAGACATAAAATTGAGTGGTCGCTCAAGTGGGCCATACTACGCTCAAGTGCAGAGCTTCCCGAAAGCACGCGAACTCGAGCGAATGCTTTGCAGAAAGCTGAGTTATTTCAGGAAACATGTTTGTAATTTACGTCAACTTTCTTGCTTGAGTCCTACCCTCTTTAGGTAACCATATGCACATCCCAAGGCCTATATATTGAGCTCTCTAGTAACCCTAAAGGTACCACTTACTCTTCTCTCCAATTCTAAGCCCTAGAATCAAATTGAGAGATCTTTTTCTTCTCCAAAGTTCCACCAAGTTGTTGAGCTGAAGTTCAAGACTTCGAGGTTTCTTTCTTCTACTCTCCTGAAGTAGATTCACCTTGAATAGGCTGTCAAAGTGGTTGATTCAAGAACGATGAAGTTTCACGACGAGGAGTCGGCAAATCGAGCTATCCTTAGGTTAAGTTGCAACTGGAAAGGGAATTGTGAGTTTTGCAACTTTCTTTTAATTAGTGCTTGGTTGTTTGTTGGTCTAGACGATAAAGCCCATGGTTTTTTCCCGAGTAGGGTTTTCCACGTACAAACCTTGTGCCTCATTCTCTTTGTGGTTGATTGTTTTTAATAATTAATAAGACCTAGGTTTAATCAACTAGTTTAATCACTGGATTAGAAATCTAATAGAGAAACTGTTTAAAGGGACCTTAGCCTGTATTAAGGTTATTTTGCACGTGGTATCAGAGCGGGTTGCACTAAGTTATTGTATGACCTACAAAATCAACGTTCTCTAATGGATTTCAATAGAGAATGAGCTTCTACTACTAAGCCTCCACTTCTAGATGGATCCAATTATGCTTATTGAGAAGTTAGGAGGATTGCGTTCCTTATGGCTATTGATGATCAGGTTTGGGACATAATTGTGGAGGGGTATTCTAATCCCATCATGGTTGTAGATTGGCAGACCATATTAAAACCTAAAGCCCAATAGACCAATGCTGAAAAGGCAAAGTCTAACTGCAATAATAAGGCTATTAGTGCAATCTACAACGGGATTGCCCCAATAGAATTTCATAGGATTTCTGCTTTCCCTAATGCCAAGGCAGCTTGGGATTTGCTAAGGACTATTCATGAAGGAACTGACACTGTCAAGCAAATTAACAGTCCAAAACTTGACCACTGCCTTTGAGATGATTCGAATGAAAGATTCTGAGACTTTTAATGAATTCAATACCAAGCTAAGTAAAATTGTGAATTCTAGCTTCAATCTGGGTGAACCTATTCCTCAGCCTAAAATTGTCAAAAAAATATTGAGGTCTCTCCCAAAAAGATTTCATCTAAAGGTGGTTGCCATTGAGGAGCACCGGGATCTAAATTCCCTCAGTGTGGAAGAGTTAGCTGGTAACCTGCAAACATATAAAACCAACCATTGCCAAAGTAAGATTGTTAAGGAAATTGCACTCAACTCTTCGAAATCTGAGGATAATGATTCTGAATTAGGTTGTGACTTAGATGATGCCGAGTTTAAAAAATACTTCATTAACAAACTCAGAAAGATGCGGAAGAATAAAAAGGCTAAGAAGGACTCACAGAACAACATGGCACCCAACAAGACTAAATTTGTGCCTAAATCTGAAAAGAACCCATCAAAAGGGTCATCTAAGCCAATTCAATGCTATGAGTGTCAAGGTCAAGGTCACACTGTTGCAAAGTGTGCCAATAGAAAAGAAAAGTGCAAAGGTAAGGCTCTTAATGTTTCTTGGGAAGAAGAAACAGAGGAAAAGAGTGAGCCTGAGTCTTCTTCTAATGACAATGCAAAATTTGTTGTTTTTATGGCTATGCCTAATGTTTCTTCTGTGCAAGGTTCATTTGATGAGGACTCCAAGTCATATGAAGATAAAGATCTAAATGATTTTTTTGACCAGGAATAGGACACCGAAGAAGATTACAGGAGATTGCTGCAAGAATCTGTGACAATGTCCAAAATCAGTGAGAAAATAAACTTAAAGCTAAAGGCTATAGAATCAAAGAACACATATCTGCAAGCTACCTTGGAAGATCCAAAATCTAAGGTAAAAGAATTAAAAGAACAGCGTATGATTTTATCTAATAACCCGATTGCTGCAGGAAAGAAGATCAAGATATTGAACGAATAAGCGTAAAATGCTAAAACTGAATTGGACAATTTGCAAAAAGAGCAGAGCATGTGTAAATCTGAAAAGGATGATATCGCTTGAAAACTGAATATGGCTCTCACAAAACTTGATTCCACCAAAGCTTCAATCAAGCGGATGGATACTGGGTCTCAAAAGCTTGATAAAATCCTCAGAAGCCAAAAGACCGACTTGTCAAAAACAGACACTGGCTGCACTCATGGAGCTCCATCCTCGAAAGACAAAGGTAAATCTATATTTGTTCAAGGACCCATTGTTTATTCCATGACATCCATTACTAATAATGGCCTACCCAAGAAATGTGTGAATGCAAATTATAGGACCGTGCCAAAGCCCAAATTTACACCCACTTGTCACTTTTGTGAAATCAAATGGCACATCAGACCACAGTGTAATAAGATGAGAAACTATATGAGAAATCAGGGGAGGAAGAAGCATGACTTTCCTCGTCAGGTCAAGACAAAGTCTATTTGGATTCGTAAGTCTAACCTGTATTGTAATGTGGTCGACACTGCACTCACAAAATCAATTGAGCTTGCTAAGGTTTATTCCCTCCATAAGTCCTTAGGCATTGGCCTTCAAACCTAATCCTCCAATCGTGCTTTGGCATGCACATGCATACTTTCTCGGGCTGATTTTTTAGATTATCTGGCATGTGAGTCACTTTAATTTGCTTGGTTCTAGAACTGGACATCCGTCTTCACGATTTAAGGATTTTGATCATGTCCACAAGTACACGATGACTCACATGGACACTCACTTAGGATTAATGTGACACTAGGATTGACATGATTCATGATCTTAATGGTTTTGCACTTGCTCGGAGCATTGATCTTGATTTTCCCATTTCTCTATGCTCTTTTCCTAATGTTTATACATGAATATATGTTACCCGATGTGCATAGAGATTTATGCAGACCGACGCACTGAAATGAATAATGACTAGGTCTACACTCTAGATCTTATTTGTCTATCCTATAAGGTTTAGGAATTTCAACATTTAAAAAAATCGAGTAAGTGAAAGCGTTAATAACTGGGTTTGCTCCCTTGCTTTTAACTTTTTCTCATAGCACTCGAACTTTCTGTTCCTGCGAAAAAGTTCATTAGAATATTTTGTATTAGGTTTATATGGTTTCAAAAGAAAAAAAAAAGTGATATTAAGGGGGAGTTTCACATCTCATTGCAAATCGGATCGATTGTTTTTGAAAGGTGTGAATATTTTCTTTGTACCTGATGAATGTTGATTTCTGGCCGCTCTAAGATTTCTTTTTTTTCTTTTTTTCATTTGAGATTATCTCATACACAATTTACAAATGTCAAATTCCTAAAAATTGTGTTATCTCATGAATTACAAATTATCGTGTTTGATCATTGAGTGTTTTTTATTTTTGGCCTGATTGAGTTCTTGCATTTGTGCATTTTTTTTATCGAGGATCAAGATTATCTAATTTAAGGGGAGTATAAACTTTGTCAATTCTAAACAGAAAGGGGGAGGAGTTTAGTAGCTTGAGCATGAATTAATATGGTTGCTAATTAATTAATTTAATTAATTTCAATTTCATGATTTCATGCTTAATCAGTGTCACATTTTCGTGAATACGATTTGCTGGGGTTGCAAGACATTGCTAAACAGAAGAAAAGATTCTTACAATATTATTGTTGGTATCAGGTTTCTGTCCGAGTAGAATTTTTCTTGTGTTAATTGTTTTGTCCATGAATTGTCAAAGGGGGAGATTGTTAGGTGTATTTGAGTGTTGGCTATTTCATTGGGTAATGGACAAAACTGAAAATTCAATTTATAATGTATTTTATAGATGGACTACCCAGATTAAAGACTAAAGAAGAAATATAAGAAAACAGAAAATTGAGTGGCCGCTTGAAAGTCACAATTGTGAAGGGTAGTGTGAGTTTTGTATCCTTTTTTAAATTAGTGCTTGGTTGTCTGTTGGTCTAAACAATAAGGCTCGTGGTTTTTCCCGAATAGGCATTCCCAGGTATAAACCTTATGTCTCCTTCTCTTTGTGGTTGATTATTTTTAATTAGACATAGGTTTAATCAACTGGTTTAGTCACTGGATTAGAAATCTAATAGAGAAACTGTTTAAATGGACCTTAGCCTGTGTTAATGTTGTCTTTCATAGACAGATTGTCTTTAGGTGTAGGATGGCATTTGACAATGGTGACCAGGTTGCAAGTGGGTCGATCAAGTTTGTTTGGTTGCTTGGTCTTCAAATTTGAAGATGATTTGAGAAAACAGGGTGAGTCCTTTCTCAGTTGAATGGGTGAAGAGTACAATAAAAAATGGAAAAAGGTGATGTAGTGAGCTTAAGTGGGCGAAGAGGGAACGTGAAAAGTGGAGAAGAAGGTAAGGCAGTCGCTGCTTGGCAAAAAAAAAAAAATAGAAAAGAAACAAACAAACAAACAAACAAAAAGTCTCCATAAAGGGCCTTTGGGACCAGTCTGGTACGTAAAAATTTTTGAGGACCTTTTTGGTCTCCATTGGATTCAAGGGGATTTTTCCGATTAAATCCCCATAAAAATATAATATCATCATCATATTGAAGCCTGGTCACAACTATATGGGAAAATATTGCATTAATTATTATTTTATACAAAAATAAAGCTGGCATGAGTGTGTAGCTCGAGTTTTAGATGTTTACACCCCTAACAAACTTCTTATTTTTAAAATCTGCTATCAACATTAAGTTGTGGATGGGGTTGGGTCCACTAGAGCTGAGTTGAAGTCCATGCATTAATGCAATCAAGTATAGGTCCGCGATGATTCCGATTTCCGACTTGAGTCGAAAGGTTGACATCCCTATTTGTAAGGTCTATGCATCATTTGTAACCTTGGAAGGTCCATCATTTCTTATGTGTTAGATTATCAATATCTCAAGTGCCTACAAACCGGCATATACAACACTCTCTCTCTCTCCATGTAATGTCTTTAGTCCCATGAAGTTATATGAGATTATGGGGGTTTATACCAAAGAAATCACTTTATGCGGCCAGTGCACCAAATAGAGAACATTAGACAAACATGCACCTAACAAGAAATCCATATAGAAAAACCAATTTTTTCCACCATTTCTTTATGTGGTTGCTATCGACCTTCATTTTATGTGCTGAGGGTCAACGACAACCCTCATTATAACAAGTAAGGATCACAGTCGACCATGAGTGGGCATAAACTTATCTTCTCCCTTCTTCCTCTCTTGTCCAAACTCAATCAAATAATGGAGCACATATAAACACACACTCGGAGGTGTGAGCTTCTGATGTTGAGATGACTTTTATGGCCCATTTGGATGTGTGCAGTTCATGAAGGGTTGTGAAATTAACGCAAGGGAGATCATGGGTGTGGATAAATTTTACTGTATCCAATCGTAACTGCCCCTCCATATAAGTTGTTGAGACTTTTACATCTTTAAAATGGACGAGATAATGGCCAATTTTCTCTTATGTTCAAAGACTGGATTGGAGTAAAACTGTATCCAGTATTTATCAAAATATAGATTTACAATTCCCATCAACTCCCTCCGCTTGTGTGGACCCAGTGTGCCCCACAAAATCATCATCAGTATTTCCTGAAGTTGCATGCTAATGATGCAAGGCAGGCCCTCCCATAGAAAAGTTGTCACGATGCTCCTTTCATGGTGAATGTTTTAAGCTGGGGCATTGCCATTTGTAGGAAAATGCACTATATCAGTTCCAGTCATTGTAAGTGATCCAATGTAGAAAGTAACTTAAAAGATATTTACAAGCATCGACTATAATCGTCTTATTGAGAATTTCATTTGTTTGATGTATTGGGAGATTTTTCTTATTTACAATTATGATTTGTACAAAATCAATGTATCCTGTGCATTACAAAATCAATCTTGATAATAAATTATATAAAAATAGATCAACTATATGTAATTTGCACCACCCTCGCTGGAATAATCTATTACTGCACCATTTTTTCTAATGATGCTCATCTTAATTTTACTATACCAAAAGGTACAAAACAAACTTCCTTCGAGGCCCACCGACAAGACTCGATCAACAGTTCGGATCATTACATGCTGTTGACATGGCAAGAAAAAAAAACATGCGGCCAAGCTACTTGGCATGTCTTCACGGGAATAAATGCGGACAACGAACAAGTGAGTCTTCGCTCTCTCAATCATTGGATTGGGTTTAGGGAAGAGAGGAAGAAAGAAGAATGGATAAGGTGGGTTTATGCCTACTCAGGGTCACAGTTGGCCCTCAACACATAAAATGAAGGTCGATAGCGGCCACCTAAAAAAATGGTTTAAATAGTTGGTTTTAATAGTATGAATTCCCTATTAAGTGCATGTCTGCCTAATGTTCCCGTTTGGTGCACAGGCCACATAAAATGTTTTTTTGGGTAAAAACCCTAAAATTACATGTACTTTCACTTGAATTGCAAATTCGCAGTCAAATGAGTAATGGCCCTTCAAGAATAAACGCTGAATGTTTTTTTTTTTTTTTTTAGACCATACTTGAGTAGAGTACCATGTGAGATTGAATCATCACCTGTTAGCTTGTAATATAATATACTAAACATATAAATCTGGCTCTCTGCATACCCACTTTTCAATTTCCCTTAATTAATCTGGTCCCCAAATAATTGACTTTACGTGATCCAATTCTGACAATGTTCCTAAGTGTATTCACCATTGAATTTTATCAACAAATTTGCACGATATATGTATAACAATTAAATTGCAAGGACCTAAGACTTCGAGCTAGGATCACATGGTAGTGTATGTCATGATTCGAAATCCGGTGCCCTTGAATCCTACATCATAAACAATAAGCATCACATTCACATTCATAAGTCCAATTATTATCCGATAATATATAATTCAGACAACATAATGTGTAACCATACAAGTCCAACTGAAAGTATTTAATGTTTGAATATAACAAACTAAAATCACTAAAACTAATCCATAAACTAAACTGGTGAGTCTCGACGTCTCTCAATTACACGTATCGAATTCTATCACTTCATCATCAGAACCCTCCTATATCTATGCATTCTGGTTACGAGGATTGGGGTAGATCCACAAATCAATACAAAAATGGGCAATAGAGATACTAATCTATATGTGTGCATAGCATCATAATAAATAAGATAAAGCTAAAACATCGACGTCACAAGCTTGGATAAATAACAAGGGTTAATGTCAAATTTAAACTCGTTGCCTAGTGGCACTTTAGAAATAAATATAAAAATCAATTTTATTTTCTTCAACCAATGGCGTGGCCCTGGACCACAAGGACCAGGTAACAACCTCGGTAGCACAAGCCCTTCGAGGGGTTTAGCCAGCCTTAGGCTCGGCGCATATATATTGAGGGTAGTGCTCTTTGACAACATCAAGTGAGGACCAAGCTAGCCCTTTGAAAGCCTAGCCACGAGTCATGAATACCTAGTATAAAGTGTATGAATCCTTTCAAGCTAGAACTCGTAAGATGGTTGGAGTAAGTCAATTAGAACTCCAAATGCAAGACTTTCGAAAATTTTACTACAATAAAAATTGGTAACCGCCATAGGTCCGTTACATTGAGCGTATGATACATACGGGTCAGCATGATGTCCTTGAAGGTCTTCTAGGTCTGCATATGTGAAGAATCTATTATTGAATTTCAGCGTAACATGCAACGATAGGTTATGCAATAACACGTGTCAGCAGGTTCCTCAAACCAAGGCCACTATCATCTTCAAGTGTCTGTCATTTCCTCTCTTTAGCTTTCAATTTCATCTCAAAATAGCTAACAAAGGAAAGGGACCGGGTTGAGTAACCCAAGGCTAGTCAGACGCACATAATTAAACATTTTTTTTAATATTGTATTCTTGTGTTTTATATATGCTCCATTTTACAATGGAAAGATCCTTACTGATAATCCAAAAACCAAAAGGTACTATGGAAAGATCGGCCCAACATTACCCCAAGAGGTGACATGAATAGATTACATGGTGATTCCAATCAATAGCATACATGTGTGGAGCATTTGGAGCCCAAAAAAAAAAAAAAAAGAGGAGTCAAAGGAGAGGGAGAAGTGCTAATGAGAACATACACTATATTAATGGATAAAGCAAATGAATAGATAATAATTGTTGAGGATTTTATTGGTAAAATCCCGGAATACTGCCATTTATCTCTAAGGGTCCTTGCCATTTTTGCAGCACCAATGGGGTCTTCCCGCCACATTTCTATTTTTTTTTTATTTTTTATTCCTACTGATGATAGCGTCACTCAAAGAAATATTGAGTGACGTTATCGTCGCCATGCGCACCCTTTATAACTTCCCTTCATCCCCTGGTTTCCATTCCTTTTCTATCCAATCTTTCCCAAAAGTTGTACTTTCTCTCCATCCGAAGGTAGATACTTTCTCTGGCCTTGTATACCCACTTTATTGTTCCTTTTGATTTCATTTTATTGGTTGTTGATCTCCATTCAAGAGGTATGTGCATTTGTGCCTACTTTTGCATACTTACATGAAAGAAATCAATATAATGTCTTTTTTTTTTATGCCTTTTCCTTTTACTTTGGTATAAAAGAAGTTAGAAAAAAAGTTAGACAAGCCCATAGACATTTGTTTTGTTCATTGGTATACAAAGTTTGTTAAAATGAGTGATGTAGGTTATTTGCTTTTGTTGTTTGATGAAATTCCTAAAGTTAAAAATAAAAATCCCATCCCTGTACCATATAAGACCCACCTAATAAGGATCAATTAGTGTCCCTATTTATCCCCTTGCAACCTCACACGTCTTTGGTTAATAATGTGTTCTTAGGATTTTTCAGTATATGTTTGTACAGTAATAATGCCAAAATATTATTTTTTAATTAAGATGTCGGGTGGTGAGTTGATTGTAATTTTCCACTACGATGGGGAATTTAAATTTGACATGATTCACTCGGTATACGAAGGCGGAAAACAGAAGATGATGTCCATTCAAAGAGACATAACATTTCCCGAATTGGTAAACATAGCTCTTAAAAGTTCACATTGGGAGGAAACTTGCGAGAACCTAAGTATACATTATCTCCATTACAATGGTCACGTATTTTCATTGGCTGCCATATTGGATGATAGTGACATCAAGTGCATGTTAAAACTGGCAAACCACAAGACAAATGTGATATATTTATACATCAATAGAAGACTGGTTGGTTTCGCCAAATATATTGGAGAATGATGAGTGTTAAATATTGTATATTTTACCCCTTGTTAGTCCGAATTTTATCGGCATCTCATATGCATATCATTTGCTTTACACAGAGATTTTATCATTCTATCACATTAATGGATTATCGGATTATCATGCATAAATCCGATTATTTATAGTGCATTTTTATGTAATTTCTCGTGTATGTGGACCCCGCGACTATCCTAACCTTCCGACTAGTGTCCTAAGCCATCAAGAAGAGATTTCAAATAAAGAAGTTACATGAAGAAATATTATTGAAGAAATCTTGGTGAAGTGTTGAAGAATTTCAAAATAAGAGGAGGGACTTTAAGGATAAAAGAAGTCATTTCCTAATACAAAGGAGTGGTTGGTGTATTGGTTAGAGCTTGGTTTGGTATGAAATAGGTTATGGCTTCAAATCCCAATAATTGTATATTATTATTTTTACCTATAAAATATTCCATCCAACTCACCTCTCCACGAATCAAACATCAAAAGCCTCCAAAATGAAGGACCATATAAAGCAAAATGCACATATCTTTTTTGAAGGAATGTTTGTTGTAACCAATCAAATTGAAGCTATCCATGTGAAAGCAAAAGAGCCAATAAAAGCCTCCAAATTAAATTCAAGCAATCCATGTGAAAATAAATGAGTCAATCAAAAGCCTTCAAGTTACAACCAATCAAATGGAAGCAATCCTTGTGAAATGAAATGAGCCAATCAAATGTCTTCAATGTTCCTAAAAATTGGAATGTATTTGTAGAGTGAAGGAAAATAGATCTTTTGGTAAGTTAGTCTTTTTACAATTTTATTTTTACTTTTAGATTGTAATTGGGACTTCTTTGTAAATAATCTACAGAAAGTGTGTAATTAAAGATCATTAATGAAGATTTGGAGCTATTTCTTGATGTTTAGTGGCTAAAGCTATTGGATTAGGCTCTCCTTTTGAAGCTAAGTAATGTGATTAGTTCATTTACATGCATGTTTTAGTTTAAATTTCCTATTTGTGCCTTAATTGATTAGTAGATTTTAGAACTAATTGTGCTAATCTCTCTCATTTCTTATGCTCTATCTCTACACTTGATGCTTGGATAATCTCATTTGATGCTTTGTAGTTGGATTAAGTTCTCTCACATAGGATGCTCTAGAGCCTTTATCTTTGATCTTTTGTACCTTGATTTTGATGATTAATTGTTGTTGACACCAAAAAAGTCAATATGTCTCCTCAACATCGAGAAGCCTCCTGAAGCTGCATCCTGCTAAAAATAGGCAAGGCTACTTCAAGCATCAGATTTTGTCAGAATCAGACAGAAACTGAGAGATCCTTCAAGACAGCTAAAAGAGGGGTACACCTGAGGTTTCGGGTTATTCCGACATCGTTTGGCCCAACTTCACTGCTCCGACAGCTAAACAGACGCTCCCGGCGGCAACATCATCAAAGACACCAAAACTTTGATCAAAGCCTATGGATGACTCCAGAATATCTCCAAAGGGCTCCATGCCAAATTTCAAGTCAAACCGACAACGTTTGACCCTCCATCAATGCTCGAGCAGCAAAATCAAGCCTCCCGGCGGCGCAAACCACCAAAGCCATCACTCATCAAACAAAATACATGAGTGGCTTCAACATGCTTCCAAAAGGCTGCACGTCGAATTTCAGGTCATTCCGACAACGTTTGACCAGGTTTCGATGCTCCGAGAGAAAATCAAGCCTACCAGCGGCGGAGCAACCCGGGACCATGACATCCAAAACGGAGCCCATGGAACGTCTCAAAATGACTCCAATAGGCTCCCCATCAAATTTCAGGTCAATCGGACATCGTTTGACCACATATCAAAGCTCGACATTTTCCCCGCAGCAAAATCAAGTGAAGCATCGATGGGACCCCAAACGGCTTCAAAACTCAAATAAAAGCCCATGGTTAGTCCTATCCACTGCTCAAGAAGTTTCACCTCAATTTTCAGGTCATTCCGACATCGTTTGACCTAGTTTCGACGCTTGACGGAAAATCGGCTACAAAGTCTTCGGCTTTCCTGAAAAATAGGAAACTTTGTGCTCCGCTTTCGCGAGGGTTCTCATCAAGATTTCTCCAAGAAAATCAAGTCAATAATTGAGGAAAAATGTCAAGAAAAATACAGAAGAAAAAAGGGACGAAAAAGACGAAAAAACGGCCGAAACGACGCTCGGCGACCAAACGGGCCGAAGCCCCATGGTCGCCGGCGACCCTGGGTGCATGGTCGCCCGGCGACCCTGGAAATCCGGGTCGCCGGATTTTGCGCCGAAGTGTCCGATTTCGATTCTTTTCACGTTTCGGGTGTTCTGGCCTCTGTGATTTTCTGAAAATTCAATGTTTGGTGCTTCAAAACCACTGATCTTTGTCGACATCTTGGATCCACCGTCAAAAGCATGAAATCATCACCGATCGCCTCAAGATCGCCAACCGGCTGACCAAGAAAGTGCACTTTCTGTCCGACCGATCGTGAAATCGACAAGACAGATGTCACCGGCCCGCCAACATCATTCAATGTCTGAAATTGCATCGCAATCCGACATCAAATAATGCGCGGATCCACCCGTGATGATCGCAAGAAGAATCTCAAAAGGCACAGCACGGCCCGCGACTCTTCACATGCCTTGGCAACCACTTAATGACGTTAATTGACCCATTAAAGCGGTCATTAACTCATTATTTTGGACGGCCCAATCAGAACCAAGCATTTGGGAGTTACAAATCCAAGCAATCATGGCATTAAACCCATGAAACTCCCATCATCATGAAGCATAAAGGTGATTAAATGCCCACTACCTTCATCGGCCAATCACAAGCCTTGAAAAAGGAGTTACAAAATCGATTTGTAACTCCTCATCAATTCTTTCATCATGGCCATCAATGCCAATAAACACCTCATGGCTATCAAAAGCCTATAAAAGGAGGTCCATTCCAAGAAGAAAGCATGATGAAAAGAGATCCCAAGTACAAGCTCTGAAAATCCAGAAAATCCGAGAGAGAGACGAAGTCCTGCTACTTTGCTCCGGGAAGCACCACAAGGTGATCAACGTCCCTTGGGGGGCCACCCCCCCCAAGGTCACCTCCTTCTCCAACATGGCCTAAACGCGGCTTTTCAGCCCGTTTACTCAGTTTTTCATTGGATATTGGACCTTCTCTTGGTCCTTTTCCTTTAAAAAACTGAGGTTAGGAGCCAAGCCAAAGAATCAAAGCATCACATGTTCTCATTTGAAGGACGATGGCGAAGCCCATACATGACTTGCGACCGTCGATCTCAACGTGTCCCCACAATCTCCTGAGAAGTTAGATCCCTTTTCTCACTTTTCTATTGTAGTTTGTATTTCCTAAAGAGACAAAAAGAAATCACAATTCTTGTCTTTCATATTTGATGAGTTTTGTAAAAACGCCTTTCACGGCAAAATCGCCTTTCACGGCAAACAAAAACGCCTCTTACGGCATTCTAAAAACTTGTCTCTTTTCTTAATATTTATGCAATTTGAAAAGTTAGAAAAAAGGATTGATTTCCTTTCCACTTGTGAAGGTGAATCTCCGGATTATCACTATTCCAAATTCCAAGTAGAAAGTAAATCTGGCATACCTGTACAAATATGTTGATGCTCGAGATCTTCCCTCCTCCGCCGAGACCCAGGTCAGCCACCGGGGTGCGGAGGGAGGGGACGGAAGATTCCCCCCTTTTTTTTCGGGTCCATCAAGCTGGCATACCCGGTGGGACACGTTGATTTGAGAACGTGATGCTTTGATCACTTGGCTCCTTTCTAGTTGGTGGCCTATGTTTCATTTTGCATCTAAAAAAATACGAGATGGGATTTCAATTGTTCTTTCTCACTTCAATAAAAAAAAAACAAATCTGATCTCTTTTCTTAGATTCAACTTTGAGAAATTTTGATCCTTCCCTCTTCGAACTTAATAGCTCACAGAAATGTTCGCAGCTATCGTTCATATCGGGGATTGGGCCACCTTTTCTCTTTGATGAGTCCACTTGGGATTTCAAAAAAAAACACCTTCATTTCAAACTCTTAAAAAAAAAAAATGATCTCTCTTTCTCAAGATTCAACTTTGAGAAATTTTGATCCTCTCCTCCTTGAACTCGATAGCTCATAGAAATGTTCGCAGCTAGCGTTCATATCGGGGATTGGGCCACCTTTTCTCTTTGATGAGTCCAATTTGGATTTCAAAAAAGAAAAAAACTATAATTTCAAAAAAAATTTAGTTTTCTCTCTTTTGCATTCAAAGTTGAGAAACCTTGGTTCCTTCCTTTTCGGATTTAGCGCTCGCAGAAATGTTGAGCCTTTGTTCGGATTGGAACACCATTCGCTCTCTTTGATGAGTTCATTAAAAAAAAAAAAAAAAACCTTTCAAAAAAAAAAGAGATTTCAAAAAAAAAAAAAAAACACTAAGATTCCACCAGTTGCGTTCTTTGACCAAAGTGGATTTAAGAAAAGCCTTGTCCAGAGTGTGGAGACAGGTAGACTGTTTGAGGCAAGGGTCCTTCAAACGGGTTCATTAAGTAATCCTACCCTTACCTGGGGGATGATCTATCTACTAAGGTTTCATAAGATCGAATTGGAAATCTATGTGCACCTTTCAAAAAAAAAAATTCTCTAAAAAAAAAATCCTTAAAAAAAAAAAGAAAAAAAAAACTTTTGTCACTTTTGAATTCAGAGTTGAGAAATCTTGGTTCTTTCCCTTTCGGATTTAGCGCTCGCAGAAATGTTGAGCCTTGTTCGAAACGGAACACCATTTGCTCTCTTTGATGAATTCAATCTTGACCTTTCAAAAAAAAACTTCCGTCATTATTGGATTCACATCCGAGAAATTCTGGTTCCTTCCCTTCTGAATTTAGCGCTCGCAGAAATGTTGAGCCTTTGTTCGGATTGGATCACCATTTGCTCTCCTTTATGAACCCAATTTTGACCTTTCAAAAAAAAATCCCATCTCGTGTCCTTTCCAAGGATGCGATTTGCAACATTTGTGCCTAGCGGTGCTAGTACGCCCTTTCGGGTCTACTGTATTCGCGACCGACACATTTGTATCTCCAACCTTATATCATTTTACCTCGAGTGAGCCTTGCTTCTCGGTAATTTGAATTAAGGTCTACAATTGCTTCTAGCAGTCATTGGAACGCTCACTCTGAGCCTACCATACTTGCATTTTAGAACAATTGTATCCTCTATGGCTTTTTGCCTTCTTCATCGTCCTTGGGTTGGGCCATGTCCCCTCAAGTGATTTGAAAAGACAAAACCATAGTTGTTCTCCATTTACGATCACCATATTCTTGTGATAACTAATGGATTTGGTCTTGTTTCAAAAGTTTTCCAAAACTAACAATGGCAGCTTCATTGACCATAACTTTCGATGAGAACAAGTACCAGCTTATGCTACAAGACAAACAAAACAAGCACAAGCGCCCTGCCAGTTGCCGAAGCGTTATCTCCCTCGACAACTCTCCAAACACCGGGTCAACTTCAACTCCCCAGACCATCGTCTTCGGATCGCTGGGACCATTCCCACTTCCCGTAGAAGACACTGTACCTGCCAAGAAGCAGAAAACCGCCCCGCAACGTGTCACTATAATGGCACCAAGGGCGAACACCAAGAAGCTTGAAGCCTGTGGCATTCCCACGAAGCCTCAACCCACAAGAAACCAGGTTTACCTCATAACTTGGTCCCCGAGATCTTCGCCAAAGCAACGGAGGTCCCGAACATCTGCAAAGCATACCTGGCCCCTCTCAAGGAGAATCAGTTCTACCCTCTCTCTTATATGAAAGAGGAGAAACCTACCCTCTACCAAAAAAATAAACAAAATCATCATGAGCCGGCTTGCTCCTACAAGGCCAAAATCAAATCCTGCATTGTTAGGCCTACACAAAAACATGCTGAAGCCTGCACTCCCGCGAGTCGACCCTTCATCTCAACAGGGGCCGAGCTCGCAAAATTCAAGTCTTTATTGCGACAGACAAAAGAGAGTCGTATGCGTCGCCGTACTCTCGGGCTGAGTCGTATGCGTCGCCGCACTCCATATCGACAAAAGAGACTCGAGAAACAAAGAACCCAGCGTTCTACTCTCCACGTCTCAAACAAATGGGTCGAAAAAGAAAGACCCGACCAATTCATTGCTGTTCATATGGTTGGCAAAACCAGAAAACGCCAGAAGTCAGCAACCAAAATCAGTGTTAGACGTCCAGTGACTCGCAGCGTCTCTCGGACACGAACACATCTGGAGGAATCTTCCACTCCTCCAAGCCAAGGACATCGGAGTAACCACTCCTCAGATTCTTCATCCAGAAGAATGAGCCCCAGCTCAGTCACCTGGACGATTTCTTCGTTCGAATCCCAAGGGATGAACGTCTTGGCTACAAGTTCTGAGCCGCCTCCACAGCATGACGATGTAACTGCACGCATCCAGCAGTTGGAGCAAGGACAGCAGAGAATTGAGACTCTGATGGAAAATTTGATTCTCACTCTACAGCGTCCACCACCTAACAATGAAACCCCTCCGAATCATGAAGATGACGAGGGCAATGCAGAAAACAATGAGTCTCGCGCCCTTACCAGAAAAGACGTGGACGATATCCTCGCAAAAGCAAAAGAAGAGGGTACATTAAAAGAGCATGGGATCAAGCCACCCTACTCTCTATGGATGGACTCGGTTCCGTTCCCTGCAAAATTCAAACAACCTACTCTCCAGACATATACTGGGAAAGGTTCAGCCAGATAACATGTCATCCATTTCAAGATCCTAACGGGAGCTATTGCGGATCAAGATGCCCTCAAGATTCGCCTTTTTGCAAGTACCCTAAAAGGTACAGCCTTTGATTGGTACTCCACTCTGCCGGAGAACTCCATCCAGAACTGGGCTATGCTAGAGACACGCTTCCTGACCCACTTCCAAGGTGAGGATCATCCTGTTACTATGGCTCAACTCTGCAGCCTAAAACAGGGAGAGAATGAGTCAACATACGACTTCATTCACAAATGGAAGGCAATGGCGTACAAATGCTCAGATGTACTGCCACAAGCGTCGCTAGTCGACATCTGCCGTAACAATATGGGAGTAAAAATCCGCTCCATGATTATCGGCAATAAATCAAAGAACCTGGGGGAACTCCTCGAAGCCTCCATGGAAGCTGAAATGGTGATCAAAGACCTCAACAGTCAGAAATCATCAAAGAAAGAGCCGCCTGCTGTTACAACCTCAAAACCAAAGAAAAAGGAGGTTCTCAATGTGCAGACTAAGTCAGCTCCTCAGCAGCCAAAGAAACCTGAAAACAAAACTGCAGGTAAAAGGCCTGAACTCTCTGATGCCTTCAAAGAACGTGTAGAAAAGAAATATCCGTTCGATGAAGACGTTGAAGAAATCTTTGAGGCTCTCCTACCAAATGGCAAACTCATTTTGCCAGAGCCCAAAAGACCGGGAGATGTTGGCAAAACCAATGATCCCCGATACTGTCCATACCATCAAATGATCTCACATCCTCTCAATCAATGCTTCGTTGTGAGAGAGAAGATCAATGAGATGTGGAAAAACGGAGTCATAACCTTTGATAAAAACTATGGCCCCGCCTCTGTCAACATGGTGCCATGTCGGCAAACTTCAAAGTCACCGAAGGAGAAAATCACTACTTCATTCAAGGTGATAAAAATGGCTCAAGCGTCCCAAGAATGGGTTCCCTATCCAACACCAGATGGACAACCTATATGGGTGCATCCCGATCTCCTAGATGATGAAAACTGGGAGATCGTCAAAACAAAGCCGACCGCTCAGCAGCGAAGGCAAGCCAAGAGACAGCTCCGCAAGCTCAAACAACAGCAGAAGTCTCAACCAAAACAAGAAGTCCTTGAAAAAGCAGAAACTTCTTCCACTGCTTCACTAGGGACGATGGAAGAATCTCTTCCCAAAACCTCCAAGGCGGTAAGAAAATTCACTCTTGATGATTTCATGCCACCTCTATACAAAAATGAAAATGTGCAGGGGGCATCACACTCTTGCAACTCGTTAGTTGGATTCTCCATGAATGGATACGAGTCCAGTGACACTGCCAGTGATATAGATGAGTGGGAAGAATCCTTTGAAACATGAGAATACCTCTCCGACGAGGAATGGATTCCCGAGTTTCATCTTATGCCAGTAATCTGGTATAACCCATTGTAGCCACAAGGACCTTGGTCTGATGACGAAGAAGACCAGGACCCTGTTCAAGAAAACGCTGTCGATCCAGCACCAAACAATGCTCCGGTGGAACCCAACATGGGCGAACCACAAGGAGCAAATGACGAAGAAGATTTGGCTCCCATGCCTGATCTTGAAGAATATGCAAGAATCTTGCAACATCTTGCCATAGAGCGGGAGCAGGATCGCATCAATCTTCGTCATAATCCAGAACCGGAAGTCCCTGAAAATCAGCGGGAACTTTCTCCCTTAACTCCTGAAAATGGAGAAAACAGTTGGATCGATGATGAGTCCGATTCCCAACAATCTACACTGGGGGCATCTCTTGTCAGGATAACCTGCAATGCCATAGCTCAGGACGACAGTGCCTCTGAAGCTTCCGAAGACACATACTCCCCAACCGGTAGCGTATTTTCCGGAGCTACATCCTCCCAGGTGACTTCCACTGATATAATATCCTCTCAGCCCTCGTCTCCTGAAGCTGAGACATCAAAGTATACCTCACCAAACCTCCAGTGCTGGCTGCCCCCACAACTGGAAAACCATTTATCTTGTACACAAGAGCACTCGACCACTCTTTGGGTGCTCTGCTCGCACAAGAAAACGACGACGGAAAAGAAGTTGCTCTGTATTACCTTAGCCGCATGATGGTAGGTGCAGAGCATCGCTACTCCCCAGTCGAAAAAGAATGCCTTGCAGTAATGTTCGCTGTACAAAAGCTGCGTTACTATCTGCTGTCGAACACAGTCTACCTGATTTCGAGGATCAACCTCCTAAAGGTCCTTGTCACAAAAGCAGGTTCTCTCAATGCCCGACTGGCAAAATGGTCCATTCTTCTATCACAATTTGATATTAGGTATGTACCACAAAAAGCAATCAAAGGCCAAGCTCTAGCAGACTTCCTCGCAGAGCATCCATTGCCTAAAGATTCTCCACTCAGGGATGATCTCCCAGACGAATTTGTCTACAATGTGGAAACTTCCTTGTCAAACGCTTCCTGGGACATGTACTTTGACGGTGCAACCAGGACAAATGAAAAAGGAAAGCAAATATCGGGAATCGGCATCCTCTTCGTCAGCCCCGACAAATACATGATTCCACATGCCTTCTCGCTACTGGAACCATGTTCAAACAATGCAGCTGAGTACCAAGCCCTGATTGTAGGATTGGAACTCGCCCTCGAATCCGGCATCACCACGCTGGAAGCTTTTGGAGACTCTCAACTAGTCGTCAACCAGATGAATCAGAAATATGAAGTCAGGAAGCCTGATTTGCTACCTTACTACAATAAGGCGCAGTCGCTTTGACAAAAATTCAACATCTGTCACATCACCCATATCCTCAGAGGTGAAAACATCCGTGCAGGCCCTGGCCGGACTTGCCGCATCCATGGCAATCCAAGAAGGGGAAAACATGCAAGTCATAGTGTGTCAAAGAAGGATTTTCCCTCCTCTCAACACACACCAAACAGTTACTGAATGCCACCAAGTGGTTGGAAGTCAGATATCCATCCTCAAACCTCCGATTGGCGACTGGAGAGATCCGTTCATTGATTATATCATGTTCGGAATACTACCTGAAGATCCAAAAGAGCGGGTAAGCATCCAAAGACGAGCCGCAAACTTTCATTTGGATATACCTTCAAAAGCACTTTACAGAAAATCCTTCAACGGAGTACTCCTACGCTGCTTATCACAACAAGAGGCTGAGGAAACTCTCAAAGAAGTACATGCTGGTCTTTGTAGAGCCCATCAGGCTGGCCCTAAGCTCTACAACCAGATAAAAAGGCTAGGTTATTATTGGCCTACCATGGTAGCTGATACAATGCAATTTGCCAAGTGCTGCGAAAAATGTCAGATTCACGGAGATTATGTCCACATGCCTCCAGAATGGTTACATCCAACAACAATCTCGTGGCCTTTCGAAGCCTGGGGTATGGACATGATAGGTCCTATTTCTCCCCCATCAAGCAAAGGTCATCGCTTCATCTTCGCCGTTACGGATTATTTCTCCAAGTGGTCAGAAGCATTTGCGCTCAGTGAAATGAAGACTTCATCAGTCCTTCAGTTCTTGCGCACCAATATTATTTGTCGCTTCGGCATACCTAAAAGATTCGTCCATGATAACGGACCACAATTCCGGGATCACAGATTCTACAGGTTCTGCGACAAGTACAAAATCCAAAATTGTCCTTCGACTCCATATAATCCAGCAGCTAATGGACTAGCAGAAGCCTTCAACAAGACGCTCTGCAAAATTCTCAAGAAAATTGTCTTTAGTCACAAAAGAGACTGGGGCGACAAACTACTAGAAGCTTTGTGGGCCTATCGAACCACCGTTCGAGGACCAACCCATAGCACACCATTCTCTTTGGTCTATGGATGCGAAGCTGTTGTCCCTTTGGAAGTACAAATTCCTTCCTTAAGGGTATCTTTGCAAAATGACATGACACAAGAAAGCAATGTCAAATTGAGACTCCAAGAGCTGGATAATCTCGATGAAAGACGACTTGAAGCTCTACAAAGTATTGAGTTGTACCAAGCACACATGGCAGGATCTTTCGACAAAAAGGTCAGGCAACGCGCCTACAAAAAAGGTGACTTGGTTCTTGCAGTAAAAAGACCCATAGTCTTTGCCCACAAATCCAAAGGCAAATTCGAACCAAAATGGGAGGGACCCTTCGTCATCGACAAAGTCTTCTCCAATGGTGCATACGCTCTTCTAAACATGGAAGGAGACAGATGTATGCTACCCATCAACGGCAAGTTCTTGAAGCGGTACTACCCTTGAAGACTTCCTCAAACGGGTCAGAGCAATATCTACATGGCTAAAGCGTATTTCCAAGGTACTTGCTCATCAAACCCACCCCTTTTGAAATTTTCATCTTTATGTTGAAGTTTCCAGAAAAAAAAAAAAAAAAAAAACTATCTCTCAAAACAATGCTTACTTTCATCGTTTCATTGTTCAAAAAAAAATCAAATCCAAAATCCAAGTTTAGGAGCCTCTTCCCAGACTTGACCAAAATTTCGATCCTTGAACCCAAAATTCATGGTTTGAAACAAAAATCGGGACTTAGGAATTTTCACCCTAGACCGCCTCGGCTTTTACAACCAAAATGGTTTTAAGTCAAAATTTATGACCTTCGTGTCTTTAAAATTTTGAAACCGCGGGGAAGCGACATTCAGTCGATACTCGCAAAACCCAAAAACCGGAAGGATGCGAACCCCATTCGATACTTCCAAAACCCAAAAATCGCAAGGAAACGAACCCCATTCGATACTTGTAAATTTCAAAAATCGTGGAGAAGCAACAAACCAGTTGATATCCACAACCCAAATTTCAAAAATCATGGAGAAGCAACAAACCAGTTGATATCCACAACCCAAATTTCAAAAATCGTGGAGATGCAACATACCAGTTCCTATCCACAACCCAAATTTCAAATGGTTCGAGAAAACCTCAAATTTCAAAAATCGCGGAGAAACGACATCAAGTCAGTACCCGCAAAACCAAAAGTGTTGGGAAAAGCAGGGAAGCGACGCTTAGTCGATATTTGCACCCCAATTCGCGAGGAAGTGACATTCCATCGATACTCACAAAATCCAGCCCGCGAGGAAGTGACATTCCATCAATACTCGCAAAACCGAATGAGCAAGGAAGCGACATTCCATCGATACTTGCAAGACCATTCAGCGGGGAGGCGACATTTAGTCGATACTTGCATTTTGAAAACCAAAACTCGGCTATAAACGCCAAAATCCGGCTATAAATGCCAAAATCCGGCTATAAATGCCAAAATTCGGCTATAAATGCCAAAAACAAAATTTTTCGGCTATAAACGCCAAAATCGGCTTTCATGCCATCTCAAAATCGGCTTTCATGCCAATAAAACAAAACTTGGTTTTCAAAAAACTCGGCTATAAACGCCAAAATCTGGCTATAAACGCCAAATCCGGCTATAAATGCCAAAAACAAAATTTTTCGGCTATAAACGCCAAAATCTGGCTATAAACGCCAAAACTCGGCTATAAATGCTAAATCTGGCTATAAATGCCAAAAACAAAATTTTTCGGCTATAAACGGCAAAATCGGCTTTCATGCCATCTCAAAATCGGCTCTTATGCCATCTCAAAATTCGGCTATAAATGCCAAAAGAAAACAAAAAAAATCGGCTATAAAGCCAAAATCTGGCTATAAATGCCAAAATTCGGTTATAAACGCCAAGACAAACAAAACAAAATTCGGCTTCTATGCCATTCTAAAATTCGGCTTTCACGCCATTAAAAAATTTTGGCTCCCCTGCCGCAAAACAAATTTTGGCTCTTACGCCACAAAATTAGGCTTTCTCGCCATCCAAATTTTGGTTTTCAAACCATCAAAAACAAGGCTTTCCGCCACAAAATTGGCTTTCATGCCCAAAACAACCCTTTGACAAAAGATTTTCACAAAATGACAACCTTTTGATCAAATCCTTAAACAAACATTCCCATCAAACTTTTGCTCAAAATTGTTTTCATCAAAAAAATGATTTAAGTAAAAGAAAGGGGATACAAAATATAGTACCAAAATTGTTTATACATGGAGGTACCAAAAAAAAGAAAAAGGAAAAAGAGTTTGTTACAACCCAGGAGCTCAATCCGACATGGTTTTCAACCAAAGATTCAACTCCTCAAGCAGACCCTCGGCCTTGACCTCCAAAGTTTTTAGGCCACGCTTCTTCAAAATGTCCCTATAAAACGCGGCCGAATGCCGTGACCCATCTGCAGCACGAGGAAGTTCTTCCCAGAGGACCTGCTACTGCTCATGCTCCTGAGTCTTCCTCCGGACATTACCTTCAGCTTCCTCAACCTGGCGAATGAGAGTCCCCTCTTTGTCACGAGCCTCCACAATGGCGGTCTATTTGGCAGCAGCCTCTTCCTCTAAAAGATCAAGACGTTGCCTAGCCTCAATGACCTCCTTATCAAGGCGGTCCAAGTCTTGCTTCAGCCCCATGATGGATAACTCGGTAACGTTCTTCTCCCGAACGATCTGCCTCCGAGTCTTCGTGACCTCAGTCAGCTCAGCTTTGACTTTGCTGGAAGGTTTTAAGAACATCTCATCAAAGAAGTCACCATCTGGGAAACTCTTGGTCTCAGTCCATTTGTTCCCCAAGGTGATGATCTCCTCAACAAAATCCTCGGCACTTGCGATGTCCAGACCGACTTCTTTGCTATCAGCGAGGATGTCCTGCACATGCTTGATCATGCCAAAACCCGCTTCCAAATGACCTGAAGAAAGAGTCTCAACCCATTAGCTCAAGACAGTCTTCAACACCTTCCTAGCATACTGAAGGTGCGGTGCAGATGAGGATTCGCCATGTTCTGGTGCCCGACTGCCCACGTCATGCTCCATTGGAAGAGTAATCAATAAACTCTTTCCAACGGAACAAGCTGACTCATTGAAAGTGGAAGAAACCCCTACTTCTGGATCAGCCGCAGGTATCCCCTGTTCTGGCTCTGAGGAAGATGGAGGAATCTCTCCTGCTGCTTCACAATCTGTCAAAAAAAAAAAAAAAAGAAGGAAAAGACAAAAAGGTATGAATATAATCTTGTCAAAAATATATCAAGATTATTATTGCAAGTATACCTGCTTCGACGACCGGCGGAGTACTCTCTGCCTCTTTGAGCTCATCCGAAGCATCGTCAAAAGTTGCGTCCATGGATGGCTCGAAATCGTCGGAATCCTCTGGCAAGTCAGCTACATGTTAGCAAATGACAGCAAAAGAAGACAAAAAAAAAAAAAGCAAAAGCCAAAGCAAATCATACCAGGTGAAGGTTCTGGAACCACTCCAGAGTCCCTGGGCTCTTCCTCAGATGCCACGACTGGATCCGTCATCGCCTCATCGGCAGGAACCTCAGGCTTCACCAAGTCATCATCCTCTGCTAAAAAAAAAAGAAGCAGCGGATCAAAACAAAATCTTTCAAAAAAAAAAAGGAGAAGGAAGAAACAAAAGGAAAGAAAGGGGATCATACCAGCTGTCTCCTCTTCTGCTTCTCTTCTCCGGAGGCTCATCAGCATCCTCAGACACCTCCTCAGCAATGGTGAGAGGAACTTCAAGATCAGAAGGACTATCGTGCCGTCTCGTGTTACGGCGTTGTCCTCTCCTCCTCTTGCCTCGGCGGGTCAATCTGCTCGACGATCCTACCCCACTATCAACATCAGGCCTCTCACAAGAGTCCTCACTGGATGGTCTACTTTTCTCAGTAGACTCCATGGAAGCCTTCGTATGCTCTGCCTGTATCATAGCATCGATCTCGGCCTCCTCCTCTTCCAGCTGCCTCAAGACCTCACCAGGAATCTCTTGTGCAGCTCCTGATCTGATGATGTCCTACCCGTTGAGAAAGCCTATCTTGTGCTTCTCTCCAGAAAGGAAGGCCAAAACTTCCTCCCGACGGACACCATCCGATTTGCCAAGACTCTTCCCAGGAGATTGCTTAATATCGAGCTCTTTCTTGGAAAGCCCCCGGTACACTGAAAAGCTCTCCACGAACCACTTCGTGAAGCCAGCAGTCCGGAAGGTGGGCAGCTCAGGATAAGAAATCATGGCGGTAGTGTCCTCGGCGCTATAAAATGCCCATGCATTTCTCCCATCCTGCAGACCTCCAAAACGCTTCACCATGCTCGAAGGCGCTCCAACAACGCCTTGAGAGAAGCCAAGCTACAACGCAACACACGAATGGACATACGGTTGGATGTCGACGAAAAGATGTCTGCGGTACACCATCGTACCAACCCGTATGTTGAAGAGCCACCTCTTCTCCGCGTCCGTCAAAGCATAATGTCTTCCCGACCCTGCCCTGGTCGAATCACGGGAGACACCAAAGTCAAAAGCCTTCTTCCGCAAGCCCGGAGAAAGCTTCACTGAAGACTGCCCAATCTCGACGTCCCTAAATCGTCGGATCCTTAAACGGGCAGATAAAAGTGATTCGTGAACGGCTGTCCCTCTAGCCAAACAGATCATAAAAGGATCTTCGTCCTGTGCAACTCCCAAACGATGGAAGCTAGGACAGTGGTATACATACCACGAATAGAAGATGTGGGCAGAAAACACCCTGTTCATGGGAAGCCTAAGCCGAACCAGGAAAGCAGCAGCCTGCAGTTCGGTACACAAATAGGAGTAAAGAGCAGGTACCAAAGCCAGCCGCTCTCCAAACGCCATCTGACAAGCCGGAAAAATACAGTGTGGCCTGATGTGCGTTCCATCTCCTCCAGCAAAAACAGCCTCACCCAGCCAGTAAGTGAGGTAAATAGCGAGATCTCTCTGCAACGCAATGTCAGGACAAATGGCATCCATGCTTGCGAAGAACTTCTTCAAATCTTCTCTCATAGCAGCGATCTTCTTCAAACTTGATGCATTAGCCCTAACATCCTGGGCCATGCCATCAGAAGAATCCCCGCTGTCAAAAAAGTTGGAGCTGCAACTTCTCCAACTGCTGGATCTAACTTTCGAGCCCTCCTTCTCCTTCAAAAAATCATAGAAGGCGACGAAATGAAAGTACACAAGCCTAAACTCCTCAGACTACTCCTCAAGGACGCTGTCAATAGGCATAAACTCCTCATAGAGTTTGCCGAGGATAGGCAACCCGGTGATGGCGCTCAACTCCTTCAAAGAAAAACCAATCTCACCATTCGTCACAATGAAGGTGTTGGTTTGTGGAAGGAATGACTCCAGCATGGCCATGAAAGCCTCATCGGAGAAAACGACGGTTTGCCGAAAAGCGTGAACCGCGTCAAAAATCTCGGCCTCCCGAAGAACGGCCTCACCAATCCTCAAGGTGTGATCAGTCCATGACTCCCAGCTCGAGTCAGCACTGAAACGGCCACGAAGTCGAAAAGGCTTCACTCAATTGCTGCCGTCACCCCGAAAAACGCCAAGGCCCACCGGTCTCAAATCGATCGATGGATGATCAGAACCTTGGTAGCCACTGGCTGGCATCAACATGTCCATACGGACAGGTGGCTTCTCTGCAAAACCGGAAGGTCCACCAACAAAAAACCCGGTCTTGATCACACTGGTCCTCTTCACCCAACTCGGAGGATCTTCCCTCTTAGGGCACGTGGGAGAAAGGCTCAGGATCGAGATGGTCCGATCAAAAGATGACCGGGTAGAAATAGTTCTCTCCTCACCGTCTGCTATGTAAGAGAACTGAAAACATCTCCTTTGGTATGTCAAGTCGTCGGGGACTGCATCACCGAAGAAGAAGGTAGGCTTGAGCACAACGCTCTGATCGTCCGTAACCCAGGGACGGCTGCTTATCATGATCTTATAGAACTCCTCATCCTTGAGAGCGATCAATCGCTGTCTCATCTCATCACGATTGAGGGAATCGCATTCTTCCAAGTTTTTCTCCACAAACTGGACCTTCTCCCAAGCCTGCTGAACGGCGACATTGGAAGATCTAGCAGACCGACGAGGTGCGTCAGTAACATGACCTTTGCCTTTGTTCGTTCTGGAAGAACTACCTGCAAAAGATGGAAGAGAAAAGATCAATCAACATCAAAATGACAGAATTCTGCTACAAAAAATTCTAGCAAAATTTTGACATGGTTCCGGGGCAATTCCAAAGAAAAGGAAAAATACTCCGAAAAAGACAGGAAGTCTGAAGATGAGCACAACATCGCTGCGAGCTCATAGTCAGTGGAGAATTCTCAAAGAAGGCTTGAACTCAACATCGCAGCGAGAACGAGTCAATCTCATCAAACTTCCGCAAAATCTGGAAAAGAGCTCAACATTGCTGCGAGCTTCAGAATCCAAAAATTGCAAACTTCCTCAAAATCCAGCAAGACCGAGAAAGAGCTCAACATCGCTGCGAGCTCAAAATCCCGATACTTGCAAAAGATTTTCAGGTATGCATCATCATACTTCCAAATCCATTTACAAAAATCATGCATCACAAGTATATCATCATGCATTAGATGGTAGGAAAACCTTGACCAAAGTTTGACCAATTCCAACCCAATTTGGTCAAAACCAATCAAACTTTGTCCAAGTCAAAAATCATGTTGGCTTGACCTAGAGACTCTAGCCTTCTATCTTGATGCATAAAAAAAAAAATGCATACATATTGAAATTGCATAGCCTCATTATCATAGTGAGCAAACAAGGAAAAAGAAAAAGAAAGAGAGAAAAAAAAATCTCAGCACAAAAAAAAAAAAAAAAAATTATTTTGGCCCACAGGCCGTGGCCCACTACCACGTGGCAGTACGGTCAGGTCCGTACGGACCTGTCCGTACAGCCAGAGAGAAAAAAAAACAGCAAAAAAAAAAAAAAAGAAAAGAAGAGAAAAACGCTGAAAAAAAAGGGATCAGCATGAAAAAAAAAAACAAAAAGAAAGAAAAAAGAAAGAGTTCACGAAAAAAAAAAAAGAGAAAATCGTGAAAAGAAAAAAAAAAGAAAAAAAAGGGGAAAGAAAAAAGAGAAGCACGAAAAAAAAAAAGGAAGAAAAAACGTGCATGACAAGAAAAGAAAAGAAAAAAAAAGAGAAGAAGAAAGAAAAGAAAAGAAAAAGAAGAAAAAAAATGAAGAAGCTACTTCTACAATGGAGATTCTTGATGAGGAAGAAAACTTACTTGAAGCCATTGATGGAGAAGAAGAAGAAAAGCTTGGAGATCCTTGAAGAAGAGAAAGCACTTCTTGCCTTGGGGAGCACTCTTGAAGATTTCTTGCAAAAAGAAAGTAATGGAGCAAAAGCACCAACCCTCTTTGCTTTTATAGAAGAGAGTAAGCCAAAAGAGGAAACAAAGAGAAAGAAAGGAGGTAAGTGCTAAAATTTAGCTACTTTCCTAAAGAGAAAGATATTTTGAGAGAATCTTTCCACAAAAAGAAAACTTGAGAAATTCTCTCCAAGTAAAGATATTTTTAGATATTCTTTACAAATATGACACCATATGAGATCTAGGCCATCTCCAAAGCCTAAGGTCCCATGGGTTAGCCCATATGAGCCAGGTTTGACCACCTAGGCACTAAAATTGGCTTTTAGTCAAAATATTCCTCTTACCAAGAGCAAAAAAACGAAAAGAGCAAAAAAAGTCCCATGCCTCTTTTGAGTTGATGGGATCATTCAAAAAAAAAAAAAAGGAGAAGAAAAAAGAAAGTCCCATGATTTTCCAAAAACCAACCATCCAACCTCATGAACCAAATTGAGCCAAAATCTTGAAATTGACATTTCACAAAACCAAATTCCGGTCCCCTAGCTCGCCACATACAGCTTGTTAGGTCACAAGACCAAAATCAAAATCCAAACCAAACCAAACCTGACCCCCCAACCTGCCACATACAGCTTGTTGGGTCACAAGGTCGAAATCAAAATCAAAACCCCGACCCCCTAACCTGCCACATACAGCTTGTTAGGTCACAAGGTCAAAAACCAAAATCCAAATACCCCATGTCATTTTCAAAACTTTGCCTTGAGATGGTACGTGATCCCTCTCACTACCATAAAATTCCCCCGGAAACTCAGAAGGTTATTCAAAAAAAAAAAAAATGCTCAAGACTCTTGGTCAAGTTGGAATCTCTCCTCTAAGTTTCTCTTCGAGGCACATCGACTCCAAAAAGCTACTCGTCGCTGTACATCGAGGGGGCATTTGTTGACACCAAAAAAGTAATGTGATTAGGCTCATTTACATGCATGTTTTAGTTGAAATTTCCTATTTGTGCCTTGATTGATTAGTAGATTTTAGAACTAATTGTGCTAATCTCTCTCATTTCTTATGCTCTATCTCTACACTTGATGCTTGGATAATCTCATTTGATGCTTTGTAGTTGGATTAAGTTCTCTCACATAGCATGCTCTAGAGCCTTTATCTTTGATCTTTTGTACCTTGATTTTGATGATTAATTGTTGTTGACACCAAAAAAGTCAATATGTCTCCTCAACATCGAGAAGCCTCCTGAAGCTGCATCCTGCTAAAAATAGGCAAGGCTACTTCAAGCATCAGATTTTGTCAGAATCAGACAGAAACTGAGAGATCCTTCAAGACAGCTAAAAGAGGGGTACACCTGAGGTTTCGGGTCATTCCGACATCGCTTGGCCCAACTTCACCGCTCCGACAGCTAAACAGGCGCTCCCGGCGGCAACATCATCAAAGACACCAAAACTTTGATCAAAGCCTACAGATGACTCCAGAATATCTCCAAAGGGCTCCATGCCAAATTTCAAGTCAAACCGACAACGTTTGACCCTCCATCAATGCTCGAGCAGCAAAATCAAGCCTCCCGGTGGTGGGAACCACCAAAGCCATCACTCATCAAACAAAATACATGAGTGGCTTCAACATGCTTCCAAAAGGCTGCACGTCGAATTTCAGGTCATTCCGATAACGTTTGACAAAGTTTCGATGCTCCGAGAGAAAATCAAGCCTACCGGCGGCGGAGCAACCCGGGACCATGACATCTAAAACGGAGCCCATGGAACGTCTCAAAATGACTCCAATAGGCTCCCCGTCAAATTTCAGATCAATCGGACATCGTTTGACCACATATCAAAGCTCGACATTTTCCCCGCAGCAAAATCAAGTGAAGCATCGATGGGACCCCAAACGGCTTCAAAACTCAAATAAAAGCCCATGGTTGGTCCTATCCACTGCTCAAGAAGCTTCACCTCAATTTTCAGGTCATTCCGACATCGTTTGACCTAGTTTCGACGCTTGACGGAAAATCGGCTACAAAGTCTTCGGCTTTCCCGAAAAATAGGAAACTTTGTGCTCCGATTTCGCGAGGGTTCTCGTCAAGATTTCTCCAAGAAAATCAAGTCAATAATTGAGGAAAAATGTCAAGAAAAATACAGAAGGAAAAAGGGAAGAAAAAGACGAAAAAACGGCCGAAACGACGCTTGGCGACCAAACGGGCCGAAGCCCCATGGTCGCCGGCGACCCTGGAAATCCGGGTCACCAGATTTTCCGCCGAAGTGTCCGGTTTCGATTCTTTTCGCGTTTCGGGTGTTCTGGCCTCTGTGATTTTCTGAAAATCCAATGTTTGGTGCTTCAAAACCACTGATCTTCGTCGACATCTCGGATCCGCCGTCAAAAGCATGAAATCATCACCGATCGCCTCAAGATCGCCAACCGACTAACCAAGAAAGTGCACTTTCTGTCCGACCGATCGTGAAATCGACAAGAC
Organism: Umbellularia californica; assembly: GCA_028538565.1. Taxonomy (NCBI): domain Eukaryota; kingdom Viridiplantae; phylum Streptophyta; class Magnoliopsida; order Laurales; family Lauraceae; genus Umbellularia; species Umbellularia californica. Next base: position 50,517,930 of record JAPQWN010000006.1, on the reverse strand, counting down.
AGATGTCACCGGCTCGCCAACATCAATCAATGTCTGAAATTGCATGGCAATCCGACATCAAATAATGCGCGGATCCACCCGTGATGATCGCAAGAAGAATCTCAAAAGGCACAGCACGGCCCGCGACTCTTCACATGCCTTGGCAACCACTTAATGACGTTAATTGACCCATTAAAGCGGTCATTAACTCATTATTTTGGACGGCCCAATCAGAACCAAGCATTTGGGAGTTACAAATCCAAGCAATCATGGCATTAAACCCATGAAACTCCCATCATCATGAAGCATAAAGGTGATTAAATGCCCACTACCTTCATCGGCCAATTACAAGCCTTGAAAAAGGAGTTACAAAATCGATTTGTAACTCCTCATCAATTCTTTCATCATGGCCATCAATGCCAATAAACACCTCATGGCTATCAAAAGCCTATAAAAGGAGGTCCATTCCAAGAAGAAAGCATGATGAGAAGAGATCCCAAGTACAAGCTCTGAAAATCCAGAAAATCCGAGAGAGAGACGAAGTCCTGCTACTTTGCTCCCGGAAGCACCACAAGGTGATCAACGTCCTTGGGGGGCCACCCCCCCCCCCCCCCCCCCCCAAGGTCACCTCCTTCTCCAACATGGCCTAAACACGGCTTTTCAGCCCGTTTACTCGGTTTTTCATTGGATATAGGACCTTCTCTTGGTCCTTGTCCTTTAAAAAACTGAGGTTAGGAGCCAAGCCAAAGAATCAAAGCATCACATGTTCTCATTTGAAGGACGATGGCGAAGCCCATACATGACTTGCGACCGTCGATCTCAACGTGTCCCCACAATCTCCTGAGAAGTTAGATCCCTTTTCTTAATTTTCTATTGTAGTTTGTATTTCCTAAAGAGACAAAAAGAAATCACAATTCTTGTCTTTCATATTTGATGAGTTTTGTAAAAATGTCTTTCACGGCAAAATCGCCTTTCACGGCAAACGAAAACGCCTCTTACGGCATTCTAAAAACTTGTCTCTTTTCTTAATATTTATGCAATTTGAAAAGTTAGAAAAAAGGATTGATTTCCTTTCCACTTGTGAAGGTGAATCTCCGGATTATCACTATTCCAAATTCCAAGTAGAAAGTAAATCTGGCATACCCATACAAAAAAGTTGATGCCCGAGATCTTCCCTCCTCCGCCGAGACCCAGGTCAGCCCCCGGGGTGCGGAGGGAGAGGACGGAAGATTCCCCCCTTTTTTTTCGGGTCCATCAATTGTTAGGATAGTTAGGCTATGATCTAGGATTTTAGTTTTTTATTTTATTTTAATCTTCATTGTTATACATGCATTAGTTGGACAAATTACGTACTTAGTGGATTTTGGATTGCCTAATCTATTATTTTGATTGTTGTTAATTTTATTTGTTATTTTCACTCGTAGATTGTTAGATACACATTTTACTTAACTTATTTTAAAATTCTACACATTTTACACATCTTTGTCGGATGTGAATTTTCGACCCCCCCCCCCCCCCCCCCGGGGCTCCCCTAATTGGGCTTGGGAAAATCTCCATTCATCTATACATGTGCTATTTAAATTTTACATCGAAAATGAGGATTCCGACTACCCTCAAAATCGACGGATCACGATCGCCAGCTACGATAACGGCCGTAACACCGTCCTCTCGTCTAATGTGCTGCCGGCAACACACGACGGTTGTCTTGTCACATTAATTTGGGTCTTTTTGGGTCTCTTTAATATAGGGTCAATTCAGGGTTACACGTTAAAGTCCAAATAAAGGTTAATCCTCACATAGCAAAATCATAGTATATCCAAGTAAAGTAAAATAATTAAGAAAATAAAAGGGGGGAGGTGCCAAATAGTTAAGAAGAGGATCAGCCCCGTTCCTAGGTACCCCCTTCAAATCCCTTGGCAAAATAGGGTTTAAAGGATGACTTTGCAAACCAAAACAATGATGCAAATGAGACTTTGACTTATGATTTCTGTGTTTTTCGTGTGCGATACACGAGTGATAAAAGTGAAAGGCCGATGGGCCGAAATTAATTAGAGGTAGCCGATGGGCCAGTATTTGTTTTAGGAAGGCCGATGGGCCGTGATTGTTTTAAAAGTGTGTGCGAAACCACTCATCTCATCTCTTCATTCTCATTTATTCAATTTTTAGAAATCAGTTCTTCATTCCCTTTTATCATTAAGTTCAATTAAATATCTGGCACCTGAGGTGGAGGAAGAAATAAAGGAAAAATCTTTTTGGGTTTATTTTATTGGTTTTATAGTTTTTATGGATTTTTGATATTGGGGCTAGAAGGGCCTAACTCGGGGATTTTACTTGGATTTACGTGATTAATGCTTTATTACTGATCATCGGATTAACCCTAATCCTAAGGTCTTAGACCGCCCACATTAGCTCTCGCGGTCCCCGAACGGAACAGGAAAAGTGATGGGACGAAGCCTAATGCTCTAATCTATCTAATGAGGAAACCCGATCTAATGCTATGGTGTAAATTATCTAAATTTGATAGCTTCTATGCCTAAACAGCTTATTAATTTGATTTGGTTTGTTTTAAGTTGTGGTTTGATTAAGAATTATTTAGGGATGAGTTAAGAGTGTTTCAAGGTTCTGTTTTAGTATGCCAAAGGTTCTGGAATTTTGGATTTTAATTTAAATGATCAAAAGGTGTCGAAAACAGTAAAGTGATAGACGGGAGGACTTGGACGCACCTGTGGTGGCGCCCAAGTGGCTGCTCTTTGAGATTCGGCTGGTTTCGATGGTATTGGCTTGATTTTGAAGTTCCGCGGGATTCTAATTAATGTAGGCTTCTGTTCTGATGTTGTCTTTAACTTTGGGTCAATTAATTTTAATAGTCTTAAGTCCGGGATTCGAAACGAAACCAAGGTTCTCAACTTGGATGTGACAGAGGACTTGGGCGCACCTGTGTATACGCCTATGTATTCCTGTGCACTTGGGCGCACCAGTAGTAGCGCCCAAGTTGGAATTTGAAATCTTTTGGTCACTTTGGCTTGATTGGAAGTTCCGGACGGGTCTAAGTTGATCAAGGTTTTGATTTAAAGATTGTTATTGGTTCTGTAAGGGTTCTAAGATGTTGATTTTGGCCGAGATTCGAAATGAATTGGGATGTGGTGGCCTTGGGACTGGAAATGGACTTGGGCGCACCTGTATGGGCGCCTAAGTATTCCTAGGTGACTTGGGCGCAACTATGGTTGCTCCCAAGTGTTCGGTTTGCGTGTTTCTTTTCTTTTTGGGTTGATTTGAGGTTGAATGTTTATCGTTCAATGTTCTTTGCGTTAACTGTGTTCTTATTGTGTTGGATTGATTAAAATTAAGTTAGGTTTCAATTAATTACATTTCTTGATAATTATGAGAGGTTAAGTGTCAAGAGATTGGTACCTACGTGGATGTTTTTGTGGCTTTAGTCAGTTTGATCTTTTAGGTTAATCTAGGCTACTGGCTCTAGTTGTTTCAAATCATAAGGGTGTTCTAGTGTGTTGATTTGGGTCAAAATTTGAAATTAATAGGGATTCGGTGATTCCCAAACTAAATGTGACATGGGCGCACTTGTGGTTGCTCCTAAATGTCTAGGATGACTTGGGCGCACCGTGGTTGCTCATAAGTGTCAAGGGTGACTTGGGCGCACTTGTGGTTGCTCCTAAGTGTTTAGGATGACTTGGGTGCACCTGTGGTTGCTCCTAAGTGTCGGGGTGACTTGGGCGCACTTGTGGTTGCTCCCAAGTGTCCGGGGTGACTTGGGCGCACTTATGGTTGCTCCCAAGTGTCGGGGGTGACTTGGGCGCACTTGTGGTTGCTCCCAAGTGTCGGTCTAGTAGTTTGTTATCTTCTAGGGTGTCTCTAAGTTAATTTCTTTTAATAAATTAAAGCTTATTGATTAGGTTTGTTAATCGAGATTTTAATTGGGACTTGTTGATTAAAGTTTTATTTAATTAGGGGTTTCATTAGAAGTTGTTAATCAATTTTGGGGATTTAATTAATTAATTAAGTATGTGGATTTTAATTGCGTGTTTTAATTAATTGCTTCGAATTAATTGAGTGTTTAGATAAGGGTTGATTAAGTTTATTAATTCACTCAAGCATTTATGGACTAACCTAGGATTACCTAGTTAATGTCTAACTCTATAATTCTACTATTTCTTTTAATTTCCTTTTGTTCCCTTCTCTAATTACTAGAGAGCAAGATGAGAGGAGAAGTGTTTTATGATTTTGTGATTTTTTTTTGGTGTTTGGTTTTTTATGCCAAAGCAATGCGAGCTATCCTAAAGAACAATCTAGAGTTTTTTCTACTTAATTAATGCCTATTCTTTTTCTTTTTATGTATTTTTCTATTTCTTTTAATTTTTTTGTTCTCTTCTCTAATTACTAAAGAGCAAGATGAGAAGGGAAGAGTTTTATGACTTTATGATTTTTTTGGTATTTTATGCAAACAATGCAACCTAAGTATGATAATTTGAAGATTCGAAGTCTAGAAGTTCAGCAATCAATTGAAATCATCACAAATGTGGAATGGCATGTTAAATGAGACGCAAAATGCAGCAAATGCGGGCTGAAAAATAAACCAAGGACTTGGGCGCACCTACAGGGGCGCCCAAGTGTATCTGCAGGACTTGGACGCACAAACAGTGGCGCCCAAGTGTTCCCCCTGCTGGTTGTGATGTATTTCAGACTTCTGTTGATGTCCCGATATGATTTCTAACAATTCGAGACTAAGTGTAAGGTAATAGTATGAATTATTAATGTCAAAGCTTCCGGATTTGAAAATAATAATGCAAGCACTAAGATTTCGGGGGTGAGTCCCTTTGCAGGGACTTGGGCGCACCTACGGTTGCTCCCAAGTACCTTCATATACTTTTTCTTCTTTTCAATGATATGTTTGGTCCCTTTTCGATTCTTTAAATACTTTTAACAAGTCCGAATGCTTTGATATCAACTCATACGAAGTTAGACTCGGATTTCCGAAGCAAAATGCGCGCGAAATAGAAAACGGGAGTCAAGTCTCCAATTTTGGACTTGGGCGCACCTGTATGGGCGCCCAAGTTCTATGTTGCACTTTTCTTTCTCTTTTGTTTCTTTTTCAATGCTTTTCGCGCGATCTTGAACACAAAGTCATGGATCCGAGGGTACTGATGCCAACTTATATTAATAGAAACCCGGATTTGAGAGCGAAATTACAGACGGGATGAAAACTAAGGTCAAAATCCCACTCTTGGGACTTGGGCGCACACACAGTGGCGCCCAAGTGCTCTTCTCTGTTTTTTTTTTAGCACTTTTCCTTTCAAACTCGGATTTTTCCTAATGAAAACAATATGGATACGAAATCTACTCTAATCACAAGTTCAGAATGATGAAAATAATGCAGATCTACAACCTACGGATGATCCTAAGCATGTTTCTAATGAGGGATGAATACTGAATATCAGATCTACTGTATAATAGTACTATTAACGCAGATCTACAATGTGTGCATGATCCTAAACATATTTCTAAACAATAATGATGGTGTAATGCAAATAAACAAAAGAAACCTATAAATACCGGTTCGAATCGTGTTCTTTAAGTCCTAAGTTGAAGTTCTTGCGCAAGTCCATGGCTTTGGGAGGCTTTCTCCATTACTGATCTTGGAGAACCAAAGCAATCTTCTTTCTCCTTTCTTCTAGATCTAGAGATCTTCTTTGTGACCTCTCTCTTTTTCTCTCTTTTTTACTCTACTTTTTCTCTCTTTTTGGTAGCCTCTCCCCTTTTGCAAAAGTAGTATGTGAGGTCTCTTTATAGTGATTTTGACGTGGAGGAAGAGTTAGGGCTACTTCTTGCCCGAGTTTCCAAGGGTTTCATGCACATCAAGGTGAGATAGGGCTCTCGGAGTCTTGGGCGCACATGGAGGTGCGCCCAAGTGGGTCCCATGACTTGGGCGCCCACATGGTGGCGCCCATGTCCAACTTTGAAGCCTAATGGGTCTAGGGTCCGGTTTCGGGTTGTTTTTGGGTCTAAACCGAGTCGAAACTGCGAAGGGTAGAGTCAATCATACCTAAGTATGCATCAAAGTGCATTTTTAAGGCATCTTGGGACTTGGGCGCACATGGGCTGGCGGCCAAGTTGATTCCAGGACTTGGGCGCACCCACAGGTGCGCCCATGTCATGTCTTGGGTCAAATGGGCTCGGGTTTGGTTCCAGTTCGTTTTTTAGGCTGAAATCGGGTCGGAACTACGAAAGGTAGAGCGGGATGCAGTTAAGTATGCACATAAGTGCTTTCCTAGGGCAATTAGGGACTGGGCGCACCTGTGTGGGCGCCCAAGTACAACTCTGGGACATGGGTGCACCTACATGGGCGCCCAGGTATGTGCCTGGTGGGGTGTTCGCAGGGTAATCTTCCGATGACCATATCTTTTGATTCGTTCATCGGATTTGGATGTTCTATATATCAACGGAAAGCTCTCAGAACGTAGAATCTTTTGGTCCATATGTTCTAGCGATTCGAGTTCAGGAAATAGTAGGGATCTCTGGGTCAAAGATTCTAGCTGTTTAAATCATACTAGTCACATCGTACTTAGGTAAACTAAGTGTAATCTTTTTGGGATCGACCTGAGTGTGTCCTATGTAGTCTGTACGGGACTTGGATAGTGTTGTAGCCTATTCTTTATATGAGTGGTGGGTTGGATTCGAAATCTCAACGCGATTCGGCCTTTTCTCTCACGAATTTCTAAAGGTCGTCGAACTAAGCATAAAATTTTCAACAAGCATCTTCATCGTCATTAATTAGTCTTAATTATGCCATTAACCATTCAATTATGGGTGAAATGGGGGCACCGTTATATATAACAGGTGTTTGAGTCTATCATAGGGGGCCAAATGAGGTGTCTACAATCTTCACCTTAAATCTTCCATTTCCACCACCATCCATCCACTAGTTAGTGTAGCTTGTTAGATTAGCTTAGATATTTTTCATTTTATATTTTAAATTGTTAATTAGAGTATTTTAATTTTGTTTCACATTTCAATTGATTTTATTCCATTTTTCATACATAGTTTAATAGTTTTAATTGTTCACTTCAATTGTCTTCATTAGCTATATCTTAGTTTAACTCTCATTTAATTGGATTCATTTCTTCTTCCATCCTCTCCCTTTGGGATCAATAATCCGGACTCTTTAGTCCTTTACTACTTGACGACACCGTAGTTTTGCGGTTAAGTGTTGCACATTTAAGTGTCGATCAGAGAACATACAAGGTACATAAGTTACTACTTGTAAGGTATTTTAAATAATGCATAATACTATTTCTTTCTAGTTAATGTCTAATGTAGTTCTTTCCATCTATCTTTCTTGAAGGTCATTTGGGATGGACTTCCGCTCTTTACGAGGCAAAAAAATTGATTGTCCGGGGAGCAATCATAATATGAAGTGCAAAGTACCTCCCGTTCAATATCATGAAATTCCTACTGTCAATCTACGTGAAGACAACGACATTCATTTCTCAGAAGGGCAAAACATTGCTAGCGACGAATTAGCAAAAGAAAGTTATTGCGCTCTCGTTGATCGTGTCAATATAGCTAACATGCCTGACGACAGCGAGTTTGTTACAATTCAAATTGAATATAGAAAAATGGGAAATGATCTTGAGGGAGTTCAAGTATAAGAGGCAAAATGCTTCCGATGTTGAATGTCGGAGAACATAGCTCGCATAAGCGGAAAGTTATATTCGAAAATGACATGGTCTCGGATGGATTTGATACAGAGTTGGAACGCAATTCATCTCGAGAGATGTGGCTAGGGCTCGAATTCCCAAATCGTGATGAATTTAGGAAGAATTTAGCGAAATTTGCAATATACAACAACTTCACTCTTCAGCCCTTAAAGACAGAACAGTTTAAAGTCACTACACGATGCAAGGAAGTAAATTTTCCATGGAGCATTCACGCTTCCATGATTGAAAGTGGACCATGCTTCAAGGTTCGGACCTACAACCCAACCCATAAATGTTCGAAGCAATGATGGGCACTGCACATCGCCAGGCATCTTCAGAACTTATTGCAGAGTACATTTTGGAGAAAGTACGGTTAATCACAACATTAGGCCAAAGGAAATAATGAATGACTATCAAATGGAGTTTGGTGTGACAATTTCTTTACGGAAAGAACATATGGCAAGGGACACTGCACTGCGCATATTTAGAGGCTTATATGAAGATTCTTTTAAGATCCTTCCTCTATATTGTGACAAGCTGAAAATGATGAACCCAGGTACTGTCACCAATATTGAAACATCAGACGACGATAAGTTCAAGAGATTTTTTTGGTCTTTTGGTGCTTGCATTCGTTCACATCATCGCTTAGGCCAGTGATTGCGGTTGATGGAACACATCTCCGTGGCAAGTACCCAGGAGTTTTAATGGTGTTCGTGACCCTCGATGAAAACCACAAATTGTTTCCAATAGCCTTTGCGTTTGCAGAGGCAGAAAAGCACAACAGCTGGGAGTGGTTCCTCACCAATATTTCGTTATGTCTGGGAGAACCTACGAATTTGATAATTGTCTCCGATGGCCAGAAGGGTCTTGTTCCTGCTTTGGCAAACATTATCCCAAGTGCAAGTCATTGTTACTATTGTCGTCATCTCGCGAAAAACATTAAATCAACCTTTAAAGATCAAGTAATTGTGATGAAATTCTGGTGTGCTGCAAAGGCATGTATGTCATGTGAGTATGAGGCGTTTTTAGAAGACATTAGGGCTGTCAAGCAAGATGCATTTAATTATATAAACGGAATTGGTCGGCAGCATTGGGTAAATGTATTTGTTGAAGGCCGGCGTTATGACATGATTACAAGTAATGCCGGTGAGTGCACCAACAGCATGTTGAAAGACACTCGAGCTTTACCGATAGTTAAGCAAGTGGAGGAGATAAGAGATAGATTGATGGAGTTCTTTCAAAAGCAACAAGCAAAAAACCTCAATATTAACAGTCGGTTGACTCCATACGCTGAGAAGATGCTCGGACACGAAACAGAAGAAGCCCATAGGTTGCACGTACGCGTAGGCGGTCTAGTCGAGTTTCAAGTTCAGTTAGCAAACTATGTGGACATTGTTCATCTTGATCGTCGGACTTGCACGTGCCACAAATGGGAAGTACTTAGAATACCATGTTCACATGCAATCGCTTCAATGAGATTGAGGAAATATAATCCAAATGATTTTTGTGACAATTGGTATCTAACAAGTATGCTATAAACCACGTACAGTGAGGTGATTCACGCCACTCGTGATTGCAAACAGTGGGAGCATAGTTCAAATGAAAGCGTTCTACCTCCTCTCGCCTCTAGACAGCCCGGGAGACCAAAGAAGAATAGAACAAGAACTGAGGATCGTTACAGGTCGCGTAGGGTGTTCACTTACTCAAATTGCAATGAGAGAGGCCACAATCACCAGACTTGTCGGAATCCCCCGGCTCATGGCTGAACACTTACCAAGAATATTTTGTAAAATTGTTGTCAATACAAGACATTTTGTAATTTTTTTTTTTTTTTGAGAGCATGTTGTTCTAAAATCTGGTAGCTTCTTTTTGTAAATGAACTTTTTGGGAGAAACTTCTCTGAATATATCAAACTAAGTGTTACTATTTTGATTTTGTAAGAAATTATGTTGAGGAATTTGGAAGAGCTTTAGTGAAATATGAATGTAAGGATGCGTCTCTTGACAAAAATATTGTATACTATTGCCACAATTTGTTACGTCATGATGCTGCATCACTTGAGCCACTGGAATAAATCTGTCAATGTCAATTTTACTACAGTCTGAACTCTGATAGGACTACTGTTAATGTGGCTAAAGAATTTGTAAGCATAGTCTTTCATTTTCAATGCATTTATGAATTGCCAGCTGTTTTATAATCCATTTCTATCTTGTGTGAACAGATTGACTTCATAAGCAATCAATATTCTATCTATGGATGGTACGACATTGGTGTGTGGTCACTGTGAAGACAAAGATACCATACCAAGATAATGTAAATGATTGCGGGGTCTTCGCGCTTGCATATGCACAACATCTTGTAACTTGGCATTTAAATGTAATAGGTATTGGTCTTGTTGAAAAAGGAATATCACATGTAATGATGACTAATAAAAGTGACGCTAGCATCACTTATAGCCTGGCTCCAGTGACACTAGCGTCAATGAAATTAGTATTCTGTGTTCACCTGAAGCCTGACTCAATGACGCTAGCGTCACTGGAATTAGTCTCTGTTTGTACAATTATGCCTGATATATGTGACGCTAGCCTCACTCAAATAACTGTTCATACCACGCTTGCTCTTACGGTCTTACCAGAAAACTTTTAAGATTGAGTCATTGATGAAAGAGGAAGTCCTAGAGTTATTTTTCATTTGAGGTGAAGAATATATAACTTTGTGTGGAAGTGTATATGAGGGAAAGTTATCATTTCATCTAATGTTTGGAGCTACCATGTCCATATACAACAAGGACACGCTATTGGACGTTAGAACAATGTTCTTATCCATATAAAATGAAGCATCTAATACAGAATGGACGTGCCACTACTCTTTTTTGAATAGTGTGCCACATATTTTGAAATATCCCAAGTATCACAAAAGACTCTCTTGTGTATTTTGTTGTGAAGCTAATACCTTATCTTAATGTGTGCAATACAGGATTGGACTATGTTAAATGTATTTGATTCTATTTTTCTTTGTTAAATTTGATTCCATATTATCAGATTTTCTTTTTTTCTTTTTATCCCCTACAATCATTTTATGGTGTGTTTGTTATATTTGAATGCACAGGGTTGGGACAGTTTAGATCTTCATTGATTTTTAAGATTAAACTTCTAGTTGATTAGTTGTTTTTTACTTCACCTAAGTTTCCATGTTGTATGATATTTTAGCCTTTTGTTTGGCAGAATATGGTATATCCAAGTTTCAATTGCTTATTGATATTGGTAACTAGAAACATATGTTTCTGGATTTCTAATTTCCATTAGCTCTATTACTTGACATGCTCGGAAGATTTTTTTTCGTATTTCTTTTCATCAGTAATGGTGGAATGTCCTTCACAACCTGCATATGCTCATCTCCTGCCATATCATTCATATGGTGGGAGGTTTCATCCTAATGAAAATTAACTTTAGCTAAAGCTGAAAGAGATTCACAGAAAAATGGACTCCTGTTACAGAGATGAAATATAGAGGTGGAATTTATAGAGGGCGTTGTCAATGAGGTCTTCCTGAAGGAGAGGTACTATGCTATTCTTTGGAGCATGCACACATGGAAACAACCAACTACATCAATCAATGTATTCCTTTAATGTGGTGTTTGTATTCCTTCACTAATGAAAATGGTAGAAGATATTAGGTCTTTCGCCATGATAATAAAGGACATCCAATGTGAAATTTCATCAAACAAATGGCATGCGTGGTTGCAAACATCGTGGAAATGAGTAAAACCTCGAATGGAATGAATAGATTTCCTTACAAAAAAAAAAAAAAAGAAAAATGAAGAACTCACACTCCAAACATACATAATGCTGTGAAATTACACAATACACATTTCATACCCAACACAATGCATCAAGAACTCGAAATAAACGTAATGCTCCGCAAATAATGTGAAAAAACGTTGCTAATGTCACGTATCTTCATGTAGACGTGCGATATCGGAAGAAGGTTGATGGATTGTAGAGAAGGAAAAAGGTTGTTGAAGCGGCATCGTCGCTCAGGAGAAGAAGGAGAAGTTACAGACAGAAAATGGTAAAAATCACACACCTTGGTGGATTTAAGCAGTTGCGAACAATGACGCTAGTGTCATTGTTCTTTGAAACCCAGTGACGCTAGCGTCACTAACCCCAGGTATTAAAAAAAATACCAAAATAGCACTGAAGGACCCCATTGGTGCTGCACAAATGGCCAGGATCCTTCAGGATATATGGGTGTATTTCGGGATTTTACCAGTAAAACCCTCATAAATGTTCTTTTTACCACAGGCTTGGTGGGTTCGGATCGAAGGGAGTTGGCTATTGTGAGACTATGACCATATGGGGTGGGCCCCACACCTGATACTATTTGGTCGTGGACCCGAAAGATCAACAGATCTATTGCAAAGCATCCAAAATACTTCTACAGCACTGGGTCCCACCATGTCAATTTAACTCTCTCCTCACAGGGGATTCTTGTTTTGTCCTCACCCGAATTGAATCAAGGCCTTTAAGATGTCTTTTACTCTATATCATGGTTTAAAATATCGGCCGATACCGGTTCGTATCGGCCGATACGAACCGGTATCGGCTGGTACCGGTCCGATAAATGAAAACTTATCGGTATTAGACTCGGGCACCCTATATATCGCCAAAATATCGGACCGTATCGGCCGATATTTTCAAAATATCGGTCTCGACCGATATATCGGTCAAATATCGGTTGTAACGGTCTCTTTTTTTTTTATTTTATTTTAATGGCAGAAATTTCTGGAAAACAGTGAGAGTGAGAGAAGGAGATTTGGGGTTAGAAAAACACACATCAGTGGAGAGAAAAAAAAAAAAAAAAACCCTGATTCCAGCACAATTCCATCCACAGACATGCTAAAAAAAAAAAAAAGAAAGAAAGAAGAGGAGACAGGGAGGAGATGGGCGTACCTGGGGGATGCTCCATCACCATTTGCAGTTATAGTCATCCCGTTGTCATCAATCGTCGCAGATCGGCGCTCTACATGTTTGGCCTTTCTCCTCTTCCTCTCCTTCCTCTTCTTTTTTCCTCTTCCTCTCCTTCTTCCTCCTCTTCTCCTCCTGTTCTCTTTCTTCTTATTTTCGTTTGACGTGTTTCCTCTTTTCCATTTTCATTTTCCTCTTCCTGTTCCTCTTCTTTCCCTCTCTTTTCTTCCTTTTTTCCCTTTTCCCTCCTTCTCTATTTTGCTGTGCACCCACCGCCCAAATGCCCAACTGAAACGAAAAGGGCAAGGCCCTAGGGTTTTTTTTTTTTAATGATTCCATCAGCTAGCCTAGCCATAAGCCATCACGTGTCTAGTACTAGTGTCTGCCCTTTTTTTTTTTCCTGAAATGGTCATCACGTGTTTTAGTGTTTACCATTTTTTTTTTAAATGGCCATCACGTGTTAACCAATTTTTTTTTTTTTAAAATGGCCATCACGTGTGTAGCTTTTATGGACCTTGTCATAGTGTGGGCTCCACAGTAGTGCCCACCCATAGAAAATCAAGATATGTAGGCTTTTGGACAAGTTTCATTTTAATAGACAAAAGGTTTACAGTCAAATTGATCAATTGATTAATTTTAGAACATCAATCAATTTTATTGAACTACATCTCCAATTAGAATAAAGCTTAGCCAAATCCATATAAGAGGAGAACAATTATTTTAATGGCTTATTAATAGTGTGTAGATGATAGATCTACTCATACACATGATTTTGAATTTTTTAATATTTGAATTATAATAAATCATTTTTGGGGAGCATATCTTTTTAACCCATACCAAAAAATTGACGACGACGATGATATCGAGCTTGGGCGACACTCCACTTGGAATTAGGGTGTCATACTCATACATACTCATCAATCTCTCTCTCTACTCTCAAATCCCTCCTAATTTCGGGTCAATCATAAACTTTTTAATGTCCAGGTGCTTTATGATTTATCTTCATGGTTTTGAATTTCACAACTTATTTGATGATTGAGTTAGCATTAAATGATAATTGATATGTTATCTTTATTTTCATATCTTTTACACTAATAAATTAATCATAAGCCAAAATAGTAGTTGCATTATATGAAATACTGGAGAAGACAGTGAGTCAGCGACATAGACGGGGCTCATGACTTAAGGTGACCGATATTTTGATTTATTGTTGTTACTAATAGAAAAAAATATTGTTTTCCAGTATTTTCTAATATTCTGGATTTTTTAGATATTTTTGTGATTTTTTTTAGAGGAATTTACGGGTAAAATCCTTGTAGTACTGCATACGTCCCAACAGGACCTAGTTCTATGTTCGATACGGGAGGGATCCTCATATGGACTTTTTTTCCTTTTTTTTGTCATTTTGCGATATGGTCGATATCGACCATGTAACTGAAAGGCATTTTTCCCTGCATTGTCGATATCGACCATATAACTGAAATGCATTTTTCCCTGCATGGTCGATATCGACCATATAACTGAAAGACATTTTTTTCATTTTTATGGTCGATATCGACCATTCTGCGGGAATCCAAATAAAAATTGGGTTTTTCAAGATGAAGAAAAGGGGAGGGGAGGAGGAGGAAGAAGAGGGGATGGGTGGTTTCACAGTCCCTTCTTCCTCATCGCCATTGTTCTTGTATCTCTTTATGCTGCACTCGCCTTTTCTCATAGTAAGGCAAGAATTTAAGTCCTTGGTTGAAGATTTCCCTTTTCCTTTATGAAAGCAAAGTCTCATTTTCCATCTGTCCTTCCTCTTCTTCTCGATTGGTCAAGTCAATGAAATCTAAGCCTATAAGAGGAGCTGTTAGCAGTTCTGCTTTACTCATCCCATAGACCAAAAAGATCCCCTTCTGCTTGTGGTGGTAAACCAACCATGGCTTACTTGTCTTTTGCCCTAGAGTTCCTGGTTGTGTCTTCCAGCTGCTTTGTTCTGGACGCCCGTACGCCTCATGTTGTGAAGGGGATGTCTTTTACATTCTACAAATCAAGCTGCCCTAACGTGGAAAAGATCGTGACAGACTATCTTCGTAAGATGTTCAGGGAGGAGGAACAATGGCGATGAAAGGACCCATCCCCTCTTCTTCCTCCTCCTCCCCTCCCTTCTTCTCCATCTTGAAAAACCCAATTTTTATTTGGGTTCCCGCAGAATGGTTGATATCGACCATAAAAGTGGTCGATATCGACCATTCGCTAAACGACAAAAAAAAAATACAAAAACGCTAGTTGAGAACTTTATCCATAAATACGATGTATTTGGGACCTCAACAGTGGTATGGGGTCCTATGGGGACCTATGCCGTAAATTCCTCTTTTTTTTATTAAAAAAAAAAATTCACACCGCGACGACCGCGACAGACCAATAACCGCGACCGATACCGATATCATATCGGTTTTTTGTCCCGGCCGATACCGCGATTTTAAACCATGCTCTATATAGGGCATATTTGCCACACACTTTCGTTATCTTGTGTATGTATCATGTATATGATTTGTATTTGACAAAAAAAATTACTGAAAAAAACCCATGGGATTGATTATTATTTTGAAAAACCACATGATCACTTCAATTTCATCACCTCCATGTAATTTTGAGAAAAAATAAAGCATACATCGAACACATGTACATTATCATCACAAATAACGTTAGCAGGTTATATTATGACGAAGAGTTGCACTAGTTTCGAAGAAAGCTGAACAATAAATGGATTCTGCTTGTGTTACATGGTAATTTCTTTTGTTGGTTTCATAGTGGCAATGCTGTGTTTGCAAGGCTTAAACTAATAAAGAGAGAGAGAAAGTGACTGTAAATCAAAGAAGCCTTGGAATTATAGTACCTGTCATCATGGGATAAAGGTTGTAAGAGGGAACAACAATGTCCTTGAAAGGATAAAAGTGCCACTATTCCCTTGTGATGGATGTTGAACACTTTGAAAGGAGCCTATGCAATACCCGATACACCGGTCATGTATATATTCCTGATGTCATTTCCCTTTCCACAAGAATAATTTCATAAATAATTATGTAACTCTTTGCTTTTCTCAATCTCATATATATCTATGACAGGTGTCAACATTCAATACCACTGTTTAGTACTATAGAAGCATCGGATATACCAAAGATGTCCAAGTTTTTGCACCGTTATATCATCTTTAATTGTAACATGTTTCATCTATTATTGTAGGAAAAATTTGTATTCATGTCAAGTAAATTTTAAATATTTTTTTAATGTAAAATAAAGTTGAATGTGAATGTCTATGCAACAGATGCGTCCCAATATCATTAGACATTTAAACTATATATTTTTACCAATATTTTTAAAATCTCCAAATTATGAACTTTCCATTTGAAAGTTGTGAAATGAGATAAACTTTCAATCATTGCAATAGTTTATCTTGTCGCTATATATTTACAAATATATATGGAAATTATTCAAGTGCTTCCATATATATATATATCTGTGTGTGTGTGACTCTTGTGAGAGATATCTCTCACCTTATTCGAGAGATATGGGATAGGGGTGGGGGCCCTCCCACCCAATCTCTCATTTAAGATGAGAGATATCTCACGTAGAAGCATCTCCTTTTGAGATGTGTATTTTTAAGTTTCTTTTATATTTCTTTAGTTTCATTTTAAAATTTTTGTGTTTTTTTTTATTTTGTGTTTTTAATTATTAAGATATATTTTCAATGAAAACACAGAGACCCAGAATTTTTGAAACTTTCAGCATATTTTTCTTTAGATGTGGATTTTTTAAAATCAAAATGTAAGTGCCTAAATATTACGGACTTGATTAGGCGGGTATTAAATTCGTGATACTGCTGCTGAACTTCTTTGGAGAGAATGAATGCCTTAAACCTGAAAGGGAAGGAGAAGCAAATTTCTGAGACTCTGACTGCAGTCAGCCAAATGCACTCTGATGCCTAGGTTAGTGCAGTCACTGAACAGAGGGAGAATGAGTGGGGAAGAGAGAGTTCAAAATATTGGTGTATGTGGATGTATGTAAGCATACCTCTCCCGGGTGTTACCCCTGGTATATATATATATAGGTAGAAGCCCCATCGAGTCTTTCCCTGAGTGGAGGTAGTTGGAGGCGCTGTCTCATCAGACCATACCTCAATTCCTTAGTGGAGGTAGGTGGAAGTACTGTCCCATCGGACCATACCTCAATCTCATACATAAATGCGGATATGATCGTCGAATAGGGATAACCCCTTATCTATATCTGGCGGCCACCCTATATGATAGTACGTTCTGCAACGTAGCCGTACCTTTATAGGAGTACATTCATGATTGACGTTAAATGCTCACCTCGGTGAATTGGACCAAACTAATGGTGACACCAAGGCTAGATTTGGGTGAGCCCTGGCACTACTACCGAGAAGCACAAGGCCTAGCACGAGAAAGCCTAGCTGGTACATGTACTGAGGCTAGCTCAAGCTTGGCTCCAGTTGGCACAACTGCCGAGCTGAATAAAGCCGAGATCAAGATAAACCTAGTTGGTACTTTTACCTAAACCAGGAGTAATCTCGATTTCATGAAAACACCCCCACACAATTGGCCATAGCTCCTGACCACTTAGTGTTCCCTAACTTTTTGAGGTCGGGAGCTAAGTATTATGATGGGAGAGTTTTCCTATGTCGAGCTCGGAGCTCCTCATCTCGACGTCGGTTGCTGACGTCTGATCCTTATCACGACGTCACTTTATTTGCCCAAACGCGCCAATGTCGCATCGCTTGCCCTAGATAATCAATAGCCTGGCTGGACTGCTACAGAAGACGTAGCTGTAGACACCTCATTTTGGCACCCTATGAGGGGTAATCTAGTCTGTCCTATTTTATAATTTATGGACCCCTGATAAACTCGGGAAATTTTTCATTGCGATCTGCTTGTCAAGAGCTTTCCGGCGATACGTAGAACTCCAAGATCAGACGGGCGGATCGAAAATGGGAATAGCGGGCCCCACGCTCCAAAAGCGCCTATGTGAAAAATCACCTACTATTTCTAGACCTCTGATTGCCCTGAAAGTCGTTTCATCGTGGCCTACTCACCGAGAGCTTTTCGACGATGTGTAGAATGTCGAAATCCGACGGGCGGATTGAAATCTACAAAGCCTGGGCTCCAGTAATAATGACCCGACCAATCTCCACCGGACCCCACCTTCTCGACTCGTACCTATTTCTTTTAAATCGAAACTCAGTCCAGACCCCCAACCTAAGCCAAGCCCGACCTGACTCACCAAACCCAACCCATGCTTGACCCGAACTCGACCTGGCTCGCGTGGCCCATCAGCTGCATGGGAGAGGAGAGTCCACGAGATCTGGACTCTCCCCTCCCTCGTGGGATCTCTCTCTCTGTCGCGACCCCGGACCGGGTTTGCGGCCTAATCCGGGATCAGGACTCAATAAATAAATAAATAAATGGAAAGATAATGATAAAGGTAATGGTATGGTTGGTGCCCATGCGTACACGGTTAATAAAGAACGCATTTTACCCGTGCACATGATTTCCCACAGGTGTCTGCGGTGAGGATATCACAACAATATAAATATTTTGTATAAGTGCGGAAGCGTGTAGCAAATCGAGTATTGCATTCATTTCCATAATAATAAGACTGATTACATTTGAATAACAAGTATCAGAATGAGCAATGATCATTAGCGTTTCACAAAAGTAATGTTAAAGGTTAAACAAAAGATCATCTAATTACATTCCCTAAAAATAGAGGCCAACAAAGACCAATATAAACAAAACAATAACCACCAGAATAATAGTTAGCCACAACCCAAAATGTAACGTCTCTCGAGGCAACCGGATGTTTAAACAACATCATCGGCCCGCCACTCAACTAACTGCTGCGGTTCTCCGACCGCCTCCTCGTGCTCCTCCTCGGGGTAACCCATAACGGGACCTGAGTACAGAAGAAATGGATCAGACACGACGGTTTAGCAGGTGGGTGAAAAGATATAAACATTCGATAATAAATGCATTTACCTCGGAAAACATTTAAACCTGATTAGACGATAACTTTCATAAAGGAAATGAATCATTTACTGAAAACATATATGCAGTATAAAACATGTACAGGTATCCAAGGAAATCGGGAAAGACAACCAAGGTGGCAACCACACGAAGCTAAATCCTCTATCACCGAAGTGACAAGAGCAAGCATATCAAGGCGTTGACCGGAGTCATCGAAGTGAGGAGGTTCAACGAAATTTACATATACATATATAATATACGGGACATGACCACGGTAGCTAGCCGGGCATCAGGAACCACGGTAGCAATTCGCAGTATCAGGACAAGACCACGGTTAATTAACCGGGTAGCGGAATCCAAACTGCAGCTGGCGGGACAAGAGGGGGATCTCCAGGTTAGTGGATCAGACTGATAAGGTTATCCAAGCATAGTGGTGTCGACTCATAGGTCAAATCATATAAATCAAGACATGTGTATAATAAATCCAGTGCAAGAAATATAATCAGGTAAGACGGGGGTGCTCAAGGGCACAACTATTAGATCATGTCGAGCATGCATTTCGGGACTAGCAATTATCACAAGTATCTTTTTCAATGCTTTCAGGAATAACAGTCACATAGTGTAAATTTGAGGTACAAGGAAATACAAATGAACTATTGGAGTTTCGGACAAAATATTAGGTTTAAAATTTATTTAAGGTGAATAGGGATCCCCGTATGTCGATCTTAATAATGACTTGGTACTCTTTGAATTTGGAGACATTCCGGAATATTTATACATCTTGGAAATTTCTAAAGAACTTCAATGGATCTTTGTGATGTGGGTTTTCTTCTCCAATGGACTTCGAACATTGCCTCATGGATCTCCCCAATACCAAGGGATTCCTTTAAAAACATTTTCTGAGCTCTAAAAGTGATTTAGACACAAGGGGGGGTGCACTCGAGCGGACCTGGACTGCGCAGGAAACCAGGCAGACAACAAGTCTGCCCGCTTGAGTGGACACATTCATATTGTCGCCTGAGTTTGCAGTCAGATTGACTGCGAGCTCGAGCGGCCTGGGATGCGCTTGAGCGGGCAGTCAAATCTGCTGCTCGGGATGGACCTCCATGGCTTCTCTTCCCCCTTTATCATACACATTTCACCTACAACAAAATGGCCTCCTTGCCTCCAATAATCACTCATCAAACCTCCTCAAACACCACTTAACTCCCATCACAACTTCATTGAACATTTAACCCTCAAGCATCACCTTCTCCACATTCAAACACTTCCAAGAGAAAAGAGAATATCCACAACCACATTGATTGATTCACGTCTTAGACAAGAGATAAAATAAAGAGCTATAAACCACATTTTCAAGTCAATAAATGAGCTAACCAACCTTTGCAAGAACATTTATTTCAAATTCAATGCAAGTTAACAAAACATTAATGCAGATAGCAAGTTAATCATATTTGTCATGAAAACCATTCAAAACTCAAACATCAATTCATTCCACTTGCCTTAGAGTCTCTACTCAAGAAATCAAGCCTCTAAACACTTCTCCAATCCAAGATCACAAGCTATACACAAAAACCCCCAAATACAAACCCTAAAATGGGTCAAACAAGGAACAAGAAGATAAAACTCATGAAAATGAAAATGAAGGCTCCTCATAGGCTAGGAAACACAATATCAAAAGATTGGAAGGATTACTTACTTGCAAAGTCTCAAAATGGACAAGGGTGGTTCAAAGAGGGTCTTGAGATGAGTAGATTCTTTCCCAAATGATATCAAGTAGAAGCTCTAAGTGAGAGAAAGAAGAAGATGACCTCCATTTGTGTTAATGGTGTAAGGTTGGTAGAGGTTGAGGATGGAGAAGCAATAAGAAGAAGAAGAAAGGGAAACCCTAGCTTGGGTTTTGGTTGAGCTGGAAAAAGAGAAGGTAGGAGATGGGTTCCCTATATAAAACAAATGGCAGTAGGCTCCACTACTAGAAAACTTGGGAGGTCAGAATCACGACTATCGGGACCTCGACCGAATTCGACGAAGAAGGGAAAAATGATTACCGAAATATCTAGTTTCCAAAAAGTATATTTTTCGCGAGTATTGGAGGTATCAAATTTTGGGTACAGATTTAGTGTAAAAAGACTGTTTTGCCCTCAATGCAAGGAAAGTCGGGTTTCTGGGTTCCGGACGGTTACGGGATCAACATGAATGTTGTAGGGATCGACAAGATGAGTAAAACGGGATCAGGACAAGAATTATAGGAATCTTGAGTAATGCCCCAAGTAAATGCAAGACTACCAAAGAGGAACCCCCAAAGGGTCCTAGTAAGCACACAACACTTAAAATTCCCCAAAGCTATGTCAAGAGCTATTCTAATCCAACTTAGTCAAATTCTACTAATCACGCTTAGCACTAACACGCAACTTAATTAGCACTAATCGTGGACACTCGGGTCGGGGTCTTACATCCTCTACCCCTTAGGGCATTTGGTCCTCCAAATGAAACACAAAACTCACCTCTGGTAGTAGATGTGGATACTTCTTCTGTACTTGATCTCGCAATTCCCACATTGCTTCTTCCAGTCCATAATTCTCCCAAAGTACTTTCACCCACTGAATAGTCCGTGTCCTCAACTCTTGTTCCTTTATATCAATGATCTGAATGGGCTTCTCAACATAGGTAGCATCTTCTTTGATTTCCAATGGTTCATGCCGGAGTACATGGGAAGGGTCTGGGACATACTTCTTCAACATCGACACATGGAAGACGTTGTGTACACCAGAAAGCTCGGGTGGTAAGGCTAATCTATAAGCCACATCACCAATCTTGCTCACAATATCATATGGTCCAATGTATCTCCGCGATAACTTGCCCTTCTACCCAAATGTCAATGTTCCACTAGTAGGTGACACCTTCAAGAAAACCTTATCTCATTCTTTAAACTGTAGATCTCTTCTGTGAGAGTCTGCGTAGCTTTTCTGTCTACTCCGAGCTATTTTCAGGCGTTCTTGAATCTGTCTCACTTTGTCACTAGTCTCACTCACTATGGTTGGTCCATGGAAACTGCGGATGCCGACTTCTTCCCAACACACAGGTGTCCTACACCTTCTGCCATACAAAGCTTCAAAAGGTGACATTCCAATGCTTGAGTGGTAGTTGTTGTTATAAGCGAACTCACACAACGGTAGGGTCTCATCAAATTGAGTCTTGAATTCTAACACACAAGCACGAAGCATATCCTCAAGGGTCTGAATTGTCATCTTGGACTGGCCATCGATTTGAGGGTAATAAGCCGTGCTGAACTGTAGCTTCGTACCCATAGACTCGTGTAGTGTCTTTCAGAATCTCGAGACGAATATGCTGTCTCTGTCAGACGTGATAGAAACTGGCTGTCCATGTCTACTGACGATCTCATTAACGAACAACTTTGCCAGGGGTAACATATGCATCTTCTTTCCTGTCTTCATGGCGATGAAGTGAGCTGACTTGGTAGGTCTGTCCACAATAACCCATATGGCATCATTGCCTCTGTTAGTTCTCGGTAGTCCCAAAATAAAACCCATGGCAATGTGCTCCCATTTCCATTCCAGGATCTCTAATGGTTGTAGCAACCCTGGAGGCTTCTGATGCTCTGCTTTATCGGCTGACACGTCATACAGGGAGAGACAAACGCTGAAATCTCCTTCTTCATGTTGTTCCACCAAAATCTGCCTTTCAAGTTTTGATACATCTTCGTGCTGCCTGGGTGCATAGAATACTTCGTACTATGAGCTTCTGCCATGATGTCATTTATCAACTCTTCGATGTTAGGCACACATAAACGGTTTTGATAATAAAGAACTCCATCAATGATACGTAAATCAGGACGTTCTGCTACGTGTTCTGAAATCTTAGCCAACTCTGGATCTTGTAACTAACTATCCTTGATCTTCTGAATAAACAAAGGCTCTGACACTGACATATTGGCAAATATAACACCCTTCCTCACTGGCTGTAGATCTATTCTCAACTCCATAAATTGTTCAAAAATACAGGTGCCACTTAGATTTGCCAAGCCTACTGATTTCCTGCTTAAAGCATCGGCAACTACATTTGTTTTCCCCGGGTGATATTTGATTGGAAAATCATAATCTTTGATATATTCCATCCATCTCCTCTGTCTCATGTTCAATTCCTTCTGAGAAAACAGATATTGTAGGCTGCGGTGATTGGAGTGAACTTCGAACTTCTCTCCGTAGAGGTAATGTCTCCACATTTTCAACGCGAAGACAACCGCTGCTAACTCAAGGTCATGGGTTGCATAGTTCTTCTCGTGATCTTTCAACTGCCGGGACCCATATACAACAACTTTTCCTTCTTGCATCAACACACAACCGAGTCCTACATTCGAAGCATCGGTGAAAATGGTAAAACCGCCGCTTTCGGATGGTAAGGTAAGGACTGGTGTTGTAGTCAATCTCTTCTTCAGCTCTTGGAAACTAGCTTCACACTGATCTGTCCACACATAAGGTACATTTTTCCTTGTCAACTTCGTCAACGGTGCTGCAATCGACTAAAATCCTTATACAAACCTCTGGTAATACCCAGCTAATCAAAGGAAACTTCTGATTTTTGACACATTCTTTGGTCTTTCCCACTTCACTACTGCCTCAATCTTGGATGGGTCTACTGACAATCCTTCCTTAGAGATAATGTGCCCCAAAAATGCAACTTGTTCAAGCCAGAATTCACACTTGTTGAGCTTTGCATACAACTGGTTCTCTCTTAGAAGTTGCAGTGCTATCCTCAGATACTCTTCATGCTCTTCTTTGGTCTTGGAGTACACCAAAATATCGTCAATAAACACTACAACAAACTGATCCAGATACTGTGCAAATATCTTGTTTATCAATGCTATGAACATTGCCGGTGCATTGGTCAGTCCAAATGGTAACACTAGGAACTCATAGTGGTCATATGTTGTTCGGAAAGCTATTTTCAACACATCTGATTCTCTGACTCTCAGCTGATGGTAACCAGATCTCAAATCAATTTTCGAGAAATACAAAGCACCTTGTAATTGATCAAACAGTTCATCTATCCTTGGCAATGGATATTTGTTCTTGATGGTCACTTGATTCAACCTTCGGTAGTCAATATACATTCTCATCGAACCATCTTTCTTTTTGACAAACAAAGCCGGAGCTCCCCACGGCGAACTGCTAGGCTTAAAAAACCTTTGTCCAACAACTCTTGCTGCTGTATCTTAAGTTCTCCCAGTTCTGCCGGAGCCATTCGATATGGCGCAATAGAAATCGGAGCGGTACCTGGTAACAACCAATGGTGAAATTGATTTCTCTTATGGGTGGTAATCCTGGAATCTCCTCCAGAAACACATCCAGGAACTCCCAAACAATAGGGATCTCCTCCACCCCTTGGGACCGTTTATCCTCCGTGATAAACGCCAAATATGCTTCATATCCACTTCTCAAAAGTCTATCAGCTTTCAATGCTGAGACAAACCTTGCACGGGGATTTCTCCTCTCTCCCTGAAACAACACCCCTGCTGGTGTCTCATCAAACTTGAATGTGAGGGTCTTATGGAAACAATCCATCGTGGCATGGCATCAAAATCATTCATCTCCAACAGAATAAGATCTGCGGTTAACACAACCTCTCCTATCTGAATTGTACAACTAGGGTAATAAATAGTACACACAACTTGTTTTCCTACTGGAGTAGCCACAGTCAAAATATACTCAAGTTCTGTACCATGCACATCAATCAATCTAGAAAATGCATGGAATATAAAAAAATGCATAGAGCCAGGGTCAAATAATATCCTAGCTTTTATCCCACAAACAAGAAGTGTACCTTCCACCACATTCCTACTGCCTCTACATCAGCTCTATTAACCGCATATACTTGTCCCCGTTGTTGTGGCCTGATTGGAGCCTGTCGCTGCCTGCCTTGAGGGACATTTCTAATCTGTTATGGGGGACGTTGATTCTGATGTTGTCCTTATTGACGAGCCTGCTGCTGCTGCTGGGGCTTATACTGTTGTTGCGGTGCCTGTCGCTGAAGTGGCCTTGCCTGGTTTTGGACAACTATTGCATTTTGTGGTGGTGCTGGACATGGTGTTCCCTGCTGCTGCTGGTTTTGCCTGTTCTGTCTTGGACAATCTCTCATATGATGGTTCATCGAACCACATCTGAAGCATGCTCCCGAGACTGTACGACACTGAGCACTCTCATGATTCTTCCCACAGTGGATACAAACTAACCGAACATTCTCTTGCCTTTGTCTCTTGTGCTGTTGGTTCCTCTGCTGGTTGTTCTGCTGTTGAGGTTGCTCCTTTCCTTTGCCTTGAACTCTAAGGATCTTGTGGTGAAAGTTCTCAAACTTGTAGGCTCTCTTGGCAGCTTCCTCAAATGTGACAGGTGGCACTACACCTGTGACATCTCTCTCAATGATGGGGTGAAGTCCTTCTAAGAACTTAGCAATCTTCTTATCCACTGTGTCCACCAACTCCGGGGCATACCGAGACAACCTCTCAAACTTGGTGAGGTACTCTAACACTGTCATACTCCCTTGGACAAGCTGCTAGAACTCCACTGCTTTTTGCCTCTTGACATGGGTGGGGCACATATTTATCTCTGAACTGCCTCTTGAAACTAACCCAAGCCACTGCATCTGTCATGGTCCTGTACTCTTCTCTTACTATCTTCCACCAGATGTCTGCTAAACCGGTGAACAGAGATGTTGCAAGTTTGACTCGTTCTCCTCTCGTGCATTGGAAGACTTCAAAGATGTTCTCTATGTGTTCCAACCAATCATCTGCAACCAATGGGTCTTCTGTCCCAACATACTCTTTTGGTGCCCTCTTCCGAAACCGTTCAAACAATGCATTTGGATCATGCTCTCTTTGGTTGATGACAATTGCGGGTTGAGGTTGAACCGGTTCTAGCCGTCTTTGCAGTACTTCTAGCAATTGTCTATGCATCTCTGCCAACTCTCTGGCATGATCGTCATCCTTCTTAAGCATTTGCTCTTGGAGTCTGGCCTGGTTCTCCTTTGCCTGACGCTGCTGATCAAGCATAGTTTGCATCATTTGTTGAAACTGATTTCGCATATTATTATCAACCATATCTTCGTCAACTGGCCCTGTGTGTTCACTGTTACAAGGTGGCATGATACTGCAAAACAAGTTGTTAGCGCATATAAATCCAAAAACAGGGTCACACAATGCTCACGCGATTCTAGCTCACGAAAGATCTAACGAATCCTCGCCACGTCCTTAGGATTTCTAGTTTCTTTTAATTGCTTGAAACACGTCTCGCTCTGATACCAGTACTGTCGCGACCCCAGACCGGGTTTGCAGCCTAATCCGGGATCGGGACTCAATAAATAAATAAATAAATGGAAAGATAATGATAAAGGTAATGGTATGGTTGGTGCCCATGCGTACACGGTTAATAAAGAACGCATTTTACCCGTGCACATGATTTCCCACAGGTGTCCGCGGTGAGGATATCACAACAATATGAATATCTTGTATAGGTGCGGAAGCGTGTAGCAAATCGAGTATTGCATTCATTTCCATAATAATAAGACTGATTACATTTGAATAACAAGTATCAGAATGAGCAATGATCATTAGCGTTTCCCAAAAGTAATGTTAAGGTTTAAACAAAAGATCATTTAATTACATTCTGTAAAAATAGAGGCCAACAAAGGCCAATATAAACAAAACAAAAACAACCAGAATAATAGTTAGCCACACCCAAAATGTAACGTCTCTCGAGGCAACCGGATGTTTAAACAACATCATCGGCGCGCCACTTAACTACCTGCTGCGGTTCTCCGACCGCCTCCACGTGCTCCTCCTCGGGGTAACCCACAACGAGACCTGAGAAACGAAGAAATGGTTCAGACACGACGGTCTAGCAGGTGGGTGAAAAGATATAAACATTCGATAATAAATGCATTTACCTTAGAAAACATTTAAACCTGATTAGATGATAACTTTCATAAAGGAAATGAATCATTTACTGAAAACATATATGCAGTATAAAACATGTACAGGTATCCAAGGAAATCGGGAAAGACAAGTAAGGTGGCAACCACACAGCTAAATCTTCTATCACCGAAGTAACAAGAGGAAGCATATCAAGGAGTTGACCTCAGTTACCGAAGTGAGGAGGTTCAACGAAATTTACAGATACCTATATAATATACGGGACATGACCACATAGCGAACCGGGCATCAGGAACCACGGTAGCAATCCGCGGTATCAGGACAAGACCACGGTTAATAAATCGGGTAGCGGGATCCAAACTGCAGCTGGCGGGACAAGAGGGGGATCTCCAAGTCAGTGGATCAGACTGACAAGGTTATCCAAGCTTAGTGGTGTAGACTCATAAGTCAAATCATATAAATCGTGACATGTGTAAAATAAATCCAGTGCAAGAAATATAATCAGGCAAGACGGGGGTGCTCAAGGGCACAACTATCAGATCATGACGGGCAAGCATTTCGGGACTAGCAATTATCACAAGTATCTTTTTCAATGCTTTCGGGAATAACAGTCACATAGTGTAAATCTGAGGTACAAGGAAATACAAATGAACTATTGGAGTTTCGGACAAAATATTAGGTTTAAAATTTATTTAAGGTGAATAGGGATCCCGTATGTCGATCTTAATAATGACTTGGTACTCTTTGAATTTGGAGACATTTCGGAATACTTATACACCTTGGAAATTTCTAAAGAACTTCAATAGATCTTTGTGATGTGGTTTTCTTCTCCAATTGACTTCGAACATTGCCTCATGGATCTCCCCAATACCATGGGATTCCTTTGAAAACATTTTCCGAACTCTAAAAGTGATTTAGACCCAAGGAGGGGTGCGCTTGAGCGGACCAAAGGGAGTTCGAGCGGACTTGCACTGCGCAGGAAACCAGGTAGACAGCAAGTCTTCCTGCTCGAGCGGACAGTCATACTGCCGCCCGAGTTTGCAGTCAGATTGAATGCGCGCTCGAGTGGCCTGGGATGCGCTCGAGCGGGCAGTCAAATTTGCTCCTGGGGATGGGCCTCCATGGCTTCTCTTCCCCCTTTCTCCTACACATTTCACCTGCAACAAAATGGCCTCCTTATCTCCAATAATCACTCATGAAACCTCCTCAAACACCACTTAACTCCCATCAAAACTTGATTGAACATTTAACCCCCAAGCATCACCTTCTCCACATTCAAACACTTCCAAGAGAAAAGAGAATATCCACAACCACATTGATTCATTCAAGTCTTAGACAAGAGATAAAACAAAGAGCTATAAACCACATTTTCAAGTCAATAAATGAGCTAACCAACCTTTGCAAGAACATTTATTTCAAATTAAATGCAAGTTAACAAAACATTAATGGAGAGAGCAACTCAATCATATTTGTCATGAAAGCCGTTCAAAACTCAAACATCAATTCATTCCACTTGCCTTAGAGTCTCTACTCAAGAAATCAAGCCTCTAAACACTTCTCCAAGCCAACATCACAAGATACACACAAAAACCCCCAAATAGAAACCCTAAAATGGGTCAAACAAGGAACAAAAAGATAGAACTCATGAAAATGAAAATGAAGGCTCCTCATAGACTAGGAAACACAATATCAAAAGATTGGAAGGATTACTTACTTGCAAAGTCTCAAAATGGACAAGGGTGGTTCAAAGAGGGTCTTGAGATGAATAGATTCTTTCCAAATGATGTCAAGTAGAAGCTCTAAGTGAGGTGAAGAAGAAGATGACCTCCATTTGTGCTATTGGTGTAAGCTTGGTAGAGGTTGAGGATGGAGAAGCAATAAGAAGAAAAAGAAAGGGAAACCCTAGCTTGGGTTTTGGTTGAGCTGGAAAAAGAGAAAGGTAGGAGATGGGTTCTCTATATAAAGCAAATGGGAGTAGGCTCCATTACTAGAAAACCTGGGAGGCTGGAATCACGACTATCAGGACCTCGAACTTATTCGACGAAGAAGGGAAAAATGATCACCGAAATATCTAGTTTCCAAAAAGTATATTTTTCGCGGGTTTTGGAGATATCAAATTTTGGGTACAGATTTAGTGTAAAAAGATTGTTTTGCCTTTAATGCAAGGAAAGTCGGGGTTCGGGGTTCCGAATGGTTACGGGATCAACATGAAAGTTGTAGGAATCGACGAGATGAGTAAAACGGGATCAAGACAAGAATTATAGGAAACTCGAGTAATGCCCCAAGTAAACGCAAGACTACCAAAAAGGAACCCCCAAAGGGTTCCACTAAGCACACGACTCTTAAAATTCCCCAAAGCTATATTAAGAGCTATTCTAATCCAACTTAGTCAAATTCTACTAATCACGCTTAGCAGTAACATGCGACTTAATTAGCACTAATTGTGGACACTCGGGTCGGGGTCTTACACTCTCCATCCTTATCTCCAACTCCCTCGAGCCAATCTTTACCCCCCTAGGACTCTCTCCCAAACACAAATCTCCCCCCAGGGCCCATCTGAGACACACATCTCACTCCCCCCTCCTGAAACCTCTCTCTCCCTCTCGATCTCTAACTCCCTTGTCTCTATCTCAATCTCTCCTAGAGATCTCACAATCAACTTTCACGCCTTGCAAACCCTCTGAAATGATCTCCTTCCCAGAACCCATCTCATGCTCATCATCTCCATCTCGCTCACGCAGTATCCCCATCATCATCTCCCATCTCAGGTCTCCCAGAACCCATCGTCCACCATCATCTTCCTCCCAGACGCAGATTCCCACCACCCATCATCTTCATCCCATCACCCTCACCCCTTATCCCTCTCGATCTCTCCCTCTGCTCCATCTTCCTCCCCCAGACACACGCAAAAGCAGCCCCGGCCCGCGCGCAGGACCTTCTTCCTCCGTCTCATGCAGCACTAGCCATCTCCTTCGTTCATCTCCACCCCAAGGTAGTGCCAGCTAGTAGCCACGTTCTGCCATCACCTTTGTCATGTGTGTTAACACAAAAAAAGTCACTATGTCTCCTCAACATCAAGAAGCCACATGAAGCTCTATCCTATTGCAAAACAGGCAAAGCTACTTCAAACATCAGATCTTGTCATAATTAGACAAAAACCGCAAGATCCTTCAAGGCAACCAAAAGAGGGGCACACATGAAGTTTTGGGCCATTCCGACATCGTTTGGCCTAACTTCACTCCTCCGACAGCTAAATAGGCGCTCCCGGCGGTAACAGTGTCGAAGACATCAAAACTTCGATCAAATAGTTCCAAAATACCTCCAAAGGGCTCCATGCCAAATTTCAAGTCAAACCGACAACGTTTGACCTTCCATCAACGCTCGAGCAGCAAAATCAAGCCTCTCGGTAGCGAGAACCATCGAGGTAAACACTCATCAAACAAAGCATATGAGTGGCTTCAACATGCTTCCAAAGGGCTGCATGTCGAATTTCAGGTCATTCCGACAACGTTTGAACAGACTTCGGCGCTCCGAAAGAAAATCAAGCCTACCGGCGGCGGAGCACCCCGAGACCATGACATCCAAAGCAAAGCTAATGGATCGTCTCAAAATGACTCCAATAGGCTCCCCGTCAAATTTCAGGTCAATCGGACATCGTTTGACCACACATCAAAGCTCAGCATTTTCCCCGCAGCAAAATCAAGTCAAGCATCGACGGGACCCCAAACGGCTTCAAAACTCAAATAAAAGCCCATGATTGGTCCTATCCATTACTCAAGAAGTTTAACCTCAATTTTCAGGTCATTCTGACATCATTTGACCTAGTTTCGACTATTGACGGAAAATCGGCTACAAAGTCTTCAGCTTTCCCGAAAAATGGGAAGCTTTGCGCTCCGGTTTTGCATGGGTTCTCGTCAAGTTTTCTCCAAGAAAATGAAGTCAATAATTGAGGAAAAATGTCAAGAAAAATACAGAAAAAAAGGAACAAAAAAAAATGCCCATAAACTACCTCATGGTTACCAAAAGCCTATAAAAGGAGGTCCATTAAAAGAGAGAGGCACCTACATCGACTTGAAACTTTGAGTCCTTGCATTTTTGTACATCCACACCAACACCCATTCGGAGTCTGTAAAAATCCCAAAGAAAATCCGACGAAGTCCTGCTGCTCTGCTGCAAAAGACACTACAAGGTGATCAAAGTCCCTTAGGGGGCCACCCCCCAGGGTCCCCTTCTGCTATCCAACATGGCCTAAACGCGGCTTTTCAGCACGTTTACTCGGTTTTTTATTGGATATAGGACCTCCCCTTGGTCTTTATCCTTTAAAAAACTGAGGTTGGAGCCAAGCCGAAGAATCGAAGCATCAAGTGTTCTCATTTGAAGGACGATGGCGAAGTCCATACGTGACTTACGACCGTCGATCTGAACGTGTCCCCACAATCTCTTGAGAAGTTAGATCTTTTTCTTTCTTTTCTCTTGTAATTTGTATTTTTTAAAGAGACAAAAAAAGTCACAATTCTTGTCTTTCGTTTTGATGAGATTTGTAAATCGCCTTTCACGGCAAAATCGCATTTCACGGCACGAAATCGCCTTTCACGGCAAACACACAAAAATCGCCTCTTACGGCATTCAAAACAAAAATTGTCTCTTTTCTTAAATATTTATTCAATTTGAAAAGTTAGAAAGAATGATTGATTTCCTTTCTACTTGTAAAGGTGAATCTCCGGACCATCACCATTCCAAATTCCAAGTAGAATAGAAAATCTGGCATACCCGTACAAAAATATTGATACCCGCATTTCCTCCTCCGTCGAAACCCGGCAGCCCCCGGGGTGGAAGGAGAGGGCGGAAATCGAGGGTCCATCAAGTTGGCATACCCGGTGGGACACGTTCACTTGAGAACGTGATGCTTCGATCCCTTGGCTCCTTTCTAGTTGGTGTCCTATGTTGCATCTTGCATCTAAAAAAAAAAAAACATGAGATGGGATTTCAGTCATTCTTTCTCATTTCAAAAAAAGAAAACCGATTTCTTTTCTTGGATTCAATTTTAAGAAACTTTGATCCTCTCTTCTTCGAATTTGATAGCTCACAGAAATGTTTGCAGCTATTGTTCGTATCGGAGATTGGGCCATCTTTTCTCTTTGATGAGTCCGATAGGGGTTTTCAAAAAAAAAAAACTTCATTTCAAACTCTTTCAAAAAAAAAAAAAAAAAAACAAATCTGATTTCTTTTTCTCGGATTCAATTTTGAAAAACTTTGATCCTCTCCTCTTTGAACTTGATAGCTCACAGAAATGTTTGCAGCTATTATTCGTATCGGGGATTGGGCCATCTTTTCTCTTCGATGAGTCCGATAGAGGTTTTAAAAAAAATCTTGTTTATAAAAAAAATCAGCTTTCTCTCTTTTGGACTCAAATTTGAGAAACTTTGGTTTTTCCCTTTCGGATTTAACGCTCGCAGAAATGTTGAGCTATTGTTCGAACTGGGACACCATTCGCTCTCTTTGATGAGTTCATTAGAAATCTTTAAAAAAGAGTTAAAAAAAAATCACTAAGGTTACACCAATTACGTTCTTTGACCAAAGTGGATTTAAGAAAGGCCTTGTCCAGAGTGTGGAGATAGCTAGACTATTCGAGGCAAGGGTCCTCCAAATGGGTTCATTAAGTAATCCTACCCTTACCTGGGGGTTGATCTATCTATTAAGGTTTCATAAGATCGGATTGGAAACCTATGTACACCTTTAAAAAAAAAAAAAACTTCCGTCACTTTGGAGTTCAAAATTGAGAAACTTTGGTTTTTCCCTTTCAGATTTAACGCTCGCAGAAATGTTGAGCTATTGTTCGGACTGGGACGCCATTTGCTCTCTTTGATGAATTCAATCTTGACTTTTCAAACAAATTTTTTTTTTCACTTTTGAGTTCAGAATTGAGAAATCTTGGCTCTTTCCCTTTCGGATTTAACGCTCGTAGAAATGTTGAGCTGTTGTTCGGACTGGGACACCATTTTCTCTCTTTGATGAATTCAATCTTGACCTTTCAAAAATAAAAACTTCCGTCACTTTTGAGTTCAGAATTGAGAAATCTTGGCTCTTTCCCTTTCGGATTTAACGCTCGCAGAATTGTTGAGCTGTTGTTTGACTGGGACACCATTTGCTCTCTTTGATGAATTCAATCTTGACATTTCAAAAAAAAAAAAAACTTCCGTCAATACTGGATTCACATCCGAGAAATTCTGGTTCCTTCCCTTCTAGATTTAGTGCTCGCAGAAATGTTGAGCCTTTGTTTGGATTGGAACACCATTTGCTCTCCTTTATGAACCCAATTTTGACCTTTCAAAAAGAAATCCCATCTCGTGTCCTTTCCAAGGATGCAATTTGCAACATTTGTGCCTAGCGGTGCCAGTACGCCTTTTCGGGTCTACTGTATTCGCGACCGACATATTTGTATCTCCAACCTTATATCATTTTACCTCGAGTGAGCCTTGCTTCTCGGTAATTTGAGTTAAGGTCTACAATTGCTTCTAGCAGTCACTGGTACGCTCACCCTGAGCCTACCATACTTGTATTTTAGAACAATTGTATCCCCTATGGCATTTTGCCTTCTTCATCTTGCTTGGGTCGGGGCCATGTCCCCTCGAGTGATTTGAAAAAACAAAACCATAGTTGTTCTCCATTTATGACCACCATATTCTTGTGATTAATAATGGATGTGGTCTTGTTTCAAAAGTTTTCCAAAAACTAACAATGGCAGCTTCATTGACCATCACTTTTGATAAGGACAAGTACCAACTTATGCTTCAAGACAAGCAAAACAAGGGCACTCATAAGCGCCCAGCCAGTTGCCGAAGCGTCATCTCCCTCGACAACTCTCAAAACACCAGGTCAACCTCAACTCCCCGGACCATCATCTTCGGGTCGCTGGGACCATTCCCACTCCCCACAGAAGAAACTGTACCTGCCAAGAAGCAGAAAATCGCCCCGCAACGTGTCACTAACATGGAACCAATGGCAAATACAAAGAGGCCTAAAACCCGTGGCGCTCCCACGAAGCTTCAACCCATAAGAAACCAGGTTTGCCCCAAAACATGGTCCCTGAGATCTTCACCAAAGCAACGGAGGTCCCAAACATCTACAAAGCCAGCATACCTGGCCCCTCTCAAGGAGAACCGGTTCTACCCTCTCTTACATGAAAGAAGAGAAACCTACCCTCCGCCTAAAGATCAAACAAATCCAGCATGCACCGGCTTGCTCCTATCAGCCCAAAATCAAATCCTGCATCGTTAGGCCTCCGCAAAACCCGCTGAAGCCTGCACTCCTGTAAGTCAACCCTTCATCTCAACAGGAGCCGAACTCGCAAAAGTCAAATCTTCGCTGCAACAGGCAAAGGACCGCGTTCAGATTCTGTCCTTGCCCCGCTTCAAAGAAGATAAACCCGACAGCTATGCACGGGGGACTACATCCTTCATTGCCAGAGCCCAGCCAGAGCTGACTGAAGCTCAAATTGCTCATCGTATGCGTCGCTGCACAGCATATCGACAAAAGAGACTTGAGAAGCAAAGAACTTAGCATTCTTCCCTCCATGTCTCAAACAAATGGGTCGAAAAAAAAAAGACCCGACCAATTTGTTGCTGTCCATATGGTTGGCAAAACTAGAAAACACAAAAAGTCGGCAACCAAAATCCGCGTCAGACGTCCAGTGACTCGCAGCGTCTCTCGGACACGAACACATCTAAAAGGATCCTCCACTCCTTCAAGCCAGGGACACCGGAGTAACCACTCCTCTGATTCTTCATCCAGAAGAATGAGCCCCAGCTCAGTCACTAGGACGATTTCTTCGTTCGAATCCCGAGGGATGAACGTCTTGACTACAAGTTTTGAGCAGCCTCCACCACATAATCCACAGGATGATGTAACCGCATGCATCCATCAGTTGGAGCAAGGACAACAGAGAATTGAAGTACTGATGGAAAACCTTCTTCTCACTTTACAGCGTCCACCAACTAACAATAAAATCCCTCCGAATCATCAAGATGACGAGGGCAATGCAGAAAACAATGACTCACGCGCCCTTACCAAAAAAGACGTAGATGATATCCTCGCAAAAGCAAAAGAAGAGGATACATTGAAAGAACACGGGATCAAGCCACCCTACCCTCTATGGATGGACTCGGTTCCGTTCCCTGCAAAATTCAAACAACCTACTCTCCAAACATATACGGGGAAAGGTTCAGCCAGACAGCATGTCATCCACTTCAAGATCCTGACAGGAGCTATTACGAATCAAGATGCCCTCAAGATTCGCCTCTTCGCAAGTACCCTAAAAGGTACAGCCTTTGATTGGTACTCCACTCTGCCAGAGAACTCCATCCAAAATTGGGCTATGCTGGAGACACGCTTCCTGACCCACTTCCAAGGTGGGGACCATCCTATTACTATGGCTTAGCTCTGCAACCTAAAACAGGGAGAGAATGAGTCAACATACGACTTCATTCACAAGTGGAAGGCAGTACAAATACTCAGATGTACTGCCACAAGCGTCGCTAGTCGACATCTGCCGTAACAACATGAGAGCAAGAATCCGCTCCATGATCATCGGCAACAAAATAAAGAACCTGGGAGAACTCCTAGAAGCTTCCATGGAGGCTGAAATGGTGATCAAAGACCTCAACAGTCAGAAATCATCAAAGAAAGAGCCAACCGCCATTACAACCTCAAAACCAAAGAAAAATGAGATTCTCAATGTGCAAACCAAGTCAGCTCCTCAACAGCCAAAGAAAGCTGAAAACAAAACAACAGGTAAAAGACCTGAACTATCTGATGCCTTCAAGGAACGGATAGAAAGGAAATACCCGTTCGATGAAGATGTCGAAGAAATCTTTAAGGCTCTCTTAGCAAACGGCAAACACACCTTACCCGAGCCCAAAAGACCAGGAGATGTTGGCAAAACCAACGATCCTCGGTATTGTCCATACCACCAGATGATCCCACATCCTCTCAATCAATGCTTCATTGTGAGAGAGAAGATCAACGAGATGTGAAAAAACGGAGTCATCACCTTTGACAAAAACTACGACTCCGCCTCTGTCAACATGGTGTCATGTGGGAAAACTTCAAATTCACCGAAGGAGAAGATCACTATTTCATTCAAGGTGATAAAAATGGCTCAAGCATCCCAAGAGTTGGTTCCCTATCCAGCACCAGATGGGCAACCCATATGGGTGCATCCCGATCTCCTAGAAGATGAAAAGTGGGAGATCGTCAAACAAAACCGACCGCTCGCAGCGAAGGCAAGCCAAGAGACAACTCCACAAGCTCAAACAACAGCAGAAGTCTCAACTAAAATAAGAGGTCCCTGAAAAGGCAGAAACCTCTTCCACTGCTTCACTAGGGACAACGGAAGAATCCTTTCCCAAAGCTTCAAAGGTTGTAAGAAAATCCACTCTTGATGATTTCATGCCACCTCAGTACAAAAAAAAAAAAAAAAAAAAAAACTGCGCAGGGGGCATCATACTCTTGCAACTCGGTAGTTGGATTCTCCATGGATGGATACGAGTCTAGTGATACTGCCAGTGATATCGATGAGTGGGAAGAATCCCTTGAAACAGGAGAATACCTCTCCGATGAGAAATGGATTCCCGAGTCTCATCTTATGTCAGTAATATGGTATAACCCATTACAGCCACAAGAATCT
This sequence comes from Umbellularia californica, assembly GCA_028538565.1. Classification (NCBI taxonomy): domain Eukaryota; kingdom Viridiplantae; phylum Streptophyta; class Magnoliopsida; order Laurales; family Lauraceae; genus Umbellularia; species Umbellularia californica. The sequence goes on along the minus strand of JAPQWN010000006.1, from coordinate 50,481,620 downwards.
TGGTCTGATGATGAAGAAGACCAGGACGCTGCTCAAGAAAATGTTGTTAATCCTGCTTCGGCCAATGCTCCAGTGGAGCCCAATATCGGTGAACCACAAGGAACAGATGACGAAGAAGATTTGGCTCCTATGCCTGATCTTGAAGAATATACAAGAATCCTGCAAAATCTTGCATAGAGCAGGAGCAGGATCGCGTCAACAATCTTCATCATGATCCAGAACCAGAAATCCCTGAAAATCAATAGGAACTCTCTCCCTCAAATCCTGAAAATGGGGAAAACTGCTGGATCCATGATCCTCTCACATCCGAGGATGAGTCCGATCCCCAACAGTCTACACTGGGGGCATCTTGCAATGCGATAGCTCAGGACGATAGTGCCTCTGAAGCTTCCGAAGACACGTACTCCCCGACTGGTAGTATATCTTCCGGAGCTACATCTTCTTAGGTGACTTCCACTAAGATAGCATCTTCTCAGCCTTCGTCTTCTGAAATTGTGACATCGAAACTTAAGCCTCTTCTGATTGATCATCCTGGAGAAGCTCCTGCCAATGAAGTCTTCTTCAATGAAAATCCAGTCGATTGGTCCCAGATACCAGATCTCATAAACGATGTCTGGACCGATAATGTTGACACCAAAAAAGTCACTATGTTCCTTAACATCAAGAAGCCACATGAAGCTGTATCCTGCTACAAAACAGGCAAAGCTACTTCAAGCATCAGATCTTGTCAGAATCAGACAAAAACTGAAAGATCCTTCAAGACAGCCAAAAGAGGGGTACACCTGAAGTTTCGGGCCATTCCGACATCGTTTGGCCTAACTTCATTTCTCCGACAGCTAAACAAGCGCTCTTGGCGGCGACATCATCAAAGATACCAAAACTTTGATCAGAGCTTACGGATGACTCCAGAGTGTCTCCAAAGGGCTCCATGCCAAATTTCAAGTCAAACCAACAACGTTTGACCCTCCATCAACGCTCGAGCAGTAAAATCAAGCCTCCCGGCGGTGGGAACCACCGAAGCCATCACTCATCAAATAAAGTACATGAGTGGCTTCAACATGCTTCCAAAGGGCTGCACGTCGAATTTCAGGTCATTCCGACAACGTTTGACCAGGTTTCGATGCTCCGAAAGAAAATCAAGCCTACCGGCGGCGAAGCACCCCGGGACCATGACATCCAAAGCAGAGCTAATGGATCGTCTCAAAATGACTCCAATAGGCTCCCCGTCAAATTTCAGGTCAATCGGACATCGTTTGACCACATATCAAAGCTCAGCATTTTCCCCGCAGCAAAATCAAGTCAAGCATCGACGGGACTCCAAACGGCTTCAAAACTCAAATAAAAGCCCATGATTGGTCCTATCCATTACTCAAGAAGTTTAACCTCAATTTTCAGGTCATTCTGACATCATTTGACCTAGTTTCGACTCTTGACGGAAAATCGGCTACAAAGTCTTCAGCTTTCCCGAAAAATGGGAAACTTTGCGCTCCAGTTTTGCATGGGTTCTCGTCAAGTTTTCTCCAAGAAAATTAAGTCAATAATTGAGGAAAAATATCAAGAAAAATACAGAAGAAAGAAGAAACAAAAAAGACGGAAAAACGGCCGAAAACAAAGCTCGGCGACCAAATGAGCCAAAACCCTATGGTCGCCGGAGACCCTGGGTGCATGGTCTCCGGCGACCCTGCAAATCCGGGTCACCGGATTTCGCACCGAATGGCCCGTTTTCTGATCCTTTTCGCGTTTCGGGTGTTCCTGCCTCTGTAATTTTCTGAAAATCCAATCTTTGATGCTTGAAAACCACTAATCTTCACCGACATCTCAGATCCGCTGTCAAAAGCATGAAATCATCACCGATCGCTCCAAGATCGCCAACCGGCTGACCAAGAAAGTACACTTTCTGTCCGACCAATCGTGAAATCGACATGACAGATGTCATCGGCCCACCAACATTAATCAATGTCTAAAATTGCATCGTAATCCGACATCAAACAATGTGTGGATCCACCTGTGATGATCACAAGAAGAATCTCAAAAGATGCAGCGCGGCCCGCGACTCTTCACATGCCCTGGCGACCACTTTATGTCGTTAATTGACCCGTTTATGACAACTTAATGCGGTTATTAACTCATTATTTTGGACGGCCCAATCAGATTCAAGCATTTGGGAGTTACAAATCCAGGCAATCATTGATTGAACCCATGAAACTCCCATCATCATGAAGATTAAAGGCGATTAAATGCCCACTATCCTTCATCGGCCAATCACAAGCCATGAAAAAGGAGTTACAAAATCAAAGAATAAAAACTTGTAGCTCCTCATCAAGTCTCTCATCATGGCCATCAATGCCCATAACTACCTCATGGCTACCAAGATCCTATAAAAGGAGGTCCAAAAGAAAGAAATCGACATCGATACACACATCGACTTGAAATTCTGCAGTTGCACACTTGCATTCTGCCGAAGAAATACAGACGAAGTCCTGCTGCTTTGCTGTAAGAAACACCACAAGTTGATCAAAGTCCCTTGGGGGGCCACCCCCCAAGGTCCCCTCCTTCTACAACATGGCCTAAACGCGGCTTTTCAGCCCGTTTACTCGGTTTTTCATTGGATATAGGACCTCCTCTTGGTCCTTGTCCTTTAAAAAACTGAGGTTAGGAGCCAAGCTGAAGAATTAAAGCATCAACCGTTCTCATTTGAAGGACGATGGCAAAGTCCATACATGACTTGCGACCGTCGATCTCAACGTGTCCCCACAATCTCCTGAGAAGTTAGATTCATTTTCTTTCTTTTCTATTGTAGTTTGTATTTTTTAAAGATACAAAAAGAAATCACAATTCTTGTCTTTCATATTTGATGAGTTTTGTAAAATCGACTTTCACGGCAAAATCGCCTTTCACGGCAAATTAACAAAAAAAGAAAACGCCTCCTACGGCATTCTCAAAAACAATTTGTCTATTTTCTTAATATTATGCAATTTGAAACGTTAGAAAAAAAGGATCAATTTCCTTTCTACTTATGAAGGTGAATCTCCTGATCATCACCATTCCAAATTCCAAGTAGAAAGTAAATCTGGCATATCCGTACAAAAAGTTGATACCTACGATTTTCCTCCTCCGCCGAGACCCATGCAGCCCCCAGGGTGCGGAAGGAGAGGACAGAAACCCGAGGGTCCATCAGATAAATTACTCGACAAAGAAGAAAAGTTGCCGGATGCTGTTCAGGACTTGTTCCCGAAAAATGCTCAGTGCAACACAATCACTGAAGACGGTAATGCTGCTACTCAGTAAATGACAAGGATCAACCCTTTGATCCCGAGAGTGATCTTCCAAAAGAAGACCCTTCTCTAGAAGCTGCTCTATATTACCTTAGCCGTATGTTGGTAGGTGCAGAGCATCGCTACTCCCCAGTCGAAAAAGAATGCCTTGCAGTGATGTTTGCCGTACAAAAGTTGCGTCACTACTTGCTGTCCAACACAGTCTACCTGGTTTCGAGGATCAACCTCTTAAAGGTCCTTGTCACAAAAACAGGTTTTCTCAATGCCCGACTGGCAAAATGGTTCATCCTTCTATCACAGTTTGATATTAGGTATGTACCAAAAAAAGCAATCAAATGCCAAGCTCTAGCAGACTTTCTCGCAGAGCACCCATTGCCTAAAGATTCTCCACTCAGGGATGATCTCCCAAATGAATTTGTCTACAACGTGGAAACTTCCTTATCTAATGCCTCCCGGGACATGTACTTTGACGGCGCAACCAGGACAAATGAAAAATGAAAGCAGATATCGGGAATTAGCATCCTTTTTATCAGGCCTGACAAATACATGATTCCGCACGCTTTCTCGCTACTGGAACCGTGTTTAAAAAATCCAGCTGAGTACCAAGCCCTGATTATAGGATTGGAACTCGCCCTCGAATCCGGCATCACCATGCTAGAAGCTTTTGGGGACTCTCAATTGATCGTCAACCAGATGAATCAGAAATTTGAAGTCAGGAAGGCCGATTTGTTGCCTTACTACAATAAGGCGCAGTCACTTCGACAAAAGTTCGACATCTGTCACATCACCCACATTCTCAGAGGTGAAAACATCCGTGCAGATGCCCTGCCCGAACTCGCCGCATCTATGGCAATCCAAGAAAGGGAAAACAAGCAAATTACAGTGTGTCAAAGAAGGATTTTCCCTCCTCTTAACACACACCAAAAGTTCGAGAACCGTTCATTGATTACATTATGTTCGGAATCCTACCTGAAGATCCAAAAGAGCAGGTAAGCATCCAAAGACGTGCCCCAAACTTTCATTTGGATATTCCTTCAAAAGAACTTTACAAGAAATCCTTCAACGGAGTACTTGTACGCTGCTTGTCACAACAAGAGGCTGAGGAAAGTCTTTAAGAAGTGCAAGCTGGTCTTTGTGGAGCCCATCAAGTTGGTCCTAAGCTCTACGATCAGATAAAAAGGCTAGGCTATTATTGGCTTACCATGGTAGCTGACGCAATACGATTTGCTAAGCGCTGCCAACAATGCCAAATTCATGGAGATTATGTCCACATGCCTCCTGAATGGCTACATCTTACAGCAATCTCATGGCTGATGGACCCGAAAAAAAAAGGGGGAATCTTCAATCCTCTCCCTCCGCACCCCGGGGGCTGACCTGGGTCTCGGCAGAGGAGGGAAGATCTCGGGCATCAACATTTTTGTACGGGTATGCCAGATTTACTTTCTACTTGGAATTTGGAATAGTGATAATCCGGAGATTCACCTTCACAAGTGGAAAGGAAATCAATCCTTTTTTCTAACTTTTCAAATTGCATAAATATTAAGAAAAGAGACAAGTTTTTAGAATGCCGTAAGAGGCGTTTTTGTTTGTTTGCCGTGAAAGGCGATTTTACAAAACTCATCAAATGTGAAAGACAAGAATTGTGATTTCTTTTTGTCTCTTTAGGAAATACAAACTACAACAGAAAAGTGAGAAAAGGGATCTAACTTCTCAGGAGATTGTGGGGACACGTTGAGTTCAACGGTCGCAAGTCATGTATGGGCTTCGCCATCGTCCTTCAAATGAGAACATGTGATGCTTTGATTCTTTGGCTTGGCTCCTAACCTCAGTTTTTTAAAGGACAAGGACCAAGAGAAGGTCCTATATCCAATGAATAACCGAGTAAACGGGCTGAAAAACCGCGTTTAGGCCATGTTGGAGAAGGAGGTGACCTTGGGGGGGTGGCCCCCCGAGGGACGTTGATCACCTTGTGGTGCTTACGGGAGCAAAGTAGCAGGACTTCGTCTCTCTCTCGGATTTTCTGGATTTTCAAAGCTTGTACTTGGGATCTCTTCTCATCATGCTTTCTTCTTGGAATGGACCTCCTTTTATAGGCTTTTGATAGCCATGAGGTGTTTATTGGCACTGATGGCCATGATGAAAGAATTGATGAGGAGTTACAAATCGATTTTGTAACTCCTTTTTCAAGGCCTGTGATTGGCCGATAAAGGTAGTGGGCATTTAATCACCTTTATGCTTCATGATGATGGGAGTTTCATGGGTTTAATGCCATGATTGCTTGGATTTGTAACTCCCAAATGCTTGGTTCTGATTGGGCCGTCCAAAATAATGAGTTAATGACCGCTTTAATGGGTCAATTAACGTCATTAAGTGGTTGCCAAGGCATGTGAAGAGTCGCGGGCCGTGCTGCGCCTTTTGAGATTCTTCTTGTGATCCTCACGGGTGGATCCACGCATTATTTGATGTCGGATTGCGATGCAATTTCAGACATTGATTGATGTTGGCGGGCCGGTGACATCTGTCTTGTCGATTTCACGATCGGCCGGACAGAAAGTGCACTTTCTTGGTCAGCCGGTTGGCGATCTTGAGGCGATCGGTGATGATTTCATGCTTTTGACGGCGGATCCGAGATGTCGACGAAGATCAGTGGTTTTGAAGCACTAAACATTGGATTTTCAGAAAATCACAGAGGCCAAAACACCCGAAACGCGAAAAGAATCGAAATCGGACACTTCGGCGCAAAATCCGGCGACCCGGATTTCCAGGGTCGCCGGGCGACCATGCAACCAGGGTCGCCGGCGACCATGGGGCTTCGGCCCGTTTGGTCGCTGAGCGTCGTTTTGGCCGTTTTTTCGTCTTTTTCGTCCCTTTTTTCTTCTGTATTTTTCTTGACATTTTTCCTCAATTATTGACTTGATTTTCTTGGAGAAATCTTGACAAGAACCCTCGCGAAATCGGAGCACAAAGTTTCCTATTTTTCGGGAAAGCCGAAGACTTTGTAGCCGATTTTCCGTCAAGCGTCGAAACTAGGTCAAACGATGTCGGAATGACCTGAAAATTGAGGTGAAGCTTCTTGAGCAGTGGATAGGACCAACCATGGGCTTTTATTTGAGTTTTGAAGCCGTTTGGGGTCCCATCGATGCTTCACTTGATTTTGCTGCAGGGAAAATGTCGAGCTTTGATATGTGGTCAAACGATGTCCGATTGACCTGAAATTTGACGGGGAGCCTATTGGAGTCATTTTGAGACATTCCATGGGCTCCGTTTTGGATGTCATGGTCCCAGGTTGCTCCGCCGCCGGTAGGCTTGATTTTCTCTCGGAGCATCGAAACCTGATCAAACATTGTCGGAATGACCTGAAATTCGACGTGCAGCCTTTTGGAAGCATGTTGAAGCCACTCATGTATTTTGTTTGATGAGTGATGGCTTTGGTGGTTCCCGCCGCCGGGAGGCTTGATTTTGCTGCTCGAGCATTGATGGAGGGTTAAACGTTGTCGGTTTGACTTGAAATTTGGCATGGAGCCCTTTGGAGATATTCTGGAAATTTGGCATGGAGCCCTTTGGAGATATTCTGGAGTCATCCGTAGGCTTTGATCAAAGTTTTGGTGTCTTTGATGATGTTGCCGCCGGGAGCGCCTATTTAGCTGTCGAAGCGGTGAAGTTGGGCCAAACGATGTCGGAATGACCCGAAACCTCAGGTGTACCCCTCTTTTAGCTGTCTTGAAGGATCTCTCAGTTTCTGTCTGATTCTGACAAAATCTGATGCTTGAAGTAGCCTTGCCTATTTTTAGCAGGATGCAGCTTCAGGAGGCTTCTCGATGTTGAGGAGACATATTGACTTTTTTGGTGTCAACAATGGCCTTTTGAAGCCTGGGGTATGGACATCATAAGTCCTATCTCTCCCCCATCAAGCAAAGGTCATCGCTTCATCTTCGCCGCTACGGAATATTTCTCCAAGTGGTCAAAAGCATTTGCGTACAGTGAAATGAAGACCTCATCAGTCCTTATGTTCTTGCGCACTAACATTATTTGTCGCTTCGGCATACCTAAAAGATTCATCCATGATAACGGACCACAATTCCGGGATCACAGATTCTACAGGTTCTGCGACAAGTACAAAATCCAAAGTTGTCCTTCGACTCCATATAATCCAGCAGCGAACGGACTAGCAGAAGACTTCAACAAGGCACTCTGCAAAATTCTCAAGAAAATGGTCTCTAGTCACAAAAGAGACTGAGGCGACAAACTACCAAAAGCTTTGTGGGCCTATCGAACCACTGTTCGAGGACCAACCCATAGCACACCATTCTCCTTGGTCTATGGATGCGAAGCTGTTGTCCCTTTGGAACTACAAATTCCTTCCTTAAGGGTATCTCTGCAAAATGACATGACGCAAGAAAGCAATGTCAAATTGAGACTCAAAGACCTAGATAATTCCGATGAGAGATGGCTCGAAGCTCTACAAAGCATTGAGTTGTACCAAGCACGCATGGCAGGATCTTTCGACAAGAACGTCAGGCAACGCGCCTATAAAAAGGGCGACTTGGTTCTTGCAGTAAAAAGACCCATAGTCTTTGCTCACAATTCCAAAGGCGAATTTGAATCAAAATGGGAGGGACCCTTCGTCATCGACAAACTCTTCTCCAACGGCGCATACGCTCTTCCAAACATGGAAGGAGACAGATGTATGCTGCCCATCAACTACAAATTCTTGAAGTGGTACTACCCTTGAAGACTTCCTCAAACGGGTCAGAGCGATACCTACACGGCCAAAGTCAATTCCCAGGTACTTGCTCGTCAAACCCACCCCTTTTGAAATTTTTATCTTTATGTTGAAATTTCTAAAAAAAAACTTTCAAAACAATGCTTGCTTTCATCGATTCATTGTTCAAAAAAATCAAAATAAAACCAAAATCCAAGTTTAGGAGCCTCTTCCCAAACTTGACCAAAATTTTCGATCCTTGAAACCAAAATTCATGGTTTGAAACAAAAAATCAGGACTCAGGAACTTCCACCCTAGTCCGCCTCGGCTTTTACAACCAAAAATGATTTTAAGTCAAAACTTACGACCCTTGCGTTTTTAAACAAAAAAGAATGGTTTTTAGAAACCGCAGGGAAGCGACATCAAGTCGATACTCGCAAAACCCAAAAAATCGCGGGGAAGCGACATCCAGTCATACTCGTAAAACCCAAAAATTCGGAAGGATGTGAACCCCATTTGATACTTCCAAAACCAAAAAGAAATTGGAAGGATGCAAACCCCATTCGATACTTCCAAAACGCAAGAATCGGAAGGATGCGAACCCCATTCGATACTTCCAAAATCCAAAAATCGCAAGGAAGCGAACACCATTCGATACTTGCAAAACCTCAAATTTCAAAAATCATGGAGACGCAACATTCCAGTTGATATCCGCAACCCAAATTTGAAATGGTTCAAGAAAACCTCAAATTTCAAAAATCATGGGGAAGCGACATTCAGTCGATACCCATAAAACCAAAATTTTTGAAAAAAGCAGGGAAGCGACACTTAGTCGATACTTGCACCCCAATCCCGCGAGGAAGCGACATTCCATCGATACTCGCAAACCCAGTCCGCGAGGAAGCGACATTCCATCGATACTCGCAAACCGAATGAGCAAGGAAGCGACATTCCATCGATACTTGCAAGACCATTCAGCGGGGAGGCGACATTTGGTTGATACCTGCATTTTGAAAACCAAAACCCGATTATAAATGCCAAAACCGGATATAAACACCAAATCCAGCTATAAACCCCAAAACCCGGCTATAAACGCCAAATCTGGCTATCAACGCCAAAAATCAGCTATCAACGCTAAAAATCGGCTATAAATGCCAAAAATCGGCTTTCATGCCAGCGAAACAAAATTTGGTTTTCAAAAATCGGGCTCCCTTGCCAAAATAAAACAAAACAACAAAACAAATTTCGGCTCCTATGCCATAAAACCTGGCTCATATGTCAATTCAAAAAAAATCGGCTTTCAAGCCATCTCAAAATTTCGGCTCTCATGCCAATTCACAAAAAAAAAAAAAAAAAACTTTGGCTTCCATACCACAAACAAACAAATTTGGCTTCCATGCCATAAAACAAAATTCGGCTTCTACGGCTTTCATGCCATCTAAAAAATTTCGGCTCTAATACCAACTCAAAAACTTTGGCTTCCATGCCACAAACAAAAAAAAAAACTTTGGCTTCCATGCCACAAACAAACAAAACCTGGCTTTCATGCCATTTCAAAATTCGGCTTTCATACCATCTCAAAAATTCGATTTTCAAACCATAAAAAACCAGGCTTTCGCCACAAAAATTGGCTTTCATGCCCAAAACAACCCTTTGACAAAAGATTTTCACAAAATGACAACATTTTGATCAAATTCCTAAACAAACATTCCCATTTAGCCCTTATTTAAATCTGTTTTCATCAAAATGGTTTAAATGAAAGGAGGGAATACAAAAAATATATAGTACCAAAAATGCTTATACATGGAGGTACAAAAAAAAAAGAGAATAAGAAAAAAACAGAGTTTGTTACAACTCAGGAGCTCAGTCTAGCATGGTCTTCAACCAAAGATTGAACTCCTCAAGCAGACTCTTGGCCTTAGCTTCCAAAGTTCTCAGGCCACGCTCCTTCAAAATGTTCCCACAGAATGCGGCCGAACGCCGCGACCCATCTGTAGCACGAGGAAGTTCTTCCCAGAGAACCTGCCACTGCTCATATTCCTGAGTATTCCTCCGGAAATTACTCTCAGCCTCCTCAACCTGGCGAATGAGAGTCCCTTCTTTGTCACAAGCCTTCACAATGGCGGTCCATTTGGCAGCTGCTTCTTCTTCCAAAAGCTCAAGACGCTGCCTAGCCTCGACAACCTCCTTATTAAGGTGATCCAGGTCTTGCTTTATCCCCATGATGGCCAACTCGATAACGTTCCTCTCCCAAACGAACTGCTTCCGAGTCTGCGAGATCTCAGTCAGCTCAGCTTTGACTTTGCTGGAAGGCTTCATAAACATCTCATTAAAGAAGTCACCATCTGGAAAACTCTTGGTCTCAGTCCACTTGTTCCCCAAAGCAATTACTTCATCAACGAAATCCTTGGCGCTCGTAATGTCCAGACCGACTTCTTCGCTATTAGCAAGAATGTCTTGTACATGCTTGATCATGCCAAAGCCAGCTTCCAAGTGACCCAAAGAAAGAGTCTCAACCTATGAGCTCAAAACAGTCTTTAACACCTTCTTTGTATATTGAAGGTGCGACGCATATGAGGATTCGCAGTGCTCCAGCATTCGACTGCCCATCTCATGCCCCATTGCAGGAGTGATTAATAAGCTCTTTCCAATCGAAGAAGCTAACTCATTAAAAATGGAAGAAACCCCTACTCCTAGATCCGCTACAGGTATCTCCTGTTCTGGTCCTGAGGAAGACGGAGGGACTTCTCCTGCTGCTCCACAATCTGTCAAGGAAAAGACAAAAAGGTATGAATATGATCTTGTCAAAAGAAATATCAAGATTATTATTACAAAATACCTTATTTGACGACCGGCGGAGTAATCTCTGCCTCTCTAAGCTCATCTATAGCATCGTCAAAGGTTGCATCCATGGATGGCTCGAAGTCGTCAGAATCCTCTGGCAAGTCAGCTAACAAGAAATCAAAACTACATGTTGGCAAATTACAGCACAAACAAAAAGAAGAAAAAAGAAAGAAGTAAAAGAGATCATACCAGGTGAAGGATCTGGAACCACTTCAGAATCCCTGGGCTCTTCCTCAGATGCCGCAATCAGATCCGTCATCGCCTCATCGACCGGAACCTCGGGCATCACCAAATCATCATCCTCTGCCGAAAGAAAGAAGCATAAATAGAAAGAAGGAGAATCATACTAGCCGTCTCCTCTTCTCGGCTCCCCTTCTCTGGAGGCTCGTCAACATCCCCAAGAGCCTCATCAGCAATGGTGAGAGGAACTTCCAAATCAGAAGGACTTTCATGCCGTCTCATATTACGGCGTTGTCCCCTCTTCCTCTTGCTTTTACGGGACAATCTGTCGACGATCCTGCCCCACTATCAACATCAGGTCTCTCACTAGAGTCCTCACTAGATGGTTTGCTCTTTCCAGTAGACTCCATGGAAGCCTTTGTGCACTCCGCTTGCATCCAAGCGTCGATCTCGGCCTCCTCCTCTTCCAACTGTCTCAAGACCTCATCAGGAATCCCTTGTGCAGCTCCTGATCTGATGATATCCTACTCATTGAGAAAGCCTATCTTATGCTTCTCTCCAGAAAGAAATGCCAAAACTTCCTCTCGACAGACACCATCTGATCTACTAAGACCCTTCAGAGGAGACTGCTTGACATCAAGCTCCTTCTTGGAAAGCCCCCGGTACACTGAGAAGCTTGCCACGAACCATTTCGTGAACCCAGAAGTCCGGAAAGTGGGCAGCTTAGGATAGGAAATCATGGTGGCAGTGTCCTCAGCGCTATAAAAAGCCCATGCGTTCCTCCCATCCTGCAGACCTCCAAAACGCTTCACCATGCTCGAAGGCGATCCAACAATGTCTTGAGAGAAGCCAAGCTGCAATACAAAACGCGAAGGGACATACGGCTAGATATCGACGAAAAGATGTCTGCGGTACACCAACGTACCAACCCGTATGTTGAAAAGTCATCTCTTCTCTACGTTTGTCAAAGAATAGTGTCTTCTCGACCCTGCCCTGGTCGAATCACGGGAGACACCAAATTCAAAAGCCTTCTTCCGCAAACCCGGAGAAAGCTTCACTGAAGACTGCCCAATCTCGACGTCCCTGAACCGTCGGATCCTCAAACGGGCAGACAAAAAAGATTTGGAAACGGCTGTCCCTCTAGCCAAACGAATCATAAAAGGGTCTTCGTCTTATGCCACTCCCAACCGATGGAAGTCAGGACAGTGGTATACGTACCACGAATAAAAGATCTGGGCTGAAAATACCCTTTTCATAGGGAGCCCAAGCCGAACCAGAAAAGCAACAGCCTGTAGTTCGGTACACGAGTAAGAGTAAAGAGCAGGCACCAAAGCCAGCCGCTCTCCAAATGCCATCTGATAACCCGGAAAAATACAATGCGGCCTGATGTGCGTTCTATCTCCTCCAGCAAAAACAGCCTCACCCAACCAATAAGTGAGGTAAACAGTGAGATTTCTCCGCAATGCAATGTCAGGACCAATGGCATCAGTACTTGCGAAGAACTTCCTCAACTCTTCTCGCATAGCGGAGATCTTCTTCAAACTTGAGGCTTTAGCCCTAGCATCCTGGGCCATGCAATCAGAAGACTCCCCGTTGTCAAAAAAGTTGGAGCTACAACTCTTCCAACTGCTGCACCTGACTTTCGAGCCCTCCTCCTTAAAAACATCATAGAAGGCGACGAGCTGAAAGTATAAAAGCCGAAACTCCTCAGACTGCTCCTCAAGGACATTGTCGATAGGCATGAACTCCTCATAGAGTTTGCCGAGGATAGGCAACCCGGTGATGGCGCTCAGTCCCTTCAAAGAAAAACCAATCTCACCATTCGTAACAATGAACGCATTGGTTTGTGGATGGAATAACTCCAGCATGGCCATGAAAGCCTCATCGGAGAAAACAATGGTTTGTCGAAAAGCGCGAACCGCATCAAAAATCTCAGCCTCCCGCAGAATGGCATCACCCACCTTTAGGGTGTGATCAGTCCATGATTCCCTGCTCAAGTCAGCACTGAAACGGCCACGAACTTGAAAAGGCTTCACCCAATTGCTGCTGTCACCCCGAAAAATGCCAAGGCCCACTAGTCTCAAATCGACCGACGAATGATTAGAACCTTGGTAGCCATTGACTGGCATCAACATGTCCATACGGACAGGCGACTTCTCTTCAAAACCGGAAGGGTCGCCAACAAAAACCCCGGTCTTGATCACACTGGTCCTCTTCACCCAGCTCCGAGGATCCTCCCTCTTAGGGCACGTGGGAGAAAGGCTCATGATCGAAATAGTTCAATCGAAGGTCAACCGGGTAGAAATAGTTCTCTCCTCACCATCTACTATGTAAGAGAACTGAAAACATCTCCTTTGGTATGTCAAGTCGTCAGGGACTGCATCACCAAAGAAGAAGGTAGGCTTGGGCACAATGCTCTGATCGTCCGTAACCCAAGGACGACTGCTTACCATGATCTTGTAGAACTCCTCATATTTGAGAGCGATCAATCGCTGTCTCATCTCATCACGATTGAAGGAGTCACATTGTTCCTAGTTCTTCTCAACAAACTGGACCTTCTCCCAGGCCTGCTGAACGGCCGCATTGGAAGATCTAGCAGACCGACGAGGTGCGTCAGTAACGGGCCCCTTACCCTTGTTCGTTTTGGAAGAACTACCTGGAAAGGATGAAAAACAAAGATCAATCATTACCAAAATGACAGAATTTTGCTAAAAAAAATTCTAGCGAAATTTTGACATGGTTTCGGGGCAATTCCGAAGAAAAGGGAAATACCCCAAAAGAGACAGGAAGCCTGAAGATGAGCTCAACATCGCTGCAAGCTCATAGTCAGTCGAAGATTCTCAAAGAAGGTTCGAACTCAAACATTGCTGCGAGAACAAACCAATCTCATCAAATCTCTGTAAAATTGGAAAAGGGCTCAACATTGCTGCAAGCTCCAAAATTCCAAAATTGCAAAGTTCCTCAAAATCCAACAAGACCAAGAAATGGCTCAACATCGCTGCGAGCTCCAAATCCTCATACTTGCAAAATATTTTCAGGTATGCATCATCATGCTTCCAAGTCCATTTACCAAAAATCATGCATCAAAGAACATCATCATGCATTAGATGCTTGGAAAACCATGACCAAAGTTTGACCAATTCCAACCCAATTTGGTCAAAACCAATCAAACTCTGTCCAAGTCAAAAATTATGTTGGCTTGACCTAGAGACTCTAGCTTTCTACCTTGATGCATCAAAAAAAAATGCATGAACATATTGAAATTGCATAACCTCATTATCATGATGAATCAAAAAAAAAAAAAAAGAAAGAAAGAAACCTCAACAAAAAAAAAAAAATTTCAGGCCCATAGGCCATGGCCCATTGCCACGTGGCAGTATAGCCAGGTCCATACGGACCTGTCCGTACAGCCAAGAAGAAAAGAAAAAAAAACGCTGGAAAAAAAAAAAGAAAAAAAAAAACGGTGAAAAAAAAAAAGAAAAATCACCGTGTGAAAAAAAAGAGAAGAAAGAAAAAACGGTGACAAAAAAAAAGAAGAAAAATCACTGTGAAAAAAAAACCCGTGAGCAAAAAAAAGAAGGAAAAAAAGAAATTACACGAAAAGAAAAAAGAAAAGAAAAAACCGTGCTTGAAAAAAAAACGAAAGAAAAAGAAAGAAAGAAAAGAAATTTCCTACTTCTACGATGGAGTGGAGGAAGAAAACTTATTTGAAAACATTGATGAAGAAAAAGCTTCGAGATCCTTGAAGAAGAAAAGTACTTCTTGATCTTGGAGCACCTTGGAGATTCTTGCAAATAAAGAAAGCAATAGGAGCAAAAGAATCAACTCCCCCTTGGTTTTATAGAAGAGAGCAAATCAAAAGAGAAAACAAGGAGAAAGGAAAGGAGGTAAGTGCTAAAATTCAGCTACTTTCCTAAAAGAAAGATATTTTGAGAACATCTCTCCCAAAAATAAGGAAACTTGAGAGATTCTCTCCAAGTAAAGATATTTTTAGATATTCTCTACACAAAAGAGATATTTTTAGATATTCTCTACAAAAATGACACCATATGAGATCTAGGCCATCTCCAAAGCCTAAGGTCCCATGGGTTAGCCCATATGAGTCAGGTTTGACCACCTAGGCACTAAAAGTGGCTTTTAGTCAAAACATCCCTATTACCAAGAGCATGAAAAAAATGTGTCCCATGCCTCTTTTGAGTTGATTGGACTATTCAAAAAAATAAAAAATAAAAAGAAGAAGAAAGCCTCATGAGTTTTCCAAAAACCAAACCATCCAACCTTGGTCGCCTAGCAAACCAAATACAGCCTGTTAGGTCACAAGACCAAAATCAAAATTAAAATTCGAACCAAACCAAAACCAAAACCAAATCTGACCCCCCAACCTGCCACATACAGCTTGTTGGGTCACAAGGTTAGCTTGTTAGGTCACAAGGTCAAAACCAAAAACCAAAATCCAAAACCAAAAATCCAAATCCCCCACGTCATTTCCAAAACTTTGCCTTGAGATGGTACGTGACCCCTCTCAGTACCATAAAATTCCCCTAGAAATTCAGAAGGCTATTAAAAAAAAATTTTCAAGACTCTTGGTCAAAGTAAGAAGCTCTCCTTCAAGTTTCTCTTCGAGGCACATTGACTCCAAAAAGCAACTCGTCGCTGTACCTCGAGGGGGCATTTGTTGACACCAAAAAAGTCACTATGTCTCAACATCAAGAAGCCACATGAAGCAACATCCTGCTACAAAACAGGCAAAGCTACTTCAAGCATCAGATCTTGTCAGAATCAGACAAAAACAGCAAGATCCTTCAAGGCAACCAAAAGAGGGGCACACATGAACTTTCGGGCCATTCCGACATCGTTTGGCCTAACTTCACTCCTCCGACAGCTAAATAGGCGCTCCAGGTGTTAACAGTGTCAAAGACATCAAAACTTCAATCAAAGCCAACGGATGGTTCCAAAATACCTCCAAAGGGCTCCATGCCAAATTTCAAGTCAAACCGACAACGTTTGACCTTTCATCAACGCTCGAGCAACAAAATCAAGCCTCTCGGCGGCGAGAACCACCGAGGCCATCACTCATCAAACAAAGCATGTGAGTGGCTTCAACATGCTTCCAAAGGGCTGCACGTCGAATTTCAGGTCATTCCGACAACGTTTGACTAGACTTCGACACTCCAAAAGAAAATCAAGCCTACCGGCGACGGAGCACCCCGGGACCATGACATCCAAATCGGAGCTAATGGATCATCTCTACATGACTCCAATAGGCTCCCAGTCAAATTTCAAGACAATCGGACATCGGTTGACCGCATATCAAAGCTCGGCATCTTCCCCGCAGCAAAATCAAGTCAAGCATGGTTGGTCCTATCCATTGGTCATGAAGCTTCAACTCAATTTTCAGGTCATTCTGACATCGTTTGACCTAGTTTCGACTCTTGACGGAAAATCGGCTACAAAGACTTCGGCTTACCCGAAAAATGGGAAACTTTGGGCTCCGGTTTTGTGCGACTTCTCGTCAAGTTTTCTCCAAGAAAATCAAGTCAATAATTGAGGAAAAATGTCAAGAAAAATACAGAAGAAAAAAGGAGGAAAAAAGAAGAAGAAATGGCTGAAAAAGACACTCGGCAACCAAAGGGGACAAAGCCCCATGGTCGCCGGATTTTCCGCCGGATGGCCCATTTTCTGACCCTTTTCGCGTTTAGGGAGTTCCTGCCTCTGTGATTTTCTGAAAATCCAATATTTGATGCTTGAAAACGTCTGATCTCCGCCGACAACTCGGATCCGCCGTCAAGAGCATGAAATCATCACTGATCGCTCCAAGATCGCCAATCGGTTGACGAAGAAAGTACACTTTCTGTCCGACCGATCGAGAAATCGACAAGACAGATGTCACCGGCCCTCCAACATCAATCAATGTCTGAAATTGCATTGCAATCCGACATCAAACACTGTGTGCATCTGCCTGCGATGATCACAAGAAGAATTCTAGAAGACGCGGCGCGGCTCGCGACTCTTCACATGCTCGGCGACCACTTAATGTCGTTAATTGACCCGTTTTATGACAACTTAATGCGGTCATTAACTCATTATTTTGGACGGCCCAATCAGATTCAAGCTTATGGGAGTTACAAGTCCAAGCAATCATGGCATTAAAACCATGAAACTCCCCTCATCATGGATATTAAAAGCGATTAAATGCCCATCATTCTCCATCGGCCAATCACAAGCCAAGAAAAAGGAGTTACAAAATCAAGAAATAAAAACTTGTAACTCCTCCCATCATGAATCATCAATGCCATCAATTCTCTCATCATGGCCATCAATGCCCACAAACCACCTCATGGCTACCAAAAGCCTATAAAAGGAGGTCCATTCCAAGAGAGAGGCACCTACATCGACTTGAAACTTTGAGTCCTTGCATTTTTTCACGTCCACACCAACACCCATCCGGAGTCTGGAAAAATCCCAGAGAAAATCCGATGAAATCCTGCCGCTCTGCTGCAAAAGACACTACAAGGTGATCAAAGTCCCTTGGGGGGCCACCCTCCAAGGTCCCCTTCTGCTATCCAACATGGCCCAAACGCGGCTTTTCAGCCCGTTTACTCGATTTTTTATTGAATATAGGACCTCCCCGTGGTCTTTATCCTCTAAAAAACTGAGGTTGGAGCCAAGCCGAAGAATCGAAGCATCAAGTATTCTCATTTGAAGGACGATGGCGAAGTCTATAAATGACTTGCGACCGTTGATCTGAACATATCCCCACAATCTCCTGAGAAGTTAGATTCATTTTCTTTCTTTTCTATTGTAATTTGTATTTTTTAAAGAGACAAAAAAAAGTCACACTTCTAGTCTTTCATTTTGATGAGATTTATAAATCGCCTTTCACAGCACCAAATCGCCTTTCACGACAAACAAACAAAAATCGCCACTTACAGCATTCAAAACAAAAATTGTCTGTTTTCTTAAATATTTATACAATTTGAAAAGTTAGAAAGAATAATTGATTTCCTTTCTACTTGTGAAGGTGAATCTCCGGATCATCACCATTCCAAATTCCAAGTAGAATAGAAAATCTGGCATACCCGTACAAAAATGTGGATACCCGCATTTCCTCCTCCGCCGAAACCCACAGCCCCCGGGGCGGAAGGAGAGGATGGAAATCGAGGGTCCATCAGTGTGGATCGCATCACCGTCTGGACGGTGGACTCCGGAACCAGGTAGGCACCCTCTCCTCTCATCCACCCATTACAGTTGCACCATCGCTCATCTTTTCTACTTCTTCTCTTTCTCCCTCTACAGTTACTTCCACCTCCTTTCCTTCGCTCTTTCTCCCTCTCTCTATCTTCTTCCCCTTTCTTCTCTTCTCTCTCCCTCTACTCTCTCTCTCCTTTCCTCTCTCCCTTCCCTTTCTTTCTCTCTTGTTCCGCCCTACAGAGCCCCCTCTTGCGGTCCTGCTATCTCCTTCTCTCTCTTTCTATTTCTTTCTTCTCCACTTCTCTCTTCTGCCACTGCACACCCCTGCACACACTTCTCCCTCTCCTCCTTACTTTTTCTTTCTTCTCTCATCCCTCTTTCTCTCCCTCACTTCACCCACACGCGCCACCACCCTATCCCTCCTCTTCTTTTCTCTCTTTTTCCTTTCTTTCCTTTTCCCTCCTCTCTCCATTTCACGGCCTCCACCTGCACACACCCACCTGCACTGCCCGTCCCCACTGCAGCGCCAAACCTCCCTCACGCCCCTCCTCTCTTCCTTTGGTTTCCCCACCTCTCTTTCTCTGCACTCTCCATTCCTCTCTGTCTCTGTCTCTCTGTCTTTTCCCCCCTCTCTGCAACTCTCTCTCCCCTCTCTTTCTCCTCCTCTCTTCCATCCTTCGTCTCCCCTGCTCTCTTTCCTCTCCACTATCTCCTCTCTTCCCTGCACTTCCTCCACCCCACTCTCTTTCGCCCCGCTGTCTCTCCTCTCCCTCAGACCGTTGTCTCTCTCCCCTCACCTTTCTCTCGTCCCTTCTTTTATCTCTCCCCCCTGCGCCCAGTCTCTCCCTCTCTTCCCTCATGCTCCCTCTGCCCTCTCTCTCACTCTCACTCACACCCTCTCTCTGCCCATTCTTACCCTCTATCTGCTCGTTTTCTCCTTCTCTCTTCTACTTCTCTCTCTCTCCCTCTCTCCCTCTCTCCCCTGCGCCCAGCTACCTTTCTGTCTCCCTCTCTGCAGACCCCTCTCCTCTAACCGAGCCCAGCCCACCTGTACTGCCGCACCCTACTTCACTACACCCACCTACACACACGCACCCACTGCACTTCTTTCTTTCTTCTTATCTTCCTTTCTTTTTTTTTATTTCCTTCTCTCTCTTCTTCCTCCTCCCTCACCTGCACAATTGAACCCCTTCTTTTCTCTCCTTCCTCTTCACAACCCACCTGTTGAACCCATTTGAATGGCCCCATTCATCTAAACCGAGCCCATGCATGCCCATTTTATTTTCATGCATTCAAATTTAGCTGAATATTTATTTATTGTTTCTTTTTAGAATATGCTCATGCATCTAACATGCCCATGTATCTAGTAAATTTTCAATTTTATTGTTTATTTAAAAATTATTCCTAGTTAGTATCAAACATGTCCATGCATTTAACATGCACATGCATCATATAACTTAGTTGCATTTTTATTTCATTTCTTTAGATAAAATTTAGAACTACATAATTCACACAAAAAAAAGTTAGGTTAATTCCCAAAAAGAACAAAAACAAAAAAGAACAAACAAAAATAGAACCCTAAATCTTGGTTAAATTAATTAAAACAATAAGGTTAGGTTTAATAATTAATTTCTTCTCCTCCTCCCCTCTCCTTAGGATAAGGGAATTTACTTAGAAAAGTCTAAATTAGTTACATTCATTATAATAAATAAAACTTAGTAATTCGTTCCCTTCTCTCCTCCTTCCTTCCATTAGGATTAGAAAAATTAGTTTAGTAGATTTTAGACTTTATAAATAAAACCAAAAATAAAATAAACACCAAAAAAAACAAAATAAAAATAATAAAAAACCAAAAGACCAAAAAAACAAAGTAAAAGATATTAAAACCCAAAAAAAATATTAATAAAATGAAATTAGGAATTAGACAGTAGCCTAAACTGATTAGGTCAGATCCCGGACCTAGATCTAGGTCTCCCCCTAGTCAGCTTAGACTACCCTAGTTTCATTAACCCCAACTGATTAGGCCCCACTCTCTCTCCGGGCCCCGCTAAGGGATCGGGAGAGCTGAGGAGGGCGGTCAGGACCCTAGGATAGCGTAGAGATCCATTTAGGGAAATGGATTAATTAAATTAAATCCAAGTAGAAAATCCCCTAGTTAGCCCTTCTAGCCCTAATTATTAAAAGTCCAAAAAAACTATAAAACCAACAAATTAACCCCAAAAATATTTTCTTTTCTTGTCCTCCACCTCCGGTGCCAAATATTCATTTGAGCTCAAAATTAAAAGGAATAGAGTTTGATTCCAAGAATCCGAATTAATGATAGTGACGAGACGAGACGAGTGATTTCACACACCCCCAATATCAGTTTATTTACTTTCGGCCCATCATCGGCTACCCCAAATATCAATTTATTTACTTTCGGCCCATCATCGGCCACCCTCAATCAACCCCGGCCCATCATCGGCCATTTTTACTTATTTCCGGCCCATCATTGGCCATGCACTCCTATCACTTGTGTATCGCATGCTAACCCACAGAAATCACAACACGAAATCTCATTTGCATCGTTCTTTCAATTCGAAGAATCAATCTTTTAATCCTATGTAGTCAAAGGACATTGAAGAAGGTACCCGAGAACGGGGCTAATCCTTTTCTAAATATTTGGCACCTTCCCCCTAGTTTCTTAGTTTATTTCCATTTTATTTCATTTACCCCCGAGATTACTTGGATTTAATTTTAATTAGTCTGCATAGCCCTGAATGTTGATTTCCCTTGCCTAGTTCACTATGACCCTATTTTGAGACCCGTGATTTGACCTAAATTGAAAAACCTAAATTAAGTGACAAGACAACCGCCGTGTGTCGCTGGCGGCACATTAGACGAGAGAGGAACTCATCCCATTTTCTCCCACTCTCTTTCGACTTCCGTCGAAGGACGGTGTTACAGCCATATTCATAACTGGTGATCGTGATCCGTCGATTTGAGGGTAGTTGGAATCCTCATTTTCGATGTAATTTTTTAATATCTCATATAGTTGAATGGCGATTTCCCTCCTCTGGGGGATCAAAATTCACATCCGACAATACCATCACTGCTCCTTGTCATCATCCGATCTGTCGTGTTGCTGCTTCGAACCGACACATAGGCTTCCGAGGCGACGCTTTGAATGCGCGCCCTTGAAATTCGAAAGGGCGCCCTTTTTTCTCTATATATATGGATCCCCTTGCCTTTGCCCCTATTTTGGCATCTTTGGAAGAGAAAATCCCAGCGATAGAGAAACTATCAGAGCTTTGATCCAGCGAATCTAATCCCAGAGTTTTCTCGTGTCCTTTCTCGTCTTTGTGAGTCTTCTTCCTCTTGTTCTCCTTTATTTCCTGCATTTTTCACTCCCTTTAGGATTTTACTCCCTTTCTAGGGTTTTAGCGTTCTGCCTTAGGGTTTTTACCCCTTTCTTTCTTCCTTTCTCCCGTCCTCTGTCTTCCCAGTCCCTCTCCAATTCAGAAATGGGGATTTACATGCATTGGCTTGACACCGCACAGGCTCTAGTTCAGTTCAGCGCCATGTACGGGATCCCAGAAGAGGTTCTGATTAGGCTAGACGACCCGGAATACGCTTTCGACAGTCGGACCTTTCGAAATGGCTGGATGCTGTTCCTGTTAGTCGCAATAGTAGAAGGCGGGGTTAGGTTCCTCGTCCATCCCTTGCTTAGGTTGTGCCTGTACAAATGGCGGCTTTGCCCCTACCAACTTACACCAAATAGCTTCAAGATAATAATGGGCGTCGCCGAGTTAAACAGGATCCTCGATACCGACCTCGATGTCACGACATCAAGGATGTATATGACCTATGTAAATCCGTAGGGAGCGACAATAGTTATTACCTACGAGGGAAGCCGAGGAAGGAGCCTTTTGTACATGACTTGGAGGATTCGAATAGGCATGCCGGGGACGACCGCCTGTTCGTCTCCGGCAACTGGGAATTCGGAGAGCCTGAACCCGAGGCGGCAAAGATATACAGGGTCCCTCGTCGCTTCGGGACTCCTCCAAGTAAATACCGACCTCTCAGAGTTTATTTTTTCTCTTTTATGTTTCCACCGAGCTGACATAATCTGTTTGCTGAGCAGGTTTTAGCCAAAGGAGCAAAGAGGCTAGGAGAGTCGGCTAGGAAAGGAACGAGGCTTGGCTGAAAGTCATGAAGAGTTACCAGGGCCATCATGGACGGGCCACCTGGGATCTTTTAGGATACGAGCCAAGTTATCACTCGTTCATCAAGAGGAGAACAGGCCAAACCTCGGTGATTGAGGAGCCAGCGCTCGACTCCATCGACGTCAAGCCTCAAGTAGCTTCGGGCGCTAAGGCCTCTACATCCGCCGTCGATCCGGAGCCCGTAGACTTCCTACAAGCCATCGAAGCTTACATATCCCCTTCTAGACCGAAACAGGAAGAAGAGATGGAGCGACGTTGGCCTGTTGCGAAGACGAAAGATCTGGCGGTTGGGCTGTTCAAGGGTCAAGCCCCGCCTTCCTCCTCGGCCCCTTCTTCTGATTCTGCCCCAGCTCCGGCGTCCTCGGGCGCCGCTGAGACCCCCACTCCTGCTACTTTATTAAGTACAGGAGCTCGGAAACGCTCTGTCGAGGCCCAAGGGAAGGAGGTCGGCCGAAAAAGAGGTCGAGGACCGAGGGACCCTCTTTAGGGGAAAGGCAGTACCTGACCAAAGATGTGAGGGAGAGGGCCTCGTCCCGGAGCAAGCCCAAGGCTGAAGGCCCATCTTTAGGACAGCCCGTAGGGCCGGCATAGTGGAGGCCGAGCTTTTAGCTGGGGCCCGACGGACAGCTAATGGTGGAGGACCGGCTGGCTAGTGATCCCTCGTCGTCGGAGCGCTTGCCCACGCCTGTGCCCTGCCTCGGGATATGGAGGCCTAAAAATTTTGACGACGTGGGGTTGCTGATGATGTCGCTGCAATTGGCAATCGTAATAAGTTTTACTCTTTAGATTTCTCCTAATGTCTAATTTCAGTTGCCTCTCTCTAACTCCTGTTTGTTTTGTAAATCGTATAGAGGGTCTAGCTCGTCCTGGACAGGACTCATCGGAACGCCTCTAAGGCCACGCAGATGGAAGCAAAGAAGAAAGAACTCAAGATAGCCTTGGAGGTGAGTAGCCAAAAACTGAAGAAAAAGGCAGAGAGGAACGTTGGCCTTGTCGCAGAGCTTGAGGCGGCAATGGCTAAAATCTGCAGGTTGAAGGGCGAGACTCATGAGATGAAGGCCGAGGAGAGGGCTAAGGAGAAGACGGCGGCTGAGCTTCAGGCCGCATTAGACAAGTAGAAGTCCGAGGTCGAGGCCATATCGAAACAAAAGGCGGACCTAAAAGCTTGTACGAGGTCACCTTCCAGGATGGGGTGGACGAGGCAACAAAGTTGTACGAGGCTCAAGTGCATCAGATAAGCTCTCAATTGTTCGAACTCGGGTGTCGGGCTGCGCTCAAAGAAATGGGGATCCCCGAGGATCACCCTGTATATAAGAACTCGCCCAAGTTCAGTAACTCAGAGCCTGAGCCAAGTCCTGCCCCTGCTGCCTCCAAAGCTCCTCTTGAAACTGCCCCGATCCATCTTCCTCCGTCTGAGGCTACTCCAACGGTTTGACTGAGGCCGTCGTGATTGAGATTGCTGATGCCGAGGTCGCCACCTGATTGTATTTGTCTTTGCTTGTAAAGATGTCATGCTTTGTATCTTTTTCTTTTCTTTTTCGCACTTTGGGAAGTTTGTACTGGCTGAACATTGTACTCTTTTTTACTTAATGAATACAATTGTTCATTTCTCTTTTCCATCCTTGCTTTCAAATGTTGTGGATGCATGTTTGACTAATTGGGCGTGGTTCATCAACCGAGGCCATAATCTTGTAGAGATTGTAAGTCACTGAGGTCGGTCCAATAACAAGAACAAGAATTCATTAATTGAGTCTGGTTCAGTCACCAGAACACTAAGAAACTAAGTTAAGTTTAATAATCGGAACACCATTTAAGGAACTAAGTTTGGTTCAACAACCGGGATAATACAAGTAATTGAGCTCGGTTCAATAACCAGAACAATGTAAGAAACTGAGTTTGGTTCCATAACAGGAACTATACAAGTAGTTGAGCTCGGTTCAATAACCAGAACGATGTAAGAAACTGAGTTCGGTTCCATAACCGGAACTATACACGTAGTTGAACTCGGTTCAATAACCAGAACGATATAAGAAACTGAGTTCGGTTCCATAACCGGAGCTATACAAGTAGTTGAGCTCAGTTCAATAACTAGAACTATGAATAATCTGAAGTTCCCTAGCTTAAGATACTTGTATTCGAATATCGACCATATCTGTTTCGTAGCTTAGTTCTTTAACTGATCTGAACAAGATTGGATCGAGTTAGTACAAGATATTAGTCCCGGTGATAGAATGCCTGGTTTCATAACTATTTGTACTTCCAAACACCAAGGAAGACACCAAGTTCTTTAACTCCGTGCACCTTAACTTTTCAAGGCCTTTCTTTATTTCTCTAATGCCCCGTGGTAGTTAGGCAGGCATTTGCCGAGTTCCATAACTTGGCAAGAAATGAAAGCAACAAAGTACATCTTTCCACAAGAGTTACTTTTATTGATTCAAGAAATTTGAGTACAACTTAGAAATAGTATTTCTTGAGGTGCGTGGCATTCCATGGCCGTGGTAGCTCTCTACCTTCCATGTCCTCAAGCTTGTAAGCTGATTGCCCAGCAGTCGAGATCACTTTGAATGGCCCGTGCCAGTTTGGTGCTAGCTTGCCTGATGGACCCGAAAAGGGGGAATCTTCCGTCCTCTCCCTCCGCACCCCGGGGGCTGACCTGGGTCTCGGCGGAGGAGGGAAGATCTCGGGCATCAACATTTTTGTACGGGTATGCCAGATTTACTTTCTACTTGGAATTTGGAATGGTGATAATCCGAAGATTCACCTTCACAAGTGGACAGGAAATTAATCCTTTTTTCTAACTTTTCAAATTGCATTAATATTAAGAAAAGAGACAAGTTTGTTTTTTTTAGAATGCTGTAGGAGGCGTTTTTGTTTGTTTGCCGTGAAAGGCAATTTTGCCGTGAAAGGCGATTTTACAAAACTCATCAAATGCGAAAGACAAGAATTGTGATTTCTCTGTCTCTTTAAGAAATACAAACTGCAATAGAAAAGTAAGAAAAGGGATCTAACTTCTCAGGAGATTGTAAGAAAAGGGATCTAACTTCTCAGGAGATTGTGGGGACACGTTGAGATCGACGGTCGCAAGTCATGTATGGGCTTCGCCATCGTCCTTCAAATGAGAACATGTGATGCTTTGATTCTTTGGCTTGGCTCCTAACCTCATTGTCTAAAGGACAAGGAGCAGGAGAAGGTCCTATATCCAATGAAAAACCGAGTAAACAGGCTGAAAAGCCGCGTTTAGGCCATGTTGGAGAAGGAGGTGACCTTGGGGGGGTGGCCCCCCAAGGGATGTTGATCACCTTGTGGCGTTCTTTGCAGCAGAGCAGCAGGACTTCGTCTGGATTTCTTTGGGAGAAGTGCAGAACTTCAAGTCGATAGATGTCGATCTGATCTTCGATGATCCCCTCTCTCTTGGAAATGGATCTCCTTTTATAGGCTTTTGGTAGCCATGGGATGGTTATGGGCATTGATAGCCATGATGAGAGCATTGATGAGGAGTTACAAGTTGATTTTGTAACTCCTTTTTCAAGGCTTGTGATTGGCCGATGAAGGTAATGGGCATTTAATCACCTTTATGCTTCATGATGATGGGAGTTTCATGGGTTTAATGCCATGATTACTTGGATTTGTAACTCCCAAATGCTTGAATCTGATTGAGCCGTCCAAAATAATGAGTTAATGACCGCATTAAGTTATCATAAACGGGTCAATTAACGTCATTAAGTGGTCGCCGAGGCATGTGAAGAGTCGCGGGCCGCGCTGCGCCTTTTGAGATTCTTCTTGCGATCATCACAGGTGGATCCACACATTGTTTGATGTTGGATTGCGATGCAATTTCAGACATTGATTGATGTTGGCGGGCCGGTGACATCTGTCTTGTCGATTTCACAATCGGTCAGACAGAAAGTGCACTTTCTTGGTCAGCCGGTTGGCGATCTTGAGGCGATCGGTGATGATTTCATGCTTTTGACGGCGGATCCGAGATGTCGACGAAGATCAGTCGTTTTCAAGCATCAAACATTGCATTTTCCGGAATCACAGAGGCCGGAACACCCGAAACGCGAAAACCATCGAAAAACGGACACTTTGGTGCAAAATCCGGCGACTCGGGTTTGCAGGGTCGCCAGGCGACCTTAGGGTTTTTTGCCCTTTGGTCGCCGAGCTCCATTTTCGGCCGATTTTGCGTTTTTTTCGTTCCTTTTTTCTTTTGTATTTTTCTTGACATTTTTCCTCAATTATTGACTATATTTTCTTGGAGAAAACTTGACGAGAACCCGCGCGAAATCGGAGCACAAAGTTTCCCATTTTTCGGGAAAGCCGAAGACTTCGTAGCCGATTTTCCGTCAAGCGACGAAACTAGGTCAAACGATGTCGGAATGACCTGAAAATTGAGGTGAAGCTTCTTGAGCAGTGAATAGGACCAACCATGGGCTTTTATTTGAGTTTTGAAGCCGTTTGGGGTCCCATCGATGCTTCACTTGATTTTGCTGCGGGGAAAATGCCGAGCTTTGATATGTGGTCAAACGATGTCCGATTGACCTAAAATTTGACGGGGAGCCTATTGGAGTCATTTTGAGACGTTCCATAGGCTCCGTTCTGGATGTCATGGTCCCGGGTTGCTCCGCCGCCGGTAGGCTTGATTTTCTCTCGGAGCATCGAAACCTGGTTAAACGTTGTCGGAATGACCTGAAATTCGACGTGTAGGCTTTTGGAAGCATGTTGAAGCCACTCATGTATTTTGTTTGATGAGTGATCGCTTCGGTGGTTCCCGCCGCCGGGAGGCTTGATTTTGCTTTTCGAGCATTGATGGAGGGTCAAACGTTGTCAGTTTGACTTGAAATTTGGCATGGAGCCCTTTGGAGACATTCTGGAGTCATCCGTAGGCTTTGATCAAAGTTTTGGTGTCTTTGATGATGTCGCCGCCGGGAGCACTTGTTTAGCTGTCGGAGCAGTGAGGTTAGGCCAAACGCTGTCGGACTGGCCCGAAACCTCAGGTGTACCTCTCTTTTAGCTGTCTTGAAGGATTTCTCAGTTTCTGTCTGATTCTGAAAAGATCTCATGCTTGAAGTAGCCTTGCCTGTTTTGTAGCAGGATGCAGCTTCACGAGGCTTCTTGATGTTGAGGAGACATAGTGACTTTTTTGGTGTCAACAAATGCCCCCCCGAGGTACAGTGACGAGTAGCTTTTGGAGTCGATGTGCCACGAAGAGAAACTTGGAGGAGAGATTCCAACTTGACCAGGAGTCTTGAGCTTTTTTTTATTTTTATTTATTTTTTTTTTTTTTGAATAGCCTTCGAGTTTCCGGGGGAATTTTATGGTAGTGAGAGGGATCACGTACCATCTCAAGGTAAAGTTTTGAAAATGACATGGGGTGTTTGGATTTTGAGTTTTGGATTTTGGTTTTTGACCTTGTGACCTAACAAGCTGTATGTGGCAGGTTAGGGGGTCGAGGTTTGATTTTGATTTTGACCTTGTGACCCAACAAGCTGTATGTGGCAGGTTGGGGGGTCAGATTTGGTTTGTTGGTTTTGGTTTGGTTTGGATTTTGATTTTGGTTTTGGTCTTGTGACCTAACAAGCTGTATGTGGCGAGCTAGGGGACCGGAATTTGGTTTTGTGAAATGTCAATTTCAAGATTTTGGCTCAATTTGGTTCATGAGGTTGGATGGTTTGGTTTTTGGAAACTCATGAGACTTTCTTTTCTTTTTTTTTTTTTTGAATGGTCCCATCAACTCAAAAGAGGCATGGGACTTTCTTTTTCTCTCTTTTTTTTTTTTTTTTTTTTTTTGCTCTTTTCTTATTTTTTTTGCTCTTGGTAAGAGGAATATTTTGACTAAAAGCCAATTTTAGTGCCTAGGTGGTCAAACCTGGCTCATATGGGCTAACCCATGGGACCTTAGGCTTTGGAGATGGCCTAGATCTCATATGGTGTCATATTTGTAAAGAATATCTAAAAATATCTCTTTTGTGTAGAGAATATCTAAAAATATCTTTACTTGGAGAGAATTTCTCGAGTTTTCTTTTTGTGGAAAGATTCTCTCAAAATATCTTTCTTTTTGGGAAAGTAGCTAAATTTTAGCACTTACCTCCTTTCTTTCTCCTTGTTTCCTCTTTTGGCTTGCTCCCTTCTATAAAAGCAAGAGGGTTGGTGCTTTTGCTCCATTGCTTTCTTTTTGCAAGAAATCTTCAAGAGTGCTCTCCAAGATAAGAAGTGCTTTCTCTTCTTCAAGGATCTCCAAGCTTTTCTTCTTTTTCTCCATCAATGGCTTCAAGTAAGTTTTCTTCCTAGTCAAGAATCTCCATTGTAGAAGTAGCTTCTTCATTTTTTTTCTTTTCTTCTTCTTTTTCTTTTCTTTTCTTTCTTCTTCTTCTTCTTTTTTTCTTTTTTTTTTCTTTTCATGCACGTTTTCCTTCTCTTTTTTTTTTTTTCGTGCTTCTCTTTTTTTCTTTCTTTTTTTTTTTCCTCTTTCCACGGTTTTCTTTTTTTTTTTTTAACCGTGTACTCTCTTATTTTTTTTTTGTTGTTTTTTTTTTCAGCGTTTTTCTCTTCTTTTCTTTTTTTTTTTTTTTTTTTGCTGTTTTTTTTTTTTTTCTCCTGGCTGTACGGACAGGTCCGTACGAACCTGACCGTACTGCCACGTAGCAGTGGGCCACGGCCTGTAGGCCAATTTTTTTTTTTTCTGAGATTTTTTTTCCTTTTCTCTTTTTTTTTTCTTGTTTGCTCACTATGATAATGAAGCTATGCAATTTCAATATGTATGCATTTTTTGTTTGATGCATCAAGATAGAAGGCTAGAGTCTCTAGGTCAAGCCAACATGATTTTTGACTTGGACAAAGTTTGATTGGTTTTGACCAAATTGGGTTGGAATTGGTCAAACTTTGGTCAAGGTTTTCCTAGCATCTAATGCATGATGATATTCTTTGATGCATGATTTTTGTAAATGGATTTGGAAGTATGTTGATGCATACCTGAAAATCTTTTGCAAGTATCGGGATTTTGAGCTCGCAGTGATGTTGAGCTCTTTCTTGGTCTTGCTGGATTTTGAGGAAGTTTGCAATTTTTGGATTCTGAAGCTCGCAGCAATGTTGAGCTCTTTTCCAGATTTTGCGGAAGTTTGATGAGATTGGCTCGTTCTCGCAGCGATGTTGAGTTCAAGCCTTCTTTGAGAATTCTCCACTGACTATGAGCTCGCAGCGATGTTGAGCTCATCTTCAGGCTTCTTGTCTTTTTCAGAGTATTTTCCTTTTCGGTGGAATTGCCCCGGAACCATGTCAAAATTTTGCTAGAACTTTTGTAGCAGAATTCTGTCATTTTGATTGATCTTTTCTCTTCCACCTTTTGTAGGTAGTTCTTCTAGAACGAACAAAGGTAAAGGTCCTGTTACTGACGCACCTCGTCGGTCTGCTAGATATTCCAATGCTGTCGTTCAGCAGGCTTGGGAGAAGGTCCAGTTTGTGGAGAAAAACTTGGAAGAATGCGATTCCCTCAATCGTGATGAGATGAGACAGCGATTGATCGCTCTCAAAGATGAGGAGTTCTACAAGATCATGGTAAGCGGTCGTCCTTGGGTTACGGACGATCAGAGTGTTGTGCTCAAGCCTACCTTCTTCTTCGGTGATGCAGTCACCGACGACTTGACATACCAAAGGAGATGTTTTCAGTTCTCTTACACGGCAGATTGTGAGGAGAGAACTATTTCTACCCTGTCGTCTTTTGATCGGACCATCTCGATCCTGAGCCTTTCTCCCACGTGCCCTAAGAGGGAAGATCCTCCGAGTTGGGTGAAGAGGACCAGTGTGATCAAGACAGGGATTTTTGTTGGTGGACCTTCTGGTTTTGCAGAGAAGCCACCTGTCCGTATGGACATGTTGATGCCAGCCAGTGGCTACCAAGATTCTGATCATCCATCGGTCGATTTGAGACCGGTGGGCCTTGGCGTTTTTCGGGGTGACGACAGCAATTGGGTGAAGCCTTTTCGACTTCGTGGCCATTTCAGTGCTAACTCGAGTTGGGAGTCATGGACTGATCATACCCTGAGGATTGGTGAGGCCGTTCTTCGGGAGGCCGAGATTTTTGACGCGGTTCGCGCTTTTCAGCAAACCGTCGTTTTCTCCGATGAGGTTTTCATGGCCATGCTGGAGTCATTCCTTCCTCAAACCAACACCTTCATTGTGACGAATGGTGAAATTGGTTTTTCTTTGAAGGAGCTGAGCGCCATCACCGGATTGCCTATCATTGGCAAACTCTATGAGGAGTTTATGCCTATTGACAGCATCCTTGAGGAGCAATCTGAGGAGTTTAGGCTTGTGTACTTTCAGCTCGTCGCCTTCTATGATTTTTTTAAGGAGAAGGAGGGCTCGAAAGTTAGATGCAGCAGTTGGAGAAGTTGCAGCTCCAACTTTTTTGACAGCGGGGATTCTTCTGATGGCATGGCCTAGGATGTTACGGCTAAAGCATCAAGTTTGAAGAAGATCGCTGCTATGCGAGAAGATTTGAAGAAATTCTTCGCAAGCACGGATGCCATTTGTCCTGACATTGCGTTGCGGAGAGATCTCGCTGTTTACCTCACTTACTGGTTGGGTGAGGCTGTTTTTGCTAGAGGAGATGGGACGCACATCAGGCCGCACTGTATTTTTCCGGCTTGTCAGATGGCGTTTGGAGAGCGGCTGGCTTTGGTACCTGCTCTTTACTCCAATTTGTGTACCGAGCAGCAGGCTGCTGCTTTCCTAGTTCGGCTTGGGCTTCCCATGAACAGGGTGTTTTCTGCCCACATCTTCTATTCGTGGTATGTATACCACTGTCCTAGCTTCCATCGTTTGGGAGCCGCACAAGACGAAGATCCCTTTATGATTCGTTTCGCTAGAGGGACAGCCGTTCACAAATCACTTTTATCTGCCCGTTTAAGGATCCGATGATTTAGGGACGTCGAGATTGGGCAGTCTTCAGTGAAGCTTTCTCCGGGCTTGCGGACGAAGGCTTTTGACTTTGGTGTCTCCCGTGATTCGACCAGGGCAGGGTCGGGAAGACACTATGCTTTGACGGACACGGAGAAGAGGTGGCTCTTCAACATACGGGTTGGTACGATGGTGTACCTCAGACATCCTTTCGTCGACATCCAACCGTATGTCCATTCGCGTTTTGCATTGCGGCTTGGCCTCTCTCAAGGCGTTGTTGGAGCGCCTTCGAGCATGGTGAAGCGTTTTGGAGGTTTACAGGATGGGAGAAATGCATGGGCTTTTTATAGCGCCGAGGACACTACCGCCATGATTTCCTATCCTGAGCTGCCCACCTTCCGGACTGCTGGCTTCACGAAGTGGTTCGTGGAGAGCTTTTCAGTGTACCGGGGGCTTTCCAAGAAAGAGCTCGATATTAAGCAATCTCCTGGGAAGAGTCTTGGCAAATCGGATGGTGTCCGTCGGGAGGAAGTTTTGGCCTTCCTTTTCGGAGAAAAGCACAAGATAGGCTTTCTTAACGGGCAGGACATCATCAGATCAGGAGCTGCACAAGGAATTCCTGGTGAGGTCTTGAGACAGCTGGAGAAGGAGGAGGCCGAGATCAATGCTATGATACAGGCAGAGCATACGAAGGCTTCCATGGAGTCTACTGAGAAAAGTAGACCATCCAGTGAGGACTCTTGTGAGAGGCCTGATGTTGATAGTGGGGCAGGATCGTTTTGCAGATTGACCCGCTGAGGCAAGAGGAGGAGAGGACAACGTCGTAACATGAGACGGCATGATAGTCCTTCTGATCTTGAAGTTCCTCTCACCATTGCTGAGGAGGTGTCTGAGGATGCTGACGAGCCTCCGGAGAAGAGAAGTAGAGAAGAGGAGACAGCTGGTATGATCCCCTTTCTTTCCTTTTGTTTCTTGTTTATTTTTTTTTGTGAAAGATTTTATTTTGATCCGCTGCTTCTTTTTTTTTAGCAGAGGACGATGTCCTGGTGATGCCTGAGGTTCCTGCCGATGAGGCGATGACGGATCCAGTCGTGGCATCTAAGGAAGAGCCCAGGGACTCTGGAGTGGTTCCAGAACCTTCACCTGGTATGATTTGCTTTGGCATTTGCTTTTTTTTTCTTATTTTGCTATCATTTGCTAACATGTAGCTGACTTGCCAGACGATTTCGAGCCATCCATGGACGCAACTTTTGATCATGTTTCGGATGAGCTCAAAGAGGCAGAGAGTACTCCGCTGGTCGTCGAAGCAGGTATATTTGCAATAATAATCTTGATATATTTTTTTTGGCAAGATTATATTCATACCTTTTTGTCTTTTTCCTTGACAGATTGTGGAGCAGCAGGAGAGATTCCTCTGTCTTCCTCAGAGCCAGAACAGGGGATACCTGCGGCTGCTGCAGAAGTAGGGGCTTCTTCCACTTTCAATGAGTCAGCTTCTTCCGTTGGAAAGAGTTTATTGATTACTCTTCCAATGGAGCATGACGTGGGCAGTCGGGCACCAGAGCATGGCGAATCCTCATCTGCACCGCACCTTCAGTATGCAAGGAAGGTGTTGAAGACTGTCTTGAGCTCATGGGTTGAGACTCTTTCTTCAGGTCATTTGGAAGCTGGTTTTGGCATGATCAAGCATGTGCAGGACATCCTCGCTGATAGCAAAGAAGTCGGTCTGGACATTTCAAGCGCTAAGAATTTTGTTGAGGAGATCATCACCTTGGGGAACAAATGGACTGAGACCAAGAGTTTCCCAGATGGTGACTTCTTTGATGAGATGTTCATAAAACATTCCAGCAAAGTCAAAGCTGAGCTGACTGGGGTCACGAAGACTCGGAGGCAGATCGTTCGGGAGAAGAACGTTACCGAGTTATCCATCATGGGGCTGAAGCAAGACTTGGACCGCCTTGATAAGGAGGTCGTCGAGGCTAGGCAACGTCTTGATCTTTTAGAGGAAGAGGCTGCTGCCAAATGGACCGTCATTGTGGAGGCTCGTGACAAGGAGGGGACTCTCATTCGCCAGGTTGAGGAAGCCGAAGGTAATGTCCGGAGGAAGACTCAAGAGCATGAGCAGTGGCAGGTCCTCTGGAAAGAACTTCCTCGTGCTGCAGATGGGTCGCGGTATTCAGCCGCGCTTTATGGGGACATTTTGAAGTAGCGTGGCCTAAAAACTTTGGAAGTTAAGGCCATGGGTCTGCTTGAGGAGTTGAACCTTTGGTTGAAGACCATGTCGGATTGAGCGCCTGAGTTGTAACAGACTCATTTTCCTTCTTCTTTTTTTGGTACCTCCATGTATAAACAGTTTTGGTACTATATTTTTTGTATCCCTTTCCTTTCACTTAAATCATTTTTTGATGAAAACAATTTTGAGCAAAAGTTTGATGGGAATGTTTGTTTAAGAGTCTGATCAAAAGGTTGTTATTTTGTGAAAATCTTTTGTCAAAGGGTTGTTTTGGGCATGAAAGCCAATTTTGTGGCGAAAAGCCTGATTTTTTGATGGTTTGAAAACCGAAATTTTGGATAGCATGAAAGCCTAATTTTGTGGCGTAAGAGCCAAATTTGTTTGTGGCATGGGAGCCAAAATTTTGAGATGGCATTGGAGCCAAAGTTTTTTGGATGGCGTCAAAGCCGAATTTTGGAATGGCATAGGAGCCGAGTTTTGAGATGGCATGAGAGCCAAAAATTTTGTTTGTGGCATGAGAGCTGATTTTGAGATGGCATGAAAGCCGATTTTGGCGTTTATAGCCGAAAAATTTTTGTTTTGGCATTTATAGCCGAATTTTGGCATTTATATCCGGATTTTGGCGTTTATAGCCGGATTTTGGCGTTTATAGCCAAGTTTTAGCGTTTAAGGCCGAGTTTTTTGAAAACCAAGTTTCGTTTTATTGGCATGAAAGCCGATTTTGGCGTTTATAGCCGAAAAATTTTTGTTTTGGCATTTATAGCCGGATTTTGGCGTTTATAGCCGGATTTTGGCGTTTATAGCCGAGTTTTTTTAAAACCAAGCTTTGTTTTATTGGCATGAAAGCCGATTTTGGCATTTATAGCCGAAAAATTTTTGTTTTCGCATTTATAGCCGATTTTTGGCGTTTATAGCCGAGTTTTAGCGTTTATAGCCGAAATTTTGGCACTTATAGCCGAATTTTGTTTTGTTTTGTTTTGGCATAAGAGCCAGATTTTTGAAAACCAAGTTTTTGTTTTATTGGCATGAAAGCCGATTTTGGCGTTTATAGCCGAAAATTTTTTGTTTTGGCATTTATAGCCGTCTTTTGGCATTTATAGCCGAATTTTGGCATTTATAGCCGATTTTTGGCGTTTATAGCCGAATTTTGGTTTTCAAAATGTAGGTATCGACTAAATGTCGCCTCCCCACTGAATGGTCTTGCAAGTATCAATGGAATGTCACTTCCTTGCTCATTCAGTTTTGCGAGTATCGACTGAAGTCACTTCCTCGCAGGTTAGGTTTTGCGAGTATCGATGGAATGTCGCTTCCTCGCAAATTGGGGTGCAAATATCGACTAAGCGTCGATTCCTGCTTTTTTCAAAACTTTTGGTTTTGCGGGTACTGACTTGGTGTCGTTTCCCAGCGATTTTTTTTGAAATTTGAGGTTTTCTCGAACCATTTGAATATTGGTTTGTGGATAGCAACTGGTATGTTGCGTCTCTACGATTTTTGAAATTTGGGTTGTGGATATCAACTGGTTTGTTGCTTCTCCACGATTCTTTGAAATTTGGGTTGTGGATATCAACTGGTATGTTGCTTCTCCACGATTTTTGAAATTTTGCAAGTATCGAATGGGGTTCGCTTCCTTGCGATTTTTGAAATTTGAAAGTATCGAATGGGGTTCGCATCCTTCCGGTTTCTAAAAAACCATTTTTTTTGTTTAGAGACACGAGGGTCATAAATTTTAGCTTAAAACCATTTTGGTCGTAAAAACCAAGGTAGACTAGGGTGAAAATTCCTGAGTTCTGGTTTTTGTTTCAAACCATGAATTTTGGGTTCAATGAACGAAATTTTGGTCAAGTCTAGGAAGAGGCTCCTAAACTTGGATTTTTGGATTTTCATTTTTTTTTCTTTTTGAACAATGAAACGATGAAAGTAAGCATTGTTTTGGAAACTTCAACATAAAGATGAAAATTTCAAAAGTGGTGGGTTTGACGAGCAAGTACCTTGGAAATAGGCTTTGGCCGTGTAGATATCGCTCTGACCCGTTTGAGGAAGTCTTCAAGGGTAGTACCGCTTCAAGAACTTGCCATTGATGGGTAGCATACATCTGTCTCCTTCCATGTTTAGAAGAGCGTATGCACCGTTGGGGAAGACTTTGTCGATGACGAAGGGTCCCTCCCATTTTGATTTGAATTTGCCTTTGGATCTGTGGGCAAAGACTATGGGTCTTTTTACTGCAAGAACCAAGTCACCCTTTTTGTAGGCGCGTTGCCTGACCTTCTTGTCGAAAGATCCTGCATGCGTGCTTGGTACAACTCAATGCTTTGTAGAGCTTCGAGTCGACTTTCATCGAGATTATCCAGCTCTTGGAGTCTCAATTTGATAATGCTTTCTTGCGTTATATCATTTTGCAAAGATACCCTTAAGGAAAGAATTTGTACTTCCAAAGGGACAACTGCTTCGCATCCATAGACCAAAGAGAATGGTGTGCTATGGGTTGGTCCTCGAACGGTGGTTCGATAGGCCCACAAAGCTTCTGGTAGTTTGTCGCCCCAGTCTCTTTTGTGACTAGAGACCATTTTCTTGAGAATTTTGCAGAGCGTCTTGTTGAAGGCTTCTGCTAGTCCATTCGCTGCTGGATTATATGAAGTTGAAGGACAACTTTGGATTTTGTACTTGTCACAGAACCTGTAGAATCTGTGATCCCAGAATTGTGGTCCGTTATCATGGACGGATCTTTTAGGTATGCTGAAGCGACAAATAATGTTGGTGAGCAAGAACTGAAGGACTGATGAAGTCTTCATTTCGCTGAGCGCAAATGCTTCTGACCACTTGGAGAAATAATCCGTAGCGGCGAAGATGAAGCGATGACCTTTGCTTGATGGGGGAGAAATAGGACCTATGATGTCCATACCCCAGGCTTCGAAAGGCCACGAGATTGCTGTTGGATGTAGCCATTCTGGAGGCATGTGGACATAATCTCCGTGAATCTGGTATTTTTGGCAGTGCTTGGGAAATTGTATTGCATCAGCTAGCATGGTAGGCCAATAATAACCTAACATTTTTATCTGCTTGTAGAGCTTAGGGCCAACCTGAAGGGCTCCACAAAGACCAGCATGAACTTCTTTGAGAGTTTCATCAGCCTCTTGTTGTGATAAGCAGCGTAGGAGTACTCCGTTGAAGGATTTTCTGTAAAGTGTTTTTGAAGGTATATCCAAATGAAGGTTCGGGGCTCGTCTTTGGATCCTTACCCGCTCTTTTGGATCTTCAGGTAGTATTCCGAACATGATATAATCAATGAACGGATCTCTCCAGTCGCCAATCGGAGGTTTGAGGATGGACATCCGACTTCCAACCACTTAGTGGCATTCAGCAACTGCTTGGTGTGTGTTGAGAGGAGGGAGAATCCTTCTTTGACACACTGTGACTTGCATGTTTTCCCCTTCTTGGATTGCCATGGATGCGGCGAGTCCGGCCAGGGCATCTACACGGATGTTTTCACCTCTGAAGATGTGGGTGATGTGACAGATGTTGAATTTTTGTCGAAGCGACTGCGCTTTATTGTAGTAAGGTAGCAAATCAGGCTTCCTGACTTCATATCTCTGATTCATCTGGTTGACGACCAGTTGAGAGTCTCCAAAAGCCTCCAGCGTGGTGATGCCGGATTCGAGGGCGAGTTCCAATCCTACAATCAGGGCTTGGTACTCAGCTGCATTGTTTGAACATGGTTCCAGTAGCGAGAAGGCGTGTGGAATCATGTATTTGTCGGGACTGACAAAGAGGATGCCAATTCCCGATATTTACTTTCCTTTTTCATTTGTCCTGGTTGCACCGTCAAAGTACATGTCCCAGGAAGCGTTTGATAAGGAAGTTTCCACATTATAGACAAATTCGTCTGGGAGATCATCCCTGAGTGGAGAATCTTTAGGCAATGGATGCTCTGCGAGGAAGTCTGCTAGAGCTTGACCTTTGATTGCTTTTTGTGGTACATACCTAATATCAAATTGTGATAGAAGGATGGACCATTTTGCCAGTCAGGCATTAAGAGAACCTGCTTTTGTGACAAGGACCTTTAGCAGGTTGATCCTCGAAATCAGGTAGACTGTGTTCGACAGCAGATAGTGACACAGCTTTTGTACCGCGAACATTACTGCAAGGCATTCTTTTTCGACTGGGGAGTAGCGATGCTCTGCACCTACCATCATGCGGCTAAGGTAATATAGAGCAGCTTCTTTTCCGTCGTCGTTTTCTTGTGCGAGCAGAGCACCCAAAGAGTGGTCGAGAGCTCTTGTGTACAAGATAAATGGTTTTCCAGTTGTGGGGGCGGCCAGCACTGGAGGTTTGGTGAGGTATGCTTTGACGTCTTGAAATGCATTTTCACATTCAGCATCCCAGATAAAGTCCACGCCTTTCTTCATTAAGCGAGAAAATAAACGGCATTTCCCTGATAGATTGGAGATGAACCGCCGAATGTAGGCTAACCTTCCTTGAAGCCCTTTTAATTCTCTTAGGGTTCTTGGAGATAGCATTTCCAGGATAGCCTTGACTTTGGTGGGGTCAAGTTCTATTCCAGCTTTCCGTACTATGAATCCGAGAAACTTACCCGATGAGACACCGAAGAAGCACTTTAGTGGATTCATCCGCAATTTGTGTTTGCGAAGTCGGAGGAAGACTTCTCGAAGATCATTAAGATGGTCTTCTTTTCTTCTGCTTTTTATGGCGAGGTCGTCAACATAGCATTCGACCGTCTTGTGCTGCATATCTTGGAATATTTTCATCATAGCCCTCTGATATGTTGCACCTGCATTTTTCAGACCAAACGGCATAACAGTGTAGTAATACACGCCGAATGGTGTGCGAAATGACGTATGCATTTCATCTTCAGGATGCATCTTTATCTGATTGTAGCCAGAGAATCCATCCATGAATGTCATTCGCTCAAACCCATAGGTGTTGTCAATCATCACCTCTGGTATGGGGAGCGGGAATTCATCTTTAGGACATGCATTATTCAAGTCTCTGTAGTCAATACAGACCCTTATCTGCCCATTTTTCTTTGTCACGGGGACAATGTTGGCCAACCATTCAGGATGCTGTTCCTCGCGGATGAAGCCAACGTTTTTGAGTTTCTGAACTTCTTGTTCAATTTTGTCCATCACGTCGGGACGGAATCTCCTTTGGCCTTGTTTGATAGGCTTGATTTCTTTTTGCAAGTTGAGCTTATGGACTGCTACTTTGCGATCCAAGCCAGGCATTTCGGCATAAGACCATGCAAAGCAATCAACGAACTCACGAAGAAAAGAGATATACTCGGGTAACTCATCATCTTTTATATTCTTGCTTATGAATACAGGACGTGGGTTATCAGGTGTTCCCAAGTCTATCTTTTGAACAGGGTCTTCTGTCGGAAGGTTTGAAGGTGGTTCCTCCACAACGTTTTCGGAGGCTTCCAACTCAACAAGACCTTCTGAAGTGCCAGAGGCATTTTCAGACTGAGGCTCTGTTTCTGTCCATGAATCTTCTTGATCAGAATCCTTCTCAAGGCTATCCTTCTCAAGGCTTGCAATGAGATGGTCCCAATAATTTGCTGGAATTGGGTTGAAGTAGGGTACTTCTTTTAGAGACGATGATTCTTCTGGGACAGAGAACCGCTCATCTATGTCATCGGGCAATTTCTCTTTATTATTAGAGGAATTATACCAATTGGAGGAGCTTTCTGGATTTTTGACGAGTAACTCCTCAAAGAGATATCCAGGGATATCTATGTCTTCATGAGATGTTGAGGCTTGGTCGGTAAAGCGACTTTGTAGCCATGGTGTCAATTGTCTCATAGGAGCGGTAGGATCATACCCTCACCCATATGAAGACTTGCCTTTTTTAAGGTGGATTTTCCAATCTACTGGTTGACTTTTGGTCAGGGTGGGTTCCAATGGTTTGAGAATACCACGGCCACCTCCCAAACCAGTCGGATTTTGAGCGTTGTAGCCCATTTTCTTCATGATAGCTTGTGCCATTGGACTATACAGGGATAGCTGAGGCATACCTTCCTTTTTGGAAAGGTTCAAGCAGAGAGTTCAGTGGAGATGCTCCCGATCTGTGGAAGAAGATTGTTTTTTCTTTTGGCGAAGTTGCCAAAATAACAAATGAAGCAGACGTAGGGTCTTCTATGTCTACAAGTGTCTCCAATGGAGTGAGAGCGGGCTGATCTTGCTGAGTATCAGCTTGGCTTGATGCTGTGTCATCTTCTGACTCTGACTCTAAGTCTGTGTCATGCATAATAGACACAAAGGAGACAGTGAACTTGCCCCCAGCCTTTTGTTTTGTCTTCTTTACTTTGGTAGTGATTACCAAAGGCTTTGGAGATTTGAAGGAGACGACGAAGGGAGCTTGGCTGCTGAGGAGCTGACTTAGTCTGCACATTGAGAACCTCCTTTTTCTTTGGTTTTGAGGTTGTAACAGCAGTCGGCTCTTTCTTTGATGATTTCTGACTGTTGAGGTCTTTGATCACCATTTCAACTTCCATGGAAGTTTCGAGGAGTTCCCCTATGTTCTTTGATTTGTTGCCGATGATCATGGAGCTGATTTTTGCTCTCATATTGTTACGGCAGATGTCGACTAGCGACGCTTGTGGCAGCACATCTGAGCATTTGTACGCCATTGCCTTCCATTTGTAAATGAAGTCGTATGTTGACTCATTCTCTCCCTGTTTTAGGCTGCAGAGTTGAGCCATAGTAACAGGATGATCCTCACCTTGGAAGTGGGTCAGGAAGCATGTCTCTAGCATAGTCCAGTTCTGGATGGAGTTCTTCGGCAGAGTGGAGTACCAATCAAAGGTTGTACCTTTTAGGGTACTTGCAAAGAGGCGAATCTTGAGGGCATCTTGATCCGCAATAGCTCCCGTCAGGATCTTGAAGTGGATGACATGCTGTCTGGCTGAACCTTTCCCAGTATATGTCTGGAGAGTAGGTTGCTTGAATTTTGCAGGGAACAGAACCGAGTCCATCCATAAAGTGTAGGGTGGCTTGATCCCATGTTCCTCCAATGTATCCTCTTCTTTTGCTTTTGCTAGGATATCG
The DNA here is from genome assembly GCA_028538565.1 of Umbellularia californica. NCBI lineage: Eukaryota > Viridiplantae > Streptophyta > Magnoliopsida > Laurales > Lauraceae > Umbellularia > Umbellularia californica. The sequence continues at coordinate 50,441,034 of JAPQWN010000006.1, read as the reverse complement.
TCCACGTCCTTTTTGGTAAGGGCGCGAGACTCATTGTTTTCTGCATTACCCTCATCATCTTCATGATTCGGAGGGGTTTCATTGTTAGGTGGTCGACACTGTAGCGTGAGAATGAGGTTTTCCATCAAAGCCTCAATTCTCTGTTGTCCTTGCTCCAACTGCTGGATGCGTGCAGTTAAATCGTCATGCTGTGGAGGCGGCTCAGAACTTGTAGCCAAGACGTTCATCCCTAGGGATTCGAACGAAGAAATCGTCCTAGTGACTAAGCTGGGGCTCATTCTTCTGGATGAAGAATCTGAAGAGTCGTTACTCCGGTGTTCTTGGCTTGGAGGAGTGGAAGACTCTTCCAGATCTGTTCTTGTCCGAGAGACGCTGCGAGTCATTGGACGTCTAACACTTATTTTGGTTGCTGACTTCCGGCCTTTTCTGGTTTTGCCAACCATATGAACAGCAACGAATTGGTCGGGTCTTTCTTTTTCGACCCATTTGTTTAAGACGTGGAGAGTAGAACGCTGGGTTCTTTGTTTCTCGAGTCTCTTCTGTCAATATGCAGTGCAGCGACGCATACGACGAGCAATTTGAGCTTCAGTCAGCTCTGGCTGGGCTCTGGCGATGAAGGATGTAGTCCCTCGCGCGCAGCAGCCGAGTTTGTCTTCTTTGAAGCTTGGCAAGGACAGAATCTGGACGTGGTCCTTTGCCTGTCGCAATGAAGACTTGAATTTTGCGAGCTCGGCCCCTGTTGAGATGAAGGGTCGACTCGCAGGAGTGCAGGCTTCAGCATGTTTTTGCGTAGGCCTAACGATGCAGGATTTAATTTTGGGCTTGTAGGAGCAACCCGGCTCATGATGGTTTTGTTTGTTTTTTGGGTGGAGGGTAGGTTTCTCCTCTTTCATTTAAGAGAGAGGGTAGAACTGATTCTCCTTGAGAGGGGCCAGGTATGCTGGCTTTGCAGATGTTCGGGACCTTCGTTGCTTTGGTGACGATCTCGAAGACCAAGTTTTGGGGTAAACCTGGTTTCTTGTGGGTTGAGGCTTCGTGGGAACGCCACGGGCTTCAGGCTTCTTGGTGTTCGCCCTTGGTGCCATGTTAGTGACACGTTGCGGGGTGGTTTTCTGCTTCTTGGCAGGTACAGTGTCTTCTGTGGGAAGTGGGAATGGCCCCAGCGATCCGAAGACGATGGTCCGAGGAGTTGAAGTTAACCCGGTGTTTGGAGAGTTGTCGAGGGAGATGACGCTTCGGCAACTGGTAGGGCGCTTATGCTTGTTTTGCTTGTCTTGAAGCATAAGCTGGTACTTGTTCTCATCGAAAGTGATGGTCAATGAAGCTGCCATTGTTAGTTTTGGAAAACTTCTGAAACAAGACCAAATCCATTAGTAATCACAAGAATATGGTGATCGTAAATGGAGAACATCTATGGTTTTGTCTTTTCAAATCACTTGAGGGGACATGGCCCAACCCAAGGATGATGAAGAAGGCAAAAAGCCATAGAGGATACAATTGTTCTAAAGTGCAAGTATGGTAGGCTCAGAGTGAGCGTTCCAGTGACTGTTAGAAGCAATTGTAGACCTTAATTCAAATTACCGAGAAGCAAAGCTCACTCGAGGTAAAATGATATAAGGTTGGAGATACAAATGTGTCGGTCGCAAATACAGTAGACCCGAAAGGGCGTACTAGCACCGCTAGGCACAAATGTTGCAAATCGCATCCTTGGAAAGGACACGAGATGGGATTTTTTGAAAGGTCAAATTTGGATTCATAAAGGAGAGCAAATGGTGTTCCAATCCGAACAAAGGCTCAACATTTCTGCGAGCGCTAAATTCAGAAGGGAAGGAACCAGAATTTCTCGGATGTGAATCCAGTAATGATGTTTTTTTTTTTCTTTGAAAGGTCAAGATTGAATTCATCAAAGAGAGCAAATGGTGTTCCATTTCGAACAAAGGCTCAACATTTCTGCGAGCGCTAAATCCGAAAGGGAGGGAACCAAAATTTCTCAACTCTGAACTCAAAAGTGACGAAAGTTTTTTTTTTTTTTTTTTTTGAAAGGTTAAGATTGAATTCATCAAAGAGAGCAAATGTTGTTCCATTCCGAACAAGGCTCAACATTTCTGCAAGCGCTAAATCCGAAAGGGAAAGAACCAAGATTTCTCAACTCTGAATTTAAAGTGACAGAAGTTTTTTTTTTGTTTTTTTTTTTTTTTAAAGATTTTTTTTTGGAATTTTTTTTTAAAGGTTCACATAGATTTCCAATTCGATCTTATAAAACCTTAGTAGATAGATCAGCCCCCAGGTAAGGGTAGGATTAATTAATGAACCCGTTTGAAGGACCCTTGCCTCGAACAGTCTAGCTGTCTCCACACTCTGGACAAGGCTTTTCTTAAATCCACTTTGGTCAAAGAACGCAACTGGTTGAACCTCAGTGTTTTTTTTTTTTTTTTTGAAATCTTTTTTTTTGAAAGGTTTTTAATGAACTCATCAAAGAGAGCGAATGGTGTTCCGATACTAACAAAGGCTCAACATTTCTTCGAGCGCTAAATCCGAAAGGGAAGGAACCAAGGTTTCTCAAATTTGAATGCAAAAGAGAGAACTAAATTTTTTTTTAAAATTATAATTTTTTTTGAAATCCCAATTGGACTCATCAAAGAGAAAAGATGGCCCAATCCCCGATATGAACGATAGCTGCGAACATTTCTATGAGCTATCAAGTTCAAAGAGGAGAGGATCAAAATTTCTCAAAGTTGAATCTTGAGAAAGAGAGATCATTTTTTTTTTAAAAAGAATTTGAAATGAAGGTGTTTTTTTTTTTTTTTTTGAAATCCCAATTGGACTCATCAAAGAGAAAAGATGGCCCAATCCCCGATACGAACGATAGCTGCGAACATTTCTGTGAGCTATCAAGTTCGAAGACGGAAGGATCAAAATTTCTCAAAGTTAAGTTTTTTAAGAAAAAGAGATCAGATTTGTTTTTTTTTTTTTTTTTTTTTTTTTTTTTGAAGTGAGAAAGAACAATTGAAATCCCATCTCATGTTTTTTTAGATGCAAAATGCAACATAGGCCACCAACTAGAAAGGAGCCAAGTGATCAAAGCATCACGTTCTCAAGTCAACGAGTCCCACCGGGTGTGCCAACTTGATGGACCCGAAAAGGTGGAATCTTCCGTCCTCTCCCTCCGTACCCCGGGGGCTGACTTGGGTCTCGGCAGAGGAGGGAAGATCTCGGGCATCAACATTTTTGTACGGATATGCCAGATTTACTTTCTACTTGGAATTTGGAATGGTGATAATCCGGAGATTCACCTTCACAAGTGGAAAGGAAATCAATCCTTTTTTCTAAATTTCAAATTGCATTAATATTAAGAAAAGAGACAAGTTTGTTTTTTTTTTAGAATGCCGTAGGAGGCGTTTTTGTTTATTTGCCGTGAAAGGCGATTTTGCCGTGAAAGGCGATTTTACAAAACTCATCAAATGCGAAAGACAAGAATTGTGATTTCTTTTTGTCTCTTTAAGAAATACAAACTACAATAGAAAAGTAAGAAAAGGGATCTAACTTCTCAGGAGATTGTGGGGACACGTTGAGATCGACGGTCGCAAGTCATGTATGGGCTTCGCCATCGTCCTTCAAATGAGAACATGTGATGCTTTGATTCTTTGGCTTGGCTCCTAACCTCAGTTTTTTAAAGGACAAGGACAACGAGAAGGTCCTATATCCAATGAAAAACCGAGTAAACGGGCTGAAAAGCCGCGTTTAGGCCATGTTGGAGAAGGAGGTGACCTTGGGGGGATGGCCCCCCAAGGGACGTTGATCACCTTGTGGTGCTCTTTGCAGCAGAGCAGCAGGACTTCGTCTGGATTTCTTTGGGAGAAGTGCAGAACTTCAAGTCGATAGATGTCGATCTGATCTTCGATGATCCTCTCTCTCTTGGAAATGGATCTCCTTTTATAGGCTTTTGGTAGCCATGGGATGGTTATGGGCATTGATAGCCATGATGAGAGCATTGATGAGGAGTTACAAGTTGATTTTGTAACTCCTTTTTCAAGGCTTGTGATTGGCCGATGAAGGTAGTGGGCATTTAATCACCTTTATGCTTCATGATGATGGGAGTTTCATGGGTTTAATGCCATGATTACTTGGATTTGTAACTCCCAAATGCTTGAATCTGATTGGGCCGTCCAAAATAATGAGTTAATGACCGCATTAAGTTATCATAAACGGGTCAATTAACGTCATTAAGTGGTCGCCGAGGCATGTGAAGAGTCGCGGGCCGCGCTGTACCTTTTGAGATTCTTCTTGCGATCATCACAGGTGGATCCACACATTGTTTAATGTTGGATTGCGATGCAATTTCAGACATTGATTGATGTTGGCGGGCCGGTGACATCTGTCTTGTCGATTTCACGATCAGTCGGACAGAAAGTGCACTTTCTTGGTCAGCCGGTTGGCGATCTTGAGGCGATCGGTGATGATTTCATGCTTTTGACGGCGGATCCAAGATGTCGACGAAGATCAGTCGTTTTCAAGCATCAAACATTGCATTTTCAGAAAATCACAAAGGCCGGAACACCCGAAACGCGAAAACCATCGAAAAACGGACACCTTGGTGCAAAATCCGGCGACCCGGGTTTGCAGGGTCGCCAGGCGACCATGCACCCAGGGTCGCCGGCGACCTTGGGCCAAGGTCGCCGGTGACCTTAGGGTTTTTTGCCCTTTGGTCGCCGAGCTCCGTTTTCGGCCGATTTTGCGTCTTTTTCGTTCCTTTTTTCTTCTGTATTTTTCTTGACATTTTTCCTCAATTATTGACTATATTTTCTTGGAGAAAACTTGACGAGAACCCGCGCGAAATCGGAGCACAAAGTTTCCCATTTTTCGGGAAAGCCGAAGACTTTGTAGCCGATTTTCCATCAAGCGTCGAAACTAGGTCAAACGATGTCGGAATGACCTGAAAATTGAGGTGAAGCTTCTTGAGCAGTGGATAGGACCAACCATGGGCTTTTATTTGAGTTTTGAAGCCGTTTGGGGTCCCATCGATGCTTCACTTGATTTTGCTGCGGGAAAAATGCCGAGCTTTGATATGTGGTCAAACAATGTCTGATTGACCTGAAATTTGATGGGGAGCCTATTGGAGTCATTTTGAGATGTTCCATGGGCTCTGTTTTGGATGTCATGGTCCTGGATTGCTCCACCGCCGGTAGGCTTGATTTTCTCTAGGAGCATCGAAACCTGGTCAAACGTTGTCGGAATGACCTGAAATTCGACGTGCAGCCTTTTGGAAGCATGTTGAAGCCACTCATGTATTTTGTTTGATGAGTGATCGCTTCGGTGGTTCCCGCCGCCGGCAGGCTTGATTTTGCTTTTCGAGCATTGATGGAGGGTCAAACGTTGTCGGTTTGACTTGAAATTTGGCATGGAGCCCTTTGGAGACGTTCTGGAGTCATCCGTAGGCTCTGATCAAAGTTTTGGTGTCTTTGATGATGTCGCCGCTGGGAGCGCTTGTTTAGCTCTCGGAGCAGTGAAGTTAGGCCAAACGCTGTCGGAATGGCCCGAAACCTCAGGTGTACCCCTCTTTTAGCTGTATTGAAGGATCTCTCAGTTTCTGTCTGATTCTGAAAAGATCTCATGCTTGAAGTAACCTTGCCTGTTTTGTAGCAGGATGCAGCTTCACGAGGCTTCTTGATGTTGAGGAGACATAGTGATTTTTTTGGTGTCAACATTGCCTTCATTGAGATTCTTATCTGCGGAAGCGTCTTCTTTAAGACCAATTCTCCAATTGAAAACTTGCTCTCTTTGACCCTTTGATTGTACATCTGAATAGCTGCTGCTGGTAAGAGGCTAGGTGGATGGCTACTGGATCTCTTCGCTCCTCAGGTAGGTCAAGCTCTCGGGCTAGGTTTACATTGTTTCGGCCTTGGTCAAACAATTCTAACCTTAGGGTCGGGAGACCGACCTCAAGTGGGATCACGACTTCCATACCATAGGCCAGAAAGAAGGGTGTTGCCGAAGTGGAGCGCCTCGGAGTAGTCCTATACGCCCAAAGAACACTCAGTAGTTCTTCTACCCATATCCCTTTAGCTCGGTCGAGCCTTTTCTTGAGTCCGTCGAGCACCACTTTTTTAGAGATTCCAGCCTGACCATTGTTTTGTGGGTAGGCTGGAGTGGAATAATAGTTTCTGATGCCGAGCTCCTGGCAGAAGTTCTTGAAGAAATTGGAGTCAAACTGGGTCCCGTTGTTTGAGACCAGGGCTCGTGGTACTCCAAATCTTGTGACGATGTTCTTCCATACGAAGCCTTTCATGTCCTGCTCGGTGATGGAAGACAGTGCTTCGGCTTCTATCCACTTAGTAAAATAATCGGTGCCTACTATTAGCCACCTCTTGTTCCCTGGAGCTCGGTGAAGTTATCCCATGATGTCCAACCCCCACTGGGCGAAGGGCCATGGGCTAGAGAGCAGGCTCAGGTCCTGTGCTAGCTGATGGAGAGAGTGAGAAAACTTCTAGCACTTCTCACATTTCTTGCATAAAGCTGTGCATCCTTTTGCATGTAAGGCCGCCAATAGCCTTGGCTGATAGCTCGATACGCCAGTGACCGACCTCCAATATGACTTCCGCAGATTCCCTCATGGATTTCATAAAGGAAGTCTTCGACTTTGCTTGGGTGAACGCACTGGAGGTAGGGACCGGTGTAAGACTTCTTGTAGAGTTTGTCATCTGGAGATAAGCAAAACTGAGCTACTTTCAGCCTGATTTTGTGAGCCCCGTTGTTGTCTTCAGGAAGTTGATCATCCCTCAGGTAGGTGATGATTGGGTCCATCCAGCTTGGACCGAGATCAGCACACAAAACTTGCCGAGGTGGCTGGAGCTCTATACTTGGCTTGTCCAGTGTCTCCACTTCGACAATTCTTTTTCTTCCAGCCTCAACAGCAGAGGCTAGGTTGGCGAGAGCGTCGGCATGAGAATTGGAATCTCTGTCAATCTGTTTAACTTCAACCTTCTCGAACTGAGAAAGGAGCTACTTTGCGCTGGCTAAGTAGGTTGCCATCCTTTCGTCGAGGGCTTGGTAGTCCCCGCTCAGTTGGCTCGTCACCAGCTGAGAGTCACTGAAGACCACCAATTGCCGTACCCCCAAGACTTTAGCGCTACCGAGCCCCGCGATCAGCGCTTCATACTCAGCTTCGTTATTGGATGCTTTGAAGTCAAGTGTTAAGGCTTGTTCGATGACAAGGCTCTCTAAAGATTGGAGGACTATGCCAGCGCCTACCCTTTTCGAGGTTGAGGATCCGTCAACAAAGACCTTCAGTGCTGAATCGAGTAACTGCTTCCAAGATCGTTCTTACTTCGTCTCGGTAACCTCTTCCTCATCCATATTGCCCCCTAGTTCGGTATAGAGTTGTCTCGGTGCCGAGCTAGGAGAAGTAAATTCCACGATGAAATCTTCCAAAACTTGGGCCTTGATCGCCATTCTGGGTTGGTACTGGATATCATATTGCCCCACCTCGACGGCCCATCTGGAGATTCTTCCGAAGAAGTTTGCCTTTCTGAAAAAGGACTTAAGTGGATGTTCTGTAACAACCACTATAATGTATGTCTGGAAGTAATGAGAGAGTTTGAGAGAAGCGTTGACGAGTGCTAATGCAAGTTTCTCTAACAGCAGATACCTCGTCTCTGCATCAAGCAGGATCTTGCTCGTGTAGTATATAGACCTTTGCTGCCTGTCTTCTTCACTGATGAGCACCGAGCTCACTGCATGATCCGAGACGGCTAGGTATGAATATAGTGTCTCTCCCTGCTTTGGAGTGGATAGTAGGGGTGATGAAGACAAATAATTTTTGAGTTCCTAAAGAGCTCGGTCGCATTCCGAAGTCCATTGGAATTTCGAACTTTTCTTTAAAAGCTGAAAGAAGGGACGACATTTGTCCAAAGCTCGGCTGATGAAGCGGTTGAGCGCGACTGCCATCCCCGTGAGCCTCTGGACTTGTTTCACCGTGGTTAGACTTTGTATTGCCTGGATCACCGAGATCTGTTCCAAATTGGTTTCGATTCCGCTATTGGTGACCAGGCTTCCCAGGAATTTGCCGAAGCTGACACCAAACGCGCACTTGGATGGTTCAGTTTGAGTTGAAACTCCTTGAGAACAACAAATGTTTGACTCAGGTCTGCCAAGTGGTCCTGTGACCTTTTAGACTTGACAACCATGTCGTCAATGTAAACTTCTCATTCTTCTTTTTTACCACTACTGTGTTGGCCAACCACTCTGGGTAATGGACTTCCTTAATTGCTTCGGCCTCCAACAGTTTTTTGACTTCTTTTATCACGGCCTTGGCTTGTTGGACCCCAGTTCTGCGAGCTTTTTGAACTAAAGGTTTGTGCTTGGGGTCCACATTCAGCTTGTGGCACATGATTTCGGAGCCGACGCCAGGCATTTCGTAGGGGGTTTAAGAGAAAACTTCTTTGTTCTGTAACAAGAAGTCAAATAGGTCGGACTTTTCAGCTTCTGCAAGCTGACTTCCAAGCAGAAAATACCTTTCAAGATCGTTGGGGTCGATCCTGATCTCGGTAAGGTCTTTGATGCTTTTCTGCTCGGGAACTCGGCCAACAGCTTCGAGTTCTGCTTCCAGTTCGGCCATGTGTACCTGTTGTGGTTCTGCTTCGCCAGGGACCACAACCATTAGGCATTACTTGGCCATCTACTGGTCACCCCTAATCGTAATCACTTTGACTCTTCAGTTCGCATTTTCCAACGGAAACTTAAGCTTCTGGTGATGGGTGGAGGGCACCGCTTCCATATTGTGTAGCCAAGTTCTCCCCATAATTGCGTTGTATAGGGATGTTGCATCCACCACTAGGAAGTCGGCTAACATAAACGCGCCTCCAACTTGGACTTGGATGGAGATTTTACCCTTGGGGTATACTGGTTTGGAGCTGAAGCCCACCAAGGGAGTGCGGGCTTCTTGCTAGTCCTCCTCTTTCAGACCCATCCTTTTGAAGCAGTCATAGTAGAGGATTTCTGACGAGCTCCCGGGGTCCACAAGAATCCTCTTGACCTTGAAGTTCTTTAACCTCAGGGTCAGGATCAGCGGATCATTGTAGGGGAGCTGGACCCCGTCTAGGTCTTCGTTCGAGAACTATATCTTGGGTCTCTCCTTCCAAGCCTTCTTGGCAGAACGCCCTAGCTCGGCCATCATCACCCGCTTGCCATGTGAGGCCCTCCTGGCCTCGCGCGAGCCTGGTTGCTCCCCTTAGGCGCGGGAGCCAGGTGAATGATGTTGATGATGCCTTCTGGCTCATCGTTTTCCTGATCATCATCAGGTCGGCGTTGATGAGATCGGTTGACTCTGCCCTCCTCCTTAATAAAGTCTTTTAAGTGCCCATCGTTCACGGGCTTTTCTAGGTGGGCCTTGAAGGCCATGCAATCCTCGGTTCTGTGCCCATTTTGCTTGTGGTAGGCACAGAACTTACTCTGATCTTGGGTGGAAGGATCACCCTTCATCGTTGTGGCCATTTAAAGAAAGGTTATGTCTTGATTCTGCCGAGGAGCTTGTAGATGAGCTCCTTGAAGATCGTGTTGACGGCCTTGTAGGAGGCAACAATTGGTTTAGGCTTCCGCTGCCCAAGAGATGGGAACCGAGGCCATCGCCGCACTCGTCGACGTCCTATTTCGGTCCACCTCCTCCCTTCGAGATAACTTCTCATCTTTCTTAGAGCGCCTGTCTTCTTGCCAGACGCCGAAGCTTTCTCGAGTTCGGGCCTCGTCTTCTTCTTGTTCGATGAACTGGTTCATCCGGGCCATCAGTGCTTTCACCGTGACCACAGGGAACCTCACCAAATCCTTCCGGAGCTCATTGCCTAGCAGTAGAGCTTGCTTGAAGGACCTGATGGCCACTCTGTCAGTGGCGTCTTCGACTTGGCTGTAGAAGGTCCAGAATCTTTTGGCGAACTGAGTGATGCTTTCGGTCTGCCTCATTCTGATTGCCATCAGGTCATCGTCCGGCTTTGGGATGACCCTGTGCTCCTGGAACTTCTCAACGAAGGAGTTTCGGAGCTGACGCCAACTCGAAACTAACCCCCCCAGAAGCGCGCAGAACCACCTTAAGGGGAGGTCGCCCAAACTGGAGGAGAAGACCCTGCAGTTCAGGTGACCGATGCCACCCCATACCGACATTCTCTGGGTTAAATGTCGGAGGTGTGCTGCCAGATCTGAAGTCCCTTCGTAAAGACCGAATCTTGGGACGCTGAACTTCTTAGGGAGTGAAAAGTCCCTTATCTCCTTAGATAATGGAGATGTACTGAGATCCTCGGTGTCGTAGGCATTCAGTCGGTCTTGGGTGAAACCTACCACCTCCATGTTTTGCTGGACCGTCTGCTTGACTTGTTGGTCAAGCCACTCCCTCAGGTTGTTATTGTCCTCTGGTTTCTGGCGCGACCTCTTGGGGTCATCATTAAGGTGACTGCTACTAAAGCCTTCGTCATAAGGTCGGTCGTGCCTTTTGTTGGTCAGGACTTGCCTCAAATCCTGTTCGTCCTCCAGAGCCCGGTGGCGTAGGGGAGGTACAACCGGAGCCTTGACTGGGGTCTTTGCTTTCTCCCGGAGCTGTCTCCGGAGTTAGCGAATCAGTTCTTCTTACTCCTGATAACAAGGTTTTGGGCCTTGATATCCGCAAGGAGCGAGTCGTCATCATCGTCCGCATTGTCCTGGTGACGGGATTGGCATGTCTTGGACAGCATTGGCGTATCATCTTGTCGAGAACGCTCCAGCAAAGGAATACCTTGATGGGATTGTTATGGTGGGGGAGCATCCTAACGAGGACGCTCCGCTATAAGGGGGACCCTGCCAGAGGCGCTCCAACAGAAGGTCGTCTCGCTAGGGAGGTGTTGTCACCCCCTTCGAGGACGAACCTGACTGAGTTATGGGCCCTTCCACGCTAATTGCACCAGATTTCCCCTGGTCCTCTTCTGACGAGGGATTGGCGGTGGTGGTGGTAGGGACAATAACGGTGGCGGTGGCAGGGACCCGGATGATCCTTCACCCTTTCTGGTTTTCGAAGGCATGGTGTTTAAAAATTCGATTTGATCGGTCCCCACAGACAGTGCCAATTGTAAGTACCTAAATATTACGGACTTGATTAGGCAAGTATTAAATTCGTGATACTGCTGCTGAACTTCTTTAGAGAGATTGAATGCCTTAAACCTGAAAAGGAAGGAGAAGCAAAGGTCAGAGACCCTGGCTGCAGTCAGCAAAAGGCACTCCGATGCCTAAGTTAGTGCAGTCACTGAACAGAGGGAGAATGAGTGGGGAAGAGAGAGTTCAAAATATGGGTGTATGTGGACGTATGTAAGAGTACCTCTCCCGGCCGTTACCTCTGGTATATATATATAGGTAGAAGTCTTATGGAGTCTTTCCCTGAGTGAAGGTAGTTGGAGGCGCTGTCCCATCGGACCATACCTCAATTCCTTAGTGGAGGTAGGTAGAAGTACTGTCCCATCGGACCATACCCCAATCTCATACATAAATACGGATAACTGTCGAATAGGGATAACCCCTTATCTATATCCAACGGCCACCCTATCTGACAGTACGTTCTGCAACATAGCCGTACCTTTATAGGAGTACAGTCATGATTGACGTTCGATGCTCACCTCGGCGAATTGGACTGAACTGATCGTGATATCAAGGTCAGATTTGGGCGAGCCCTGGCACTGCTCCCGAGAGCGCAAGGTTGAGAACGAGAGAGCCTAGCTGATATTTGTACCGAGGCTAGCTCAAGCTCGGCTCCAGTTGGTACAATTGCCGAGATCAAAATAAACCTAGTCGGTACTTTTACCTAAACCAGGAGTAATCTCAGTATCATAAAAACACCCCACATACTAAGTTATGACAATGATCTAAACCCACTTTAAGTTTTCTTAAGCCTCTTTTTATTTTGTCTCATGCAACACTACATAATGTTGATCAGACTTTTCTTAAAGTGAAAGCATCAACTACGCTCCAAATAAACTATTCTTGAAATGAAAGCATTAGTAAAGTTACTTAAGTCTCGTCATTCGGTTTGCCCATAATATGCGTATTATATTATCTGTACAGTCACCCTACCAAACCAGCCTCCCTCAGGTTGAAGCAGGACGGAGCAAGTTCTGATTTAAATTCGACTCATTGTCATTCTAACTCAGCCATGACAATGTTCACGAGCGAACGTTACATCAAAACCTGGAGCCTTATCTGATACACTGCGCTAGTGGGTGGGTGGTGTTATTGTGTATCCAAATTTTTTTCAATGAGCAATCGTATGAGGGGTCAGTGAGTTACGAATGCCGCGGATAAGATGCACAATAATTCAGCAAATGTCATTCATAGTTAGTGGGGGTCAAATATAAACCTGTCGTGTTGATTTGACCAATTGTCTTTTACACATATCGTGCTTCTTTTGACAATCAAATCCAATAAGTTTCAGAGTCTTTCTCATAGGTCGTTTTCATAATCACAACTAAATACAGGGTGCATGGCACAGAGGTATGGCCCACACAACACCATGCGAGAGATTTTGTTTGATCTAATCTTTATATATATATATATATATCTTATTCATCAAATCTTACTAACGTTCCAATTATAAATTATTATAATAACAATGATTGTTTGAAAATGATTGTCTTAGACTAAACAGTGTTTAATGAGCCTCTTATTCATCAAATCTTACTAACGTTCCAATTATAAATTATTATAATAACAATGATTGTTTGAAAATGATTGTCTTAGACTAAACAGTGTTTAATGAGCCTGATATTTGATATATATATATATATATATATAACTAATCTAAGGAATCAAGACGCCTCTATGCCACTTCACTTGTCCTTTTTTTTTTTTTTTTTTTTACTATTAGAGGGTTTCTAATCCTTTGAGCTAGACTAATCCCTTCGACCCAGAGGGAAGCTGGGGTAAACTCCCCTTTAGCCCTAGTGTGGTAGTGCAGTTTCAAACCACTTATCTTTATGTTCAACTGTCGTTAGCCTTACATTTTTATTAGTTTGCTTTTATATTCAAGCGTTGTTAGCCTAACATTTTTATTTATAAATAATACTATAGACACCTCATTTCGGCACCCTATGAGGGGTAGTTCAGTCCACCCTACTCAATGATGCTCTAATTAAACCCTGAGTCAAAGATCACCTATCATTTTCGGGCCTCTGATCGCCTGGGAATTTTATCATTGCGATCTGCTCGTCGAAGGCTTTCCGTCTATATGTAGAACTCCGAAATCCGACAGGCGGATCGAAAATAGCAACAACGGACCCCACACCCCAAAAGCGCCTACGTGAAAAATCACCTACCATTTCTAGACGTCGGATCGTCCTAAAAGTCGGTTCATCGTGGCCTACTCACCGAGAGGTTTCCAACAATGTGTAGAATGTCGAAATCTGACGGGCGGATTGAAATCTACGAAGCCTGGGCCCCGGTAATGATGGCCCAAACAAATTCCTTTAATCTAAAACCGAGACAAATCCACCTAAACCCACACCCAAATCCACTAGGCCTAGCCCATCAAACCTGTGCCAACCAAACTCACCTTACCCAAACCCAAATCCACTAGGCCTAGCCCATCAAACATGTGCCTACCAAACTCACCAGACCCAAACCCATATCCAGACCTCATCTAAGACTTGACCGCAAATTGGCCCAAACCCATCTAACCTGAACCTAGCCCGAAACCTGGCCTAGACTCCCTGACCTATCGCCAAGATAAGGGAGAAAGAGTCCAGGGATCTGGGGAAGTAGTGTCCCAGATCTCTGGACTCTCTTGAACCCCCTTAAACCCCTCCTCGTCCCTATCTCTCTTAAGGCGCACATCTTCTCCTCTAACCCATACAGGCAGCCAGATCTCCATCTCTCTCATCCTTCATCACCCTCAGGCAGACTCTCCATCATGCTTGTGTGGGGTGCTTTCCTAATACCGAGGTTACCCTTGATTTAGGTAACAGTACCAATCAGGGACTGCCTCAATCTCATCTGTCCAGCTCGGCGACAATGCCAGCTGGCACCGATGTGGTAATGGTCTCGGTAAGGGTACCGACCATGCTCCTTCCGGGCTCGGCCTCGAAGCGTCTTGGTAGCAGTACCCGACCTCGAGGATGCCTGACCTCAATGCCTTCTCCAGTTCGGCCCACTTGACCGAGGTGAGCACTGAGCGCCTAATCCCCATTATGAGATGGGACAACTACGCTGCAGAGCGTGCCAGCAGGTAAGGTGGGCGCCGGATTCCAGCAAAGGGTTATCCCTACCTATCAATCACGTCCACATTAATGAGAAGGATTGGGGAAGATCTGATGGGACAGTGCTCTCACCTACCCCCACTCAGGAACCTTCCACACTCATTATATATACCTGCATGGTAAGCCCATAAGAGGTATGCTTTATGCACTGTGCAATACACTACACTATTGCTTGAACCTTCTTCTTCCTCACTTCACCCTAGTTCAGTGACTGCACTAATTCAGGCGTCGGAGTGCCTTCGGCTGACAGTAGCCAGGGCCTCTGACCTTTGTTTCTCCTCCCTTTCAGGTCTCAGGCATTCACTCAAACCAGATAAGCAGCACCATTAAAAGCTTCATCATCTTCTAAACCAAGTCCGTTATTTTTAGGCACTTACAATTGGCGCCATCCATAGGAAATCGATTTGAAACAACCAAACTTTCATCTTGAAAAACCATGCCTCCAAAGACTAAGAAAGGCAAGGGCATTGGGCCATCTAGGCCCCTACAGCCACAGCCATTTTTGCCCATCATGCCGCCTCCACCGGTGACGCACCATCCAGAGGCGTCTGGACGGGTGCTGTCGATCCCTTGCCAGAAGAGGACTGGGGGAAGGCCTAGTGTAATGAGCATGGGAGAGCCTGTCACCCAGTCGGGTTCGTCGTCAAGAGGGGTGACAACACATCCTCGTCACGGCCTCGTTCTGGAGCGTATCCAGCCAGGCCCCTCTTAGGCAGAGCGTCCTCGTCAGGACGTTATCCTGCAGGAATGTCCCCGCAGAGATGTTCCCCCTCTGGGACGTTCCCGACAAGACAAAACACCAGTGTTGTCCAAGTCGCACCAGTCTCGTCACCAGGACCACATGGAAGACGACCACGTGCTCCTCGACGATGACGACGACCTGTTCTCTGACAAAAACGACGCCGACGTGATCCTGGAGGAGGTCGACGAGGCCCACCTCGCGGATATCAGGGCTCAAAACCTCCTTATTCAAGAGCAGGATGCTCTGATCCCTCCGACTCCAAGACAAGCTCGAAGAAAAGGAGAAGGTCCCGGCCGGGGCCTCGGTCGTACCTCCCACACGCCAACGAGCTCGGCGGGTTCCCGAGGCTAGGCAGGACCTGAGGCAAGTCCTAATCAATAAGAGGCGAGACTGAGCCTATGATGAAGGCTCGAGCAGTACTCATCTCAGCGCTGACCCTCAACAGCAGTGCCAGAGACCGAGGAGACTGGGGACCGACCCCGACCTGAGAGTATAGCTCAACCGGCAGATAAGGCAGGCTGTGCAGCAGAATATGGAGTTTGTCGGCTTCACCCGAGGTCGGCTAACTGCCGATGACACTGATAGCCGTGGCACATCTCCATTTTCCCGGGAGATCAGGGATCACGTCCTCCCCGAGAAGTTCAGCGTCCCAAGGTTCAATCTGTATGACGGGACCTCGGACGCAGAAGCGCACCTCCAACACTTCACCCAGAGGAGGTCGGTATGGGGTGGCGATGGCATCCTGAACTGCAAGGTTTTCTCTTCCAATCTGGGCGACCTCCCACTTCGGTGGTGCTACGCGCTCTCCGAGTGATCAATTTCGAGCTGGCGGCAGCTCCAAAACTCCTTCGTCGAGAAGTTTTAAGCGTATCGAGTCATCCCAAAGACGGACAACGACCTGATGCCATTAGAATGAGGCCGACCTAAAATATTACTCGGTTCGCCAAGAGATTCTGGACCATTTACAATCAGGTCGAGGATGCCACTGACCAAGTGGCCATCAAGTCCTTCAAACAGGCTCTGTTGCCAGCCAACGAGCTTCGCAAAGACCTGGTGCGATTTCCCGTGGTCACTATGAAAGCATTGATGGCCCGGGTAAATCAGTTCGTCGAACAAGAAGAAGATAAGATCCGGGCTCGGGAGAGCCACAGCATCTAGCAAGAGGACAAACCCTCCAAGAAGGATAAAAGGTTATCCAGGAGGGAGGCGGACCAAAACAAAAAACCATCCAGCTCAGCAGTACGCTTTGCCCCCACCTCGGGCGGAGGCGCCAAGCCAAAGTCAACTGGTGCCTCTTACAAGGCCATCAATACTATCTTCAAGGAGCCCATCTATAAGCTCCTTGGCAAGATCAAGATGCAGCCCTTCTTCAAGTGGCCCCAGCCCATGAAAGGTGATGCCTCCACCCGAGATCAGAGCAAGTTCTGTGCCTACCACAAATAGAATGGACACAGAACCGAGGACTGCATAACCTTCAAGGCCCACCTCGAAAAACTCGTGAAGGAGGGGCACCTCAAAGACCTCATCAAAGAGAAAGGCAGGGTCAACCGAGCTCACCAACGCCAGCCTGATGAGGATCGGGACAGCGATGAGCCGGAAGGGACCATCAACGTCATCCACCTGACCCCCGCTCCAAGGGGGACCAACCAGGCTCATGCCGAGGCCAAAAGGGCCCTGCACGGTAAGCAGGTAATGACGGCTGAGCTCGGTCCTTCTCCGAAGAAGGCGCGAAAAGAGAAACCAAAGATTTGGTTCTCTAATGAAGACCTGGACGGGGTCCAGCTGCCCCACAACGATCCACTGCTCCTGACTCTGAGGTTGAAGAACTTCAAAGTCAAGAGGATCCTAGTGGGAGCTCCTCAGAAATCCTCTACTACAACTGCTTCAAGAAAATGGGTCTGAAAGAGGAAAACCTGTAGGAAGCCCGCACTCCACTAGTGGGCTTCAGCTCCAAGCCAGTATACCCCAAAGGGAAGATCTCCCTCCAAGTCCAAGTAGAGGGTGCCACCATGACAGCAGACTTCCTAGTGGTGGATGCTCCATCCCCATATAATGCAATAATGGGAAGGACCTGGCTGTACAACATGGAAGCCGTGCCCTCCACCCATCACCAAAACCTTAAATTCCCGTTAGAGAACGGGGACGGCAGCGTTGAGGTGATCACAGTTCGCGGCGACCAGCAGATGGCCAAACAATGCCTAATGGCCGTGGTCCCTGGTTAGGCAAAGCCACAGAAAGTCCACATGGCCGATCTAGAGGCAGAGCTCGAAGCTGTCGGCCGAGCCCCCAAGCAGAAGAGTGTCGAAGACCTCACCGAGGTCTGGATCGATCCCAGCGATCCGGAGAGATACTTTCTACTCGGCAGTCAACTTGCAGAAGCTAAAAGGTCCGAGCTGCATGACTTCCTATACAGAACAAAGACATCTTGGCTTGGACCCCATACGAGATGCCCGGCATCGACCCCGAGGTCATGTGCCATAAACTGAATGTGGATCCCAAACACAAACCTATAGTCCAAAAGGCTCGTAGGACTGGGATCCAGCAGGCAGACGCCGTTACTGAGGAGGTCAAGAAGCTATTATAGGCCGAAGCAATCAGGGAAGTCCGCTACCCTGAATGGCTGGCCAACACAGTGGTGGTTAAGAAAAAGAAGGGAGCTAGAGGGTCTGCATGGACTTCACCGACCTCAACAAGGCCTGCCCCAAAGACAGCTTCCCGCTTCCGAAGATCTACCAGTTGATCGACGCCACTGCCGGGCACGATAGGAGGAGTTTCCTCGACGCCTATCGAGGTTACCATCAGATCCCGATGCATGGGCCTGATGAAGAGAAGACCGCGTTCATAACACCTAGAGGCATCTACTGCTACAAAGTGATGCCCTTTGGGTTAAAAAATGCCGGTGCCACTTACCAGAGGCTGGTAACAAAGATGTTTCAGGCCCAATTCGGCAAGAAGGTAGAAGTGTACATCGAGGATATGGTCGTCAAGTCTAAAAGGTCACAGGACCACTTGACCGACCTGAGTCAGACCTTCACCGTCCTCAAAGAGTTCAAGCTCAAGCTAAACGCATCCAAGTGTGCGTTTGGCGTTGGCTCCGGCAAGTTCCTGGGCAGCCTGGTCATTAGACATGGGATAGAAGCCAATCCCGAACAGATCTCGGCGATCCAGGCTATCCAAAGTCCGACCACGGCGAAGCAAGTCCAAAGGCTCACAGGGAGGGCGGCAGCATTGAACCGCTTCATCAGCAGAGCTTCAGACAAGTGTCGTCCCTTCTTCCAGCTTTTAAAGAAAAGCTTGAAGTTCCAATGGACACCGGAGTGTGACAGAGCCCTTAAGGAACTCAAAAACTATCTGTCCTCACCTCCCCTGCTGTCCACTCCGACACGGGAAGAAACCATATACTTGTATCTGGCAGTCTCAGATCACGCAGTGAGCTCGGTGCTCATCAGAGAAGAAGACAGACAACAGAGGCCTATCTACTACGCGAGCAAGATCCTGCTAGATGCCGAGACGAGATACCTGCCATTGGAGAAGCTCGCACTTGCGCTCGTCAGCGCCTCCCGCAAGCTCTCCCACTACTTCCAGACCTACTCCATAGTGGTCGTTACAGAACATCCACTCAAGTCTCTTTTCAGAAAAGCAGACTTCTCTGGAAGAGTGTCCAAATGGGCCGTCGAACTGGGGCAATATGATATCCAGTATCAACCCAGAACGGCGATCAAAGCCCAGGTGCTGGCAGACTTCATCGTAGAATTCACCTCTCCTAGTTCGGCACCGAGACAGCTCGATACTGAACTGGGGGACAAGGAGGTGGAAGAGGCCACCAAGACCGAGACGGAACAAGAACGATCTTGGAAGCAGTTCCTCAACTCATCCTCGAAGGTCTTCGTCGACGGATCCTCAACCTCCAAGAGGGCTAGCGCATGCATGGTCCTCCAATCTCAGGAGGGCCTTGTCATCAGCAAGCCCTGACACTTGACTTCAAGGCATCAAACAATGAAGCTAAGTATGAAGCGCTAATCGCAAAGCTAGGCAGCGCAAAAATCCTGGGGGCACGGCAACTGGTGGTCTTCAGCGATTCTCAGCTGGTGATGAGCCAGCTGAATGGAGACTACCAAGCCTATGATGGCAAGATGACAGCCTACCTAGTTCACGCAAAGCAACTCCTCTCTCAAATCGAAAAAGCTGAAGTCAGGCAGATCGGCAGAGACTCCAATTCTCACGCCGATGCCCTCGCCAACTTGGCCTCTGCTGTCAAGGCCGGAAGGAAAAGGACTGTCGAAGTGGAAGCACTAGACAGACCAAGCGTAGAGCTCCACCCACCTCGGCAGGTCTTATGCGCTGACCTTGGACCGAGCTGGATGGACCAATACATCTCCTACCTCAAGGATGACCACCTTCCCGAAGATAAGAGCGAGGCCCACAAAATCAGGCTGAAGGCAGCTCGGTTTTGGCTGTCTCCAGACGGCAAGCTCTATAAAAAGTCTTACAATGGACCCTACCTCCAGTGCATGCACCTTAGTAAGGTCGAAGACTTCCTTTATCAAATCCATGAAGGGATCTGCGGCAGTCACATTGGGGATCAGTCATTGGCATATTGAGCCATCAGCCAGGGCTACTGGTGGCCTTACATGCAGAAGGACGCCCAGGTCTATGCCAGGAAATGTAAAAAGTGTCAGAAGTTCTCTCACTCTCTCCATCAGCCAGCACACGACCTAAGTCCTCTCTCCAGTCCATGGCCTTTCGCCCAATGGGGACTTGACCTGGTGGGACCACTCCACCGAGCTCCAGGGAATAAGAGGTGACTAATAATAGCCACTAACTATTTTACCAAGTGGATAGAAGCCGAGGCGTTGTCTTCCATCACCAAGCTGGATACCAAAAACTTCGTGTAGAGGAACATTGTCACAAGATTTGGAGTGCCTCGAGCTTTGATCTCGGACAACGGGACTCAGTTCGACTCCAACTTCTTCAAAAACTTCTGCCAAGAGCTCGGCATCAAGAACTACTATTCCACTCCAGCCTACCCACAGAGCAATGGTCAGGCTTAAATCTCCAATAAAGTGGTGCTCGACGGGCTCAAAAAGAGATTGACCGAGCCAAAGGGAGATGGGTAGAAGAACTTCCGAGTGTCCTTTGGGCGTATAGGACTACCCCAAGGCCCTCCACTTCGGCAACGCCTTTCTCCCTAGCCTACGGGATGGAATACTTGAGGTCGGCCTCCCTACTCTCAGATCAGAATTGTTTGATCAAGGCCAAAATGAAGTAAACCTTGCCAAAGAGCTTGACCTGGCTGAAGAACGACGGGATGCAGCAGCCATTCACCTCGCTTCTTACCAGCAGCAACTGGCTAGGGGATACAATTAGAGGGTCAAAGAAAGGAAGTTCTCAACTGGAGAATTGGTTTTAAAGAAGACGCTTCCAGCAGATAGAAATCCCAACGAAGGAAAGCTTGCACCGAACTGGCATGGGCCATTCAAAGTAATCTCGGTAGTTGGGCAGTCAGCGTACAAACTTGAGGACATAGATGGTAGAGAGCTACCGCACCCATGGAACGCCACTCACCTCAAGAAATACTATTTCTAGACTGTACTCAATTTTGAAAGTCAATAAAAATCAATTCTTATGCAAGGATCTGTTCTATTACTTTCAAATTTCGCTAAGTTACGGAACTCGACATCTACCTTCAGCTCGGTTATAGAACCAGCTGCCTCGGCGCGGTCACAGGACCAGCCACCTTCAGCTCGGTTACAGAACCAGCTGCCTCGGCGCGGTCACAGGACAGCCACCTTCAGCTCGGTTAAAGAATCAGCTGCCTTGGCTCGGTCACAGGACCAGCCACCCTCGGTTCTGGTTATAGAACTGAACTCGGTAACTCCTGCTCTGGTTATAGAGCCCAACTCAGTTACTTAGCTCTGGTTATGGAACCAGCACCATTGGCCCGGTCACAAGACCAGCCATTCTTAGCTCGGGTTATGGAACCTAGCTCTAGTTCTGGTTGAAGAACCGAACTCGGAATCTCTTGCCTTGGTTATGGAACCTAGCTTAGTTACTTCCCTAGCCCTGGTTATGGAACCAGGCTTGGCCATGGTTATGGAACCAGGCCCTGCTGTGGTTACAGAACCTAGCTCACTACGACTTTGGCTGTATAAGCCGAGCTCAATTACTTGTTCATTTTCTTATTACTTCATTTTGGTTACGGACCCAAATGAAAATACAGAAACAAAAGAGAACATGAACAATCCCATTGCACAAAGATAGATATAGAAGAAGATTTCATTCATTTCAAAATGTATACAACTGAAAAGAAAAAGAAAAAATACAGTGAAATTCCCCCCCAAAAGTGCAGACAAAGTAAAGATTACATCATGAATCAATAACAACAACATCGCCGGTCTCGCCACCACCAGCAGGAGGGTCCTCCACGTTGTCAGCCCTGAGGTCGGCGGCAGGGGTGTAGGCGGCTGGAGCTTGAGGAGTCTCCAAAGGAACTTCAGAGGAGGCCGAAGGGTCAGTAGCGGAAGGATCGAGAGAGGCGTCGGTGGATGAAGGGGTAGGGGACCCGGGCTCTGGACGAGGGAGCTTGGGCAAGTTCTAGTACAAGGGGTGATCCTCAGGGATCCCCGCTTCCTTCAGCACTGCCAGACAGCCCATCTCGAATAGTTCCTCTCCCAGCCCTACGAGCTGGTCTTCATATTGCCTGGTCACCCTGGCCACCCCATCCTGAAACGAGGCGGCGATCTCCGCCTGCCGCGAAGCCTCGGAGTCGGCCTTCTGTTTAGCTGAAGCTTCCTTTTCGGCCTGCAACAGTGTATCGACCTCCGCCTTCTCTTTCCTTGAGGCCTCCATCTGGGCTTCAAGCTGTTCCGCCCTCTTGGTCTTCTCGTAAGCTGCCGCCTGGAGCTCGTGGTTTTCAGCGCTCGTCTTAATGAGCTCCACCACGGCTCTCTCCATCTCTGCATTTAACTTGGCGTACGCCTCCTCCGACTTCCTCAATTGCTCGGAGCTTCCCTCCAGAGCTGCTGCGAGCTTTTGCCTCTCGGCCTCCAGCACTTGGATCATGGAGCAGCTCTGTCGGGACTTCTCCATTGCCACCTGGGTCCTTTGTACGATCTAGAGAGAGAAAGAGAACAAGTGTTAGCAGAGCACAAAACATGTCGAAAAAATCAGACAACTCATTAGATACGACTTACCAGCAGGGCCGACGTGAGGTTGGACATGAGCAACGAGCCTTCATCCAATCCCCTCAGCCGGTCGATGTCCATTGGGAGCGTACAAGCACCCGCTAGCGCGGCCGCGACTGCCGGACTACCAGATAGCTTATGTCCAGTGGTCAGTGGCGGCCCTGGCCCGAGAATGAAGGACTGCCTCCATGGCTCGTGCTCAGGAGCCCGGGGCACCAAGGCTTGGGCAGGGTCCTACCGAGACTAGCCCTCGCCCTTGGGCGTCTCTAGCACCCTCTCCTCCTGCCTCGACTCCTCCTCCACTCTCCTCCATGGTTCCCTCTGCTCCTCCCTCCTTGGCTCCTCCTTTGCCTCCCTACGCCTCGGTTCCCTCCTCTCCTCCGTTGACCCCGACCGGGTCGCCTTCTCCTTCTGGGCTTGGCTTGGCTTGGTTCTTCGCCCCTGGCCTTTTTCGCCTGGCGCTCCTCCTCCCTCACATCGGCCGGGCACTAGCGAGAAGAGCTGGAGGAGGGAGCCCTAGGGGCATCCCTAGAAAAAGAGTAGGCAGACCTCGAAGAAGAGGAGGCCCGTTTGCCAAGAAGTTTCTCCCTCAAATTGGTGGTGACGAGTTCTTGCCGACCACTCTCCATTTCCTTCGGGCTAGAAGGATACTCTTCGGTTGCTTGCCTCGGGTCTTTAGCCTCCGAGCTCGGCTGTTGGTTGACTGCCTCCGGCGCGTAGCTGACCCCGGTCAGAAGGTACTCGATCCCATGTCTCTTGGAGTAGGACTTGTACCTTGGCTGGTACCCCAAGAGACACCAGGCAGCCCTCCATTTATGACCTTTATATTGCTGGACGGCGGTCAACCTGTCGCCGTTCCTCCTCCAACCCATGCGATGGGCCACCTGTCTTCTCTCACCGACCTCTGCACAATAGACAGAAGGGGTGTTAGTTCTGCAGATAAGGAAAGAGATGAAAAAGTCAAGCTGTTGAGCTCGGTATTTATTTGGGGGGCGCCCGAAGAAACAAGGAACTTTTTACCTCCTCTCCGCCTCGGTATCTTCCACGCCGAACTCCCAGTTGCCGGCAACGAACAACCTGTCACTCCCGGCATGGCGCATAGAATCCTCGAGGACGGTAACAAAGGGGACCATTTTTGGTGTTCCCCGGAGGTAATAACAATGGAAGGGTTCCCCAGTTGATTTGGAGAGGTCATAGGCATCCTCGATGTCATGGACACCAAGGTGGATGCCCAGGATCCTATTCAGCTCTACTGCCCCCATTATGATTTTATAACTATTTGGCATTAGCTGGCATGGGGAGAGATGCCATTTTTCCAGACACTCCCTAAGGATCGGGTGGATGGGAAACCTAACCCCTCCCTCAACTACCGAGACCAGAGGGAAGGGCATCCACCCGTCCCGGTACGAATCGCCGTCCCAGGGGTCATCTGGATTATCCAGCCTAGTCCGGACATCGTCCGGAATGTTATACTACTCCCTAAAGCTGATCATGGCCCCAATAGAGTCTGCCTGACAGCAATATAGCCCTACGCCCATGCTTAAGGTCTGGGAAGACTAGGATGACAGAAGACAGAACCCTAACAGGGGAAGAGATCAAAGCTAAAGTACTGGAAAGGAAGACGAAGGAAGAAGAAACTTACAGAAACAAAGCAAGAGCAAAGAAACAGGGAAATAGAAGATTGGGCTAAAGTTCATTCGAGCAGAGTCTCCCCAAGATTAAATCACCAAAGTAGAAGAAGGAGGAAGGGGCTCACTGCTTTTATAGAGCAGAAGAGCGCCCTTTCGAATTTCAAGGGCACGCGTTCAGGCCGGCTCCTCGGGAGCCACATATGTCGCTTCGGAGCAGCCAAACAGCCAAGCGAATCTAGCACATGGCAGAGGCGGTACGCCTTCCGCAATAATGTTGTCAGAGCAATTGATTGCCTTGGGCAGGCGCAGCGGTTTGGCGCCCTCTGGCAGACAAGCTGGCACTGGATTAAAAGCCCTAGATAAAACAGCGTCATGATAAGGATCTGACGTCAACAGGGTTGCGAGCTCGGCATTAAAAAACTCCTAGATACTTAGCTCCCGACCTCATACAGTATGGAACTCTCATAAGGTCAGCAGCTAGGGGCAATTGTGTGGGGTGTTTTCCTAATACCGAGGTTACCCTTGATTTAGGTAATAGTACCAATCAGGGAATGCCTCAATCTCATCTGTCCAGCTCGGCGACTATGCCAGCTAGCACCGATGTGGTAATGGTCTCGGTAAGGGTACCGACCATGCTCCTTCTAGGCTCGACCTCGAAGCGTCTTGGTAGCAGTACCCGACCTCGAGCATGCCCGACCTCAGTGCCTTCTCCAGTTCGGCCTACTTGACCGAGGTGAGCACTGAGCGTCTAATCCTCATTATGAGATGGGACAGCTACGTGCAGAGCGTACCAGCAGGTAGGGTGGGCGCCGGATTCCGGCAAAGGGTTATCCCTACCTATCAATCACGTCCACATTAATGAGAAGGATTGGGGAAGATCTGATGGGACAATGCTCTCACCTACCCCCACTCAGGAACCTTCCACACTCATCTATATATACCTGCACGGTAAGCCCATAAGAGGTACGCTTTATGTACTGTGCAATACGCTACACTATTGCCTGAACCTTCTTCTTCCTCACTTCACCCTAGTTCAGTGACTACACTAATTCAGGCGTCGGAGTGCCTTCGGCTGACAGCAGCCAGGGGCTCTGACCTTTGTTTCTCCTCCCTTTCAGGTCTCAGGCATTCACTCAAACTAGATAAGCAGCACCATTAAAAGCTTCATCATCTTCTAAACCAAGTCCGTTATTTTTAGGCATTTACAATGCTCTCTCTGCCCTCTCCCAGCCCATCTCCATCTCTCTCAGACCTCTCTCTCACGCCCATCTCCCTCTCTGTTACATCTTCCTCCGCCAGACTCTGCACGCAGCACCGTCTCCATCGCCACCCTCCCTGGACGCAGCACCAGCGCCGCCTCCTCCTCTCCGTCACCGGACGCCATCCCCCTGCACCAAGTAGGCTCTCTTCTCCCTCTCACACTCTGCACACACTTCACTGAGCACTCTCTTCCCTCTCCTTTTCTTCTTTCTTTTTCTTTTCTTTCCTCTCTTCCCTCCTTTTCTCTCTTCTCCTCATCACTGTACCACTTCCTTTTTTTCTTTCTTTCTTCTCTTCCTCTTCTCCTCTTCTTTTATTTTTCTTTCTCTTTATTCTTCCCCCTCCTCTTCTTCTTCCTCCACCTGCACACCCGCTTGCACTGCCTCCCTGCACTCATCTCCACTACACCTCTGCTTTCGCCACCCACTACATTCCACGCCAGTACACCCACCCCATCTTCCTCTCCCGATCTTTCCTTTCCTTTTCTTTTTCTTTCTTTCTCTCCCCTTTCCTCTTCTGCACTCACCTGCGCACCCACTGTGCACCCAAACCCACCAGCCACTCCATCTCCCTGTCGACTACGCACTCACACGCACCACCCTCCTTCTCCCTTCTCTCTCCTTCCCCTCCTTTCTTCTCCCCTGTCACCGTACCACAACCTCCCGCACACCTCCATCTCGCCACCACCCACTCCACTACATACCAGCGTCTCCCTCTTCCTCCCTTTCTTCTCTCCCTCTCTTTTCCTCTCTCACTGCCCATCTCACCCACTGCCATCACCTTACACTACACTACTTATCTTTCCCACTCACACCACCCCCTGCTTTCTCTCCTTCTTTCTCTTTATTTTTCTTTTCTTTCTTTCTCTTATTCCCCCTGCACTCTCCTTACACCCACGTATTACACCCTTTTCTCCGCTCGCTCCACCCCACTCCATCTCCACACCTACGCCTTCTTCCCCCTCCTTTTCTTTTTCTTCCTGTCTCTTCTTCCTCTTCCCTCATAGCACTCTGCACGACACCTGCACTTCTCCTCTTCTTTTCCTTCTTCTTCTTATTTCTTTTCTTCTTTCCCTTCACCCACTACACCACACCTGCACACCGTTCTTTCCTTTCCTCTTTCTTTTCTCTTTCTTTCTCCCCTTCTTTGTCACCTGCACTCATTGCATCTGCATCATCACCCCTCTTCTTCTTTTTTCTTTTTCTTTCTTTCTCATCTTTCCTCCTCTTTCCCTTTCTTCTTCGTCGTCACTTCTTCTTCTCTCCGCCCACTCCACTACACCCACTTGCACACACGCACCCACTGCACTTCTTTCTTCCTTCCTTCCTTCCTTTCTTCTTTCCTTCTCCCTCTTCTTCTCCTCCTTCCTCACCTGCACAGCCGAACCCCTTCTTTCGCCCTTCCTCTTCACAACCGATATGTTGCGCCCACCTGACCGGCCCCATTCATCTAAACCGAGCCCATGCATGCCCATTTTATTTTCATACATTGAAATTTAGCTCAATATTTATTTATTGTTTCTTTTTAGAATATTTCATGCATCTTAATATGCCCATGTATTTAAATTAAAATGCTTATCTTGCTATTTGTTTCAACTTATTCCGAATTTGCCCATGCATCTACGTTAATCTTTTATTCATCAATTTTATCATATTTTTCATGCATTTAACATGCCCATGCATCCGGTAAAATTTTAATTTCATTGTTTAATTATTCCTTGCTGGTATCAAACCTGTCCTTGCATTCAACATGCTCGTGCATCATGTGACTTAGTTGCATTTTCATTTTGTATTTCTTTTAGGTAAAATTTAACGCTTCATAATTTCCTCAAAAGAACAAAAAAAAAGGCACAAAAGCAAAAAGATCAAAAAGAAGAAAGAAAAAGAACAAACAAAAAATAGAACCCTAGATATTAGTTAGCTTAATTAAAACAGTTAGATTAGGTCTAATAATTAACTCTCCTTCTCCTCCTCCCTTTCATTAAGACTAGGAAAAATTAGCTTAGTAGGTTTTAGACTTTATAAATAAAACCAAAAACAAAATAAACACCAAAAACCAGAAATAATAAAGAAATAAAAACAAAAATAATAAAAAATCCAAAAGATCAAAAACAAAGTGAAAGATATCAAAAAACCCAAAAATATCAATAAACTGGAGTTAGAAATTAAGTAATGGTTTAGGTTGACCAGGTCAGACCCAGACCCAGATCGGTCTAGGTCTCCCCCTAATCAAGTTAGACTACTTTTAGTTTCCTTCATTCTAATAACCTAGGTCCCACTCTCTCTCCAGGCCTAGCTAAGGGACTGGGAGAGCAGATGAGGGCGGTCAGGACCCTAGGATAGGGTAGAGATCCATTTAGGGAAATTGATTAGTTAGATTAAATCCAAGTAGGAAATCCCCCTAGTTAGGCCCTTCTACCCCCAATTATTAAAAATCCAAAAAAACTATAAAACCAAGAAATTAACCCCAAAAATATTTTCTTCTCTTTCCTTCCACCTCCGGTGCCAAATATTCATTTGAACTCAAAATTAAAAGGAAATAGAGGTTGATTCCGAGAATTCGAATTAATGATAATGACGAGACTAGACGAGTGATTTCACACACCCCAATATCAGTTTTTTTACTTTCGGCCCATCATCGGCCACCCCCAATATCAGTTTGTTTACTTTCGGTCCATCATCGGCCACCCTCAATCAACCCCGGCCCATCATCGGCCATTTTTACTTATTTCCGGCCCATCATCGGCCATGCACTCTCATCACTTGCTTATCACATGCAAACCCTCAGAAATCACAACTCGAAACTCTGTTTGCATCGTTCTTTCGGTTCAAAGAATCAGCCTTTAAACCTTAGGTTGTCAAAGGACATCGAAGGGGAGACCCGAGAGCGGGCCCGATCCACTTCTAAATATTTGGCACCTTCCCCCTACTCCTATTTTATTGCATTTTACCCCCTTAGAGTACATGGATTTGATTTTGACTAAGCTACACCCCCTGGATGTTGATTTCCCATGCCTAGTTCACTATGACCCTATTTTGAGACCCGTGATTCGACCCAAATTGAAAGACTCAAATTAAGTGACAAGACAACCGTCGTGTGTCGCCGGCGGCACATTAGACGAGAGAAGAACCCATTCCATTTTCTCCCGCTCTTTTTCGACTTTCGTCGAATGACAGTGTTACGGCCGTATCCGTAACTGGCGATCGTGATCCGTCGATTTTGTGGGTAGTTGGAATCCTCATTTTCGATGTAACTTTTTAATATCTCATATAGTTGAATGGCGATTTCCCTCTCCTGGGGAATCAAAATTCACATCCAACAAATACTATGACCAAAATATCACAAATCTTACGTTTTGGCGGTTGCTTGTCTCTAAAATTTCTCAATAAATTCTCAAAATGTTCAAGTTTTTAGGTGTATGATGATATTAAAAAAATAAGAAATATGAAAAGAAATAATTGTATTAAAGAAGAATTAATAATATTTGGTGCCATTGGCAATTCATACGGTCAGATCCTCAAATGTCATAAGAACTTGCTCTATATAGAAATTTGCCTAAATTTCATTCCAATCTAAGTGTCATATACCACGAGCTTGACAATCTAAACTTAAATCAGGGCATGTATATGCATGAAAGAAAAGACAATAATAAGTCACAGAATTAATGATAGGGATTGATTGATTGATCATAATGAAAACTTTAATGGCATCAATATAAAAAAATGAAAAATAAAATCATTGAATAATATAAAATTTATGCAAAAAATAAAGTTAAAATGTGAAGATTTTCAAAATGGAAAGGAAAAGAATCCTTTATAAATAGAAGAATAGGTACCAAAAATGAAAAAGAATATTACAGTTCCTAGCAATGGCAGAATGCCAAGTAAGGGTTAAAAAGAAAAAAAAATGCCTATAATAGAATTAAGAGGATTTTACCAAAAAATAACTTTAAGTAGCCACTGCACCAAACAGAGAACTTTAGCCAGTAGTGCACCAAACAGGGAATCCGTACATAAAAAGTAACTTTTTTTCACCATTTTTTTTTGTGGTCGCTATTGACCTTCATTTTCTGTGTTGAGAGTCAACGGCGACCCTCGCTATAACAAGTGAGAGTCGTCGTCAACCCTGAGCAGGCATAAACTTTTCATCTTCTTCCTTCTTCCTCTCTTCCCCGAACCAATCCAATCAATCAACTTAGTGTATATAACAACATTCGGCGTGCAACTCGCGTACCCCATTTGAGATAGCAACTTAAAGGCCTTGCCCAAATCACCCATCTCACAACAACCTCTAATCAAGATACCAAAAAATGTAATTATCCAATTGAATCGCATTCTTTGAAACCTCAAAGGCCCGAAGAGCCTCTTCAAAGCAACTAGATCTCAACAAAGAATTCTTTAGATTGTTTAAGGTGTTAGACTTGGGTCGTACTCCGCGAGCAATAGCCCGATCAAAAAAGGAGAGGGCGGCATTGGTCATTTGAGATTGTATTAGAGTATTGACGATGGAGTCAAATAGAAGCAAGGTAGAATTGTAATTGGATTCCTTTTGGGTAGTCAGATGAAGGAGGAAAGATGACGATGTGAAGGATAAGGAGTGCCTGCCTAAGAGTAACTGCAGGAGAATGGACTGAACCTGTCCTAACATGCCTAAGGAGAGGAGAAGATGGTGGATGACAGATGCAGAGAAGGGTGTTTGTTAAATTGCAGGAGAGTTAAAGAAGGAAAAATCTTGAAGTGGTGGGATTTTTACCATTTTTCTGTATGAGATGGAGGGCATGGTTTGTTTGGGACATTTTGGACTTGTGAGTGTTCGAGTTTTTGATTAAAGGAAGAGAGGAATAAGGAAGTAGATGAAGAGTTTATGCCTGCTCAGTGTCACCGTCAACCTTCACTTGTTATAGCGAGGGTCGACAACACAAAAAATGAAGGTTGATAACAACCACAAAGAAAAAAAATGGTGAAAAAAAGTTATTTTTTCTATACGAATTTCCTATTTGGTGCACTACTAGCTAAAGTTCCATGTTTGGTGCAATGGCCACTTAAAGTTTTTTTTTTTTTTAAATCCCCTAGAATTAAAATAGGTATACACTGTTACTAATATATATGTAAAATCTAAAGTCTACGAGAACATTTTTGTAACATTTGCAAATGATCCTCTAAGGAGCAATTTATTTTAATTTTTCTTTGGTCCCCCATTAGAATATTTTTCTTACTCATGATTAAATTTATTTTTATCAGCAACACATGATTAAGATACACAAAAGGGAAGAAAGGTAGTAAATATTAATAGAACAAATTAAAAAACTTCTACAATAAAATCAGGTCATAAGTCTTGATCAGGTTTAGCTATTATTATATTCAATCATTGGAATCATTATATGTTAGAAACATACATGCTCATAAAGAAACAGCTTTTGAGAATTTTCCATATAAATATATATATATATATATATATATATATATAGAGAGAGAGAGAGAGAGAGAGAGAGAGGATATCATATAAAGGTCATGTGAAAATTCAAAAAATGACAGTACATATCTTCCTATGGCAGCAGCATGTTAGAGATTTTGTGTATTGCAATTTGATGGATGCACAATTCATTTTATTCATCATTTGATTTCACACACATGCATTGTTTTAGAAAAGCTTGAAATTTTGATTTATACATGCATTGTTTTAAATCTTGTACACCTTATGATTTATGCATGTTTTAGTTTTAAACATTGGATGCATTTTTAGTTTTAAAAAGGATTTTATAAATCAAGCTAGCCATTTGTTTTTAAACTTTCAAATCTATTTAGGCTTTTTATGTTTCATGATTTTAAAGCACTTGGATTGGTTTAAATCATGTTTCCATGCTTGGTTTAATGGCCCAAAGATCCCACAAAAAATTTACTTTGAAATATGCAAAAGTTGGGATTTTTGTCTTAGGCTGTCGATCAACCGACAAACTGAGTGTCGGCTAACCGACAAGTCGACCAAGGTCAACCGACAAGTGTTCTCGGTTAGAAAACCAAAGAGCTGCATTTTCATATAATTTACACGTCGGTCAGCATGTCGGTCAGGGCTCGGTTAACCGACCTTGCTTCTGAACCTGACCGAAGCTCTCTCGGTTAGAAAACCAGAGAGGAGTTTTCTGACCAAGTTTACATTTTCGGTTAGGGTGTCGGTCAGGCCTCGGTTAACCGAACATGTCGGCTAACCGAACCATGCTTTATGGTCAGCAAATTTTCGAAAATAAGACCGTTGGCATGTGACCGTTGGGGGTGTCGGTTAACCGACCCCTGGATGTCAGCTAACCGACAGGTAGCTGTTGAGCAACTTTTTCTATAAAAAGAAGCTCATTCCTTAGCCCCAAATGATGATCTTTGAAGCCCTTCTTGAGGTATTTTGAGGGAAAAGATAGGGGATCAAGCTAAGGAAGGCTAAGGGTCATTAAGGAAAGCTAAAGCTTGGATTAATGAAGTTAAACCACCAAGTAAGCTTTGCCCTTTTATAATCATTGTTTTATGCTTTGTTTAATCTTTGGTAAATGATTTTAGCATATAAACTATGATGTGTTGAATCCTCTACTTCTTTAATCTTTGATTTAAGTCATTGGATTCTTCACCTTGATTTCTGAACAAGTTTGTTTTAATGCTTTATAAAACATGTTTTGTCAAAACCTTTGATTTGTTTTATAAACATGTTTCATTAACTTGTTTGAATCAGCTTTGTTGTTTTCATTCATTTGAACTTTAGTTAAATTAGTTTGTTATTTAAAACAACACTGAATATGCATCACATGTTTAGACATAATTAATTTCATACAACTTGTGAGCTTTTGATTTCATATCTTCAACAAGTTTGTATTTGGTACATGTGATTTGCATACTACTTCAATCAAATCTTTTTATGTGTATTAAATTTTTAATTGCTTCAAGCATAAATTGATTAAGCTTTATTTTAAAACTTGATTGAAGTATTCAAACACTCACTTCATAAGCATTCATCTTTGCATTTTAGAGTGTTTGTGTGAGTTTGTCTTACACTTTCATATTCGCCTAATCTAGAGGCAATTAAATTGAGCTTTAATTGTAATCTCTTAGAGTGCTTTGTGAAAACACTTTCTTGAGAGAAATCATTTGATTGTAAAGGTTATTGCTTAGCCTAAGAAAAGCATTGTGTAAAGGTTATTGCTTAGCCTAGAAAAGCATCTTGTATAGGTTGTTGTTAAGCCTTGAAAAACAACATTGTAAGGTTATTGCTTATCCTTGGAAAGCATATTGTAGTGGTTATTGCTTAGCCATTTGAAAAGCATAAATAGTGGAAATCCGGTGGGGTGTAGATTCACAAGCCGGTAGTGGATGTAGGCACGTTAGCCGAACCACTATAAATCTTATATTGTGGTGATTGCTTCTTGTGGTGATTGTTGTTTAACTTCCGCATTTAGTTTGTTAATTATCATAAGTGGTTAATTGTTTTAAAGAAGTTTAAAGTTGGCAATTAATTTGTAGATCACACCCCCCCCCCCCCCCCCCCCTCAGGGTTAAAATCCCGGACTTTCACAGCAGCGGCATGAAATGTTTCTTTAATATCCCATGTGTGCAAGATTGGCCACCCCATCTATAATTTCTTTCACAAAAAATTTCATGTGGTGGAGTAGGTAGGGTACATTTCATTTAAGAAAGATTTAAGCAGGGAGAGGTTGTGATTTCATTTCTTTGAAAAAGATAAATATTTCTAATCTTTTATCGGGGTTGGGTTCGAGTTTAGCTGGCCTGTACCAAGTCTGACACGTGATTGCCTATGTGTTCTATTTAAAGTTAAAATTGTGGAAGCGGTCAAAATTACAATTACAATGGTCAGAATCGTTTCATTTCATTAATGAAAATTGAGTTACTCACATCTAAAAAGCTTAATTATATATAGCAAAATAGATTGGTGTTATATTCCATAGTGATTGACAGTATTTCACTCAGTTTAAGTGAGATTTAAGCTCATGTATATGATAAAATG
Source organism: Umbellularia californica (assembly GCA_028538565.1). Lineage (NCBI taxonomy): Eukaryota > Viridiplantae > Streptophyta > Magnoliopsida > Laurales > Lauraceae > Umbellularia > Umbellularia californica. The sequence goes on along the minus strand of JAPQWN010000006.1, from coordinate 50,407,961 downwards.
CTATATGATAAAAGCTAAATACACTTTCAAATGATTAAATGCTATATGAGATTAACATCATAACCCCATTTTATTATTTTTAAGTGACTATTACAAGATACATTTTAGTAAATATTTATTTATATGAGCAATAAAGAAAAACTTTTAAAGCCCAACCCTCAAATTTTAGGGCTGCAAAAAACTGTCCAAGCACCCTCATTTTAAGGATTTTTTTAGGGTAGGGCCCAGCCTTCTCATCTAACAACTGGATTGGAAGGCCTTTGAAGGTAGGGCCTACTGGCCTAGGCATGTTAAATCATTTTCTAACTTCATTTTAAAGGCTTCTTGAGGGTTGGACCAGCCCCCTCATCTAAGGGTTGGATTGATATGACTAGTTGAAGGTAGGGCCTAGGCATGTTAAATAGGTTACTTCCAACAATCCTTGGCACCATATTTTATAAAAAGTTTTACTTTTTTGGTAGAAACCTTGGCACCATATTGTGGATAACATTGGATCAGAAATTATCCAATGCATTAGGAATATCCAATTATTTATCCTTGTATATTTTCTGTTTGGAACCTACTTTTATTGATCCAAACCATTGAATGGATTCCCCTCCCATGTGAGCAGATGTACCCAAATATCACTTTGGTCTGAGTGGTTTTATTGTTTGATTGAAGAAACACTGATTTGATCCATTTCCGAGAATCACTAAGGGCCCATTTATTACATGGAATTGAATTCCAATAAATTCCAAGACTCATTTCTCTAAATGTAGCTAACACTAAAGAAATAAAAATGAATATCTAAAAATGACAATCATATAGTCTCTCTTATAATGGTAAATGACTCGAGGGAAGATGGAAAATGAATATACAACCAGTACTCTAGTAATTCATATTTCAAGAAAGGTAAACGTTCATCGATATCTCTATCTTATATTTTCCAATGCTCGACTCTTTAATAACATTTTGTTGGATCCCATTTGGCTATTCGTATGTATTCATTTCCATGGAAATAAAAGTATAAGCAATTGGACTATGCTTTCCATTACCTCAGATTAATTTGAAGTGGTCTAAATTTTATAGTCTCTCTTTCCGTTTTATAAGCAGAACTTTTAACCATGTAGCACACTCAATGGCCCATTTATGAAAGTTTCTACTTTTTTCTCCAAATTGGTTTAGTTGTTTGTTGTAAGGTTTTGTTGTTTGGTTATTTAACTTTAAGAGATAATTAGTGAAAGGTCCCTCATATAGGACTTGTAAGGCCTCTAGTCCATCAACTTTTCCTCTAAGGCTTGTAGTCCATGCAACTTGGACATATTTCGGTGAGAGGTTCCTAGACAAGTTAGCTCATGGAGAGAGGTCCGTAGACACACCACCTCAAACATTTTCATGACTGATTTGCCTTTTTAACCTATTAGGCATAAAATTTTAAATTTTAAATCTTCCATTCTCCCTCTTCTTCTTCTTCTTCAAACCGGACATGAACATTGACGGATTAGATCTCAACAGTTGAGATCGATCTCTATTTTTTTTTTTTTTTTAGAGAACGAGATTGGGGTTTTTCAGAGAAGTAGCATCGCCAAACACTGCTGCTTCCTTAGCCCATATGCCGTTGCCGGAGAGGAAGAAGAAGACCCTTGTAACCTTGCCCAGGTTCTGTTGCAGACCTGCAGAACACGAAATGAAGAAGAAGACGATCTTTTGCGCCATCGCCGGATTTCTTGCGCCACCGTCGTTCCTGCGTGTCGCCGGAGAATGGGGATCGCCACCGGACGCCACGCCATGCCATCGTCGGAATCGAGGAAGAAGGCGAACGGAAGATGGCTTTTTGTGTTTTTGATTCCACAATGAAGAAGAAGAAAAAAGTGGGCCTTGGCTCTGCAGCAGTTCTGAGTTGGTTCCAGGTCAGGTTCGACCTAACTCGTTCCAGAAGTCCATCCCCATTCCAGTCAAAGTTAAATTTATCAGAGTTTTGTAATTTTTTGTCAAATTTATTTAAGTTTTGGACAAAATCTATCTAATTTTTTGGCTATTTATTTGACTTCTGGAACAAATTTATCTGAGTTCTGGACAAATTTATTTAAGTTTTGGATAAATCTATCTGAGTTTCTGGCTATTTATCTGACTTTTGGAACAAATTTATCTGAGTTCTGGACAAATTTGAATGAGTTCTGGACAAATCTATCCAAGTTTTAGGCTATTTATCTGAGTTCTGGAATAAATTTATCTGAGTTATAAACAAATATATCTTTTATTTGTATTTTCTTAGATCTATTTGTGTTTTTAAATTTTATTTGTGTCTTTTGAAATTTATTTGTATTTTTTTAAATAAATTTAACTGAGTTTTTAACAGAAAGACTTGAGTTTTTTGCCACATTGCTCGCTAATTTGGAAAATTTGGTTATCTTAGTTTTGGCAAATGTATTTGCGTTTTTTTAAATTTATTTGCTTTTTTTAATTTTATTTACGTCTTTTGAAATTTATTTGAGTCTTTTGAAATTTATTTATATTTTTTAAAATTTATTTGGATCTTTTGAAATTTATTTGGATCTTTTGAAATTGATTTTCCTCTTTTGAAATTTATTTATATTTTTTGAAATTTGTTTGTGTCTTTTTAAATTTATCTGCGTTCTTTTGAAATTTATTACTTTTTTTAAATTTATTACGTTTTTTGAAATTTATTTACGTTATTTTGAAATTTATTTGTGTGTTTTTAGAATTTATTTGAAAATCTCATTAATGAGATTCCATTAATCGTGGCCCATTAAGTGGTAGTTGACTATTATTAATGGGATATCCCACCAATCATAGGATATGATCTAAAGAATGGGTAAATTAGACATATCAAGTATGTGAATGTGTTAGAGGACCTTTGGCTGCATGACTTTTTTTTTGTAGATTGTTCGCAACAAAGTCATACTTTGAGGGACCTCTCGCCGAATGCCCGTAACTTTAATGAGTATTGGTATTTTTTGTTAACTTATGATAATCTAAATATCCTGTGACATTAACTTATTCTAATCGCATCTTATACTCTCACTTAAACAAATATTGCAAGAATTTGGAAATTTCAGCCACAATTATGACAATAATGACGACCACTACAGCAAGTACTCTCCTCAGCCAATCTTTCTAATCTCTTTTAATTCTTATTTTCTTAAGGTAAACGGATCACCTGTTTGGTTCAAACAAGGGAACCCTGTTTGGACCGCTCCTGTTTGGACCGCTTAGGGGGTGTCACATGGGGGGAGAGATGTCATATCAATGACATCTCATCTCCTTCACATAAAAAAAAAAAAAAAAAAAAAAAAAATCCTTCCCATGTGGCACCCCCTCATTGGTCCAAACAGGGGATCATTTTCCTTTCTTAAGATCTATTTTATGGACTCACGTTTCAGATCTGCCCGGCCAAAGGACCGATATGTATCGCCCATACAAGCGTTAGTAAAGGCCGTAGAAATTCTTTTCTATACTTTTCCTGTGGTTCCTTCAACACTCTTCCTTGGATGGAACTCGGTTGGTGTACTTTAGAGCCATACACATTTTTCTTTTTAGTGTCGAATCATTCCTCCTATGATTTGAAGTCACGACCGGTTGGCTCCCATGCCACATTAAGCTTCCTTTATCTAACCATTCCCACCAGTACCTCAAGGCGTTAATAGAGGCCGTAAAACTGATTTTCAATGTAAGTGAATCGGCTTATGCGATTTTGTTTTTTGCTTTAAAAAAAATGCCAGCCCACATATCCCTTTTATCGGTATGTACTGGGCTACATTCACTTGTATCAACGTATTGGTGACAAATAGTTGTGTCCACGGCTGGATTTGGGCTGAGCTTAAGCTTATCAAAGTCTGGCTTGTTTAATTATCGGGCTTAATATACAAGTCCAGGTCCAGGTCCAATCACATTTTGTGTGTCTATATATATATATATATATATATAGAGAGAGAGAGAGAGAGCAAAGCTCTCCTAAGCTGCAGCTTAGCTTATCCTAAGCTGGAATAGTATTGGTCCCACAAATCAAATTTGATTATATCTGTTTTTTGCATAATGGAACTGAAAAATCCAGTTCTGATTGGATTTATCTTGATTTTGGAACGATAATCATCCAAAAAAAGGGCATAATCAACTTTGATTTTGTAGGACCAGCCCTGTTTCAGGTTAGGATAAGCTAAGCTGCAGCTTAGGAGAGCTGACCCCATATATATATATATATATATATATATATATATATATATATATATATAGGATGGCTCCCCTAAGCTCAAGATTAGGGGAGCATAAGCTCAAACGTGCGAATTGCACGTGTGTGTGCGTTTGAGTGAATGTAAGCCCAAATTTTTCGAACAGCCCGCCTAGCCCAAATTTTTTCCCACTTTCATATTAATGCACTAATGAAAACATTCCTCTCTTCCTTGCTCTCTCTCCCTCTCACTCCTCTTTCACAGCTCTCTCTCCACTGCGCATCTCCTCCTCTTTCGCAGCTCTCTCTCCCAGTTGCCCAATCGATCGCCGGCAATACTGCCCCTTATTTTTTGGTAGTGATGAGGCCTTTAAAAGCAACCGGAGGGAAATGAGGAAAAAAAAAAAAGAAGAAAATAGTGTCCGAATGAAAGGGTATTTCGTTTCCTCTCCAAGAGTACACCTTCCCTATTCGTGTCTCTCTCCTTCGTAAGGAAAAACCAAGAGATCTCAATCGTATCCCTCGATTGTGTGCAGGAAAAACAAAAGCCCAAGATCGAGACTAAGATTTGTTTGATCCCAGCCCTCTCTACGCTCTTCCTCTTCGTCTCTCTCTTTCGTTGACACAGAAAAATCAGTACGAGGGAAAATCCTAAATTGCTTCCTGCCCTCTATCTTCATCCTCTCTTTGCCAATCAATCTAAGGAGAAAATACAGCAGGACCGTCTTCTTTTTTCCTTATCTCTCTCCTGTGTACGAGGAGATCGTTTTTCTATGTAAATGCTTTACACATTAAATTGAAATGTTAATGGGGGTATTGGAGTTCTTTCTTAGTTTTTATCTAAATCATTCCCCTTTCTTTTTAATACATACCTGCACACGCCATGGATTTGGGATTTTCTCCATTTGCAAAGAAACCAGTTATCGCTCTCTCACATGAAAACTTGCTATGTTTTGTGTGATTCTGCATTTCCTTTTGCAATTTTGGCTTTAGGTTTTCTTTTTATTTTTTATGATCTAGGCTTCCTTTGTTTTTCTGTCATTTTTTCATTCATTTTGGAGATCTGGATTTGAGTTTTAATGGGGTTTGCTCCGGTATTCTGCATGTCTTAATTTGTGTCTCTTAGTTTTATTATCTTAATTCTCTTGTGTTTCCTTCCAATTTTTGGGTTTTATTTGTTTATTTATCTTCTGAGATTTATTTTTTAATCGGTGGTTAGCTTCAAACAACAACTGTAGAACAATTGAATGTGGGCTGATGTTAATTTCTCTCATCTTAGTTTCTTTTTTTGTGATGTGGTTTTCAAGTAATCAGAATGGATTTTTGTTTTCTAATTGTTTGTGTTGAATTTTCGTTTCTTTTTCTATGCTATGTAGAGTGACAGTCTTTCTCCACCTCCGAGAGCTCAAAGAGGAATTCAGCTCATGTAGGTTACTTGGAGTGTGCCTTAGAGTGGAGTCCAATTTAGAAGACACTGTGGTTGATGAATGATTAATTGATGATTCTTTTTAGATCTTGGGTCATTAACCATTATTGGCCGACTTAATGTATTCAACAGAGTTGAACTTGGAAGACACTGTGGATGATGAATGATGAATTGATGAACTTTTTTAAATCTTGGTCATTACCCATTATTGGCTAACTTACGGTTGTATTCAACGCTCTTTTCTTAATCAACTTGTTAATAAAAGTTTACTGTGGGCTTCATTTGATGTGTTGGGGATGACTATGGGTTGCCTCAATATGCAAAGAAAGGGTTCAAACCTGAAATATGAGGAAGAAAAACTCAAATCTATAAATGAAGAATGGAAGAAGACTTTAGTGCTTGAAGATGGCATATTGGCATTGAATGATAAAAAAATATTTGTTTAATGCACAACTTGGATGTTTGATGAATAAGTTATAGTTGATGTTGAATGTGAATATGATAGGGAAAACCAGATTTGGTTCTAAATCTGAATGGTTGTTTTCATGTTCATAGATTTAACAAGCACCTAGTGGGATCAACAGAAGATAACCAATCACTGCAATAACCAGTCACAAAATCTATAAAATTACCAAAATATCAGGACATCTCCAAACTCCACAGATAACCTTTTACTGTAATCACAGATAACTTGCAACAGAATTCCCGGAATATCTCTAGCTACATCTCCACATTTAAACATAACGTATCCCAACACAAACAAAATACATTCTACAAAATTCGACAATGTTTGTTTCTAAATTCATTACATCTCAACCAATATAATTTCCATCATTTCCTCAACATCTCCATTCACATTTAAATGCATAATTCATTCCATCATCAAAATTACATGAAATCCATTACAACATTCGAATTACATTTATTTGAACATTAAGTCATTTGAAAAAAAAAAAAGTGATGAGAAGTGTTCCAAATGCCTATCGTCAACTCCATCACAACAAATGTTGTCCAATATATTTCTCTTTTCTTCTGACTCTGTGGACTCCTGGTTGTCAAAGCCTGTAAAAAGAAAATAATAATTAAATAAACTAGAAAAGAATGGCCTCTTGAAAAGAGATTAACCAAAAAAGAAATTGTAGCAAAAAAGATCTCAATGAGATTGTTCTTATTTTCAAAGAAACACCATCAAATAGAGCTTTTCTAGAAAGATGGAAGATAATCTGAGAAGGGGAAGGCAAGATGAAAGAGAAACACAATAACCTTTATGTTTCAGCTCCCTCGAATGGCTCATTTGAAAGAAGCATAAAAACATCAAAAACAAAACCAAGCATAAGCGAAGAACAACGAAAACGCTAAATCAAGAGAGGAGGAGAAGAGAGGAGATCATGAGAGTGAGAAAGAAAGAGAGTACCAGCTCAATCGAGAGAGATGAGGAAGAGGGGTCTCGATCTTTTCACCTTTTCCACCTCGGCAAAAAGGGAAGAAATGGAGATCAGGACGACCGAGAGAGAGAGCTCACCAAGAGGGCTTGCTCGGTTTTCTCCTTCGATTGATTGACAAAAATACGATGAAGATGGAGGACGGGGAATGATTTGGGCTTTTGTTTTTCTTGCACACAATCGAGGGAGACGATTGAGATCTCCTGGTTTTACCATCCAAAGGAGAGAGACACGAATAGGGAAGGTGGAGAGGAAACAAAATCCCTTCCATTCGGGCGTTGCTTTTTTTTTTTTTTTTTTTTACATTTCCCTCCGGTAGCTTTTAAAGGCCTCATCACTACCAAAAAATTAAAGGGCAGTATTGGACAGACTGGATGAGTCCTCCTCGACTGGGCAGCTGTGGAGAGAGAGCTGCGGAAGAGGAGGAGATGTGTGGCGTCTTCCCGGCAATCGACTGGGCTGGCGAAAGAGGAAGAGACATGCAGCGTCTTGCGAAAGAGGAGGAGATGCGCAGTGCAGAGAGAGATCGTCGTGCCTAACTGTCGAGAGAGAGAGCTCCGAAAGAGGAGTGAGAGGGAGAGAGAGCAAGGAAGAGAGGAATGTTTCGATTAGGACATTAGTATGAAAGGGGAAAAAATTTTGGGCTGGGCGGGCTGTTCGAAAATTTTGGGCTTACATTCACTCAAATGCACACACACATGCAGTTCGCACATTTAAGCTTATGCTCCAATATATATTTATATATATATGGGTTAGGCTACAAAACTCCCTGGGCATTTTTCATAATAAAAATGCCCCTCTTTTAGCCAATGAAAATGTGACACATGTAATCAATGGTACACTCATCCATTCTCTCTCGCAACTATTCTTCTAAAATTATGTATATTTTATAGATTCTCTTAAATCATTGGCTAATAGCAAAAACTTCCCTTTTGAGATAGGGGAGTTTTTGAGAATTTCCATATATATATATATATATATATATATATATAGAGAGAGAGAGAGAGAGAGAGAGAGAGAGCAAGACTCTCCTAAGCTCAAACTTGGAATAAGGTAAGCACAAGTGTGTGTTGGGGCCCACCTGGGGACTCACGTAGGGATGGGGGTGGGGGGGATTTCAAGGACTCCCTGGGATCTTCCTCTCTATAAAAATCATCCCCAACCATGATTTCTATCATCTCCATATGAGCCCAAAAGTTTAATGATCAATAGTCCATTCAGATCAATACATAGTCGATCCAACGGTCCAGTAAATTCGGATTTGACCAAAAGTTGGTAGACATGTGCAATTTAGAGGGGTCATATGTTTGTTCTATTTGGATGGACCAAAAGTGGACCCCACAAGCATGAGCTTACAAGATTCTATCCTTGGCTTTCCTAAGCTCAAGCTCAGGATAAGGTAAGCTCAAGTGTGTGGTGGGGCCCACTTGGAGACCTACATGGGGATGGAGATTGAGGGGATTTTAAGGACTCCCTGAGATCCTCCTCTCTACAAAAAAATCAGTCCCAACCATGATTTCTATCATCTTCATATGGCCCCAAAAGTTTAATGGTCAATAGTCTATTCGGATCGATACACAGTCGATCCAACAGTCTAATAAATTCGGATTTGACCGAAAGTGGTTGGCTATATGCAATTTAGGGGGGTCATGTGTTTAGTTCATTTGGATGGACCAAAGGTGGGCCCCACAAGCATGAACTTACGAAATTTTCTCCTAAGCTTTGAGCTTAGGAGAGCCTTGCTCTATATATATATATATATATATATAGGAAAATATTCAAGTGCATCTATCCCTCACCATAGGGTGAGGGGCACTTCCATAAATGAAAATTTTCAAGTACAAAAGTGAATTTTCAAGTACATAGGGTGAGGTACACTTCCTTTTCTTCACGTGCAAAAAGGGAAAGTACCTCACCCTATGGTGAGGGATAGATGCACATGAATGTTCCCCATATATATATATATGGGAGATGCTCCTATGAGAGATATCTCTCACCTTAAATGAGAGATTGGGTGGGGGCCCTCACATCCATATCCAATGCTAACAACTTAAATGTAAGGGCCCCCACCCTTATCTCTCATTTAAGGTAAGAGATATCTCTCATAAGAGTATCTATACATTGAGCCATGCTTTAAATAATAACATTAATAAAGGGGCAATTGGGCAGAGGTCCTTAAACATTTGATTTTAAGGCCGTAGATCCACACTTTCTTTTCATAGTGTGGTAAGACCTTCTTCCAAATTTGAAAATCTAAAATGTCCAAATTGCCTTTTCTTTAAAAGCCTTTATCTATTTAAAGATAAATCATATCCCATGATTTGTGGGATATGCCATTAATAATGGCCAGCTACTATTTAATTGGCCACGATTAATGAAAATATCATTAATGAGATTTTGAAATAAATTTAAAAAACAGAAATACAATTCAAAAGGAGCAAATAAATTTCAAAATAATGCAACTAAATTTCAAAAAACGCACATAAATCTCAAAAGAACGCAAATAAATTTAAAAAGACAAAAATAAATTTCAAAAGATTCAAATAAATTTAAAAAATATATAAATAAATTTCAAAAGACATAAATAAAATTCATATAACCTTTTTTTATGGTACATAACTTTTTTTTGAAATGATTATGATTTTGAACACAGATAAATTCATATAAACTCACATCAAAATTTTAAAAAAAAGTGCATATCAAATTAATATAAATGCACAGCAAGCTTAGATATATTACTTTGAAATTCAGATAAATTGAAGTCACACTCAGATTAATTGATAGCAAATAGATATTAATTAACATAAAAGACAGATAAATTCATATAAATATAGAGATAACTTTAATTTAGAGTCAGATAACTTCATGCTAAAATTAGATAACATATACAAAAACTCAGATAAATTAACAGCAAACTCAGAAAAATAGCAAATTTATCCGAGTTTTCTGAAAGTTTATCTTAACTTCCGACAAAACTTACACAAATTTGTCTGAGTTTTGAACAACTTTTATGAGTTGCCAACAAATTTATCTGAGTCTGGACCAACACAAATTTATCCGAGCAAATAAATTAATAGCAAACTCAGAAAAAACAGTAAATTTATCTGAGTTTTCTGAAAACTTATCTTAACTTCTGGAAAAACTCAGACAAATTTATCTGAGTTTTGAACAACTTTTCGGAGATACGAACAAATTTATCTGAGTCTGGAGCAACACAAATTTATTTGAGCAAATAAATTAACAACAAACTGATAAAAACAGTAAATTTATCTAAGTTTTCTGAAAACTTATCTTAACTTCTAGCAAAACTTAGACAAATTTATCTGAGTTTTGAACAACTTTTCTGAGTTGCGAACAAATTTATCTAAATCTAGACCAACACAAATTTATCCGTGCAGATAAATTAACAGCAAACTCAGAAAAACAACAAATTTATCTGAGTTTTCTGAAAATTTATCTTAACTTCTGGCTAAACTCAAAAAAATTTATCTGAGTTTTAAACAACTTTTCTGAAGTTGCTAAAAAATTTATCTGAGTTTGGACCAACACAAATTTGCTGGCATACAGATTGAGGGGATGCTGGGCATCACAGTCGATCACGTGCAAAAGCTCAGTCGTCCTCTTCCCCTTTTCTATCTTCATCTTGTAGCTTTGCTTGAATTAAGCCAACTTCTCTCCTATCTGCCACTTGTCAAGATCATGGGAGAAAAGGCCATGTGCTTTTGATCATGCAAACCGAGACAACAGAGATGCAATGGAACTCTACAACCCTTGAGATCAGTACTTGGAACTCTACAAAACAAAGAACCTAACTACTTCTCTCTTATCCAACTCCAACGAGTTTATGTGGCCCATCAGAGATCTCCTCTGCAACTCTTCTCATCTTCTCCGAAGAGTTATAGTACAGATCAAAACCGAGAAGCACCGAGTCAAACCAATTTCTCTCCAATCAATCAAAGAAGACTTTAGGGTTTTACATAGCCCCAAATAGAGGGGGAGAATGAAATATTTAAAATTTTGAAATTCAAATTTTTATGCCTAAAAGGTTAAAAGGGCGAATCAGTCATGAAAATGTCTGAAGTGGCGTAAATAGGGACCTCTCTCCAAACTATGTACAGCTGTATGGACTATAGGCCTTAGAGGAAAAGTCGTTGAACTGTATGCCTTACAAAACCAATGCGAGTGACTTCAGGCTAATTTACCCATTAATAAAAGAGTTGGCTTCAAACAGCAGATTGTAGATGGTCCAAAAAATCATTTTTGAATTAAATGAAGTAACCATTGGATAGGGCCTTAAAAGTTGGTAGTTTGACCAAATAGATATAACCATTGATTTGCAATTTTCCTTGCATTGGTTGCTATCATCCTCAACTAATCCAACTGAATTTCTGGCCATCTACATTCTGTCTCTTATCTCTGGCCGAAAACCAGGATCCTTCTCCAGTTGGGTGAGCATAGAGTTCATGTGTAAGGTGGACCATCAGCCTGATTCTTTATTCCCATTCATCTGGCCCACAAAATGAGTGTCTCGTTCCTTGGCCACTCAATCCACTTTGTGGGCCAGCTGATGAGCGGCTTAGATGATCATCACACGCGTGACTACAGGCATAGAAAAGTAAAAGTGGCCCGACATTTAACCTCCCACACTGTGTTATATTGGACTCGGCACGTCATCTAGCTTCTTTATAGTGCCTAACCCATCTTACCAAAATACAGCCTCAGTTAACATTTCTAACCATCAAGGCTATGAAGTCAAAACTGAAGCTGCAAGGCTTAGATATGAGTCATATGACGAAAAGATAATCAACACTCCCCATATATCGGCGAATTAGACGGACCAAAACATCATAGGTGGCCCACATTCTAATTTGAGAAGAAAAATAGTCTAGCTTAAAACATTGAACACAAAAGATGACCCATCCACCCAAAAAACTCTCATATGAGTAATAGAAGACTAGAAAACAGTTGGCAACAATGACTTTTCCAGTGTACGTTTATATATGGAAAAGATCAGATTTCCAGTGCATTGACAACAGGGCACCCGTGCACATGAAGAAAGAGACTTTGGACCACACCACCTCATGGAAAGAAAATTAGACTTCCAGTGGACGCAAGATTTTCCCATCCCAAGTCAGATGTCTCTCCCTCAATGGTGATGATTTTAACTCAATGCCAGACAAAGTTAAGATTCGGTTTCCATGTTTGGATAAAGATGGGAACAGTCTTTCCTCATAGTCCCCCACCCCACAACCCCTAACAACAGAGGGTAAACCAGTGATGGAAATGGGTTGGATCCATGGGCTAAGCCTTAACCCAGGACTGAAATGACGACGGTCCAGGGCACAGGACCCGGACCCCAATATACATGTCATCGGGTATTCGGGTCATCAGGTATCAAACCAACGAACCTGGACTGGACCTAGAGCTAAATTGAAACAGTACTTGATGCGCTTGTGTTGGGCCATTCAGACGGAACCATTTCTATCCCAACGAGCCCACACCATAGTTTATTATTGGGCCAATTTCAAGGCTTTACAAACTTCTCTCTTTATCCTACTCTCTCACTCCAAAAGTGTGAGCTTTTAACAGAATCAAACTGGGCCAGGCCACCTGAAGAGGCCTTCAGAACAACATAGGCCCAGGAACAAGCATCATTTACCAGAAGACGGGCAAAACAAGTGCTCAGCCAAATGTAGCCTGAACAATGTAACAGCTCTATAAGTTAGAGCAGATGCTTCTTCAAACTGAATTCAAAATGTAAGGGTATATGCATGTGCCAAGAGAGAAATGGAATACTTGTAAAAGGCCTAAACATATCTTCAGTCGTAAAAGCCGCCGATCTAGTTGTGCCAATCATGGAATGTACCATGCCCAGTATCTTCCATATTTAAGGGTGACAGATCCCACCAATAAACACTTTCAATCATCAGCTTAAGGCTAATCACTTACTTCCAAAAGATTCAAGTTAAAATGGATTTTTGGCTTCTGTACATGGCATCATCCTGCTTCGCTCTAAATGCAGAACCCAACTCATGCCATATTCTGAGCTCAAATACTGCACCCATAAAGAAAATTGTAATCAAATTGTATTCTGTTACCCTAAAAAGTGAAAAGTCGACATAAACTAGGATACGAGTCCATTCACGTCTGATAATCTGTGGAACACCCCACCCCAGGAATGACTATTACACGTATTCCTTTTAATGACAGGATCATGGAAGTACACAAACCAAAACAACTGCACCCATGACACACATCAGTTGAATTGTGCTCCTTCAAAAAAGGGAGGACGCAAGTTCCTTCAAATCTGATGCGACTTTGTTATAATCTTCCTCCAACTTTTCTTGTTCCTCTTGGCCCAGCTCCCCCTTGATGGGTTTTGGTAACACCAAAACACAGCACGTAGGCCTCTTGGTGGCTCCTGCAGTGGCAAGATCCTGGCCAAAAATAAAAATATATAAATAATTAATTAATTAATAAAAGATCCACATGAAAATCATGTTTGCAAGGCAAAGGCTTGTCTGGTAAGGACGGAATCACCGACATCCTATGATGCTTGGAGACTTTAAAATGGGCAGCGTGTCATGTCCTATTGTATCCAATACTACACTTTTTATGTGTAAAATCCATGTCCCCGCCAGCTCCATGGTGTGACCTTGTCATGTGCATTTGGGCATCATAGCCAACGTCTCCATATTGCAAGTTCAATTTTGCCTCAAGATAATCTTACCTTCAATTAGGTCCAGACTACGGCAAACAACTTATTGAAGGTTTCTAGTTTTAATAGAGATTAGAGCCTACAATTGTAGGTACAACTATGCTTGAAACAGCATCTGAAGCCTCAGCTAGGCCCCAATTTCCTCATGCACTCATGGCAGGCCAGCATATGAGACAAGTACGGAGAAAAAATAAATCTACAGCAGTTGATATTCAATGTACAACCGAAACATTTGATGAGTGCACAAGGCTAATTTTTCACCAGGGCCTTTGAAAGTGAATCTTTTAATATTGAAGCCTTGATTGATGAGATGAAAATCTCATAGCTCTAGGGTTTCTATCCTCCCACATTTATGCGGCATTTCAATGGATCTTATTTTATTTCGCTAGGGTGAGGTGGCTGGTTTGCATATGGGAGGCTGATGTGGGTTATGCTGGAATCCCCTTAGGGGTTCAATATGTTTCCTCTTTGTTTTTGAGTGGGCCGTAAGCTGAAGTAAGCTCAATTGCGTGGTGGAGCCCACTTGAGGACCCATATGGGGATGGGTGGGGGGGATTTCAAGGACTCCCTAGGACCCTCCTTCCTATAAAAAATCAGCCACAACCATGATTTCTATCATCTCCATCTAAGCACCAAAAGTTTAATGGTCAATGGTCCATTCGGATCGTTGCATAGTTGATCCAACGGTTTAGTAAATTTGGATCTGACCAAAAGTGGGTGGGCATGTGCAATTTAGGGGGGTCGTGTGTTTGGTCCATTTGGATGGACCAAGGATGGGCCCCAGAAGCGTTAGTTTACGGAATCTTATCCTAAGCTTAAGCTTAGGAGAGCCTTGCTCTATATATATATATATGGGAGATGCGCCTATGAGAGATAAGGGTGGGGGCCCTCACATTTAAGTAGTTGGCATTGGATGTGGATGTGAGGGCCCCCGCCCAATCTCTCATATAAGGTGAGAGATATCTCTCATAGGAACATCTCCATATATATATATATATATATATATATATATAGTACTGCTAAGCTTCTAATGAATGTAGGCTTTTCTTAGTAAAACTAATGAATGAAATTACCATTCAAGAGAAAAAAGGACAAAAGAAAAAAAAGCCTAGGCACAGACTTGGATCTCACAACTGTGGCCTTGAGTCAACAAAATGGGGTCTAACTTACAAATACATTGTTTTCTTCAAGCATTATCAATGTGTGTTTATTACCACATAAATGGTGCAGGCCAGACACCTGGGTCGGCTAATCCATTGGGCCAAGTCCATTGACCCAACAGGACATCCATTTAGTTAGAAGTTTTAATTACTTAAGAGTCTTATAGAGTTGTGATTTATTTAGAAGTTATTAAAATCATGAGTTTTATTTTATTTGAATTGTATGAAATTTACATTCTTTTATTGTTTGGGAAAGTAGAGTCCTACTAGGAAACGTGATGTCCAACCCTTCTTATAAATTTGTAATCCCACCATTAGGCGAGTAGTACATGATTATTCAATAAAATTGGTATTTTTGTTTTGCTATTTCTCTTCAATGGAAGAGCGCTCGTAGGTGGAGTCTAAGAGGAATTCGGCCAATTCCCATCTAGGAGTTGGTCCCCATTGGAATCCGTCCAGGATTCAGCAAACTCTTATATGGAGTTTGTCTACACCCGTTCCATCGCCAGTAGTAGATCCAAGGCTGCGTCAATAAGGGCATCAATGAATTTCTAAACACGCAGCTTGACCAATTGGTGTTCCAGTTCCCAAGTTGAATTCAGCCCTCCTCCCCCTCCCCCTCCCCCGAGATCAATGGCTTTATAAAAAAAAAAGGTCAGACAATAGTTGTTTCCGCAAAACATAGCTTGGCCTCAATACTTGACAACATGCCAAACCAGGTCGAGTCATCTTTGCTCTAACCCCAGCAGAGTTCTGAACATTCATGCGAAAACGAAACCATTCAAAAGATGCGAAGGCAGAAGCTTGTTCAGGATTTAGTTCTTTATCAAGTCCCTACAAGCTTGATCTCAACTCTCAAGTTAGCCAAGGCATGGGCGGGACACTACCTAGACTCGAAGCACGTACCCGCACAAGACACGGCATGGGGCCTTCTTGCCCTACACACATGTGCCCACACAAGGCACGGCATGGGGCCTATTTGCCCTCTGCACATGTGCCCACACACTCAACACGGCATGGGGCCTTTTGCCCAGGCACGGATTTAAACCCAGGATGTGTTGGCTCTGTTACCATCTCAACTTGCTAACCAATACACCCAAAATGCCTAGGCATTAAAGGTGCGGCAAATTAACTTCTTAACATTTGCTAAGAGGAAGCTTTCGTAAAACCTTGTCTTTGAATGCTGTTATCTGACCTTTATGCGAAATGGCATAATGGCAAATTGACAAAAAATAACCAAATTGGATGAGATGAGTAGAACAGGCAACAAGCTAGAGGAGTGTTATGTGTTTTTCAAGTACCACTTCAATAAAGAGGCATTTTATTGGACGGCAGTTGGACTTGCTTTGTTGTATGGAACTGAGTGTTGGGCAAAAAAGAAATAGAATACCAAAGTACATGTAGCTGAAATGCACAATGCTAAAATTATTGGGTCACATGAAAAGATAGAAATATGAATTAGCATGTAAGGGGGAACTTATGGCCGCCTTCAATAGAAGAATTAAATGAAGAAAATGGTTAGGACATATATACAAAAAAGTACAAACAACCACGTATAATGTATTGAACAGTTACAAGTTCAAGGAACTAAAAGAATGGGAAGACCAATAAAGACTTTGACTGTAGGAACACAAAGACGTGATAAATTGTGGAGCTACAAATAACACGGCTTTATACAATGTGAAGTGGAAAAGCAGAACTCATAGAGCCAACCTAGGTAGATGGGATAATGGGAATGATGACGGTGATGCTAAGGAGCTATTAATGAAGAATTGACCAGTTTGAGGGAAACAAAACCAGCACACATATGATCCCCAGACACTTCACAATCGGCAACATATTGTGGCCATAACATACATGATACTTCACTTTTATGTGTAAAATCCGTGTCCTTGCCATATGTATCCATGGTGTGACCCTACTGTATTCATGGGGCATCCAGGCAACATAGACCAGCAATAGAAAAAAATAGAGTTAAGAGCTAGAGAGAGAGTAGGGATATGCCATATCATTTTGTGGTTTATGGGAAATGTGTCTGGAAAATATTCATTTTAGCATTCCACCATTATGTCTTCTCTTACATTCCTCATCTGGAATGAAAAACTGAAGCTTTATAATATGAGAGAGAGAGAGAGAGAGAGAGAGAGAGAGAGAGAGAGCTTTTATGCACCATAAGGATGAAATAAAGGAATTCTGGCTATAGCTTATATGTTAGACAATTAGTAGAGCTCATTAAGCCAACCCCACCTAGCTTGACTTATGGCTTGAAGATGCATGAAACTCTCCAACCAGAAAATTGAAACAAGAAAAATAACTGAAAAAAACTAGATAAAATAAGCAATTGAAATCTAAAAAAAGTGGGTGTCAATGTATCAGCTGATACAACTGATATTAACAGTTTAACACCATTAAATGTGATTTTTCATTGTGGCTGTTGTATTGTGTTTATTGTCTTGGCACCCACCAGTACCCAAAACACATTGGCTAATATTTTGATCCCTGACTAATTGAAATTAAATTATGGAATAATGGAATTGTTTTAAGATGCATAAACAAATAGGATAAATAGAAGAACTCAACCAATTCTAATCATACCTGAACTCTTTAACTTAAAATTAAGGATACTTTAACTCAAATCAGACAAGGGGCCAAAGAACTAATTATCCTGAAAATCCTTGACTCATCCAATATGTTACATGGGTAAATAAACAACCCATCAAACACACAGTTTTATACATAGCAATCCACTTTGTTTCATTTTGGCCGAAATGTTTCAGTTCAGAAGGGATAAAAAATTTCAACTAAAATTTGAACCTATTTTGGCTAATAGACTGAAACATCTGATATAGGCTGAAACAACCCCAAATGGGCAAAACAGACTGAACGTTTATAATGTTCCTGTTCCTACAAAGTAAATACTATTCTGATTCTTCCCCAGTCAAATAGAGGGCTTAAATCATTTATAGATTAGGTTGTTTGGAGAATCAACGCCTTCTCCCTCAGCACTAATAATAACAAACCGTCAAGCGTGAATAAATTTTAAGGGGTGTGTTAGAAATGTTTTTTGGAGAGGAGAAGAAAGGGTGTGTTAGAAATGTTTTTTGGAGAGGAGAAGAAAGAAGCCCATCTCTGTTTTAAAGAATAAAGTAGCTGTCAATGTAGAGGACCATAGCAGCCACCACGCCTTTGTAGCGGCCACCACAAGTGAGAGTGGCAATAAATTCAATTTAGCATAGCGGCCTGATATAATGGCCACTACGTTATTTTAACCCATGATTGTTGCCAGAAAACCATTTTTTTTTTTTTTCAGTAAACCTAACTTGAACCCACAACCTTGTGATTGAGACAATGAAAACCTACCAATTGCTAAGGGTTCCCGTCAAGAGACCCCAGTTTATCAAAAATATATATATAATAAAAGAAGAATTTTGTGGTTTTATAACATCTTATTATTCTTTGTCATTTCGAGACCTATCTTATTAAGCATTACCATAAAAACAAAGAGGAGACCTCAAAATGCCTCTACACATAAGAGACGAACATACCTCCTTTGAGGGAACGTATATGTATGGTATTTCAGATTCTTCACACAAGATGGGGACATGTGTGATCACATCAATTGGAGAAATGTTCCCTGCAATTACACACAACCTGCAACCAACAAAGTCACATCAAATTACATTAATAAGCACAAGAACATTAGTAAGGTGATAAAGACAAAATCATTGACATGTATATATTCTATAAGATATGGCTTGGAGCCTGTGTGAACTAATTCCCTTAATGATGTAACTCTTCAAATGCCAAAATGCAAAGAAATTGGCTAAATGGATCTAGATAATGATTTTGAGTCTCGGTATGGGTAAGCGACTTAGGTCCCTGCTGAGACCAAGGGAACTCAGCCAAGTCAAATGTCTTTGTGAATTTAGCTCCCTGGTGTAGACTACAGCATTGAGAAACTCTCAAAGAACTTGATACACATTTCACCACAAATGGGTTTCGTACACACATTTCCTAGTTATAGGTAAATAGCCCTATTCGTCAAAAAGTCGGATGCAAACATTAGGGTATAACACAAATTTACATTATCCATAACAGGTTTATATTCATTATGTAATATGTTTTAGTTAAATCTTTGGATGAGAAGGTTTTTCTTTTAAGCCAGCACCACGTACACATATAATGTATATGATATGCAAGATGGCTAACTGTTGCATGGCCATTGGCCACTGCTCAATTTAGCTGCATATTCCAATCTTATACATTTAAATACAACAAGTTGTCATAAGAACAAGAATATCAATAAAAGGGATCTAAGATCTACAAAAGTACAAGAAAGCACACCCTTTGTGACCCCTTCGAATGCTCTTAACCACTTCCTTCACTCCTCTCTTCAAACATTTAGATTCAGAAGCTGAACACAGAAACCCATAACCACAATTTCAGTATCAAGAAACCCTTAAAAGTCTAAAAACAACAACAACAACAACAACAACAACAACAACAATAGAAGATGAGATAAGGTTTAATTGAGAACAATAGCAAAAGAAACTATGTTGGAAAATAGAGACTGAATACAATAGCTTAAAATAAAATTTAACCCCCCCCCCCCCCCCCCCCCCCCCCCCAAAAAAAAAAAAAAAAAGAACAAATATATAAAAGGAAAAAAAACACAGAAACATTTATGTTTGCATCCAACACTATTTTTTTTTTTTTTCCTTATTGGTAACATGAATTGAGCCCACAGCCTTGTGATTGCAAAAATAAGCACTGACAAGCTGTGGACATCGACCACTAAGTTGAGAATATCTCCACATTGCTGTAAACACAAACTATGATAAGATTGATTGTTTGGTTATTAGTCAAAAAGAAAAAGAAAAGATATTACATCTTTTAGTTTGAGTCCATATATTTTATATTTCTAGTAGATCCTGCCCAACTCTGCAATGTGTCATAATTTCATCATGTGTCGGTTCCATGCTCAAAGGAATGTCCACATTAGGCAGGCAGCCGGTTGTAAAAACTTGCAGCTCTTAAATAAGTGTTCCAGTTTAAATATGGGTTTTATTGATTCAGAAAAAGGATATGATATAGTGCAGAAGCAGCTATGATACAATACAGAAGCAGATAATTTGACAGACATTAGTGGAAATGTTCTAATGATTATGTTGAAACTATACAAGACATGTACGATGAGGAGTAATGACTAACGAGTATGAGAGTTGGGTGGGGAGACACATAAATTCCCAGTTGGAGTTGGATTACATGAAGGATCATTTTTAGCTAGTACTTATTTGCCTTAGCTATGGATAACTCAACAGCACAGATCAACAACGGAGTTTCTTGATGTATCCAATGTGGTACTAATTAGTTAGACAAGAAAGCACGCAAATGATAAGCTAGAACTTTGAGGAAGAACCCGAATCACATGGGCTAAAAGTTAGCAAAAAAACAGAATATATGGGCTGCAGGTAATGCAGATCAAAAGGTAGATGAGTTGGTAAAAATTGAAAATAATTTAGTCCCCCATTGGGATAGATTTCAAAAAATAAAAGCAACTATTAAGGAAAATCGAGGATTTGAGTTGGCTATGACATTGGGTGGGAAAAGAGGAGACAAGACGATGGAATCATCAAGTACCACTGTGATTTTTAATCCTTTGTTTTATAACCACAATTAAGACCTGCTTTGTTATATAGAGCTGAATGTTGGATGCAAAAAGATTAGAAGCAAAAGCAGTCTAATGAGGAAAGACATGATGGAATGTGGAGTTACTAAGAACATGGATACAACTGAGAGGAAAATTATGACACAAAAGGCCAACCAAAGTCCGACAGGGGCCTCAATGATGATGATGATGATACCAATAGAGAATTACATTTCTAGCAGTCACTCAAAATAGGAAATACTTATCAAATTTGAAACAATAAGTTATAGTAACCATCATTTCAATAAGTGGGTTGTGTCATAGGTATGTTGATGCAACCTAGGGTTAGGATGCAAGTGCGAGGGCACAATTAGGGTTCCCACAGGAACAATCACTCGAAGGAGAAACAGTCTCCAACGAAAAAATCCACACAGGGAATTTTATTAATCAATTCTAAAACTCTGAGATCATTGATCTCTACAATGCTATATTTATAATAAAATAAACTTAAGCCCTAAGAAAGCATTCCTAATCAAACTAGAAAACCAAATAATAATCTTACCCAAATTAGAAACCTAATTCTAATTACTCTTTACTAAAAATAAAACTACAACAATTAAAAATTAGGATTTCATGGGTCCCACATGAGGCCCATGATTCCTGTTGCAATAAAGTAGAATTGCTGCTGCATCATATGTTGAGTGGTACAAATAGTGAGAATGGTTGGCATAAAGAGACATAGGAATGACTGAGGTATTGTTTTCTTTTTCTTTTCTTTTCGATAACGGACTGAGGTATTGTTTTCTCGTGACATATTTATTAATTTCAGTAGATGAACTCTCTTTCTTCATTTGATCATTTTGTGAGCTAACATCTCAATGCCATTCGTGCACTTCTCATTTTGTGTCCCATTTTGTTCCGACTAATGGTTATTAGTATCTAATTACTCAATCTCATACAATATTTAGAGATGGATTAAAATCTAAATCATGCTTATAAATACACGATCTTGTATAGTTTTTCCTCCTTGGGACCACCATTTTGAAGTCCACACTTTTGATTCATATCATGTGATTATTCCTTTTGTAATCTTTTAGATTCTCTTCCGAATTGTTTATGGTATCTGGTTAGTGTATATGCCTAATTTACCTGTACCCAATAATACAATAGTGGTATTCATACAAGATAGTGGACAAGTTTAGTGTATCCTACTTTGTACAAAGCCCATTATCTTATTTAGTTTTATTAGTTTTCACACTTTCAAAATGAAAATATGTTAGAAAGGAGAGTAAGCAGTGATAATTTCATTGGTTACGACATGTTCTAAACAAGAAAAATAATATTTTGAATAAAATCTTAATATTTGTAATTCATTGGGATAATTTTGCATTAAAGAAGCATAGGCCGGGTGCAATTGTTCTCAAAGTAAACTTGAAATTTGATTTGGCAAGCTTTTATGACTGACTTCTATCGAAGGCATCTACCGAGGCATGGCAAATGGCGGCGGAATAGGCCAAAGCAAAACAATCATTTAGGGCATTGAAAACGGGGGCGTAGGAGGATTCATCACAATGCTCATCTAATTTTTTTCTCAAAAAAGGGGCCATCGAATAAGGGACCATCGTAGGATTTAAAGTAGATAGATTGATTGATTAAAAGAAACTGAAACACCTATCTGATGCAGCAGCAATTCTACTTTATTACAACAAGAATCGTGGGCCACATGTGGGACCCATGAAATCCTGATTTTTAATTGTTATTAGTTTTATTTTTAGTAAAGAGTGTAATTAGAATTAGGTTTCTAATTTGGGTAGGATTATTATTAGGTTTCCTAATTTGATTAGGAATACTTTCTTAGGGCTTATGTTTATTTTATTATAAATATAGCATTGTAGAGAACTAGAGATCAATGATCTCAGAGATTAGAATTGATTAATAAAATTCCCTATGTGGATTTTTCGTTGGAGATTGTTTCTTCTTCGAGTGATTGTTCCTGTGGGAACCCTAATTGTGCCCCGGCACTTGCATCCTAACCCTAGGATTGCATCAATTGGTATCAGAGCCGATTGATCCCTCGATCGGACGGCGTGATTACCCATATCCTTTCCCAGGCCATCGTTCATCTACACTTACCCATATCCTTTCCCAGGCCATCATTCATCTACCTGCATAAACACTCGTCCATAACTATCTCCATCCTCTTCCATCAAGACCAGAAACACCATAACCGAGCCTTGAACCCATCCGCACCCCCTGCCAATTCCCTGACAAAACAATTCCATCACCCACTCTTTCCTGTCGAAACCATTCAATCAAACCCTCCCTATCCAGAACCCATCTTCACTTTTCCAGTCAAACCACCCCACAACCCTCCTCGATCAGATCCATCCACATCACCCCTGCCCTCTGTCTTTCACGATCGATCCTTCTTCACTTCCCCTCGCCTCCACCTCTCGAAACCCTCTTCGTCCGAAACCCTCTTCGTCCAAAACCCTAACCCCTTAAAAAAAAAAGAAAAAGAAAAAAAAAAAGAGAAGAGAAGACGCAGCAGCAAAGAGGAAGGAAACGCGTACCGTTCACCAGCGCCGCTCTTCGCCTCGATTCCGTTCGCCACCACCAACGCCGACCTGACCCTTCGTTACAGAGACATTCCACCGCAGTCGTCCAACTCCCGAAGCTGTCCGATGTTTATCGCCTGCTCGTCATCATTGTCATAGTGCGTTCGGCCACCATTGTTGAAGTCGCCAGAGTAAATCACCAGCGCCAAGTTTCCTCATCTTTTCTTCCTTCCAATTCGTTGAAGACTATACAGCATAAAAAAGGGGGTTTTGAAAACCCTTCTTCTCTACTTTTGTAACGGCACGAAGACCAAGGCAAGTGAGCTCCACACGTGTGCTGCCTTATTATTTCGTTTGGGCCTGGTTTTCCCATTCGGGCCAGGTCTAATCTTCAAGCCCATCATAGTTGAATATCCAAACCAGCACCACTTCTAATATCAGCAGAGAATTAAAGGCCCAGGTTTGACCAAGATCAACGGTCGGATCTTCTTTTCATAATACCAGCTTCATCCAACATCAAATTTGCGATCCGTTTTCCCCTACGTGCTCCTGGCAAGCAGATCTACACATCAGGTCAGTTACAAATTTTAAATCTACATTAACCAAAGATGCCTCCCAAAAGGCAAGTTGACACAGTCTTCTTCTCACAATGATGATGATTTGAGGGAATCCGTTGCACAATTATCAGTAACTGTTAATCAACTATCCGCAACGGTGGCTCAAATGCAAGTTCAAATGCGAGCGACTCTTGATAGGATTGAGACCCGATTAACAAATTTGGAAACTAATCGGCGTGAAGATAACCATCGGGCTGACGGAGTACATATTCGGAATCAACGAGATCCACATGCCGTCAATGTTGATCGTGATTTGGGTATTAAACTTGTGATTCCAGAATATGATGGGAAATTGAAGCCAGATGAATTTTTGGATTGGTTAGTCTGTGTTGAAAATATTTTTGCACATAAACCAATGGCTGATGGTCATAAAATTATACTGGTGGCAACTCGCTTTCGCAATTATGCTGCGGTATGGTGGGCCGAGTTGCAAAAGAAGAGGAGATATTAGCAAATTGACCCTATTGATACGTGGGCCGAGATGAAAAATCTGTTGAAGCAAAAATCCATGCCTGTCAATTACTCCAGAGATTTACGTTCACGTTTTCAATACTTGAAACAAGGATCCAAGACAGTTGTTGAGTGTTCTGAAGAATTCCTAACCATGCAAGCCCGTTGTGGTTTGAATGAAAACAATGAGGTATTAGTTGACAGATACTTTAATGGGCTTACACTTGATATTCAAGATATCCTCGCATTCAAGCATTTTGATAATGTTGATGAGATTATTCAGCATGCTATCAAAGCCGAGGGAATTGCAAATCATCAAGCCCAGAAACTTAATGCAGCTAAATGGGTTATGCAGAAGAATTCCTCCATTTTAGGTTCTAAACCGAGTACATCATCGGAGAAAGTTTTCACCAAGCCCGAAGGTCAAAATAGACTCACATGCTTTAATTGTAAACAACAAGGGCATCGAGCAGCAGAATGTCCAAAACGTCTCCATCTCATTGAGACTGAAAGTGATATGAAAGATGTTCCAGATGATCCTAAAAATGATCCTCAAGAGAATAAAACAGAGGAAATTGTGGATACTCCGCCCGAGGAGGGTCTTGAGTCTCTCATGGTCATCCAAGAAACTACATCGACTATTGAGAAGAAATGGTTGCGAGAAAATATTTTCCGCTCGAAAGGCACAGTCAATGGTAAAGAATGCACAGTCGTCATTGATGGAGGCAGTTGTCAGAATATTATCTCCCAAGCTTTTGTGGATCGCTTACAGCTGAAAGTTTGGAAGCATCATCGTCCTTATTTTGCTAGATGGTTAATGACAAGTGATGAAGTGCAAGTCCGATATGCATGTCCAGTTACCTTTTCCATTGGTGCAGATTATACGGATACAGTTTGGTGTAATGTGATTCCCATGGATAGTTGTGATATCTTATTGGGTCGTCCATGGATATATGACAAGAATGGAACTAATGGCATGCGTGACAACACCTACACTTTCATGCATAGTGCAAAGCAAGTCACACTCCGTCCTTTGAAGCCAACGCCACCAAAGAAAGGATCACGTCCTCGTCTTACTAAGGAAGCGCTTCATGTGCACACTATCTATAAAAATAACATCCAGAAGAAGAGCCGAGTTCGAGGTCAAACACTTTTCCAACCCGGGGAGAATGATGCAGCAGCAATTCTACTTTATTACAAGAAGAATCATGGGCCACATGTGGGACCTATGAAATCCTGATTTTTAATTGTTATTAGTTTTATTTTTAGTAAAGAGTGTAATTAGAATTAGGTTTCTAATTTGGGTAGGATTATTATTTGGTTTCCTAGTTTGATTAGGAATACTTTCTTATGGCTTAAGTTTATTTTATTATAAATATAGCATTGTAGAGATCAATGATCTCAGAGATTAGAATTGATTAATAAAATTCCCTGTGTGGATTTTTCGTTAGAGACTGTTTCTTCTTCAAGTGATTGTTCCTATGGGAACCCTAATTGTGCCCCGGCACTTACATCCTAACCCTAGGATTGCATCACTATCAAGATTGATGGACTAAGACATTAGGCTCCCTTAAGAGAGTCATATGAATCTAACAATGATTAACCTCAAAAATAGCACTTAAGAATAGAGTATAAAAACCTCAACATGAAATATGAAATTTCACGCAACAGATAGCATAATTGTATCTGTAGGGCCATATCCATGTCCTCGATTTAAAAAAGAATAGAGGTGTCCACGGCCCCCATATTTGTGTCCATCTGTCTTCATATCTTAGCACCTAAAATAATAAGGATTCTAAGAGAGGTTTCGTCATCTAGATTCAAACGAATTCCTCCAAAATTTTAATTTCTCAGGTTTCTTTGTCACTGGAGGTTTCATAGTATTAGACCCTTGGCTCTACTTCATCATTCAACTCTTTTAAAAAGAATGTGAATGTTTGACTGGATGGTTATCGACCAGAGATACAGAGGGGCAACTTAGTTGCCTAACTGGTGGATCTTAGAAGGTGCTAAGGTTACTACATGATTGAGGATGAAAGAGGATGTGATCCAGTGTTACGAAATTCTGTTCGTTTCTACAGAAATTTCCGAATAATTTTTGTTCATTTGCTTCACCAAAACGAACAAGACCCTGTAATTATTCGTCCCAGAACTCGTTTCAATTCGTCCGATTCGGTCCGAATTTTATGATTTCGGCCAATTCGTCCAATTATTCATCCCAGCATTTAGGATGCCTTTAAAATAGAAAAAAATGAAAATCGAAGGGGCTAAACATATTTTTTTAACTTTTAACTCAAAAGTAAAAGAAAAATTACCTTTTTGGCCTTTTGGCTTAGAGAAATTAGTGTGGGCTCCAATATGGAGCCGCCCACCCATCTATTAAAATTTAAATAACTATATAGGCCCCAACGCCCTAATCAGATTTTGTTTCAATAAAAAATGAATAAGCTAGCCAAGTTTCACTCTAAAATATGATATATCACATCAAATATAAATTGACATGTTGCATTGATTTAGTACAATACATTAAATGTATCATATATTATTTTTTTCAATTTAATATATAATATTTTTTCCAAAATATTTCACCGAAATCTCCAAATCAGCCAAAACATTTAATTTGGAGGGCAAATCCAAATGGCGTCCGAACCGAATTTCGTAACAGTGATGTGACTCCATGAGTAAATCCAAAGCCAAAGTTTGAATAAGACCTAGGGTTCTGCACCTGAGGAGCACACAAGTATGCACATGTCCGCATGGAAGAATTACATGAAAATATTATTAATTGAATCAAGTTATGAAAGAATAAGCATAAGATATATTCATAGAAAAATAAGGACCCTTATACTAGGCACTTGTTCGTGCAAAAAGAGGATTTTGTACTCCACGTATTTCTATTTCCACGGAATAGTGGAATTCCTACACATACCATAGGAAATCAAAATCCTCTCTATCGAGGAAAATTAGTTGATTTTTTCATTTCCGGCAACAAAAAGGGGTCACACTAAACACAAATCAGTGGGTTGTACAGAAAATCAGAACAATTTTCCTGCCCTCACACAAATGCACCCTTAGGAATCATATACTTCCCAGCTGCAGAAAATTACAAATCATCCCATGATTTAAACATGAAACTTAACTTTTAGAAAGAACCTTAAGTAACTCACACTCCTTACAATAGGACACTACAGAAAAATAAAGGCAAAATAGTATAATACTACTAAAGTTGTAATCAAATGGACCAGCCTGGGACAACTAGAGGATTTCGTGCTCCACAGATTTCTATTTCCATGGAAGAGAGAGATCTCGAATTCCAATCCCTTACGTAAGAAATAGAAATCCTCTCTATAGGCAAAAAATGGTTCATGTTTTTCCCTTCCTGCAACAAAAATGTGTTGCAACAAACGACAGAAGAATGGGGCTTCATGGGAAATCAGAGAAACTTTCATGTTCACTACAGAATCCACTCGTGCACGAACACACCATTATGAATAACATACCTCCCAACTGTAGCACATTAGAATTCATCCCTTGATTTAAAACATAAATCTTAACTTTAACAAAGACTCTTAACTCAAACTTCCTACACTGGGATTCTAAAGGAAAATAAATAAATAAATAAAAGGCATAATACTACTAAACTTGTAATCATGTGCGCCCCAACATGTATAAATACACATGCAAAAAAACACCATGGGATCCACATTCATCTTCATGCCACTCGAGTGGTCATGGTGTCGTGCCACCTGGGCTTTCTCTAATAAAAGTGTGGCCCAAATGGACATAGGCCTGATGGCCCTGAGGCCCAGCTCACCCATAAGCTCGGTCTGGAACTGGCCTACATTGCTAATATTATTCTCAAGTGTATAATGATTGTTCGAGAATTTTCTGTTGTTGTAGGCTATGATGCCTAGATACGGAGATACGGATATGGATACGGACACTAATACGGGGATCAAGGATACGACTCCTCACTTTTGAAAATGTAGGACACGGATACGGATACGAGTGTCGTAATTTTTCCTTTAGATCACATTTGAATCAATGAAATTATCATTGTTTTCGTCCCTTCCTAGCATTTTTTATGTTGAGAAGTACAAATATTAAAAAGAACTATATGAAGTAAAGGACTTCATAAGTAGGATATGTTAAACTTGTTCCCTAAAATACCGATGCAGTATCAGGTGCCAATATAAGTGTCGTATCGGTCCGATACAGATACATTGGGCTTGTACAAGTATCCGGGTATCATAAGTTGTAGGTTGTCTAATCTCTTTCCATTGTCAATTATTTTGCTAGATTCATCGTCATCATTGTCAAAGCCTTGTCCCAACTATATTGAGGACAGCCGATTGTTTTCATTAAAATTGTTCACACCGTTGGATGCTTTGAGCCCGCCCACCAAAATCTGCAATGGGCACCCTTTTGTTCTCTCTTTGCATAATCCAATGTAGTATTCTGCTTGGGTTTTATCCAGATCTAGTATGATACAAGTTGGACATCCAGACCTTAATTTGGAAAATTCTTTTACTTATCCCTGATTGATTCAATGTTGAGAAATTCTTAATAATTGATATGAAAATCCAAGTTAACTGTTCTTAGTATTTTGAACAATCTGGTCAAAAGTTCTGTTACTCAGTTGATTGTGATGAATCCGAACAACATTTGCCATTACATTCTACATTGAACAGACAC
Source organism: Umbellularia californica (assembly GCA_028538565.1). NCBI lineage: Eukaryota > Viridiplantae > Streptophyta > Magnoliopsida > Laurales > Lauraceae > Umbellularia > Umbellularia californica. The sequence goes on along the minus strand of JAPQWN010000006.1, from coordinate 50,379,080 downwards.
GATCTTTTTCTTTGGCATTTTCTGAAAGAATCTTCTTTAAAATTTATTGTCAGTGACTACTATATATGGCTTTAAAACAGTTCAATCTATTTTACTCAAACTAGATGGGACCAATTATGCTTACTAGTCCTGTCACTCATGTCCAATGAAAAAATTGGAAAGGAAGGAAACTATGGAAATTTACTGCCAATGGAAATTCACTGCCAAAAAAGGTTCAGGTTCCACAAAAATGGTCTGAAACTCAGTAGAACCTGCCATTGTGAATTTCAACAAACAAAGGAGGCATGGATGAAAAAGTCTTATCTACATGTATAGACAAAATCAGCAGCAAAATATCAACTTGAAAAGAAAATTTGAAATGCAGAACAAGATAGTGATTCAATTCATGAAATCTATGTGATGACCAGACTATGGGATCAACTGGCTCTTATGAAGCCCCAATATTTTTAATGCTTCTTTTATCGCTTTTGATGCCTACAGATAATAAACAATAATTAGTTCATGTTTTAAAAGCACTTTGATCTAAATTCAAACATGGTTGGGGTTACATGCTTCACGGTATCCTCTTCCAGCAGTCAATGCGGCCCTTGAAAAGTTAATGTCAATTCCCTAGTCAGTTTGGTTCATGCTTCAAAATCCAAACGATAATTCCATAGTTGTCAATTCCATTCCGTTACAGTCGGAATTGGCCAGAATGTTCCGGAATTGGCCTTGGGCAAAACGGAATGGCCCCCTAAAAGTTTATGGTCCCAATTCCAATCAGTTCCGGTCCTAATTCCAGTTCCAATTTCGGACCAATTCTGCCCCATTCCGGCCAAGGTTTCATACTTCCATTCATATGTATTGAAAACTAGAAAATAGTCAATTGTAGAGTGTAGTTTATTTAAGTGAGGTAAGTATGTATATTTAGTATTATTTTGTCATTCAACTATTTTTTCAATTATAGCTTCTTCTTTTTCAATTTTTCAATCGTGTCTTTTCCATAACAGAATACCGGAATTGACTGGAATGCCAAAACGTTACACTACAGGGTCAAACCAGAATTGTGACCAGAACGGAATTGACAACTATGGATATTCACAAATGATATTTGCAACTAAAGTAAGTAACATGGATGTTGGAAGCATGATTGTTCAGTTTGACAAAAATGACAGATTAATCGAAACAATCGGACAAATTGGACTTGTCGGTATTGCTGTGAGCCACAGTTTCGTCCTTCCAATCAATTAATATGGTATTATCTAATAGGTTGATGTTTGCTTCCATTACTAACTCTAGGGATGGCTATTCTTCAATTGATCTTGTGACTTAAATTCAATGTTTTAATCAATGTTCCAAATCTTGAGAAAATCTAATATGTATCCAGATTCCCAGTATCCAGATTCCCAGAATGATTACATGGATTATTTCAAAGAATCCACACACCAGTCTTACCAATATTCTGAAAGTTTAAAAAAAAAAAAAAAGATTTCTAAAAGAAATGAATTCATGCTGGAATGGCCACATACCTACTGTCTAGGGCTCATTGCTTGGAAAACTATCAAAGGTTACAACCACAAGAATTGGTCTCCAATTACCTTCGTTAGAGAAATCACCATCATCGTCGACTTATACCCCCAATCTATGTGTTTCTCAAGAGAGAACCTACAAGAGATTGAGGCTGGTTTCATATATTAAAGGTCACCATTGTGAGTTCCGATTTTCTCTACTCACCCTATTTGAAGTCTTGCTCTCCCTAGCGTCCCTCCTCACTACTTCCTCTATGATCTTGATTTGTCTCCTAGTAGCTCAGCCAATAAGCAACCCCTTGATTCATCATGCAAGAGCTGATTTCAACTTCAAGTGATGCTCACCGATTTTAACTTTCCGAGCATATATATACTCATACCCAATTACTAACCAACACTATAACCATTAAAAACCAAAAAAAAAAAAAAAAAAACACAACAACAACAACACTATAGTTCCAGGAGAATAGTATAGCATAAACAGCAAACTAACCATAATCACATGATAAAACCTATGAACATAAGAAAACCCAACAGCATTCTTTTACCACAAAAAAAATAAAATAAAAATAAAATAAAAATCCAAAAGGACAAAAACCCATCACCGTATTATCATCTAAGAAAACGAATATGGAAAGAAACTCGAGACCCATTTAACAAAACCACCAAAAAAGATAAACCCAACACCAATCTTCATCAAAGAAGAGCAAATGGGAGAAAAAAGGCACCCCAGAAGAAGAGGTTAGATCTGTAATTTTATTAAAGAATGATACCTTTCCTGACGAGTTTGAGGGTCCTTTTGCAAAGCTTTTTTCCGGCGAGAGGTTTGGCTATTGGGGCAAGAGCCATCAGCTTCTTCTTCTCCTTGAGGGATTTCTCTGTTTCGCTATCACTACCCATTTCTCTCCCTCTCTCTACACACAAAAAGAAGAGGGTTTTAGGCTGCCTCTACCGACGAGAGAGATGAAGTGGTCTCCCTGTGTCTCGTATAAGAGGGTTTTAGCAATGCCAGTGATGATAGAAACAAAACGGCTTTAGGGTTGAGGAATGGAGAGGTTTTTAGTAGGTTTTCTCGTGGGCTTGGTTCATGGTTCAAGAAGCCAACTTTTGGGTAGGGCTTGATCGTTTTGCTTTGGATTGGTTGGAATCAGGCTTGGTTTATTATTACTATTATTATTATTATTATTAAAGGGTCAGGCATGGAACTGCCCTTTTTAATAAGATTTTATTTGCATGTTTACCAAACACCCATGATCAATAACATTGACATGTAGTTAGCTTAAAAGTTTTATTTTTTTTTAAATATATTATAATTTATAGTACTGTTAAACAACTCAATTTAAAATATGTTGCACACTTCAAAAACTGCCAAACAACAAAAATATTACAATATTTTAATTTTACACTATTCCATTATATATTATTTTTATGGGAATTTTACTAAAAAAGTGTCTCTAAATGTGTATTATACCATTTTAAACACAAATACACAAAAATGCCCGTATTGGTGTTCGTATAGCATTTTTGGATGATTTTACCCCTTCTTCTACAAAACGACATCGCCATGTGAATATAACCTAAATCCCCCTAAATCGAACGATTTCATTCTACTTTTCCCCAAATTTCTCCTCTCCCACCCTTTCTCTCTTCCTCCTCCGCTCCCTCCTCTCTCTGTCCCTCATCTTGCCTGTGGATTCGGCTCTCTCTTTCCCTCTCCCTCTCCGCTCGCTGCGTTCTCCTTCCTTCTCCCTCTCCCCTCGCTACGTTCTCCTTCCTTCTCCCTCTCCACTCACTGCGTTATCCTCACCAATACCTGTATCTCCATTTCCCTCTCCCTCTGCGTCGTTGCTCTCTCCTTCCCTCTCTCCGACGTCTCGGCTCCTGCTGTCCCCTCCAGTCGCTGCTGTCTAAGCAATAACTGGCCAGATCCTCCGATGGAACTTCGACGACTCCTGCAATGTCATCTTCCATTCGAGATTTCAGTGAAGGTGATTTTCCCTGTTCTCCTCTCTTCCACATTGTCTATTTTGTTGTTTTCTTTTCATATTCAGTTTTTATAACCGTTGGAGTGATCTTCCATCTTCCATCTTTTTCCATCTTTTTAACTGCTTGAATGATTTTTTTCCACATTACACAATAGTTATAGAAACTGAAAAAGTCCAATGCATATTGTTGAGATCTCTGAGTTTTTCCCGGTTTTGTTGAATTTTCTTTTACCTTTAGTATATGGTAATGCCTGCATTTGTTCTGTTTGGTTGAGTATTTTATTTTCTTTTGGTCATTTTTCTATTGAGGTCTTCAGTGGAAAAATGAGAATATGGAAAGAATTTGTTAATTGTTTTTATGAATAAAGATGTTGTTTATTTGATTCTTTGTTTGCATGAACAAAGGGCAGAAGAAATAATCAATTACTCACAGTGCATTTGGATTGTTCTCTTTCCCCTGTTTCCATTGCTTTACTACACTGGGTAGAAATGATGGGTTTTCCATTACAACATATTGCTTTGGAGTTGTAATACGTGGCATAACACCCACAACCCACAATAATAATAGAAAAAGCCATGTTGTTCTTTACGTAAAGGGATCATATTTGGCAACTTAACTGCTAGCTTACTGGGTAAAAAAATGAATTGGAGAACCAATTTTATTCTTTTTTTACTATTCTCTTTCTCTCCCACTAGTCAAGACATTCTGTAGCATGAAAATCTTCTAACGATATATAACATATTGGTATCTGGATAAACCAAAATAGAAGTTCAATTTTTAGCCCATCATCCATTTTCCTACAAGTTCCCAATTCATGTAAAGTGTTTAACCCTTTTCACTTCAAGTCATGTCTCACTTTCCCCATAGAGAAGATACATTACCTATCTTCCACTTTCCCGAGGGTGATCCAGTTCATCTAGATAGATAGAGCCAGATTCAATGTTTATTGGCATGAACTTATAGAAGTACAGAACACTAGTGAGAGCTTAGTGTTCACCTCCAAGGGAGATTGGTAATTCTATCCATGTGACTAGACAAGAGCACAGTTTAATATAGTTGCCTATATTCCATGTTAGTTCATACATTGCAACCCCACAGTTATGGTTTCAATATTAGGTCCTTTAACCAAGTAGAATGCTAAATAATGAAATAGACATTTAACCCTATGAATGGAACCCTTTAACTATAACTAATGACAGACATATTCAATTTTATTCACCGGACAACATCAATAGATTCACCTAAAACCCAAAGACTATTATAATTTCATGATATGATGAACTAATAATATCAAAATCACAAAATTCTAACCTGGAAAGGAAAACCCAAATTGGACTTCTTATGGGTGATTAATTGGATGTCCTCAAGGTAGGAAACCTTTAAATATTAAAAGGAATCTAAAATTTCAAAAGGGAGAACACTCACAAACTTCGATAAAATTCACCTTTTTAACTCATAAATAAGCTGCTCTGCGACAACCAGTGCATGGATCCTCTTAAACAAAAGTATCTATTACATCAAATTTAATTAAATTTATCCACTACAACCCAACAGAAACCATACAAAAGAGTAGGAGTCATCTTAGAAAAGTAAATAGACTTTTCTTGCTATAAGGATCTATTAGAAAAGCTATCTTTAGTACAGCCTACCAATCATAGTCTTTAATAAAATATCTGGAACATAACTCCTACAATAATGGTGCCAAATCATAAACACACACAAATAGAGAACGAAGCCATGAGAAACTTAAAAAAACATTTATGTTAAAAGTGATTGTTAGATTGGGATTTTTATTTTTGTATTGTTTGGGTTGTATATATGGAGTGTAGGAATGATCATCTCTATTGGAACTCCAGCGTCTCTCAGACGAAAGTCACAAACTACCTGACTGAGCTTCTCTCAGCTTCTCTCAAGATAGGGAAACCTTTTTCTGGAAGACCTCTTCAAGCTTTTTGTAGTTTTTTGTCTAGTCTCCCTTAATTTTAGTTTCTAGGGGCTCTGTTTCTCTTTTCTTTTTCTCTTTATTTGTAAGCTTGGTGGTTGCCTTGCTCCCCTTTTTTGTGTTGTTTAGCCTTTTGCTCTCTCCCCTCCCTCCCCTTTTCTAATAAAATTTGCCTTTAGCAAAAAAAAAAAAAAAAAAAGTATTGTTCGGGTTGTTTATGGATGACTCGTGTTATAGTAGATGTAAGAAACTATACTGTTATGAGGAGAAATAGGAATTTTTTGTTAAGTTGAAAATCTTTTCCTAGGTTTAGCTTGATCATTCGATATTAGGCATCACGCTAATCCCTTCATCTAGGTTTGTGGAGATCAACATGTTAGCAATAAGAAACACCAAAGGGATATCAAAATAAAAAAAGGAAGAAAGAAAATAAGAATACGTGAGAAAAAAAGTACATAAAAGCATAGTTATCTCGTTCTTAAGAACACAAGTGGTAAAAGCATGGTTTCAGATCCACTTGGCTCATAACATGACAAAAAATGATAATAAAAGAGAAAAGAAACTTCTAAGATCCTGCATTATGAAGTATAACAATTTATGTAACAGAACCAAAAGAATTTAATATCCAAAACTGAAGAAGTATGTAGTGGAAAAAATAACGTGGTAAAGGAGTCCTTCCATCGGCCAATTCTGCCTTTGGATGTTGTTCGTCTTGACAGGATTCTCGATAACTTGCTTCTTGAACCCAACAAAGCTACCCACAAACACTAGAGGGACTGACATCCCAAACCAAAGGAAAACCAGGGCGAACATACTAAGAATGGCACTGCGCCAGATGACTTATCCCCCCAGATGTAAGTATTCAAGACAATGAAGATGGCAACGACAATAGCAGGGAACATGAATGCGGTTTTGCCAGACACCTTCTTCCACTCTGTTCCATTGAACATCTTGTACAGACAGGCAAATCCCTAACCAGCAAACAAGCCCATGATGGTCCATGAGAGGAGCATAGCTATCATCAATCCACCTCGGTTTGAGGGTTAGAGGAAGCCAGGGAGTGCATAAAATCAAATTAGAGTTACCAAACGGTCCCTATGTTTCCACAGTACACTTTGTGGTTGTTGTTATGCGTCGTTGGACTTGAATATCTGTTGCTCTGCCCTGATTTGTTTTCCTATTTGATTTGCATGGCTTTTCCCAAAAGGTTTATGCATTTGTTGTAATTAATTACCACATTAGGCCTTCTTTTAAATATGTTGTTACGGTTCATTGGACAATGTAGAATGTGGGGACACCATGTGTAGTATGCATGGTCACTGGAATTATTCGCCACCGATCATACATCATCTTAGAATTTATAAGTAACGGTAATGAAACTGTAAATATAAGATATATGTTGAAAAGATACCATCTGAGGTTCCCGAAAGTCTTACACATCGTCTATGCATTTCATTATAAACTTATTGCCAATTTGTTGTTGGAGAAAAAAAAAGGCCTGTGTAATTTGAAAATCAGGACAACGATATCGTGATCGCGAAACTTTGACAAATATATCATGAGTGAGATCGTTATATATTTATCAATGTCTATGCATCTCAATGTAGAGTATAACATTAATTACTAGTTGAGAAATTAGAAATGCAAGAGGAACTATAAGTGGTTGTAACGGTATCGTTGCAATTGCAGTCACCTAACTCAGCCTATAAATGAATCTCGATTATATTTTTCCTTGCAAGTCTCGTATGTGTCTATTAAAAACCTCATTTTAGAACTCTATGAATTGATATATGTATATTGTGCTAACTTTAAACTTCTTACAGATTCTAGATGGACAATATACAGTTCAGTCCTATGGATAACTCCATCTTATATGAGCAAGAGAAGCATATTTCAGAACGAGTCTGGCAGGGCAAAGTGAGCACATATTGAAATACACTTGTTTTACTATATTGTCTTTACAACTATGACATTACTGTAAGCTTATATAATTCTTCGTCATTTATTAATTGCAGGAAGCAGGCCCATTACGATACATTCCCACGCCAAATCACGACAGCTAGGAAATCAATGACCGTATGTGGGAACTAATACGTCAGACCGGGATAGAGCAACTATCGAAGATAAAAAAAATCGAGCTCGATCATGGCCTAATAACTGGCTTGGTTGAGCGGTGGAGGCCAGAGACAAACACCTTCCACCTTAATAGTGGGGAGGCCACCGTTACTTTGGATGACGTAGCTTACATATATGGCCTCCCCATTGATGGTCTCCCTGTCAATGGCCGCACATTCTCTTCCCCCTCAACCATGGTCAAATTATGTGAAGAACTGCTGGGGATAGTACCGGACATGAACTTTGACTACTACGGAGTGCAGATTAAGTTCACTTGGATGAAAGATAATTTTGGGTTGGAGCCCAAGAGCTGACTGCGAGATCAAGAAGTTCGGCGGACACGTGCATTTCTATTCTGTCTCGTTGCCGGTCAGATTTTTTGGACCTCTTCGGGTACAAAGGCTCCAGCCCACATCCTTGAATTATTTAGACGTTTTGAAAGGCGTTCTTGGGGAACTGCATGTCTGGCAAATCTATACAGAGGCCTTGCCAAGGTATCTTTATTGCAAAAGAAAGGAAAAGTCGTCAAAACAATAACGGGTACTCTAAAATTACTGCAGGTGATTAACCTAGTTTGTGATCTGCGAGAATTATGATGATTTAATGTTTTATTTATTCTATAATTGGAACCACCATTTTTCTGCAACTGGTCAGGTCTGGGCATACTCACGTATGACAAATGGGAAGCCGATCCGTCGGAGAGCTGATTGCGACACAGATGTTGAGTTTCCTCTTCTCTTAACCTGGTACAACAGATTGCGTTCCCATCATTTCCAGACAAGAGTTGAGGATGCCAGGCGACATCTGGATATTATGGAAGTCGATGCCGTAAGTATTAAATTATGACATAGCTGGGTATTGGTTATTTGTTTGGAGTCATTGATTTCAGATTTGGGTCTCATCAGGCTGTTACTTTATTCAAATCTCTTTATTTTGGTCTTTCCCTTTCTTTTTCTTTTTTTTTTTAATAAAGTTATGGATTTAATGATGAATTTATATTCTTGCAGTTCAATTGGTTTCCATGTCGAGATTATGAAAATAGCCAGGATTACATTGATGATGTAGATGTTCCTCTCTTCCAGTCCAACACGGCCTGAATTTCTTTTTGGATTGTGGAGCGACACTGTCCGGATAGAGTAATGAAACAATTTGGTTTACAGCAAGTTGTGCCGCCCAGTTTCCAAAGGCCATCTCAGCGGAATGAAATGGTCCCAATAGGTGACAATAAATGTGAAAAGATACGAGCCATTTATTTTGGGGTATGGAATAAAAGGATGGATACAATAACTTACGGAGAGGAGGGCGATGCTAGCCCGCACACGGATGCGTACTTCCAGTGGTATAGAGGCATCACTCGGCTTTGCATCAGTCGTCCAACCTCCAGATCTGGCCTCAACCTGAACTCCATCCAATCTCAAGTAAATTCCTCCATCTTACTTTGCTAACTCCTCAGACAAGTATAAACCTCCATTTTATATAGTTAATTCTAACTCCTCTGCTGTCTTCATTTTGCCTAATATAGATCCTGAAGTTTAGCGAGAAAATCCTGGCATCATGCGGCGATGCGGCTCAATTAGAAGAAAAATCCCCTGCAGCTTTCTCAAACTTCATTGAAGCCGTGAGAGCTGATGTTTTGATGTTAAAAGATGTGAGTTTGTCTGATCTTGCGCCAGCTAATTTAGCTGATGGAGACAATGTGGGATCCAAGGAAACATCCCTAAAGGTATAATTTAAGTCCTCATGCACTCTGTATATTTCATTAAGTTAGGTACTAATTTCCATGCATCTATTTCAATAGAGTGGCAAAGGAGACTCGGCAAAATCTCTTGCAAGAATTGGTCCCAAGAAACAGAAAAGCGCAGGCAAAGCCAGTCAATTATCCTCCATGACATCCAATACCATCAGTCCAATGGTTTCAAATCCCCCTAAAACTTCCAAACGCTAAATCGAAAAATTAGCACAACTACCCAATGCATCGAAGCCCACAAGTCCAAAGAGGCCCATCATTTCCGAGGCGGTTTCAAGTCCCATAGCGTTATCACCCCGAAGATCTTCCAGATTATTCCACAGGCACCAGAGTCCAAAATCCCCTATTAAAGTGGTTGGCCACGGCAGCAGTGCTAAATCCTTCTCCAATAGTTCTTTCACTTCCAGCCCATGGTCAGTGCTCGAAATGGACAGTACACCACCTCCGGTGCAACCCAAATTTGGGATAAGTGTGTCCCCATTTAGCGAGATCTCCTCTATGATCCTAAATGTCAAGGCATGCTTTAGAGATCCGAAGCCCCCTCTATGGATGGCTGACTACAATACTGGAGCGTGGATGAGAAATCCAAAGTATAAGCTCACGATGGAGGAGCATGATGTCCCCACCATCTTTCGGAATGAATATGCTGATAGAAAGGGGTATTCTCTACATTCTTTCTGCCTTAAATGCATTATTGGTATCTATTGGTTTTTACTTAACTTACAGCTATGCTGCGCACTTTCAGGAATGCAAAGTTAAAGGAGTTTTGTACGCCTGTAATTGTCGATATCATGAAGGATTTGCTTAAGGGTGCATGGATGGACAATTGGGTTATTGATTCTTGGTTCTTCGACTAAAATTACATTTTCTGGCTATAAAAACGCACATTCATCGATGTTAGTTCCATCAACTAATTGCTCTCCTTTCCATTGTCGCAGACCATGCACTCTTGGTTTCAGATATTAAAGAAGCAGGCTGCACCATCATATTTTTTTGAATGTGCTCTATCTGTAAGTGCTATAAAAGTCAAGATAGTAATTTTATGGGGAACGGTGCTTTGTATCCTTTTCTCTTTGCGATTGGAAATAATGATGACATACAAACATGCAAGACTGGTATGTGCATGCTGAAGCAAGCGAGAAGCATGTTCAAAACTCCTTTGGGCTAGCTATGCTTGACAACATGACAGAGAAGGAGTTCTTGTTCTTCCCGGTATGGAATAACCGCCACTTCTTCCTTCTTGTTGGTCGGGTTAGTGGACGACGATGGGAGTACTATAACAACTTGAATCGAGACGGAGATTACCTGTTCGCTGAACGTTATGTGATTTTTATCGTTGCCATTTATCAACCATAATTGTAATTCATCCATTGTATTCTCCCAACATGTATTTGAGGCAGAGCGTACGTATGTTCTGTAGATTGATTGGATCAACGAACGCTTTATGCAATTCGGGTGGAGCGATCCAACAGTATGGACAAAACACCGCATGGAGTGCCCCATGCAGACGAATGGGTTAAATTCACTGAATACACCAACTCTGAGTGCTTTCTGTTTACAGAACATGGCATACAATTATCGGTTAAATTACCTTCATATTCTAATTCGAAGTTATTGGACTCACACCGTCAATTGTGGAATTTTTGTGATGGTGTATGCAAAGCACATTGCATTCAGTCTGCCGATGGAGTTCACAAAGTTCGATATGTACTACTTTCATGCGAAGATCGTCTATGACATTTACGTTTACCAATACGCGCGTTGGACACAGATGGTTCAAGACATGTTGCTTCGTGATCAATCTGCGGTGTAACATTTGTTGGGCTTCTTGATCAAAGTGAGTTTGGCCTGGGCCGCTTTCCAGTGGTGGAATTGCTAAATTCCATGGCAAGAGCGTCGATTACATCTCTTTTGTGGGTGCTTTTGTCTGATTTCTATCGGCCAATAGTTATTTGTCACATCTCTTTTGATGCTTATTTGAATCAGTCGAAAAAAACTTTAAGGGGAAAGGGGTTTTGGGGTTGGGTTATTGTTTGATGAGAGGGTTTGGGCTTTTGGAATGCTGGGTTTGGAATGATTTTGGGGCTTTGGGATAGATGGGATTGAAGGACTGGTGAGGTTGTAGGGTTTGGAGATGGGGTGGGTGACTGGGATTGGGACAATTTGGGACGAGTGCGAGTGTGTTGTTCATTTGGGGGTTTTGGGTTTCGACAGTTTTTCATCGATTCGAGCTTGATAGTAAAGAATAAGGGTCTGAAAAAAGCAGGAGATGGTGGAGTCAGAGCTGGTTTGTTTGTTTGTTTGTTTTAAAGTTTTTACAATCTGGGATTTGTTCATTTAGTTATGGAGTTGTCTAATTATATGGTTTTATGATAATTATAGGGCGATTGATTTGTGGGTTTTTAGGGATTTGACGAACCAATGTGTAAATATGAATGTTTGTATGTTTGCATGCCTATTTATGTTTTGTACTGATCCTTTTTTTTTTGTCAGGATAACATATGTGTGGAGTGTATCTTTTTTTTTTATTTGATGGGTTCTTTTGATATGTTCTTAAGAACTCAATTTCTGCTTCTGAGATATTGAGCAACATGATTTCAATTTTTACTTGATTTTGCGTCTGCTAACTTGTTTGTCATTCTTTAAATACTTGATTTTGCAATTATGAGTGGCGATCGATGCTGCAAAGTTTTTTTATTTTATTTAATGAAGGAATGTACATTCATCTGGTATGTATGCTTATTTGCATCAATGCATGGTCTTGGGATACTGGGGCGCCAGAACTTCTTGTTTGTTCGTTTTAGAACTTGCAGTTGGGCTACTGGATCCCATATAGTTTTTTCTTTAGACCTTAGATGTGTTTTGCTTTGAAGAAAACATATTTGTCTCAATTTACGGTCACCATGCGTACATTGAAATGGCTCTCTAGCGTTTTGTTAATGTATTTGTTACTCCCATGTGTACAAACTTTATTTTTTTCATAATATTTGTCTGATGATTTCATATGAAGTTCTCTAATTATAAGATATGGTGATGAATTGACGTTTCCATTTGTTCTTTTGGATCTTTGGTTCTCCTTTTTTCTATATCAATTCCAAGAACAGGGTGACAATTGGGTTTTGTTATTATTTGCAACTATTGAAACAATTGCTGACCTATGAATGATTTCTAAGAGTTTGGTTGTCTTGATTTCAGGATCAGGTGGATATTCATACTTGTATGAGCCATTAAGAAATTAAATTATTTTTCTATTCTATAACACATTAAACTAACAGGATCAAAAAGTTCGCATCTTCATGCTTTTAAGAAATTAATTGCATGACTGCAGAAACACATTACACATATCTAAAGCTGTTTAATAATTAACAGTAAAAAAAACTGAGAATTGGATATGGAGTTATCGAGAACATGCTTTAAAGAAGTTGGAAAAGCAGAACTGTGACACACTGCCAACCCCGGATGGAAGGACTTATAGAAAATGATGATGGTGATGAATAAAACATGAGTAATAGAAATCAATGCAGAAAAATCTTGTTTTTATAATACACCATACAAGCATTATAGTACTTTGATACATAAATTTGAGAAACTAGATATGAGAAACTTAAAATATTTAAAGAGATAATTTTTTCTTCTTCAAACCGGGTCTACCTATTGAGAGTATGAATACGACCTAGACATTTGAAGGGATTCTTACGCCTCAAAATCCATTTGAAGGGATTCTGGGTTGAGATGCGCATTTTAGGTTATTTCGAGATACTTTTCGGTTTAAAACGGGTTTCGGGCGAATATTGGGTTTGGAAAACACTTCAGGGAGTTATGCGTCTATAAAGGCTAAAACCCAAACTTTGGGTGCGTCTTACGGAACTTCTGTAAGAAAACACAATCTATGTTGCTTTACAAAATTGATGACTCTACGTTGTGTTTCATTAGACTCTCGGTCCAAATACTTCCTCTATAAAAATCCCAGATTACGTTTTTCTCTAACGGGGCTTTCGAGTGTCGTACTCTAGTCTTACGCCTCGAAATCCATTTGAAGGGATTTTGGGTTTAGATGCGCATTTTAGGTTATTTTGAGATTCTTTTTGGTTTAAAACGAGTTTCGGGCAAATCTTGGGTTTGGAAAACACTTCAGGGAGTTCTGCGTCTGAAAAGGCTAAAACTCGCACTTCGGGCGCGTTGTACAGAACTTCTGTATGAAAACACAATCTATGCGGCTCTACGAAATTGTTGACTCTACACCGTGTTTCATGCAACTCTCGGTCCAAATACTGCCTCTAGAAAAATCCGGGATCCCGTTTTTCTCTAACGGGGTTTTCGGGTGTCGTACTCTACTCTTACGCTTCGAAATCCATTTGAAGGGATTCAGGGTTGATATGCGCATTTTAGGTTATTTCGAGATTCTTTTAGATTTAAAACGGGTTTCGGGCGAATCTTGGGTTAGGAAAACATTTCAAGGAGTTCTGCGTCTGAAAAGACTAAAACCCGAACTTCGGGCGTGTCATACAGAACTTCTGTACGAAAACACAATCTATGCGGCTCTACGAAATTGTTAGATCTACATAGTGTTTCATGCGACTCTCGGTCCGAATACTGCCTATAGAAAAATCCGGGATCCCGTTTTTCTCTAACGGGGTTTTCGGGTGTCGTACTCTAGTCTTACACCTCGAAATCCATTTGAAGGGATTCTAGGTTGAGTTGCGCATTTTAGGTTATTTCGCGATTCTTTTCAGTTTAAAACGGGTTTCGGGCGAATCTTGTGTTTGGAAAACACTTCCGGGAGTTCCGCGTCTGTAAAGGCTAAAACCAGTACTTCGGGCGCGTTGTACGAAACTTCTGTACGAAAACACAATTTATGCGGCTCTACGAAATTGTTGACTCTACACTATGTTTCATGCGACTCTCGGTCCAAATACTACCTCTAGAAAAACCCGGGATCGCCTTTTTCACTAACGGGGTTTGCGGGTGTCGTTCTCTAGTCTTACGCTTCGAAATCCATTTGAAGGGATTCTGGGTTGAGATTCGCATTTTAGGTTATTTCGAGATTCTTTTCGGTTTAAAATGGGTATCAGGCGAATCTTGGGTTAGGAAAACACTTCAAGGAGTTCTGCGTCTGAAAAGGCTAAAACCCGAACTTCGGGCGCGTCGTACGGAACTTCTGTACGAAAACACAATCTATGCGGCTCTACGAAATTGTTGACTGTACACTGTGTTTCATGCGACTCTCGGTCCAAATACTGCCTCTAGAAAAATCCGGGATCCCGTTTTTCTCTAACGTGGTTTTCGGGTGTCATACTCTAGTCTTACACTTCGAAATCCATCTGAAGGGATTCTGGGTTGAGATGAGCATTTTAGGTTTTTTCGAGATTCTTTTCGGTTTAAAACGGGTTTCGGGCGAATCTTTTTTTGAAAACACTTCGGGGAGTTCTGCGTCTGAAAAGGCTAAAACCCGAACTTTGGGCGCGTCGTACGGAACTTATGTACGAAAACACAATCTATACGGCTCTACGAAATTGTTGACTCTACACCATGTTTCATGCGAATCTCGGTCCAAATACTGCCTCTAGAAAAATTCGGTATCCCATTTTTCTCTAATAGGGTTTTTAGGTGTCGTAGTTTAGTCTTACGCTTCGAAATCCATTTGAAGGGATTCTGGGTTGAGATGCGCATTTTAGTTTATTTCGAGATGCTTTTTTGTTTAAAACGGGTTTCGGGCGTATCTTGTCTTTGGAAAACACTTCTTGGAGTTCCGCATCTGTAAAGGCTAAAACCAGTACTTCGGCCGCGTTGTACGAAAACACAATCTATGCTGCTTTACGAAATTGTTGACTCTACACTGTGTTTCATGCGACTCTCGCTCCAAATACTTCCTCTATAAAAATCCTGCATCGCGTTTTTCTCTAACGGGGCTTTCGGGTGTCGTACTCTAGTCTTACGCATCGAAATCCATTTGAAGGGATTCTGGGTTTCGAGATTCTTTTCGGTTTAAAACGGGTTTCGGGCGAATCTTGGGTTTGGAAAACACTTTAGGGAGTTCTGCGTAGGAAAAGGCTAAAACCCGCACTTCGGGCGCATCGTACGAAACTTCTGTACGAATACAGAATCTATGCTGCTCAACGGAATTGTCTATTCTACACCGTGTTTCATGCAACTCTCAGTCCTAATACCCCCTCTAGAAAAATTCGGGATCACGTGTTTCTCTAATGGGGGCTTAGGGTGTCGTACTCTAGTCTTACGCCTTGAAATCCATTTGAAGGGTTTTTGGGATGAGATGCGCATTTTATGTTATTTCGAGATTCTTTTCGGTTTAAAACAGGTTTCGGGCGAATCCTAGGTTTGGAAAACACTTCAGGGAGTTCCGCGTCTGTAAAGGCTAAAATCCGAACTTCGGGTGCGTCATACGGAACTTCTGTGCGAAAACACAATCTATGCGGCTCAGCGAAATTGTTGACTCTACATCGTGTATCATGTGACTCTCTGTCCAAATAATCACTCTAGAAAAATCCGAGATCGCCTTTTTCTCTAACGGGGGTTTAGGGCGTCGTACTCTAGTCTTACACCTCGAAATCCATTTGAAGGGATTCTGGGTTGAGATGCGCATTTTAGGTTATTTCGAGATTCTTTTCTGTTTAAAACAGGTTTCTGGTGACTCTTTTATTTGGAAAACACTTCAGGGAGTTCTTCGTCTGAAAAAGGGTAAAACCTAAACTTCGAGCGCGTCGTACGGAACTTCCGTATGAAAACACAATCTATACGGCTGTCATGACCCCAGACCCGGGGTCCGTGAATTGGGAGTTAAGTAATAATTATGTTTCTCCCAAGATCCGCATGTGTGAGGATTACAAATTCCAACACCATCTAAATATTTAGCGGAAGCTTTCGTGGTGTTGCGAGTCGGAGTCCGTGGCCATTGGATTCCTCACCGCACTCTACCCAAGCATATAGTCATCTTATCAATGATCCCTCTCAGACTGGCATAAACCATCACAATAAAAGTACAGAGCTGACAGTAATAGGGTATTACATTCCCATATATGTTCAAGTTATAAATAATAATGTGTATTAATTACAAATCCCAAGCAAAAGGCTAATAGAAGCCATACAAAAACAAGCTAATGATCACTACCCCATATGTGACGTAATTCCGATGTCAAGCTCAATGTCTACATGACATAGCCAATAAATAACCTGTAAGCTCATGGCTCCACGGCCAACACGTGCACTCATCTCGGGTGAAGAAGTCTGAATTGAGTACCAAAGTAATGGGTCAGACACGACGGTTTGGCAGGTGGGTGAAAAGATATAACAATATACTGAACGATAAAACATGTAATAACTCATGCTGTCTGATCAAAATTATACATAATTAAAATGTATAGGAAATCATGAATATCTGACAAAATCCTGTATTCATATAAAAAGGGTATGAAACATAAATATTTGACAAAACATGTATTGCTTTAAAGCGTGTATAAAACATGAATATTTCACAAATCGAGAACTCATATAAAGCATGAATACTTGACAAATCGGGTATTCCTAACATGTGATCATTAAAATATCTGTAAAAGCATGAATATTTGACAAATCGGGTATGCCTCACATTGTAAACCTGTTTAAACAATAATCTTCATGAAAGAAATCAATCATTTACTGAAAACATGTATGCAGTATAAAGCATGTAAAGGTAACCAAAGAATTTGGGAAACAAGCAAGATGGCAACCACAAGAAGCTAAATCCTCTATCACCGAAGTGACAAGAGCAAGCATATCAAGGCGTTGAGCTCAGTCACCGAAGTGAGGAGGTACAACGAAATTACATATACATATATAATATACGGGGCATGACCACGGTAGCGAGCCGGGCATCAGGAACCACAGTAGCAATCTGCTGTATCGGGACAAGACTACGGTTAATAAACCGGGTAGCGGGATCCAAACTGCAACTGGCGGGACAAGTGGGGGATCTCCAAGTCAGTGGATCAGACTGACAAGGTTATCCAAGCTTAGTGGTGCCGACTCATAGGTTATATGCAAGTAAACAAAACAAATACATGTACGCATGTTCTCTTTTTGGCTCATGGGCTCGCACTATAAAGCTCTGGCCCCATATTGCCTCAAGGTTTTATTCTCAAAATAATAATCCTTTTGGTTCATGGGCTCGCACTACAAAGCTCTGGCCCCATCTTACCTCAAGGTTTTATTCTCAAAATAATAATCCTTTTGGTTCATGGGCTCGCACTACAAAGCTCTGGCCTCATCTTACCTCAAGGTTTTGGTTCATGGGTCATATACAAGAAATCAACATGTACGAATATAACGGGACGAGATACCCATAGGTTAAATCACATAAATCGAGACATGTATAAAACACACTTGATGCAATAGTATGGACGGGCGGGACGGGGTGCTTGTAGGCACAAATATCCTTTTATATCGGGCAAGGCATGGCCGGGTCAGTAAATGCTAAATACAGTCCAATGTTTTCGGAAATGAACATAAAAACTTCGGGAACAAGGTAATGCAATTAACCTTTCGAGATTCCATGAAAAACATCGGGTTCAAGACTAATTCGAGGTGGATAGGGGTCTCGTATGTTGTTTTCAGAAAATACTTGATACTCTTTAAGTTTGGAGACATTCCGCGCTCCTTATACACCTTGGCAATTTTCCAACACTTCAGTAGATCTTTGTGATGTGTCCTTTCTTCTCAAATGGACTCCGAACATTGCCTCATGGGTCTCCCCGATACCAAGGGGTACCTTTAAAAACATTTGTCGGGTTTAAAAGTGCTCTAGGCCCAAGGGAGGGTGCGCTCGAGCGGACCAAAGGGCGCTTGTGCGGACCTGAACCACGCAGGAACCCAGGCAGGCAGCAAGGCTGCCCGCTCGAGCGGGCAGTCACACTGCCGCCCGAGCTGGCAGGCAGATTGGCTGCGCGCTCGAGCGCCCTACGGGCAGTCAATCCCTGCTGCCCGAGACTGGCCTTCATGGCCTTTCTTTCCCCATTCTCCTATACATTTTCCCCTACAATAAAATGGCCATCTTGCCTCCAGTAATCATGCATCAAATACTACTTGAAACCCCCATCAAACTTCCATGAACATTTAGTCCCCAAACATTTCCTTCTCCACATTCAATCACCAAACAAGAAAAGAATAACCACAACCACCATGATTCATTCAAGCCTTAGACAAGGGATAAAACAAAAGCTATAAATCACATTTTCAAGATAATAAAGAGCTAACCAACCATTTTCAAGAGCATTCATTTCACATTAAATGCAAGAAAACAAATCATTAATGGAGATACAAATCAACTATGCTTGTCATGAAAACCATTCAAAAGCTCAAAACATCTAATCATTCCACTTGCCTTAGGTCTAAGCTAAGCAAATCCAAGCTCAAAACACTATCAATATCAACCTACAAGCAAAGCAAAGAAAACCCCCAAAACAAACCCATCTTAGAACCCTAAAATGGTAAATCAAGAAAGACAAGGAATGGGGCAAACAAAGCTAGGGAAATGAGATCTAAGGGGATGCCATTGCACATATAAGGAAAATGGGAAGGTGTCCTTACCTCTAGGCCATCAATCAACAAGAAGAAGCTTGGAAAAAGGGGCTGCCTACCTTGGTTTCCCACGAAAATGGCGTCAAAAGAGAGAGGAGATGAAGGGGAAGAAGTTGCCGGAGTTCCCTCATCGGATTGGTGGCTTGGAGGCTCCATTTGAGCAAGAGAAATGGAAGAAAAGGAAGAAAGATGGCTGCTGGTACTATAGCAGGGGAGTTGCAGACGATGGGGTGGAAATGAGGGAGAAAGAAAGGAAAGTTGTCCTTCTTATAATGGGTGGGTGAGGGGTCCACACTCAAGTAGAACTTGTAATGGATATTAGAAGGCTTTCTAGACCTCGGATCAAGAAACTTAAAACATGAAAAGTGTCCGGCATAATATTATATTTCCAACAAGTTTAATATTGACATACTTCCGGGGTTCACATAAAAAGTCAACTGTTTGGTCAGAGGGGTTAAAAGAATGGAAAATTTGGGATTTCAAGGGTTGATTTTAGGAGCTTCGAATGGGCAAGGAGTGAACATGAAAGTTGTAGGGAATGGCGAGATTAGTCAAACGAAGCTGAAATGGGAATTTTTGGGAATCACCAAGAATCTACCCACGCTGACCACGCAAAACAAATGGGACCCTACGGTCACTATCTAGGTTCACTGGCTCTCAAAACTTCCCAAAGCTAATGAAAAGTCATTCTAACTAAAAAACTCAACCAAACAACCGCTAAACCCATTGAGAAAACCAAATCACGATTAAAACCATACTAAACCAGGAAATTAGGGGTCGGGTTCTCACATCGGCTCAACGAAATTGCTGACTCTACACCGCGTTTCATGCGACTCTCGGTCCAAATACTCCCTCTAAAAAAATCCGGGATCACGGTTTTCTCTAACGGGGGTTTAGTGTGTTGTACTCTAGTCTTACGCCTCGAAATCCATTTGAATGGATTTTGGGTTGAGATGCGCATTTTAGGTTATTTTGAAACTCTTTTCGGTTTAAAATGGATTTCGGTCGAATCATGGGTTTGGAAAATACTTCAAGGAGTTCCGCGTCTGTAGAGGCTAAAACCCGTACTTCGGACGCGTCGTACTGAACTTCGGTACGAAAACACAATCTCTGCGGCATTACGAAATTGATGACTCTACACTGTGTTTCATGCGACTCTTGGTCCAAATACTCCCTCTAGAGAAATCCGGGATAGCGTTTTTTTCTTTTACGGGGGTTTCGGGTGTCGTACTTTAGTCTTATGCCTCGAAATCCATTTGAAGGGATTCTGGGTTGAGATGTCCATTTTAGGTTATTTCGAGATTTTTCTCGTTTAAAACGGTTTTCGGGCGAATCTTGTGTTTGGAAAACACTTCTGGGAGTTCCGCGTCTGTAAAGGCTAAAACCAGTACTTCGGGGGCGTCGTACGAAAACGCAATTTATGTGGCTCTATGAAATTGTTGACTCTACACTGTGTTTCATGCGACTCTCGGTCTAAATACTCCCTTTAGAAAAATCCGGGGTCGCCTTTTTCTCTAACGTGGTTTGCGGGTGTCGTACTTTAGTCTTACGCCTCGAAATCCATTTGAAGGGATTCTGTGTTGAGATTCGCATTTTTGGTTATTTTGAGATTCTTTTCGTTTTAAAACGGGTTTCGGGCGAATCTTGGGTTTGGAAAATAGTTTAGGGAGTTCCGTGTCCGAAAATGCTAAAATCCGAACTTCGGGCGCGTCATACGGAACTTCTGTACGAAAACACAATCTATGCGACTCTACGAAATTGTTGACTGTACACCGTGTTTCATGTGACTCTCGGTCCAAATACTGCCTCTAGAAAAATCAGGGATCCCGTTTTTCTCTAACGGGGTTTTCGGTTGTCGTACTCTAGTCTTAAGCTTCGAAATCCATCTGAAGGGATTCTGAGTTGAGATGTGCATTTTAGGTTATTTCGAGATTCTTTTCGGTTTAAAACGGGTTTCGGGCAAATCTTGGGTTTGGAAAACACTTCAGGGAGTTCGGCATTTGAAAAGGCTAAAACTCGAACTTCGGGCGCATCGTACGGAACTTCAGTACGAAAACACAATCTATGCGGCTCAAAAAAACTTGTTAACTCTACACTGTGTTTCATGTGACTCTCGGTCCAAATACTCCCTATAGAAAAATCCGGGATCGCGGTTTTCTCTTGCGGGGGTTTAGGGTGTCGTACTCTAATCTTACTCCTCGAAATCCATTTGAAGGGATTCTAGGTTGAGATATGCATCTTAGGTTATTTTGAGATTTTTTCGGTTTAAAACGGGTTTTGGGCGAATCTTTGGTTTGGAAAACACTTCAGGGAATTCCGCGTCTTTAAAGGCTAAAACCCGTACTACGGGCGCATCGTACAGAACTTCTGTAAGAAAACACAATCTATGCGGCTCAACGAAATTGTTAACTCTACACCGTGTTTCAAGCCACACTCGGTCCAAATAATCCCTCTAGAGAAATCCGGGATCGCCTTTTTCTCTAACGGGGTTTAGGGTGTCGTACTCTAGTCTTACGCTTCGAAATCCATTTGAAGGGATTCTGGGTTGAGATGCGCATTTTCGGTTATTTCGAGATTCTTTTCGATTTAAAATGGGTTTTTGGTGAATCTTGGATTTTGAAAACAATTCAGGGAGTTCTGCGTCTGAAGAAGGCTAAAACCTAAACTTAGGGCGCTTTGTGCAGAACTTCCGTACGAAAACACAATCTATGTGGCTCAACGAAATTGTTGACTCTACACCGTGTTTCATGCGACTCTCGGCCCAAATACTGCCTCTAGAAAAATCCGGAATCCCATTTTTCTTTAACGAGGTTTTCGGGTGTCGTACTCTAGTCTTACGCTTCGAAATCCATTTGAAGGGATTCTGGGTTGAGATGCGCATTTTAGGTTATTTAGAGATTCTTTTCGGTTTCAAAACGGGTTTCGGGCGAATCTTGGGTTTGGAAAACATTTCAGGGAGTTCTGCGTCTGAAAAGACTAAAACCCAAACTTCGGGCTCGTCGTACGGAACTATTGCACGAAAACACAATCTATGTGGCTTTACGAAATTGTTAGATCTGTACAGTGTTTCATGCGACTCTCGGTCCAAATACTGCCTCTAGAAAAATCCAGGATCCCGTTTTTCTCTAACGGGGTTTTCGGGTGTTGTACTCTAGTCTTACACCTCGAAATCCATTTGAAGGGATTCTAGGTTGACATGTGCATTTTATGTTATTTCGAGATTCTTTTCGGTTGAAAACGGGTTTCGTGCGAATCTTGTGTTTGGAAAACACTTCTGGGAGTTTCGCGTCTGTAAAGGCTAAAACCAGTACTTCGGGCGCGTCGTACGAAACTTTTGTACGAAAACACAATTTATGCGGCTTTATGAAATTGTTGACTCTACACTGTGTTTCATGCGACTCTCGGTCCAAATACTCCCTCTAGAAAAATCCGGGATCGCCTTTTTCTCTAACGGGGTTTGCGGGTGTCGTACTCTAGTCTTACGCCTCAAAATCCATTTGAAGGGATTCTGGGTTGAGATTTGCATTTTAGGTTATTTCGAGATTCTTTTCGGTCTAAAACGGGTTTTAGGCGAATCTTGGGTTAGGAAAACACTTCAGGGAGTTCTGCGTCTGAAAAGGCTAAAACCCGAACTTCGAGCGCGTCGTACGGAACTTCTGTACGAAAACACAATCTATGCGGCTCTACGAAATTGTTGACTGTACACCGTGTTTCATGCGACTCTCGGTCCAAATACTGCCTCTAGAAAAATCCAAGATCCCGTTTTTCTCTAACGTGGTTTTCGGGTGTCGTACTTTAGTCTTACGCTTCGAAATCCATTTGAAGGGATTCTGGGTTTAGATGCGCATTTTTGGTTATTTCGAGATTCTTTTCGGTTTAAAACGGGTTTCGGGTGAATCTTGTCTTTGGAAAACACTTCTGGGAGTTCCGCATCTATAAAGGCTAAAACCAGTACTTCGGGCACGTCGTACGAAACTTTTGTACGAAAACACAATCTATGCTGCTCTACGAAATTGTTGACTCCACATTGTGTTTCAAGCAACTTTTGGTCCAAATACTTCCTCTATAAAAATCCTGCATCGCGTTTTTCTCTAACGGGGCTTTTGGGTGTCTACTCTAGTCTTACGCATCGAAATCCATTTGAAGGGATTCTGGGTTTAGATGCGCATTCTATGTTATTTCGAGATTCTTTTCGGTTTAAAACGTGTTTTGGGAGAATCTTGGGTTTGGAAAACACTTCAGGGAGTTCTGCGTCGGAAAAGGCTAAAACCCCCACTTCGGGCACGTCGTACGGAACTTCTGTACGAATACACAATCTATGCTGCTCAACGGAATTGTCTATTCTACACTGTGTTTCACGCAACACTCAGTCCTAATACTCCCTCTAGAAAAATTTGGGATCACGTGTTTCTCTAATGGGGGCTTAGGCTGTCGTACTCTAGTCTTACGCCTCGAAATCCATTTGAAGGGATTTTGGGATGAGATGTGCATTTTATGTTATTTCAAGATTCTTTTCGGTTTAAAACGGGTTTCGGGCGAATCCTAGGTTTGGAAAACACTTTAGGGAGTTCCGCGTCTGTAAAGGCTAAAATTCGAACTTCAGGCGCGTCATACGGAACTTCTGTGATCTATGCGGCTCAACGAAATTGTTGACTCTACACCATGCATCATGCGACTCTCGGTCCAAATAATCACTCTAGAAAAATCCGGGATCGCCTTTTTCTCTAACGGTGGTTTAGGGTGTTGTACTCTAATCTTACGCCTCGAAATCCATTTGAAGGGATTCTGGGTTGAAATGCGCATTTTAGGTTATTTCGAGATTCTTTTCAGTTTAAAATGGGTTTCTGGTGACTCTCGGATTTGGAAAACACTTCAAGGAGTTCTTCGTCTGAAAACGGTAAAACCTAAACTTCGGGCGCATCGTACGGAACTTGAGTCCGAAAACACAATCTATATGGCTCAATGAAATTGTTGACTCTACACTGTGTTTCATGCAACTCTCGGTCCAAATACTCCCTCTAAAAAAATCCGGGATCACGGTTTTCTCTAACGGGGGTTTAGTGTGTCGTACTCAAGGCTTACACCTCGAAAACCATTTTAAGGGATTTTGGGTTGAGATGCGCATTTTAGGTTATTTCGAGATTCTTTTCGGTTTAAAACGGGTTTCGGTTGAATCATGGGTTTGGAAAATACTTCAGGGAGTTCTGCGACTGTAAAGGCTAAAACCCGTACTTCGGACGCGTCGTACTGAACTTCGGTACGAAAACACAATCTCTGCTGCTCTACGAAACTGTTCACTCTACACTGTGTTTCATGCGACTCTTGGTCCAAATACTCCCTCTAGAGAAATCCGGGATAGCGTTTTTCTCTTACGGGGGTTTCGGGTGTCATACTCTAATCTTATGCCTCGAAATCCATTTGAAGGGGTTTTGGGTTGAGATGCGCATTTTAGGTTGTTTCTAGATTCTTTTCGGTTTAACGGGCGAATCTTGTGTTTGGAAAACACTTCTGGGAGTTCCGCGTCTGTAAAGGCTAAAACCAGTACTTCGGGCGCGTCGTACGAAACTTCTGTACGAAAATACAATCTATGCGGCTCTACGAAATTGTTGACTCTACGCTGTGTTTTATGCGACTCTTGGTCCAAATACTCCCTCTAGAAAAATCCGGGATCACCTTTTTCTCTAACGGGGTTTGCAGGTGTCGTACTCTAGTCTTACGCCTCGAAATCCATTTGAAGGGATTCTGGGTTGAGATTCGCATTTTAGGTTATTTCGAGATTCTTTTCGGTTTAAAACGGGTCTCAGGCGAATCTTGGGTTAGAAAAACACTTCAGGGAGTTCTGCGTCTAAAAAGGCTAAAACCCAAACTTCGGGCGCGTCGTACGGAACTTATGTATGAAAACACAATCTATGCAGCTCTACGAAATTGTTGACTCTACACCGTGTTCATGCGACTCTCGGTCCAAATACTGCCTCTAGAAAAATCAGGGATCCCGTTTTTCTCTAACGAGGTTTTCGGTTGTCGTACTCTAGTCTTACGCTTCGAAATCCATCGAAGGGATTCTAGGTTGAGATGCGCATTTTAGGTTATTTCGAGATTCTTTTCGGTTTAAAACCGGTTTCGGTCGAATCTTGTGTTTGGAAAACACTTCTAGGAGTTCCGCGTCTGTAAAGGCTAAAACCAGTACTTCGGGCTCGTCGTACGAAACTTCTATACCAAAACACAATCCATGCGGCTCTATGAAATTGTTGCATCTACACTGTGTTTCATGCGACTCTCGGTCCAAATACTCCCTCTAGAAAAATCCGGGATCGCCTTTTTCTCTAACGGGGTTTGTGGGTGTCGTACTCTAGTCTTATGCCTTGAAATCCATTTGAAGGGATTCTGGGTTGAGAGTTGCATTTTAGGTTATTTCGAGATTCTTTTCGGTTTAAAACGGGTTTCAGGCTTATCTTGGGTTAGAAAAACACTTTAGGGAGTTCTGCGTCTGAAAAGGCTAAAACCCGAACTTCGGGCGCGTCGTACGGAACTTCTGTACAAAAGCACAATCTATGCAGCTCTACAAAATTGTTGACTCTACACCGTGTTTCATGCGAGTGCGTTATTTATTTGTTACATCCTAACACTGTACGGATTAGCAAGCTCATTAGTAGAAATGTTGGAAACCTTCCAATAAATTTTGGTAGCATTGAGACTCTATGTAACTCTCTCTGGGAGTAGAGTGGCTCTTTTCTTTCTTGCGGCTGAAGCCCGGCATGTGGGCCATTAACTAGAGTGTTTTTAGAATTAGATTGCTGCTTTATATTTCTTATGTTTATTTATTTTATTAGGGTATGCCCCATTTGAAGGCTCTGAGACTATTGGATTTCAGACCTCTGTTTCTGTATTTTATCTCGTAGAAATGAAGAACTAACTTAATCTTAGAAAAAAATAATAATAATAATACCATGGTTCAAACTAATGAAAGCTCATTTCAAGGTCACATAAAGCAGTCTAGTGAGTACCAACCACAAATTGATTTTCGCAGAATTAATGTAAGGACAATAATATAAAATATTATACATATTCTGTATATAAAGTAGTTAATTTTGTTGTGGGTTGTGCATGCACCCGTGGGAATAGTTCGGTAAAATACCACGGGTTTATCCTCATCATTAAAAAAATTACTTATATTTTGAACCCTTTGAAAAGTAAACCAAAATAAAATCTAAACCATCCAACTTGACAGACTCAACCCGCTTCGACCTGATTTGTACTTAGCTAGAGACTTTAAAAATGGGTCATCAGCTTCTAGTTAGATAAGTTGGGGCATGATTCTAATCAGGTTCGGGTTTGGGTTGGGCTATTACCAGACCTAAACCAGCAAGTTGTACCCTTGGCCTGGAGAACTAGGTTCCAACTTCGATTTGGCTGTGGATTAAAAATTTTATCTTTCACTAGGCTCAGGCCTGTTATTGGTGAATGGGAATGCCTTGCCCTACATCAATATGCCTACTAAGGTCTGATTAGATGAACTGGATTCGTTCAAAAAAATAAAAAAATAAAAGATCAAGACAAACTAAACCATGTGCTGAACCTAGAACTAATTTTATTCCATGGTTGATGGTTTGGATCCAATCATAAGGGCTTGTTTGTTGCATAGAATTGAATTCCTAGGAACTGAAAAAAAATGTGTATTCCTAGATGTGGCTAAAATTGAAAAAAAAAAAAAAAAAAGGTGAAAGATACATAAATGGCCATCAAATAATTTCTTCTTCAATGAAAAATGATGAAAAGGAGATGACAATTGAATACTCGGCCATCAAATCCTAAACCCATTTGGCACTTTACTAGATTAGTGAAAGTCAAATAAAGCCTCCATTTTTCAGATTAGGGGTTAGCACTTTAATTCAAAATTACCTCCACCTCTCTTAATAAAAAAAAAAAAGCCAAAAAGTAACTTCATTTCTCCACTAAAAGACAAAAAAGCTCCACTTTTTTATACAAAAAGTCAAAAAAATTCTATGTCAAATAACTAAAAATAAAATATCATCGTAACCCTATTATATTTTATTCTCTCTTTATTTGACGCTTTACTAAACTTTATTTTACATGTAGGATTACCAAACGGGAAGTCGGGATCCCATCTACATCTCCATTCTCTACCTTCAGTCATTCACCCCTCACTTTTTTAATAATCATTTATTGAGACCTAATTTTCCATAAATTTCTAGAATACAATTTTATAAGCGTGAATGACTCTCTTGGAAAGGATCGCCTCTAAGAAAGTTCATGAGCAATTCATATTGATTTCAATCCCTATCCAAATTTTGGTTGTTCAGGATCACTCATATAATAACAAATGAGTTGATGTCGACGTACATAGAGAAACCGTGTTACCAAGTAATTTGTAAATAGATAGGGATTTTTATGAAAAATTAAACATAGACTTTGATTGAACATATTTATGAAAAGAAGAAGAAAACAACAACATAGTTGTTTGTATTTTTTTTACAGAACTACCCTTATTGATGATATCGTCAATTGAGTTGATGAGACATTTAACTAATGATTGCCCTTCTTATCCAACTTTTCTCTTCAGCAATTCATCATCATCATCTCTCTCATCTCTCTTACAAATACTTTGTCTATAAAAAAAGAAAAGAACAAGCAAAATAAAAGAAACCCACGTTTATAATTGGCAAATTTAGGAGTGGAGGGTGGAAGTGTGGGGTGGGGGGAGAATTACTTAAAATCCAAAAATAGTTTCAGTTGTGCAAAAATCACCATTCAAACCGATCAACTGTTGACAAAATCAAATATTAAAACTACTAACCACCTTTTATTGAAGAATTTTATGTTTACACGGAGGAAATGACACCATAACTATAGCAAAATAAACAAAAAAAAGTTCCCGAAGGTTCTTAAAAAAGAATAGAAAAATTAAGTATTCACAATTCACACAACAACATATCATCCCCAAGTCCTGAAGGTTCTCAAATAAGAATACAAAATCTAATATCACAATTCACATAACATAATATCATCCCTAAATCCAAATCTTTACCAAAGTAAACACAAATCCACCCCGTCCAACCTTACTCGAAGCCACTACCAAATTGAGAGAAAATCCTCATTTTGGTATTTCACCAAACACCTCACACTCCAAAACTTGCACCTTCCAAATCTCATGCGAATAAATTAGAAAAAAGGGGGATGCGAGAAATGTGCGCCTAAAGAAGACCACAGGGACCACCTAAGGAAGACCGCTAGGACTACAAAATACAACGGTTTTTATAACCTCTTGATCACTAGGTTGAAGAACTCTAATGATATCATCAATAAGGGTAGTTTCATAAAAAAAAAACGTATGAACAACTCTATTGTTATTTTCTTATTTTTCTTCATAAATCCGTTTAATAAAGGTCTAAGGTTAATTTTTTTTCATAAAAGTCTCTAATAGATATTAGTATAATTACATTGAAACCAATAAATATAATGAATTTTTATGCTAGATCCGAAATTCAAATGACATCAACACCGTTCCGTAAAACAAAAATCAACAATAACATGAGTATCAAACTGAGAGCCTCAAAGTTCATGAGAGCAGGTGTGGATTTTATTTTCTTATATAGAGTCATCTTTTGAAACACTTGTGGGGCTCACTTAAAAGCATGACAATCATGATGAGATGAAAATCCAATTCAAAGGACTTGTTATGACCCACCTCTGTCAAAAAATTAGTAATCATCTACTAATAAGAGGTAAATACACTATTGAGAGTCTCAAGTTGTTCAAATGCCAGTTAATAAGATATATGGTCCACGTAAGGGCCTAGAGAACTAGGATAGATTCCAAGCATAAGAACTACCTAGAAATTCTACTTTCGTATCATACTTTCTTTGTGTGCAGTAATTTACCACTGACTGCAGAATTTGCGCGGGTGGCCTCTGCACAGGAGAAACTACTTGATCAATAGCCTAGTCACTGGAATGTGGGAACATTATATTTTCAATTCAAAGATGAAGTTTTTGAAGAAGGGGGTGGTACCAATCCTTGAACCCTTGACCTCCTGTAGGTACTCCCAATCATGCAACCATAAAGGCACAAGGAAGACTAGTCAAAGATCAAAGTTTTGACAATGTAAAGTGCAAAGATGGAGTCATTAGTTTCTAGAAGATATGACAATGAGGAAGACATCACAATTCACAGCCTGACATAAAACAGATGTGGGAACTGAATATTCAATCTTTCTGTTAAGGCTCTTGTTTTCTTCATACCCTTCTAAGACATCAAAGCCCATCCTAATGATGCAACCAGAATTCAATCGCCATTTTCTCCTTGATTCCTTCTCTTTTTTTTTTTTTTTATCACACTCCCATTTGAGAATCTTTTCTATAGTGAGAGAGATATACCATATCTTCTATATGTTTTATAGATAGTGAGACAATCAGAAAATCCATTTAGTTGTAGATGAATCCATTTACCATGACCTCAAACTTCCCTTCTTCATATAACGGATGATCCCCAACAACAAAGTTTCTATGCTACAAATAACTGTCTTCACTGTAGTTAACCCATCAATTTGTCATTTTGGATACACTATCCCTTTTTTCTCTCTTTTCTGGGGTTATTTCTTATTAAACTTATTAACATGAAGACGTGACTAAGATGGTTGAAAGTTCAAGCAAATGTTTTGTTCTTTAAAGGGGCATAACAGATAATCCATTGTCTTTGGATGGACCGCGAGTCAAGATCTAGTTGATGGTTTAGCAACCCAGACATCAAGGGTATGCTTGTGTAGAGCATTTCCTGCAGGAAATAAAAAAATGGTTTCTAGAGGAGAATGACTTCCCCTTGTTCCATGTTAATATTTCATTTTTCTAGGTGAAATCATTTTTCACATGTTCTGCAGAAATCAAGAAAACCACCTTTCATCCGTTTTGTCAAAAATACCGAAAAAGTGAAAACCATTAAAATCAATAAAGAGGCCGGTTACATCTATAAGGAACTCGGCAATTGGGCCAACAAAAGAAAAAAAAAAAATAGCATCCTTAAATGAGATCACCCCATAAACACCAAACTACAGATTGAAATAGATTATGTAACTTAAAGACGACATTCCTCGTAAATGAGACTACCCCATAAACAACAAACCCAAGCTGGAAACATATTATATAAATTAAATATAACATTGCTGAGAAACTTCTAATGGGATTACATGTTGGAAGGACAAGTAGCTGGCAATCCAGCTTTACAACTGTAAATTTTTAGGATGCAGTTGAAAAACAAGATGAAGAGGGAGGTATTGGTAGTGTTCATTATCCCTTCCAACATCAAAATCACCTTTTTTATGGTTGGGCGAGAAGCCGGGTCATCTTACACCACAATCCTACCCTCAGCATTCTCTCCAGCATCGTCCTCTCGACTTCTTCATCGCCTACCAGTTTATCTAACTTTCCATGCTCGAAGCAATTATAAACCCAATCCAAGAGAATAATCTCACTCTCTGCAGCCTCTATCTCCTCATGCCTTCTACAACATGTAAGTTCTAACAGAACAATCCCAAAGCTGTAAACATCAGCTTTCACTGTTATAGGTGCACCCTTGTGCCATTCAGGTGCCACATAACCTCTAGTCCCACGGATCCCAGTGTACGTTTTTGTTGATCCGGCATCAAGAGCTTTGCTAACCCGAAATCAGAAATCTTTGGAATCCAACACTTGTCCATAAGTATTATGAGTATGGCTTTCGCACTCTTCATGTAAATAGTGTATCCCTCTGGCTACATCCAGTGCAATTCTCACTCTGTCATTCCAATCAGGGGTTGCTTGAGCCTTGAAGAGGAAGTCAGCGAGTGAGCTGTTGCTCATGTATTCATAAACAAGTAGCCTGTGTGAGCCTTCAATGCAGAACCCAATCAGTCGAACCAAGTTCCTATGATGTGTCCTTCCTATCGTCTTCATCTCAGCTTCAAATTCCCTTTCTCCTCCTTCGGTGAGCTTCTCTATCTTCTTCACAGCAATGGTCCTCATGACAACATTCAGTAAAAATCCTTTATAAACCTTCTGGAAAGAACCCCTGCCAAGCTCTTCCTTGAAGTTGTCGGTCACTCTCGCCAGCTGGTCATAGGTGAACGATCTCAAATTCATCTCCTCAATGAAAGCAGGAGTACTACTCTGCTCTGGGATCATTCCATACACTGCAAGTCTATAAACCAAGTAGCAAGAACTCAGTAAGGTTATAAAAGAACAGATGATAAGAACAAGACCTGCAACAAATATTTCATTTCCGATCGTCGTCTTTCTAACCTCAGATGAGGTGGGATCTGTCACTGTGCCACCTCTTCCCACCTTAATTAAAGTCGTCATAGAATTGGTTCTCCTCCCATATTGCAGAGGCAGTTTCTGTTTCCAGCACCTTCCATCTTTGAATAAGGTTGCCATGCAATCAGAGTCATCCAAGCAGGCCTGCTTACAACCTTCTTCATTTGCCACCCATACCAGTGAATACCCATCGTCTTCCCAATAAATGTTTTCCAACGCAGCAACTGCCCAAGTCATGCCTTCTGTGCCTCTTCCACAATCCTGTTTGATGAAGTTTTCTTCACATCCACAAAACATATGTTGGCTATCGACAAAATCAAATCCTTCAGGGCAGTTACATCGAGGTACAATTGTAAGACATGTCTCATTTGGAGACATATGGGCTAAGTTAGTGTGGCCCAATATTGCCACTAACCCATTAAGCCCATTGATAGTTATGGAACTTCCCTAACTTATCTGCAGTTATCAAGTTAAGTTATAATGGGAATAACTACCCATTCTCTCTGTTACGGTGATTCTCTCTTTGATGGGAAGAGAGTGTTTTGCAGTCTTCAAGAGAGGGTCCCTAATCTAGCAAAGAAGAAGGCTTGTGATTCCATCAACACCATACATAAAGAAATCTTACATAGATTAGAAGGCTGGGCTTTTCCCTTTTTTAAGAAGTTGAAACCTTCATGGTCAGATAAGGAAACAATCTAATCACCATGGCAGAAGGTAAGTTTCTTGTCTTCCGCATTAAATACTGATATAGAATGCTTACAACAATATCATCACCCATGGTACAATAGCTATTAGATCCACATGTTCCTTTTATCTCACAACGGTCAGTCAGATTGAGTGATTGCCACACAATTGATTTCTCTGACACACTACCATTATTCTCAATTTGATGAGAATACAACCGGAAAATTCCATCCACATCCATCGTTGCACGAAAAATAAATGTTCCTGTCCTATTTTCTGCCAGGTTTTTTATGTTAAAACCTGCGGAATTGAGCAGATTCAAGCGGTCATCAGTATCTAGATTCAATGAGACGTTCCGTCCTCCCATCCAAGTATCTGAATGCCAGTAGGCATCCTACTGGTAGTATCCGTCGGATATGACACAAGATTTCCATCATTATGCATTACAATTCAAAATCTTCCTATTGAATGATCGGTTTCTGAGAAGTGTGAAAGGAGAGTCCATTCAACTAGTAGCCTTTGTTCTGCAACAATTGTGTCGGTTGAAAATTGAAACTCTACCATGTGATACTTGAATCAGAGTTGTACAGAACAAAGTTACCATCATCTAGCACCGATGCATAGGAGGCAATTCCAGATGCATCAACGAGTGGGCTATCGCTTTCACCGCTACTAAGGAGTAATCTACCATCAGTAGACAAGAGAACTGTACCAGATGAAATTGGAGGGTCATCTCTTTTTGCAGTCCATATGATGGTGTTGTTGGAGCTTCCAATGAACCATATAACAACCATGAACCCATCGCCAATTGGATAGAACCCAAATGCGAATAGGCGAGTAGTAGATGCCCAGTAACTGGAATTGCTATTGGTAGAGATAGAAGAGCCTAAAGTGAAGTTGCTTTTTTGGGTTTGAGCTGTTGCTTTATCAATTGAAGAAAGAAAGAAAGAACAGAAAGAAGAGCAAAGCTGCCATTGCCATTGAACAACAACTCTATTTTCAGTCCTTTTACAACAGAAACTTTGTATATAAAAGCTGTTTTTAAATTGACTCAAGGATACATATAAGACAGTCATCATTCAGCGCATAGGAATTCTGACTTTTCTTGTCTGTCCTCAAACTGTGATTTTTCTTTTCTGCCCAGTAATTGAGGGCAATGTCCATAAGCCAATCAATCAAGAAACCATAATTGACTTCAAGTCAACCAACATTTCTAAGGTATGTAATAAGACCTAATTGAGAGGAATAGTATTGGTTCTTCAGTCTGGGCCTTAGGGAACTGTTCAATTCCTCGATTCTAAATATCATAGAACCTGTCAGTGGCAATCTTGAGCATTGGTTGTAACAAGCCTCGATGTAGATGTGGATTCCTTAAAACCTTCACAGATCGAAAGGTTACAGCCCTTCGATCAGTGCGCTTCAAATCGATGGGTGCTGTGTATTTGTCCCACCGTTGAATGCAACTTGAGGACGCTGGTAGTGCAATGAATCACTATTGATTTTATTGCAATTTCAGATGGTCAGTTTTGATGATGCACAAAAATGGATTTGCACACCACCGGTCAAGTATGAGTAATAAATGTGGTAATAAATGAGAGAGAGATTTATAGTGGTTCGGTCAGTGTGACCTACGTCCACTTCAAGGGCAATGATCGCCGGAATGTATTAATTTCTCAAGTGTGTCAGTGATTACAAACTTTGGAGAGAGTGCAGAAGAGAGATTATGGCCTGCCCCTCAAGTATTGAGAGGCTCTTTATTTTATAGTCTTCCCCTAACAGATGGGGACGACTTTACAGCGCCTGTTTACGAGGAGCCTTCGAGGTGTCCTCGACTGGCGAGGCAGTTGGGATATTCTCCGCAGGACTTGGTAAAAGCGGGACGTGACCTGACTGCTTCTGAAGCGACGTGGGTTGCCTTGACGTGGCCAGGCCTCATGGTCTGGGCCTGCACCTCAATGGACTCAACGGATCTCCACTAACTCGGGCTTGGCTCATGACGAAATGGGTCACTCGGGCGGGCCTGACCCATCATTTGCCCCTCAATGCCCCGTGCCCAAAGAAGCTTTGAAAGGGGGGCATTTTTAAATGTCCGGGCTTCTTTCCTATTCAAATGATTTATTTGCCGCGTTCCTCTCCTTGCCAGCTTCTTGTGTTCCTCCCAGGCCCTGAGGAGAAGGATTTTTGAGGAGAGTCCTGTTAGCCTGGGACTCCTCTTATGTTGGGTTTTTGTGTTTTTAAACCTAGGTTTTGTGGGGAACCCTAGGCTATAAAAACCCTTTGAAAGAGAGGAGTGCCACCCCCACCTTCTTCAACTGTTCCTCTCTCCAGAAATCTGCAACTTTTCTTCTTTATTCTATATTTTCCTCACACCCATCTTTTCAACTGTTAAACCCACTTCAACTCTTTTTTTTTTTTTTTTATCTCCTCCTACTGCAACAAGAAGCAACATGGAGAAGGGGCAGGTGGGTGTCAGCATGGATTCCGGTCTAGCGGGCAAGACGTCTACATCACGGACCGCCGGCCAGACTGCGGCAGTGGGCGAGAATCCCGTGGGCGCCGCCCGGGCTGGTGCTGGCGCCGGT
This sequence comes from Umbellularia californica, assembly GCA_028538565.1. NCBI lineage: Eukaryota > Viridiplantae > Streptophyta > Magnoliopsida > Laurales > Lauraceae > Umbellularia > Umbellularia californica. The sequence continues at coordinate 50,344,641 of JAPQWN010000006.1, read as the reverse complement.
CAGATCACCGCAGCGGGTGCAGGTGGCGACGGCACGGACAGCGTGGACGCTGCGTGCGCAGGCGGCGCCGGTGCGGGCGTCGCAGGCACTGCCGACGCTGCCACGGGCGACGTGGGTGCTGCGCTCGCCGGGACGACGGTCGCCGGGGCGTCAGGCGCGACGGGCGAGGCTGCTGCTGGCGGCGTGGTTTTTCGGTTGGCGCCGGGTGCCAGCGACAAGCAGGTGGCGCCCGTCCCGGGCGTCGTGCCACGGGCGGCGACCGCCGCTGGCGGCGTGGGCTTCCGGTCGGCGCCGGGCGCCAGGGACACGCAGGCGGCGCCCGTCCCGGGCGTCGTGCCACGGGCGGGCGACGGTGGGGGCGCTGGCGGTGTGGCAGCGCCCGGCCATGGCGTCGGCAGCACGACGGGAGACGGTGGGGGCGCTGGCGGCGTGGCAGCGCCCGGTCATGGCGTCTGCAGCGCGGCGGGCGGGCGGCGCCCAGCCCTGGTGTCGGCAGCACGGTAGCGCCCTGTTTGGGCGTCCAGGTGGCGACGGCGCCCGGCGCCCCGGGTGGGGTGAGTTTTGGCAGCGTGGTGGGCGCCGCTGCGGCAGGCGCGGCGAACGCGGGGATGACCGCAGCGTCTAGGGCAGAAGTGGAAGGCGGGGCTGGATTATCGAGTAGAATTTTACGTCGTCGAAAAAAGTATCAAGGAAAAGTCATTGTTGAGGATGCCGGATCCAAGGTGAGTACTACCTTTAGTGTACTCAAAACTGACGGTGATCTTTTGAAGATTAGTGTTTGCATCCCTCCTACTGTGCTGTGCCGCCGGGCTGAAGCGGAAGAGCCAGCTTGTGATGATTACTCAGGTGACATTGTCATTTATGAGGAGATGATTGAGGCAGGGTTAAGGTTTCCGATACCCTCTCCAGTTTGCCGTATTCTTCACTATTTCTCCTTAACTCCGGGGCGATTAGCACCCAACGGGTGGAGAGTTATGCTCGGATTCCTTGCGCTGTGGAGGAGAGTACATCAAGAGGACGCTTCTCCTCTCGAGTTTCATGCTGCTTACAGTTTGATCGAGTCCCCAGCCCCTCACAGGGGATGGTACTATTTTACCCCTAGGGGCGGAAAACTGCTCACGGGATTACGTTCAAACTGCCACGATTGGAAATCTCGCTTCTTCTTCATCGGTGGAGAGTGGGTTGCTGAGTCAGATCGACCTTTGGTACCCACCCGATGGATTGACGCTAAGAGACTAGGTACATTTTCTGATTGCTTTCTTTCTGATTGCTTCCTTGTTTTTATCCATGTGCTCACTGTCATGTACTCATTTACAGATCCTCCCCTTCTTTCCACGGAGCAGGAGCGCAAGCTACAAGCGGTGAGAGATCACCCTGACAAGGACTTGGGAGTCCTTCTTCCCAAGGAGAGAGGCAAGACCAGTGGACCTCCTACGGACTCTTCTTCGGATAGGACAGGCGGGTCCCCCTCTGGACCGTCATCCAAAAGAAAAAGTAAGCTACTCCTGCTTTGGCAATAATCTTAAACTTTACCTGACGTGTTGTACCTATGTACCATTCGCTAACACTTCTCTCTAACAGGCATAGAGATAAGCAGAGAGATGATAGGCGCCCACTTTTCGACCCGCTTCTCGGATAGAGGTACTCCTTCCCCCAAGGCGGTGAGGACGAACGACGCCTCTCCAAGAACTTCTCCGCCAGCGACTCGCGTCAAGTCACGGGCGCCTCCTCCTCGAGTGGCTTCACCCATGGTGTCTCCTCAGGCAGGGATCTCTTCCGCTAAGACTGCTTTCCCGCAGTCTTCCTCTTCAGCTACACTTCCTGCCCCTCAACTGTGTCCTCCACAAACGGGCATTTCTACACGGGTATCGGCTAGGACTGGTTCCATGCTGGGTCGTTCGCGGGAGATGCGGGAAAGGCTAGGGAGGTATGTGCTGCCGCATGAGGTTTCTCGGGTTAACGCCTTGGGCACCGAGGGGGTTATTGACTCATTTGTAGAGGGTCTGGCTCAGGTAAAGGTTTGCTATTCTTTATTCCTTTTTCTCCAGACCGTTACCCCTTTATTTCCTTTTAACCATCTCATTTCTCGTCCCCTATCTCTTCAGGTCTCCATTGCATCCATTTGCTTGCTGTCGAGAGCCCAATCTCATGGTCAGATGAGACGGGAGAAGGAGGCTGTGCGGCTAGAGCTCTGCGCTGCTCAAGAGAAGATTACTGCTCTGGAAGCCGCTGGTAGGGCTTCGGGGATTGATCTTGCTGCGTCCCGTGAGAGGGTGAGCGAGCTTGAGATTGGGCTTTCAGCAGCCAATAAGAGGGCGGCCGAGGCAGAAGTTGAACTTTCGAAGACCTGCGAGAAGGCTTCGCTCAATGAGGCTGAGCTTAGGAAGGCCCGCGAGAGGGCTTTGCTCAGTGAGGCTGAGCTTATGAAGGCCCGTGAGAGGGCTTCGCTCGGTGAGGCTGAGCTTGCTCGGACCCTTGAGAAGGCGAGGCTCAGAGAAGTTGCTGTGGAGGCAGAGATGAAGGCAGCGTACGAGAGAGCTTCTCAAGCTGAGAGGGACCTACAGATTGGTCTTGCAGATGCCTTCATCGATGGCTACGAGGAGCTTCGAGAGAAGATTTCGGCTGCCTTTCCAGACATTGACATATCAGACTTTGTGCCGATGGAGGCGCCTGATGATGGTGGCAGCAGCTCTGGTGATGCTGAGGATGATGCAGAGGAGGATGATGAGGAGGGGGATGAGAGTGATTAGAGTATAGGGACTCTTGCTTCTGTTTTCTCTTTTTGTAAAGGCAGGTAGCCTGACTTTTGTACGTAAGTCTATCTTTTGGAACATGCAACTTTTTGTCATAATACAAACATAGAATGTTTTATTTATTCATTGCTTGAACAATATTGACAGAATAGTAAAAAATTAAATCAAGCCCCACACCCTCACTATTCTAATCCTCTTCTGATGTTACTGGTAGTATTTCTTCAAATGTTCCGCGTTCCACGGATGAAGTAAGGCCTTTCCCTCAGAATTCTGGATCCTGTAGGTGCCCGGTCTCACTACCTCTGTGACGAGATAGGGTCCTTCCCAGTTCGGTCCCAACTTTCCTTCACGGGAGTCTTTCGTGGCGAGGATCACCTTTTTGAGGACTAGGTCTCCTGGTTGGAAGGAACGAGGCTTCACCCTCGAATTGTAGTACTTGGCCATGCGTCGTTTGTATTCCGCATTACGGACCACAGACATTTCTCTTGCCTCCTCTAGCAAATCGAGGTTGAGGCGGAGTCCTTCCTCATTGGTGATAGGGTCGTAGTGGTGGACCCTTAGGGAATGTACCTCTATTTCGACAGGAATGACCGCCTCCGTCCCAAAAGCGAGAGAGAAAGGGGTTTCCCCGGTAGGAGTCCGTGGTGTGGTTCGATAGGCCCATAATACCCCCGGAAGCTCGTCGACCCACAGACCTTTTGCTCTTTCGAGCCTTGTTTTAAGGTTGCGCAGGACTGTTCTCACCATCACCTCTGCCTGCCCATTTGCCTGGGGGTGTGCCGGGCTAGAGTGAGGCTGCTTTATTTGAAGGTCGGTGCAGAAGGAATTGAAGAGCCTGTTGTCGAACTGCTTGCCATTGTCACTGACAATGGCGTGAGGTATCCCAAAGCGACAGACCAGGTTTTTCCAGACGAAATCCTTCACCTTGGAGTCTGTTATCTTTGCTAGGGGTTCTGCCTCCGCCCATTTTGTGAAATAGTCTATGGCGACGACTATGAATTTGCACTGGCCTCTACTCAAAGGCAGGGGGCCCAAGATGTCAATGCCCCACTTGGAGAAAGGCCATGGGCTGAGGATGGTAGTCAGCTCCTCTGGTGGCTGCCTTGACATAGTGGCGAAGCGCTGGCATTTGTCACACCTCTTGGTGAATTCTTTGGCGTCTTTTACCATGCTTGGCCAAAAGTACCCTTGCCTAAGCGCTTTATGGGCGAGGCAGCGTCCTCCAGAGTGATTTCCACAAATCCCTTCGTGAATCTCTCTGAGGACGTAGTCAGCTTCTTCTGGGGAAAGGCAGCGCAGTAACGGTAGGTTGTAACCCTTTTTGTAGAGTACGTCTCGTAGGATGGTGAACTTAGAAGCTCTCATCCTGAGTTTCTTGGCTTCCAGGGGATCATCTGGTACTGTTTCTTCTTGGAGGTACGCCTTGATGGGGGTCATCCAGTTCAATTCGGCCGTGGTGCAGTTGATGCTGGTGGTGTCCAAATCTAACTTACTTGGCTCGAACTGGTGCCCCATGAAAGTTGGTTCCGTAAATGAGGCCTCTAAGGATGAGGCTAGCCTGGCGAGAGCATCTGCAGCCATGTTATCACCTCTTGGGATGTGACAGATTCGGAAATGTTGAAACTGCTGGACCAGCTTCTTCGTCAAGCCAAGATATTCCTGCATCTTTGTTTCTTTTGCTTCGAATTCGCCATTCACTTGATTAACTATCAACTGTGAATCACTAAAGGCGGTGAAGGACTGGGCGTCCATTTCTGCTGCCAATCTCAAGCCAGAGAGGAGGGCTTCATATTCTGCTTCATTGTTTGTGGCAACAAAGTGTAGCTTTACTGCATATTTGATGGGTGTACCATCAGGACTGATCAAAATGAGTCCCGCTCCACCTCCCTTGCTGGTTGCGGAGCCATCAACATACAGGTTCCAAAGTGGCAGTGAAGAAAAATCTTCTCGAGGTGCCTGGCCACACAGAGGTATCTGGACGCTCGCTGGGGATGTCAGGCCGCCAGGAGGGGTGTGGGCGCCCCAGGATGTCTGGGCGCCCGGGGTGGCCTGGGCGCCCACTGCTGGTGTCGGGGCGCCCGGAGTGACATGGGCGCCTGGTGCTGATATCTGTGCGCCCGCCTGGGTGTGCTCGCCGGGTGGCAGTTCGACTTGCATCTCTGGACTAGACGGCAGCGACATGGTGGGTTCACATTCGCAGTATGTAAACTCAGCTACAAAATCTGCCAGTGCTTGTGCTTTGATGGATACCCTTGGTTGATACTGGATGTCAAACTCGCCCAGTTCTACTGCCCACTTGAGGAGTCTCCCGGATACATCCGGCTTTGCCAGGACTCTTTTCAAGGGCTGATTGGTTACGACCACGATAGTGTGGCTCTGAAAATAGTGCCGTAGTCGCCTGGCAGTAGAGATGAGAGCAAGGGCAAGTTTTTCTAACCCCGAGTATCTGATCTCGGCGCCTCGGTATGCTCTACTGACATAATAGATGGGCCTTTGCACGCCATCATGATTTCTGATCAGAACAGAGCTGACTGCTGAGGAGGAAGCAGACAGGTACAAATATAATACCTCACCGGGTGCAGCATGTAAAAGGAGAGGAGGTGCGGCCAAGTATGCTTTAAGCTTCTGGAAAGCCTCCTCAGCCTCGGGTCCCCATTCGAAAGCCTTTCGGAGAATTTTGAAGAAAGACAAACACTTATCTGCAGATTTGGAGACGAATCTATTGAGCGCCGCAATTCTTCCGTTGAGGCGCTGCACCTCCTTGGTCGAAGTGGGCGACTTCATGTCGAGTATAGCTTTGATTTTATCAGGGTTCGCCTCAATTCCCCTCTGGTTGACCATGAAACCCAAGAATTTTCCCGATCCTACGCCAAAGGCGCATTTCTCAGGGTTCAGCTTCATGTGGTAGGCTCTGAGAATATTGAAAGTCTCTTGAAGATAGTCGATGTGATCTGCCGCAGCCAAGCTCTTCACCAGCATATCGTCGACATAAACCTCCATTGTTCGCCCGATCTGGGATTGGAACATTCTGTTTACCAGGCGTTGGTAGGTTGCACCTGCGTTTTTCAGCCCGAAGGGCATTACCCTGTAGCAGTAGGTCCCCTTTGGAGTAATGAACGACGTCCTTTCTTGGTCTGGGGGATGCATGCTGATCTGGTTATATCCAGAATAGGCATCTAGGAAAGAGAGGAGTTCATGTCCTGCTGTGGCGTCGATGAGGAGGTCAATCCGAGGCAGCGGATAGCTGTCCTTTGGGCATGCTTTGTTAAGCTCCGTGAAGTCGACGCAGAGGCGCCACTTCCCACTGGCTTTTGTCACCATTACTACATTTGACAGCCATTCGGGATATGCCACTTCTCTGACCGCTCCATTTTCTATCAACTTCCCGACCTCTTTGTCCATTGCTTGGGCCCTTTCAGTGGAGGCGCCTCTTAGCTTTTGTCGAACAGGTTTGTGGCGAGGGTCGACATTGAGGCGGTGGGTGGCGACTTTGGGATCGATTCCTTCAAGATCCGCATGTGACCATGCGAAAATGTCCTCATTCATTTTCAGAAAATCTGTCAAACTGCAGACCAGATCTTCCGAAAGAGAAGAGCCGATGTACACTCTTCTGTCAGGAAGTTCTTCATCTAAGGCCACGGGGGTGAGTTTTTCAACTGGTTCCCCTCTTTCTGTGGTGGCGTCATCTCTCGGGTCCAAGATTTCGACTTGCAATGCCTCCTGTGTCTTCTTGGCCTTCATTAAGGAAAAATAGCATTCTCTTGCTGCAACCTGATCCCCTCTGACCTCCCCGACTCCGTTCGGGGTTGGAAAGCGGAGGATGAGATGATAGGTGGAGTGAACGGCTCTTAATGCGTTAAGAGCGGGTCGCCCTAATATGATGTTGTAGGCTGACAGGCACTCTATCACCAAGAAATTAACCATCGTAGTGGAGCTTCGGGGTGCTGCTCCGGCTGTAATTGGCAGTGTGATTGTCCCAAGGGGATACACTTTCTCCCCTGAGAACCCGATGAGGGGGGTTTTAATAGGCTGCAGTCTTTCCCGGCCCAGCTTTAGCTTATCATAAGCCTCTGCGTATAGGATATCCGCAGAGCTGCCACTATCTACCAAGATCCTATGCACCTGGAAATTGGCGACGGTCATAGTGAGCACCAGAGGGTCATCATGGGGTTGCTGGATCCCTTCCAAATCCTTATCTGAGAAGGATATGGTTTCGCTGAAGCCGTGCCTGGGCGCCTTAGATGGGCGTGCTTCATCAGGATGCCTTGCCCTTCTAGCATGGGCCTTCACGGCAGAGAGCGACTCAGCTAGTCCGCCCGAGATAGTTCGGATCTCCCCGATGGGCTGCTGGTCCTCCCGATTGTGAGGTAGTGGTGCTTGCACTCTACCAGCAACATACTGGCGCAGGTGACCACGTTGAATAAGATCCTCAATCTGCCTCTTGAGGTCATAGCAATCGTCGGTGTCATGACCGTGGTCGCGATGGAAGCGACAATATTTGTCCGGGTTTCTGCGGTTTGGAGGGGACTTCATCTTTCCAGGCCATTTCACGGCTGGGTCATCTTGTATCTGGAGCAGAATGTGCTCAACAGCGGCATTGAGGGGGGTGAATGCTTGTCGGTCTCTCTGCGGAGCAGGGGCGAGTCGGTCTCTCTGTGGAGCAGGACCGAGTCGGTCTCTGACAGGTAACCTCTCTGTCCTGCTTCGCTTGTTGCTTGTCTCCTTCTTTTCGTCTCTGTCCCGCTCTTTCCCCTTGTCCCCGGATCTGGAGGACTCACCTCGCCTGGCCCTGGTGATGTCTTCAACATTTATATATTTTTGGGCCTTTGCCAGTAGCTCTGTCATGCTCTTTGGTTGGCGCTTCATCACTGAGAAAAGGAAACTCGATGAGCGAAGGCCTCCCAAGAAGGCTGTCATTGTCACTTTGTCATCGGGATCTTCGACCTGAAGTACCTCCTCGTTAAAACGAGTGAGGTAGCTCCTCAGACTCTCATTTTTATCTTGCTTTACGCTGAGCAGGTGTGTGGCAGGCTTCTGGTGGCGGCGCCCTCCGATGAAGTGCGACACAAAGGATTTGCTTAACTCCCCAAAGGTGGCGATGGAGGCTGGGGCTAGATTGGCAAACCACTGCCGAGCGGAACCCTTCAAGGTAGTTGGGAATGCCCTGCACATAACTTCGTCAGGGATATTATGCAGCTGCATTACAGTTTTATATGTCTCCAGGTGGTCCAATGGATCCTTCGTCCCATCGAAGGTTTCTATGGACGGCATTTTGAACCTTGGAGGAAGAGGGTAGTTTACCACGTCGGGTTTGAACGGTGTATCCGTCCGCCCGACTAGGTAATCCACCGTTTGTGGGGCCTGCGCCTTCATGGCGTTGAAGACATCACCGAGTTGGTTCTGCATTTCTCTGATTTTCTCATCCCAGCGATTGGGAGCTCCTCGGGAGTGATCATGGAAGTTGCTCTCCTCCATGTTTTCACTTTCCCCTTCTTGGAAACTAGGACCATCCCCATTAGAAGCAGAGGGAATAGATGGGGGTCCTTCGTGATGTGCTCCCCCCGGAGGTGGAAGTCCTCCGTGTCCTGCTCCTCCTGGAGGTGGGAATCCTTCAAACTGGACTCCACCGGGAGGAGGAGGTCCTTCCTGATTTATTCTCCCAGCCCCTAGCGTAACCCCAAAAGGAGGGGCAAGAGGAAACCCTCGGGCGCCCAAGGGATGGGCGCCCAAGGGGTTGGCGCCCGGGGCATAGGCGCCCAGGGGGTTGGCGCCCGGGGGAGGAGCTCCCCGGCGTGGAGCCCTTGCGTGTCCCGGGCGCGGTACTCCATGCTGGGCTCCTCCTTGTCCTGCTGTGAGCATGAACTGTAGGATCTGCTGGTTTTGGGTCACCAGCTGTTGCATAGTCTCTAACATCTGTTGTGGAGTGGGAGCAGGGGCGTCTTGCGCAGGATTAGTCGGTGGAGGATCATTTTCGCCTTCTCGAGAGGGATTGTCCTCTGGGCGTCTTGCAGATCTTGTGGTGATCACCATAATTTCGGAAAAAGAGGATTCTAACGTGAGAATTTTATCGGTCCCCACAGACGGCGCCAAACTGATGATGCACAAAAATGGATTTGCACACCACCGGTCAAGTATGAGTAATAAATGTGGTAATAAATGAGAGAGAGATTTATAGTGGTTCGGTCAGTGTGACCTACGTCCACTTCAAGGGCAATGGTCGCCGGAATGTATTAATTTCTCAAGTGTGTCAGTGATTACAAACTTTGGAGAGAGTGTAGAAGAGAGATTATGGCCTGCCCCTCAAGTATTGAGAGGCTCTTTATTTTATAGTCTTCCCCTAACAGATGGGGACGACTTTACAGCGCCTGTTTACGAGGAGCCTTCGAGGTGTCCTCGACTGGCGAGGCAGTTGGGATATTCTCCGCAGGACTTGGTAAAAGCGGGACGTGGCCTGACTGCTTCTGAAGCGACGTGGGTTGCCTTGACGTGGCCAGGCCTCATGGTCTGGGCCTGGACCTCAATGGACTCAACGGATCTCCACTAACTCGGGCTTGGCTCATGACGAAATGGGTCACTCGGGCGGGCCTGACCCATCAAGTTTTACTAAATTAAGACAAATAAGGAACAAGTCTGGATCCCTTGTTTCAGGGAAACAGGGAAATACTGTTTCAGTCTATCCCCAAACGCCACTTGTATAAAATTAGGTTTGTTAAATACCTAACAAGTGTAGTAATAAATTCAGGTGCCCTGTATCTGGATCAGATCTGTGTACATCATTTTTTTAAAATTGTGTGAGTTTGTTTGTTGAAATAAGGGTGGCACTGGGTCAGGACAGTAGGATTCGGGTTGGGAAGACTCTGGTGAGTAACAAGTGTGGAGCCAATATGAACCTTAACCCAACTCATTCATTAATTGGGAAGAAAATATCAATGGGGTTCAATCAGTACAATGAGGCAGGTCGACTCCATTTAGTGGATTGAATGAGCAAGAAGGAGATGTAATGGTTTGGGTTAACCACAGAAGGTAACATGAATTGGAAAAAACCAAACTTGACCTGTTCATTAATCTAGTAGGAAACATCTTACTGAATCCAACTTGTAAAATGGAGTCAAGTTGAACTCACAACTGCTGGGATAGGTTAGAATTAGGTTGGTGCTTCAGAGTGCAATAAGTTGGATTGGTTAGGGTGATGGATCAAATAGCAACTGTGGACGCAACCCAAACCTGACTCACTTATCAATCAGGGCGAAAATTCATCCCTAACCCAACCCAGATGTAAAAGCAATCAATCACATTGCACAAGAGGCAGTGAAAAGAATTGTCACCTCTAGTACAGGGTATGGACTCAACTTAATTTGACCTCTCTATTAATTTCATTGAGAGCTGAAAATATCAAACTAAAGATTGAATTACCGGTCAAATGTGGGTGGGTCAGGTTAGTCACGACTCATGAACCAACAAATTTGACCGTTAGAACTTGAAGGTCGAGCGTGTTAGAATGGCTTCTAGACTTTTAGGCTGTCATTGTATGGTATTCCCACATTAAATTAACTCTTCTGGAAGCTCTGATTAAGGTCATGATACAAGGAAAATTCAGCTACGAACTGGCCAAAGATAAAAAGTAAACCACAGTCAATTGGCAATATGGCAAAAATACAGTATGGGACGTAGACAGCCCAACCATTGGAACATACTACAACCCAATGTGGAAAACCTGGTGGTTTCTTGGTCACGACCAGCTAAGAGTTCCATAAAAAAAAATGTTTCCACGGGGAAGAACAGCCACCATCTAAGCATGAATACATTCATTTAGGATAATATTTTCCGTGTAGAATGTCTCAAATTTAGGATTCTCCGCTGCATGAATTCCTAGGAAACAAAGTCATAGGTAATTGACTAGAGTAGATCAAGAAAATAGCAGTTAGCTATTGTAAGAGGAGCTAAATATGCAAATAGCGATACAAGTTCCAATTCGTAACAAGCTACATGTAGTAAAAAGTGTTGAGCATTTAGCTCATAAGGACCACCACTGATGACCAGATCCCTGGTAGAAGAATTTTGCAGCAATATGGAGCAACATAAAGAATATAGAATATTGCAACAAAAAATAGGCCAGCCAATGTTCTTATTAGATGGACAGACATTTGCAATTTCAGAAAAAAGTATTGGGTAAGGAAATGGGTCTCGGTTTGTACCTGAAAACATGAGCAAATAGGAGTATATAACTATCCGTATTAAAAATATAAGCATTAATTAGACCCCAAAACATGTCAAGGCTGAAATTGCACCCATGGTATCTGACACATTGAATACTGAAACTTCAAATTACAATCTTACGTTCAGTTCAAGACCATTGATATTAGCAAGAAAAATAATGCAAACCATAGGTTTGATGAATGCATCAGTAGAACCTAGTGCTTTAGTACCACATTGTGAGGACAAGCAATTTGGAACTACAAATCAAACCAATCTGATCTAGTATAATGGATTCAATATTATATACTCAGAAAGTCAAAGAATACATTATATCATGTAAGACGTTTGGAGTATCCTGCCTGAAATCATCAGTCTTGATCACCTTTCGGTTGGTTGCCAAACTCTCCCTCTAATATGTGTGAAATTTGGTGGTGGCTTGGCACACATGGAGAAAGCTACTTAAACTCATCTTTGAACCATGGAATCCACAGAAAATCTCTTGATCCTCTTCTTATTTTACTTACTGCGTAAAATTCATACACATCAGTCATCACCATACACACTGGCCGCTAGTGCCCACCTAGGGTTTCAAAGATCATGGGACATGAGGGGGATGGAAAGATCCACTCGTGATGGACCTAGATATCAAAGATGTGGTCAATCTCAGGCCTCTAACCCCTTGATCCGTGACCTGCAAGTGCAACTTTATATCAAAAAAATGACCCTGTATCTGAAAGTTCTCACTCTAATAAAGTGAGAGGAGTTCTCACCAGAATATTTTCCTTACTTAAACAAGGATATCTAGATGGTTTGTATTTAATTAGAAAACTAAAAAATTTCGGAGAACCAGAAGGGTGAGGAAGCTCGCTAATGTGACTAATGTAGGCCACATGCAAGATAAGTGTGGTCATTACAGACCACTCAAAACTCCTAATCCATCTTCTTGCCAATTGGGATGTACTCACTGACTTGCCTACATTTCTGGGGTAGCTCCTTTTCCTAACTGACTCCTTACAATGAAGACATGACCAAGACAACCAACAGTTTTTTGTTTCCACTATTGGCAAAAGTTGCATGGTCCAATCCACATTCAACACACTACTTAAGTCCCTCAGCACAATTAGGGTTGATCCCCAGTTATTTATGTAGAAGGGGCAACTCATAAACAAAAACAACTGATCTATCAAGCGAATTGGCAAAACAATAGCTCAAGTACATGTTATACATTGAAGGGATAAAATAGATGATTGATAGTGTGTTTGAATGCACCCCAAATTGCAAGTTGCTTGATGATATTCCAACCTGTACATTGAGCATATATTGGTTTTGACCTAAAATCATTGTCACCATCAATTTTGCTATTCATATCAAGGTGGAATGGTTGGAGAATAGGTCACCTGCATCAGATATGGTTTTCAATTTGTGTTATCACAAATGGACTGCAAAATAGAGCAATCCATTCTGTCAAAACCATTAAATCAACTGTGAATTGGGTAAAATCCGGCTGCAATTGTGCCAATTAAAGATTAAATTTTTTTATAAGTTCTAGTATATCAGATTGCCCTCATAAACAACCAACTTTCGACTCAAAACATTGCTTGGGCCGTATAATAATTACTGAAGACGACACTTCTTCGGTGGCCAAAAGCTGAAAGTATAAGAATTGGGAAGAAACTGAAGGGAATGTCAGTGTAACTATCCCTTCCAACATCAAAATCACCTTTTCTTAATAGCTGGACACCAGGTTCATCTTGAGTTACACCAAATCCTACTCTCTCAATCCTCTCCAACATTATAAATTTTTTCATCACCTACTAGTTTATCCATCTCTCCATGCTCTCCAAGTATTCAATGACCCAGTCATTTTATGCAACCTCTATCTCTGCATGCTTTCTACAACATGCTAGTTCCAACAAGACTATCCCAAAAGCTGTAAACATCTAAACATTGGCCTTTATTGCTATAGGTGTGCTCTTGTCCATTCAGGGACCACATAACCTATAGTCCTACAGACCCCAATTTAGTGTACGTTTTTGTTTATGGTTTGTTCTTCTTAACATGGTTCAGAAATAGCAGCCGCTAGCAGCACTATGGTGTAAAAATGAGCAGAGCTAGGCAGCAGCACTATGGTGTAAAAATTAGCAGAGCGAGGCAGTTTTAATTTAAAACATTGTTTTTCCCTACTTCTCCTCAATAGCCTTTTCTAAAGTTGTCTCTATCCTTACACGGTTCCAAATCACTAAAAGAACACAAAATTCGCTTCTACATGATATTTGAATTTTTTTACCACTTAAAAAATCCACACTGCTATGCCGTTGCGAATCGCTACAACCGCTACATATCACCTGCCATGTAGCATTTTGGCTACCGGCCGTTACGCCTGCCACAACCGCTATTTTGGTCCTTGCTTCCTATCACTTCCATCTCTGCTTCAAATCCTTTTCTCCTACTGTGAGCTTCGCTGATTTCCTCACCGTAATGGTTCTCTTACTGCCCTTTCGGAAAACCCTTTACAAACCTCGCCAAGAGAGCCCCTGCCAAGTTTATGATCCCAAATTCATCTCCTCAATAAATAAACAGGGCCACTCAAATGTTCACGGATCTTTCATACGTCCAAATGCAACATTTATAAATCAAATAGCTAGAACCCACTAAGATTATGATCAGAATGCTAATAAGTGCAAGGCTCTGCCTTTTTAGCCATTAAAAAGGAGGGATCCTTCTCTAATCCTCTTCTTGCGCCACCTTAATGAAGGTGGTTGTAGGATCACTTGTGCTCCTAAACCTTAATGACGCTTTTGTTTCCCATCTTCCATCACTGATTAAGACCACCATGCAATTTAATAGATCCCAATAATACATAGAGATTATATTCATATTCTATCACCTATTAATATCTCTCGTCATTTCTCTCAACAACTCTCTCCTCTCCTCATGAAACAAATTTGTAGTCTCCAAAGAAGCCTGCTCAAGGTGTTCTTTGATTGTCACAATGAAAATGGATTGTTGTCGCAATGTATGCATGCCAATGTAATCATGGCGTAAGTAACACCTTCGGTATCTCTTCCACAATCATCTTCAATGAATTTTGCATCAAATCCCTGATAATACAAAATCCAGCACTACAGAGCGGTAACATCTAGGTACCATAATGAGTGCAAGCCATTCAACTTGCTTCTCCAATGTACTAAAATTTTTCTTAAAACGGATGAGATTACAACCAGAAAACTACATCTATATCAATGCCGCTCAATGGGTGAACATTCCTGAGCAATTTTTTGCCAGGGCTTTTATAATAAAACCTGTGGAATTGAGTAGATACAAGCAGCCACCATCATCATCTACATTTAAAGAGACACCCATTCCCCATCTGGCATCCCTGCTAGTATTCATAGGATGTAATGCGAGATTCCAGTTGTTGGTTTTCAAGAAGTGCCAACTGTCAAAAGAGATTCCATTGCTTTCGAGGAATATAAAACAAAGTTGCCCAAATGAGACTGCTCAAAATGCAACAAAATGAGACTTCAACTGCTTTTAAGGAGTATACCACCATGAACAAAACAGAAATTTTGTGAGACAAAATAGGCAGATCATCTCTATTTGCAGTCCATATGATGGTGTTGATCAAAATCGTCTTGTTCATCAAAATCATGATTATCCATATGCCCACTGCAAATGAGAGGGAAAAGAGAGGCTATTGGGATGGACAATTGTAGATGTTCGCCGTTATTTCTAAAATTTGACCTCTCGCATAGAAATGAATTACTGTGAATTCAATTACGTAATTTGATGAATGGATAATCATTTTCTAAAGACAAGACAATTTTATGCAATTTTCTGCACCTTTAGGCCCAAGTGGGTATATTTCAAAGACCACAGAATTCTAGTTATTAAAAAAAAAAAAAAAATCCTTCCTAGATCTTCACCTTAAACCCCAGTAAAAAATGGTAGGGTCGCCGAGAAATCTTATAAATTCAACACCCATCAAACAAAAGTGCCTTAAAAAAAACCACAGTATTGAGTCTAAGATCAATATATCAAAGAAAGAGGACATGAATGCAGCTAATTAATGATTAAGAGCAACCGATCAAAAATAAACTCACAGCTGATCCATCGACACTAATTACAATACAAAACTGGCCAAACGGTTTGATCTGATTTGATTAAAAACGTCAATTTTAAGTTGAGAGTGTGTTTTTGGGGGCTGATAAATTGGCATCTAAACCATCAGATGGACCCCAGTTCATTGGATTAGAATTTAAAAAAAAAAAATCCACTATGATCACAAAAGAAAGAACACCGGGTCTCCTTTATTCCCGAAAGGAATAACATAGCCCCTTGAATACACCCCTCAAGTCCTCCCTATCCGATCTGAGAAACACATCTTGAAATGGCATGAGAATCCCTATAAAAAAATATTTGGCATTAAAACAAGAAGAAAACAATCTCTGTTTTCAAGATTCTAGTAGAAGAGAATGATTAAGGTTCTACAAAATCCAAAAAGATAAACTCAAAAGCAATAGAAGATGTTCATATCCATACTACTGTTTATTCAAAAAAACAAAAAATAGAAACAGACAGCATCTTTAGTCAACAAAATAAAAGCATCCTATTGGAAAGGAAAGATATTAAGAGAAGAAACACCTAAGATATCTGAATGGAAGAACACAAGAAGTTACCAACAACAGTAATAAGGGTAGAGAAGGAAATAGAGCAGTCTCATGAAACCAAAGGACTGGGTGGTATAGGAAAGCAAAACTTCTTTCTTTGTAAGTAAGAAAGGTGCTATCCATACACCCCTAGTCCTCAAGCTCCAAGAAATCCAGATCTTATTCCATATCATACCCTTCTTCTTCTCTCATGAAACAGAGGAGGAACAGACTGGGAAGTGGGGAAGGAGCGACGGTGCAGATAATGAAATAGGGAATGCCTTATTTATTACAGAGGGTCGCTAGGGATAGGGTTTTTGTTTATTGAGGAATAGAACTTGATTCGTGCATATAGGGTTTTCTAAAAAGAATTAGGACTCTATAACATTTTGTGTTGAGAAAATAGGAAAATGTTTCCAAAACAAATTGGGATGTTTGGCTATGCTCGCTCGACCCAAGACTGGGTTCGGTCGAGCGAGCTCAAGTGCTGTCTGGTTGTGCTTGAGCCAGCAAGGCCCCTCACCCGACCCAAAGTAGGGTTTGATCAAGCGAACTGAGCCTCTGTCTAAGGTTCATCTGTCTAATGATGCAGCCCGATCTAGATCCAAGAAGACCCACGGGTCTTGATGGACTCACCTGATGGGTTCTACACAGTCTTTTTCTCGAAACCTTGAGCCACCATCAAAATTCACTTGACCCAGGGTGAGGCTCACTCGAGCGAACTGAGCCTCTGTCTCAAATTCATCTGTTTGATGATGTAGCCCGATCCAGATCCAAGAAGACCCGCGGGCCTTGATGGACCCACTGATGGGGTCCACATAGTCTCTGTCTCAAAGAGCCACCATCAAAATTCACTCGACCCAAGGTAGTGCTCGCTCGAGCGAACTGAGCCTCTGTCTCAAGTTCATCTGTCTGATGATGTAACCCGATCCAGATCCAAGAAGACCCGCGGGCCTTGATGGACTCACTGATGAGGCCCACATAGTCTCTCTCTCAAAATAACGTGCCACCATTAGAATTCACTCGACCTAGGATAGGGCTCGCTCGAGCGAACTGAGCCTTTGTCTCAGGTTCATCTGTAAGATGATGCTACCTTATCCAGATCCAAGAAGACCCGCATGCCTTGATGGACCCGCTTGATGGGGTCCACATAATCCACATGATTCTCTTATTTTTCTAGATTAGTAGTGTTGCTTAATTTAATTAGGAGATTTCCTTTCTAAATTATATGTTGAGTAGGATTAGATATTTTCCTATTTTTAATATCTTGGTTATTTTATAAACAATACAACTCTATATATACAAAGGAGCCCAATTGTAATGTTCATGCTTTCTTCAATCAATTAATTCAAGTATCGTGAGGTTCTCTCATGTGTTATGGTTTGTGTCGTGCCCTAGGGCTGGAATCCTTGGGACTCGATCAATCTCTTGGAGATTGGTTTACACTTCCGATCGAGGATCCGGGGCTATGCCATCTGACTGTATGGCTTGAAACTGCTTTGATATTCTTTCACCAATCTTCACAAAGATCCATACTGCAGTCTCAAAATCCATGAAAAATCAAAGATTGAGATTTTACCAAATAGTTGTTTTAGGGTTTCTAAACATGATTAACGATTTGGATCTTGATTGTGGGGCCCAAAAGATAGGTTTACAAAGCAAAAACCCATAACGTGCAAGTTACCTTCATATTCACTGTAGCACCACTTTTCTCCTATTCCTACGATTCCCAACTTCCGATGGGGGAGGTTTGACGCCAGAAATTTTTGCATCTGCAGATTATAAGAGTTGTTCCTCTCAAAATCAATATGGAACCAAACGTGAAGAATCCACGGACACGTGGGAAAAGGTAAGGAATCCTTTCCGTGGAGCATTGCCAAACATAAATATTGAAGTGAAGTGAATATTGAAGTGATAATAGGATATTAGGGGCCTAATCATAGTACGATGAAAAATTGTTTTTAGTGGTCTGGTAAGAAATCTTTTTGACTTTCGGGTAAAAAGTAGATGGATTTTTGTCTTTTAGTAGCCTAAGAAAGTTACTTCTTAACTTTTTCTTTTTGAAAAGCAAGAGGCGTATTTTGAAATTTTATATTTTTGATATGACCCCCTAATCTTTTCTTATTTAGTGAAAGGAGGCTTTACTTCACTCCACCTTACCAAAGTGAAGTGGCCAAATACATCATAAATGTAATGTAACTTGTTAATACAGCAAGGCCGACTAACCTGCCATTTCCATGGGTTAAATTCTTTATGGTTTGAGTACCGAGAGGGGTCCAGATGAACACCAGAGAAAATTGGAAGAATCTTCGAACCAATATTTAGCATCCGTCTAATATAACCAATCAAAATCAAAATAAAGTGAAATTTGATTATAAAACACCAATATATTTTTTGACAACTACAAATAACCCCCTTCTTTTTCTTGTTACAAGTAACCAAATTTCCTAATCTACAAATCCTGGTCAACCGCTTGACTTGCAATAATAAGGCAATTATATTGGGTGATAGAACAAATGTATTTTTCTGCAGAATTAATGGTCAAAACTTTCTTACATTTAACCTATTTTAAATTAAACTAATAGCATTAATCTTGATTAAACTGATTAAAACTTGGTTTATAAACTATTTTTTCAAAGAAACATACCGATTGATCTAAAAAACTCAATGAGTCAACTGTTTTAACTCTCACTCAAAGGCTAATTCTTTGGCTGTTGACGGAACTCAGATGTACTTTTCTCTAAATGGTGAAAATTCTCACATCTACCCAACTCAAGTCAAACAAAGAACTCTAATCCCAATTAAATTAACTCAAGTTTAATGACATTAATTTTGAGTTATCACCCCAAATTTAATGCCAATAAGTTTATTCGAATGTTGTTCTTTTATTTTTATTTTCTCTTTTTTTGGAAGAATCCTTTGAATGTAAGGGACAGACGAAGGAAATGGTGCTGTTGGCCTGTTTAGTCATGTCGTGGGTTGTGTTTGGGGTTGCATTGCTGAAGAAAAATGTCAAAGGGAATGGAAAATACCTTCAATTGAATTGAGCAGTAGTGGGTTGTTATTTATTTTGTAACTCTATATGAGTTATGGTTAGTGGTGACTTTGTTTATTATGTAGCTGTCGATGGCTAACTCTTGTTTGATGCAATGTATTTGGCTTGATGAATGTAATGCACTGACAATAGAGATGAATGAAATTAGCACCTTTTTTTTTTTTTTTTTGCTATGTTCAGTGTTGGGATACACTTTCAAACAAAATATATAAGAAACTTCCCAAAAACCAAAGGTTGGGATACACTTTCCCACTGTCCAAAAAAGCTGGCTAAACAACTTCACAAAATAACTTCCCAAAAGCAGACTAAAAAAAAAAAAAAAAAAAAACCAACCAACTGTCCAAACAACTGAACAAAAAACAAAAGAGATTCATATTTATCAATACTTCTTCCCACTGGTTCCTCTAGCTTGAGAGACACTTGAAGAGGCTTGAGACTGCAATGAAGACATGGTCACACATTTTTGGCCTCCCCACAAGAAAGATGATGGGTTGATGCCACCATAACTTCTTCTCAACTGATCAGCTGCTGGTGGCCCCCTAATGTTTGCCCGGGGGTGGTTCCCTGATGTTTGCCCCAGTGGGTGGTGCCTTAATGTTTGGCCCAGTGGGTACTGCTCTAATGTTGACATTTGGAGGTTGACTCATAACATGTGGTGCTTCTCTAGTATTCCTTCTCACTTGAAAAAAGAAAGGAAAGAAAACAAAAAAGATAGTGAAACAGTGAAGTAGGAAACAAAATTGAATATGTTGTTACTCAAGAGGAAGTTTGTGTCTCCTTGACACATTTGCTGAGGGTGTTGAGCCTGCAATTCCCTTGCCCTTTGCTGTAGAAGTTGATCATTGAGCTTGCCCTTTCCCCTGACCTTTTCTTTTTTGAGTTGATCTCATACCTTGCTTGTGACTTCTTTTATTGTGCCCTCCTTGACCACAATTACTACATCTCATTGAAGAATTGGCCTTCCCAACTTTGTATGGATTGGAGGGTTCATCCGGTTCCTGTCTCCTAACCTTTTTAGGTCTCCCAGGTTGTTTATGGATAAATGGAGGCAGCACAGCAGGGAATCCACTCTTAGGCAACATATCAGGGCCATTGAGTGGATGTATTATTGGTTCATAGGCCTTTTGTCTCGACCCGGGCCCGAGATCTGATAACTACGGACGGACCCCGAGTCTCGAGCTCATACTTACTCCCGCAAATCCTGAATTAACTGAAGTTAAGACAAGACTCACAAGGGATATCAAATCACAAAACTTGCCAATGTACAAATTGCAGAACATATCTATATACATTGACAACAATTAACTTTACATAAAAAGTAAAGTTCCCTTATACAAAATTACAGTCCACTAAAACCAACACTGCACATTTAAAATACAATGCAGTTGGTATCTAATTACATCTCAAAACTAAACATTTCAAAAGCATTCATTCACACTCGCCCTCCGAACTATGCCCACTTTGCTAAACCTCCTGGAGGTATCGGATGGGCCTCCTCCGCAGGCGGCGCGGCCTCGGCAGGACCGGCACGGGCATCTGGGCCTGTGACATCATCAATAACACGTAAACACGATGGTTCAACAAGACATATGCATTTTCATGAATTCTCATGTTCATTATCAATTCTATACAAGAATTTAACAGTTCTATATAACTTAATTCAATTCAATAACACATATCTATGTCAATCCATTACTTTTCATTTCGTTTTTCCAATGGAAGAAGTTTAAGCACAAGGCGGAAGGGCAAACCATTCATGGCCGAGGCTTCAATATTGTTCAATTTCCTTTAATCAATTTTATTAAGCACAAGGCGGAAGGGCAAACCATTCATGGCTGAGGCTTCAATATTGTTTCACTTTTCATTATATGACTTATCACATATGGTGGAAATTTACCAGTGTCTTGATCAGAGAGCACTAGCATTCCACGAGGCTCCGGAACGCCCCAACATCTACTGCAGCAGGAATCATTCATTTATTCACTTTACTGTCACCTTTAGTGACTATTCATTTCATTTCATTTCATTAATTCAATTCGTACATTATGTCAGTGAGGTTCGTCTCTGTGTCACTTCAAGGGTTCTATTCATTTCCAATCAATTCTATACATACTTTTAAGCCAAATAAATGAGTGAAGCGTTAGTTATCCAATGTACGTGTTATTTTTTATGAATATCACTTTATGCATTTGATTTGTACATTAGGACGACCTTCGCTAACACCTATGTAGGTTTAGACAGTAACATGGAACAGCCTGTACAAACTAGGCTTCATTCCCATAATTTTCTCTGAATTTGACTCAGCCGTCGGTTGGCCTGTCGGCTGACCGACAGTAACACGTCGGTTAACCGACACTTTGTCTGTTTAAATTCCAGAAGCTGGATTTCCAGTCCATTCTCTGATACATCTGTCGGTCAGGCCTCGGTCATGTGTCGGCTGACCGACGACACCATCTCGGCTGACCGACATCTTCTCTGTTCAAATTCCAGAGAGCTGGAATTTACTGAGACAGATTCCAGATCTGTCGGTTAGTCCGTCGGTCGACCGACACTCCTATGCCGACTAACTGATACAATGTCGGTCAGAATTCCAGAGAGCTGAAACTCTTTGAGACAATTCCCAGAACTGTCGGTTAGGTCGTCAGTTGACCGTCGGTCGACCGACACCTGCCCAGAAGCTCAGTTCTGAGCTTCATATTTTCTGAAGCAAAACGTCAAGAATTGGTTCAAATGAACCCTAACCTTTCTAAAAACACTATAACTCATAAGAATGAATATGTACTTGCCTTTAGTGAAGATTGAATGGATGAAAACCTCTTGCTAGAGCTTGATTCCAAGAAGAAAACCTCAAGTTCAAGCTTCACACCTCCACAATTTGAAAATAAACTTGGGAAAGATGAAGAGAAGGATGAAGGCTTCTTGAAAACACTTGCAAGTCCTTGTTTGACACTTGATTGAGTGAGATTGGAAGGAAAGAAGAGAAAAGGAAGAAGGAAATGAACCTAAGGTTTGGAATGATTTGGGAAATGAGATGAATGATCTCATTGGGGCTCATTTAGCTTATATAAGCTAGTTAATTGCATCTAAGTCCATTAATCTCACTAAATTACAATTCAAGTCAAATGAAGGGTCATTTGACCGGATTCTCGTCAAACGACTTCGAGCCTATTACGGAAGTTGACGTACTCGTCGAGATACACGTGTTGGTATCAAGAGTTTCCGTATTCGACGAAATACGCAAAAATTCGTATTTGCTTAAAAGTCCTTCATTTCCATGTTTGAGTCTAAAACTCCATTTCAACTATACAATTCCATCTCTTACTATTCCATTTAGTCCAATTCATTCATTTGAGGTTAATTCCATATCATTTGGTCATAAACCATTACGAGTTCGATTAACCACAGTCAATTAGCCTTAAACCCAATCAATTCACTTAAGATCTTCATTACCACTTCACTAAATTCATTTAGGACTAATCTCATTGCGCTTAGTCAATAATGACCATTAGTCTAGTTAAACATGATTAACTAGCATTAACTTCAATTAATTAGAGTTAATCTTGATTAACTTGGGACAGGACCTTACAACTATCCCAACTTTTTGAACCATTCGGTCCTCCGAATGCAATTCAAATCAATGTAAATGAATTAAACAATTCAAAATTACTTGAACGAATAGCTCAGGATACTTCTGAGCCATTTGCTCTTCAAGCTCCCATGTGGCTTCATTAGGTTCATGATGATCCCAAAGGACGTCGACCCATTTGATCGTTCTAGTACGCAGAACTGCCTCCTTTGTATCTATAATCTGAATTGGCTTCTCAACATATGTGGTGTTAGGCAACACTTCAATCTCTTCATGACGAATAACATGTGAAGGATCATGCACATACTTTCGAAGCATAGAAACATGAAATACATTGTGAATACCGGAGAGTTCTGATGGGAGATCGAGACGATAAGCTACATTTCCAATTCGACTCGTGACCTTGAAAGGCCCAATAAATCTCGGGGAAAGCTTCCTTTTCTGCTCGAATCAAATAGTACCCTTCATTGGAGAAGTCTTCAAAAAGACTAAATCATCAACTGCAAACTCTAGATCACGCCGACGATTGTCAGCATAGCTCTTCTGCCTTGATCTAGCAACGTTCAGTCTGTCCTATATTCTCTGGACTTTTTCTGCTGTTTCAGCAATGATCGTAGGACCATGGAAACTCCGAGTTCCAACTTCTTCCCAGCTAACTGGGGTCCTACACTTTCGACCATACAATGCCTCAAACGGTGCCATTTCAATGCTGGAGTGATAGCTGTTATTGTACGTAAATTCGCACAACGCTAAGTGGTCATCCCAATCACTCCCAAAATCAATCACACTGGCACGGAGCAAATCTTCCAGAGTCTGTATAGTCCTCTCTAACTGCCCATCTGTCTGTGGATGGTAGGCAGTACTAAACTGAAGTCTAGTGCCAAAGGAGTTTTGAAATGACTTCCAGAATGTGGACACAAACCTGCTATCCCGATCGGAGACAATCGAGACCGGTGTTCCATGCAATCGAGTCACTTCTTTGACAAACAGCTTGGACATCTCACTGAATCTTATATCCTTTCTGATTGAAATGAAGTGTGCAGACTTTGTAAGATGATCAACGACTACCCATACGGCATCGTGCTGTTTCCTCGTCCTCGGTAAACCCGATACAAAGTCCATCGTAATGTGCTCCCACTTCCATTTAGGGATTTTCAGTGGATGAAGCAATCTCGGTGGTTTCCGGTGCTCAACTTTTACACGCTAGCAAGTTAAGCAGGAAGATACATAACCTGCTATCTCTCGCTTCATGTTATTCCACCAGAATCTATCTTTCAGATTTCTGTACATTTCTGTACTTCCATGATTCATAGAATATCTGGTGTGATGAGCTTCAAACATTATAGCTTGCTTTAGATCTTCTTGAGCTGGGACACATAGTCTATCTCTAAAGTACAGAACTCCTTCTACTAACACGAAATCTGGCTTAGTGGTAAGGTTATCTTTAATCCTTACCAAATCAAGGTCTTGAAACTGTCTATTCTTGATCTCTGTAACCAACATTGGTTCAAAGACAGACATTGCTGCAAGCATCACCTTACTGTCTATCATTTCAATGGCCACATCCAGATCTTTGAACTCTTTGATCATGTCCCACTCACCAACTAATGATGTCAAATCAGCTGATTTACGACTCAAAGCATCAGCCACAACATTACCCTTTCCAGGTACATATTTGAATGGAAAGTCGTAGTCCTTAATCAGCTCTAACCAACCGCGTTGCCTAGAATTAATATCCTTCTGAGTGAACAAGTACTGAAGGCTTCTATGATCACAATGGACTTCAAAAGTCTCCCCATACAAATAATGCCTCCATTGCTTCAATGCGAACACAACCACCGCGAGCTCTAAATCATGTGTGGCATAGTTTTTTTCATGCTCTTTCAATTGACGCGAACCGTAGGCAATCACCCTACCATTCTGCATCAACACACATCCTAATCCAATACCCGAGGCATCTGAGTAAATCTCAAATCCTCCTCTTCCATTGGGTAAAGACAAGATTGGGGCTGAAATCAACTTCTGCCTCAAGGTTCGAAAACTAGACTCACATGCATCATTTCATTCAAAGGAAGTGCTCTTACGAGTTAGTTTCGTTAATGGCGATGCTATTTTTGCGAAGTCCTTGACGAACTTCCTATAATAGCCTGTCAATCCCAAGAAACTTCGTACTTCTGGCACATTCTTCGGACTCTGCCAATTGGCAACTGCTTCAATTTTAGCTGGGTCAACTGCTAATCCATCTCCAGAAATGATATGACCCAAAAATGCAACCTGCTGCAACCAAAAGTCGCATTTTTCGAGTTTTGCATACAACTGATTCTCTCTCAGTATCTCCAAAGCTGTCCTCAAATGACGTGAATGCTCGACCTCTGACTCTGAATAGACCAGGATGTCATCAATGAAGATTACAACAAACTGGTCCAGGAAGGGAGCAAACACCCTATTCATTATAGCCATAAACACTGCAGGTGCATTGGTTAAACCAAAAGGCATAACTAAAAACTCATAATGACCGTAACGGATCCTGAATGTCGTTTTCTGTACATCCTGATCCTTGACTTGAATCTGATGATAACCAGATCGGAGATCAATCTTGGAGAAATACGATGCACCCTCGAGTTGATCAAACAACTCATCGATACTAGGCAGAGGATACTTGTTCTTGATAGCCACTTGATTTATCTGCCTATAATCGATGCACATTTGTAGGGTGCCATCCTTATTCTTTACGAACAGTATAGGTGCTCCCCAGGGTGAGACACTAGGTCTAATAAAACCATTGTCAAGCAAATCCTGTATCTGTTTCTTCAATTCATACAACTCCGATGTTTCCATTTGATACGATGCCTTTGATATCGGTGCAGTACCGGGCACAAGTTCGATTGTAAAGTCCACTTCTCTGGCTGGAGGTAGACCTGGCACTTCATCTGGGAACACATCTGGAAATTCACAGACTACAGGAATGTTTCGCAATTCCTGTACAGGCTTCTTTTCTGAAACAAAGGCAATGTATCCTTTGCAACCATTACGCATCATTTGTTCAGCCTTAAGCGCTGAAACGAGCC
Source organism: Umbellularia californica (assembly GCA_028538565.1). Lineage (NCBI taxonomy): Eukaryota > Viridiplantae > Streptophyta > Magnoliopsida > Laurales > Lauraceae > Umbellularia > Umbellularia californica. The sequence goes on along the minus strand of JAPQWN010000006.1, from coordinate 50,319,334 downwards.
TGGTGTCATACTTCTTCTGGACTCCTTCAAATAATACACTGCCATTGGCTTCATTAACTTTGAAGGTAATAACCTTGCGGAAACAGTCTAAACAAGCCCTGTACTTCGCAAGCCAATCCATGCCGAAGATCACATCGAAGTCATTCATGGTTAGTATCACCAGATCAGCTAGCATTTATACATCTCCAATTCTAACAGTGCATTGTGGAATATATAATTCACACACTACTTTTCTCCCTAAAGGAGTAGATACAGTAAAATCATAAGACAATTGCATGATCCGGTTTTGCATGCCACCAGCAAATACGGGTGCTACAAATGAGTGTGTGGAACCGGGATCAAACAATGCAATTGCAGGTCTATTATCTACAAAAATTGTACCTTCAACCACATTTGTGGCAACATCAGCTTGTTCTCTATTGACAGCATAAGCCATCCCAGCCACCTGTGACTTGTTTGGCTGCTGCTGTTGCCTCGGAGGCTGCCTTTGCCACTGACGTTGCTGGCCTTGCCGTTGTGGCTGTGGTTGTTGTTGCTGTTGCTGTTGTGGCCTAGGAGGAGCTGGTAAGGCTAGTCTCTGCGGGGGAGCAGGAAGTGCTGCCTGACCCTGAGCAGGATACTGGTATGGAGTTCTATCATCTCTCCTAGCTCTCTGACACTGTGCTATTCTGTGTTCCAACGAACCACAGACGAAGCAAGCTCCAGTAGTCCTCCAACATAGCTCAGTCCTGTGACTTTTGCCACAAGTCTCACAGACTGGCATATTCTCTCTCCTCTCATTCCTCTCATTCCTAGGAATGAATCTCTGCTTCTGTTTCTTATTTCTGGACTGCCCTCCTTTCTTAAACCATGAATCACCACTCCTCTTGGTGTTCACAGCCTCTCTATCTCTCTCTCTCTGAATCTCCTCAGCCGTGTATGCCCTATCTACGGCATCATCAAACGTCGTAGGCTTCTGTCCAGCCAATACGATCGCTTTGTAATCTGGGTTCAATCTAATGAGGAATCTCTTAACCTTCTTCTCCTCGGTATCCACCAAGTCGGTAGCATACTTGGACAACTGTAAGAAGGTATGAACATAGGCAGCTACAGTCATTTGACGTTGCTTCAAGTGTAGGAATTCTAATTCCTTTTGGTGCTGCACATGCTCGGGAATAAACTTCTTTTGGAACTGTTTCTTGAAAGTCTCCCAAACGTCCGGTGTGGTCATGGCTTTGAACGTGTCCTTGACACTTTTCCACCATGTATTCGCTCCTCCTTTAAACATGGTAGAGGTGAGCAACACTATTTGCTTACGAGTGCAGATAACTGTGTCAAACACATCTTCAATGTGTTCCAGCCACTCATCTGCCTGCATGACATTCTCCGTACCATGGAACTCTGTAGCTCATCTTTTACGAAACCGCTCATAAATAGCATGAGGGTCCGTATCTTTGTGCTGCAATACTAGCTGAGTCTCAACATGAGGTTGTTGGACCAGTGGAATAGGCGGGGCTTGCATGACTTGCAGCATAGAAGCCATTTGGGCTTGCATACCCAATTGTGCTTCATGACTCTTAGCAATCTGCTCGTTACTTTTGGCTAATTGCTCCAGAATAGCAGCAAATCGAGCATCAGTATCCGATGCTTGGGGAGGAGGTGTAGTTCCATCGTTGATAGGAATCTAAATAAAGTCACCACTCCCTAATCCAGAAGCCATGCTGAAGACAATATGGAAGGTAAGATATACATCTATACACTTCCATGACATTTATATCACATATAGTGAAAGCAATAAATACAAATCCAAGATTGGATTCGTCCTAACGATAACGTTCCTCACTTCGTTCTTAGTTATACTAAGTCTTTTAATTGTTTCATAACCTAGTTCTTTAACTAGTCTCTGATACCATACAATAAGTATGTCACAACCCGGGCCCGAGATTTGATAACTACGGACGGACCCCGAGTCGCGAGCTCATACTTACTCCCGTAAATCCTGAATTAACCGAAGTTAAGACAAGACTCATAAGGGATATCAAATCACAAAACCTGCTAATGTACAAATTGCGGTACATATCTATATACATTAACAACAATTAACTTTACATAAAAAGTAAAGTTCCCTTATACAAAATTACAGTCCACTAAAACCAACACTGCACATTTAAAATACAATGCAATTGGTATCTAATTACATCTCAAAACTAAACATTTCAAAAGCATTCATTCACACTCGCCCTCCGAACTATGCCCACTCCGCTAAACCTCCTGGAGGTATCGGATGGGCCTCTTCCGCAGGCGGCGCGGCCTCAGCAGGACCGGCACGGGCATCTGGGCCTAGCAATGACGGTGAAATAGAAATTACATAAATTAGTATAAACTACGTCATAAACTTGGAACAAAAGAAAATATAACTTTGACCATTAAATTAAATAAAAAACTGAAATTTTTTGTGTACATTTATTGGTCTGAAATGAAGGTCCAGCCACTTTGGTTGACCATTCCAATGTCATCTTGTAACAACTCTAGAAACCATGTCCATGAGCTTTAATTCCCACCCTCCACAACTGCATAAACCAATGGGAACATGTAGTTATTCCCATCAATACCAACGACTACTAACAATTACCCTCCATAGCCATCCTTAAGGAAACATACATCCACCCCAATCAATGGTCTGCATGCTTCAAGAAAACCCTTCTCGCATGCCCCAAGATAAACATATAACCTTTCAAACCTTGGTTGCCCTTTTTCCCCATCTTCATGTGAAACTTTCACCTCAATTGTAGAACCTGGATTACTCCTCTTAATCTATTGGCAATAATCCCATAGCTTGGCATATTGCTCCTTATGACTCCCATGTATCATCAGACCCGGGTTGCACATGAGATGTGGGGTCGCGGTGTCCCAGTTGGAGCCAGCTTTATATGGAATCCCTAGTGGTGCTCACGCTAGCCTAAGTTGTTAGAAAGATACTAATCCTACTTGAATTCTAAAAGGAATGAATTAGAAAGTTACTATTTCTATTTGAAGTAGGACTTCTAATAGTGGTAATAATAAGTTAGTAATTGTTGTGGAAGTGAGACTTCTATAATAATTAGAAATGAGAAAGTTACTAATTTGTAATGGAAGTTGGACTTCTAATTAATTATTAGTAAGAAGAGGAGTTGTCAAAAGGACATAAAAGGGAACACAAGCCCCCTTGGACGTCCACTCTCTCTCTCACTCTTGGAATTCACGTCCAAGGCTCCTCATTGTGCAAGTGTTGCACAATTTTCTCTCTCTAGTTCTCTTCTAGTTCATTAGAGTTTCTAGTTGGTTTTTCTCTTGAAGTTTCCACCAGTCTTCTTGAGAAAAGAGATCTGATAGTGGGTCATAGCATGGAAGATAATTAGGTCTTAAAAATCCTAATTAGCTACAAAGAAAGAGTTTCTTCAACCAGCAAGTCTTATTCTCCATTAGAGCACTAGCGGGCTCCAAAGGTACAATCTACTTTTCTATTTGTTGTGGGTTATTTTGGTTGCATGGTGTTGCTGATTTCTATCTTTTAGATAGAGTTTATTGCTGTACATGATTGATGAGACGGAGGGATTGCATTCTGGATGTGGTTTATGGCCTTATGGGTACTTGATCCCCGAGTCAAGTGAGTCAAAAAGATTTGAAAACCTATCCACGAGGCCCACTTACTTCCAACAATTGGTATCAGAGCCATACCTCATCTCTAATCATGTTAGATCAGCAATCTAGATCTAATCTTTGCATAAGATGTGAAGATGATAGACCTAGGGCTTTGTAAGGATCATATTTGATATTTGCATGTATACTGTATCTGGTATGAATGCAAAAGAAGGGGTTGCTTCGGACACAAAAAAAAAAAAAAACAATTTTTTGCAAGTTTTTGAGCAGGTCGCTCGAGTAGACCTCCATCCGCTTGAGCAGACTAGGTTCTGGAAAAGTCCACTCGAGCGGATCCCAGTCCGCTCAAGCAAACAGTATGCAGAATTTTTCTTTTTGCCAGTCCGCGATTTTCATCATGAGATGATAAATGGTATCGTTTTAGACCAAAGTCCTACTATATTCTTGATACTAACTTGCAGGTGATCTTGTCCCTCCACGTGGCCCACCAGTCTTTTTCTTTCTATTTATGGTTGATGGTTTTTTGGGCAACTAGTAAAGGGTCATGGTTTCCTTGATTTCCCATGAAAGGGCAAGGCATGGTGAATTTCCCTACAACCCTTTTTATTTTCATGTTTAGATTACCATGTAAATTTATTGTAGAGATATAGGAATTTATGTAATTTTTCAAATTTGTATATTCTAGCAATGTCGGAGATGAAGAAGGAAAGTGAAGATGGACTCCTAATCAAAAGAGTTTGAAGATTACCAAAAGCGTTTTGGAGATGCCCAAAGAGTTTGAGGAATCCCAAAGTTTTGGAAAGTCTAGAAGTCTAAGAAGTCTATTCCACTTGGGCCATGTGGAGGAGAGGACTAGTTTCTAATTTTAACACTTTCTATTTATGGATGAATGCTTGTTTTAGAAAGTTTCCAAATCTGATCCAAACATAGCAATTTTTAAAATTGGTCAAGTCAAATTAATTTTTGGAAAGGGTTCTAATTAGAGTTGATGGGCCCATGAGATGGATCCATTGGTAACACTAATTTTAGAAACTGGACTTGCCTTAAAATAACTTGACTTGGAACCAATCATTGGTCATATCATGAGATGATGTGATATATGTGGGCCCATATACCATAAGGAAATCCTCAATTCTAAAATATTAAGTGGGAGCGGGGCATTTATATTTAGAAATCCCCATGGTTTTCCACCATACGTCCATTGTAAGGAAAGTATTAGCCTCGCGCCATTTTGAGAATGGCCATTCCCCACGGAGGATTTTTATTTGCCTTGTTATTAGATATGGATCTCCTATAGATAGTGTTTGTGAGACAGGGTGGGGGACCACTCCCCGAGGAGGAGCTGCTCGCAATGGTTGTCATGCAATGCTAGTTGATGGGTCACACTTAACTAAAATAACGATGTAGTATCCCTAAGGATTTGCCTCATGTATTTTAGACACTGAAGCTAATTGGGAGTCATTCATTATTTGGTATAAGATACTTAGATAATAATGAATGATGGGGATCATGGATAGCTAGTCTAAATTCTAAATTTGACCAACTTTGATCCGCACCAATCTAGGTGGTATTCGCACTCCCTAAGGAGGCATACCCTAAGGGATTGGGATTCCGATGTATTCTGAATTTAGTGGTTATGAGGATTCCCACATAAATTTGGTAGAATACTAAACCCTAATGTCATTCAAATTCATTAATTGAATGTATGGTTATGTGCTATAGTATTTCAAGCATGAATTCAAGACTTTTATATGAAGGACTTGGGAGAAGCTGGCTACATCCTAGGGATCAAGCTCCATTGAGACCGAAAAATTAGGATGATAAGCTTATCCCAATATGCTTACATAGATAAGGTTCTGGTACTGTTAGTTATGCTTTGTACTAGACCGGATATCTATCACGCAGTGGGCCTAGTCAGCAAATATCAATCTAATCCAGGACTTGAACATTAGACTGCTGTAAAGTGTATTCTCAAATACTTGAGAAGGACTAGAGATTACATGTTGATTTATAGCAGTGATGAGCTGATTCCAGTCGGATACACAGATTTTGACTTCATGTCAGATAAGGATTCCAAGAAATCAACTTCTGGGTATGCGTTTATGTTGTAGTTGCTTAAGAAGCAGCTAAAGAAGCAGATTGGCTCAAAAGATTCCTTTTGAAACTTGGGGTGGTACCTTTTGGCACGACAGCCGCTCACAGTTTACTGTGATAACAGCAGGGCAATCGATAAGTCCAAGGAACCCAGGAGCCAAAAGCATGTATAGAGATAGTAACATATGGTCAGAGAGATTGTGCAGAGAGGTGATACTGCTATCACCTAGATAGACTCTGCAGACAATCTGGGAGATTCCTTTACTAAGCCTTTGACTACCAAAGTCTTTGAGCAGCATGTAGACGGGATGGGCATGAGATGCAACCCTGACTGGCATTGAGCCCAAGTGGGAGATTATTAGAGTGTATGGACTCAATCCATCAGTTGATGTGATAATTATCAATAAAATCATGCTTTACTTTTATGAGATGAATGTTATTTCATTACTTCATGCACATGACCAATACATATGACATAATGGTTCATGAGTTGAAGCGGGTCCCATTAGTATATTAGATGTGATATATGTGTATGGATGAGATCCACACACGGGAGACATACATCACAAATCTTATACTTAAATATCTTCACAACCAATGATGAGACTGGGCATCTCATCTGATGAGGTTGCAGCACTTTAATTACTATGAGATAGTGTGATTTGTCTCGATCATCAGAAGATAAGATTCTGGATCATGGTGCTGGTACATTGGATGTATTGAAGGACCATGAGAAGCTCCTTATGGAATTCCGTCTCAATAATAAGGCATGCTCTTATAATTCCCTAGCAATAGGCTCTCAATCCTGAGACATTGATGAACTCAAATTTCTATCTATTCATTTGCTTTGAGTCACCAATGAGTGAGGCCAACTGTAGGTCAACACCTCGGTGTCTTGGGTATGTGGTAGTAGGACTGTGGGAACATTGAATGATCAAGATGGAATCTATCTCTATTATCCCCTTGTGCCAATTAATGGATTTGTCATTAGTAAGTGCGCACCCATCTCAATTAAGAGTTAATTGGATGGTACTAATGATCACAGTGATTAATTGGGGCTCAAGGATAATAAGATGTGGAACTAAGATTGGAAGAGACAGATTTAGTCCAATTGATCCATGGATATTGATAGAGAGGCATACTTATGGTAATTGGGAAGTTTAGGGTCTTCATTGTAATTTATTCCTAAGACTGAAGTGCAATTGCACTTATATAGTAGTGTTATTTGCAATTAACTGTGGGCCCGGATTGCACATGAGATGTGGGGTCGCATGTCCCAGTTGGAGCCAGGTTTCTATGGAATCCCTAGTGGTCCCCACGCTAGCTCAAGTTATTAGAAAGATACTAATCCTACTTGAACTCTAAAAGGAAGGAATTAGAAAGTTACTATTTCTATTTGAAGTAGGACTTCTAATGGTGGTAATAGTATACTTACTAATTGTTGTGGAAGTGAGATTTCTATTTCAATTAGGAAATGAGAATGTTGCTAATTTGTAATGGGAGTCAAACTTCTATTTCAATTAGGAAAAGAGAAGGCTTAAAGGTTATAAAAGGGGATTAATCCCTCTTGGACGCCCATCTATTATTGGAGAAAAACTTCCAGCCCTAAAGTGTGCAATAGTTGTTCATCTTTCTCCTCTATTCCTCTTCTAGTTCCTTGGAGTTTCGAGTTGGGTTTTCTCTTGGAGATTCCACCAATCTTCTTGAGAAGAGAGATCTGATTCGAGTCATAGCGTGGAAGGCTAAGAGGTGTTGGAGATTCCTATTTGATAAGTGAAAGAGTTTCATCATCAAAGAAAGACGCAACTTCTCTATTAGAGCACAACCGAGCTCCAAAGGTATAATCTGCTTCATTGCATGTTGTAGATTTTATGGATGCTTGTTGGCTGTTTTTTCTATCTTTTAGATAGATTTATTTACTGATCATGATGGCTGAGATTGAGGTTTATGAATCCTGGATTGGGTTTTTGGCCTTATGGGTACTTGATCCCTGAGTCAAGTGGGTCAAAAGTTTTGAAAATCTATCCACGAGGCCCACCTACTTCCAACCAATCGGGAGTCATACATTATTTGGTATAAGATACCCAGATAATAATGAATGATGGGGCTCATGGATAGCTAGTCTAAATTTTAAATTTGACCAACTTTGATCCGCACCAATCTAGGTGGTATTCGCATTCCCTATGGAGGCATACCCCAAGGGATTGGGATTCCGATGTATTCTGAATTTAGTGGTTATGAGGATTCCCACATAAATTTGGTAGAATACTAAACCCTAATGTCATTCAAATTCATTAATTGAATGTATGGTTATGTGCTATAGTATTTCAAGCATGAATTCAAATACTTTCAATCCACTTGCGACCATCCTCAACCAGAATAAGTTGGTGCGATCCAACTATGTAGACTGGAAACGGAACCTGTATATTGTCTTGACTGCTTCAGGATATAAATATGTCCTTACCAAAGCCCCCCTGATAAGCCTGGGCCGGATGCATCAAAAGAAGAAAATGAACTTTACACCAAATGGGTCAAAGATGATGAGATGGCTCGATGTTACATGCAGGCATCCTTGTCTAGTGTTTTGCAACACCAACATTAATCCTATAAGACTTCATATGATATTATATCAAACTTTAAGGAGATGTTTGCGGAACAGGGCATGCCTGCAAGGCAGGCTGCTATGAGGGTGCTTATTAGCACCGAGATGGCTGAAGGCACACCAGTACAAGATCACATGCTAAAGATGATGAACTCATTGAATGAGTTAAATGTACTAGGGGCTGCGATTGATACAGAATCGCAGATCAACATAATCCTTGAGTCCTTGTCAGAGTCATTCAACAATTTCAATGTCTATTTTAATATGAATAAGATGAAATTGGCTCTGGCTGAGCTGTCTAGCCAACTGGTAGTGACTGAAGAGATTATGAAGAAGAAGCTAATTTCCTAATGATAGAAAAGTCAGTTGCCAAGTCCAAGCCGAAAAAAAAAGGGAGGAAAGGCAAGAAGAAATCAGTTTCGAAGGGTCCTAAGGTGGAGAATGGTCCTAATGGTGGTGTGGCCAATGCTAAGGGTTCAGGGACAAAAGGAAAGTGTTTACATTGTGGTATGACAGGACATTGGAAAAGGAATTGTCCAGATTATCTGTCTAAGAAAAAGACCTTAGGTATGATTGAGTCACTTATTTCTAAAGTTAGTTTTGTAACTGGTACTTCAGAATCCTGGTGTGTGGACTCCGGGGCAACTAATCACATGTGTAATACGTTGCAGGGGTTCAAGGGAAACAGGAGGCTTAGTGACGAAGAAATCATTGTCAACCTAGGATCTGACACTAAGGCGGAGGCTGTTTCAGTGGGAATTATTACTTTTTATTTTTCAAATAATAAGTTAGTTTTGTTAGACACATTATATGTACCATTTTTACGGCGGAATTTAATTTCAGTTTCTAATTTAGTGAATAAAAGTTATTCTATTACTTTTGGTACTGAAGTTGTCATAAAAAGGAATGGTACTTTTATATGTTCTGGCAAGGTAACCAATAGGCTTTATTTGTTGATTCCCATAAAGTATGAGATACATAATGCTGAAACAATTAATAAACCATCATTAAAGAGAAAGTCACCTTCATCTAATCCAACAAAACTTTGACACTTGAGGCTAGGTCATATAAACCTAAACAAGATTGATAGGCTAGTGAAAGATGGTATCTTGCCTTCATTGGTGGTAGAACCAATGCCTGTCTAGAAGACAAAATGACCAAAATACCCTTTTCATCTAAGGGCAATAGGGCCAAAGATTTATTGGAATTAGTGCATACTGATGTGTGTGGGCCCATTAATGTCATAGCCCGAGGAGGATATGAGTACTTCATCATTTTCACAGATGATTACTCAAGATATGGATATATATACCTTATGCACCGCAAGTCCTAGGCCGTTGAAAAGTTCAAAGAGTTTTGAGCGGAAGCGGAAAAGCAATTAGGTAAAAGTATTAAGACTCTTTGATCAGATCGAGGAGGGGAATATATCTCTTCTGATTTTTTTGGGATACTTATTAGAGAATGAGATTTTATCCCAGTTGTCTGCTCCTGGTATGCCTCAACAGGATGAAGTAGCAAAAAGAAGGAACTAGACTCTTCTAGATATGATATGGTCTATGCTGAGTTTATCAGGATTACTTATTTCCTTTTGGGTATTACACCTTGGATATTGCGATGTACATACTAAACCTCGTACAATCTAATCTGTACCTAAGACTCCCCGGGAGTTGTGGTCCGGACGAAAGCCTAGTCTACAACATTTATACATTTAGGGTTGTCCAGCACACGAGCTAAAGGTTAAGACGGATAAGTTGGAAACGAAGTTGGAAGTATGCACGTTTGTAGGATATCCTAAAGGAACTAAAGGTTGGTTATTCTATAATCCATAGAGCAGAAAGTGCTAGTGATCACTAATGCGGTTTTTTTAGAGGAAGATTATATGATGGACCGTAAATCTTTAGAAAAGGTGATCCTGGAAGAGATTCAAGAGCAATCAATTCCAAATTCAAATATGACCGAACTTGAGGAAGAACCACCCTTACTAGACCCAGTAGTTATACCAGTGCCTCATCGTAGTGGGAGGATTGTCAGACCCCCTGACAGGTTCTTGTTGTTGGGAGGTTCTTATGAGGCAGTCCCTGAAGAATCGAAACAAGATCCCTGTAACTATGATGAAGCAATCAATGACATAGATTCGGGAAGTTAGCAAGATACTATGAAAGCTGAGATGGAGTCTATGTATTCCAATCAGGTCTTGACATTTGTGGACTTGCCTTCCAATGTTATTAAACCTATTTGGTGCAATGGGTCTATAAGAGAAAAAGAGGACCGGATGGAAGAGTGGAGACCTTTAAGGCCAGGCTTGTTGCGAAAGGGTATACTCAGAAAAAGGGTATCGATTATGAGGAAACCTTCTCGCCAGTAGCCATGCTCAAGTCCATCTGGATACTCTTATCCATATCGGCTCATCTCGATTATGAGATTTGGCAAATGGATGTCAAGATGACGTTTCTCAATGGCCATCTTGAGGAAGACATTTATATGGTGCAGCCAGACGGTTTTGTAGCTAAAAACCAGCAGCAAAAAGTTTGCAAGCTGCAAAAGTCCATTTATGGACTGAAGCAGGCATCCTGAAGCTGGAACATCCGTTTTGACTAGGCAATCAAATCATTTGGTTTTTGTCAAAATTCAGATGAGTCATGTGTGTATATGAAAAGTGAAGGTGACAGGGTAGTTTTTCTGGTTTTATATGTCGACGACATCCTTCTCCTTAGGAAAGACATAGGAATGTAGTGAACAGTGAAAGTTTGGTTGGCCAAGACTTTTGATATGAAGGACTTGGGAAAGCTAGGTACATCCTAGGGATCAAACTCCATCGAGATCGGAAAAATAGGATGATTGGCTTATCCCAAGCTGCATACATAGATAAGGTACTGGTACGGTTTGCTATGCAGGACTCCAAGAAGGGTATTACACCTTTCAGGCATGGAGTGTACCTTTCCAAGGATAAGTGTCCCAAGACACCTGAGGAAAAGGAACAGATGAGGTCGATGCCATATGCTTCGGCCATTGGTAGCCTCATGTGTGCTATGCTATATATTAGACCAGATATCTGTCATGCAGAGGGCTTAGTCAGCAGATATCAATCTAATCTAGGACCTGAAGATTGGACTGCTGTAAAATATATTCTCAAATACTTGAGAAGGACTAGAGATTACATGCTGATTTATGGCAGTGATGAGCTGATTCTAGTTGGATACATAGATTTTAACTTTATGTCATATAAAGATTCCAGGAAATCCACCTCTGGTTATTTGTTTATGCTTAGTGGCGGAGCCATCAACTAGAGGAGTATTAAATAGGAATGTACCGCCGATTCCACCTCGGAGTTGAATATGTAGCGGCTTGTGAAGCAGCTAATGAAGCAGTATGGCTCAAGAGATTCCATATAGAACTTGGGGTGGTACCTTTGGCATGACAGCCGCTCACAGTTTACCGTGACAGCAGTGGAGCAATCGCTCGCCAAGGAGCCCAGGAGTCATAAAAGCCAAAAGCATGTACAGAAGAAGTATCACTTAGTCAGAGAGATTGTGCAGAGAGGTGATATTGCTATTACCAAGATAGCCTCTGCGAGCAATCTGGCAGATCCCTTTACTAAGCTTTTGACTACCAAAGTCTTTGAGCAGCATGTAGACGGGATGGGCATGAGATGTAACCCTGATTGGCATTGAGCCCAAGTGGGAGATTGTTAGATTGTCTGGACTCAATTGATCAGATGATGTAATAAGTTGATTAATTTTTGTATTTATCAATATAATCATGCTTTCCTTTCATGAGATGAATGGTGTTTTATTACTTAATGCACATGACCAATAAACATGATATGATAGTTCATGAGATTAACTGGGTCCCATTAGTATATTAGATATGATATGTATGTGTGAGGATGAGATCTACATACGGAAGACATGTGTCATAAATCTTATACTTAAATATCTTCACAACCAGTGATGAGACTGGGCATCTCGTTTGATAAGGTTGCATCATTTTGATCGCTATGAGATAGTGTGATTTGTCTCGATCATCAGAATGTAAGATTCTGCATCATAGTGCAGGTACATTAGATGTTTTGAAGGACCATGATAAGCACTTTATAGAATACTGTCTCAATTTTAAGGTCTGCTCTCATAATTCCCTAGCAATAGGCTCCCAATCTTGAGACATTGATGAACTCAAATTTCTATCTATTCATTTTCTTTGAGTCACCAATGAGTGAGGCTAACTATAAGTCAACACCTCGGTGTCTTGGGTACGTGATAGTAGGAATGTGCGAACATCCAATGGTCAAGATGTAATCTATCTATATTATCCCCTTGTGTCAATTAATGGATTTATCATTAGTAAGTGCGCACCCGTCTCGATTAAGAGTTAATTGGATGGTACTGATGATCAATATAATTAAGTGGAGCTCAAGGATAATAAGATGTGAATTTAAGATTGGAAGGGATAGATTTTATCCAATTGATCCATGGATATTGATAGAGGGGCCTACTTGTGGTAATTGAGAAGTTTAGGGTCTTCTTTGTAATTTATTCCTTAGACTGGAGTCAATTGCATTTATATAGTGATATTATTTGCAATTAATTGTGGGCCCGAGTTGCCCATGAGATGTGGGGTCGCGATGTCCCAGTTGGAGCCAGCTTTATATGGAATTCCTAGTGGTCCCTACGCTAGCCCAAGTTGTTAGAAAGATACTAATCATACTTGAACTCTAAAAGGAAAGAATTAGAAAGTTACTATTTCTATTTGAAGTTGGACTTCTAATAGTGGAAATAGTAAGTTAGTAATTGTTGTGAAAGTGAGACTTCTATAATAATTAGAAAGGAGAAAGTTACTAATTTGTAATGGAAGTTGGACTTCTAATTAATTATTAGTAAGAAAAGGAGTTGTCAAGAGGCTATAGAAAGGAACACAAACCCCCTTGGACGTCCACTCTCTCTCTCACACTCTTGGAATTCACGTCCAAGGCTCCTCATTGTGCAGGTGTTGAACAATTTTCTCTCTCTAGTTCTCTTTTAGTCCTTAGAGTTTCTAGTTGGTTTTTCTCTTGAAGTTCCACCAATCTTCTTGAGAAAAAAGATCTAATGGCGGGTCATAGCAAGGAAGACAATTAGGTCTTAGAGATCCTAATTAGCTGCAAAGAAAGAGTTTCTTCAACTAGCAAGTCTTATTCTCCATTAGAGCACTATCGGGCTCCATAGGTATAATCTACTTCTCTATTTGTTGTGGGTTATTTTGGTTGCATGGTGTTGTTGATTTCTATCTTTTAGATAGAGTTTATTGCTGTACATGATTGATGAGACGGAGGGATTGCATCCTGGATGTGGTTTATGGCCTTATGGGTATTTGATCATTGAGTCAAGTGGGTCAAAAAGTTTTGAAAACCTATCCACGACGCCCACCTACTTCCAACAGTATCATCAACATTGCTTTTCTTTTAGCTCTGTAAGGTTGACTCCTAGACACCAACTATATAGTCCTGCCTCACAGCTTCTCTGAATGAATTTAATTGGCCAACTAGGATTAGATCACTACAAGAAACTGCACTTTCAGCGACGAATTTTTTCGTCGCCAAAAGTCAGAAAAACGTCGATAAAAGTATTTATCGACGAAATTACTTTCGTCGGTCGGTCAGTCGTCGCTGAGAAAAGGTCAGTGAAATGTTTCACCGACGAATTATTTTTCCGTCGGCAAAAAGTTCGACTTTTACTGACGATTTTTTGAATTTTACCGACGTTTTAAATACGTCGGAAATACTATTTTAGTTTTCTAAACATTTAGTAAATACTTTTACCGACGTTTATTTTCGTTGGTAAAAGAAATAGGAAAAATAATAAAAAATAAAAACACTTTTAACGACGAAAATAAAACGTCGGTAAAAGTGATTTTATTTTTTTTTTAAATATCAAATTCGTTTTTTTAATATAATTTTCCTGTAAAGCTGTTTATACACCTGTATCAGAAGTAAACTTGTTCATTTACCTATATTCAAAATGAAAAATACATTAAAAAAAAAGTTGCTAAATTACCCAACAACCATCGCCATTTTTCATCTAATCATTCATCTCATTAATCAAATATTATAATCAACAATAATACGACCATATAAATATCCAATATATACATATTAAAATAAACAAAAATAAAAAATAAAACACCCCCAAAAGTCTGCATCCGACCGCAAATCGTATATCAATCTGCAATGAAAAAAACAACATTAGAATCTTTTCAACGAATTAAATTATAAATGAAAGATAAACATGTATATATATATATATATCTTTTCCTAAGTTTTTTCGGCAACTTATTTTCCCGTCTAAGTGTTGAGAATCGGGCGATTTTTGTGTCTAATTCGATAACCAGAAGTCCGATTCACTAACCGTAAATTCCAACAAGTTATTTTGGCCTTGAACAAGGGTACCCGTGCTAGTTTCTGAGCTGTCCGATGGCCGATTCCCGTTTTCAACCTCTAACCGCCTATTTTCAAGACTAAGTGTTAAGAATCCAACGTTTTTAGGTCTAATTCGTTAACCGGGAGTCCGATTTACGCGCCGACAGTTCCTGCAAGTTAATTTCAACTCGAGCGAGGTGCTCAAGCCAGTTCCCGATTTTTCCGGAGGTCGTTTTCCATTCCGAACCCCCGGCAAACTGTTTTCGAGCCTAAGTATTCGGAAAATCCGATGTTTTCGCCTCTAAAACTCTAACCGGGAGTCCTATCTGCGAACCGTCGGTTCCTAAAAGTCACTCTACGCTCGAGCGAGGTGCTCGTGCCGGTTTTCGATTTTTCCAGGGGCCGGTTCCCGTTCCTGACCGCTGGCGGGTCGTTTTCGAGCCTAAGTGTTAGAAAATCGTCGATTTTCGCTTTTAATTCTCTAACCAGGAGTCCTATCAGCGAACCGTCAGTTCCTACAAGTCACTCTACCCTCCAGCGAGGTGTTCGTCCTGGTTTCCAATTTTTCCGAGGGCCGGTTCCCATTCCGGACCTCCGGCGGGCCGTTTTCGAGCCTAAGTGTTGGAAAATCCGATGTTTATGCCTCTAATTCTCTAACCGGGAGTCATATCTGCAAACTGTCAGTTCCTAGAAGTCACTCTAACCTCGAGCGAGGTGCCCGTGCCAGTTTCCCAATTTTTCCGGGGGCCGTTTCCCGTTCCGGACCCCCGGCGGGCCATTTTCGATCCTAAGTATTGGAAAATCCGATGTTTTCGCCTCTAAAACTCTAACCGGGAGTCCTATCTGCGAACCGTCAGTTCCTACAAGTCACTCTACCCTCGAACGAGGTGTTCGTGTCGGTTCCCGATTTTTCCGGGGGCCGTTTCCCGTTCCGGACCCCCGGCGGGCCGTTTTCAAGCCAAAGTGTTGGAAAATCCGATGTTTTCGCCTCTTAAACTCTAACCGGGAGTCCTATCTGCGAACCGTCAGTTCCTACAAGTCACTCTAACCTCGAACGAGGTGCTCGTGCCGGTTTCCAATTTTTCCGGGGGACGGTTCCCGTTCCGGACCCCCGACGGGCCGTTTTCGAGCCTAAGTATTAGGAAAATCCGATGTCTTCGCCTCTAAAACTCTAATCGGGACTCCTGTCTGCGAACCGTCAGTTCCTATAAGTGACTCTAACCTCGAGCGAGGTGCTCGTGCCGGTTCCCGATTTTTCCGAGAGCCGTTTCCCGTTCCGGACCCCCGGCGGGCCGTTTTCGAGCCTAAGTGTTGGAAAATCCGATGTTTTCGCCTCTAAAACTCTAACCGGGAGTCCTATCTGCGAACCGTCAGTTCCTACAAGTCACTCTACCCTCGAGCGAGGTGCTCGTGCCGATTTCCTATTTTTCTAGGGGCCTGTTCTCGTTCCGGAGCCCGGCGGGCCGTTTTCGAGCCTAAGTGTTAGAAAATCGTCGATTTTCGCTTCTAATTCTCTAACCGGGAGTCCTACAAGCGAACCGTCAGTTCCTACAAGTCACTCTACCCTCCAGCGAGGTGGTCGTCCCGATTCCAAATTTTTCAGGGGGCCGATTCCCATTCCGGACCTCCGGCGGGCCGTTTTCGAGCCTAAGTGTTGGAAAATCCGATGTTTATGCCTCTAATTCTCTAACCGGGAGTCCTAACTGCGAACCGTCAGTTCCTACAAGTCACTCTAACCTCGAGCGAGGTGCTCGTGCAATTTCCCGATTTTTCCGGGGGCCGTTTCCCATTCCGGACCCCCGGCGAGCCGTTTTCGAGCCTAAGTATTTGAAAATTCGTTGTTTTTGCCTCTAAAACTCTAACCGGGAGTCCTATCTGCGAACAGTAAGTTCCTACAAGTCACTCTACCCTCGAACGAGGTGCTTGTGATGGTATTCGATTTTTCAGGAGGCCGGTTCCGTTCCAGACCCCCGGCGGGCCGTTTTCGAGTCTAAGTATTAGGAAATTCTGATGTCTTCGCCTCTAAAACTCTAACCGGGACTCCTGTCTGCGAACCGTCAGTTCCTACAAGTCACTCTAACCTCTAGCGAGGTACTCGTGCCGGTTCCCGATTTTTCTGAGGGCCGTTTCCCGTTCAGGAACCCCGGCGGGCCGTTTTCGAGCCTAAGTGTTGGAAAATCCGATGTTTTCGCCTCTAAAACTATAACCGGGAGTCCTATCTGCGAACCGTCAGTTCCGACAAGTCACTGAACCCTCGAACGAGGTGCTCGGGCTAGTTTTCGATTTTTCCGGGGGCCGGTTCCCGTTCCGGACCCCCGGCGGGCCGTTTTCGAGCCTAAGTATTAGGAAAATCCGACGTTGTCGCCTTTAAAACTCTAACTGGGAGTCCTATCTGTGAACCGTAAGTTCCTACAAGTCACTCTACCCTCGAGCGAGGTGCTCCTACCGGTTCCCGATTTTTCGGAGGGCCGTTTCCTGTTCCAGACCCCAGCGGGCCGTTTTCGAGCCTAAGTGTTGGAAAATCCGATGTTTTCGCCTCTAAAACTCTAACCAGGAGTCCTATCTGCAAACCGTCAGTTCCTACAAGTCACTCTACCCTAGAGCGAGGTGCTCGCGCCGGTTTTAGATTTTTCCGGGGGCCGGTTCCCGTTCCGGACCCCCGGCAGGCCGTTTTCGAGCCTAAGTATTAGGAAAATCCGATGTCTTCGCCTCTAAAACTCTAACCGGGACTCCTGTCTGCGAACTGTCAGTTCCAACAAGTCACTCTAACCTCGAGCGAGGTGCTCGTGCCAGTTCCCGATTTTTCCGAGGGCCGTTTCCCATTCCGGACCCCCGGCAGGCCGTTTTTGAGCCTAAGTGTTGGAAAATCCGATGTTTTCGCCTCTAAAACTCTAACCGGGAGTCCTATTTGCGAACCGTCAGTTCCTACAAGTCACTCTACCCTCGAGCGAGGTGCTCGTTCCGATTTTCGATTTTTCCGGTGGCCTGTTCCCGTTCCGGAGCCCCGGCGGGCCGTTTTCTAGCCTAAGTGTTAGAAAATCGTCGATTTTCGCTTCTAATTCTCTTACCGGGAGTCCTATCAGCGAACCGTTAGTTCCTACAAGTCTCTTTACCCTCCAGTGAGGTGCTCGTCTCGGTTCCCAATTTTTCAGGAGGCCGGTTCCCATTCCGGACCTCTGGAGGGCCGTTTTCGAGCCTAAGTGTTGGAAAATCCGATGTTTACGCCTCTAATTCTCTAACCGGGAGTCCTATCTGCGAACCATCAGTTCCTACAAGTCACTCTAACCTCGAGCGAGGTGCTCATGACAGTTCCCGAAAGCGAGGTGCTCGTGCCGGTTTCCGATTTTTCTGAGGGCCGGTTCCCGTTCCGGACCCCCGGCGGGCCATTTTCGAGCCTAAGTATTGGAAATCCATTGTTTTCGCCTCTAAAACTCTAACTGGGACTCCTGTCTGCGAACCATTAGTTCCTACAAGTCACTCTAACCACGAGCGAGGTGCTCGTGCCGGTTCCCGACTTTTCCGAGGGCCGTTTCCAGTTTCGGACCCCCGGCGGGCCGTTTTCGAGCCTAAGTGTTGGAAAATCCGATGTTTACGCCTCTAAAACTCTAATCGGGAGTCCTATCTGCGAACCGTTAGTTCCGACAAGTCACTGAACCCTCGAACGAGGTGCTCAGGCCAGTTTTCGATTTTTCCGGGGGCCGGTTCCCGTTCCGGACCCCCGGCGGGCCGTTTTCGAGCCGAAGTATTAGGAAAATCCGATGCTTTCGCCTCTAAAACTCTAACCGGGACTCCTATCTGCGAACCGTCAGTTCCTACAAGTCACTCTACCCTCGAGCGAGGTGCTCCTGACGGTTCCCGATTTTTCCGAGGGCCGTTTCCCATTCCAGACCCTAGCGGGCCGTTTTCGAGCCTAAGCGTTGGAAAATCCGATGTTTTCGCCTCTAAAACTCTAACCGGGAGTCCTATCTGCAAACCGTCAGTTCCTACAAGTCACTCTACCCTCGGGCGAGGTGGTCGTGCCGGTTTCCAATTTTTCTGAGGGCCGGTTCCCGTTCCGGACCCCCAGCGGGCCGTTTTCAAGCCTAAGTATTAGGAAAATCCAATGTCTTCGCCTCTAAAACTCTAACCGGGACTCCTGTCTGCGAACCGTCAGTTCCAACATGTCACTCTAACGTCGAGCGAGGTGCTCATACCGGTTCCCGACTTTTCCGAGGGCCGTTTCCCGTTCCGGACCCCCGGCGGGCCGTTTTCGAGTCTAAGTGTTGGAAAATCCGATGTTTTCGCCTCTAAAACTCTAACCGGGAGTCCTATCTGCGAACCGTCAGTTCCTACAAGTCACTCTACCCTCGAGCGAGGCGCTCGTGCCGTTTTTCGATTTTTCCAGGGGCCTGTTCCGGTTCCGGAGCCCCGGCGGGCCGTTTTCAAGCCTAAGTGTTAGAAAATCGTCGATTTTCGCTTCTAATTCTCTAACCGGGAGTCCTATCAACGAACCGTTAGTTCCTACAAGTCACAGTACCCTCAAGCGAGGTGCTCGTCCTAGTTCCCAATTTTTCAGGGGGCCGGTTCCCATTCCAGACCTCTGGCTGGCCGTTTTCGAGCCTAGGTGTTGGAAAATCCGATGTTTATGCCTCTAATTCTCTAACCGGGAGTCATATCTGCCAACCGTCGGTTCCTAGAAGTCACTCTAACCTCGAGCGAGGTGCTCGTGCCAGTTTCCCAATTTTTTCGGGGGCCGTTTCCCGTTCCGGACCCCCGGCGTGCCGTTTTCGAGCTGAAGTATTAGGAAAATCCGATGCTTTCGCCTCTAAAACTCTAACCGGGAGTCCTATCTGCGAACCGTCAGTTCCTACAAGTCACTCTACCCTCGAGCGAGGTGCTCCTGCCGGTTCTCGATTTTTCCGAGGGCCGCTTCCCGTTCCGGACCCCAGCGGGCCGTTTTCGAGCCTAAGCGTTGGAAAATCCGATGTTTTTGCCTCTAAAACTCTAACCGGGAGTCCTATCTGCAAACCGTCAGTTCCTACAAGTCACTCTACCCTCAAGCGAGGTGCTCGTGCTGGTTTCCAATTTTCCCGAGGGACGGTTCCCGTTACGGACCCCCGGCAGGCCGTTTTCAAGCCTAAGTATTAGGAAAATCCGATGTCTTTGCCTCTAAAACTCTAACCGGGACTCCTGTCTGCGAACCGTCAGTTCCAACAAGTCACTCTAACCTCGAGCGAGGTGCTCGTGCCGGTTCCCGATTTTTTCGAGGGCCGTTTCCTGTTCCGGACCATCGGCGGGCCGTTTTCGAGCCTAAGTGTTGGAAAATCCGATGTTTTCGCCTCTAAAACTCTAATCGGGAGTCCTATCTGCGAACCGTCAGTTCCTACAAGTCACTCTACCCTCGAGCGAGGTGCTCGTGCCAGTTCCCGATTTTTCCGGGGGCCTGTTCCCATTTCGGAGCAACGGTCCACGTGCCATTGTGTAGCTAATGGTCCTTGAAAAGATTGTGAGAGAAAATAGGTAGCCTTATAATGGAGAGAAAGAAGTCCCAGATTTTTGGGTGCAATTTCTGGATTGTGCCCTCGAGCGCACGAATCCCCCCTCGAGCGCACGAATCCCCGCTTGAGCACACATGCTCTTGGGATGATATCATCTCGAGTACACAAACCCCCGCTCTAGCGGACCTGACACTTGTATGGACCCAAGCTACTTCAAATAACCATAACTTTTGATTCATTTGTCAGATTTTAGAGTTCCATATACCATTGAAAAGCTCTCGAA
The DNA here is from genome assembly GCA_028538565.1 of Umbellularia californica. Lineage (NCBI taxonomy): Eukaryota > Viridiplantae > Streptophyta > Magnoliopsida > Laurales > Lauraceae > Umbellularia > Umbellularia californica. The sequence goes on along the minus strand of JAPQWN010000006.1, from coordinate 50,298,869 downwards.
ATGTAGAAACCAATGATCTATGTACTTTAATTATCAGAGGTTAGGCAAGAAATTGAAAATGTGGATCAATGAATTAGACTTTGTCTCTTTTGGAAAAAATGGACTTTAAACCTAGTTGGACCCTTAGGCTGGAACCAGTGACTAGTAAGGGGTTAGTTCCACTTCAAAAAGCCTAAACCCTCCATAATCTATCCCTGAGGATGATTGTGAAATAAATAGTAAACCAATAGGTTTCTTAGGGTGTGAAAGGACAGACCTTGTAGTAACCGATTAACATGGTCAATTGGAAATTATATCACATGAGAAATCTTGGGCTGGGATCATCTCGTGTCTCATCCAGAACTTCACCATTGGTGTTGATTTAGAGGATTTCAATGCACCTTGCACATACACAAAGTGACACCAACAAAATGTAGCACGTGCATTGAATCTTCTAAAATTACATCGTAATGGACAATTATAGACGATGGATAATTAGATTAGGATTGGCTAGTAAATATTCTTGACTCCATTAATATATTTGCATTCGCATATTGAGATTAATTCATTATTGCCCTCAAATATTCAAATAATCATTATATTGAATTATCTATTTTATTCCACAAATTGTATTACAATTGTCTTACATTTGTTATCATACATTGATGTGTTATTCGAACGGAGTAAGTATGTGATTTGATTCGAGTGGGAATGATTCGAGATCATGAAATGAAAATAAATGGATTCGATTAGAAAAGTCTTACTCCAGTTTTATTATTATTTGATTCGAATGGTTTGGCACTACTTTGCTTTGACCTTATGATACCTGACGGGGTTAAAACTTGATTTAATTTATTCGAGACTACTGCAGTAAGTTGTCTGGAGCACCGGAACTCCAGAACCCAATAGCCTGGAGTACCTTTGGTCAGGTCACTGTTGACATCCGAACTAGATTTGCTCTTTATCGGAGAGGATTGCCAAAATGTAGTAGCTAACTAGAAAGGTGAGTATTGGATTTATGATTCGATAAAGCATGATCTATTCGTAAAGCACAATGTGCCTAGTTGACTATTATTTAACATCTTTAATCTTTTGTCAATAATTTGAATTTGATATAACATGTGTTGAATCTTAATTGCTCATATATATTGTTGAATCATCGTATTCATGGTTCTACACTTGGTATCACAGGAATCCAGGATACCGAAGAGGATAATTGATAGTTCTCCATCCAGATTAGAGATTTAATCAGTAAGTATATCCGTTATCTTCGACTATCGGAGTACGTACAAGAGCGGTAATCATGGGTTGGGATTGTATATATCATCTTACACTTAGCTCAAAGTGATGCATGTACATGATTAGTTATGATTTGCATTCATATTAGGATCATATTTTCTTTACGGTAAAACATTTGGTAGTCTCTATCATTAGATTACTTTGGGTACTATGCATTTAAGATATTTAAATTATTAGTTTTGTTAATAATAAATTGTAAGTACTTTGAACTTTAATGGATTGCTTAAGCTTTGATATTAATTATGTGAATGCTTCCGCAATTCAAAAATACATCGACGAGTGTCACTAAGTAATCTTCACATGTGCAAAGTGGAATTTTCTCCTTCATGAATTCTGACTCGGTACGGAACAAGTGCGAGTTCACGGGAGTACGCGTGTCACACTTCGGGAACCTCCTTAATTGGGGAATTCTCGGGCTAGAGATGTGAAACTGCGTGTTACGGCCCCGAACCCGATTAGAGATTAAACCGGATCCAAGGTGTAAAATTTAGGGCTAATTAATTTTTTTGCCCTTAATGGCCACCAAGGATCGAAGTCCACTGTGAGGATCGTGTAATTGAGCCTCATTAACAAATTAATCAACGGGACTTGTTCGGTAAACACAACATTAACCTATAGAAATATCAAAGCAAGTACGGTATTCTTCCCATTATAAATATTCAAGTTTCAAAAGATAAAAACAAATAAAGTTTATAAACATCAGGATCATCCCAAAAACCTAGGTCTTGGCACAAAAGATATACAGTGATATGATAGGCAAGTCCAAGAGTTCTACAAAACCAAAAGATGAAATGAGGTGGCACGATATAAAATATCTCCGTGTAACACGCACTGGTGCTGGGAGTGATGACGCTAAGCTACGTCATTGGCACCGCACTCTCGTACCTTGTCTTCCTCCCCTAGTTGAGGATCCTCTGGGATTGCCTTGGCATCTGGGTCGGTGTAATAGTAGTAGGTGTCCTATGCACACCATGGAATAAATGATTAACAACATGTTGCAAGGAGATAGGCAATATACATTATTCATAACATGTTCCAAACAAGAGTGAAGACAATTACATCATTATAAAATAACAAGGTACAAGCTAGGCATAAAGCATGAGTAATACGAGAATCAAGTAACAATGTAAATCCTAGAAAGATAAACGAGAATAGCCATCTATGAAATGCAATGCCAAGCAAGAGGAGACTCCGTTGATGTCCTAGCCATCACACGGGCTATAAGTGACGTCCGAGCCGACTACAAATACCTAAAGTCCAGCTCTAGGGGGATCCTAGATCCCGGTCTTATGAATAGCAGCACAGTGCTAGCCTGCTCTCAGCTATTCGTGCCATGGACACCTTCCAAAGCCGACTACCCACCCTAGTGTTTGGTATCCGGCCCATTTAATAATCCTCAGTTTGCAGCTGGTCATGAATGCAAGATGATGATGATGGTTTGTACACGACACAAGTTCATGACAAATACACGTGGATAGGTTTTCAAGTACAAGATAACAAGCTGAGGGCTACTCCAAGTCAAGCCAAGATACGAGTCAAGTTCCGAGTTCCATGAGTAGTCCTCTTTCAAGTCTATCTACATGTGTCCATCAATACAAGATAAGGTACCTAAGGATACACTCCAAGTCCGTTCACATCCTAATTCTACAAGTTAAGTTACAAGTTATACAAGTATAAAGATAGAGTATACAAGGTACGACAAGTTACGAATACAAGATTCGCGAGTCAAGAGTAAATAACAAGTCAAACCTAGGTCAAGAGTTGTCCACCGTGTACCGAACGTATCCCCTAACGGAGTACGTATGGAGAATGAGCCAATGGTGTCCTAATTTGGTGGGCCCATGGTGTACAGAAGTTGTTGGGCATCAATCAACTCATTTCCACATGAATTCGGCCAAGTTACGTGGATATACGGAAAATTCCGGACAATCGACGAAGCACACCAAGCCAAATGTGCTTAGTTTTCATTTTCCCCAATCAGTCATGCAAGAGTAGGGTTATAGGGTCCCATACCTAAGGTCCAAACCAGGGAAAGAAATCCCTTTGAAAAGGCACATCAAGCTACTCTACGGCTAGCTCACGGCTAGCCGGTAGTCTTCTACGATGAGCTTCACGGCTAGCCATGAGTTCGCCATAGGCCAGGATTGTAAGTAAAATCCCGGAATGCGCAGGCATCCTAGGCTCAACAATTAGCTTCACGGCTAGCCGTAGAGGCCTTCACTGCTAGCCGTAGAACAATTCACGGCTAGCCGTGAAGCTTCAGAATTCTGACTCAAGTTCTATTTCAGTTCAGATTTCGGGCACAACCCTTTGTGCATCAAAATTCCCATCTCCAGCACCTGAAAACATCCATTTTGTTTACCAGCCCATCCATTATAAGTCCATTCAAGTCCACTAACAAAGTTACCGAATTAACATGTGAAACCCAACATAAACATGAACAAGCTTGGAATTAAGGATTTCTAAACAATTGCATTGTCAATAGTGAAGATAATCTACATGCATGAGCAATAAATATAGCTAATCTACTTGCCTTCACCAATGAGAGTGAATAAATGGAAATTGAGATAGAAATTGAGGAGGAGAGCTCCCTCACACACCCTAGCCAAAATCACTTCCTAAAAACCCTTCTCCTACACCCAAAGAACACCAAAAAAGAAGAAGAAGAAAAGGATCTATCAACATGCAAAGTGGTTACAGCAGCAAGGAAGGAAATTAGAGGAGGAGAAGTTGAGGAAAACTCACCAGATTTAGACCAAGATGTAGAGGAAGAAGAGAGGAAGTGATTGGTGTAAGAAGCTCCACTTAAATTAATCTCCAAGATCGACATGCAAGAGAGAGCGAGTGAAGGAAGAAGAAGAAAGTCACATCAATTACAGCTCTTGAAAAGGAGTGAAGAAGAAACGGATGTTGCAGTTGGGTTTAAGTTTAAAAATGAAGATGAGGGGAGGAAATGCCTAAAATGTCCATTTGAGTGAAATGAGATAAATGCAATTATTTGAGGGACTTTGAGGCGTCGAATCATGACAAGTCAAGAACGAAAAATGACAAGTGTGACAAGATCTTTCCAACGAACCAAAATTCCACGAAAACGGATTTTTTCGAAAAAATAACCAATTTTCCTATTAATCATACCTAATTGCCTATTAAGACTAATCGCACTTGGAATCAAACGAAACTTCGCAAACCGCTTTCTAATGATAAAAGAAACTTGCTTAGGCACTAAACCCACCTAATTAGCTAGAATCACAATTAATTAGGCTAATTTCCAATATTAAGAAATTAAACACCCTATTAAGGTCGGGGACCTTACACTATGCCTATCACATCAAATTAAAATGAAATAGAAGCACCACCATATTAGCTTAATGAATCTTCATTTTCACTAGACAAAGTTTATCTTAATGCTATACCGATGATATATTATTTATTATTACATGGATAACTTTGGTGTATGCTGTGACAAGAAGGTTGATAGGAAGAGAAGGTAGCCCTTTCATGAAGCTTATAAAGTTGTGGAAGATCTCGCTCAGTATCTCTTTTTGTATCACCCCAAACGTGAACTACAAATGCAACCAAAAATCCAAACTCGTTGTTAATGAGGTGAGCTATATTTGTGAAAGGCAAATTTACATATAGCCAACTTCCTTTTTCTCTCATGCACACACCATTACATCTATTTTTACGCTTTACATTCAAAGTGCATGCCCTATATTCCCTAACAAGCAGTCACCATGACTTATGGTGGAAGGAGGACAAAAGGTCTTTTGACCACTTGTTATGGGTTTTCAGTTTAAACCAATACAAAATATCAATTAACTATAGTCTAAAAAACATGTTTGATTGTCATATACTGGGACATGGTTGCTGCATCACATGGAGAAGTCAAAGGCAGAGGTTGTATTTCGTAAATTTAAGAAGTTGCAATGTTTATTTATTAGTGGGAGAGAAAAGTAAACCATTAGCTGTTCATGAGGACACGTTTGTGCAACTGGAAAAGCCTATCATTTTCCATTACTGCCACTTTTCTGCTGTTGGGTGGATCATTATATCAGGGTGAGATTTCAGTGTTGTTGCACAAACATGTCTCTAGCATTCTCACTTTTCGAGTTTCTTCGCAAAAAATAAAAAAAAATTGACCAAGACGACATGACGTTAAGAGCATTGTCCTCAACGTGAGAGAGGAAAGAACTGTTTTGGGCCTTAGATGCAAGCAAAGAAATTAGGCACAACCCTGCGAAGGTGCTTGTGAAGGTCGCCAGCAACTACAAGCAAGATGCCATCACTGAAAACTATTGGGTTTATGTCTTGTATTCCGATTGGTTTACCAGAGTGGTCCATTGGGTTAGCCAATGGGTCCAGGGACAAGGATATTTTGGTCAATGTATCGAGGTTTTCTTAGGAGCTAACAAAGCAGAGATTAAATATGCCATGTAATCTGTAACCATAGACCTTGAAGAGAGTCGAGATGTGAGTCATTTCTCTCTTGTTGTGGATGTAGGTGGTTTTGCTGAACAACGTAAAATCCTTTTAGGCTCTATTGTGTCCGGTTTATCGATCACCGGTTCCGTGCTTCCGCATGCATACACACAACAAGTGGTATCATAGACTGGGTTATGTTGTGCCAACCATGGTTTTGTTGTTGAAATATCTTTGGAGTCACACAATCGTGCATGGAAAATATCGGAAGACAAAAGATGGAAAAGATCGAGAAGACAAAAGGCTAAACTCCTCGATTCGATCAGATTCGGATTGAAAGGTAGGGGATTTGGAGAAAAAAAGCTTTGCCCTATTGTGCAAGTTGCAGAGGACCATGACTTTCAATGTTGCAGGGTGAGAGAGTGCAGGGATTGATACAGAGAGATCTCTTGTAAAGAGAATATCTGAGAAGATCTGAGGATTGGGATCTCTGAATCCGAAGATGGGCCATTGGGGCCAGTTCCAGTAACCAAAAAAAAGGATACGAACTTTTGTTCAGATTAAAGGGCTCTTGGATGTGATCGAGCAGTCTGTGGAGAGAAAGGGTTCTATCTAGCTCCTAATCAAATATTGTAGCAAAGAAGATAGGTTGGCTGGATCGGATTTTCTAGGTTCAATTTTGCAAAGAGCAAAGAAACAAGATTTGGACTTTCGGAGTTGCAGTGGGTTAGGGAATTTGGATGTTATGCAAAGATCAAAGGACTAGATCTCAGAGAAGGGTCAGATTTGATCCCTGGTGGGCCATACGTTGTCTTGACACCAAAAAAGTCATCTTGCTTCCTCAACATCAAAAAGCTACATGAAGCTGCATCCTACTATAAACAAGCAAAGGCTACTTCAAGTATCAAATCTTGTTAGAATCAAACAAAAACTGCAAGATCCTTCAAAACAGCCAAAAGAAGGGTACACATAAAGTTTTGGGCCATTTCAACATCATTTGGCCTAACTTCACTCCTCCAGCAGCTGAACAGGAGCTCCAGGCGGCGGTGAAGCCAGAGACCCTGACACACAAAACAGAGCACACAGCTGGCCTCAACATGCCACTAAAAGGCTCTACATCAAGTTTCATGCCATTGCAACATCATTTGGCCTAACTTCATTTCTCCGACAGCATCGAAGACATCAAAACTTCGATCATAGCCTACAGATGGTTCCAAAATACCTACAAAAGGCTCCATGTCAAACTTCAAGTCAAACCGACACCATTTGACCCTCCATCAACCCTCGAGCAGTAAAATCAAGCCTCTCGGCGGCAAGAACCACCGAAACCATCACTCATCAAATAGAGTACGTGGGTGACTTCAACATGCTTCCAAAGGGTTACACGTCAAATTTCAGGTCATCTTGACGACATTTGACCCAACTTTGACGCTCTGAAACAAAATCAAGCCTCCCGGCAGCGGAGCTTCCCAGAACCATGACATATAAATCGAAGCTAATGGATCATCTCAAAATGACTCCAATAGGCTCCCTGTCAAATTTTAGGTCAATTGGACATCGGTTGACCGTATATCAAAGCTCAACATCTTCCTCGCGGCAAAATCAAGTCTAGCAGTGACGGGACACCAAACGGCTTCAAAACTCAAACAAAAGCCCATGGTTGGTCCTATCCACTGCTCAGGAGGCTTCACCTCAAATTTCGGGTCATTCCGACATCGATTGACCTAGTTTTGACTCTTGACGAAAATTCGGCTACAAAGTCTTATGCTTTTCCAAAAAATAGGAAACTTTATGCTCCGGTTTGCACAGCTTCTTATCAGGTTTTCTTCTGGAGAATCAAGCCAATAAATGAGAAAAATGTCAAGAAAAATAGAGGAGAAAAAAGGACCGAAAAAGACCAAGAAACAACCGGAAGACGACGATCAAAAGGGGACAAATCCCCATGGTCGCCGGATTTCCGCCAGAAGACCCGTTTTCGATCCTTTTCGCGTTTCGGGAGTTCCAGCCCCTGTGATTTTCCGAAAATCTAATTCTTGATGCTCGGAATTGACTGACCTTCGCCAACATCTCGGATCCGCCGTCAAGAGCATGAAATCATCATTAATTGCTCCAAGATCGCCTACCGGCCAACCAAGAAAGCACACCTTCTGTCCGACCGATCAAGAAATCGACAAGACAGATGGTACCGGCCCACTGGCGTCAACCAATATATGAAATTGCATCACCATGTGACACCAACCCATTATTTTGGATGGCCCAATCAGAATCAAGCAAATGGGAGTTACAAGTCCAAGCAATCATGGCATTAGAGCCATGAAACTCCTCTCATCATGGAGATTAAAGGTGATTAAATGCCCACCATTCTCCATCGGCCAATCACAAGCCAAGGAAAAGGAGTTACAAAATGAATGAATTAAAATTTGTAACTCCACCCATCATGAAGCATCAATGCCATCAATGCTCGTAAACCCACCCCATGGCTACCAAAGGCCTATAAAAGGGGGTCATTCCAAAAGAAAGAAGACACATCCACAACAAGAAGGCCGGAATCCGAGAATCTGAGAGAAATCATCCACACACAGAGAGGGAGAAATCCCAAAGAAACTCTGCTACTTTGAAGAAGCCTTGCTGCGACAAACACCACAACGTGATCGAAGTCCCTTGGGGGGCCAACCCCCCAAGGGAAGGCTCTCTCTTCTCCTATCCAACATGGCCTAGACGTGGCTTTTCAGCCCTTCTACTTGGTTTTTTTTTTTTTTTTATTGAAAATAGGACCTTCCTTTGGTCCTTATCCTCTAAAAAATTGAGGTCCAAGCAAAGCTAAAGAAATCAAAGCATCATACGTTCTCATCTGAAGCACAATGACGATGTCCATACATGACTTGTGACTGTAGATCTGAACGTGTCCCCGCAATTTCCTGAGAAGTCAGATTCCTTTTCTTACTTTTCTATTGTATTTTGTATGTTTTTTAAAGAGACAAAAAATCACAATTCTTGTCTTGCACTATTGATGAGATTTGTAAATCGCCTTTCACGGCAAACATCGTCTTTTATGGCAAAATCGCCTTTCATGGCAAACATTGCCTTTCACGGCAAACAAACAAAAAAATCGCCTCCTACGGCATTCAAAGAAAAACTTGTCTCTTTTCTTAAATATATGTGCAATTTGAAAAGTTAGAAAAAAGATTGATTTCCTTTTTACTTGTGAAAGTGAATCTCTGGATCACCATTTCTAAATTCCAAGTAGAATAGAAAATCTGGCATACTCGTACAAAAAAAATGTTGATGCTCGCGCTTTCTTCTCCTCCCCTTTGCCGGCCTCTCGGTGGCCCCGGGATGGAAGAGCCGGAGGAAAAGCCAAAAATCCTGGTCCATCAAGTTGGCACACCCGGTGGGACATGTTCATTTGAGAACGTGAAGCTTCGATTCCTTGGCTCCTTTCTAGTTGGTGGCCTATGTTGGATCTTGCATCTAAAAGAAAAAACATCAAATGGGATTTCGTTCATTCTTTCTCATTTAAAAAAAAATTGATTTTTCTCTCTCGAATTCATTTTTGAGAAACTTTGATCCTTTCCTCTCTAAATTTGATAGCTCGCAGAAATGTTTGTACTTATTGTTCGCATCTGGGAATATAGGTCATTCTTTTTCTCTCTGATGAGTCCGATAGGGATCTTAAGAAAAAAAACTAAAAAAAAGGTCCAATTTCAAACTCTTCAAAAAAAAAAAAAAATCAGTTTTCTCGCTTTTGGATTCAAATTAGAGAAACTTTGGTTCTTTCCCTTTCGGACAATGGCTCGCGAAAATCGTTTGCAGCCAATGTTTGATTTGGAGAGGCCATTCGCTCTCTTTGATGGATCTATTAGAGATCCTCCTAGAAAAGCCTTCAAAATCCACTAAGGTTACATTGATTGCATTCTTTGACCAAAGTGGAACTAAGAAAAGCCTTGTCCAGAGTGTGGAGACAGCTACACTGTTCGAGGCAAGGGTCCTCCAAACGGGTTCATTAAGTAATCATACCCTTACCTGGGGGCTGATCTATCTACTAAGGTTTCATAAGACCGAATTGGAAACCTATGTGTACTCTTAAAAAAAAAAAAAAAAAACTCTTCAGAAAAAATTTTTCAAAAAAAAAAAAAACTGTCATCTTTGGATTCAAATTAGAGAAATCTTGGTTCGTTCCCTTTAGGACATTGTCTCGCAGAAATCGTTTGTAGCTTATGTTCGGATTGGAACACCATTTTCCCTCTTTTATGAATCCAATTCCGACCTTTAAAAAAAATCCCATCTCGTGTCCATTCCAAGGATGCGATTTGCAACATTTGTGCCTAGTGGTGCTAGTACGTCCTTTCGGGTCTACTGTGTTTGCGACCGACGCATTTGTATCTTCAACCTTATATCATCTTACCTCGAGTGAGCCTCACTTCTCGGTAATTTGAATTAAGGTTTACAATTGCTTCTAGGAGTCAATGGAACACTCACTCCGAGCCTCCTGTACTTGCGTTTAGAACAATTGTACCCCCTATGGCTTTTTGCCTTTTTCACCTCGCTTGGGCCGGGCCATGTTCCCTCGAGCGATTTGAAAAGACGAAACCATAGTTTCTTTCCATTTATAATCACCACATTCTTGTGATTACTAATTGATGTGGTTTTGTTTCAGAAGTTTTCCAAAACTATGACAGCTTCATTGACCATCACCTTTGATGAGAACAAGTACCGGCTCATGCTTCAAGAGAAGCAAAACGAGCGCACTTACAATGCCCTGTAACCTGCCGAAGCACCATCTCCCTCAGCAACTCTCAAAACACCGGGTCGACCTCTACTCCCTGGACCATCGTCTTCGGGTCGTTGGGACCATTCCCACTGCCCGTAGAGGAAACCGCACCTGCCAAGAAGCAAAAAATTGCCTCGCAATGTGTCACTACCATGGCACCAAGGGCAAACACAAAGAAGCTTGAAGCCCGTGGCAACCCCACGAAGCTTGAACCTGCAAAGAACTAGGTCTACCCCGAGACTTAGTCCCCAAGACCTTCACCAAAACAAAGGAGGTCCCGAACAACTGCAAAGCCAGTATATCTGGCCCCTCTCAAAGAGAACCGGTTCCATCCTCTTGCACACATAAAGGAGGAGTGACCAATCTCTCACTTGACAAAGAAGTCAACCCAACATGAGCTGGCTTGCTCCTACAAGCAGAAAATCAAATCGTGCATCGTAAGGCCTCCACAAGAACCCGCTGAAGCCTGCACTTCTGCGAGTCGACCCTTCATCTCAACAGGGGCTGAACTCGAAAATTCAAAGCCTCACTGTGACAGGCAAAGGACCGCGTCCGGATCCTGTCCATGCCTAGCTTCAAAGAAGACAAGCACGGCTGCTGCGCACGGGGGACTACGACCTTCATCGCCAAAGCCAAGCCAGAACTGATTGAAGCTCAAATTGCTCGTCGTAATGTCGCCGCGTGGCATATCGAGAAAAGAGTCTAGAGAAGCAAAGAACCCAGCATTCTACCCTTCAGGTCTCTAAAAAATGGGTTGAAAAGAAAGACCCGACCAAGTTGCTACTGCCAATATGGTTGGTAAGACCAGAAGATGCCAGAAGTCAGCAACTAAACTTCATGTCCGGTGACCAATGACTCGCAGCGTCTCTTGGACACGAAGACATTTAGAAGAATCCTCCACTCTTTCAAGCCAAGGACAACAGAGTAATCCTTTCTCAAGCTCTTCTACCAGAAGAATGAGCCCCAGCTTAGTCACTAAGACGATTTCTTCGTTCGAATCCTGAGGGAATGAACGTCCTGGTTACAAACTCGGAGCCACCTCACAATCCACCTCCTCATGAGACGACCGCACGCATCCAACAATTGGAGCAAGGTCAGCAGAGGATCGAAACTCTCATGGAAAAATACTCTTCTCTCTTTTCAGCATCATGAAAACAATAAACCTCCTCCGAATCATCAAGATGACAATGTAAATGGAGAAGACAATGAGTCACGCGCCCTTACCAAAAAGGACGTGGACGAAATCCTCGCCAAAGCAAAAGAAGAGGATACACTAAAGGAGCATGGGATCAAGCCGCCTTATCCCTTGAGTAAAGGTAGTTACTTTTTGACTTTTTTAGGAAAAGATGGAGGGAATTTTGGTAAAAGCTGCTTTTGATGGGATGTTTAAATTGACTTTAACTTTACTTGACTTTATAAGTAAAATTACCAAACGGGCACTTATGGATGGATTCGGTCCCGTTTCTTACAAAATTTAAGCAACCCACTCCCCAAACATACACGGGGAAAGGTTCAACCAGACAGCATGCCATCCACTTCAAGATCCTGACGGGAGCTATCGCGGATCAAGATGCCCTCAAGATCCTTCTTTTTGCAAGTACCCTAAAAGGTACGGCCTTTGATTAGTACTCCACTCTGCCGGAGGACTCCATCCAAAACTGGGCCATGCTGGAGACACGCTTCCTGACCCACTTCAAAGGTGAGGATCATCCTGTTACTATGGCATAGCTCTACAGCCTAAAACAGGGAGAGAATGAGTTAAAATACGACTTCATTCACAAGTGGAAGGCGATGGCGCACAAGTGCTCAGATGTACTGCCACAAGCGTCGCTGGCTGACATCTGCCGTAACAACATGAGAGCAAGAATCCGCTCCATGATTATCGGGAACAAATCAAAGAACATAGGAGAACTCTTAGAAGTATCCATGGAGGCTGAAATGGTGATCAAAGACCTCAACAGTCAGAAATCATTGAAGAAAGAGCTGACCGCCATTACAACCTCAAAACCAAAGAAAAAGGAAGTTCTTAATGTACAAACCAAGTTAGCTCCTTAACAGCCAAAGAAAGCTGAACATAAAGCTGCAGGTAAAAGGCCTGAACTCTTTGATGCCTTCAAAGAACGAGTAAAGAAGAAATACCAGTTCGATAAAGATGTTGAAGAAATCTTTGAGGCTCTCTTAGTAAATGGCAAACTCACCTTGCTTGAGCCCAAAAGACCGGGAGATGTTGGCAAAACCAAAGATCCTCGGTATTGTCCATACCACCAGATGGTCTTGCATCCTCTTAATCAATGCTTCGTTATTAGAGAGAAGATCAACGAGATATGGAAAAACGGAGTCATCACTTTTGATAAAAACTACGGGTTTGCCTCCGTTAACATAGTGTCATATGGGCAAACTTCAAAGTCACCAAAGGAGAAGATCACTACTTCATTCAAGGTGATAAAAATGGTTCAAACATCCCAAGAGTTGATTCCGTATCCAACACCAGACGGACAACCTAAAAAGGCATCCAAAGATGAAAATTGGGAGATCGTCAAAACAAAGCCGACCGCTTAATCGCGGAGGCAAGCCAAGAGACAACTCCTTAAGCTCAAATAGTAGGAGAAGACTCAGCCAAAATAAGAAGTCCCTGAAAAGGCAGAGAGCTCTTCCATTGCTTCATTAGGGGCAACGGAAGAATTCCTTCCCAAGACTTCAAAAGTGGTAAGAAAATTCACCCTTGGTGATTTCATGCCACATCATTACAGAAATGAAACTACGCAGCGGGCATCATATTCTTGCAACTCGGTAATTGGATTCTCTATGGATGGATACGAGTCCAGTGATACTGATGAGTGGGAGGAATCCCTTGAAATAGGAGAATGCCTCTCCGATGAAGAATTGATTCCCGAATCTTATCTTATGCCAGTAATCTGGTATAACCCATTGCAACCACAAGAATCCTGATCCTATGATGAAGAAGACCAAGCGACTGTTCAAGAAAATGCTGTCAACCCAGCACCTGCCAATGCTCCAGTGGAACTAAACTATGATGAACCACAAGGAGCAGACGAAGAAAAAGATTTGGCTCCTATGCCTGATCTTAAAGAATATGCAAGAATCTTGCAGTATCTAGCCATAGAACAAGAGCAGGATCGCATCAACAATCTTCGTCGTGATCAAAATCAAGAACCAAAAGTCCCTGAAAATCAACAGGAACTTCCTCCTTTAACTCCTGAAAATGGAGAAAACTACTGGATCAATGATCCTCTTACATCTGAGGATGAGCCCGTCTCCCAACAGTCTATACTGGGGGCATCTCCTATCTGGATAACCTGCAATGCGATAGTGCATGATGATAGTGCCTCTGAAGCTTCATCTGCCGAAGACACGTACTCCCCATTTGGTAGTATATCTTCTCAAGCTACATCTTCTCAGGTGACTTCCATAGGGATATCATTTTCTCAACCTTCATCTCCTGGAACTGTGACATCGGAGCTCAAGCCTTTTCCGACTGATCATCTTGAAGAAGCTCCTGCCAATGAAGTTTTCTTCAATGAAAATCCGGTCGATTGGTTCTAGATACCCGACCTCATAGGCGATGTGTGGACCGATAAATTACTCAACAAAGAAGAGAAATTGCTGGATGCTGTTTATAACTTGTTCCCGGAAAATGCTCCGTGCAACGCGATCACTGAAGATAGCAATACTGCTATAGAGACGTCTTCAGTAAATGACAAGGATCAACCCCTTGATCCCGAGAGTGATCTTCCAAAAGAAGACCCTTCTCTAGAAGCTCTTGAAGTTGGTAGAGGTACCCGCTCTGGCCGAGATTACCACAAAAATTACAACCAACCTTCTTCTTTTTATGTAAATCCTTTGGGAAATCAAGTTGTAAACGCCCCAAGTGGCAACAATAATGAAAATGTAGGTCCGAATGAGGCTTTCAAGTATGACTTGATTGAGCACTTCAAACACATACCTGCATGACTGCATATCCTTGACTTATTACGAATGTCTCCACAAACTCGTGATAGTCTCATTTCAGAACTACAAAGGCTGAATGCGGATGTTGACAAACATGCCCCACAAGTCCTACAAATTGAAATGGACTATAGGGTCAAAAAAATTAAGTATTTCCTCAAAGGGAGAAAAGAAGAAAACTGACGGATCAAGCATTGAATGCCTCTCAGTTCAGAAAGCAACAAGTGCAACAATTGCCTTTGATAAGGATGACCTCCTGCTAGGCGAGACAAAGCACAACCGACCCTTGTACTTCACGGGGTACGTCAAAGAGATGCTGCCAGTACACAGAGTCCAGATCGACACGGGTTCTGCACTCAACCTCATCTTTACTTCAGCACTCGAAGAGCTGGGCATCCTACCTAGCAAGCTGAATCACACGTCTGTATCCATCTTTGGATATGACGGGAGCGCTTAAATGGCTATCGGTAAAATCAGGTTCAAGTTACAAATCGGTGATCTTATTTCTAAAGTCACTGTATATGCAATAAGGAACCTTTCATGCTACAATATCCTTCTTGGACGCCCCTGGATGCACGAGAATGATGTCGTCCCTTCAACTCTACATCAATGCATCAAGTTCGTTGGCAACGACGGCTTGATATATCGAGTGTTTGCAGACAAAAAACCCTTCAAAGGCAAAGATGTCCATTTTGCAGATGCTCAGATGTATAAAGATGGAAAAGAAGAAAAGGAGGAAGAAACAACACCTTTAGTGAAAATCTCCAGAAAGATAATGGCAAGGCTCCTTAGCAATCATCGGATGAAAACAAACCTTCCAATAAATGCGAAGAAAGCAGTCATTCTCCCTTCGTTGTCTCTCTCAAATCTTCAAAGCCTTTAGTAATCACCACCAAAGCAAAGAAGACAAAACAAAAGGCTGGGGGCAAGTTCGCTGTCTCCTTTGTGTCTATTATGCATGACACAGATTCAAATTCAGAGCCAAAAGACGACACAGCGTCAAGACAAGTTGATACTCTGCGAGTTCAGCCCGCTCTCACTCCATTGGAGACACATGCTGACGTAGAAGACCCCACGTCTGCTTCCTTCGTCGTTTTGGCAAATTCGGCAAAAGAAAAAACAATCTTCTTCCACAGATCGGAAGCATCAAATTCTTCACTTGAACCTTTCCAAAATGAAGGTATGCCTCAACTATTCCTATATAGTCAAATGGCACAAGCTATCATGAAGAAAATGGACTATGACACTCAGAATCCAATCGGTTTGGGAGGAGGCCGTGGTATTCTCACACCATTGGAACCCACCAGAAGCCAATCGGAAGATTGGAAACTCCACCATCATAAAGACAAGTCTTCATACGGGTTGGGGTATGATCCCAACACTCCCATGAGATAGTTGACACAAAGGTTGCAGAGTCATTTTACCAACCAGGCCTTAACATCTCGTGTTCATGAAGGCATTGATCCCCCTGGATATCTTTTTGAAGAATCACCCCTTAAGGATCCAGGAAGCTCATTCAATCGGTACGATTTCCCTGATAGTGAAGATGAATTTTCCGACAACATAGAAATACGGTTTTCTGATCTAGAAGAACCATTGTCTCCAAAAGAAGTGCCCTACTTCGACCCAGTTTCAACAAATGATTGGGACTGTCTCATAGCAAGTCTTGAGAAGAGTACTGATCAAGAAGACCCATGGACAAAAGCAGAGTCTTGGTTTGAAAATACCTTTGGAATTTCAGAAGGCCATGTTGAGTTGGAAGTCTCCGAAAATATTGTGGATGAACCACCTTCAAACCTTCCAATCGAAGATCATATTCAAAAGATAGACTTGGGGACACTTGATAACCCACGTCTTGTGTTCATAAGAAAGAATATAAAGGATGATGAGTTACCCAAGTATATCTCTTTTCTTCATGAGTTCGTTGATTGTTTTGCATGGTCTTATGCCGAAATGCCCGGCTTAGAACCCAAAATAGCAGTCCACAAACTCAACTTGTAAAAAGAAATCAAGCCTGTCAAACAAGGCCAAAGAAGATTCCGTCCTGACGTGATGGACAAAATTGAACAAGAAGTTCAGAAACTCAAAAGCATTGGCTTCATTCCCGAGAAACAACATCTTGAATGGTTAGCCAACATCGTCCCCGTGACAAAGAAAAATGGGCAAATAAGGGTCTGTATCGACTACAGGGACCTGAATAATGCATGCCTTAAAGATGAATTCCCGCTCCCCATACCAGAGGTGATGATTGACAATACCTGCGGATTCGCGCAAATGACATTCATGGATGGATTCTCTGGCTACAATTAGATAAAGATGCATCCTGAAGGTGAAAGACATGCATCATTTCGGACTCCATTTGGCGTATATTGCTACACTGTCATGTCATTTGGTCTGAAAAATACAGGTGCAACATATCAAAGGGCTATGATGAAAATATTCCAAGATATGCAGCACAAGACGGTCGAATGTTATGTCGATGACCTCGCCGTCAAAAGCAGAAGGAAAGAAGAACATCTCAACGATCTTCGAGAAGTCGTCCTCCGACTTCGCAAACACAAACTACAGATGAGTCCACTAAAATGCTTCTTCGGTGTATCATCGAGTACGTTTCTCGGATTCATAATTAGGAAAGCTGGAATAGAACTTGACCCTACCAAAGTCAAGGCTATCCTAGAAATGCCATCTCCAAGGACCCTAAGAGAATTGAAAGGGCTTCAAGGAAGGTTGGCATACATCCGACGGTTCATCTCCAATCTATCAGGGAAGTGCCACCCATTCTCTCGCCTAATGAAGAAAGGTGTAGATTTTGTTTGGGATGCTGAATGTGAAGCTGCATTTCAAGACATCAAGACATACCTGACCAAACCTTCAGTGTTGATTGTCTCCACAACTGGAAGACCATTCATCTTGTACACAAGAGCTCTCGACTATTCTTTGGGTGCTCTACTTGCATAAGAGAACGACGAGGGAAAAAAAGCTGCTCTATATTACTTTAGCCTCATGTTGGTAGGTGCAGAGTATCGCTACTCCTCAGTCGAAAAAGAATGCCTTGCAGTGATGTTTGCCATACAAAAGCTACGTCACTACCTGCTGTCCAACACAGTCTACCTGATTTCGAGGATCAATCTCTTAAAGGTCCTTGTCACAAAAGCAGGTTCTCTCAATGCTTGACTAGTAAAATGATTCATCCTTTTATCGCAGTTTGATATTGTTAGTGCCACATTCCAATGAGCACTTGTGTTGTATTGTCAATTCCGTGTCAATAAGTCCAAGTCCCTGCCTCTCGGAGTTTCTCAAGGAAGATCAAGTTTGAAGGCAGAAGAGCAAGTCTTGGAAGGGATTCATCAAGGAAGAACTTCATGTGTGTGTACACCATCCCTTTCAGGTAGTTCAAACCAGGACCAACCTGTAGATCCCTTGGAAAAACCCTGTCCTTCATCAGCTAAATCCTATCCTGGATATCAAGGTTTCGGTGACCTTATGGTCACCTTGCGGCTAGCTCCCTTGCACATTACGGCTAACCGCCAGGTAACCGTAAATCCTATGGTCACCTTTCCAGAAGGCTGTTTCTCTTTGGTCAGCCCCGCGGTCACCTTGCGGTTAACCGCAGTCCCTTTGCAGCTAACCGCCAGATAACCGTAAATCCTACTGTCATCTTTCCAGAAAACAAACTTTTCATCTGTCAGGACTTTCGGTTACCCCTACAGTTACCTTTCGGCTAACCGCCAACAGTCTTACGGCTAACCGCATGCAACTGTAGGTATTATGGTTTGCTTTCCAGAGAGCAACTTTTTGCAGACCTGCTTTCGATCACCTCTGCGGTCAGGTCACTGCTAACCGCTATGGTCTCTTACGGCTAATCGTGAGCTGACCGTATTCAAAAATATATCCGTTGCTTTAGTGCATTTCAAAAGGGGCTAGCCGCCAGTTTAAGAGGCTAACCGTAAAATGTATCCGTTGGGATTTTTCTATAAATCTATAGCCTCGTTTTCTGTACACTCCAAGGACCTTAGGGAAAAGCCTTGCTTGCTGCCTTCTTCCCATCCATTGTAGGCTCCCAAATCCCTTCCAAAACACTCATGTGCTTGATTTAGGTAAACCCTAGAGCTCCATTAGCTCTTTGATGAGTGTCCTGTTAGGGAGTGCATCCTCTAGGGTAGTTTACAACATGAGAGACTCATTAGTGAAACCCTAGAAATCAAATCCTCTAAACCCTTGTTGTGCAACACACTGGAAGCATACTTCTCAACACCAAGAGGTCATCAAGAGGTGCAAGCTTCGACAAAGGTCAGAGCTCCAGAGAACACTTCAATAATCATCAAGGCAAGTGTTCACCCTTCTTCAACTTTCTTCAATATATGTATAATGTAGTGGGAGTTTAGATTTGTCTGACTGAACTACTCTACTATCTGTAAGGAGGAGTAGATCTGTGTGATTGAACCTCTATATCAGAAAATGAGGTAGAATCAGAACTTGTGTAGTTTGATTCATGATAGTGGAACCGAGGGTTTGTGTGACCCTTGAGAGTGGATGTAGGTCTGTGTGACCGAACCACTCTAAATCTCTGTGTCCATTTCTCTATGGCTTGATCTACAATTTCTGTTTTAGTTATATTCATACTATGCTTGTCTTGTTCTTTATTCTGTTTTGATTAAAATCAAGGTTAGAAAATTAAAAATGGAAATTGTATACCCTTAGTCCTATTCACCCCCCCTCTAGGACTTAGTCATTGGCCCTAGCCTGCACTTTCAGATAATAGGTATGTACCACAAAAATCAATCAAAGGTCAAGCTCTTGCAGACTTTCTCGAAGAGCACCCATTGCCTAAAGATTCTCCACTCAGGGATGACCTCCCAGACGAACCTGTCTACAACGTTGAAACTTCCTCATCAAAAGCTTCCTGTGACATGTACTTTGACGGCGCAACCAGGACAGAAGAAAATGGAAAGCAGATATCGGGAATTGACATCCTCTTTGTTAATCTCTAAAAATACATGATTCCACACGCTTTCTTGCTACTGGAACCATGTTCAAACAATGCAGTTGAGTACCAAGCTCTGATTGTAGGATTGAAACTCGCCATCGAATCTAGCATCACCGTGCTAGAAGTCTTTGGGGACTCTCAACTGATCGTCAATCAGATGAATCAGAAATTTGAGGTCAGGAAGCCCGATTTGTTACCTTACTACAACAAAGCGCAATCGCTTCGACAAAAATCTGACATCTATCACATCACCCACATCCTCAGAGGTGAAAACATCCATGCAGATGCCTTTGCCGGACTTGCCGCATCTATGGCAATCCAAGAAGGGGAAAACATGTAAATTACAGTGTGTCAAAGAAGGATTCTCCCTCCTCTTAACACACACCAAGCAGTTGCTGATTGCCACCAAGTGGTTGGAAGTCGGATATCCATCATCAAAACCTCCGATCGGTGACTGGAGGGATCCGTTTATTGATTATACTATGTTCGGAATCCTACCTGAAGATCCAAAAGAGTGGGTAAGCATTCAAAGATGAGCCCTAAACTTTCATTTGGATATTCCTTCAAAAACACTTTACAGAAAATCCTTCAATGGAGTACTCCTACCTGCTTGTCGCAACAAGAAGCTGAAGAAACTCTCAAAGAGGTGCATGTTTGTCTTTGTGGAGCCCATTAGGCTGGTCCTAAGCTCTATGGTCAAATAAAAAGGTTAGGTTATTATTGGCCTACCATGGTAGTTGACACAATGCAATTTGCTAAGCACTGCCAACAATGCCAAGTTCATGGAGATTATGTCCACATGCCTCCAGAATGGCTACATCCTACAGCGATCTCATGGCCTTTTGAAGCCTGGGGTATGGACATCATACGTCCTATCTCTCCCCCATCAAGCAAAGGTCATCGATTCATCTTCGCCGCTACAGATTATTTCTCCAAGTGGTTAGAAGCATTTGCACTCAGTGAAATGAAGACCTCATCAGTCATTCAATTCTTGCGCACTAACATTATTTGTCACTTCAGCATACCTAAAAGATTCGTCCATGGTAACAGACCACAATTCCGGGATCATAGATTCTATAGGATCTGCGACAAGTACAAAATCCAAAGTTGTCCTTCGACTCCATATAATCCTGCAGTGAACGGACTAGCAGAAGCCTTCAACAAGATAATCTGCAAAATTCTTAAGAAAATGGTCTCTAGTCACAAAAGAGACTGGGGCAACAAACTACCGGAAGCTTTGTGGGCCTATCGAACCACCATTCGAGGACCAACCCATGGCACACCATTCTCACTGGTCTATGGATGCGAAGCTGTTGTTCCTTTGGAAGTACAAATTCTTCCTTAAGAATATCTTCGCAAAATGACATGACGCAAGAAAGCAATGTCAAATTGAGACTCCAAGAGCTGGATAATCTCGATGAGAGACGGCTTGAAACTCTACAAAACATTGAGTTGTACCAAGCACGCATGGCAGGATCTTTCGGCAAGAAAGTCAGGTAACGCGCCTACAAAAAGGGTGACTTAATCCTTGCAGTGAAAAGACCCATAGTCTTTGCCCACAAATCCAAAGGCAAATTCGAACCAAAATGGAAGGGACCCTTCGTCATCGACAAAGTCTTCTCCAACGGCTCATATGCTCTTCTAAACATGGAGGGAGACAGATGTATGCTGCCCATCAACTGCAAGTTCTTGAAGTGGTACTACCCTTGAAGACTTTCTACACAAGGTCAGAGCAATGCCTATATGACCAAAGCCTATTCCTAGGTACTTGCTTACCGAACCCATCCCTTTTGGAATTTTCATCCTTATGTTGAAATTTCTCTAAAAAAAAAAAACTCTCAAAACAATGCTTACTTTCATCATTTCATTGTTAAAAAAAAATCAAATCCAAAAATCCAAGTTTAGGAGCCTCTTCCCGGACTCGACGAAAATTTTCGATCTTTGAACCCAAAATTCATGGTTTGAAACAAAAATCAGGACTCAAGAATTTCCACCCTAGTCCGCCTTGACTTTTATAATAAAAAATGGTTTTGAGTCAAAGTTTATGACCCTCGTATCTTTAAACAAAAAAAAAAATTCTAAAACCTGCGGGGAAGCGACGTGCAGTCGATACTCGCAAAACCCAAGAACCGGAAAGATACAAACCCCATTCGATACTTCCAGCACCTCAAAATCGCAAGGAAACAACACCTCATCGATACTTGTAAAATTTCAAAACAATCGTGGAGACGCAACGTTACAGTTGATATTCACAACCCAAATTTCAAAAATCGTGGGGAAGTGACATTTAGTCTATACCCATAAAACCAAGTTTTTTGAAAAAGCAAGGAAGCGATGTTTAGTCGATAATTGTTATATTGTATGGATTCAATCTATCAGTTGATATGATAAATTGATTAGTTTCTTTATTTATCAATAAAACCGTGCTTTACTTTCATGAGATGAATGTTACTTTATTACTTAATGCACATGACCAATACACTTGACATAATGGTTCATGAGTTGAACCGGGTCCCATTAGTATACTAGATATGATATATGTGTATGGATGAGATCCACACATAGGAGACATATGTCACAAATATTATACTTAAATAGCTTCACAACGAGTGATGAGACTGGGGCATCTCATCTGATAAGGTTGCAGCACTTTGATCAGTATGAGATAGTGTGATTTGTCTCGATCATTAGAATGTAAGATTCTGGATCATGGCGTTGGTACATTGGATGTGTTGAAGGACCATGAGAAGCACCTTATGGAAATATGTCGCAATTATAAGGTATGCTCTCATAATTCCCTAGCAATAGGCTCTCAATCCAGAGACATTGATGAACTCAAGTTTCTATCTATTCATTTGCTTTGAGTCACCAATGAGTGAGGCCAACTGTAGGTCAACACCTCGGTGTCTTGGGTATGTGGTAGTAGGACTGTGGGAACATTGAATGATCAAGATAGAATCTATCTCTATTATCTCCTTGTGCCAATTAATGGACTTGTCATTAGTAAGTGCGCACTCATCTCGATTAAGAGTTAATTGGATGGTATTGATGATCACTATGATTAATTGGGGCTCAAGGATAATAAGATGTAGAACTAAGATTGGAAGAGACAGATTTATTCTAATTGATCCATGGATATTGATAGAGGGGCCTACTTGTGGTAATTGGGAAGTTTAGGGTCTTCATTGTAATTTATTCCTAAGACTAGAGTGCAATTGCATTTATATAGTGGTGTTATTTGCAATTAACTGTGGGCCCGGATTGTATATGAGATGTGGGGTCGCGGTGTCCCAGTTGGAGCCAACTTTCTATGGAATCCCTAGTGGTTCCCACGCTAGCCCAAGTTATTAGAAAGATACTAATCATACTTGAACTCTAAAAGGAAGGAATAAAAAAGTTACTATTTCTATTTGGAGTAGGACTTCTAATAGTGGTAATAGTATACTTACTAATTGTTGTGGAAGTGAAAATTCTATTTCAATTAGGAAAAGAGGACGCTTGAAAGGTTCTAAAAGGGAATTAACCCATCATGGATGTCCATTAATTGGAGAAAACATCCAGGCCCTATTTGTGTGCAATTGTTGCACATCTTTCTCCTCTCTTCCTCTTCTAGTTCCTTGGAGTTTCTAGTTGGGTTTTCTCTTGGAGATTCCACCAATCTTCTTGAGAAAAGAGATCTGATTCGGGTCATAGCGTGGAAGGTTACGAGGTGTTGGAGATTCTGATTTTATTTTGTAGAAGAGTTCTACATCAAAGAAAGTCATCAAGTTCTCCATTAGGGCACTACCGGGCTCCAAAGGTATGATCTCCTCCTTGCATGTTATGGATGTTTAGTACTGCTTGTTTCAATCTTTTAGATAGAATTTTTACCATACATGATCATGAGATTGAGGGTTATGCATCCTAGATATAGTGTTTGACCTTATGGGTACTTGATCCCTGAGTCAAGTGGGTCAAAAGTTTTAAAAATTTGTCTATGAGGCCCACCTACTTCCAACAATACTTGCACCCCAATCCGCGAGAAGGCGATATTCCATGGATACTAGCAACTGAATGAGCAACGAGGCGACATTCCATCGATACTTATAAAACCATCCAGCAGGGAGGTGACTTTTGGTTGATACCTGCGTTTTAAAAACCAAAATCAGCTCTTATGCCAAAATCGGCTATAAATGCGAAAAAAAAAAATTGGCTATCAACGCCAAAACTATAAATGCCAAAAAAAAAAAAAATCCGGCTATCAACGCCAAAATCGGCTATAAATGCCAAAAACCGGCTTTCACGCCAAAAAAAAAAATCAAAAAATGGCTTCCACGCCAACAAAACAAAACTTGGTTTTCGAAAAATCTGTCTCCCATGCCAAAAAAAAAAAAAAACTCTGCTCCCATGCCGCAAAAATCGGCTTTCATGCCAACAAAACAAATTTTTGTTTACAAAAACAAATTTTGGCTTCCATGCCACAAAACAAAACCGGCTTTCATGCCATCTCAAATTTTGGCTTCCATTCCACCACAAAAATTTTTGGCTTCCATGCCAACACAAAATTTTGGCCTTCACGCCATAAATCAAAATTCGGCTTTTACGCCATCTCAAAATTCAGCTTTCATGCCATAAATCAAAATTCGGCTTTTATGCCATCTCAAAACTCGACTTTCATGCCATCTCAAAATTTGGTTTTCATGCCATCTCAAAATTCCGCTTTTATGCCATCTCAAAACTCGGCTTTCAAGCCATAAAAAAAAGGGCTTTTCGCCACAAAACCTAGCTTTCATGCCAAAACAAACATTCTCATCCAGCTTTTGCTTATTTTCATCAAAAAGAATTCGAGTGAAAGGTATATAGAGTACCAAAAATGTTTTTACACGGTGGTACTAGAGAAAAGAAGAAAAGAGTTTGTTACAAAAATCAGGAGCTCAATCTAGCATGGTCTTTAACCAAAGATTTAACTCCTCAAGCAGACTCTTGGCCTTAGCCTCCAAAGCTTTCAGGCCATGCTTCTTCAAAACATTTCCATAAAATGCAGCAAAACGCCGCGACCCATCTGCAGCACGAGGAAGTTCTTCCCAGAGAATCTGTTATTGCTTATATTCCTGAGTCTTCCTCCGGAGATTGCCGTCAGTCTCCTCAACCTGGTGAATCAGAGTCCCCTCCCTAGCACAAGCTTCTACAACGGCGGTCCATTTGGCAGCAGCTTGTTCCTCCAAAAGCTCAAGACACTGCTTAGCCTCCACAACCTCCTTATCAAGGCGGTTCAGGTCTTGTGTTAGCTCGATGATGGCCAACTCGGTAACGTTCCTCTCCTAAACGAACTACTTCCGAGTCCGCGAGATCTCATTCAACTCAGATTTGACCTCGCCGCAAGGCTTCACAAACATCTCATTAAAGAAGTCACCATCTAGGAAATTCTTGGTCTCAGTCCACTTGTTGCCCAAAGCTATGACTTCATCAACAAAAGCCTTCACACTTGCAATGTCCAAACCAACTTCTTTGCTATCAGCAAGAATGTCCTGTACATACTTGACCATGCCGAAGCCAGCTTCCAAGTGGCCAGAAGAGAGAGTCTTAACCTATGAGCTAAAGACACTCTTCAACACTTTCTTCGCATACAGAAGAAACGGCCCATATGAAGACTCGCCCTTTTCCATCGGTCGACTGCCCGTATCATGCCTTATCGGAAGAGTAATCATCAAGCTCTTTCCAATCGAAGACACTGGCAAAGGAATCTCCTCAGACAATTCCACCCCTACCACATTGAAGCCGGTATAAGAAGTCCCTACTTCTGGAACAGTTGTAGGCATCCACTGCTCTGGCCCTAAGGGAGACGGAGGAACTTCTCTTGTTACTTCACAACCTGCCAACAAAACACAAATAAGGTATGGCTATGATCCTATTGAAAAACCATTATCATCAGGGTTATTACTATAAATACCTTCTTCGACGACCGGCGGAATACTTTCTGCCTCCATGAGCTCATCCGAAGCATCATTAAAAATCGCATCCATGGATGGCTCGAAGTCGTCAGAATCCTCTGGCAAGTCAACTAGCAAGAAAACAAAAATGTCAGCATATGGCGGCAAAGAAAAACAAAAAACGAAGGCAAAAGCAAAAGAAAATCATACCAGGTGAAGGTTCTGGAACCACTCCAGAGTCCCTTGGTTCCTCTTCAAATGCCATAATCAGATCCATCACCGCCTCATCAGCCAGAACCTCAAGCATCACCAAGTTTTCATCCTCTGCCAAAAAGGGGGAGAAAAAGCAAATCAAGACAAAAAAAAAAGAAAAAAAAAAGAAAAAAAGAACCTTAACATCCTACTTCTACAATGGAATTTTCTTCAAAAAGGAAAATTACTTGAAGCCATTGATGGAGAAGAAGAAGGAAAAGCTTGAAGATCCTTCAAGAAGAAGAGGAGTTCTTGATGTTGGAGCACTCTTGAAAACTCTTGCAAGAAAGAAAGCAATGGGGCAAAAGATCCAACCTCCCTTTTGCTTTTATAAAGGAGAGCAAACCAAAAGAGGAAACAAGGAAAGAAAGGAGGTAAGTGCCAAAAATTAGCAACTTTCCCAAACGAAAGGGATGTGAAATATTCTCTCCCAAAGAAAGATACTTTGAGAAAATCTCTCCCAAAAACAAGGAAACATGAGAGATTATCTCCAAGTAAGGATATTTTTAGATATTCTCTATCCAAAGGAGATATTCTTGGATATTCTCTACAAAATGACACTACATGAGATCTAGGCCATCTTTAAAGCTTAAGATCCCATGGGTTAGCCAGCATGAGCCAAGTTTAACCACCTAGGCACTAAAAGGGGCTTCCTATCAAAAATCCCTTTTACCAAGAGCAAACAAAATGGTTCCATGCCTCTTTTGAGTTGATTGAACCATTCAAAAAAAAAAAAAAAAAAAAGATAAGAAAGCCTCATGAGTTTCCAAAAATCCAAACCATTCAGCCTCATGAGCGAAATTAAGCCAAAATCTTGAAATTGACATTCCACAAAAAAACCAAACCTAGGTCCCTTAACTCGCCACATACAACTTGCTAGGTCACAAGGCCAAAACCAAAAACCAAATCCTGACCCCCTAGCTCGGCACATACAACTTGTTAGGTCACAAGGTCAAAACCAAATCTGACCCCCCAACTTGTCACATATAGCTTGTTTGGTTATAAGGTCAAAATAAAAAATCAACCTCGACCCCCTAACCTGCAACATACAACTTGTTAGGTCACAAGATCAAAAACCAAAAAACCTTCTTGATCGCCCGATGCGCCACATAAAGCCTTTAGGTTCACAAGGTCAAAAAGGAAAATCCAAAAACCCAAAAATCCAAATCCTTTATGTCATTTTCAAAACTTTTCCTTAAGATGGTACGTGATCCCTCTCACTACCATTAAATTCCCCTGGAAACTCAAAAGGCTATTCAAATAAAAAAAAATGCTCAAGACTCTTGGTCAAGTCAGAAGTTCCCCTTCAAATTTCTCTTTGAGGCACACCAACTCCAAAACAACTCGTCGCTGTACCTCGAGGGGGCATTTGTTGACACCAAAAAGTCATCTTGCTTCCTCAACATCAAAAAGCTATATGAAGCTGCATCCTACTACAAACAGGCGAACGCTACTTCAAGCATCAAATCTTGTCAGAATCAAACAAAAACTGCAAGATCCTTCAAAACAGCCAAAAGAGCGGTACAAATGAAGTTTCGGGCCATTTCAACATCATTTGGCCTAACTTTACTTCTCTAGCAGCTAAACAGGGGCTCCAGGCAGCGGTGAAGCCAGAGACCCTAACACACAAAACAGAGCACACAGCTGGCCTCAACATGCCACTAGGAGGCTCTACATCAAGTTTCAGGCAATTCCAACATCATTTGGCCTAACTTCACTTCTCTGACAGCATAGAAGACATCAAAACTTCGATCATAGCCTACAGATGATTCCAAAATTCCTACAAAAGGCTCCATGTCAAACTTCAACTCAAACCGACATCGTTTGATCCTCCATCAACCCTCGAGCAATAAAATCAAGCCTCTCGGTAGTGAGAATCACCAAAACCATCACTCATTAAACAAAGTACATGGGTGACCTCAACATGCTTCCAAAGGGGTACACGTCAAATTTCAGGTCATCCTGACAACATTTGACCCAACTTTGTCGCTCCGAAACAAAATTAAGCCTCCCGGCGGTGGAGCTTCCCAGGACCATGACATCCAAATAGAAGCAAATGGATCATCTCAAAATGACTCCAATAGGCTCCCTATCAAATTTCAGGTCAATCGGACATCGGTTGACCGTATATCAAAACTCAACATCTTCCTCGCGGCAAAATTAAGTCTAGCAGCGACGGGACCCCAAACGGCTTCAAAACTCAATTAAAAGCCCATGGTTGGTCCTATCCACTGCTCAAGAGGCTTCACCTCAAATTTCGGGTCATTCCGACATCATTTGACCTAGTTTTGACTATTGACGGAAAATCGGCTACAAAGTCTTAGGTTTTTTTAAAAAATAGGAAACTTTGTGCTCCAGTTTGCACAGCTTCTTATCAGGTTTTCTTCAGGAGAATCAAGCTAACAAATGAGGAAAAATATCAAGAAAAATATAGGAGAAAAAATAACCGAAAAAGACCAAGAAACGGCCGAAAGACGACGACCAAAAGAGGACAAATCCCCATGGTCGTCGGCGACCATACCCCATGGTCGCCTGCAACCTTGGAAATCCGGGTCGCAGGATTTCCACCGGAAGACCCATTTTTCGATCCTTTTTGAGTTTTGGGAGTTCCAGCCCCTGTGATTTTCTGAAAATCTAATTCTTGATGCTCGGAATCGACTTATTTTCACCAACATCTCGGATTTGCCGTCAAGAGCATGAAATCATCATTGATCGCTCCAAGATGGCCTATCGGCCAACCAAGAGAGCACACCTTCTGCCCGACCGATCAAGAAATCGACAAGACAGATGGTACCGGCCCACTGGCATCAATCAATATCTGAAATTGCATCACCATCCGACATAAAAAAAACATGTGGATCCATCGGCGATCATCGCAAGAAGAATCCCAAAAGACGCGGTACGGCCCGTGACTCTTCAAATGCCTTGGCGACCACTTAATGCTGTTAATGGACCCATTTTATGACAACTTAATGCGGTTATTAACCCATTATTTTGGATGGCCCAATCAGAATCAAGCAAATGGGAGTTACAAGTCCAAGCAATCATGCCATTAAAGCTATGAAACTCCTCTCATCATGGAGATTAAAGGTGATTAAATGTCCATCATTCTCCATCGGCCAATCACAAGCCAAGAAAAAGGAGTTACAAAATGAATGAACTAAAATTTGTAACTCCACCCATCATGAAGCATCAATGCCATCAATGCCATCAATGCTCCTAAACCCACCCCATGGCTACCAAAGGCCTATAAAAGGGGGTCATTCCAAAAGAAAGAAGACACATCCACAACAAGAAGGCCGAAATCCGAAAATCCAAGAGAAATCATCCACACACAGAGAAGAAGAAATCTTGAAGAAACTCTGCTACTTTGAAGAAGCCCTACTGCGACAAACACCACAAGGTGATCGAAGTCCCTTGAGGGGCCACCCCCAAGGCAAGACTCTCTCTTCTCCTATCCAACATGGCTTAGACGTGGTTTTTCAGCTCGTCTACTTGGTTTTTTATTGAATATAGGACCTTCCTTTGGTCCTTATCCTTTAAAAAACTGAGGTCCAAGCCAAGCCAAACAAACCAAAGCATTATACGTTCTCATCTGGAGGACGATGGCGATGTCCATACATGACTTGCGACCGTCGATCTGAACGTGTCCCCGCAATTTCCTGAGAAGTCAGATTCCCTTTCTTACTTTTCTATTGTATTTTGTATTTTTTTTAAAGAGACAAAAATCACAATTCTTGATGAGATTTGTAAATCACCTTGCACGGAAAACATCGCCTTTCACGGCAAAATCGCCTTTTATGGCAAAACCGCCTTTCATGGCAAACAAAAAAAAATATTGCCTCCTACAGCATTCAAAGAAAAACTTGTATCTTTTCTTAAATATATGTACAATTTAAAAAGTTAGAAAATAAGAAAAAAGATTGATTTCCTTTCTACTTGTGAAGGTGAATCTCTGGATCACCATTTCTAAATTCCAAGTAGAATAGAAAATCTGGCATACCCGTACAAGAAAAAAAAAATGTTGATGCTCATGCTTTCTTCTCCTCCCCTCTGCCGGCCTCTCGGTGGCCCCGGGATGGAAGAGCCGGAGGAAAAGTCAAAAAGCCGAGTCCATCACGTTGCATAGCTTTGTGCAGCGTGCTTAGAGAAGGAGGAAGGGACTGGTAGGAGTTGTAGAATGGTTTTTGTTGTGAGGAAACCTAGATGCAAAAGCACCAATAAATGAAGAAGTCGTTCACATAATCCAAAGGGGAGGGCTAGTATTACATCAAGGTGGGACGCGGTTCCTATTGGAAGTATATGGGCCTTCCAGAAAAGACTTTTAAAAAATTTCATCCGCTTAACACAGAGATCTGATACCCAAATCTCATTAGAACTAATCCCAGGATCCAAAACCCTTTTCTTAGTGTATTAAAATTCCAGATCTAAAAACGAAAAGAAGAGATATGAACATACAATTACTAGATCTACAATAAAATTGGTGTAGAGGAGCAATATTGTGCTCAAATCGAGTCTTGATCTTGTGTCTCTGCAAATCCTCTTTGTAAACATGATCTCCCATAACTTGCAGTCTTCCACGCTATGACCCATTCGAGAGATCTTCTCAAAAGGAATGGTGGGATGACAATTGAGAAGTTGTTCCTCAAGGCACTCAACCAGAGATCTAGAGAAGAGAAAAGAACAAGGAGAACTCCAAGAAAAAACGTCCAAGAGTGTATGGGACGTCCAACCCTAGTTTCGGGTTTTATAATTCTACACTTCTCTCTCACTTATGAGTCCTAATTTGAACAAATCTCTCTCAATCAGGGCTCGCATGGGGACCACTAAGGATTCCTTGGACCTGACTCCAATGGATGCATCTGGACCCCACATTTCATGCAAGTTCTTTACAACAATTAACTGCAAATAACGCCACTATATAAATGCAATTGCACTCCAGTCCTAGAAATTTTATTAGAGGACCCTAAACTTTTTAATTATTGCAAACAAGCCCCTCCATCAATTATATTCATGGATCCATTGGAAAAAAAAATAAAACTGTCTAACCATTGTGGACCCACCTCTTATTGTCCTTGTTACCCAATTAATCACACCAATAATTAATACCATCTGATTAACTTCTAATCAGGACGAGTGCTTACTTACCGACGATAAAGTCCATTAATCAACGTAAAGGGATATTTCTCTTAAAGAGGACATATTCCATCTTGAGAATATATGTTGCCACAGTTCCACTACCATATGTCCAAGATACTGAGGTGTTGACCTATAGTTGACTTCACTCATTGGTAAGTCAAAACAGATGTATAGTAGAAACTTGAGTCCATTATTCTCTCAGGATTAAGAGCCTATCGCTTGGAAATTATTAGAGTGTTCCTTAATTAAAACAGTATTTTATATAAGGTGTTATTCATGGTCCTTCAGTACATCCAATAAACTAGCACAACAATTCGGAGTCTCTCACTCCGATGGTCGAGACAAACCACAGTATCTTATAGTAACTGCAGTGCTACAAACTTTCAGATGAGATGCCCAATCTTGTCACCGATTATGAAAATATTTTAAATATAAGAATTGTGACATATGTCTCCTGCATGTGAATCTCATCCACACACAGATCACATTTAATATACTTATGGGCTCTTATTGATCTCATGAACGACCATGTCATTTTGTCTCCTCAGAGAAAAAAAGACGGATTCATATTCTCGACTGGTTGTTGCGCTCAAGCCGATGAAGATCTTGTCAGATTGTTTCAATGCCACTGTTGGAGATCCACCCATTACCGTAGACGTCGCCGTTGCCTGGTTGTTGATGTCGGACTTCAAGAAGATGATAGAAATTATAGACTCTATTTGCATACTAGAAAGCAAGAGGAAGGCGCAGAAGATTCGGGCATGCATTTTAGATTGGGTCTTACAGAGATCGTCGAGGAAGAAGGCGCTGCTACCATTGTCGTCGCCGGTGCCATCGTCCTTCACCGGCCAACGTTGTCGTTGCCATTACGTGGTAGAGGAACAAGAAGAAGAAGACCGCAAGGGCTAGTCTTTCATTTTCTGCAGGTCTTTGTTATAGAAACTATACCAAATCGAGGAAAGAGAAAGCTAGTTGGTTCAAGTAAAGCGAGGTCAAGGACAAGTTGACCAAACCATCATTTGTTGCATAATTGGAAAACTCTCTGAGTTGACTCTTGACTCTCCCATGTCATCTCATTTTGGCAAAAGACAAAGTCAAAATAGGGGAGACTCGGCCGAGTCATTTCATTCTAATAAGTTGTTTGCATTTCGAACAATATAATAGGCGGATCTAATTTTAAAAAATTAAAATTTATTTGTTAGTAATTATGAATGATGTTTGAAGTCTGTGATTTAAAAATGATGAATGGAATGCAATTTGGGACTTATATTCGATATTTGGACTAACAAATCATGTATTATGCAATATTTTTTCTTTTATTTCCTTTATTGATGTACTTTTCCTGCATATAAGAATTTATTAATTTGAATTGATGATCATGAATGAATGTAGTTAAATATATATTTATATTTTATAAGTAATGGATTTTCTTTTAAATATTTTTAAAATTATTTTAAAAACAACATGACTCTCTCGAGTCTTCGCTTTGACCCTATCCGAGTCAATCTTTTTGCGTTAGACGAATCGAGTCCGAGTCACGAGTTTTCCAACCTTGGTTTCCAGGAGCCTAGTGCAGCAGAACGCTAATGTCAGCAGTGACGTCATCGTCCGATGTCAGTAGTGATGTCAACGTCTAACGTCAGTAGTGACGTCAACAAATTCGTACAGTTGGGTGTCAACGGCTGAAACTTGTTTGCCATCTTGATCATACAGAGTCCGATTGTAGATCCATTTGCACCTATGAACTTTTTGCGAGCGAATCTACATAGTTGTAGAAAGTGGCTAGCTATTCAAAGGTCAATGGGGAAGTTTGACCAATCGAAGGGAAGTGACTTGTTTCTGTGATATCGATGTTATCCACAGATGGATTCTATGTCCACTTTGTTCATCATGTTTGTAGTGACGGGATCTATAGCAGTGCAGGAACTTGGGCAGATTGACGGTTTGTAGAGTGAGTGGTCTAGAAAACACTCTTTATATTATCAATAGAACGTCAGAGTTCGAGGTGGAGAATTTTGACGAGAGAAAAATGAACTTTGTGGCAAATCAAACTTCGAATGCTTGTTCAACATGTTAGAGTGTTGGAGAGACTATGTACCTGTCAGTGATGTACGGGAAGACGCAGTTATCTGTTGGCGGCTTGAGTTGTACGAAATTCAAGCCGAGGTGGAGATTGTTGGGTTTATTTGGTCAGCCAATGACCTGGTCAATAGTCAAGGGTATGTACTAAGGCTTTCTTAGGGGCTAAGAAAGAAGAGATTATATATACCATGTAATCATCTGTAACCCTAGACTCTAAAGAGTGTCAAGATGTGGGTCATTGCCCTCTTACCGTGGGCGTAGACGGTTTTGCCGAACTACTTAAAATCCTTTCTATTGTGTGGCATGGTTAATCGATCACAAGCTTCGTGCTTCCGCACGCACGCACACAACAGAAACAATGGTGGTCAATGTACATGGCATTTAAATATCTTCCCATACCTTCAAAAACCATCAATAACAAGATGAAGAAGAAGAAGAACAATAATAAAAAAAAGTAGCTTTAGTTCGATTCATATACCAACTGTTGGATATTATGCTCGAGAATATAACCCCTAGAATTTGACAGATGAGGGGCTAGGAAGGACAATTTCTAGCCAAAATGGGGGAACTAGCCAAGGGTTCCTAGAGGGAGTTTGGAGGGCTTCCTGTACTGGAAGAGGAGGGCAACAACAGGGTAGAAGAAGAGTATGACAAATCGGATTGCAAGTAGAGAAGAGTGTTGTTGAAGGAATATAAACACGACGATAATGGTACTCATGGCCACTTCTCCCCTTATCCAATGGAAATGTGTTCTTTCACAAGAAATATGAGTTTGTAGTCTTTTATATATATAGAAGAAGGTTCTTCCCTTACATTTGCATATAAAGAGACGTTTTTTACTATAGTGGGCATTGGAGTTTTTCACTTTCTCTTATTTTGATTATAAGAGCAGGAATCAAGTCATATATGCATCATAAGACCCACAAATAAGCAATTGGCCAAGGCAGTTCCTCTTTTTTTGAAAATGAGAGCAGAAATTAAGTCATATATGCGTCATGGAACCCACATTAGGGCAAGTGGTCGAGGCAATTTTTCTTATTTTGACTATGAAAGCAGGAATCAATCCATATATCCATCATGGTACCTACATATGAGATTTCTTCATATCAACTCTGTACCAAAACCTATACATTTGGAGATTTGGGTCATCCTTAGCTAGATTAACTACATGTAGAACGCATTGTTAATGTAGGAACACGAGTACAATCATGTGTCTCATAAGTGATGGATCTTATAGAATGTTCAATCACAACTTAGAGAGAATTTGACAAAGAGATAACATAATTAAGGGAGTGTTTGGACAAATGCATAACATAATATCAACAAATTTAAATATTGTAAGATTTCATTATTATAGAACAAAATAGTGTCATTATTGTATTGTGCCACTTATTATGTTTGGTAATTTTCACCAATTTCGATATATCTTTTGAAGTGTTTTGTAATTTATAAAAACTCATAAGATGATATACTGAATAAGAAATGGAGAGAAAGCAATCAATTGACCCGATGCGTGACCCACTAATTAGTAATTACAAGAGTTAATAATCATGGTAAGACCCATCTACTGTTAAAAAATCACACGAGTAATTGTTAAAACCATGAGGTCCGAGCATTAATGTTGTTTAATTAAGGTGTGTCCACCCAACGTGGTAACTGATGGAACGCGCTCCGAGGCGCCGTGGGGCGGCTACCGGGGTCAGCGGAACGTGGGAGTCCGTCGGGTCCGGCCCTTTCGCGCCCTGGCGGGGCCTGAAGCGTGTTTCAACATTTCTTTTGTGTGGGTGTGCCAGATTTTCTATTTTACTTGGAATTGCAGGTGGTGATCCGGAGATCAACCTTCGCAAGTAAAAATGAAATCAACTTCTTTCAAGTTTTCCATTGCACAAATATTTAAGAAAAGAGACATTTTCTTGATTTGCCGTGAAAGGCGATTTTGTTTGGCATTTATAGCCGATTTTGGCGTTTATAGCCGATTTACAATTCTCATCAATAATGAAAGACAAGAGTTGTGATTTTTGTCTCTTTTAGAAAAATACAAACTACAATGAAAAGCAAGAAAAGGAGGATCTAACTTCTCAGGAGATTGTGGGGGACTCGTTCAGATTGACGGTCGCAAGCCATGTGTGGGCTTCGCCATCATCCATGCAGATGAGAACAGAGGATGCTCTTGATTCGCTTGGCTTGGCTATAACCTCAGGTTTTTAGAGGACAAAGACCAAGAGGAGGTCCTATGTCCGATAAAAAGCTAAGTAGACGGGCTGAAAAGCCACGTCTAAGCCATTGGAGGCAGCGGGAGAAGGCAAGGACCTTGGGGGGGATGCCCCCCAAGGGACTTTTGTCACCTTGTAGTGGTGGCTGGTGCAGAACTTCAGCAGAGTTTTTCTCTCTTTTTCTTTCTCTCAGATTTCTGGATCTGTGGTGCTTTTTGAAGTGATGCCTGGAATGCTTGGGGTGCTCTCCTATTTATAGGCTTTTGGTAGCCATTTAGGAGAGTTTATGAGCTTTAATTGCTTTAATGAGAGGAGTTACAAGATTTATTTCTTGATTTTGTAACTCCTTTTTCTTGAATCTGATTGGCCGATGGAGATTAAGGGCTTTTAATCACCTTAATTACCATAATGGGAGGAGTTTCATGGGTTAAATGCCATGAATCAATTGACTTGTAACTCCCAAATGCTTGCTTCTGATTGGGCCGTCCAAAGAAATGAATTAATGACTGCAATAAAGCTAGTCAATTAACCACATTAATTGGTCGCCGAGCAGTCGAAGAGTCGCGGGCCATGCCGTGTCTTCTGGAATTCTTCTGGCGATGATCATCGATGGATCTACATGCTGATCGACATCGGATGAACATGTAACTTCAGACATTGATAGCTAAGAGCGGGCCGGTGACATCTGTCTTGTCGATTTCACGATCGGTCGGACAGAAAGTGCACTTTCTTGGTCGACCGGTTGGCGATCTTGGAGCGATCAATGATGATTTTATGCTTTTGGAGGTTGACCCGTGATTTTGACGGATGTCGAAGGATATGAGTCAATTTCAAGCACTAAAAATCACATTTTCAGGAAACCACAGGGGCCAAAGTGTGCGAAACGCGAAAAAAGACGGAAAAACCTGTCACCGGCGGAAAATCTGGTGACCCGGACCTCCATGGTCGCCGGCGACCATGGACCGGCGACCATGGGCCATGGTCGCAGGGGCCTGCGACCCTGGGGGAATTTTTCCCTTTCGGAGCCCGTTTTGCGGTCGTTTTGAGGTCTTTTTCGTCGCCGTTTTCTTCTGTATTTTTCCTGACATTTCTTCTTATTTATTGCCTTGATTTCCCTGTAGAAAACTTGATGAGAATCCTTGCATTTTTAGAGTGCAAAGTTTCTAATTTTCCGGGAAAGTCGAAGACTTTGTCGCGTAGAGCTGCTGATTTTCCGCGAGAAGTCGAAACTTGGTCAAACGATGTCGGAATGACCTGAAATTTGAGGTGAAGCCTCCTGAGCAATAAATAAGACCAACCATAGGCTTTTGTTTGAGTTTTGAAGCCGTTTGGGGTCCCGTCGATGCTTCACTTGATTTTGCTGCGGGGAAAATGCCGAGCTTTGATATGTGGCCAAACGATGTCCGATTGACCTGAAATTTGACGGGGAGCCTATTGGAGTCATTTTGAGACGTTCCATGGGCTCCGTTTTGGATGTCATGGTCCCGGGTTGCTCCGCCGCCGGTAGGCTTGATTTTCTCTCGGAGCATCGAAACCTGGTCAAACGTTGTCAGAATGACCTGAAATTTGACGTGCAGCCTTTTGGAAGCATGTTGAAGCCACTCATGCACTTGGTTTGATGAGCGAAGGCTTCGGTGATTCCCGCCGCCGGGAGGCTTGATTTTGCTGCTCGAGCATTGATGGAGGGTCAAACGTTGTCGGTTTGACTTGAAATTTGGCATGGAGCCCTTTTGAGACATGCTGGAGTCATCTGTAGGCTCTGATCGAAGTTTTGACGTCTCCTATGATGTCGCCGCCGAGAGCTCCTATTTAGCTGTCGGAGAAGTGAAGTTAGGCCAAATGTTGTCGAAATGGCCCGAAACTTCATGTGTACTCTTCTCTTGGCTATCTTGAAGGATCTTGCAGTTTTTGTTTGATTCTGACAAGATTTGATTTTTTGGAGAAATTGCATTGCCTATTTATGGCAGGTTGCGACTTCATGCAGCTTTCTTGATGTTGAAGAGGCAAAGTGACATTTTTGGTGTCAACAAATGCCCCCTCGAGGTACAGCGACGAGTTGCTTGACTTTTGTAGTCGATGTGCCTCGAAGAGATTTTTGAAGGAGAGCTTGTGTCTTGACCAAGAGTCTTTGAGCAATCTTTCCTTTGGTAGAGTAGCCTTTGAGCTTCCAGGGGAATTTTATGGTAGTGAAAGGAATCACACACCATCTCGAGGCAAAGTTTTGAAGATGACATCAGGGATGTGGATTTGGGTTTCTGTTTTTGATCTTGTGACCTAACCAGCTATATATGGCAGGTTAGGGGATCGGGTTTTGGTTTTGACCTTGTGACCCAACAAGCTGTATGTGGCAAGTTGGGGGATCAGGATTTGGTTTTTTGTTTTGGTCTTGTGACCTAACAAGCTGTATGTGGCAAGTTAGGGGACCAGGATTTTGGTTTTTGGTCACTCTTTGGGACTGTGTGGGTCCATTGGAGTGGTTTGGATTTTTGTGGAATGTCAATTTCAAGATTTTGGCTCAATTTGGTATATGAGGCTGGATGGTTTGATTTTTGGAAGCTCATGGGGCTTGGGATTTTTTTTGTATGGTTCAATCAACTCAAAAGAGGCATGGAACCATTATTTGTATGCTCTTGGTAAGAGGGATTCTTTTTCTGACTAAAAGCCCATTTTTTTTTTTTTTTAGTGCCTAGGTGGTCAAACCTGGCTCATATGGGCTAACCCATGGGACCTTAAGCTTTTTAGGATGGCTTAGATCTCATGTGGGGCCATTTTTGTAAAGAATATCTAAAGATATCTCATTTGGATAGAGAATATCTAAAAATATCTTTATGGGAGAGAATCTCTCATATTCCCTTAATTTGGGAGAGAATATCTCAAGGTATCTTTCTTTTTGGGAAGGAATCTCCAATATCCTTTTTTGTTGGAGAGAATCTCTCATTTGATTGATTTTGGGAGGAAATCTCTCAAAGACATCTTTCTTTTTGGGAAAGAATCTTTCTAATTCCTTCTCTTTTGGTAAGGTTACTAATTAGTAGCACTTACCTTTCTTCTTTGTTTCCTTCTTTGATTTGCTCTCTCCTATAAAAGCAAAGGAAGGTAGGATCTCTTGCTCTTATTGCTTTCTTTTGCAACAATCTCAAGAGACCTCCAAGACCAAGAGTTTTTCTTCTTCAAGGATCTTCAAGCCTTTTCCTTCTTCTTCTCCATCAATGGCTTCAAGTAAGTTTTCTCTCTTTTTCTTTCAAGAAAACTCCATGTAGAGAATAGGATGGAAAAAAAATGTTTCTCTTCTTTTTTTTTTCTTTCTTCTTTTTTTTTTTTCTTTTTCTTTTCTTTCTATTCTTCTTCTCTTTTTTTTTTCTTCCTTTTCTTTTCCACGTGATTTCTGTTTTTTTTTTCTTTTTTTTTTCTTTCACGTTTTTTTTTTTTTTTTTTTTTGTGGGCCGTACGGACAGATCCGTACGGATCTGGTCCGTACGGCCACGTGGCCTAATATTTTTTTTTTTTTTTTTTGCTGTTTTCTTTCTTCTTTTTTTTTTTTGTTTGAGAAAGTTTCTTTTTTTTTGTTCTTTTCTTTCTCCCCCTTTTTTTTTGAGAAAGTTTCTTTTTTTTTTTTTTTTTTTTTTTTTGCTCATCATGATAACGCGTTTTTTATGCAAATCTAGATGTTCATGCATGTACTATTTGTAGATTGAGCATGATAGCATACCTGAAAATTTTTGCAA
This sequence comes from Umbellularia californica, assembly GCA_028538565.1. Classification (NCBI taxonomy): domain Eukaryota; kingdom Viridiplantae; phylum Streptophyta; class Magnoliopsida; order Laurales; family Lauraceae; genus Umbellularia; species Umbellularia californica. The sequence continues at coordinate 50,260,128 of JAPQWN010000006.1, read as the reverse complement.
ATTTGGGAATTTGGAGCTCGCAGCGATGTTGAGCCCTTCTTGATTTTGCGGAGATTTTGAGGTTTCGAAAGTTTGGAGTTTCGGAGCTCGCAGCGATGTTGAGCCCATCTTCAAACTTTCTATTTCCGTCGGGGTATTTCCTTTTTCTTTGGAATTGCCCCGGGATCATGCCAAAATTTCGCCAGATTTTCTTTTAGCGAAATCCTGTCATTTTGATGATGATCTTTTTTTCTTTTCCAACCTTTGCAGGTGGTTCCTCCAGAGCGAACAAGGGTAAAGAGCCTGCTACAAGCGTACCTCGTCGATCCGCCAGATCTTCTAATGTGGCCGTTCAGCAGGCCTGGGAGAAGGTCCAGTTTGTTGAGAAGAACTTGGAAGAATGCGATTCCCTCAATCGCGATGAGATGAGACAGCGATTGATCGCTCTCAAGGATGAGGAGTTCTATAAGATCATGGTAAGCAACCGTCCTTGGGTTATGGACGATCTGAGGGTTTTGCCCAAGCCTACCTTCTTCTTTGGAGATGCAGTCCCTGACGACTTGACATACCAAAGGAGATGTTTTCAGTTCTCTTACACAGCTGATGGTGAAGAGAGAACTATTTCTACCCGGTCGTCTTTTGACCGGACCATCTCGATCCTGAGCCTTTCTCCCACGTGCCCTAAGAGGGAAGATCCTCCGAGCTGGGTGAAGAGGACCAGTGTGATCAAGACCGGGGTTTTTGTTGGCGGTCCCTCCGGATATGCGGAGAAGCCACCTGTCCGTATGGACATGTTGATGCCAGCCAGCGGCTACCAGGGCTCTGATTATCCGTCGGTCGATTTGAGACCGGTGGGCCTTGGCGTTTTCAGCGGTGACGGCAGTACTTGGGTGAAGCCTTTTCGACTTCGTGGCCGTTTCAATGCTGACTCCGATTGGAAGTCATGGACTGACCACACCTTGCTGATTGGGGGCGCCGTTTTGAAGGAAGCCAGGATTTTTGACGCGGTCCGCGCTTTTAGGGAGACCGTGACCTTTTCCGATGATGCCTTCATGGCTATGTTGGAGTCTTTCCTCCCTCAGACCAATACCTTCGTTGTCACGAACGGTGAGATTGGTTTTTCTCTGAAGGAGTTGAGTGCTATTACTGGATTGCCCATCCTTGGCAAACTCTACAAGGAGTTCATGCCGATTGACAGCGTCCTTAAGGAGCAGTCAGAGGAGTTCAGGCTCCTATACTTTCAGCTCGTCGCCTTCTATGATTTTTTGAAGGAGGGCTCGAAAGTGAGATCCAGCAGTTGGAAGAGTTATGGCTCTTCATTCTTCAACTCCTTTGACGGTGGAGAATCTTCTGATAGCATGACCCAGGAAGACAGGAAGAAGACTTCGGCCATGCAGGAAGAGTTGAAGGGTTTCTTCGCGAGCACAGATGCCATTTGTTCTGACATTACACTGCGGAGAGATCTTGCTGTTTACCTCACTTTTTGGCTAGGTGAGGCTATTTTTGCTGGTGGAGATGGGACGCACATCAGGCCGCATTGTATTTTTCCGGCTTGTCAGATGGCGTTTGGAGAGCGGCTTGCTTTGGTGCCCGCTCTTTACTCCTACCTGTGTACCGAACTGCAGGCTGCTGCTTTCTTGGTTCGGCTTGGGCTCCCTATGAATAGGGTATTTTCAGCCCATATCTTTTATTCGTGGTTTGTATACCACTGTCCTGGCTTCCACCAGCTGGGTGCTGCACAGGATGATGATCCTCTGATGATTCGATTGGCTAAGGGAAAAGCCGTACCCGAATCACTTTTGTTTGCCCGCATGAGGATCCGACGATTCAGGGACGTCGAGATGGGGCAGTCTTCAGTTAAGCTTTCTCCGGAGTTGCGGAAGAAGGCTTTTGATTTTGGTGCCTCCCGAGACTCTACCAGAGCAGGGTCGGGAAGGCATTACTCGTTGACCAATGCAGAGAAGGAGTGGCTTTTCAGCATACGAGTCAGCACGATGGTGTACCGTAGACATCTTTTCGTCGACATCCAGCCGTATGTACCTTCGCGCTTTGCGCTTCAGTTGGGCTTCTCTCAAGGCGTTGTTGGAGCGCCTTCGAGTATGGTGAAGCGTTTTGGGGGTTTGCAGGATGGCAGAAATGCATGGGCTTTCTATAGTGCTGAAGACACTACTGCCACGATTTCTTATCCTGAGCTGTCGACTTTCCGAACTGCCGGCTTCACGAAGTGGTTCGCGGAGAGCTTTTTGGCATATCGGGGGCTTTCCAAGAAGGAGCTTGATGTAAAGCTGTCTTCTGGAAAAGGTATTGGGAAGTCGGATGGCGTCCGGCGAGAGGAAGTTTGGGCCTTCCTTTCTGGAGAGAAGCACAAGATAGGCTTTCTCGGTGACCAGGGCGTCATTGGTTCTGAAGCTGTTCGGGAAGTACCTGATGAGGCTTTGGAGCAGCTAGAACAGGAGGAAGCTGAACTCGACGCTTGGATGCAAGCGGCACAGAGGCAAGCTTCCGCGGAGTCTACTGGCGAGAGCAGACCATCCAGTGAGGAGCCAAGTGGGAGACCTGACTCTGACAGTGGGGCGGGTTCTTCTAGGAAGCGAACCCGTAGAGGTAAGAAGAGGAGGAGTCATCATCACAGCGAGGGGCCACATGAGGACTCTCCTGACATGGAAATCCCTCTTACTATCAACGAGGAGGTGCCAGAGGCTGTCGACGAGCCTCCAGAGAAGAGAAGCCGTGGAGAAGAGACCATTGGTGAAGGTATGATTCTTCCTTTTCCGTTTTCTGCTTCTTTCATAGGGCTTTCCATGTTCTGATTTGTTTTCTCACCCTGCTGCTGCTTTTTTTTTTTTTTTTAGCAGCGGATGAAGACTTGGCGATGCCTGAGGTTCCGACCGATGAGGCGGTGATGGAGCCGATTATGGCATCTGAAGAAGAACCGAGGGACTCTGGAATGACTCCGGAATCTCCGACTGGTATGACTTCCTTCGCTTTCTCTCTTTTTTTGTGCCTGCGACTTGATTTGCTAACATTTTTCTTGTCAGCTGACTTGCCACAGGATTCCGATGACTTTGAACCATCAATGGACGCAAATGTTGATGATGCTTCCGATGAGTTCATGGAGGAAGAGAGTGTTCCGCCAGTCGTCGAAGAAGGTACTTTGTAGTGATGACCCTGATGGTTTTTTTTTTTTTTAACAGGATCATATTCATACCCTTTTGTGTTTCATTTGCAGGTTTTGAAGTGACAGAAGAGAGTCCATCGCTTTCTTCAGAACCAGAGCAAGGGATGCCAGAGGTCGATCCGGAGGTAGAGACCAGTTCTGACATGATTGAGGAGATGCCTCGTGTTGAGATTCCCTCTCCAGTGGCTCCAAGTGGAAAGAGTTCTTTTGTTACTCTTCCAATGGGACATGACATGAGCAGCCGATCAACGGAGAAGGGTGAATCTTCATCCAGTTCGTCTCTTCAATTTGCGAAGAAGGTGCTGGCTCGGGTTTTGAGTTCTTGGGTCAAGACTCTCCTTTCTGGACACTTAGAGGCAGGATTTGGCATGATCCCACATGTATAGGAGATTCTGACTGACACCGAAGAGGTTGGTCTGGATGTCACAGGTGCCAGGGCGATCGTTGATAGGATCATTGCACTGGGTGACAAGTGGTTTGAGACCATGGATTTCCCTGACGACCAATTCTTCAAGGAGATGTTCTTGGACCCTGCTGATAAGGCTAAGTCTGACCTGAATGAGGCTACACAAAGCAAGAAGCAGCTAGTTCGGGAGAAGAACAAGGAAGAGCTAGCCATCATCGGATTGAGGCATGACCTTAACGTCCTTGATAGGGAAGTTGAGGAGGCCAGGAAACGTCTTGAGTATTTGAAGGCACAAGTCGATGCTAAGTGGGCTGCTATAACAGAGGCTCGTGACAGGGAGAGTACTCTGATTCGCAGGGTTGCAGATGCCGGTCAAGTTCTCGAGAGGAGGACTCTAGAAAACGAACGATGGCAAACTGCTGGGGAAGAGCTTCCCGGTGTAAAAGAAGGGTTACGGCATTCGCCAGCATCTCATGACAAGTTCCTGAAGAAGCGTGCCTTGGAAACTCTGACGGCTGAGGCCAAAAGTTTGCTTGAGGAGCTGAAGCTTTGGCTGGAGACCATTTTTGGCTGAGCTCCTGATTTTTTATAGCAGAAACCATTCTTCTTTTTTTTTGGTACCACATGTATTTTTTTGGTACTTCTTTTTTTTTTTTTTTTTTGCAGTGCTTGTGAACACTTTTTTTTTGGTACCACATGTATTTTTTTGGTACTTTTTTTTTTTTTAGTGCTTGTGAACACTTTCCTTTTTTTTTGGTACCACATGTATTTTTTGGTACTCTTTTTTTTTTGTTTTCCCTACGCTCACTCAAATCTTTTTGTGATGAAAGCGATTGCTAAATGGGATTTGATCAAAAGCTTTGTCATTTTGTGAAAATCTTTTGTCAAATAATTGTTTTGGCATGGGAGCCTGATTTTGGTTGTGGCGTGAAAGCCGATTTTGAGATGGCATGGAAGCCGAAATTTTATGGCGTAAAAGCCAAAATTTGGGTTGGCATGGAAGCCGAAATTTTGTGGCATTTACAGCCAGTTTGGTGGCATTGATAGCCAATTTGTGGCATTTATAGCCGGTTTGGTGGCATTGATAGCCAATTTGTGGCATTTATAGCCGGTTTGGTGGCATTGATAGCCAATTGGTGGCATTTATAGCCGGTTTGGTGGCATTGATAGCCGGGTTTTTTTTTTTAAAGCCAAGTTTTGGTTTGTCGGCGTGAAAGCCAATTTTTTTGTGGCATTGATAGCCGGTTTGTGGCATTTATAGCCGGTTTTGACATGAGAGTCAGGTTTTTTTTTGTGTGGCATTTATAGCCGATTTGGTGGCATTGATAGCCGGTTTTTGGCAAAAGAGCCAGGTTTTGGCGTTTATAGCCAGATTTTTTGGCTTTCAAAATGTAGGTATCGACTAAATGTCGCCTCCCCGCTGAATGGTCTTGCAAGTATCGATGGAATGTCGCTTCCTTGCTCATTCGGTTTTGCGAGTATTGATGGAATGTCACTTCCTCGCGGGTTAGGTTTTGCAAGTATCGATGGAATGTCGCTTCCTCGCGAATTGGGGTGCAAATATCGACTAAGCGTCGCTTCCCTGCTTTTCCCAAAACTTTTGATTTTGCGGGTACTGACTTGATGTCGTTTCCCCGTGATTTTTGAAATTTGAGGTTTTCTCGAACCTTTGAAATTTGGGTTGTGGATATCAACTGAAATGTTGCGTCTCCACGATTTTAGAGGTTTTTGAAGTATCGAATGGGGTTCGCATCCTTCCGATTTTTTGAGTTTTGCGAGTATCGACTAAGTGTCACTTCCCCGCGGTTTTTGAAAAACCATTTTTTTGTTTAAAGACACGAGGGTCGTAAATTTTGACCTAAAACCATTTGGCGGTAAAAGGTAAGGTGGACTAGGGTGGAAATCCCTGAATCCGGATTTTTGTTTCAAACCATGAATTTTGGTTCAAGGATCGAAAGTTTTGGTCAAGTCAGGGAGAGGCTCCTAAACTTGGATATTTTTTTTTTGAACAATGAAACGATAAAAATAAGCATTGTTTTTGAATCTCTAGAAATTTTGACATTTGATATGAAAATTCTAAAGAGAGTGGGTTTGACGAGCGAGTACCTGAGAACAGGTTTTGGCCATACAGGCATTGCTCTTACCCAGTTGGGTAAGTCTTCAAGGGTAGTACCGCTTCAAGAACTTGCCGTTGATAGGCAGCATACATCTGTCGCCTTCCATGTTTAGGAGGGCATATGCGCCATTGGAGAAGACCTTGTCGATGACGTAGGGTCCCTCCCATTTTGGTTCAAACTTGCCTTTGGACTTGTGAGCGAAGACCATTGGTCTTTTTACCGCAAGAACCAAGTCACCCTTTTTGTAGGCGCGTTGCCTGACCTTTTTGTCAAAAGATCCTGCCATGCGTGCTTGGTAAAGTTCAATGCTTTGTCGAGCTTCGAGCCGTTTCTCATCGAGATTGTCCAGCTCATGAAGTCGTAATTTCGCATTGCTTTCTTGAGTCATGTCATTTTGTAGAGATACCCTCAGAGAAGGAATTTGTACCTCTAGGGGCACGACAGCTTCGCATCCATAGACCAAGGAGAATGGTGTACTATGGGTTGGTCCTCGAACGGTGGTTCGATAGGCCCACAAAGCTTCAGACAGTTTGTCACTCCAGTCTCTTTTGTGACTAGAGACCATTTTCTTGAGGATTTTGCAGAGTGTCTTGTTGAAGGCTTCTGCTAATCCGTTTGCTGCCGGATTGTATGGAGTCGAAGGACAGCTTTGAATTTTGTATTTGTCGCAGAACCTGTAGAATCGATGATCCCGGAATTGTGGTCCGTTATCATGGACCAATCTCTTGGGTATGCCGAAACGACAAATGATGTTGGTGCGCAGGAAGTGAAGAACTGATGAGGTCTTCATTTCGTTGAACGCAAATGCTTCTGACCACTTGGAGAAATAATCCGTTGCGGCGAAGATGAAGCGATGACCTTTGCTTGAAGGGGGAGAGATAGGACCTATGATGTCCATGCCCCATGCTTCGAAAGGCCATGAGATTGCTGTAGGATGTAGCCATTCCGGAGGCATGTGAATGTAGTCTCCATGAACTTGGCATTGTTGGCAGCGCTTAGCAAATTGCATTGCGTCGGGTACCATGGTAGGCCAGTAGTAACCCAACCTTTTGATTTGGTCGTAGAGCTTGGGACCAGCCTGATGAGCTCCACAAAGACCAGCGTGAACTTCTTTGAGTGTTTCTTCAGCTTCTTGTTGTGACAAGCAGCGTAGGAGTACTCCATTGAAGGATTTCCTGTAAAGGATTTTTGAAGGGATATCCAAATGAAAGTTTGGGGCTCGCCTTTGGATGCTTACCCGTTCTTTTGGATCTTCAGGTAGGATTCCGAACATAGTGTAATCAATGAACGGATCCCTCCAGTCGCCGATTGAAGTTTGAAGGATAGAGATCCGACTTCCAACCAATCGGTGGCATTCAGCAACTGCTTGGTGTGTGTTAAGAGGAGGGAGGATCCTTCTCTCGTACACTGTAATTTGCATGTTTTCCCCTTCCTGGATCGCCATTGATGCGGCAAGTCCGGCCAGGGCATCTGCACGGATGTTTTTACCTCTACGAATGTGGGTGATGTTGCAGATGTCAAACTTTTGCAGAAGCGATTTTGCCTTGTTGTAATAAGGCAGCAGATCGGGCTTCCTGACTTCATATATCTGATTCATCTGGTTGACGATCAGTTGAGAGTCTCCAAAGACTTCCAGCATAGTGATACCGGATTCGATGGCGAGTTCCAATCCTAGGATCAGAGCTTGGTATTCAGCTGCATTGTTTGTGCATGGTTCCAGTAGCGAGAAAGCGTGTGGAATCATGTATTTGTCGGGGCTAACAAAGAGGATGCCAACTCCCGAGATCAGCTTTCTGTTTTCATTTGTCCTGGTTGCACCGTCAAAGTACATGTCCCAGGAGACATTTGGTGAGGAAGTCTCTACGTTGTAGACAGGTTCGTCTGGGAGATCATCTCTGAGTGGTGAATCTTTAGGCAATGGATGCTCTGCGAGGAAATCTGCTAGAGCTTGGCCTTTGATTGCTTTTTGTGGCACATACCTAATATCAAATTGTGATAGAAGGATGGACCATTTTGCCAGTCGGGCATTGAGAGAACCGGCCTTTGTGACAAGGACCTTCAAGAGGTTGATCCTTGAGACGAGGTAGACTGTGTTGGAAAGCAAGTAGTGACGTAGCTTTTGTACGGCGAACATCACTGCAAGGCATTCCTTTTCGACTGGGGAGTAGCGATGCTCTGCACCTACTAGCATGCGGCTGAGGTAGTATAGAGCAGCTTCTTTTCCCTCACCATTCTCTTGTGCAAGCAGAGCGCCTACAGAATGATCAAGAGCTCTTGTGTACAAGATGAATGGTTTTCCAGTGGCAGGGGCAGCTAACACTGGAGGTTTGGTCAGGTATGACTTGATATCTTGAAATGCGGCTTCACAGTCGGCATCCCAGACAAAGTCTACACCCTTTTTCATCAATCGAGAGAATGGACGGCATTTCCCCGAAAGATTGGAGATGAACCGTCTGATGTGGGCCAATCTCCCTTGAAGCCCTTTTAGTTCCCTTAGGGTTCTTGGAGAGGGCATTTCTAGAATAGCCTTGACTTTTATGGGGTCAAGTTCTATTCCAGCTTTCCGAACAAGGAATCCGAGAAACTTACCCGACGAGACGCCGAAGAAGCATTTTAGAGGATTCATCCGCAGTTTGTGTTTGCGGAGTCGGAGGAAGACTTCCCGAAGATCTTTGAGATGGTCTTCTTTTCTTCTGCTTTTGACGGCGAGGTCATCAACGTAACATTCGACCGTCTTGTGCTGCATATCTTGGAATATTTTCATCATAGCCCTCTGATATGTGGCACCAGCATTTTTCAGACCAAATGGCATGACAGTGTAGCAATACACGCCAAACGGAGTCCGAAATGAAGTGTGTTTTTCATCCTCGGGATGCATCTTTATCTGATTGTAACCAGAGAAGCCATCCATGAATGTCATTCGCTCGAATCCGCAGGTATTGTCAATCATCACCTCCGGTATGGGGAGCGGGAATTCATCTTTAGGGCAAGCGCCATTCAAGTCTCTATAGTCAATACACTCTGATCTGCCCAGTTTTCTTTGTCACGGGGACAATGTTGGCCAACCACTCTGGATGTTGTTCCTCACGGATGAAGCCAACGCTTTTGAGCTTTTGAACTTCTTGTTCGATTTTATCCATCACATCTGGACGGAATCTTCTTTGGCCTTGTTTGACAGGCTTGATGTCTTCTTGAAGATTGAGTTTGTGGACTGCTACTTTGGGGTCTAAACCAGGCATTTCAGCATAGGACCATGCAAAGCAATCAACAAACTCATGAAGAAAAGCGATATACTCGGGTAACTCATCATCCTTTATATTCTTGCTTATGAATACAGGACGTGGGTTATCTGGTGTTCCCAAGTCTATCTTTTCAACAGGATCTTCTGTCGGAAGGTTCGAAGGTGGTTCCTCCACAATATTTTCGGAGGCTTCCAACTCAACGAAACTTTCTGGAGTTTCAACTGCATTACTAGACCAAGGCTCTGTTCCTTTCCATGGATTTTCTTGATTGGTGATCTCCTCAAGGCTTGCTATGAGATAGTCCCAATCGCCTGTTGAGTCTGGTATTTCTTTTGGAGACGAGGGTTCTTCTGGGTCAGGATGCCACCCGTCTGTGTCATCGGGCGATTCCTCTTCATCATCAGAGAAATCGTACAAATTGGATGAGCTTCCTGGATCTTTGTCGGGTAACTCTTTAAAGAGATTTCCAGGGAGATCGATGTCTTCGTGGACTTGAGATGTTGAGGCTTGGTCGGTAAAACGACTTTTAAGCTTTTGTGTCAACTGTCTCAGGGGGGTATCAGGATCATATCCTAACCCATGTGAAGAATTTTCTACATATCCATAGAGTCTCCAATCTTCCAGCTGGCTTTTGGTCAAGGCGGGCTCCAATGGCGTGAGAATACCGCGGCCTTCTCCCAAACCGACTGGGTTCTGAGCGTCAAAGCCCATTTTCTTCATGATAGCTTATGCCACAGGACTATATAGAGATAGTTGAGGCATACCTTCATTTTGGAAAGGTTCAAGCAGAGAACTTGATGAAGAAGCATCCGATCTATGAAAGAAGATCGGTCTTTGCTTTGGTGATGTTGCCGGAACAACAAAGGTAGCAGACGTAGGATCTTCTACATCAGCAGGTGTCTCCATCGGAGTGAGAGCAGGCTGAACTTGCTGAGTGTCAGCTTGGCTTGACGATGCATCGTCTTCTGGCTCTGAGTCCGAGTCTGTGTCTTGCATGATAGACACGAGAGAGACAACAAATTTGCCCCCAGGCTTTTTTTCGCCTTCTTCACTTTAGTCGTGATGACCAAAGGTTTTGAATTCTTGAGGGAGATAACGAAGGGAGATTGACTACTCTCTTCTAATTTGCCGGAGGGTTTGTTTTCTTCCGGTGATTTTTGAGGAGCCTTGCCTTTATCTTTCTGGAGATTTTCAGCAGGGGGTGCTGTTTCCTCTTCTTCTTTTTCTCCTTCATACATCTGGGAGTCTGCGAAGTGGACTTCTTTACCTTTGAAGGGTTTTCTGTCCGCAAAGACACGATGTACCATGCCGTCGTCGCCGACGAACTTGATGCATTGATGTAGAGTTGAAGGAACAACACCATTCTCGTGTATCCAAGGACGTCCGAGAAGGATGTTGTAGCATGAGGGGGTTTTTATTGCATACACAGTGACCTCAGAGATAAGATCACCGATTTGCAATTTGAACCTGATTTTGCCGATAGGCCTTTGAGCGCTCCCATCGTATCCAAAGATAGATACAGATGTGTGGCTTAGCTTGCTGAGTGGGACGCCCAACTCTTCAAGAGCCGAAGTGGAGATAAGGTTGAGTGCAGAACCTGGGTCGATCTGAACTCTATGTATCGGCATTTCTTTGATGTACCCTGTGAAGTACAGGGGTCGGTTGTGCCTTGCTTCGCCAAGTAGGAGGTCTTCCTTAGTGAAGGCGATGGTTGCACTGGCTGCCTTTTGAACCGAGAGGCTTTGGATGCATGATCCCTCGCTGTTCTCTTTTTCTCCTTTTAAGGAGGTTTCTGAGTTTTTGACCCGGTAGTCCATTTCAATTTGGAGGACTTGTGGGGCATGTTTGTCGACATCCTCATTCAGTTTTTGTAATTCTGAGATGAGATTATCGCGAGTGCGTGGAGACATTCGCAATAAGTCTAGGATGTGAAGACGTGCAGGTATGTGTTTGAAGTGCTCAACCAAGTCATACTTGAAAGCCTCCTTAGGGCCTGCATGTTCATCATTGTTGCCACTGGGGGCGCTTACAACATCTTTTCCTGAAGGATTTACATAAGTAAAGGAAGATTGGTTGTAATTCTTGTGGTAGTCTCGGCCAGAGCGGGTGCCTCTACCAACTTCGAGAGCTTCTTGAGAAGGATCTTCATTTGGAAGATTGTCTTCAGGATCAAGAGGCCGTCGTTTTTCATCTACTGGGGATGTATCTGCAGCAGAGTTGCCATCCTCAGTGATTGTGTTGCACGGAGCATTTTCCGGGAGCAAGTCCTGAACAGCATCCAGCAGCTTTTCTTCTTCGTTGACCCATCCATCACCCCAAGTTGGGTTTTCTTCATGATGATGAGTCGGGAAGAATGTGTATCCTGAAGTCACAGTCTCAGGAGAAGAAACCTGAGAGGGTGTCATCTCTGTGAAAGTCACGTGAGACGAGGTAGCTCCAGAGGATACATTGCTAGGCGTCGTCGGAGTGTAGGTAATCTCATCAGACGACGCTTCAGAAGAGCTATAGTCCTGATATATTACATTACAGGAAGCTCTGATAGGAGATGTTGCCTGCTCGGAGTCAGACTCATCCTCGGATGTAAGAGGATCGTCTATCCAGCAATGTTCTCCATTTTCAGGAGTTAAGGGTGGAGGTACCTGGTGAGCTTCAGGGACTTCCGGCTCTGGATTGTGAGGAATCTCGTTGACGCGGTCTTGCTCTTGTTCTAGAGCGAGATGCTGCAAGATCCTTGCATATTCTTCAAGATCCGGCATGGGAGCCAGATCATCTTCTTCGTCTTCTCCGTGTGGCTCAACATAGTTGATTTCCACTGGAGCAACGACGGGTGCTTGCTCAACAGCATTTTCTTGTACAGCCTCTTGGTTTTCTTCATCATCAGACCAGGATCCTTGTGGCTGTAAGGGGTTATACCAGATTACTGGCATAAGGTGAGTTTCAGGAACCCATTCTTCGTCGGAGAGATACTCTCCTGTTTCAAGAGATTCCTCCCACTCGCCGGTGTAGTTGGGCTCGAATCCATCGTCGGTGTCGCTGGACTCGTATCCATCAATGGAGAATCCAACTACCGAGTTGCAAGAGTATGATGCCCCCTGCATAGCTTCTTCTCTGAATTGAGGTGGCATGAAATCACTGAGAGTGAGTTTTCTTACCCCCTTTGAAGTCTCTGGAAGGGACGTTTCTGTTGCCCCGAGTGAAGTGGTAGAGGAGGCCTCTGCCTTTTCATGGACTTCTTGTTTTGGCTGGGTCTTCTCTTGCCGTTTGAGCTTGAGGAGATGTTTCCTAGCCTGCCTTCGCTGTTGAGCTGTCGGCTTTGTTTTTACGATCTCCCAGTTTTCATCTTCCAGGAGATCAGGATGTACCCATATGGGTTGTCCGTCTGGTGTCGGGCAAGGAACCAACACTTCGGACGTTTGAATTCTTTTTATCACCTTGAAGGAAGTAGTGATCTTCTTCTTCGGTGATTTTGGTGTTTGTCCACGTGACACCATGTTGACGGAGGCGGTCCCATAGTTTTTGTCAAAGGTGATGACTCCGTTTTTCCACATCTCGTTTATCTTCTCTCTCACAACAAAGCATTGATTGAGAGGATGCGAGACCATCTGGTGGTATGGACAGTACCGAGGATCATTGGTTTTGCCAACGTCTCCAGGTCTTTTGGGCTCTGGCAAAATGAGTTTGCCATTTGCTAGGAGAGCCTCAAAGATTTCTTCGACGTCTTCATCGAACGGATATTTCTTTTCTACTCGCTCTTTGAAGGCATCAGAGAGTTCAGGTCTCTTACCTGTAGCTCTATTTTCAGCTTTCTTTGGTTGCTGAGGAGCTGACTTGGTTTGCACATTAAGGACCTCTTTCTTCTTTGGTTTGGAGGTTGCAATGGCGGTTGGCTCTTTTCTTGATGACTTCTGACTGTTGAGGTCTTTAATCACCGTTTCAGCTTCCATAGAAGCTTCCAGGAGTTCTCCCAGGTTTTTTGATTTATTGCCGATGATCATGGAGCGGATTTTAGCTCTCATATTGTTACGGCAGATGTCGACTAGCGACGCTTGTGGCAGTACATCTGAGCATTTGTACGCCATTGCTTTCCACTTGTGAATGAAGTCATAAGTTGACTCATTCTCTCCCTGTTTTAGGCTGCAGAGCTGAGCCATAGTAATAGGATGATCCTCACCTTGGAAGTGGGTCAGGAAGCGTGTCTCCAGCATAGCCCAGTTCTGAATGGAGTTCTCCAGCAGAGTGGAGTACCAATCGAAGGCCGTACCTTTTAGGGTACTTGCAAAGAGGCGAATCTTGAGTGCATCTTGATCCGCGATAGCTCCCGTCAAGATCTTGAAGTGGATGACGTGCTGTCTGGCCGATCCTTTCCCCGTATATGTTTGGAGAGTAGGATGTTTGAATTTTATGGGGAACGGGACCGAGTCCATCCATAAAGGATATGGTGGCTTGATCCCATGCTCTTTGAGTATATCCTCTTCTTTAGCTTTGGCGAGGATACTGTCTACGTCCTTTTTGGTAAGGGCGCGTGACTCATTTTCTTCACAATTCTCCTCGTTATTGTTATGATTCGGAGGAGGCTCATTGTTCACCTGATTTTGGACGACAAGGAGAAGGTTTTCCATCAGAGTTTCAATCCTCTGCTGGCCTTGTTCCAACTGTTGGATGCGTGTGAGCGCATCATCTCGAGGTGGATTCTGAGGTGGCGGCTCAGAACTTGTAGCCAAGACGTTCATCCCTCGGGATTCGAACGAAGAAATCGTCCTGGTGACCGAGCTGGGGCTCATTCTTTTTGATGAAGAGCTTGATGAAGGATTACTCTCCCGTCCTTGGCTTGAAGGGGCAGGAGATTCTTCGGGATGTCTTTGTGTCCTGGTGACGCTACGGGTCACCGGACGTCGGACATGGATTTTTTATGCTGACCTTTGGCGTCTTCTGGTTTTTCCAACCATATGGACGGCAGCAACTTGGTCGGGTCTTTCTTTTTCGACCCATTTGTGGGAGACTTGAAGTGTAGGAGGCTGGGTCCGTTGTTTCTCTAGTCTCTTTTGTCGATATGAAGCACGGCGGCGTGCTCGACGAGCGATTTGAGCTTCAGTCAGCTCTGGCTGGGCTATGATGATGAAGGATGTGCTCCCTCGGGCGCAGCAGCCGAGCTTGTCTTCTTTGTGGTTGGGCAAGGACAGGATGCGGACCCGGTCCTTTGCCTGTTGCAGCGAAGCTTTAAACCTTTCGAGTTCGGCCCCTGTAGAGATGAAGGGTCGAACTGAAGGAGTGTAGGCCTTAGCAGGTGCTTGTAGAGGCCTGGTGATGCATGATCTGATTTTGGGCCTGTAGGAACAAGCCGGCTCATGCTGGGTTGACTTGGGAGTCAGGTTGGAGATGGGTCTCTCCTCTTTCATGTAGGCAAGAGGGTAGAACTGGTTCTCTTTGAGTGGGGCCAGGTATGCTGGCTTGGTGGAAGTTTGAGACCTTCTTTGTTTTGGGGAAGGTCTTGGAGACCAAGTCTTGGGATAGACCTGGTTGTTTGTGGGTCGAGGCTTCGCGGGGGTGCCGCGGGCTTCGGGCTTTTGGGCGCTCGCCTTTGGTGTCACGGGAGTGACACGTTGAGAGGCGATTTTCTGCCTTTTGGCAGGCACAGTTTGTTCTTCGGGAAGTGGGAATGGTCCCAGTGTCCCAAAGAAGATAGTCCGGGGAGTCGAGGTCGACCCGGAGTTCAGAGAGTTGCCGAGGGAGTTGACGCTTCGGCAGCTGACAGGGCGCTTATGGGTGCGCGTGCTTTGCTTCTGTTGAAGCATGAGTTGGTGCTTGTTCTCATCGAAGATAATGGTTAAGGCTGCCATTGTTAGTTTCGAAAAGGTTCTGAAACACGACCACATCCATTAGTAATCACAAGAATAATGATCATAAATGGGAATTTCTATGGTTGTCTTTTCAAATCGCTCAGGGACATGTCCCAAGCAATATGAAAGAAGGCAAAAAGCCATAGAGGGTACAATTGTTCTGGTTGCAAGCATGGTAGGCTCGAAATGAGCGTTCCAATGACTGCTAGAAGCAATTGTATACCTAAATTCGACTTATCGAGAAGCGGAGCTTGCTCGAGATAAGAAGAATATAAGGTAGGAGTTACAAATGTGCCGGTCACAGATACAGTAGACCCTGAAAGGACGCACCAGTACTGCTATGCACAAATGTTGGAGATCGCATCCATGAGATGGGATTCTCTTTTTTTTTTTGAAATGTCAAGATTGGATTCATCAAAGAGAGCAGATGGTATTCCGATCCGAATACGGGCTCAACGATTTCCGCGAGCACCAGTACCCAGAAGGGAAGGAACCACAATTTCTCGGATCTGAATCTAAAATGACGAGAGTTTTTTTTTTTGAAGATTTTTTTTTATTTTAAGATTTTCATTTTTTTTTTTTTAAAAAATCTTTTTTTTTGTTTAAGATTTTTTTTTGAAAATCTTTTTTTTTTATTTTTTTATTTTTTTTATTTTGATTTTTTTTATTTTTTTAAGATTTTTTTTTTAAGATTTTTTTTTTGAAAATCTTTTTTTTTTTATTTTTTATTTTTTTTTATTTTGATTTTTTTTTTAAATTTTTAAGATTTAAAGACGAGAGAGTACACATAGGCCTCCTAACCCGGTCTTATGAAACCTCAATTGATAGAATTGCCCCCAGGTAAGGGTAGGATTACTTAATAAACCCGTTTGGAGGACCCTTGCCTAGAACAGTCAAGCTGTCTCCACACTCTGGACAAGGCTTTTCTTGAATCAATCGTGATCAAAGAACGCAATTGGTTTAACCTTAGTGGTCTATGTCTTTTTTTTCAAATCCCAAATAGACTCATCGAAGAGAAACGATGGCCCAAAACCTTAGTCGAACGGGCTCAACATTTTTGCAAGCACCAAAGAACGATAGGATAGGATCAAAGCTTCTCAATTTTGAATCAGAACTAAGAAAACTGATTTTTTGATTTTTTTTCTTTGAAATCTCTAATGAACTCATCGAAGAGAAACGATGGCCCAAAACCTTAGTCGAACGGGCTCAACATTTCTGCAAGCACCAAAGAACGATAGGATAGGATCAAAGTTTCTCAATTTTGAATTCAAACTAAGAAAACTGATTTTTTTTTTATTTTTTTTTTGAAATCTCTAATGAACTCATCGAAGAGAAACGATGGTCCAAAACCTTAGTCGAACGGGCTCAACATTTCTGCAAGCACCAAAGAACGATAGGATAGGATCAAAGTTTCTCAATTTTGAATTCAAACTAAGAAAACTGATTTTTTTTTTTTTGAAAAGAGAAAGAATGGAAACAAACTCAAAGAAATAGAAATTTCCAAAAAATCCCATCTCATTTTTTTTAGGATGCAAAATCCAACATAGGCTACCAGCTAGAAAGTAGCCAAGGAATCCGGAAAAGAAGTATAAGCATAGAGCAAAAAGTATGATATGCAAATATTTCATTTCCAAGCACCGTGTTCTCAAATGAACGGGTCCCACCGGGTGTGCCAGCTTGATGGAACGCGCTCCGAGGCGCCGGTGGGGCGGCTACCGGGGTCGGCGGAACATGGGAGTCCGTCGGGTCCGGCCCTTTCGCGCCCTGGCGGGCCCTGAAGCGTGTTTCAAGATTTCTTTTGTGTGGGTGTGCCAGATTTTCTATTTTACTTGGAATTGCACGTGGTGATCCGGAGATCAACCTTCGCAAGTAAAAATGAAATCAATTTCTTTCAAGTTTTCCATTGCACAAATATTTAAGAAAAGAGACATTTTCTTGATTTGCCGTGAAAGGCGATTTTATTTGGCATTTATAGCCGATTTACAATTCTCATCAATAATGAAAGACAAGAGTTGTGATTTTTGTCTCTTTTAGAAAAATACAAACTACAATGAAAAGCAAGAAAAGGAGGATCTAACTTCTCAGGAGATTGTGGGGGACTCGTTCAGATTGACGGTCGCAAGCCATGTGTGGGCTTCGCCATCATCCATGCAGATGAGAACAGAGGATGCTCTTGATTCGCTTGGCTTGGCTATAACCTCAGGTTTTTAGAGGACAAAGACCAAGAGGAGGTCCTATGTCCGATAAAAAGCTAAGTAGACGGGCTGAAAAGCCACGTCTAAGCCATTGGAGGCAGCGGGAGAAGGCAAGGACCTTGGGGGGGGGGGGGGGTGCCCCCCAAGGGACTTTTGTCACCTTGTAGTGGTGGCTGGTGCAGAACTTCAGCAGAGTTTTTCTCTTTTTTTCTTTCTCTCAGATTTCTGGATCTGTGGTGCTTTTTGAAGTGATGCCTGGAATGCTTGGGGTGCTCTCCTATTTATAGGCTTTTGGTAGCCATTTAGGAGAGTTTATGAGCTTTAATTGCTTTAATGAGAGGAGTTACAAGATTTATTTCTTGATTTTGTAACTCCTTTTTCCTTGAATCTGATTGGCCGATGGAGATTAAGGGCTTTTAATCACCTTAATTACCATAATGGGAGGAGTTTCATGGGTTAAATGCCATGAATCAATTGACTTGTAACTCCCAAATGCTTGCTTCTGATTGGGCCGTCCAAAGAAATGAATTAATGACTGCAATAAAGCTAGTCAATTAACCACATTAATTGGTCGCCGAGCAGTCGAAGAGTCGCGGGCCATGCCGTGTCTTCTGGAATTCTTCTGGCGATGATCATCGATGGATCTACATTCTGATCGACATCGGATGAACATGTAACTTCAGACATTGATAGCTAAGAGCGGGCCGGTGACATCTGTCTTGTCGATTTCACGATCGGTCGGACAGAAAGTGCACTTTCTTGGTCGACCGGTTGGCGATCTTGGAGCGATCAATGATGATTTTATGCTTTTGGAGGTTGACCCGTGATTTTGACGGATGTCGAAGGATATGAGTCAATTTCAAGCACTAAAAATCACATTTTCAGGAAACCACAGGGGCCAAAGTGTGCGAAACGCGAAAAAAGACGGAAAAACGGGTCACCGGCGGAAAATCCGGTGACCCGGACCTCCATGGTCGCCGGCGACCATGGACCGGCGACCATGGGCCATGGTCGCAGGGGCCTGCGACCCTGGGGGAATTTCTCCCTTTCGGAGCCCGTTTTGCGGTCGTTTTGAGGTCTTTTTCGTCGCCGTTTTCTTCTGTATTTTTCCTGACATTTCTTCTTATTTATTGGCTTGATTTCCCTGTAGAAAACTTGATGAGAATCCTTGCATTTTTAGAGTGCAAAGTTTCTAATTTTCCGGGAAAGTCGAAGACTTTGTCGCGTAGAGCTGCTGATTTTCCGCCAGAAGTCGAAACTTGGTCAAACGATGTCGGAATGACTTGAAATTTGAGGTGAAGCCTCCTGAGCAATAAATAAGACCAACCATAGGCTTTTGTTTGATTTTTGAAGCCGTTTGGAGTCCCGTCGATGCTTCACTTGATTTTGCTGCGGGGAAAATGCCGAGCTTTGATATGTGGCCAAACGATGTCCGATTGACCTGAAATTTGACGGGGAGCCTATTGGAGTCATTTTGAGACGTTCCATGGGCTCCGTTTTGGATGTCATGGTCCCGGGTTGCTCCGCCGCCGGTAGGCTTGATTTTCTCTCGGAGCATCGAAACCTGGTCAAACGTTGTCAGAATGACCTGAAATTGGACGTGCAGCCTTTTGGAAGCATGTTGAAGCCACTCATGCACTTGGTTTGATGAGCGAAGGCTTCGGTGATTCCCGCCGCCGGGAGGCTTGATTTTGCTGCTCGAGCATTGATGGAGGGTCAAACGTTGTCGGTTTGACTTGAAATTTGGCATGGAGCCTTTTTGAGACATGCTGGAGTCATCTGTAGGCTCTGATCGAAGTTTTGACGTCTCCTATGATGTCGCCGCCGAGAGCTCCTGTTTAGCTGTCGGAGAAGTGAAGTTAGGCCAAATGTTGTCGAAATGGCCCGAAACTTCATGTGTACTCTTCTCTTGGCTATCTTGAAGGATCTTGCAGTTTTTGTTTGATTCTGACAAGATTTGATTTTTTGGAGAAATTGCATTGCCTATTTATGGCAGGTTGCGACTTCATGCAGCTTTCTTGATGTTGAAGAGGCAAAGTGACATTTTTGGTGTCAACAGTAACCATGGTGTAATATATCTAATGGTGATTATCACAAATGACCCTATCTATTTTATTTTATTTTTTTGGTAAAACGTTATCTAATGTCATACATCATTGATGAATGCATCTATCAAAAATCATTGTAGGACCCATTTGATGTTGGTAGTCATATTAACACGAGTCACTGGGGGAGCTATCAAATAGTGCAACCCATTTAATGAAGGAAAACTGATAATTGCATTTACACAATTCAATCTTGATAATCAGCATGGGACCTGGCTAATTTCGGTAGCATGGGACCTACATAATGTTGGTAATCATAATGAAAGCCCCCTAGTGTGACATTTGTAAGACCCATCTAATATAATAATTAATAAGGGCTATGTAATCGTGATATTGCTATAGGACTCCACATTAAATTTGTAAGCGCTGTGAAGCCAATATAATATTGGGATTTAGGAGTCATAGCTGTACTCCTAAAAAAATATTGATAGATAGTGTAAGATACTTTCTAAGTTAAACAAATACCTCCTGTTTAGGTGAATAAGGTATATTCTAAATCAGTAGATAATATACCAAATATCTTAAAATATCAAGTTTCCAAACACCCCGGAAGGGCCTGTTTGTTTACCAAACATTTTTGACTAGTAATCCGATGGTCAATTTTTTTTTTTTTTTTTTTTGGTCAGAAATGTTCTGTTTCTTTATATTGGTATCTGGAAAGGCTGAAATCTTGACATTTGAATTCCTCAAAAAGTAAGCATCTGGAATGTTAGAGACTCATTGAGCATTTGGGGTTTTAGAGAAGAGCATTCCGGTGGGAGTTCCGATTCCACCTGTGAGTGCCTAATTATTACGGACTTGATTAGGCGAGTGTAAGACTCTTAATGTTGCTGTTAAGCTTCTTTTGGGGAAGATTGAATGCCTGAAGACCTGAAAGGGAAGGAAGGAAACGAAGGTCAGAGGCTCTGGTTGCAGCCAGTCGAAGGCACTCCGATGCCTAAGTTAGTGCTGTCACTAAGCAAAGGAAGAGTGAATGGAGAAGAGAGGAGAGCTATAGGTTTTGGTTTATGCATGTGCGTACCTTTTCATGGGTCTCACCCATGCATATATATATATATAGGAGGAAGTCCCATCAGACCGTACTCTTAGTGGAGGTAGGTGAAGAGAGAAGTCCTATCAGCCCATTGTATCCTTAGTGGGGGTAGGTGGAGATGGAAGTTTTATCAGCTCATTCCTCGATCTCTTACATGGTTGCGGATGTGACTGCCAGATAAGGTCAACCTCTTATCAGGCGCATACCCTATCTGTCAGTTCGCTCTGCAACGCCACTGCACTATCATAGTAGCATATTTATGACTGATTGACACTCAGTACTGATACCAAAGTTAGTCATAGGCGCGTCCTGGTACTGTTGCTGAGGTGAGCAGGCCGAGACGAGCTCAGCTGGTACTCTTACCGAGGCTGGCTCGAGCTCGGTACAAGCTGGCACCGCTGCCGAGCTACATGAAGTCGAGATCAGGGCAAGTCTGGCTGGTACTATTACCTAAGCCAGGGCTCATCTCAGTATTATGGAAAATCCCCCACACCACCAATGATCATCTTCCAGTTGAGATTTCAACCAAAAAAATGAGTGATAAAGGTGATTTTTCAGTTCCTCTCTCTTCCATCTTCTCTATTTTATTGTTTTCTTTTCATTTTTTTGTATCTATTAGCATCGGACTCATGGGGTTGTGGAGAGGGGATTTGAAGTTGGGGTATTTGTAGACAAATATAGCTATGTGGAAGTAGCCAAATGAAACCCAAATCTGAAATCAATATCCTAATTTAGTACCTCAATTCTAAATCAATACCCAAATCAAAAATTAGTACATCAATCTCCAACCCAATACACAAATCTGAGATCAATGGTTTAAATTACTACCCCAATCTCTAACCCAATACCCAAATCTGAAATCAATGACCAGTGCTATTATGTCTGGATTTATCTAATTTCCCAGGAAAGTGTTGGTTTCCACGGCTTTAGATTCCATGGTTTGCAAAAGCAGAGAAACCTAGCTTTTCTCGTTTTAGGGTTTGAAGAAGCTTAAAATATCATGAAATATGTTGTTTTTGGCCGCACTGTATTGATTTGTTATGTATTTTCCTTGGTCATATTTATTAGACTCGACCCAAGGAAGTGATAGAGTAATGCTACGAAGTTTCACTAAATTGCTATATGCATCCCCACTTTCTGTGACAATTAGTCATAACTGAAGATTAGATGGATCATTTGTCATATTTGACCCTTTCTTTTTTCTTTTCTTTTTTTTCCTCCTGCTGCTTATTTTGTCGTTATTGATAATTGATCAGTTGATATTTGCATCTTGAATTTGGAAAAGCTTCCCTTTCAACTGTCTTCTCACTGCTTTTGAAGTGGGGGAAATTTCCTCTGCACCCAAGTAGTTATGGTACCAAACTCACTCCTAATCTGCTGCTGTCAGAGCCAAGGTTAATCATACCTGAGTTTAGTAGTTGCTTTGCTCTAGTAATGTGTTATACAAATGGGACCATAGGATCGATTATTTTGGAGTGTGAAAACTTGTGGGTGGGATCAAAACAAAAAACATGGGGGGCCCCACTTTATGTTCCATCTGAGTGGACCATAAAACAGGGACCCTTCCTGTTCAATTATATAAATTTTGGACGACTGAATATGGACAACTGACATTCCTTTGAGTGCAACGCTCATAAGTGACCCTTTTGCCCACATTAAAATCTAAGAGCCTTTTTATCAAGGTCGGCTACAAATGTCCAAACAATGTTGGTGGCTTATGCCTAACCATTTGTTGCTTAAAAGGATGTGAACAACCAATAGAAACTATGGCACTTAGTCAATATCTTTCTATGAAGACTATTGGTTTGTTCACATCCTTTCAAACACCAAACCCAACTTCCTCATAATGCAATTGAAATTCAATTGCTATTTCCTCCATGTTCCCATCTCTTTATCGTACAGCCATTTGGGAATCTCAGCTGCAGGACTGCTGCAGTAAGATCATGTGATGGTCAATGGAATGAGTCTCTAACATCATCTTTATGCTTGTAGACTTTGATGATGTGTCAGGCTTGCTACAGATGTATCCATCACGTTATAATGGGTCATGAGAAAGAGATCCCCTAATACTATCATCTAAGTGTTCGCGGACAGCAGCAAATCCATTAAATGGTGACTTCATAAATTACCTTGAACTTCCCTCACTTCAGTTACCACATGATCCCCAACAACACAATTTCCATCCCACAGATAACTGAATGTACTGCAAGCTTCTTTGAATGTACTGCAAACCAAGATCTAATTAATGGCTATATTGTGCATTTTCCGCGAACTCCCAGTGTTCCATGTTAATCTTTTCAATGGTTCTCATTTTTCTAGGTGAAATCATTTTCCACGAGTTTTGTGGATAGCATATCTGGATCCAGAAGAAAATCACTTTCTTTTAGTCTTACTAGCACTGTCTAAAATGTTTTCGTCACAGTTGAAACTAACATGGTGGTAAGACTACAGTTTCCACCTTCGGCAGAAACAAAAACCACCGTGTAAATAAATGCTGTAAAAAATTCACCTGCCTCAGAAGTGGCTTTCAATTTATGTGATCACAAATGCACTGCCAAACAGAGCAACCCATTCCATCAAAACCATTAAATCAATTGTGAATTGGTTCATATCCAGCCGCAACTGTATCAATTAAAGAAACAAAAAATTGCCAGTTCTAGTGCATCAGATCGCCCCATAAACAGCTGACTTTATAACAACATTTCTTGGGGACTAAAATAATTGCCAAGGAAGGTGCCGATTCAGTGGCCAAAAGCTGAAGTAAAAAAAAATCGCAGAAATGCAATAGAAGAAATTGTAGGGGTTGTTGGCATAATCATCCCTTCCAATCTTCAAAATCAGTAGAATACACTCATCCCCCCATCCATGTACCTGAATACCTGAATGCCAGTAAGCAACGCTGCTAGACTTTTAACAGTCTTCATCGGTTTAGTGTTTTAACGTTTAGCTTTGAGTATTTTCTATTTATAATGGAATGATACAACTTGTTGAGATCTGTTTCCGTTGACAGAGGGAAACAGGTATAGAAAATATATTTATTACAATCCTATAAGATCTCATCTTTGCTGCATACAAAACCATCCTTGCTGTGTCACGGTCTTATCCTTGTGTCAACTGCAGTAGTGCTTTGACCCTATTGACAAATGACTGGGTTTCAAGTTGAGTACATAATTATCGTTACCCAACACAACATGTAACATAAAACTAAGGCATTTATTTGGTGGGTTGAAATATTAACCTTCTTGGCATCTATGATGGTCACACTTGTGTTTACATGTGGGTGGGGGTGGGGGTGGGGGTGGGGGTGGGGGTGGGGACCCAATCACAAAGTGATGGACCTCCCTCCCAAGGAACTTTCATAGTTGTCAATAAGGATGTGTTAGATGATAGAGATAAGAATTCATTTTAATTTGAAAGGAAGTGTTAATCCTTGTGTGGTGATAGAGAAAAGCATTCGTTTGAATCTTAAGGGATGTCTTAATCCTTTTGTGGAGATAGAATTCAGAAAAGCTTCTTTCCTCCCACTAGGTCCATCATCTTCTTCCATGTTCAGGGTTGTCCATCCCCCCTGGATGGTGAAGGAGTGGCTTTCAGTTTATGTGGTCACAAATGCACCGCCAAACAGTGCAAGCAGCAAATTCTGTCCATGAGTTTGTCCATATAGACAAACTGTTTGATCAAAAAGTCTATTTGGACAAACTCTATGGACAGAATTTGGGACAAACTGTTCTCGTGGCGCAACGTGATTGGACTTTCTCAAAAGTTGAAATGCATTGTCCCAATCACATTGCGCCACATGGACAGTTTGTCCACGTTGATACAGCTGCGGATATAGACAAACTCATAGACAGAATTTGGGACAAACTGTCCACGTGGCGCAATGTGATTGGGACAATGCATTTCAACTTTTGAGAGAGTCCAATCACGTTACGCCACGAGGACAGTTTGTCCCAAATTCTGTCCATAGAGTTTGTCCAAATAGACTTTTTGATCAATTAAAGATACAAAAAATTGCAAAGTTCTAGTACATCAGATTGCCCCATAAACAGCTGACTCAGACAAAAAAAAAAAAAAAAAAAAAAAACATAATACACTGAGTTGGGGTCAAATAATTACTAAAGAAGGTGCCAGTTCAGTGGCCAAAAGCTGGAAGTATAAGAAATTGCAGAAATACAATAGAAGAAACTGGAGTGAGTGTTGGCATAGTCATCCCTTCCAATCTTCAAAATTAGTAGAATATACCCATCCCCCCATACATGTACCTGAATGCCAGTAAGCATCCCTGCTAGAATTAGCAGTCTTCCTCTGATGTAATACGAGATTTCACCAGTTTGCATTACAATTTGAAATCCTTCAGTTGAACGGTTGGTTTTGAAGAAATGCCAAAAGAGCTTCCACTGCTTTTGTGGAGTACAAAACAAAGTTGCCCAAATGAGACTGCTCCAAATGCATAAAAATGAGACTTTCAGATGCTTTTGAGTATACTACCAGTAGATAGATAAAAGAAAATTTAACCAGACAAAATAGGCAGATAACCTCCATCGCCAATATGTGCCCATTGCAAACGAGAGAAAAGAGAGGGTATTTGATGGACAACAGTTGATCTTCACCTTTCTTTCTAAATTCTCACTTCCCCCTTACAAATGAATTACTTCAACTAAGTAACTTGATGCGTGGATAATCATTTCCAATAAGAGAAATTTTGATGTACATTTAGGGCCAAGTTCATATATTTCGAAAAACACAGAATTCTAGTTTACACAGAAGAAATTCTTTATAGATCTTCAAATTTAATCACAGTAAAAAAAAAAGGGTTGGATTGTTTAAAAACCTTAAAAACTCATCACCAAACAAACCTTCAATAAATTACAATTTTGAGTCTAAAATCAATATATCAAACACAAAGGATTTGAGAGCAGCAAATTAATGATTAAGGGCAAGCAATTACGATACTCAAATCGATCAAACGATTTGATCTGGTTTGATTAAAAAGCTGAGTTTTTGCTAACATTTCTCCAAAGGTGGACGAACCCCCAATTCATTGGATTAAAATAAACAAATATGCATAGCCACTAACATCATATCATACCCATCATGATCGCAAAAGAAAGAACTCTCAATCTCCTCCTTATCTGATCTGAGATACACAACTTCAAATGCAATGAAAGTCTATAAAAAGTATATATATTCGGCATTCAAACGATAAGAAAACGATCCCTGTTTTCAGAATCTTTATAGAAAAGGAATATAAAAATCCTACGAAGTCCGAAAACATAAAAGAATCCTTATGTAAACCGACCGATTAAAAGTTCTCATTGATACACCAAAACACTGATACAAACCCTAAAATAAAAATTAACAATATATTTGCAAGACACAGTGAAAGGAAAAGCCTAAATAGAAACTCCATCTCAATATAATATAGCAAATATAACTCAAAATCAATCCATGCACCTATTTGTTCCAACAAAAATCAAAACCCAAGAGCAAAATAAAACAACCCCATTAAAAGAAACATGCTAAGAGAAGAAAACACCTTAGATATCTGAAAGGAGGCACACAACAAGATACCAACCAACAGTAATAACAGTTATAAGGGTAGAGAAGGAAAGAGAGGAGTCTCATGAAACCAAAGGATTAAGTGGTATAGGAAAGCAAAACTTCTTTCAAAGTAAAATAAGAAAGGTGCTTTCCATATACCCCTAATCCTCAAGCTCCAAGAAACCCAACTCTCATTCCATATCATACCCATCCTCTTCTTTAAATTGGGAAGAAAGGGGGATGAGACTAAGAAAGCGAGAGGAAGAGGCAGATGGGGGTAACAAAGGGACCGGAATGCCTTGTTTATAAGGATGAGAGGCTTGCTAGGGTTAGGGTTTCGGTGGTTTGGAACGTAACTGGGCCGAGCCTGACCAGTCCAAAGATCCGAGTTGAAGTTCAAACGGTAAAATATTGGATTGGGGCCATTGGGCTAAAGGCACCAGGCCTCATGCTGAGAACGAAATTGAAAACGAATGGAAAAGGAAGACCGAGAAAGGATTGATCACTATATATATATCCTGGAAAGTTTTACTTCATTTTTCCACATTTCCTCGACTTCTATGAGTACGGACGAGAATGAAAATGGGGGACAGTTGTGCACTGCTCATTGGGGCCTCAATGAGGTCCGGTAAAATTCAGGGGGTCCAGTCCAGGGCAGATGTGCTCTCTCGTAGAAGTACATGCCAAGATTTTCCATGGAAAAGATAGACTGAGAAATAGCAGATGCTCGCTAAATATATAGATATAAATAGGTACAAATGCCCACATCAAAACAACCCACTTCATTCTCTCGCTCAATTCGCAGCGCGCTCCTTGTTTGTGGAGCGGCATATACTAAAATTGATTTAATGGAGCAGACCGTTATTTTTCTATAGACCTTGGGTTTTTAGTTGTTTTGGATAAATTGAGTGTAGCCATCATAGCCGCTAGTTACAATGTTCTTAAGATAGCGTCGGCATTTATGTTGATTGTTTTTCTTTTTTTTTTTTTTAAATTAATATGCATTCTTTAATGTAAGATGGATGGCCTAGGTGCTATGAGGCAAGATGCAGCTTCTAGGATCCCATTTCAACTACTTCAAGAATTAATGTCTTTTAAGTCATTTTAGATGATGTTTAGAAACACTTAACTGAGGTAAAATACGCGCATGGGTATTTGGGTCCTATTATATATAGAGTGCTAGATGAATTTCTTTCTTCTTTTAATCATATCTGAGAAGTGCTTGGTCCGGGTTTGCAGCTTATAAGAGAAAACACAATTGCATGAATTGCTTCATCTAATACTTTGTGCTTCCTCTTTTTTGTGGCCTAGCCCGTGGGTCTGGTTGTTTTAGCCAGTTGTAGGTTTCCTATTATTATTATTTTTTAATTTTGTAAATTTACTGGTGCTGTGGGTGATGTTGTTCTTACATTGCAAGAAAATAGGTTCCTTTAATGTGTTTTCGCCTTTTTGTCTATAATATGCTAATCTTAACTTGAAAAAAATAAGCCTAGTAGGTCTTGTGCCCTCAATGAACTGTTCATTTCCTCAGCCCAGATTTTTGTATAATCAAGTTCTAGAATTGGCCATCTTGAACATTGGATATAACAGTCCTCAATGTAGGTATTGTTTCTTGGGCGTGTTTGGATGTAGGGTGAATTGAAGTGTGGTGAGGTGAAGTATCAAATTAAGATAGAATAAAATATAAGGAATTATGATAGTATTTTTATTTTTTGTTGTTTGGTATGAAGTTTTTTTGACTTTTTGTATAGAAAAATAAAGTTTTTTTTGTGTCTTTTAGTGGAGAAAGGAAGTTGCTTTTTTTACATTTTTTTAAAAAAAAATCAAAGGGAATTTTGAAATTGTGTTGATATGATCCCTTGTCATTTCTTGTCCGGATTCACTTTACTTTCACTTAACTAGTTAATTGCCTTTTACCAAAAAAAAAAAAAAAATAGTTAATTGCCAAACACGCCCTATAATAATAGGAAGGTAAGATTAAAGCCCTTCCTTTGGTGGCCCACGAATCAATCGGCGGCCAATAATACACGAAAATTGATCTTGTTGCATCCAAATAAAGGACTGTTGGAAGTCCAATGGATCACTTTGAGCTCATTTCCATTTGGTTGTCAGTACATGTGGGCTTGAGATGCCGAACTATACGTTGGAATTTCATAATGTTCAACTCCACTGTGATCTTGGGGCGATTGACTATTTGCATTGAGGGTCCATAACAGGTCAGGCCAGTGGATTCCCTAATTTGGCTGGTTAACTGGAGAAGCCACATTGACTGATTTAGAAGATTTAGTAGCAATGACTATGAAATTGCCCTTCTTTAGTCAGGTTTCACCTTGATTGTGAAAGGTTCGGGTGTTTCCGTGAACTGTACCACTAGCTTCTTCTTTTGTTACTGGCATGAGGCTTTGGCTAACTTAGATGTACTCGTTCCCACCACAGGCTTCTTTATATTAGGTTTCCTTTCTTCATACATGGCTGCATCAGTGAAGTAAACCTCTTTTCCTTTGAAAGGCTTC
Source organism: Umbellularia californica (assembly GCA_028538565.1). Lineage (NCBI taxonomy): Eukaryota > Viridiplantae > Streptophyta > Magnoliopsida > Laurales > Lauraceae > Umbellularia > Umbellularia californica. Next base: position 50,231,982 of record JAPQWN010000006.1, on the reverse strand, counting down.
TCATTAGTGAACACACAATGTACCTTTCCACCATCATCCATGTATTTGAAACACTGGTGAAGGGTAGACGGTACAATGGAGTAGTCGTGCAACCATCTCCTTCCAAGCAAGATGTTATAGCAAGCTCAGGTTTTGACGACGGGTAAGGTAGCTTCAGAAGCCAATCTCTCAAGCCGGAATTTGATTTGAATCTTCCCAATGGGATTTTGGATTTCACCATCATATCCTTCAATTGTAATATTGGTGCCGGTGAGCTTGTTTAGGGGAACTTCCAATTATTGCAACGCTATAATGGTAATAAGATTAAGAACTGACCCTGGATCCACTTGTACCCTGGGAATTGGTACTTCTTTTACGTATGTTGTGAAATATAAAAGCCTTGTATGATTGGCGTTCCCCAGCAACAAATCTTCTTTAGAGAACGAGATAGTAGCTTTCGAAGCATTCTGGATGGAGTAACAATCTTCACATTGCTGCTGAGGCCTTTTGGATTTAGCTACTTGATACTTCTTCTCTATTTAATGCACTTAGGCCACATGTACTTGATTACTAGGATCCAGTGTTTGCAATTCTTTGATGAAACCGTCTAGAGCTTCTTTCGACATCTTCAGTAGATCAAGAATGTGTAATCGTGCATATATGTGCCTCAGATGTTCGACAATGTCATACTTAAATGGCTCTATCGGCCTTTCATTAACATCAGCATTTACACTCTCAGCATTTACATTTTGCCCTGTGGGGACTGTTGACACAAAAAAAGTCACTTTGCCTCCTCAACATCAAGAAGCCACATGAAGCTGCATCCTAGGCAATGCTACTTCAAGCATCAAATCTTATCAGAATCAAGCAAAAACTTTAAGATCCTTCAAAACAGCCAAAAGAGGGGTACACACGAAGTTTCGGGCCATTCCGGCATCATCTGGCCTAACTTCACTCATTCGGCAGCTAAACAGGCACTCCAGGCGGTGACAGTGTCGAAGACATCAAAACTTCGATCAGAGCCTACGGATGGTTCCAAAATAACTCCAAAAGGCTCTTTGTCAAAATTCAAGTCAAACCCACAACGTTTGACCCTCCATCAACCCTCGAGCACCAAAATCAGGTCTCTTGGCGGCAAGAACCACCGAGGCCATCACTCATCAAACAAAGCACATGAGTGGCTTTAACATGCTTCCAAAGGACTGCACGTCGAATTTTAGGTCGTTCTAACAACGTTTGACCAGACTTCGACGCTCCGAAAGAAAATCAAGCCTACCGGCGGTGGAGCACCCCGGGACCATGACATCGAAATCAGAGCTAATGGATCGTCTCAAAATGACTCCAATAGGCTCCCTATCAAATTTCAGGTCAATCAGACAGCGGTTGACCGCACATCAAAGCTCGACATCTTCCTCGCAGCAAAATCAACTCTAGCAGTGACGGGACCCCAAACGGCTTCAAAACTCAAATAAAAGCCCATGGTTGGTCCTATCAACTACTCAAGAGGCTTCACCTCAAATTTTAGCTCATTCTGACATCATTTGACCTAGTTTCGACTCTTGACGGAAAATCGGTTACAAAGTCTTCGATTTTTCCAAAAAATGGGAAACTTTGTGCTCCAGTTTTGTGCTACTTCTCATCAAGTTTTCTTCAAGAAAATCAGGTGAATAATTGAGGGAAAATGTCAAGAAAAATAAAAAAGAAAAAAGGAACAAAAAAGACGAAGAAACGACCGACAATCGGCGACCAAAGGGGACAAAACCCCCATGGTCGCCAGCGACCCTAGGTGCATGGTCGCCGGCGACCCTGGAAATCCGGGTCGCCGGATTTTCCCTCGGTGGCCTGTTTTCCGATCCATTTTGATTTCGAGAGTTCTAGCCCTTGTGATTTTCCAAAAATCCAATTTTTGATGCTTGAAAACGACTGATATTCGCCAACATCTCGGATCCGCCGTCAAGAGCATGAAATCATCACTGATCGCTCCAAAATCGCCAACCAGCTGACTAAGAAAGTACACTTTCTGTCCGACCGATCGAGAAATCGACAAGACAGATGTCACCGGCTCACTAACATCAATCAATGTCTGAAATTGCATCGCAATCCGACATCAAACAACACGTGGATCCATCGGCGATCGTCACCTGAAGTATTCCAAAAGACGCGGCGTGGCCCGCGACTCTTCAAATGCTCTGGCGACCACTTAATGCTGTTAATTGACCCGTTTTATGACAACTTAATGTGTTCATTAACCGATTATTTTGGACGGCCCAATCAGAAGCAAGCAAATGGGAGTTACAAGTCCAAGTAATCATGGCATTAAAACCATGAAACTCCCCTCATCATGGAGATTAAAGGCGATTAAATGCCCATCATTCTCCATCAGCTAATCACAAGCCAAGAAAAAGGAGTTACAAAATCAAGAAATAAAAACTTGTAACTCCTCTCATCATGGAGCATCAATGCAATCAATGCCATCAATGCTCATAAACCCACCTTATGGCCACCAAAAGGCTATAAAAGGGAGGTCATTCCAAGAAGAAAGGATACGATCCCGATCCAGAAAAATCCCGGAAAAATCCAAGAAATTCACAGACACAGAGAGAGTTAGAAAATCCTGAGGAAACTCTGCTGCAACGCCACGAGGTGATCGAAGTCCCTTGGGGGGCCACCCCCCCAAGGTCCTCTTCTTCTATCCAACATGGCCTAAACGCGGCTTTTCAGCCCGTTTACTTGGTTTTTTATGGGATATAGGACCTCCCCTTGGTCTTTGTCCTCTAAAAAACTGAGGTCCAAGCCAAGCCAAAGAATCAAAGCATCAAGCGTTCTCATCTGAAGGACGATGGCGAAGTCCATACATGACTTGTGACCGTCGATCTGAACGTGTCCCCACAATCTCCTGAAAAGTTAGATTCCTTGTCTTTCGTTATTGATGAGATTTGTAAATCGCCTTTCACGATGAAACCACCTTTTACTGTAAAATCGCCTTTTACGGCAAACAAATAGAAAATCGCCTCTTACGGCATTCTCAAAATCTTGTCTCTTTTCTTAAATATTTATGCAATTGGAAAAGTTAGAAAAAAGGATCGATTTCTTTTCTACTTGTGAAGGTGAATCTCTGAATCATCACCACTCCAAATTCCAAGTAGAATAGAAAATCTGGCATACCCGTACAAAAAATGTTGATACCCGCTTTTCTCCTCCGCCGGACCCCGGCAGCCACCGGGGCGGAAGGAGAGGACGAAGGGCCAGGTCCATCAAGTTGGCACACCCGATGGGACACGTTCATTTGAGAATGTGATGCTGCGATTCCTTGGCTCCTTTCTAATTGGTGGCCTATGTTGGATCTTACATCTAAAAAAAAAAAACATGAGATGAGATTTCATTCATTCTTTCTCGTTGCAAAAAAAAAAATCCGATCTCTCTTTCTTGGATTCAATTTCGAGAAACTTTGATCCTATCCTCTTCGAATTCGATAGCTCACAGAAATGTTTGAAGCTATAGTTCATATTGGGGATTGGGTCATCTTTTCTCTTTGATGAGTCCAATAGGGGGTTTCAAAAAAAAATTTCATTTCAAACTCTTTAAAAAAAATCAGTTTTCTCTCTTTTGGACTCAAATTTGAGAAACTTTGGTTTTTCCCTTTCAGATTTAGCGCTCTAAAAAATGTTTGAGCCTTTGTTCAGATTAGAACACCATTCGCTCTCTTTGATGAGTTCATTAGAAACCTTTCAAAAAAAAAGTTCAAAAAAAAAAAAAAAAAACTAAGGTTACTCCAATTGCGTTCTTTGACCAAAGTGGATTTAAAAAAAGCCTTGTCCAGAGTGTGGAGGCAGCTAGACTATTCGAGGCAAGGGTCCTCCAAACGGGTTCATTAAGTAATCTTACCCTTACCCGAGGGCTGATCTATCCACTAGGGTTTCATAAGACCAAATTGGAAATCTATGTGCACCTTTCAAAAAATCTTCAAAAAAAAAAAAAACTTTCATAAAAAAAAAAACTTCGATCACTTTTGAATTCAGAATTGAGAAATCTTGGTTCTTTACCTTTCGAATTTAGCACTCGCAGAAATGTTGAGCCTTTGTTCGGATTGGAACACCATTTGCTCTCTTTGATGAATTCAATCTTGACCTTTCAAAAAAAAAAAAAAAAACTTCGATCACTTTTGAATTCAGAATTGAGAAATCTTGGTTCTTTCCCTTTCGGATTCAGCGCTAGTAGAAATGTTGAGCCTTTGTTCAGATTGGAACACCATTTGCTCTCTTTGATGAATTCAATCTTGACCCTTCAAAAAAAAAACTTTCAAAAAAAAAACTTCAATCACTTTTGAATTCAGAATTGAGAAATCTTGGTTCTTTCCCTTTCGAATTTAGCGCTCGCAGAAATGTTGAGCCTTTGTTCGGATTGGAACACCATTTGCTCTCTTTGATGAATTCAATCTTGACCTTTCAAAAAAAAAAACTTCCGTCATTATTGGATTCACATCCGAGAAATTCTGGTTCCTTCCCTTTCGGACTTAGTGCTCGCAGAAATGTTTGAGCCTTTGTTTGGATTGGAACACTATTTGCTCTCCTTTATGAATCCAAATTTGACATTTCAAAAAGAAATCCCATCTCGTGTCCTTTCCAAGGATGCGATTTGCAACATTTGTGCCTAGGGCTGCTAGTACGCCCTTTCGGGTCTACTGTATTCGCGACCGACACATTTGTATCTCCAACCTTATATCATTTTACCTCGAGTGAGCCTTGCTTCTCGGTAATTTGAATTAAGGTTTACAGTTGCTTCTAACAGTACTGGAACGCTCACTCCGAGCCTACCATACTTGCAGTTTTAGAACAATTAAACCCTCTATGGCTTTTTGCCTTCTTCATCTTGCTTGGGCTGGGCCATGTCCCCTCTAGCAATTTAAAAATTCAAAACCATAGTTATTCTCCATTTATGATCACCATATTCTTGTGATTACTAATGGATGTGGTCTTGTTTCAGAAGTTTTCCAACCTAACAATGGCAGCTTCATGGACCATCACTTTTGATGAGAACAAGTACCAGCTTATGCTTCAAGACAAGCAAAACAAGTGCACTCATAAGCGCCCTACCAGTTGCCGAAGCGTCATCTCCCTCGACAACTCTTAAAACACCGGGTCGACCTCTACTCGCCAGACCATCATCTTCGGGTCACTGGGACCATTCCCACTCCCCGCAGATGAAACTGTACCTGCCAAAAAGCAGAAAACCTCCCCACAACGTGTCACTAACATGGCACCAAGGGCGAACACAAAAAAGTCTGAAGCCCGTGGTGCTCCCACGAAGCCTCAACCTACAAGAAACCAAGTTTGCCCCAAAACCTGGTCCCCGAGACCTTTATCAAAACAAAGGAGGTCCCAAATATCTACAAAGCCAGCGTACCTAGCCCCTCGCAAGGAGAACCGGTTCTACCCTCTCTCTTACATGAAAGAGGAGAAACCTACCCTCCGCCAAACAAACAAACCAATCCAGCAAGAGCCGGCTTGCTTCTACAAGCCCAAAATCAGATCTTGCATCGTTAGGCCTCCGCAAAAACCTGCTAAAGCCTGCACTCCTGCGAGTCAACCCTTCATCTCAACAGGGGCCGAACTCGCAAAATTCAAATCCTCATTGCGACAGGCAAAGGATCGCGTCCGCATCCTTTCCATGCCTTGCTTCAAAGAAGACAAGTTCGGCTGCTGCGCACGGGGGACTACATCCTTCATCGCCAGAGCCCAACCGGAGCTCACCGAAGCTCAAATTGCTCATCGTATATGTCGCCGAGCGGCATATCAACAAAAGAGACTAAAGAAGTAAAGAACCCAGCATTCTACCCTCCAGGTCTCTAAAAAATGGGTCGAAAAAGAAAGACCCGACCAAGTGTAAACACCTCATTTGGCCCCCTATGATAGACTTAAACACCTGTCATATATAATGGTGCCCACATTTCACCCATGATTGAATGGTTAATGGTATAATTAAGATTAATTAATGACGATGAAGATGGTTGTTGAAAATTTTATGCTTGGTTCGACGACCTTTAGAAATCCGTGAGAGAAAAGGCCGAATCGCGTTGAGACTTCAAGTCCAACCCACTACTCATACAAAGAATAGGCTACAACACTATCCAAGTCCCTTCCAGACTACATAGAACACACTCAGGTTGATTCCAAAGAGATTACACTTAGTTTACCGAAGTACGATGCGACTAGTATGATTTAAACAATTAGAATCTTTGACCCACAGATCCCTACCATTTCCTGAACTCTAATCGCTAGAACGTATAGACCAAAAGATTCTACGTTCTGAGAGCTTTCCGTTGATATATAGAACGTCCAAATCCGATGAACGAATCAAAAGATATGGTCGTCGGAAGATTACCCTGCGAACACCCCACCAGGCACATACCTGGGCGCCCATGTAGGTGCGCCCATGCCCCAGAGTTGTACTTGGGAGCCCACACAGGTGCGCCCAGGTCCCTAATTGCCCTAGGAAAACACTTAGGCGCATATTTGACTGCACCCCGCTCTACCTTTCATAGTTCCGACCCGATCTCAACCTAAAAAATGAACCCGAACCAAACCTCAAGCCCATTTGGCCAAGACATGACATGGGCGCACCCAAGTCCTGGAATCAACTTGGGCGCCACCCCATGTGCGTCCAAGTCCCAAGATGCCTTAAAAATGCACTTTGATGCATACATAGGTATGATTTACTTCACCCTTCGCAGTTTCGACTCGGTTTAGACCCAAAAACAATTCGGAACCGGACCCTAGACCCATTAGGCATCAAAGTTAGACATGGGCGCCCACATGGTCATGGGACCCACTTGGGCGCACCTCCATGTGCGCCCAAGTCTCGGAGAGCCCTATCTCACCTTGATTTGTATGAAACCCTTGGAAACTCGTGCAAGAAGTAGCCCTAACTCTTCCTCCACGTCAAAATCCCTATAAAGAGACCTCATATACTACTTTTGCAAAAGAGGCTACCAAAAAGAGAGAAAACGTCGAGTAAAAAATAGAGAAAAAGAGAGAGGTCACAAAGGAGATCTCTAGATCTAGAAGAAAGGAGAAAGAAGATTGCTTTGGTTCTCTAAGATCAGTAATGGAGAAAGCCTCCCAAAGCCATGGACTTGCGCAAGAACTTCAACTTAGGACTTAAAGAACACGATTCGAACCGGTATTTATAGGTTTCTTTTGTTTATTTGCGTTACACCATCATTATTGTTTAGAAATAGGTTTAGGATCATGCACACATTGTAGATCTGCGTTAATAGTACTATTTTACAGTAGATCTGATATTCAGTATTCATTCCTCATTAGAAACATGCTTAGGATCATCTGTAGTTTGTAGATCTGCATTATTTTCATCATTCTAAACTCGTGATTAGAATAGATCTTGCATCCATATTGTTTTCATTAGGAAAAATCCGAATCTGAAAGGAAAAGTGCTAAAAAAAAAAAGAGAAGAGTACTTGGGCGCCACTGTGTGTGCGCCCAAGTCCCAAGAGTGGGATTTTGACATTAGTTTTCATTCCGCTTGTAGTTTCTCTCTCAAATTCGGGATCTATTCATATAAGTTGGTATCAGTACCCTCGAATCTGTGACTTTGTGTTCAAAATCGAATGAAAAGTATTGAAAAAGAAACCAAAGAGAAAGGAAAGTACAGCATAGAACTTGGGCGCCCATACAGGTGTGCCCAAGTCCAAAATTGGAGATTTGATTCCCATTTTCCATTTCACGTGCATTTTGCTTTGGAAATCCGAGTCCATCCTCGTATAAGTTGATATCAAAGCATTCGGACGTGTTAAAAGTATTGAAAGAATCGAAAAGGGACCAAACATATCATTGAAAAGAAGAAAAAGTACAGGAAGGTACTTGGGAGCAACCGTAGGTGCGCCCAAGTCCCTGCAAAGGGATTCACCTCCGAAATCTTAGTGCTTGCATTATTATTTTCAAATCCGGAAGCTTTGATATTAATAATTCATAGTATTACCTTACACTTAGTCTCGAATTGTTAGAAATCATATCGGGACATCGACAGAAGTCTGAAATACATCACAACCCGCAGGGGGAACACTTGGGCGCCACTGTGTGTGCGCCCAAGTCCTGCATAGACACTTGGGCGCCCCTGTAGGTGCGCCCAAGTCCTTGGTTTGTTTTTCAGCCCGCATTTGCTGCATTTTGCATCTTATTTAACATGCCATTCTACATTTGTGATGATTTCAATTGATTGCTGAACTTCTAGACTTCGAATCTTCAAATTATCATACTTAGGTTGCATTGTCTGCATAAAATACCAAAAAAAAAACCATAAAGTCATAAAACTCTTCCCTTCTCATCTTGCTCTTTAGTAATTAGAGAAGAGAACAAAAAAATTAAAAGAAATAGAAAAAATACATAAAAAGAAAAAGAATAGACATTAATTAAGTAGAAAAAAAAACACTAGTTTGTTCTTTAGGATAGCGTGCACTGCTTTTGCATAAAAAACCAAACACCAAAAAAATCACAAAATCATAAAACACTTCTCCTCTCATCTTGCTCTTTAGTAATTAGAGAAGAGAACAAAAAGAAATTAAAAGAAATAGTAGAATTATAGAGTTAGGCATTGACTAGGTAATCCTAGCTTATTCCATTCATGCTTAAGTAAATTAATAAACTTAATCAACCCTCATCTAAACACTCAATTAATTCGAAGCAATTAATTAAAACACCCAATTAAAATCCATAGACTCATTTAATTAATTAATTAAATCCCTAAAACTTATTAACAACTCCTAATGAAACCCCTAATTAAATAAAACTTTAATCAACAAGTCCCAATTAAAATCCCGATTAACAAACCTAATCAATAAGCTTTAATTCATTAAAAGAAATTAACTTAAAGACACCCTACAAGATAACAAACTACTAGACCGACACTTGGGAGCAACCACAAGTGCGCCCAAGTCACCCCCGACACTTGGGAGCAACCACAAGTGCGCCCAAGTCACCCTCGACACTTAGGAGCAACCAGAAGTGCGCCGAAGTCACCCTCGACACTTAGGAGCAACCATAAGTGCACCCAAGTCATCCCAGACACTTAGGAGCAACCACAGGTGCGCCCAAGTCATCCCAGACACTTAGGAGCAGCCATAGGTGCGCCCAAGTCATATTTAGTTTGGGAATCACCGAATCCCTATTAATTTCAAACTTTGACCCAAATCAACACACTAGAACACCCTTACGATTTGAAATAACTAGAGCCAGTAGCCTATATTAACCTAAAAGATTAAACCGACTTAAACCACAGAAACATCCACATAGGCACCAATCTCTTGGCACCTAGCCTCCCCTAATCATTAAAAAATCTAATTAATTGAAACCTAACTTAATTTTAATCAATCCAACATAATAAAAACACAGTTAATTTAAAGAACATCAAACGATAAACACTTAATCTCAAATTAACCCATAAAGAAGAAAAGAAACACGTGACCCGAACACTTGGGCCCCACCACAGGTGCGCCCAAGTCATCCAGGGACTTAGGCGCCACCACAGGTGCGCCCAAGTCCCATCCTAGTCCCAAGGCCACCACATCCTAACTCACTTCGAATCTCGGCCAAAATTAACATCTTAGAACATTTTCAGAACCAATAACAACCTTTAAATCAAAACCTTGATCAACTTAGACCTGTCCGGAACTTCCAATCAAGCCAGAGTGACCAAAAGATTTCAAATTCCAACTTGGGCGCCACTACTGGTGCGCCCAAGTGCACAGGAATACATAGGCGCATACACAGGTGCGCCCAAGTCCTCTGTCACATCCAAGTTGAGAACCTTGGTTTCGTTTCGAATCCCGGACTTAAGACTATTAAAATTAATTGACCCAAAGTTAAAGACAACATCAGAATAGAAGCCTACATTGATTAGAACCCCACGAAATTCCAAAATCAAGCCAACACCATCGCACAGAACCGAATCACAAAGAGCAGCCACTTGGGCGCCACTACAGGTGCACCCAAGTCACCAAGAAGACCTAGGCGCCACCACAGGTGCGTCCAAGTCCTCCTGTCCACCATTTTGCTGGTTTCGACACCTTTTAATCATTTAAAGTGAAACCCAAAATTCCAGAACCTTTAGCACACTAAAACAGAACCTTAAAACACTCTTAACTCATCCCTAAATAACTCTTAATCAAACCACAACTTAAAACAAACCAAATCAAATTAATAAGCTGTTTAGGCATAGGAGCTATCAAATTTAGACAATTTACACCATAGCATTAGATCGGGTTTCCTCATTAGATAGATTAGACCATTAGGCTTCGTCCTATCACTTTTCCTGTTCCGTTAGGGGACCGAGAGAGCTAATGTGGGCGGTCTAGGACCTTAGGTTTAGGGTTAATCCGATGATCAGTAATAAAGCATTAATCACGTAAATCCAAGTAAAATCCCCTAGTTAGGCCCTTCTAGCCCCAATATCAAAAATCCATAAAAACTATAAAACCAATAAAATAAACCCAAAAAGACTTTTCCTTTATTTCTTCCTCCACCTCAGGTGCCAGATATTTAATTGAATTTAATGATAAAAGGGAAAGAAGAACTAATTTCTAAAAATTGAATAAATGAGAATGAAGAGATGAGATGAGTGATTTCGCACACACTTTTAAAACAATCACGGCCCATCGGCCTTCCTAAAACAAATACTGGCCCATCGGCTACCTCTAATTAATTTCGGCCCATCGGCCTTTCACTTTTATCACTCGTGTATCGCACACGAAAAAACACAAAAATCACAAGTTAAAGTCTCATTTGCATCATTATTTTGGTTTGCAAAGTCAGCCTTTAAACCCTATTTTGCCAAGGGATTTGAAGGGGGTACCCGGGAACGGGGCCGATCCTCTTCTTAAATATTTGGCACCTCCCCCCTTTTATTTTCTTTATCTTAATTGTTTTACTTTACTTGGATAAACTATGATTTTGCTATGTGAGGATTAACCTTTATGTGGACTTTAACATGTAACCCTGAATTGACCATATATTAAAGAGACCCAAAAAGACCCAAATTAATGTGACAAGACAACCGTCGTGTGTTGCCGGCAGCACATTAGACGAGAGGAAGGACCCACCTATTTATTTTCTCCCATTTCTCTTCGGCTTTCGTCGAAGGACGGTGTTACGGCCGTTACCGTAGCTGGTGATCATGATCCGTCGATTTTGAGGGTAGTCGGAATCCTCATTTCGATGTAAAATTAAAATAGCACATGTATAGATGAATGGAGATCTTCCCAAGCCCAATTAGGGGTGCGGGGGGGTCGAAAATTCACATCCGACAGCCTGGCGATCGTGATGGGACCACTTTTGTTTTCCTGTCACTTATTTGGGTCCTTTTGTAGTTCTATTATAGGACACGAACATCCAATCAATGATCAGATGTTCGTGCCCCATTCAGTTTAGGGTCATTATGAGTATGGTCCGAAGATTAAACCTGAGGTCTGAATATACCGCCTACTGAACCTTTCCCTAATTATAACATAAGAAATAAACATCATTAAATCTTTCCCCTTTCATCACTAAAATAAAAATTCAAAAAAAAAAATAATAATAAAAAAACTTTCTCTTCTCTTCCCTCCCTTCTAATTCAAACTATAAAATTCTCGTGGTGCTCCATGATATTGTATGATAATTGCTTTCGAAATCAAATATAAGATGGCCTGTCAAAATCCACATCGAACAATTACATCCCAAACATCATATATGCTCGACTCAAATTACCAATCTTACATGAACCCCACGACTCAAGATTTTCAAAACTTGAATAACTCATACATGAATATAAACCAACACTACCACAATGAAATACAAAATTATCGATACCTTTCCAACCAAACTATAACAACTCAAACTCCTTTATTTAGATCTATAGGACACTTTTATGCAAACAATCACACCTCTTACGAACACACGAGGCCAAACCATGGCCTAATCCATCATCCCCAATCATATCAAACCACTTCCCAACTAACTCAACAATATTACACTCAACTAAATCAAAACATAATGCACACAAATTCAAATAATCGAAACATTAATCACAACATAAATCAAAATTTAAACCTTAATAATCAACGAATCTACATCCAAAATACACAGTATATAACGACAAACCAAATCCTAATCCATCCTAATCAGGACTACCAATCCATCTAAACCATCCAATCCAATCAAACTCCTCCGCCTAATCAAACCAACCAATCCATCCCAACCATCTCACCCAATCAAACTCACTCACAAATCCAAACCATCCGATCCAATCAAACCTACCAATCCATCCCAACCATCCCATCCAATCAAAATCCTTCACCAATCCAAACCGTCCAAAATAATCAAATCAATCAACCTATCCAACCTTCCCTAACCGTGCATCCTTATCCAACCTATCAACCATCCCAATCCACGCCATCCAATGAAAGCTATCCCCCCACCCAACCCTCACCATTCAACCAAACAACACCACCTGCCATGATCAATGACCAATTCCAGCCACGCCCATCCATACCATCCAACTCAATCTATCCACCAACCCAATCTCAACCGATCATGTATCAACAGTCCACTCACGCTCCGACCGAGAAGCTTAGTCAAACATCTAATCAAAATCAAGATAGAAACTCACCCACAAATCTTAAAACCAAAAATCCATTTTTGCCAAACAAAACAAAAATATCTCGAAAATAGATCGAGGAAGAGTTTGCTAAAATGGTGGACATAAGTGAGTTAGAGTTGCCCAATCTGGATTGGTTTAAGAGCATCACTCCGAAAAATGATCCATATGCTAATACAGGGAAGCCCCTAGAAGAACAATTGATAAGTGGTGAATACCTAGAATGGGAACCTGGATTAATCTCAAAAACTCTAAGAAGACTTATGACCGAAGAGATCAAGATCCCAACATTATGGAAAGGCTATGAGGTAGAAGAGGGGATACGAATTCTTAGAACATATTTTGCTCCCTTCCATCAACTCGAAAATGAAGAAATCATAGACGCGCCATATCCCATAATTAATTGCTCACCAGATCATGTTCTCAAGAGTTGGACCTATGATCCTCCACATGTTACAACTTTAGCCCCTGAAGTAACCTATTACCCACCATATGACCAAGCTTCTGAATCTTTCGATGAGATTTATGACCCCATCTTTAAAGACATGCATCCTGAGGACTTTTATGATATGCTTAATGAAGATTACGAACAATATGAAACACCTTGGGACGGTAAGACCCAGATCACTACGCATCAAAAGAACAAACTAAATCAAACACAAACAACCATACAATCAGATATACCAAAACCACAAATGCTATCCCAAACACGACCAAACAAAGATCATTTGACACAAAAAATAAAAGACAAAACGATTCAATCGAAGACACACAAGACAGTACAACCTAATGACCCACACGAAGAATCTGAATTCATGACAACAATGAAGATACTTGACTTTCAAATGGAACGAGTGGATGAATTAATTAAAGATTTTGATATCATAAGTTCTGAAACACACAAAACAGTTGGATTTGATTCAAATGACTTAGAATCGAGTATGGAAACTCATGAATTAGTCAAACCATCTTCATTTAGAGTCAAGCACCAAACACAAATGAACAAAATCATTCAAGAGCCAAAACCTCAATCTAAGATGAATACCACTAAAAGACATAAACCATGTTACAAATGAAAGAACATGGATCCCGGGCCATCACGCAAAACCCAAGTCATGATCCGAAGGCAAATAAACATGCAACCAAGCTATGAACAAGACTACCCTAGAACGAAACCATCGCATCTTGGACTCATCCCAACACCGGTTGAGCCAAGAAAGAATGAAAAAGAATCTAGATTTGAACTTCTCAGTCCCAGTATGTTTAGTGAATTGCAAATAGACATAGAGAAACTCAAATCTGCGATTAGGAAGAAGTCAATATTGTCGAGTATGCCAATAGAGCGAATAAAGTCATCTGAATCTATCATAGAAACCAAAGCGTTACCTGAGAATCAGCACCAAGAGACTGTTGGGCCTACCATTGAAATCCAACGAGGAACTCTCACATAGGTCCTACCATCTCATTAGAAAAGACCCTAGAAAAGGAACCACAATCAAATGATGTCTTGACTAGTGAGTCACATGGGACAAACCTCTTTAGAAGATCAAATGGTAACGAGATAATTAAACCAATCTTAGAGGACAAGCATAATTTCCACAATGAGATAGAGCCTACTCCTGTATTTGCCCTGATTAAGGACCATTTAAATGTGAGACTAAGACTTCAGAGTATTCTAAAAGGTTTACCATGCCCGCCTTTGACCAATCCAATAATCATGAGCCAAGATTACATAGAATACTTTGAGAAGAGACAACTACCAAGAGTTGATCCAACTCCGATCCTTCACCTAGAATGGTACCCTGCCCATAAAGAGCAAAATCCAAGCACAACAACAGAGATCATTCCCAAACTAGAAAGCCAAATAGAGTTTGATCCAATTAGTTTCCACGAAAGAATTGAGACCACTCCCAGAGCACTAGGAAAGACTTTCGGAGAATTGACTGTACAAGAACTTTCGGGTACTTACCCAAATGTGCCACCTAAGATTCCAATAGTCCCAGAGAACAATGTAGAAATTCCCACGACTAAGGAAAATCTTATTCCATATAGCTATCCAATAGTAACGCAACAAAGACTTCAAGATTTCACCCTTGCTCAAAGACTCTCATGATGTAAGTCTGCTAGGTTACAAAGAAAATTTAGAGCATGCCTTCCAAAACATGGACGAACTACATTTAAGGAAGCTAGACGCACTACAACAAAACCTAGAGTTCGAAGAAAAAGGGAAAATCATACGGTTGAGGGTCAACGATTAGGAAAACAAAAGACCAGAGATCATCAAGTAAAAATACGGAATCATCATTCAAAGATCACAAATCTCCTAATTGTTCAAACTCTTTAAGGCCAAGGCCCAAATGGTGGAGGTCTAAAACATTTCAACGCTCTCGTTTTCGACAAGAGCAAACAAAAGGTCCCCAATATATGAGCCTTATCTTAATACATCAACGAGCGAAGTTATATTTACATTCTCAAAGAAATCAACATAAGGAGACACATATAAAATCTATTAACATGAGATCAAGGCCCAAATGGCGGAGATCTAAAATATTTCGACGGTCTCGTTTTCGGATGAACCAAAATAAAAACTTATGGACTAAATGCATCATTTTAGGATCTAAAATACAAATAACAAATCACAGGTATCAAAGAAGACACCATAATAAAATACAAGTGAGATATATTGTCATCGGACCAAGGCCCAAATGGCAGAGGTCGAAAATGTTTCAATGCTCTCGTTTCCAAAGAGAGCAAAATGATAAGACCCAGACCAAATATCAACTAATAAAAACACGTAGGTCGAAAGGTCTTAAACGCGCACGTTTTCGAATAGTCAAAATATTCAAAGTGCGCAACACATCACTAGCACACACAATGGAAAATCATAATCATGCTAGGCAAACCCTAGGCTGCATGCCAATGAAGGGCTGTAAATTCAAGTAGGCTTGAATGAATTAGTTATTACGTAGGATTATGCAAAACATAAAAATAAAAATAAAAAAATAAAAAACATAAAAAAAAATAAAAAACCCAAAAAAAAGGGAAGTATAAACAATAAAAAAACACGATTGTCTGATCATCATAAAAGGCATAGGCGAATTAGAGCGGTGTAAAATTCCTCTACTAGAACAATCGCAACTTGAAGAGATCATGTGTGGGACTAATAAGAAAAGTAGTGAAACTTTGCCCATTGCTTCATAACCGAGATTGCCCCAGGGAAACCATTTGTTAATGATGGATGGATGTCTCTAAATTAGTGGGTACTAAAGAGGGTAGCTTGGTTAACCACATTGGGAGATTTAAGAACTACCCGAGGCATTCATATTAACAACAACAACTAAGGCATATGTCAACATTAAAGCTGCCTCTGTGGTCAAACTCATTAAAAAGAATATAATAGCCAGGTTTGGTATCCCTAAAGTATTCATAACAGATAATGGACCTCAGCTTATATCCCAACAAATGAATGAGTTGTATACAAAATATGACATTGAACTGCATCATTCCACCCCATATTACCCCCAAGCAAATGGTCAAGCCGAAGCAACCAACAAGACTTTACTGAAGATCATTAAAAAGACTGTGCGAACCACCAAAGGTAGTGATTGGCCAGACCGTTTGGTTGAAGCTTTGTGGGGGTACCGGACTTCCATAAGGACTCCTACAGGAGAAACCCCATACTCTTTGACCTACGGAATGGAAGCAGTCCTTCCCCTCGAAGTCCTTCACCCATCGCTACGCATCCAGCTAGATGAAGAAATGACAGAAGACCAGAGGAGAGAAGCATTGCTACTTCAGCTAGACCTACTCGACGAGAGAAGAATGAAGGCGGCAGAACATGCACAAGTATATCGGAAAAGAATCGCCAGAGCCTACGACAAACATGTCAAAGAACAGAAATTCAAAGTTGTCGACTTCGTCCTGAAGCGCATCGCTCCATCCCAGCTTCCGCATCCCAGAGGTAAGTTACGACCCAATTGGGAAGGCCCTTATGTAATTAAAGAAGCATATTCTGGTAATGCATATAGACTAGTAAATGCAGAAGGGGAAGAGCTCCCCGATCCATGGAACGCTATGTACCTGAAAAGGTACACAGTATGACCCTCCCTTACTTCTCACGGGGTATGACCCTCCATGCTCCTTAGCGTAGTTGTAGAAATCCCGTAGGAGGACAGAAGAGATGCACTCTAATCAAACTTGGAACTCAAACACACACCTGCACCCGAAAATACACAAAATGGTGAGTCTACCCCACACAAATTCCACACGGTTCAAGCCACCCAATGTGAAGGTTTGTAGGTGAGATTGCCCACGTCATGAAAGCTTCTCGATAAAAAAAAAAGTCTAGTTAGAAGTCCTAAAAAGAATAAAGCTTTGTGACTAGTCCGGGTCCGTAGCCTTTTTAACTCGAGCCAGTAAGCCCGTAGGGGTATTTAAATACCTAGTGCCCTAAAGCCACCTGGTTTGGGAGTCACTGGCTGAATGCTCGTTACATGGGTTAATTAGAAAGCTTAAGGGATCCAGACATTGCACAGTCATATGGTTATAAAAAACATAAAAAAAATAAAAAAAAAAATGAAAAAAAAAGTCTAGTTAGGGGTCTTGGAAACAATAAAGGTTTTGTGACTAGCTCGGGTTTGTAGCCTTTTTAGCTCGAGCCAGTAAGCCCGTAGGGGTATGTACATATCTAGTGCCTTAAAGCCACTTGGTTTGGGAGTCATTGGCCAAATGCTCGTTACATGGGTTAATTAGAAAGCTTAAGGGACCCGAGCATTGCACAGTCACAATGGAACCAAAAAAAAAAAAAAAAAAATCTTAGGCTTGCTAGATTGACATGGGCACTCATCAGGTGAACTAAGCAGAAGGTAGTTGAAAACTACAACACTAAGGTAACACGGTGACTCACCACCCCACACACAAACGTTACTCACAAATGAGCCCTGGATGCGGTCAGGTGCTCTCCGAAGTTCGACCGAAAAGACTAAGCAGCTACAAAAGGGGCCCGTGAGGGCTCGACCTCCAAAGGATAGTTAGGGGAGACCGCGTTGCCACTTAGGTAACAATCATGGATCGAGAAGCTAATCTCCGTTCACACTCTCACCCAGGGTTAGAATCGACACTAGTCTTATGCTGGGGCATTTTTTTATTTATATAAATACACATGAACAAATGCTTATCTCACACGGCTTCCCAACTTGGGTCCTCATCGCATACACAATTGCCACGAGCACTCACTAGGTTGCACACACACACACCTCATGCATGCTTTTACTACCAATGACTCTTAGTCGGATGCAGGAAACAATATATCTCCTAAGGTATGAATTCAATCTTGTTATTCTCAAAGCTTGAGTGCCAAAATGCCCCCCTGACATTTTTACCGAGAAAGAAAATGCCACCTTAGCCAAACTATGCAGGGGGCCTAAAAAATGTTAAACTAACAAGTTTGTTTTAAGACCTTGCAGGGAAACCAACCCCGACTACATTCATAACATCCCACAAGCTGGGGCATTTATTTATTATTTACGGGTACTATTTTGTGCACAATTCCTCATGACTTGAAAAGATCAAAGTTACGATAAACAAACTGGGAAAATATGAATTATATCTGTTATGATATCCAAAGATGAATTTGATTATAGATGTATGCTATGCACGCCCTTTATGACATCACATATGATTGTAATATTGAAAGTGCAATTATCTTGAACCTCTGCCTTTATACTTATAGCTAACAATGTGAATGCCTTAAAACATAGAATTGTTTAGGTCACAAATGTCACGCACTCAGGCACTCCCTATTATTTGAGAACCTCATTCTGTGTTTCTTACTAAGTTTAGATTGATGAGAGATTGTGCTTATTCTCTTTTTGTTATATGAAATCTCGCTTCATTAACTCTAAACTGCTAATGATCCCTCCCACGAGATCCGTGTTCAAAGCACAAATTTCGAGATATTCTAGAAAATTTTCGGCAGCACTTCCCTTTGTTTTTTGGACCCCGGAAAATTTCCGAATACATAAGGATCCGTTACCTGTGAGAAGAACACTTCGTATATTCCCCCAGCACCCCACAATGACTCCTCGTCAATCAACCACATTCCCAAAGCACTTCTAAGACACCAAACACACTATCTCGACTATACATACATGGTATACATACGCACAACATACACATAAATATGAGCTCCCACCACGAGCCAAAGATAGGGTGTAACACCATAAATACAGGACCAGGACATATGAATACAATATAGAGCAAGGATACACAAAGGATGCATCCCTAGGAGATCAATCGAAGAACAATTGCCCTATGGAGCAGCTCCATTATGTTGAGCCGACGAAGTGAATGAGGACGGACCAGGGGCACTCCCCGGGTCTCCCGATGGACCCTCTACCGACTCAGTTGTCATCGAGGCCCTCTTACAAGCAAGCCTTGTCTTCATCATCCTGCACATTTGGAGAGAAAAGAAAGCGCATATGAGAAGTGGCAAGTAAGACACGCACAAGTGGCGAGGTAAAATTTGAAAGACCTCACAGTGAATACTATGCAAAGCAACCAAGCTGAACCCAAGAGAGACATTAAAATAGGGAAGCTTTGACCAAACAATCCCAAGGTGAACCAATCCAAGAACCAAAGTGAAACCGATGGCCAAGACTAATAACAATGATGATAATAAAAAAAATATAACATAACAAGTGAAGCAAATCCCCACTCATACCAAGACACCACCACCATGACCCTTGTCCCATCATGATCAGAACCGCCACTCTATTCATTATCATCGTATCACCCCTACACATGCATCAATCACTAAAATCACCTCACTTCGTCCTGATTAACCGAAACAACCAATGGGTTCGGCCCCACCAACGATTCCTTTCAGACCTCACCAAATCACGTAAAACCCCCAAACCTTGCTCACAGTACCCAAACTCATTGCCTGGGTTGGTTACTAAACAACCACCTGTGGAGGGACTAAGAATCAGGATTTTCATTCCACAGCTAAGATGAGCTCCATCTACCATTTCAAATTCAAAACTCCACTGAACTCCACGTTTACTACTTCTACAGAACGCACATGGCCACAACCAAGCCCAAAACTCCATTCTGCAGCCAGTAAAAAAAAAAAAAAAAAAAACAGTCAAGAAGATGAGACCCACATACCTGGCCTTTTCTCCCAGCGGTTCGCTCTCTTCACTTCACCATTGCTGCCAGCTCCCTCACTCGTCCCCCACCTGCAACAATGGCAGCAGCAACACATAAAAAAAATAAAAAAAATAAAAACGTACCTGGGCCAGGGGCTGAGCTCTCCTTCCTCTCCTCCCTTCTCTCCCTTCGTTCTCTCTTCCTCTCTTCACTCTACCTGCTCTTTCACTCTCGGTTTTCACCTGCAAACAGCAGCAGCAGGCATATGAAAAATGGAAAAGAAGAAGAAGAAAGAAGAAGAAGAAGATGGGACCCACGTACCTAGGTCATTCAAGGACAAACTCCCCTTTTTTCTCTTTTCCCTGTTCCTCCTCAGCCCACTCGGTCTTCACCTGAAACCACAGTAGCATTCAAAAAAAAAAAAAAAAAAGAGACTAGAAAAGGAAATAGAAAGGATAGAATGGAGAAAGAGGAAGATAGAAACAAGAAGATGAGATCCACATACCTGGGCTAGGGGCAAACTTCCCCTTTCTTTCCTCCCTATTCTTCCTCCTCGCCTATGCTGCACCCCTCTTTTATTCGTTTCTCACCTGTAACAATGGCAGCAACAGCAGGGTTCAAATGAAAAAAATAGAAAATGAAGAGAGAAGAGAGAATAGAAGAGAGGAAAAGAAAAATCTACATACCTTGAACTCCTCTTCCTCCTCCCCTCAATCTCCTTGTTGCATCCAAGATTTTCACCTGCAACAATGGCAGGAAGTAAAAAAAAAAAAAAAAAAAAAAAAGAAGAGAAGAAGAGAAAGAAAGAGAAAACAGAAAATGGAAAGGAAGGTTGAGAACCACTTACCTGAACGCCGGCGAGCCTGCGCCATACTGCTCCGTCCCCCTATTTCACCCACTCGTCCCTGCCTCACCTGGAACAGCAAAGGCAAGAAAGAAAGAAACGAAAGAAAGGAAGGGAGGGAAAGAGTGAATGAAAAAGAAAAGAAAAGAAAAGAGCGGGAAACCCCCCAACACGTGTAGCCAGCAGCGCCCAAGGATGGGCGTTGAATGGCCCAGCATCATCATCAGATGGGGGGGACTCTCTAAGGGCGACCCACCTCAAAATGGCCCATCTCTCTCGCCCAATAATAATAATAATAATAATAATAAAAGAAAACTAAAAAAAAAAAAAGGAAAAAAGAGGGTTCAGAGATCAAACCTAACATTAAATTAAACATCGAGAGGAATGAAAATTAAAACATAACTCACCCACATATTAAATTCAAGTCAATTTTTATTAATAATGACAATCCAACCTTGACAAAAATTGACTTAACTTGAGTACCAACCTCTACGCTAGACGAAGCTCAGGATTATCGACGGCACATCAATGGCCCATCCCTACCTACGAAGAACAACAGTGCAAACAACATGCAAAGGTCGGTTGATTCGAAATACATTATGGATTCACCATAGGTATCATATATTAATAGTTCATGCATCCAAATCCCTGCATTCATCCACATATTCCCCATTATCATATCCCAGCTAAAATGCACACACGCATAAAAAAAAAAAAAAAATCTAAATCAACTTTTATTGAACTCCGATAAGAATCATTAAATAATAACTATAGCAATGAACTAAATCAATTGAATCCTAAACATTGACTAAAATAGAGGTCACGACCTTTATTCCTAATACCCTAGATGGGTCAATCACTAATTAAGATGGTCCTATTGACCTGACCTCTCATATAAAAAATAAAAAAATAATAAAAAAAAAACCTAGACTAGGGTAAGGATTTCTGTCTTCTATAGGGGGTGAACCATGCCATTAAAAATTGGAAAACGAGCCAACCGCGCCTCCATTCCTAAGATGTGGGTCTCAAGCCGCCCCTTCACTTCCTCGAAAGCATTCAAAGGGTCCCGAAGAGCATCACCAATCTCCCGAAGCAGCCTGAAATCGTCCAGATGAGCGGTGTACACTGGATGGATAAGCACTGAAAGGGTGGTGTTTGGCATTTCGAAATACTTTCTATAGCGCCTTGGGACGGCGGATTCGGCTTCATGTGGGCAGGACATTGTCATGAGCTCTAATTGATCCATCCGCCTATGTATTGCGTTAAATTCCTCGATAGGAGCTCTTTCACTGGTAGTCTTCATACCCTCCCAAACTTCAAGCATCGCCTGAAGGTCCATCATGCTCCACAAAAGGGACTAGAGTACGTCATTAATGAAAGCTGGCAAGTCTCCCAGAAGTCCATCGTAGCCACACAACCTGTTAAGGGCGGTCCTCCCTACAACGTAAAAATCTCCGTACAATCCGCATATCTTCTTGTATTTCATCACCAGCAAATCGTACTTCCCTCGCTTGGCTTCGACGAGTTGTTGATCCATCACCTCCTCAAACTGGAACACGCAATCGTAGGTGGCAGGGATGGATGACCCATGCTTGAGATAGAACTCAATTCGTTCCTCGGAGTCATGGTAACCTATCCTTCCTTCCCCCGAGGACCAATACTCGTCCCCTGGTGAGTAGGGCTTGCAGGCAGGAGTACCTCCAGCACCATCAATCACGAACAAGAACATTGGAGCGCCAGCCATTGGAATAGAATGAGACCTATAAACACATACACAAGGCATTAAAGACCTTTCGCTGAATCAAAAATAACCCAAAGAGGCTTAGATTGAAGGAACCCTAAAAAAAAAACCCCACTTGGGCGCAGCAAGGGTGGCGCCCACGTCTGTCCCAAGGAACTTCTCCCGAAGGGTCGGGGTTCAGTGATGGAAATTATATCAAGCTTTCCCAAATCCGTGCTAAATACTCTTAGAAGTACTGTGGGATTATTCTAACCCGTTTTAAGAGCCAAGTGTCCAAATTGCATACAACATCTAAACACAAATGAAAAAGAAAGGGGGTGACACAATGATAACAGGAAACATCATAAGATCAAAAGAAGAACAATGAAAAAGTGATGAACTAAAACAGAGGGTGAGGACTAAACAAATATACATAAAAAAAAAAAAACAGCACACACACTTGGGCACACCTAGGGTGGCGCCCAAGTCCACTTCAGGGACTTCATCGCGAATGGGTCCGGTTCAACCTAAAATTATCCCTCACAGCCTCTGAAATCTGTGGGATAAATCGCCAAGGGTAATATTCGGTCACTTTCAGATCATTAAGGAACCAAAAAAAAAAAAAAAAAACATGCCTCCTTGTCAAAGTAACTCTAAATTAAACACTCATGCAAAGCAACATCTTTGTTTCTTTAAAAAAAAAAAAAGAAAAGAAGGAAAATCAAAGATGATACAACCCAAACAAAAGAAAAAAAAAAATATATATATATAAACAAAAATGAATTTTAAGTTTGCATCATGCCAAAAGAGAAAAAAAAATAAACTAGAATATATGTTGCATGAACTAGAACCAACAAAGATGAAAGAGTGCTTACTTGGGAGCAAGAGAGAGATCAAAGACCCTTGATTTCGGAATTTGGAAGAGTAGGAAGTGTGATAAAACCCAAAGGCAACCATTCCTTATATAGATTAGTGTCTTAATTTGAAAAGAAGACGGACTGGCACTTGGGCGCACTCCTAGTGGCGCCCAAGTCCTTCTACCTCCCAAACTTTGTAAGAGTGCCACTTGGGCGCACTCCTAGTGGCGCCCAAGTCCCTTCACTTCCCAATTTCACTACACAATCAATACCTCGCGTAAACGCATCACAGAATCCTAAACCAAGCAGGAGAGACCACTTGGGCGCACGTAGGGGTGCGCCCAAGTACCCAGAAGAACATGGGCGCCCCTCCATGTGCGCCCAACTACTTTTTTTTTAACCCGGGAAGCCACGCGATGCACAAGTCTAGACCATAATGACTCTCTGATGATTGATGACTAAAACAAACAAAAACAACAACAAACAATGATTAAAAGAGAGTAATAGAAGAAACTAAGTGGCGAAAACATGCGGACCAAACATCACCCCTACGCAGGGAAAATCATGATACACTTTAGTCCCATCACGCATACATTATGCATTGCATCCCATTTCATCTCCATCAATGAAACTAGAAGTGTTACCTTTGCAGATTATGAAACTGAACACTAACAAAAAATGCAGAATCTTTTAGTGTTTGTTCAATGCAGGTTTCCAAAGCAGAAATGAGAGCACCAAAGGTGATTTAAGCAGACTATTAGAGATGAATGGCATGAACTTTCAGCAAATGAACAATGAAAGAAAGCAGTAATGACCTCTATCAACGGATTTACAAAAAGCTCTTGAGGTAAGTATCCCTAACCATGATTTTCATGATTTTACCTCACGTCTAGAAATTGAGTCACCGTAGGCCTCCCTTAAGCGCTTATGATCGGTATGGCGACCATAATACTGTGTTATCACGAATTGTGGTGTTTGCTGACTCAAGTCTTGACGTTGGAGGATGGAATCCGTGTAACTTGAAACTCTCCATGATAAGCATGAAATGATGATTGAATCTATCCCGGGTTCTTATCTAAGCTGGGTGAAGACCAAGATCCCTAGAGGGTGACAGTTATTCCGGTGAACATCTTCCTTTAATTTAGCTTTTTCTATGCATACCTGAGTTTCGAAAATAAAATCTCTTCGTGAAATATAAATATGCATCTCATTCTCACATACACTTCACACCATTGCTTGAACTATGTTTATGATTGCTTTCAAGATCCCCATTATTGCTAGTCAATTTTAACTATGCCTTGAGTATTCAACTGTGAATGAAAGTTAAAAGACATTATGTATGACAAAATTGAATTGGACTCTATTACAAGAACAAATGAAACTCTAATAGTGACTTAGCCAATCGAAAGACCAACTTCTGATTCAGACCACTGGGGCACAGTTCCCACCATCACTTTAAATTAAGCAACCGGAGCACAGTTCCCAACCCGCCACGTGGCAATACCATGGGCACCGAGGCACAGATCTCGGATTTCCAATCAAATCAGTAGGCACGTAACTTCTTGTTTTTTCCTTTTTCCCTTGAATCAGAATTGATCCTAGAAAAGTGAACCTCACCCTTAGAACGAGTTTGCAATTGCATACATCCGTAGGTGGCCACTCCCGTGAGCTCAAAGGCTCCCGTGAGTCATGAGTGTTGTGTCTACTTTCTTTGGAGTACAACTCTTCACGTGTTGTTCTCCAAAGAGGGGCACACTGTAGACACCTCATTTGGCCCCCTATGATAGACTTAAACACCTGTCATATATAATGGTGCCCTCATTTCACCCATGATTGAATGGTTAATGGCATAATTAAGATTAATTAATGACGATGAAGATGCTTGTTGAAAATTTTATGCTTGGTTCGACGACCTTTAGAAATCCGTGAGAGAAAAGGCCGAATCACTTTGAGACTTCAAGTGCAACCCACTACTCATACAAAGAATAGGCTACAACACTATCCAAGTCCCTTCCAGACTACATAGAACACACTCAAGTTGATTCCAAAGAGATTACACTTAGTTTACCTAAGTACGATGCGACTAGTATGATTTAAACAGTTAGAATCTTTGACCCACAGATCCCTACCATTTCCTGAAATCTAATTGCTAGAACGTATGGACCAAAAGATTCTACGTTCCGAGAGCTTTCCGTTGATATATAGAACGTCCAAATCCGATGAACGAATCAAAAGATATGGTCATCGGAAGATTACCCTGCGAACACCCCACCAGGCACATACCTGGGCGCCCATGTAGGCGCGCCCATGTCCCAGAGTTGTACTTGGGCGCCCACACAGGTGCGCCCAGGTCCCTAATTGCCCTAGGAAAACACTTAGGCGCATATTTGACTGCACCCCGCTCTACCTTTCATAGTTCCGACTCGATCTCAACCAAAAAAATGAACCCGAACCAAACCTCAAGCCCATTTGGCCAAGACATGACATGGGCGCACCCACAGGTGCGTCCAAGTCCTGGAATCAACTTGGGCGCCACCCCATGTGCGCCCAAGTCCCAAGATGCCTTAAAAATACACTTTGATGCATACATAGGTATGATTTACTTCACCCTTCGCAGTTTCGACTCGGTTTAGACCCAAAAACAATCCGGAGCCGGACCCTAGACCCATTAGGCATCAAAGTTAGACATGGGCTTCACCATGTGGGCGCCCAAGTCATGGGACCCACTTGGGCGCACCTCCATGTGCGCCCAAGTCTCCGAGAGCCCTATCGCACCTTGATTTGCATGAAACCCTTGGAAACTCATGCAAGAAGTAGCCCTAACTCTTCCTCCACGTCAAAATCCCTATAAAGAGACCTCATATACTACTTTTGCAAAAGAGGCTACCAAAAAGAGAGAAAAAGTAGAGTAAAAAAGAGAGAAAAAGAGAGAGGTCACAAAGGAGATCTCTAGATCTAGAAGAAAGGAGAAAGAAGATTGCTTTGGTTCTCCAAGATCAGTAATGGAGAAAGCCTCCCAAAGCCATGGACTTGCGCAAGAACTTCAACTTAGGACTTAAAGAACATGATTCGAACCGGTATTTATAGGTTTCTTTTGTTTATTTGCGTTACACCATCATTATTGTTTAGAAATAGGTTTAGGATCATGGACACATTGTAGATTTGCGTTAATAGTACTATTTTACAGTAGATCTGATATTCAGTATTCATTCCTCATTAGAAACATGCTTAGGATCATCCGTAGTTTGTAGATCTGCATTATTTTCATCATTCTGAACTCGTGATTAGAATAGATCTTGCATCATATTGTTTTCATTAGGAAAAATTCGAATCTGAAAGGAAAAGTGCTAAAAAAGAAAGAGAAGAGTACACAGTGGCGCCCAAGTCCCAAGAGTGGGATTTTGACATTAGTTTTCATTCCGCTTGTAGTTTCTCTCTCAAATTCGGGATCTATTCATATAAGTTGGTATCAGTACCCTCGAATCTGTGACTTTGTGTTCAAAATCGCGCGAAAAGTATTGAAAAAGAAACCAAAGAGAAAGGAAAGTACAGCATAGAACTTGGGCGCCCAAGTCCAAAATTGGAGATTTGATTCCCATTTTCCATTTTGCGCGCATTTTGCTTTGGAAATCCGAGTCCATCCTCGTATAAGTTGATATCAAAGCATTCGGACTTGTTAAAAGTATTGAAAGAATCGAAAATGGACCAAACATATCATTGAAAAGAAGAAAAAGTACAAGAAGGTACTTGGGAGCAACCGTAGGTGCGCCCAAGTCCCTGCAAAGGGATTCACCCCCGAAATCTTAGTTCTTGCACTATTATTTTCAAATCCGGAAGCTTTGACATTAATAATTCATAGTATTACCTTACACTTAGTCTCAAATTGTTAGAAATCATATCGGGACATCGACAGAAGTCTGAAATACATCACAACCCGCAGGGGGAACACTTGGGCGCCACTATGTGTGCGACCAAGTCCTGCATAGACACTTGGGCGCCCCTGTAGGTGCGCCCAAGTCCTTGGTTTGCTTTTCAGCCTACTGTTGGCACCAAAAAAGTCACTATGTCTCCTCAACATCAAAAAGCCTCGTGAAGCTGCATCCTGCTACAAAACAGGCAAGGCTACTTCAAGCATCAGATCTTTTCAGAATCGGACAGAAACTGAGAGATCCTTCAAGACAGCTAAAATAGGGGTACACCTGAGGTTTCGGGCCATTCCGACATCGTTTGGCCCAACTTCACTGCTCCGATAGCTAAACAAGCGCTCCCGGTGGCGACATTATCAAAGACACCAAAACTTTGATCAGAGCCTACGGATGACTCCAGAATGTCTCCAAAGGGCTCCATGCCAAATTTCAAGTCAAACCGACAACGTTTGACCCTCCATCAATGCTCGAGCAGCAAAATCAAGCCTCTCGGCGGTGGAAACCACCGAAGCCATCACTCATCAAACAAAATACATGAGTGGCTTCAACATGCTTCCAAAAGGCTGCACGTCGAATTTCAGGTCATTCCGACAACGTTTGACCTGGTTTCGATGCTCCGAGAGAAAATCAAGCCTACCGGCGGCGGAGCAACCCGGGATCATGACATCCAAAACGGATCCCATGGAACGTCTCAAAATGACTCTAATAGGCTCCTCGTCGAATTTCAGGTCAATCGGACATCGTTTGACCACATATCAAAGCTCGGCATTTTTCCCCCAGCAAAATCAAGTGAAGCATTGATGGGACCCCAAACGGCTTCAAAACTCAAATAAAAGCCATGGTTGGTCCTATCCACTGCTCAAGAAGCTTAACCTCAATTTTCAGGTCATTCCGACATCGTTTGACCTAGTTTCGATGCTTGACGGAAAATCGGCTACAAAGTCTTCGGCTTTCCCGAAAAATGGGAAACTTTGTGCTCCGATTTCGCGCGGGTTCTCGTCAAGTCTTCTCCAAGAAAATATAGTCAATAATTGAGAAAAAATGTCAAGAAAAATACAGAAGAAAAAATGAACGAAAAAGACGGAAAATCGGCCGAAAACGAAGCTCGACGACCGAAGGGCAAAAAACCCGGTGACCCTGGCCCAGGGTCGCTGGCGACCCTGGGTGCATGGTCGCCCGGCGACCCTGCAAATCCAGGTCGCCGGATTTTGCACCAAAACGTCCGTTTTCGGATTCTTTTCGCGTTTCGGGTGTTCCGGCCTCTATGATTTTCGGAAAATGCAATGTTTGATGCTTGAAAACGACTGATCTTCGTCGACATCTCGGATCCGCCGTCAAAAGTATGAAATCATCACTGATCGCCTCAAGATCGCCAACCGGCTGACCAAGAAAGTGCACTTTCTGTCCGCTTTGGCTACCAAAAGCCTATAAAAGGAGATCCATTTTCAAGAGAGAGAGGATCATCGACATCTATCGACTTGAAGTTCTGCACTTCTCCCAAAGAAATCCAAACGAAGTCTTGCTACTCTGCTGCAAAGAACACCACAAGGTGATCAACGTCCCTTGGGGGGCCACCCCCCCAAGGCCTTCTCCTTCTCCAACATGGCCTAAACGCGGCTTTTCAGCCCGTTTACTCGGTTTTTCATTGGATATAGGACCTTCTCTTGGTCCTTGTCCTTTAAAAAACTGAGGTTAGGAGCCAAGCCAAAGAATCAAAGTATTACATGTTCTCATTTGAAGGACGATGGCGAAGCCCATACATGACTTGCGACCGTCGATCTCAACGTGTCCCCACAATCTCCAGAGAAGTTAGATCCATTTTCTTACTTTTCTATTGTAGTTTGTATTTCTTAAAGAGACAAAAAGAAATTGCAATTCTTGTCTTTCACATTTGATGAGTTTTGTAAAATCGCCTTTCACGGCAAAATCGCCTTTCACGGCAAACAAACAAAAACGCCTCCTACGACATTCTAAAAAAACAAACTTGTCTCTTTTCCTAATAGTAATGCAATTTGAAAAGTTAGAAAAAAGGATTGATTTCCTTTCCACTTGTGAAGGTGAATTTCCGGATTATCACCATTCCAAATTCCAAGTAGAAAGTAAATCTGGCATACCCGTACAAAAAAATGTTGATGCCCGAGATCTTCCCTCCTCCGACGAGACCCAGGTCAGCCCCCGGGGTGCAGAGGGAGAGGACGGAAGATTCCCCCTTTTCGGGTCCATCAAGTTGGCATACCCGGTGGGACTCGTTGACTTGAGAACGTGATGCTTTGATCACTTGGCTCCTTTCTAGTTGGTGGCCTATGTTGCATCTTGCATCTAAAAAAAAAAAACATGAGATGGGATTTCAATTGTTCTTTCTCACTTCAAAAAAAAAAAAAAAAAAAAACAAATCTGATTTCTTTTCTTAGATTCAACTATGAGAAACTTTGATCCTTCCCTCTTCGAACTTGATAGCTCACAGAAATGTTCGCAACTATCGTTCATATCGGGGATTGGGCCATCTTTTCTCTTTGATGAGTCCAATTGGGATTTCAAAAAAAAAAAAAAAACACCTTCATTTCAAACTCTTTCAAAAAAAAATGATCTCTCTTTCTCAAGATTCAACTTTGAGAAATTTTGATCCTCTCCTCTTTGAACTTGATAGCTCACAGGAATGTTCGCAGCTATCGTTCATATCGGGGATTGGGCCATCTTTTCTCTTTGATGAGTCCAATTGGGATTTCAAAAAAAAATTATTATAATTTCAAAAAAAAATTAGTTTTCTCTCTTTTGGATTCAAATTTGAAAAACCTTGGTTCCTTCCCTTTTGGATTTAGTGCTCGCAGAAATGTTGAGCCTTTGTTCGGATCGGAACACCATTCGCTCTCTTTGATGAGTTCATTAAAAACCTTTCAAAAAAAAGGATTTCAAAAAAAGAAACACTAAGGTTCCACCAGTTGCGTTCTTTGACCAAAGCGGATGTAAGAAAAGCCTTGTCCAGAGTGTGGAGACAGCTAGACTGTTCGAGGCAAGGGTCCTCCAAACGGGTTCATTAAGTAATCCTACCCTTACCTGGGGGCTGATCTATCTACTAAGGTTTCGTAAGATCGAATTGGAAATCTATGTGCACCTTTCAAAAAAAAATTCCAAAAAAAAATCTTTAAAAAAAAAAAAAAACAAAAAAAAAAAACTTCTGTCACTTTGAATTCAGAGTTGAGAAATCTTGGTTCTTTCCCTTTCGGATTTAGCGCTCGCAGAAATGTTGAGCCTTGTTCGGAATGGAACACCATTTGCTCTCTTCGCTGAATTCAATCTTGACCTTTCAAAAAAAAACTTCCGTCACTTTTGAATTCAGAGTTGAGAAATTTTCGTTCCCTCCCTTTCGGATTTAGCGCTCGCAGAAATGTTGAGCCTTTGTTCGAAACGGAACACCATTTGCTCTCTTTGATGAATTCAATCTTGAGCTTTCAAAAAAAAAAACTTCCGTCATTACTGGATTCACATCCGAGAAATTCTGGTTCCTTCCCTTCTGAATTTAGCGCTCGCAGAAATGTTGAGCCTTTGTTCGGATTGGAACACCATTTGCACTCCTTTATGAATCCAAATTTGACCTTTCAAAAAAATCCCATCTCGTGTCCTTTCCAAGGATGCGATTTGCAACATTTGTGCCTAGTGGTGCTAGTACGCCCTTTCGGGTCTACTGTATTCGCGACCGACACATTTGTATCTCCAACATTATATCATTTTACCTCGAGTGAGCCTTGCTTCTCGGTAATTTGAATTAAGGTCTACAATTGCTTCTAGCAGTCACTGGAACGCTCACTCCGAGCCTACCATACTTGCATTTTAGAACAATTGTATCCTCTATGGCTTTTTGCCTTCTTCGTCGTCCTTGGGTTGGGCCATGTCCCCTCAAGTGATCTGAAAAGACAAAACCATAGTTGTTCTCCATTTACGATCACCATATTCTTGTGATTACTAATGGATTTGGTCTTGTTTTAGAAGTTTTCCAAAACTAACAATGGCAGCTTCATTGACCATCACTTTCGATGAGAACAAGTACCGGCTTATGCTTCAAGATAAGCAAAACAAGCATAAGTGCCTTGTCAGTTGCCGAAGCGTCATCTCCCTCGACAACTCTCCAAACACCGGGTCAACTTCAACTCCCCGGACCATCGTCTTCGGATCACTGGGACCATTCCCACTTCCCGCAGAAGACACTGTACCTACCAAGAAGCAGAAAACCGCCCTGCAACGTGTCACTAAAATGGCACCAAGGGCGAACACCAAGAAGCCTGAAGCCCGTGGCGTTCCCACGAAGCCTCAACCCACAAGAAACCAGGTTTACCCCAAAACTTGGTCCTGGAGATCTTCGCCAAAGCAACGGAGGTCCCAAACATCTACAAAGCCAGCATACCTGGCCCCTCTCAAGGAGAATCAGTTCTACCCTTTCTCTTACATGAAAGAGGAGAAACCTACCCTCCACCCAAAAAACAAACAAAATCATCATGAGCCGGCTTGCTCCTACAAGCCCAAAATTAAATCCTGCATTGTTAGGCCTACGCAAAAACATGCTGAAGCCTGCACTCCTGCGAGTCGACCCTTCATCTCAACAGGGGCCGAGCTCGCAAAATTCAAGTCTTCATTGCGACAGACAAAGGACCGCATCCAGATTCTGTCCTTGCCAAGCTTCAAAGAAGACAAACTCGACTGCTGCGCATGAGGGACTACATCCTTCATCGCCAGAGCCCAGCCAGAGCTAACTGAAGCTCAAATTGCTCGTCGTATGCGTCGCCGCACAGCATATCGACAAAAGAGACTCGAGAAACAAAGAACCCAGCGTCCTACTCTCTACGTCTTAAACAAATGGGTCAAAAAAGAAAGACCCGACCAATTCGTTGCTGTTCATATGGTTGGCAAAACCAGAAAACGCCGGAAGTCAGCAACCAAAATCAGTGTTAGATGTCCAGTGACTCGCAGCGTCTCTCGGACAAGAACACATCTGGAAGAGTCTTCCACTCCTCCAAGCCAAGAACACCGGAGTAACCACTCCTCAGATTCTTCATCCAGAAGAATGAGCCCCAGTTCAGTCATCAAGAGGATTTCTTCGTTCGAATCTCGAGGGATGAACGTCTTGGCTACAAGTTCTGAGCCGCCTCCACAGCATGACGATGTAACCGCACGCATCCAGCAGTTGGAGCAAGGACAACAGAGAATTGAGGCTTTGATGGAAAACCTCATTCTCACTCTATAGGCGTCCACCACCTAACAATGAAACCACTCCGAATCATGAAGATGATGAGGGTAATGCAGAAAACAATAAGTCTCGCGCCCTTACCAAAAAGGACGTGGACGATATCCTAGCAAAAGCAAAAGAAGAGGATACATTGAAGGAACATGGGATCAAGCCACCCTACCCTTTATGGATGGACTCGGTTCCGTTCCCTGGAAAATTCAAACAACCTACTCTCCCGACATATACTGGGAAAGGTTCAGCTAGACAGCATGTCATCCATTTCAAAATCCTGACGGGAGCCATTGCGGACCAAGATGCCCTCAAGATTCGCCTCTTTGCAAGTACCCTAAAAGGTACAGCCTTTGATTGGTACTCCACTCTGCCGGAGAACTCCATTCAGAACTGGGTTATGCTGAAGACACGCTTCCTGACCCACTTCCAAGGTGAGGATCATCCTGTTACTATGGCTCAACTCTGCAGCCTAAAACAGGGAGAGAATGAGTCAACATACGAGTTCATTCACAAATGGAAGGCAATGGCGTACAAATACTCAGATGTGCTGCCACAAGCATCGCTAGTCGACATCTGCCGTAACAATATGAGAGCAAAAATCCGCTCCATGATCATCGGCAACAAATCAAAGAACCTGGGGGAACTCCTCAAAGCTTCCATGAAAGCTGAAATGGTAATCAAAGACCTCAACAGTCAGAAATCATCATAGAAAGAGCCGACTGCTGTTACAACCTCAAAACCAAAGAAAAAGGAGGTTCTCAATGTGCAGACTAAGTCAGCTCCTCAGCAACCAAAGAAACCTGAAAATAAAACTACAGGTAAAAGACCTGAACTCTCTGATGCCTTCAAAGAACGTGTAGAAAAGAAATATCCGTTCGATGAAGATGTTGAAGAAATCTTTGAGGCTCTCCTAGTAAATGACAAACTCATTTTGCAAGAGCCCAAAAGACCGGTAGATGTTGGCAAAACCAATGATCCCCGATACTGTCCATACCATCAGATGATCTCACATCCTCTCAATCAATGCTTCGTTGTGAAAGAGAAGATCAATGAGATGTGGAAAAACGGAGTCATAACCTTTGATAAAAACTATGGCCCCACCTCTGTCAACATGGTGTCATGTCGGCAAACTTCAAAGTCACCGAAGGAGAAGATCACTACTTCATTCAAGGTGATTAAAATGGCTCAAGCATCCCAAGAATTGGTTCCCTATCCAACACCAGATGGACAACCTATATGGGTGCATCCCGATCTCCTAGATGATGAAAACTGGGAGATCGTCAAAACAAAGCCGACCGCTCAGCAGCGAAGGCAAGCCAAGAGACAGCTCCGCAAGCTCAAACAGCAGCAAAAGTCTCAACCAAAACAAGAAGTCCTTGAAAAAGCAGAAACTTCTTCCACTGCTTCACTAGGGACGACGGAAGAATCTCTTCCCAAAACCTCCAAAGCGGTAAGAAAATTCACTCTTGATGATTTCATGCCACCTCTATACAAAAATGAAAATGTGCAGGGGGCATCATACTCTTGCAACTCGGTAGTTGGATTCTCCATGAATGGATATGAGTCCAGTGATACTGCCAGTGATATCGATGAGTGGGAAGAATCCCTTGAAACAGGAGAATACCTCTCCGACGAGGAATGGATTCCCGAGTCTCATCTTATGCCAGTAATTTGGTATAACCCATTACAGCCACAAGGATCTTGGTCTGATGGTGAAGAAGACCAGGGTCCTGTTCAAGAAAATGTTGTCGATCCAACACCAGCAAATGCTTCAGTGGAACCTAACATGGGCGAACAACAAGGAGCAAATGACGAAGAAGATTTGGCTCCCATGCCTGATCTTGAAGAATATACAAGAATCTTGCAACATCTTGCCATAGAGCAGGAGCAGGACCGCATCAATCTTCGTCATGATCCAGAATTGGAAGTCCCTGAAAATCAACGGGAACTTTCTCCCTCAACTCCTGAAAATGGAGAAAACAGTTGGATCGATGACCCTCTCACATCTGAGGATGAGTCCGATTCCCAACAGTCTACACTGGGGGCATCTCCTGTCAGGATAACCTGCAATGCCATAGCTCAGGACGACAGTGCCTCTGAAGCTTCCGAAGACACGTACTCCCCAACCGGTAGCGTATCTTCCGGAGCTACATCCTCCCAGGTGTCTTCCACTGAGATAATATCCTCTCAGCCATCGTCTCCTGAAGCTGTGACATCAGAGCTCAAGCCTCTCCCGATTGATCATCTTGAAGAAACTTCTGCCAATGAAATCTTCTTCAATGAAAACTCAGTCAATTGGTCCCAGATACCCGATCTCACGGGCAATGTCTGGGCTGATAAAGAAAAGTTGCCGGCTGCTGTTCAGGACTTGTTCCCGGAAATTGCTCCGTGCAACACAATTACTGAAGACACCAATGGTGTTACAGAGACGTCTTCAGTAAAGGATCAACCTCTTGATCCTGAGAACGATCTTCCAAAAGAAGACCCTTCTCTAGAGGCTCTTGAAGTTGGTAGAGGTACCCGTTCTGGCTGGGATTACCACAAAAATTACAATCAACCCTCTTCTTCTTATATAAATCCTTCGGGAAAGCAAGTTGTAAGTGCCCCAAGTGGCAATAATAATGAAAATGCAGGCCCGAAGGAGGCTTTCAAGTATAACTTGATTGAGCACTTTAAACACATACCTGCACGTCTGCACATCCTTGACTTATTACGAATGTCTCCACAAACTCGTGATAGTCTCATTTCAGAATTACAAAAGCTGAATGCGGATGTCGACAAACATCCCCCACAAGTCCTACAAATTGAAATGGACTATAGGGTCAAAAACTCAAAGACTCCCTCAAAGGGATAAAAGAAGAAAATTGAGGGATCAGGCAATGAATGCCTCTCGGTACAAAAAGCAGCAAGTGTAACAATTGCTTTCGACAAGGATGACCTCCTCCTAGGCGAAACAAAGCACAACCGACCCTTGTACTTTACGGGGTACGTCAAAGAAATGCCAGTACACAGAGTTCAGATCGATCCAGGTTCTGCACTCAACCTCATCTCTACTTCGGCACTCGAAGAGCTGGGCATCCCACCTAGCAAGCTGAGTCACACGTCCGTATCCATCTTCGGATATGACGGCAGCGCTCAAAGGCCTATCGGCAAAATCAGATTCAAATTGCAAATTGGTGATCTTATTTCTGAAGTCACCGTGTATGCGATAAAGACCCCTTCATACTACAATATACTCCTTGGACACCCCTGGATACATGAGAATGGTGTCGTCCCTTCAACTCTACATCAGTACATCAAGTTCGTTGGCGACGATGGCTTGATACATCGAGTATTTGCAGACAAAAAGCCCTTCAAAGGCAAGGATGTCCATTTGCAGATGTCAGATGTACAAAGATGGAAAAGAAGAATAGGAGGAAAAAATAATTCACTTTGCCGACAGTCTCCAGAAAGATAAAGGCAAGGCTCCTCTGCAATCATCGGAGGTAAACAAACCCTCCACAAAACTCGAAGTAAGCGGCCAAGCTCCCTTTGTCGTCTCCTTCAAATCTCCAAAGCCTTTGGTAATCACTACCAAAGCAAAGAAGACAAAACAAAAGGCTGGGGGCAAGTTCACTGTCTCCTTTGTGTCTATTATGCATGACACAGACTCAGAGTCAGAGCCAGAAGATGACACATCATCAAGCCAAGCTGATACTCAGTGAGATCAGCCCGCTCTCAATCCATTGGAGACACCTGCAGACATAGAAGACCCTACGTCTGCTTCCTTTGTTATTCCAGCAACTTCGCCAGAAGAAAAAACAATCTTTTTCCATAGATCGGGAGCATCTCCACTGAACTCTCTGCTTGAACCTTTCCAAAATGAAGGTATGCCTCAGCTATCCCTGTGTAGTCCAATGGCACAAGCTATCATGAAGAAAATGGGCTACGACGCTCAAAATATGACTGGTTTGGGAGGTGGCCGTGGTATTCTTACACCATTGGAACACACCCTGATCAAAAGTCAACTAGAAGATTGGAAAATCCACCTTAAAAAAGGCAAGTCTTCATATGGGTTGGGGTATGATCCTATCGCTCCTATGAGACCGTTGACACCATGGCTGCAAAGTCGCTTTACCGACCAAGCTTCAACATCTCATGACGACATCGATATCCCTGGATATCTCTTTGAAGAGTTATTCGTCAACGACACAAAAAGCTCCTCCAATTGGAATGATTTCTCTGATAATAAAGAGGAATTGCCCGATGATAGAGACGAGCGGTTCTCTGTCCTAGAAGAATCATCGTCTCCAAAAGAAGTACCTACTTCAACCCAATTCCAGCAAGTGATTGGGACCATCTCATTGCAAGCCTTGAGAAGGATACTGATCAAGAAGATTCATGGACAGAAACAGAGCCTCAGTCTGAAAATGCCTCTGGCACTCCAGAAGGTCTTGTTGAGTTGGAAGCCTCCGAAAACATTGTGGAGGAACCACCTTCAAACCTTCCGACAGAAGACCCTGTGTTGACACCAAAAATGTCACTTTGCCTCTTCAACATCAAGAAAGCTGCATGAAGTCGCAACCTGCCATAAATAGGCAATGCAATTTCTCCAAAAAATCAAATCTTGTCAGAATCAGACAAAAAACTGCAAGATCCTTCAAGATAGCCAAGAGAAGAGTACACATGAAGTTTCGGGCCATTTCGACAACATTTGGCCTAACTTCACTTCTCCGACAGCTAAACGGGAGCTCCCGGCGGCGACATCATCGAAGACGTCAAAACTTCGATCAAAGCCTACAGATGACTCCAGCATGTCTCAAAAGGGTTCTATGCCAAATTTCAAGTCAAACCGACAACGTTTGACCCTCCATCAATGCTCGAGCAGTAAAATCAAGCCTCCCGGCGGCGGGAACCACCGAAGCCTTCGCTCATCAAACCAAGTGCATGAGTGGCTTCAACATGCTTCCAAAAGGCTGCACGTCGAATTTCAGGTCATTCCGACAACGTTTGACCAGGTTTCGATGCTCCGAGAGAAAATCAAGCCTACCGGCGGCGGAGCAACCCGGGACCATGACATCCAAAACGGAGCCCATGGAACGTCTCAAAATGACTCCAATAGGCTCCCCGTCAAATTTCAGGTCAATCGGACATCGTTTGACCACATATCAAAGCTCGGCATTTTCCCCGCAGCAAAATCAAGTGAAGCATCGACGGGACCCCAAACGGCTTCAAAACTCAAACAAAAGCCTATGGTTGGTCTTATTTATTACTCAGGAGGCTTCACCTCAAATTTCAGGTCATTCCGACATCGTTTGACCATGTTTCAGCTTCTGGCGGAAAATTAGCAGCTTTACGCGACAAAGTCTTCGGCTTTCCCGGAAAATTGGAAACTTTGCACTCTAAAAATGCAAGGATTCTCATCAGGTTTTCTACAGGGAAATCAAGCCAATAAATGAGAAGAAATGTCAAGAAAAATACAGAAGAAAACGGCGACGAAAAAGACCTCAAAACGACCGCAAAACGGGCTCCGAAGGGGAAAAATCCCCCAGGGTCGCAGACCCCTGCGACCATGGCCCATGGTCGCAGGCCCCTGCGACCATGGCCCATGGTCGCCGGTCCATGGTCGCCGGCGACCATGGAGGTCCGGGTCACCGGATTTTCCGCCGGTGACCCGTTTTTCCGTCTTTTTTCGCGTTTCGCGCACTTTGGCCCCTGTGGTTTCCTGAAAATGTGATTTTTAGTGCTTGAAATTGACTCATATCCTCCGACATCCGTCAAAATCACGGGTCAACCTCCAAAAGCATAAAATCATCATTGATCGCTCCAAGATCGCCAACCGGTCGACCAAGAAAGTGCACTTTCTGTCCGACCGATCGTGAAATCGACAAGACAGATGTCACCGGCCCGCTCTTAGCTATCAATGTCTGAAGTTACATGTTCATCCGATGTCGATCAGCATGTAGATCCATCGATGATCATCGCCAGAAGAATTCCAGAAGACACGGCATGGCCCGCGACTCTTCGACTGCTCGGCGACCAATTAATGTGGTTAATTGACTAGCTTTATTGCAGTCATTAATTCATTTCTTTGGACGGCCCAATCAGAAGCAAGCATTTGGGAGTTACAAGTCAATTGATTCATGGCATTTAAACCATGAAACTCCTCCCATTATGGTAATTAAGGTGATTAAAAGCCCTTAATCTCCATCGGCCAATCAGATTCAAGGAAAAAGGAGTTACAAAATCAAGAAATAAATCTTGTAACTCCTCCCATTAAAGCCATTAAGACTCATAAACCCTCCTAAATGGCTACCAAAAGCCTATAAATAGGAGAGCATTCCATTGAAATTCGGATCGGAAAAAAGAGGAGAAAATCAGAGGATCAGAAAAAAAAAAGATCAGAAAGAGATCTGAGAGAAAGAAAAAGAGAGAAAAACTCTGCTGAAGTTCTGCACCGGCCACCACTACAAGGTGACGAAAGTCCCTTGGGGGGCACCCCCCCCAAGGTCCTTGCCTTCTCCTGCTGCCTCCAATGGCTTAGACGTGGCTTTTCAGCCCGTCTACTTAGCTTTTTATTGGACATAGGACCTCCTCTTGGTCTTTGTCCTCTAAAAATCTGAGGTTATAGCCAAGCCAAGCGAATCAAGAGCATCTTCTGTTCTCATCTGCATGGATGATGGCGAAGCCCATACATGGCTTGCGACCGTCAATCTGAACGAGTCTCCCACAATCTCCTGAAAAGTTAGATATTCCTTTTCTTGCTTTTCATTGTAGTTTGTATTTTTCTAAAAGAGACAAAAATCACAACTCTTGTCTTTCATTATTGATAAGAATTGTAAATCGGCTATAAACGCCAAAATCGGCTATAAATGCCAAACAAAATCGCCTTTCACGGCAAACCAAGAAAATGTCTCTTTTCTTAAATATTTGTGCAATGGAAAACTTGAAAGAAGTTGATTTCCTTTTTACTTGCGAAGGTTGATCTCCGGATTACCACTTGCAATTCCAAGTAAAATAGAAAATCTGGCACACCCACACAAAAGAAATGTTGATGCACGCCTCAGGGCCCGCCAGGGCGCGAAAGGGCCGGACCCGACGGACTCCCATGTTCCGCCGACCCCGGTAGCCGCCCCAACGGCGCCTCGGAGCGCGTTCCATCAAGCTGGCACACCCGGTGGGACTCGTTCATTTGAGAACACGGTGCTTGGAAATGAAATATTTGCATATCATACTTTTTGCTCTATGCTTATACTTCTTTTCCGGATTCCTTGGCTACTTTCTAGCTGGTAGCCTATGTTGGATTTTGCATCCTAAAAAAAAAACATGAGATGGGATTTTTTGGAAATTTCTATTTCTTTGAGTTTGTTTCCATTCTTTCTCTTTTCAAAAAAAAAAAAAAATCAGTTTTCTTAGTTTGAATTCAAAATTGAGAAACTTTGATCCTATCCTATCGTTCTTTGGTGCTTGCAGAAATGTTGAGCCCGTTCGACTAAGGTTTTGGGCCATCGTTTCTCTTCGATGAGTTCATTAGAGATTTCAAAAAAAAAAATAAAAAAAAAATCAGTTTTCTTAGTTTGAATTCAAAATTGAGAAACTTTGATCCTATCCTATCGTTCTTTGGTGCTTGCAGAAATGTTGAGCCCGTTCGACTAAGGTTTTGGGCCATCGTTTCTCTTCGATGAGTTCATTAGAGATTTCAAAAAAAAAAAATAAAAAAAAAATCAGTTTTCTTAGTTTGAATTCAAAATTGAGAAACTTTGATCCTATCCTATCGTTCTTTGGTGCTTGCAGAAATGTTGAGCCCGTTCGACTAAGGTTTTGGGCCATCGTTTCTCTTCGATGAGTTCATTAGAGATTTCAAAAAAAAAAAAAAAAAATCAGTTTTCTTAGTTTGGATTCAAAATTGAGAAACCTTGATCCTATCCTATCGTTCTTTGGTGCTTGCAGAAATGTTGAGCCCGTTCGACTAAGGTTTTGGACCATCGTTTCTCTTCGATGAGTTCATTAGAGATTTCAAAAAAAAAATATTAAAAAAAAATAAAATAAAAAAAAATTTGTTTTCTTAGTTTGGATTCAAAATTGAGAAACTTTGTTCCTATCCTATCGTTCTTTGGTGCTTGCAGAAATGTTGAGCCCGTTCGACTAAGGTTTTGGGCCATCGTTTCTCTTCGATGAGTCTATTTGGGATTTTTATAAAAAAAAAGGGACATAGACCACTAAGGTTAAACCAATTGCGTTCTTTGATCACGATTGATTCAAGAAAAGCCTTGTCCAGAGTGTGGAGACAGCTTGACTGTTCTAGGCAAGGGTCATCCAAACGGGTTCATTAAGTAATCCTACCCTTACCTGGGGGCAATTCTATCAATTGAGGTTTCATAAGACCGGGTTAGGAGGCCTATGTGTATTCTCTCGTCTTTAAATCTTAAAAAATTAAAAAAAAAAATAAAAATAAAAAAAAAGATTTTCAAAAAAAAAATCTTAAAAAAAAAAAAAAAAATTTTCAAAAAAAAAAATAAATAAAAAAATAAATAAAAAAAATATTTTAAAAAAAAATAAAATAAAAATAAAATAAAAAAAAATCATTTCAAAAAAAAAAAAAAAATCTCCAAAAACTCGTCACTTTTTGGATTCAGATTCGAGAAATTGTGGTCTCTTCCCTTCTGAGTACTGGCGCTCGCGGAAATCGTTGAGCCCGTATTTGAATCGGAATGCCACCTGCTCTCTTTGACGAATCCATTACTGACATTTCAAAACAAAGAATCCCATCTCATGGATGCGATCTCCAACATTTGTGCATAGCAGTACTGGTACGCCCTTTCAGGGTCTACTGTATCTGTGACCGGCACATTTGTAACTCCTACCTTATATTCTTCTTATCTCGAGCAAGCCCTGCTTCTCGATAAGTCGAATTTAGGTTTACAATTGCTTCTAGCAGTCACTGGAATGCTCATTCTGGGCTCACCATACTTGCTGTCAGAACAATTGTACCATCTATGGCTTTTTGCCTTCTTCATGTCGCTTGGGTCATATCCCTTAAGCGATTTGAAAGGACAACCATAGAAATTCCCATTTATGATCATTATATTCTTGTGATTACTAATGGATGTGGTCTTGTTTTCAGAACTTTTTCGAAACTAACAATGGCAGCCTTAACCATTATCTTCGATGAGAACAAGCACCAACTCATGCTTCAACAGAAGCAAACCGAGCGCACTTACAAGCGCCCCGCCAGCTGCCGAAGCGTCAACTCCCTCGGCAACTCTCTGAACTCCGGGTCGACCTCGATTCCCCGGACCATCGTCTTCGGGACACTGGGACCATTCCCACTTCCCGAAGAACAAACTGCGCCTGCCAAAAGGCAGAAGATCGCCTCTCAACGTGTCACTCCCGTGACACCAAAGGCGAGCGCCCAAAAGCCTGAAGCCCGCGGCACCCCCGCGAAGCCTCGACCCACAAACAACCAGGTCTATCCCAAGACTTGGTCTCCAAGACCTTCCCCAAAACAAAGAAGGTCTCAAATTTCCACCAAGCCAGCATACCTGGCCCCACTCAAAGAAAACCAGTTCTACCCTCTTGCCTACATGAAAGAGGAGAGACCCATCTCCAACTTGACTCCCAAGTCAACCCAGCATGAGCCGGCTTGTTCCTACAGGCCCAAAATCAGATCATGCATCACTAGGCCTCTACAAGCACCTGCTAGGGCCTACACCCCTTCAGTTCGACCCTTTATCTCTACAGGGGCCGAACTCGAAAGGTTTAAAGCTTCGCTGCAACAGGCAAAGGACCGGGTCCGCATCCTGTCCTTGCCCAACCACAAAGAAGACAAGCTCGGCTGCTGCGCCCGAGGGAGCACATCCTTCATCGTCAGAGCCCAGCCGGAGCTGACCAAAGCTCAAATCGCTCGTCGAGCACGCCGCCGTGCGTCATATCGACAAAAGAGACTAGAGAAGCAAAGGACCCAGCCTCCTACACTTCAAGTCTCCCACAAATGGGTCGAAAAAGAAAGACCCGACCAAGTTGCTGCCGTCCATATGGTTGGAAAAACCAGAAGACGCCAAAGGTCAGCATCAAAAATCCATGTCCGACGTCCGGTGACCCGTAGCATCACCAGGACACAAAGACATCCCGAAGAATCTCCTGCCCCTTCCAGCCAAGGACGGGAGAGTAATCCTTCATCAAGCTCTTCATCAAAAAGAATGAGCCCCAGCTCGGTCACCAGGACGATTTCTTCGTTCGAATCCCGAGGGATGAACGTCTTGGCTACAAGTTCTGAGCCGCCACCTCAGAATCCACCTCGAGATGATGCGCTCACACGCATCCAGCAGTTGGAACAAGGCCAGCAGAGGATTGAAACTCTGATGGAAAACCTTCTCCTTGTCGTCCAAAATCAGGTGAACAATGAGCCTCCTCCAAATCATAGCAATAACGAGGGAAATGGAGAAGAAAATGAGTCACGCGCCCTCACCAAAAAGGACGTAGACAGTATCCTCGCCAAAGCTAAAGAAGAGGATATACTCAAAGAGCATGGGATCAAGCCACCATATCCTTTATGGATGGACTCGGTCCCGTTCCCCATAAAATTCAAGCATCCTACTCTCCAAACATATACGGGGAAAGGATCAGCCAGACAGCACGTCATCCACTTCAAGATCTTGACGGGAGCTATCGCGGATCAAGATGCACTCAAGATCCGCCTCTTTGCAAGTACCCTAAAAGGTACGGCCTTCGATTGGTACTCCACTCTGCCGGAGAACTCCATTCAGAACTGGGCTATGCTGGAGACACGCTTCCTGACCCACTTCCAAGGTGAGGATCATCCTG
Organism: Umbellularia californica; assembly: GCA_028538565.1. Lineage (NCBI taxonomy): Eukaryota > Viridiplantae > Streptophyta > Magnoliopsida > Laurales > Lauraceae > Umbellularia > Umbellularia californica. Next base: position 50,188,829 of record JAPQWN010000006.1, on the reverse strand, counting down.
TTACTATGGCTCAGCTCTGCAGCCTAAAACAGGGAGAGAATGAGTCAACTTATGACTTCATTCACAAGTGGAAAGCAATGGCGTACAAATGCTCAGATGTACTGCCACAAGCGTCGCTAGTCGACATCTGCCGAAACAACATGAGAGCTAAAATCCGCTCCATGATCATCGGCAATAAATCAAAGAACCTGGGGGAACTCTTGGAAGCTTCCATGGAAGCTGAAACGGTGATCAAAGACCTCAACAGTCAGAAATCATCAAAGAAAGAGCCGACTGCTGTTGCAACCTCTAAACCAAAGAAGAAGGAGGTTCTCAATGTGCAGACTAAGTCAGCTCCTCAGCAACCAAAGAAAGCTGAAAATAGAGCTGCAGGTAAGAGACCTGAACTCTCTGATGCCTTCAAAGAGCGAGTAGAAAAGAAATATCCGTTCGATGAAGACGTCGAAGAAATCTTTGAGGCTCTCCTAGCAAATGGCAAACTCATTTTGCCAGAGCCCAAAAGACCTGGAGACGTTGGCAAAACCAATGATCCTCGGTACTGTCCATACCACCAGATGGTTTCGTATCCTCTCAATCAATGCTTTGTTGTGAGAGAGAAGATAAACGAGATGTGGAAAAACGGAGTCATCACCTTTGACAAAAACTATGGGACTGCCTCCGTCAACATGGTGTCATATGGACAAACACCAAAGTCACCGAAGAAGAAGATCACTACTTCCTTCGAGGTGATAAATAGAATTCAAACGTCCGAAGTGTTGGTTCCTTGCCCGACACCAGACGGACAACCCATATGGGTACATCCCGATCTCCTGGAAGATGAAAATTGGGAGATCGTCAAAACAAAGCCGACAGCTCAACAGCGAAGGCAGGCTAGGAAACATCTCCTCAGGCTCAAACGGCAAGAGAAGACCCAGCCAAAACAAGAAGTCCATGAAAAGGCAGAGGCCTCCTCTACCACTTCACTCGGGGCAACAGAAACGTCCCTTCCAGAGACTTCAAAGGCGGTAAGAAACTTCACTCTCAGTGATTTCATGCCACCTCAATTCAAAAAAGAAGCCATGCAGGGGGCATCATACTCTTGCAACTCGGTAATTGGATTCTCCATTGATGGATACGAGTCCAGCGACACCGACAATGGATTCGAGCCCAACTACACCGATGAGTGGGAGGAATCTCTTGAAACAGGAGAATATCTCTCCGATGAAGAATGGGTTCCTGAAACTCACCTTATGCCAGTAATCTGGTATAACCCCTTGCAACCACAAGGATCCTGGTCTGATGATGAAAAAGACCAAGAGGCTGCACAAGAAGATGCTGTTAACCCAGCACCTGTCATTGCTCCAGTGGAAATCAACTATGTTGAGCCACACGGAGAAGACGAAGAAGAAGATCTGGCTCCCATGCCTGATCTTGAAGAATATACAAGGATCTTGCAGCGTCTCGCTCTAGAACAAGAGCAAGATCGCGTCAACGAGATTCCTCGCAACCCAGAGCCTGAAGTCCCTGAAGATAATCAGGTACATCCACCCTTAACTCCTGAAAATGGAGAACATTGCTGGATTGACGATCCTCTTACATCCGAGGATGAGTCTGACTCCGAGCAGGCAACATCTCCTATCAGAGCTTCCTGTAATGTAATATATCAGGACTATAGCTCTTCTGAAGCGTCGTCTGATGAGATTACCTACACTCCGACGACGCCTAGCAATGTATCCTCTGGAGCTACCTCGTCTCACGTGACTTCCACAGAGATGACACCCTCTCAGGTTTCTTCTCCTGAGACTGTGACTTCAGGATACACATTCTTCCCGACTCATCATCATGAAGAAAACCCAACTTGGGGTGATGGATGGGTCAACGAAGAAGAAAAGCTGCTGGATGCTGTTCAGGACTTGCTCCCGGAAAATGCTCCGTGCAACACAATCACTGAGGATGGCAACTCTGCTGCAGATACATCCCCAGTAGATGAAAAACGACAGCCTCTTGATCCTGAAGACAATCTTCCAAACGAAGATCCTTCTCAAGAAGCTCTCGAAGTTGGTAGAGGCACCCGTTCGGGCCGGGACTACCACAAAAATTACAACCAATCTTCCTTTACTTATGTAAATCCTTCGGGAAAAGATGTTGTAAGCGCCCCCAGTGGCAACAATGATGAACATGCAGGCCCTAAGGAGGCTTTCAAGTATGACTTGGTTGAGCACTTCAAACACATACCTGCACGTCTTCACATCCTGGATTTATTACGAATGTCTCCACGCACTCGTGATAATCTCATCTCAGAATTACAAAAACTGAATGAGGATGTCGACAAACATGCCCCACAAGTCCTCCAAATTGAAATGGACTACCGGGTCAAAAACTCTGAAACTTCCTCAAAGGGAGAAAAGAAAACTGAGGGATCATGCATCCAATGCCTCTCGGTTCAAAAGGCAGCCAGTGCAACCATCGCCTTCACTAAGGAAGACCTCCTACATGGCGAAGCAAGGCACAACCGACCCCTGTACTTCACAGGGTACATCAAAGAAATGCCGATACATAGAGTTCAGATCGACCCAGGTTCTGCACTCAACCTCATCTCCACCTCGGCTCTTGAAGAGTTGGGCATCCCACCCAGCAAGCTAAGCCACACATCTGTATCTATCTTTGGTTATGATGGGAGCGCACAAAGGCCTATCGGCAAAATCAGGTTCAAATTGCAAATCGGTGATCTTATCTCTGAGGTCACTGTGTATGCAATAAAAACCCCCTCATGCTACAACATCCTTCTCGGACGTCCTTGGATACACGAGAACGGTGTTGTCCCTTCAACTCTACATCAATGCATCAAGTTCATCGGCGACGACGGCATGGTACATCGAGTCTTTGCGGACAGAAAACCCTTCAAAGGTAAAGAAGTCCACTTCGCAGACTCCCAGATGTATGAAGGAGAAAAAGAAGAAGAGGAAATAGCACCCTCTACTGAAAATCTCCAGAAAGATAAAGGCAAGGCTCCTCAAAAATCACCGGAAGAAAACAAACCCTCCGGCAAATTAGAAGAGAGTAGTCAACCTCCCTTCGTCATCTCCCTCAAATCTTCAAAACCTTTGGTCATCACAACCAGAGTGAAGAAGGCGAAACAAAAGCCTGGGGGCAAATTTGTTGTCTCTCTCGTGTCTATCATGCAAGACACAGACTCGGACTCAGAGCCAGAAGACGATGCATCGTCAAGCCAAGCTGACACTCAGCAAGTTCAGCCTGCTCTCACTCCGATGGAGACACCTGCTGATGTAGAAGATCCTACGTCTGCTACCTTTGTTGTTCCGGCAACATCACCAAAGCAAAGACCGATCTTCTTTCATAGATCGGATGCTTCTTCATCAAGTTCTCTGCTTGAACCTTTCCAAAATGAAGGTATGCCTCAACTATCTCTATATAGTCCTGTGGCACAAGCTATCATGAAGAAAATGGGCTATGACGCTCAAAACCCAGTCGGTTTGGGAAAAAGACGCGGTATTCTCACGCCATTGGAGCCCGCCTTGACCAAAAGCCAGCTGGAAGATTGGAGACTCTATGGTCATGTAGAAAAGTCTTCATATGGGTTAGGGTATGATCCCGACACTCCTCTGAGACAGTTGACACAAAGGCTTAAAAGTCGTTTTACCGACCAAGCCTCAACATCTCAAGACCACGAAGACATCGATCTCCCTGGATATCTCTTTAAAGAGTTACCTGACAAAGATCCAGGAAGCTCATCCAATTTGTACGATTTCTCTGATGATGAAGAGGAATCGCCCGATAATACAGACTTGTGCTATCCTGACCCAGAAGAACCCTCGTCTCCAAAAGAAATACCAGACTCAACGGACGATTGGGACTATCTCATAGCAAGCCTTGAGGAGATCACCAATCAAGAAAATCCATGGAAAAGAACAGAGCCTTGGCCTGGTAATGCAGTTGAAACTCCAGAAGGTTTCGTTGAGTTGGAAGCCTCCGAAAATATTGTGGAGGAACCACCCTCGAACCTTCCGACAGAAGATCTTGTTGAAAAGATAAACTTGGGAACACCTGATAACCCACGTCCTGTATTCATAAGCAAGAATATAAAGGATGATGAGTTACCCGAGTATATCGCTTTTCTTCGTGAGTTCGTTGATTGCTTTGCATGGTCCTATGCTGAAATGCCTGGTTTAGACCCCAAAGTAGCAGTCCACAAACTCAATCTTCAAGAAGACATCAAGCCTGTCAAACAAGGCCAAAGAAGATTCCGTCCAGATGTGATGGATAAAATTGAACAAGAAGTTCAAAAGCTCAAAAGCGTCGGCTTCATCCGTGAAGAACAACATCCAGAATGGTTGGCCAACATTGTCCCCGTGACAAAGAAAAATGGGCAGATCAGAGTCTGTATTGACTATAGAGACTTGAATGGCGCTTGCCCCAAAGATGAATTCCCGCTCCCCATACCGGAGGTGATGATTGACAATACCTGCGGATTCGAGCGAATGACATTCATGGATGGCTTCTCTGGTTACAATCAGATAAAGATGCATCCTGAAGATGAAAAACACACTTCATTTCGGACTCCGTTTGGCGTGTATTGCTACACTGTCATGCCATTTGGTCTGAAAAATGCTGGTGCCACATATCAGAGGGCTATGATGAAAATATTCCAAGATATGCAGCACAAGACGGTCGAATGTTACGTTGATGATCTCGCCGTCAAAAGCAGAAGAAAAGAAGACCATCTCAAAGATCTTCGGGAAGTCTTCCTCCGACTTCGCAAACACAAACTGCGGATGAATCCTCTAAAATGCTTCTTCGGCGTCTCGTCGGGTAAGTTTCTAGGATTCCTTGTTCGGAATGCTGGAATAGAACTTGACCCCGTAAAAGTCAAGGCTATTCTAGAAATGCCCTCTCCAAGAACCTTGAGAGAACTAAAAGGGCTTCAAGGGAGATTGGCCTACATCAGACGGTTCATCTCCAATCTTTCGGGGAAATGCCGTCCATTCTCTCGATTCATGAAAAAGGGTGTAGACTTTGTCTGGGATGCCGACTGTGAAGCCGCATTTCAAGATATCAAGTCATACCTGACCAAACCTCCAGTGTTAGCTGCCCCTGCCACTGGAAAACCATTCATCTTGTACACAAGAGCCCTTGATCACTCTCTGGGTGCTCTGCTTGCACAAGAAAATGATGAAAGAAAAGAAGCTGCTCTATACTACCTCAGCCGCATGCTAGTAGGTGCAGAGCATCGCTACTCTCCAGTCGAAAAGGAATGCCTTGCAGTGATGTTCGCCGTACAAAAGCTACGTCACTATCTGCTTTCCAACACAGTCTACCTGGTCTCGAGAATCAACCTCTTGAAGGTCCTTGTCACAAAGGCCGGTTCTCTCAATGCTCGACTGGCAAAATGGTCCATCCTTCTATCACAATTTGATATAAGGTATGTGCCACAAAAAGCAATCAAAGGCCAAGCTCTAGCAGATTTCCTTGCAGAGCATCCATTGCCTAAAGATTCACCACTCAGAGATGATCTCCCAGACGAACCTGTCTACAACGTGGAGACTTCCTCACCAAATGCCTCCTGGGACATGTACTTTGACGGTGCAACCAGGACAAATGAAAAAAGAAAGCTGATCTCAGGAGTTGGCATCCTCTTTGTTAGCCCCGACAAATGTATGATTCCACACGCTTTCTCGCTACTGGAACCATGCACAAACAATGCAGCTGAATACCAAGCTCTGATCCTAGGATTGGAACTCGCCATCGAATCCGGTATCACTATGCTGGAAGTCTTTGGAGACTCTCAACTGATCGTCAACCAGATGAATCAGATATATGAAGTCAGGAAGCCCGATCTGCTGCCTTATTACAACAAGGCACAATCGCTTCTGCAAAAGTTTGACATCTGCAACATCACCCACATTCGTAGAGGTGAAAACATCCGTGCAGATGCCTTGGCCGGACTTGCCGCATCAATGGCGATCCAGGAAGGGGAAAACATGCAAATCATAGTGTGCGAGAGAAGGATCCTCCCTCCTCTTAACACACACCAAGCAGTTGCTGAATGCCACCGAGTGGTTGGAAGTCGGATCTCTATCCTTCAAACTTCAATCGGCGACTGGAGGGATCCGTTCATTGATTACACTATGTTCGGAATCCTACCTGAAGATCCAAAAGAACGGGTAAGCACTCAAAGGCGGGCCCCAAACTTTCATTTGGATATTCCTTCAAAAATCCTCTACAGGAAATCCTTCAACGGAGTACTTCTACGCTGCTTGTCACAACAAGAGGCCGAAGAAACACTCAAAGAAGTTCATGCTGGTCTTTGTGGAGCTCATCAGGCTGGTCCCAAGCTCTACGACCAAATCAAAAGGTTGGGTTACTATTGGCCTACCATGGTTGCTGATGCAATGCAATTTGCCAAACGCTGCCAGCTATGCCAAGTTCATGGAGACTACATTCACATGCCTCCGGAATGGCTGCATCCTACAGCAATCTCATGGCCTTTTGAAGCATGGGGCATGGACATCATAGGTCCTATCTCTCCCCCTTCAAGCAAAGGTCATCGCTTCATCTTCGCCGCTACGGATTATTTCTCCAAGTGGTCAGAAGCATTTGCGTTCAACGAAATGAAGACCTCATCAGTTCTTCAATTCCTACGCACCAACATCATTTGTCGTTTCGGCATACCCAAGAGATTCGTCCATGATAACGGACCACAATTCCGGGATCATCGATTCTACAGGTTTTGCGACAAATACAAAATCCAATGCTGTCCTTCGACTCCATACAATCCGGCAGCAAACGGATTAGCAGAAGCCTTCAACAAGACACTCTGCAAAATCCTCAAGAAAATGGTCTCTAGTCACAAAAGAGACTGGAGCGATAAACTGTCTGAAGCTTTGTGGGCCTATCGAACCACCGTTCGAGGACCAACCCATAGCACACCATTCTCCTTGGTCTATGGATGCGAAGCTGTCGTGCCCCTAGAGGTACAAATTCCTTCTCTGAGAGTATCTCTACAAAATGACATGACTCAAGAAAGCAATGTCAAATTGCGACTCCATGAGCTGGACAATCTCGATGAGAGACGGCTCGAAGCTCGACAAAGCATTGAACTTTACCAAGCACGCATGGCAGGATCTTTTGACAAAAAGGTCAGGCAACGCGCCTACAAAAAGGGTGACTTGGTTCTTGCGGTAAAAAGACCAATGGTCTTCGCACACAAATCCAAAGGCAAATTTGAACCAAAATGGGAGGGACCCTACGTCATCGACAAGGTCTTCTCCAATGGCGCATATGCCCTCCTAAACATGGAAGGCGACAGATGTATGCTGCCTATCAACGGCAAGTTCTTGAAGCGGTACTACCCTTGAAGACTTACCCAACTGGGTAAGAGCAATGCCTGTATGGCCAAAACCTGTTCTCAGGTACTCGCTCGTCAAACCCACTCTCTTTAGAATTTTCATATCAAATGTCAAAATTTCTAGAGATTCAAAAACAATGCTTACTTTCATTGTTTCATTGTTCAAAAACAAAAAGATCCAAGTTTAGGAGCCTCTCCCTGACTTAACCAAAACTTTCGATCCTTGAACCAAAATTCATGGTTTGAAACAAAAATCCGGATTCAGGGATTTCCACCCTAGTCCACCTTACCTTTTACCGCCAAATGGTTCTAGGTCAAAATTTACGACCCTCGTGTTTTAAAAAAAAAAAATGGTTTTTCAAAAATCGTGGGGAAACGACATCAAAGTCAGTACCCGCAAAACAAAAATTTTGGAAAAAAAGCAAGGATACGACATTCCATCGATACTTGCACCCAAAATCGCAGGGAAGCGACATTTCGTCGATACTTGCAAAATCCAAAAAATCGTGGAGATGTAACATACCAGTTGCTATCCACAACCCAAATTTCAAAGGTTCGAGAAAACCTCAAATTTCAAAAATCACGGGGAAACGACATCAAGTCAGTACCCGCAAAACCAAAAGTTTTGGGAAAAGCAGGGAAGCGACGCTTAGTCGATATTTGCACCCCAATTCGCAAGGAAGCGACACTCCATCGATACTTGCAAAACCTAACCCGCGAGGAAGTGACATTCCATCAATACTCGCAAAACCGAATGAGCAAGGAAGCGACATTCCATCGATACTTGCAAGACCATTCAGCGGGGAGGCGACATTTAGTCGATACCTGCATTTCGAAAGCAAAAAAAAAATCTGGCTATAAACGCCAAAACCTGGCTCTTTTGCCAAAAACCGGCTATCAATGCCACCAAATCGGCTATAAATGCCACACAAAAAAAAAAAAACCTGACTCTCATGTCAAAACCGGCTATAAATGCCACAAACCGGCTATCAATGCCACAAATTGGCTATCAATGCCACCAAACCGGCTATAAATGCCACAAACCGGCTATCAATGCCACAAAAAAATTGGCTTTTACGCCGACAAACCAAAACTTGGCTTTCAAAAAACCCGGCTATAAATGCCACAAACCGGCTATAAATGCCACAAATTGGCTATCAATGCCACCAAACCGGCTATAAATGCCACAAATTGGCTATCAATGCCACCAAACTGGCTGTAAATGCCACAAAAACACCGGCTTCCATGCCAACCCAAATTTTGGCTTTTACGCCATAAAATTTCGGCTTCCATGCCATCTCAAAATCGGCTTTCACGCCACAACCAAAATCAGGCTCCCATGCCAAAACAATTATTTGACAAAAGATTTTCACAAAATGACAAAGCTTTTGATCAAATCCCATTTAGCAATTGCTTTCATCACAAAAAGATTCGAGTGAGCGTAGGGAACAAAAAAAAAGGTACCAAAAAAATACATGTGGTACCAAAGCAAAAAAAAAAAAAAATAGAAAGTGTTCACAAGCACTACAAAAAAAAAAGAAAAGTACCAAAAAAATACATGTGGTACCAAAGCCCAAAAAAAAAAAAAAAAAAAATAGAAAGTGTTCACAAGCACTACAAAAAAAAAAGAGTACCAAAAAATACATGTGGTACCAAAAAAAAGAAGAATGGTTTCTGCTATAAAAAATCAGGAGCTCAACCAAAAATGGTCTCCAGCCAAAGCTTCAGCTCCTCAAGCAAACTTTTGGCCTCAGCCGTCAGAGTTTCCAAGGCACGCTTCTTCAGGAACTTGCCATGAGATGCTGGCGAATGCCGTAACCCTTCTTTTACACCGGGAAGCTCTTCCCCAGCAGTTTGCCATCGTTCGTTTTCTAGAGTCCTCCTCTCGAGAACTTGACCGGCATCTGCAACCCTGCGAATCAGAGTACTCTCCCTGTCACGAGCCTCTGTTATAGCAGCCCACTTCGCATCGACTTGTGCCTTCAAATGCTCAAGACGTTTCCTGGCCTCCTCAACTTCCCTATCAAGGACGTTAAGGTCATGCCTCAATCCGATGATGGCTAGCTCTTCCTTGTTCTTCTCCCGAACTAGCTCCTTCTTGCTTTGTGTAGCCTCATTCAGGTCAGACTTAGCCTTATCAGCAGGGTCCAAGAACATCTCCTTGAAGAATTGGTCGTCAGGGAAATCCATGGTCTCAAACCACTTGTCACCCAGTGCAATGATCCTATCAACGATCGCCCTGGCACCTGTGACATCCAGACCAACCTCTTCGGTATCGGTCAGAATCTCCTGTACATGTGGGATCATGCCAAATCCTGCCTCCAAGTGTCCAGAAAGGAGAGTCTTGACCCAAGAACTCAAAACCCGAGCCAGCACCTTCTTCGCAAATTGAAGAGACGAATTGGATGAAGATTCAACCTTCTCCGCTGATCAGCTGCTCATGACATGTCCCATTGGAAGAGTAACAAAAGAACTCTTTCCACTTGGAGCCACTGGAGAGGGAATCTCAACACGAGGCATCTCCTCAATCATGTCAGAACTGGTCTCTACCTCCGGATCGACCTCTGGCATCCCTTGCTCTGGTTTTGAAGAAAGCGATGGACTCTCTTCTGTCACTTCAAAACCTGCAAATGAAACACAAAAAGGTATGAATATGATCCTATTCAAAAAAAATCATCAGGGTCATCACTACAAAGTACCTTCTTCGACGACTGGCGGAACACTCTCTTCCTCCATGAACTCATCAGAAGCATCATCGACATTTGCGTCCATTGATGGTTCAAAGTCATCGGAATCCTGTGGCAAGTCAGCTGACAAGAAAAAAATGTTAGCAAATCAAGTCGCAGGCTAAAAAAAGAGAAAGCGAAAGAAGTTATACCAATTAGAGATTCCGGAGTCATTCCAGAGTCCCTCGGTTCTTCTTCAGATGCCATAACCGGCTCCATCATCGCCTCATCGGTCGGAACCTCAGGCATCGGCAAGTCTTCATCCTCTGCTAAAAAAAAAGAAGCAGTAGCAGGGTGAGAAAACAAATCAGAACATGGAAAGCCCCATGAAAGAAGCAGAAAAAGAAAAAGGAAGAATCATACCTTCTCCCAGGCCTGCAGAACGGCCACATTAGAAGATCTGGCGGATCGACGAGGTACGCTTGTAGCAGGCTCTTTACCCTTGTTCGTTCTGGAGGAACCACCTGCAAAGGTTGGAAAAGAAAAAAAAAAAGATCATCATCAAAATGACAGAATTTCGCTAAAAGCAAATCTGGCGAAATTTTGGCATGGTTCCGGGGCAATTCCGAAGAAAAGGGAAATACCCCGAAAGAAATAGAAAGTTTGAAGATGGGCTCAACATTGCTGCGGGCTCCGAAACTCCAAACTTTCGAAACCTCAAAATCTCCGCAAAATCAAGAAGGGCTCAACATCGCTGCGAGCTCCAAATTCCCAAATTTGCAAAGATTTTCAGGTATGCTATCATGCTCAATCTACAAATAGTACATGCATGAACATCTAGATTTGCATAAAAAACGCATTATCATGATGAGCACAAAAAAAAAAAAAAAGAAACTTTCTCAAAAAAAAGGAGAAAGAAAAGAAAAAAAAAAGAAACTTTCTCAAAAAAAAAAAAAAGAAAAAAAAAAGAGAAAAGAGACACACGTGAAAAAAAAAAAAGAAATCATGTGGAAAAGAAAAAAAAAAGAGAAGAAGAATAGAAAAAAAAAGAAGAAAGAAAAAAAAAAGAAGAGAAACTTTTTTTTACCATCCTATTCTCTACATAAAGTTTTCTTGAAAGAAAAAGAGAGAAAACTTACTTGAAGCCATTGATGGAGAAGAAGAAGGAAAAAGCTTGAAGATCCTTGAAGAAGAAAAACTCTTGGCCTTGGAACTCTCTTGAGATTGTTGCAAAAGAAAGCAATAAGGGCAAGAGATCCTACCTTCCTTTGCTTTTATAGGAGAGAGCAAATCAAAGAAGGAAACAAAGAAGAAAGGTAAGTGTTACTAATTAGTAACCTTACCAAAAGAGAAGGAATTAGAAAGATTCTTTCCCAAAAAGAAAGATGTCTTTGAGAGATTTCCTCCCAAAATCAATCAAATGAGAGATTCTCTCCAACAAAAAAGGATATTGGAGATTTCTTCCCAAAAAGAAAGATACCTTGAGATATTCTCTCCCAAATTAAGGGAATATGAGACATTCTCTCCCATAAAGATATTTTTAGATATTCTCTATCCAAATGAGATATCTTTAGATATTCTTTACAAAAATGACCCCACATGAGATCTAAGCCATCCTAAAAAGCTTAAGGTCCCATGGGTTAGCCCATATGAGCCAGGTTTGACCACCTAGGCACTAAAAAAAAAAAAAAAAAAAAAGGGCTTTTAGTCAGAAAAAAAAAAATCCCTCTTACCAAGAGCATACAATAATGGTTCCATGCCTCTTTTGAGTTGATTGAACCATACAAAAAATCCCAAGCCCCATGAGCTTCCAAAAATCAAACCATCCATCCTCATAAACCAAATTGAGCCAAAATCTTGAAATTGACATTCCACAAAAATCCAAACCACTCCAATGGACCCACACAGTCCCAAAGATTGACCAAAAACCAAATCCTGGTCCCCTAACTTGCCACATACAGCTTGTTAGGTCACAAGACCAAAACCAAAAACCAAATCATGATCCCCCAACTTGCCACATACAGCTTGTTGGGTCACAAGGTCAAAACCAAAACCCAATCCCCTAACCTGCCATATATAGCTGGTTAGGTCACAAGATCAAAAACAGAAACCCAAATCCACATCCCTGATGTCATCTTCAAAACTTTGCCTCGAGATGGTGTGTGATTCCTTTCACTACCATAAAATTCCCCTGGAAGCTCAAAGGCTACTATACCAAAGGAAAGATTGCTCAAAGACTCTTGGTCAAGACACAAGCTCTCCTTCAAAAATCTCTTCGAGGCACATCGACTACAAAAGTCAAGCAACTCGTCGCTGTACCTCGAGGGGGCATTTGTTGACACCAAAAATGTCACTTTGCCTCTTCAACATCAAGAAAGCTGCATGAAGTCGCAACCTGCCATAAATAGGCAATGCAATTTCTCCAAAAAATCAAATCTTGTCAGAATCAGACAAAAAACTGCAAGATCCTTCAAGATAGCCAAGAGAAGAGTACACATGAAGTTTCGGGCCATTTCGACAACATTTGGCCTAACTTCACTTCTCCGACAGCTAAACGGGAGCTCCCGGCGGCGACATCATCGGAGACGTCAAAACTTCGATCAAAGCCTACAGATGACTCCAGCATGTCTCAAAAGGGTTCTATGCCAAATTTCAAGTCAAACCGACAACGTTTGACCCTCCATCAATGCTCGAGCAGCAAAATCAAGCCTCCCGGCGGCGGGAACCACCGAAGCCTTCGCTCATCAAACCAAGTGCATGAGTGGCTTCAACATGCTTCCAAAAGGCTGCACGTCGAATTTCAGGTCATTCTGACAACGTTTGACCAGGTTTCGATGCTCCGACAGAAAATCAAGCCTACCGGCGGCGGAGCAACCCGGGACCATGACATCCAAAACGGAGCCCATGGAACGTCTCAAAATGACTCCAATAGGCTCCCCGTAAAATTTCAGGTCAATCGGACATCGTTTGACCACATATCAAAGCTCGGCATTTTCCTCGCAGCAAAATCAAGTGAAGCATCGACGGGACCCCAAACGGCTTCAAAACTCAAACAAAAGCCTATGGTTGGTCTTATTTATTGCTCAGGAGGCTTCACCTCAAATTTCAGGTCATTCCGACATCGTTTGACCAAGTTTCAGCTTCTGGCGGAAAATCAGCAGCTTTACGCGACAAAGTCTTCGGCTTTCCCGGAAAATTGGAAACTTTGCACTCTAAAAATGCAAGGATTCTCATCAGGTTTTCTACATGGAAATCAAGCCAATAAATGAGAAGAAATGTCAAGAAAAATACAGAAGAAAACGGCGACGAAAAAGACCTCAAAACGACCGCAAAACGGGCTCAGAAGGGGAAAAATCCCCCAGGGTCGCAGACCCCTGCGACCATGGCCCATGGTCGCCGGTCCATGGTCGCCGGCGACCATGGAGGTCCGGGTCACCGGATTTTCCGCCGGTGACCCGTTTTTCCGTCTTTTTTCGCGTTTCGCGCACTTTGGCCCCTGTGGTTTCCTGAAAATGTGATTTTTAGTGCTTGAAATTGACTCATATCCTCCGACATCCGTCAAAATCATGGGTCAAACTCCAAAAGCATAAAATCATCATTGATCGCTCCAAGATCGCCAACCGGTCGACCAAGAAAGTGCACTTTCTGTCCGACCGATCGTGAAATCGACAAGACAGATGTCACCGGCCCGCTCTTAGCTATCAATGTCTGAAGTTACATGTTCATCCGATGTCGATCAGCATGTAGATCCATCGATGATCATCGCCAGAAGAATTCCAGAAGACACGGCATGGCCCGCGACTCTTCGACTGCTCGGCGACCAATTAATGTGGTTAATTGACTAGCTTTATTGCAGTCATTAATTCATTTCTTTGGACGGCCCAATCAGAAGCAAGCATTTGGGAGTTACAAGTCAATTGATTCATGGCATTTAAACCATGAAACTCCTCCCATTATGGTAATTAAGGTGATTAAAAGCCCTTAATCTCCATCGGCCAATCAGATTCAAGGAAAAAGGAGTTACAAAATCAAGAAATAAATCTTGTAACTCCTCCCATTAAAGCCATTAAGACTCATAAACCCTCCTAAATGGCTACCAAAAGCCTATAAATAGGAGAGCATTCCATTGAAATTCGGATCGGAAAAAAGAGGAGAAAATCAGAGGATCAGAAAAAAAAAAGATCAGAAAGAGATCTGAGAGAAAGAAAAAGAGAGAAAAACTCTGCTGAAGTTCTGCACCGGCCACCACTACAAGGTGACGAAAGTCCCTTGGGGGGCACCCCCCCCAAGGTCCTTGCCTTCTCCTGCTGCCTCCAATGGCTTAGACGTGGCTTTTCAGCCCGTCTACTTAGCTTTTTATTGGACATAGGACCTCCTCTTGGTCTTTGTCCTCTAAAAATCTGAGGTTATAGCCAAGCCAAGCGAATCAAGAGCATCTTCTGTTCTCATCTGCATGGATGATGGCGAAGCCCATACATGGCTTGCGACCGTCAATCTGAACGAGTCCCCCACAATCTCCTGAAAAGTTAGATATTCCTTTTCTTGCTTTTCATTGTAGTTTGTATTTTTCTAAAAGAGACAAAAATCACAACTCTTGTCTTTCATTATTGATAAGAATTGTAAATCGGCTATAAACGCCAAAATCGGCTATAAATGCCAAACAAAATCGCCTTTCACGGCAAACCAAGAAAATGTCTCTTTTCTTAAATATTTGTGCAATGGAAAACTTGAAAGAAGTTGATTTCCTTTTTACTTGCGAAGGTTGATCTCCGGATTACCACTTGCAATTCCAAGTAAAATAGAAAATCTGGCACACCCACACAAAAGAAATGTTGATGCACGCCTCAGGGCCCGCCAGGGCGCGAAAGGGCCGGACCCGACGGACTCCCACGTTCCGCCGACCCCAGTAGCCGCCCCAACGGCGCCTCGGAGCGCGTTCCATCACTCTGTTCAAAAGATAGACTTGGGAACACCTGATAACCCACGTCCTGTATTCATAAGCAAGAATATAAAGGATGATGAGTTACCCGAGTATATCTCTTTTCTTCGTTAGTTCGTTGATTGCTTTGCATGGTCTTATGCCGAAATGCCCGGCTTGGATCCCAGAGTAGCAGTCCACAAGCTCAACTTGCAAAAAGAAATCAAGCCTATCAAACAAGGCCAAAGAAGATTCCGTCCCGACGTGATGGACAAAATTGAACAAGAAGTTCAGAAACTCAAAAACGTTGGCTTCATCCGCGAGGAACAGCATCCTGAATGGTTGGCCAACATTGTCCCCGTGACAAAGAAAAATGGGCAGATAAGGGTCTGTATTGACTACAGAGGCCTGAATAGTGCATGTCCTAAAGATGAATTCCCGCTCCCCATACCAGAGGTGATGATTGACAACACCTATGGGTTCGAGCGAATGACAATCAAATAAAGATGCATCCTGAAGATGAAAGGCATACATCATTTCGGACACCATTCGGCGTGTATTACTACACTGTTATGCCATTTGGTCTGAAAAATGTAGGTGCAACATATCAGAGGGCCATGATGAAAATATTCCAAGATATGCAGCACAAGACGGTCGAATGCAATGTTGACGACCTTGCCATCAAAAGCAGAAGAAAAGAAGACCATCTTGATGATCTTCGAGAAGTCTTCCTCCGACTTTGCAAACACAAATTGCGGATGAATCCACTAAAGTGCTTCTTCGGTGTCTCATCGGGTAAGTTTCTCGGATTCATAGTACGGAAAGCTGGAATAGAACTTGACCCCACCAAAGTCAAGGCTATCCTGAAAATGCCATCTCCAAGAACCCTAAGAGAATTAAAAGGGCTTCAAGGAAGGCTGGCCTACATTCGACGGTTCATCTCTAATCTATCAGGGAAATGCCGTCCATTTTCTCGCTTAATGAAGAAAGGCGTGGACTTTGTCTGGGATGCTGAATGTGAAAATACATTTCAAGACATCAAAGCATACCTCACCAAACCTCCAGTACTGGCAGCGCCCACAACTGGAAAACCATAGCTCTTGTACGCAAGAGCTCTCGACCACTCTTTGGGTGCTCTGCTCGCACAAGAAAACGATGACGGAAAAGAAGCTGCTCTATATTACCTTAGCAGCATGATGGTAGGTGCAGAGCATCGCTACTCCCCAGTCGAAAAAGAATGCCTTGCAGTAATATTCGCCGTACAAAAGCTGCGTCACTATCTGCTGTCGAACACGGTCTACCTGATTTCGAGGATCAACCTCCTAAAGGTCCTTGTCACAAAAGCAGGTTCTCTCAATGCCCGACTGGCAAAATGGTCCATTCTTCTATCATAGTTTGATATTAGGTATGTGCCACAAAAAGCAATCAAAGGACAAGCTTTAGCAGACTTCCTCGCAGAGCATCCATTGCCTAAAAATTCTCCACTCAGGGATGATCTTCAAGACGAATTTGTCTACAACGTGGAAACTTCCTTATCAAATGCTTCCTGGGACATGTACTTTGACGGTGCAACCAGGACAAATGAAAAGGGAAAGCAAATATCGGGAATTGGCATCCTCTTTGTCAGTCCCGACAGATACATGATTCCACACGCCTTCTCGCTACTGGAACCATGTTCAAACAATGCAGTTGAGTACCAAGCCCTGATTGTAGGATTGGAACTCGCCCTCGAATCCGGCATCATCATGCTGGAAGCTTTTGGAGACTCTCAACTGGTCGTCAACCAGATGAATCAGAGATATGAAGTCAGGAAGCCTGATTTGCTACCTTACTACAATAAGGCGCAGTCGCTTCGACAAAAATTCAACATCTGTCACATCACCCACATCTTTAGAGGTGAAAACATCTGTACAGATGCCCTGGCCGGACTCGCTGCATCCATGGCAATCCAAGAAGGGGAAAACATGCAAGTCACAGTGTGTCAAAGAAGGATTCTCCATCCTCTCAACACACACCAAGCAGTTGCTGAATGCCACCAAGTGGTTGGAAGTTGGATGTCCATCCTCAAACCTCCGATTAGCGACTGGAGAGATCCGTTCATTGATTACATCATGTTCGGAATCCTACCTGAAGATCCAAAAGAATGGGTAAGCATCCAAAAGCACTTTACAGAAAATCCTTCAACGGAGTACTCCTACGCTGCTTGTCACAACAAGAGGCTGAGGAAACTCTCAAAGAAGTGTATGCTGGTCTTTGTGGAGCCCATCAGGCTGGCCCTAAGCTCTACAACCAGATAAAAAGGCTAGGTTATTATTGGCCTACCATGGTAGCTGATGCAATGCAATTTGCCAAGCACTGCCAAAAATGCCAGATTCACGGAGATTATGTCCACATGCCTCCAGAATGGCTACATCCAACAGTAATCTCATGACCTTTCGAAGCCTGGGGTATGGACATCATAGGTCTTATTTCTCCCCCATCAAGCAAAGGTCATCGCTTCATCTTCGCCGCTACGGATTATTTCTCCAAGTGGTCAGAAGCATTTGCGCTCAGCGAAATGAAGACTTCATCAGTCCTTCAGTTCTTGCGCACCAACATTATTTGTCGCTTCGGCATACCTAAAAGATTCGTCCATGATAATAGACCTCAATTCCGGGATCACAGATTCTACAGGTTCTGCGACAAGTACAAAATCCAAAGTTGTCCTTCGACTCCATATAATCCAGCAGCGAACGGACTAGCAGAAGCCTTCAACAAGACACTTTGCAAAATTCTCAAGAAAATAGTCTCTAGTCATAAAAGAGACTGGGGCAACAAACTACCAGAAGCTTTGTGGGCCTATCGAACCACCGTTCGAGGACCAACCCATAGCACACCATTCTCTTTGGTCTATGGATGCGAAGCTGTTGTCCTTTTGGATGTACAAATTCCTTCCTTAAGGGTATCTTTCCAAAATGACATGACGCAAGAAAGCAATGTCAAACTGAGACTCCAAGAGCTGGATAATCTCGATGAAAGACGACTCGAAGCTCTACAAAGCATTGATTTGTACCAAGCACGCATGGCAGGATCTTTTGACAAAAAGGTCAGGCAACGCGCCTACAAAAAGGGTGACTTGGTTCTTGCAGTAAAAAGACCCATAGTCTTTGCCCACAAATCCAAAGGCAAATTCGAACCAAAATGGGAGAGACCCTTCCTCATCAACAAAGTCTTCTCCAACGGTGCATACGCTCTTCTAAACATGGAAGGAGACAGATGTATGCTACCCATCAACGGCAAGTTCTTGAAGCGGTACTACCCTTGAAGACTTCCTCAAACGGGTCAGAGCAATATCTACATGGCTAAAGCGTATTTCCAAGGTACTTGCTCGTCAAACCCACCCCTTTTGAAATTTTCATCTTTATGTTGAAGTTTCAAAAAAAAAAAAAAAAACAATCTCTCAAAACAATGCTTACTTTCATCGTTTCATTGTTCAAAAGAAAAAGCAAATCCAAAATCCAAGTTTAGGAGCCTCTTCCCAGACTTGACCAAAATTTTCGATCCTTGAACCCAAAATTCATGGTTTGAAATAAAAACCAGGACTCAGGAATTTTCACCCTAGTCTACCTTGGCTTTTACAACCGAAATAGTTTAAAGCCAAAATTTATGACCCTCGCGTCTCTGAACAAAAAAAAAAAAAACGGTTTTTTAGAAACCGCGGGGAAGCGACACTTAGTCGATACTAGCAAAACCCAAAAACCGGAAGGATGCGAACCCCATTCGATACTTCCTAAACCCAAAAATCGGAAGGATGCGAACCCCATTCGATACTTCCAAAACCCAAAAACCGGAAGGATGCGAAGCCCATTCGATACTTCCAAAACCCAAAAAATCGCATGGAAGCGAACCCCATTCGATACTTGCAAAATTTCAAAAATCGTGGAGAAGCAACATACCAGTTGATATCCACAACCCAAATTTCAAAAATCGTGGGGAAACAACATACCAGTTGATATCCACAACCCAAATTTCAAAAATCGGGGAGACGCAACATACCAGTTGCTATCCACAACCCAAATTTCAAATGGTTCGAGAAAACCTCAAATTTCAAAAATCGCGGGGAAATGACATCAAGTCAGGACCCGCAAAACCAAAAGTTTTGGGAAAAGCAGGGAAGCGACGCTTAGTCGATATTTGCACCCCAATTCGCGAGGAAGCGACATTCCATCGATACTCGCAAAACCCAGCCGCGAGGAAGTGACATTCCATCAATACTCGCAAAACTGAATGAGCAAGGAAGCGACATTCCATCGATACTTGCAAGACCATTCAGCGGGGAGGTGACATTTAGTCGATACCTGCATTTTGAAAACCAAAATTCGGCTATAAACGCCAAAAATCGGCTATAAACGCCAAAATCTGGCTATAAATGCCAAAAGTCGGCTATAAATGCCAAAAAAAAAATCGGCTATAAACGCCAAAATCGGCTTTCATGCCAACAAAACAAAAACTTGGTTTTCAAAAATCTGGCTCTTATGCCAAAACAAAACAAAACAAAATTCGGCTATAAACGCCAAAAGTCAGCTATAAATGCCAAAACAAAAAAATTTCGGCTATAAGCGCCAAAAATCGGCTATAAATGCCAAATCTGGCTATAAACGCCAAAAGTCTGCTATAAATGCCAAAACAAAAAAAATTCGGCTGTAAACGCCAAAAATCGGCTATAAACGCCAAAATCTAGCTATAAATGCCAAAACTCGGCTTTTATGCCATTCCAAAATTCAGATTTCACGCCACCCAAAAATTTTGGTTCCCATGCCGCAAAACAAATTTTGGCTCTTACGCCACAAAATTAGGCTTTCACGCCATCCAAAATTTGGTTTTCAAACCATAAAAAAACCAGGCTTTTCGGCACAAAATTGGCTTTCATGCCCAAAACAACTCTTTGACAAAAGATTTTCACAAAATGACAACCTTTTGATCAAATTCTTAAACAAACATTCCCATTAACTTTTGCTCAAAATTGTTTTCATCAAAAAATGATTTAAGTAAAAGTAATGGGATACAAAAATATAGTACCAAGACTGTTTATACATGGAGGTACCAAAAAAAGAGAAGAAGGAAAAAGAGTCTGTTACAACTCAGGAGCTCAATCCGACTTGGTCTTCAACCAAAGGTTCAACTCTTCAAGCAGACCCATGGCCTTAACTTCCAAAGTTTTTAGGCCACGCTTCTTCAAAATGTCCCCATAAAACGCGGCCGAATGCCGTGACCCATCCGCAGCACGAGGAAGTTCTTCCCAGAGGACCTACCACTACTCATGCTCCTGAGTCTTCCTCCGGACATTACCTTCAGCTTCCTCAACCTGGCGAATGAGAGTCCCCTCCTTGTCACGAGCCTCCACAATGGCGGTCCATTTGGCAGCAGCCTCTTCCTCTAAAAGATCAAGACGTTGCCTAGCCTCGACGACCTCCTTATCAAGGCGGTCCAAGTCTTGCTTCAGCCCCATGATGGATAACTCGGTAACGTTCTTCTCCCGAACGATCTGCCTCCGAGTCTTCGTGACCTCAGTCAGCTCAGCTTTGACTTTGCTGGAAGGTTTTATGAACATCTCATCAAAGAAGTCACCATCTGGGAAACGCTTGGTCTCAGTCCATTTGTTCCCTAAGGTGATGATCTCCTCAACAAAATCCTTGGCGCTTGCGATGTCAAGACTGACTTCTTTGCTATCAGCGAGGATGTCCTGTACATGCTTGATCATGCCAAAACCAGCTTCCAAATGACCTGAAGAAAGAATCTCAACCCATGAGCTCAAGACAGTTTTCAACACCTTCCTTGCATACTGAAGGTACGGTGCAGATGAGGATTCGCCATGCTCTGGTGCCCGACTGCCCACGTCATGCTCCATTGGAAGAGTAATCAATAAACTCTTTCCAATGGAAGAAGCTGACTCATTGAAAGTGGAAGAAACCCCTACTTCTGCATCAGCCGCAGGTATCCCTTGTTCTGGCTCTGAGGAAGACGGAGGAATCTCTCCTGCTGCTCCACAATCTGTCAAAAGAAAAGACAAAAAGGTATGAATATAATCTTGTCAAAAATATATCAAGATTATTATTGCAAATATACCTGCTTCGACGACCGGCGGAGTACTCTCTGCCTCCTTAAGCTCATCCGAAGCATCGTCAAAAGTTGCGTCCATAGATGGCTCGAAATCGTCGGAATCCTCTGGCAAGTCAGCTAACAAGAAAACAAAAGCTACATGTCAGCAAATGACAGCACAAACAAGAAAAAAAAAAGAAGAAGCCAAAGCAAATCATACTAGGTGAAGGTTCTAGAACCACTCCAGAGTCCCTGGGCTCTTCCTCGGATGCCACGACTGAATCCGTCATCGCCTCATCGGCCGGAACCTCGGGCATCACCAGGTCATCGTCCTCTGCTAAAAAAAAGAAAGCAACGGATCAAAACAAAAATCTTTCACAAGAGAAAGGAAGAAACAAAGGAAAGAAAGAGGATCATACCAGTTGTCTCCTCTTCTCTGCTTCTCTTCTCCGGAGGCTCGTCAGCATCCCCAGACACCTCCTCAGCAATGGTGAGAGGAACTTCAAGATCAGAAGGACTATCGTGCCGTCTCATGTTACGGCGTTGTCCTCTCCTCCTCTTGCCTCGGCGGGTCAATCTGCTCGACGATCCTGCCCCACTATCAAC
The DNA here is from genome assembly GCA_028538565.1 of Umbellularia californica. Lineage (NCBI taxonomy): Eukaryota > Viridiplantae > Streptophyta > Magnoliopsida > Laurales > Lauraceae > Umbellularia > Umbellularia californica. Next base: position 50,167,216 of record JAPQWN010000006.1, on the reverse strand, counting down.
ATCAGGCCTCTTATAAGAGTCCTCACTGGATTGTCTACTTTTCTCAGTAGACTCCATGGAAGCCTTCGTATGCTCTGCCTGTATCATAGCATCGATCTCGGCCTCCTCCTCCTCCAGCTGTCTCAAGACCTCACCAGGAACCCCCTGTGCAGCTCCTGATCTGATGATGTCCTGCCCGTTAAGAAAGCCTATCTTGTGCTTCTCTCCAGAAAGGAAGGCCAAAACTTCCTCCCGACAGACACCATCCGATTTACCAAGACCTTTCCCAGGAGATTGCTTAATATCGAGCTCTTTCTTGGAAAGCCCCCGGTGCACTGAGAAGCTCTCCACGAACCACTTCGTGAAGCCAGCAGTCCGGAAGGTGGGCAGCTTAGGATAGGAAATCATGGCGGTAGTGTCCTCGGCGCTATAAAAAGCCCATGCATTTCTTCCATCCTGCAGACCTCCAAAACGCTTCACCATGCTCGAAGGCCCTCCAACAATGCCTTGAGAGAAGCCAAGCTGCAATGCAAAACACGAAGGGACATACGGTTGGATATCGACGAAAAGATGTCTGCGGTACACCTTCGTACCAACCCGTATGTTGAAGAGCCATCTCTTCTCTGCGTCTGTCAAAGCATAATATCTTCCCGACCCTGCCCTGGTCGAATCACGGGAGACACCAAAGTCAAAAGCCTTCTTCTGCAAGCCCGGAGAAAGCTTCACCGAAGACTGCCCAATCTCGACGTCCCTAAATCGTCGGATCCTGAAACGGGCAGATAGAAGTGATTCGTGAACGGCTGTCCCTCTAGCCAAACGAATCATAAAGGGATCTTCGTCCTGTGCAACTCCCAAACGATGGAAGCTAGGACAGTGGTATACATAACACGAATAGAAGATGTGCGTAGAAAATACCCTGTTCATGGGAAGCCCAAGCCGAACTCGGAAAGCAGCAGCTTGCAGTTCGGTACACAAATAGGAGTAAAGAGCAGGTACCAAAGCCAGCCGCTCTCCAAACGCCATCTGACAAGCCGGAAAAATACAGTGCGGCCTGATGTGCGTCCCATCTCCTCTAGCAAAAACAACCTTACCGGCCAGTAAGTGAGGTAAATAGCGAGATCTCTCCGCAATGCAATGTCAGGACAAATGGCATCCGTGCTTGCGAAGAACTTCTTCAAATCTTCTCGCATAGCAGCGATCTTCTTCAAACTTGATGCTTTAGCCCTAACATCCTGGGCCATGCCATCAGAAGAATCCCCGCTGTAAAAAAAGTTGGAGCTGCAACTTCTCCAACTGCTGCATCTAACTTTCGAGCCCTCCTTCTCCTTCAAGAAATCGTAGAAGGCGACGAGCTGAAAGTACACAAGCCTAAACTCCTCAGATTGCTCCTCAAGGACGCTGTCAATAGGCATAAACTCCTCATAGAGTTTGCCGAGGATAGGCAATCCGGTGATGGCACTCAGCTCCTTCAAAGAAAAACCAATTTCACCATTCGTCACAATGAAGGTATTGGTTTGAGGAAGGAATGACTCCAGCATGGCCATGAAAGCCTCATCGGAGAAAACGACGGTTTGCCGAAAAGCACGAACCGCATCAAAAATCTCGTCCTCCCGAAGAACGGCCTCACCAATCCTCAGGGTGTGATCAGTCCATGACTCCCAGCTCGAGTCAGCACTGAAACGGCCACAAAGTCGAAAAGGCTTCACCCAATTGCTGCCGTCACCTAGAAAAACGCCAAGGCCCACCGGTCTCAAATCGACCGATGGATGATCAGAACCTTGGTAGCCACTGGCTGGCATCAACACGTCCATACGGACAGGTGGCTTCTCTGCAAAACCGGAAGGTCCACCAACAAAAATCCCGGTCTTGATCACACTGGTCCTCTTCACCCAGCTCGGAGGATCTTCCCTCTTAGGGCACGTGGGAGAAAGGCTCAGGATCGAGATGGTCCGATCAAAAGACGACTGGGTAGAAATAGTTCTCTCCTCACCATTTGCTGTGTAAGAGAACTGAAAACATCTCCTTTGGTATGTCAAGTCGTCAGGGACTGCATCACCGAAGAAGAAGGTAGGCTTGAGCACAACACTCTGATCGTCCGTAACCCAAGGACGACCGCTTACCATGATCTTATAGAACTCCTCATCTTTGAGAGCGATCAATCGCTGTCTCATTGATGGACCCGAAAAAGGGGGAATCTTCCGTCCTCTCCCTCCGCACCCCGGGGGCTGACCTGGGTCTCGGCGGAGGAGGGAAGATCTCGGGCATCAATATTTTTTGTACGGGTATGCCAGATTTACTTTCTACTTGGAATTTGGAATGGTGATAATCCGGAGATTCACCTTCACAAGTGGAAAGGAAATCAATCCTTTTTTCTAACTTTTCAAATTGCATTAATATTAGGAAAAGAGACAAGTTTGTTTTTTAGAATGCCGTAGGAGGCGTTTTTGTTTGTTTGCCGTAAAAGGCGATTTTTGCCGTGAAAGGCGATTTTACAAAACTCATCAAATATGAAAGACAAGAATTGTGATTTCATTTTGTCTCTTTAAGAAATACAAACTACAATAGAAAAGTAAGAAAATGGATCTAACTTCTCAGGAGATTGTGGGGACACGTTGAGATCGACGGTCGCAAGTCATGTATGGGCTTTGCCATCGTCCTTCAAATGAGAACATGTGATGCTTTGATTCTTTGGCTTGGCTCCTAACCTCAGTTTTTTAAAGGACAAGGACCAAGAGAAGGTATTATATCCAATCAAAAACCGAGTAAACGGGCTGAAAAGCCACGTTTAGGCCATGTTGGAGAAGGAGGTGACCTTGGGGGGGTGGCCCCCCAAGGGATGTTGATCACCTTGTGGTTCTTCCGGGAGCAAAGTAGCAGGACTTCGTCTCCAAATAGCAGGACATCATCAAAGACACCAAAACTTTGATCAGAGCCTACGGATGACTCTAGAATGTCTCCAAAGGGCTCCATGCCAAATTTCAAGTCAAACCGACAACGTTTGACCCTCCATCAATGCTCGAGCAGCAAAATCAAGCCTCCCGGCAGCGGAAACCACCGAAGCCATCACTCATCAAACAAAATACATGAGTGGCTTCAACATGCTTCCAAAAGGCTGCACGTCGAATTTCAGGTCATTCCGACAAAGTTTGACCAGGTTTCGATGCTCCGAGAGAAAATCAAGCCTACCGGCGACGGAGCAACCCGGGACCATGACATCCAAAATGGAGCCCATGGAACGTCTCAAAATGACTCTAATAGGCTCCTCGTCGAATTTCAGGTCAATCGGACATCGTTTGACCACATATCAAAGCTCGGCATTTTTCCCGCAGCAAAATCAAGTGAAGCATTGATGGGACCCCAAATGGCTTCAAAACTCAAATAAAAGCCATGGTTGGTCCTATCCACTGCTCAAGAAGCTTAACCTCAATTTTCAGGTCATTCCGACATCGTTTGACCTAGTTTCGATGCTTGACGGAAAATCGGCTACAAAGTCTTCGGCTTTCCCGAAAAATGGGAAACTTTGTGCTCCGATTTCGCGCGGGTTCTCGTCAAGTTTTCTCCAAGAAAATATAGTCAATAATTGAGGAAAAAAGTCAAGAAAAATACTGTAAGACCCCGACCCTCAATTTTTGGGTTTAGCATTGTTTTAATTGTGATTTACCTTTTTAAACAAGATTAGAGTTGATTTGACTTTGTTTTTGAGTTTGAATAGATTTTTCATAACTTTGGAGAGTTTTAGAAGACCATTGACTTTGTTTTGACCCGACCCTTGTAAATTGTATTTTGTGAGAATTTATTCTTGGTTTCTAAAAATTCCAATTTTATTCCTTTTGACTCATTTTATTGTTATAAACAACTTTCATGTTTTGACCATCTTGATTTAATACTCAGAAATCGCGTTTTTCGAGAAAAAGGGCAAAAATGACAATTTTCACTAAATCTGTCCATGAATTTCGAAAATTTCAGAAATTGGGGAAAATATACTTTTTGGAAACTAGATTTTTCGACGATCGTTTTGTTCTTCTTCGTCGATTTCATCCGGGGTCCGCAAGACCAAGTTTTAATCGTTTCAAGTTCTACTGCATTGGGACCCACCCTCCAGACACTATAAAAGATCTCCTACTCTCTCTCCTCCATTCTTTTCCCATTTTCCTGCAACCGGTCCTTGCCCTAGAGTGGAGATGAGGAGAAGACTCTCTTCTTGATCTTTTTCCCTTAAAATCATCTAACAAGAGAGCTCCAATCTCAAATCCGACTCCGCCATTTTCTTCCTCTCTTCTCAAGCTTCGATTGGACCCATTTTTGAGCCAAATCCCCGACACTATTCATCGTCTTCAAGCTCTCTTCTCCTTGTTCAGCTAGCTAAAGGTTAGGGCTCTTGTTCCTCTTTTCATTTGGTGTTCTTTTAGTTCATTTAGAACTTGTTTTCTATGTTTTCAAACCCATTTTCGAAATGGGGCTTTGTAGTGACAAAAATGGTGATTTTTATGTGCTTTCTTTTGGGGCTTTTGTGTAGATTTCGTGGATCAACTCTTTGATTTGGATTTGTGAAAGTTTTGCTTGGCATTTGGACAAAGGCAAGTGATCTTTATAGGATTTCTTATGTTTATTGTTTTATGTTTCATTATGGTTTCAATATCTTCATTAAGACATGTTTTCCTATGTTTAGTTTATAATACAAGTCATGTTATACTCTTTCAAGTCATGAGTTTTGGCTTCTTCATTTGTCTTGTTAGCAATGATTTTGCAAGCTCTTGGAATCATGTTTAATCTTGTTAGTTTTTATGATTTTATACCTTAAAATGTCTTGATGTTTCTCTTTAGAATAAATGGACAAATTATGGATGGAATGCTCTATAATGTGTGAAATGTATCCCTTGGAAAGCATGAAGGCTTGGGGAGTGCAGGTGGTTCGAATATGTGAATAAAGAAGGGAAGAAGTTGTGAAAAATCTGTACAGAAATGCACTGCCCGTGCCTGTCGGTCAGCCGTCGGTCCAACTTCGGTCGACCGACACCAACCGAAATCTGTCGGTTCAATTTCCAGAGAGCAACATTTTTGTCAGGTCATCCGTCGGTCAAGCCTTCGGTCGACCGAGGATCTGTCGGTTTGAATTCCAGAGAGCAGCAATTCTGGGCTGGGATCTGTCGGTCAATCCTTCGGTCTACCGACAGATCGACCTCGGTTAACCGAGCGTTGACCGACAGTACAAAAAGGACTGTTTTGAAGGACTTTTGCGAGAAGGAAAACTAGACTAGGTTTCAGACCTTTTTATTGACCTTGTGCACTTGGAATTCCAAAATGTACTATAACTTCTGGGGCACCAAATCTTATTAAAACTCCGACATTTGGGTTTCAACTCCACAAGGGTCAATGAATGGTCTCTAGCCTAAACTTGATAGATTTCGTGTTTGAACTCTTGTTTTGATGCTTCCTGCATCATCGTGTTCTCGTTCGATTTTCAAGTATAAGTTGTTTGAAGATTTGTTTCAAGAACCAAGAATCTTGTTTTGATACTTCGTGTTTCATCGTGCATTTGCCCGAATTTCAAGTATAAGCTTGTTTTAAGACGTGTTTCAAGAATCGTGTTTCAAGAATCAAAAAGGGAATCATTTCTTAAGTTTGTTAAGCATTTATATTATGCTATCGTGCTAGCCTTGTCGTGACGTGTTTGACAAATGATTTCCCTCTTGTTTTGACGTGTTCTCGAATAAGTATTGTCGTGTTTTATGCATTCATGATATAAGTGATTACCACTGAGCTTGGACTGCCCTTTTAGCTTGATCCACTACCTGGGGGTCCTTAAACATGTGGACTGTCTGCAGACTAGTCGTGTCTTGAATTGACACATCGTGCGTGTTCGTGGTCCGGTTTCGCGGCCGGACACCCCGTCTACCTTGTGTGGCGTGGGATCGTGTTTATCGTGTTGTGCTTATCGTGCTAGTCGTGCGTGCTTACTCTTATCATCATGTATGATGGAGAAAGGATGGGCTCTTTGTGGATTTACTAATCATGATATTATATGTATTCATACCTTGTTTCGTATATCGTGCATGCACTAGTGATTTCTTGATAAGTATCTTGTACATGCATTGTTTTTAAATCTTGTAAACTTGTTTCAAGTTCGATAAAGTGTTTTTGGTTATTGTTTCCTTTAAACTTCGATTTTGTTATGCTCTTGCCTATTTTGATCACCTGCCAGACCGTCGTGTCTGATATACTTCTGCTTTGGTGCTCTAGATAGCAGGTCCTTGTTTTGAGCTAGTTCGCGTGCAGAGGGCTGTTGAGCCACGAGTTTTGCAGCTTGTTGTGTCAGCGATGTCATGTAGACGTCATGCTTGACTCCGGAGCTACGTTACACCATTGGGTAGTATTTGTTCTAGCTTGTTTTTGTGTACGGCTTTTGTTAGCCTGTTTCTTGGGAATTGTAATCAATGCACTTGTTAATTTGTAACTTGAATATGTTGGGTAATGATAAGCCTGTTACTGTCAGCTTTGTATATCTTGATATTATGAATTGTTCCGGTCTGAATTTAAATATGTCTATGACAATCTTGTGCTGACAGATTGAGTACGACATGGAACCCGATGGATACGGATTCCGGGTCGTAACGTCTTGTATAGCTTCCGCGAAATATTTTGTTGTGTTGTGAATTTTGTCATCCTCACACACGCGGATCCTGGGAGGGGAAATACAGAATTCTCCCCATGCTCGCGTCCCCGAGATCGGATCCCGGTTTTGGGGGCGCGACAAATACAGAAGAAAAAAGGAACGAAAAAGACGGAAAATCGGCCGAAAACGAAGCTCAGCAACCAAAGGGTAAAAAACCCTAAGGTCGCCGGCGACCCTAGGTGCATGGTCGCCCGGCGACCCTGCAAATCCGGGTCGCCGGATTTTGCACCAAAACGTCCGTTTTCCGATTCTTTTCTCGTTTCAGGTGTTCCGGCCTCTGTGATTTTCGGAAAATGCAATGTTTGATGCTTGAAAACGACTGATCTTCATTGACATCTCGGATTTGCCGTCAAAAGCATGAAATCATCACCGATCGCCTCAAGATCGCCAACCGGCTGACCAAGAAAGTGCACTTTCTGTCCGACCGATCGTGAAATCGACAAGACAGATGTCACCGGCCCGCCAACATCAATCAATGTCTGAAATTGCATCGCAATCCGACATCAAACAATGTGTGGATCCACCCGTGATGATCGCAAGAAGAATCTCAAAAGGCGCAGCGCGGCCCGCGACTCTTCACATGCCTTGGCGACCACTTAATGTCGTTAATTGACCCGTTTATGACAACTTAATGCCGTCATTAACTCATTATTTTGGACGGCCCAATCAGATTCAAGCATTTGGGAGTTACAAATCCAAGTAATCATGGCATTAAACCCATGAAACTCCCATCATCATGAAGCATAAAGGCAATTAAAAGCCCACTACCTTCATCGGCCAATCACAAGCCATGAAAAGGGAGTTACAAAATCAACTTGTAACTCCTCATCAATGCTCTCATCATGGCTATCAATGCCCATAACCATCCCATGGCTACCAAAAGCATATAAAAGAAGATCCATTTCCAGGAGAGATGGGATCATCGAAGGATCATATCGACATCTATCGACTTCAAGTTCTTCACTTCTCCAAAAGAAATCGAGACGAAGTCTTGCTACTTTGCTCCTGGAAGCACCACAAGGTGATCAACGTCCCTTGGGGGGCCACCCCCCAAGGTCACCTCCTTCTCCAACATGGCCTAAACGCAGCTTTTCAGCCCGTTTACTCGGTTTTTCATTGGATATAGGACCTTCTCTTGGTTCTTGTCCTTTAAAAAACTGAGGTTAGGAGCCAAGCCAAAGAATCAAAGCATCACATGTTCTCATTTGAAGAACGATGGCGAAGCCCATACATGACTTGCGATCGTCGATCTCAACGTGTCCCCACAATCTCCTGAGAAGTTAGATCCATTTTCTTACTTTTCTATTGTAGTTTGTATTTCTTAAAGAGACAAAATGAAATCACAATTCTTGTCTTTCAGATTTGATGAGTTTTGTAAAATCGCCTTTCACGGCAAAAATCTCCTTTTACGGTAAACAAACAAAAACGCCTCCTACGGCATTCTAAAAAAACAAACTTGTATCTTTTCCTAATATTAATACAATTTGCAAAGTTAGAAAAAAGGATTAATTTCCTTTCCACTTGTGAAGGTGAATCTCCGGATTATCACCATTCCAAATTCCAAGTAGAAAGTAAATCTGGCATACCCGTACAAAAAATGTTGATGCCCGAGATCTTCCCTCCTCTGCCGAGACCCAGGTCAGCCCCCGGGGTGCGGAGGGAGTGGACGGAAGATTCCCCCTTTTTCGGGTCCATCAGTCCTAAGCTCTACGATCAGATAAAAAGGCTAGGTTATTATTGGCTTACCATGGTAGCTGACGCAATCCGATTTGCTAAGCGCTGCCAACAAGGCCAAATCCATGGAGATTATGCCACATGCCTCCAAAATGGCTACATCCTACAACAATCTCATGGCCTTTCGAAGCCTGGGGTATGGACATTATAGGTCCTATCTCTCCCCCATCAAGTAAAGGTCATCGCTTCATCTTCGCCGCTACAGATTATTTCTCCAAGTAGTCGGAAGCATTTACGCTGAGCGAAATGAAGACCTCATCAGTCCTTTAATTCTTGCGCACCAACATTATTTGTCGCATCAGCATACCTAAAAGATTTGTCCATGATAAAGGACCGTAATTCCGAAATCACAGATTCTACAGGTTCTGCGACAAGTACAAAATCCAAAGTTGTCCTTCCACTCTATATAATCCCGCAGTGAACGGACTAGCAGAAGCCTTCAACAAGACACTCTGCAAAATTCTCAAGAAAATGGTCTCTAGTCACAAAAGAGACTGGGGCAACAAACTACCAGAAGCTTTGTGGGCCTATCGAACCACCGTTCGAGGACCAACCCATAGCACACCATTCTTCTTGGTCTATGGATGTGAAGTTGTTGTCCATTTCAAAGTACAAATTCATTCCTTAAGGATATCTCTGCAAAATGACATGACACAAGAAAGCAATGTCAAATTGAGACTCCAAGAGCTAGATAATCTCGATGAGAGACGGCTCGAAGCTCTACAAAGCATTGAGCTGTACTAAGCACACATGGCAGGATCTTTCGACAAAAAGGTCAGGCAACGCGCCTACAAAAAGGGCGACTTGGTTCTTGCAGTAAAAAGACCCATAGTCTTTGCCCACAATTCCAAAGGTAAATTCGAACCAAAATGGGAGGGACCCTTCGTCATCGACAAAGTCTTCTCCAATGGCGCATACGCTCTTCTAAAGATGGAAGGAGACATATGTATGCTGCCCATCAACGACAAGTTCTTGAAGTGGTACTACCCTTGAAGACTTCCTCAAACGGGTCAGAGCGATATCTACACGGCCAAAGCCTATTTCCAGGTACTTGCTCGTCAAACCCACCCCTTTTGAAATTTTCATCTCTATGTTGAAATTTCTAAAAAAAAACTTTCAAAACAATGCTTACTTTCATCATTTCATTGTTAAAAATAATAATAATAATAATAAAACCGAAAAACCAAGTTTAGGAGCCTTTTCCCGGACTTGACCAAAATTTTCGATCCTTGAACCCAAAATTCATGGTTTGAAACAAAAATCAGGACTCAGGAATTTCCACCCTAGTTTGCCCCGGCTTTTACAACCAAAAATGATTTTAAGTCAAAATTTACGACCCTCGTGTCTTTAAAAAAAAATGATTTTTTAGAAACCACGGGGAAGCGACACTCAGTCGATACTCGCAAAACCCAAAAATCGGAAGAATGCGAACCCCATTCGATACTTCCAAAACCCCGAAAAATCTGAAGGATGCAACCCCATTCGATACTTCCAAAACCTCAAAATCGCAAGGAAGCAACACCTCGTCGATACTTGCAAAATTTCAAATTTCAAAAAAAAATAAATTGTGGAGACGCAACATTCCAGTTGATATCCAAAATCCGAATTTCAAATGGTTCGAGAAAACCTCAAATTTCAAAAATTGTGGAGACACAACATTCCAGTTGATATCCACAACCCAAATTTCAAATGGTTCGAGAAAACCTCAAATTTCAAAAATCGCGGGGAAACGACATTCATTCAATACCCGCAAAACCAAAATTTTTAAAAGGAGCAAGGAAGCAATGCTTAGTCGATACTTGCACCTCAATTTGCGAGGAAGCGGTATTCCATCAATACTCGCAAAACCGAATGAGCAAGGAAGCGACATTCCATCGATACTTGCAAGACCACTCAGTAGGCAGGCGACCTTTGGTCGATACTTTCATTTTGAAAACCAAAAACCCGGGTATCAACGCCAAACCCGGCTATAAACGCAAAAATCGGCTATAAATGCCAAAAATCCGGCTATCAAAGCCAAAAATCGGCTTTCATGCCAATAAAACAAAACCTGGTTTTCAAAAAATCTATCTCTCATGCCAAAAACAATGATGGACCTTGGCCTTCCACCCCGGGGGCTGCCTGGGTCTCGGCGGAGGAGGAAAACGCGAGTATCAACATTTTTGTACGGGTATGCCAGATTTACTATTCTACTTGGAATTTGGAGTGGTGATGATCCGGGGATTCACCTTCACAAGTAGAAAAGAAATCAATCCTTCTTTCTAACTTTTCAAATTACATAAATATTTAAGAAAGGAGACAAGTTTGTTTTTGAGAATGCCTTAGGAGGCGTTTTTTTGTTTGTTTGCCGTGAAAGGCGATTTGTTTGCCGTGAAAAGCGATTTTGCCGTGAAAGGCGATTTACAAATCTCATCAAATATGAAAGACAAGAATTGTGATTTTTGTTTGTCTCTTTAAAAAATACAAAATACAATAGAAAAGAAAGAAAAGGGATCTAACTTCTCAGAGATTGTGGGGACACGTTCAGATCGTCGGTCGCAAGTCATGTATGGACTTCGCCATCGTCTTCAAATGAGAACTCTTGATGCTTCGATTCTTCGGCTTGGCTCCAACCTCAGTTTTTTAGAGGATAACGACCAAGAGGAGGTCCTATATCCAATGAAAAACCGAATAAACCGGCTGAAAAGCCGCATTCAGGCCATGTTGTAGAAAAAGGGGACCTTGGGGGGGGGGGGGGTGGCCCCCCAAGGGACTTTCATCACCTTGCTGTGTTTCTTGCAGCAGAGTAGCAGGACTTCATCGGATGCAAGGATTCAAAGTTTCAAGTTTCAAGTCTTTGTGTAGATGCGTCGATGCCTCTCTCTTGGAAATGGACCTCCTTTTATAGGCTCTTGGTAGCCATGAGGTGTTTTATGTGCATTGATGACCATGATGAGATAATTGATGGCATTGATGCTTCATGATGGGAGGAGTTACAAGTTTTTGTTTCTTGATTTTGTAACTCCTTTTTCTTGGCTTGTGATTGGTCGATGGAGGATAATGGGCATTTAATCGCCTTTAATCTCCATGATGAGGCGAGTTTCATAGTTTTAATGCCATGATTGCTTGGATTTGTAACTCCCATTTGCTTGAATCTGTTTGGGCCGTCCAAAATAATGGGTTAATGACCGTATTAAGTTGTCAATAACGGGTCAATTAACAACATTAAGTGGTCACCGGGGCATGTGAAGAGTCGCGGGCAGCGCTGTGTCCTTTGGGATTGTTCTTGTGATGATCGCCGATGGATCCCCACACTATTTGATGTCGGATTACGATGCAATTTCAGACATTGATTGATGTTGGTGGGCCGGTGACATCTGTCTTGTCGATTTCTCAATCGGTCGGACAAAAAGTGTACTTTCTTGGTCAGCCGATTGGCGATCTTGGAGCGATCAGTGATGATTTCATGCTCTTGACGGTGGATCCGAGATGTTGGCGAAGATCAGTCATTTTCAAGCATCAAAATTTCGATTTTCAGAAAATCACAGAGGCAGGAACTCCCGAAACGCGAAGAGGATCGGAAAACGGGCTATCCGGTGGAAAATCCGGCGACCCAGATTTCCAGGGTCACCGGCGACCATGCACCCAGGGTCCCCATGGTCGCTGGCGACCATGGGGCTTTGGCCCCTTTGGTCACCGAGTGTCTTTTTCGGCCGTTTTTTCTTCTTTTTCGTTCCTTTTTTCTTCTATATTTTTTCTTGACATTTTTCCTCAATTATTGACTTGATTTTCTCGGAGAAAAATTGACGAGAAGTCGCGTAAAACCGGAGCAAAAAGTTTCCCATTTTTCGGGAAAGCCGAAGATTTTGTAGCCAATTTTCCGTCAAGAGTCGAAACTAGGTCAAACGATATTGGAATGACCAGAAAATTGAGGTGAAGCTTCCTTAGCAGTGGATAGGACCAACCATGGGCTTTTATTTGAGTTTTGAAGCCGTTTGGAGTCCCGTTGATGCTTGACTTGATTTTGCTGCGGGGAAGATGCAGAGCTTTGATATGCGGTCAACCGATGTCCGATTGTCCTGAAATTTGACAGAGAGCCTATTGGAGTAATTTTGAGACGACCCATTAGCTCCAATTTGGATGTCATGGTCCCGGGGTGCTCCGCCGCCGATAGGCTTGATTTTCTTTCAGAGCGTTGAAATCTGGTCAAATGTTGTCGGAATGACATGAAACTCGATGTGCAGCCCTTTGGAAGCATGTTGAAGCCACTCATGTGTTTTGTTTGATGAGTGATGGCCTAGGTGGTTCTTACCGCCGGGAGGCTTGATTTTACTGCTCGACCGTTGGTGGTGGGTCAAACGTTGCCGGTTTGACTTGAAATTTGACAAGGAGCCCTTTGGAGGTATTTTGGAACAATTCGTAGGCTCTGATCGAAGTTTTGATGTTTTCGACACTGTCGTCTCCGGGAGTGCCTGTTTAGCTGTCGAAGAAGTGAAGTTAGGCCAAACGATGTCGGAATGGCCCGAAACTTCATGTATACCCCTCTTTTAGCTGTCTTAAAGGATCTTGCAGTTTTTGTTTGATTCTGACAAGATCTGATGCTTGAAGTAGCTATGCCTGTTTGTAGCAAGATGCAGCTTCATGTGGCTTCTTGATGTTGAGGAGACATAGTGACTTTTTTGGTGTCAACAAACAACGAACAAAAATCGGCTTTCATGCCATCTCAAAAAACTTTGGCTTCCATGCCACACAAAAAAGAAAAAAAAAACTTTGGCTCTCATGCCATCCCAAAATTTTGGCTTCCATGCCACAAGACAAAATCGGCTTCTATGCCACAAAACCTGGCTCTTATGCCAATTCAAAATTCAGCTCTCATGCCAATTCAAAAAAATTCGGCTCTCATGCCAATTCAAAAATTCGGCTTTCATGCCATCTCAAAATTCGGCTTTCATGTCATTCCAAAATTTTGGCTCCCATGCCGCAAACAAATTTTGGCTCTTACGCCACAAAATTCGGCTTTGATGCCATCTCAGAATCTTGGCTTTCAAGCCATCAAAAACCAGGCTTTTGCCACAAAATCTAGCTTTCATGCCCAAAATAACCCTTTGACAAAAGATTTTCACAAAATGACAACCTTTTGATCAAATTCTCTAATAAACATTCCCATTCAGCTCTTGCTTAAATTTGTTTTCATCAAAAAATGATTTAAGTTAAAGGAGGGAATACAAAAAATATAGTACCAAAAATGTTTATACATGGACGTACCAAAAAAGAAGAAAGAAGAAAAAGGAGTTTGTTACAACTCAAGAGCTCAGTCTAACATGGTCTTCAACCAAAGATTCAATTCCTCAAGCAAACTCTTAGCCTTGGCCTCTAAAGTTTTCAGGCCACGCATCTTCAAAACATTCCCATAAAATGCGGCAGAACGCCGCAACCCATCTGCAGCATGAGGAAGTTCTTCCCAGAGAATCTGCCACTGCTCATATTCCTGAGTCTTCCTCCGGAGATTGCTTTTAGCCTCCTCAACCTGGCAAATGAGAGTCCCCTTCTAGACATGAGCTTCCACAACGACGGTCCATTTGGCAGCAGCTTCTTCCTCCAAAAGCTCAAAACGCTGCCTAGCCTCGACAACCTCCTTATCTAGCCGGTTCAGGTCTTGTGTTAGCTCCATGATGGCCAACTCGGTAACGTTCCTCTCCCGAATGAACTGCTTCCGAATCTGCGAGATCTCAGTCAGCTTAGATTTGACCTCGCTGGAAGGCTTCACGAACATCTCATTAAAGAAGTCATCATCTGGGAAACTCTTGGTCTCAGTCCACTTGTTGCCCAAAGCAATGACTTCATCAACAAAAGCCTTGGCACTCGCAATATCCAGACCGACTTCTTCGCTATCAGTAAGAATGTCCTGCATGTGCTTGATCATGCCAAAACCAGCTTCCAAATGACCTGAAGAGCAAGTCTCAACCCATGATCTCAAAACACTCTTCAACACCTTATTTGCATATTGAAGGTGGGGCCTAGATAAGGATTCGCCATGCTCTGGCGCCCGACTGTCCATCTCATGCCCCATTGGAGGAATAATCAATAAGCTCTTTTCAATCGCAGAAGCTGACTCGTTGGAATTAGTAGAAGAAGCCCCTACTTCTGGATTGGCTGCAGGTATCTCCTGTTCTGGCTCTGAGGAAGACGGAGGAACTTCTCCTGCTGCTTCACAATCTGTCAATAAAAGACATTAAGGTATGAATATGATCTTGTCAAAAATCAATATCGAGATTATTACTACAAAATACCTTCTTCGACGATCGGTGGAATACTTCTGCCTCTCTGAGCTCATCCGAAGCATCGTCAAAGGTTGCATCCATGGATGGCTCGGAGTCGTCAGAATCCTCCGGCAAGTCAGCTAATAAGAAAACAAAGCAACATGTTGGCAAATGGCAGCACAAACAAAAAAAAAAGGGGGAAGAAAAAACAAAAGAAATCATACCAGGTGAAGGTTCTGGAACCACTCCAGAGTCCCTTAGCTCTTCCTCAAATGCCACAAATGGGCCCATCCTCGCCTCATCGGCCGGAACCTCGGGCATCACCAAATCATCATCCTCTGCCAAAAGAAAAGAAAGCAGCAGATCAAAAAAAATCTCTCACATGAGAAAAGAAGCGTAAACAGAAAGAAAGAGAATCATACTAGCCATCTCCTCTTCTCGGCTTCTCTTTTCTGGAGGCTCGTCAGCATCCCCAGATACCTCCTTAGCAATGGAGAGAGGAACTTCCAGATCAGGAGGACTTTCTTGCCGTCTCATATTACGGCTTTGTCCCCTCTTCCTCTTACTTCTATGAGACAGTCTGCTCAAAGATCCTGCCCCATTATCAACATCAGGTCTCTCATTAGAGTCCTCACTGGATGGTCTGCTTGTCTCAGTAGACTCCATGGAAGCCTTTCTGCACTATGCTTGCATCCACGCATCGATCTCGGCCTCCTCCTCTTCCAGCTGTCTCAAGACCTCACCAGGAATCCCTTGTACAGCTCCTGATCTGATGATGTCCTGCTCATTGAGAAAGCCTATCTTGTGCCTCTCTCCAGAAAGGAAAGCCAAGACTTCCTCTCGACGGACACTATCTGATCCGCAAAGACCTTTCCCTGGAGATTGCTTGACATCAAGCTCCTTCTTGGAAAGTCCCCGGTAAACCGAAAACCTCTCCACGAACCATTTCGTGAAGCCAGAAGTCTGGAAAGTGGGCAACTCAGGATAAGAAATCGTGGCGGTAATGTCTTCCGCACTGTAAAAAGCCCACGCATTCCTCCCATCCTGCAAACCTCCAAAACGCTTCACCATGCTCGAAGGCGCTCCAACAACGCCTTGAGAGAAGCCAAACTGCAGTGCAAAATGCGTAGGGACATACGGCTGGATATCGACAAAAAGATATCTACGGTACACCATCTACCAACCCGTATGTTGAAAAGCCATCTCTTCTCTGCGTTTGTCAAAGCATAGTGTCTTCCCGACCCTGTCCTGGTGGAATCACGGGAGACACCAAAATCAAAAGCCTTCTTCCGCAGACCCAGAGAAAGCTTCACTGAAGACTGCCCAATCTCAACGTCCCTGAACCGTCGGATTCTTAAATGGGCAGACAAAAGGGATTAAAAAACGGCTTTCCCTCTAGCCAAACGAATCATAAAAGGGTCATCGTCCTGTGCAACTCCCAACTGATGGAAGCTAGGACAGTGGTATACGTACCACAAATGGAAGATATGGGCTGAAAATACCCTGTTCATAGGGAGCCCAAGCCGAACCAGAAAAGCAGCAGCCTGCAGTTCGGTGCACAAATAGGAGTAAAGAGCAGGCACCAAAGGCAGCTGCTCTTCGAATGCCATATGACAAGCCGGAAAAATACAATGCGGCCTAATGTACGTTCCATCTCCTCCAGCAAAAACAACCTCACCCAGCAAATAAGTGAGGTAAGCAACGAGATCTCTCCGCATTACAATGTCAGAATAAATGGCGTCTGTGCTTGCGAAGAACTTCCTCAAATCTTCTCGCATGGTGGAGATCTTCTTCAAACTTGGGTTTTTAGCCCTAGCATCCTGGGCCGTGCTATCTGAAGACTCCCCGCCGTCAAAAAAGTTGGAGCTATAACTCTTCAAACTGCTGCACCTGACTTTCGAGCCCTCCTTCTCCTTCAAAAAATCATAGAAGGCGACGAGCTGAAAGTATAAAAGCCTGAACTCCTCAGAATGCTCCTCAAGGACGCTGTTGATAGGTATGAACTCCTCATAGAGTTTGCCGAGGATAGGCAGCCCGGTGATGGCACTCAATTCCTTCAAAGAAAAATTAATCTCACCATTCGTAACAATGAAGGTGTTGGTTTGTAGAAGGAATGACTCCAGCAGGCCATGAAAGCCTCATCGGAGAAAACAAAGGTTTGCCGAAAAGCGCGAACCGCATCAAAAATCTCGGCCTCCCACAGAATGGCCTTGCCAATCTTTAGGGTATGATCAGTCCATGATTCCCAGCTCAAGTCAGCACTGAAACGGCCACGAAGTCGAAAAGGCTTCACCCAGTTGCTGCTGTCACCCCGAAAAATGCCAAGGCCCACCGGTCTCAAATCAACCGACGGATGATCAGAACCTTGGTAGCCACTGGCTGGCATCAACATGTCCATACGGACAAGCGACTTCTCTGCGAAACCGGAAGGGCCGCCAAAAAAAACCCAGATCTTGATCACACTTGTCCTCTTCACCCAGCTCAGAGGATCCACCCTCTTAGGGCATGTGGGAGAAAGGCTCATGATCGAGATAGTTCGATCGAAGGTCGACCGGGTGGAAATAGTTCTCTCCTCACCATCTGCCATGTAAGAGAACTGAAAACATCTCCTTTGGTATGTCAAGTCGTTAGGGACTGCATCACCGAAGAAGAAGGTAGGCTTGGGCACAACGCTCTGATTGTCCGTAATCCAAGGACGGCTGCTTACCGCGATCTTGTAGAATTCCTCATCTTTGAGAGCGATCAATCGCTGTCTCATCTCATCACGATTGAGGGAATCACATTTTTCCAAGTTCTTCTCAACAAACTGCACCTTTTACCAGGCCTGCTGAAGGTCGACGAGGTGCGTCAGTAACCAGCCATTTACCCTTGTTCGTTCTAGAAGAACTACCTGCAGAGAATGAAAAAAAAGAAAAACAAAGATCAATCATCACCAAAATGACAGAATTTTGCAAAAAAAAATTCTAGCGAAATTTTGGCATGGTTCCGGGGCAATTCCAAAGAAAAGGGAAACACCCCGAAAAATACAGGAAGCCTGAAGATGAGCTCAACATCACCGCAAGCTCATAGTTAGTGGAAGATTCTCAAAGAAGGTTTAAACTCAAACATTGCCGCGAGATCAAGACAATCTTATCAAATTTTCGCAAAATTTGGAAAAGGGCTCAACATTGCTGCAAGCTCCAAAATCCAAAACTTGCAAAGTTCCTCAAAATCCCACAAGACCAAGAAAGGGCTCAACATCACTGCGAGCTCCAAATCCCAATACTTGCAAAAGATTTCCAGGAATGCATCATCATGCTTCCGAGTCAATTTACTAAAAATCATGCATCAAAGAACATCATCATGCATTAGATGCTAGGAAAACCTTGACCAAAGTTTGACCAATTCCATGCCAACTTGGTCAAAACCAATCAAACTTTGTCAAAGTCAAAAATCATGTTGGCTTGACCTAGAGACTCTAGCCTTCTATCTTGATGCATCAAACATAAAAAAAAAAAAAAAAAATGCATGAACATCTTGCAATTGCATAACCTCATTATCATGGTGAGCCAAAAAAAAAAAGAAAAAAAGAGAGAAATCCTTTTCAAATTTTTTTTTCTGGTACATGGCCACGTGGCCGTATGGCCAGATCTATACGGATCTGTCCGTACAGCCCAAAGAAAAAAAAGAGAGAAAAAAAAAAGAAAAGAAAAACGAAAAGAAAATATGGTGAGAAAAAAAAAAGAGAAGAAAAACCGTGAAAAAAGAAGAAAAAAAAAGAGAAGAGAGAAAAAAAGAAAAAAAAGAAGAGGAAGAAAGAAGAAGCAAGAAAAAAAAAGAAAAAAAAAAAAGAAAAAGCAAAAGAAAAGAAAGAAATAAACTTTCTCTACTTCTACAATGAAGTTTTCTTGTAAAGGAAGAAAACTTATTTGAAGCCATGGAGAAGAAGAAGAAAAAGCTTGAGAATCCTTGAAGAAGAAAAGGAGTTCTTGATCTTGGAGCACTCTTGAAGATTCTTGCAAAAAGGAAGCAATGGAGCAAAAGAATCAACCTCCCTTTGCTTTTATAGAAGAGAGCAAACCAAAAGAGGAAACATGGAGAAAAGAAAGGAGGTAAGTGCTAAAATTTAGTAACTTTCTCAAAAGAAAGATACTTTGAGAAAATCTCTCCTAAAAACAAGGAAACTTGAGAGATTCTCTCCAAGTAAGGATATTTTTAGATATTCTCTACACAAAAGAGATATTTTTAGATATTCTCTACAAAAATGACACCATATGAGATCTAGGCCATCTCCAAAGCCTAAAGTCCCATGGGTTAGCCCATATGAGCCAGGTTTGACCACCTAGGCACTTGTAAGTGCACAAAAATTCACAGACCCGGGGGGAGTGATTTTGAGACTCACTGGAGGAGGAAGGAGGTAGCAGCTCCTTGATGGTGATAGAAGAACCGCTGCCTTGTCACTGAAAGGGAAAAGAGAAAAAGGTCAGAGGACCCTGGCTTGGGCAGCGCAGAGCTCTCCGATGCCTAAGTTAGTTGCAGTTGCAGGACTAAGCAAAGGTAGGAGATGGAGTTTGAGAGGAGATGGCGTACCAGCGTGTGGATAGCCCCCCCCCCCTACCTGTTAAAGGTTTATGAATATTTATAGAGGGAGAGAGCTGACTTTGGGGCAAGCACTTGAGAGGCTGTCCAATCGTAGCCTACTTTGTCCCATCAGACCTTACCCTGACGCCTTGAGAGTTGTGGATGTGACATTCGGAAAAGGAAAACTCCTTATCTCTATTCGGCGCCCGTCCCATCTGTCAGCACGTTCTGCAACGTGGTCGTACCTTCACATAGGCGTGCTGGCACTGTTGCAGAGGTCGGCTGTGAGCTTGATCTAGCCTTATTACCGAGATGGAGCATTTTACCGAGGTGGTGAAGACCGACCTGGTGATCTGGCCGAAGTCAAGACATGGTGCCAAGGCGGGAGCTCCTGGCAATGCCAAGATGGAGAACCTGGCCGAGACCAATTGGTACTTTTGCCGAAGTGGATTTTTTGCCGAGGCCGAGGGCTGAGGTCTGTTGTCTTGGGGAAAATCCCCGCACAGCACTAAAAGCGGCTTTAGTAAAAAAAATCCCTCTTATCAAGAGCATGCAAAAAATGGTTCCATGCCTCTTTTGAGTTAATTGGACCATTCAAAACAAAACAAGAAGAAGAAGAAAGCCTCATGAGTTCCAAAAAAACCAAACCATCCAACCTCATGAACCAAATTAGGCCAAAATCTTGAAATCGACATTCCACAAGACCAAAACCAAAACCAAACCCAAAAACCAAATCTGACCCCCCAACTTGCCACATACAGCTTATTGGGTCACAAGGTCAAAATCAAAAATCAAACCCCAACCCCCTAACCTGCCACATACAGCTTGTTAGCTCACAAGGTCAAAAACCAAAAAAAAAAAAAAAAAAAGCCTTTCTTGACCGCCTAGTGTGCCAAAAAAAGCCTTTAGGTTCACAAGGTCAAAAGTCAAAATCCAAAACCCAAAAATCCAAATCCCTCATGTCATTTTCAAAAGTTTGCCTTGAGATGGTACGTGATCCCTCTCACTACCATGAAATTCCCCCGGAAACTCAAAAGGCTATTCAAAAAAAAAAAAAAATGCTCAAGACTCTTGGTCAAGTCGGAAGCTCTCCTTTAAGTTTCTCTTCGAGGCACATTGACTCCAAAAGCTACTCGTCGCTGTACCTCGAGGGGGCATTTGTTGACACTAAAAAAGTCACTTTGCCTCCTCAACATCAAGAACCCACTGAAGCTGCATCATACTACAAACAGGCAATGCTACTTCAAGCATCAAATCTTATCAGAATCAAACAAAAACTCTAAGATCCTTCAAAACAGCCAAAAGAGGGGTACGCATGACGTTTCGGGCCATTCCGGCATCATCTGGCCTAACTTCACTCCTCCGACAGCTAAACAGGGGCTCCAGACGGCGACAGTGTCGAAGACATCAAAACTTCAATCAGAGCCTACGGATGGTTCCAATATACCTCCAAAAGGCTTTTTGTCAAAATTCAAGTCAAACACACAACGTTTGACCCTCCATCAACCCTCTAGCAGCAAAATCAGGCCTCTCGGCAGCGAGAACCACCTAGGCCATCACTCATCAAACAAAGCATATGAGTGGCTTTAACATGCTTCCAAAGGGCTGCACGTCGAATTTCAGGTCGTTCCGACAACGTTTGACCAGACTTCGACGCTCCGAAAGAAAATCAAGCCTATCGAGGCGGAACACCCCAGGACCATGACATCCAAATTAGAGTTAATGGATCGTCTCAAAATGACTCCAATAAGCTCCCTATCAAATTTTAGGTCAATCGGACATCGGTTGACCGCACATCAAAGCTCGACATCTTCCTCACAACAAAATCAAGTCTAGCAGCGACAGGACCCAAAATGGCTTCAAAACTCAAATAAAAGCCCATGATTGGTCCTATCAACTACTCAAGAGGCTTCACCTCAAATTTCAAGTAATTCCAACATCGTTTGACCTAGTTTCAACTCTTAACGGAAAATCGGCTACAAAGTCTTCGTCTTTTCCAAAAAATGAGAAACTTTGTGCTCCGGTTTTGTGCGACTTCTCGTCAAGTTTTCTTTAAGAAAGTCAGGTGAATATTTGAGGAAAAATGTCAAGAAAAATACAGAAGAAAAAAGGAACAAAAATGATGAAGAAACGGCCGACAATCGGCGACTAAAGGGGATAAAACCCCCATGGTCGCCGGTGACCCTGGAAATCCGGGTCGCCGGATTTTTCGCCGGGTGGCCTGTTTTCCGATCCTTTTCGCGTTTCTAGAGTTCCAACCCCTGTGATTTTCCAAAAATCCAATTCTTGATGCATGAAAATGACTGATCTTCGTCAACATCTCGGATCCGTCGTCAAGAGCATGAAATCATCACTGATTGCTCCAAGATCGCCAACCGGCTGACCAATAAAGTACACTTTCTGTCTGACCGATCGAGAAATCGACAAGATAAATGTTACCGGCTCACTAACATCAATCAATGTCTGAAATTGCATCGCAATCCGACATCAAACAACATGTGGATCCATCCGCGATCGTTACCTGAAGAATTCCAAAAGACGCGGCACGGCCCGCGACTCTTCAAATGCCCCGGCGACCACTTAATGCTATTAATTGACCCGTTTTATGACAACTAAATGCAGTCATTAACCCATTATTTTGGACGGCCCAATCAGAAGCAAGCAAATGGGAGTTACAAGTCCAAGTAATCATGGCATTAAAACCCTGAAGCTCCCCTCATCATGGAGATTAAAGGCGATTAAATGCCCATCATTCTCCATCAGCCAATCACAAGCCAAGAAAAAGGAGTTACAAAATCAAGAAATAAAAACTTGTAACTCCTCTCATCATGGAGCATCAATGCCATCAATGCCAATAATGCTCATAAACCCACCTTATAGCCACCAAAAGGCTATAAAATGGGGGTCATTCCAAGAAGAAAGGATACAATCCTGATCCAGAAAAATCCCGAAAAAATCCAAGAAATTCACAGACACAAAGAGAGTTAGAAAATCCTGAGGAAACTTTGTTGCAATGCCACAGGGTGATCAAAGTCCCTTAGGGGGCCACCCCCCCAAGGTCCTCTTCTTCTATCCAACATAGCTTAAACGCTGCTTTTCAGCCCGTTTACTTGGTTTTTTATGGGATATAGGACCTCCCCTTGGTCTTTGTCCTCTAAAAAACTGATGTCCAAGCCAAGCCAAAGAATCAAAGCATCAAGCGTTCTCATTTGAAGGACGATGGCGAAGTCCATACATGACTTACGACCGTCAATCTGAACGTGTCCCCATAATCTCCTGAGAAGTTAGATTCCTTTTCTTCCTTTTCTATTGTACTTTGCATTTTTTAAAGAGACAAAAAATCACAATTCTTGTCTTTTGTTATTGATGAGATATGTAAATCGCCTTTCACGGCAAAACCGCCTTTTACGACAAAATCGCCTTTTACGGCAAACAAACAAAAAATCGTCTCTTACAACATTCTCAAAATCTTTTCTCTTTTCTTAAATATTTATGCAATTTGAAAAGTTAGAAAAAATGATCGATTTCCTTTCTACTTGTGAAGGTGAATCTCCGGATCATCACCACTCCAAATTCCAAGTAGAATAGAAAATCTGGCATACCAGTACAAAAAATGTTGATACCCGCTTTTCTCCTCTGCCGGATCCCGGCAGCCCCTGGGGTGGAAGGAGAGGACGAAAGGCCGGGTCCATCAAGGACTACAAGTGAAGGAGAGGTAGGAGGAAGAGTTGAAGGAGTTGGTGCGGGAGGTTTATCATAGTTGGCTTTATAATTCCTTCTAGACCTAAGGCCGTTCCTAGTGTTTCTCTGGATAGCCAGAACTTCTTCTTACTGAAAGAAGAGTTTTCTCATTCCTTCAGCTACGTCATGCACATTAAAAGATGCAGAGGATGTAGTGGTTTTTTCTTCCATACTAGCGGCCACATGCCAAGTCGTCACCTCAGGTTCATTCTCAGAGCTTGTCGGTTCATTACCCAAGGTAATAATCTCGGTATTATTGTGATGAATGAATCCAATGAACTAATTGGTACAGTGTCAGGAGCTCCTTCAAACTCTGCACGATGATCTCCATCAAATCTGAAGACATGTCGCTGATCATGATAGCCAGCATATCCTCTGTAGGTGAATTTGCAGGTGCTTGATAGCGGGATTCACCATTATCTACAATCAGTAAAGGATCTGGATGGATTTCTAGCGGTATTGGGAATGAAGGAGGGTCCACCCACCAATCACCAGGTTCAGGGTGTCTTGGATTGTAGATTTGAACTTCAATTTTTGGGATGTTCTTTTGATAGAAGAAGGGATCAGTGATGAAGTCATTTTCATTCAGTACCTCATCTGAAAGGTAATCTTCTTCATTAGGATCAGACTCCAGATCACTGTCCTGGTGGTCATCATCCACGGGTGGCAACATTGGGGAGTGGGGGGAGGATGACCCATTCGCCATTTGAGTCCTCCGAATGTGAAGGTGGAGAGTGCTTCAATTCGGAGATTCGGTTGCAGTTTGAAATCTATAACTCATCTTCGGAGAAAGAAATCTGCCAGAGTAATGGGTCTCCTTATTAGCTTAGAAAATTCTGCTAGTGCCCTTTTCCTTGGTACAGATTTAGTTTCCTCTTTTGCCTTTTTCTATAGGCTATGCCTTGACTGTTCGACAAGATTGTGAAGTGATCTTTTCATCTTCTTTCTCTTTTCGGAAATAGACCTTGGCTTCACTGTTTTCCAGCCGTCACGTCACTACTTATAAGATCAGGATGCACATGTATCACTCCTCTATATGATGTACTGACCGAGACAAGTTCATCACTATATTCAACTTTATTAATTAGTCGAAACTCCACCATTTTTTGTATGATAGGCCCAATGTTGGTAGGTTCAAAGGATCTGAATGCTACTATGTTGACTGAGGCAGTATCACATTGCTGATCGAGCTATATAACTCCTTTAGCCAACATATTTTGTATTCTCTCCTTCAAGATGAAACATTCTTTCAAAGGATGAGAAATCATTCAGTGATAGGGCAGTAGTTTGGATCATTCTTTCTTCCTTCCTGACTTGGTCTTTTGGAAGTGCTCCAGCAGAGTCTTGAATATATCTTCAATATTTTCATCGAAGGGGTACTTGGCATTTTTCTTCCTTTCGTAGGCCTCTTTCTTGGTAGCTTCGTCCTTTGGATCTTGTGCCTTTCTGGGAGCTTTTGAAGTTTGGATGTTAAAGACTTCTTATTTCTTCTTTAACTTGGGTGCAGAAGGTGTGGAAGTTTGAACTTTTTAGGACTTGTGCTTCTGATCAAGTTCCTTACGGCAGTCTTCTGCATCGATGGCTGATTCCAGTAGTTTAGACATGGACTAAGTCTTAACATTGATTACCATTTTCTTAATCTCAGGCTTGAGATTAGCCCTCATATATATACCGCCGACTTCTGACAGATGGGCTCCTTGCATCTATAAGCCAGTGCTCTCCACCTGTTTATGAAGCCCTGAATAGACTCATTCTCTCCTTGTTTGGATTGAGTGAGTGAGTTTAGGTTGACTAGCTGGTCTTCTTTTTGAAAATGTAGTAAGAAATTTTCCTCAAGAACCGCCCATGAAGTGTAATTCTCGGGTAATTGTTTGTACCAATCAAAAGTAATTCCTCTCAAAGTGCCTATGAATGATCTGATTTTCAAGGCATCTATGTCCGGCATGCCCCAAAGCTGGGACTTAAAGTGGACTACATGCTGATAAGAAGAGCTTTTGCCCATATAAGACTGGAAGATCGGGGGTTTATACTTAGGAGGATAGGAGACCAATTCTATTTTGGGTGGATATTTTGGCATGATCCCTTTCTTCCCGAGTCTCCCCTCATCTTTGGTCTTAGTCAACATGTTTGTCACGTCCTTGAAAGTTACTAGCCTCTCTAAATCAGTTTAATGTCCACTATTTGAGAGTTGACCGCTTTGCTTGGATAGCCTTTGTGAAAGCTATTGCATTGTGCCGCTATCTGATCAATTTTTGCTTCAGATGCATGCAAATCCTTCTTATTTGAAGAAGATAGGGTTGCCGGTGGATGATCAATTGGACCAGTCACTCAATCCATGAGGAATTGCAGTGGAGTAGCAATTTGGTTAATCCTATCATTTTGCTGTTTAACCAAATCATGTTTATTTTCAACTGGATTTTCGCCTTCAGCTTGTTCTTCCATATTTACTGGGGCACTAGTTTCTCCAGCCATAAAGACAGGATATTTTCCTGGTCCAATAAGAGGTGAGAAGCTACCTTTGAGATCTCAAGTGGTTAATGGGATATCATCTTCAATGGGCTGGAGTACTGGGGAATCCATGCCCCCTGTGTTTTTATTGACTGGCGGTGTTTCCTCGTTCGTGACCGGAGTTTCATGACCCTCGAAGGTATTATCTGATTCTTCACCTCCGACAAGGCTTGAACTACAAGCAGATATTCTATCAGAGCGCCTGCCATGTCTGTCCCAGTCATGCAAACCACAGCAGTATCAAGGTCGTCTTCGTTTATTATCCATTGTGGAGTAATTCTTATTTGGCCACTGAGAATTCCTACCTTAACACAGGCAAAGGTCCTAATTACCAAATCTCTATTAAATATCAATCACATGTGTTTAAACTAATATTTAGACCTAATCCAAATTAAAAAACAATCAAACCACAAGGAGAGGAGAAGGAGAAAGGAAGAGATTAAAAAAAAATCTCTTGATTTACATTGGCCGGTTGCAAATGAGCGGGGAATGAGAGTAGAAATGGTTACGAAGTGGTTGGTGGCATTCAATGTAGTAGGTGGTGGTAGGTGGGATATTTGCACGAGGACTTATTTATGGTGTGGGTTTGCTACCACCTTAGCTAAACTTGTGGCGAGTTAACAAAAGTCTTCGGGACTTCAGACATATCAGGTCAAAGAAGAAGAATTACAGGTCTAGATAAGAGCTTTCCAACAAGCTAAGAATCATAATTTTTTGAGATTGAGGACAGAATCTGTCATTTTTCAAACTACAGTATTTACCTTGAAAAGTGTGTCGGGGAGTCAAATTGGGCTTTTTGAGCCTCCGATGAGTTCGGGCTGAACATGAAAGTTGTTAGGCAGGTCAAGATCTAAATATTGGGCTCAAGAGTCACTCAATTCTGGGTTCCAAAGAAAAAGTCAACTGTCCGGTCAAAGCTTATCAATTTATGACGGAATTGGTCAATCAAAGGTTTTAGGGTCCCAAATGGATTCGAGTTGAATATAAAGGTTGACTAGAATGATTATCTTGATCAAATGATCATATCATGGATGATTAATGCACATTGACAGTTTATTGCATTACGCTTTTCTTCCTTGTATTGATTCATTCTTTATATAGAGATTCATTTATTATCAATCAGCTAATTATTGATGATATGTACCTTGCAAATTGTTAGATTACTAGTGCACTTTTCAGCTATCTAATTCTTTATGCATACTCATTTTTAATATGCATATTTTTTAAACTCTGGCCAAGATTATTTAGTCAGAATTATAAAATAAATTCTTCAAATCTACAGGATAAATCTCTAATAAACATGTGTCCTAGGTCCAAATATCAAAATACTAATATAAACAGAATACTGAATCTCTCATAAGAGATGTTATTACAATAAACAATATATGATGAGGTACCATGTATGTCAATAGGTGGCCACAGATTTTATAAAATAATATACAATGATACAGAGGTACCAGGAGTATCATACTCCTACTGGGCAGGACTAGTCTACAGCTAGTATCTGGACAGAACAGTCCAACTTTACCACGTCTAGTTTCAGAAAGACCGAGTTAAGTGATGCCAATCAATGTGTACTCATGTACATATATCAGTGTCTAACAAAATACTAACTTGTCTTGCAAAATAAAACCATATACTTGGAATATACGGGAAAGCATACTAATAATCTGATAATCAGGATCAATCCATATCCCCAGTCGGTACCATAGGCTTGAGACTCCTGGTTAGTGGGTCCTGGTCGGATAAGATTGAATACAACTAATAAATTAACTTAAAGGTCCATCAATCACTCTAAATATACTGGATATCATCATTAAACACTAATGTGTACCATAGCTTGGCGTTTTGGAGGTTAATTCAATAAACATAACCTCTTTGGTATCACATTGATATTTAATGGTGGTATTCTGGATAAATGACAATCTAATAGAATTGTAGGTCAATGTCAGTCATAGACATCACCTATTATGGCCTCCTAAATTTTCAGGGACATTGGACTATCATATGTACTTCTCCATGCTATAGAACTAAGTTTGGAAACAAATTGGGAAAATAAATGTATCTGGTCGACATCATAGTCAACCTGTAATGTGTCCGGTCAACCTGGTTATTGTTCGGTCGACCTGGTACAAAGGAAGTTTGATACATAAGGGTTACAGTTGCAGAAACTACAACTGACTGCGAACCATATG
The DNA here is from genome assembly GCA_028538565.1 of Umbellularia californica. Classification (NCBI taxonomy): domain Eukaryota; kingdom Viridiplantae; phylum Streptophyta; class Magnoliopsida; order Laurales; family Lauraceae; genus Umbellularia; species Umbellularia californica. The sequence continues at coordinate 50,139,587 of JAPQWN010000006.1, read as the reverse complement.
TGGTTGGTCAACCGGTACACTGGGATTTCAAGAATATCCCAGTTTCGGAATTTCTCTGTTTCAGGTCTGTTCCACTTCATCCTTCTCAGAATCACTGGGATACATATTCTAGTATTCAAAACCACTTCCACATCATCAAATTTTTTTTTTTTTTTTGAAAAGTCCAAATCATCATTTAATCTAAGAGAAACATATAATTTCTAATTAAATCTACTAAATCATCATCTGAGTTAAAATCTGGAAATTAATGGAAATAATATGAGATTCAGTATAATTTTTTTAATTCAAAACATATATTTATGTTTAACATATCAAAAACTTGCCTTAAAACTGAGCTGAGGTGGTCACTACTGATTTCCCTCAAACCCACTTGACAAAGCCCTTCCAAAAGCTCCAACAAGAAAGAAGAACAAGAAAGAAGATGAAGAAGAAGATGGTGATGATGGTGGAATGATGATGATAGCTGATGAGAGGAAGAGAGCTGGAGAGGGAGAGGTCGGCCTGGTCGATCGTTTGAGAGAGAGCCAGAGAGAGACGGAAAGGATAAAGAGGGGAGAATTTGCTGGAACTTCACTTAAGAGGTGAAGTTTATCCAAAATTTGCACAAAGCCCCCTATGGTTTATTCAAAATACTAGCAAGTCCCCTGAAAATTAGAAACCACAAATGGGTCATTTAGAATAAAAAATCGCAAATCAAATGACTAATCAGGACTAATTAAGCTAAACACAACAATTAGGACTAATGACCCTAATTAAAAATCGGGATGACCCTGAAACTTTATGATGGGTCCCTTTTTTTCAAAAGTTCAAAATTTCTTCCTTATTTGAAGATTTTTGAAATCTCAAAACTCGAATTGAAGATAAAGAAGGAAAGGAATCCAAAATACTTGAGAAGCAAGGAAAGTTAGAGAAGGAAAGAGAGGAGAAAGAAAAGAAAGTAAGCAAGAAATAACTCCAAGATGAAAGGAACGTCCAGCATGGGTTCTCCCATGTGTTGCAAACCCAAGTAGGTCCCAGCTTCATTGAAATATTTTAAAAATTCAGATTTTGGAAATTTTTCAAGAAATCAAGCGGGCCCAAGTACGGAGATTTGCAAGCAAGGAAGAGTCGTAAAACTAGAAGGAGCTAGTCAAAGAACCAAAGGTAGAAGCAAATTCAAAATTTCAAAGATAAATTTCCTAAAAACACTACAACTTATAATAAAAGAAAGAAGCCTTCCCAAATTCAAATTATTGCGAAGCAACAAATTTAAAACATAATAAAAGGGTTTCCAAGGGGTTGCACGCTCATACCATCTTGTCCCAAAAATCCCACACGTCCCACTCTCTCTCTCTCTCTCTCTCTCTCTCTCTCTCTCTCTTCTAGTGACCCTTAAATTTGATTTTTTTTTTTAAGAATAGAAGATGAACATGGAGGGGTGATCTCATCATTGTAATTCAAGAAGAAGGGAAGTTGTATATTTCATTAAACGTAAGGATAGCTAATTTCAGTAAAAGGTGTGTTGTTCTTATTGTTAATTTTATTTTTTCATTAGCTAATGTTTCTATAATTTGTTATTTTTTCTATATATTGCAAATGCTTAGGGGCTTGTAGTAATGAAAGTACTTGATTGGAGCCTTGAGTCATGTGAAATCTCTCATCAATTAACAATTTAAACACAGGTCTTGGCTCATCTTAACGGGAGGAACTTGAATTGACACCAAACGTATTTTTAATATAAAAAACAACTGATCCAGACTCTTGAACTGCATGATTCACATTCTGATGTTTATTTATTTAATTACCAATTTTCTGGTATTTTATATGCAATTGGTTTTTCTAACTCTTCTTATAGTGATGTAGTTTATTAGTTTAGGATTTTTAGCTTAGGTTTTTTTAATAGGACTTTTTAATAGACTATAACTGGTGTAATTTATTTTAAATTTAAGTCTATTAGATTGGGTTTGTATAGATTTTATTTCAGCTATTTTCAATTTTTCATAGGACAAGTAGGAGTGAGTCATCTCCTTTTCGCTCCCCATAGATCGACCCAGACTCACCGGGTTATCACTACATCACAGCCTTGCACTTGGGGCTGTTGATCATTTCGCCATGGGGAGCACTGATTCTTTTCATCAAGAAGGATGGTTCGTTGAGAATGCGTATAGACTACATGCAGTTGAATCAAGTAACGATCAAGAACAAGTACTCTTTATAGAGAATAAATGAATTGTTCGACCAATTACAAGGCACGATGCACTTTTCTAAGACGGATCTGAGGCCAGGCTACAATCAATTAAGGGTCAGAGAGAAAGATGTACCAAAAACAACTTTCAGAACAAGATACGGGCATCTTCTTCTCAAAATATGTGGTAGTAGGACTGTGGGAACATTGAATGTTCAAGATGGAATCTATCTCTATTATCCCCTTGTGCCAATTAATGGATTTGTCATTATTAAGTGCGCACCCATCTCGATTAAGAGTTAATTGGATGGTACTGATGATCACAGTGATTAATTGGGGCTCAAGGATAATAAGATGTGGAACTAAGATTGGATGAGACAAATTTATTCTAATTGATCCATGGATATTAATAGAGGGGCCTACTTATGGTTATCGGGAAGTTTAGGGTCTTCATTGTAATTTATTTCTAAGACTGGAGTGCAATTGCATTTATATAGTGGTGTTATTTGCAATTAACTGTGGGCCCGGATTGCACATGAGATGTGGGGTCACGGTGTCCCATTTGGAGCCAGATTTCTAAGGAATCCCTAGTGGTCCCCACGCTAGCCCAAGTTATTAGAAAGATACTAATCCTACTTAAATTCTAAAAAGGAAGGAATTAGAAAGTTACTATTTCTATTTGGAGTAGGACTTCTAATAGTGGTAATAGTATACTTACTAATTGTTGTGGAAGTGAAACTTCTATTTCAATTAGGAAAGGAGGAGGCTTGAAAGGTTATAAAAGGGAATGATATCCCTCATGGACGTCCATCTAATTGGAGTAGAAAACGTTCATTCCCTTTTGTGCAATTGTTGTACTTCTCTCTCCTCTCTTCCTCTTCTAGTTCCTTGGAGTTTCAAGTTTGGTTTTCTCTTAGAGATTCCAACATTTTTCTTGAGAAAAGAGATCTGATTCGGGTCATAGCGTGGAAGGCTAAGAGGTGTTGGAGACTCCTATTTGATAAGTGAAAGAGTTTCATCATCAAAGAAAGACGCAACTTCTCCATTAAAGCACAACCGAGCTCCAAAGGTATAATCTACTTCGTTGCATGTTGTAGATTTTATGGATGTTTGTTGGGTGCTGTTCTAACTTCTTAATAGGTTTATTTACAGATCATGATGGCTGAGATTGAGGACAAGAATCCTGGATTGGGTTTTTTGGCCTTATGGGTGGTGGTATGGCCTTTGGAAATAATCCCCTTGGTGAGTTAAGATGGAAGGGCAAGAAAGGGAGAGATGTATGCAATTCTCTAGAGTGCGAGGTGAGCAATTCTCAAGCATGCCTTGGATCTCCCATAGGGCTGTTTATATAGGAGTGGAACCTCTTTTCTTTCCTTCTTTGTTCTTCTATTGTGGAGTGGTGGGGTCTCCAAAATCTCCATGACCGTGGGTTATTCTTGCTGGTTGGGTTGCATGCCCATCAGGTCTCATTCATCTCCCTTTTTCTCTCTCTTTGAAAACATCCTTTTTCCTTTCGTTTGGATTTTCTTGATAGACAAGTTAGAGAAACAAATTCTTCACTTGATTGAGATGGGGCCCACATAATGTGGCTGGGTGTGCTGTAAAAAAGATATGATGTTCTTGGACTTCTCATTTTGCCTTCATGCCATGATTTCTTTCTTTTTTTTTTTTTTCTTTTAAGAAATCTTCCTTTTGACTTTAAGAGATATTTGGAGAGGAGAAAAACTTGCATTGAGGTGGTACAAATTTGAATGGAGATATGGACGTCCATGCATATGCTAAGCTTTCCATGTATATATTTTTTTTTATTTCTTTGCTCACAAACAAAAGATCTTTTTTTTGTAGCCTTCCTTTCTTGCATTCCTTGATATTTCTTCAAAATAACTTCAAAGATTATCTTGGAATTTTGTGCAAAGAAAGTGGACCCCTCTCTTCGATGTCGCATATGTGTGGGCCGTTTTCAAGCCGATTTTTCCATTTTTTTTCTTTCCTTCTCATTTTCTTTTCTCAGCCTTAATCCTATGTTATGGGACCCAATTCATCTTTTCCTCCAAGCCAAAAGGTGAATGTCATGAGAAAAGACAAATTTACCCTTAATTACCAAATGCGTGACTGGGGGCCCATCTCTCATGAAATGATGACATGAAAGCACATAATTTTGCATGATTTAATAAAAAAAAAAACTAATGATGATTAATTCATTTCATGAGAAAAACACATTTGGAAAATCTTTCCAAAAATGAAATTAAAAAATGGTAGGTTTCATGATTTGATGCAAAAATGATGGTTTTTGAGAAAATTATGCATGAATGCACTACAATGGATAAAAATGCATAAAATCATGATATCACACTAAATGAGGCTCTCTTGGCTTGGTAAGTCCTTAAAATTACCAAAAATAGCCTTGAAAATCATCATTTTTAAGGACTTATCACATTTCAGGCAGGAATTTGTATATAAGGAAAACAGATAGCTGAATCAGATGAACTTTGCGGATCCATCAATGGCCCTTTTGCCTGCCTTTGGAGGCGACTGTGTGAAGCTTTTTGATGTTTCAGAGGACACGGCAGTGATCCGTGTATGCTAAGCTACTTTCCTTCACCTAGATTCCATGTGAATTTGGTGAAATGGAATCGCACAAGTGGCTGTGGTTTTAATGATTTTGTGGTTTTGGACTAGTTTTGAATTTATGAATTCGTTATTGTTTATTTCTCTGTATGACCTGATAAGACTGATAAACTTGAACATGTACTTACTAAACATGGAATTTCGGGGCTGATGGGTTCGCATTGGTTTCCCTTTGTTCTTGTGAATTGTTCTTCCCATGAGTTCTCTTGATTCCAATAATAGAAAACTTACACATTATGTGCTGGTAGTGTGAAATATGAAGTTGAAATGTGGATGTTTTTTTCTATTGGATTTCATTTTCAACTTGATTAAGAGTGGGTGCCTTCCATTATTGTGTCTAAGTTTTTTTGGATACTTGTTATTTATTTATTTATTTTCTTTTAAAGGTAAGTACTCATACACTCATCCAAGATCCTCACCAGCAGAGCTACAGCTAGGGATTGATTCCTGGTTGTTTATATGAAAGGGAGGTGAAGTGCCTCACCAATTGAGCTATTGGTGGATTGCCTTGTTTGGATACTTGGTTTGAGTAATGTGTAGAACAGGTGTGCTTGAATGGTATGCCAATTGTTGAGTATAAAATGAAAGCTGGGTCTCTTTTGTACCTTGCGTTTTATTGAACATTTGAACACCTAGACATTGGATGCCTTTATAGTTTATAGGTCCTAAGTTTGTTTGGAAACTTAGATTGAATAATTATTAGAAGCCAGTGTTGAACATTGGATGCTATTATAAAAGAGGTTCTAATTTTTTTTTGGAAACTTAGATTGAGTAATTACTAGAAACTAGTGTTGAATGCTATAAAAATGAAAATATAGTTTTCTTTGCAATTTGATTTTGGTTGAGAACTTGATTTGGGATGGATGTAATATATGCATAAAACAAGTTTAGAAGCACATATTTTTTCTAAAAAAGAAAAGAAGCATTAGAACTATACAAAAAGTATAAAAAAAAATACATTAGACCTATAGAAAAAAGCATACTAGCATTGACAAATACGATGGTAAAAGATAAATTAAGTTTTCTCCCATGACCTATCAGTAAATGTCACATACTTTAAAAGAAAAAAAAAATGTCAACATCTTTCCATTGCAAGTGGTAAACTCAATTGTTGACACGTAGTTTTTCTGAAAATGGAATGCTATCCATAAACAGTTTTGAACACTTGGTCATGTACTCAACAGTAACAAATATTTCAGTTTTGAGCTATATATAAATGAAGCTTTGAATGCCTTTGCTATTTGATTTTTATTGAGCTTGGTTCAGACTGGATGTCTTTGACATATATTTACTTAATACATTATGATGTTGGTTTCACTTAAATTTACTAAATGCATTTTTTACTAAAATCTGATAGTAACAAGTGTAGGAATGTGTTCCCATCTCTTGTTTTGGCTTGTTTTTTTTTTTTAATGAAAGTGACCATTCAAAGAAAAAAAAAAACAAGAAGACACAAATGTAGGAATGCCTACTTAAGTACCAAATTCAAAGAACTTTGATACTTGGATTGGAATGGGTGATGTACATTAGGAGAACATTTGTATTTTTTTTCCTCTTTCCTCTACCCCTGTTAGTGTGTTAAGTGAGGGCACTTCATGTAATACGTATGGACTATTGATAGTAGCACTTCAACAAGTGTCTTTTATTTATTTATTTATTTATTTGCTCTAAAATTCGCTATGATAGGAATAGAACTAATGAAGAACATGCATTTCACAGCTTTGGGTTAGGATCAAAACTTGGGATCATCATAGCGTGCATAGGTGGAAAACGCACATGGTTGGGATCATCATATCTTCTTTTTAACGGGTAGCATAACTAGAACTTGTGGCCTAGTGGCTGGGCATTTTCCAACGATGCTGCAGGCTCCTTTTTTTTCTTTTTTTTCGCTCATCTTTGCTTACTGCTGTTTATGTGTTTTTGCTTTTTAGGAGACACTCGATCCTAGTAGTATAAACCTAAGATTTGTGTGTGCTGTCGGGTTGTTCTATAGAGTAACTGCTACATCAGTTCTCTTGACCGGTATTTTGGTGCTTAACAGTTTCTATTTTCTTAATTTCTTTCGTTGTTGCTTTTGACATCTTTATGCTCATTCACATCTATAAATATTTCTAACATGATTCTTTTAAAAATCATTTATTATTTTGGTTTAGATGCTTTATGTATTATTGCTAAAGTTCATCTTATATTGGTGGAACATTATATTTTGGGCATCTTTTTTAAATTAAAAATTACTTTTTTCTTGGCTTTATTTCAAGCTTTTATTATACTACTATTCCCATTTCTATCCATGTTTCGAGTTTTATTGATTTGTGAGCACAATTTCTTTTGTTTCTTTTCTTATTTTAGGTACCTAACAGAGCGAAAGATACTTAATAGAATATCTTTTGTTATATCAGCGGGAAGTAGTGTTGCTATTGTTGGTACGAGTGGCAGCGGTAAGGCTTCAATGATTTTCATATATATTCTAGCTAAATATTATATGAAGAAACTACCATGAACTGTTTGATTCCCTCTTTCTTTTTTTCTTTTGTTTCCTTTGTAACATACTTGACGGATGAGTGAATGACAAACTAGATGTTGGAGGGAACGCTACAATAGGTGTCTCCTCATGCCATCTGTCTACAGAGGATGTTCTTCTTCATTTGTTAGCTTTAAAACATTTAAAAATAAAAGACATATAGTTCACATTGATTTTAAATGATTGACACATAGTAGAACACGTTGGTGAAATAGTGTCTTCATTTGGAGAAAACTTTTGTCACCCTACCTTTTTTTTTTCCTAGAAAATTTCTGATCCAAGCACTTTTTTACTGCCATGTCTCATTTAACGACTGCCTATGCATGCTCCCAAATGTCTGCCCGGCGCCTGGTGGTTTATGTTTGATTGGGCTTCATTTTGATGTTCTCCCTCACAGTACTGACATTCTAGTATCAAATGCGCTCATATTGTACTTCATTTCTTTGAATATCCGAGATCCCTTTGATTTATGGACTACTCTTTGGTCTCTGGCCTTTTCACTTGTATCATGCCTTTTCTTTTATGGTCTGTTAAGTTATATCTTGAATGCCAGTTCTATAAGGTTATTTGGAATTATGCTTGCTATAGGGTCTTGTGTGAGCATTATTTTGTGATGGATCATTGTTTCTCATCATGGAGCATGGTTTTCATTTTTCAAGTTATTATTTATATTTTCTTTGTTTTTATCATGCAAAAACCAAAAGCTGACTGAAGACATAAGGTACCATAACATATGTAATGAGGTTGAATGACCAACCATCTCTTCATTTCCCTGTTACTTAGAGGATCTAACCTGAGATCTCTCAAGTACTTTTGTAATTTTGTCCTTTTGATGTTGAGATTTTACGCCCTTTGATGTACATCATCTCTCTACTTAATGTAAAATCACCATTTGAGAAAAAAAATGGCAATTCAAGTTGAATTATTTAATTTAATCGGGAATTGCACAGTTTGGACAGCAATGGGCCTGGCAAATAGCTAGCAAAGCTTTGTAACAATGGGCATACAACTAAATTTTTCTGGAATCTGGGTGGATTCCAAGTTATGTTTCCAGTAGGATAAGTTTTTTTTCTTTTTGTTTGTTTGTGGGTTTTGTCTAACCATTGACATGGTTTGAAAATGCTTCACATGATTCTTCGATGTCTTCACTTTACCCTCCTGTGCTTTTATTCCTCATGTTTTATATTCTTTTGTATTGTATGCATAACATGAGGATGATGTTCATCATAGGTTGGGGGGTGGGGACAAGTACACTTTTCTATTTTTAGACAATTTTCACACACCTTTTGCTTTATTTTCTATATTTAGGAAGTTTTTTAAATTTATTTTTAGAAATTTTCTTGTTTATCTTTGACTTTTTAGATTTTTTTGAAGAGAGAAATCTTTTGAGAGAATTTTCAATAAACGGAAGATAGCTTGTTTCTTTTTGATTGAAGGGAGGAGTTTCGGAAGCAGTTCAAGGAGAAGAACCCGTACAACGATTCTGTTGCTACTGTAACGTTTTAGTTTCTCCATTATGCATTGTGTAGATTTCTTGATCTTGCCTCTTTTTTTTCCGACAAATTTTGCTTATTTTCATTTTGGCTTGGGATATAAGAGGGTTCTTGTTGTGAATATATGCATTTGTTTTTGTGAATTTTGAATGTGGTGATTTCGCTTTGTTTGATTCTAATTGCATTTTTTTTCCCTCTTTTTTTGTATCTATCAAGAATATGGTGATTGCATTCAAATTGATGGGTTTGATATAGATTATGGGGTAAGATTAGGTTTTAGAAAATTGATTTTGCTTCATATAGAGTCATATAGCATGGTCTCACCTTTTATTTAAATGATTGTAGATGATTTTTCTTTCTTCCCGAAAAAATCTTAATTCAATCATTTAGATTCTCTATTATAGTTTATGAGAATGAGACATCTAATTTCGACAGTAATGCCTTACCTTGTTCACAATCTCAACCTCCTTTTGGGAAGGTGTAGCGGATTCAGGCAGTTTGTGGTAGTTTTATAATCAACCGCAATCTGAAGTGTCCGAACACAAGTGTAAAGCATCTTTACTCCTCTAATTACTAGAATTTTTGCTCTATTTGATGCAGTGTTATCTGTCATTCAAGTCAGGGTACACGTTTATCATATTTAATTTTACCACCTACATCAGATATGGTCTAGGTATTTGCGTGGCCTAGTTTTGGTTGACTTCATTAGTCTTTACTTTTGATGACGGTTCCCATTAATGATCATATTTGTTCTCTCTCTAAGTCAAATGAGGAGATTTCTTTAAACTACTTATTTTAAGGCCTACTGAAAATCCACATAAACTTAATGATCTTAGCAACATTTCCTTATAGATCCTATTATTCATTTTTCCGCCATGATCCCATTCCATGGTCAAAGGTTAAGTTTACATAATATTTGGCTTGTACTTGGAACATTTCCCTATACTAACCTAAAATAGATCCTTAAAAAAGGACACAGGTATGTCAGAAAAAAAGGACACAGTAGCCGCAAAGATAGCACATGACTGCAAAGATAAGACAAATGATTGTGGAGTTACTATGATTGAAGAGGTGCTCAATTGTTTTGTCCATAAACCTACAGGGGAAGCATATAAGGAAAATATTGTTTCTTTATGATTATTGAAGATTGAGATTTTGTTAGAAAGGTCTACTAGAAAAATGCATTAGCATTACCCTCGGTGTAACCAAGTTCCAAATGAAATGAGGAGGAATGTGCATAGATGCTTAATGAGGCAAAGTCATCTCTTGTAGGGCCTTTTTTCTTTGGAGGTATTTTTTAAAAGAATTTAGAATGTTGGGAATGATGTAAAAGTTGTCTCCTTACCTTTTCAAATGCTGTGTTTCATTGCTGGAATTCTGTATACCAATCTGTTAGGAAAATTGTGTGGCCCGACTGCCATTGGGCCCACGCCAAATCGAGCCCGGCTGTTCGCCGCGGATGAACTCCCAACAAGTCTTGATTTGGTTTAGTCAGATAAGGATCAAACTCTTAGTGGTAGAGTTTGGATCAGGTTCAGACTCTCGGTTGGCAGAATTCCCACGTTGGTCAGGAGATGTGGGATTCCAGGAGGGGTAGAGTCCTTAGTAGTCGTGACTCCTAGGGATTGCTCTATATGAGGGAGATGGGAACCTTTGCTTGATCATCCAGAAGATCTGAGAGCATTCGCAACAAGTTCGCAGGTCTTCTCAACACCGGAACGCACAAGGTTCTCGGCGAGTTCGGTTCCGACACCCATTTGGGACCAGCTAGTTTTTTCAATTGGTATCAAAGCTAGATCTGTGCATTTGCCGGTTCGGATCTTACGATAATGCTGTGGATTGCCGGGATCTAGGATCTCTTCCTCATTTTTTTCTTACCTTTCCTGCAACAGTAGAGGGAGGAAGAAGATGAGTTTTTCTTCTCTTTAGTGCACGAAAATCGAGGAAGAAAAACCAGTTCCATGTCAATCGTTTTTCTGGCCTCCGAACGCGTGTTGGAAAAAGGCTAGACACATTTTTTTTTTGGCATTTGGCATATGGGTTCTTCGCCTCGGTAACTGCGCATGAAGGAATTTTTTTTTGTCTCCTGGAATCCATCTTAAGCCAAGAGAGCGATGGAGGGGCAGTTCTTGACACATGATCATGATGTAGTTTTTCTGCCACGGGAGCCGTGCCAAGAGATACACCGACACGTGTGCTGCTGCTGGGACGATCCAAAACCAGAGAAGGCTGCTGTTGAGTCGGGATGCGTGCAGCAAGCAAATCCCAGTAAGTCAGGCCGGGCGGACCCGAACTCGAGTTAGACCGAGCCCGTTACCGGTGGAGCCCAAAAGTGTTATTACACGCTAGTAGTGGTAACTACATGAGTCCAAGGGATTGACGTCAGACGCGGGTGATGACGGGTATAAGCGGGAGCTGTATGGGCGGCTGACGGAGAGGCAAGGCACTGCTGATGCAAGGCGGGCCCAATCAACAGTCAACTATGAACTTTGACCGTCCATTACTGGATCATCCAGACTCGGATCGACGAGCGGTTTGATTCTGCGGAATTGTGGTGACGAGCACTACCCAGTAGAGTGGACAAATTTGGGAACCAATGATCAGAAATGTTTGGGACAAGCAGTCATCATTGATGCTTGAAATTTTTCACGTGATATTTGGGTCATCTGAGCTCCGATGGACGATCCGCTTGCGGCTGTGAACTCTTGGCAACGAGATCTATACAGAAGCAGTGAGAGACTAACGATCCAACGGTTAGAAAAGTTCTTGCTCAGCGATCACGGTTAGTGGTATCTTGACTTTTCTTTTATTTATGTGTTGGATATGTCTTATTTAAATTTGCACTGTATGACCTAGCCAAGAGCGGTATCTCCAGTGAGAAGTACCCACTTGTGTGGAGATATCAGATGGGTGCCTTATCTTGGAATTGTGCGTTTAATTATTGTGATAAGATCCAACTTGTATTTTCTTTTGATAAAACCTTGGCGACCACTGCGGTATCATCTAATGGTAATTTAGGTTACCTTGTGCAATGGGGGTATAGTAATTGATCCGCTAAATATTAAATGTGTAGATCAAGGGGTCGAGGATTTGATTGAAAGATTGTGAGCACAATTCAAAGGCACAAAAGAGACATATGATCTCTGGTTAGTGGTTTCAAATTGATAAAAGCCACTAGATCTCATATGAAAATAATCTATGATGCATACATGTCCTATTGATTGCCTGATGGATACATGATTGACAACTGGGTTGATCGGATCATTAATAAAGTGTTGACCATGGCGGGGAAGACTGATTGATCAATGTGTTCCAATTCAATGTCTATTATCATAGTGTTCCACTTCAGTGGAGGTGTATCTCTTAAGTCCCAAGCCTCTTAAATATTTAAATTTCAACGGAATTTGAGGCAAGAGATAACAATAATTTATTTAAGTCAAGGGGACAAGAGAATATGACGGGATAGACAACCTAGTGGATCGGATACAAAGGTTATAGTTATATAACGGTGGATCTGATGAAGGTATAAAAACAGAACTGGTGGATCGATTAGTGGTTTTCCATGTGATCTCAAGGATGTAAATTGAATTTTTTTAATTCATGAAAACAAATCCGGAGATTGTAAGCATCTATAAATATGGAACAAATTTTTTTTTCAAAAATGGCGTGAGTCTAAATTACATTTGAACCTGAAAATCCGATTTGTTATATTTTGGGGATGCTTTACTAATTACTACTCTATGATAAGTAAAATTCGTGGCTCAACTGGTGATAGAATAGATTAAGAAAATCTGTTCTGAGGCAATATAGTTGTGATTTGCATGCATGGGAGATTGTTACAATTTTTTTTTTTTTATTTCTAAGATGATATTTACTTGCTTGATATAACTTGTAATATATAAAATCTTCTAGTTTTAATTATTCTGTATGTGTTGGATGTGTGGTTTGGCACACTTATGGTATTGAAAATATGACACATCAACAAAGACATAATAAATGGACTTGTTGGGATTTTACCTTTACCTAACCTTGGTATATTGGAACCATGTCTGGGTGGAAAATGACTGTACGTACTTTTTTCGGAATAACTAGAAGTGTGGTTGAGTGATATCATACACTCTAAAATATGCTGACCGTTTTATTTGTCCAAATTTAAATGGGTGGGAGTGATTTGCTACTCCGATTGGTGACTTTAGCAAATACATTTAAATTTATATGTTATGATATAAGCTTGAGGCACTGTAAAAAGGCTTTGAGTGGTATGCTGCTAAATCATGGACCAATAGGACTGAAAAGTTAATGGATGAGGTCCATTATATGGGGGAGTGTACCCATGAACGATTCAAGAGTATTGTGCATAGAGAGGATCATATATTTGATTCTATACACCTCACAGCTAAAAATGGTGTGGTTGAAAATTTTAAATCATTTTATGTTTAGATATGCCAAATCAATGTTAACTATACGTATCTTCCGCTGTGTGCTGTAAGGGGTATATTATTGGGTGTACAATATATATTGAGTCGAACACCTCCTAAACTTTAGCCTAAAGACCCATTTATGAGTTATGGACTGGTGCCAAACCTAAAACTTGACCTAATACATTGTGGGGATGTATCGTACACAAACTATTGCGGGCCATAATTATAATACCGAACTGCAAATGGAAACGAAGAAGATCATTCTTTCGTTGTAAAATTAAATCATCCAAAGGGATATCGTGTGATCAATCACGAATATTGGATTATAACCACAGTTCGGAATGTGTGCTTCCTTGTGGATCCCATACAAATCCTAGAGATGCACCACAACATCTCTGAGGATGAAGGGTGTTGCGGAAAGTGGGAGTTTCAACGTTGGCAGCGTTGAAAGTGTAAGTCCTAGCCAGGGCCCACTTGACATTGAACAACCCGGGTTATTGGGAGTCCTGTAGGACTGATAACATTCGACATGGTTGGATGATTGATACAATTATTTGGTAAAAATCATGCAAGATCTTAATCTTTCATTCATTGTCAATCTATGCTATATCGTGATTGACTGTACACTATAGAGATGAATATAAAATAAGAACCGGGCATGGCAATTGTTGACACCAAAAATGTCACTTTGCCTCTTCAACATCAAGAAAGCTGCATGAAGTCGCAACCTGCGATAAATAGGCAATGCAACTTCTCCAAAAAATCAAATCTTGTCAGAATCAAACAAAAACTGCAAGATCCTTCAAGACAGCCAAGAGAAGAGTACACATGAAGTTTCGGGCAATTTCAGAATCATTTGGCCTAACTTCGCTTCTCCGACAGCTAAAATGGCGCTCCCGGCGGCGACATCATCGGAGACGTCAAAACTTCGATCAGAGCCTACGGATGACTCCAACATGTCTCAAAAGGGCTCCATGTCAAATTTCAAGTCAAACCGACAACGTTTGACCCTCCATCAATGCTCGAGCAGCAAAATCAAGCCTCTCGGCGGCGGGAACCACCGAAGCCTTCGCTCATCAAACCAAGTGCATGAGTGGCTTCAACATGCTTCCAAAAGGCTGCACGTCGAATTTCAGGTCATTCCGACAACGTTTGACCAGGTTTCGACGCTCCGAAAGAAAATCAAGCCTACCGGCGGCGGAGCAACCCGGGACCATGACATCCAAAACGGAGCCCATGGAACGTCTCAAAATGACTCCAATAGGCTCCCTGTCAAATTTCAGGTCAATCGGACATCGTTTGACCGCACATCAAAGCTCGGCATTTTCCCCGCAGCAAAATCAAGTGAAGCATCGATGGGACCCCAAACAGCTTCAAAACTCAAACAAAAGCCTATGGTTGGTCTTATTTATTGCTCAGGAGGCTTCACCTCAAATTTCAGGTCATTCCGACATCGTTTGACCAAGTTTCAACTTCTGGCGGAAAATCAGCAGCTCTACGCGACAAAGTCTTCGGCTTTCCCGGAAAATTGGAAACTTTGCACTCTAAAAATGCAAGGATTCTCATCAGGTTTTCTACAGGGAAATCAAGCCAATAAATGAGAAGAAATGTCAGGAAAAATACAGAAGAAAACGGCGACGAAAAAGACCTCAAAACGGGCTCCGAAGGGAAAAATTCCCCCAAGGTCGCAGGCCCCTGCGACCATGGCCCATGGTCGCCGGTGACCATGGAAGTCCGGGTCACCGGATTTTCCGCCGGTGACCCGTTTTTCCGTCTTTTTTCGCTTTTCGCGCACTTTGGCCCCTGTGGTTTCCTGAAAATGTGATTTTTAGTGCTTGAAATTGACTCATATCCTCCGACATCCGTCAAAATCACGGGTCAACCTCCAAAAGCATAAAATCGTCATTGATCGCTCCAAGATCGCCAACTGGTCGACCAAAAAAAAGTGCTCTTTCTGTCCGACCGATCGAGAAATCGACAAGACAGATGTCACCGGCCCGCTCTTAGCTATCAATGTCTGAAGTTACATGTTCATCCGATGTCGATCAGCATGAAGATCCATCGATGATCATCGCCAGAAGAATTCCAGAAGACACGGCACGGCCCGCGACTCTTCGACTGCTCAGCGACCAATTAATGTGGTTAATTGACTAGCTTTATTGCAGTCATTAATTCATTTCTTTGGACGGCCCAATCAGAAGCAAGCATTTGGGAGTTACAAGTCAATTGATTCATGGCATTTAAACCATGAAACTCCTCCCATTATGGTAATTAAGGTGATTAAAAGCCCTTAATCTCCATCGGCCAATCAGATTCAAGGAAAAAGGAGTTACAAAATCAAGAAATAAATCTTGTAACTCCTCCCATTAAAGCCATTAAAGCCCATAAACTCTCCTAAATGGCTACCAAAAGCCTATAAATAGGAGAGCATTCCATTGAAATCGGGATCAGAAAATCGAGATCAATCGATCGGAAAGAATCCAGAGCTCGTATCCAGAGAAAGAAAAAGAGAGAAAAACCTCTGCTGAAGTTCTGCACCGGCCACCACTACAAGGTGACAAAAGTCCCTTGGGGGGCACCCCCCCCCCCAAGGTCCTTGCCTTCTCCCGCTGCCTCCAATGGCTTAGACGTGGCTTTTCAGCCCGTCTACTTAGCTTTTTATTGGACATAGGACCTTCTCTTGGTCTTTGTCCTCTAAAAACTTGAGGTTATAGCCAAGCCAAGCGAATCAAGAGCATCTTCTGTTCTCATCTGCATGGATGATGGCGAAGCCCATACATGGCTTGCGACCGTCAATCTGAACGAGTCCCCCACAATCTCCTGAAAAGTTAGATCTTCCTTTTCTTGCTTTTCATTGTAGTTTGTATTTTTCTAAAAGAGACAAAAATCACAACTCTTGTCTTTCATTATTGATGAGAATTGTAAATCGGCTATAAACGCCAAAATCGGCTATAAATGCCAAACAAAATCGCCTTTCACGGCAAACCAAGAAAATGTCTCTTTTCTTAAATATTTGTGCAATGGAAAACTTGAAAGAAGTTGATTTCCTTTTTACTTGCGAAGGTTGATCTCCGGATTACCACTTGCAATTCCAAGTAAAATAGAAAATCTGGCACACCCACACAAAAGAAATGTTGATGCACGCTTCAGGCCCGCCAGGGCGCGAAAGGGCCGGACCCGACGGACTCCCACGTTCCGCCGACCCCGGTAGCCGCCCCACGGCGCCTCAGAGCGCGTTCCATCAAGCTGGCACACCCGGTGGGACTCGTTCATTTGAGAACACGGTGCTCGGAAATGAAATATTTGCATATCATACTTTTTGCTCTATGCTTATACTTCTTTTCCGGATTCCTTGGTTACTTTCTAGCTGGTAGCCTATGTTGGATTTGGCATCCTAAAAAAAAATGAGATGGGATTTTTTGGAAATTTCTACTTCTTTAAGTTTGTTTCCACTCTTTCTCTTTTCAAAAAAAAAATCAAAAAAAAAATAATAATCAGTTTTCTTAGTTTGAATTCAAAATTGAGAAACTTTGATCATATCCTATCGTTCTTTGGTGCTTGCAGAAATGTTGAGCCCGTTCGACTAAGGTTTTGGGCCATCGTTTCTCTTCGATGAGTTCATTAGAGATTCAAAAAATATAAAAAAAAATAATAATAATAAAAAAATCAAAAATCAGTTTTCTTAGTTTGAATTCAAAATTGAGAAACTTTGATCCTATCCTATTGTTCTTTGGTGCTTGCAGAAATGTTGAGCCCGTTCGACTAAGGTTTTGGGCCATCGTTTCTCTTCGATGAGTTCATTAGAGATTTCAAAGAAAAAAAAAATCAAAAAATCAGTTTTCTTAGTTCTGATTCAAAATTGAGAAGCTTTGATCCTATCCTATCGTTCTTTGGTGCTTGCAGAAATGTTGAGCCCGTTCGACTAAGGTTTTGGGCCATCGTTTCTCTTCGATGAGTCTATTTGGGATTTGAAAAGAAGACATAGACCACTAAGGTTAAACCAATTGCGTTCTTTGATCACGATTGATTCAAGAAAAGCCTTGTCCAGAGTGTGGAGACAACTTGACTGTTCTAGGCAAGGGTCCTCCAAACGGGTTCATTAAGTAATCCTACCCTTACCTGGGGGCAATTCTATCAATTGAGGTTTCATAAGACCGGGTTAGGAGGCCTATGTGTACTCTCTCGTCTTTAAATCTTAAAAAAAAAAAATCAAAAAAATAAAAAAATTTTCAAAAAAAAAATCTTAAACAAAAAAAAATCAAAATAAAAAAAAATATAAAAAAAAAGATTTTCAAAAAAAAAAATCTTCAAAAAAAAAAATAGAAATAAATAATCTTAAAAAAAAATATATATATATTTTTTAAAAAGAAATAAATAAATAAAAAATAATATCATTTCAAAAAAAAAATCTTCAAAAACTCGTCACTTTTGATTTCAGATTTGAGAAATTTTGGTTTCTTCTTTTCTAAGCACTGGCGCTCGCGGAAATCGCCGAGACCGTGTTCAGATTGGGTACCATTTGCTCTCCTTGATGGAACCAATCTTGACATTTAAAAAAAAAAAAACTCTCGTCATTTTAGATTCAGATCCGAGAAATTGTGGTTCCTTCCCTTCTGGGTACTGGTGCTCGCGGAAATCGTTGAGCCCGTATTCGGATCGGAATACCATCTGCTCTCTTTGATGAATCCAATCTTGACATTTCAAAAAAAAAAAAGAGAATCCCATCTCATGGATGCGATTTCCAACATTTGTGCCTAGCAATACTGGTACGCCCTTTCAGGGTCTACTGTATTTGCGACCGGCACATTTGTAACTCCAACCTTATATTTGACTTACCTCGAGCAAGCCTTGCTTCTCAATAAGTCGAATTTAGGTTTACAATTGCTTCTAGCAGCCACTGGAACGCTCATTCTGGGCTCACCATACTTGCTATCAGAACAATTGTACCATCTATGGCTTTTTGCCTTCTTCATGTTGCTGGGGTCGTATCCTTTGAGCGATTTGAAAAGACAACCATAGAAATTCCCATTTATGATCATTATTCTTGTGATTACTAATGGATGTGGTCGTGTTTCAGAACCTTTTCGAAACTAACAATGGCAGCCTTAACCATTATCTTCGATGAGAACAAGCACCAACTCATGCTTCAACAGAAGCAAAGCACGCGCACTCATAAGCGCCCTGTCAGCTGCCGAAGCGTCAACTCCCTCGGCAACTCTCTGAACTCCGGGTCGACCTCGACTCCCCGGACTATCTTCTTTGGGACACTGGGACCATTCCCACTTCCCGAAGAACAAGTTGCGCCTGCTAAAAAGCAGAAGATCGCCTCTCAACGTGTCACTCCCGTGACACCAAAGGCGAGCGCCCAAAATCCCGAAGCCCGCGGCACCCCCGCGAAGCCTCGACCCACAAACAACCAGGTCTATCCCAAGACTTGGTCTCCAAGACCTTCCCCAAAACAAAGAAGGTCTCAAACTTCCACCAAGCCAGCATACCTGGCCCCACTCAAAGAGAACCAGTTCTACCCTCTTGCCTACATGAAAGAGGAGAGACCCATCTCCAACCTGACTCCCAAGTCAACCCAGCATGAGCCGGCTTGTTCCTACAGGCCCAAAATCAGATCATGCATCACCAGGCCTCTACAAGCACCTGCCAAGGCCTACACTCCTTCAGTTCGACCCTTCATCTCTACAGGGGCCGAACTCGAAAGGTTTAAAGCTTCGCTGCAACAGGCAAAGGACCGGGTCCGGATCCTGTCCTTGCCTAGCTACAAAGAAGACAGGCTCGGCTGCTGCGCCCGAGGGAGCACATCCTTCATCGTCAGAGCCCAGCCAGAGCTGACTGAAGCTCAAATCGCTCGTCGAGCACGCCGCCGTGCTTCATATCGACAAAAGAGACTAGAAAAGCAACGGACCCAGCCTCCTACACTTCAAGTCTCCCACAAATGGGTCGAAAAAGAAAGACCCGACCAAGTTGCTGCCGTCCATATGGTTGGAAAAACCAGAAGACGCCAAAGGTCAGCATAAAAAATCCATGTCCGACGTCCGGTGACCCGTAGCATCACCAGGACACAAAGACATCCCGAAGAATCTCCTGCCCCTTCAAGCCAAGGACGGGAGAGTAATCCTTCATCAAGCTCTTAATAAAAAAGAATGAGCCCCAGCTCGGTCACCATGACGATTTCTTCGTTCGAATCCCGAGGGATGAACGTCTTGGCTACAAGTTCTGAGCCACCACCTCAGAATCCACCTCGAGATGATGCGCTCACACGCATCCAGCAGTTGGAACAAGGCCAGCAGAGGATTGAAACTCTGATGGAAAACCTTCTCCTTGTCGTCCAAAATCAGGCGAACAATGAGCCTCCTCCGAATCATGGCAATAACGAGGAAAATTGTGAAGAAAATGAGTCACGCGCCCTTACCAAAAAGGACGTAGACAGTATCCTCGCCAAAGCTAAAGAAGAGGATATACTCAAAGAGCATGGGATCAAGCCACCATATCCTTTATGGATGGACTCGGTCCCGTTCCCTACAAAATTCAAGCATCCTACTCTCCAAACATATACGGGGAAAGGATCAGCCAGACAGCACGTAATCCACTTCAAGATCTTGACGGGAGTTATCGCGGATCAAGATGCACTCAAGATTCGCCTCTTTGCAAGTACCCTAAAAGGTACAGCCTTCGATTGGTACTCTACTCTGCCGGAGAACTCCATTCAGAACTGGGTTATGCTGGAGACACGCTTCCTGACCCACTTCCAAGGTGAGGATCATCCTGTTACTATGGCTCAGCTCTGCAGCCTAAAACAGGGAGAGAATGAGTCAACTTATGACTTCATTCACAAGTGGAAAGCAATGGCGTACAAATGCTCAGATGTACTGCCACAAGCGTCGCTAGTCGACATCTGCCGTAACAATATGAGAGCAAGAATACGCTCCATGATCATCGGCAACAAATCAAAAAACCTGGGAGAACTCCTGGAAGCTTCTATGGAAGCTGAAACGGTGATTAAAGACCTCAACAGTCAGAAGTCATCAAGAAAAGAGCCAACCGCCATTGCAACCTCTAAACCAAAGAAGAAAGAGGTCCTTAGTGTGCAAACCAAGTCAGCTCCTCAGCAACCAAAGAAAGCTGAAAATAGAGCTGCAGGTAAGAGACCTGAACTCTCTGATGCCTTCAAAGAGCGAGTAGAAAAGAAATATCCGTTCGATGAAGACGTCGAAGAAATCTTTGAGGCTCTCCTAGCAAATGGCAAACTCATTTTGCCAGAGCCCAAAAGACCTGGAGACGTTGGCAAAACCAATGATCCTCGGTACTGTCCATACCACCAGATGGTCTCGCATCCTCTCAATCAATGCTTTGTTGTGAGAGAGAAGATAAAAGAGATGTGGAAAAACGGAGTCATCACCTTTGACAAAAATTATGGCCCCGCCTCCGTCAACATGGTGTCACGTGGACAAACACCAAAATCACCGAAGAAGAAGATCACTACTTCCTTCAAGGTGATAAAAAGAATTCAAACGTCCGAAGTGTTGGTTCCTTGCCCGACATCAGACGGACAACCCATATGGGTACATCCCGATCTCCTGGAAGATGAAAATTGGGAGATCGTCAAAACAAAGCCGACCGCTCAGCAGCGAAGGCAGGCTAGGAAACATCTCCTCAGGCTCAAACGGCAAGAGAAGACCCAGCCAAAACAAGAAGTCCATGAAAAGGCAGAGGCCTCCTTTACCACTTCACTGGGGGCAACAGAAACGTCCCTTCCAGAGAATTCAAAGGCGGTAAGAAACTTCACTCTCAGTGATTTCATGCCACCTCAATTCAAAAAGAAGCCATGCAGGGGGCATTATACTCTTGAAACTCGGTAGTTGGATTCTCCATTGATGGATACGAGTCCAGCGACACCGACGATGGATTCGAGCCCAACTACACCGGCGAGTGGGAGGAATCTCTTGAAATAGGAGAGTATCTCTCCGACGAAGAATGGGTTCCTGAAACTCACCTTATGCCAGTAATCTGGTATAACCCCTTACAACCACAAGGATCCTGGTCTGATGATGAAGAAGACCAAGAGGCTGCACAAGAAGATGCTGTTAACCCAGCACCTATCGTTGCTCCAGTGGAAATCAACTATGTTGAGCCACACGGAGAAGACGAAGAAGAGGATCTGGCTCCCATGCCTGATCTTGAAGAATATGCAAGGATCTTGCAGCGTCTCGCTCTAGAACAAGAGCAAGATCGTGTTAACGAGCCTCCTCGCAACCCAGAGCCTGAAGTCCTTGAAGATAATCAGGTACCTCCACCCTCAACTCCTGAAAATGGAGAACATTGCTGGATAGACGATCCTCTTACATCCGAGGATGAGTCTGACTCCGAGTAGGCAACATCTCCTATCAGAGCTTCCTGTAATGTAATATATCAGGACTATAGCTCTTCTGAAGCGTCGTCTGATGAGATTACCTATACTCCGACGACGCCTAGCAATGTATCTTCTGGAGCTACCTCGTCTCACGTGACTTTCACAGAGATGGCACCCTCTCAGGTTTCTTCTCCTGAGACTGTGACTTCAGGATACACATTCTTCCCGACTCATCATCATGAAGAAAACCCAACTTGGGGTGATGGATGGGTCAACGAAGAAGAAAAGCTGCTGGATGCTGTTCAGGACTTGCTCCCGGAAAATGCTCCGTGCAACACAATCACTGAGGATGGCAACTCTGCTGCAGATACATCCCCAGTAGATGAAAAACGACAGCCTCTTGATCCTGAAGACAATCTTCCAAACGAAGATCCTTCTCAAGAAGCTCTCGAAGTTGGTAGAGGCACCCGCTCTGGCCGGGACTACCACAGGAATTACAACCAATCTTCCTTTACTTATGTAAATCCTTCGGGAAAAGATGTTGTAAGCGCCCCTAGTGGCAAAAACAATGAACATGCAGGCCCCAAGGAGGCTTTCAAGTATGACTTGGTTGAGCACTTCAAACACATACCTGCACGTCTTCACATCCTGGATTTATTACGAATGTCTCCACGCACTCGTGATAATCTCATCTCAGAATTACAAAAACTGAATGAGGATGTCGACAAACATGCCCCGCAAGTCCTCCAAATTGAAATGGACTACTGGGTCAAAAACTCTGAAACTTCCTCAAAGGGAGAAAAGAAAACTGAGGGATCATGCATCCAATGCCTCTCGGTTCAAAAGGCAGCCAGTGCAACCATCGCCTTCACTAAGGAAGACCTCCTACTTGGCGAAGCAAGGCACAACCGACCCCTGTACTTCACAGGGTACATCAAAGAAATGCCGATACATAGAGTTCAGATCGACCCAGGTTCTGCACTCAACCTTATCTCCACTTCGGCTCTTGAAGAGTTGGGCATCCCACCCAGCAAGCTAAGCCACACATCTGTATCTATCTTTGGATACGATGGGAGCACTCAAAGGCCTATCGGCAAAATCAGGTTCAAATTGCAAATCGGTGATCTTATCTCTGAGGTCACTGTGTATGCAATAAAAACCCCCTCATGCTACAACATCCTTCTCGGACGTCCTTGGATACACGAGAACGGTGTTGTCCCTTCAACTCTACATCAATGCATCAAGTTCGTCGGCGACGACGGCATGGTACATCGTGTCTTTACGGACAGAAAACCCTTCAAAGGTAAAGAAGTCCACTTCGCAAACTCCCAGATGTATGAAGGAGAAAAAGAAGAAGAGGAAATAGTACCCCCTGCTGAAAATCTCCAGAAAGATAAAGGCAAGGCTCCTCAAAAATCACCGGAAGAAAACAAACCCTCCGGCAAATTAGAAGAGAGTAGTCAATCTCCCTTCGTTATCTCCCTCAAGAATTCAAAACCTTTGGTCATCACGACTAAAGTGAAGAAGGCGAAACAAAAGCCTGGGGGCAAATTTGTTGTCTCTCTCGTGTCTATCATGTAAGACACAGACTCGGACTCAGAGCCAGAAGACGATGCATCGTCAAGCCAAGCTGACACTCAGCAAGTTCAGCCTGCTCTCACTCCGATGGAGACACCTGCTGACGTAGAAGATCCTACGTCTGCTACCTTTGTTGTTCCGACAACATCACCAAAGCAAAAGCCGATCTTCTTCCATAGATCGGACGCTTCTTCATCAAACTCCATGCTGGAACCTTTCCAAAATGAAGGTATGCCTCAGCTATCTCTATATAGTCCTGTGGCACAAGCAATTATGAAGAAAATGGGCTATGACGCTCAAAACCCAGTCGGTTTGGGAGAAAGACGCGGTATTCTCACGCCATTGGAGCCCGCCTTGACCAAAAGCCAGCTGGAAGATTGGAGACTCTACGGTCATGTAGAAAAGTCTTCACATGGGTTAGGATATGATCCTAATACCCCCCTGAGACAGTTGACACAAGGGCTTAAAAGTCGTTTTACCGACCAAGCCTCAACATCTAAAGTCCACGAAGACATCGATCTCCCTGGAAATCTCTTTAAAGAGTTACCTGACAAAGATCCAGGAAGCTCATCCAACTTGGACGATTTCTCTGATGATAAAGAGGAATCGTCCGATAATACAGACTTGTGCTATTCTGACCCAGAAGAACCCTCGTCTCCAAAAGAAATACCAGACTCAACAGGCGATTGGGACTATCTCATAGCAAGCCTTGAGGAGATCACCAATCAAGAAAATCCATGGAAAGGAACAGAGCCTTGGTCTAGTAATGCAGTTGAAACTCCAGAAAGTTTCGTTGAGTTGGAAGCCTCCGAAAATATTGTGGAGGAACCACCTTCGAACCTTCCGACAGAAGATCCTGTTCAAAAGATAAACTTGGGAACACCTGATAACCCACGTCCTGTATTCATAAGCAAGAATATAAAGGATGATGAGTTACCCGAGTATATCGCTTTTCTTTATGAGTTCGTTGATTGCTTTGCATGGTCCTACGCTGAAATGCCTGGTTTAGACCCCAAAGTAGCAGTCCACAAACTCAACCTTCAAGAAGAAATCAAGCCTGTCAAACAAGGC
This sequence comes from Umbellularia californica, assembly GCA_028538565.1. Lineage (NCBI taxonomy): Eukaryota > Viridiplantae > Streptophyta > Magnoliopsida > Laurales > Lauraceae > Umbellularia > Umbellularia californica. The sequence continues at coordinate 50,115,352 of JAPQWN010000006.1, read as the reverse complement.
CAAAGAAGATTCCGTCCAGATGTGATGGATAAAATTGAACAAGAAGTTCAAAAGCTCAAAAGCGTCGGCTTCATCCGTGAGGAACAACATCCAGAATGGTTGGCCAACATTGTCCCCGTGACAAAGAAAAATGGGCAAATCAGAGTCTGTATTGACTATAGAGACTTGAATGGCGCTTGCCCTAAAGATGAATTCCCGCTCCCCATACCGGAGCTGATGATTGACAATACCTGCGGATTCGAGCGAATGACATTCATGGATGGCTTCTCTGGTTACAATCAGATAAAGATGCATCCCGAGGATGAAAAACACACTTCATTTCGGACTCCATTTGGCGTGTATTGCTACACTGTCATGCCATTTGGTCTGAAAAATGCTGGTGCCACATATCAGAGGGCTATGATGAAAATATTCCAAGATATGCAGCACAAGACGGTCGAATGTTACGTTGATGACCTCGCCGTCAAAAGCAGAAGAAAAGGAGACCATCTCAAAGATCTTCGGGAAGTCTTCCTCCGACTCCGCAAACACAAACTGCGGATGAACCCTCTAAAATGCTTCTTCGGCGTCTCGTCGGGTAAGTTTCTCGGATTCCTTGTTCGGAAAGCTGGAATAGAACTTGACCCCATAAAAGTCAAGGCTATTCTAGAAATGCCCTCTCCAAGAACCTTGAGAGAATTAAAAGGGCTTCAAGGGAGATTGGCCTACATCAGACGGTTCATCTCCAATCTTTCGGGGAAATGCCGTCCATTCTCTCGATTGATGAAAAAAGGTGTAGACTTTGTCTGGGATGCCGACTGTGAAGCCGCATTTCAAGATATCAAGTCATACCTGACCAAACCTCCAGTGTTAGCTGCCCCTGCCACTGGAAAACCATTCATCTTGTACACAAGAGCTCTTGATCATTCTGTAGGCGCTTTGCTTGCACAAGAGAATGGTGAGGGAAAAGAAGCTGCTCTATACTACCTCAGCCGCATGCTAGTAGGTGCAGAGCATCGCTACTCCCCAGTCGAAAAGGAATGCGTTGCAGTGATGTTTGCCGTACAAAAGCTACGTCATTACTTGCTTTCCAACACAGTCTACCTCGTCTCAAGGATCAACCTCTTGAAGGTCCTTGTCACAAAGGCAGGTTCTCTCAATGCCCGATTGGCAAAATGGTCCATCCTTCTATCACAATTTGATATTAGGTATGTGCCACAAAAAGCAATCAAAGGCCAAGCTCTAGCAGACTTTCTCGCAGAGCATCCATTGCCTAAAGATTCTCCACTCAGAGATGATCTCCCAGACGAACCTGTCTACAACGTGGAGACTTCCTCACCAAATGCCTCCTGGGACATGTACTTTGACGGTGCAACCAGGACAAATGAAAAAAGAAAGCTGATCTCAGGAGTTGGCATCCTCTTTGTTAGCCCTGACAAATACATGATTCCACACGCTTTCTCGCTACTGGAACCATGCACAAACAATGCAGCTGAATACCAAGCTCTGATCCTAGGATTGGAACTCGCCATCGAATCCGGTATCACTATGCTGGAAGTCTTTGGAGACTCTCAACTGATCGTCAACCAGATGAATCAGAAATATGAAGTCAGGAAGCCCGATCTGCTGCCTTATTACAACAAGGCACAATCGCTTCTGCAAAAGTTTGACATCTGCAACATCACCCACATTCGTAGAGGTGAAAACATCCGTGCAGATGCCCTGGCCGGACTTGCCGCATCAATGGCGATCCAGGAAGGGGAAAGCATGCAAATTACAGTGTGTGAGAGAAAGATCCTCCCTCCTCTTAACACACACCAAGCAGTTGCTGAATGCCACCGAGTGGTTGGAAGTCGGATCTCTATCCTTCAACCTTCAATCGGCGACTGGAGGGATCCGTTCATTGATTACACTATGTTTGGAATCCTACCTGAAGATCCAAAAGAACGGGTAAGCATTCAAAGGCGAGCCCCAAACTTTCATCTGGATATTCCTTCAAAAATCCTCTACAGGAAATCCTTCAACGGAGTACTTCTACGCTGCTTGTCACAACAAGAGGCCGAAGAAACACTTAAAGAAGTTCATGCTGGTCTTTGTGGAGCCCATCAGGCAGGTCCTAAGCTCTATGATCAGATAAAAAGGTTAGGTTACTATTGGCCTACCATGGTTGCTGATGCAATGCAATTTGCCAAACGCTGCCAGCTATGCCAAGTTCACGGAGATTACATTCACATGCCTCCGGAATGGCTGCATCCTACAGCAATCTCGTGGCCTTTCGAAGCCTGGGGTATGGACATCATAGGTCCTATTTCTCCCCCTTCAAGCAAAGGTCATCGCTTCATCTTCGCCGCTACGGATTATTTCTCCAAGTGGTCAGAAGCATTTGCGTTCAACGAAATGAAGACCTCATCAGTTCTTCAGTTCCTGCGCACCAACATCATTTGTCGTTTCGGCATACCTAAAAGATTCGTCCATGATAACGGACCACAATTCCGGGATCATCGATTCTACAGGTTCTGCGACAAATACAAAATCCAAAGCTGTCCTTCGACTCCATATAATCCGGCAGCAAACGGATTAGCAGAAGCCTTCAACAAGACACTCTGCAAAATCCTCAAGAAAATGCTCTCTAGTCACAAAAGAGACTGGAGCGACAAACTGTCTGAAGCTTTGTGGGCCTATCGAACCACCGTTCGAGGACCAACCCATAGCACACCATTCTCCTTGGTCTATGGATGCGAAGCTGTCGTGCCCCTAGAGGTACAAATTCCTTCTCTGAGGGTATCTCTACAAAATGACATGACTCAAGAAAGCAATGTCAAATTGCGACTCCATGAGCTGGACAATCTCGACGATAGACGGCTCGAAGCTCGACAAAGCATTGAACTTTTCCAAGCATGCATGGCAGGATCTTTTGACAAAAAGGTCAGGCAACGCGCCTACAAAAAGGGTGACTTGGTTCTTGCGGTAAAAAGACCAATGGTCTTCGCTCACAAGTCCAAAGGCAAGTTTGAACCAAAATGGGAGGGACCCTACGTCATCGACAAGGTCTTCTCCAATGGCGCATATGCCCTCCTAAACATGGAAGGCGACAGATGTATGCTGCCTATCAACGGCAAGTTCTTGAAGCGGTACTACCCTTGAAGACTTACCCAACTGGGTAAGAGCAATGCCTGTATGGCCAAAACCTGTTCTCAGGTACTCGCTCGTCAAACCCACTCTCTTTAGAATTTTCATATCAAATGTCAAAGTTTCTAAAGATTCAAAAACAATGCTTACTTTCATCGTTTCATTGTTCAAAAACAACAAAAATCCAAGTTTAGGAGCCTCTCCCTGACTTGACCAAAACTTTCGATCCTTGAACCAAAATTCATGGTTTGATACAAAAATCCGGATTCAGGGATTTCCATCCTAGTCCACCTTACCTTTTACCGCCAAATGGTTCTAGGTCAAAATTTACGACCCTCGTGTCTTTAAACAAAAAAAAAATGGTTTTTCAAAAATCGTGGGGAAACGACATCAAAGTCAGTACCCGCAAAACAAAAATTTAAAAAAAAAGCAAGGATACGACATTCCATCGATACTTGCACCCAAAATCGCAGGGAAGCGACATTTCGTCGATACTTGCAAAATCCAAAAACCGTGGAGACGCAACATATCAGTTGATATCCACAACCCAAATTTCAAAGGTTCGAGAAAACCTAAAATCGTGGAGAAGCAACAAACCAGTTGATATCCACAACCCAATTTCAAAAATCATGGAGATGTAACATACCAGTTGCTATCCACAACCAAAATTACAAATGGTTCGAGAAAACCTCAAATTTCAAAAATCGCGCAGAAACGACATCAAGCCAGTACCCGCAAAACCAAAAGTCTTGGGAAAAGCAGGGAAGCGACGCTTAGTCGATATTTGCACCCCAATTCGCGGGGAAGTGACATTCCATCGATACTTGCAAAACCTAACCCGCGAGGAAGTGACATTCCATCAATACTCGCAAAACCGAATGAGCAAGGAAGCGACATTCCATCGATACTTGCAAGACCATTCAGCGGGGAGGCGACATTTAGTCGATACCTGCATTTTGAAAACCAAAACTCGGCTATAAATGCCAAAATCCGGCTATAAATGCCAAAACAAAAATTTCCGGCTATAAACGCCAAAATCGGCTTTCATGCCAATAAAACAAAACTTGGTTTTCAAAAAAACTCGGCTACAAATGCCACACAAAAAAAAAAACCTGACTCTCATGTCAAAACCGGCTATAAATGCCACAAATTGGCTATCAATGCCACCAAACCGGCTATAAATGCCACAAATTGGCTATCAATGCCACCAAACCGGCTGTAAATGCCACAAAAATCCGGCTTTCATGCCAAATTCGTTTCCCCTACCAAACAACCATTTGACAAAAGATTTTCACAAAAAACAAACAACCTTTTGATCAAACCCCATTTAGCAATCGCTTTCATCACAAAAAGATTTGAGTGAGCGTAGGGAAAACAAAACAAAAAAAAAAAAAGAAAAGTACCAAAAAAATACATGTGGTACCAAAAAAAAAGAAAGTGTTCATAAACACTACAAAAAAAAGTACCAAAAAATACATGTGGTACAAAAAAAAAGAAGAATAGTTTCTGCTACAAAAAAATCAGGAGCTCAGCCAAAAATGGTCTCCAGCCAAAGCTTCAGCTCCTCAAGCAAACTTTTGGCATCAGCCGTCAGAGTTTCCAAGGCACGCTTCTTCAGGAACTTGCCATGAGATGCTGGCGAATGCCGTAACCCTTCTTTTACGCCGGGAAGCTCTTCCCCAGCAGTTTGCCATCGTTCGTTTTCTAGAGTCCTCCTCTCGAGAACTTGACCGGCATCTGCAACCCTGCGAATCAGAGTACTCTCCCTGTCACGAGCCTCTGTTATAGCAGCCCACTTAGCATCGACTTGTGCCTTCAAATGCTCAAGACGTTTCCTGGCCTCCTCAACTTCCCTATCAAGGACGTTAAGGTCATGCCTCAATCCGATGATGGCTAGCTCTTCCTTGTTCTTCTCCCGAACTAGCTGCTTCTTGCTTTGTGTAGCATCATTCAGGTCAGACTTAACCTTATCAGCAGGGTCCAAGAACATCTCCTTGAAGAATTGGTCGTCAGGGAAACCCATGGTCTCAAACCACTTGTCACCCAGTGCAATGATCCTATCAACGGTCGCCCTGGCACCTATGACATCGAGACCAACCTCTTCGGTATCAGTGAGAATCTCCTGTACATGTGGGATCATGCCAAATCCTGCCTCCAAATGTCCAGAAAAGAGAGTCTTAATCCAAGAACTCAAAACCCGAGCCAGCACCTTCTTCGCAAATTGAAGAGACGATCTGGATGAAGATTCACCCTTCTCCGCTGATCGGCTGCTCATGTCATGTCCCATTGGAAGAGTAACAAAAGAACTCTTTCCACTTGGAGCCACTGGAGAAGGAATCTCAGCATGAGGTATCTCCTCTATCGCGTCAGAACTGGTTGTAGGAGTCTCTACCTCCGGATCGACCTCTGGCATCCCTTGCTCTGGTTCTGAAGGAAGCGATGGACTCTCTTCTGTCACTTCAAAACCTGCAAATGAAACACAAAAAGGTATGAATATGATCCTGTTAAAAAAAAAATCATCAGGGTCATCACTACAAAGTACCTTCTTCGACGACTGGCGGAACACTCTCTTCCTCCATGAACTCATCAGAAGCATCATCAACATTTACGTCCATTGATGGTTCAAAGTCATCGGAATCCTGTGGCAAGTCAGCTGACAAGAAAAATGTTAGCAAATCAAGTCGCAGGCAAAAAAAAAAAAAAAAAAAAAAAAAAAAAGAGAAAGCGAAAGAAGTTATACCAATTGGAGATTCTGGAAGCCTTCCAGAGTCCCTCGGTTCTTCTTCAGACGCCATAACCGGCTCCATCACCGCCTCATCGGTCGGAACCTCAGGCATCGCCAAATCTTCATCCTCTGCTAAAAAAAAAAAAAAAAGCAGCAGCAGGGTGAGAAAACAAATCAGAACATGGAAAGCCCCATGAAAGAAGCAGAAAAAGGAAAAAGAAGAATCATACCTTCACCGATGGTCTCTTCTTCCCGAATCCTCTTCTCCGGAGATTCGTCAGCTTCCCCTGGCACCTCCTCATTGACAGTGAGAGGGACTTCCACATTAGGAGAGTCTTCGTCCCGCCCCGTGTGACGCTGACTCCTCCTCCTCTTCCTACCTCTACGGGTTCGCTTCCTAGAAGAACCCGCCCCACTATCAGAGTCAGGTTTCTCACTTGACTCCTCACTGGATGGTCTGCTCTCGCCAGTAGACTCCGCGGAAGCTCGCCTCTGTGCCGCTTGCATCCAAGCGTCGAGCTCAGCTTCCTCCTGTTCTAGCTGCTCCAAAGCCTCATCAGGTACTTCCCGAACAGCTTCAGAACCAATGACGCCCTGGTCACCGAGAAAGCCTATCTTGTGCTTCTCTCCAGAAAGGAAGGCCCAAACTTCCTCTCGCCGGACGCCATCCGACTTTCCAGTACCTTTCCCCGAAGACAGCTTTACATCAAGCTCCTTCTTGGAAAGCCCCCGATATGCCAAAAAGCTCTCCGCGAACCACTTCGTGAAGCCGGCAGTTCGGAAAGTCGACAGCTCAAGATAAGAAATCGTGGCAGTAGTGTCTTCAGCACTATAGAAAGCCCATGCATTTCTGCCATCTTGCAAACCTCCAAAACGCTTCACCATACTCGAAGGCGCTCCAACAACGCCTTGAGAGAAGCCCAACTGAAGTGCAAAGCGAGAAGGTACATACGGCTGGATGTCGACGAAAAGATGTCTGCGGTACACCATCGTGCCGACTCGTATGCTGAAAAGCCACTCCTTCTCTGCATTGGTCAAAGGGTAATGCCTTCCCGACCCTGCTCTGGTAGTGTCTCGGGAGGCACCAAAATCAAAAGCCTTCTTCCGCAACTCCGGAGAAAGCTTCACTGAAGACTGCCCCATCTCGACGTCCCTGAACCGTCGGATCCTCATGCGGGCAAACAAAAGTGATTCAGATACGGCTTTTCCCTTAGCCAATCGAATCATCAGAGGATCATCATCCTGTGTAGTACCCAGCTGGTGGAAGCCAGGACAGTGGTATACAAACCACGAATAAAAGATATGGGCTGAAAATACCCTATTCATAGGGAGCCCAAGCCGAACCAAGAAAGCAGCAGCCTGCAGTTCGGTACACAAGTAGGAGTAAAGAGCAGGCACCAAAGCAAGCCGCTCTCCAAACGCCATCTGACAAGCCGGAAAAATACAATGCGGCCTGATGTGCGTCCCATCTCCACCAGCAAACACAACCTCACCTAGCCAATAAGTGAGGTAAACAGCAAGATCTCTCCGCAGTGTAATGTCAGAACAAATGGCATCTGTGCTCGCGAAGAAACCCTTCAACTCTTCCTGCATGGCCGAAGTCTTCTTCCTGTCTTCCCGGGTCATGCTATCAGAAGGTTCTCCACCGTCGAAGAAGTTAGGGAACGAAGAGCCACAACTCTTCCAACTGCTGGATCTTACTTTCGAGCCCTCCTTCAAAAAATCATAGAAGGCGACGAGCTGAAAGTATAGGAGCCTGAACTCCTCTGACTGCTCCTCAAGGACGCTGTCAATCGGCATAAACTCCTCGTAGAGTTTGCCAAGGATGGGCAATCCAGTAATAGCACTCAACTCCTTCAGAGAAAAACCAATCTCACCGTTCGTGACAACGAAGGTATTGGTCTGAGGGAGGAAAGACTCCAACATAGCCATGAAGGCATCATCGGAAAAAGTCACGGTCTCCCTAAAAGCGCGGACCGCGTCAAAAATCCCGGCTTCCTTCAAAACGGCGCTCCCAATCAGCAAGGTGTGGTCAGTCCATGACTTCCAATCGTAGTCAACATTGAAACGGCCACGAAGTCGAAAAGGCTTCACCCAAGTACTGCCGTCACCGCTGAAAACGCCAAGGCCCACCGGTCTCAAATCGACCGACGGATAATCAGAGCCCTGGTAGCCGCTGGCTGGCATCAACATGTCCATACGGACAGGTGGCTTCTCCGCATATCCGGAGGGTCCACCAACAAAAACCCCGGTCTTGATCACACTGGTCCTCTTCACCCAGCTCGGAGGATCTTCCCTCTTAGGGCACGTGGGAGAAAGGCTCAGGATCGAGATGGTCCGATCAAAAGACGACCGGGTAGAAATAGTTCTCTCCTCACCATTTGCTGTGTAAGAGAACTGAAAACATCTCCTTTGGTATGTCAAGTCGTCAGGGACTGCATCTCCAAAGAAGAAGGTAGGCTTGGGTAAAACCCTCAGATCGTCCATAACCCAAGGACGGTTGCTTACCATGATCTTATAGAACTCCTCATCCTTGAGAGCAATCAATCGCTGTCTCATCTCATCGCGATTGAGGGAATCGCACTCTTCCAAGTTCTTCTTAACAAACTGGACCTTCTCCTAGGCTTGCTGAACGGCCACATTGGAAGATCTAGCAGATCGACGAGGTACGCTTGTAGCAGGCTCTTTACCCTTGTTCGCTCTGGAGGAACCACCTGCAAAGGTTGGAAAAGAAAAAGATCGTCATCAAAATGACAGGATTTCGCTAAAAAAAAAAAAAAGGGGTCACTTTGTCCCACCAAAAATCTGGCGAAATTTTGGCATGACTCCGGGGCAATTCCAAAGAAAAAGGAAATACCCCGACGGAAATAGAAAGTTTGAAGATGGGCTCAACATTGCGCGAGCAACGAAACTACAAACTTTCGAAACCTCAAAATCTCCGCAAAATCAAGAAGGGCTCAACACGCTGTGAGCTCCAAATTCCCAAATTTGCAAAGATTTTCAGGTATGCTATCATGCTCAATCTACAAAAAGTACATGCATGAACATCTAGATTTGCATAAAAACGCATCATCATTATGAGCAAAAAAAAAAAAAAAAAAAAAAGAAACTTTCTCAAAAAAAAAAGAGGGAGAAAGAAAAGAAAAAAAAAAAGAAACTTTCTCAAAAAAAAAAAAAAAAGGGGAGAAAGAAAAGAACAAAAAAAAGAAACTTTCCCACAAAAAAAAAAAACAGAGAAAAGAGACACACGTGAAAAAAAAAAAAAAAAAAAAAAAAAAAAAAACAGAAATCACGTGGAAAAGAAAAGAAAAAAAAAAGAGAAGAAGAATAGAAAGAAAAAAAAAGAGAAAAAAAAAAGAAGAAAGAAAAAAAAAAAAAGAGAAGACACTTTTTTTCCATCCTATTCTCTACATGGAGTTTTCTTGAAAGAAAACGAGAGAAAACTTACTTGAAGCCATTGATGGAGAAGAAGAAGGAAAAAGCTTGAAGATCCTTGAAGAAGAAAAACTCTTGGTCTTGGAGCTCTCTTGAGATTGTTGCAAAAGAAAGCAATAAGAGCAAGAGATCCTACCTTCCTTTGCTTTTATAGGAGAGAGCAAATCAAAGAAGGAAACAAAGAAGAAAGGTAAGTGTTACTAATTAGTAACCTTACCAAAAGAGAAGGAATTAGAAAGATTCTTTCCCAAAAAGAAAGATGTCTTTAAGAGATTTTCTCCCAAAATCAATCAATGAGAGATTCTCTCCAACAAAATAGGATATTGAAGATTCTTTCCCAAAAAGAAAGATACCTTGAGATATTCTCTCCCAAATTAAGGGAATATGAGAGATTCTCTCCCATAAAGCTATTTTTAGATATTCTCTATCCAAATGAGATATCTTTAGATATTCTTTACAAAAATGGCCCCACATGTGATCTAAGCCATCCTAAAAAGCTTAAGGTCCCATGGGCTAGCCCATATGAGCCAGGTTTGACCACCTAGGCACTATAAAAAAAAAAAAAAAAATGGGCTTTTAGTCAGGAAAAAATCCCTCTTACCAAGAGCATACAAAAATAGTTCCATGCCTCTTTTGAGTTGATTGAACCATACAAAAAATTCCAAGCCCCATGAGCTTCCAAAAATCAAACCATCCAGCCTCATATACCAAATTGAGCCAAAATCTTGAAATTGACATTCCACAAAAATCCAAACCACTCCAATGGACCCACACAGTCCCAAAGAGTGACCAAAAACCAAATCCTGGTCCCCTAACTTGCCACATACAGCTTGTTAGGTCACAAGACCAAAACCAAAAACCAAATCATGATCCCCCAACTTGCCACATACAGCTTGTTGGGTCACAAGGTCAAAACCAAAACCCGACCCCCTAACCTTCCACATACAGCTTGTTAGGTCACAAGGTCAAAAACAAAAGCCCAAATCAACATCCCTTATGTCATCTTCAAAACTTTGCCTCGAGATGGTATTTGATTCCTTTCATTACCATAAAATTCCCCTGGAAGCTCAAAGGCTACTCTACCAAAGGAAAGATTGCTCAAAGACTCTTGGTCAAGACACAAGCTCTCCTTCAAAAATCTCTTCGAGGCACATCGACTACAAAAGTCAAGCAACTCGTCGCTGTACCTCGAGGGGGCATTTGTTGATACCAAAAATGTCACTTTGCCTCTTCAACATCAAGAAAGCTGCATGAAGTCGCAACCTGCCATAAATAGGCAATGCAACTTCTCCAAAAAATCAAATCTTGTCAGAATCAAACAAAAACTGCAAGATCCTTCAAGACAGCCAAGAGAAGAGTACACATGAAGTTTCGGGCCATTTCAGAATCATTTGGCCTAACTTCGCTTCTCCGACAGCTAAAATGGCGCTCCCGGCGGCGACATCATCGGAGACGTCAAAACTTCGATCAGAGCCTACGGATGACTCCAACATGTCTCAAAAGGGCTCCATGTCAAATTTCAAGTCAAACCGACAACGTTTGACCCTCCATCAATGCTCGAGCAGCAAAATCAAGCCTCCCGGCGGCGGGAACCACCGAAGCCTTCACTCATCAAACCAAGTGCATGAGTGGCTTCAACATGCTTCCAAAAGGCTGCACGTCGAATTTCAGGTCATTCCGACAACGTTTGACCAGGTTTTGACGCTCCGAAAGAAAATCAAGCCTACCGGCGGCGGAGCAACCCGGGACCATGACATCCAAAACGGAGCCCATGGAACGTCTCAAAATGACTCCAATAGGCTCCCTGTCAAATTTCAGGTCAATCGGACATCGTTTGACCGCACATCAAAGCTCGGCATTTTCCCCGCAGCAAAATCAAGTGAAGCATCGATGGGACCCCAAACGGCTTCAAAACTCAAACAAAAGCCTATGGTTGGTCTTATTTATTGCTCAGGAGGCTTCACCTCAAATTTCAGGTCATTCCGACATCGTTTGACCAAGTTTCAACTTCTGGCGGAAAATCAGCAGCTCTACGCGACAAAGTCTTCGGCTTTCCCGGAAAATTGGAAACTTTGCACTCTAAAAATGCAAGGATTCTCATCAGGTTTTCTATAGGGAAATCAAGCCAATAAATGAGAAGAAATGTCAGGAAAAATACAGAAGAAAACGGCGACGAAAAAGACCTCAAAACGACCGCAAAACGGGCTCCGAAGGGAAAAATTCCCCCAAGGTCGCAGGCCCCTGCGACCATGGCCCATGGTCGCCGGCCCATGGTTGCCGGCGACCATGGAAGTCCGGGTCACCGGATTTTCCGCCGGTGACCCGTTTTTCCGTCTTTTTTCGCGTTTCGCGCACTTTGGCCCCTGTGGTTTCCTGAAAATGTGATTTTTAGTGCTTGAAATTGACTCATATCCTCCGACATCCGTCAAAATCACGGGTCAACCTCCAAAAGCATAAAATCATCATTGATCGCTCCAAGATCGCCAACCGGTCGACCAAAAAAAAGTGCTCTTTCTGTCCGACCGATCGAGAAATCGACAAGACAGATGTCACCGGCCCACTCTTAGCTATCAATGTCTGAAGTTACATGTTCATCCGATGTCGATCAGCATGAAGATCCATCGATGATCATCGCCAGAAGAATTCCAGAAGACACGGCACGGCCCGCGACTCTTCGACTGCTCAGCGACCAATTAATGTGGTTAATTGACTAGCTTTATTGCAGTCATTAATTCATTTCTTTGGACGGCCCAATCAGAAGCAAGCATTTGGGAGTTACAAGTCAATTGATTCATGGCATTTAAACCATGAAACTCCTCCCATTATGGTAATTAAGGTGATTAAAAGCCCTTAATCTCCATCGGCCAATCAGATTCAAGGAAAAAGGAGTTACAAAATCAAGAAATAAATCTTGTAACTCCTCCCATTAAAGCCATTAAAGCCCATAAACTCTCCTAAATGGCTACCAAAAGCCTATAAATAGGAGAGCATTCCATTGAAATCGGGATCAGAAAATCGAGATCAATCGATCGGAAAGAATCCAGAGCTCGTATCCAGAGAAAGAAAAAGAGAGAAAAACTCTGCTGAAGTTCTGCACCGGCCACCACTACAAGGTGACAAAAGTCCCTTGGGGGGCACCCCCCCCCCCCCCCAAGGTCCTTGCCTTCTCCCGCTGCCTCCAATGGCTTAGACGTGGCTTTTCAGCCCGTCTACTTAGCTTTTTATTGGACATAGGACATTCTCTTGGTCTTTGTCCTCTAAAAACCTGAGGTTATAGCCAAGCCAAGCGAATCAAGAGCATCTTCTGTTCTCATCTGCATGGATGATGGCGAAGCCCATACATGGCTTGCGACCGTCAATCTGAACGAGTCCCCCACAATCTCCTGAAAAGTTAGATCTTCCTTTTCTTGCTTTTCATTGTAGTTTGTATTTTTCTAAAAGAGACAAAAATCACAACTCTTGTCTTTCATTATTGATGAGAATTGTAAATCGGCTATAAACGCCAAAATCGGCTATAAATGCCAAACAAAATCGCCTTTCACGGCAAACCAAGAAAATGTCTTTTTTCTTAAATATTTGTGCAATGGAAAACTTGAAAGAAGTTGATTTCCTTTTTACTTGCGAAGGTTGATCTCCGGATTACCACTTGCAATTCCAAGTAAAATAGAAAATCTGGCACACCCACACAAAAGAAATGTTGATGCACGCTTCAGGCCCGCCAGGGCGCGAAAGGGCCGGACCCGACGGACTCCCACGTTCCGCCGACCCCGGTAGCCGCCCCACGGCGCCTCGGAGCGCGTTCCATCAGCAATTAGTAGATCCACGTTACAATTGAAAAGGCTATGGGTTCTTGGCTGTAAAATGACAATGGCAGATTGGTAGATAAGCACGATGGGTGGCACAAGGATTTAGAAATGGAAGGATTTGGTTACGTGGAGATTATCTCTCCGGGTGTAAATTCCTATTCATGTGAATCCTAAGGGCAATGGTTGATTGTAAGAATCTGTAGTTGCACCTGGTGGATGTAAAGGCTAAGTTCCTAAACGGCGAAAAGTAGGAAAAGCTTTACATGTAATCTGCGGATTTGGTGGTGCAAAAGGTCATGAGGATAAATGTGTACAAATTATTTTAACATGGGATTTCACGAGGCCATACGTGAAATTAGTTTATCCCCGGCATATGAGATATGCATTTAGGTCTAAGCAGTGGGAGTAGTTATATATTTTGTCATTGGATGAAATATTAATTGTTGGTGGCGAATTAGAAGTAATCTCCAAACAACAGTGTTGAAGTCTTGATTTGAGATGGAAAACATTGGTTGAGGCATGATGTACTGGGCATATGCAGCAACCATGTAAGCCGAATCTGGTAAAGACTTTGTCACATGGGTCCGAACGGGACGCTGTGTTAAAACATTTGGATATGGAGATGTGCAAGCCAATCGAAACTTCCATTTGCATGTATATGAAATTGTCCAACAATCGGGATCCCATTAGTGAAAAGGACATGCTCATGACCGGAGACAGGCCGTACTCGAGGATAGTGGGAGGAGCATATTGCATCACATCCTCATCGTGCATAAAATGCTGTAATTCCGGATTTATGAGATCGGAAATGGATCGTGTTATGATTTTGAGTATTGGCTAAATTCATGGGTTGGACAAAACTCTGGGTCTTTGAGTTGTATTTTTTATTTAGAAAAGACCTCTGAAGATAAAAGTTTGGAAGGACTCAGAAGAAGAAAGCCTGAAAGAGTTAGAAGAAATCTGCTGGAGAAATAGAGCTGAATTTCCGGATCAATCCAGAGAGGGGTCCGCTCAAGTGAACAGTGTGCGGGTTGCCCAGTTCTGAAAACAGAGGCTGGTCCGCTCGAGCGAACACTGAGACCGCTCGAGCGAACTGGGTGTAGACAGTGGGACGAATTTGGGAAACTCCTTTCTAATTGTGCTCAAACTGCTTGTTTTAATCCTAATCCTCTTAGGAAACCTTAAGCACGAACCAAGGGCTATTTAAAGGTCCCATAGGCTATTCCAAAGGAGACACCTCACCTCTCAAAGTTCTGAGTTAGAGATTATTATTGAGAGAGTTCTTCTCTAGAGTTTTTATGAAGTTGTGCTGCCAAGTTCTCTAGAGTCAGTTCTTCTACATCTTTTGTAGAAGATTATCTTCCTGCGAGAAGATCTGAGGAGTCAAGTGCTGGTTTGAATCTGTTGCAATCAACGGTGTGAAGTCGTTGAAGCGTGAGGCGACACAAGGTAACTTCAGTCCTTAGGTAGGGGATATCTAGGGAGGAGATCTGAGTTTCTTGTAATTGCAAGATTCTTAGTGCTTGATTTAATCCAGTTCGGATCGGTGGTTTTTCACCCGGTTAGGGTTTTCCACCTAAGATTTGGTGTCCTTATGGTGTGTGCTTGTTGATTTATTTTTCGCTGCATATTGTTTATCTCTGCACACTGTTGGGTTGATTGTTTGAGTAGACCTATCTAGAAATCCCGAAGACCCCTCTACTTTTTCAATTGGTATCAGAGCGGGTTGCACTATCTTTTTGTGTTTGATTCTACAAGATTTCTAGAATGGTGCTCAATAGAGAAGGGACATCAACCTCCAAGCCTCCTTTGTTTGATGGTTCTAATTATGCCTATTGGAAGCAAAGGATAATTGGTTTCCTTAAGTGCATTGATGATGATGTCTGGGATATTGTTGAAGATGGGTTTTCTAGACCTACAACTGTGGTTGATGGACAAACTGTTCCTAAACCTAAAGTCCAATGGAATAAGGATGAGAAGTATAGATCCAATTGCAATAACAAGGCTGTGAATTGCATATATAATGGAGTCTCTGCTGATGAGTTTAGAAGGATTTCTACTTGCAAATCTGCAAAAGAAGCATGGGACGTCTTACAGATAGTCTATGAGGGTACAGACACGGTGAAGCAAACCAAATTGCAAAAGCTGAATAAAGAATTTGAAACTATCGTGATGGAAGAGGATGGGACCTTTGATCAATTTTATGCCAAGCTGAATGAAATTGTCAATTCTGCGTTCATTCTAGGGAAAGAAATACCAGAACACAAGATTGTCAAGAAAATTTTGAGGTCTCTACCTTCCAGATTCGATTCTAAAGTTGATGCTATTGAAGAAAATAAGAATCTGGATACCCTAAAAGTGAATGAGGTAGTTGGAAATCTTCAGACATTTGAAGCCAATAGGTTAAATAAAGGCAAATCAAAAGAAAATGGCATTGCCTTGAAAGCCATATCAGAATCAAGAGAGAAGCCTGTAAAGAAAATTGATTCTGATTCTGAATCTGAAGCTGAAGATGATATGGCTGAGTTTTTGGAGTGTTTTCACAAATATATGAAGACAAAAAGAGCCAAGAAAAGGAATTCCAAATTTGAAAAGAAGGATTCTGAAAAAGGGACAAAGTGTTTTGAATGCTAAGGCTATGGTCACTATGCTAATGAGTGTGCCAACAAGAAAAAGGCTACAAAGCAAAAGGCTCTAAACACTACTTGAGATGAAGAATCGTCTGAAGAAGAAAAAGAAAAAGAAAAAGATCCCGAAGATGATCCTTCTGACTATGTGAATGGCAAATTTGTTGTATTCATGGCTAAATTTGTGTCTGACAATGATTCTGATGAAGATAATGAAGATGAGTTGTCAGATCAAGAAAAAGATTGGGAAGAGTTGTACCATGCTACCTATGCTGATTGTGTCAAGATGACCAAGTATGGTAACAAAATCACTATCAAGTTCAAGGCTGCTCAAGAAGAAAATTCTGCTTTGAAAATTGAATTAGAGCAAGCGCTGAAACAGGTTCATCTCTTGGAAAGCCAGAAAAACAGTTGGGCTGAAAAATTGAATACTGATGGTCAAAAACTTGAGAAGGCTGAAAAAGACATAGTGAATCTGAAGGAAGAGATAGTGATGCTGAAAGCTGAAAATCAAGACTTACAAGGAAGACTGAAGATCACTCTGTCTGAGCTAGAAGTCAAGCAAGCCTCTCTAAACAAGATGAACACTGGTTCGAAGATTCTTACAAACATCTTATATAGTCAGAAGCCTACTTTTGACAGAGGCGGTCTCGAATCTGATCATGGTGCATCCACTTCAAATGCTAAAGGTAAAACAATTTTTGTTTCAAGTGTTGTACATGCTACTCCACATACTGCACTTACAAATAATGTGTTGAGTAGTATAAAGAAAAAAAATGTGTCACGAGCTGCACGCACATCCACTTATCACCATTGTGGATTGAAAGGACACATTCGTCCCCATTACAAAAAGTTGCAACGTCTACCTAAGACCAAGCAATGGCGGAAGAATTTTTCTCCACCCAAGACAACTCCAATTTGGGTTAGAAAATCTGATTTGCTTAAGGAGTTTGCTCACACTCTGCTGAAAGATCAAACTAAACAAGTGTGGGTGGCTACATGTAAAAAGCCCTGATCAAGGAGATCAAGCTCCCACCTCCAGCGCTGCTACGAAGATACATTCAGGGGGAGTTGTTATTGAGGGGGAGCTATTGATCCTAATTGACAAGAGATCTGCAGTTTATTATCTTTAGCTTTGTCAAATTATGGACAAAAAGGGGGAGAATGACTGATCAAGGGGGAGTTCGAGAAGATCAAATTGAGTCAGAGACAATGCAGATTTTTTTTGCTGTTTTAAACTTTCAATGTATTTTGGGTTTCATTTTGGGTAGATCAAATTGTATTGTCTTAGGGAGTTTTGTCCATGAATTGCCAAAGGGGGAGATTGTTAGGATTTTGAGTATTGGCTAAATTCATGGGTTGGACAAAACTTTGGGTCTTTGAGTTGTATTTTTTATTTAGAAAAGACCTCTGAAGATAGAACTTTGGAAGGACTCAGAAGAAGAAAGCCTGAAGGAGTTAGAAGAAATCTGCTAGAGAAATAGAGCTGAATTTTCGGATCAATCCAAAGACGGGTCCGCTCGAGCGACCATTGCATCCGCTTGAGCGAATAGTGTGCGAGTTGCCCAGTTCTGAAAACAGAGGCTGGTCCGCTCGAGCGAACACTGAGACCGCTCGAGCGAACTGGGCGCAGACAGTGGGACGAATTTGGAAAACTCCTTTCTAATTATGCTCAAATTGTTTGTTTTAATCCTAATCCTCTTAGGAAACCTTAAGCAAGAACCAAGGGCTATTTAAAGGTCCCATAGGCTATTCCAAAGGAGACACCTCACCTCTCAAAGTTCTGAGTTAGAGATTATTATTGAGAGAGTTCTTCTCTAGAGTTTTTATGAAGTTGTGCTGCCAAGTTCTCTAGAGTCAGTTCTTCTGCATCTTTTGTAGAAGATTATCTTCCTGCGAGAAGATCTGAGGAGTCAAGTGCTGGTTTGAATCTGTTGCAATCAACGGTGTGAAGTCGTTGAAGCGTGAGGCGACACAAGGTAACTTCAGTCCTTAGGTAGGGGATATCTAGGGAGGAGATCTGAGTTTCTTGTAATTGCGAGATTCATAGTGCTTGATTTGATCCAGTTCGGATCGGTGGTTTTTCACCCGATTAGGGTTTTCCACCTAAAATTTGGTGTCCTTATGGTGTGTGCTTGTTGATTTATTTTCCGCTGCATATTGTTTATCTCTGCACACTGTTAGGTTGATTGTTTGAGTAGAACTATCTAGAAATCCCGGAGACCCCTCTACTTTTTCAGATCGCCGTTGGTCTCATAATCAGATTCCTAAATTATCCGGGTGTACTTGTTATGGTAAATGAATAAGAGGAATCTGGGTACATCAAAAAACATTTGCTACACTGTTCTTGTGGTACGGTTGTTGTCTTCGAACTGCATGGTTGTATGGTTGCCTCTTGGGATTTTAACTTGGACGAGAGGGAGTCCATATCTTGTTATATTTTATCCCTTGGCAGAGGTCTTGATTTTCTGGTGTAAAGAAAACAGACATGGTAACTTTGTTGATAACATAAGCGGGGATACAACTTGCGATGCAGTAAACCAAGTGGCCATCAGGTTGGATCTCTTCATGAATATTTGAAGTTGGTAAGAACCGATGAGCCGGTGCAAATGTTATGAGTTCGCTATTACATCGATGAATGGAACCACAATTCCACAATCCCTCATGATATTAAATTGTAATATCAGTATATCTAAAATGTGGGAGAGAAAACTTAAGATTTCAATCTCAAGGATCCCACTGGTGGAATTGATGTGAATTCTTTTCATTAAGCCTTTAATATGTTGGATGTATGTATGGACTACAGTATATGTTGATGTGCATTGGCATGTTTGATTTTCATGGAATTCATGCCAAGTGGGAGATTGTTAGGAAAATTGTGTGGCTTGACTGCCATTGGGCCCATGCCAGATCGAGCCCGGCTGTTCGCCGCGGATGAACTCCCAACAAGTCTTGATTTGGTTGAGTCAGATTAGGATCAAACTCTTGGTGGTAGAGTTTGGATCAGGTTCAGACTCTCGGTTGGCAGAATTCCCACGCTGGTCAGGAGATGTGGGATTCCAGAAGGGGTAGAGTCCTTAGTAGTCGTGACTCCTAGGGATTGCTCTATATAAGGGAGATGGGAACCCTTGCTTGATCATCCAGAAGATGTGAGAGCATTCGCAGCGAGTTCGCAGGTCTACTCCACACCGGAACGCACAAGGTTCTCGGGGAGTTCGATTTCGACATCCATCTGGGACCAGCTAGTTCTTTCACAATCCACTTGAAAAAAGTTACTTTTAGCCTTTAGGAGTCTTAGAATTCTAGAATTCCAAATGCCCTTTCATTGCTGGAATTTTGTATATTTATCCACCTGAAAAGTCACTTTTAGCCTTAGGATTCTCAGAATTCTAGTATTTTAAATACTGGATGGGCCATGGGCATTTGGAATTCTACTTGGTGCCAGCATTGGGAGCATTTCATTTATGTCTACAGAGGATATTCTTCTTCATTTGTTAGCTGTAAAACATTCTAAAATAAAAGACATAGTTCACATTGATTTTAAATTCTTGGTACATAGTAGGACACGGTTGTGAAATAATATCATCATTTAGAGAAAACTTTTGTGATCCTACCTAGTTTTTTTTTTTTCCTTGAAAATTTCTGATCCAAGAACTTTTTTACTGCCACGTCTCATTTAACAACTGCCTATGCATGCTCCCAAATGTTTGCCAAGCGCCTAGTGGTTTATTGTTTGATTGGGCTTCATTTTGATGTTCTCCCTCACGGTACTAACATTCTGGTATCGAATGTGATCCTATTGTACTTCATGTCTTTGAATATTCGAGATCCCTTTGATTTATGGACTACTCTTTGGTCCATGGCCGTTTCACTTGTATCATGCCTTTTCTTTTATGGTCTGTTAAGTTAATATCTTGAATGCCAGTTCTATAAGGTTATTGGGAATTATGCTTGCTTTAGGGTCTTGTGTGAACATTATTTTGTGATGGATCATTGTTTCTCATCATGGGGCATTGTTTTCATTTTTAAAGTTATCATTTATATTTTCTTTGTTTGTGATGAGTGTTAAATATTGCATATTTTACCCCTCATTAGTCCGAATTTTATTGTCATCTCATATGCATATCATTTGCTTTACACAGAGATTTTATCATTCTATCACATTAACGAATTATCGGATTATCTTGCATAAATCCGATTATTTGTAGCGAATTTTTATGTAATTTCTCTTGTGTAGGTGTACCCCGTGATTATTCCAACCTTCCGGCTAATGTCCCAAAGCATCAAGAAGAGATTTCAAATAAAGAGTTACATGAAGAAATCTTATTGAAGAAATCTTGGTGAAGTGTTAAGGAATTCCAAAACAAGAGGAGAAGACTTTAAGGATAAAAGAAGTCATTTTCTAACACAAAAGAGTAGTTGGTGTATTGGTTAGAGTTTGGGTTGGTATGAAATAGGTTATGGGTTCAAATCCCTACAATTGCATATTATTATTATTATTTTTTTTACCTATAAAATATTTCATCCAACTCACCTCACCTCTCCACCAATCAAAGCTTACCATGTCACAAATCCATGTGAAAGGATATGAGCCAATCAAAAGAAGGACAACATAAAGCAAAAAGCACATATCCTTTTGGAAGAAAAGTTTGTTGCAACCAATCACATTGAAGCTATCCATGTCAAAGCAAAAGAGCCAATGAAAAGCCTCCAAATCAAATTCAAGCAATCCATGTGAAACCAAATGAGCCAATCAAAAGCCTTCAAGTTGCAACCAAGCAAGTGGAAGCAATCCATGTGAAACCAAATGAGCCAATCAAATGTCTTGAATGTTCCTATAAATTTGAATGTGTTTGTAGAGTGAAGGATCTTTTGGCAAGTTAGTCTTTTTGCATTTTTATTTTAGATTGTATTTAGGAGCTTCTTTGTAACCAATCTAAAGAGAGTGTGTAATTGAAGATCATTAATGAAGTTTTGGAGCTCTTTATTGATGTTTAGTGGCTAAAGCTCTTGGATTAGGCTCTCCTTTTGAAGCTAAGTAATGTGATTAGTTCATTTACATGCGTGTTTTAGTTTAAATTCCCCATTTGTGCCTTGATTAATTAGTAGATTTTTGATCTAATTGTGCTAATCTCTCTCATTTCTCATGCTCTATCTCTACACTTGATGCTTGGATAATCTCAATTGATGCTTTGTAGTTTGATTAAGTTTTCTCACATAGCATGCTCTAGAGCTCTTATCTTTGATCTTTTGTAGCTTGATTTTAATGATTAATTGTTAGGGTAGTTAGGTTATGATCTAAGATCTTGGCTTTTTATTTTCTTTACTTTAATCTTCATTGCTATATCATCCAATCCAATTAGGCAAGAGATTGTTAATTGGATTGTAGATTTGGGAATTGAATTAGAACATGCATTGTTTGAATTAATTACTTACTTAGTGGATTTAGGATTGCCTAATCTCTTCTTTTTATTGTAGTTAATTTAAAATCTTTGTTTAATTTGTTAGATCCACATTTCAAATCACTTGTTTTAAAATCCTACACATTTCACATCACATCTTCACCTTAAATCTTTCATTTCCATCACCATTCATCCACTACTTTAGTGTAGTTTGTTAGGTTAGCTTAGATCTCATTCATTTTATACTTTAGATTGTTAATTAGAGTAGTTTTAATTTTGTTTCACATTTCAATTTATTTAATTTCATTTTTCACATATAGTTTAATAGTTTTAATTGTTCACTTCATTTGTCTTTATTAGCTATATCTTAGTTCAACTCTCATTTAAATTGGATAAATTGCTTTCTCCATCCTCTCCTCGTGGGATCGATAATCTGGACTCTTGAGTCCTTTACTACTTGACGACACCGTAATCTTGCGGTTAAATATTGCACATTTAAGTGTCGACCAGTTTTTATCATGCAAAAACCAAATGCTGACTGAAGACATAAGGTACCATAACATATGTAATGAGGTTGAATGACCAACCATCCCTTCATTTCCCGATTACTTAGAGGATCTAACCTGAAATCTCTCAAGTATGAATCTTCTTTTTAGACCAGGTCAATAGTACTTTTGTAATTTTGTCCTTTTGATGTTGAGCTTTTACGCCCTTTGATGTACATGATCTCTCTACTTAATGCAAATATCACCATCTGAGAAAAAAAATCGCAATTCAAGTTGAATTATTTAATTTAATTGGGTAATTGCACAGTTTGGATAGCTATGGGCATGGTAAATAGCCAACAAAGCTTTGTAACAATGGGCATACAGTTAAATCTCTTCTGGAATCCGGGTGGATTCTAAGTTGTGTTTCCAGTAGGGTAATTTTTTTTTCTTTTTGTTTGTTTTTGTGGGTTTTGTCTAACCATTGACAAGGTTCGAAAAAGCTTCACATTCTCGGTGTCTTCACTTTTCCCTCCTGAACTTTTATTCCTCATGTTTTTATATTCTTTTGCATTCAATGCATAACATAAGGATGTTCATCATAGGTTGGGGGCTGGGTACAATCACACTTGTCTATTTTTAGAAAAAAAATTTCACACACCTTTTGCTTTATTTTATATAGTTAGGAAGTTTTTCAAATTTCTTTCCAGAAATGTTGCTTTTTAGCTTTGGATTTTTAGATTTTTTTAAAGAAAGAGAATTTTTAAGAGAATTTTTAATAAACAGAAGATAGCTTGATTTTTAGAATTCTCAAAATTTTGACAAAAGAGAGTTTTTACTTTCGAAAATCTTTTTGAAAAATTGCTAAATTTTGATCCTTTCACATTACACAGTTTGTATACATTTTCAAAACCTTTAAATGTGAAATTATAATTTCCATTCTTTTTAATACTTGATTGAATATTTAAAGGAAAAACCAAATATTAGTTTTATAGGTTTCCTTGTTCATCTGGGTGGATTTTTCCACAAATTAGTGAATTAAGTTGGGTACATGAAAAGGGTTGCTTATTGTTGGGGATTGTTGAAAAGGAAAAAAAATCAAGAGAAAAGAAGAAAGAAGAAAGAGAAGCTTGTCGCTGAAATTTCACGGCCTTTTAAAAAATAATAGTGTGAAAGCCAACATAGTTGCCTTAATTCGGGTACACTTTTAATTCGAGTACATGAAAAGGGTTGCCTATTGTTGGGGACCGTTGAAAAGGAAAAAAAATCACGGCCTTTTGAAAAACAATAGTACGAAAGCCATCATGGTTGCCTTAATTCAGGTACACCCTTAATTCGGGTACATGAAAAGGGCTGCCTATTGTTGAGGACTGTTGAAAAGGAAAAAACAATTCAAGGCCTTTTAAAAAACAATAGTGCGAAAGCCATCATGGCTACCTTAATTCGGGTACATGAAAAGGGCTGCTTATTGTTGGGGACCATTGAAAAGGAAAAATTTTTTTACATCCTTTTGAAAAGCAATAGTGCGAAAGTCATCATGGTTGCCTTAATTCGGGTACACCCTTAATTCGGGTACGTGAAAAGGACTACCTATTGTTAGGGACCATTGAAAAGGAAAAAAAATTCACGGCCTTTTAGAAATCAATAGTGTGAAAGCCAACATGGTTGACTTAATTCGGGTACACTCTTAATTCGGGTACATGAATAGGGCTGCATATTGTTGGGGACCGTTGAAAAGGAAAAAATTCACGGTCTTTTAAAAAGCAATAGTGCGAAAGCCATCATGACTGCCTTAATTCGGGTACATGAAAAGGGCTGCCTATTGTTGGGGACCATTGAAAAGGAAAAAAAAAACTTTACGGCCTTTTGAAAAACAATATTGCAAAAGCCATCTTGGTTGCCTTAATTCGGGTACACCCTTAATTCGGGTACACCCTTAATTCGGGTACATGAAAAGGGCTGCCTATTGTTGGGAACTGTTGAAAAGGAAAAAGAAATTCACGGCCTTTTAAAAAACAATAGTGTGAACGCCAACATGGTTGCCTTAATTCGGGTACATGAAAAGGGCTGCCAATTGTTGGGGACCATTGAAAATGAAAAAAATTCAGGGCCTTTTAAAAAACAATAATGCGAAAGCCATCATGGCTGCCTTAATTCGGGTACATGAAAAGGGCTGCCTATTGTTGGAGACTGTTGAAAAGGAAAAGAATTTTACGGCCTTTTGAAAAAAAATAGTGCGAAAGCCATCATGGTTGCCTTAATTCGGGAACATAAAAAGGGTTGCCTATTGTTGAGGACCGTTGAAAAGGAAAAAACACGGCCTTTTAAAAAACAATAGTGCGAAAGCTATCATGGCTGCCTTAATTTGGGTACATTAAAAAAGTTGCCTATTGTTGGGGACCTTTGGAAGGGAAAAAAAATCATGGCCTTTTTAAAAACAATAGTACGAAAGCCATCATGATTGCTTTAATTTGGGTACACCCTTAATTCGGGTACATTAAAAGGGCTGCCTATTCTTGGGTCCCGTTGAAAAGGAAAAAAAAATATTTATGGCCTTTTGAAAAACAATAGTGCGAAGCCATCATGGCTACCTTAATTTAGGTATATGAAAAGGGTTGCCTATTGTTGGGGATCGTTGAAAAGAAAAAACAAAATTCACGGTTTTTTAAAAACAATAGTGCGAAAGCCGTCATGGTTGCCTTAATTCGAGTACACCCTTAATTCGGGTACATGAAAAGGGCTGCCTATTGTTGGGGATCGTTGAAATGAAAAAAAATTCACGTCCTTTTAAAAAAAATAGTACGAAAGCCATCATTGCTACCTTAATTCAGGTACATGAAAAGGGCTTCCTATTGTTAGGGACTGTTGAAAAGAAAAAAAAAATCACGGCCTTCTAAAAAACAGTAGTGCGAAAGCCATAATGGTTGCCTTAATTCGGGTATACCCTTAATTCGGGCACATGAATAGGGTTGCCTATTGTTGGGGACCGTTGAGAAGGGAAAAAAAATCAAAAGAAAGGAAAAAAGAAGAAAGAGAGAAGCTTGTCGCTGAAATTTCACGGCCTTTTGAAAAACAATAGTGCGAAATCCATCATGGTTGCCTTAATTCAGGTACACCCTTAATTCGGGTACATGGAAAGGGCTGCCTATTGTTGGGGATCGTTGAAAAGGAAAATAAAAATTCACGGCCTTTTAAAAAATAATAGTGCAAAAGCCATCATTGTTGCCTTAATTCGGGTACATGAAAAGGGCTGCCTATTGTTGGGGACCATTTAAAAGGGAAAAAAAATTATGGCCTTTAGAAAAACAATAGTATGAAAGCCATCATGGTTGCCTTAATTCGGGTGCATGAAAAGGGCTGCCTATTGTTGGGGACCGTTGAAATGGAAAAAAAATAATTTAGGGCCTTTTGAAAAACAATAGTGCGAAAGCCATCATGGCTACCTTAATTCGGGTACATGAAAAGGGCTGCTTATTGTTGGAGACCATTCAAAAGGAAAAAAATTCACGGCCTTTTGAAAAACAATAGTGCGAAGGCCATCATGGTTGCCTTAATTCTGGTGCACCCTTAATTCGGGTACATGGAAAGGGCTTTCTATTGTTGGGGACCGTTGAAAAGGAAAAAAAAATCAAGTGAAGGAAAAGAAGAAAGAGAGAAGCTTGTTGCTGAAATTTCACGGCCTTTTGAGAAACAATAGTGCAAAAGCCATCATGGTTGCCTTGAGAGGAAATCTTTTTTTTTTTTTTTTGATAATTTTAGGTAGACCGGATTATTTGATTGAGCCGTTTTCACAGGGGTTCTAGCGGAGCATTTAACACTTATTATTTTGATGTATACATACTTTCTCATCGTGCACGGTCATATTTAGCATGATTTTGAAAATTTCTTTCCAAAGATGGGATTGGTGAATCATATTTTGAATTTGTCTTTACTTTGACTATTCCGAGAATCGGGAGTATCCAATGTTTATAATTCTTTTTTTAGAGAGTTTCTTTTGATTTCTTTAGTTTTTTATTTTTATTTTTGAGTTTTCTGGGTATATTCACGGCAAAACCTCACGAAGCACAATTCGTCCACTAGGGTAACCTAGGGGTATGAGGGCTAACTGCATACGCTAAATGCAGTTGAGAGTGCCAGCAAAAGTGGCTGTTGTTTTCTGCATTAGTCTTCTTTTGTATTTTTCGGTTAGATTAGGTTAGGTTAGTTAACTCATATGAAATTATTTAGGATAACTTGGGATTTATTTAGGATAATTTGATTTCATTGAATTGTACTTGAGCATTCAATGTTGGAATTCAAGTCATAAGTGGTCAACATTCATTAAATTGCATGATTTTAATGAAATTATTCTTTTGCATTATCCTATTATTGCATTAATTTTCTCGAAATTCACAATTATAGTCATGTAGTTCTTTTGCATCATTGCATTCTATGCGAAAAATCGATGAACGGTGTATTCATATGAATTGTAAAGTGCAATGTTGCAAATCTTCTAATGTGAATTATCCAATGGAAAGCCTCAAAGATGCTGTTCCTAATCTTTGCCTTAAATTGCCATCGTTTTCTCACTTTATTTTAGCAATTGATGGGCCATTGATGGGCCATGATGGATGGATATGGTGGTAACTGATTGTAGTCATATATATATACTTCATAAACTAGTAATCAAAATAAGTTTTCTTATGCCCGACTGTCACCTTTAATTCTTCAACTCATATGATGGCCATTTCTTTGAATTTAATACTGATTAAGAAAGGGTCCCATAATGACGAGTATTTTTTACATAAGATTTCTTGGTAATCTTAATTATATTTATTCGTATATATTTGATTTTCTTATTTCTTGAATTTCTCTCATCTCATCTGCCCGTCCACCAATACCTCTCTCTCACCATCTGCCATGCTTCTCGCTCATCCCCGTTTGCTCTCCCTCGCATGCATATTTTTCTAATGTTTTTTTTTTTTTTTTCTGTTTCCACTGTTGCAGCAACATATCCCTGAATGTAAATGAGGTCATTGGTTTTTTTTTTTTTTAGCACCATACCATAACTGTTTGCTGAAATTCCAAAAAGAAAGAAAAGTGAAATCGATTCTTTAAAAAAGAAATTCCGGAAGGAAGAAAATAGGCGTTCTTAGATTGCAATTTAATTATGATATTTTTTTTAGATATATTTTACTTTCTTGGGTTTTAACTAACGTTGTTTTGGTGAGAACCTAGAGTCTATAATTTTGTGAAACCTGCAGCAAGGTTTATTGGCTCTGGTTGTATAGTCTCCCCATTCTCAGGCTGGCACTATTTATCATAGCCAGTTCAAGCCGTCAAACAAAATTTACACATGGAATCTTTTGAGGTATTGGCTTATTTTATTTTGCTGAATTTCTTAAAATATGATTCTCATTTGAGGTGTTCACAATGCATTTTGTTGCCTTTTCTTTACCTTTGATATCTCATGCTTTACTTAATGGCAGGTGGTGTCAACGTATAAGAAGTACAAGGACAACAAAAAACAAATGGAAGAAACAAATAGATATTGAGTTTGTTCAGCCAAGTCCAGAAATTTAATTTGTAAAGTCAATTGTATGCTTAGCTTAAATACTATATAATGCTTACCTTGATTAAAAAAAAAAAAACCAACTAAAATTGTTTAATAGATTTATCGGTAATATTAATAATATTTATTAGATATATTTGATTTTCTTATTTCTTGAAGTTTAGATGATTAGGTGTCTTCGTAAGTAATTTATAATAGCGATAGTCTAACGAATTTAATTATCATAGGTGTTTGCTAATGTTATGTCCCACATATTGGATTTTAATATCTTTGGGTAGTCTGACTCATATAATCTTTAGCGCTCCCGAGTGAAGGACTTTTAATGGATGTTTTCTTCTCCTAAAACCTTTATACTGAACAGGGGAATTTTATCCGGCTTTCTCTCTTGGGCCCGGAATTATTCTGGCACAAAGGGCTAGGAACCCTACGTAATAAAAAAAAAAAAAATCACCTAAAACCTGTAATGCGCATGCCTAGAGTCCGGACATTTGTTACGACTCTCCTGTTATGATATGGCACCCGGCCCAATGCCCTTTACTCCCCATTCTCTAGAGGTCAGTTTTGCCTAAAAAGAAAAGGGTTGGGCTTCCATACAACGTCACTGCAGCATATTATGCTGCAGCAACGTCTTCTATCCAATAAGAGGCAGCCATGTCACTTAAAATTCAAAATGGGAGTCACAACTTTCGAAGACTCATCGGAAGGAAACAATTTTCTCTTATTTCCATCATTCCCCTTTTTGAACATAAAGAATTTCTCACAAAGTGTCTTGAGCTCCCTTCCTAAAAAAAAATTCCAAAAAACATCTCATACCTCAACATCTTTCCCACATAATGGATAATGGTCTCGTCCTAGAATATGGAACCACTTGGACCCCACCTTTAATTACTTCAGACCTTTGGACCCTCTTCTCATGCCAAGATTTGGCATTAGGACATATTTTTACACTTTTTAATTATTTACTCAACTTTGGATTGTATCTAAAAATAAAAAATAAAAAAAGATTGACGGCCCTCTCCAATTGATAGACATATATTTAAGCTGGCCTCACAAGCTAGACTGGTTTTTACCAATATGTAGTTTGTTCATTGAAGATCATTGTCGTACAAAAATATAATAGTGTGCACAACCTTCAAATTGATCATTTACGGATGTGATTAAATTTGAAAAAAGTAAAAATTAAAATAAGAAATTGAATCACATCATATACTGGCATTGATTGACATCATCCATAATATGCCGCAGCAACGTCTTCTATCCAGTTGGAGGAAGCCACTTCATATGAAATTCAAAAATTATCTCATTAAACCATTTAAATTTATCACTAAATCTCTGCTCTCTATTTAATCTCCATGTTAAAATCTCTCTTACATCCCTGAAATCTCTCACAGGTTTCCTTCTTACTCCCTCCCTAATCTCTAGTCCTTTCACGTCGCCCCTTATAACACCATGATAAGAGACCAATCCATCTTCAGTTTGAGAATACCAAAAACAAATATGTATCTCAATCTCTTTTCATCCCTCTCCTGATGGTAATTTCCTTCTGATGTATGGCTTGAAATACTATGTGCTTAAAATATTTAAGACAAGGAAAGAATAATAAATTTGGGATGAGGATAGGTTATACTACAGTGTGTACTATTACTTTACTTACTTTTGTTAATATTAATCTTTCAAGTGTAAAGTATCATTTGATTTAACCTTTTAATTACATCGTACTAGAAGTATGCACTTAAAACATTGTGTGTCTCAAGTTCTCACTCTCTCTCTTTACAAATTTCTCTCTCTACAATTTTCTTATTACAAATGTAGTTGGTAGCTTGCCCGTGCTTAGCACAGGTTTTCTCTTTGCTAGTCAAAGTTGAATATTGAAGTTGATTGGCTTGGGCCTCAAATTTCTCAGGTGACAAATGGGTAATGCTTGTCCTTTGTTGCATTTTTGTTAATTCTTATTATTAACTTTTAGAAATTTCAATATTTTATTTTTATTTATTCTTTTATAGGGGCTTTCTCCATGATTAAATCATCTACAATCAATACATATTTTAAGAATAAAAGTTCAAAATTTAGAGGATAATACAATATCATCTTCTAATTCTGACTCTTTATTTCATAAACCATAAAGTTTCCTCCTTTAAATTCTCTAACTTAAATAGATTTAGTAAATTTATTACAAAAATCTAACAATTTAATTTAGGGATTCTTTTCCCTTACTTTGTACACCCCCTCCGCAAACATAGAAAATCCTAATTCAAAGGTATAAGATGTGCGTTTTCTCCCCTTTGATTTCCAACCTAGACTTACCTGGAGCACGTGTGTTCTAGGGCCATGTGCACACCCTAGGGAATAGTCTTGTCATGTAAAATTATCATTCATCGGTACCCATGTAATAGAAAAAAAATCCCGATTCTGCTTCTGTCGATGCCTGTATCTAATGTGAATCAATTTCTTATTTCATCTTTTAATTTTTTTCAAATTTAATCACATCTGTAAATGATCAATTTTAAGGTTGGGCCCACTATCATATTTTTGTACAACAATGATCTTCAACGAACAAACTATATATTGGTAAAATTCAGTCTAGCTTGTGAGGCTAGCTTAAATATATGTCTATCAATCAGAGAAGGCCGTCAATCTTTTTTTATTTTTTATTTTTAGATACAATCCAAAAGTGATTGAATGATTAAAAAGTGTAAAAATATCTCCTAATGCCAAATCATGATATGAGAAGAGGGTCCAAGGGTCTGAAGTAATTAAAGGTGGGGTCCAAGTGATTCCATATTCTAGGATGAGACCATTATCCATTGTGTGGGAAAGATGTTGAGGTATGAGATGTTTTTGCACTTTTTTTTAGGTAGGGAGCTCAAGAGACTTTGTGAGAAATTCTTTACGTTCAAAAGGGCAATGATGGAAATAGAAGAAAACTGTTTACTTCCAACGAGTCTTTGAAAGTTGTGACTCCCATTTTGAATTTTCAATGACATGCTGCCACTTATTGGATGGGAAACGTTGCTGCAGCATAATATGCTGCAGCGACGTTGTATTGAAGCCCAACCCAAAAATGCATTTCCCTTTCAAAGCCTATGGTAGTCTTTAACGCTCCCTGAGTGAAGGATTTTTAATGGATGTTTCCTTCTCCCAAAACCTTCATACCGAATCACCTAAAACCTGTAATGCGCATGCCTAGAGTCTGGACATTTGTTACGAATCTCCTGTTATGATATGGCACCCGGTCCAATGATCTTTACTCCCCATTTGAATTAAATCTCAGTAAAATTCATAGTTAAACTTTGTTGAAAAAAAAGTGACTGGACAGTTGTTATGAACTCCTGTTATGATATGGCACCTGGTCCAATGACCTTTACTCCCCATTTGAATTAAATCAATTCGGTATCAATGGGTACCGAATTGATATCTTACTGGGAATTGCAAAATTTTCACCAAACAGCCGTGCTACATGTCCTGAATTCGGCCCCGAATTTGGAACCGAACATAACACTCTAGCTTTTTCTCTCTCCCGCTCCCCCAAAAGTCAAATGCCTTCATCGTTCACAGCTGCGCCACGTGGTGATTCGGTCCCGAATTCAGGACATTTAGACTTTTTGTTTCACCAAAATATCGATCGAAAGAGTCGGCGATTTAAAAAAAAATTGAGAAGCTATCAAGCGGAAGAGATGTGTCTTCATTTCTGGTTGTAATTTACTTTCAGAAAACTGAGCCAACATCTTGTAAGAATCGATGCTCAAAGGTAAGATTTTTGCTATGAAAATCCCTTTTTTTTTTAATTTTTTGGTTGTATCTGACGGAATTGGTTGTTTGGGTGATAACAAGTGTCCTGGTCCCAAGTGAGGGGCAGTGAGGAGGAAGCTGGAAGAGAAGCTGCAGAAGCGCTGGTGAGAGAAGCGAAGAAGAGGAATATGATTCTTCGTTCACATGGAAATGTTGATGCGGAGAGTTGTAAGATTTTCGCATCTGTTCACACCAAGAGAGGAGAGAAAGGGGTGAATCAGGACTGCTGTCTTGTGTGGGAAGTATTAATCTTCACTTCTCCATTTCTTTTTTCAAATTCATGTGTTTGGGTGATTTGAATTTTGCTTGTTGTAATCCTCTTTGCATGATGTTTTAATTCTTAGGCTTGTACATGGAGATTACTGTTATGGGAAAATTTCTGTTTCTTTTTTTCTAATCATGATTAGGAGCAAGTTTTATATCATAAAATACTTTAACCACTTTTCAATGTGTGTTCTATATGCAAGCTAAAAAAATTGTTTTTAGCGGCAGCCATTTTTACTATTACTGGCGGCCAAGAAAAAAAAAAACACCACTTTTAGGGGCACTCACGAGGGCGCCACTAAAAAAATTGGTTTTTAGCGGCAGCTATTTTTACCATTACCGGTGACCAAGGGGCACAGCTAAAAGTTTTCTTCATCGTCCTACTAACCAACGGATTTCTTTTACCAGCGGTCAAGGCCGCTGCAACAAAAAACAATAGCGGCGATCATTGGCCACCGCTAAAACCTTTACCCACTCGATATATACCTTTACCAAGCGGCAGCCACGCTGACCGCCGCTAATGGTAAATTACCGGTGGCTAATATCACTTTTACTGGTGGATAGGCCGCCGCTAAAAGCAGTTTTTCTAGTAATGCCTTTTCTTCCACAGTTGTCTTGAATGGGTGTTCCAAGCCCATATTTTTAAAATGATTATCAGATGAGAATGGGAAAATTAATTGAGGTCGGTGCTTACCATGTGCTTGTTTATATTCCTCTGCTAAAGAAGATAGAAGAGGATTTGTTGTTGGGCTTAAACAATATAACCCAGTTCCTTAAAAGTAGTTTAATACAGTCCTGACCAGACTCTGAAAATAAATTATAAGAAACATTGAGATAAGCAAGGTTTTCATCATCGAAAACTAGCTCTGATACCTCAGATAGTGGTTGTGAGCAAGGTCGATAACTTCATTCTCAAATGGAAGAGATTGTATCTAGCAAATGGCCACTTGGTGCATCGTAGCTGAGATCCAACACCTCAATTTCTGACAAGAACCCAACATCCTCAGGAATACAACCTGTTTTCTGGTTGTTAAGAAACAAAATCTGCCATATATGCATCAGATGTATGAACAATGAACAAATAAAGAAGCTCCAACAGTTTACATTCAATTTACATGTTGGCCACCATGAGTGGACAGGTCAGAATTTTAATGGCATGATCTTCAACGAGTCTTTACTAATATAAAAGAATAGAGTTGTTTTGAGTTTTGACACCCCATTGTTTAGTTAAGCTTAAAATGCAAAGCACCATGCAGTAGAAAAGTGGACTCATCATCATAAAGTTGTTTAATACAGTCCTGACCAGACTCTGAAAATAAATTATAAGAAACATTGAGATAAGCAAGGTTTTCACCATCGAAAACTAGCTCTGATACCTCAGATAGTGGTTGTTATCAAGGTCGATAACTTTGTGTGGACTGCTTCTACCGAAACCGATGTTACACCCCTCCTCGGTAACAACGCCGACCAGGAAAGGCCTTAACCCCCTTCTCTCCGGCATAAGCAGCGTCTCAGCCTTTGTCGAGGTGGGACTGGTCCCGTAGAAGTACCGACCATGTCCTACCGAACTCGGCCTCATGCTGGCATCCCAATCCGATCTCGGGTATAGCTGACCCCGGCGTCTTCTCCAGTTCGGCCCCTCTGCCGAGGTGAACACCGGGCTTCCAGTTCCCATTATGAGATGGGACGGGTACTTTGTAGGGAGTCCCTGTCAGGTAGGGCGGCCACCGGCCATCGATAAGGGCTCGTTCCTATCAACAGATCACATCCACATTTATGTGAGGGATTTGAGGGGAGGTCTGATGGGACAAGTATCCTCACCTACCTCCACTAAAGATCCCAGGTGTGGGCTGATGGGACAAGTATCCTCACCTACCTCCACTGTGGAACCTTCCACTTTCCTCTATATATGCCTGCATGAAGAGTCATGAACAGGTACATGCAAGATACAGCCTGCACTGTTATTCTCCTAACATCTCTTCTTCCCCACTTCACCCTAGTTCAGTGACTGCACTAACTCAGGCGTCGGAGTGCCTTTGGCTGACAGCAGCCTCGGGCCCTGACCGCTGTTTTCTCTTCCCTTTCAGATTTCAGGTTTCAGATCGGCAGAGACGCTTTTGTTCAGCTAAACAGCCTCTCTGTAAACCCTCATCATCAACTAAACCAAGTCCGTAATAATTAGGCACGCACAATTTGGCGCCGTCTGTGGGAAGCGATCTGAAAATTCCATATTTTCATCCCAACAGCTATGCCTCCTAAGGCTCAGAAGGGAAAGAGCGTTGCTAGACTGTCTAGGTCTAAGCAGCCGGAAACATTTCTGCCTCTCATGCCGCCTCCACTGGTGACAGACCAGGCAGGAGTGTTGGTGACGAGCTCGCGAGGAGATACCAGGCAGGCACCACCCAACCCTCCTCCGAAAGGAGTGGGAGGAGAGCCTGGTATGCGGAGTGTAGGTTCACCCGTCACAGTGACACACTCGTCGTCGAGAGGTGCAGCAGCGTCTTCTCGGCGCGATCCTGTATTAGAGCGGGCTCGGCCGAATACCTCTCAGGCGGAGCGTCCGCGCCTGGAGGTTGTTCTCAACGCGCCACCCCGTAAGGACGTCCCTCCTCAGGAACGGCCCCTACGAAGTGGGGCTCCTGTGCAGTCTCCTCCTCGTCGGTCTCCTCTTGGGGACCACATGGAAGAGGATCACGTCCACCTCGGTGATGAAGGTGACGACGACATGGTCCTAGAGGACGATGTTGAGGCCCAAGCCGAAGCCATCAAGGCTCAAAACCTCATCATCGAAGAACAGAAAGAGCAGATCCTCCAGCTTTAGCGGCAGCTTGAGACAAAGAGCCAAGTACCGCCCGAAGCCTCTCACACGCCTCCACCTAGGCAACGAGCTCGTCTAGGTCCTCGGGGTCGACCAAACCTAGGGGATCAGCTGAATGAAAGGCGCGCCCGAGCTCGCGAAGAGGGCTTGAGTAACACTCATGCCAGTGCCGACCAGCAGCAGCGCCATAAACAAAGGCGGGAGACCAGGGCCGACCTCGAGATGGCTGACTACATTGATCAGTAGATTAAGCTGGCCGTACAGCAGAGCCTGGAGCAGGCCGGCCTCGCTCGAGGTCGGTTAACCACCAAACACGGTGACATCCATGGCACGTCTCCATTTTCTCTGGAAATCAGAGATCATCCCCTTCCTGATAAGTTCAGCGTCCCACGTTTCAATCTCTATGACGGGACGTCGGACCCCGAGGCTCATCTCCGGCACTTCACCCAGAAGATGACGGTATTCAGCGGCGACGGCGACCTTGATTGCAAGGTTTTCTCCTCCAGCTTGGGCGACCTCCCGCTTCGGTGGTTCTGTGCACTTCCCGAGGGATCGATTTCGAGCTGGCCACAGCTCCGAAACTCCTTCGTCGAAAAGTTTCAAGCCCACCGGGTCATCCCGAAAACTGACGCCGACCTGATCTCAATCAAGATGAGGCCGACCGAGACTCTCACTCAGTTCGCCAAAAGATTCTGGACCATCTACAGCGTGATTGAAAATTCCAACGACGACGTAGCCGTTACGGCCTTCCAACAAGCTTTGTTGCCGGGCAACGAGCTTCGGAGGAAATTGGTGCGTCACCCCGCACCTTCAGTGAAGGCTCTGATGGTCCGGGTGAACCAGTACGTTGAGCAGGAAGAAGATGACGTCCGAGCTCGGGAGAGACATAATCTTTGGCCGGAGGGCCGAACGGAGGGCCGTCCCACGAGAAGAGAGAGGAGGCTTGCTAAGAAAGAGGCGGATCGGAATAGAGAGCCATCCAGCTCAGCAGTACGTCCTGCTCCCACCTCGGGAGGAAGCACGAGGCCGAAACCAAGTGGCGCCTCTTATAGAGCCGTCAATACTATCTTCAAGGAGCCTATCTACAAGCTCTTCGGCAAAATCCAAGCCCAGCCCTTCTTCAAATGGCCCCAGCCTATGAAAAGTGACTCCTCCTCCCGAGATCAGAGCAAGTTCTGTGCCTACCACAAAGATAGAGGACACAGAACCGAGGACTGCTATGCCTTCAAGGCGCACCTTGAAAAGCTCGTAAAAGATGGGCATCTCAGAGATCATGTCAGGGAAGAGGGCAGAGTAAACAATACTCAGCAACGCCACCCCGACGATCAAGACAGCGGTGAGCCTATGGGGACCATCGACGTCATTCACTTGGCTCCCGCCCCCAGGGGCAGTGACCGAGCCCGTGCTGAGGCCAGGAAAGCCCAGCACAGCAAGCATGTGATGACGGCCGAGCTCGGTCCCTCGGCAAAGAAAGCACGTATGGAGAGGCCAAAAATCTGGTTCTCTGATAAAGACTTGGCCGGGGTCCAGCTACCCCACAATGATCCTCTTCTTCTGACTATGAGGTTACACAACTTCAATGTCAAAAGGATCCTAGTGGACCCCGGGAGCTCCTCAGAAATCCTCTACTTGGATTGCTTCAGGAGGATGGGCCTGAAAGAGGAGGACCTGCAGGAAGCCCGCACCCCGCCGGTGGGTTTCAGCTCCAAGACAGTATATCCCAAAGGGAAGATTTCCCTCAAGGTCGAGGTCGGAGGAGCCCCCATGACGACAGATTTCCTGGTGGTGGATGCACAATCCCCATACAATGCCATCATGGGGAGAACCTGGCTCCATAACCTGGAGGCCGTTCCCTCGACCCATCACCAGAAGCTCAAGTTTCCTTTACAGAACAAGGATGGGAGCTTCGAAGTTATCATAGTCCGCGGCGACCAAGACATGGCCAAAGAATGCCTCTTGGCCGTGGTCCCCGGAGATACACAGCCACAGCAAGTCCACATGACCGAGCTGGAAGCTGAGCTCGACGCTGTGGGCCGAACTCCCGAACAGAAGAGCATTGAGGACCTCACCCAGGTCGGGATCGATCCCAGCGATCCAGAAAGGTTCTTCCTGCTCGGTAGCCAACTCGCTGACGAGGAGAGGGCCAGGATGCTTGACTTCCTGTTACAAAATAGGGAGGTCTTCGCCTGGACCCCATATGAAATGTCCGGCATCAGCCCCGAGGTCATAAGCCACAAGCTGAATGTAGATCCCCAGCATAAACCTGTTGTCCAAAAGATTCGCAGGTCGGGCACCCAACAGGCAGAGGCTGTGACCAAGGAGGTCAACAAATTACTGGACGCTGAGGCTATCCGCGAAGTCCACTACCCTGTGTGGTTGGCCAACACGGTTGTGGTAAAAAAGAAGGATGGGAGCTGGAGGGTCTGTGTAGACTTCACCGACCTCAACAAAGCCTGTCCCAAAGATAGCTTCCCTCTACCAAAGATAGACCAGCTGATCGACGCCACTGCCGGCCATGAGAGGATGAGTTTCCTCGATGCTTACCGAGGTTACCATCAAATTCCAATGCATGAGCCTGATCAAGAAAAAACCGCGTTCATAACACCCAGGGGCACCTACTGCTACAAAGTGATGCCCTTCGGGTTAAAAAACGCCGGTGCCACTTACCAGAGGCTGGTGACCAAGATGTTTCAGGACCAGCTCGGCAGGACGATCGAGGTCTATATCGATGATATGGTCGTTAAGTCTAAACGGTCACAGGACCACTTGACTGACTTACATCAAACCTTCTCCATCCTCAAGAAATACCAGCTCAAGTTGAACGCTCCAAATGTGCATTTGGCGTCGGCTCGGGCAAGTTCCTGGGCAGCCTAGTTACTAGGCTAGGAATCGAGGCCAATCCCGATCAGATCTCGGCACTCAGGGCCCTGCAGAGTCCGAACTCGATAAAACAGGTTCAGAGACTTACCGGGATGGCGGCAGCACTGAACCGCTTCATCAGCCGAGCTTCGGATAAATGCCATCCCTTCTTCCAGCTCTTGAAAAAGAGCTCCGGGTTCAAAAGGACCCCGGAATGCGAAAGCGCTCTCCAGGAGCTCAAAGTGTACCTTTCCTCCCCTCCTCTGCTTTCCACCCCGGTACGGGGTGAGGTCTTATACCTATATCTGGCAGTTTCGGACCATGCAGTAAGGTCTGTACTCGTAAGAGAAGATGACAGGCAGCAAAGACCCATCTATTACACAAGCAAAATCCTGCTGGATGCCGAGACAAGATATCTGCCACTGGAAAAGCTCGCATTAGCACTCGTTAGTGCTTCGCGTAAGCTCTCCCACTACTTCCTGACATATTCTATAGTGGTTGTGACCGAACACCCACTCAAGTCCCTCTTCAGGAGAGCAGACTTCTCAGGAAGAGTGTCTAAATGGGCTGTCGAACTCGGGCAATACGATATCCAGTATCAGCCCAGAACGGCCATCAAAGCCCAAGTACTGGCCGACTTTATTGTGGAATTCACCTCTCCTAGTTCGGTACCGAGCCATCTCGACACCGAACTGGGGGGCAAGGAGGCAAGGACTTCGGCCGAGACCGAGCAGGATCGGTACTGGAAACAGTTCCTCGACTCATCTTGGAAAGTCTTCGTCGATGGGTCCTCCACCTCCAAAAGGGCTGGCGCTGGCGTAGTCCTTCAATCTCCGGAGGGCCTCGTTATTGAGCAAGCCCTGACTCTTGACTTCAAAGCTTCTAACAATGAAGCTGAGTATGAAGCATTAATTGCAGGGCTGGGCAGCGCAAAAACCCTGGGGGCACAACAACTGGTGATCTTCAGCGACTCACAGCTGGTCACAAGCCAACTCAATGGAGATTACCAGGCCCGAGATGACAGGATGGCAGCCTACCTGGCCCACACCAAGCAACTCCTATCTCAGTTCCAAAAGGCTGAAGTCAGGCAGATAGGCAGAGACTCCAACTCTCACGCCGATGCTCTTGCAAATCTGGCCTCTGCCGTCGAGGCAGGAAGAAAAAGAACTGTCGAAGTGGAAGCACTGGACAGACCTAGCATACAACTTCAACCGCCTCGACAGATTATGTGCATTGACCTCGGTCCTAGCTGGATGGATGAACTTATCTCCTACCTCAAGAATGACCAGCTACCCGAGGACAAGGACCAAGCCCACAAAATCAGGCTGAAGGCAGCCCGATTTTGGCTCTCTCCGGACGATAAACTCTACAAAAAGTCCTACAATGGCCTTTACCTCCAGTGCGTTCATCCAAGCAAAGTCGAGGACTTCCTTTATGAAATTCATGAAGGGATCTGCGGCAGCCACATCGGAGGTCGGTCACTCGCCTACCGAGCTATCAGCCAGGGGTACTGGTGGCCCTATATGCAGAAGGATGCACAGGTCTACGCCAGGAAATGTGAGAAGTGCCAGAAGTTCTCTCACTCTCTCCATCAGCCAGCACACGACCTGAGCCCTCTTTCCAGCCCCTGGCCCTTCTACCAATGGGGACTGGACCTCGTGGGACCACTCCACCGAGCTCCAGGGAACAAAAGATGGTTGATCGTAGCAACTGACTACTTCACCAAGTGGATAGAAGCCGAAGCACTCTCCTCCATCACTGAGAAGGATACCAAAAACTTCGTGTGGAGAAGCATTGTAACTAGATTCGGAGTGCCTCGAACCTTGGTCACGGACAACGGGACCCAGTTCGACTCCAATTTCTTCAGAAGCTTCTGCCAAGACCTTGGCATCAGGAACTACTATTCTACCCCGGCCTACCCCTAGAGCAATGGGCAGGCTGAAATTTCGAACAAGGTGGTGCTTGACGGACTCAAAAAGAGACTAGATCGAGCCAAAGGGAGGTGGGTAGAGGAACTTCCAAGTGTCCTATGGGCATACAGGACTACCCCGAGGCGCTCGACCTCGGCAACTCCCTTCTCCCTAGCCTACGGAATGGAAGCTGTAATTCCACTTGAGGTCGGCCTCCCCACCCTCAGGTCGGAACTGTTCGACCGAGGCCAAAATGATGCAAACCTCGCCACAGAGCTCGACTTGGCTGAGGAGCGAAGGGATGCCGCGGCCATCCGTCTCGCTTCCTACCAGCGACAGTTGGCTAGAGGGTACAATCAAAGGGTCAGAGAGCGAAAGTTCTCCCCTGGAGAATTGGTCTTGAAAAAGACTCTTCCAGCAGACAGGAATCCCAGCGAAGGAAAGTTTGCACCGAACTGGCATGGACCATTTAAGGTGACTTCGGTAGCTGGGCAGTCTGCATATAGGCTTGAGGACATGGAGGGCAGAGAGCTGCCACGCCCATGGAATGCCACCCACCTCAAGAAATTCTATTTTTGAGATGTAATCGGATTCGGGAAGTTAATAAACTAGTTCTTTTTATAGAATACGTTTACTTTCCAAGTTGTCCCCTATTCTCGAAGAAATGGCCAAGTTATGGAACTCGGCATATACCTACAGCTCGGTCACAGAATCGACTTGTATTCTTTGTTCGGTTACCATAGTTAGCTACTTTGGCCCAGTCAATGGACCAGTCAAGTTCTGACTATAAAACCAGACTTAGCTTTGGTCATAGGACCAAGCGCCCTCAGTTTTACCGAGATCGATGCTCGTTATGGTTGCAAAATCAATACAGTACCTCGGGTTACAACTTTACTACATCAAATTCGGCTTCGACCGAACTCATTTACTTTGTCTTATTTCCTATTATTTATTCTGGTTGTTAAGCCAAACGCATAAAGAAAGGAAAAAAGAAAAGAAAAATTCGCCACAAATGTTCGAAGTTGGAAGCAAAGCCAATTTCATTTCATAAATGAGAAAGGTTACAATTTTTCCCAACAAAAAGAAATACAGAATCTCCCTCCAATACAAGAAACAAAAACAAAGTTACATCATCTTTTTCAAGCCACGGCCCCCTCGGCGCCATCAGCAGCAGCGTCTTCCGCGACTTCGACAACCACTTGTCCGGCGTCGACGTCCGCGTCAAGTCCAGGGGCAGGGTCTTCGGTTTCCCTGACTGGGACCTCAGGAGCTTGGTTCGGTGCGGGCTGAGGAGGAGGAAACTGGGGGATCTCTGTATACACAGGGCTGTCCTCGGGGACCCCTGCTGCTCTCAACGAGCTTGTCCATCCCAGCCTCCAGGCCTTCAGGCTGACTCTCTTGACTTGGGCAATATACTGTTCGGTGGCTTCTGCCACCCCTTCGTCGAAAGCTTTGTCGACGTCAGCCCGTAGTTTGTCGGCATCAGCTCGGAGTTTAGCCTCTGCCTCCTCCCACCTCTTTTCGAGTTCGGCCGTTGCCTGAACTTGGTTTTCCAATTCCGCCCTGACCTTATCAAGCTCGTCTCTGAGGCCCATGACGCACGTTTCCTGCTCGGCCGCCTTCTGTTTTGTTAGGCTGAGCTCGGCCTCGAGTTCCACTTCCCTCTTCTCAGCCCTCTCTGCCCGAGCGGTGCTCTGTTGGGCTTTCTCCGCCAACACCAGCCCCCTTTGCAGGATCTGAGGAAACAAGTGTTACGTGGGGGTCAATATCAGAAGTACAGAAATCAAAGAAGAAATGCAAAGCTCAGAGGAGGGAATTACCCTGAGGGCGTCGGCCATCTGGGCCACATCCAGCTCCACCTCGCTCATCTTCATGTGTTCTGCCATGTCTCCAGGCAGAGCGCAGGCGTGCGCGAGGGCACTGACAACAGAAGTGCCATCATTCAGCCGGCCGTCCGACGACAGCGACTGGCCATCCTCCAGCAGGAAACTAGGGTTCCAGATCGGAGGGCCGAGCAGCGGCGACTGCCGAGAAGCAGGGTTGGGCTCATCCCCGACTGGGTCCGCAACCCTGGGCCTTTTTCCCAGCAGAACCGAATCCCGACGAGATTTGGTGGAACGCTCGGTCGCTGCTGAAGGCTGAAGAG
Organism: Umbellularia californica; assembly: GCA_028538565.1. Lineage (NCBI taxonomy): Eukaryota > Viridiplantae > Streptophyta > Magnoliopsida > Laurales > Lauraceae > Umbellularia > Umbellularia californica. Next base: position 50,074,427 of record JAPQWN010000006.1, on the reverse strand, counting down.
GAGATTGAACTGGGGGAGAGACGACTGTATCCTCCAAGTTCGGAGGGAGAGCGGTCCCCAAGGAGGTGGGCGAGTCTCCGAAGATGACTTCATCAAGACTAACAAGGGCCGCACGACGTCGCCCCATCTCGGCCTCTTCGTCCGATTCAGAAGATGGGAGAATCACAAGCTCCTCTTGCTGAACCCCCTCGGACTCGCCCTCCGACTGACTTTCCTCCTCGGAGTCGGTCTCTGCAGCGGTCTGGACGTGCGAAGGACCGGCTTCGGCTGAAGCTCCAGAAGGTATGGTCTCGGGGGGCACTTGCGCAGGCCTTTCGGCTGGAGCTGTTTGCTCCTCGGCTTCGGCAAGAGTTAAGACTTGCTCCCCCCTGAGGTTCTCGTGCCGTCTTCTTATAAAAGATCGGTACACGGGTTCGTACCCGAGAAGTGCTGAGGCAGATCGGGTCCGGTGACCCTTGTAACTATAAATCCTTTTTAACCAGGCGACGTTTCGTCGCCACCCGGAGTTCTTCCTCTGCCGTTTCCTCTCCGTGTGACCTGCACGACAAGCAATTAGGCATCAGTTCGGCAGAACGAAACTACATCAGAAGTTTAGAAATTGAGATATTTACTCGGTGGTTCTCCGAGACGACCGGGTACGTGGTTCACCCTGGGCTCTCCGGGGGCATACTCCTAGTTCCCGGTGACGTAAAGGCAGTCATTCCCGGCGTATTTTGTGTTGTCTTCAAGCTCGTTGATTATGGGAATCTCCTTCGACCGAACTCGCAAGTAGTATGCGTCGTCCTTTGGAGATCGACAGAGGTTATACACATCCTCAATGTCCTCGACGCCAAGGTCGGTTCCCAATATCCTATTGAGTTCGGCTATACCCATGATTATCTTATAACCATTGGGCATTAGTTGGCAGGGGGTAAGGTTCCACCTCCTGAGACAAGCCCTCAGGAGGGGATGGACTGGGAATCTCACTCCGCCCTCGATTATGGCTACTAGTGGGAAGGGCATCCACCCCTCTACAAGAACCCGTGGTCGGCTTCGGTCACCAGGCCCATCCGCCCTAATCTGGACGTTCTCTGGTATCTGGTATTGTTTCCTAAGCTCAGCTAGGGCAAGCTCTGTGTCTATCCAATGTCTAAAAACCCCCATCTTCCTCAGCCTAGACCGGAATACAGGTGACGGCGACGGAGAAGAAGGACAGAGCACACACCCCCAAAAAGAAAAGGAACCCAGAGAAGGAAAAATGTCAGAAAGGCAGAAAGGAACTCACTAAGACAGGGCCGGAAGGAATGTAGGGACAACGGAAAACTCTAAACTTCAGGAGGCGAACGGAGGGACTTCTCGGACGACGAGGCTTCAGGCAACTCTCAGGCGAAAGCTCCAAGCACAGTGACAGCAAAAGTGGTCCTCCTTCGAGGACCGGGGTTTTTATACAGGGATGGAGATCTCTTCGTATCCCGAAAGGCATGTGCAGACACCGCCTCGAGCACGCCACCCGTCTCCTCGATAAGACGTAATAGCCATCAGGGACCTGACACGTGGCGGCATCACAACGCCTTCATGATGATATGGTTGGGCTATTAAAACCGCCTCCAGACAGCCAGGCGCTATTAAAAGCGCCTCGGAAAGCGAAGCGGCACCCCACGCCTTTTTGTAAACTACAGGATCGGTTTCGGGAAAGTCCATCCTATCACTCCTAACCCCGTGGTCTCCTTGACCCCCCGAAGTCAGGAGCAGGGGGCAATTGTGTGGACTGCTTCTACCGAAACCGATGTTACACCCCTCCTCGGTAACAGCGCCGATCAGGAAAGGCCTTAACCCCCTTCTCTCCGGCATAAGCAGCGTCTCAGCCTTTGTCGAGGTGGGACTGGTCCCGGTAGAAGTACCGACCATGTCCTACCGAACTCGGCCTCACGCTGGCATCCCAATCCGATCTCGGGTATAGCTGACCCCGGCGTCTTCTCCAGTTCGGCCCCTCTGCCGAGGTGAACACCGGGCTTCCAGTTCCCATTATGAGATGGGACGGGTACTTTGTAGGGAGTCCCTGTCAGGTAGGGCGGCCACCGGCCATCGATAAGGGCTCGTTCCTATCAATAGATCACATCCACATTTATGTGAGGGATTTGAGGGGAGGTCTGATGGGACAAGTATCCTCACCTACCCCCACTAAAGATCCCAGGTGTGGGCTGATGGGACAAGTATCCTCACCTACCTCCACTGTGGAACCTTCCACTTTCCTCTATATATGCCTGCATGAAGAGTCATGAACAGGTACATGCAAGATACAGCCTGCACTGTTATTCTGCTAACATCTCTTCTTCCCCACTTCACCCTAGTTCAGTGACTGCACTAACTCAGGCGTCGAAGTGCCTTTGGCTGACAGCAGCCTCGGGCCCTGACCGCTGTTTTCTCTTCCCTTTCAGATTTCAGGTTTCAGATCGGCAGAGACGCTCTTGTTCAGCTAAACAGCCTCTCTGTAAACCCTCATCATCAACTAAACCAAGTCCGTAATAATTAGGCACGCACAAACTTCATTCTCAAATGGAAGAGATTATATCTAGCAAATGGCCACTTTGTGCATTGTAGTTGAGATCCAACACCTCAGTTTCTGACAAAAACCCAACTCCCTCTGGAATACAACCTGTTGTCTGGTTGTTAAGAAACAAAATCTGCCACATATGCATCAGATGTATGAACAATGAACAAATAAAGAAGCTCCAACAGTTCACAATCAATTTACATGTTGGCCAACATGAGTGGACAGGTCAGAATTTTAATGGCATGATCTTCAACGAGTCTTTACTAATAAAAGAACAGTGTTGTTTTGAGTTTTGACACCCCATTGCTTAGTTAGGCTTAAAATGCAAAGCACCATGCAGTAGAAAAGTGGACTCATCATCATACATCATATGTACTAAATCCTTCCATCAATCAAAACGAATGTTTTCTACATGCTTATTGTAAAGTTGGAATACAAGCATATGTTAGCATGTTATAATATGTTATTATAGCTGAAGTACCATATTTTTTTTTTATCACAGTAGAATAAAAAGCTAATTTTATTCATCAATGATCTCAAACAGATATAATAAAGCCTATACAATTGTTTGTTTAGTCTTTTTCATAATATTAAGACATGTAACTAGGACAATATTGCTCTCACTGACAACTATGTGCAACGCACGTACATCTCACTAGTCTACTTAAAAGATTGAGTGAATGTAGAATATGGAAGAAACTCTTCTATTGCACTTTTTGTTTCTATTACACTTTTTGTTTCTATTTCATTCTCCACTTATTTGGAGTTCCCTACTTTTAACCTATTCCACTCCTAAAAGGCCATCTTACTGTTGATTTTAGGCCTCAAGGTGGGTGGTCCAAAGTGGCCCCCCATATTATATGGTCTATACAATTGTTTGTTTAGTCTTTTTCATAATATTAAGACATGTAACTAGGTTAATATTGCTCTCACTAACAACTACGTGCAATGCTCGTACATCTCACTAGTCTACTTAAAAAGATTTAGTGAATGTAGAATACGAAAAAAAATCTTAAAAATATCTTCTGTTACACTTTTGTTTCTATTACACTTTGTGTTTCTATTTCATTCTCCACTTAGTTGGAGTTACCTAAGTTTTAATTGTTTCTATTACACTTTTTGTTTCTATTTCATTCTCCACTTAGTTGGAGTTCCCTACTTTTAACCTATTGCACTCCTAAAGGCCATCTTACTGTTGATTTTAGGCCTAAAAGTGGATGGTCCAAAGTGGACCCTCACATTATATGGTTTTATGGGTTATTTGTTCATGAAGAGTGGTGCATTTTATATTGGAACATTATTGTTTTGAAGTCTCCATCCCTACTTTCATGATTCAAATAATAATCTTCGATGGGCAAGTCCTATTTCTTACTTAAAAAGACTGAATGTAGAATATGAAAAAAAATACTCTGTCAAGAATTATTGCACGTTTTTATTTCTATAGCATTCTCCACTTAGTTGGAGTTCCCTGTGTTTAACTTTTTTCACTACTAAAGGCCGTCTTATTGTTGATGACAGATAAGAGAAATGACAAACAACTCTCAACTGGTAGGAAAACAAACTCCGTTGGCAGGAATGGCCAAGCACCAACTCTATGATGTCAGGTCTCAAATTAAAGTACCATCATCTGCATTTGCAATTTTTTTTTTAAATTTGTTTCTTTCTCTTTAGGAAAACAAAACTTAAATTCTTGTAAAAAAAGAGAACGTCTCACATATTCCTTTTTTCGTTGACATTTTCAAACACTAATTGAGCAAAACCAACAAGAAGCTAAACAAATCCTTATTGAGAACCCTCAGCTTACCAGAGCCCTCCTCCAGGTAGCTCTCTCTCTCTCTCTCTCTCTCTCTCTCTCTCTCTCTCTCTCTCCAACATACATGCTTGTATGAGAGAAATTATCCTAAATGACCTGGCCTTACTTATACACAAATGATTGTGATATCTATGAACTAGGGGTTCACGTACTCCACCTAGCCCACCTTTGATAAGAATTATTGCACGTTTTTGTTTCTATTGCATTCTCCACTTAGTTGGAGTTCCCTATGTTTAACTTTTTTTCACTACTAAAGACCATCTTATTGTTGATGACAGATAAGAGAAATGACAAACAACTCTCAACTGGTAGGAAAACAAACCCAATTGGCAGGAATGGCCAACCACCAACTCTATGATGTCATGTCTCAAATGAAAGTACCATCATCTGCATTTGCAATTTTTTTTTAAAAAAAATTGTTTCTTTCTTTTTAGGAAAAGAAAACTTAAATTTTTGTAAAAAAAAAGAGAACGTCTCACATATTCCTTTTTTCGTTGACATTTTCAGACACTAATTGAGCAAAACCAACAACAAGCTAAACAAATCCTTATTGAGGCTCTCTCTCTCTCTTTCACATGCTTGTATGAGAGAAATTATCCCAAATGTCCTGGCCGTACTTATACACAAATGATTGTGATATCTATGACCCCACCTAGCCCACCTTCGGTAAACCCTACCCACTGAATTTAGCAGTTACTACAGTTTGACCTTCATCTGAGTTTTACTACTTGGATTGGTCATGAGAAAAAAAAAAAAACAGTGAGCCTAAAAACCAAGGGTAATGATCAGGTGGTCCCACTTTTTGCACCCCCCCTCCCCCCAAACAAACACACACACACACACAATGTTTTCCATGCATTTAGGTGGTCCTCTCCCAACCGGACATGGCTTATGTAAAATAAAGACTGAGATCCACTCAGTTGAGTCGTCAAATAAAGAGAAGAGAAAAAAAAATTGATATGCTCCCCATCTCTGTTCTAGCCCAACCCAACACGCACACTTAAAAGAGGAAAGAAAGAAACAACAGAACATAATGCCACCACAAATCAACCAATGCATTGAACAAAAAAAAAAAAAAATCCTTTAGTAGGCCTATCAATGGGACGTGTTGAAACGGGTAGAAAGGACGTCCCAGCCGGTCCCAAGCCCGAAAATACAGGGCTTTTAAAAAAAATTTGAGCCCAGTGGGTTGGGCTTGGACAATATATTTTAAAGCTCGGCCAAAATGGGACTGGGACTGGGCAGAAACAACCCAGCCCGTTCAGGCCCGGCCCGGCCCACTGCAAAGTCAATAATAATAATTTATATATTACTGAAACTGCCCCTCACTAACAACAAAAAACGACTAACTGGGTTTTAACCGATCCTACATTACTTTAACTTGACTCATATAGGATACTCAATCTCATTCATTTTTTCTGATTTTCTGATTTTGTACTTTCACGGGGAAAAACTTGACCCATATAGCCTATAGGATATTCATTCATTTCTATAGATTTTCTACTGTTACTGGCAAAAAAAAAAAAAAAAAGTTTTTGACACCGCCATGTTGCTTGTCGGATTGCATTGTCCCAAGCCCGGAAAAAAGGAGGGTTTAAAGTCCGGTTTACACCGGGTGTTTAGTGATAGTAGGAATAATTAGATAATGTTTTGCTTATGTCCAGGATCGGGTTAAGCCCAGGCCCAGCCTTGTCCCAAACCGGGCCCATATGAGACGGGATTTGATGTAGGCCTGTTCAATTTAGGGCCGGGATTAGACAATACCCGGAGGGCCCGTCCTATTTTCAAGACGAGATTGGACAACCCAAGCCCGGCCTGGCCCATTGATAGGCCTACTCTTAAGATTTTTGTTCTACCAATCTATATTGTCCCCCCTGCCAATACCCCCATAAAACCCAACAGATACACTTAAAAAAAGAAAGAAGGAGAATCAACAAACCAGAACGCCACCACAAATCAACCAATGCATTAAACAAAAGAACTCTTACAATTTCTATTCTACGAATCCACCATGTTCCCTCCCCTCCCCCAAAACACAACTACAAAACAACCTAAATCTAAAGATATACCTGAATGAAGACAAATGATTGAATCTAAAAATATTCATAACTGAAAACGGGGCCCTTCAATAAAGATTTATTCCAATAGGTCCATGGATATAATTAATGGAGGGGCCTGATTGTAGCAATTGGGAAGTTTAGGGTCTTCTTGTAATTATTCGTAAGACTGAAGTACAATTGCATTTATTTAGTGAACTTATTTGCAATTAACTGTGGGTCCGGAGTTCACATGAGATGTGGGATTCAGATTTCTAGTTGGAGCCAGATTCTAAGGAATCTCTAGTGGTCCTATGCTAGCCCTAATAAGAGAAGATTATAAATCCAATTGAAACTCTTAAAGGAAGGAGGAGTAGGACACATACTTAGAAGAGAAAGTCTACATGGACAAACTGATGGACAGAATTTGGGACAAACTGTGTGAACAATGCATTCAACTTTTCAGAGAGCGGGAAAACAGAAAAGAAAGTCTATACAGTTTGTCCCAAATTCTGTCCACCAGTTTGTCCATGTAGACTTTCTCTACTTAGAATAGAAGTGAGACTTCTAATCTTACTCTAAGAGGAGGTGTTTCATAAACTATAAATAAGAGGTGATGGTTAGAGATCTCTGCACAACAATAGTCTCTTAAGTTTCTCTCTCTTCCTCCTCTATCTCCTCTGGTTTTCTACAAAAGTGCTAGGGTTCTCTTTTACTTAAATATTCCACAATTCTTCTTGAGAAGTTCTCTAAGAGGATAATAGCGTGGAAGAAAACAAAGGAAAATGAGATCAAAATCTGGAAAAAAGTTTTCGTATAGATCGAGCTTTCAACTTCTCGATTTGAGCGCAACCAAGCTCCAAAGGTATATATTTATTATCTTTTTTTTTTAGTAGATCTAGTCGTGCTTGTTTGTTTCTTGATACATTTTCTTGATGGATTATTTGATCTTAATGCATGAGATTAGGGTTTTAAATCTTGGGGTTGAGTTTTTGGCCTTATGGGCATTTGATCCCTGCATTAAGTGGGTCAAAAGTTTATGCATACCTATCCACGAGGCCCACCTACTTCCAACAATTGGTATCAAAGCGATCCCTATATTCTCATCGCGTTATATCGGTTTTCTAGATCTAGTCTCTACATGAGATGTGGAGTGGATAGATTTAGGGCTGTGTAAGGATCAGTTTTTTATGTTTTTATGCATCTATTATATTTTCTGTAAACATGAGAAGGAACTGTTTGGGCAAAAATCGTTATTTTTCTGTAAATTACTTGTCAGGCGCTCGAGCGGATTCATTTCCGCTCAAGCTTGCAGGGCGCTGTCTATTTTGATAGTCCGAATTTTTCATCTTGAGATGATGAATGCTACCTTCTTAGCCCTAGTTCCTATTGGGTATATAATACTAACCTTGCAGGTGGTTGTCCTCTTCATGTGGCTCCACGAGTTTCTATTTTTTTCATTATTATTGATTATTTTGGGCAACTTGTAGAGGGTATCATGGTTTACTTGGTTTTCCCGCAAAAGGGCAAGGCATGATGGTTTCCCTAAGCCCATTTTATTTTCGTTAATAGATTGCCATGTAAATATCAATTTTTGAGGTATAGGAATTTTATGTATTTTTCAATTTTTCTTTTTTGTAAATTTTGATGGCTTTCAAGACAAAATAGATGGTGACGATGGACTCTTGACCAAAGAGTTTGGAGTTACTTAAAGAGTTTGGGATGACCAAAGAATTTAGAGTTACTCAAAGAGTTTGAGGAATAACCAAAGAGTTTGGAATACCAAGAAGTCCAAGGCATCTTTTCAAATTGGGCCACATGTAGGAGAGGACTTACTAAAATTAGAATTTCTAATTTTTCATGGATACTTATTTTATTTAGACTTTTCATATTTGCATAGTTGCTTTCTTTATTTAGCATTTTTGTTTCTTTGTAAAATCTGATTCAAACAAAATAGTTATAGTAATTGGCCAAATCAATTTAATATTTTGGAAAGGGTCTAAATAAAGAATTATTATTGGTGGACCTATGAGATGGACCCGCTAGAAATACAATTTGGAGACAACATTTTTCCAGAGCCTTCTAGATTCCCTTACGAATTACCGAAAGCACTGAGTTCATTTTTAAATAACCCTAAATCCCATGTAATGAGTGCCTCATTCTAGAATCGCTTGAAACCTATATTAAAGAGAAAAGTATCTCAGAATACCCTAGAATGCGTATATCAGTATAGAATTGTACAAAACGCATTTTCAAAGCAAAAGACTAGACCGAAATACCCTGAAATGTCCTAAAATCCCCAGCACGCATTTTTATACAAATACAGGCTATTGATAACATGAAATATGTTTGTGGGTTATAAACGAGACCGAATCCCATGAGATTAGTTATTAAGCATTAATTTGTCTAAAATACGATTTAAAGTAAAATGATATCACCAAAATTTTTGGTGCGAGTCTTTCAACCGTGAATTTTGTGAAACGAGGTTTCCACCATACCTTTTCTCAAAGCCGCCTGCAATCCCCAACGAATTACCCGAAGTACATGTTTTCAATCCTAATTAGTCATAAATCCCCTGCAATGCGTTCCTAACCCTAGAAACATGTGAAACCCATTTTGAGGAAAAAAATATCTCACACTAGTAAAAAATGCATATTTTAGCCCAGATATGTATTAAATGCATTTCAAAGCAAAAGACTAGGCCATAATATTGAAAAATTTCGTAAAATCATCCATCACGTGCTTTTATTGAATTATAAGCTATAGATTGCATGAAATAAGACTTTAATTCTAAAACGGCTTGGAATCCCACATGATTAGTTCTTAATCCCTAATTTACATGAAGCCCCTACTACTGGCCCGAAGCATGGGTTTCAGTTTTAAACAACATTTAATCCCATGTAATGCGTTACTAACCCTAGTATCGCCTATGAAACCCATTTTAAATAGATAAGTATCTTAGAATATCTTTAATTTCGTATTTCAACATAAAGTCGCACTAATTCAATTCAATCTTGAATTGTGTGAAATGCGGTTTGGAGCGAACATTTACCTAAAGCCGAATAGAATGCGATTTTATTTTAAAATAACCCCCGAATTACCCGAAACACGCGTTTCAGTCTAAAACAACCCTAAATCCCTTTTAAAGCGTTCCAAACCCTACAATCGCCTAAAATCGATTTGAAAATAGAAAACTATCTCAAGATATCTAAAATGCATGTTTGAATCACATGAAACGCATTTCAAAGAAAAGGACTAGACAAGAATACCCTTAAATATCTAGAATCATCCAGCATGCGGTTTTATCTAGTTATAGGCAATTGATCACACGAAATATGTTGTCCGTTACGAATGGGCTTGAATCCCACGAGATTAGTTATTAAGTATTAATTTTTTCTTGAACATGTTTTAGAGTAAATAGATATCATATAATTTAATAGAGCGCATTTGTCAACCACGAATTGCGTGAAATGTTGTTTATCTCCAATATTTTCGCAGAGACGGCTAGGAAAACCCCTTCGAACTGCTCGAAGCACGAGTTTCAGTCTTAAACAACCCCGATCCCTTGCAACACGTTCCTAACCCTAGAATCACGCGAAACCCATTTGAAAGAAAAACGTATCTTATAATAGTCTAAAATGCATATTTTAGCCAAGAATTGTAAAAAAGGCAATTCAAAGTAAAAAACAAAACCATAATTCCCCGACATGCCCTAGAATCACCTAGCATGTGTTTTCATCGAAACATACGTAATGATTGCACCAAATACGTTTTGCAGTGAAACCGCTCAGAATCCCATGAGAATACTCCTTAATTCCCAATTTCTGTGAAACTCGTTTTAAAGGAAAAATATATCCTAGAATTTTTTAGAGCGCGTATTTCAACCGAGAATTGCGTGAAATGATAGTTTGGAGCCAATATTTTTCTAAAGCCGAATAAAATACAATTTTATTTTAAAATAGCCCTCGAACTGCCCGAAGCACGCATTTTGGTCTTAAACAACCAAAAAATTTCATTTAAAGCGTTCCAAACCCTACAATCACCTAAAACCAATTTTAAAATAGCCAAGTATCTCAAGATTTCTAAAACACATGTTTCAGCATAGAATCACATGAAATGCATTTCAAAGTAAAAGACTAGACAGGAATACCATAAAATATCCTAGAGTGATCCAGCACGCGGTTTTTTCTAGTTATAGTTATCGATCGAACGGAATATGTTGTTTGTTCGTTACAAACGGGCTTGAATCACACGAGATTAGTTATTTGGTTCTAATTTTTCTTAAACATGTTTTAGAATAAATAGATATCACATAATTTTCTAGAGCGCGTCCTTCAACCGTGAATTGTGTGTAACGCGGTTTACCCCCAACATTTTCACAGAGACGGCTAAGAAATCTACTTCAAACTCTTCGAAGCACGGATTTTGGTCTTAGATAACCCGATCCCTTGCAACACGTTCCTAACCCTGGAATCACGCGAAATCCGTTTAAAATAAAAACGTATCTTAGAACATCCTAAATTACAAATTTCAGCCAAGAATCAGAAAAAATGCAATTCAAAGTAAAATACTAAACCATAATTCCCCGACATGATGCGTTTTCATCGAAATATATGCTACTGATTGCACCAAATATGGTTTGTAGTCAGAAACAGCTCAGAATCCAATGAGAATACACCTTAACCCCTAATTTTCATAAAACACGTTTTAAAGGAAAAAAAATATCTCAGAATTTTCTAGAGAGCGTCTTTGAACCGCGAATTGCGTGAAACGCGGTTTGGAGCCACATTTTCCTACAGTCACATAAAGTGCGATTTCATATTAAAATAGCCCTCGAACTGCCCGAAGCATACGTTTCGGTCTTAAACAACCCTAAATCCTTTTTAAAGTGCTCCAAACCCTACAATCGCCTGAAACTAATTTTAAAACATAAAAGTATATATGAATATACAAAATTGTGTATTTCAGTTAGAAATGGCTCGGAGTCCGACACGATTAGTTTTTATATCCAAATTTACCTAAATCTCGATTTAAAATGAAAAAAGATATCTCAAAATTTTCTAAAACGCATCTGTCAACCGTGAATTGCGTGAAATGCAATTTGGAGCCAACATTTTCCCATAGCTGTCTAGAATCCCATTACTATCGGCCCGAAGCACGGGTTTCAGTCTTAAACAACCCTTAATCCCATGTGATGCGTTCATAACCCTTGTATCCCCTATAAAACTCATTTTAAATAGGAAAGTATCTCAAAAAATCCTAAATTGTGTATTTCAACATAGAATCGCACGAATGCCTTTCAATGCAAATAGATTATTCCTGAATACGCTAAAATTTTGCGGAATCATTCAGTACGTGTTTTTATCGAAATATAGGCTATTGATTATACAAAACACGTTGTTTGTCAGTTAGAAACGGTCTTGAATCCATTAGTTCAGTTCTTATGCCTTAATTTGCCAGAAACTCGTTTTAAAGTACAAAGATAACAAAGAATTTTCTATAGCGCGTTTTCAATCGTGAATTGTGATTTTCTAGAGCGCGTTTTCAATCATGAACCGCGTAAAACGCGGTTTACACCTAGCATTTTTCTAGACCCGCTTAGAATCCCTTACGAACTAACTACCCGAAGCACGGCTTTCTGTCTTATACAATCCTTAATCCCCTACAATGCGTTCCTAACCCTAGAATCGCGTCAAACACATTTTAAAGAAAAAAGTATCTTGAGATATCCTAAAACTCGTATAAAGCATATAATCGTATAAAGCACATATAGAGTAAAAGATTAGACCATTAAACCCTTAAATGCCCTAGAATCATCTAGCACGCGTTTTCATCTATTGATTGCACGAAATACGATTTTCAATTAGAAATGGATCAAAACCTCACAAGATTAGTTATTAAGCCCGGATTTGCACGAAACACATTTTAAGGAAAAATATGTCCCTGAATTTTTTTTGGTGCGTCATTCAACCACGAATTGCGTGAAACACTATTTGGAGACAACATTTTCCTAGAGCCGAATAGAATGCGATTTTATTTTAAAATAGCCCTCAAACTGCCCGAAGCACGGATTTCGATCTTAAGAATCCTAAATCCCATTTAAAGCATTACAAAAGCTACAATCGCCTGAAACCAGTTTTAAAATAGAAAAGTATCTCAAGATATCTAAAATAAATGTTGCAGCATAGAATCACTTGAAACGCATTTCAAAGTAAAAGACTGAAACAGAATACCCTTAATTATCCTAGAATGATCCAGAACGTGGTTTTATCTAGTTACAGGTTATTGTTCGCACGAAATATGTTGTTTGTCCGTTATGAATGGGCTTGAATCCCATGAGATTAATTATTAAGTCCTAATCTTCCTTAAACATGTTTTAGAGTAAATAGATATTACAGAATTTTCTAAAGCATGTCTTTTAACTTTGAATTGTGTGCAACGCGGTTTACCCCCACCATTTTCGCAGTGACGGCTTGGAAATTCCCTTCGAACTGCTCGAAGCACGGGTTTCAGTCTTAAATAACTCTGATCCCCTGCAAATGTTCCTGATCTTATAATCATGCGAAACCCATTTGAAAGAAAAGTGTATCTTAGAATATCCTAAAATGCATATTTTAGCGAAGAACCGTAAAAAAAAGTGATTCAAAGTGAAACACTAAACCATAATTCCCCGACATACTCTAGAATCACCCAGCATGCGTTTTCATCGAAATATACGTATTGATTGGACAAAATATGGTTTGCAGTGAGAAACCGCTTAGAATCCCATAAGAATACTCCTTAATCCAACTTCTATTGAATTCGTTTTAAAGGAAAAGGATATCCCATAATGTTCTAGGGCGCGTCTTTCAACCGTGAATTGTGTGTAAAGCCGTTTACTTCCAATATTATTGTAGAGATGGCTAGGAAATCCCCTTCGAACTGCTCGAAGCACAGGTTTTAGTATTGAACAACTCCGATCCCCTGCAACACGTTTCTAACCCTAGAATCATTAGAAATCCATTTGAAAGAAAAATGTATTTTAGAATATCTTAAATTGTATATTTCAGCCAAGAATCTTAAAAAATGCAATTCAATGTAAAATAATGAACTATAATTCACTGACATGATGCGTTTTCATCGAAATATACGCTATTGATTGCATCAAATACGATTTGTAGTTACCTGCTTAGAATCCCATGAGAATATTCCTTAATCCCCAATTTCCGTGGAACTCATTTTAAAGGAAAAATATATCCCTTAATTTTCTAGAGCGTGTCTTTCTACCGCGAATTGTGTGAAACGCGGTTTGGAGCGAACATTTTCCTAGAGCCGAATAAAACACAATTTCATATTAAAATAGCCCTCCCCGAAGCTCGCGTTTCGGTCTTATAAAACCCTAAATCCCTTTTAAAGCGTTTCAAACCCTAAAATTGCTTGAAGCCAATTTTAAAATAGAAAAGTATCTCAAAATATACTAAAATGTGTATTTAAGTTAGAAATTGCTTAAAGTCCCAACTGATTAATTCTTATGCTGGAATTTACCTAAATCTCAATTTAAAAGGAAAAGGATATCTCAGAATTCTCTAGAGCATATCTGCCAACCGTGAATTGCATGAAATGCGATTTAGAACCAATATTTTCCCAGAGCTGTCTCGAATCCCCTACTATCGGCCCGAAGCATGCGTTTCAGTCTTAAACAACCCTTAATCCTGTGCAATGCGTTCCTAACTCTAGTATCGCCTATGAAATTCATTTTAAATAGGAAAGTATCTCAGAATCTCCTAAATTGCGTATTTCAGCGTAGAATCACACGAATGCATTTCAATGACAATGACTATTCCTGAATACGCTAAAATACCGTAGAATTATTTAGCACGTGTTTTTATCAAAATATAGGCTATTGATTGTACAAAATACGTTGCTTGTCAGTTAGAAACGATCTTGAATCCAGTAGAGCAGTTCTTATGCCCTAATTTGCCAGAAACTCGTTTTAAAGTAAAAAAGATAACAAAGAATTTTCTAAAGGGCGTTTTCAACTCACGCGGTTTACATCGAGCATTTTCCTAGACCCGCCTAGAATCCCTTATGAAATGTCTGAAGCACAGCTTTCTTCTTATACAACCCTGAATCCCCTACAATGCGTTCCTAACCCTAGAATCGCGTGAAACACATTTTAAAAGAAAACGTATCTCGAGATATCCTAAAACTCGTATTTCAGCATATAATCGTATGAAACACATTTAGAACAAAAGATTGGGCCATTAAACCCTTAAATGCTCAAGTACCTGGTGGACCACATTCTAGTGGCCAGTGAATGAGGACACTTGGATTCAACATGGTATAATCCGGCCCTTGAAGTGGCTTGAACACCCCTGCTATAATGGGAGGGTGCATCTCTACCATCATATTGTGTGTGAGTGGGACGTCAACAATTACATTTAAACAATCGCTTTTGGGGGTTTTCAGATTTTTCAATGAACAAAACACATGGTTAGAAATAACAATCCGGATTCTAAAATAATAATGGGTGAAAACAACAATCCAAATTTTCAAAACATTGAGATTTTTTCTCTCTTATTGAGTCTTAAACAAACCTATTTGACTGTCCTATGTTTGTTTATAGGGAACCCCTCATATGAGTGTCGGCGCTCAAATTACGATGAGGGCACTCTTTATAGTGCGCCCCCCCTCTTGGAGTCTGGCACCATCTGAATCCACTGGATCGTAGGATCAGCTGTGAGAATTTGTAGGTGGCTTTTTTGTGGGGGTGGGGTGGGTCGAAAAATCTCATCCCCTTGGGCCCCACAAGAGCCACACTAAAAATTACTTAAACACTAGTTCTCCAAAACACATCCTGGGACCATAAAACAAGAACACCCCTAGTTACTGGTCCCAGGGTTTAGTACCCATCTGACTGTACTAAAGCGTTGGATCGGCTGTGCACTTGTTTGGAGTGTGAAAACTTGTGGGGAGATCTTTTGATCCCACTCCAAAAATACATGATCGGGCCCACTTTATGGTCCATCTGAGTGGACCATAAAAACAGGGACCCTCCCAGTTCTTTAAATTTTGCATGACTGAATATGGACAACTGACATTCGTTTGAGTGAAACCCTCCTAAGTGTGGAATAGTCCTATTCCAGACACTTTTGCCCACAATAAAATCTAAGAACCTTTTCATCAAGGTCAGCTACAAATGCCCAAACAATGTTGGCCGCTTATGGCTAACCATTTGACGTTTAAATGGATGTAAACAAATCAATAGAAGCTATGGCACTGAGCCAATTTCTTTCTATGAAGACTATTTTGTTCACATTCTTTCAAACTGATATCCTACTTCCTCATAATGCAATTGAAACTCAGTTGCTATTTTCTCCATGTTCCTATCTCTTTATCAGACATGCATTTGGGAATCTCTGTTGCAGGATTGCTGCAGTGGGATCATGTGATGGTCAATGGAATGTGTAAGCGCACAAAAATTCACAGACCCAGGGGGGGAGTGATTTTGAGACTCACTGGAGGAGGATGGAGATTGCAGTTCCTTGATGATGATAGAAGAACCGCTACCTTGAGCCTAAAAGGAGAAAGAGAAGAAGGTCAGAGGACCCTGGCTTGGGCAGCGCAGGGCTCTCCGATGCCTAAGTTAGTTGCAAGACTAAGCAAAGGTTGGAGATGGAGTTGGGGAGGAGATGGCATACCAGCGTATGTGGTGTTCATTGGCCCCCCTTGTTCTGGAGCTGTTGCTGTACTTATATAGAGGAAGAGAGAAGACAAGAGGGTGGCTCTGTCAGAGAGTTGTCCCATCATAGTCTACTCTATTCTAATTGCAGTCCCATTAGGCCTTATCCTGACGCCTTGAGAGTTGTGGACGTGACATTCGGATAAGGACAACTCCTTATCTTTATTCGGCGCCCGTCCCATCTGTCAGCACGTTCTGAAACGTGGTCGTACTTTCACATGGGCG
Source organism: Umbellularia californica (assembly GCA_028538565.1). Taxonomy (NCBI): domain Eukaryota; kingdom Viridiplantae; phylum Streptophyta; class Magnoliopsida; order Laurales; family Lauraceae; genus Umbellularia; species Umbellularia californica. Next base: position 50,058,099 of record JAPQWN010000006.1, on the reverse strand, counting down.
TGCTGGCATTGTTGCCGAGGTCGGCAGTGAGCTCGATCTAGCCTTATTACTGAGATGGAGAACCTAGCCGAAATGGAGCACCTGGTCGAGATGGAGCACCTGGTCGAGATGGAGCACCTGGCCGAGATGGAGAACCTGGCCGAGATGGAGCACCTGGCCGAGATGGAGAACCTGGCCGAGATGGAGCGCCTGGCCGAGATGGAGCACCTGGCCGAGATGGAGCATTTTACCGAGGGCTGAGGTCGGCACTCATGCCTTTGCCGAGGCCGGGACCTGAGGTCGGTCGCCTTGGGGAATATCCCCACACAGAATGATACTCTAATTCCATCATCTTTATGTTTGTAGACCCTGATGATGTGTCTTTAGGCTTGCTGCAGATGTATATCCATCACGTTATAATGGGTCATGAGAAAAAGATCCTCTAATACTATCATTTAAGTGTCCCTAGAGTAGACAGTGAAACAATCAGTAAATCCATTAAGATGATGAATACATAAATTACCTAAAACTTCCATGTAGTTCAACCCCCTCTATTTGACATTTGGGATGAGCTATAGCTTTTGTCTCTTCTGGCCCTGGGGTAATTTCTTATTAGATTTCTTAAGATAAAGACGTGACCAAGACATTAGAAAGTTCCAAAGCATATGTATAAGGGACATAACAGGTGATCTATAGTTTATTTGAATGTACTGCAGATCAAGTTCTAGTTGATGGCTATATTTGTGTCGCGCATTTTCCCCAAATTGAAAATGGTTTCTACTAGAGAATGAGTGTTCCGAGTGAATCTTTTCAATGGTTTTCATTTTTCTAAGCGGAATCATTTTTCCACTAGTTCTGTGGAAAGCATATATGTAACCAAGAGGGAGAAAATCACTTTCTGTAGTGTTACTAGCACTGCCAAAAATGTTTGTCAAAGTTGAAACTGACATGGTGGTAAGACTCCAGTTTCCAGTTTCTGTAGAAACAAAAATCACTGTGTAAATAAATGCTGTAAACAAAAATCACCTGCCTCAGAAGTGGTTTTCAGTTTATGTGATCACAAATGCACTGCCAAACAGAGCAATATCAGGTCCCCAAAATAAGAATTGGGGGAAAACGTGAAAAATAAATCAAATTATAATTTCCTGTGTTTAATACAACACAAGCTTCCAAAAGTGGACCCACATAAAATTTCAAACTGTGGTGAGTCAAAATAAATTCCATTAAATGTAGCGGAAGCTTTATTAATTCAATTGGTATTCAATGTTCATAAATAAAACCCAATACGAAAATCAAATAAACAATAATAGTTAAAGTTACAAAAGAAATTAAACAATTTATGAAAAAAGTCTAATCATTAGGAGAAAGTTCATCTAAGAATTTTTAAGATGATGTTCACTCTTATGCTGGCTCTGACGGCTTCAAAGCCATCTCCGGTATCCTACTCTGGTTCGTCAATTGGCTCAAACTTTTGAAACGTTTGATCTTCCTCCGTCTCCTCGGTAAAGTAGGGCTCGGCACCTATGCACCAAATATAACAAAGTAAATAGCAAGAACATGACCATAATTCGAAATTAAATACGATATCAAGTTGAGTATAGACGAGTGAGATTATAAAGAAGCAATGATAAAGATAATGACCAAAATGAACGTATGACATAAGTCCAAACGATACAAATGGAGCAATATAAAATTCACACGACGACAAGTGTCCCCGTTATGGGTGATCAACCCTCAATAAATCGGGAAAGCCCGTCCATAACGTCAATGGTCATAAACTGATCAAAATATCAGGATAACTTGTTCATAGTCAAAGCGGATTATAAGTGATCAGGTCACATCGATGATCAACCGTCCATATATCGATCTGCAGTCATCCATAAATGACCCACATAAACATAAACATATATGCATAATAGACCCAAATAATAATAATGCTCCGACACAAGAGTCCTAAGTCAAAATGAAGTGTTCGCCATTCCATATTCCATGTCATAGTCAAATCATTAGACATAATTTGCCAACCCACCTCATAGTCCATAACACAATATGGCATGCATCTAAAGGAATACATAACCTAACCCAAGATATGCGTGCGAAGGTCAAGACATAGTTACGAATCAATCCTAAGGTTAGACATATATTCACACACCCGTCAACACAAGGATAAATGCTAGTGAGCTAGGGATGTTATGGTGCATAGATCCAATGAAGGATTTCCAATAGACATGTATCTCTCACCAGAGTTTATAAAAGTCATACCAGGTATTTGAATCATATGTCAATAAGACACCGTAAGCCCAACAACAGTTCTTATGTCAAGTCCAGGTAGATATTTAAGGTCATTAGATCCATATGAAGTTCCATAGACGATGCCATAAATCCCCAAACAATACAGAGCCAAAACAGTTGAAAAGAACCATAAATTGTCCAAGTGCATTGAACATTCGAACGTACGAAACCAACGTTTGAACGTTTAGGGTCTTGGGTTTTTGGCTCAAAGGCGAGAAAAATCAAACGTTCGAACGTTCATGTGGCACATTCAAACTTTTAATGGCAACGTTCGAACGTTTGACTTTCATGCAACACACCTATCATGCAACAAATGCCAGTCTCACCTCGTCACCTCTTTCGCTCTTCCTTTTGCTTTCCCTCTTGCTGAAAAATGCCCATCAATTCGTTTCTTCTATCGATTCTTCTTCATACACATATGTCATCTGTCACACAAGAAATGGAGTCAAAATGGAATCTCACCTCGTCACCTCTTCCGCTCTTCCTTTTGCTTTCCCTCTTGCTTAAATGAAATGCCCAAGGAAAAGGACAGCATCAGCTTTTCCTATTGGTAAAATAAGAAACGAGAAATTGAGGGGTTTCAAAAATCCCTCTTTGATTTCTGTTAATTTGTTATTTTACCAACGATCACATTGAACCCCCAAATCTTCTCCTTCTATCGTTCCCTATTTGTAAGATGTGCGAGGTAATGAATTCCTCTTTCTGATTTGTTATTAGCATTTTTTTTCTTTCTTTCTTGGTGAAATTTTCTCATCCAGTTGTAATTTGTTATATAGTGAAATTTGTTATATTAATACATTTTCATTTTCTTAATATGGATTTCAATGAAGTTGGAGGAATGCCAGGGGGTGGTGAAGGTTCTGGTTTGGTAAAGGTGGCTATTATTATTGGGCTCGGTCTCTATCTTCAAACGTTTAGTTGGTGTTAAAAATGAGGTACATGTTACCCTTGCCAATTTATTTCAGCTTCTTTATTTCGCTCTGTAAGCATGAAGATTGGACCCCTGGAGCTCACAATTCTACCTAATGCCATTACTCCTACTCTACTAGAGCAAATACTTACTGGTAAGTAGTCTAATTGGGTTAAGAAAATGTAAATTTATTTCAATTTTAAATGTTGGGTGTGGTAGGAAATATTCAATTTTAACTGTTTGGCGTGGTAGAACTCAAGAAATGTTTTTTTTTTTTTTTTTTTCACATCGTAGGATTTACCACTTGGGTCTGAATGTGTGTGGGTAAAAATTGTTGTTAGTTAATAAGGGTGTGAAACAACTCTTTTTGGGTTGTCATCATCTTCTACAATCCTGAGCCAACCCAAAAAAATTTCTTTGTAAGTATAACTACAGAGAAGCTGAATATTAGATCTATATGAATATATAGGTTTGTTTTTAAGTGGTTGGTGTTTTGCAACCTGAGCCAATAAAGAATATTGATTCCCTTTTTTTTTTTTTTTTTCTATGTGTTGGGTATTGGATTATAAGTCAACATATTATGCTGTAAGCAATGTCTTTGTTGCATTTCTAGCTCTAAAACTGGCTAAATTTTTTGTTGTTAGGAATAGAAGCTATATTTTTCAGGTAAGATTGTACGTGAGAGTTTTGATTAAACTAAAACAGTATCTTCAAGTCCCATGATGGTGAGTAAACGAAGATTTTGTGAGATTCCACCGTCTCTAGCCTAAAACTGGATTCGAAGTTTCAAGGTAGTGTAGGCAGGGATAGTATCATAAGTCTTGAGAGTTACTTAAGAGGTCACCAGGTTTATTAGGATGAGAATTACCATGAAAGGTATATGAAATTGCTATGAGGAAAAATCTCATGATTTTTTTTATATGGAACCCAGTAATAATGTTTTCTCCAAGGTGTAGAACACCTGTTGTTTCATTGTTTAACACTTTCTTTGAATCACTAACCAAGTTTTTTAATTATTTTTTATGAAGGGCCTTTGAAACTATATTTGGTTGACGGAGGCCAATAATATAAGGTTTTTTTCTCCAAGGTGGATTAATTTATTAAGCCTTTTCTTTTTTTTTTATTTGCCTCTTTATTCTTTTAGTTTTTTTAGCTAATTATCTTTTGTTAATCAAAATCGTGAAGCTAGAGGAAACATAGAGGAAATCATAGGATTCAAAAAAGCGGTTGGCTCGTTTGAGATCCCAGCATAGTGAAACAGGATCAGGAAAAGCTATTAGCAATGGTACCAGAGAAGTGAAAGTTGAGCATAGATCAACAAGCCCTATGTATATTGATGAAAACCTTCCTTGGACACAAGCCCAATCCAATCCTCAGCTTAACGGAAATATGTGCAAATGTTGTAAGAGGATACATTAAAAGGTATATTTTGGACAATCTATCATTCCATTTATTTTATTGTATTTTTTTTATCTAAATCAAATTATATATTATGATGTGAACTTGTTCTTAATTATTGTAATTTTGTGAAAAGTGAAGTACAATTGAGAGGTATCAAGAAGCAAGAGAGTGGAGTCAGATTTGATATGGGAGATGTCCTGGTTGGCAATCAAACTACTAGTAATGAATACATAACTTATATTGTATTCGTGTGTTGTGTTAATGCAAAGTGCCTTTGTTTGAGGTTATTGTGCTAATCCTTTGTGTCCAGTAGTATGTATCTATACTTAGGGCCCCTCTTCCTCTTTGTCTCTCCCTCCCTCCCCTACGAAGGAACAACAATGGCCATCTCATCAATCCCTCTCTCAACTAGCTTTACAATGCCTTCCCATCCATAAATACCTTCCCTTCCTTTCTCACAATTTTTAGGTTGAGCTTCCACTCTTTGTATGTATTTTGCTTTAAAAAAAATTTTCCTTTTTCATTGTTGGAGCAGTATACTATGTTCATAATGGTTTTTTTTTTTACCTTCTTCCTTTTTACAAATCTTAGTTTGAGGATGAAGTGTTCGATCACAAATTTATAAAGTCCAATCTTAATGACTTGGGTTTTTTTTTCCTTCTTTTACAAATCCTAAGTTGAGCATGAAGTGTTTCATTAAAGGTCTAATTGAAATTGAATGTTAATGTCATGATTAATTCAAAGGTTTTACCCCTCTCTTAGAAGTGTAGCACCTTCTCTGTTACTATGTTTAATGTTTAGGAAGCTTAAATGAGCAAAAAAAAATCAGTCTCTACCTAAAAAATAAAATTCAAATTACCAAAGTGCTTAAATTGTTTTGTATATAAGGAATCAGGTCAAATCACTTGAGATATGCTATATATTTTTATTTTTTATTTTTCCTTTGATTTGCTTATAAAGTGTGACAACACCAAAACTATATTTGATTTCGTAATTGAAAGGGAATATGTTCAGTTGAGTTCCATTACTGCCTTGCAAAGAACAAACTTCACTCATTTCCACCAAGAAAAGTAAATATTATAATCCAGTCTATATTAAAATATTCTATCTTTAAATGGAGAAAAAATAAGATTAAAAATATAAATTTTTGTAGTTATTTTTTTTTTTGTTAATGCATCTCAGTTTCTACCAAAAAACTCGGGCTTATGATTCTCTTTGTGATTATTTTTATTTTTATTTTTTCGATGGTATTCTTCAATTGAGTTTGTTCTTTTCTAACTAATAGTTTGATTGTAGTTTTTTATATTAAGTGCTATATTATAATCAAATACTTGACATTCCTTTTCTTTTATGCTCTTCTTTTGATAAGCTCAAAATGTGATTTCTATATCTTTGGATTTAGTTTTCTTCCTTTTTCTTTCAATAGTGGTTTGTAAATTTTATCCATATTGCTTGACGTATGGTTCAACAGACCCCATTACCGTGTTTTCTATGGGTTTTGTTGGTCTAGCATTAGGTCCTCATCCCTGCCATAGCCTTTTGAGATGTGGTAGAAGAGCTAGCTGATTCTGACTTTCAATGTACATGCCCAAAATGTCAAACCATGTCAAATAGCATAATAATTTTTTAGAGTATAATTAGGTAGTCATTTTGGGGAAAAAATATCCTATATCATTCAGTACTCGGAACTCGTAACACCTTGGATTGGTTTCTATTCTGCTGAAATATTCTTAGGGCTGAAATATTCTTAGGGCTCACAATTTTTTGCACATACAGACAACCCTTATACACTGCTTCTATTTTATTCTTTTTGAGAATCTTGAAATAGAGAAACATGTTTGTGGGTGATGTCTATGAATAAAACAACTATTTTTTGCACATACAGACAACCCTTATACACTGCTTCTATTTTATTCTTTTTGAGAATCTTGAAATAGAGAAACATGTTTGTGGGTGATGTCTATGAATAAAACAACTATTGATGAAAGTTTATATAAAACACTGCGCCATTGAAGCACCACATAAAGACGGGGGATTCAGAGATCCCTCCTGTTAGAGTTGGCATTCTATGAAATTAAGAGAAAGCTAATTAACACAAGGGAATAGGAAAAGTACAGGTGCTGAAATTTTAACTCTTGTAGATTTTAAAGGTGAGGCTCTCTGTTCTTTTTTATTTTTTAATCAGGACTTTTCCATTGGTGTCAAATTAAATTAGTTTATTTCTCCCTGAAGGGTCCATCATCATTCTTCCCCATGTCTGCTTAATCAATATATAATGGTCCTAGGCTTAGATAAAGGAGGGTCATATGAAATAAGAAGTTGCAAATTAGGATTTCCTACACTTCACTTTGAGTTCTATTCATATTTAAATAAAAATTTGGACTCCATCAAGAAACTCCCATTGATGAGTTAAGGCTTAAATGATAATGGTTGGCTTGTTGATATTTTTATATGATTTTCGTTATTTAGTTGTGTTCCTTCAACAACGAGGGACCAACTAGCAAGAGCAACCAACCTTTTGATTCAATGTTATAAAAAAATTGTTTTGGACAACCATTTAGAAAAGATTTTCATTTTTAGATCATTTCTGTTTAATGGCTTAGTCAATCAATTCCTCATTAAGCCCAAAATTGTACAGTTTGCAAGGTTTGTGATATGTTCCATTTACTTAAAATGCATAGTTGAGATCTACCAACTTTGAATAATCAGGACATATTTGAGGAAGCCATTTGTTTGAAGGTGATTTCCAATCAAATTGTAGTATTTTTCTTTTCATTGGATGTTTCATTCAAGATAATAGAGAAGCTATATAGCTTCTGATTGTCTCTCTCAATAAATTCTTCTAAGACTGTAAAACTTGGTCTAGCTAAAGTCGTCATCATCTGTTTGCATGCTCTATGAAGACTAAGGAATGACCGTCTATTCAATAATAGGAGGGATGATCTCTTTCAGATCTCTTTAAAGCTGATGCTATGGTATTCCTTTGCAGAATCTCCAAGTTTTTCCCCAACCCTCTTTAAATGTCAATTTTGTTATCCTAAACATTCAGAAGTTATACCAGTCAGGTTTAAGTTCTTTGTATTTTTACCAAAGTGCTTTCTGTTTTTTTTTTAACGCTTCCTTTCTTTTTCTTTTTACTTTTTCCATCTGTGTGTTTTTCTCTGTGGATCTTATCAGTTGTATTGTTTCTTAGAACCTGTTTATCCACTGGCTTATGTATATTCCCCACATCTTTTTAATTCCATTTGCATTATAGCAAAAGAGTTTACGTAGAAAATAAAAAAAAAAAAAAACTCTGTTGTAAGAAAGTTTGCTTATAAAAACTATTCACACATACAATTTATTATATATTAATGTCATGATGTTCGTGATATGATTGTATGATAGACTAATTTGTGATGGTACTTATCTTGCTATGAATGGGAAAATGGATGGATTATAAATAACTGCCTTTTTATTTCCATTTAATTTTTAATTTTTTTTATTTTTTAGTAGAAAAATTAAAAATCCTATGATTCACAATACGATTTATGATTCAATTCGATTCATGTGTATGAACGATTTGCAATACGATTCTGACTTTCAGAACTATGCATTTGAATGCTCTACCATGTAAACATTTTCTGATGTAGCACAAAAACTAGACTATACATCTGAGTTCACCTTTTGAATTTAGACAAGTAATTTTTCTTCTTCACCATTTATTAAAAGGCCACCAACTGGATTTTTAGGAACCTCTAAATAGAATACCTTATTTTTTTTTGGCTATAATAGTATAATATGTTCTGCTTATCAAAATTAGTATAATATGTTCTCTTTGGGGCCAATGGGTTAGACCGTCTGAATTTGCACAGTTCCATAAATCCTTTACTAATTGGCGTTTCTTGAATTGTTTCTACTAGATGTATTCATTCGCCACATTAGGTGGTGCTCAATATATATCAGCACTTTTGGTAAACTTGGTTGTGAAATGCAGGGAAGATGAATATTACATGGATCTTGAGCACATAATGGTCATAGAAGCAATCTGACTTTCCATTCAGGTGATATTCACAACATATTGGGTAGATTTTCAAATGACTTATAATGGTTAATGTAATCAGGAGCATATTGCTTCATTTTTTTAAGTGTAATTGGCCTTAACGACATAGTAGATAGTTTTATGATGAAGAAGTGTGTGAAGATTAAAGAAATTTAGTGTTATAAAAGAATTCAGAGGCATAATCTTGTTTTATCTTCTGATAGGATTGTTAATATCTAGCTTGCTTTCATTTTATTCAAGTACTAGGTTCTAATATGTTCTTCTTAGTTAATGACATGCTCTTATTTCCTAAATTCCATTTTGGCCATTTTGGGACTCCGAATTATATGAAATTTAAAGGGATAGAGAATTTAATTTATTTAAGCAAGTTATAAGCAGTTTTTAAGAAAAATAACATTGGTTATGTTGAAAGATTAGCTTTATATTGCATCTTATACACTTATTTTCTATTATATGATGTTTGATTGGTGTTTGATTGTAGGCATTCAGACTGTTTTTATTTCTATTTCTGGGCAGTTTGGATGTGAATTCTAATCATCACATACATTATCTTTCATATTTACTACTCCATGAAGCATAGAAAATAGTTGCACTCTAATATTCTACGACATTCAGGAAAGAATGCAAATGAGGATAATGCAATTTTTGGAGCCGTGCTGTATTGAAATGGATACAAGAGGTAATAAACAGCCTCTATGTTAATCTAACATCAAAAGGACAATACTATCAGCCACTTAGATTGGTAATATTGCATTATTTAGGTCCCTGTAGATGTGGTATTTACTGGTAGCCACTTAGATTGGCGATCCCGTCTAATCTAATTGACGACAATACCTTCCGTCAGACAATTGGTGGGGTCGAACTGTGCCATTCAGTGGATGATGGTCTCCTGCTGCACTCTGTGGCCATTAGTGGATGTTACATTTGAGCATCTAATGTTCCGTTTAACCATGTGCTTTGCTTTTTTTTTTTTATAATTTAGTTTCTTGGCGGATCTCATTGGCTATCCTCTGCTTTTAATCTCCATTTTTTTGTTCTTTGGCCTGCCTTCTCGGTCGGATTTTTGGATGGATTCCTATAAAGGATCATTGTAGACTAGGACTTCTCTACTGACATGCACCATCCCAATCGAAACACTTAGGGTGGGGCCTATCTATTTAGTGGGTTATATTTTGTATTGTTTACCTTAGAACTAACAATATTGTCTAAAGATGGAATATGGCATTTATATATTCTAATAGATGTATTGTTCAAAATTATAGCTGATACCATATTTGTTTATTCATCCATTCAAAATGCATAGGATTTGTAATTATTCTGGTCAACATTCTAACAGGTTGTCTTCTTTGTCATGAACTCATAATTCTTCGGTGATGTAGAGGGAAATAAGAAAAAGTTGGCCTTTTTAGCCCAACCCTTAGTTTTAGTTTTTGAAACCAGACATATTTGAAGAAGTTCAGATACTCTTTATTTTGAATATTGGGTTTGTTGATTTTGTTATAATATTTAGTCATTGAATCTGTCTGGAATGATAGTTTATATTCAATCATTTACACATATCACTTGGAACTGTTGATCAAAGATGTTTCAGAGATCGTCCAAGTCAATTAAAAGTGGGTGAATGATGAATGAAGGTAAAATCCTGAAGTTGGTAGAATGACAACGTATCAACTGGAGAAAACTTAAAAGTGGTTGATGCAGCGATTGATGACATTCGTTTTGAAAATAGTTTGCAAGAAATGGTCGCAATGAAATTCTATTGTCAATCATGTTGTTCATTTTATTGGTAGGTAGGCACAATGATGGTTTTTTTTTATGAAGAAGTCATTAGTGTGGTGTATTATTCTCTCTTCAATCAAATGTGGTAATTTATCCGGATCAAATGAAACTCCACCAGCATCCATATTCGCTTTGCATTCCAATAAAATACCAAAACACAAGACATCTACAGTATCTTTAAACACACAACAATGGGCCATTTTAGTTACAACTACGTGCAACCCACGTGTACCCATCACTAGTACTAATTAAAACCATTGAAGTTGTTTGAGGCTTGGACATGACATTTTTCAGGACGGGGATCGAGGTTGACATGTATGTCTATACATTGAGGGACCTAATTTTGAGTTACAAATATAAACAAGCTAGGCCTAGGTTCACACCCCTAGTTCTATCAACTCCATGTCACAACCATATTTTTGCAGAGCTCCATTAGACATGATAGGACTCAATATATTTACTCATTCTAGAAGAAGAGCACTCATTGATTTATTGTTTTGGATAGATTCAAGTTAACCCAATCAAGACCTGGCTTAGCATGCGAAAACATATGATGCCTAGATACGACAAGGATACGACAAGAACATACCATGATTGAAGTAATCATTAAGGCCACAAAAAGTGGATTGATAAGTTTCAAGGCTTTTAAGTCAAGAAACAACCGAAGATTGTGCTCCAAATTGATTGCCAAATTTATAAAATAGGATTTTTTGTTATATTCCCATAAGAACATATGCAAGTTTACTTATAGATTTAAAAAAAAAAAAAGTAACACTAAGTAATGTACACGGCCCTACAGGGGCCCATAGTTTCTTTTTGAAGTTTACCTTTTTATTTTCCAACTTGAATATACATAACAAATACACCATGCTTACACATGAGGAAAATACCTTGTGCACATAAAATCTTATATTTTCCATATTACAAAATTTTCCTAAATTCTTTTAGATTTTTTTTTTCTTTTTGAAGAAATACAAGATCGAGAACTACAGCTGATAAGAAAAATAAAATAAAAGAATGTCTTAAAATAATAAACACAATCAATTAAGAAAGAAAATAAAGTAGGAAAATATAAGAAGAGGTAACATGTATTGTAAGTGCACAAAAAGTCACAGACCCGGGGGGGGTGATTTTGAGACTCAGGGGAGGAGGACGGAGATTGCAGCTCCTTGATGGTAATAGAAAAACCGTTGCCTTGTCACTAAAAGGGAAAAGAAAAGAAGGTCAAAGGACACTGGCTTGGACAGCGCAAGGCTCTCTGATGCCTAAGTTAGTTGCAGGACTAAGCAGAGGTAGGAGATGGAGTTTGAGAGGAGATGGCGTACCAATATGTGGATAGCCCCCCTATTACCTGTTAAAGGCTTATGAATATTTATAGAGGGAGAGAGCTGACTTTGGGGCAAGCACTTGAGAGGCTGTCCCATCGTAGCCTACTTTGTCCCATCGGACCTTACCCTGACGCCTCGAGAGTTGTGGATGTGACATTCGGATAAGGACAACTCCTTATCTCTATTCAGCGCCCGTCCCATCTGTCAGTATGTTCTGCAACGTGGTCGTACCTTCACATGGGCGCGCTGGCACTGTTGCCGAGGTCGGCTGTGAGCTTGATCTAGCCTTATTACAGAGATGGGGCATTTTACCGAGGTGGTGAACTGAGGTGGTGAAGACCGACCTGGTGATCTGGCCGAAGTCGAGACATGGTGCCAAGGCGGGAGCTCCTGGCAATGCCGAGATGGAGAACCTGGCCGAGATGAAGAACCTGGCCGAGACGGGGCACCTGGCCGAGACCAATTGGCACTATTGCCGAAGTGGACTTTTTGCCGAGGCCGAGGGCTGAGGTCGGTCGTCTTGGGGAATATCCCCACACAAAGCCACCCAGCTTTTGACCTTCTTTAGAGTTCCCAACTCTTTGAGGTCGGAAGCTATAACAGAGAAGCTTTTCTTCACGCTTGCTATCAAACGTTTACTCTGTGGTAGCTGATTTCAGCCTGAGCTTGGTAGCCTTTAGTGATCCGGTTTGTCACCAATCTGAGAGGCCGGGACATAACTGGATGGTACTCGTACCGGAACCAGAGTAATCTTTTGGGCAGCGACCTGGTGCTGGACCGAGATGCTTTATGCCGAGATCGGGACGTAACTGGCTGGTACTTTTACCGGAGCCAGTGTAATCTTTTGGGCAGCGATCTGGTGCTGGACCGAGATGCTTTATGCCGAGATCGGGACGTAACTGGCTGGTACTTTTACCAGAGCCAGTGTAATCTTTTGGGCAGCGATCTGGTGCTGGACCGAGGTGCTTTATGCCGAGATCGGGACGTAACTGGCTGGTACTTTTACCGGAGCCATTATAATCTTTTAAGCAGCGATCTGGTGCTGGACCGAGATGCTTTATGCCGATATCGGGACGTAACTGGCTGGTACTTTTACCGGATCCAGTGTAATCTTTTGGGCAGCGATCTGGTGCTGGACCGAGATGCTTTATGCCGAGATAGGGACGTAACTGGCTGGTACTTTTACCGGAGCCAGTGTAATCTTTTGGGCAGCGATCTGGTGCTGGACCGAGGTACTTTATGCCGAGATCGGGACGTAACTAGCTGGTACTTTTACCGGAGCCAGTGTAATCTTTTGGGCAGGGATCTGGTGCTCGACCGAGATGCATTATGCTGAGATCGGGACGTAACTGGCTGGTACTTTTACCGGAGCCAGTGTAATCTTTTGGGCAGCGATCTGGCGCTCGACCGAGATGCGCATGACCAAGGTGGCGAATGACACTGCTGCCAAGATGGAGAAGGCGCTGCTGCCGAGCTAGAGAGGACCGAGTCATGCTCGCCTAGCTGGTACTGTTACCGGAACTGGTGGCCTCGATGCACTACTGCCGAGCTGGAGAGGTCCCTGCTGCCAAGCTGGAGAGTGGCATTGCTGCTGAAGTTGATGAAGTATCTCAGCGGCAAAGGATAATGCCATCAAAGCTGACAGTAGAAGACCGTGCCGCCAATGGCGGTAGAGGATCGTGCAATCGAAGCTGACGGCTAAGGACCGTGCCGCTAAAGCAAGGGCCGCGGGGGACCAGAGGCAGCTGTTTTGGCAATGTTTGGAAAGATGGCTTTTTGATCTTTTCCCACAGACGGCGCCAATTGTAAGTGCACAAAAATTCACAGACCCGGGAAGGGGGGGTGATTTTGAGACTCATTGGAGGAGGACGGAGATTGCAGCTCCTTGATGGTGATAAAAAAACCCGCTGCCTTGTCACTGAAAGGGAAAAGAAAAGGAGGTCAGAGGACCCTGGCTTGGACAGCGCGGGGCTCTCCGATGCCTAAGTTAGTTGCAGGACTAAGCAGAGGTAGGAGATGGAGTTTGAGAGGAGATGGCGTACCAATATGTGGATAGCCCCCCTATTACCTGTTAAAGGCTTATGAATATTTATAGAGGGAGAGAGCTGACTTTGGGGCAAGCACTTGAGAGGCTGTCCCATCGTAGCCTATTTTGTCCCATCGGACCTTACCCGACGCCTCGAGAGTTGTGGATGTGACATTTGGATAAGGACAACTCCTTATCTCTATTCGGCGCCCATCCCATCTGTCAACACGTTCTGCAACGTGGTCGTACCTTCACATGGGCGCGCTGGCACTGTTGCCAAGGTTGGCTATGAGCTTGATCTAGCCTTATTACCGAGATGGGGCATTTTACCGAGGTGGTTGTCACGACCCCGGACCGGGTTTGGGGACCAAATCCGGGATCGGGACTCATTAAGAGAGTAAATAATAATAATAGGTGTATTTGATGCCCATTGCACACAGGATAATAAGAGGATACACATTACTCGTGTACGTGATTTCCCACAGGAGTCCGCGGTGAGGATTTCACAACACACATAAACATTTGTATAATTGCGGAAGCGTATGGCAATTTAAGCATGTACTCATTTCCATATAACATGAGACTGACTGCATTTAAATAACAAGTATCAGAATGAGCAATGTTCTAAAGTGTAACCCAAATGTAGATATTGAAGTTTAATCAAAAGATGATTTAATTACAATTCCCGAATAGAGGCCAACAAATGCCAATAAAGACAAAACAATATCCACCAAAATATAAATCCAACCACCCCCAAAATGTTTACATAACATCGTCAGCACGCCACTCAACTAGCGGTTGCGGTTCTCCGACCGCCTCTTCTGGCTCCTCCTCGGGGAAACCAACAACGGGACCTGAGTACCAAAGCAAAGGATCAGACACGACGGTCTAGCAGGTGGGTGAACAGATATAAACATTCGATAATAAAAACCTTTACCTTGGAAAACATATAAACCTGTTTAAACAATGTCTTTCAAGAAGTAAATGAATCATTTAATTAAAACGCGTATGCAGTCACAAAACATGTAAGGTAATCAAGGAAATCGGGAAACAATCAAGATGGCATCCACAAGAAGCTAAATCCTCTATCACCGAAGTGACGAGAGTATCGGGCGTTGTCCTCAGTCACCGAAGTGAGGAGGTGCAACCCATTTACATATACATATACAATAATACGGGACGGGACCGCGGTAGCAAACCGGGTATCGGGAATCACGGTAGCGAACCGGATATCGGGAACCACGGGAGCGAGCCGGATATCGGGACGGGACCACGGTTAATAAACCGGGTATCGGGAATCCATGCTGCAGCTGGCGGGACGGGAATGGATCTCCAAGTCAGTGGATCAGACTGACAAGGTTATCCAAGCTTAGTGGTGCCGACTCATAGGTCATATGCAAGAAATCGGGCATGTATAAAACACTTACGATCAAATCATGTAAACGAACAAAACGGGGCGCTCAAGGCACAGACATCATTTCAATATCAGGTCACATCATGTCGAGCATGCATTTCGGGACTGATAAAAGAGTGCAAGTACAAATACAATGCTTTCGGAATCTGTAAATCATAATTCATAATTTCTGGAATAAACAGTTGAAATAGACTTTCAAAACATCGGGGTTTAAAACTAATTCGAGGTGAATAGGGATCCCGTATGTCTGTATAATAAGGAAAACTTGGTACTCTTTGAATTTGGAAGACATGCCGGGTTCCTTATACAATATCATAGCCTCAATGCTTAAATAAATCTCGATGATGTGTTTTCTCTCTCTCTAACAGACTCCCAACAAACATTTCATCTATGCTTCGATCACAATCCCGGGTGAGCGGTGCCCATTGCTCTCAGAAAGGTTCACAAGCAATGGGATGGAAGCTCCCTTCAATCCTCTTTTATTCATAGAATTCAGGGAATTTCGGTTACCTTGCAGTCAGATGGCGGTTAGCCGCCAGCGAATCCGGCGGTTAACCGCTGGCTGACCGTGAGGCTGACCATGGGATTGCAGCTCTCTGGAATTGTGACCGCTACAATTCGGTTGGCTGGCGGTTAGCCGCTGAGGGATTCGGATGTTAGCCGCTAGCTGACCGCGAGATTACAGCTCTCTGGAAAAGTGACCGTAACTACACGGTTGGCTGACGGTTAGCCGCCGATGGATTCGGCGGTTAGCCGCGAGCGACCGCGGAGCTGACCGTGAGGTTACAGCTCTCTGGAAAAGTGACCGAAATTGCTTCGGTTAGCCGCTAGTCACCAGGCGGCTAGCCGCTGGACGACCGCCAGCTGACCGCCAGTCACGGGAATTTCCTCACTGGGTTCAAATTCAGGTCCTCCCTTCTCCAAACCAATTTCTTTCATTCTCCATTTTTCATTCATACAATCACCAAGAGAAGGAAGACATCCATCATCACAAAGATTCACTTAGGCATTATACAAAAGATGAACCAAAAGCTACAATTCAAGATTTAAAGACAATAAACGAAACAAAAGCTAGAAATCATGTTTAAGACAATAAAGAGGCTTACCAACCCTTTTCAAAAGCATTTAACATCATTGAATGCTAAGGAAACAAGCCATTAATGAGATATAAATCAAGTCTACATGTCATGGAAATCATTAAAAACTAAAACATCCATTCAATCCACTTGCCTCAAGGTCTCTATGCAAGAAAATCAAGCTATTACTCTCTTCCTCCAAGCCAAGGATGCAATCTACACAAAACCCCCAAATCCAAACCCTAAAATGGGTCAAACCATGAAACAAGAAAAGAGAGCTCTCAATAATGGAAATGGAGCTCCTCTAAAGATAGGAAAACACAAAACAAAGAGATTGGAAGGGAGACTTACCTAGGAGGCTCTTCAAAATCACCAAACTAGTTCAATGAGGGTCTTGAGTGATGGAATGCGCTCCGAGGCGCCGTGGGGCGGCTACCGGGGTCGGCGGAACGTGGGAGCCCGTCGGGTCCGGCCCTTTCGCGCCCTGGCGGGGCCTGAAGCGTGTTTCAACATTTCTTTTGTGTGGGTGTGCCAGATTTTCTATTTTACTTGGAATTGCAAGTGGTGATCCGGAGATCAATCTTCGCAAGTAAAAAGGAAATCAACTTCTTTCAAGTTTTCCATTGCACAAATATTTAAGAAAAGAGACATTTTCTTGGTTTGCCGTGAAAAGCGATTTTGTTTGGCATTTATAGCCGATTTTGGCGTTTATAGCCGATTTTGGCGTTTATAGCCGATTTACAATTCTTATCAATAATGAAAGACAAGAGTTGTGATTTTTGTCTCTTTTAGAAAAATACAAACTACAATGAAAAGCAAGAAAAGGAAGATCTAACTTTTCAGGAGATTGTGGGGGACTCGTTCAGATTGACGGTCGCAAGCCATGTGTGGGCTTCGCCATCATCCATGCAGATGAGAACAGAGGATGCTCTTGATTCGCTTGACTTGGCTATAACCTCAGGTTTTTAGAGGACAAAGACCAAGAGAAGGTCTTATGTCCAATAAAAAGCTAAGTAGACGGGCTGAAAAGCCATGTCTAAGCCATTGGAGGTAGCAGGAGAAGGCAAGGACCTTGGGGGGGGGGGGGGGGGGGTGCCCCCCAAGGGACTTTTGTCACCTTGTAGTGGTGGCTGGTGCAGAACTTCAGCAGAGTTTTTCTCTCTTTTTCTTTCTCTCAGATTTCTGGATCTGTGGTGCTTTTTTCAAGTCCTCTGGAATGCTTGGTGTGCTCTCCTATTTATAGGCTTTCTGGTAGCCATTTAGGAGGGTTTATGAGCCTTAATTATCATAAAGCTACATAAATGGAGGAGTTACAAGGTTTAATTCCTTTATTTTGTAACTCCTGGATCTTGGCTTCTGATTGGCCGGTGGAGATTGAGGGCATTTAATCGCCATGATGGGAGGAGTTTCAAGGTTTAAGTGCCATGAATCTCTTGATTTGTAACTCCCGAATGCTTGCTTCTGATTGGGCCGTCCAATAGAATGAGTTAATGACTGCCATAAAGCTAGCCAATTAACCACATTAATTGGTCGCCGAGCAGTCGAAGAGTCGCGGGCCATGCCGTGTCTTCTGGAATTCTTCTGGCGATGATCATCGATGGATCTACATGCTGATCGACATCGGTTGAACATGTAACTTCAGACATTGATAGCTAAGAACGGGCCGGTGACATCTGTCTTGTCGATTTCACGATAGGTCGGACAGAAAGTGCACTTTCTTGGTCAGCCGGTTGGCGATCTTGGAGCGATCACTGATGATTTTATGCTTTTGGAGGTTGACCCGTGATTTTGACGGATGTCGTCGGATATGAGTCAATTTCAAGCACTAAAAATCACATTTTCAGGAAACCACAGGGGCCAAAGTGCGCGAAACGCGAAAAAGGACGGAAAAACGGGTCACCGGCGGAAAATCCGGTGACCCGGACTTCCATGGTCGCCGGCGACCATGGGCCATGGTCGCAGGGGCCTGCGACCCTGGGGGAATTTTCCCCTTCGGAGCCCGTTTTGCGGTCGTTTTGAGGTCTTTTTCGTCGCCGTTTTCTTCTGTATTTTTCTTGACATTTCTTCTCATTTATTGGCTTGATTTCCCTGTAGAAAACCTGATGAGAATCCTTGCATTTTTAGAGTGCAAAGTTTCCAATTTTCCGGGAAAGCCGAAGACTTTGTCGCGTAGAGCTGCTGATTTTCCGCCAGAAGTTGAAACTTGGTCAAACGATGTCGGAATGACCTGAAATTTGAGGTGAAGCCTCCTGAGCAATAAATAAGACCAACCATAGGCTTTTGTTTGAGTTTTGAAGCCGTTTGGGGTCCCGTCGATGCTTCACTTGATTTTGCTGCGGGGAAAATGCCGAGCTTTGATGTGCGGTCAAACGATGTCCGATTGACCTGAAATTTGACGGGGAGCCTATTGGAGTCATTTTGAGACGTTCCATGGGCTCCGTTTTGGATGTCATGGTCCCGGGTTGCTCCGCCGCCGGTAGGCTTGATTTTCTCTCGGAGCATCGAAACCTGGTCAAACGTTTTCGGAATGACCTGAAATTTGACGTGCAGCCTTTTGGAAGCATGTTGAAGCCACTCATGCACTTGGTTTGTTGAGCGAAGGCTTCGGCGGTTCCCGCCGCCGGGAGGCTTGATTTTGCTGCTCGAGCATTGATGGAGGGTCAAACGTTGTCGGTTTGACTTGAAATTTGGCATGGAGCCCTTTTGAGACATGCTGGAGTCATCCGTAGGCTCTGATCGAAGTTTTGATGTCTCCGATGATGTCGCCGCCGGGAGCGCCATTTTAGCTGTCGGAGAAGTGAAGTTAGGCCAAATGTTGTCGAAATGGCCCGAAACTTCATGTGTACTCTTCTCTTGGCTATCTTAAAGGATCTTGCAGTTTTTGTTTGATTCTGACAAGATTTGATTTTTTGGAGAAATTGCATTGCCTATTTATGGCAGGTTGCGACTTCATGCAGCTTTCTTGATGTTGAAGAGGCAAAGTGACATTTTTGGTGTCAACATTGAGGTGAATGGATTCCTCAAAAAATGGTATCAATGAATAGCTCTAGTAGTGAGGAAGGATAAGATGACTTCTATTACTTGATTGGAGCAAGGTGGGTGGTGCTTGATGGTGGAGAAGCAAGAAGAAGAATAGAAGGAAGCAAAGAAACCCTAGGTTGAGACTCTTGTGCTGGAAAAAGAGTGAAAGAGGAAGATGGGTCTCTATATAAAGCAATTTGAAGTGGGCTCCACCACTTAGAAACTCTTTGGGCTGAAATCACTAATCTCGGGACCTCGGACGAAATCGACGAAGAAGAGAAAAGTGATCGTCGAAATATCTAGTTTCTAAAAAGTATATGTTTCGCGGGTTTCGGGGATATCAAGTTTTGGGTACAGATTTTATGTAAAAGACTGTTTTGCCCTCAATACAAGAAAAATCGAGTTTCGGGGTTCCGGACGGTTACGGGCTCAACATGAAAGTTGTAGGGATTAACAAGACGAGTAAAACGGAGTCAAAACAAGAATTATAGAAATCTCAAGAATCCCCCAAGTAACGCAAAACTAACAAAAAGGAACCCCCCAAAGGGTCCCACTAACACAAGACACTTAAAATTCCCAAAAGCTATAACGAGAACTATACTACTCCAACTTAGTCAATTCTATCAAACACGCTTAGCACTAACACGCGACTTAATTAGTACTAATCGGGGTCACTCGGGTCGGGGTCTTACAGTGGTGAACCGAGGTGGTGAAGACCGACCTGGTGATCTGGCCGAAGTCGAGACATGGTGCCAAGGCGGGAGCTCCTAGCAATGCCAAGATGGAGAACCTGGCCGAGATGAAGAACCTGGCCGAGACGGGGGACCTGGCCGAGACCAATTGGCACTATTGCCGAAGTGGACTTTTTGCCGAGGCCGAGGGCTGAGGTCGGTCGTCTTGGGGAATATCCCCACACATGTATAATCTCTTAAACATGATCCATAGAGCAAGCAGGATTTTCCACATTTATAAATACTTCATTATACTTCATGGCATCAGGTGGCAATCTGCCGAAACTAAGAACAAAACAAATGAAATCACGCTTCTTACTTCAAATAAACATGGTACTTCTTGCTTATGAGATTAGAAAACAAAATTTTGTAAATTAAAAAGTTCCTAAATTTTCTATTTGATTATTGATTCACCACATGCCCTCTATTTGAATAGAAGACATTCGGTACTAAAATTCATGTTTCTCATCTCTTTTCATGGATTTTTTTATTGAGGATTCTCTTCCAAATCTGCCCACTTCCACCTTCTTAAGTCCATGATAGCAACTATATTGGATTATTGATTCACCACACGCCCTCTATTTGAATAGAAGACATTCGGCACTAAAATCCATATTTCTCATCTCTTTTCATGGATTTTTTTATTATTATTGAGGATTCTCTTCCGAATCTGCCCACATCCACCTTCTTTCGTCCATGATAGCAACTACACCATGATTGGATCTTTCAAAGTTCGGATTGTGAGGCTATGCACAGTGTTTTAGCATATAAATGAACTACTTTTATCACACGCATACCAATGGATTGCATATGTAGAAAAAGTATTCACATCGTAGCCAAAATAGTTCTTTTATAGAAGAAAAGAAGCATAGAAAAAAAAAAAAGAGCAAACTACAGAGGTGCCACACAAGGAAGGGCACCAACAGAAAGTTGACTTCCTTCGTGAATCAAATAAGCCATTAGAAACTCTACCACACATATTTAGAGATGTAAAACTAAAAAGGAACTCAAATGTTATATATTAGAGAAGATCCTTCTCTATAAAACAATCAAATTAACCGAAAAAGAATAAATGGCAGGAAACTCTGCATTCGAGATAAAATTTAATGTGTAAACAGAGCTGCAATGATCCAAAGAGATCTATGTAATTAGTTTGTGTGGTCTCAATCCATCAGATGGTGTAATAAATTAATTAATTTCTTTATTCATCAATAAAATTATGCTTTCCTTTCATGAGATGAATAGTATTTTATTACTTAATGCACATGACCAATACATATGGCATGATGGTTCATGAGATGAACCGGGTCCCATTGGTATATTAGCTGTTATATATGTGTATGGATGATATCCACATACGGGAGACATGTGTCACAAATCTTATACTTAAATATCTTCACAACCAGTGATGAGACTGGGCATCTCATCTGATAAGGTTGTAGCACTTTGATCACTATGAGATAGTGTGTTTTGTCTCGATCATCATAATGTAAGATTCTAGGTCACGGTGTTGGTACATTGGATGTATTGAAGGACCATGAAAAGCACCTTATGGAATACTGTCTCGATTTTAAGGTCTACTCTCATAATTCCTTAGCAATAGGCTCTCAATCCCAAGACATTGATAAACTCAAGTTTTTGTCTATTCATTTGCTTTGAGTCACCAATGAGTGAGGCCAACTGTAGGTCAACACCTCGGTGTCTTGGGTACGTGGTAGTAGGACTCTGGGAACATCCAATGGTCAAGATGGAATCTATCTATATTATCCCCTTGTGCTAATTAGTGGATTTGTCATTTGTAAGTGCGCACCCATCTCGATTAAGAGTTAATTGGATGGTACTGATGATCACTGTGATTAATTGGGGCTCAAGGATAATAAGATGTGGATCTAAGATTGGAAGGGAAAGATTTTATCCAATTGATTCATAGATATTGATAGAGGGCCTACTTGTGGTAATCGGGAAGTTTAGGTCTTCTTTGTAATTTATTCCTAAGACTGGAGTGCAATTGCATTTATATAGTGGTGTTATTTGCAATTAACTGTGGGCCCGAATTGCACATGAGATGTTGGGTCGCAGTGTCCCAATTGGAGCCAGCTTTCTATGGAATCCCTAGTGGTCCCCACGCTAGCCCAAGTTATTAGAAAGATACTAATCCTACTTGAACTCTAAAAGGAAGGAATTAGAAAGTTACTATTTCTATTTGAAGTAGGACTTCTAATAGTAGTAATAGTAAAGTTACTAATTGTTGTGGAAGTGAGACTTCTATGATAATTAGAAAGGAGAAAGTTACTAATTTATAATGGGAGTTGGACTTCTATTTTAATTAGTAGTAGGGGTTGCTTAAAGGCTATAAATATAGGAAGCAGACCCATTGGACGTCCCATACAAGGAGTCCACGCCCAAGATCCCCTTTGTGCAAGAGTTGCACAATTTTCTCTCTCTAGTTCTTTTCTAGTTCCTTAGAGTTTCTAATTGGGTTTTCTCTTGAAGTTTCCACCAATCTTCTTGAGAAAAGAGATCTGATAGAGGGTCATAGTGTGGAAGACAACAAGGTCTTGGAGATCCTAATTTGCTTCAAAAAGAGTTCTTGTTCAAGTATTTTGTCTTCTTCTCCATTAGAGCACTACCGAGCTCCAAAAGTATAATATACTTCTCTATTTGTTGTGGATTGTTTTTGTTGCATGTGATGTTGCTGGTTTCTATCTTCTAGATAGAGTTTATTACTGTACATGGTTGATGAGTTTGAGGGATTGGATCCATGATGTGGTTTATGGCCTTATGGGTATCTGATCCCTGAGTCAAGTGGGTCAAAAAGTTTTGAAAACCTATCCATGAGGCCCACCTACTTCCAACAATCTAAGCGTAATGCAATATCAAATTACTTGAAATAGAACATTAGCAGGCACCTTCCAATGTAAGTTTAATAACAACCAGTAGCAGTTAAAAAAATAAATGCACTTTAACAAATGAAAACCACCAAAACATCAAAAAAATAAAATAAAATAAAAGGAAAATTTGAAGCGGCAAAGTCTTTTAACCATGCAAGGGCTTGCCTAACACGAAAACCCTTTTCCATATCGCGAACAACCAATAGTATTCTCAAGATTACACTCCACAGACAAAATTTGTCTCTTCAGAATTATAACTAAACCTAGAGCCAAATCTATCGCAAGAACTCTAATTCTTAAAGAATTGAAAACAATGGGAGGAGATGCACTACCCTGCGTTTTGGCACTAATCCAAGAAACCATAAACCAACACTTTTAAGAAAGATGTTGTAACTTGTAATATATCATAAATTTAGGTACTTTTAATGCATCATTTTTTGTAAAATATATAACACTTGTCGAGAATCAATAATGACAATGTGAATAGAAAAGAAAACAATATCTAGATCCAATAGTTTCTTATGATTAATTAAAAGACATATGGATACATACAATGGTTAAAAATAAAAAGTCTACAGTCAGCTATTCAAGAAATGGAGTTGAATATAAACCACTGATTATGTGCTTGCACAAGGATATTCAACTGGTATCCTAACACTTTATTTCTAAATTTTCACCACCGTCTTACGAATGAACTGCGTTTTTTTTCTTTCTTTCTTTGGTATAAGTACGAATGAACTGCTTAGAATTAATATTATTCAATTAAGCAATTTGATGTGTGGATAATAATTTCTAATAAAAGAAAATTTGATGCACATTTAGACCAAGTTCGTATATTTCGAAGACCACAAAATTCTAGAGAAGAAATTTCTTATAGATCTTCACCTTTAATCCCAGTAAAAATGGGTCAGATTGTTTAAAAGTCTTAAAATTCAAGACCAAACAAACCTTCAATAAACTACATTTTTGAGTCTACAATCGATATATCAAAGATAGAGAATTTAGTGCAGCAAATTAATGATGAAGGGATTAAATATACTAAGAACTGACCCATACATACACATCCTCTTTTAACTGAGAAGGGAAGGGAAGGCTCGCATTAGCCTTCGCCTGCAATTTAGACTGCTTGATGGGTTGGCTTTGTACCCTGAGCCACATAGAGGAAGACTGGTGTTAGAAGTTAGCAGCAAACCACTGGGGAGACTGGGAGACGATGGCCTGAAGCTAGTGGAGACCACATCGTTTAGGAATGAAGGTATGACTGGAAGCCATGAATAAAGGACAAAGAAGACTCTTTTCAAATCATATCTTTCTCGGCCTTTTGGCTAATAAGATAAGTAAGTGTAGCATCTGTTCTTATCCGTTTAATATCTGATACGTGGTCCATTGTGACACATGATAGCGCACCCCTTCAAATCCGTTCATGTTTTTGGGCTGTCATTGACCCACCCAATAAGGACGGTCTAGATCTAGTTTCTTCATTACTGGATTTCGATTTTATGCCTAGGCTTTAGAGTAAGATCAAAGGATTGATTTATGCCTACCCAGGCTTTAGTGTAATATCAAAGGATTGATCCTAACCACTGAACCAAAGTTACTAGGGGTGTTTATGGTCTGGGTTGCACCAGGTTAGGGGATATTCAGTCCCAGTCCACATTTGAATATAGGCTCATGTCTGATCTAAAGCCCAACAAAATTTCATAAGGACCCTCAGCCCGCCTAAAACATGTCCGGGCCCAATCATTAATCAAACAATGCCCCCACAAAAGTATTATAATCATTTCCTTTTTTTTTTTAATATCTTGATGTATTCATTTTCTTTTTCTTTTTTCCTTTTTTTTTCTTGTCAATAATTTTTGTAACCATCATGCATGGGGCATCAGCTTTCTTATGTGAACCCGGTATCCCTATTTGTGTTTAGATTTGGAAACCAAGGTCAAGGTCCAAGTAGATTGTGATTTTTGATTGTTGAAAAAATCCAATTCTGAAGTAAAATAATGTAAAGATCATTAAAATTGCGACCTATAACTAATTGGCCTATGATCCACCGAGATCCCAGATATAGCCAAGCTTGGCTTCGTTATTATTATTATGGGGTACCAGCTAATGGGGTTGGACTCATGAGAACCGAGAGATCAAATCCTAGAAACATGATAGTCAAGCTCAACTTGTAGATTGATCAAGTTAAGTCAACTTGGGTGAACTGTGTAGAAAACTAGGTTGGGTTTGGGAAATTTAAGTTGTGATTTGGTAACCAAAGTCTTACTTGGTACCAATTGAGTTAGGACAGAGTCAACAAGTCTGGACCAACCCCAAGGGGTTGGCCGAGTGGTCAGGACAACGGTTCCTCCCTCTTCCGGAGTTAGGGGTCTTGATATCGACCCCCGGTTCCCCCCTCTTCAGGAATCGAAGGTTGAGTCCACTTGTTACCACCTAGGGGCCATAGGGGTTTTACCCGGCTTCTCTCTGGGCCCAGAGGAAATAGAAAAAAAAAAAAAACAAGTCTGGACCAAGTTTTACTGGATTCGAACTGAGAGTTCTATCGAGTTATCCAAATTCTAATTTCAGTCAAAAGAACTTGACCGGTTGGAGTTTAGTTTTCATTACTTTTGAAATCATGATTAGTGTTATGAATAATTGAGCTAGGTTGAAACATAGAATGTTAAAGCCCTAGTTAGATACAGTACGTAGATGGGTTTTTTCATTTCACACTTAAAAGAGGACTCGCTGGAAGGGTTGGGCTTCGGTGGTTGGGGACTCAACAGGACCGGGTCCAACGATCCGAGATAAAGTTCAATCAGCATATGATTGGATTGGGCCTTTAGGCATTATAGGGAGCCCAAACAGGTCATTAGCCTTTAGGCAACGTTTTTTTTATTTCTACATCGAATGGTTACACAGTAATGGGAAAAATAGATGAAGAAGGAAAAGAAACGGATATAAAAACAAAATCTGAGAACTAACAAATCAACCCAAACAAAACAACATGAAACTGCAAGCACTCCACTCGGAACTGAAGATCGGCCTCACAAGGATGGATGTTGAAATCAGAGATATTGACTTCCTCATTTTCTTCAAGTCATATACTTCTAACAGCAACACTTTTTTTTTCAAAATTTTATTTACCAAATATCAAAGGCTTTAAGGAAATTAAAAAGCCTTTTCCAAATAAACATGAAATCCCAAGAAAGGTTCTTCTCTCTTATCAAACTCTCCACAAGAATGAATCAATCTCCTTCAAGTATAACTCGTTTAATTCCACTCTTTTGGCAAATTACAACTTCTTCATAGAGGGCCCTTAATTCAACTTCAAGTGGGTGCACTATTTCTATTGCCCTAGAGTAAGCAACCATCATCTCCTGCAAAGACAGCTGCAAGGGAAATAGAGTGAGCAAAAATAAAGGGCTAATTTGGTCCTCTGAATAACTAACCTGGTAATATTGGGCTGTTGAAATAGGTAGGCACTTTTCATCTTCCATGAATACCAGCAAATTGTAACTCCAAGCCTCTTGTTGTTGTTAGAGGACTCGTTCTGAAAACTATGAGAAAAAGTGGGGGGCATGTAAGGTCTACGAATATAGCGAGGTAAGCGATTCCAAATGTCCATAAGCAATTTCAAATGTCCACAGCAATAGGACAATGGACAAAGAGGTGGTCCGCCGTCTCATTTTCTAATATGCATAACACACATTTTGGGTCCAAATAGGATTTTGGTAGGGGCTTCGAAATTCCACACAATGTTCCATGGCATTTAAGGGCCAATTTGCATGCCTTTCATAAACTTATAAATAGCTTTAACCGAGCAAGTCCCAGCTTGCTCACTCCCCCAACATCTTATGTCACTTCCTCCCAGCGGTATTGACAAAATCTGCTCCGATAAGGGCCACAGAGGTTGTAAACAGCCGGTTTTTTTTTTTCTCAGGAAAATCTCATAATTGCAAAAATGATAAAGCAAGTTTTTATAGAATTTTCACATCTGCCATGCCTCCGAAAGTTTTCAATTTACCGTGGCCCCCCATGGAAAAATTCCTGGTTCCTCCCCTCGTTTGGGGTGACACAACTGCCTCCAAGTTCTCGCATGCAACATCACCCACGATTATACAAAATCCAAATTCCTTATAATCTGAGAAAACCACCCAGACCGAGTGCATGCCATTCAACTTCTCCAATATGACGAGATTACAACAGAAAACTTCACCAACATCAATCCCAACTTGATGGAGGGGCATTCCTAACCGATTCTTGGATAGATTTTTTCTATAATTAAACATGAGGAATTGAGTAGATCCAGGCGGCCATCATAATGTACATTTAAGGCTAGTGTGTGTGATGCCACGGAAAACGTGGAGATGGAAGCTGGGGAAGGTTCGATACCTGCTTCTGCTCTCAAATGGAAAAATAGCTAAAATATATCGACTTACTGTGGAGAATCTTTGTGCGCCCAAAGAGGCAAAGAAAATCTTGGGAATTTGAGTTGTTCTTCTGCAGAAAGATCACGCACAAACAATCAAACACGCACTAAAAAATTAAATAATAATAAAAACAAAACAATCCATGCACCTGAATATTAGTAGTGTTCATCAGTTGCAGTGCCAGATTTTCAACAGTAAGCACCACAATTTGAAATCCTTCCAGCTGATTGGTTGGTTTTGATTAAGTGCTAAAAGAGATTCCCCTGCTTTTGAGTACAAGACAAAGTTGCCAAAATGAAACTGCTCCAAATGCAACAAATTGAAACTTCGACTGCTTTTGAGGAGGACACCACCATGGACAGGAGAGAAAATTTTGCTGGACGAAATTGGCAGATCATCTCCATTTGATATCAGTGTTCATCAGATTTGTCCCATTCTTCAAAATTCGGTTGATCCAAACACCCACTATGAAATCATTGCCAATTAGGGAGCACTCAATTTTGCAACGTGTTCATCTGAATATGATATTCTTTGAAATTCCAATGATTGATGTATATCATGTATCAACCATGGAGTCAATGCCAAATGGATATGAGCCAAATGAAAATTAGCGAGAACAAGATGACAAGTAAATAAAAATGGCATTGACGGAATGCAAAAGGAGAAAACAAAGAGAGGAACAGAGCTGCCATTACCATTCAAGAGTGTTGTTTTCAGTTCTCAATATATTGCCTATAAGGAAAGGAGCAAAACCCAGCTTTTGATGGGATAACCTCTGATACTTGGAGGAGAAGAAAAACTTGAGGTCCTGTGCATACCCACGTTCACATCAACGTTGTAGACCGCAAGGGAGATATTTCAGTTTTACAAACTCTCAGGGCCAGTTTGCCTGCTTTATTTTGAATTTTCCTTAAATTCATAAATTCATAGCAAAGAGTGGTGGGTTTATCCAATAGATATGTGAAGATGGAGAACCATCACTTTCTCACTTAGTTATTGAGTTCCTAAGATTAAAGTCTAACAAAGTATTGATAGAAGGATTGAGTAAAGGAAAACTGAGATATATAATACGAGACCCTTATGTTTAGGGAATTTGATCTATTCGAGTGATGGTTGAGTAATCATTTGATAACTAATTGTAGATGTGTGCCTTTATCTCTAAAATTTTGACCTCTCATAGGAATGAATCACTTAGAATTACTATGAACGACCATTTTCTAACAGGAGAGACAATTTGCCGTGCCGCACCTTTAGGTCAAGTTAGTACATTTCAAAAACAAAATCCTTATAGATCTTCACCTTTAATCCCCAGTAAAATAAGGGCAAAACAATCGGGCCTTCACTAAACTAAAGTTTTGAGTCTATAATTGATATATATAGAGCAAGGCTCTCCTAAGCTGCAGCTTAGCTTATCCGAAGCTGCAATAGTACTGGTCTCACAAATCAAACTTGATTATATTTATTTTTTTGCAAAATGGAATTGAAAAACCCAAATTGGATTTATCCTGATTTTGGAGATGATCATCATCCAAAAAACAGCATAATCGACTTTGATTTTGTGGGACCAGTCCTATTTCAGTTAAGGAGAGCTGGCCCCATCAAAAAAAGAGGGTGCAGACTATTAATGATTTAAGTGCGACTGATTACATAAACTCACAGGGACCCATAGATACCAATGAGATTTGCAGTCTGAGTTGATTAAAAAGGTCAAGTTTTGCCAACATTTCACAAAAGGTGGACCACATCAGATGGGCCCCAATTCAATGAACTAAAATAAAGATATTCACAACCACCATATCAAACATCCATCATGATTCATGATCACAAAAGGAAGAACATTTGGGCCTCCTTTATTCCCAAAAGGGATGAACACAGCTCCTTGTTCACGCCCCTCCAATCCTCGCTATATGATCTGAGATACACAACTTGAAATGCAGTGAATGTCTGTTTCCAATAAAATCTTTTAATAGAAGAGAATGATACGGAATATTTTGCAAAATCCAAAAACGTGAAGGCCCTATGCAAACCGATTAAAATTCTAATGGAAAGAAGAAGAAAGGAACCCCCAAACATCCATAGCACCAAAAAACTGATACAGATTCCACTAAACAAGACACAGTGAAAAGGAAAGCCTAGACAGAAACTCCGTCTCAATAGAATATAGCACATAAAACTCAAAAGCAATAGAAGATTATCATATCCGAGACTCTATTTGTTCAAAAACAAATCACAATCTAAACGGACAGCATGTTTACAGAGCAAAATAAGAAAAGCCTAAATAGAAACTCCCTCTCTCAATATAATATAGCACATAGAACTCAAAATCCATAGAAGATTATCCTATCCATGACTCTATTTGTTCAAAAAAAAAAAAAATCCAAATCCAAACAGACAGGATGTTTACAGAGCAAAATAAAAGAACCCCATTGAAAAGAACATATTAAAAGAAGAAAATACCTTTGGTTGGACATCTGAAACGAAGAACAAAGCAAGATACCAACCAACAACTAAAGGGTAGAGAAGGAAAGAGAGGAGTCTCGTGAAACCAAAGGACTCGGTGGTATAGGAAAGCAAAACTTCTTTCTTTCTTTGTAAGTAAGAAAGGCGCTTTCCATATACCCCTAGTCCCCAAGCTCCAAGAAACACACTCTCATTCCATGTCATACCCATCTTCTTCTTCTTCTTCTTCCAAGCATGAGAAGGAGGTAATATCGAACCGGGAAGGGAAGGCTTCGGAGGTCAGACGTAAAGTGCATGCGAGGATGATTAAATTTATAGAGATGGGGAGGGTTGCTAGGGTTAGGGTTTTGGTGGCTGGGTACTTATCTGGACCAGGTTCAACGATCCGAGTTAAAGTTCAATAAGCATATGATTGGATTGGGCCTTAAGGTATTATAGCTAGCCCAAACAGGTCATTAGCCTTTAGGCAACATTTTTTTTTCTACATTGAATGGGTTACACAGCAATGGAAAAATCAGATAAAGAAGGGAAAGAAATAGATATAAAAACAGAAATTGAGAAAGAACAAATCAACCCAGACAAATCACCCATGAAATTGCAAGCACTCCACTTCAATTTCTATACTTATGACAGCAGCGCTTTATTTTTCTTTTATGTACCACTCGAAGGAATGAGAAAAAAGCTATGAAAGTTGGCCAATTCAACTTGGACAAGAGATCAGCTACTTTATTTTGGGACCTCTTGCAAAATTTTATTTACCAAGTATCAAAGGCCATAAGGAAATTAAGGATCATTTTCCAAATAAACATGAAATCTCAAGAAAGGTTCTTTTCTTTTTTCAAACTCTCCACAAGAATGAGGCAATCTCCTTCAAGTATAACTTGTTTAATCTCATTCTTATGGCAAATTAAAACTCTTTTATAGAGGGCCCTTAACTCGGCTTCAAGTGGGTGCTAATTCTTGCTCCAGAGCATGCAACCATCATCTCTCCCTCATGATTCCTTATAATGCCCCCTAATCCTATTGTTTCGTTACCATGGTTGACAACCCCATCAAAATTCAATTTTAACAATCAATTCTTCAGGTGGTGAGGAAGCCATGCAAAGACAGCCACAAGGGAAATAGAGTGAGCAACATTCCACTCATAAAGGGCTAATTTGGTCCTTTGAATAACTAAACTTGGTAATATTGGGCACTATTGAAATAGGTAGGCGCTTCTCATCTTCCATAAATACCGGCAAATTGTAACTCCAAGCCTCCTGTTGTTAGAGCACTCGTTCTGAATCAATGAGAAAAAGTGGGGGACATGTAAGGTCTACGTATATAGTGAGGTAAGCGATTCCAAATGTCTATAGCAATAGGACAATGGGCAAAGAGGTGGTCCACTGTCTCATTTTCTAATAGGCATAACACACATTTTGGGTCCACTGGATTTAAGAAATTATTGATATCCAAATGAACTGTCAATCTACCTAGCAGTAGGAGCCATGTGAAAAATTGAATTTTGGACGGGACTTCCAAATTTCACATAATCTTCTATGGCATTTGAGGGCCAATTCGCATGCCTTTCATAAACTTATAAATAGCTTTAACCGAGCAAGTCTCAGCTTGCTCACTCTCCCTAATGTCACTTGCTCCAAGCAGAATTGACAAAACTTGCTCCTTTAGACAACATTTATAATTAAGCATTATATTTGAAATAAAAGGTGGTTTGGTCGTACGATTAGGCTAGAGAGGTTATAAACGGGTCGCTCGGGTTGGGTCACATGTGGAATTCATGATTTTAGGTCCTGGCAAGTTTTTTAAACGTGTTAGATTACCTCAACCCACACTCGAGAGTAGATCAGCCTAACCTGATTCGTCCTAACCTGTTTTCCATGTGAAAAGACAGGAGGCGGGGAGGTGCTCTATTGCATATCTACATAGGCTAAAAGGCCTTGATTTAAAAAATACTTTTGGGGCCCACTACAAAAACCCAAATGACTCACATTAAGGGCTTCCCTGTGTATGAGCATATACTCAAAGTTTATCCCAATATTATTTGGTCCCACAATAACATTTGTAGTTTGATATAGTCGATGCCATGTTTAATAGAGAGGAAGTCCACCTTAGGTCCCACCTATCAAGAATCTAAGCAGCCTTCCATTCTATAGCATGTACTAAGTATTTCTCAAGAGTCTACGAAACAGGGAGATGCTATTTCGTCTAATCCAAACATGCCACCTATGCAATATCTTATGCCAGCTAATGCAACGTTTCAATTGATTCCTTGGATTGAAAAAATCAAAGTAAAGATTTTGCATAGGTGGTGTGTATGGGTTGGACGAAACATCTCCCTATTTCTACGAAACATGGGATCCAAACTCATTTCTCAAATATCTCTCGGTCCCACTCTAAGATTTGTTTATCAAGTGTTTCTTTTTTTTTTTTTTTAATTGACCAATTCAATGGTGGGACTAACTCAGATTGAAGTAAAACTTGGAGGCACCCCATATATGGGGAGGAAGTGTAGTTTTAGTGGTTTAGATTTCAATAGGTAGAACCACTGCAGATTCTCAAGCTTTTTAATTCACGATTTCTCTAAGTACAAGCCTTAGAGGAAATGAACCAAAAAAGAAAGGGAACCTGTAGGGTCAGGGCTTATTGCTTTTTTGAGCGTGTATTTACATATATACATGCAAGTAGCAAGACCCATTTGGCAGAAGCGTACTAGACCACAACACGTAATGTATATGGGTTGGATGAGTGAAATGCATTACAAACCATTTTGAAATTAATGGGATCTACAAAAAAGAACTTAACGTCTGGAACTCTCTAGGCGGTAGTTTCCACTAAAGAGATTTTCAATTTCCCCACCAGTCGAATGCATATCAATAGTGGATAACCCTCCATATTCTACCAGATTAGTCAAATAAGTGTTTTTATGTTGGATTTCCTAGCACACTTACAATCACTAATATATTGTTGATTTTAGAGATACGAATATATACTTAATTAATTTACCTTGCAGATGCAATGTAGTAGCCATCTGTCAAATGGGTCTTGAACATGCATCATTAGAACATGCACCATCAACGATGGATAACTCTCCAAATTACTCAATTAAATAATTTTATGTTGGATTTCCTCACACACCTACAATCACTAATATATTGTGGATTTTGGAGATAAGAATCATCACCACCACCTTTATCATCATCAAAGCCTTGTCTCAACTATGCTGGGGTCGGCTACACGAACTCTGTTTCTCCGTTTCGATTTTAGAGATAAGAATATATACTTAAATAATTTACCTTACAGATGCCATGTTGTAGCAATCTGTCAAATGGGTCTTGAACATACATCATTATAACATCTCCATCTGCTCTTTCTTTGAAGAAGGCGTGGATGCATTCCTACATGTCGCATCATAGAACTAAATTGGAGAATAAACTCCACAAGCCAACTCTTAAAAAGTGGAATAGGTTGGATGGTTAATTGGCTATGCATTTAGCACAGCAGAAATTGTAAAACAAAGTGGAAGATTTCTATATCATGAAAACTGGATGTGTAACAATGGACGTCACTGTGGTTGACTGAAAGTACTAAGTTCGAGAATAAATTTCAGAAGACAACTTGTCAAAAGTAGAAGAGGTCAAATAATCTATTGCTAATGCATTTACAACAGTAGAAATTTTCATGCAAAATGGAACATTTTAGTCTCATGAAATACGAATGTATAAATATGGAAGTCAAAACAATAATTCTATAGTATAATTTTCAAATTCTACACCACACCAATGCAAATAAGAACAAATAGTCAAATTTTTTTCGCGCCAAAGTATTGTAACTTATTATAGTTTGCAGCACATCTAGCACCAAAAGACAAAAAACATGATAAAATACAAATCCAAGTAAACTAATATACATAAGATATACATGAAGAGAACATTGTACAACACATTCATGCGGAAAAAAAAGATGTGAGTCGAATACCCTTATGGCTTATTTCTTTGCAAGAATTTCTGACAGGAATTCAGGCTATTTATGAATTCCAGAATTCTTGTCAGAAATCTCATATTTATTTACCAGAATTCCCAGCATTTGAGGCAAGTGGCATTTTGAAATCCAAAAAAGGTGAATTTTCCAAATGCTAGCCCTTGCTCTAGCATTTCAGAATCCAGGCATTCCGGGAGGATTTGGGAGAACTCTGACTCTCTCAACAGAAGAAGGCTTTCGTCTCCCCTGGGCCATGGCAAGAAAATCAATTCCAGCCATCTTATTCCTTTGCAGTCCTTTCATCTATATATCTTCTTCTCCTTATTTGTTTTTTCTAATCTCTTCCATCGATCATTTTTTTTTTTTTTTTTTGGGATTTGATGGAATGGGAAGAAGAAATGGGTTATGCCTACAACTCAAAGGAAAACTTGTATGAGGTTAGGTGTTTGTAGTGCCTTCACTAAGAGTTGCAGTAAAACCCGATCATCACCTCCTCATTGCTGGTTCCACATTGGCAAGGCGGAATGGGCACCATTCTACAAAAATAGGAACTATGAGATCTGAGCACAAAACACAGTTGTCCAATAAGAAGAAAACCTAAGAGAAAAATGGGTATGGATTTGATTATTTTAGTGGCTAATATTAATCGGAGAAGAGATTCTATGGATTGTAAAATGGGTATGGATTTAATCTAAAAAGGGGTGCTATATGGTGTTTCGCCCAAAAAACGGGGGGAAAAGTAAAACAAAGGCTCTGGTGTTGAAACTTCTTTTATTCCATCATTTGAACGTTACAAAAAGATGTGAAGATGACTCGCGCGAATGTTTGCTCGCGTAAGAGGAGTCGTCCCCACTTTTATTTACATGGGTTCTTCATTACTTCACCTTCTAAGTGTAGGTTGTTTACAATTTTTCATACAACCCCCTCGTCGGGCCTAGGAGATCAAAATAAAGGAGATATACATTGAAGGGAGAGGAGGGGAGTCTGCTGTTTTCAAGAATTCGCTGGAGACAGAATTGGAGAAGTCTGCAATTTGGCTTCTTCAGGTAGTCTCTGTAGTTCACCACCATTATTAAGGAAGAAGGAATAATCAGAGAAGTCTACTTCAAAACAACATAGACAATCTCCATCCTTTCTCCATGGTAGGAGGAACAAAGATTGCCTTTCGAAAGCCGTCGCCTAGGTCTAAAGAGAAGCGTCTACTATTGCCTGATTCTCATCTTGCTAATGAAGGAGGGAGTTTCAAAAATAGTAAAGTTTCTGGGCTTTTTCGCTGGATCGGGGGTGGGGTTCACTCCCTCCCAAGTCTTCCTTTTATATCTTTTGGAGGAGCTATAATTGCTGGAGATTATGGAGGAATGGAGGTGGTTTTCAAAACTATCTTTAGTAGGAGACATTGCAGGTTCAGTGGCCATGAGAATAAGGAACTGGCCAGTTCATGGGAGATCATGGGCGTCCAGTAGCCGGGAGGAAAGAATTGTGGCGGCTGGTGCACATGACGTCTAGCGGTCACTTCTTGATTGGAGACAAGCGGCTGCTTCATTGCTTTGAGCGGATAGTGTGTATGACGTTCAGCAGTCACTTCTTGACTGGAGACCAGCAGCTGCTTCATTGCTTTGAGCGGCCAGTGTGTTCAAGGGTTGCAATGGTCGATGGGCCTTGTAGTTAGTAGCCACTAAGGAGTTCTCTTGCTGTGGCCGGCCAGACTTTAATGTCATCATTTCCTTATGGAGAAATGAGTGGTTTGCTTTGGGGAGGGTTACCTACTGGCAGATGGATTGTTTTTATATGTCAACATGTGGATTGTGAGATGGGTATGCATTGGACGATTGTAGGTGCTATGGATTTTGAGATTCGTATGGATTGGACGATTGCACATGCTTTGGATTGTGAGATTCATATGGAGCTGATGATAAGCGCTGGATTGTTGTTACATTGATCATACACGGATCAGTGTATATCTTTTTACCATGGATCATTGTGTGTACACGAGATTATGGTTTCATGATTTATGAATCAAGATTTTATTTTGTATGCATTTATTCTGTTTTTCTTTTCCTTTTGGTGCAAGTGCAAATCCTTGTTGGGTCTTGTTGCTGATCAATGATCTTGAGTGTGCAAAACAATATACAAATAATGCATATAAACATGTAATGCAATTTGTCATTGAGTATGCAAAATTGTATATTCTGTTGGAAGTAGGTGGGCCTCGTGGATAAATTTTAAAAACTTTTGACCCACTTGATACAGGGATCAAGTACCCATAAGGCCAAAAACCCAATTCAGGATGCATAACCCTCAATCTCAAGATCATGTACAGTAAATAAAACTATCTAAAAGATAGTAACAAGCAGCCAACAAGCATCCATAAAAACTACAACATGCAATGAAGTAGATTATACCTTTAGAGCTCGGTTGTGCTCTAATGGAGAATTTGCGTCTTTATTTGATGATGAAACTCTTTCACTTATCAAATAGGAATCTCCAAGACCTTTCGATCTTCCACGCTATGACCCTTATCAGATTCTCTTTTCTCAAGAAGATGGGTGGGATCTCCAAGAGAAAACTCTCAAGGAAACTAGAAGAGAACTAGAAGAGGGAAGAGAGAAGACAAAACATGTGCAACTTTTGCACAAAAGGCATGGGCGTGAATCCCTAGGTAGGATTTTGTATGGGACGTCCAAGACCTCTTATGTCCTCTATTTATTGGTAAAAGCAAGCTTCTCTTCTTTGTTATCTAATTGAAATAGAAGTCTTACTTCTCTAACAATTAGTAACTCTCTTCTTTCTAAAATAGAAGTCTCACATCCATTATAATTAGTAACTTACTATTACCACTATTAGAAGTCTCACTTCTAATAGAAATAGTAAGTTTCTATTTCCTTTTAGAGTTCTACTATAATTAGTATCTTTCTAATAACTTGGGCTAGCGTGGGGACCACTATGGATTCCTTAGAAAGCTGACTCCAACTGGGACACGTAACCCCACATCCCATGTGCAACCCGGGCTCACAGTTAATTGCAAATAACACCACTATATAAATGCAATTGCACTCCAGTTTTAGGAATAAATTACAATGAAGACCCTAAACTTCCCAATTACCACAAGTAGGCCCCTCTATCAATATCCCATCCCATGTGCAATCCGGGCTCACAGTTAATTGCAAATAACACCACTATATAAATGCAATTGCACTCCAGTCTTAGGAATAAATTACAATGAAGACCCTAAACTTCCCAATTACCACAAGTAGGCCCCTCTATCAATATCCATGGATCAATTGGAATAAATCTGTCTCTTCCAATCTTAGTTCCACATCTTATTATCCTTGAGCCCCAATTAATCACTATGATCATCAGTACCATCCAATTAACTCTTAATCAAGATGGGTGCGCACTTACTAATGACAAATCCATTAATTGGCACAAGGGGATGATAGAGATAGATTCCATCTTGATCATTCAATGTTCCCACAGTCCTACTACCACATACCTAAGACACCGAAGTGTTGACCTATAGTTGGCCTCACTCATTGGTGACTCAAAGCAAATGAATAGATAGAAACTTGAGTTCATCAATGTCTCAAGATTGAGAGCCTATTGCTAGAGAATTATGAGAGCATACCTTATTAATGAGACGGAATTGTATAAGGTGCTTTTCATGGTCCTTCAATACATCCAATGTACCAGCACATTGATCCAGAATCTTCCATTCTGATGATCGAGACAAATCACATTATCTCATAGTGATCAAAGTGCTGCAATCTTGTCAAATGAGATGCCCAGTCTCATCACTAGTTGTGAAGATATTTAAGTATAAGATTTATGACATATATCTCCCGTGCGTGGATCTTATCCATACACATATATCACATCTAATATACTAATGGAACCCGGTTCAACTCATGAACCATTATGTCATATGTATTGGTCATGTGCATAAATTAATAAAATAACATTCATCTTATGAAAGTAAAGCATGATTTTATTGATAAATAAAGAAACCAATCAATTTATCACATCATCTGATGGATTGAGTCCATACAATCTAACATATTCATGTCCATTTTAGCATTGAATATGTATGCAAATAATGCATCTAAACATGTAAAATTCCACTCATAAATTTAAGTAGTTATGAAAAGGGAATTTTTACAATCCAAGTTACATGAAATTTAATTAATTTAGTGTCTGACATGCAACATGGCACTCAAATTCTAAAACATAATAACAAATATATAAAAAAAGACTAAACATCATCAAATTCTCAAAAGCAAAAACGAAACAAGAGAAAAACAATGCCCAAACCCAAGCCAATCCTTAACTAACTTACAAAAAAAATAAAAATAAATCTAATAATGAAACTCACTTCCAAAAAAGAAACAACCTTTGAGTGCTTAGATCAGTTTCATAGTGGAAATGTCCATCTTGTAATAAAAAAATCAATCACAAATATACATAATTAAAAAAAAATCTCCAACCTGGAAACTTGTTAATGTGTTCAAGTTCCTTTTATTGATAGACTTTTGATGCTATCATCAAATCATATTTCAATTAGGTGACAAATGCAAGGCAGCCTACGGACATGTTGTAGAAGTGAAGATGAAATAGGAATAGACCTATACTCACAATTAAATAGAATGAAAGAGGCAATATACACTCAATTGATTAGAAAATAAAATTAAAATGAAAAAGAATTCTCACCTAAAGGAGTGAAGCTGCACACTTGTGGAAATGGCTCAACAGAGCAAATTTGGTAATACACATTGAACCACAATAACAAAAAAATGTGACTTTCTTGATTTGTTTATTGGGAGAAGAATGAGAAATAAAGTGCTCTAAATAAATCAAGAGATGCCTTTAATGTGCTTCGACGAAACATGACCTCAAATAACGACAATCCGCAAGAACAAATAATGCAAAACAAATAAAACAATCAAGGAAAATTTCTTATGATAGTCAAATAGATTTTGTAGAGGTAGTAATTAAAGTTTATTTTGTAGAGAGTCATGTGTAAATATATGCATGAAATAAGATATTTAAGACTTCCACAACAATATCGTGCGGATATTTTAATAGACTACAAAAAATCTTCTGATGACAACAAGCTGTACTCCAACAATTGCAATGCGTGAACCATGTTTGTCAAAATCAGATGGAATTTAATTAATTTAGATTTTACTTGTTGTGGCTGGATATATTTCTAGAATTCTTTCTTTAAATAGAAAAGTTGTCTACCAAGAAAAACTTCTTGTGGGGCCCTTTTGTTTACTGTGAAACTCTATGATTTTTTATTTCTTTGTTTTCTAATACTGATTAGTTAGATATCTCATGCTTGGATTGACTTTAAAAATGTATGGGCACGTGCCCATTTCTTGTGAGCCATAAGACATTATTTGATACTGAAAGTCGGAATAAAACAATTGACTCTCAAATTAACTCAACAATAAACCTAACAATAGCTGAAGAAGTGCTTTTCTCCAACTAATTTTTGCTAATTAAATTATTCATTGGTATAAAAGGATCGCTCAATCCTTAATGTCCTTTGATAATATTTATTGGGCTTTGATTTTATGGGCTTCGATATATAAGATCATAAGGTAATGAAAAATATATTACAAATTTGGAGGTAACTCATATATACTATACTTCAAAAGTCTCAAAAGATAAAAGCAACAACTTCCGTTTCAAGATTACCAAAATATCCCCAACTCAAAAAACAACCAACGAATGCTATTATAACTCTAGATAGGGACATATGAGCAAAATCGTAAACATGGGTGAGGCGTTACATGATTTTTGTTATAAATACCTAAGAACGTCCATGTTTGTGTACATAAAAACTTTATGCGAGCAGTCCTCTAGAGGTAAGTGATGTAGGTCGATCTTCTTATCTCCCTTTTGAAGAGTGAATTTGACTCCGATTTGGTATAATCTTTCATTTAATTTTGTCCCTTTTGATGTTTGTGACTAGATTTCTTTACATTTGAAGTGTAGATTTTGATTTCCTAACCTATCATGTTGTTTTCATAGTTTTTGCATAACATATGGATATGCATGTCTACTCTTGAGATGTTTAGGGCAATAGTTCCTATGTTTAATTTTGATGTTCATTTTAATAATAGCAACTATTCCAAGTATTAGAGAATGAATCTAAATTTTGGTTGATATGTATTGGTTTTGAAGGAATGGATGCATAAGAATCAATTTGATATCGGATTCCTCCCCATATTAATATAGATGTTTTGTATTGATGATATGAGCGACTTGATATAGGTTGGATTGTTATAGGCTGAGTCTTATTTCTGCCTTTCATTCTCTTTCTTTCTTTCTTCTTCTTCTTGGTATTCTTCTTCGCCTAAACCTACTAGCCCAGTTATGAGAGCTAGAGTCTAATACAAAGAAACATCCCTATGTTCTATTTTCTTTTACTCAAAATAGAACCACATCAGTATGCTCGGTAATTAAATCCTTTCATGATAGAAAAATATGATCTGATTTTCACATAAGAGACACAAAATCCAATTTCAATTTTTTTAAACTTTTAGGAAACTTGTAGGAAAGATGTTTCAATTTTTGTGATTATGTTCACAACTATGCAAACATAAATTTAGAAACAAAAATGCAAACTTACAGTGAGATCGAAACCAGAATAGCGATTACTCAAACAGAATGAAGACTGATCAAGGCTAGCGTTTAATGCTATGTCCTTAAGACAGATTCGCCCTCGCTACGATGCTTACGATTCTTGAACGACTGTCTCCCAGGATACAATGATCACACACGCGGAAGCAACACTACAATTTGGGTGTCCAACGAACCAAAACTATGTTTGTACTCTCTCAACTCTATGTATGAAATTGATATATCACCTTCCATCCAAGGATGGTATAAATAGAAGTAATTGTGACTTTTCACAAAAGGTACGAACCTAAAGGACATGTCTCTTAATGGTGAAGAGTCTCATATGAATGGACACAACTTTATACATGTCTTTTCATGGTAAAGAGTTTTCTATGAAAAGACAAAACTTTATAATGAATGAATAAATACACTTAAAACTTTAATCTAATTTCACTCAAACTTTACACATAATTTTGTAACAATCCCCCACATGAATGAAATTGACTGAAAGCAATGTAAATGATATGCAAATACTGAGAGAGTACAGTTGGAAATCTTCCGTATAGACAAAGGTAGCTTTTGGCCTTGAACATTCCCTTGTGAATAACTATCGGATTTACTGGTTGATCAGTGAACATGATGTCTTGAACTGTTCAATCTTTTGTGAAAACCGAAACAATAGAATTCACACAAAATCTTCTCGGACATAGTTAGTTCTCATGATTGTGTTCATTTTGGTCTTGAACAATTCCTGGTTTCATGAGTGCTTACAGAATTTAGCCTTATTATTCTTAGAGAACTGGCCCAGTTCACACTCACACGTGTGATTCTTATTAAGAGTATTTTGCTATACTCCATCTGTTTAGCCAAAATATAAGAATCATTAAAAGCTTAGCTTACCCTAACAACTACTGTAGCCATCACTATTTCTATCATAGGAATGAGCAGGAGAATTTATCTCCATAGTGATATCGTTAAGTCACTCATAATTCGGTTGTCCCTTTGAACCTAGATCTTGGGATCTCCAGTCAACTAGGTTGGGTTGCCATTATGGTGACTTTTCATTTATAAACTTTAAGCCCATTCCCCTCGATGATCAGTTTACTCTATGGTCAAACTTTTTGTTAACGGATCCGTATTAGTTACCTTGACTTTATATAATCAATGGACACAATTCCATTTGAGACCAACTGTATTACTGTATTATGTCTACGACGAATATGTCGAGACTTTACCATATTACTTTGAGCCATACCAATCGATGATTAACTATCACAATGAATATAGATAGTTGACACAAGTTTAGAAGCATAACCAATGAATATACATTCAATAGTTTTAGGTCCTCCCTTAGTCCTTTTAGGAATTGGAACCGTCACTTTAACTAGACACCCCTCCACTTTCAAGAATTTATAGGAAAGCTTTCAACCTTTTAATAATTTTTTTTAATAATTTGTAGGGTGACTAAGTTATGCTTCTCCTCAGAAGTTATGATACAAATCAGAACTTCTCAACATAGTACTTATCTCGCGGCGCAAAGAACTGGCTAGTACTAGTTGTGGCCACAACTTTTTATCTCATGGAAATTTCTTCAGCCACTATATCTCTTTGCCCAATACTATCAAGGCATACACATCATATCTTCATTCACTTGAGAACTTATAAAACCACTCCATCACCGAGAGTAAATATCTAAGCAAACATTGCCTTGCAATCACTCGTAGAAGTGATCAATTAAAACCAATTAATATATCCATCTAGCACTCATTGGAATTTTGCCGAACAGTGTCATATCGATGCCGTGGTGGGCGACCCAAGGCAACAAACCCATCCACAACTCTATATGGCCAGAATCTTTTACCCTTTTATACATTCTTCTTGATTCTTCTTCTATACAGAGATTCAAGGTTTGGCTTTTAAGTGAAAAATGTTTTCTGAGTTACATTGGTCATAACTTCAAGGCCCTCCCTCGTCGGACCACCACCATATCCGAAAAACTTCGAGACAACCGCCGAGGAACCATAGCCATAGGCCCACTCCTCTCATTTTAATTTTTTTATTTATAATGTACACTATCAATCCAAATAATTCATATTTGAACAACATATTTGCTCATGTAAAACTCCCTCCATATAAAATAACAGTTGATGGGCCCCACCGATTAAAATAAAAAATAGACCT
Source organism: Umbellularia californica (assembly GCA_028538565.1). NCBI lineage: Eukaryota > Viridiplantae > Streptophyta > Magnoliopsida > Laurales > Lauraceae > Umbellularia > Umbellularia californica. The sequence continues at coordinate 50,015,554 of JAPQWN010000006.1, read as the reverse complement.
GATCTCCAAGGTCGCCCAAGGCCCCACACTTGATACAAAGGACCTGATCATCCATGGGTGGCCCTACTGGACTCCCCACAACATGCATAAATATTAAAAACCCCATAAGCATGGACTCACATTACTCAGACTTGAGGCAACTAGATGGTGGGCCAGGTTGGGCCCACACCACATGGTTCCACCACCACTAGGGTCGCCCATGGGTCCCCTACCAGTGTGGGGACCCGATCTTAGATCAGGTGGGCCCAGTGGTCCCACAACTGATGTCGACCAAACTGCCTCAACCAGTACTTACCACGAGTCCTGACTGAATAGCACTTGGATGGTGAGCCATATGGGGCCCACCACACGGTTCCACCACCACTAGGGTCTCCCATGGGTCCCCTACCAGTGTGGGGACCCGATCTTAGATCAGGTGGCAACTGATGTCGACCAAACTGCCTCAACCAGTACTTACGACGAGTCCTGACTGAATAGCACTTGGATGGCGAGCCATACGGGGCCCACTACATGTCGATCTAGTAGCCAATGGTTGACCGTATGTCCTCTTTCATACGTGTGGTTCATATCCATCATCTGATGGGTTATGGGATCCCACAACCCTATGTCGACAAAGTGCATGCTTTAAAGTGTCCAATTCAATTGTGTGTATTTCTAGAGCAATGCTAGGGACAGACGCCCCGGGACAAGCGGCGGACAGACGTTAGAGGCACGCACGCTTCTCAAGGCACACGCACGCTTCTCAAAGCACTAAATCCTCTAACGTCTATCCGCCGCTTGTCCTGGAGCGTCTGTCCCTAGGATTTCTCGTATTTCTATGGTAGGGTGCCTTCATCAGGGGTGGCTTTGAATTAAATAAGTCTGATTAATGAATGGCGGGCAGCACAACACGATGCAGATCTTAGTCAGAAATGTCAATGATGCCAAGTACAAGTGATCATTTCTCATATCATAAAGTCCTTCCATAACTAAAGTTAAATTTCCTATTAGAAACTCAATCAATTTATTATCAAAACTTTGATATCAGTGTAGCATCGGATTTAATGGTCAGTTCCTGAGTTTAATGATGTCCATTTTATCCTTGGACGGTTCTAATAAGACTAACTCAACAGGAACATACCATTGCTATGAATCACTTCTCTCAACACTTGGCATCCATCACAATTCAACTGTCCATCAGGCGCCCAGCATAAAGATGGGTTGTTTATATCATGATCCACATTCGAAGTACTAGGATTTCCCTCCCCTAGGATTCATATTCCTTCTCAGAGCATGAGGAGCAGTGCAGGGCGACCACGTGGACGGCCCTGACTGACCTCGCTACAGATGCAAGCCTTAGGAATTGATATAGTATCCCAGGCAGCCATAAATACAAATCCAGCACTGATTCTGGTTTCTAGCCATCACACGCTTATATCGATAAAAATCTGGGTTTAGATGAATCTGCTGAATCCCCACTTTCTGATGTAAATCATCATATAGGATCAACCCAAGAACATTTAACCACAAAATAACAATCAAACATAACAGAGTATAAAATCTACACTGCTAGTTATTGTTTCAATTGCCTGACGAAGAATAATCCAACTATAGAAACCCACATCTTTGTACACCATTGGACGAGAATTCTACTCACAAGTTCTAAAAAATACCCAATAAAGGACTTCTTCAAAATGGAAACTCACAAAAGTGAAAAGGACCTGTCTTAAGATTGTAGGAAAATTGTTTCAACTTTTGTGATTCTGCTCACAACCATGCAAACATAAATTTAAGAAACTAAAATGCAAATTTACAGTGAGACCGAAACCAGAATAGTTATTACTCGAACAGAATGAAGACTGATCAAGGCTAGCGTTTAACGCTATGGCCTTAAGACAGATTCTCCCTCGCTATAATTCTTACGATTCTTGAACGACCGTCTCCGAAGATATAATGATCACGCACGCAGAAGCAACACTACAATTTGGGTACCCAACGAACCAAAACTATGCTTGTACTCTCTCAACTACTCAATATATGAAATTGATATATCACCTTCCATCCAAGGATGATATAAATAGATGTAATTGTGACTTTTCACAAAAGGCACGAACCTAAAGGACATGTCTCTTCAAGGTGAAGAGTCTCCTATGAATAGACATAACTTTATACATGTCTCTTCATGGTAAAGAGTTTTCTATGAAAAGACACAACTTTATAATGAATAGACACACTTAAAACTTTAATCTAATTTCACTCAAACTTTACATACAATTTTCTAACAAAACTCTCTATAGGAAGCAATCCTAGCATTTGATTGTCGATTTCTTTTAACGCTTAATATGGAATTTTCTTGAATTATTATTTGTACCTCATTCTTTTTCATGATAGTAGTGGAATGCTTTAGTTTGTGGAGTTTCCTTTCCTAAGTATCTGTCAATGGTGCATTCCCTGAAGTACTAGATGTCTAATGAACTACAATGACTCTAATGGTATCCATATGAAAGTTTTAATTTCAATTATCCATTTCATAGTCCTATATTACAAAACTCGTAATATCTCATGAACTTGAATTTTCGTAATCCATTTGTTTTTTATGGGTTTAATGTTGACCCCAAAGCACTGTTACTCGACAATTCTTTTAAAAGACAAACATAGGTTCAGCAGATAGCTGATGTTCCATATCGATATACATTACTATATGTTGTCTTTCTTTTTATTTTTCTTAGTAAGGCCTTTTTAGTCACTCGTCACTTGTTGAAGGGTTTTGCTTCGGCAACCATTCTTTACGTTCTATATAAGTATCCAAATTGATCCAGTGGGAATCATGTGATGGTCGGACACCAGAACATCAGGTAGTTTTAGATATCCATTTCCTTCTAGCACATAGGCAATGAATGCATATATGCATCGTCCTTATGCCGTGAGGAGAAGTATCCATTGGTTCAATTGATGGTTTGGAATTGTTTGATGCGGAGAAGTTATCTAGTCTCCACCACAATTGGAACTAACAATTTAAGTTTTTCTAATTTTTCATTTTGATTTCTTTCTATAAATTGCATTAATAATTTTCTAGTTGACATTTTCTCAAAAAACTTATGCTATATATTAACTTGTCTACATTCAAGAGAAGAGAAGAGTTCTTACCCTATAGGGCCCCCTAGGGTAACATTCAAGAACGGCCTCTTACCCTAGTCGTGAGAGGTGCCAATTCTTACATGCTTGTCTCGGATTTGAATCCAGGCAGGCACCTTTCCTCACCTGAGGCTGTGATACCTCACCAGAGAGGAGAAGAGTTCATATCTTGAATAGCTTGACATTGTTGAATGTACAATATTCTAGTCATCATTGTTTCGATGTGGATTCCTTTGTTATTATTGTCTATTTTTTATAAGGCTACCAGCTCAGTTTTGTATATTAGTATCCCAAAACTTTGACTTAACATGATTCGACTTAATTCATAATTTCATTGAGTAAAGTGTGTGAAGGTTTTATAGGACCCACTAGAATGGATGTTAGTCTAATTAATCAAATCAATGTAGCGGATGTAACCAATCACATAATATAGAACTAGCAAATAAATCTACCAAGCAATCACCACAAGAAGGCAGACACAAATTTTATGTGGAAACCCTTTCTAGGAAAAAAAACTACGATCTAGAAATCAAGATTTCACGAATAGTTATAAGATATGCTCACCAACTCCTTTACCTCAATTTGTACCTCGACTTAAGGACCGTAATTGTTCTTGCACAGAATCCACTAACACGACATACATCGTGCACTGTTCTCCTTACACGATCTCCTCGCACCTTGTCAATCAAGATGATCAATCTTCTATAAGAGGGTAGAAGCAGCAAAACCTTCTAGAGCAGCCCTTTATAACAATATCTAAATGGCTCTAGAGAAATAAGGAAATCTCTTTTAGGGTATTCTAACCTCAGATCAAGAGAGACTTAACTTCTTGTGTGTATACTTTGGGTTGAGAGAAACACACAATAAATAGCCCCAAATCTGTGCATAAGACTTCTAATTAGACTACAATTAGAATATATAGAAGTAAAAAAAAAAAAGAAAAAAGAACTCTTCATCAGAGTTCAAATCGGACTGGGCATGTCCGCCTGGCTTGCTATAGCGAGCATGAGTCTCGCTATAGCGAGACACCTTTCTGCCAACAGCATCTGACATGATTTTAAATTCTTACAATCTCCCCCTTTTGGTAATTCTTGGACACAATCCCTTAGAACCATACAATTTGATCTACCCAAAAGTACAATCCAAAATACATTGAATTTTAAAATAAAAAAATTCAGCACTGTAGATCTTGCATTGCCTTAGCTTGTATAACTCCCTAGCTCTATTCTTCTCCCCCTGCATTTGTCCATAATTGACAAACAAATATCATTATGCAGTTTCTGTCAATCTGAATGCAGTAGCTCCCCTTTAATATGATCTTCATACCAGCACTGGGGTGGGGGGTTGATGTTACAGATCAGGGGTGATGAAGCCTAGGCACACACACTTGCAAACTTAAAAATCTAAGCAAAGTATGTACTGAAACAGTAGGTAAGTCTTTTTTCTTGGCCCAAACAGCTTTGGTATTCTTCTTTTTCAGCTCAGCCTTCTGCGTTTTCCATTGCTTTTGATTCGGTAAACTTCGCAGCTTATTGCAATGGGGTCAAATGTGTCATTTAATTCCACAATGATGACAAGTGCGAATTTGTTCAGGATGTGACACATTAAACTTCTTTGGAGCTTTCTTTGCAACACTAACAACATGATTAGTTACAGCTGAATTTTTAATAAAACAATTTTTACCTTTGGCGTTTGAAGTGGATGCTCCGTCAGCGTAGCCAATGCCACGCTTGTTAGTGAGTGCCTTTTGACTGCACGGGATGTCATCTAATTTTCTTGATTCAGTGTTCATTCTATTCAATGAAGCTTTAGTAGTATTTAACTCAGATAGAACCATCTTGAGTCTTCCATTTAGATCAGAATTCTCTACTTTCAAAGTCTTCATATCAGAATCAAGTAAGTCACACTTTTGTGATTCTACGGTTAATTTGTCAGTTAACTTGTTATTTTCATCCTCTAATTCTTGTACTTTAGCAAGTGAATCTGCAAGTTCAGCTTTCAAGAAGGCATTCTACTCTTCAGATACATTCCGATTAATAGGAACTTTTTCATGCACCTTAACCATCTTCATGGTCTTCTTGAAAAGTATTTCATATTCAGCTTTCCAATCTGGTTCTTCACTGACTCAGTATCTTGATCAATCTCAGCTTCAGAAGAAACATGGGAAGCAGTAGAACCAGAATATAAAAGCAATAAACTTCCCCTTGCCAGTGTCAGGTTTGTCAGACTTAGGATTTTCATCATTCTCATCAGAAGTTTCATCTTCCCAAGTAGTATTCAGAGCCTTCTTTTTAGACTTTTTTTTTTGTTTCGCAATCATTAGTAATGTGTCCATAGCCTTGACACTCATAATATTGAATCCCTTTAAAAGATTTCTTCTTTCCAGAATTTTTAGGGATCCTCACATTGGTTTTCTGCCCCTTCATAAAAAGCTTGAATTGCTTCATGAACTATACAACTTGGGGATCAATTTCCTCTGAATTTGAATCTGTATCACTTGCAGCTTTCTTATATGATTCATTGGACGCTTTCTTGTATGATTCCTTGAACCTTTTCAAAGCAATACCTTGAGATTGTGTCTTCCCATTAGACCTAATGTTTGCTTTAAAAGTTCGTAAGTTGCCAACCAACTCATCAACTTTGAGCGTATTCATGTTTTTATTTTCCTCTACGGCCACAACCTTTCCATCAAACCTTTCTGGGAGAGAGCCCAAAATCTTTTTAACAATTCTGTTTTCAGGAATTGGTTCCCCCCAGGTAAAGGTATCATTGACAATTGTATTCATCTTACCATTCAATTTATTGAAAGTCTCATTTTCTTCCATCTTTATGGCTTCAAAGGCTGTATACAACTTCTGAAGTTTCGACTATTTGACAGTGTCAGTCTCTTCATGCACAGTCTGTAGGATATCCCAAGCTTCTTTTGCAGTAGTGCATATAGAAATTCTTCAAAACTCAGACACAGTAACTCCATGATAGATAGCATTTAAACCCCTAGAGTTACAAGTGGTAGCCAACTCTTCTTCCTTAGTCCACTTATCTTTAGGTTTGGGACCAGTTACCCCATCAGTAGTAATAGTGGGCAAGGAATAGTCATTCACAACAAATTTCCAAACTTTCAGATCTATGGCTTTCAAGAAAGCAACCATCGTGGCTTTCCAATAAGTATAATTGTAACCATCCAACAGAGGAGGCTTATCGGTTGAAGTGCCTTCGCGGTAGATATTCATTCTAACAATATTTTGATCAACATAATAAAATAGTGCAACCCGCTCTGATACCAATTGAAGGTTTTGCAAGACCTACTAGAATGGATGCTAGTCTAATTAATCAAATCAAAATAGCGGATGTAACCAATCACATAATATCGAACTAGCAAATAAATCTACCAAGCAATCACCACAAGAAAACAGACACAAATTTAACGTGGAAACCCTTTCTAGGGAGAAAAACCATGAACTAGAAATCAAGATTTCACGAACAGTTACAAGATATACTCATAAACTCCTTTACCTCATTCTGTACCTCGACCTAAGGACCGTAGTTGTTCTTGCACAGAATCCACTAACTCGACATCCATCGTGCACCGTTCTCCTTACTTGATCTCCTCGCACCTTGTCAACCAAGATGATCAATCTTCTACAAGAGGGTAGGAGCAACAAAGCCTTCTAGAGTAGCCATTCAGAACAATCTCTCAATGGATCTAGAATAACAAGGAAATCTCTCTTAGGGTATTCTAACCTCAGATCAAGAGAGAGAATTAACTTCTTATGTGTACATTTTGGGTTGAGAGAAACACCCAATAAATAGCCCCAAATCCGTGCATAAGACTTTTAATTAGACTACAACCAGAATATATAGAAGTCAAAAACAAACTATTCATCAGAGTCCGGATCGGATTGGGCATGTCCACTTGGCTCGCTATAGCGAGACACCTTTCTGCCAACAACATCTGACACGATTTTAAATTCGTATAACGTGTTTGACTAATTCATAGTTAGATTAGCCTGAATTTTAGTTTAAAATTTTAGTCATGCTATGTCAAGTTACCATTATTGAAAATGTACAAGACTCAATCGAGACTCAAGCTATGACTCCACGATGTACAAGACTTTTAAGATATTCAACATTAGATAATTATATAATTTAATCAATATGAAATAAACTGATGATTTAGAGGTAGGATCTTTCAATTTGTGAAATCTCTTGGTTAAAAACTACTACATGTTGGATCATAATTCCAAGTCCCGATCATAAAACATTGGCTACAAAAATAAAATAAAATGGGAGGAGATAGAGGGAAAAAAAATGGAAAATTTATTCCCTTTCTTATCTACTTGCCATTTCTTAATAACCAACTCCAACTTCTCTTCATTTCCTTCAAACGATTTATGTTCTTTATTGAATGTTTCTAGGAGTGAAACCTAATTTGTCAATTTTGGTGGTTAATTCTTTTAAGGAGAGATTGATCGTGTAACATCCATATATAAAATTTTATCTCTCTTTTCTGCTTTAGAAAAACTTAAAGCTAGAAAATATAGTAAAATGCTTGGATGTTTTGAGAAATTAATCTTTGTAGGTTTTTTTTTCTTTGATTTCCTCATCTATTCTAATAAATAAGTTTTTCACAAAAATGGTTTATATTTTAAATATTTGAAAAAATCATTTTGAACTCATACAAGATATTTCATCTTTTTTAGTGGTAAGAAACAAAAATAGTTGGACTGATAATTGCATGTTCTTATAAAAAGCTGACATGAACAAATAATGTCTATGAAATTTAATTTACTGTTAGCCTGTTGAAGATAAATATCATCTTTTTTATCCTTTTCACTATTCATGATTAAATTTTTTTATAGATCTAAACTAAATTTTAGTAATTTTTTCCTAAATTAGGTCGTTGTATGAACAAAAATATGGATTGAATTCTATCATTTTCACTCATTTCCTTGTTCATACAGTAGATACAAACCATCTTTCACATTCAAAGCATCTAAAAATCACTTTCAAATCCATCCCATCAGAAGGAAAAACCTTGAATCCAACATTCCCTGATTATGGAGTTAGCACAAACCCAACAAAACTGAACAACACCATCTTTGAACATCTACAATCCCAAAACCAAATACTTAATAGTAATAATCCCATTTGGAGTTCTATAATACCAAGGAATCAGCCAACTGAAGAAGTAATTGCCTCGGTACCCATTGTTGGAGAAGATACATCAGGAGAGAGAGCTATTAGAAGAAAAAGGAGTAGGAATAGGAGGGAACTTTTGACTAATGCACAAAAAAAGCACATGAGGAAGATGAAAGATAGAGAATCAGCTAAAAGATCTAGAGAAAGAAAAGAGGTACGATGCAATATCCTTATTGTATGCTCTCACTATGAGATTATTTATATGGAGAGCAGAGCCAAGCATCCAATTTACAGGAGTTCAAATATAAAATCTCATTGTCCTTTTCGAATGTTGCAGGCATATACTACACAACTTGAAAGTGATTTCAAATAGCTGAAAAAGGAAAATGCCATGTGTGTGGGATATTCTCTTAATACCGAGATTAACTTAGTTTCAGTAAGCGTACCAGCTAAGCACGTCTTGTTCTCGGTCTCTGCATCTCGGCAATGGTGCCTTGCACCTCGGCAATAGTGCCAGAGTGCGTTCATACTTGATCTCGGCATCATATTCACCTCGGTTCGGTTAACCGAGATGAGTATCAACGCTCAGTTAGTTACAACTGCATTCCTATAAAGGTTCGAGCACGTTGCAGAACGTGGTAACAGATAAGACAAACGCGGGATAAGGACAATGAGTTATTTTTATCCGATGGTCACGTCAACAATCCCTGGAAGAGCGAGATCAACATCAGGGCATGATCTGATGGGACCCTCCCTCCAACTAACTCCACGGATTCAAGGTATGGTCCGATGAGACTGTACCTCTAACTACCAGTATGGTCCGATGGGACTGTACCTCCAACTACCAGTATGGTCAGATGGGACTTCCGCCTATATCTATCGGGAGACAATCCAGAAGAGGTAAGGCAATCTTACGCATATGCAATCTCACACATACTCCAAACACTCCCTTTCTCTCTCTGTCTAGTTACTAAACTGACTTGAGCATCGGTGTACCTTTGGCTGAGTGCAGCCAGGGTCTCTGACTCTTGCTTCTCTTTCCCTTTCAGGTTTCGGGCATTCATCCAATTTTTCCCAAAAATCTCTAGATTCAACTGAACAAGTCCATAAATATTTAGGCACTTATAATTGGCGCCGTCTGTGGGGAAGATCAAACCAAGTTCACAAACACTATGCCTCCAAAAACCAGAGAAGGCGAAGAATCACCTAAGGCCTTGCCTCCACCACTGGTATTGCCAAAGCAGTTGCCGCCGGTCACTCGCCAGAGGAGAACCGGGGCAAAATCTGGTGTGGTGAGCATAGAGGGACCTGTAACTCAATCGGGCTCATCTTCGAAAGGGTTGACAGCACCTCCCCAACAAGACGACCTTCTACTGGAGCATCTCCGGCAGAGTGTCCCTCCAGCGGAACGCCCCCGATGAGATGATACTCCAATGCCAACCAAGTCACATCACTCCCATCACCAGATTGACGGCGACGATGATGACAACAACCCGCTCCTTGCAGTTATCGAGGCCCAGAACCATGTTATCCAAGAACAGGAAGAGTTGATTCGTCAGCTCCGGCAGTAGGCGGGGGGCGAGCAAGCTCCTTCGGTCGAACAGGATTTGAGGTAAATCCTAATTACCAAGAGGCGCGACCGAGCTTACGACGAAGGCTCGAGTAGCAGCCGCCTGAATGATGACTCGAAGAGGTCAAAATAAAGACTAGAGGACAATGACGACTTGAGAGAGTGGCTTGACCAACAGGTCAAGCAGACGGTCCAGCGAAACATGGAGGTGGTTAGCTTCACCCGAGATCGGCTGAATGCCTACGATACTGAGGATCTCGGTACATCTCCCTCTTCCTAGGAGATAAGGAACTTCTCTCTCTCGGAGAGATTTACTATTCCGAGGTTCGTCCTTTACTATGGGACCTCGGATCTGGCAGTTCATCTCCGACATTTTACTCAGCGGATGTCGGTATAGGGTGATGTAGGTCACCTGAACTGCAGAGTCTTTTCTTCCAGTTTAGGAGACCTCCCCCTGAAATAGTTCTGCATGCTTCCAGAGGGGTCGGTTTCGAGCTGGCGGCAGCTCCGAAACTCCTTCGTGGGAAAATTTCAGGCTCACCGGGTCATCCTCAAGGCGGACGATGATCTGATAGCCATCAGAAAGAGGCAGATAGAGAACATCACTCAGTTCGCCAAGAGATTCTGAACGATCTACAACCAGGTAAAAGACACCACTGACAGAGTGGCCATCAGGACCTTCAAGCAAGCTCTACTACCAGGCAATGAGCTTAGAAAGGACATGGTCCGGTTCCCTGTGGTCACTGTGAAAGCACTAATGGCCAGGGTGAACTAGTTTATCGAACAGGAGAAAGACGAGACCCGACCTTGGGAAAGCTTTGGCCTCTGGCAAGAAGATAGACCATCTAAGAAGGAGATGAAGTCATCTCGGAAGGAGGTGACAGATCAAATCATAGCGTCTCCAAGCCCAACAACGGTTTCGGCCTCTACCTCGGGGTGAGGGGGGGGGGGGGGGGGGGGGGTGGAGAGAAACCCAAGCCGGGCTACTACCTCCTATAGAGCTGTGAACAGGGTCTTCAAGGAGCCAATCTATAAACTCCTTGGGAGGATAAAGTCACAACCGTTCTTCAAATGGCCGCAACCTATGAAGGGTGACCCCTCCACTCGGGATCAAAATAAGTTCTGTGCCTACCACAAACAAAACGGGCACAAAACCGAAGACTACATGGCCTTCAAGTCCCACCTCGAGAAGCTCGTCAAGGACGAACACTTGAGGGACCACATAAAAGAAGAGGGCTTGAATAATAACCGAGCTCATCAGCGCCAAAATGACAATGGTCAGGACAACGATGAGCCGGAAGGCATCATTAACGTCATCCACCTTGCTCCCGCACCAAAGGGGAGCAATCAATCTCGTGCTGAGGTGAGGAAGGCTTCCCACGGCAAACAGGTGATGATAGCTGAGCTTGGACCAGCCGCCAAAAAGGCTTGGAAGGAGAGGCCCAAGATCTGGTTCTCAGATAAGGACCTGGATGGGTCCAGCTCCCCCACAACGACCCTTTGATCGTAACCTTGAGATTAAAGAACTTTAAGGTGTAGAGGATTCTCTTGGATCCCGGGAGTTCGTCAGAGATCCTCTACTTCGACTGCTTCAAGAAGATGGATCTTAGAGAAGAGGATCTACAGGAGGCGCCCACTCCCTTGGTTGGCTTCAGCTCAAAGCCCGTGTATCCCAAGGGGAAAGTCACCCTCAAAGTCCAAGTCAAGGGAGCCAGCATGACAGTTGACTTCCTTGTGGTGGATGCACCATCTCTATACAATGCAATAATGAGGAGGACTTGGCTGCACGATATGGAAGCAGTGCCTTCCACTAATCACAAGAAACTCAATTTGCTTTTAGAGAACGAGAACAACAGAGTTGAGTTGATCACGCTCAGAGGTGACCAGCACATGGCCAAGCAATGCTTGATGGCAGTAGTACCTGGCGAAGCAGAGCCAAAGCAGGTACACATGGCCGAGCTGGATAGAGAAGCTGAGCTTGAAGATGTCAGCCGAGCGCCAGAACAAAAGAGCATTGAAGACCTGGCCAAAGTTAGGATCGATCCCAACGATCCTGAACGGTACTTTTTTCTTGGCAAGCAGCTCGCTGAAGCTGAACGGTCCGAGCTCTTAAACTTCTTGTTACAGAACATGGAGGTTTTTGCCTGGACTCCGTATGAGATGCCTGGCATCGATCCCGAGGTCATGTGCCACAAGTTGAACGTGGACCTGAAGCACAAGCCCATGGTTCAAAAGGCTCAGAGAACGGGAGTTCCACAAACCGAGGCCGTGATCGAAGAGGTTGAAAAGCTGTTGGAGGCCAAAGAAAACAGGGAAGTGCACTATCCAGATTGGCTGGCCAACACAGTCATAGTCAAGAAGAAGAGTGGGAAGTGGAGAGTCTGTGTTGACTTCACCGACCTCAACAAAGCCTGTCCCAAGGACACTTCCCGCTTCCAAAGATCGATTAGATGATTGACGCGACTGCTGGGCATGATCGGATGAGTTCCCTCGATGCTTACCGAGGTTACCATCAAATTTTGATGCACGGGCTTGATGAAGAAAAGACCACATTCATAACACCTAGGGGCATCTACTATTACAAAGTAATGCCGTTTGGGTTAAAAAATGCAGGGGTAACTTACCAGAGGCTGGTGACGAAGATGTTCCGGGCCCAGTTAGGAAAGATGATGGAGGTCTACATTGACGACATGGTTGTCAAGTCTAAAAGGTTAAAGGACCACTTGGCAGACCTAAGTCAAACGTTTGACATCCTCAAGAGATTTCAGCTCAAATTAAATGCTTCTAAGTGTGCATTTGGCGTCGGCTCCGGCAAATTTTTGGGAAGCCTGGTCACAAGAAGGGGAATTGAAGCAAACCTAGACCAGATATTGACTATTCAAGGAATCCAGAGTCCCACTACGGCGAAATAAGTTCAAAGGCTCACTGGTATGACGGTCGCGCTCAACCGTTTCATCAGCCGAGCTTCGGACAAATGCGGACCATTCTTTCAACTTTTGCAAAAAAGTTTAAAGTTCCAGTGGACTTCGGATTGCGACTGAGCTCTGTAGGAGCTCAAAACCTATTTAGCTTCACCACCTCTACTGTCAACACAGAAGCAAGGAGAGGTGCTTTGCCTATACCTAGCAGTCTCGGAACATGCAGTGAGCTCGGTACTCATCAGAGAAGAAGACAGGCAGCAGAAGCCCATTTACTACGCGAGCAAAATTCCTCTTGATGCAAGTACCTACCACTGGAGAAACTTGCATTAGCACTCGTCAGTGCCTCTCGCAAACTTTCTCACTACTTCCAGACATACACCATCGTGATTGTTATAAAACATCCACTTAAATCCTTTTTTAGAGAGGCAGATTTTTCTGGAAGAGTCTCAATGTGGGCAGTCGAGCTGGGACAGTATGATATTCAGTATCAGCCCAGAACGGCGATCAAGGCCCCAGTTTTGGCAGATTTCATTATAGAATTTGTTTCTCCAAGCTCGGCACCGAGATAGCTCGATACCGAACTGGGGGGCCAGGAGGATAAGGATGAAGTAACCGAGATAACAGAAGAAGAACAATCTTGGAAACATTTCCTTGATTCGTCTTGGAAGGTCTTCGTCAACGGATCCTCAACCTCCAAAAAGGCTGGCACCGGCATAATCCTCCAGTCTCCGGAGGGCCTTGTCATCGAACGAGCCCTGACACTCGGCTTCAAGGCGTCAAATAATGAAGCTGAGTAACTTGAAAGTGTACTTGAGTAACTTAAAGCTGAGTAACTTCAAGGCTTCAAGCCCTGACACAACTTGAAAGTGATTTCGAATAGTTGAAAAAGGAAAATGCCATGTGTGTGGGATATTCTCTTAATACCGAGATTAACTTAGTTTCGGTAAGTGTAACAGCTAAGCACTTCTTTGGTCTCGGTCTCTGCATCTCGGCAATGGTGCCTTGCACCTCGGCAATAGTGCCAGAGTTCGTTCATACCTGATCTCGGCATCATATTCACCTTGGTTCGGTTAACCGAGATGAGTATCGGTGCTCAGTTAGTTACAACTGCATTCCGACAAAGAGTCGACCACGTTGCGGAACGTGGTAACAGATAAGACGAATGTCAGATAAGGACAATGAGTTATCTTTATCCGATGGTCACGTCAACAATCCCTGGAAGAGTGGGATCCACATCAGGGCATGGTCCGATGGGACCCTCCCTCCAACTACCTCCACGGATTCAGGGTATGGTCCGATGGGACTGTACCTCCAACTACCCATATGGTCCCATTGGATTGTACCTTCAACTACCAGTATGGTCCGATGGGACTTTCGCCTATATATACCGGGAGACAATCTAGAAGCGGTAAGGCAATCTTCCGCATATGCAATCTCACACATACTCTTAACTCTCCCTTTGTCTCTTTGTCTGGTTACTAAATTGACTTGAGCATCGGAGTGCCTTTGGCTGAGTGCAGCCAGAGTCTTTGACTCTTGCTTCTCTTTCCCTTTCAGGTTCCAGGCATCCATCCAATCTTTCCCAAAAAGCTCTAGATTCACCTAAACAAGTCCGTAAATATTTAGGCACTCACACCAAGCTCAAGAAAAGAGTACAGGTAACCTTTCAGCTTATGTCACTATTTCTTTTCATTTAATTATAAGTTGTTAATGAGTTCAACCATACTAACTAAATATTGCATTATCCTTATAAAAATCAACTATTTCATTGGGATGTATCCATTATTGTAATGTCATGGCACCAAATGAAATTTATAATTCTAGATCATAAAAAAAAAAGATGATAGTTCTTGAGGCCAAGCCTCAAACATTTATTTGAACACAACATAATAAATCACGTTAGTGGGCCTTACATATTAAAGCACTGACGACTAATGTCGGTATACTATTGATGCAGGGCAACATAGCACTCTAACAAAGTGGGCATTCCTTAAGAGTATTAAAATTTAAAGCATAAGACTTGCATATGATTCACTCTCTTTGGTTATTTTTATTATAATAACACGTTTATACATGATCATTGTAATGATGGTGGACCCAAATTCTGTCAGAGTGAAATTTGGCCAAATGCCAATACATGGGGTGGACATGACTTTCAGCTATTTCAATTTAAGAGATGGTCCCCACTAACAGATTCTTGATTGGCCTAAGAGGATCAATATTCCGATTTGATTTACTTCAACAAGTCATGTATTTGAAATGAGTTTAAAAAAATAATATTACAAATGGGACATGTCGAAAAGTCCTAACATATCAAATGAAAAAAAATTCAAATCCAAAATTTTAGCATTGCAAATTGGGATGGACTTGAGGGCTTTTTGTTTCATGTAATTGAATTCTTACGAATTTGAGAAGAAAATTAAAAAAACAAAGGAAAATATCCATAAATGGCCATTAAATAGTCTCCTCTTTAATGAAAAATAAACTATGGGGATGCAAAATGGATATTGTTTACCTAAGCATCACCTTGGTAAATCAAATCTTATGAGGGTCCTTAAACATCTTCATGTGATTTCCTTTATCTACTACTTATTTAACTATCTTATCCTGGAAACCATTTTACCATGAATACATAGGAATTCGATTCGATGAAAAAAAAAAAAAAGGAACCACTACACCAAAATTTTGGATTGGAAAAGTTGATTTGGTGCAGGTTTGGGCTGTTATAACAAAAATTGGCTTATAGGATTCTAATAAAAAATAATGAAATTATAAATAATTAACCATAATATTAAGTGGAGGTTGTCATGGAAAATTACACTTCCTCAAAGGATTCTCCTATTTGGAAGGAAATGATTGAGAAAAACTCTCATGGTACGTGAATTCTTGAACTCTAAAATGAATGTTAAGATGCTTTATGCCCTATTTGGGATTCAAAGATGGAGATGGTGGAACATGCATTACTCATAGTGACTATGCTTGGCAATTTGGTTTGGGTCTAATTAAGGCAACAGATCGCATACTATTGCACATTGGAGTAAAAGAATGGTGGAAACAATATTAACTTCAATCTAGATGGCTAAATTCTCCCGAAAACTGACTTTCTCTTGTCAAATGGTTTGCTCTTTGGCTTAAGACCACGGTTTACACTTGGAGATTGTGGGTTCGAAACTGCACTACCACATGGGGCTACAGGGGAATTTTACCCGGCTTTCTCTTATGGGCCTGTAGGGATTATTCTGGCCCAAAGGGCCGGAAACCTGCGTTATAAAAAAAAAAAAAGGAAATCTATTCATCCGATCAAAGTCTTAAAGATAGTCAGTGAAGTGATAACCAAAATCTCATCTAATGAATCTATTAGTGGTGCGGCCAGTCCTTTCAAACTTGAGAGTTGAGGCCTAGTGTGATCTTGTCAAATGAAATGGTTTCGCTCTTTACCGATGATTTTCTCAAGGTAGATGATAGGAAGACTAATTTTGGTTTCACTACTATTGTTGAATGGCTCTAATATTTTTGTAGGATCTTCGTATGGCCCAAGCATCTATTCCTCCAAAGAAGCAGAAGCAAATGCAGTCCTTCTTGCTTTGTAGAGCCAAAGTGGACGTGGCTTCCCTAAAGCTCATGTTTTTTTCTTCTTTGCCAGCTTTTATCATATTCCCATGACTCTTAACTGCCCATTTTCTTGCTAAGCTTGGCTCTTCCCTTGGAGTCTTTCTAGGATAAGGTTATCCTGGAATTAGTGGGAAAATATCTTAAACTTTTTTTAATTTCTTTGATTTCTATTGTTGTTCTGGTCTTGTGCCTTGTCCTTGATTTGTACTGTTTGATGAATTCGTACTTTCTATACATTCAAGGATTTCTACTACTATATATATATATATATATATATATATATATATATGAAGCGAACTTGTTTCAAATTGAAATCAGCTCCAATTCACTCCAATTGATTTTGACTCATCCAATCAATTTAATTTAGTTTGACCGCTCTCTTTATCACCACACCCTCTTGCTGTCAAATGGGTCGGGTAGGGCCAGAGGTACAGTACACTTTTTGGGCCAGTAACCCATGACCGACCCGCATTTGAAACGGATTGCAAACTTGCAACCTGCACCCATTGAGTCATAGGTCGGGCTAACCCGTCTAACCTGTATTAGACCGGACCCATGTATTTTTAATGACACAGTAAAAGATTAATCATGGTACGTGCCAAGACTCGAAAGCAAGACAGTTTGGATTTGAAAGGGGCGGCCCTACCACTACACCACAAAGCATCTTTTTGTTAATAGTTATCAACAAAAGGTTAATATTAGTTAATGAGGAAGGGACCCTAGCCCCACTTTGGGATATTGACCGGGAGTTGGACTTTATCTACGAGGTATTTACAAAAGTAACTATATTTTTAGAATATGACCCCTATAAATATTGTTGTTATTATTTTCATAGTTATGCATTGTACTTTAAACATTGGTGATCAAACTTATGAAATAACTATTTTATATGATTTCTTATATAGTCATTAATTTTCTATAACAACCATTATACAATAAAATAAACCTAAATGAATATATAATATATGGAATTGATTAACAAAATAATAAGTTTTATAATTTAAATGACAATATTATTGAAAAAAAGGCAAACTAGCAACAATAGAGCGGAGCTAAAGAAGAGGCGGGAAACTTTCCATGTAACTGATCTACTACCATGCACACTTGCCAAGGGAGAAAGGCCGTAGAGCAACCAAGCCCGAGAATCCAAATAGGGCAACAGTCTATTGAGCAATGAGAAAACAAGCATTGATCACCCATAACCAATAATTTTTTCCAAGGAACGAAAACTTAATCCCGACTCTAATTTTTTTTCTTTTTTTAATTTCTTGAAGGCTTTTAAGTTTTACCGTTGCAAGAATCGAGAAACGCCTCAGTGTCAGCATGCCCAAGACTACCTTCTCTGTTGGCGTTTTGAATTGAGCTCAAGGTCCTCAATGAGTTGAACATTTTACGTGAAATCCTATAAAGAATAAATTGCACATCTTTGTGCTTCTGCACATGTTAGTTCCTTTTTAATCAGCTAAACATCCTTTTCAATCAGATTATATGCTTTATGATATCATTAGTCTTTACCCATCTTATTCGGATGCCTCTTGCATTTTAACAAAGTATGTCTGTGACCTATAGGGTAGATCCCAGAGAAAATCTCAACGTTGCATGCCTCTTACCCATATAGTGTAGATTTATGTGACCTGACCAGTTAATCAAATCCACATCCAACCTTCATTTTACCTAGATAACCTAATCCGCACCCTCCATGGGTCACATAAATCTTACTTAAAGTAAAATAGGTTGGGGTTGGCCCCCATAAGCCATTTAAATAGGCCGAGTTAGGATTGGATTGCTTATACAAACTGATTTAAATGGTATGGCGGTCTATTATTTTTGTATTTTTGTATAAACCTACAACTAAACTCAGATATAACCATGATTCATGAGTATGGATTAGATCAAGATCAAACATCTTTAAGTTGGGATAGGTCGAGTTGGGTGAAATTGATGCATAATGGATGCAGATTATGCGGACTGTTGAACTACATCGATTACAAGTTGACGTCCCTTGACCCTTTTCAAAATGGGTGTATATGGGTTGAAATTCAACCTAGTGAGAACTAGGCAATTACTCATTTTGATCATGCATGACCCAATCACCACCATTAGCCATAAATAATGATGAAATAAAATGTAAGTAGATCAGAGCGGTTGGATTCTCTTGCGCGCTTGTGCTTTGCACTATTGTGGATTTGTGTCGATCATCAAATATAATGCATGAAATTCAGGGGTGGGCTCACCTTTGTTGATGGTCTGGTTGTCATCTCCCACAAAGCATTGAGCACTGATGATAATAATAATAATAATAATAATATATAAAAAAAAAAAAACTCAACAGGAGAGTTTCGATGTCACGACCCTAATTTTGGACCTTATTTTGTTTCTCTAAAATATAAATAAAAAAATCCAAAGTTTTGAGTCGTGAGGTTCATGATATTTCAATCATGTGAGATTGGTAGACTAGCAGCAATATGGGATATTTTAAACATAATGTCACACGAATTAAAAACTAAACTTAAAAAAAAAAAGAAATAAGTAAAATACCAACGATCTTCGGTGGCATCTCTATCATCTCTATTTGTTGGTAGTGTCATTGCTCATCACCCTATAGTTCTTTCTCAACCACGTTGTCATCTGGTTCGTCTTCTTTACCTAGACTGAGTACAAGATTGGAGTGAGTACATCATGTAAACAAAAACTTTGCATGCAATGTGGTCAGTCATGCAAATCAGGATACAAACAAGTAAGCAAGAGTGCATGAGTGAGTATGCATATTCAATAATTGTTCAATATTCATTATCCATAACGTATCCTGGGTTGGGTTGGGCTGGGCTAGTGAGGCTGAAGAGAAAAGGGGATGGGTGGATGTAAGACCCCGGTGATGGACCCGAAAAGGGGGAATCTTCCGTCCTCTCCCTCCGCATCCCGGAGGCTGACCTAGGTCTCGGCGGAGGAGGGAAGATCTCGGGCATCAACATTTTTTTGTACGGGTATGCCAGATTTACTTTCTACTTGGAATTTGGAATGGTGATAA
Source organism: Umbellularia californica (assembly GCA_028538565.1). Classification (NCBI taxonomy): domain Eukaryota; kingdom Viridiplantae; phylum Streptophyta; class Magnoliopsida; order Laurales; family Lauraceae; genus Umbellularia; species Umbellularia californica. The sequence continues at coordinate 49,996,170 of JAPQWN010000006.1, read as the reverse complement.
TCCGGAGATTCACATTCACAAGTGGAAAGGAAATCAATCCTTTTTTCTAACTTTTCAAATTGCATTAATATTAAGAAAAGAGACAAATTTATTTTTTTAGAATGCCGTAGGAGGCATTTTTGTTTGTTTGCCGTAAAAGGCGATTTTGCCGTGAAAGGCGATTTTACAAAACTCATCAAATGTGAAAGACAAGAATTGTGATTTCTTTTGTCTCTTTAAGAAATACAAACTACAATAGAAAAGTAAGAAGAGGGATTTAACTTCTCAGGAGATTGTGGGGACACGTTGAGATCGACGATCGCAAGTCATGTATGGGCTTCGCCATCGTCCTTCAAATGAGAATATGTGATGCTTTGATTCTTTGGCTTGGCTCCTAACCTCAGTTTTTTAAAGGACAAGGACCAAGAGAAGGTCCTATATCCAATGAAAAACCGAGTAAACGGGCTGAAAAGCCGCGTTTAGGCCATGTTGGAGAAGGAGAAGGCCTTGGGGGGGTAGCCCCCCAAGGGACGTTGATCACCTTGTGGTGTTCTTTGCAGTAGAGCAGCAGGACTTCGTCTGGATTTCTTTGGGAGAAGTGCAGAACTTCAAGTCGATAGATGTCGATATGATCCTCCGATGATCCCTTCTCTCTTGGAAATGGATCTCCTTTTATATGCTTTTGATAGCCATGGGATGGTTATGGGCATTGATGCCATGATGAGAGCATTGATGAGGAGTTACAAGTTGATTTTGTAACTTCTTTTTCAAGGCTTGTGATTGACCGATGAAGGTAGTGGGCATTTAATCACCTTTATGCTTCATGATGATGGGAGTTTCATGGGTTTAATGCCATGATTACTTGGATTTGTAACTCCCAAATGCTTGAATCTGATTGGGTCGTCCAAAATAATGAGTTAATGACCGTATTAAGTTGTCATAAACGGGTCAATTAACGTCATTAAGTGGTTGCCAAGGCATGTGAAGAGTCGCGGGCCGCGCTGCGCCTTTTGAGATTCTTCTTGCGATCATCACAGGTGGATCCACGTATTATTTGATGTCGGATCGCGATGCAATTTCAGACATTGATTGATGTTGGCGAGCCGGTGACATCTGTCTTGTCGATTTCACGATCGGTCGGACAGAAAGAGCACTTTCTTGGTCAGCCGGTTGGCGATCTTGAGGCGATCGGTGATGATTTCATGCTTTTGACGGCGGATCCGAGATGTCGACGAAGATCAGTCGTTTTCAAGCATCAAACATTGCATTTTCTGAAAATCACAGAGGCCGGAACACCCGAAACGCGAAAACCATCGAAAAACGGACACTTTGGTGCAAAATCCGGCGACTCGGATTTGCAGGGTCGCCGACGACCTTAGGGTTTTTTGCCCTTTGGTCGCCGAGCTCCGTTTTCGGCCGATTTTGCGTCTTTTTTGTTCCTTTTTTCTTCTGTATTTTTCTTGACATTTTTCCTCAATTATTGACTATATTTTCTTGAAAAAAACTTGACGAAAACCCGCGCGAAATCGGAGCACGAAGTTTCCCATTTTTCGGGAAAGCCGAAGACTTTGTAGCCGATTTTCCGTCAAGCGTCGAAACTAGGTCAAACGATGTCGGAATGACCTGAAAATTGAGGTGAAGCTTCTTGAGCAGTGGATAGGACCAACCATGGGCTTTTATTTGAGTTTTGAATCCGTTTGGGGTCCCATCGATGCTTCACTTGATTTTGCTGCGGGAAAATGCCAAGCTTTGACATGTGGTCAAACGATGTCCGATTGACCTGAAATTTGACGAAGAGCCTATTGGAGTCATTTTGAGACGTTGCATGGGCTCCGTTTTGGATGTCATGGTCCCGGGTTGCTCTGCCGCCAGTAGGCTTGATTTTCTCTCGGAGCATCGAAACCTGGTCAAACTTTGTCGGAATGACCTGAAATTCGACGTGCAGCCTTTTGGAAGCATGTTGAAGCCACTCATGTATTTGGTTTGATGAGTGATGGCTTCGGTGATTTCCGCCGCCGGGAGGCTTGATTTTGCTGCTCGAGCATTGATGGAGGGTCAAACGTTGTCGGTTTGACTTGAAATTTGGCATGGAGCCCTTTGGAGACATTCTGGAGTCATCCGTAGGCTCTAATCAAAGTTTTGGTGTCTTTGATGATGTCGCCGCCGGGAGCGTTTGTTTAGCTGTCGGAGGAGTGAAGTTAGGCCAAACGCTGTCGGAATGGCCCGAAACCTTAGGTGTACCCCTCTTTTAGCTGTCTTGAAGGATCTCTCAGTTTATGTCTGATTTTGAAAAGATCTGATGCTTGAAGTAGCCTTGCCTGTTTTGTAGCAAGATGCAGCTTCACGAGGCTTCTTGATGTGGAGGAGACATAGTGACTTTTTTGGTGTCAACAAATGCCCCCTCTAGGTACAGCGACGAGTAGCTTTTTGGAGTCGATGTGCCTCGAAGAGAAACTTGGAGGAGAGATTCCAACTTGACCAAGAGTCTTGAGCATTTTTTTTTTTTGAATAGCCTTCTGAGTTTCCGGGGGAATTTTATGGTAGTGAGAGGGATCACACACCATTTCAAGGCAAAGTTTTGAAAATGACATGGGGTATTTGAATTTTGGGTTGTGGATTTTGGTTTTTGTATTTTGACCTTGTGACCTAACAAGCTGTATGTGGCAGGTTAGGGGGTCGGGGTTTGATTTTTTATTTTGACCTTGTGACCCAACAAGCTGTATGTGGCAGGTTGGGGGGTCAGATTTGGTTTGTTGGTTTTGGATTTTGATTTTGGTTTTGGTCTTGTGACCTAACAAGCTGTATGTGGCGAGCTAGGGGACTGGAATTTGGTTTTGTGAAATGTCAATTTCAAGATTTTGGCTCAATTTGGTTCATGAGGTTGGATGGTTTGGTTTTTGGAAACTCATGAGACTTTCTTTTCTTTTTTTTTTTTTGAATGGTCCCATCAACTCAAAAGAGGCATGGGACTTTTTTTGCTCTTTTCTTTTTTGCTCTTGGTAAGAGGAATATTTTGACTAAAAGCCACTTTTAGTGCCTAGGTGGTCAAACCTGGCTCATATGGGCTAACCCATGGGACCTTAGGCTTTGGGATGGCCTAGATCTCATATGGTGTCATATTTGTAAAGAATATCTAAAAATATCTCTTTTTTGTAGAGAATATCTAAAAATATCTTTACTTGGAGAGAATTTCTCTAGTTTTCTTTTTGTGGAAAGATTCTCTCAAAATATCTTTCTTTTTGGGAAAGTAGCTAAATTTTAGCACTTACCTCCTTTCTTTCTCCTTGTTTCCTCTTTTGGCTTGCTCTCTTCTATAAAAGCAAGAGGATTGGTGCTTTTGCTCCATTGCTTTCTTTTTGCAAGAAATCTTCAAGAGTGCTCTCCAAGATAAGAAGTGCTTTCTCTTCTTCAAGGATCTCCAAGCTTTTCTTCTTTTTCTCCATCAATGGCTTCAAGTAAGTTTTCTTCCTCCTTAAGAATCTCCATTGTAGAAGTAGCTTCTTCATTCTTTTTTTTTTCCTTCTTTTTCTTTCCTTTTGTTTTTCTTCTTTTTCTTTTTTCTTTTTTTTCTTTTTTTTTTCTTTTCATGCACGTTTTCCTTCTCTTTTTTTTCGTGCTTCTCTTTTTTTTTTTTCTCCTTCTTTTTTTCTTTTCACGGTTTTCTCTCTTCTTTTTTTTTTCCGTGAACTCTTTTTCTTTCTTTCTTTTTTCTTTCTGTTTTTTTTTTCTTCCACACTGATTCTTGTTTTTTTTTTTTCAGCGTTTTTCTCTTCTGTTTTTTTTTTTTTTTTGCTGAGATTTTTTTTCTTTTCTTTTTTTTTCCTTGTTTGCTCACTATGATAATGAGGCTATGCAATTTTTTTTTCCGTGAACTCTTTTTCTTTCTTTCTTTTTTCTTTCTGTTTTTTTTTCTTCCACACTGATTCTTGTTTTTTTTTTTCAGCGTTTTTCTCTTCTGTTTTTTTTTTTTTTTGCTGAGATTTTTTTTCTTTTCTTTTTTTTTCCTTGTTTGCTCACTATGATAATGAGGCTATGCAATTTCAATATGTATGCATTTTTTTGTTTGATGCATCAAGATAGAAGGCTCGAGTCTCTAGGTCAAACCAACATGATTTTTGACTTGGACAAAGTTTGATTGGTTTTGACCAAATTGGGTTGGAATTGGTCAAACTTTGGTCAAGGTTTTCCTAGCATCTAATGCATGATGATATTTTTTTTTGATGCATGAGTTTTGGTAAATAGATTTGGAAGTATGATGATGCATACCTAAAAATCTTTTGCAAGTATCAGGATTTTGAGCTCGCAGCGATGTTGAGCTCTTTCTCGGTCTTGCTGGATTTTGAGGAAGTTTTGCAATTTTTGGATTCTGAAGCTCGCAGCAATGTTGAGCTCTTTTCCAGATTTTGCGGAAGTTTGATGAGATTGGCTTGTTCTCGCAGCGATGTTGAGTTCAAGCCTTCTTTGAGAGTTCTCCACTGACTATGAGCTCGCAGCGATGTTGAGCTCATCTTCAGGCTTCCTGTCTTTTTCGGAGTATTTTCCTTTTCGTTGGAATTGCCCCGGAACCATGTCAAAATTTTGCTAGAATTTTTGTAGCAGAATTCTGTCATTTTGATGTTGATTGATCTTTTCTCTTCCATCTTTTGCAGGTAGTTCTTCTAGAACGAACAAAGGTAAAGGTCCTGTTACTGACGCACCTCGTCGGTCTGCTAGATCTTCCAATGCTGCCGTTCAGCAGGCTTTGGAGAAGGTCCAGTTTGTGGAGAAAAACTTGGAAGAATGCGATTCCCTCAATCGTGATGAGATGAGACAGCGATTGATCGCTCTCAAAGATGAGGAGTTCTATAAGATCATGGTAAGCGGTCGTCATTGGGTTACGGACTGCTGGGCTTTTTATAGCGCCGAGGACACTACCTCCATGATTTCCTATCCTGAGCTGCCCACCTTCCGGACTGCTGGCTTCACGAAGTGGTTCGTGGAGAGCTTTTCAGTGTACCGGGGGCTTTCCAAGAAAGAGCTCGATATTAAGCAATCTCCTGGGAAGAGTCTTGGCAAATCGGATGGTGTCTGTCGGGAGGAAGTTTTGGCCTTCCTTTCTGGAGAGAAGCACAAGATAGGCTTTCTCAACGGGCAGGACATCATCAGATCAGGAGCTGCACAGGGGATTCCTGGTGAGGTCTTGAGACAGTTGGAGGAAGAGGAGGCCGAGATTGATGCTATGATACAGGCAGAGCATATGAAGGCTTCCATGGAGTCTACTGAGAAAAGTAGACCATCCAGTGAGGACTCTTTTGAGAGGTCTGATGTTGATAGTGGGGCAGGATCGTCGAGCAGATTGACCCGCCGAGGCAAGAGGAGGAGAGGACAACGCCGTAACATGAGACGGCACGATAGTCCTTCTGATCTTGAAGTTCCTCTCACCATTGCTGAGGAGGTGTCTGAGGATGCTGACGAGCCTCCGGAGAAGAGAAGCAGAGAAGAGGAGATAGCTGGTATGATCCCCTTTCTTTCCTTTTGTTTCTTCCTTCCTTTTTTTTTTTGTGAAAGATTTTGTTTTTGACCCGCTCTTCTTTGTTTAGCAGAGGATGATGACCTGGTGATGCCTGAGGTTCCGGCCGATGAGGCAATGACGGATCCAGTCGTGGCATCTGAGGAAGATCCCAGGGACTCTGGAGTGGTTCCAGAACCTTCACCTGGTATGATTTGCTTTGGCTTTTGTTTTTTGTTTTTTTTTTCTTTTGCTGTCATTTGCTAACATGTAGCTGACTTGCCAGAGGATTCCGACGATTTCGAGCCATCTATGGACGCAACTTTTGACGATGCTTCGGATGAGCTCAAAGAGGCAGAGAGTACTCCACCGGTCGTCGAAGCAGGTATATTTGCAATAATAATCTTGATATATTTTTGACAAGATTATATTCATACCTTTTTGTCTTTTTCTTCTTCTCTTTTTTTTTTCTTTGACAGATTGTGAGCAGCAGGAGAGATTCCTCCGTCTTCCTCACAGCCAGAACAGGGGACACCTGCTGCTGATCGAGAAGTAGGGGCTTCTTCCACTTTCAATGAGTCAGCTTCTTCCATTGGAAAGAGTTTATTGATTACTCTTCCAATGGAGCATGACGTGGGCAGTCGGGCACCAGAGCATGGCGAATCCTCATCTGCACCGCACCTTCAGTATGCAAGGAAGGTGTTGAAGACTGTCTTGAGCTCATGGGTTGAGACTCTTTCTTCAGGTCATTTGGAAGCTGGTTTTGGCATAATCAAGCATGTGCAGGACATCCTCGCTGATAGCAAAGAAGTCGGTCTGGACATCGCAAGCGCCAAGGATTTTGTTGAGGAGATCATCACCTTGGGGAACAAATGGACTGAGACCAAGAGTTTCCCAAATAGTGACTTTTTTGATGAGATGTTCATAAAACCTTCCAGCAAAGTCAAAGCTGAGCTGACTGAGGTCACGAAGACTCGGAGGCAGATCGTTCGGGAGAAGAACGAGACCGAGTTATCCACCATGGGGCTGAAGCAAGACTTGGACCGCCTTGATAAGGAGGTCGTCGAGGCTAGGCAACGTCTTGATCTTTTAGAGGAAGAGGCTGCTGCCAAATGGACCGCCATTGTGGAGGCTCGTGACAAGGAGGGGACTCTCATTCGCCAGGGTGAGGAAGCCGAAGGTAATGTCCGGAGGAAGACTCAATAGCATGAGCAGTGGCAGGTCCTCTGGGAAGAACTTCCTCATGCTGCAGATGGGTCACGGCATTCGGCCGCGTTTTATGGGAACATTCTGAAGAAGCGTGGCTTAAAAACTTTAGAAGTTAAGGCCATGGGTCTGCTTGAGGAGTTGAACCTTTGGTTGAAGACCATGTCGGATTAAGCTCCTGAGTTGTAACAGACTCTTTTTTTCTTCCTTTTTTTGGTACCTCCATGTATAAACAATTTTGGTACTATATTTTGTATCCCCTTCCTTTCACTTAAATCATTTTTTGATGAAAACAATTTTGAGCAAAAGTTTGATGGGAATGTTTGTTTAAGAATTTGATCAAAAGGTTGTTATTTTGTGAAAATCTTTTGTCAAAGGGTTGTTTCGGGCATGAAAGCCAATTTTGTGGCGAAAAGCCTGATTTTTTGATGGTTTGAAAGCCGAAATTTTGGATGGCATGAAAGCCTAATTTTGTGGCGTAAGAGCCAAAATTTGTTTTGCGGCATGGGAGCCAAAATTTTTGGATGGCATCAGAGCCAGAGTTTTTTGAATGGCGTGAAAGTCGATTTTTAGAATGGCATAGGAGCCGAGTTTTGAGATGGCATGAGAGCCAAAAATTTTGTTTGTGGCATGAGAGCCGATTTTGAGATGGCATGAAAGCCGATTTTGGCGTTTATAGCCGAAAATTTTTTGTTTTGGCATTTATAGCCGGATTTTGGCGTTTATAGCCGGATTTTGGCATTTATAGCCGAGTTTTGGCGTTTATAGCCGAGTTTTTTGAAAATCAAGTTTTGTTTTATTGGCATGAAAGCCGATTTTGGCGTTTATAGCCGAAAAATTTTTGTTTTGGCATTTATAGTCGAATTTTGCCATTTATAGCCGGATTTTGGAGTTTATAGCCGAGTTTTTTGAAAACCAAGTTTTGTTTTATTGGCATGAAAGCCGATTTTGGCGTTTATAGCAGAAAAATTTTTGTTTTGGCATTTATAGCCGGATTTTGGCGTTTATAGCCGAGTTTTGGTTTTCAAAATGCAGGTATCGACTAAATGTCGCCTCCCCGCTGAATGGTCTTGCAAGTATCGATGGAATGTCGCTTCCTTGCTCATTCGGTTTTGCGAGTATTGATGGAATGTCACTTTCTCGCGGGTTAGGTTTTGCGAGTATCGATGGAATATCGCTTCCTCGCGAATTGGGGTGCAAATATCGACTAAGTGTCGCTTCCCTGCTTTTCCCAAAACTTTTGGTTTTGCGGGTACTGACTTGATGTCATTTCTCCGTGATTTTTGAAATTTGAGGTTTTCTCGAACTATTTGAAATTTGGGTTGTAGATAGCAACTAGTATGTTGCATCTCCACGATTTTTGAAATTTGGGTTGTGGATATCAACGGTTTGTTGTTTCTCCACGATTTTTTGAAATTTGGGTTGTGGATATCAACTGGTTTGTTGCATCTCCACGATTTTTGAAATTTGGGTTGTGGATATCAACTGGTTTGTTGTTTCTCCACGATTTTTGAAATTTGGGTTTTGGAAGTATCGAATGGGGTTTGCATCCTTCCGATTTTTTTGGGTTTTGCGAGTATCGACTGAATGTCGCTTCCCCGCGGTTTCTAAAAACCAAAATTTTTGTTTAAAGACACGAAGGTCATAAATTTTGACTTAAAACCATTTTGGTTGTAAAAGCCGAGGCGGTCTAGGGTGAAAATTCCTAAGTCCCGATTTTTGTTTCCAACCATGAATTTTGGGTTCAAGGATCGAAAATTTTGGTCAAGTCTGGGAAAAGGCTCCTAAACTTGGATTGATTTTTCTTTTGAACAATGAAATGATGAAAGTAAGCATTGTTTTGAGAGATTGTTTTTTTTTTTGGAAACTTCAACATAAAGATGAAAATTTCAAAAGGGGTGGGTTTGATGAGCAAGTACCTTGGAAATATGCTTTAGCCGTGTAGATATTGCTCTGACCCGTTTGAGGAAGTCTTCAAGGGTAGTACCGCTTCAAGAACTTGCCATTGATGGGTAGCATACATCTGTCTCCTTCTATGTTTAGAAGAGCGTATGCACCGTTGGAGAAGACTTTGTCGATGACGAAGGGTCCCTCCCATTTTGGTTCGAATTTGCCTTTGGATTTGTGGGCAAAAACTATGGGTCTTTTTACTACAAGAACCAAGTCACCCTTTTTGTAGGCACGTTGCCTGACCTTTTTGTCGAAAGATCCTGCCATGCGTGCTTGGTATAACTCAATGCTTTGTAGAGCTTCGAGTCGTCTTTCATCGAGATTATCCAGCTCTTGGAGTATCAATTTGACATTGCTTTCTTGCGTCATGTCATTTTGCAAAGATACCCTTAAGGAATGAATTTGTACTTCCAAAGGGACAACAGCTTCATATCCATAGACCAAAGAGAATGGTGTGCTATGGGTTGGTCCTCGAACGGTGGTTCGATAGGCCCACAAAGCTTCTAGTAGTTTGTCGCCCCAGTCTCTTTTGTGACTAGAGACCATTTTCTTGATAATTTTGCAAAGTGTCTTGTTGAAGGCTTCTTCTAGTCCATTCGCTGCTGGATTATATGGAGTCGAAGGACAACTTTGGATTTTGTACTTGTCGCAAAAGCTGTAGAATCTGTGATCCCGGAATTGTGGTCCGTTATCATGGACGAATCTTTTAGGTATGCCGAAGCGACAAATAATATTGGTGGGCAAGAACTGAAGGACTGATGAAGTCTTCATTTCGCTGAGCGTAAATACTTCTGACCACTTGGAGAAATAATCCGTAGCGGCGAAGATGAAGCGATGGCCTTTGCTTGATGGGGGAGAAATAGGACCTACGATGTCCATACCCCAGGCTTCGAAAGGCCATGGATTGCTATTGGATGTAGCCATTCTGGAGGCATGTGGACATAATCTCCGTGAATCTGGCATTTTTGGCAGCGCTTGGCAAATTGCATTGCATCAGCTACCATGGTAGGCCAATAGTAACCTAGCCTTTTTATCTGGTTGTAGAGCTTAGGGCCAGCCTGATGGGCTCCACAAAGACCAGCATGAACTTCTTTGAGAGTTTCCTCACCCTCTTGTTGTGACAAGCAGCGTAGGAGTACTCCATTGAAGGATTTTCTGTAAAGTGCTTTTGAAGGTATATCCAAATGAAAGTTCGGGGTTCGCCTTTGGATGCTTACCCGTTCTTTTGGATCTTCAGGTAGGATTCCGAACATGATATAATCAATGAACGGATTTCTCCAGTCGCCAATCGGAGGTTTGAGGATGGACATCCGACTTCCGACCACTTGGTGGCATTCAGCAACTGCTTGGTGTGTGTTGAGAGGAGGGAGAATCCTTTTTTGACACACTGTGACTTGCATGTTTTCCCCTTCTTGGATTGCCATGGATGCGGCGAGTCCGGCCAGGGCATCTGCACGGATGTTTTCACCTCTGAGGATGTGGGTGATGTGACAGATGTTGAATTTTTGTCGAAGCGACTGCGCCTTATTGTAGTAAAGTAGCAAATCAGGCTTCCTAACTTCATACTTTTGATTCATCTGGTTTACGACCAGTTGAGAGTCCCCAAAAGCTTCCAACATGGTGATGCCGGCTTCGAGGGCGAGTTCCAATCCTACAATCAGGGCTTGGTACTCAGCTGCATTGCTTGAACATGGTTCCAGTAGCGAGAAGGCGTGTGGACTCATGTATTTGCTGGGACTGACAAAGAGGATGCCGATTCCCGATATTTGCTTTCCCTTTTCATTTGTCCTGGTTGCACCGTCAAAGTACATGTCCCAGGAAGCGTTTGATAAGGAAGTTTCCACATTATAGACAAATTCGTCTGGGAGATCATCCCTGAGTGGAGAATCTTTAGGTAATGGATGCTTTGCGAGGAAGTCTGCCAGAGCTTGTCCTTTGATTGCCTTTTGTGGCACATACCTAATATCAAACTGTGATAGAAGAATGGACCATTTTGCCATTCGGGCATTGAGAGAACCTGCTTTTGTGACGAGGACCTTTAGGAGGTTGATCCTCGAAATCAGGTAGACTGTGTTCGACAGCAGATAGTGACGCAACTTTTGTACCGTGAACATTACTGCAAGGCATTCTTTTTCGACAGGGGAGTAGAGATGCTCTGCACCTACCATCATGCGGCTAAGGTAATATAGAGCAACTTCTTTTCCGTCGTCGTTTTCTTGTGCGTGCAGAGCACCCAAAGAGTGGTCGAGAGCTCTTGTGTACAAGATAAATGGTCTTCCAGTTGTGGGGGCAGCCAGTACTTGAGGTTTGATGAGGTATGCTTTGATGTCTTGAAATGCACTTTCACATTCAGCATCCCAGACAAAGTCCACGCCTTTCTTCATCAGGCGAGAGAATGGACGGTATTTCCCTGATAGATTGGAGATGAACCGTCGAATGTTGGCCAGCCTTCCTTGAATCCCTTTTAATTCTCTTAGGGTTCTCGGAGATGGCATTTCCAGGATAACCTTGACTTTGGTGGGGTCAAGTTCTATTCCAGCTTTCCGTACTATGAATCCGAGAAACTTACCCGATGAAACACCGAAGAAGCACTTTAGTGGATTCATCCGCAATTTGTGTTTGCGAAGTCGGAGGAAGACTTCTCGAAGATCATTGAGATGGTTTTCTTTTCTTCTGCTTTTTATGGCGAGGTCGTCAACATAGCATTCGACCGTCTTGTGCTGCATATCTTGGAATATTTTCATCATAGCCCTCTGATATGTTGCACCTGCATTTTTCAGACCAAACGGCATAACAGTGTAGCAATACACGCCGAATGGTGTGCGAAATGACGTATGCCTTTCATCTTCAGGATGCATCTTTATCTGATTGTAGCCAGAGAATCCATCCATGAATGTCATTCGCTCGAACCCATAGGTGTTGTCAATCATCACCTCTGGTATGGGGAGCGGGAATTCATCTTTAGGACATGCACTATTCAGGTCTCTGTAGTCAATACAGACCCTTATTTGCCCATTTTTCTTTGTCACGGGGACAATGTTGGCCAACCATTCAGGATGGTGTTCCTCGCGGATGAAGCCAACGTTTTTGAGTTTCTGAACTCCTTGTTCAATTTTGTCCATCACGTCGGGACGGAATCTCCTTTGGCCTTGTTTGATAGGCTTGATTTCTTTTTCCAAGTTGAGCTTGTGGACTGCTACTTCACGATCCAAGCCAGGCATTTCGGCATAAGACCATGCAAAGCAATCAACGAACTCACGAAGAAAAGAGATATACTCGGGTAACTCATCATCCTTTATATTCTTGCTTATGAATACTGGACGTGGGTTATCAGGTGTTCCCAAGTCTATCTTTTGAACAGGGTCTTCTGTCGAAAGGTTTGAAGGTGGTTCCTCCACAATGTTTTTGGAGGCTTCCAACTCGATAAGACCTTCTGGAGTTCCAGAGGCATTTTCAGGCTGAGGCTCTGTTTCTGTCCATGAATCTTCTTGATCAGTATCCTTCTCAAGGCTATCCTTCTTAAGGCTTGCAATGAGATGGTCCCAATCATTTGCTGGAATTGGGTTGAAGTAGGGTACTTCTTTCGGAGACGATGATTCTTCTGGGACAGAGAACCTGTAAGGTCCCGTCCCGAGTTAATCAAGATTAACTCTAGTTAATTGAATTTAGTGCTAGTTAACCATGTTTAACTAGTTTAATAGTAATTGATGACTAAACTCAATGGAGTTAGTCCCGAATGAATGTAATGATCGGATAATGAAAAGATTAAGTGAATTGATTATGTTTAAGGCTAATTAACTGAGGTTAATTGAGCTAATAATGGTTTATGACCAAGTGATGTGAAATAAGCCTCAAATGAATGAATTAGGCTTAATGGAATGGTAAGGAATGGATTTGCATGGTTTAAATGGAGTTTTAGACTCAAACGTAGAAATGAAGGACTTTTGTGTAAATACGAATTTTCGCGTATTTCGTCGAATATGGAAACTCTTGATACCAACGCGTGTATCTCGACGAGTACGTCAACTTTCATAAGAGGTTCGAAGTCGTTTGACGAGAATCTGGTCAAATGACCCTTCATTTGACTCGAATTGTAATTTAGTGAAATTATGGGCTTGAATGCAATTTACTAGCTTATATAAGCTAAAGAGAGCCCTGATGAGTCATTCACTCATCTTCTATCTTCTTTCAAACCCTAGGCACCTTTCTTCTTCCTTTTTCCTTTTCTTTCCTTCCAATCTCACTCAATCAAGTAGCAAACAAGGACTTCCAAGTGTTTTCAAGAAGCCTTCATCCTTCTCTTCATCTTCCCCAAGTTTGTTTTCAAATTGTGGAAGTGTGAAGTTTGAACTCAAGGTTTTCTTCTTGGATCCAAGCTCAAGAAGGAGGTTTTTATCCTTTCAACCTTCACAAAAGGCAAGTACATATGCATTCTTATGATTTATAGTGTTTTTAAGATGTTGGAGTCTATTTGACTCAATTTCTGGAAGTTTTGCTTCAGAAAATCCGAAGTTCAGAACTGAACTTCTGAGCATGTGTCGGTCAGCCGACACCTGACCGACAAGCTAACCGACAGCTCTGGGAGTTGTCTCGGAGAGTTTCAGCTCTCTGGAATTCTGACCGACATTGTGTCGGTCCGCCTACATGTTAGTGTCGGTCGACCGACAGGTCAACCGACGGACTAACCGACAGATCTGGAATTCTATCTCAGTGAATTCCAGCTCTCTGGAATTCAAACCGACAATATGTCGGTTAACCGATGTGGTATCTTCGGTCAGCCGACACATGACCGATACCTGACCGACAAATGTATCAGAGAATGGATTGGAAATCCAGCTTCTAGAACTTGAACCGACAAAGTGTCGGTTAACCGATTGGTCAACCGGCGTTGTATGGTCGGTCAGCCGACAGGCCAACCGACGGCTGAGATGAACTCAGAGAAGATTATGGGAATGAAGCCTAGTTTGTATAAGCTATTCCATGTTAATATCTAAGCCTACATAGGTGTTAGCGAAGGTCGTCTCAATGTACAAATCAAATACATAAAGTGATATTCATCGAAAATAACACGTACATTGGATAACTAATGCTTCACTCGTTTGTTTGGCTTAGAAGTATGAATAGAATTGATTAGAAATGAATAGAATCCATGAAGTGACACCGAGGTGAACTTCATTGGTATAGTGCACGAACTGACATAATGCACGAAATGACAGAATACATGAATTGAATTAATGAAATGAAATGAAATGAATAGTCACTAAAGGTGACAGTAAAGTGAATAAATGAATGATTCCTACTGCAGTAGATGTGAGGGGCGTTCCGGAGCCTCGTGGAATGCCAGTGCTCTCTGATCAAGACACTGAAAAATTTCCACCATTTGTGAAAAGTCATGTAATGAAAAGTGAAACAATCTTGAAGCCTCGGCCATGAATGGTTTGCCCTTCCGCCTTGTGCTTAATCAAATTGACTAAATGAAAATTGAATAATCTTGAAGCTTAGGCCATGAATGGTTTGCCCTTCCGCCTTATGCTTACACTGCTTCCGTTGGAAGACACGAAATGAACGAAATGAACGAAATAAATGAAATGAAAGGATATGATTGACATAGATACTTGTTATGGAATTGAAGTAGGTTCTATAGAACTGTTAAGTTCTTGCATTGATAAATTCTTGTATAGAATTGTTAAATAACATGAAGAATCATGAAAATGCATGTATCTTGTTGAACCTTCGTGTTCACGTGTTATTGATGATGTCACAGGCCCAGATGCCCGTGCCGGTCCTGCCGAGGCCGCGCCGCCTGCGGAGGAGGCCCGTCCGTTACCTCCAGGAGGTTTAGCGGAGTGGGCGTAGAATGAATATTTTTGTAATAGAGAATTTTGGATTGTACTTAAATACCAACTGCATTGTATTTTAAGTGTGCAGTGTTGGTTGTAGTGAACTGTAAATTTGTATAAGGGAACTTTACTTTCGTGTAAAGTTAATTGTAGTCAATGTATATATACATGTTTTCCGCACATTGTACATTGACAGGTATTGTGATTTGATATCCCTTGTGAGTTTTGTCTTAACTTCGGTTAATTCAGGATTTACGGGAGTAAGTATGATGATCGCGACTCGGGGTCCGTCCGAAGTAATCCGATCTCGGGCCCGGGTCGTGACATACTTATTGTATGGTATCAGAGCCTAGTTAGAGAACTAGGTTAGGGAACCTTTAAAAGCCTTAGTACAACTAAGAACGAAGTGAGGAACGTTATCGATAGGACGAATCCAATCTTGGATTTGTATTTATTGCTTTCACTATATGTGATACAAATGTCGTGGAAGTGTATAGATGTATGTCTTACCTTCCGTATCGTTTACAGCATGGCTTCTGGATCAGGGAGTGATGACATCGTAGAAGTTACTGTCAATGACGGTACTAGACCTCCTCCCCTAGCATCGGATAATGATGCTCGGTTTACTGTTATTCTGGAACAGTTAGCCAGAACTAACGAGCAGATTGCGAAAAGTCATGAAGCTCAGTTAGGTTTGCAAACCCAAATGACTTCGATGTTGCAAGTCATGCGAGCCCCGCCTATTCCAGTGCAACCTCATGTTGAGACTCAGCTAGTATTGCAGCACAAAGAGACGGACCCTCATGCTGTTTATGAGCGGTTTCGTAAAAGAGGAGCTACAGAGTTCCATGGTACTGAGAATGTCATACAAGCTGATGAGTGGCTGGAACACATTGAAGATGTGTTTGAGACGGTCATCTGCACTCGCAGGCAGAGAGTGTTGCTCACCTCTACCATGTTTAGAGGGGGAGCGAACACGTGGTGGAAGAGTGTCAAGGACACGTTTAAAACCATGACCGCACTGGATGTTTGGGAGACTTTCAAGAAACAATTCCAGAGAAAGTTTATCCCCGAGCATGTGCAGCAGCAAAAGGAATCAGAATTCCTACACTTGAAGCAAGGTCAAATGACCGTAGCTGCCTATGTTCATACCTTCTTACAGTTGTCCAAATATGCTACAGACTTGGTGGATACTGAGGAGAAGAAGGTTAAGAGATTCCTCATTGGGTTGAACCCCGATTACAAAGCGATCGTAATGCCTGGACAGAAGCCTACGACGTTTGATGATGCCGTAGACAGGGCATACACCGCTGAGGAAATTCAGAGAGAGAGAGAGATAGAGAGACTGTGAACACCAAGAGAAGTGGTGACTTCTGGTTTAAGAAAGGAGGGCAGTCTAAGAATAAGAAGCAGAAGCAGAAATTCATTCCTAGGAATGAGAGAAGAGAGAATCTGCCAGTCTGTGAGACTTGTGGCAAGAGTCACCGGACTGAGCTGTGTTGGAGGAATACTGGAGCCTGCTTCGTCTGTGGTTCTTTGGAACACAGAATGGAACAGTGTCCAAGAGCTAGGAGAGATGATAGAGCTCCATACCAGTATCCTGCGCAGGGTCAAACAGCACTTCCTGCTCCCCCGCAGAGATTAGCTTTACCAGCTCCTCCTCCTAGACCACAACAGCAACAGCAACCACAGCCACAACGTCAGGGCCAGCAGCGTCAGTGGCAAAGGCAGCCTCCGAGGCAACAGCAGCAGCCAAACAGGCCACAGATGGCTGGGATGGCTTATGCTGTTAATAGAGAACAAGCTGATGTTGCCACAAATGTAGTTGAAGGTACAATTTTTGTAGATAATAGACCTGCAATTGCATTTTTTGATCCCGGTTCCACACACTCATTTGTAGCACCCGCATTTGCTGGTAGCATGCAAGACCGGATCATGCAATTGTCTTATGATTTTACTGTGTCTACTCCTTTAGGGAGTAAAGTAGTATGTGAATTATATATTCCACAATGTACTATTAGAATTGGAGATGTAGCAATGCCAGCTGATCTGGTGATACTACCCATGAATGATTTCGATGTGATCTTCGGCATGGATTGGCTTGCGAAGTACAGGGCTTGTCTAGACTGTTTCCGCAAAGTCATTACCTTCAGGGTTAATGAAGCCAATGCCAGTGTATTGTTTGAAAGAGTGCTGAAGAAGTATGACACCAGGCTCGTTTCAGCACTTAAGGCTGAACGTATGATGCGTAGTGGTTGTGAAGGCTACATCGCATTCATTTCAGAGAAGAAGCCTGTACAGGAATTGCGAAACATTCCTGTAGTCTGTGAATTTCCAGACGTGTTCCCGGATGAAGTGCCAGGTCTACCTCCAGCTAGGGAAGTGGACTTTACAATTGAACTTGTGCCCGGTACTGCACCAATATCGAAGGCACCGTATCGAATGGCACCATCAGAGTTGTATGAGTTGAAGAAACAAATACAGGATTTACTGGACAAAGGTTTTGTCAGACCTAGTGTCTCGCCATGGGGAGCACCTGTATTGTTTGTGAAGAAGAAAGATGGTACCCTGCGAATGTGTATCGATTATAGGCAGATAAATCAGATGACAATCAAGAACAAGTATCCTCTGCCTAGAATTGACGAGTTGTTTGATCAACTCGTGGGTGCATCATATTTCTCTAAGATTGATCTCCGATCTGGTTATCATCAGATTCGGGTTAAGGATCAAGATGTGCAGAAGACTGCATTCAGGACTCGTTACGGTCACTACGAGTTTTTAGTTATGCCTTTTGGTTTAACTAATGCACCTGCAGTGTTTATGGCTTTAATGAATAGGGTGTTTGCTCCCTTCCTAGACCAGTTTGTGGTAATCTTCATTGATGACATCCTGGTCTATTCAGAGTCAGAGGTTGAGCATTCACGTCATTTGAAAACAGCCTTGCAGATACTGAGAAAGAATCAGTTATATGCAAAACTCGAGAAGTGCGACTTTTGGTTGCAGCAGGTTGCATTTCTGGGTCATATCATTTCCGGAGATGGACTAGCGGTTGACCCAGCTAAGATTGAAGCAGTTACCAATTGGCAGAGCCCGAAGAATGTGCCAGAAGTGAGAAGTTTCTTGGGATTGGCAGGCTATTATAGGAGGTTCGTCAAGGACTTCGCAAGGATAGCATCGCCCTTAACAAAACTGACTCGTAAGAGCTCTTCCTTTGAATGGAATGATGCATGTGAGTCTAGTTTTCGAACCTTGAAGCAAAAGTTGATTTCAGCCCCAATCTTGTCTTTACCCGACGGAAGAGGAGGATTTGAGATATACTCAGATGCCTCGGGTATTGGCTTGGGATGTGTATTGATGCAGAATGGTAGGGTGATTGCCTACGGTTCGCGTCAGTTGAAGGAACATGAAAAGAATTATGCCACACATGATTTAGAGCTCGCGGCGGTAGTGTTCGCATTGAAGCAATGGAGGCATTATCTGTATGGAGAGACTTTTGAAGTTCATTGCGATCACAGGAGCCTTCAGTATCTATTCACTCAGAAAGATATTAATTCGAGGCAACGTCGTTGGTTAGAGCTAATCAAGGACTATGACTTTCCATTCAAATATGTACCTGGAAAGGGTAATGTCGTGGTTGATGCTTTGAGTCGGAAATCAGCTGACTTGGCATCGTTAGTTGGTGAGTGGGACATGATCGAAGAATTCAGAGATCTGGATGTGGCTATTGAAATGATAGACAGTAAAGTAATGCTTGCAGCAATGTCTGTCTTTGAACCAATGCTTGTCAAAGAGATTAAGGATAGGCAATTTCAAGACCTCGATTTGGCAAGGATTAGAGACAACCTTGCCACGAAGCCAGATTTCGTGTTAGTAGAAGGAGTTCTGTATTTTAGAGACAGATTATGTGTCCCAGCTCAAGAAGATCTTAAGCAAGCTATCATGTTTGAAGCTCATCACACCAGGTATTCTATGCATCCTGGAAGTACGAAGATGTACAGAAATCTGAAGGATAGATTTTGGTGGAATAACATGAAGCGAGAGATAGCAGGTTATGTATCTTCCTGCTTGACTTGCCAGCGTGTAAAAGTTGAGCACCGGAAACCACCGGGATTGCTCCATCCACTGAAAATCCCTAAATGGAAATGGGAACACATTACGATGGACTTTGTATCGGGTTTACCGAGGACGAGGAAGCAGCACGATGCCGTATGGGTGATCGTTGATCGTCTTACAAAGTCTGCACACTTCATTCCCATCAGAAAAGATATAGGATTCAGTGAGATGTCTAAACTGTTTGTCAAAGAAGTGACTCGATTGCATGGAACACCGGTCTCGATTGTCTCCGATCGGGATAGCAGGTTTGTGTCCACATTCTGGAAGTCATTTCAGAGTTCATTTGGCACTAGACTTCAGTTTAGTACTGCTTACCATCCACAGACTGATGGGCAGTCAGAAAGGACTATACAGACTCTGGAAGATTTGCTCCGTGCCAGTGTGATTGATTTCGGGAGTGATTGGGATGACCATTTAGCTTTGTACAAATTTGCGTACAACAATAGCTATCACTCCAGTATTGAGATGGCACCATTTGAGGCATTGTACGGTCGGAAGTGTAGGACCCCAGTTAGCTGGGAAGAAGTTGGAACTCGGAGTTTCCATGGTCCTACGATTATTGCGGAGACAGCAGAGAAAGTCCAGAGAATACAAGAAATGCTAAAAGTTGCTAGATCACGGCAGAAGAGCTATGCTGACAATCGTCGGCGTGATCTAGAGTTTACAGTTGATGATTTAGTCTTTTTGAAGACTTCTCCAATGAAAGGCACTGTTCGATTCGGGCAGAAAGGGAAGCTTTCCCCGAGATTTATTGGACCTTTCAAGGTCATGAGTCGAATTGGAAATGTGGCTTATCGCCTAGACCTCCCATCAAAGCTCTCCGGTATTCACAATGTATTTCATGTTTCTATGCTTCGGAAGTATGTGCATGATCCTTCACATGTCATCCATCATGAAGAGATCAAAGTGTTACCAAACACCACATATGTTGAGAAGCCAGTTCAGATCATAGATACAAAGGAGGCAGTTCTGCGTACTAGAACGATCAAGTGGGTTAAGGTCCTTTGGGATCACCATGAACCTAATGAAGCCACATGGGAACTTGAGGAGCAAATGGCTCAGAAGTATCCCGAGCTATTCGTTCAGGTAATTTTGAATTGAATTGTTTATTTTCCTTGTAATTGGTTTACATTGATTTGAATTGCATTCGGAGGACCGAATGGTTCAAAAAGTTGAGATAGTTGTAAGGTCCCGTCCCGAGTTAATCAAGATTAACTCTAGTTAATTGAATTTAGTGCTAGTTAACCATGTTTAACTAGTTTAATAGTAATTGATGACTAAACTCAATGGAGTTAGTCCCGAATGAATGTAATGATCGGATAATGAAAAGATTAAGTGAATTGATTATGTTTAAGGCTAATTAACTGAGGTTAATTGAGCTAATAATGGTTTATGACCAAGTGATGTGAAATAAGCCTCAAATGAATGAATTAGGCTTAATGGAATGGTAAGGAATGGATTTGCATGGTTTAAATGGAGTTTTAGACTCAAACGTAGAAATGAAGGATTTTGTGTAAATACGAATTTTCGCGTATTTCGTCGAATATGGAAACTCTTGATACCAACGCGTGTATCTCGACGAGTACGTCAACTTTCATAAGAGGTTCGAAGTCGTTTGACGAGAATCTGGTCAAATGACCCTTCATTTGACTCGAATTGTAATTTAGTGAAATTATGGGCTTGAATGCAATTTACTAGCTTATATAAGCTAAAGATAGCCCTGATGAGTCATTCACTCATCTTCTATCTTCTTTCAAACCCTAGGCACCTTTCTTCTTCCTTTTTCCTTTTCTTTCCTTCCAATCTCACTCAATCAAGTAGCAAACAAGGACTTCCAAGTGTTTTCAAGAAGCCTTCATCCTTCTCTTCATCTTCCCCAAGTTTGTTTTCAAATTGTGGAAGTGTGAAGTTTGAACTCAAGGTTTTCTTCTTGGATCCAAGCTCAAGAAGGAGGTTTTTATCCATTCAACCTTCACAAAAGGCAAGTACATATGCATTCTTATGATTTATAGTGTTTTTAAGATGTTGGAGTCTATTTGACTCAATTTCTGGAAGTTTTGCTTCAGAAAATCCGAAGTTCAGAACTGAACTTCTGAGCATGTGTCGGTCAGCCGACACCTGACCGACAAGCTAACCGACAGCTCTGGGAGTTGTCTCGGAGAGTTTCAGCTCTCTGGAATTCTGACCGACATTGTGTCGGTCCGCCTACATGTTAGTGTCGGTCGACCGACAGGTCAACCGACAGATCTGGAATTCTATCTCAGTGAATTCCAGCTCTTTGGAATTCAAACCGACAATATGTCAGTTAACCGATGTGGTATCTTCGGTCAGCCAACACATGACCGATACCTGACCGACAAATGTATCAGAGAATGGATCGGAAATCCAGCTTCTAGAACTTGAACCGACAAAGTGTCGGTTAACCGATTGGTCAATCGACGTTGTATGGTCGGTCAGCCGACAGGCCAACCGACGGCTGAGATGAACTCAGAGAAGATTATGGGAATGAAGCCTAGTTTGTATAGGCTATTCCATGTTAATATCTAAGCCTACATAGGTGTTAGCGAAGGTCGTCTCAATGTACAAATCAAATACATAAAGTGATATTCATCGAAAATAACACGTACATTGGATAACTAATGCTTCACTCGTTTGTTTGGCTTAGAAGTATGAATAGAATTGATTAGAAATGAATAGAATCCATGAAGTGACACCGAGGTGAACTTCATTGGTATAGTGCACGAACTGACATAATGCACGAAATGACAGAATACATGAATTGAATTAATGAAATGAAATGAAATGAATAGTCACTAAAGGTGACAGTAAAGTGAATAAATGAATGATTCCTACTGCAGTAGATGTGAGGGGCGTTCCGGAGCCTCGTGGAATGCCAGTGCTCTCTGATCAAGACACTGGAAAATTTCCACCATTTGTGAAAAGTCATGTAATGAAAAGTGAAACAATCTTGAAGCCTCGGCCATGAATGGTTTGCCCTTCCGCCTTGTGCTTAATCAAATTGACTAAATGAAAATTGAATAATCTTGAAGCTTAGGCCATGAATGGTTTGCCCTTCCGCCTTATGCTTACACTGCTTCCGTTGGAAGACACGAAATGAACGAAATGAACGAAATAAATGAAATGAAAGGATATGATTGACATAGATACTTGTTATGGAATTGAAGTAGGTTCTATAGAACTGTTAAGTTCTTGCATTGATAAATTCTTGTATAGAATTGTTAAATAACATGAAGAATCATGAAAATGCATGTATCTTGTTGAACCTTCGTGTTCACGTGTTATTGATGATGTCACAGGCCCAGATGCCCGTGCCGGTCCTGCCGAGGCCGCGCCGCCTGCGGAGGAGGCCCGTCCGTTACCTCCAGGAGGTTTAGCGGAGTGGGCGTAGAATGAATATTTTTGTAATAGAGAATTTTGGATTGTACTTAAATACCAACTGCATTGTATTTTAAGTGTGCAGTGTTGGTTGTAGTGAACTGTAAATTTGTATAAGGGAACTTTACTTTCGTGTAAAGTTAATTGTAGTCAATGTTTATATACATGTTTTCCGCACATTGTACATTGACAGGTATTGTGATTTGATATCCCTTGTGAGTCTTGTCTTAACTTCGGTTAATTCAGGATTTACGGGAGTAAGTATGATGATCGCGACTCGGGGTCCGTCCGAAGTAATCCGATCTCGGGCCCGGGTCGTGACAGAACCGCTCGTCTATGTCATCGGGCAATTTCTCTTTATTATCAGAGGAATTATACCAATGGGAGGAGCTTTCTGGATTTTTAACGAGTAACTCCTCAAAGAGATATCCAGGGATATCGATGTCTTCATGAGATGTTGAGGCTTGGTCGGTAAAGCGACTTTGCAGCCATGGTGTCAACTGTCTCATAGGAGCGGTAGGATCATACCCTAACCCATATGAAGACTTGCCTTTTTGAAGGTGGATTTTCCAATCTTCTGGTTGACTTTTGGTCAGGGTGGGTTCCAATGGTGTGATAATACCACGGCCACCTCCCAAACCAGTCGGATTTTGAGCGTCGTAGCCCATTTTCTTTATGATAGCTTCTGCCATTGGACTATACAGGGATAGCTGAGGCATACCTTCATTTTAGAAAGGTTCAAGCAGAGAGTTCAGTGGAGATGCTCCTGATTTGTGGAAGTAAATCACTTTTTCTTCTGGCAAAGTTGCCGGAATAACAAAGGAAGCAGACGTAGGGTCTTCTATGTCTGTAAGTGTCTCCAATGGAGTGAGACCGGGCTGATCTTGCTGAGTATCAGCTTGGCTTGATGCTTTGTCATCTTCTGACTCTGACTCTGAGTCTGTGTCATGCATAATAGACACAAAGGAGACAGTGAACTTGCCCCCAGCCTTTTGTTTTGTCTTCTTTACTTTGGTAGTGATTACCAAAGGCTTTGGAGATTTGAAAGAGACGACGAAGGGAGCTTGGCCGCTTACTTCGACTTTGGTGGTGGGTTTGTTTACCTCCGATGATTGCTGATGAGCCTTGACACCAAAAATGTCACTTTGCCTCTTCAACATCAAGAAAGCTGCATGAAGTCGCAACCTGCCATAAATAGGCAATGCAACTTCTCCAAAAAATCAAATCTTGTCAGAATCAAACAAAAACTGCAAGATCCTTTAAGACAGCCAAGGGAGGAGTACACAAGGAGTTTCGGGCCGTTTCAGAATCATTTGGCCTAACTTCGCTTCTCCGACAGCTAAATTGGCAGTCCTGGCGGCGACATCATCGAAGACGTCAAAACTTCGATCAGAGCCTACGGATGACTCCAGCATGTCTCAAAAGGGCTCCATGCCAAATTTCAAGTCAAACCGACAACGTTTGACCCTCCATCAATGCTCGAGCAGCAAAATCAAGCCTCCCGGCGGCGGGAACCACCGAAGCCTTCTGTCATCAAACCATGTGCATAAGTGGCTTCAACATGCTTCCAAAAGGCTGCACGTCGAATTTCAGGTCATTCCGACAACGTTTGACCAAGTTTCGATGCTCCGAAAGAAAATCAAGCCTACCGGGGGGCGGAGCTCCCCGGGACCATGGTTTCCAAGACAGAACCTGTGGATCATCTCAAAATGACTCCAGGTTCCCTGTCAAATTTCAGGTCAATCGGACATCGTTTGACCGCACATCAAACGCGCGGCATCTCCCTCGCGGCAAAATCAAGTCTACTGGCGACGGGACCCCAAACGGCTTCAAAACTCAAACAAAAGCCTATGGTTGGTCTTATTTATTGCTCAGGAGGCTCCACCTCAAATTTCAGGTCATTCCGACATCGTTTGACCAAGTTTCAGCTTCTGGCGGAAAATCAGCAGCTCTACGCGACAAAGTCTTCGGCTTTCCCGGAAAATTGGAAACTTTGCACTCTAAAAATGCAAGGATTCTCATCAGGTTTTCTACATGGAAATCAAGACAATAAATGAGAAGAAATGTTAGGAAAAATACAGAAGAAAACGGCGACGAAAAAGACCGCGAAACGGACCAAAAAGGGGAGAAAAACCCCCAGGGTCGCCGGCGACCCTGGCCCATGGTCGCCGGATACCATGGAAGTTCGGGTCACCGGATTTTTCGCCAGTGACCCGTTTTTCCGTCTCTTTTCGCGTTTCGCGCACTTTGGCCCCTGTGGTTTCCTGAAAATGTGATTTTTAGTGCTTGAAATTGACTCATATCCGACGACATCTCAGATCCACCGTCGAAAGCATAAAATCATCATTGATCGCTCCAAGATCGCCGACCGGTTGACCTAAAAAGTGCTCTTTCTGTCCGACCGATAGAGAAATCGACAAGACAGATGTCACCGGCCCGCTGCTAGCTATCAATGTCTGAAGTTACATGGTCATCCGATGTCGATCAGCATGTAGATCCATCGGTAATCATCTCCAAAAGAATCCCAAAAGACACTGCGTGGCCCGCGACTCTTCAACTGCTCGGCGACCATTTAATGCAGTTAATTGACTAGCTTTATTGCAGTCATTAATTCATTTCTTTGGACGGCCCAATCAGAAGCAAGCATCCAGGAGTTACAAATCAATAAAGTCATGGCATTCAAGCCATGAAACTCCTCCCATTATGGTAATTAAGGTGATTAAAAGCCCTTAATCTCCATCGGCCAATCAGATTCAAGGAAAAAGGAGTTACAAAATCAAGAAATAAATCTTGTAACTCCTCCCATTAAAGCCATTAAAGCCCATAAAAGCTCTCCTAAATGGCTACCAAAAAGCCTATAAATAGGAGAGCATTCCATTGAAATCCATATCGGAAAGAATCCAGAGCTCGTATCCAGAAGAGAATCGAATCCAGACGGATCAAACACAGAAAATCCAGAGAAAGAAAAAGAGAGAAAAACTCTGCTGAAGTTCTGCACCGGCCACCACTACAAGGTGACAAAAGTCCCTTGGGGGGTACCTTCCCCCCAAGGTCCTTCGCCTTCTCCTCCTGCTTCCAAATGGCTTAGACGTGGCTTTTCAGCCCGTCTACTTAGCTTTTTATTAGACATAGGACCTTCTCTTGGTCTTTGTCCTCTAAAAATCTGAGGTTATAGCCAAGCCAAGCGAATCAAGAGCATCCACTGTTCTCATCTGCATGGATGATGGCGAAGCCCACATATGGCTTGCGACCGTCAATCTAAACGAGTCCCCCACAATCTCCTGAGAAGTTAGATCCTCCTTTTCTTGCTTTTCATTGTAGTTTGTATTTTTCTAAAAGAGACAAAAATCACAACTCTTGTCTTTCATTATTGATAAGAATTGTAAATCGGCTATAAACGCCAAAATCGGCTATAAATGCCAAACAAAATCGCCTTTCACGGCAAACCAAGAAAATGTCTCTTTTCTTAAATATTTGTGCAATGGAAAACTTGAAAGAAGTTGATTTCCTTTTTACTTGCGAAGGTTGATCTCTGGATTACCACTTGCAATTCCAAGTAAAATAGAAAATCTGGCACACCCACACAAAGAAATGTTGATGCACGCTTCAGCCCCCCGGGCGCGAAAGGGCCGGACCCGACGGACTCCCACGTCCGCCGACCCCGGTAGCACCCTCGGCAGGAGCGCGTTCCATCAAGCTGGCACACCCGGTGGGACTCGTTCATTTGAGAACACGGTGCTCGGAAATGAAATATTTGCATATCATACTTTTTGCTCTATGCTTATACTTCTTTTCCGGATTCCTTGGCTACTTTCTAGCCAGTAGCCTATGTTGGATTTTGCATCCTAAAAAAAAATGAGATGGGTTTTTTTGGAAATTTCTATTTCTTTGAGTTTGTTTCCACTCTTTCTCTTTTCAAAAAAAAAAAAAAATAAAAAAAAAATTAGTTTTCTTAGTTTGAATTCAAAATTGAGAAACTTTGATCCTATCCTATCGTTCTTTGGTGCTTGCAGAAATGTTGAGCCCGTTCGACTAAGGTTTTGGGCCATCGTTTCTCTTCGATGAGTTCATTAGAGATTTCAAAAAAAAAATAATCAGTTTTCTTAGTTTGAATTCAAAATTGAGAAACTTTGATCCTATCCTATCGTTCTTTGGTGCTTGCAGAAATGTTGAGCCCGTTCGACTAAGGTTTTGGGCCATCGTTTCTCTTCGATGAGTTCATTAGAGATTTCAAAAAAAAAAAAAATCAAAAAAAAAATAATCAGTTTTCTTAGTTTGAATTCAAAATTGAGAAACTTTGATCCTATCCTATCGTTCTTTGGTGCTTGCAGAAATGTTGAGCCCGTTCGACTAAGGTTTTGGGCCATCGTTTCTCTTCGATGAGTTCATTAGAGATTTAAAAAATATATATATATATAAAATAATAAAAAATCAAAAAATCAGTTTTCTTAGTTCTGATTCAAAATTGAGAAGCTTTGATCCTATCCTATCGTTCGTTGTGCTTGCAGAAATGTTGAGCCCATTCGACTAAGGTTTTGGGCCATCGTTTCTCTTCGATGAGTCTATTTGGGATTAGGAAAAAAAGACATAGACCACTAAGGTTAAACCAATTGCGTTCTTTGATCATGATTAACTCAAGAAAAGCCTTGCCCAGAGTGTGGAGACAGCTTGACTGTTCTAGGCAAGGGTCCTCCAAACGGGTTCATTAAGTAATCCTACCCTTACCTGGGGGCAATTCTATCAATTGAGGTTTCATAAGACCGGGTTAGGAGGCCTATGTGTACTCTCTCGTCTTTAAAAACCTTAAAAAAAATATATATATAAAAATAAAAAAAAATCTTCAAAAAAAATAAAAATAAATAATCTTAAAAAAAATATTTAAAAAAAAATAAAAAAATAAAAATAAATAAAATAAAAAAAAATCATTTCAAAAAAAAAATCTTCAAAAACTCGTCACTTTTGATTTCAGATCTTAGAAATTTTGGTTTCTTCTTTTCTGAGCACTAGCGATCGCGGAAATCGCCGAGACCGTGTTTAGATTGGAATACCATTTGCTCTCCTTGATGGAACCAATCTTGACATTTCAAAAAAAAAAAAAAAAAAACTCGTCACTTTTGGATTCAGATTCGAGAAATTGTGGTCTTTTTCCTTCTGAGTACTGGCGCTTGCGGAAATCGTTGAGCCCGTATTTGAGTCGGAATGCCACCTGCTCTCTTTGACGAATCCATTTCTGACCTTTCAAAATAGAGAATCCCATCTCATGGATGCGATTTCCAACATTTGTGCCTAGCAATACTGGTACGCCCTTTCAGGGTCTACTGTATTTGCGACCGGCACATTTGTAACTCCAACCTTATATTTGTCTTACCTCGAGCAAGCCCTGCTTCTCGATAAGTCGAATTTAGGTTTACAATTGCTTCTACCAGTCACTGGAACGTTCATTCTGGGCTCACCATACTTGCCACCAGAACAACTGTACCCTCTATGGCTTTTTGCCTTCTTCATATTGCTTGGGTCATTTCCCTTGAGCGATTTGAAAAGACAAAATCATAGAATTCCCCATTTATGATCATCATATTCTTGTGATTACTAATGGATGTGGTCTTGTTTCAGAAATTTTGAAACTAACAATGGCAGCCTTAACCATTATCTTCGATGAGAACAAGCACCAACTCAGGCTTCAACAGAAGCAAAGCGCGCGCACTCATAAGCGCCTTGTCAGCTGCCGAAGCGTCAACTCCCTCGGCAACTCTCCGAACTCCGGGTCGACCTCGACTCCCCGGACTATCTTCTTTGGGATGCTGGGACCATTCCCACTTCCCGAAGAACAAGCTGCGCCTGCTAAAAAGCAGAAGATCGCCTCTCAACGTGTCACTCCCGTGACACCAAAGGCGAGCGCCCAAAAGCTCGAAGCCCGCGGCACCCCTGCGAAACCTCAACCAACAACCAACCAGGTCTACCCTAAGACTTGGTCTCTAAGACCTTCCCCAAAACAAAGAAGGTCTCAAACCTCCACCAAGCCAGCATACCTGGCCCCACTCAAAGAGAACCAGTTCTACCCTCTTGCCTACATGAAAGAGGAGAGACCTATCTCCAACCTGACTCCCAAGTCAACCCAGCATGAGCCGGCTTGTTCCTACAGGCCCAAAATCAGATCATGCATCACCAGGCCTCTACAAGCACCTGCTAAGGCCTACACTCCTTCGGTTTGACCCTTTATCTCTACAGGGGCCGAACTTGAAAAATTCAAAGCTTCACTGCAACAGGCAAAGGACCGGGTCCGGATCCTGTCCTTGCCTAGCTACAAAGAAGACAGGCTCGGCTGCTGCGCCCGAGGGAGCACATCCTTCATTGTCAGAGCCCAGCCAGAGCTGACCAAAGCTCAAGCCGCTCGTCGAGCACGCCGCCGTGCGTTATATCGACAAAAGAGACTAGAGAAGCAACGGACCCAGCCTCCTACACTTCAAGTCTCCCACAAATGGGTCGAAAAAGAAAGACCCGACCAAGTTGCTGCCGTCCATATGGTTGGAAAAACCAGAAGATGCCAAAAGTCAGCATAAAAAATCCATGTCCGACGTCCGGTGACCTGTAGCGTCACCAGTACATGAAGACATCCCGAAGAATCTCCTGCCCCTTCAAGCCAATGATGGGAGAGTAATCCTTCATCAAGCTTGTCATAAAAAAGAATGAGCCCCAGCTCAGTCACCAGGACGGTTTCTTCGTTTGAATCCCGAGGAATGAACGTCCTGGTTACAAATTCTGAGCCACCACCTCAGAATCCACCTCAAGATGATGCGCTCACACGCATCCAGCAGTTGGAACAAGGCCAGCAGAGGATTGAAACTCTGATGGAAAACCTTCTCCTTGTTGTCCAAAATCAGGTGAACAATGAGCCTCCTCCGAATCATCGCAATAACGAGGAAAATCGTGAAGAAAAATGAGTCACGCGCCCTTACCAAAAAGGACGTAGACAGTATCCTCGCCAAAGCAAAAGAAGAGGATATACTCAAGGAGCATGGGATCAAGCCACCATATCCTTTATGGATGGACTCGGTCCCGTTCCCCACAAAATTCAAACATCCTACTCTCCAAACATATACGGGGAAAGGATCAGCCAGACAGCACGTCATCCACTTCAAGATCCTGACGGGAGCTATTACGGATCAAGATGCCCTCAAGATTTGCCTCTTCGCAAGTACCCTAAAAGGTACAGCCTTTGATTGGTACTCCACTCTGCCGGAGAACTCCATTCAGAACTGGGCTATGCTCGAGACACGCTTCCTGACCCACTTCCAAGGTGAGGATCATCCTGTTACTATGGCTCAACTCTACAGCCTAAAACAGGGAGAGAATGAGTCAACATACGACTTCATTCACAAGTGGAAGGCAATGGCGTACAAATGCTCAGATGTGCTGCCACAAGCGTCGCTGGTCGACATCTGCCGTAACAATATGAGAGCAAAAATCCGCTCCATGATCATCGGCAACAAATCAAAAAACCTGGGGGAACTCCTCGAAGCTTCCATGGAAGCTGAAATGGTGATCAAAGACCTCAACAGTCAGAAATCATCAAAGAAAGAGCCGACTGCTGTTACAACCTCAAAACCAAAGAAAAAGGAGGTTCTCAATGTGCAGACTAAGTCAGCTCCTCAGCAGCCAAAGAAACTTGAAAACAAAACTGCAGGTAAAAGGCCTGAACTCTCTGATGCCTTCAAAGAACGTGTAGAAAAGAAATATCCGTTCGATGAAGACGTTGAAGAAATCTTTGAGGCTCTCCTAGCAAATGGCAAACTCATTTTGCCAGAGCCCAAAAGACCGGGAGACGTTGGCAAAACCAATGATCCCCGATACTGTCCATACCATCAGATGATCTCACATCCTCTCAATCAATGCTTCGTTGTGAGAGAGAAGATCAATGAGATGTGGAAGAACGGAGTCATAACCTTTGATAAAAACTATGGCCCCGCCTCTGTCAACATGGTGTCATGTCGGCAAACTTCAAAGTCACCGAAGGAGAAGATCACTACTTCATTCAAGGTGATAAAAATGGCTCAAGCATCCCAAGAATAGGTTCCCTATCCAACACCAGATGGACAACCTATATGGGTGCATCCCGATCTCCTAGATGATGAAAATTGGGAGATCGTCAAAACAAAGCTAACCGCTCAGCAGCGAAGGCAAGTCAAGAGACAGCTCCGCAAGCTCAAACAGCAGCAGAAGTCTCAACCAAAACAAGGAGTCCTTGAAAGAGCAGAAACTTCTTCCACTGCTTCACTCAGGACGACGGAAGAATCTCTTCCCAAAACCTCAAAGGGGGTAAGAAAACTCACTCTCAGTGATTTCATGCCACCTCAATTCAGAGAAGAAGCCACGCAGGGGGCATCATACTCTTGCAATTTAGTAGTCGGATTCTCCATGGAGGGATACGAATCGAGTGACAGCGATGATGGATTCGAGTCCGGCTACACCGATGAGTGGGAGGAATCCCTTGAAACAGGAGAATATCTCTCCGATGTAGAATGGGTTCCTGAAACTCACCTTATGCCAGTAATCTGGTATAACCCTTTGCAACCACAAGGATCCTGGTCTGATGATGAAGAAGATCAAGTGGTTGCACAAGAAGATGCTGTTAACCCAGCACCTGTCATTGCTCCAGTGGAAATCAACTATGTTGAGCCACACGGAGAAGACGAAGAAGAGGATTTGGCTCCCATGCCTGATCTTGAAGAATATGCAAGGATCTTGCAGCGTCTCGCTCTAAAACAAGAGCAAGATCGCGTTAACGAGCCTCCTCGCAACCCAGAGCCTGAAGTCCCTGAAGATAATCAGGTACATCCACCCTTAACTCCTGAAAATGAAGAACATTGCTGGATAGACGATCCTCTTACATCCGATGATGAGTCTGACTCCGAGGAGGCAACATCTCCTATCAGAGCTTCCTGTAATGTAATATATCAGGACTATAGCTCTTCTGAAGCGTCGTCTGATGAGATTACCTATACTCCGATGACGCCTAGCAATGTATCCTCTGGAGCTACCTCGTCTCACGTGACTTTCAAAGAGATGACACCCTCTCAGGTTTCTTCTCCTGAGACTGTAACTTTAGGATACACATTCTTCCTGACTGATCATCATGAAGAAAACCCAGATTATGATGCTTGGGATGATGAAATAGTCAACACAGAAGAAAAGTTGCTGGATGCTGTTCAGGACTTGCTCCCGGAAAATGCTCCGTGCAACACAATCACTGAGGATGGCAACTCTGCTGCAGATACATCCCCAGTAGATGAAAAACGACAGCCTCTTGATCCTGAAGACAATCTTCCAAACAAAGATCCTTCTCAAGAAGCTCTCGAAGTTGGTAGAGGCACCCGCTCGGGCTAGGACTACCACAAAAATTACAACCAATCTTCCTTTACTTATGTAAATCCTTCGGGAAAAGATGTTGTAAGCGCCCCCAGTGGCAACAATGATGAACATGCAGGCCCTAAGGAGGCTTTCAAGTATGATTTGATCGAGCACTTCAAACACATACCTGCACGACTGCACATCCTGGATTTATTACGAATGTCTCCACGCACTCGTGATAATCTCATCTCAGAATTACAAAAACTGAATGAGGATGTCGACAAACATGCCCCGCAAGTCCTCCAAATTGAAATGGACTACCGGGTCAAAAACTCTGAAACTTCCTCAAAGGGAGAAAAGAAAACTGAGGGATCATGCATTGAATGCCTCTCGGTGCAAAAAGCAGCCAGTGCAACCAACGCCTTCACAAAGGACGACCTCCTACTTGGCGAAGCAAGGCACAACCGACCCCTGTACTTCACAGGGTACATCAAGGAAATGCATATACACAGAGTTCAGGTCGACCCAGGTTCTGCACTCAACCTCATCTCCACTTCGGCTCTCGAAGAGTTGGGCATCCCACCCAGCAAGCTAAGCCACACATCTGTATCTATCTTTGGATACGATGGGAGTACTCAAAGGCCTATCGGCAAAATCAGGTTCAAATTGCAGATCGGTGATCTTATCTCTGAGGTCACTGTGTATGCAATAAAAACCCCCTCATGCTACAACATCCTTCTCGGACGTCCTTGGATACACGAGAACGGTGTTGTCCCTTCAACTCTACATCAATGCATCAAGTTCGTCGGCGACGACGGCATGGTACATCGTGTCTTTGCGGACAGAAAACCCTTCAAAGGTAAAGAAGTCCACTTCGCAGACTCCCAGATGTATGAAGGAGAAAAAGAAGATGAGGAAATAGCACCCCCTACTGAAAATCTCCAGAAAGATAAAGGCAAGGCTCCTCAAAAATCACCGGAAGAAAACAAACACTCCGGTAAATCCGAAGAGAGCAGTCAACCTCCCTTCGTCATCTCCCTCAAATCTTCAAAACCTTTGGTCATCACAACCAGAGTGAAGAAGGCAAAGCAAAAGCCTGGGGGCAAATTTGTTGTCTCTTTCGTGTCTATCAAGCAAGACACGGATTCGGACTCAGAGCCAGAAGACGACACCTCGTCAAGCCAAGCTGACACTCAGCAAGTTCAGCCTGGTTTCACTCCGATGGAGACACCTGCTGATGTAGAAGATCCTACGTCTGCTACCTTTGTTGTTCCGGCAACATCACCAAAGAAAAGGCCGATCTTCTTCCATAGATCGGACGCTTCTTCATCAAGTTCCTTGCTTGAACCTTTCCAAAACGAAGGTATGCCTCAACTATCTCTATATAGTCCTGTGGCACAAACTATCATGAAGAAAATGGGCTTTGACGCTCAGAACCCAGTCGGTTTGGGAGAAGGCCGCGGTATTCTCACGCCATTGGGGCCCGCCTTGACCAAAAGCCAGCTGGAAGATTGGAGACTCTATGGTCATGTAGAAAATCTTCATATGGGTTAGGGTATGATCCCGACACTCCTCTGAGACAGTTGACACAAAAGCTTAAAAGTCGTTTTACCGACCAAGCCTCAACATCTCAAGTCCATAAAGACATCGATCTCCCTGGATATCTCTTTAAAGAGTCGTTTGACAAAGATCCAGGAAGCTCCTCCAATTGGTACGATTTCTCTGATGATGAAGAGGAATCGCCCGATGACACAGACGAGTGGCATCCTGACCCAGAAGAACCCTCGTCTCCAAAAGAAATACCAGACTCAACAGGCAATTGGGACTATCTCATAGCAAGCCTTGAGGAGATCACCAATCAAGAAAATCCATGGAAAGGAACAGAGCCTTGGTCTGGTAATGCAGTTGAAACTCCAGAAGGTTTCATTGAGTTGGAAGCCTCCGAAAATATTGCGGAGGAACCACCTTCGAACCTTCCGACAGAAGATCCTATTCAAAAGATAAACTTGGGAACACCTGATAACCCACGTCCTGTATTCATAAGCAAGAATATAAAGGATGATGAGTTACCCGAGTATATCTCTTTTCTTTGTGAGTTCGTTGATTGTTTTGCTTGGTCTTACGCTGAAATGCCTGGTTTAGACCCCAAAGTAGCAGTCCACAAACTCAATCTTCAAAAAGACATCAAGCCTGTCAAACAAGGCCAAAGAAGATTCCGTCCAGATGTGATGGATAAAATTGAACAAGAAGTTCAAAAGCTCAAAAGCGTCGGCTTCATCCGTGAGGAACAACATCCAGAATGGTTGGCCAACATTGTCCCCGTGACAAAGAAAACTGGGCAGATCAGGGTCTGTATTGACTATAGAGACCTGAATGGCCCTTGCTCTAAAGATGAATTCCCGCTCCCCATACCGGAGGTGATGATTGACAATACCTGCGGATTCGAGCGAATGACATTCATGGATGGCTTCTCTGGTTACAATCAGATAAAGATGCATCCCGAGGATGAAAAACACACATCATTTCGGACTCCATTTGGCGTATATTGCTATACTGTCATGCCATTTGGTCTGAAAAATGCTGGTGCTACATATCAGAGGGCTATGATGAAAATATTCCAAGATATGCAACACAAGACGGTCGAATGTTACGTTGATGACCTCGCCGTCAAAAGCAAAAGAAAAGAAGACCATCTCAAAGATCTTCGAGAAGTCTTCCTCCGACTTCGCAAACATAAACTGCGGATGAATCCTCTGAAATGCTTCTTCGGCGTCTCGTCGGGTAAGTTCCTTGGATTCCTAGTTCGGAAAGCCGGAATAGAACTTGACCCCATCAAAGTCAAGGCTATTCTAGAAATCCCCCTCCAAGAACCTTAAGGAAACTAAATGGGCTTCAAGGGAGATTGGCCTACATCAGACGGTTCATCTCCAACCTTTCGGGGAAGTGTCGTCCATTCTCTCGATTGATGAAAAAGGGTGTAGACTTTGTCTGGGATGCCGACTGTGAAGCCGCATTTCAAGATATCAAGTCATACCTGACCAAACTTCCAGTGTTAGCTGCCTCTGCCACTGGAAAACCATTCATCTTGTACACAAGAGCTCTTGATCATTCTGTAGGCGCTCTGCTTGCACAAGAGAATGGTGAGGGAAAGGAAGCTGCTCTATACTACCTCAGCCGCATGCTAGTAGGTGCAGAGCATCGCTACTCTCCAGTCGAAAAGGAATGCCTTACAGTGATGTTAGCCGTACAAAAGCTACGTCACTATCTGCTTTCCAACACAGTCTACCTGGTCTCGAGGATCAACCTCTTGAAGGTCCTTGTCACAAAGGCAGGTTCTCTCAATGCCTGACTGGCAAAATGGTCCATCCTCTTGTCACAATTTGATATTAGGTATGTACCACAAAAAGCAATCAAAGGCCAAGCTCTAGCAGACTTTCTCGCAGAGCATCCATTGCCTAAAGATTCTCCACTCAGAGATGATCTCCCAGATGAACCTGTCTACAACGTGGAGACTTCCTCACCAAATGCCTCCTGGGACATGTACTTTGACGGTGCAACCAGGACAAATGAAAAAAGAAAGCTGATCTCGGGAGTTGGCATCCTCTTTGTTAGCCCTGACAAATACATGATTCCACATGCTTTCTCGCTATTGGAACCATGCACAAACAATGCAGCTGAATACCAAGCTCTGATCCTAGGATTGGAACTCGCCATTGAATCCGGTATCACCATGCTGGAAGTCTTTGGAGACTCTCAACTGATCATCAACCAGATGAATCAGAAATATGAAGTCAGGAAGCCCGATCTGCTGTCTTATTACAACAAGGCACAATCGCTTCTGCAAAAGTTTGACATCTGTCACATCACCCACATTCGTAGAGGTGAAAACATCCGTGCAGATGCCCTGGCCGGACTTGCCGCATCAATGGCGATCCAGGAAGGGGAAAACATGCAAATCACAGTGTGCGAGAGAAGGATCCTCCCTCCTCTTAACACACACCAAGCAGTTGCTGAATGCCACCGAGTGGTTGGAAGTCGGATCTCTATCCTTCAACCTTCAATCGGCGACTGGAGGGATCCGTTCATTGATTACACTATGTTCAGAATCCTACCTGAAGATTCAAAAGAACGGGTAAGCATCCAAAGGTGAGCCCCAAACTTTCATTTGGATATTCCTTAAAAAATCCTCTACTGGAAATCCTTCAACGGAGTACTTCTACGCTGCTTGTCACAACAAGAGGCCGAAGAAACACTTAAAGAAGTTCATGCTGGTCTTTGTGGAGCCCATCAGGCAGGTCCTAAGCTCTATGATCAGATAAAAAGGTTAGGTTACTATTGGCCTACCATGGTAGCTGATGCAATGCAATTTGCCAAACGCTGCCAGCTATGCCAAGTTCACGGAGATTACATTCACATGCCTCCGGAATGGCTACACCCTACGCAATCTCGTGGCCTTTCGAAGCCTGGGGTATGGACATCATAGGTCCTATTTCTCCCCCTTCAAGCAAAGGTCATCGCTTCATCTTCGCCGCAACGGATTATTTTTCCAAGTGGTCAGAAGCATTTGCGTTCAACGAAATGAAGACCTCATCAGTCCTTCAATTCCTACGCACCAACATCATTTGTCGTTTCGGCATACCTAAAAGATTCGTCCATGATAACGGACCACAATTCCGGGATCATCGATTCTACAGGTTCTGCGACAAATACAAAATTCAAAGCTGTCCTTCGACTCCATACAATCCGGCAGCAAACGGATTAGCAGAAGCCTTCAACAAGACACTCTGCAAAATCCTCAAGAAAATGGTCTCTAGTCACAAAAGAGACTGGAGCGACAAGATGTTTGAAGCCTTGTGGGCCTATCGAACCATCGTTCGAGGACCAACCCATAGCACACCATTCTCCTTGGTCTATGGATGCGAAGCTGTTGTGCCTCTAGAGGTATAAATTCCTTCTCTGAGGGTATCTCTACAAAATGACATGACTCAAGAAAGCAATGTCAAATTGCGACTCCATGAGCTGGACAATCTCGACGAGAGACGGCTCGAAGCTCGACAAAGCATTGAACTTTACCAAGCACGCATGGTAGGATCTTTTGACAAAAAGGTCAGGCAACGCACCTACAAAAAGGGTGACTTGGTTCTTGCGGTAAAAAGACCAATGGTCTTCGCTCACAAGTCCAAAGGCAAGTTTGAGCCAAAATGGGAGGGATCCTACGTCATCGACAAGGTCTTCTCCAACGGTGCATATGCCCTCCTAAACATGGAAGGCGACAGGTGTATGCTGCCCATCAATGGCAAGTTCTTGAAGCGGTACTACCCTTGAAGACTTACCCAACTGGGTAAGAGCAATGCCTGTATGGCCAAAACCTGTTCTCAGGTACTCGCTCGTCAAACCCACTCTCTTTAGAATTTTCATATCAAATGTCAAAATTTCTAGAGATTCAAAAACAATGCTTACTTTTACCGTTTCATTGTTCAAAAACAAAAAAATCCAAGTTTAGGAGCCCCTCCCTGACTTGACCAAAATTTTCGATCCTTGAACCCAAAATTCATGGTTTGAAGTGAAAATCCGGATTCAGGGATTTCCACCCTAGTCCACCCTGCCTTTTACCGCCAAATGGTTTTAGGTCAAAATTTACGACCCTCGTGTCTTTAAACAAAAAAAAAATGGTTTTTCAAAAAAAAAACCACGGGGAAGCGACGCTTAGTCGATACTCGCACCCATCGGAAGAATACGAACCACGTTCAACACGTCCAAACTCGCAGGGAAGCGACATTTCGTCGATACTTGCAAACCCAAACAAAAAAAAAAACTGTGGAGACGCAACATATCGGTTGATATCCACAGCCCAAATTTAAAAAAAAAAGGGTTCGAAAAAACCTAAAACCGTGGAGACGCAACATAGCAGTTGATATCCACAACCCAAAGGTTCGAGAAAACCGCAAATTTCAAAAATCGTGGGGAAACGACATCAAAGTCAGTACCCGCAAAACAAAATTTTTTTGAAAAAAGCAAGGATGCGACATTCCATCGATACTTGCGCCCAAAATCGCAGGGAAGCGACATTTCGTCGATACTTGCAAAATCCAAAAACCGTGGAGACACAACATATCAGTTGATATCCACAACCCAAATTTCAAAAAAGGTTCGAAAAAACCTAAAACCGTGGAGACGCAACATATCAGTTGATATCCACAACCCAAAGGTTCGAGAAAACCGCAAATTTCAAAAATCAAGGGGAAAACGATATCAAGTCAGTACCCGCAAAACCAAATTTTGAAAAAAGCAAGGATGCGACATTCCATCGATACTTGTACCCAAATCCGCGAGGAGGCGAAATTCCATCAATACTCGCAACCGAATGAGCAAGGATGCGACATTCCATCGATACTTGCAAGACCATTCAGCAGGGAGGCGACTCTTAGTCGATACTTGCATTTTTGAAAACCAAAAACCTGGCTCTTTTGCCAAAACCGGCTATCAATGCCACCAAATCGGCTATAAATGCCACACAAAAAAAAACCTGACTCTCATGTCAAAACCGGCTATAAATGCCACAAACCGGCTATCAATGCCACAAAAAATTGGCTTTCACGCCGACAAACCAAAACATGGCTTTCAAAAAACCCGGCTATCAATGCCACCAAACCGGCTATAAATGCCACAAATTGGCTATCAATGCCACCAAACTGGCTGTAAATGCCACAAAAATCCGGCTTTCATGCCAAATTCGTTTCCCCTACCAAAACAATCATTTGACAAAAGATTTTCACAAAATGACAAAGCTTTTGATCAAATCCCATTTAGCAATTACTTTCATCACAAAAAGATTTAAGTGAGCGTAGGGAAAACAAAAAAAAAAAGTAACTTTTGTAGAATGAGTACTTGCAAAGAGTACCAAAAATACAGGTGGTACCAAAAAAAAAAGTGTTCACAAGCACTGCAAAAAAAAAAAAAAAAAGTACCAAAAAAAAAATATATACATGTGGTACCAAAAGAAAGAAGAGTAGTTTCTGCTACAAAAAAAAAAAAAAAAATCAGGAGCTCAGCCAAAAATGGTCTACAGCCAAAGCTTCAGCTCCTCAAGCAAACTTTTGGCCTCAGCCGTCAGAGTTTCCAAGGCACGCTTCTTCAGGAACTTGCCATGAGATGCTGGCGAATGCCGTAACCCTTCTTTTACACCGGGAAGCTTTTCCTCAGCAGTTTGCCATTGTTCGTTTTCTAGAGTCCTCCTCTCGAGAACTTGACCGGCATCTGCAACCCTGCGAATCAGAGCACTCTCCCTGTCACGAGCCTCTGTTATAGCAGCCCACTTGGCAGCGACTTGCGCCTTCAAATGCTCAAGACGTTTCCTGGCCTCCTCAACTTCCCTATCAAGGACGTTAAGGTCATGCCTCAATCCGATGATGGCTAGCTCTTCCAAGTTCTTCTCCCGAACTAGCTGCTTATTGCTTTGTGTAGCCTTATTCAGGTCAGACTTAGCCTTATCAGCAGGGTCCAAGAATATCTCCTTGAAGAATTGGTCGTCAGGGAAATCCATGGTCTCAAACCACTTGTCACCCAGTGCAATGATCCTATCAACGATCGCCCTGGCACCTGTGACATCCAGACCAACTTCTTCGGTATCAGTGAGAATCTCCTGTACATGTGGGATCATGCCAAATCCGGCATCCAGGTGTCCAGAAAAGAGAGTCTCGATCCAAGAACTCAAAACCCGAGCCAGCACCTTCTTCGCAAATTGAAGAGACGAACTGGATGAAGATTCATCCTTCTCCGTTGATCGGCTGCTCATGTCATGTCCCATTGGAAGAGTAACAAAAGAACTCTTTCCACTTGGAGCCACTGGAGAAGGAATCTCAGCACGAGGTATCTCCTCTATCGCGTCAGAACTGGTTGTAGGAGTCTCTACCTCCGGATCGACCTCTGGCATCCCTTGCTCTGGTTCTGAAGAAAGCGATGGACTCTCTTCTGTCACTTCAAAACCTGCAAATGAAACACAAAAAGGTATGAATATGATCCTGTTAAAAAAAAATCATCAGGGTCATCACTACAAAGTACCTTCTTCGACGACTGGCGGAACACTCTCTTCCTCCATGAACTCATCGGAAGCATCATCAACATTTGCGTCCATTGATGGTTCAAAGTCATCGGAATCCTGTGGCAAGTCAGCTGACAAGAAAAATGTTAGCAAATCAAGTCGCAAGCAAAAAAAAAAACAGAGAAAGCGAAAGAAGTTATACCAATTGGAGATTCTGGAATCATGTCACGTCATCAGGGACTGCATCTCCAAAGAAGAAGGCCTGCTGAACGGCCACATTAGACGATCTGGCGGATCGACGAGGTACGCTTGTAGCAGGCTCTTTACCCTTGTTCGTTCTGGAGGAACCACCTGCAAAGGTTGGAAAAGAAAAAGAAGATCATCATCAAAATGACAGGATTTCGCTAAAAGAAAATCTGGCGAAATTTTGGCATGGTTCCGGGGCAATTCCGAAGAAAAAGGAAATACCCCGAAAGAAATAGAAAGTTTGAAGATGGGCTCAACATCGCTGTGAGCTCCGAAACTCCAAACTTTCGAAACCTCAAAATCTCCGCAAAATCAAGAAGGGCTCAACATCGCTGCGAGCTCCAAATTCCCAAATTTGCAAAGATTTTCAGGTATGCTATCATGCTCTCAAATTCAATCTACAAAAAGTACATGCATGAACATCTAGATTTGCATAAAAAACGCATTATCATGATGAGCAAAAAAAAAAAAAAAAGAAACTTTCTCAAAAAAAAAGGGGGAAAAAGAAAAAAAAAGAGAGAAGAAAGAAAACGTGCAAAAAGAAAAAGAGAAAGAAAGAAGCACGAAAAAAAAAAAAAAAGAAATCACGTGAAAAAAAAAAAGAAGAAGAAAAAAAAAAGAAGAATAGAAAAGAAAAAGAAAAAAAAAAAAAGAGAGAAACTTTCTTTTTTTTTACCATCCTATTCTCTACATGGAGTTTTCTTGAAAGAAAAAGTGAGAAAACTTACTTGAAGCCATTGATGAAGAAGAAGAAGGAAAAAGCTTGAAGATCCTTGAAAAAGAAGAACTCTTGGTCTTGGAGCTCTCTTGAGATTGTTGTAAAAGAAAGTAATAAGGGCAAGAGATCTAGCCTCCTCCTTGCTTTTATAGAAGAGAGCAAATCAAAGAAGGAAACAAAAAAAAAAGAAAGGTAAGTGCTACTAATTAGTAACCTTACCAAAAGAGAAGGAATTAGAAAGATTCTTTCCCAAAAAGAAAGATGTCTTTGAGAGATTTTCTGCCAAAATCAATCAATGAGAGATTTTCTCCAACAAAATAGGAGATTGGAGATTCTTTCGCAAAAAGAAAGATACCTTAAGATATTCTCTCCCAAATTAAGGGAATATGAGAGATTCTCTCCCATAAGGATATTTTTAGATATTCTCTATCCAAATGAGATATCTTTAGATATTCTTTACAAAAATGGCCCCACATGAGATCTAAGCCATCCTAAAAAGCTTAAGGTCCCATGGGTTAGCCCATATGAGCCAGGTTTGACCACCTAGGCACTAAAAAAAAAAAAAAATGGGCTTTTAGTCAGAAAAAATCCCCCTTACCAGGAGCATACAAAAATGGTTCCATGCCTCTTTTGAGTTGATTGAGCCATATAAAAAAAATCCCAAGCCCCATGAGCTTCCAAAGAATCAAACCATCCAGCCTCATATACCAAATTGAGCCAAAATCTTGAAATTGACATTCCACAAAAATCCAAACCACTCCAATGGACCCACACAGTCCCAAAGAGTGACCAAAAACCAAATCCTGGTCCCCTAACTTGCCACATACAGCTTGTTAGGTCACAAGACCAAAGCCAAAAACCAAATCCTGATCCCCTAACTTGCCACATACAGCTTGTTGGGTCACAAGGTCAAAACCAAAACCCGACCCCCTAACCTGCCACATACAGCTTATTAGGTCACAAGGTCAAAAATAAAAACCCAAATCCACATCCCTGATGTCATCTTCAAAACTTTGCCTCGAGATGGTGTGTGATTCCTTTCACTACCATAAAATTCCCCCGGAAGCTCAAAAGGCTACTCTACCAAAGGAAAGATTGCTCAAAGACTCTTGGTCAAGACACAAGCTCTCCTTCAAAAATCTCTTCGAGGCACATCACTACAAAAGTCAAGCAACTCGTCACTGTACCTCGAGGGGGCATTTGTTGACACCAAAAATGTCACTTTGCCTCTTCAACATCAAGAAAGCTGCATGAAGTCGCAATCTGCCATAAATAGGCAATGCAACTTCTCCAAAAAATCAAATCTCGTCAGAATCAAACAAAAACTGCAAGATCCTTCAAGACAGCCAAGGGAGGAGTACACAAGGAGTTTCGGGCCATTTCAGAATCATTTGGCCTAACTTCGCTTCTCCGACAGCTAAATTGGCGGTCCCGGCGGCGACATCATCGAAGACGTCAAAACTTCGATCGGAGCCTACGGATGACTCCAGCATGTCTCAAAAGGGCTCTATGCCAAATTTCAAGTCAAACCGACAACGTTTGACCCTCCATCAATGCTCGAGCAGCAAAATCAAGCCTTCCGGCGGCAAGAACCACCGAAGCCTTCGCTCATCAAACCAAGTGCATGAGTGGCTTCAACATGCTTCCAAAAGGCTGCACGTCGAATTTCAGGTCATTCCGACAACGTTTGACCAGGTTTCAACGCTCCGAAAGAAAATCAAGCCTACCGGCGGCGGAGCTCCCCGGGACCATGGTTTCCAAGACAGAACCTGTGGATCATCTCAAAATGACTCTAATAGGTTCCCTGTCAAATTTCAGGTCAATCGGACATCGTTTGACCGCACATCAAACGCACGGCATCTTCCTCGCGGCAAAATCAAGTCTACTGGCGACGGGACCCCAAACGGCTTCAAAACTCAAACAAAAGCCTATGGTTGGTCTTATTTATTGCTCAGGAGGCTCCACCTCAAATTTCAGGTCATTCCGACATCGTTTGACCAAGTTTCAGCTTCTGGCGGAAAATCAGCAGCTCTACCCGACAAAGTCTTCGGCTTTCCCGGAAAATTGGAAACTTTGCACTCTAAAAATGCAAGGATTCTCATCAGGTTTTCTACAGGGAAATCAAGCCAATAAATGAGAAGAAATGTCAGGAAAAATACAGAAGAAAACGGCGACGAAAAAGACCGCGAAACGGACCAAAAAGGGGAGAAAATCCCCCAGGGTCGCCGGCGACCATGGAAGTCCGAGTCACCGAATTTTTCGCCGGTGACCCGTTTTTCCGTCTCTTTTCGAGTTTCGCGCACTTTGGCCCCTGTGGTTTCCTAAAAATGTGATTTTTAGTGCTTGAAATTGACTCATATCCGACGACATCTCAGATCCGCCGTCAAAAGCATAAAATCATCATTGATCGCTCCAAGATCGCCGACCGGTTGACTTAAAAAGTGCTCTTTCTGTCCGACCGATCGAGAAATCGACAAGACAGATGTCACCGGCCCGCTGCTAGCTATCAATGTCTGAAGTTACACGGTCATCCGATGTCGATCAGCATGTAGATCCATCGGTAATCATCTCCAAAAGAATCCCAAAAGACACGGCGCGGCCCGCGACTCTTCAACTGCTCGGCGACCATTAATGCAGTTAATTGACTAGCTTTATTGCAGTCATTAATTCATTTCTTTGGACGGCCAAATCAGAAGCAAGCATCCAGGAGTTACAAATCAATAAAGTCATGGCATTCAAGCCATGAAACTCCTCCCATTATGGTAATTAAGGTGATTAAAAGCCCTTAATCTCCATCGGCCAATCAGATTCAAGGAAAAAGGAGTTACAAAATCAAGAAATAAATCTTGTAACTCCTCCCATTAAAGCCATTAAAGCCCATAAAAGCTCTCCTAAATGGCTACCAAAAAGCCTATAAATAGGAGAGCATTCCATTGAAATCCATATCGGAAAGAATCCAGAGCTCGTATCCAGAAGAGAATCGAATCCAGACGGATCAAACACAGAAAATCCAGAGAAAGAAAAAGAGAGAAAAACTCTGCTGAAGTTCTGCACCGGCCACCACTACAAGGTGACAAAAGTCCCTTGGGGGGTACCT
This sequence comes from Umbellularia californica, assembly GCA_028538565.1. Taxonomy (NCBI): domain Eukaryota; kingdom Viridiplantae; phylum Streptophyta; class Magnoliopsida; order Laurales; family Lauraceae; genus Umbellularia; species Umbellularia californica. The sequence continues at coordinate 49,952,748 of JAPQWN010000006.1, read as the reverse complement.
TCCCCCCAAGGTCCTTCGCCTTCTCCTCCTGCTTCCAAATGGCTTAGACGTGGCTTTTCAGCCCGTCTACTTAGCTTTTTATTGGACATAGGACCTTCTCTTGGTCTTTGTCCTCTAAAAATCTGAGGTTATAGCCAAGCCAAGCGAATCAAGAGCATCCACTGTTCTCATCTGCATGGATGATGGCGAAGCCCACACATGGCCTGCGACCGTCAATCTGAACGAGTCCCCCACAATCTCCTGAGAAGTTAGATCCTCCTTTTCTTGCTTTTCATTGTAGTTTGTATTTTTCTAAAAGAGACAAAAATCACAACTCTTGTCTTTCATTATTGATAAGAATTGTAAATCGGCTATAAATGCAAAAATCGGGTATAAATGCCAAACAAAATCGCCTTTCACGGCAAACCAAGAAAATGTCTCTTTTCTTAAATATTTGTATAATGGAAAACTTGAAAGAAGTTGATTTCATTTTTACTTGCGAAGGTTGATCTCCGGATTACCACTTGCAATTCCAAGTAAAATAGAAAATCTGGCACACCCACCCAAAAAAAATGTTGACGCACGCTTCAGTCCCCCGGGCGCGAAAGGGCCGGACCCGACGGACTCCCACGTCCGCCGACCTCGGTAGCACCCTTGGCAGGAGCGCGTTCCATGAAGGTGTTTATTGGCATTGATGGCCATGATGAAAGAATTGATGAGGAGTTACAAATCGATTTTGTAACTCCTTTTTCAAGGCTTGTGATTGGCCGATGAAGGTAGTGGGCATTCAATCACCTTTATGCTTCATGATGATGGGAGTTTCATGGGTTTAATGCCATGATTGCTTGGATTTGTAACTCCCAAATGCTTGGTTTTGATTGGGCCGTCCAAAATAATGAGTTAATGATTGCTTTAATGGGTCAATTAATGACATTAAGTGGTTGCCAAGGCATGTGAAGAGTCGCGGGCCGTGCTGCGCCTTTTGAGATTCTTCTTGCGATCATCATGGGTGGATCCACGCATTATTTGATGTCGGATTGCAATGCAATTTCAGACATTGATTGATGTTGGCGGGCCGGTGACATCTGTCTTGTCGATTTCACGATCGGTCGGACAGAAAGTGCACTTTCTTGGTCAGCCGGTTGGCGATCTTGAGGCTATCGGTGATGATTTCATGCTTTTGACAGCGGATCCAAGATGTCGACGAAGATCAGTGGTTTTGAAGCACCAAACATTGGATTTTCAGAAAATCACAGAGGTCAGAACACCCGAAATGCGAAAAGAATCGAAAACGGACATTTCAGCTCAAAATCCGGCGACCCGGATTTCCAGGGTCGCCGGGCGACCATGCACCCAGGGTCGCCGGCGACCATGGGGCTTCGGCCCGTTTGGTCGCCGAGCGTCGTTTCGGCCGTTTTTTCGTCTTTTTCGTCCCTTTTTTTTATGTATTTTTCTTGACATTTTTCCTCAATTATTGACTTGATTTTCTTGAAGAAATCTTGACGAGAACCCTCGCGAAATCGGAGCACAAAGTTTCCTATTTTTCGGAAAAGCCAAAGACTTTGTAGCCGATTTTCCGGCATTTTCCGTCAAGCATTGAGGTGAAGCTTCTTGAGCAGTGGATAGGACCAACCATGGGCTTTTATTTGAGTTTTGAATCCGTTTGGGGTCTCATCGATGCTTCACTTGATTTTGCTGCGGGGAAAATGCCGAGCTTTGATATGTGGTCAAACGATGTCCGATTGACCTGAAATTTGACGGGGAGCCTATTGGAGTCATTTTGAGACGTTCCATGGGCTCCGTTTTGGATGTCATGGTCCCGGGTTGCTCCGCCGCCGGTAGGCTTGATTTTCTCTCGGAGCATCGAAACCTGGTCAAACGTTGTTGGAATGACCTGAAATTCGACGTGCAGCCTTTTGGAAGCATGTTGAAGCCACTCATGTATTTTGTTTGATGAGTGATGGCTTCGGTGGTTCCCGCCGCCGGGAGGCTTGATTTTGCTGCTCGAGCATTGATGGAGGGTCAAACGTTGTCGGTTTGACTTGAAATTTGGCATGGAGCCCTTTGGAGACATTCTGGAGTCATCCGTAGGCTTTGATCAAAGTTTTGGTGTCTTTGATGATGTTGCCGCCGGGAGCGCTTGTTTAGCTGTCGGAGCGGTGAAGTTGGGCCAAACGATGTCGGAATGACCCGAAACCTCAAGTGTACCCCTCTTTTAGCTGTCTTGAAGGATCTCTCTGTTTCTGTCTGATTCTGACAAAATCCGATGCTTGAAGTAGCCTTGCCTATTTTTAGCAGGATGCAGCTTCAGGAGGCTTCTTGATGTTGAGGAGACATATTGACTTTTTTGGTGTCAACAGTATTCTCCTGTTTCAAGGGATTCTTCCCACTCATCTATATCACTGGACTCGTATCCATTCATGGAGAATCCAACTACCGAGTTGCAAGAGTATGATGCCCCCTGCTTATTTCCATTTTTGTATAGAGGTGGCATGAAATCATCAAGGGTGAATTTTTTTACCGCCTTGGAGATTTTGGGAAGTGATTCTTCCGTCGTCCCTAGTGAAGCAATGGAAGAAGTTTCTGCTTTTTCAAGGACTTCTTGTTTTGGTTGAGATTTCTGCTGCTGTTTGAGCTTGCGGAGCTGTCTCTTGGCTTGCCTTCGCTGCTGAGCAGTCGGCTTTGTTTTGACGATCTCCCAATTTTCATCATCTAGGAGATCGGGATGCACCCATATAGGTTGTCCATCTGGTGTTGGATAGGGAACCAATTCTTGGGATGCTTGAGCCATTTTAATCACCTTGAATGAAGTAGTGATCTTCTCCTTCAGTGACTTTGAAGTTTGCCGACATGACACCATGTTGACAGAAGTGGAGCCGTAGTTTTTATCAAAGGTTATGACTCCATTTTTCCACATCTCATTGATCTTCTCTCTCACAACGAAGCATTGATTGAGAGGATGTGAGATCATCTGATGGTATGGACAGTATCGGGGATCATTAGTTTTGCCAACATCTCCCGGTCTTTTGGGCTCTGGCAAAATGAGTTTGCCATTTGCTAGGAGAGCCTCAAAGATTTCTTCAACATCTTCATCGAACGGATATTTCTTTTCTACACGTTCTTTGAAGGCATCAGAGAGTTCAGGCCTTTTACATGCAGTTTTGTTTTCAGGTTTCTTTGGCTGCTGAGGAGCTGACTTAGTCTGCACATTGAGAACCTCCTTTTTTTTTGGTTTTGAAGTTGTAACAGCAGTCGTCTCTTTCTTTGATGATTTCTGACTGTTGAGGTCTTTGATCACCATTTCAGCTTCCATGGAAGCTTTGAGGAGTTCCTCCAGGTTCTTTGATTTGTTGCCGATGATCATGGAGCGGATTTTTGCTCTCATAATGTTACGGCAGATGTCGACTAGCGACGCTTGTGGCAGCACATCTGAGCATTTTTACGCCATTGCCTTCCATTTGTGAATGAAGTCGTATGTTGACTCATTCTCTCCCTGTTTTAGGCTGCAGAGTTGAGCCATAGTAACAAGATGATCCTCACCTTGGAAGTGGGTCAGGAAGCGTGTCTCTAGCATAGCCCAGTTCTGGATGGAGTTCTCCGGCAGAGTGGAGTACCAATCAAAGGATGTACCTTTTAGGGTACTTGCAAAGAGGCGAATCTTGAGGGCATCTTGATCCGCAATAGCTCCCGTCAGGATCTTGAAGTGGATGACATGCTGTCTGGCTGAACCTTTCCCAGTATATGTCTGGAGAGTAGGTTGTTTGAATTTTGCAGGGAACGGCACCGAGTCCATCCATAGAGGGTAGGGTGGCTTGATCCCATGTTCCTTCAATGTATCCTCTTCTTTTGCTTTTGCGAGGATATCGTCCATGTCCTTTCTGGTAAGGGCGCGAGACTCATTAATTTCTGCATTGCCCTCGTCATCTTCATGATTTGGAGGGGTTTCATTGTTAGGTGGTGGACGCTGTAGAGTGAGAATGAGGTTTTCCATCAAAGCCTCAATTCTCTGTTGTCCTTGCTCCAACTGCTGGATGCGTATGGTTACATCGTCATGCTGTGGAGGCGGCTCAGAACTTGTAGCCAAGACGTTCATCCCTCGGGATTCGAACGAAGAAATCGTCCTGGTGACTGAGCTGGGGCTCATTCTTCTGGATGAAAAATCTGAGGAGTTGTTACTCCGGTGTTCTTGGCTTGGAGGAGTGGAAGACTCTTCCAGATGTGTTCTTGTTCGAGAGACGCTGTGAGTCACTGGACGTCTAACACTGATTTTAGTTGCTGACTTCCGGCGTTTTCTGGTTTTGCCAACCATATGAACAGCAACGAATTGGTCGGGTCTTTCTTTTTCGACCCATTTGTTTGAGACGTGGAGAGTAGAACGCTGGATTCTTTGTTTCTCGAGTCTCTTTTGTCGATATGCAGTGCGGCGACGCATACGACGAGCAATTTGAGCTTCAGTCAGCTCTGGCTGGGCTCTGGCGATGAAGGATGTAATCCCTCGTGCGCAGCAGCTGAGTTTGTCTTCTTTGAAGCTTGGCAAGGACAGAATCTGGACGCTGTCCTTTGCCTGTCGCAATGAAGACTTGAATTTTGCGAGCTCAGCCCCTGTTGAGATGAAGGGTCGACTCGCAGGAGTGCAGGCTTCAGCATGTTTTTTCGTAGGCCTAACGATGCAGGATTTAATTTTGGGCTTGTAGGAGCAAGCCGGCTCATGATGATTTTGTTTGTTTTTTGGGTGGAGGGTAGGTTTCTCCTCTTTCATGTAAGAGAGAGGGTAGAACTGATTCTCCTTGAGAGGGGCCAGGTATGCTGGCTTTGCAAATGTTTGGGACCTTCTTTGCTTTAGCGAAGATCTCGGGGACCAAGTTTTGGTGTAAACCTGGTTTCTTGTGTGTTGAGGCTTCGTGGGAACGCCACGGGCTTCAGGCTTCTTGGTGTTCGCCCTTGGTGCCATTTTAGTGACACGTTGCAGGGCGGTTTTCTGCTTCTTGGCAGGTACAGTGTCTTCTGCGAGAAGTGGGAATGGTCCCAGTAATCCGAAGAGGATGGTCCGGGGAGTTGAAGTTGACCCGATTGTTCTAAAATGCAAGTATGGTAGGCTCAGAGTGAGCGTTCCAGTGACTGCTAGAAGCAATTGTAGACCTTAATTCAAATTACCGAGAAACAAGGCTCACTCGAGGTAAAATGATATAAGGTTGGAGATACAAATGTGTCGGTCGCGAATACAGTAGACCCGAAAGGGCGTACTAGCACCGCTAGGCACAAATGTTGCAAATCGCATCCTTGGAAAGGACATGAGATGGGATTTTTTTGAAAGGTCAAATTTGGATTCATAAAGGAGAGCAAATGGTGTTCCAATCGAAACAAAGGCTCAACATTTCTGCGAGCGCTTAAATCAGAAGAGAAGGAACTAGAATTTCTCGGATGTGAATCCAGTAATGACGGAAGTTTTTTTTTGAAAGGTCAAGATTGAATTCATCAAAGAGAGCAAATGGTGTTCCGTTTCGAAAAAAGGCTCAACATTTCTGCGAGCGCTAAATCCGAAAGGGAGGGGACCAAAATTTCTCAACTCTGAATTCAAAAGTGACGGAAGTTTTTTTTTGAAAGGTCAAGATTGAATTCAGCGAAGAGAGCAAATGGTGTTCCATTCCGAACAAGGCTCAACATTTCTGCGAGCGCTAAATCCGAAAGGGAAAGAACCAAGATTTCTCAACTCTGAATTCAAAGTGACAGAAGTTTTTTTTTGTTTTTAAAAGATTTTTTTTTTTTAGAGAATTTTTTTTTCAAAGGTGCACATGGATTTCCAATTCGATCTTATGAAACCTTAGTAGATAGATCAGCCCCCAGGTAAGGGTAGGATTATTTAATGAACCCGTTTGGAGGACCCTTGCCTCGAACAGTCTAGCTGTCTCCACACTCCGGACAAGGCTTTTCTTAAATCCACTTTGGTCAAAGAACGCAACTGGTGGAACCTTAGTGTTTTTTTTTTTTACTCATTTTTGAAAGGTTTTTAATAAACTCATCAAAGAGAACGAATGGTGTTCCAATCCGAACAAAGGCTCAACATTTCTGCGAGCGCTAAATCCGAAGGGGAAGGAACCGAGGTTTCTCAAATTTGAATTGAAAAGAGAGAAAACTGATTTTTTTTTTTTGAAATTATATTTTTTTTGAAATCCCAATTGGACTCATCAAAGAGAAAAGATGGCCCAATCCCCGATATGAACGATAGCTTCGAACATTTCTGTGAGCTATCAAGTTCAAAGAAGAGAGGATCAAAATTTCTCAAAGTTGAATCTTTAGAAAGAGAGATCATTTTTTTTTTTGAAAGAGTTTGAAATGAAGGTGTTTTTTTTTTTTTGAAATCCCAATCGGACTCATCAAAGAGAAAAGATGGCCCAATCCCCGCTATGAACGATAGCTGCGAACATTTCTGTGAGCTATCAAGTTCGAAGAGGGAAGGATCAAAATTTCTCAAAGTTGAGTTTTTAAGAAAAAGAGATCAGATTTGTCTTTTTTTTTGAAGTGAGAAAGAACAATTGAAATCCCATCTCATGTTTTTTAGATGCAAAATGCGACATAGGCCACCAACTAGAAAGGAGACAAGTGATTAAAGCATCACATTCTCAAGTCAACGAGTCCCACCGGGTATGCCAACTTGATGGACCCGAAAAGGGGGAATCTTCCGTCCTCTCCCTCCACACGCCGGGGGCTGACCTGGGTTTCGGCGGAGGAGGGAAGATCTCGGGCATCAACATTTTTTTTATACGGGTATGCCAGATTTACTTTCTACTTGGAATTTGGAATGGTGATAATCCGGAGATTCACCTTCACAAGTGGAAAGGAAATCAATCCTTTTTTCTAACTTTTCAAATTGCATTAATATTAAGAAAAGAGACAAGTTTGTTTTTTTTTTGGAATGCCATAGGAGGCGTTTTTGTTTGTCTGCCGTGAAAGGCGATTTTGCCGTGAAAAGCGATTTTACAAAACTCATCAAATATGAAAGACAAGAATTGTGATTTCTTTTTGTCTCTTTAAGAAATACAAACTACAATAGAAAAGTAAGAAAAGGGATCTAACTTCTCAGGAGATTGTGGGGACACGTTGATATCGACGGTCGCAAGTCATATATGGGCTTCGCCATCGTCCTTCAAATCAGAACATATGATGCTTTGATTCTTTGGCTTGACTCCTAACCTCAGTTTTTTAAAGGACAAGGACCAAGAGAAGGTCCTATATCCAATGAAAAACCGAGTAAACGGGGTGAAAAGCCGCGTTTAGGCCATGTTGGAGAAGGAGGTGACCTTGGGGGGGTGGCCCCCCAAGGGACGTTGATCACCTTGTGGTGTTCTTTGCAGCAGAGCAGCAGGAATTCGTCTGGATTTCTTTGGGAGAAGTGCAGAACTTCAAGTCGATAGAAGTCGATCTGATCTTTCGATGATCCCTTCTTTCTTGGAAATGGATCTCCTTTTATAGGCTTTTGGTAGCCATGGGATGGTCATGGGCATTGATAGCCATGATGAGAGCATTGATGAGGAGTTACAAATTGTTTTTGTAACTCTTTTTTCATGGCTTGTGATTGGCCGATGAAGGTAGCGGGCTTTTAATTGCCTTTATGCTTCATGATGATGGGAGTTTCATGAGTTTAATGCCATGATTACTTGGATTTGTAACTCCCAAATGCTTGAATCTGATTGGGCCGTCCAAAATAATGAGTTAATGACCGCATTAAGTTGTCATAAACGGGTCAATTAACGTCATTAAGTGGTTGCCAAGGCATGTGAAGAGTCGCGGGCCGCGCTGCGCCTTTTGAGATTCTTCTTGCGATCATCACGGGTGGATCCACGCATTATTTGATGTCGGATTGCAATACAATTTCAGACATTGATTGATGTTGGCGGGCCGGTGACATCTGTCTTGTCGATTCCCCGATCGGTCGGACAGAAAGTGCACTTTCTTGGTCAGCCGGTTGGCGATCTTGAGGCGATCGGTGATGATTTCATGCTTTTGACGGCAGATCCGAGATGTCGACGAAGATCAGTCGTTTTCAAGCATCAAACATTGCATTTTCCGAAAATCACAGAGGCTGGAAAACCCGAAACGCGAAAACCATCGAAAAACGGACACTTTGGTGCAAAATCCGGTGACCCAGATTTGCAGGGTCGCCGGCGACCTTAGGGTTTTTTGCCCTTTGGTCGCCGAGCTCCGTTTTCGGCCGATTTTGCGTCTTTTTCGTTCCTTTTTTTCTTCTGTATTTTTCATGACATTTTTCCTCATTTATTGACTATATTTTATTGGAGAAAACTTGACGAGAACCCGCGCAAAATCGGAGCACAAAGTTTCCCATTTTTCGGGAAAGCCGAAGACTTTGTAGCCGATTTTCCGTCAAGCGTCGAAACTAGGTCAAACGGTGTCGGAATGACCTGAAAATTGAGGTGAAGCTTCTTGAGCAGTGGATAGGACCAACCATGGGCTTTTATTTGAGTTTTGAAGTCATTTGGGGTCCCATCGATGCTTCACTTGATTTTGCTACGGGGAAAATGCCGAGCTTTGATATGTGGTCAAACGATGTCCGATTGACCTGAAATTTGACGGGGAGCCTATTAGAGTCATTTTGAGACGTTCCATGGGCTCCGTTTTGGATGTCATGGTCCCGGGTTGCTCCGCCGCCGGTAGGCTTGATTTTTTCTCTGAGCATCAAAACCTGGTCAAACGTTGTCGGAATGACCTGAAATTCGACGTGCAGCCTTTTGGAAGCATGTTGAAGCCACTCATGTATTTTGTTTGATGAGTGATGGCTTCGGTGGTTCCCGCCGCTGGGAGGCTTGATTTTGCTGTTCGAGCATTGATGGAGGGTCAAACGTTGTCGGTTTTACTTGAAATTTGGAATGTAGCCCTTTGGAGACGTTCTGGAGTCATCCGTAGGCTCTGATCAAAGTCTTAGTGTCTTTGATTATGTCGCCACCGGGAGCGCTTGTTTAGTTGTCGGAGTAGTGAAGTTAGGCCAAACGCTGTCGGAATTGCCCGAAACCTCAGGTGTACCCCTCTTTTAGCTGTTTTGAAGGATCTCTCAGTTTCTGTCTGATTCTGACAAAATCTGATGCTTGAAGTAGCCTTGCCTGTTTTGTAGCAGGATATAGCTTCATGAGGCTTTTTTATGTTGAGGAGACATAGTGACTTTTTTGGTGTCAACAGATGCCCTCTCGAGGTACAGTGACGAGTAGCTTTTTGGAGTTGATGTGCCTCGAAGAGCTTTTAAGAGAAACTTGGAGGAGAGATTTCAACTTGACCAAGAGTCTTGAGCATTTTTTTTTTTTTTTTTTGAATGGCCTTCTGAGTTTCCGGGGGAATTTTATGGTAGTGAGAGGGATCACACACCATCTCAAGGCAAAGTTTTGAAAATGACATGGGTTATTTGGATTTTGGGTTTTGGATTTTGGTTTTTGACCTTGTGACCTAACAAGTTGTATGTGGCAGGTTAGGGGGTCGAGGTTTGATTTTGATTTTGACCTTGTGTCCCAACAAGTTGTATGTGGCAGGTTGGGGGGTCAGATTTGGTTTGTTAATTTTGGATTTTGATTTTGGTTTTGGTCTTGTGACCTAACAAGCTGTATGTGGCGAGCTAGGGGACCGGAATTTGGTTTTGTGAAATGACAATTCCAAGATTTTGGCTCAATTTGGTTCATGAGGTTGGATGGTTTGGTTTTTGGAAACTCATGAGACTTTCTTTTCTCTTTTCTTTTTGAATGGTCCCATCAACTCAAAAGAGGCATGGGACTTTTTTTGCTCTTTTCTTTTTTTTGCTCTTGGTAAGAGGAATATTTTGACTAAAAGCCAATTTTAGTGCCTAGGTGGTCAAACCTGGCTCATATGGGCTAACCCATGGGACCTTAGGCTTTGGAGATGGCCTAGATCTCATATGGTGTCATATTTGTAAAGAATATCTAAAAATATCTCTTTTGTGTAGAGAATATCTAAAAATATCTTTACTTGGTGAGAATTTATCAAGTTTTCTTTTTGTGGAAAGATTCTCTCAAAATATCTTTTTTTTTTGGAAAGTAGCTAAATTTTAGCACTTACCTCCTTTCTTTCTCCTTGTTTCCTCTTTTGGCTTGCTCTCTTCTATAAAAGCAAGAGGGTTGGTGCTTTTGCTCCATTGCTTTCTTTTTGCAAGAAATCTTCAAGAGTGCTCTCCAAGATAAGAAGTGCTTTTTCTTCTTCAAGGATCTCCAAGCTTTTCTTCTTTTTCTCCATCAATGGCTTCAAGTAAGTTTTCTTCCTCCTCAAGAATCTCCATTGTAGCTAGCTTCTTCATTCTTTTTTCTCCTTCTTTCTCTTTTCTTTTCTCTTTTTCTTCTTTTCTTTTCTCCTTTTTTTTTCAAGCACGTTTTTCTCCTCTTTTTTTTTCGTACTTCTTCTTTTTTTTTTTTCTTTCCACGGTTTTCTTTTTTCTTCTTTTTTTTTAACCGTATACTCTCTTCTTTTTTTTTTCTGTTTTTTTTTCACGCTGATTTCTGTTTTTTTTTTTTTCAGCGTTTTTCCTTTCATTTTTTTTTTGTTTTTCTCCTGTCCGTACTGCCACGTGGCAATGGGCCACGGCCTGTGGGCCAAAATTTTTTTTTTTTTTGTTTTGCTGAGATTTTTTTTTCTCCCTTTCTTTTTTTCCTTGTTTGCTCACCATGATAATGAGGTTATGCAATTTCAATATATATGCATTTTTTTGTTTGATGCATCAAGATAGAAGGCTAGAGTCTCTAGGTCAAGTCAACATAATTTTCTGACTTGGACAAAGTTTGATTGGTTTTGAACAAATTGGGTTGGAATTAGTCAAACTTTGGTCAAGGTTTTCCTAGCATCTAATGCATGATGATATATATATATTTTTTTGATGCATGAGTTTTGGTAAATAGATTTGGAAGTATGATGATGCATACCTGAAAATCTTTTGCAAGTATCGGGATTTTGAGCTCGCAGCGATGTTGAGCTCTTTCTCGGTCTTACTGGACTTTGAAGAAGTTTTGCAATTTTTGGATTCTGAAGCTCGCAGTAATGTTGAGCTCTTTTCCAGATTTTTCGGAAGTTTGATGAGATTGGCTTGTTCTCGCAGCGATGTTGAGTTCAAGCCTTCTTTGAGAATTCTCCACTGACTATGAGCTCGCAGCGATGTTGAGCTCATCTTCAGACTTCCTGTCGTTTTCGGAGTATTTTCCTTTTCTTTGGAATTGCCTCGGAACCATGTCAAAATTTTGCTAGAATTTTTGTAGCAGAATTCTGTCATTTTGATGTTGATTGATCTTTTCTCTTCCATCTTTTGCAGGTAGTTCTTCTAGAATGAACGAGGGTAAAGGTCCTGTTACTGACGCACCTCGTCGGTCTGCTAGATCTTCCAATGCTGCCATTCAGCAGGCTTGGGAGAAGGTCCAGTTTGTGGAGAAAAACTTGGAAGAATGCGGTTCCCTCAATCGTGATGAGATGAGACAGCGATTGATCGCTCTCAAGGATGAGGAGTTCTATAAGATCATGGTAAGCAGCCGTCCCTGGGTTACGGACGATCAGAGCGTTGTGCTCAAGTCTACCTTCTTCTTCGATGATGCAGTCCCCGACGACTTGACATACCAAAGGAGATGTTTTCAATTCTCTTACACAGCAGATGGTGAGGAGAGAACTATTTCTACTCGGTCGTCTTTTGATCGGACCATCTCGATCCTGAGCCTTTCTCCCTCGTGCCCTAAGAGGGAAGATCCTCCGAGCTGGGTGAAGAGGACCAGTGTAATCAAGACCGTGATTTTTGTTGGTGGACCTTCCGGTTTTGCAGAGAAGTCACCTGTCCGTATGGACATGTTGATGCCAGCCAGTGGCTACTAGGGTTCTGATCATCCATCGGTCGATTTGAGACCGGTGGGCCTTGGTGTTTTTCTGGGTGACGGCAGCAATTGGGTGAAGCCTTTTCGACTTCGTGGCCGTTTCAGTGCTGACTCGAGCTGGGAGTCATGGACTGATCACACCCTGAGGATTGGTGAGGCCGTTCTTCTGGAGGCCGAGATTTTTGATGCGGTTCGCGCTTTTCGGCAAACCGTCGTTTTCTCCGATGAGGCTTTCATGGCCATGCTGGAGTCATTCCTTCTACAAACCAACACCTTCATTGTGACGAATGGTGAAATTGGTTTTTCTTTGAAGGAGCTGAGCACCATCACCGGATTGCCTATCCTCGGCAAACTCTATGAGGAGTTTATGCCTATTGACAGAGTCCTTGAGGAGCAATCTGAGGAGTTTAGGCTTGTGTACTTTCAACTCGTCGGCTTCTACGATTTTTTGAAGGAGAAGGAGGGCTCGAAAGTTAGATGCAGCAGTTGGAGAAGTTGCAGCTCCAACTTTTTTGACAGCGGGGATTCTTCTGATGGCATGGCCCAGGATGTTAGGGCTAAAGCATCAAGTGTGAAGAAAATTGCTGCTATGCGAGAAGATTTGAAGAAGTTCTTCGCAAGCACGGATGCCATTTGTCCTGACATTGCGTTGCGGAGAGATCTCGCTGTTTACCTCACTTATTGGCTGGGTGAGGCTGTTTTTGCTGGAGGAGATGGGACGCACATCAGGCCGCACTGTATTTTTCCGGCTTGTCAGATGGCGTTTGGAGAGCGGCTGGCTTTGGTACCTGCTCTTTACTCCTATTTGTGTACCGAACTGCAGGCTGCTGCTTTCCTAGTTCGGCTTGGGCTACCCATGAACAGGGTATTTTCGGCCCATATTTTCTATTCGTGGTATGTATACCACTGTCCTAGCTTCTATCTTTTGGGAGTTGCACAGGACGAAGATCCCTTTATGATTCGTTTGGCTAGAGGGACAGCCGTTCACGAATTACTTTTATCTGCCCGTTTAAGGATCCGACGATTTAGGGACGTCGAGATTGGGCAGTCTTCAGTGAAGCTTTCTCCGAGCTTGCGGAAGAAGGCTTTTGACTTTGGTGTCTCCTGTGATTCGACCAGGGCAGGGTCGGGAAGACATTATGCTTTGACGGACGCAGAGAAGAGGTGGCTCTTCAACATACGGGTTGGTACGATGGTGTACCGCAGACACCTTTTCGTCGACATCCAACCGTATGTCCCTTCGCGTTTCGCATTGCAGCTTGGCTTCTCTCAAGGCGTTGTTGGAGCGCCTTCGAGCATGGTGAAGCGTTTTGGAGGTCTGCAAGATGGGAGAAATGCATGGGCTTTTTATAGCGCCGAAGACACTACAGCCATGATTTCCTATCCTGAGCTGCCCACCTTCCGGACTGCACAAGATAGGCTTTTTCAACGGGCAGGACATCATCGGATCAGGAGCTGCACAGGGGATTCCTTGTGAGGTCTTGAGACAGCTAGAGGAGGAGGAGGCTGAGATCGATGCTATGATACAGCAGAGCATACGAAGGCTTCCATGGAATCTACTGAGAAAAGTAGACCATCCAGTGAGGACTCTTGTGGGAGGCCTGATGTTGATAGTGGGGCAGGATCGTCGAGCAGATTGACCCGCCGAGGCAAGAGGAGGAGAGGACAACGCCGTAACATGAGACGGCACGATAGTCCTTCTGATCTTGAAGTTCCTCTCACCATTGCTGAGGAGGTGTCTGAGGATGCTGACGAGCCTCCGGAGAAGAGAAGCAGAGAAGAGGAGATAGCTGGTATGATCCCATTTCTTTCCTTTTGTTTCTTCCTTCCTTTTTTTGTGAAAGATTTTGTTTTGATCCGCTGCTTCTTTGTTTAGCAGAGGATGATGACCTGGTGATGCCTGAGGTTCCGGCCGATGAGGCAATGACGGATCCAGTCGTGGCATCTGAGGAAGAGCCCAAGGACTCTGGAGTGGTTCCAGAACCTTCACCTGGTATGATTTTCTTTGGCTTTTGTTTTTTTTTGTTTTTTTCTTTTGCTGTCATTTGCTAACATGTAACTGACTAGCCAGAGGATTCCGATGATTTCGAGCCATCTATGGACGCAACTTTTGACAATGCTTCGGATGAGCTCAAAGAGGCAGAGAGTACTCCGTCGGTCGTCAAAGCAGGTATATTTGCAATAATAATCTTGATATATTTTTGACAAGATTATATTCATACCTTTTTTGTCTTTTCTTTTTTTTTTCTTTGACAGATTGTGAAGCAGCAGGAGAGATTCCTCCATCTTCCTCAGAGCCAGAACAGGGGACACCTGCTGCTGATCCAGAAGTAGGGGCTTCTTCCACTTTCAATGAGTCAGCTTCTTCCATTGGAAAGAGTTTATTGATTACTCTTCTAATGGAGCATGACGTGGGCAGTCGGGCACCAGAGCATGGCGAATCCTCATCTGCACCGCACCTTCAGTATGCAAGGAAGGTGTTGAAGACTGTCTTGAGCTCATGGGTTGAGACTCTTTCTTCAGGTCATTTGGAAGCTGGTTTTGGCATGATCAAGCATGTGCAGGACATCCTCACTGATAGCAAAGAAGTCGGTCTGGACATCGCAAGCGCCAAGAATTTTGTTGAGGAGATTATCACCTTGGGGAGCAAATGGACTGAGACCAAGAGTTTCCCAGATGGTGACTTCTTTGATGAGATGTTCATAAAACCTTCCAGCAAAGTCAAAGCTGAGCTGACTGAGGTCACGAAGACTCGGAGGCAGATCGTTCAGGAGAAGAACGTTACCGAGTTATCCATCATGGGGCTGAAGCAAGACTTGGACTGCCTTGATAAGGAGGTCGTCGAGGCTAGGCAACGTCTTGATCTTTTAGAGGAAGAGGCTACTGCCAAATGGACCGCCATTGTGGAGGCTCGTAACAAGGAGGGGACTCTCATTCGCCAGGTTGAGGAAGCCGAAGGTAATGTCTGGAGGAACACTCAAGAGCATGAGCAGTGGCAGGTCCTCTGGGAAGAACTTCCTCGTGCTGTAGATGAGGAGTTGAACCTTTGGTTGAAGACCATGTCGGATTGAGCTCCTGAGTTGTAACAGACTCTTTTTTTTTCTTCCTTTTTTTGGTACCTCCATGTATAAAAATTTTGGTACTATATTTTGTATCCCCTTCCTTTCACTTAAATCATTTTTTGATGAAAACAATTTTGAGCAAAAGTTTGATGGGAATGTTTGTTTAAGAATTTGATCAAAAGGTTGTTATTTTGTGAAAATCTTTTGTCAAAGGGTTGTTTTGGGCATGAAAGCCAATTTTGTGGCGAAAAGCCTGATTTTTTGATGGTTTGGAAATCGAAATTTTGGATGGCATGAAAGCCTAATTTTGTGGCGTAAGAGCCAAATTTGTTTGTGGCATGGGAGCCAAAATTTTGAGATGGCATTAGAGCCAAAGTTTTTTGGATGGCGTCAAAGCCAAATTTTGGAATGGCATAGAAGCCGAATTTTGAGATGGCATGAGAGTCAAAAATTTTGTTTGTGGCATGAGAGCCGATTTTGAGATGGCATGAAAGCCGATTTTGGCGTTTATAGCCGAAAATTTTTTGTTTTGGCATCTATAGCCGAATTTTGGCATTTATAGCCGGATTTTGGCGTTTATAGCCGAGTTTTGGCGTTTATATCCGAGTTTTTTGAAAACCAAGTTTTTTTTTATTAGCATGAAAGCCGATTTTGGCGTTTATAGCCGAAAAATTTTTGTTTTGGCATTTATAGCCGAATTTTGGCATTTATAGCCGGATTTTGGCGTTTATAGCCGAGTTTTGGTTTTCAAAATGCAGGTATCGACTAAATGTCGCCTCCCCGCTGAATGGTCTTGCAAGTATCGATGGAATGTCGCTTCCTTGCTCATTTAGTTTTGCGAGTATTGATAGAATGTCACTTCCTCGCGGGTTAGGTTTTGCGAGTATCGATGGAATGTCGCTTCCTCGCGAATTGGGGTGCAAATATCGACTAAGCATCGCTTCCCTGCTTTTCCCAAAACTTTTGGTTTTGCAGGTACTACTTGATGTCGTTTCTCCGCGATTTTTGAAATTTGAGGTTTTCTCGAACCATTTGAAATTTGGGTTGTGGATAGCAACTGGTATGTTGCATCTCCACGATTTTTGAAATTAGGGTTGTGGATATCAACTGGTTTGTTGTTTCTCCACGATTTTTTGAAATTTGGGTTGTGGATATCAACTGGTTTGTTGCTTCTCTATGATTTTTGAAATTTGGGTTGTGGATATCAACTGGTTTGTTGCTTCTCCACGATTTTTTGAAATTTGCAAGTATCGAATGGGGTTCGCTTCCTTGCAATTTTTGGGTTTTGGAAGTATCGAATGGGGTTCGCATCCTTCCGGTTTTTTTGGGTTTTGCGAGTATCGACTGAATGTCGCTTCCCCGCGGTTTCTAAAAACCAAAATTTTTGTTTAAAGACACGAAGGTCATAAATTTTGACTTAAAACCATTTTGGTTGTAAAAGCCGAGGTGGTCTAGGGTGAAAATTCCTAAGTCCCGATTTTTGTTTCAAACCATGAATTTTGGGTCCAAGGATCGAAAATTTTGGTCAAGTCTGGGAACAGGCTCCTAAGCTTGGATTGATTTTTCTTTTGAACAATGAAACGATGAAAGTAAGCATTGTTTTGAGAGTTTTTTTTTTTTTTTTTTGGAAACTTCAACATAAAGATGAAAATTTCAAAAGGGGTGGGTTTGACGAGCAAGTACCTTGGAAATACGCTTTAGCCGTGTAGATATTGCTCTGACCCGTTTGAGGAAGTCTTCAAGGGTAGTACCGCTTCAAGAACTTACCGTTGATAGGTAGCATACATCTGTCTCCTTCCATGTTTAGAGGAGCGTATGAACCGTTGGAGAAGACTTTGTCGATGACGAAGGGTCCCTCCCATTTTGATTCGAATTTGCCTTTGGATTTGTGGGCAAAGACTATGGGTCTTTTTACTGTAAGAACCAAGACACCCTTTTTGTAGGCGCGTTGCTTGACCTTTTTGTCGAAAGATCCTGCCATGCGTGCTTGGTACAACTCAATGCTTTGTAGAGCTTCGAGTCGTCTTTCATCGAGATTATCCAGCTCTTGGAGTCTCAATTTGACATTGCTTTCTTGCGTCATGTCATTTTGCAAAGATACCGTTAAGGAATGAATTTGTACTTCCAAAGGGAGAACAGCTTCGCATCCATAGACCAAAGAGAATGGTGTGCTATGGGTTGGTCCTCAAACGGTGGTTCGATAGGCCCACAAAGCTTCTGGTAGTTTGTCGCCCCAGTCTCTTTTATGACTAGAGACCATTTTCTTGAGAATTTTGTAGAGTGTCTTGTTGAAGGCTTCTGCTAGTCCATTCGCTGCTGGATTATATGGAGTCGAATGACAACTTTGGATTTTGTAATTGTCGCAAAACCTGTAGAATCTGTGATCCCGGAATTGTGGTCCGTTATCATGGACGAATCTTTTAGGTATGCTGAAGCGACAAATAATGTTGGTGTGCAAGAACTGAAGGACTGATGAAGTCTTCATTTCGTTGAGCGCAAATGCTTCTGACCACTTGGAGAAATAATCCGTAGCGGCGAAGATGAAGCGATGCCCTTTGCTTGATGGGGGAGAAATAGGACCTACGATGTCCATACCCCCAGGCTTCGAAAGGCCATGAGATTGCTGTTGGATGTACCCATTCTGGAGGCATATGGACATAATCTCTGTGAATCTTGCATTTTTGGCAGCGCTTGGCAAATTGCATTGCATCAGCTACCATGGTAGGCCAATAGTAACCTAGCATTTTTATCTGGTTGTAGAGCTTAGGGCCAGCCTGATGGGCTCCACAAAAACCAACAGGTACTTCTTTGAGAGTTTCATCAGCCTCTTGTTGTGATAAGAAGCGTAGGAGTACTCCGTTGAAGGATTTTCTGTAAAGTGCTTTTGAAGGTATATCCAAATGAAAGTTTGGGGCTCGTCTTTGGATGCTTACCCGCTCTTTTGGATCTTCAGGTAGTACTCCGAACATGATATAATCAATGAACGGATCTCTCCAGTCGCCAATCGGAGGTTTGAGGATGGACATCCGACTTCCAACCACTTGATGGCATTCAGCAACTGCTTGATGCGTGTTGAGAGGACGGAGAATCCTTCTTTGACACACTGTGACTTGCATGTTTGACCCTTCTTGGATTGCCATGGATGCGGCAAGTCCAGCCAGGGCATTTGCATGGATGTTTTCACCTCTGAGGATGTGGGTGATGTGACAGATGTTGAATTTTTGTCGAAGCGACTGCGCCTTATTGTAGTAAGGTAGCAAATCAGGCTTCCTGACTCCATATTTCTGATTCATCTGGTTGACGACCAGTTGAGAGTCTCCAAAAGCTTCCAACATGGTGATGCCGGATTCGAGGGCGAGTTCCAATCCTACAATCAGGGCTTGGTACTCAGCTGCATTGTTTGAACATGGTTCCAGTAGCGAGAAGGCATGTGGAATCATGTATCTGTTGGGACTGACAAAGAGGATGCCAATTCCCGATATTTGCTTTCCCTTTTCATTTGTCCTGGTTGCACCGTCAAAGTACATGTCCCAGGAAGCATTTGATAAGGAAGTTTCCACGTTGTAGACAAATTCGTCTGGGAGATCATCCCCGAGTGGAGAATCTTTAGGCAATGGATGCTTTGCGAGGAAGTCTGCCAGAGCTTGTCCTTTGATTGCTTTTTGTGGCACATACTTAATATCAAACTGTGATAGAAGAATGGACCATTTTGCCATTCGGGCATTGAGAGAACCTGCTTTTGTGACGAGGACCTTTAGGAGGTTGATCCTCGAAATCAGGTAGACTGTGTTCGACAGCAGATAGTGACGCAGCTTTTGTACAGTGAACATTACTGCAAGGCATTCTTTTTCGACACGGGAGTAGTGATGCTCTGCACCTACCATCATGCGGCTAAGGTAATATAGAGCAGCTTCTTTTCCGTCGTCGTTTTCTTGTGCGAGCAGAGCACCCAAAGAGTGGTCGAGAGCTCTTGTGTACAAGATAAATGGTCTTCCAGTTGTGGGGGCAGCCAGCACTGGAGGTTTGATGAGGTATGCTTTGATGTCCTGAAATGCACTTTCACATTCAGCATCCCAGACAAAGTCCACGCCTTTCTTCATTAGGCGAGAGAATGGATGGCATTTCCCTGATAGATTGGAGATGAACCGTCGAATGTAGGCCAGCCTTCCTTGAAGCCTTTTTAATTCTCTTAGGGTTCTGGGAGATGGCATTTCCAGGATAGCCTTGACTTTGGTGGGGTCAAGTTCTATTCCAGCTTTCCGTACTATGAATCCGAGAAACTTATCCGATGAGACACCGAAGAAGCACTTTAGTGGATTCATCCGCAATTTGTGTTTGCGAAGTCGGAGGAAGACTTCTCGAAGATCATTGAGATGGTCTTCTTTTCTTCTGCTTTTTATGGCGAGGTCGTCAACATAGCATTCGACTGTCTTGTGCTGCATATCTTGGAATATTTTCATCATAGCCCTCTGATATGTTGCACCTGCATTTTTCAGACCAAACGGCATAACAGTGTAGCAATACACGCCGAATGGTGTCCGAAATGATGTATGCCTTTCATCTTCAGGATGCATCTTTATTTGATTTAGCCAGAGAATCCATTCATGAATGTCATTCGCTCGAACCCATAGGTTGTTTTCAATCATCACCTCTGGTATGGGGAGCGGGAATTCATCTTTAGGACATGCACTATTCAGGTCTCTGTAGTCGATACAGACCCTTATTTGCCCATTTTTCTTTGTCACGGGGACGATGTTGGCCAACCATTCAGGATACTGTTCCTCACGGATGAAGCCAACATTTTTGAGTTTCTAAACTTCTTGTTCAATTTTGTCCATCACATCGGGACAGAATCTTCTTTGGCCTAATTTGATAGGCTTGATTTCTTTTTGCAAGTTGAGCTTGTGGACTGCTACCTCGGGATCCATGCCAGGCATTTCGTCATAAGACCATGCAAAGCAATCAACGAACTCACGAAGAAAAGAGATATACTCGGGTAACTCATCATCCTTTATATTCTTGCTTATGAATACAGGACGTGGGTTATCAGGTGTTCCCAAGTCTATCTTTTGAACAGGGTCTTCTGTCGGAAGGTTTGAAGGTGGTTCCTCCACAATGTTTTCGGAGGCTTCCAACTCAACAAGACCTTCTGGAGTGCCAGAGGCATTTTCAGACTGAGGCTCTGTTTCTGTCCATGAATCTTCTTGATCAGTATCCTTCTCAAGGCTATCCTTCTCAAGGCTTGCAATGAGATGGTCCCAATCATTTGCTGGAATTGGGTTGAAGTAGGGTACTTCTTTTGGAGACGATGATTCTTCTGGGACAGAGAACCGCTCGTCTATGTCATTGGGCAATTCTTCTTTATTATCAGAGAAATTATACCAATTGGAGGAGCTTTCTGGATTTTTGACGAGTAACTCCTCAAAGAGATATCCAGGGATATCGATGTCTTCATGAGATGTTGAGGCTTGGTCGGTAAAGCGACTTTGCAGCTATGGTGTCAACTGTCTCATAGGAGCGGTAGAATCATACCCCAACTCATATGAAGACTTGCCTTTTTGAAGGTGGATTTTCCAATCTTCTGGTTGACTTTTGATCAGGGTGGGTTCCAATGGTATAAGAATACCACGGCCACCTCCCAAACCAGTCGGGTTTTGAGCGTCGTAGCCCATTTTCTTCATGATAGCTTGTGCCATTGGACTATACAGGGATAGCTGAGGCATACCTTCGTTGTGGAAAGGTTAAAGCAGAAAGTTCAGTGGAGATGCTCCCGATCTGTGGAAGAAGATTGTTTTTTCTTCTGGCGAAGTTGCCGGAATAACAAAGGAAGCAGACGTTGGGTCTTCTATGTTTGCAAGTGTCTCCAATGGAGTGAGAGTGAGCTGATCTTGCTGAGTACCAGCTTGGCTTGATGCTGTGTCATCTTCTGGCTCTGACTCCGAGTCTGTGTCATGCATAATAGACACAAAGGAGACAGTGAATTTGCCTCCAGCCTTTTGTTTTGTCTTCTTTGCTTTGGTAGTGATTACCAAAGGCTTTGGAGATTTGAAGGAGACGACGAAGGGAGCTTGGCCGCTTACTTCGAGTTCGGTGGAGGGTTTGTTTACCTCCGATGATTGTTGAGGAGCCTTGCCTTTATCTTTCTGGAGACTGTCGACAAAACGAATTGTCTTTTCTTCCTGTTCTTCTTTTCCATCTTTATACAGTTGAGCATCTGCAAAATGGACATCTCTGCCTTTGAAGGGCTTTTTGTCTGCAAATACTCGATGTATCATGTATGTAGAGTTGAAGGGACGACACCATTCCCATGTATCCAGGGGCGTCCAAGGAGTATATTGTAGCATGAAGGGGTCCTTATTGCATACACAATGACTTCAGAAATAAGATCACCGATTTGCAATTTGAACATGATTTTACCGATAGGCCTTTGAGCGCTACTGTCATATCCGAAGATGGATACGGATGTGTGACTCAGCTTGCTGGGTGGGATGCCCAGCTCTTCGAGTGCCGAAGTAGAGATGACGTTGAGTGCAGAACCTGGATCGATCTGAACTCTGTGTACTGGCATTTCTTTGACGTACCCAGTAAAGTACAAGGGACGATTATGCTTTGTTTCGCCTAGGAGGAGGTCATCCTTGTCGAAGGCAATTGTTGCACTTGCTGCTTTTTGTACCGAAAGGCATTCATCGTTTAATCCCTCAGTTTTCTTCTTTTCTCCCCTTTAGGGAGTATTTGATTTTTTGACCCTATAGTCCATTTCAATTTGTAGGACTTGTGGGGCATGTTTGTCGACATCCACATTCAGCCTTTATAATTCTGAAATGAGACTATCACGAGTTTGTGGAGACATTTGTAATAAGTCAAGGATGTGCAGACGTGCAGGTATGTGTTTGAAGTGCTCAATCAAGTCATACTTGAAAGCCTCCTTCGGGCCTGCATTTTCATTATTATTGCCACTTGGGGCGCTTACAACTTGCTTTCCCGAAGGATTTACATAAGAAGAAGAGGGTTGATTCTAATTTTTGTGGTAATCCCGGCCAGAACGGGTACCTCTAGCAACTTCAAGAGCCTCTAGCGAAGGGTCATCTTTAGGAAGATCGTTCTCAGGATCAAGGGGTTGATCCTTTGCTGAAGACGTCTCTGTAACAGCATTGGTGTCTTCAGTAATTATGTTGCACGGAGCAATTTTCGGGAACAAGTCCTGAACAGCAGCCGGCAACTTTTTTTTATTAGCCCAGACATCACCCGTGAAATCGGGTATCTGGGACCAATTGACTGAGTTTTCATTGAAGAAGATTTCATTGGCAGAAGTTTCTTCAAGATGATCAATCGGGAGAGGCTTGAGCTCTGATGTCACAGTTTCAGGAGACGAGGGCTGAGAGGATATTATCTCAGTGGAAGTCACCTGAGAGGATGTAGCTCCGGAAGATACGCTACCGGTTGGGGTGTACGTGTCTTCGGAAGCTTCTGAGGCACTATCGTCCTGAGCTATTGCATTGCAGGTTATCCTGACAGGAGATGCCCCCAGTGTAAACTGTTGGGAATCGGACTCATCCTCAGATGTGAGAGGATCATCGATCCAACTGTTTTCTCCATTTTCAGGAGTTAAGGGAGAAAGTTCCCGCTGATTTTCAGGGACTTACAGTTCTGGATCATGACGAAAATTGATGCGATCCTGCTCCTGCTCTATGGCAAGATGTTGCAAGATTCTTGCATATTCTTCAAGATCAGGCATGGGAGCCAAATCTTCTTCGTCATTTGCTTCTTGTGGTTTGCCCATGTTGGGTTCCACTGAAGCATTTGTTGGTGCTGGATCGACAGCGTTTTCTTGAACAGGGCCCTGGTCTTCTTCATCATCAGACCAAGATCCTTGTGGCTGCAATGGGTTATACCAGATTACTGGCATAAGATGAGACTCAGGAATCCATTCCTCGTCGGAGAGGTATTCTCCTGTTTCAAGGGATTCTTCCCACTCATCGATATCACTGGCAGTGTCACTGGACTCGTATCCATTCATGGAGAATCCAACTACCGAGTTGCAAGAGTATGATGCCCCCTGCATATTTCCATTTTTGTATAGAGGTGGCATGAAATCATCAAGAGTGAATTTTCTTACTGCCTTGGAGGTTTTGGGAAGAGATTCTTCTGTCGTCCCTAGTGAAGCAGTGGAAGAAGTTTCTGCTTTTTCAAGGACTTCTTGTTTTGGTTGAGACTTTTGCTGCTGTTTGAGCTTGCGAAGCTGTCTCTTGGCTTGCCTTCGCTGCTGAGCGGTCGGCTTTGTTTTGACGACCTCCCAATTTTCATCATCTAGGAGATCGAGATGCACCCATATAGGCTATCCATCTGATGTTGGATAGGGAACCAATTCTTAGGATGCTTGAGCCATTTTTATCACCTTGAATGAAGTAGTGATCTTCTCCTTCGGTGACTTTGAAGTTTGCCGACATGACACCATGTTGACAGAGGCGGGGCCATAGTTTTTATCAAAGGTTATGACTCCGTTTTTCCACATCTCATTGATCTTCTCTCTCACAACGAAGCATTGATTGAGAGGATGTGAGATCATCTGATGGTATGGACAGTATCGGGGATCATTGGTTTTTCCAACATCTCCCGGTCTTTTGGGCTCTGGCAAAATGAGTTTGCCATTTGCTAGGAGAGCCTCAAAGATTTCTTCAACATCTTCATCGAACGGATATTTCTTTTCTACACGTTCTTTGAAGGCATCAGAGAGTTCAGGCCTTTTACCTGCAGTTTTTTTTTTCAGATTTCATTGGCTGTTGAGGAGTTGACTTAGTCTGCACATTGAGAACCTCCTTTTTCTTTGATTTTGAGGCTGTAACAGCAGTCGGCTCTTTCTTTGATGATTTCTGACTGTTGAGGTCTTTTATCACCATTTCAGCTTCCATGGAAGCTTCGAGGAGTTCCCCCAGGTTCTTTGATTTGTTGCCGATGATCATGGAGCGAATTTTTGCTCTCACATTGTTACGGCAGATGTCGACTAGCGACGCTTGTGGCATTACATCTGAGCATTTGTACGCCAATGCCTTCCATTTGTGAATGAAGTCATATGTTGACTCATTCTCTCCCTGTTTTAGGCTGCAGAGTTGAGCCATGGTAATAGGATGATCCTCACCTTGGAAGTGGGTCAGGAAGCGTGTCTCTAGCATAGCCCAGTTCTGGATGGAGTTCTCCGGCAGAGTGGAGTACCAATCAAAGGCTTTACCTTTTAGGGTACTTGCAAAGAGGCGAATCTTGAGGGCATCTTGATCCGCAATAGCTCCCGTCAGGATCTGCGAGTGCTAAATCCGAAAGGGAAAGAACTAAGATTTCTTAACTCTGAATTCAAAGTGACAGAAGTTTTTTTTTGTTTTTAAAAGATTTTTTTTTTTAGAGAATTTTTTTTTGAAAGGTGCACATAGATTTCCAATTCGATCTTATAAAACCTTAGTAGATAGATCAGCCCCCAGGTAAGGGTAGGATTACTTAATGAACCCGTTTGGATGACCCTTGCCTCGAACAGTCTAGCTGTCTCCACACTCTGGACAAGGCTTTTCTTAAATCCACTTTGGTCAAAGAACGCAACTGGTGGAACCATAGTGGTTTTTTTTTTTTTTTTTTTTTACTCATTTTTGAAAGGTTTTTAATAAACTCATCAAAGAGAACGAATTGTGTTCCAATCCGAACAAAGGCTCAACATTTCTGCAAGCGCTAAATCCGAAGGGGAAGGAACCAAGGTTTCTCAAATTTGAATTGAAAAGAGAGAAAACTGAATTTTTTTTTTGAAATTATATTTTTTTTGAAATCCCAATTGGACTCATCAAAGAGAAAAGATGGCCCAATCCCCGATATGAACGATAGCTGCGAACATTTCTGTGAGCTATCAAGTTCAAAGAAGAGAGGATCAAAATCTCTCAAAGTTGAATCTTTAGAAAGAGAGATCATTTTTTTTTAAAGAGTTTGAAATGAAGGTGTTTTTTTTTTTTTTTTTTTGAAATCCCAATTGGACTCATCAAAGAGAAAAGATGGCCCAATCCCCGATATGAACGATAGCTGCAAACATTTCTATGAGCTATCAAGTTCGAAGAGGGAAGGATCAAAATTTCTCAAAGTTGAGTTTTTAAGAAAAAGAGATCAGATTTGTTTTTTTTTTTTTTGAAGTGAGAAAGAACAATTGAAATTCCATCTCATGTTTTTTAGATGCAAAATGCAACATAGGCCACCAACTAGAAAGGAGCCAACTGATTAAAGCATCACGTTCTCAAGTCAACGAGTCCCACCGGGTATGCCAACTTGATGGACCCGAAAAGGGGGAATCTTCCGTCCTCTCCCTCCGCACCCTGGGGGCTGACCTGGGTCTCGGCGGAGGAGGGAAGATCTCGGGCATCAACATTTTTTTTGTACGGGTATGCCAGATTTACTTTCTACTTGGAATTTAGAATGGTGATAATCCGGAGATTCACCTTCACAAGTGGAAAGGAAATCAATCCTTTTTTCTAACTTTTCAAATTGCATTAATATTAAGAAAATAGACAAGTTTGTTTTTTTTTAGAATGCCGTAGGAGGCGTTTTTGTTTGTTTGCCGTGAAAGGCGATTTTGCCGTGAAAGGCGATTTTAGAAAACTCATCAAATATGAAAGACAAGAATTGTGATTTTTTTTGTCTCTTTAAGAAATACAAACTACAATAGAAAAGTAAGAAAAGGGATCTAACTTCACAGGAGATTGTGGGGACACGTTGAGATCGACGGTCGCAAGTCATGTATGGGCTTCGCTATCGTCCTTCAAATGAGAACATATGATGCTTTGATTCTTTGGCTTGACTCCTAACCTCAGTTTTTTAAAGGACAAGGACCAAGAGAAGGTCCTATGTCCAATGAAAAACCGAGTAAACGGGGTGAAAAGTTGCGTTTAGGCCATGTTGGAGAAGGAGGTGACCTTGGGGGGGTGCCCCCCCAAGGGACGTTGATTACCTTGTGGTGTTCTTTACAACAGAGCAGCAGGACTTCGTCTGGATTTCTTTGGGAGAAGTGCAAAACTTCAAGTCGATAGATGTCGATCTGATTTTTCGATGATCCTTCGATGATCCCTTCTCTCTTGGAAATGGATCTCCTTTTATAGGCTTTTGGTAGCCATGGGATGGTCATGGGCATTGATAGCCATGATGAGAGCATTGATGAGGAGTTACAAATTGATTTTGTAACTCCTTTTTCATGGCTTGTGATTGGCCGATGAAGGTAGTGGGCTTTTAATTGCCTTTATGCTTCATAATGATGGGAGTTTCATGGGTTTAATGCCATGATTACTTGGATTTGTAACTCCCAAATGCTTGAATTTGATTGGGCCGTCCAAAATAATGAGTTAATGACTGCATTAAGTTGTCATAAACGGGTCAATTAACGTCATTAAGTGGTCACCAAGGTATGTGAAGAGTCGCGGGCCGCGCTGTGCCTTTTGAGATTCTTCTTGCGATCATCACGGGTGGATCCACGCATTATTTGATGTCGGATTGCGATGCAATTTCAGACATTGATTGATGTTGGCGGGCCGGTGACATCTGTCTTGTCGATTTCACGATCGGTCGGACAGAAAGTGCACTTTCTTGGTCAGCCGGTTAGCGATCTTGAGGCGATCGGTGATGATTTCATGCTTTTGACGGCAGATCCGAGGTGTCGACGAAGATTAGTCGTTTTCAAGCATCAAACATTCATTTTCCGAAAATCACAGAGGCCGGAACACCCGAAACACGAAAACCATCGAAAAACGGACACTTTGGTGTAAAATCCGGTGACCCAGATTTGCAGGGTCGCCGGGCGACCATGCACCCAGGGTCGCCGGCGACCTTAGGGTTTTTTGCCCTTTGGTCGTCGAGCGCCGTTTTCGGCCGATTTTGCATCTTTTTCGTTCCTTTTTTCTTCTGTATTTTTCTTGACATTTTCCCTCAATTATAGACTATATTTTCTTGGAGAAAACTTGACGAGAACCCGCGCGAAATCGAAGCACAAAGTTTCCCATTTTTCGGGAAAGCCGAAGACTTTGTAGCCGATTTTCCGTCAAGCGTCGAAACTAGGTCAAACGATGTCGGAATGACCTGAAAATTGAGGTGAAGCTTCTTGAGCAGTGGATAGGACCAACCATGGGCTTTTATTTGAGTTTTGAAGCCGTTTGGGGTCCCATCGATGCTTCACTTGATTTTGCTGCGGGGAAAATGCCGAGCTTTGATATGTGGTCAAACGAAGTCCGATTGACCTGAAATTTGACGGGGAGCCTATTGGAGTCATTTTGAGACGTTCCATGGGCTCCGTTTTGGATGTCATGGTCCCGGGTTGCTCCGCCGCCGGTAGGCTTGATTTTCTCTCGGAGCATCGAAACCTGGTCAAACGTTGTCGAAATGACCTGAAATTCGACGTGCAGCCTTTTGGAAGCATGTTGAAGCCACTCATGTATTTTGTTTGATGAGTGAGGGCTTCGGTGGTTCCCGCCGCCGGGAGGCTTGATTTTGCTGTTCGAGCATTGATGGAGGGACAAACGTTGTCGGTTTGACTTGAAATTTGGCATGGAGCCCTTTGGAGACGTTCTGGAGTCATCCGTAGGCTCTGATCAAAGTCTTGGTGTCTTTGATGATGTCGCCGCCGGGAGCGCTTGTTTAGCTGTCGGAGCAGTGAAGTTAAGCCAAACGCTGTCGGAATGGCCCGAAACCTCAGGTGTACCCCTCTTTTAGCTGTTTTGAAGGATCTCTGATGCTTGAAGTAGCCTTGCCTGTTTTGTAGCAAGATGCAGCTTCACGAGGCTTCTTGATGTGGAGGAGACAGTGACTTTTTTTTGTGTCAACACCCGGTTCCACCCAATTATATTTATTATATTTTTATTAAAATATTATTATTATTTTAATTAAATGTATTTTAGTTATTTAAGTGGTTAGGATTAATTGGGGCACACGTTAGATTAGATGCTTGGATCGGTGAGTTAGATTACAGGGTAGGTGACTTGACTCGCAGTTTGACTCAATGACAAAAGCCCAAGGAATATTCCTTCTCTTAACCTAATCCCTAGTTTAAAGAACCGGACGTCTTATCCCTCCCCACTTCTCTCTTTCTCTCTCCAACTCCTCCCGGTTTTGTCTTCTTCTTATTTCAACTTCTCGAGCCATTGCAACTTTAGGATCCAGCCATCAAGATCAAGATCAAATGATACCATCATTCTTCCCTTAATTTTCTTATATAAGAGAACCCTCTCCTCAAACCATTAGGAATAGATCTATACTTTTGGGTTATCTTCTTATTCTCTCCCGTGGTAGATTTTGGGTAGGGTTACAATAGATCTGTTTGTTTGAGCATTTCTTTCCCATCTCTTATGTCAGATATGCATATTGCTGGAAATCTCTCGATGAGTCGATCCCGATGATATATCAGTCTAGTCCATTTGAAGACCAAAAAAGAGATTGAATTTCTTTTCAGGGACCCAAGCATGATTTATTTGAAAAACAAATTATAATTTGAGATCTGACCATCGAATTTCCGAAACTTGAGTACCGTAGGAAATCTCTTGATTAGTAGGTCCCGATGATATATAGGCTGATGGAACGCGCTCCTGCCTAGGGTGCTACCGGGGTCGGCGGACGTGGGAGTCCGTCGGGTCCGGCCCTTTCGCGCCCGGGGGGCTGAAGCGTGCATCAACATTTCTTTGTGTGGGTGTGCCAGATTTTCTATTTTACTTGGAATTGCAAGTGGTAATCCGGAGATCAACCTTCGCAAGTAAAAAGGAAATCATCTTCTTTCAAGTTTTCCATTGCACAAATATTTAAGAAAAGAGACATTTTCTTGGTTTGCCGTGAAAGGCGATTTTGTTTGGCATTTATAGCCGATTTTGGCGTTTATAGCCGATTTACAATTCTCATCAATAATGAAATACAAGAGTTGTGATTTTTGTCTCTTTTAGAAAAATACAAAATACAATGAAAAGCAAGAAAAGGAGGATCTAACTTTTCAGGAGATTGTGGGGGACTCGTTCAGATTGACGGTCGCAAGCCATGTATGGGCTTCGCCATCATCCATGCAGATGAGAACAGAGGATGCTCTTGATTCGCTTGGCTTGGCTATAACCTCAGGTTTTTAGAGGACAAAGACCAAGAGAAGGTCCTATGTCCAATAAAAAGCTAAGTAGACGGGCTGAAAAGCCACGTCTAAGCCATTGGAAGCAGCGGGAGAAGGCAAGGACCTTGGGGGGGAGTACCCCCCAAGGGACTTTTTGTCACCATGTAGTGGTGCTTGATGTAGAATTTTTGCAGAATTTTTTCTCTTTCTCTAGACTCTGTCTGTCTGGAATTCGGGATTCTCTGCACCTTTTGATTTTCGATCTTCGGTTTTCCGTTCGTCCTTTTCCGATCCCTTTCTTCTTGGAAAGCTCTCCTATTTATAGGCTCTTGGTAGCCATTAGGAGAGTTTATGGGCTTTAATGGCTTTAATGGGAGGAGTTACAAGATTTATTTCTTGATTTTGTAACTCCTTTTTCCTTGAATCTGATTGGCCGATGGAGATTAAGGGCTTTTAATCACCTTAATTACCATAATGGGAGGAGTTTCATGGCTTGAATGCCATGACTTAATTGATTTGTAACTCCTGGATGCTTGCTTCTGATTGGGCCGTCCAAAGAAATGAATTAATGACTGCAATAAAGCTAGTCAATTAACTGCATTAAATGGTCGCAGAGCAGTTGAAGAGTCGCGGGCCGCGCCGCGTCTTTTGGGATTCTTTTGGAGATGATCACCGATGGATCTACATGCTGATCGACATCGGATGACCGTGTAATTTCAGACATTGATATCTAGCAGCGGGCCGGTGACATCTGTCTTGTCGATTTCTCGATCGGTCGGACAGAAAGAGCACTTTTTAGGTCAACCGGTCGGCGATCTTGGAGCGATCAATGATGATTTTATGCTTTTGACGGCGGATCTGAGATGTCGTCGGATATGAGTCAATTTCAAGCACTAAAAATCACATTTTCAGGAAACCACAGGGGCCAAAGTGCGCAAAATGAGAAGAGGGACGGAAAAACGGGTCACCGGCGAAAAATCCGGTGACCCGGACTTCCATGGTCGCCGGCGACCATGGGCCATGGTCGCCGGCGACCTTGGGCCAGGGTCGCGGGCTGCGACCCTGGGGGTTTTTCTCCCCTTTTTGGTCCGTTTTGCGGTCTTTTTCGTCGCCGTTTTCTTCTGTATTTTTCCTGACATTTCTTCTCATTTATTGGCTTGATTTCCCTGTAGAAAACCTGATGAGAATCCTTGCATTTTCAGAGTGCAAAGTTTCCAATTTTCCGGGAAAGCCGAAGACTTTGTCGCGTAGAGCTGCTGATTTTCCGCCAGAAGCTAAAACTTGGTCAAACGATGTCGGAATGACCTGAAATTTGAGGTGAAGCCTCCTGAGCAATAAATAAGACCAACCATAGGCTTTTGTTTGAGTTTTGAAGCCGTTTGGGGTCCCGTCGCCAGTAGACTTGATTTTGCCGCGAGGGAGATGCCGCGCGTTGATGTGCGGTCAATCGATGTCCGATTGACCTGAAATTTGACAGGGAACCTATTGGAGTCATTTTGAAATGATCCAAGGCTCTGTCTTGGAAACCATGGTCCCGGGGAGCTCCGCCGCCGGTAGGCTTGATTTTCTTTCGGAGCGTCGAAACCTGGTCAAACGTTGTCGGAATGACCTGAAATTCGACGTGCAGCCTTTTGGAAGCATGTTGAAGCCACTCATGCACTTGGTTTGATGAGCGAAGGCTTCGGTGGTTCCCGCCGCCGGGAGGCTTGATTTTACTGCTCGAGCGTTGATGGAGGGTCAAACGTTGTCGGTTTGACTTGAAATTTGGCATGGAGCCCTTTTGAGACATGCTGGAGTCATCCGTAGGCTCTGATCGAAGTTTTGACGTCTTCGATGATGTCGCTGCCGGGAGCGCCAATTTAGCTGTCGGAGAAGTGAAGTTAGGCCAAATGATTTTGAAATGGCCCGAAACTCCTTGTGTACTCCTCCCTTGGCTGTCTTGAAGGATCTTGCAGTTTTTGTTTGATTCTGACAAGATTTGATTTTTTGGAGAAGTTGCATTGCCTATTTATGGCAGGTTGCGACTTCATGCAGCTTTCTTGATGTTGAAGAGGCAAAGTGACTTTTTTGGTGTCAATATAGGCCTTATAAATTTGAAGATCCATAAAAGATTTGAGTTTTTGGGGGACCTACATATACTGTGATTTTGAAGAAAATCACATCTCTCAATCCTACCGTCAGATCCTCGAGGTCCAGTCACTGTTAGAAACCTCTCAACGGGTAGTTTCCGATGGTATATGGATCTGGACGATTCGATGACCACGAAAATTTTGTGTTTTTCATGGACCCATGTATATTTAATTTTTGAAAAAGCATATCTCTTGATCCGTCGCAATCATCATACCATTGAGACTCAACAAATGGGTCAAGATGCAATAAAGACCTCAATGATTTGAAGGTTGGAAAAAATATTTGGATTTGCTAGTGAGACCCAAGCTAAGAAAATCATGTCTCTCAATCGGAAAATCGGATTTTTGAGATCCATATACCATCCGAGAGCTCACAATGAGTAGATAATCATGTAAGTGAGATCTAATTAAATAAATTAAGGTTTAGTGAGATCCACTCTAAAAAATAGGGCCTATAATAATGCAACTTTTCATAAAATATATATGTTGATAGATTGACCTGCAAATATTTAATTAATCTAATCAAAATTGTCCAAATGGGGCAAAATTGGGGCATCAATAATATGGTTGTTAAAATGTATAGGGGTGCCAAAATTAGGTGTATACAAAACCACCCCAAGCCCATTGACACCTATTTCTTCCTCTTATTGCTATGTTGTTGGGACTCCCCTTCCTCTCTTCCTTCTCCTTGCTTCTTATCAACTACCTTAGGTCTTGCATGTGGGATTTGGCCAACTCAGCTTCATCATCTTCCTCCATTCCACCTTCTACAAGCCTTCTTCACTTGTTGAGCTCCATTTGTCCAATTGGTAAGCATATCGCCTCTATTCACTTCCTTTTGTTTGAAATCAGTTATGGGAGACTATAATAGTTGCATGCAAGATCATTGTACTTTATCTCCATCCTTCACCCTTATTGGATTGTAACCCGACCCTTAACACCTGAGATTAGTACTAATTAATTATGTGATTAGGCTACTAAGTAGGATTAGAGGCCAATCATCTCAGTTTGAGGGTTAGAATAGCCTTTGAATAACTTTGGGAAGTTTTGAGAGCCTTTGAACCAAGTTTTACACCTTTAGGGGCTATTTGTAATTTCGGGAAGGATTGAGAGGTTATTCGTAATTTATGAAAAATTATGTTATTTATCAATATCATTGTCCCCAATAACTTTTGTGTTCAACCCATACTCATTTGAGATCTCGAAAACCCATATTTGACCCCAGTACCCTTTCCAAAGTTGTTTTCGTCAATTCTGAAAAATGGAGTTTTCGCAAATGACCTCCAAAAATTATGGTTTTTAGTTTGTTGGAAAGATTTTTTAATTTTTAGCAACTTTTATTGTTCGCTCGAGTCCATCTGAAGTTCGGAAGACCTCAATTGAGCTGGTGCAAGTCAGTCATTTAAGTTAGGGTCATACTTATAAATTTTCCTAAGTTCTATTATATAAAATCCCGCCCTTGCCCTTCCTCATTCAGCACACGACCTGGATCGGCTACAACTCCTTTCTTTCTTCTCCCTCTTTCATTTTCTAAGCTGGAATAACCCAATTTAGGCCACTAATTGAAATTTTGACACTGCCGATCAACTCCTCGACACTCCCTTTGTCTTCTCTGTCGTTTTCGCGAGAATTAATGAATGACAGCCCCTTCAGCCCACTTCATCTTCCCCATTGAGCCAACTAGAGGCAGGAGCTCCTCGCCCCTTTGTTTTCCCCCAGATCTAGAGTTCCTTTTACATCATATATGTAACCTGCAAGACCCCTTTCCAATTCTAGAATTGGTTTTGATTTTGGGATAATTTGTGGCTAGATTTTAGGGGTTTCTTGGGGAGATTCTCCAGCAAGGACTAGGAGTGTTTGAAGGTGAATTGGAGTAGTTTGGAGCCAAGGCAGGTGTTTGATTTTAATCTTATAGCATGCATGGAATGGTTTTGGTAGTTTTGATTTTCTAGTTTGCATGTGATGGGGTGCCTTTAATTTCAAGTTTAATTGTGTTCATCTTATTTAATTTGATGTAATTATCTCCCCAAATTTTTGAGAGTTTTTCCCAAAATCAAAAAGCCACAAAAAGTGGCAAAACAACCCCCAAACGCATTTCTTAGCGTTGCACAACCAGACCCAAACCTGGTTGTCTGGGTTTTATGGCGAATAATCAGGATTTTCCCAGGCTATTCCACTATTCCATGGCTAGCCCTAGAGCAACTAGTAGATTTTCCCAGGACAACCTGGAAGGCTTGTTTTTGCTATATTGTGCCCTCCTTTTTGCCCTGTTATGCCCTTCAGACCCTATTTTCTGGCTTTTTTAAACTTGAAACTAACCTGAAGCTCCTCCTAACCCTTTGGTACACTTAGATAGATGTTTGATGGATTCTAGAGTGGGTTCAAGCCCGGTTTACACCACGATTTATTCCCCCGACGGTTGGATTTTTCCACATGAATGACCAAGTGTTTTGAACAACCGATTGAACCACTGGTTGTCCGCTTTCGAAATGAGGCGTGGACAACTTGGAGACCTTGTTTGAGGGCCGTTGCTGTTCTTAAACTTGCCCTGATCCATTGTAATTGGTTACCCTTGCTTTAGGGGACCGAAAACCTAGGAATCGATGTAAACACCCGAACTTGGCCCGACAATGTTTTTACAGAAAATACATGGAAAATGATGTTTTGAATTGACACAAATATTTCTGGATTGTCTGGAGACATGCGGAGCACCGTGATTATCGTTTGTATCCGAACCTAGGTTTGGGATGTCCCTAGCTTCCAAATGCACTAGGTATATTTATAAACATGACATTCAGACTCTTGGAGCGAATAGATTTGAATATCATCGGACTTGGATGTCCAAGGCAATCTTTGATTTAGGATATTTTTGTAATGGTTGCTGGACAGATGTATAGGTTTGCTAGAAGTGTCTAATCAATTTTTTATGTATTCGCGTGCTGATCGTCAGCCCCAAGTGCAAGGCCGCAATTGTAGTAATAACTCAGTGAAGTCCGAGGTCGATCCATAGGGAGTAATTAATCGCATAAAACTTGTCCTATTGAAAAACAAATCTAGCCTATCAAAAATCTATATAAATAAATCTCTACGAAAGTGAAATTGAAATTTTATTACAAATCCAAATGAAAAATTACAATCCCAAATAAAAATTCCTAATCTAAAAATCCTAGTCTAAAGACTGCAAAAACATAAAAGACATCAAACCACCAATTGCATAAAAGTAAATAAATCATGCATTAAAACAAAAATTCATTAATAATATCATTATAAAATAAGGATAAATTTAATTCTAAATACTCTAATTATGAGAAATCACAACATTATATTAGCAAAATTAATAAAAAAACTGCAAAAACACCGCACCAAGTGCGTACTGTCACTACCCACAAACACGTGATGCCGATCCAAGGCGGGACACCTTGACCTCACTAATTGCGTCTTTTAAATTAAATTGAACCAATAAACTAGTAATTTCCTAACATTAATCAAAACTGAAAAATAAATCTTTCCTTACCCTAGATCGAACACATGAAGAAAATAGGACTTGCGCATAATCCCATCTTCAAGTCTTCAATCCCTCACCAATGGAAAAGTAGATGGCTGGTTGATGATGGATCGACAGACCAACGGCAGTGGCGCGATGGTGTAGAAATGCAAGTGGTGGTAGCCATAGGGAAGGCCTTGGATGAGGTGGTAATGGAAGAAGAGAGAGATGGAGGAAAAATTGGAAAAAGGGAAGTGGAAAGAGGTTGCTGGTAGTCCAAGAAAGGGGGATGTAATTCACGTGCAACATCTTTCTTGGGCTTTTTATAATTTTTTGATAGCTTGGGTTGCAAGATTTTGGTTTGGGTAAAGATTAGTAGTGTGGGGTCCAAGTTGGATTGGGATTAGGAGGGTTTTTGGGAGAGTTTCAAGGGATTTCCCAACTTCTTGGATTTCTTGGCACACTATCCTACTAAAGGTAGAATTCTTTATATTTCATGCTACCTCCTTTCTTGGGCCCACTTTAGATTTAATTCAAAATTTGAAACCATATGGGTAGCTCCCCTTTTTTTCTTTTTGGACGTGTGATGGCTTTTTGAAAAAGTGTTGGACGTGCAACATTTTTGGGAGAGTAGGTTTGCAAGATTTCAAATCTTGGAAGCCTATCTTTTAGGAGTAAGTTTCTCTCATCAAATCTCTTTTGTGTGCCTTTCCTTAAAAAGTTTAAACTCCTTTGGTAGCTTCCAATTTATCCACTTGGCCCCACTTGAAAAATCCACATCTAAACTTGTACAACTTGGAATGCATGTAGGACCATCTTAGATGTGTGAAGCATAGTGTTGGACGTTCTTCATGGCTGGTCCTTTACTTCTTGATTGAAAAGAAATTTTAACTTTCAGATTTGTATGGAAAGTTTGAAAGCTTGGTGGGTCCATGTGGGTTTGTCACAATTTGGATAATGCTAGCCTCTTTGATTTAAAATCTTTCAAATCTTGGAAATTCATGTGGACCCACTTTCTCTTTTAAAAACCATCTCAAATCTTCAAATTCAAGCTTTTGAATTTTCAAGGAAATCTTGATCCAAATCTGAAATTCAATTTTTTGTTAGCAACTTGTAAGAGATGACGGGCCCCACTTGGATGTATGATTCTTGAATTGAAGATCTTGGATGTACATCTCTCCATTGGCCTTTTTTTCTTCTTTTGTTTTATTTTGAATCTTGGCCATCCATCTTGAATTCTTTAATTGATTTACTTCTTCCACGGGTCCCAATTTTTGAAATTCCCTACAAAAATAAAAATAAATATCAAAGAATAATCTATTCATATAGGGAAGGAATTATGCAAGATGCAGGCCCAATTCA
This sequence comes from Umbellularia californica, assembly GCA_028538565.1. NCBI lineage: Eukaryota > Viridiplantae > Streptophyta > Magnoliopsida > Laurales > Lauraceae > Umbellularia > Umbellularia californica. The sequence goes on along the minus strand of JAPQWN010000006.1, from coordinate 49,916,782 downwards.
CACTAAATAGAAGCATTAAATGTCACCATTTTATTAAATCATCAATTAAATCAATCGTGCAAATAAAATTCATCATTTTATTTGTGAATAAAAGGTTATGAGAAATTTATGACCTCCAATGCCAAAAATATAGAAATTCAAGATTTTATGTGAAAATGCAATTTTGGATAAATTTTGATTGGAATTTAGACTTTGATGCCCATAAACATAAAATCATGATTTTTTACTAAAATGGTCCATAATTTGATGATTAAGTCCTTAATTAATTCTAAATTGATGATGAAATTATGTATTTTTAAGGACTTATCACACCCCCCAACCAGCATTTTGCTAGTCCGAAGCAAAATATGCGAACTAGGGTAGGTCTTCTAGCCTAATCTAATATAACCTAAATGCAAAGATAAAAAAGGAAAACACCACTTTCACTGGTACTCTCAGATGCATTTAGCGTATGCAGCAAACCCTTAAACCCCTAGGTTACCCCTAGTAGACGAGTTGTGCCTCGTGAGGGTTTGCAGTGAATATGCCCACAAAATTCATTTACCTAAAAATAAAAAAAAGTCAATGGAAGGTTTTTCAAAAGACGATTGAGTCAAATTGGATGCCTTGAAACCTCGAATAATCAAGATTTCAGACTTTTCAAAATCTGGTTCACGTTTTTTCTTTTTAAATCTTTTCCAAAAATTATACCAAAACTTTTGGGTGCCTTATGCAAGTGAAGTGTATACATCAAATCATAAATTTTAAATGTTCTATGATAATGCCATGAAAACAGAATTCTCCCTCAGGATTTCCAACTTTCCTAGATTCGGGGTAAATACAAGTCTCCTCTCAAGGCTATTATGACGGCTTTCGCACTACTGTTTTTTCAAAGGCCGCGAGATACATCTTTTTTTTTCTTTATTCTTTTTTTTTTTTTTTTTTTGAAGACTTGCATGTGACTGTGCAATGCCCAAGTCTCTTAAGCTTTCTAATTAACCCATGTAACGAGCGTTAGGCCAATGACTTCCAAAACAGATGTCTTTAGGGCACTAGGTATATAAATACTCATACGAGCTTACTAGCTCGGGTTAAAAAGGCTACGAACCCAAACTAGTCACACAACTTTTAATTCTTTTCAGCACTTTTTTTTATAAATACCTATTTGTGTATCCCTTGTCACCCTTTTTTTTATTTTTCTTTAAATGGTCCCCAACAATAGGTAGCCTTTTTCAATTCACCCGAATTAATTCGCTGGTTTTTTGTTAGCCTTACCTCACCAATGAACCAGGAGCACTCATATGGCCAGATTTTAGAAAGTCGTCTTTTTTTTTGTCTCTCTTGAAAGAACTCTGAAAATGATACTTAAATCTTTTTATCTAAGACTTTTGAATTGATGTATATGTGTTACAGTGAAAAACAAAGTTCGGTATTCTTTTTTTTTTTTTTCAAAAAATTTGTGAACCGTCATTTTACTTCCTTCCAAAGATTTTGAAATTCAAGATTTATAGACATCTTCGAATCGTCAAGTTCTTTTGTAAACCCTTTTTTTTGTTTTTGTTTTTTATTTATTTATTTATTTATTTATTTATTTATTTTTGGGAAAACTATGCAAAAACGAAAGAAAGAAAGAAAAAAAATTTTCTAAAATTGGACAAGTGTGCTTGTTCCCACCCCCCAACCTAAACTAGACAGCGTTTTCGATGTCATACATGATATGCAAAATGGAATGTAACATGAGGTGAAAATGTAAAAGGAGGAAATGGGTAGAAAGCACCTGGAATAATAAAGCTTTCGCGTAGAAACCTGTCCAATGTGAGACAAATAACACAAGAAAAAAAAGCAAGAAAAGAAAAAAGAAATATATGCATAATGTACAAAAGGGTGGGCCACTTTCAGATCTAGTGCCATTCAATCCTGATAGACATGATCGATCAGAGGAATTTCATTTTCCTCTGGAGGAACACTCTCCAGGAATGGTTTTAAACGTTGTCCATTAAATTTAAAAGAGGTAACATTCGATGGATCAATAAGGGTCATTGCCCCACATGGAAATACTTCTTGAACAATGTAGGGGCCTGTCCAACAAGATCTTAACTTTCCAGGGAAAAGATGAAGTTGAGAATTGTACAAGAGGACTTTTTGAGACGGATGGAATGACTTCCTTAGTATCCATTTATCATGAAAGGCCTTAGTCCTGTCTTTGTAAATTCTTGAGTTCATAAAAGCCTCATTTCTCAATTCTTCTAATTCATTTAAATCAAGGGCTCTTTTCTCCCCAGCCTTGTCTTAGTCAAAGTTCAGTTGTTTTATAGTCCAAGAGGCCTTATGTTCCAGCTCCACCGGTAGGTGACAAGCTTTCCCATATATAAGCCGGTATGGAGACATCCCAATTGGGGTCTTATAAGCAGTTCTATAAGCCCACAAAGCATCATTTAGCCGCATCGACCAATCCCTACGATTTGGTCTTACCATGGTCCAAAATTCTTTTGATTTCCCTATTTGAGACCTCTACCTGCCCACTTGTTTGAGGGTGATAAGGGGTAGCCACTTTATGTGTAACACCCACTTTATGTGTAACACCATAATTTTTAAACAAACTCTCAATGATGCAGTTACAAAAGTGAGTGCCCCTATCACTAATGATGGCATGTGGAGTTCCAAAACGGAAAAAGATATTGTCCAAGATAAACGTTTTGACCGTTTTAGCATCATTAGTCCTACATGGGACTGCTTCAATCAATTTGGACACATAATCTACTGCAACAAGGATATAATGAAAACCAAAGCTCGGATGAAAAGGTCCCATAAAATCTATTCCCCAGACATCGAATAACTCGACGACCATAATTAGGTTTAAAGGCATCATATTCCTTTTGGAAATTGAACCCAATTTTTGGCATTGCTCACATGCCTTACAGAAATCATGTGCATCTTTAAATAACGTAGGCCAGTAAAATCCATATTGAAAAATTTTGTAAGTGGTTTTCTTAGCAGAAAAATGGCCACCACAAGCATGAGAGTGACAAAATGATACTACAGTGTTTATTTCATGGTCAGGAATGCATCTCCTAATAATTTGGTTTGAGCAGTATTTAAAAAGGTATGGTTCATCCCAGAAAAACTGTTTCACCTCAGTGAAGAATTTTTTTTTATCTTGCTGCATCCATTCTTTTGGAATTTCACCCGAAGCTAGATAATTAGCGATGTTAGCATACCATGGAGAATGGGAAAATGTAGCAAACAATTGCTCATCAGGGAAAGTGTCCTGGATTGGCAAGGGTTCTAAAGTGTTGGAAAGGACAAGCCTAGAAAGATGATCAGCCACCACATTTTCTACTCATTTCTTATCCTTGATTTCAATATCGAACTCTTGGAGTAGAAGGATCCATCTGATCAGTCTGGGCTTGGCATCTTTCTTAGAAAAAAGATACTTCAGCGCATAATGATTAGTAAAGATCACAATTTTGGATCCAATTAAGTAGGAACGGAATTTATCCAGTGCATAGACCACAGCTAATAATTCTTTCTCTGTTATAGAATAATTAATCTGTGCACTGTTTAAAGTCCTGCTAGCATAGTAAATCACGTATGGCTTTTTGTCCCGATGTTGCCCAAGAATTGCCCCAACTGCATAATCGCTAGCATCACACATTATTTTAGAGGGCAGGCTCCAATCTGGAGGTTGCATAATTGGAGTAATCGTCAACATGTCCTTAAGCTTGATAAAAGCCGCTTGCCATGCCTCTGTCCACTCAAATTCTGCTTCCTTTAGCAGAAGGTTACATAATGGTCTAGAAATGACATTGAAATCTTTTATGAACCTTCTGTAGAATCCGGCATGCCCTAAGAAAGATCTTACCTCTCTTACGGTTTTTGGGGTGGGCAAATTGGAAATTAAATCTATTTTGGCTTTGTCCACTTCTAATCCTCTAGACGATCCAATATCCCCAAGGATAATCCCTTGTCGTACCATAAAATGACATTTTTTCCAATTCAGTACTAAGTTCTTTTCTTCACACCTAGAGAGAACCTTAGTTAAGTTTCTCAAACAATCTTGGAATGAATCTGCAAAAACTGAAACATCGTCCATGAAGACTTCGAGAAAACGTTCCACCATATCACTGAAAATACTCAGCATGCACCTTTGAAAGGTTGTAGGAGCATTACACAGCCCAAAGGGCATCCGTCGGTAAGCAAAGGTGCCAAAGAGGCATGTGAAAGTCGTTTTCTCTTGGTCTTCCAGGGCAATCTCTATTTGATTATATCCAAAATATCCATCCAAGAAACAATAATACTCGTGGCCAGCTACCTGCTCTAAAATTTGATCCAAGAAGGGTAGGGGGAAATGATCCTTTCATGTGACATCATTTAATTTTCTGTAGTCGATACAAACTCGCCAACCTGTGGGTACGCGGGTCGGGACGAACTCATCATTAGCATTACGGACTACAGTGACGCCGGCCTTTTTAGGTACAATTTGGTTAGGGCTGACCCATTGGCTATCTGAAATTGGATAGATGATACCCACATCTAGAAGCTTTAAAACTTCAGCCCTAACCACTTCCTACATGGTGGGGTTTAACCGGCGTTGCATCTGACGGGAGGGTTTTGTATTCTCCTCCAAATAGATATGATGTGTACACACGAGGGGATTAATTCCCTTAATTAATGTCAGCCACGGTCCAAGCAATTGCACCTTTGTGCAGTTTAAGCACTTCTAAGAGTTGGACTTCTTGGTCCTTGTCAAGGTGTGCATAAATGACTATAGGAAATGTTTCATTTTCTCCAAGGTATGCATATTTTAGGTGAGAGGGCAAGGGTTTCAACTTAGGTTTGGGCATCCTTGCTTGAAATAGAAGAGACGGAGTACCAGTTGGTACCGGCTCTTCAAAAAAGGGTTTGCCTATAGTGTTGACCATTTCAATAGTGCTATCAAGTGTTTCTTCACATAGGGTCAGGTCCTCAACTGATTTAATGAAATCGGAGATAGATTTCTCAAAAGTTTCTACTGTAAGAACACCGATCAAATCTACTTCTTCAAGGTCAATGTTATCATCTCGTGGTTGTTTACAAAGGTAAAAAACATTTAGCTCTAAAGTCATGTTACCAAAAGATAGCATCATTTTTCCATTCCGGCAATTGATTAAAGCATTGGATGTGGCTAAAAATGGTCTCCCCAAAATTACCGGAATCTGAGCATAAGGATCTGCCACAGGATGAGTGTCTAATACAATAAAGTCTACTAGGAAGTAAAACTTGTCAACCTGTACAAGCACATCCTCTACTACCCCTGTCGGTTTTTTGATTGATCGATCTGCTAGCTGCAGAGTAACCTGGGTGGGTTTGAGTTCGCCCAGTCCCAATTTTACATAGACCGAGTAAGGTAGTAAGTAGACACTTGCCCCAAGATCCAGCAATGCTTGTTCAATTTGATAATTTCCAATAATGCACGAAATTGTGGGGCATCCTGGGTCTTTGAATTTAGGGGGAGTGTGCTTTAGAATTGCACTAACTTGCTCAGTAAGAAACGCTTTCTTTTGTACATGTATCTTACGCTTCAACGTGCACAATTCCTTAAGAAACTTTGCGTAAGATGGGACTTGTTTGATTGCGTCTAACAACAGGATGTTAATTTTAACCTCTTTAAGCACATCTAAGATTTCTTGGTTATGTATTGATGGTTTGGGATGAGCTAATCGGTTGGGAAAAGAAGGTAAGGGCTTGAATCCCAGAGGAACTGGGCTTTTCTCCTTGATAGGAGGGACTTCATTTTCTTTCCCTTCCTGATCTGAGGATGCAGGTTGTTTATCTTTTTCCAGATCATGTTTTTCAGATCATGTTTTTCAATCTCTTTACCACTACGTAGAGTAGTGACAGTTTGAACCTACTCCTTTGAATTTGACGGACCACCTTGTTGAACCTCGTATTGCCCTTTTGGATTGGGCTGTGGTTGGGCTGGAAAAACCCCCTTATTTTATGCTTCAATCAATTTGTAGAGGTTTTGCATGGTGTTCTATAAATTCTCAAAGTTCCTATCATATTTCTTGTTGATGGACTCTTGATTCACCATAAACTTAGCCACAAGTTCATCCCAAGGTGTCGTTTGAGTTTTAGGGATACAATTTGCTATGTGTTTTGAGTATATGTACCAGGAGTACCTCCAAATTGATTTGACATTTGGTTGAAATTGGGCGGAGCAGCATTTGGGCCATTCCTCCAACTAAAGTTGGGTTGATTCCTCCAATTAGGGTTGTACATGATACCCAAAGAATTGTTGAACTGTCGGTTGTATGTGTTAGTGGCATTTGCTTGCTCATGAAACACTTCTTGGAAAGAAGGGAGTATTGGACACTCTGAAGAAATGTGCTTATCACTAGCGCAGATGCCACAAACTATAGTAGGGTCCTTATTCTTCACAAATTTCAAGGACTCAACTTCTCTTGTAAGATAGGCAACTTTTGCTTGAAGATCATCATTTTCTTTTAATACATATAACCCCCCTCCCTTGGCCTGATTCGATTGCTTTACGGGGTCTATACCTTCAGAGGTATCCCAATTTTGTGCACTATCTGCCAAAAACTAAAGGCAGGTCCATGCTTGATTTGGGTTCTTTGCCATGAACTCCGCATTGCACATCATCTCCACAAATTGACGTGTTTCTGGACTAAGTCCATCATAGTGACCAATTGTATTGTGCAATTCAAATCCGTGGTGGGGACATGCAAGGAGTAGTTCATTAAAGCGTTCCCAACACCTATAATAAGACTCCTTGTTCTTTTTGTTTAAAACTCATAATATTTCTCCGTAAGGTGTTGATCTTATGTAATGGAAAATTTTTCTTCAAAATTTCCCGGACCATATCGGACCATAGAGCAATCGAATTGGGCTGTAGGGAGTGAAGCCATGCCTTAGCCTTATCTTTGAGGGAAAATAGAAATAAACGAAATTTTATAAGTTCTTCCCTTACATTATTGAAGTGTAGTGTTGCACATACTTCTTCAAACTCTTTTATGTGCAAATATGCACTTTCTGATTCGAGTCCATGAAATTTGGGGAGAAGTTGGATTACACCCGGTTTGATATCAAATTGACCCGCACCTGCAGATATAACCATGCATGATGGTGTGGCTTGTCGTGTAGGGTGAAGGTAATCACGTAGACTCCTAAGAGGTTGATTCACCTCATCATTATTATTGGGTCCATTCCCATTACCGTTCTCATTCCTAATTTCATCATTATCACTATGCTCATCAACCATATTGGAATTCCTAAGAGAACTTGGAGATCTAGATTCGTAGAACTTAATCAAGCTCTTGACAGGTGATTCCTTCCTTTCTAACCAATTTGAGGTGTCCCTCTGCCAAGAAGGTGCGGGTCTTTCTTTCTTTTTTCGAATTTTGAAAAGTTTTTTTTTTTTTAAAGAAACCTAGAAAGAAAAACTACCTAAGGTCCGCTTTCAAATTTAAAAGAAAATTCCCAAATTCTTGCAAAGTCTTAATCTTAGAGAGTTTGGTACCTCTAAGGAAAGTTCTCAAACTCAATTCTATGAAACTGGCCCGATCAGGTAAGTCCCCAGATTAGTGGTGGGGTCGCGATACGTTGCAAGGGTCCCGCTTAAAAACCACTTTCTAGAACAAGAGACTTGTATCCCTAATTTAATGGGACAAGACTTGCTTAGACATCGAACCAATCAAGAAAGGCAATTTGTTCGGCTTTCCAAAGAAATAACTAACCTTGTTAGAAAAAATTCCAGCAAGTTTTTAAGAGTTCTTTTAAATTTAAAAACAACTAAAACAATCAAGTTTCCAATGAAAGTTCTGAAATTTTCAGATTTTGGCAAGTTTGGTGGCCAAAAAGCCGAATTTGCGCGATCTAAGACTTACCTTTGTGAGCGAAAATTCCAGAATTTTCTTGGAAACTTTAAAAACCTAAAAATATGAAAAATAACTGATTTTAACATACTTTAATTAATCCTAATCAGCAAATAAAAAAATTGACTTAAACTAGTCCAAATTAGAACAAGTAAACTAGGCAATTTTCCAAAATTGATGTGATTTTTGAAAAAATCAGAAAAAATAATTTTTCAGATCTGAAATAGTTCCAATTTTATCAAAAATCATATATTAAAAATCTACTTTTTAATGCGATAGGGCTGGTCCAAACATTCCATGCATGCTACCTTTAGATCTAGAATGATTGCGGAATAGTAAAGGCACACCCACAAAGCAATTAAAAAGATAAGTTGGAAAAATTACCTCAAGCGAAGAAAAAACTCCCCGGCAACGGCGCCAAAAACTTGATCGTCAGCCCCAAGTGTAAGGCCGTGATTGTAGTAATAACTTGGTGAAGTTCGTGGTTGATCCACAGGGAGTAATTAATCGCATAAAACCTGTCCTATTGAAAAAACTAATCTAGCCTATCAAAAATCTATATAAATAAATCTCTATGAAAGTGAAATTGAAATTTTATTACAAATCCAAATTAAATAATTACAATCCCAAATAAAAATTCCTAGTCTAAAGACTGCAAAAACATAAAAGACATCAAACCACCAATTGTATAAAAGTAAATAAATCATGTATTAAAATAAAAATTCATTAATAATATCATACAGAAATAAAGATAAAATTAATTCTAAATATTCTAATTATGAGAAATCACAACATTATATTAGCAAAATTAATAAAAGACTGCAAAACACCGCACCAAGTGCGTACTGTCACTACCCACAAACACGCGACCGATCCAAGGCGGGACACCTTGACCTCACTAATTGCGTCTTTTGAATTAAATTGAACCAATAAACCAGTAATTTCCTAACATTAATCAAAACTGAAAAATAAATCTTTCCTTACCCTAGTTTGAACACATCAAAAAAATAGGACTTGCGCATAATCCCATTTTCAAGTCTTCAATCCCTCACCAATGGAAAAGTAGATGGCTGGTTGATGATGGATCGACGGAGCAACGGCAGAGGCGCGATGGTGTAAAAATCCAAGTGGTGGTAGCCTTAGGGAAGGCCTTGGATGAGGTGGTAATGGAAGAAGAGAGATGAATAAAAATATTGGAAAAAGGGAAGTGGAAAGAGGTTGTTGGTCGTCCAAGAGAGAGGGGGATGTAATTCACGTGCAACATCTTTCTTGGGCTTTTTATAATTTTTTGATAACTTGGGTTGCAAGATTTTGGTTTGGGTAAAGATTAGTAGTGTAGGGTCCAAGTTGGATTAGGATTGGGATTAGGAGGGTTTTTGGGAGAGTTTAAGGGATTTCCCAACTTCTTGGATTTCTTGGCACACTATCCTACTAAAGGTAGGATTCTTTATATTTCATGCTACGTCCTTTCTTGGGCCCACCTTAGATTTAATTCAAAACTTGAAACCATATGGGTAGCTCCCCTTTTTTTCTTTTTGGGTGTGTGACGGCTTTTTGAAAAAGTGTTGGACGTGCAACATTTTTGGGAGAGTCTTGGTTTGCAAGATTTCAAATCTTGGAAGCCTATCTTTTAGGAGTAAGTTTCTCTCATCAAATCTCTTTTGTGTGCCTTTCCTTAAAAAGTTTAAACTCCTTTGGTAGCTTCCAATTTCTCCACTTGGCCCCACTTGAAAAATCCACATCTAAACTTGTACAACTTGGAATGCATGTAGGACGATCTTAGATGTGAGAAGCATAGTGTTGGACGTTCTTCATGGCTGGTCCTTTACTTCTTGATTGAAAAGAAATCTGAACTTTCAGATTTGTATGGAAAGTTTGAAAGCTTGGTGGGTCCATGTGGGTTTGTCACAATTTGGATAATGCTAGCCTCTTTGATTTAAAAGTTTTCAAATCTTGGAAATTCATGTGGACCCACTTTGTCTCTTAAAAACCATCTCAAACCTTCAAATTCAAGCTTTTGAATTTTCAAGGAAATCTTGATCCAAATCTGAAATTCAAATTTTTGTTTGCAACTTTAAGAGATGATGGGCCCCACTTGGATGTGTGATTCTTGAATGAAAGATCTTGGACGTACATCTCTCCCTTGGACTTTTTTTCTTCTTTTGTTTTATTTTTAATCTTGGCCATCCATCTTGAATTCTTTAATTGATTTACTTCTTCCATGGGTCCCAATTTTTGAAATTCCTTACAAAAATAAAAACAAATATCAAAGTATACTCTATTCATATAGGGAAGGAATTATGCAAGATGCGGGCCCAAGTCACACTAAATAGATGCATTAAATATCACCATTTTATTAAATCATCAATTAAATCAATGGTGCAAATAAAACTCATCATTTTATTTGTGAATAAAAAGTTATGAGAAATTTATGACCTCCAATGCCAAAAATATAGAAATTCATGATTTTATGTGAAAATGAAATTTTGGATGAATTTTGATTGGAATTTAGACTTTGATGCCCATAAACATAAAATCATGATTTTTTACCAAAATGGTCCATAATTTGATGATTAAGTCCTTAATTAATTCTAAATTGATGATGAAATTATGTATTTTTAAGGACTTATCACGTGCATGGTGCAGACCTCTCTTACTTATTGTATTCTCTGTGATTCATGATAAACCAGACTTACCCGGCCTTAGGGACTTTGCCACATGGGTCTCCATGCAACTAGCGCACAGATATCGCCCTGCTTTGACCTTGGATGTGCCCGGATCCCTAGGGGGTTTCTTGGGATGGTTCACGAGCACTCCATCCCTAAATGTAAGAATCCAACTCCTAACCCCTAAGATTAGTGCTAATTAATTATGTGGTTAGGATATTAAGTGGGATTAGAGACCAATAGTGGTAGTCTGAGGGTTTAAATACTCTTTGAATAACTTTAGGAAGTCTTGAGAGCCTTTGAACCTATTTTGACACTTTTAGGGGCTATTTTTAATTTCAAGAAAGACTAGGAGGTTATTCATAAATTTTGAAAAATTCCTTTCTTGAGCTCATTTGATAAAAATAACATCCATCCCTAACTTTCATATTTAGCCCAAACTCATCCGAGATCCTGAAAACCCAATTTGACCCCAGCACCCCTTTCAGGCGGGTGGGTAGCCTTGACTCCTGAAAAGTTAGATTTTTTTTAAATGACCTCCAAGCTTGTTAGAAATCTCTTTTAGTTCCCAACAACTTTCATTCCTCGCCAGAGCCCCTCTACGATCCCAAAGACTTTCTTGTATGCATCTCAAGTCAAACTAGTTTTATGGCGGACTCACAAAGTTACCAGACTTTATTTAATATGTAACCCCTTAATTACCACCACTTCCTCTCCATCTCCATGTCCGACGACTTCTACAACTCTCCCTCCTTCATTTCTTCTCCTCTCTTCTCCGTTTGTATGTGTGAAATCATCTACCAAGAAGCCCCATTTGAGAATTCCGTCACTGCTATTCAATTCCTCGCCATCTCTTGCACCGCAGACATTGTTTTGGCACGATTCCAGAACAGGTAGCCGCTTCAACCAATTTCTTCTCCTTCTTTGAGCTTCTTTAAGATACAATCTTCCTCCCATTTGATCCTTTCTTTGCTCTAGCGCTTGATTTACATCGCATGTTACATGCATGGGGTAGTTTTAAGTAAAGCTTGATTTTGGGATTTTAGGTGGATTTTTTTGGGGATTTCTTAGGGAGATTTCATCTTGTTTAAGGAGTGATTTGGAGGGTATTTGGAGTACTTAAGCTAAGGCAAGTACCCATTTTAATTATCAAAGCATGCCATGGTTTAATTCTCTTAATTCTTAATTTTCTATTCAATGGGTTGAACGATATGTAATGCATGTTCTAATCATGTATGTTTAAGAGAGATTAAGTTTGTTAATTTTTCATGATAATCTTGGAGAGAAGTTCTTCATTTCAAGAAGCTTCCAAAAATCCCAAGAATTGGACCAAAATAACCCTCCTAGAACCCCCTTGTAGGGAACTTCTGGAAGCCCTCAGAAGTCCCCCTCCCATGGCCCACAACAGGGCCCTCTCGGTTGTGCCATGGCTAGTCATATGACTAGCCATGGACAACCAATAGTGTCTGCTAGGCACTTCCAGAAAAATGCATTGTTTGCCCGAAAGTGCCCTGCGGACCTCTTTTTTGGTCATTTTCGAATCTGGTTTCAACTTGAAGCTTCTTGGAACTTTTTGGATACCCTTAGATTCTTGATAGGTGAACCCTACACAGTGAGTTTAACCTCGGTCAAACCTCGATTAACTTCCCCAACAGTTAGACTTTCTTGCCCGAATGACTGACTGTTTTGCACTACCGGATGAGCCACTAGTGGTCTAACTCTGGAATGAGTAGTGGACAACTGGGAGACTGTAAGACCCCGACCCGAGTGACCTCGATTAGTGTTAATTCAGTCATGTGTTAGTTCTAAGCATGATTATAAATTTTGATTAAGTTGGGAATAGATTAGCTGTTGTTATAGCTTTGGGAATCTTGAGTGCCTTTGCCATTAGTGGGGCCATTTGGGAGTTCCTTTTATAACCTTTTGTGTACTTGGGGGGTTATCCGAGATTCCCGTAATTAGTGTTTTAATACCTTTTTACTCATCTCATTAATCCCTACGATTTTCATGTTGATCCCATTTCCGTTCGAGACCCTGAAACCTGACTTTCCTAGCATTCATGGCAAAACAATCATTTTACTCTAAATCTGGACGCAAAATTTGATGATCTCGAAACCCTCGGAATATGTACTTTTTGGAAACTAGATAATTCAGTGATCATTCTTCCCTTCTTCTTCAAATTCATTCGGAGTTCTGAAAGTCGTGATTTTAGCCCACAAAGAATTCTAGTGGTGGAGCCCATCTCATCAGCTATAGAAGGAGAACTCTCCTTCTCTCCTCCCTTTTCCAGCACTAAAGCTTGAACTTCAAGCTAGGGTTTCTCCTTTCTTTTTCTTATTCTTGCTCTTCCATCTCCCAATCCACTACCAAACTTTTGCCAATGGAGTAATGCTTGTCATCGTCTTCTTCATCTCTTTGAGAGCTCTCTCTTGATAGCATTTGTGGAGAAAACATACCATCCCAAGACCCTCTTTGAGCTAGCTCAGTGTTTTTGAAGACTCTACAAGTAAGTTCCCTCTCCAATCTTCTAGATATGTGTTCTTTTAGCCTTTGAGAAGCGCCAATTTAATTATTGAAGCTTTCTTCTTCTTATCCCTTGTTTTGACCCTTTTAGGGTTTGTTTTGGGGGTTTTTGTGTAGTTTTTGTTCTTGGAGGGAAGAGGTGATTGGGAGTTTGTTTGCTTGATTAGAGACCCAAGGCAAGTAGTTGATTTGATATTTTGAGCATTAAATAGTTTTTATGATAAATGTGTTGGATTTTGTTATTTTTACTCTTGTTATTCTTGACTTGCATTGATTTGAAATAAATGCTCATTAATGAATCTTGCTAGTTCATTTAATGTCTTGGAAACATTGGTTTATAGCATGCATCTATCTCTTGATATTAGCTCAATGAATCCTTGTGATTGATGGTTCCTCTTTTCTCTCTCTCTTTATGATTGAATGTGAAAAAAAAGGAGTTGTTTGGATGGATTCTTGGTGGGAGTTTTTAATGGAGGTTTATGAGGAGTTGTAGGAGATTTGAGCCTCTCATTTATGGGTAGAAATGAACCTCAAAGGAACTTGTAAGAAGAGGAAAAATGGGAAGAGCAGAACTGTTCCGAAACCAGTTCTGGACACTACGCTCGAGCGAACTTGACACTTCGCTCGACCAAACTGCCTAGAAAAGGGTTCGCTCCATTCCAGAGGACAGTTCGCTCGAACGAACCTTATCTCGCTCTAGCGAACCATCCCAGAATCCCATCCAGAGAGTGGTTAGCTCGAGTGAACCGTTATTTCGCTCGAGCCAACCCGAACTGGGCAGGTCTGCTCGAGCGAACCCTCCCAGGAAGCCATTCCAAAGAGTCCTCCGCTCGAGCGAACTTCAGGACCGCTCGAGCGATGGACACCATCTACTCGGGACTGTGTTGGAGCAGGAAAGAAACATTTAAATGATTTGGAGGAGGTTTTTGGACATGTATGAAACCCGTTTGAAAGAGAACCACACCACGAAGATTCATCGAGTATTTCGAAATTACCAAGGTGTATAAGGAGCCCGGACTGTCCCCAAATTCAAAGAGTACCAAGTTCATATCAAATCGACATACGGGACCCCTATTCACCTTGAACTAGTCTTGAACCCCGATACTTGTTCTGAGATGTCGAAAGTCCATTAGTATTTCTTTGTTCCCGAATTTTGTTCTGTACTCCCGGAATACATGATTTATGATTTATCATTCCTGAAAGCATTGGAATTGGTATTTTAGCATCTTGCTAGCCCGATTATACTTGCCCGAAATAAAGTGATACTTGTGCCTTGAGCACCCTCGTCCTGCCCAGTTACGTACTTGCACTTGATGTATTTTATTCATGCCTTGATTTCTGTTATTTGACCTATGAGTCGACACTACTAAGCTTCGATAACCTTGCCGGTTTGATCCACCGACTTGGAGATCCCCCTCTTGTCCTACCAACTGAGTGGCATGCTGGTCGAAGAACAGCAGTGATTAGTTGAGTAGCATGCCGATGATGTTGTCTAGACATTCGGTTGTCCGAGTTGCATAATATTTTGGGGATTACGAATATTTTACTCTTTTGGGATTTACATTTTGTATTGGCCTTTGTTGGCCTCTAATTTGGGAAATGTTAATTAACTGATATTTCGTATAAACATGTACCTTTTTGGGAATATGCTATTTTGATCATTGCTCACTCTGACACCGGGTGGTTTATATGTTATCAGTCTTGTTAATGGAAATGAATTACATACTTGATTTGCTACACGCGTCCACACCTAACCAAAAATATATATAGTGTTTTTGTGATATCCTCATCACGGACACCTATGGGAAATCACGTACATGGGTAGAATTATGTTCTTTACTAACCCGCGTACGCATTGTATGTTCTATGGAACCAACCATATTATTTACCCATCTATCATCGATTTGAGTCCCAATCCCCGATTAGGCCCGCGGGCCTAGCCGTGGTCACGACAGAGACCTTGTTTGAGGGCTTTTATGGTGTGTGAGCTTGTTTTACCCATTACAATTACAATTGGTTTCTCTTCGGTTAAGGGATTAAAAACTCAGGTTTAGGTGGCATCTTGTACCCGACCATTATCTAACTTGGTTTTAACTTACAACCAGCGGAAAGTGATGTCTTAATCTATTGTACACATTCCGAATTACCTGGAGGCATGTGGAGCACGGTTATTATTGTTCTATCCGAACTTAGGTTCTTGGGTATTTTCACCTTTTGAATGCACTAAGTGTATGTGAAAATACAATATCCAAACTCTTTGATCGTATATATATGCTCGAATATCATCGTCCTTGCATGTCTAAGGCGGTCATTGACTTTAAAATGAAGTTGTAATGGCCCCTTGATTGTTGTATAGGTTGTTATGCCGTTTTATTCCATTGTATACTTATCCATATGCATGGTTCATATTCCTTTTATCTTTTATGTTTTATGTGTTCCATCATAACTCGGACTTACCCGGCCTTAGTTTATTGACTTGTAGGACTCGTTGGGAATTAGCGTGGGGGCATTCGCCCGCTTTGACCTTGGACGTACTCAGATCCTTATGTGGTTCCCTCAGTTGGTGTGCGAGCATTCAATTGCCTTGCCCCATCCGAGTTACCTGGATCACCATGTTCTTTTACCACCCATTCGAGGCTACTATTCCTAGCCGAAATGCTGGTTGTTTGTACTTAGGATTTCTCGGACCTAGATGGAATGTTTCCTAGCTTGAATCTATATTGTTGATCTTTTAAATTTTATATATATATATATATTTGGATTGTCTGCTTTCCCCAAACATGTTTATACACTTTATGAGTATCAAAATTACTCATGTACCCCCTGATTGTATACTGAAATTAACAATGAATTGTACTGAAGGCTTCACACATGACATGATTTTTCTAATACCATACTGTTTTGTATCGTCCTGTGATGGATTTACCGGTAGGTCTTGAAATTCCGGGATCCGAACTCTAGAGAGGGGTGAATAGGGTGAGCAAGACTTTAGTGACCAATTATGGCAAATCTTAACTTCTTTAAATTAAATAGTCACAAGTGGTGATTAAGAAACTAAATGTGGAAACTTACAAAAACAATCACCACAAAGCATGCACCATCACACAATGATTTATAGTGGCTTGTCCTCAATGCCTACATCCACTATCGGCTTATGTTCCTACACTCCACCAGATTTTCACTATATATGCTTTTTAATAGGCTAAGCAATAACCTTTATATTATGTTTTCCAAGGATTAGCAATAACTTCTTGGGTTTTATGGTTCACCCCTAATCACACACTTATGCTTTTCTAAGGCTAAGCAATAACTATGCAACCAAATGGTTGGTTCTCTCTCTAAGTAGTGTCTAGAATACACTTGATAGAGATACAATTTTGGCTCAATACAATGTCTCTAAATAGGCAGATATAAAAGTGAAAATCTAACTCACACAAACACTATATGAATGCAAAAATGTATGCTCAATGTGTATGCATGATGTCCTCAATCAATTTGAAAATGAAAGCTCATAAAAACATTTATGATTAAGGTAAGAATGCTAATCACATGTTAAAAAAAACTTGTAAAAGATACATCAATCTAGTTCAAGGAAGTTGTGAAATTTTAAAAATAAAACATGTGATGCATGAGGTCTTTAATCAAATTAACAATGTAGCTCAATAAGTGTATGCTAAAAGCATTTGAGAGTGTAAAACACAAAAAGATATTTGATTGAAGTGAAGAGACAATCACATGTAATTAAAACACCAACATGAAAATGATATACCTATCAATGCCAAGCAAGTTGTGAAATTTCAAAACAAAAGTACATGTGATTTGAAATTGTTGTTGAATCCAAAACATGAGATAGATTGAAAATGATTCTATTGTCATGAAACTCAACAATCAAAAATTCAACCAAGTATAGGAATCATGTTACATATAATTTCAAAGATGATTCCAAAACGTGATTCACTTAGATATGCCAATTTGAGTCATATTTGGTTTGAATCAAAGTGAATGATGCTTCCAAAACATATACATGTTAAGGACACAACAAATCATAGTTTAACATGTTAGAAAATATTTACCGATAATTAAGACAAAGCATGAAAACATATGATGAGGAAGACAAAGCTTACTTAGAAGATCTAACTCATGATTCCAAGCTTTAGCTTCCCTCTTTGCCCAAGTAGCCTTCCTTAGCTCATTCCCCTTTGTTTGGCCTCAAAACACCTCAAGGAGGGCCTCTTAGTTCCTCAAAATTGACCTTGGAATGAGATTCTTTTTGTACCAAAAAATGGCCAACGGTTAGTTCTTGGTCGACCTGGTACTTTGCCCAGTCGACCAAGTACTCAACATGAGAAATTGCTTTTAGCGGGGGGACAAAGGCTGCCGGTAAACGTGGTTTGGTTGCCGGTATAAGTTCTCTTTTCCCAAAAATGTGTTTTTCAAAGTATTTTTCTTGTGGGGACTTTGGGCCATAGAATCATGCCTGAATTCATGTTTTAAATCAATATAAAGGAGTTTTAAAAACAAGAACCTAAAATTCCTAAGATGATCTGAAACTTTTAAAACAATTGGCTTGCACGATTCAAAAATCTTCTTTTCAAACTTAATGCATCCAAGTTTAAAATCCAAAACATACATGTAACATGGTTTTTAAAAGTCTTAAAAATAATGCATGTGAAAATCAAGATTTCAAGTTTTTCAAAATCAATACATGTGTGAAAGTTCGAATGATGCTAAAATGATAATGCATCCATCAAATTGCAATACACAAAATCCCTAATAGGTCTCACACATGACATAATGCCCTTTTTTTTTACTTTGCACCATACTATTTTTGTATCTATTATCTAAGTAGACTATAATAACTTTCTGTTAATTATCTTTCTTTATTTCTGTATTATTATTGCATACTATGACATTTATATTGAATACTTGCTAGACATTTGTGTCTGACGTCTCTACACTTGATGATGTAGGTATGATTACCCGACCCTCGCTGTAGAGTGGTATATAGAGGAGACAATTGTTGAGCCAAGGGAGACGAGAATTTTGATGTGCAGAGGTTGTCATGTAGACTTTGCTCCTAGCACATGAGACATTACCATACATGGGAGTTATATTTTGGGTTTTTTTATTTTGTTTATTGGCCTTTGTTAGCCTCTTACCTTTTTGGGAATCGTAATTAATACGTCTTTTGTAATTATCTAACTTAAATTATGGGAATAGTTTATCCTGTTTACTTGTCTGGCTTTGCTTATCTCTTGTTTATGTTTATACCAGTCTGATGATATATTGTGCATTTCATAACAAAGAGTTAGTAAGACATTAGTGATGCAACATAGAATTCGATAAGCTCCAAACTTCAGATTGCACCACAATGCAGGCTTCCACCAAATGCTTCATGACGGTGATGGATTTTTTGTCCTGATTCATACAGATTCTAGGGAGAAAAGATGGATTTTGTTAATCCCCAGATCACGCTGTGGGACATGGATCATTAACGCTAATCTGGTCCAAGGTTAAGCTTTGAGCAACTTAGCATTTGAGGGTTTTGTGATTTTTGAAGCTTCTTGAGTGTGTAGAAATTGGGTTTAAAGAATTTCAGTCAAGCATAATCTAAGGCAAGTAAACACTTATAAATCCATGCATGCATGATTTTCTTGTTGATTCCAAACATGTTTTACATGTTAGATCACCCTATTTACCTCAATGCATATCTCATATGTAAGTTTTATTAAATGTCTATGTAAGTCTCTAAAGGCGTCTAAACCTATGCTTTTAACGTAGTTTGGAAGGCCTCAAGATGTGTTTGAAGATGTTTCAGTAACTTGAATTGGAAAGGGGAAAAACCCCCACCGAAACAAATAAGTTTCAAGTATTGAAATCCGATTTCTATAGCCATGGCTAATCGTGGTACCTTTCACTGTCGACCGCGGACACTGAGAGGATTTTCAGTTATAATTATAGTACATAGATTTTTCTGGAAATTTGTACTGCAGTTGGCCTATGGATAGTCGTGAGCCACCTTACAAGTAGCCATGAGCCAACCGTGGGGTGACTAAACCCATCAAGTAGCCATGAGCCAACTGTGGGGTGACTAAACTCATCGATTGAGTCATTGGTCACATTTATAATACTTACAGTTTCCCATTTTTGTACAGTGGCTAGCCAACGGCTAACCGTAAGGACCTCATGGTCTACCGTGGAATAACCATGAGAACTCACAATCAACCACGGGTCGACCACGAGGCAACCGCAGAAACCTAGGTTTTTGGGTGGATTTTGGGCCTACTTTGGACTTTAGCAATGGAAGCCTTTCACCCTAAGCAAGGCCTAATGGACCCCTAGACTTATGTAGGTGATATATGAGCTAACATACACCTACAAGGAAGCCCATAATAACAAGAGACACTCTAGTGAGTTTTAACCTTCCATTTCCGAAGTGACTTTCATAACCTGCACGGTCCAATGTAGTCTAAAAAATCACATTCAACGGTAGATCTGGAACATGTCATGCATCTTTCAGTGTCTTTGTGCAACCAACTTTGGTTTGAATGTAGATATCACCAGTCCTAACAATCTTTGAATGACTCGTGTTTTCCATCTTTATTGTACCAAAATTCCCCACTTTATAAGTCGTGAACATCTCCTTACAAGGAGTCGCATGGTAAGATATCATTGTGTCAACAACCCACTCAACCTGGTAATCTGCAATACTCAAACACGCTTCTTCTTCACTGGCCAATATTGATACTTCATGACTCAAAGAAACTCTTCTTAATGCAATGAAAGCATTTTCCAAGGCTTTTCTTACTTTATGACCCACCTTTAGACCTTCCACGATCACCCTTTGGTCCCCTACTCTTACTCCTCCCCCTCTTCTCAGTAACAAAGGCTAGTGCATTATTTGTTCATGTAGCCTTTCTTCTTGTTTCTTCATTCAACAAGTTGTTGGTTACCTGACTCATAGACAATAAACCATCTGAAGTAGAGTTGCTTACAAAAACAACCAATGTTTCCCATGTATCTAGCAACAAACTTAGAAACAACAAATCTTGCATCTCATCTTCGAGGACCATCTTTATTATGGCTAGTTGTTCACAACATTTTGGAACTTATTAATGTGATCTTCAATTTGACCATGCTCCTTCAATTTCATGTTTACAAGCTTTCTGGTAAAAAAAGGTTTACTCACAGCAATCTTTTTCTCATATCTTGCTTCTAACTTTGTCGAAAGGGTATACACACATTGCTTTCATTAGACACATGGTGGATATGATGTTGTCCACCCACTATTTGATGTGACCAATAGCCTTTCTATGCATCTTATTCCAATCTGCATCAGACATATCTTTTGGCATCCCCTTCAATAGGATCAAAGAGGCCTTTACAATAGAGAATATCTTCATTTTTCTGCTTCCAAATCAACCAATTTGTATGGTTGAGTTTGATTATGGTAGTGTTCTGCGTGTTATTCTCCATCTCAATTAAACAATCAAGATAAATAAACAACTTCCATTAACCTTATTTTTGCACCACGCTGTAGATCTCGTTACCATGAGCACGCTAGAAGAAACATATCTAAAATTCGACTCCGGATGACTCTGATATCATAGAAATAATTTTTTGCGCTCCGATTAGTCAAACTCCTCTGTTGACCGTTAAGCTTCCAATCTCCTTCCACAATTGTATGGATCGCTTGCAACCAGTTTGTGGGTGCAAACGAATCTCCGATCAAACTCTGGATGGTCAAGATATTGAAAAAAAAAATCCCTATTGTTGATCCCAATCAAAACTCTGTTGACTGTATGACTGATACAATGTTGATCTCAGCAACTCTTGTGTAGTTGGGCTAGGCTATGCACTCGGGTTAGGTTGATCAGACCCGAAACTAGAATTGACATGGCCCAGAAACTAGATCTCCTTCTTGAGTCTGTTTCGATTTCTGTAATAGGAACGAGACAGCGGGCTGCTGCCTTCCTTGAGCCCGGCGACGAAGGAACCAACTCGGACCTCAGACTCCTCCATCGATGGCAACAGCAGTAGCAGTGGCTCCGAAGACGACGACGGCCAACGAACCTTCCTCCGGGCGACAGACCCGGCAGCGATGGCGACGAGAACCAATCCGAACAGAGATTTGGTTTCTCTATTCTCATCTCCTCCGTGGTTTAGGTCATGGGTATTTTGGTAATTATATCGGGCTTTTTTGGGGGCTAAAAGAGGGTTTCTTGTAGGCCAAGAAAGTGTGGATTATATATTGATATAATATATAACCCATGAACAATAGGGATTATTATTTTTTATTTTTTTTGCAATACCCAAAGGAAAGTTGAGTTTCTTTCCATGGACGTAGTTGAGTTTTTTTAATGAAATCAAGACTTTGTTCTCTTCTTTGAATGTTAAGTCTCATCATGTGTATTAGGGTGGATGCTTTGACGAAGTCAGGGATAGAGTAGGATATTGCCTTGCTTGCTTCTATGTAATTTTTTTTTGTTTTGTTTTGTTTTTTCATTAGTATTTAGCTTTAATACCTTTGCATTCTTTATTCTTGTGTCCTTTCTCTATGGTCGTGCCTTCTTTTTTAAGTCTTCAATGTAATCTATTATTATCAATCATTAGAAAGAAAAGAAAAGAAGAATAGTAAGAATGGACTCAACCTAAAGGCATCTCTAATTTGGTTGGTGAGTTAGGTTAAAAATTGCCACCCCTAATTGGCGCCACCATTCAACCATGCTGTAACATCAATAATTAGAAACTATAATTTAAACAATTAAAGAATAAAGAACTATACTTTTTTTCATCGTGTATAATATATATGCCAGTTGTTAAATGTAGTCTGACTAAAGCGGCTTTACAAATTGTAGAAATTGAAGATCAAAATTATTCAAAAAGCTACAATAACGTTTAAATAATAAGGCCAAGGTAATGATTATTTAATGAGGGGCTTTGTTCTAGTGAGAACTGTTCTCACGGGGTCATCGTGAGAACTTTCTATGGAGCCCATTTGTGGGTCCCATCTGGTGATGGGACCAGAGGGGATGGAAATATCTATGTGGGACCCACCCGAGTATCAAGTTTGACCCCAATCTCATGCCCCTATCCTTTCATCCATTTAATAAATACTTCCCACATAATAAGTATTTGACAAAATGAAAAATCCGGCCTCAAGTATTTGGAGACATGCCCAAATATCTCAATCATACTAGTTATGTTGGATGTTTGGGCCTGAGTTGTTGTATAGATTGCAAAAGGAAATAACAGAGAGCGGATAAGAGCTACTATTGCCATTGAACATAGTTATTTTAACTCCTTGTACAATATTGTCTTTCTAGACGTATGCTGTTTTAAAATTGATTGAAGGATGATACATTTAGGATAGTCTTCTTTGAATCCTTGGTGACAAGTATTGACCATCAACCAAGAACTTTAGGTAACATTTGGGAAAAGGTGAGGAATCTATAGATTTTAGGATTTTGCATTGCCTTTGAAACATGACTTTTCTACCGGAGGATTTGTATCGTTGAGAATTCATTTGATCACGATTGATAATAGGTGAGGAATCTGTAGACTTGAGGATTCTATATGCTCCCGTTTCAGACAAGTAATTCAACATTGTACTGGGTGACGTTGGGTGGTCGGACTTGAGAATTTTCAAAAATTAGGATTTCAGACAACCCAAATCCCCAAGGATTTAAAATCATCAAATGTGGGTTTTTCATGACTATATAGAAAGCAGAAAACTTTTTCCCCAGGATTTAGTTCTCAGCAAGTGACCGCATAGTATGTAAGAATCTAAGAGGGGGGAATACTATGGAAAGTCTCGGGCCTCACCTCAGTGAATTGCTCATTTCCTTAGCCCTGATATTTATATAATCACGTTATGAAATTGGCGATCTGGAGCATTGTGTGTAACAATCCTTAATATTGTATTGGAATGAAAATTTTAAGCCCTTCGATTGGTGTCCTACAAATCGATCGGTGGCCTATAGTAGATGGTAATGGATATTGCTGCATCCAAATAAAGGACTATTGGAAGTAGAATGAATCACTCTGAGCTCATTTCCATTTGCCTGTCAGTACAGTGGGCTGTAAGACTGATGGATCTCAACTAACTGGTGGGTCACATTCTAATGGCCAGTGAACAAGGACCCTTGGATATGCATCAACCTGGTCTAATAACATTCTTACTCTGATGGGAGGGTGATCTCTACTAGGGTTGTAATTGGATCCCCGATTCTCCGGTCACTCGGAGGTTCTGACCCGTTAAAAACCGGGTCTGGGTCCTTATTTAGGCCTCGATAAGTAAATGGGTCCGAGTCCGGTTCCACCTTGGTTCAGAACCGTGGACCCGAGACCTGACATATTACCTAAATTGTCTAAAATATCTCCTAAAAATCATAGTTTTTTAATATCATTCTCTACCTTGATCTGGACCCGTCCCATATATGATTCTGGTTACGGTTCCATAGCCAAGAAATCGGTTCTGAAACGGTTCTGGTTCCGGGTCTGGTTCCACCTTTTTCTTAACGGTTATGGTTCCGGGTCCACCATGGGCCCGGATCGGAACCGACCCGTTTACAACCCTAATCTCTACCATCATATTGTGTGAGTGGGATGCAACAACTATATTTAAACAACGATTTTGGAGTGTTTTCAAATTTTTCAATGAGCAAAATGCAAGGCTTAGAAATAGCAATTCTGATTTCTAAAGTAGTTGTGTAAAAAGATGCTCGAAACAATGAAATTCTTTTCTATCTTATGAAGTTCTAAGCAAGGACTATTTGGCTGCCCTATTTCAATTATATAGATTTTGCATGACTGGATATGGACAGCTAACATTTCTTTGAGCGTAAAGATTATCCTAACTGAAGTGTGTCATGTTCCGAACAATGTGGTCCACATTAAAATCAAGAGCATTTTCATCAAGGTTGGCTACAAATGTCCAAACAATGATGGCTGCTTATGCCTAACCATTTGCAGTTAGACCATTCAACTCGTGGGTCCTATCATTGAGGTGCCACTTGCAAAAACTCCTATTAATTAGATACTTGTGAATAATCACAATCTTTGCAAAGGTGTTGAATGTGCATTGTTATTTTTTTTCATTGGGGGAGTCAATTTTAGAAAGGACTACCTATCACTCACCTATGTGCAAAGAAATAGTAATCATCTCATGATAAAGTCCACTTCTCAGAGTCTGAAAAGTTCCACGGGTGCCATATTTACATGCTGATAACAAGGGCCTATAGAACTAAGATTTAAGTGCCAAATTAAACTGGGGTAGTAAACGTGGTCAGTTTAGATTGTTAACAAGGATCGACAAGTTTTGTTTTTGTTAGAAAGATCTGGTTGATGTTAGGGTTAGGATCGACCAGTTTAGGTTGTTTCAAGAATAGGAACTGCCTGAAAATTCACCTTTCTTATCGTACTTTTTTGTGGGCAGTTATTTACCAATGATTTCAAATTCTTTGCGGGTGGCTTTTTCTGAGAAGAAACTACTTAATTTCTAGAGTAAATTAGCGAAAGGTCCCTAAAGTGGAATGTATCCAGCCTTCAGTCCAGTCCAGGCAAATTCTGTTTAAGGGCTCTGGTCCACTTAGCGAGACAATTTGTAGCCAGAGGTCCCTACATTCATATGATCACATATTTTAAGACTAATTTGCCCTTTCAACCGTTTTATGCATAAAATTTTGAAATTTCAAATTTCAAATCTTGTATTCTCCCTCCTTGGGCTTGGGCAATCCTGTGCCGATAGAGATTGACAAGATTAAGTCATGAGGAGTTTCCACTGGACGTTGGAGAACGAGGTGAAAACTCTTGTTTCATGCCTATTAAATATCCACAGTGCATCTTGTTTGTTTGATAGAAACAAGTAGTGGAGAAGTCTTAAGAAAAGACAAAAGTCTTTTGACTTTTGAAAAAAAAAAAAAAGAAACTGGGGGGGTGGGGGGGGGGGGGGGGGGGGGGGGAGGTGGTGGGGTGGTTTCGTGTCTTACTGGGTTCTCATCGCCGTAAGAGACAAGGTGCAGAGAATAGATCTCTTTGTAAACTAATCACCGGAGAAGGCTGCCTGCATGCCCTCGTCATTGCCGAACGACGCAGGCCACGGCTGTCAGAGTTCGCCTATCGCCAGAGAAGAAGCAGCAAGGCGCTGCAGTGTCCATGGTTCTGTTGCAAAAACAGAGTCTGTCAAGGAAGAAGATAAGACCCAGTTGGGTCAGTTTCCAAGCCAGGGTCAAGTTCGGGTTTGTTTAACCCATCCGCAGCAGAAAGCCCAGTTCAGCATTAATCAACAGCCAGCCAGGGCTGACGTCATTTGTCGAATTTATCTAAGTTTTTGACAAATTTATATGAGTTTTTGTCAAATTTATTTGAGTTTTTGATTTTTTGTCAAATTTACTTGAGCTTTGCGCAAATTTATCTGAGTTCTAAAACAAATTTATCTAAGTTCCAAATAAATCTATCTGTGTTTTTGGCTATTTATCTGAGTTCTAGAACAAATTTATCTTAGTTCTGAACAAATCTATCTTAGTTTTTGGCAACTTTATTTGAGTTTTTGAAAAATATAGCAGAGCTTCTGACAAATGTATCTCCACTGTAAAAATTTTAACTGAGTTTTTGAACAAGTCTTTCTGTGTTTTTGGCAAATTTATTTGTATTTTCTTAGATTTATTTGTGTTTTTTAATTTTATTTGTATCTTTTCAAGTTTATTTGTATTTTTTGAAATAAATTTAACTGAGTTTTGACAAAAATACTTCAGTTCTTGGCAAATTTTTCTGAAATTTGAAAATTTATTTATCTTAGTTTTGGCAAATGTATTTGTGTTTTGTTAAATTTATTTGTATTTTTTAATTTTATTTACGTCTTTTGAAATTTATTTACGTCTTTTGAAATTTATTTACATTTTTTGAAATTTATTTGCATATTTTGAAATTTATTTGCATTTTCTGAAATAAATTTAAGTGAGTTTCGTAAAAAATACTTGAGTTTTTGGCAAATTTTTCATAAATTTCAAATTCTGATTTATCTTAGTTTTGGCAAATGTGTTGGAGTTTTTGAATTTTATTTGCATCTTTTGAAATTAATTTACGGCTTTTTGAATTTATTTACATTTTTTAAATTTTCTTTGGCTCTTTTGAAATTTATTTGAGTCTTTTAAAATTTATTTATATTTTCTGAGATTGATTTGGATCTTTTGAAATTTATTTGCATCTTTTTAAATTTATCTGCGTTATTTTAAAATTTATTGCTTTTTTTTAAATTTATTGCGTTTTTTGAAATTTATTTGTGTATTTGTAGAATTTATTTGAAAATCTCATTAATAGGATTCCATTAATCATTGTCAATTAAAGCGTAGTTGACCATTATTAATGGGATATCCCCACCAATCATGGGATAAGATTTAAAGAAAGGGAAAATTGGACATTCAGGTATTGGAATATGTGTGATGGACCTTTCGCTGCATGACTTTTTTGGTGAACTGTTTGCCTTAAAGTCACACTTTGAGGGACCTCCGACCAAAGTTCCCTAATTTCTATTGACTTGTATAATATAAAGATGGGAGTCATTGACTTCTAGAGGCACTGGCCGCATGTTGGCATCTCAATTTCCAACCTTTACTTGTCTAAATGTCTAAAGTGGGCAGAGGTATGAAAAATAAGAGCATTTGACACATGATTATACCCTCTATCCACTTGAAAAATGAGAAGCCCAACTTTGGGCTTATGAAAACATGAGCTGCCTGCGTGGTCTCAAAAAGTGGAGGTGAAAGTTTTTATCATTTTACAACGAATTAAATCTTTTTTTTTTTTTGTCCTCCTTTTTAAGAGGCTTTTTTTTTTTTATGGCTCTGTCAGAATAATAGGGGTGTTTATGGGCCTGGCTAAAGCATATCTAGGCTTGACCCGACTTTAGAAACACTGGTCCAGGCATGGTCTGTAAAAATTAAGCCCGAGCATGCCAATTTAATCAATCGGGGCGGGCCAAATTGGCCCATGAGCACCCCTATGGAATAAGAGTCGAGATACCAAATAAAGCCTCAAGAGTCTTATGGAAAAGAGATGTGGAACCAGAGAATCAATGTGTTTATATCCCTTTAAACATCAAATCCAACTTCCTCACAATGCAATTAAAATTCAATTGCTATTTTCTCCAAGTTCATATCTCTTGATGAGAGACATCCATTTAGGAATCTCTGCTTCAGGATTGCTGCAGGGATCATGTGATGGTCAATGGAATGAGACTCTACCATCATCATGTTCATGTCTGGAAACTTTGCTGATGTATCATACAGGGGCAGAGCCATGTGATGACCATATGGAGGCGGTCAAATGCTTTGGAGTAAGAATAAAATAGAAAAACTTAACCCATCAAGCTAATACCACATTCCACCCCAGCCCCCTTTACTATTTTTGGTGTGAAGAAAGTTTAGCCCTACCCAAACAAAAATCCTAGGTCCATCGCTAATCATTAAGCTTGCTGCAGTTGCATCCAATCAGAAAATCCATTAAGATGTAAATGAACTCATCAGCCATCCCCTAAAACTTCCCTTCATATAACATATGATCACCAACAACACAATTTCCATGCTACAATTGTCTTCACTGTAGTTACCCCTCTATTTGTCATTTGGGATATGTATTGTTCATTAAAGGGACAGAACAGATGATCCACAGTTTCTTGGAATGTATTGTGTTCAAGATCTGGTTGATGGGTATGTTGTATACAGCATTTTCCGCAGAATGAAAATGGTTTCTAGCAGAGCAATGACTTCCCAGTGTCCTGTGTTAATATTTTTAATGGTTTTCATTTTTCCATAAGTTTTGCAGAAAGCATATTTGGATCCAAGAGGAAGAAAATCACTTTCAGTAGTCTTATAGAGTTATAAACACATTCCACTGCCAAAAATGTTTGTCACAGTTGAAAATGACATTGTGGTAGTAAATGTAGACTCCAGTTTCCAGTTTCCGCAAAAATAAAAACCAGTGCGTAAATAAAATGCTGTGGAAAACTACTGCATGCAAACATGCCCAATCTTTTGATATTGTTTTTTACCTTAAAACATTATCTGCTTCAATTGTTGATATCGATACCTGGTGGAAAGACAAGGAAACAGTAAGCACATGATTTCAACATTGTGTTATCAGTATGATGAAAATGCTGCACATTCACATGTATTGTAAAAATCATTAAAATCGATCATGGTCCTACTATATCCAGATGCATCTTAATAATTATACCAATTAAAGAAAGAAAAATAACATCCTATAGTAATTGAGATTACCTCATCAATAACAAACTATGGCTTGAAGCAGATTATATAATTTGAAGATAGGATTCCTAGTAAATGAAATTACCCCATAAACAACAAACTATAGATTGAAAACAGCTTACACAATTTAAAAGACTTCATTCCTAGTACATGAGATTACCCCATGCACCAAAAGCAGATTACATAATTTTAAAGATACCCCATAAACAACAGACTATAGCTTGAAAAAGACTACATAATTTAAATTTTGCATTGCTTAGAAAATTTCTGATGTGATCAAATGTTGGAAAAACAATAAGCCTGAGATCTAGAGTTGCAACTGCATAATAAGGGGTATTGGGGTGAGGAGCTGGGTCTTCTTGACGACTACACAATCCTACCCTCACCATTCTCTCCAGCATCTTCTTATTGACCTGTTCATTGCATACCAGTTTATCCAACTCTCCACACTCAAAGCAATCATGGGACCCAATCCAAGAGAACAATCTCACTCTCTGCAGCCCCTACCTCTACACGCCTTCTACATCATGTTAGTTCTAACAGAAATATCCCAACGCTGTAATAATCAGCTTTCATTGTTATAGGTTCCCTCTTGTGCCATTCAGGCGCCACATAACCTCTAGTCCCAGGGATCCCAGTGTAAGTTTTTATTTGATCTGGCATCAACAGTTTTGGTAATCCGAAAAAAGTCTCGATCATCCACAAGTTTTTATAGAATTTTTAAATCTGCCATGCCTCCGAAAGTTTTCAATTTTACAGTGGCCCCCTATGGAAAAATTCCTGGTTCCGCCCCTGTTTACAGGTGACACAACTGCCTCCAAGTTCTCCCATGCCCTGATAATACAAAATCCAACCCTGCAGGAAAGTAATGTCTAGGTACCATAACATCACCCGTGATGATACAAAATCAAGTTCCTTTTAATTTGCAAAAGCCACCCAGAGTGAGTGCATGCCATTCAACTTAATCCTCCAATATGCTACATTATTCTTAAATAAGATGAGACTACAACAGAAAACTTCAGCAATATCAATCGCCACTAAATGGAGGGACATTCCTAACCGATTTTTTGCCATATTTTTTCTATAATCAAACCTGAGGAATTGAGTAGATACAGGCAGCCATCATAATTTACATTTAAGGCTAGTTTGTGTAATGCTGCTGTAACGTGGAGATGGAAGTCTGGGGAAGGTTCGACACATGATTCTGCTCTCTCGTGGAAAAAATAGCTAAAAAATATCGATTTACTGTGGAGAATCTTTGTGCACCCAACAAGGCACAGAAAATCTTGGGAATTTGAGTTCTGCTTCCACAAAAAGATTATGCACAAACAATCAAACATGCCCTAAATAAATAAATAATATTAAAAACAAAACAATCCATGCACCTGAATATTAGTAGTGTTCATCGGATACAGTGCGAGATTTTGAACAGTAAGCACCACAATTCGAAATCCTTCCAGCTGAATGGTTGGTTTTGATTATGTGCAAAAAAAGATTCCACTGTTTTTGAGTATAAGACAAAGTTACCAAAATGAGACTGCTCCAAATGCAATAAATTAAAACTTCAACTGCTTTCGAGGAGGATACCACCATGGACAGGAGACAAAATTTTGCTAGACGAAATTGGCGGATCACCTCCATTTGATATCAGCGTTCATCAGAACTGTCCCGTTCTTCAAAATTCCGATGATCCAAACACCCACTATGAAATCATTGCCAATTAGGGAGTGATGCAACCTAGGGTTAGGATGCAAGTGCCAGGGCACAATTAGGGTTCCCACAGGAACAATCACTCGAAGAAGAAATAGTCTCCAACGAAAAATCTACACAGGGAATTTTATTAAGCAATTCTAAACTCTGAGATCATAGATCTCTACAATGCTATATTTATAATAAAATAAACTTAAACCCTAAGAAAGCATTCCTACTCAAACTAGGAAACCAAATAATAATCCTACCCAAATTAGAAACCTAATTCACCGTAGACTGGAAGTGAGATATTTCAGTTTTACAAACTCTCAGGGCCAGTTTGCCTGCTTTATTTTGAATTTTCCTTAAATTCATAGCAAAGCATGGTAGGTTTATCCAGTAGATTTGTGAAGATGGAGGACCATCACTTTCTCACTTAGTTATTGAGTTCCTAAGATTAAAGTCTAACAAAGTGTTGATAAAAAGATTAAAAGTAAAGGAAAACTAACATATATAACATGAGACCCTTATGTCAAGGGAATTTGATCTATTCGAGTGATGGCTGAGTAATCATTTGATGACTAATTGTAGATTTGTGCCTTTATCTCTAAAATTTTGACCTCTCTCATAGGAATTAATTACTACGACTTCAAAAGAGAGAGACAATTTGCCGCACCTTAGGTAAGTTAAGTTAGTACATTTCAAAGACAAAATCCTTATAGATCTTTACCTCTAATCCCCAGGAAAAAAAGGGTAAATAATCGGCCCTTCACTAAACTAAAGCTTTGAGTCTATAATTGATAAACCAAAGAAAGAGGACATGAATGCAAACAATTAATGATTTAAGTGTGACTGATTACATAAACTCACAGCTGACCAATTGATACCAATGAGATTCGCAGAACTCATCTGATCAAATGGTTTGATCTGAGTTGATTAAAAAGATCATTTTTTGCCAATATTTCTCAAAAGGTGGACTACATCAGATAGGCCCCACTTCAATGGACTGAAATAAAAGATATTCACAACCAGCACATCAAATATCCATCATGATCACGAAAGGAAGAACATTGGGAAGAACATTGGGGCCTCCTTTATTCCCAAAAAGGATGAAGACAGCTCCTCGTTCATGCCCCTCCAATCCTCCCTATCTGATCTGAGATAGGCAACTTGACATGCAGTGAACGCCTGTTCCAAATAAAATCTTTTAATAGAAGAGAATGATAAAGATTTTGCAAAATCCAAAAACATAAAGCCCTCATGTAAACCGATTAAAATTCTTATTGAAAAAAGAACAAAGAAACCCCACACATCCATAGCACCAAAACACTGATACAGATTCCACAACAAAAACCAAAAGCAATAGAAGATTATCATATCCATGACTAAACGAAAAAAAAAAAAATCCAAGCAGACAGGATGTTTACAGAGCAAAATAAAAGAACATATTAAAAGAAGAAAATACCTTTAGATATCTGAAAGGAAGAACACGACAAGATACCAACCAACAGTCATAAGGGTAGAGAAGGAAAGAGAGGAGTCTCATGAAACCAAAGGACTCGGTGGTATAGGAAAGCAAAACTTCTTTCTTTCTTTGTAAGTAAGAAAGGTGCTTTCCATGTACCCCTAGTCCTCAAGCTCCAAGAAACCCACTCTCATTCCATATCATACCCATCTTCTTCTTTGCTAGAACTGACAAGGGAAGGTCAGGCTTCAGGGTTCAGATGTAAGGTGCATGGGAGGTTGATTTAATTTATAGAGCTGGGGCGGGTTGCTAGGGTTAGGGTTTTGTTGGTTGCGCGTCTGGAGCGGCCCAACGATCCGAGTTAAAGTTGAATCAGCTTATGATTGGCTTGGGCCTTATAGCGAGCCCAAAAAGGTCATTAGGGCAACATTTTTTTTCTACATTGAGTGGGTTACACAACTCAGACAAAACACCATGAAAATCCCAGCACTCCACTTGGCTACAGAACTAAAGATCGGCCTCACGAGGGCGGATGTTGAAATCAGAGATATTGACTTCCTCATTTTCTTCATGTTCTATACTTCTAACAGCAGCGGTTCTTTTTTTTTTTCATTTACCACTCATTTGCTGTGGACGCTGTTAATGGAAGGAAGGAGACAAAAGTTGTGAAAGTTGGCGAATTCAACTTGGACAAGTAGTCAGCTAATTTATTATGGGACCTCCTGCAAAACTTTATTTACCAAGTATCAAATGCTTTAAGGAAATTAAGGAGCATTTTCCAAGTAAAAATGAAATCCCAAGAAAGGTTCTTTTCCTTCCAAGTATAACTCATTTAATCCCATTCTTATGGCAAATTAGAACTCCTTCAAAGAGGGCCCTTAATTCAGCTTCAAGTGGGTGAACTATTTCTATTGCTCCAGAGTATGCAACCATCATCTCTCCCTCATGATTCCTTACAATGCCCCCTAATCCTGATGTTTCGTTACCATGGTTGCCAAACCCATCAAAATTCAATTTAAGCAATCAATCCTTCAGCTGGTGCGGTCCACTCCTCTTGAGGAAGCCCTGCAAAGACAGCTACGAGGGAAATAGAGTAAGCAACATTCCACTCATAAAAGGGCTAATTTGGTCCTTTGAATAACTGAACCTAGTAATATTGGGCACTGATGAAATAGGTAGGTGTTTCTCATCTTCCATAAATGCCAACAAATTGCAACTTCAAGCCTCTTGTTGTTAAAGGACTCGTTCTAAAACCAATGAGAAAAGGTGGGGGACATGTAAGGTCTTCCAATATAGCGAGATAAGTTATTCCATATGTCCACAGCAATAGGACAATGGGCAAAGAAGTGGCCCACTGTCTTATTTTCTAATATGCATAACACACATTTTGGGTCCACAGAATTTAATAAATTATTGAGATCCGAACGAACTGCCAATCTACCAGCAGTAGGCGCCATGTGAAATATTGGTCTTTGGATGGGACTTCCAAATTCCACACAATCTTCCATGGCATTTGAGGGCCAATTTGCATGCCTTTCATAAACTTATAAATAGCTTTAACCTAGCAAGTCCCGGCTTGCTCACTCCCCCTAATGTCACTTGCTTCAAGCAGAATTGACAACTTGCTCCTTTAGACAACATTTATAACTAAACATTATATCTGAAATAAAGGTGGTTTGGTCATACAAATAGGCAAGAGATCGAGGTTGTAAACGGGTCGGGTTGGGTCGGGTCACATGTGGAATTCATGATTTTAGGGCTTGGCAAGTTTTTTAAACTTATTAGATTACCTCAACCCGCACTCGAGGGTAGATCAACTTGACCTGATTCGTCCTAACTCGTTTTACATGTGAAAAAATAGGAGTCGGGGAGGTGCTCTATTGCATATCTACCGAGGCTAAAAGGCCTTGACTTAAAAAATCCTTTTGGGGCCCACTACCAAAACCCAAATGACTCAAATTAAGGGCCTCCCTGTGTATGGGCATATACTCAAAGTTTATCCCAATATTATTTGGCCCCATAGTTCCATTTGTAGTTTGATGTAGTCACTGCCATGTTTAATAGAGTGGAAGTCCACCTTAGGTCCCACCTATCAGGAATCAAAGCGGCCTTCCATTCTATAGCATGTACTCAAGTATTTCTCAAATATCTCTTGGTCCTACTGTAAGATTTGTTTATCAAGTTTTTTTTATTATCAAATGACCAATTCAACGGTGGGACTAATTCAAATTGAAGTAAAACTTGGAGGTGCCCCATATATGGGAAGGAAGTGTAGTTTTAGTGGTTAAGATTTCAATAGGTAGAACCCACTGTAGATTCTTAGGCTTTTTAATTCACAATTTCTCTTAATATAGACCTTAGAGGAACTGAACGAAAAAAGAAAGGGAAGCGGTAGGCAGGGTCAGGGCTTATTGCTTTTTTGAGCGTATATTATACGTATATACATGCAAGTGGCAAGATCGATTTGGCGAAAGCGTACTAGACCACAACATGTAATGTATGCGGGTTGGACGAGTGAACATTAACCCAACCCATTTTTTTTTTGACAGGTCGGCAAAATATGACTCGTGACCGATTTGAATTTCATGCGGGTTGGGGTGGGGCTTGCAGGTTGGTTCAAGTTCCGCCACCCCTAATTACCTTTAAAGAGAGATTCCCTTGCCTACTTCTCAAATTTAAAATATCTCCCCATAGCTAATCAGTACTATTTTATTAGACAAAAATGCCCTTCTTTCTATGATATTGCACATATGTAATGCATTATGAGGTATCGCAAAATCGTCTTTTTGAGCCCGAGCACTATATATTCGTAAGATACCATATACTAACCCAAAAGCTTAAGTTGATTAGTAGAAGGCCCAAACAAGTATATGAAGCCTTATCAACCACATTACTTAGGCAACGTGGGATGTGGGACTTTCCCAATACTCCCCCTCACATGCAAGTCCAACAGATTTTATGGGCGGGCATGCTATGTGGGCTACACAAGAAGGACGGGATCAAAACCCCCTTTGATACCATGTAAGATACCGTATTTCAACCCAAAAGCTTAAGCTAATAGGTGGAAGGCCTCCATCCGAGGGAGAGTATTGAAATATATTTATGCCTAACGCCTCGAGGTTTTGGTGGCAATGGTTAGCTAAAGAAATTTAATATTGTATTAGAGCCAACCAGTCACGAGTTCAAATCCCAGGAAGAATGACTCGATGCCAAAAAAAAAAAAAAAAAAGAGTGCTACCAAAAGTGCGCCGACTGGTTTCACCTGAGGGGGAGTGATGAGGAGTGGGCTCCACTCAAGGAGGAGTATTGAAAGTATTTATGCTGCCTCTACTAACGCCTAGAGGTTTTGGTAAAAATGGTTAGCTGAGGAAATTTAAGAGCTTTTCCCTGTATTCCCATTCCTTTTCCTTCTACTATGTCCCCATTTCCTGTTCTTCCTACTTGATTTTATCCCTACAATTTTTGTCCCTTTTTTTTTTTTTTGTTTAAATCTTCTTGTTTTACATTAAAATGAGTGCAAAAACCCAAAATGAGTGTAACTTCTCCAACATGGGAAAAGTTTGGCCCCATCTGCATAAGCATTATTTACATATCAAAATGAGTGCGAAAAATACCACTAAACCATAAACTCAAAAAACCTAAGGTAAAGATTTAAAAGCCCTAAACCTTAACAAAACATATAAAAAAAAACCTTAAAAAATATTGTCCGAACATTAATACCTAATAACAATGAGTTGTCCTCAAAACATTGTACTTACATATATTCTTATACCTTTTGGTTGATGCGTTGATCTACATTTCATACCTAGGTATGAACTTGTCATTCATAGCTTAAAATAAATAAATAAAAACCCTCATCTAAAACACTGAATGAAGGCCAACGTACCTTAATTAATATAAAGTAAGAAGATTAAAAAAACTTATGGTTAGAAATAGCGGGGACAAAATCAGTTAGGTTGAGTAGGGAAATGGGGACACAGTTGTAGAAAAAGGAATGGGACCATAGAGGAAAAATGTAATGGTCGGGCTAATAAAAGGCTGATTTTGTGATATTGCACAATGCATTAAATATGTGCAACCTAAGAAAAATAAGGGAGTTTTCGACTAATAAAACATTATACCTCAGCTGTGGGGGAAATAATTAAAATTTGAAAAGCATGCAGGGAAATCTATATTTAAAGTTAAGAATATGGTCAAAACCTCAAGAATAAAAGAAATGTAATTCTTCTTCTTCTTCTTCTTTTTTGTTGTGATGTGCAATAATTAGGCCAGTTGTTAAATGTAATTTGATTAAAATTAGTATATACTTTGATAAATTGTAGAAGTTGGAGATAAGGATTATTATGAAAATAGTATTTGTATATAATGACCCAAGGTTTTTGGGATTTGTAAATAGTCTTATGTGTTTTCATTATTTAGCAATGCATCCCTACTTATTCATTTTAATACCTTCCATGTCCTCAAAATAAGTAGCATTATAACCACCATAAGTTTTTAGTGTCAAATGATACTTTGCCCAGTTTTTTCTTACCTCTAAATGCATAATTTCAAAAGCTTGGACTTATTTTTCTTTAGAGTTTGTGACATTGACAATTACTGTAATACATTTAGTGGGATAGTAACCCTACAGAAATCTATTTTATCAATAGGGCCCATTTCATTTAAATCCAAATTGATCATAATGACAATTAACACGTGTTTCTATAATTGGTTATAATTGACCCAATCCACGC
The DNA here is from genome assembly GCA_028538565.1 of Umbellularia californica. Taxonomy (NCBI): domain Eukaryota; kingdom Viridiplantae; phylum Streptophyta; class Magnoliopsida; order Laurales; family Lauraceae; genus Umbellularia; species Umbellularia californica. The sequence goes on along the minus strand of JAPQWN010000006.1, from coordinate 49,880,587 downwards.
ATGACCCACCATTGGATTGATGAAAGTTTCAAAACATATGATTAGGCTTCATGTGCATAGTGATGTGCTCAAAATAATTGACCGCAATCGCACAAATTTCTATTAAGTAGATAAAATGGCAAATGCGAGTCGATCCACGGAGATTTGTAGAAACAATTAGATCCAAAAATTCTCAATCAGTTTTCACACTAGGGATTTCAAAACCACAATTAATAAAAAAAAGTAATAACTATAATGATATCAAAGGAAACCTAAACACAAACTGATCAGAGAAAGAGAGATCAGGGTATTGGATTTCACCAAAACAGATTTAATCATTTGAAAATTACTTCATAGTCTTATCCCAATGTGCAAGCAAGTGCCTTGGATCGGAAGATTTAGCTTTGAAAACCCTTTTTTTAAAAATCCATTTTTCTAATTAGTACCTAAGACTCCCTTCACTTCAATATGTTTAAACTCTAATCACTATTTATCAGGATCAAGCACAAACCATTAAAGGAATTTAACCTAAACATGATATGTCAAGATCAAGCATAAAAAGTAAAAGACATTCCAAATAACCTTTGCAAAACCAGAAGTTGAATAACATTCATGAAGGAGAACCTATTAAGTCATTAACCATAATGAGGGAAAGACAGAAAAATAATAAGGAACAATCTCACCGGTTTTGGTTTCCTCCTCCACCCTAGTCCACGGATTAGCCAAGTATTTTAGAATAAACAAGAATAAAGAAGCAAATCTCCATTATTAAAAGCCTTCAAAGTTGTCTATTACACCACTCAATCTCCATCTTCACTTTCTAACTAAGATTCAAGAAAAATAATCCTTTCAGAGCAAAAGAGAGGCTCCCCTTAAAAATAAAATAAAAAATACAAGAAGAAAAAGAAAGAGAAATCACTCAAATTCATCATCCCTCATATCCCTCCAATTGACAACCTGTTTTGACCCCCAAAACGTCAGAATTGGGAGATCCTCATAAGACATGATATTCCTCTCCTTTGAGTCCTCTTTCCAACGCATTTGACATTGCCTAATCGGAGTCTAAGTCACAAAATTGGTGAGACATGATATTCCTCTCCTTTGAGTCCTCTTTCCAACGCATCTGACATTGCCTTAATCGGATTCTTAGTCACAAGTTATGGTCAAAATAGTAAAGCTTGTGCAGGATGGCTAAAATTTCGAAAATCTTCTTTCCCTCACCAAATTCGGCCTTCAAAAATAAAAACAAAAACTGATTGTGCCAAATCTTGAACTCATGACCTCTAACTTGAAATTCCAGCTCTCCTCCAACAAGCCTATATGCTCTTTGTATATATCTTTTCTCAAATGGGGTTTTAGCTTTAAACCTCTCCGGATTAAGCTCAAATATGCTCAGCTCCTTCTAATTCTTGTATAATAAGAAAAAGGCTATAATTAGAACATTTAAGACAAAATAAACAACTAGCAACTTTAAATAAAAGGGTAGTTATTAATATTATTCCATGCATATTAAATACCCCTAAACCTAAAGTTTGCTAGTCCTCGAGCAAAACAAAGTAAAATCAAATGTTGAAAATAGGAATCCTAACTCACTTTCGCACGAATCGCGGTTGCATTTAGCATGTGCAACAAGTCGTTAAACCACTAGATTACCTCTAGTGGACGAGTGTTGTCTCGTGAGGGTTAGCAGTGAATTTTCCCATAAAATTCTTTTTTTTTTTTCAATCAAAGTTAAAACCAAAGGAAACTTTTCTGAAAGAAGATTTATAAACACCTGATATTCTCTATTCTCATAATTTTCAAAGTTAAATATGAAATTTAGTTCACAAATCCTATCTTTTGGTTAGAAATTCTCAAAATCATGCTACGTTGATCGTGCACAATGAAAAGTGTGTATACGTAAAAAGACATAAGTCTCAAATGATCATCTAGAAACTTTCATGGAAACGATTTTCAATCCAAAATTTTGGGCAACCTAACCTCAGCAAAGAAAAGCAATTTTCCTCTCAAGGTGACCATGACGGCTTTCGCACCACTATTTTTTCAAAGGCTGCAAATTTTTTTTTTCCTTGTCAAACACACACATGTGACTGTGCAATGCCTAGGTCCCTTATGCTTTCTAATTAACCCAAGTAACGAGCATTAGGCCAATGACTCCCAAACCAGATGTCTTTAGGACCCCTACGGGCTTACTGGTTCAGGTTAAAAAGGCTACGAACATAAACTAGTCACAAAACTTTTTATTCTTTTCAAGAGTACTAACCAAACACCTTTTTTTTTTTTTTTTTTTTTTTTGGCGCTCCTCAACAATAGGCAACCCTTTCCATGTATGCACTCGTCGAACCAAGAAGCTCTGTAACACAAAGGGGTCGATTTTTCTCTTTTTTTTTTTTTTCAATTATCAAAGAAAAACGGAAATCATAGCTTTACATTTAAAACCTTGAAAATGTATACAACCTGTGTAAAAGTGAAAGATCAAGATTTAGCACTTTTCCAAAAGTCCTTTCCTTAAACAAAATAGTAAACCATTGTTTTCTTTTGCCCGAAGCATCGAGAATTCCAAAATTTGAGGTATCTTTGTTGCATAAAAATCCACTTTGAAGTTTCCTTTCTCAAACACAAATAGCAATTTTTTTTTTAAAATTTCCTAAAAATCCTAGAAAATCAAGGAAAAAGAGTGTGAAATTCTTGTCTAAAGATGGACGTGTGTTTGTTCTTACCCCCAACCTAACATGAACATCGTCCTCGATGTTTAAATAAATGAAATGCAATGATCAATGAAACATGGGGGATAAAAGTACAGGAGGGCACCTAAGAATTATAAAACTCGGAATTGCAACATCATGCAAAAGTAAGACAAAATAAAATTCAACAAAAGCTGGTAACCACTGTACATAATATACACAGAAAATACACTGTCAAATCTAGTGCTCAATCAATCCTGGTAGGCAGGATCTTCCAGAGGTGTAGATTCAGCCTCTGGAATAGCATTCTCCAAGAATGGCTTCAACCTATGACCATTGACTTTTTAAATATTACCATCCTTGGGACTTTGGATCTCAACCACACCATGGAGATGAACAATATGAACAATGTAAGGTCCTGTCCAACGAGACTTCAACTTTTAACGGAACAAGTGCAACCTCGAATTGTACAATAGGACTTTCTGGCCAGGTTGAAATTCTTTCCTGAGAATATGCCTATCATGCATGGCTTTCATTTGGTCCTTGTACTTTTTGGCGCAATCATAGGCATCATTTTGGAGCTCCCCCAACTCATCAAGTTGAAGTTTCCTGGTCTCCCCTACCTTATAGAGAGCAAAGTTGAGGCGTTTGATCCCCCAATATGCCCTATGTTCCAACTCGACAGGGAGGTGACAAGTCTTCCCAAAGACCAATCTGTAAGGGGACATTCCGATTGGAGTCTTATATGCGATCCTATATGCCCACGGAGCATCACTTAAGCACAATGACTAGTCCTTTCTAGTGGGATCGACTGTCTCCTCAAGGATAGTCTTAATCTCTCTGTTGGAGATTTCAACCCGACCGCTCGTCTGGGGATGATATGAGGTGGCTACTTTATGAGTAATGAAGAATTTCCCCATCAAGGCCGCAAAGACCCAATTACAAAAATACTTTCCCCCATCACTGATGATTGCACGAGGAATACCAAAACGAGCAAACACAGTTTCCTTGAGAAACTAAACTACCACCTTGTGGTCATTTGTTTTGCAAGCTATTGCCTCCATTCATTTTGACACGTAATCCACAGCAACTAGAATGTACTGATAGCCATATGACATTGGGAAAGGGCCCATGAAGTCAATGCCCCATACATCAAAATTTTAGATTATCAGGATTGGGTGTTTGGGCATCTCATTTCATTTTGTGATTCTCCATAATCGTGGACAATGGTCACAAGTTTTGCAGTAATCATGTGAGACTGATATAAGCTACTCATCAGGAAATGTTTCTAAGATAGGCGAGGATTCAACAGTAGGCTTTATAAGTAATTGGGACACATGATCAACCACCACATTTTCTAACCCTTTCTTATCTCGAATCTTGAGATCAAATTCTTGCAATAAGAGAATCCACCGAATCAGCCCGGCTTTCGCATCCTTCTTTGTGAGAAGGTACTTAAGGGCAGCATGATCGGTGAATACAATGACTTTTGACCCTATCTGGTAGGGTCTAAACTTTTCCAAAGCAAATACGACTGCCAACAACTCCTTTTCCGTGGTGGCATTGTTGAGTTGAGCGTCGTTCAGAGTCTTACTAGCGTAATGAATCACATGGGGTAGCTTATTAACTCTTCACCGTAAGATGACACCAATTGCATAATTGGAGGCATCACACATGACTTTAAACGATAGAGTCCAATTAGGAGGTCAAATGATAGGTGTTGAGGTCAATTTCGTCCTTAGCTTTTCAAAGGCAGCTATGCAATTAGGAGTAAATTCAAATGAGGCATCTTTGGATAACAAATCACACAGAGGTTTCGAGATCTTACTAAAGTCTGTGATAAAACGACGATAGAAGCTAGCATGACCTAAGAAGGATCTCACCTCCCTCACTATCTTAGGAGGTGGTAGGTTTGCAATTAAATCTACCTTTGCGTTATCAACTTCTATTCCCTTCTTTGACACTATGTGTCCCAAAACAATTCCGGATTTCACCATGAAATGAAACTTCTCCCAATTGAGTATTAAGTTCTTTTCTTCACATATATTTAGCACAAGTGTCAAATAAAATAAACATTCTTCAGAGCTAGACCCAAAGACAGAGAAATCATCCATGAAGACTTCCAAAAACCTCTCCACCATGTTAGAGAAAATACTTAACATGCACCATTGAAATGTCGCAGGTGTCGCAGGTGCATTGCATAGCCCAAAAGGCATGCGTCTATAGGTAAATGTGCCAAAGGGACAAGTGAATGTTGTTTTCTCTTGGTCCTCAGGGGCAATTGGAATTTGGTTATATGCAGAATAACCATCTAAGAAGTAGTAGTATGCATGACCAACTAGACGTTCCAACATCTGATCAATGAAAGGTAAAGGAAAATGGTTCTTCCTAGTCATTGCATTCAACTTCCGATAATCAATGTACACTCGCCAACCAGTTTGGACATGAGTGGGGACCAATCCATTGTGTTGGTTGGCAACTACGGTGACACCAGACTTCTTGGGTACAACTTGGACGAGGCTAACCCACTTACGATCAAAGATAAGGTATTTAATACCTGCATCTACTAGTTTCATCACTTCACCCCGAACTACTTCCTTCACAATAGGGTTTAGCCGCCTCTGTGGTTCTCTTAAGGGTTTTGCATTTTCTTCAAGATAAATTTGGTACATTACCACAGATGAGCTAATCCCTTTGATGTCAGCAATGGTCCACCCAATAGCTTCTTGATGAGCGCAAATCACACCAAGTAACTTCCCCTCTCGATCTTTCTCTAAATATGAGGCAATGATGACAGGTAATGTCTTGGCATTTCCAAGGAAAGCATACTTTAATGACTCAGGCATTGGTTTGAACTCTAGCTTAGGAGGCTCAACAATGAAAGGCACGGATAATGAAGTGGAAATCAGTAAGGGCCCTATTCTCCCTCTCCAACGGCCAATATCCAGTTGATGGGCTGAGACCAACATTGCATTGACCTGGCTAATGGATTTATCAATGTCGATGTCAAAGTTGAATTGGGCCAAACATTGTTCCATAGGGTCCTGATAACAGGACTGCTGTATTGTCTGATCTATCAGGACATCAATCATTTTCACTTCTTCCTCATCATCCATCTCAAGGGATTGGAATCCATTATTGAAGACATTCAATTTCAACTTCATATTACCAAAGGCCAATGTCATTACTCCATTCTTACATCTGATAACTGCATCGGATGTGGCAAGGAATGGGCGGCCAAAAATCACAGGAATGTGATGGCCCAGATTCATGACAGGTTTGGTATCTAGGACGATAAAGTCTGCAAGGAAATAGAACTCATTCACCTTTACTATGACATTCTCCACTATTCCCTTAGGAACCTTGACTGACCGATATGCTAGACTCAAAGTTATATCTGTGGGCTTGAGCTCCCCCAACCCTAACTGTTTGTATACTGAGTAAGGCAAAAGGTTCGCACTTTCCCCAAGATCCAAAAGACATTTATCAACCGTTATGTCTCCAATTCTGATAGAGATTGTAGGGACCATTATAAGGTCCGCGACCTTACTGGGTTAGTTGGGCCCAACAACAGGCCCATTGACCCTTTTTGTTGATAATTATTTTATTAATTGTATTTTAGATATTTAGGTGGGTTTAGAGCATGAGCGAGTTTCTTTTAGCATTAGAGTAGTATCTGCGAAGTTTCATGCGATTCCGAGTTCGTTTGTTGATAGCAGGGGGGTAGTTTGCTATTTAGGGAAAATTGAGTGTTTTTCCGAAATATTCCAAACGCCGTGATTTATGGGTTCGTCGGAAAGGTTTCGTCGCGCTGATCATTTTTGTCTCTTGACTCATCTTGATCCGACAACTGAAAACCCTTCAAGTGGTACATTCTTTCACCGGACCCACTTAAAGGGCAACTTTGGTCTTTTCCTCCCTATCTTCTTCTTAAACGAGATTAACCCTAATCTCTCTCATTATTCTCTGCAACTGAACGAAAGCAACTGCAGCCCATTCTTCTTCTTCTTCCTTTCTCAAGCTAGATCTCTAGCCTAGAGAGATCAACTCGAAGATCCGATCCGCTAGTTCTCATTCTCTCGATCTCCTCTTGCTTCCGGTATCAATTTGGTAAGCATTCTCATACTTTCATCTTTTCATTCGTATTCTCTTTGGTTAGATTTAGGTTTGATCTTAATTCTTTTCCTTCCTATCTTCTTCTTGGCTTCCTAGATTTCGTTTTATCGGGTTAAATCGTGGATTTTGGGGTAGAAAGGCTTCTCCTCGAGTTTTGTCCAAATTCTATCATCTTCTTGGTTGAGGCAAGTAGATCTGCATTGTATTTCTAAGCATGTATTTTTATTTCTATTTGATTGGCTATGTTTTCTTGTTAGAATTACCTTAATTCCAAGCCTGTTTGTTATTGATTGGGATTATATGCTAGATTGGGTTTTTGAGGGGTTTTGGGTTAAATAAAAGATTGTAATTGTTAGTTATAGGTTGTGGTTAAATTGTTGAAGATGATGGAAATGTTGAATGTGATGATTGGGGAGCATGGTGGCTCATTTTATGCAGGTTAGCCATGGATTGGCCGGAGGAAAAAGGGCAAGAAAAACCAGTTTTCGGCCATTTTCGGGGTTCAGGTTGCAGTTCCGATCGATCGGACCTGCATTCCGATCGATCGGTACTGTTACTTAACTATGGCTGATTTCAGACCGTTGTCCGATCGATCGGACTGCCTTTTTTTTTACAGCACAGACGAACTTCGGAAATGTATAACTTTTAATCCGTCCGTTGGAATTATACATGTCATATACCGTTGGAAAGCTCTCGAGATGTAGAATCCAATGGTTCTAGTTTCATCACGATCGGAGGTTGGGAAGTGATGTAAATGTTCAAATTATTATTTCAGCTCATGTTTTATTGTAAATGAGACTAATAACTTAGGTTTGGGCCTTAGATGTTGGAAACCATGCACCCACACTCATTTGACCATTAATGGGGTTAAAATCGTAGCACGTGGCTTGGTGTGTTTCGATGGGTTGTCTAGGTATTCGTGTATTGCACATGAATTAACCGAATGCGTATGAAATTGTTTCATTAGATGCTTAACATGATTGTACACCAAGGGATTTCCCTAGAAGCATCGTTGATCCATTTCCACACGTACTCCGTTAGAACATGTGAGGTGCAGGGATGACACCATTTACCTAGGACTGGATTGTAATATTCCTTTGACCCGTGACTTGTATCCGTCGTTGTATTCCTTGTACACTCTCTTGACATAAAATACCTAATTAATTATGAAACATAAATTCTTATAGAATTTAGGCTTGGACCTGACTTAGAGTGTACCGTAGGAACCTTGTCTTGTATTGATGAACATGACTGGCTAGCAATGAAAAGGGATTATTACGTGGTTTGCTTGTCTGGTATTGCTTGAATGAGATAATCCCTATGATCGTGTCTTGTACATTGAACTAGCCAGACTTGCTTGTCTTATTTGTCCTTGTGTCAAAACCACTTTATTATTGTTTGCATATCATGGCCATCTGCAGTTTGGGGTTTATTGACGAACCGGTTACTCGGTTGTCGGGATGGGCAGTCGGCTTTGGACAGCGTCCATGGCATTGAATAGCTGGGAGCGGGCATTGGACCGTGCTGCTATTCGCAGGACCGGAAGCTAGGATCCTACTGGAGCCGGACTTTGGTATCAGTAGTCTAGATTGGGATTGTTACTGGTACCCCGGGAGGTGGCATTGGACATCCTCGGAGTCTCCCTCTTGTTCTTGTTTTGCATTGCATGTTAGTGGTTATTGTTAGATGGTTGTTAGGATTCCTATTATTATTTCTATCGGTCATTATTCTTGCTTTATGCCTAGACTCGCTTTCCTTGTGTTCATATGATGTGTACTTGTCATTATTCTATATTTGATGCATGTCATGTTTATTATGCTATGCTTATCTATTGCTCAACATGTCGCTGACTCTATTCCTTGGTGTGCAGACACCTCAGGTGGTTACTACTACTATGAGGAGCAGGCCTGTGAGGAGATCCTAACCAGTCGAGGAGGAACGCGAGTGACGTGCCGATGACGTAGAGTAGCGTCATCACTCCCGGCACGAGAGAGATTCACATGGACTCATTAGAAATATTCATTTATTTATTTCTCTCGTTGGACCTTTTCTTCATTGACTTGATTTAATTTTATTGGCCGTGTTTATTGGGATTGGCCAATGTAATAAATTACTTTGACTCCTTCAGTAGTTTTAATTATTCTTTCTTGCAACTTTTAATTTAATGAGAAGTATTATTCATTGAGTGGTATTCCATATGCCTAGACTTATATGAGGTCTGAAATGTAATGTCCTCACAGCGGACTTACGATCCGTGGGCCCAAAGGACAAAATTTTTAATTAGTCCTAAAATTCACTCTCCGGATCCGGTTTATTCTTAATCGGGTTCGGGGGACGTGACAGAATGGTATCAGAGCAGTGGATGGTTTCTCAGGGTAAAAATTTTAGAAACCATAGGACGCATGTGAGGATTCCGTTAGTCAGTAAGTTGATCTTTTAGTTTTATTTCTAGCATTGTGTTGTTAGCTTGAGGTGTATTGGAACAAGACCGTGAAGTTGCAGAGTGCGGACCGTAGTGTTGAGTTTGTTGGCGCAGAGAAGCCCATCTCCACTCGGTTAATTTCTGCATTGAAGGCAGAACGATTGATGAGGAGCGGTTGTGAAGGCTTTATCGCATTTATCGTGGAAGACAAAGAGTCCAAAACTGTTGATGAGATTCATGTGGTGCGAGAATTCCCGGATTTATTTTCGGAGGAGATCCCCGGTTTGCCACCTGTTCGTGAGTTGGATTTCATGATAGAACTGCAACCAGGTACAACACCTATCTCGAAGGCCCCATATAGGATGGCACCAGCAGAATTGAAGGAGTTGAAGACTCAGATTCGAGATCTGTTGGATAAAGGTTTTATTAGACCCAGTGTGTCACCGTGGGGAGCTCCGGTGATATTTGTGAAGAAGGACGGGACAATGAGAATGTGTATAGATTATAGACAGTTGAATCAAGTGACTGTTAAGAACAAGTACCCGTTACCAAGGATCGATGAGCTATTCGATCAGTTACAGGGAGCTCAATTCTTTTCGAAGATAGATCTGTGTTCCGGTTATCATCAGTTGCGAGTCAGGAAGGAGGATGTTTCTAAGACTGCATTCCGGATGAGATATGGCCATTTTGAGTTTCTTGTGATGCCTTTCGGGTTGACGAACGCACCAGCAGTTTTTATGGCATTGATGAATAAGGTGTTTGCTCCTTTCCTGGATCAGTTTGTGGTTGTCTTCATAGATGATGTGTTGGTGTATTCGAAGACTAAGGAGGAGCATGAGCATCAGTTGAGAACATCTTTGCAGTTCTTGAGGGATAACCAACTGTATGCTAAGTTGAGCAAATGTGAGTTTTGGTTGGAGCGAGTGGCATTTTTGGGCCACATTATCTCTAAGGAAGGACTGACAGTGGATCCCAAGAAGATAGCAGCAGTTGTTAATTGGGGTAGTCCACGGAATGTAGCGGAGGTTCGTAGTTTTCTCGGACTTGCAAGTTACTACAGGAGGTTTGTGAAAGGGTTTTCTATCATAGCATCTCCACTCACTAAGTTGACGAGAAATGACGTTCCATTTGTATGGATAGAAGAATGCGAGAAAAGTTTCCAAGAGTTAAAGACTCGGTTGACTACAACACCCATACTTGCTTTACTCTCAGGAAGTGGAGGATTTGTGGTTTACACAGATGCTTCAGGGATTGGTTTGGGTTGTGTTCTCATGCAGAATGACAAGGTGATAGCCTATGGATCGAGGCAGTTAAAGGATCATGAGAAGAAGTATATCACACATGACTTGGAGTTAGCAGCAGTGGTGTTTGCATTGAAGTTATGGAGACATTATTTGTACGGTGAGAAGTTTGAAGTGCATACAGATCATAAGAGCCTGCAATACCTGTTTACACAAGGTGATTTGAATAACAGACAGCGGAGATGGATGGAGTACATAAAGGATTATGATTTCCCGATCAAGTACCATCCTGGTAAGATGAATGTGGTAGCAGATGCTCTTAGTAGGAAGGCAGCATTCAGTGGATGTGTAATGCCTGAATGGAGATGGATAGAGCAGTTCAGAGATATGGATGTAGAAGTGTGGCCAGTCAAGGAGAAAGTATTGGTTGCTACTTTGGGAGTTTGGGAGCCAGAAATAATTAACAGGATCAAGGAAGCTCGGAAGGATGATCCTGGGTTGCAGAGAATTATTGACCACATTGAGGACCATTCAGAGTTCAGATTGGTTGAAGGAATTCTATACTGTAAGGACAGGTTGTGTGTGCCTGATGTTCAAGACATCAAGTTAGAGCTGATGACGGATAAGCACCACACCAGATATTCAGTTCACCAGGGGAGCACCAAAATGTATCAGAATTTAAAGAACCACTATTGGTGGGTGAAAATGAAGAAAGAGATTGCAGAATTTGTCGCTAAGTGTATGACTTGTCAGCAGATTAAGGCAGAACACAAGAAGCCCCCTGGTTTGCTTCACCCGTTGGAGATTCCTAAGTGGAAATGGGAGCACATCACTATGGATTTTGTATCGGGATTGCCAAACACTAGGAAAGGCAATGATGCTATTTGGGTGATTGTGGATAGATTAACTAAATCAGCACATTTTCTGCCATTCAAGACTGGTCAGTTTATGAACAAGATGACGGTGTTATACAGGGACAATGTAGTCAAGTTGCATGGAGTGCCTAAGTCCATAGTATCCGATCGAGACACTAAGTTTGTCTCCCGTTTTTGGTCTACTTTTCAGTCATTTATGGGTACTCAGTTGAAATTCAGTACAGCTTACCACCCTCAGATAGATGGACAGTCGGAGCGTACTATTCAAATTTTGGAAGATCTTCTCAGAGCGTGTGTTTTGGATTTTAAGGAGAGTTGTGATGAGAGTTTGCCTCTGTGTGAGTTTGCCTACAATAACAGTTATCATTCAAGTATTGGTATGGCACCATTTGAGGCATTGTATGGACGAAGATGCAGAACTCCGGCATGTTGGGAGGAAGTAGGAGTTCGGAGTTTTCATGGCCCCTCAGAGATTGCTGATTCTAGTGAGAAAGTTCGGATTGTTCAAATGAGAATGAAGGAATCACGGGAGCGTCAGAAGAGCTATGCAGATAAGAAACGGAGACCTTTGGAATTCCAAGTTGGGGATATGGTATTCCTGAAAGTGTCTCCGATGAGAGGTGTTGTTCGATTCGGTCAGAAAGGAAAGCTTGCCAAGAGGTTTGTGGGACCGTTTGAGATCAAGAGTGGATTGGAGACGTGGCATATCGTTTGGTGCTACCGCCAGAGTTAGCCGGTGTGCACGACGTTTTCCATGTTTCGATGCTTCGGAAGTATATTCCAGATCCCACTCACGTGTTGCAGCACGAGCCACTTCAGCTTCAGGCAGATGCAACCTATGTGGAGCGTCCAGCACAGATCATCCACACTAAGGAGGTAGTGTTGCGTACCAAGACAATCCAATGGGTCAAGGTACAATAGGAAAACCACAGTCCGGAGGAAGCTACGTGGGACCTGAAAGAGCAGATTCAGAGGACGTACCCTTATCTTTTTCTTGATGAGGTATGTTTAGGCATTTGGGGGACCAAATGTTCTTTTTAGATGTAAGAGTTGTAAGGTCCGCGACCTTACTGGGTCAGTTGAGCCAAACAACAGGCCCATTGACCCTTTTTGTTGATAATTATTTTATTAATTGTATTTTAGATATTTAAGTGGGTTTAGAGCATGAGCGAGTTTCTTTTAGCATTAGAGTAGTATCTGCGAAGTTTCATGCGATTCCGAGTTCGTTTGTTGATAGCAGGGGTAGTTTGCTATTTAGGGAAAATTGAGTGTTTTTCCGAAATATTCCAAACACCGTGATTTATGGGTTCGTCGGAAAGGTTTCGTCGCGCTGATCATTTTTGTCTCTTGACTCATCGTGATCCGACAACTGGAAACCCTTCAAGTGGTCCATTCTTTCACCGGACCCACTTAAAGGGCAACTTTGGTCTCTTCCTCCCTATCTTCTTCTTAAACGAGATTAACCCTAATCTCTCTCATTATTCTCTGCAACTGAACGAAAGCAACTGCAGCCCATTCTTCTTCTTCTTCCTTTCTCAAGCTAGATCTCTAGCCTAGAGAGATCAACTCGAAGATCCGATCCGCTAGTTCTCATTCTCTCGATCTCCTCTTGCTTCCGGTATCAATTTGGTAAGCATTCTCATACTTTTATCTTTTCATTCGTATTCTCTTTGGTTAGATTTAGGTTTGATCTTAATTCTTTTCCTTCCTATCTTCTTCTTGGCTTCCTAGATTTCGTTTTATCGGGTTAGATCGTGGATTTTGGGGTAGAAAGGCTTCTCCTCGAGTTTTGCCCAAATTCTATCATCTTCTTGGTTGAGGCAAGTAGATCTGCATTGTATTTCTAAGCATGTATGTTTATTTCTATTTGATTGGCTATGTTTTCTTGTTAGAATTACCTTAATTCCAAGCCTGTTTGTTATTGATTGGGATTATATGCTAGATTGGGTTTTTGAGGGGTTTTGGGTTAAATAAAAGATTGTAATTGTTAGTTATAGGTTGTGGTTAAATTGTTGAAGATGATGGAAATGTTGAATGTGATGATTGGGGAGCATGGTGGCTCATTTTATGCAGGTTAGCCATGGATTGGCCGGAGGAAAAAGGGCAAGAAAAACCAGTTTTCGGCCATTTTTGGGGTTCAGGTTGCAGTTCCGATCGATCGGACCTGCATTCCGATCGATCGGTACTGTTACTTAACTGTGGCTGATTTCAGACCGATCGATCAGACCTTTTGTCCAATCGATCGGACTGCCTTTTTTTTTACAGCACAGACGAACTTCGGAAATGTATAACTTTTAATCCGTCCGTTGGAATTATACATGTCATATACCGTTGGAAAGCTCTCGAGATGTAGAATCCAATGGTTCTAGTTTCATCACGATAAGAGGTCGGGAAGTGATGTAAATGTTCAAATTATTATTTCAGCTTATGTTTTATTGTAAATGAGACTAATAACTTAGGTTTGGGCCTTAGATGTTGGAAACCATGCACCCACACTCATTTGACCATTAATGGGGTTAAAATCGTAGCACGTGGCTTGGTGTGTTTCGATGGGTTGTCTAGGTATTCGTGTATTGCACATGAATTAACCGAATGCGTATGAAATTGTTTCATTAGATGCTTAACATGATTGTACACCAAGGGATTTCCCTAGAAGCATCGTTGATCCATTTCCACACGTACTCCGTTAGAACATGTGAGGTGCAGGGATGACACCATTTACCTAGGACTGGATTGTAATATTCCTTTGACCCGTGACTTGTATCCGTCGTTGTATTCCTTGTACACTCTCTTGACATAAAATACCTAATTAATTATGAAACATAAATTCTTATAGAATTTAGGCTTGGACCTGACTTAGAGTGTACCGTAGGAACCTTGTCTTGTATTGATGAACATGACTGGCTAGCAATGAAAAGGGATTATTACGTGGTTTGCTTGTCTGGTATTGCTTGAATGAGATAATCCCTATGATCGTGTCTTGTACATTGAACTAGCCAGACTTGCTTGTCTTATTTGTCCTTGTGTCAAAACCACTTTATTATTGTTTGCATATCATGGCCATCTGCAGTTTGGGGTTTATTGACGAACCGGTTACTCGGTTGTCGGGATGGGCAGTCGGCTTTGGACAGCGTCCATGGCATTGAATAGCTGGGAGCGGGCATTGGACCGTGCTGCTATTCGCAGGACCGGAAGCTAGGATCCTACTGGAGCCGGACTTTGGTATCAGTAGTCTAGATTGGGATTGTTACTGGTACCCCGGGAGGTGGCATTGGACATCCTCGGAGTCTCCCTCTTGTTCTTGTTTTGCATTGCATGTTAGTGGTTATTGTTAGATGGTTGTTAGGATTCCTATTATTATTTCTATCGGTCATTATTCTTGCTTTATGCCTAGACTCGCTTTCCTTGTGTTCATATGATGTGTACTTGTCATTATTCTATATTTGATGCATGTCATGTTTATTATGCTATGCTTATCTATTACTCAACATGTCGTTGACTCTATTCCTTGGTGTGCAGACACCTCAGGTGGTTACTACTACTATGAGGAGCAGGCCTGTGAGGAGATCCCAACCAGTCGAGGAGGAATGCGAGTGACGTGCCGATGACGTAGAGTAGCGTCATCACTCCCGGCACGAGAGAGATTCACATGGACTCATTAGAAATATTCATTTATTTATTTATCTCGTTGGACCTTTTCTTTTATTGACTTGATTTAATTTTATTGGCCGTGTTTATTGGGATTGGCCAATGTAATAAATTACTTTGACTCCTTCAGTAGTTTTAATTATTCTTTCTTGCAACTTTTAATTTAATGAGAAGTATTATTCATTGACTGATATTTCATATGCCTAGACTTATATGAGGTCTGAAATGTAATATCCTCACAGCGGACTTACGATCCGTGGGCCCAAAGGACAAAATTTTTAATTAGTCCTAAAATTCACTCTCCGGATCTGGTTTATTCTTAATCGGGTTCGGGGGACGTGACAACCATGGTCTTTATATTTGAGAACAATTATTTGTTGGATCAACCCTGAAGCTTGAGCTGCCATCACAGCCTCCCTAGGAACAGAAGTCTTTCTCTTAAGAGTGGTCAAATCTTTCAAAAATATAAAATTGAAAGGTATCTTCTTGATGTCACTCAAGAGAGGGATATTGATTTGAACATTCTTAAAAACCTCTCAGATCCCCTCGAAGTGTTTATTCTTCCTATTGTCTTGCAGGTGTTGGGGATAAGGAGCCTTGCGTATGTAGGGTGTTACTGGATGGTTCTCTATATGAGCTTGGTTCATCTCCCCTTTCTCTTGGACATCTTACCCCCCTTGTCTCCCTTGTCCTTGTTTGGTTCACCCACATTTACATTCCTTTCCTCAGGCATTCTGACTTGGTTGTCCACTTGCTTGCCAGACCGCAATGTGTGGATAGCTTGTACCTCATCATGGGGTAGTCCTGGAGTACTATCCATTCCAAATTGGCCTCTAAGAGCATTCTGAACATTGGGCTGGACCTTGGGATTAGGAACTGTTTGACTAGGAAACTGCCCTTTCTCTCTCCCTCCTACTGATATTGCTAACTGGCCAAGTTGGACTTCCATCTTGGCGATGGCCTGGGCAATAGCTTGATTCAACTAGGCTTGGCCTGTGTTGGTTTGCTTCTACTATTGGATGAATTGTTGTTGCAGCTTCATCATATCAATCATCATAGTTTCCAAGGATGAAGACTGTTACGGGACAGAGGGAGAGTAATTTTCCATTGGGTCGAGAACTAGAGTTCTACAGTTGTTGGGCTGTTGAGGAGCAACATAAGGCTATTGAGGAACCAAAGCTTGGTTCGTCTGAGGTTACTGAGAAGAGCCTTGCCTTGAAAAGTTCCTTTGGAAACCTAGAGGACCATTACTTTGTTGCTAAATAGGTTCACTCTGCCTATAGGAGAAATTTGGGTGAAACCTATTGTCAGGATGGTACGTCTGACTAAAAGAATTTGGTGTAGGTTTCCTAAAGGCATTATAGCCATTGATGGCATTGTTTTGCTCAGCTTTAACGACCGACAAATTTGGGCAGCACTCGACCATGTGCTTACAACTATCACAAAGGACACACATTGCACTTCGTTCAGATGCAACATTCATCAAAGAATTCTGGTCTTGGTGGGGGTTCCTATTGGGCATCATTATAAAGGCATCAATAGCTGACATTTATCAGTGCGTTATTTTTCACTCATGTTTCTCCTTGGTGGCCACCGCTGTATCGATGAGAAAGCAGCTTTCTGTGGTTTTCCATTTTACTAGAACTCTCATGATATTATCAGTGCTTTATTTTTCACTCATGTTTCTTCTTATCTCAGTATGTCATCCAAGTATGCCCCCCGCATTGTTCCAGGTTATCTGAATCTGTTATAATTATCCAGTTTAAATGTTATTCTTGCAAACCTGTTGTTTCCCATTATTAAACACCTACTTGACTCGTTGTACTTTGGTACTGTAGGTATTGCCCCCATTGCCTTTGAAACGGAGCCTGAGGAGCCACAGGGCATAGCGGTCTGGTACTCGGATGATGTCGTCTAGACGTCACGGTGCACACGAGTTGCCGTAACATTTTGGGGAGTGGTATTGCTTCTCTTGGGATGTTGTGGTATAGCCAATGTTGGCTTTTATTTTGGAAAATGTAAGTAAATTTTATCTTTAGTGTAAATATTCTAATCTAATGCTATGAGAATGCCATGTTATTAATGTGCTTATTTTTTATGCACGTCTTTTATTTATGCTTGCTCTGTATGTATGTTTTGCTATAAGCTTCCACTAAAATAATGCTCATTTCTAGTATGATTCCGTATGGGATCCTCACCGCAGAAACCTGTGGTAAACCTCGTGCGTGCGGGTGAAATCTTCCGCACTATCCCGCGTGTGCAAGGCATTGCACTCCCCTGGGGCGATTAGATCCTAATCCGGTTCGGAGGCATGACAATATCATTGCTCAAGTTTGAAACGAGTGACGATATCGTCGCTTAGTCAAAAAGGCAAAAAAGGGAGTTAAAATTGCAGGGGGCCTTTTCTGAGCAGTTGGAAATATGGGGTCCTTTTTTGTACAGGGGCCAAAGGGTGTTTTTCCGTAAAATCCTATTTATAATTTATGGTCTTCATTATTTCAATACATAAAATTTTAAATGATATCGTAGAAAAACGCAACTATACTCAGCAAGGGCTACGATGGTAGTTCAAGTAGCAATATTCTACTTCAAATGTAGTGGTGTTTAATGTTGTTGAGAGTTGAGTAGCCGACGGTGTTATATATGACTGCTAGTTTTAATGGATAAATGACATAAATATCTTTTATTTAAGCTTAGCAAATTTCACTAACCTAAGCTTCTTTTAACGAACCCACTTAGGTGCATAAAGATTAAGGGAGCATGTTGATGATTAAAAAGCTTGGATGTGGATTATAAATATGTAATACCAAGCCATTCGAATGTTCCTAGCCTTAAGTACTTGATCATCAAACTTTAAGGGGCCAAATTATCTTTTTAACTAAAGAATAAGTCATTTGAACCTCTCTTAAGGATAACTTGGTAATTGGTAAAAAAATATTTATCAGAAGGTATCATTTTTCCCAATTTGATAGTTAGTCAAAGGAGGATTTAATAAAAACACAAATATAGTAGCCTTTTTTAGATTGTGTTGAAAATGAAAGGTCCTATTTGTAATAAAAAAAAAAAAAACTTTTGAAGCAAAACCTTTTTTTTTTCTTTTCTTTTTATATCTTTTTACTGGTACATGTGGGCTGTAAGAGTGATGGATCTCAACCGTCTAACTTGTGGGCCTCTTTATAATGGTCAAAGAATTAAACTCTGCAAATTGGTGAATGAGGAACCTTGGAATACCTCAGCACGGTCTGATCCCACCCATGAACACCACTACTCTTATAGGAGGGTGTCTCCTGCCATCATATTGTGCGAGTGAGACAGTAAAAGCTACATTTTAACAACCTTGGGTGATGGTGGTGTCTGGTTTGAAAATTTTCATTGAACAATACACATGGCTTATAAAAAACAATACGGATTGGGAAAATAATAATATGTGAAAACAACAATCCTCATTTTCAAAACAATGAAATATTTTTATATGCTGTTAAAGTCTTAATAAACAAAAGCTATTTGACTCTCCTTTTTTTTTTTATTATTTTTAATTACATGTTCAATTAATATAGGTTTTGCTTCTTTGAATATAGACAGCTGACATTTGTTGTTAATGCAAGGATTACCCCCTCCCAAGGGCATCCTGGTCTAGACAATTTGGTCCACATTAAAATCAAGGGTCTTTTATTCAAGGTCATCAACAAATATCCAGACAATGCTGGCGGCTTCTACCTCAACATTTGCATTTGGACCATTTGATTTGTGGGTCCTTTCGTTGATGTACCACTTGCAAAGCTCCACTTGATCAATGCTCTAGTCACTCGAATGCGCGAACAATAAATTTTGAGTACAAAGATTAAAGTTTTAGCAATTTACAATATAAAGATGGAGTCATTGATTTCTAGAAGTTATGACAAGGAAGACCTTACAGTCTAACAGAAAACAGATGTGGGAACTGAATACTCAATCTTTCCTTGTGATTGCTGGTTTGTTTGTTTGTTTGGTTGGTTTTTTTTTTTTTTTTTCACACTTTCAGATATCAAAGCCAACATCCTTACGTTGCAACCAGAACTAAATCACTGTGGTCTCTGTGTTCCCATTTCTTTATCACTCCCTCATTTGAGAATCTCTGCTTTAGGATGCAATGGGATCATGTGATACTTTGTCATGAGGAAGATATAACATAATACCATCATCTATATGCTTGTTTACAACAAAACAATCAGAAAATCCATTTAGATGTGGATGAATTCAGCTACCAAGACCTCGAGCTTCCCTTATTTATATAGCAAATGATCCTCAGCCACACAAGTTTCATCCCACAAATAATTGTCTTCACTGTAGTTAACCCCTCTATTTGTCATTTTGGATTTATTGTCCCTTCTATCTCTTTCTAAGATTTTTTCTTACTAGATTTCTTAAGATGAAGGCATCACCAAGACAGTTGAAAGTTCAAAAGCATATATATATATATTTTTAAAGGTTTATAACAGATGATCCATAGTTTCTTTTGGTTGCACTGAGGAATAAGACCGAGTTGATGGTTACCAACCCAAACATTAAGGGTATCATGTAGAATATTTTCCGCAGAAAATGAAAATGGTTTCTAGTGGATGACGACTTCCCATTCTTCCGTGTTAATATTTTCCATGGTTTTTTTTTTTTCCAGGCGAAAGCATTTTCCACAAGTTTTGCAGAAGGTATACTTGGATCCAAGAGGAAGAAAGCCACTTTCTATACTCTTAAGAGAGTTAGAAACACATTCCACTGCCAAAAATGTTTTTGTCACAGCATACAGTTGAAACCAGCCACTGTGATAAATGAAGACTTCTGTTTTCAGTTTCTGCAGAAATCAAAATCATTGTGGAAATAAAATGCAGTGAAAAACTACTGCCCACAAACATGCCCAAAGCTTTGATACTGTTTTTCACCTAAAAGAATTAGCTGCTTCCATTGTTGATTTCAATGTCAGGAGGAAAGACAGAGAAACAGTGGTCTAACCACATGATTTCCAAATTTTGTTATCCGTATCATGAAAACACTGCAGAAATACATTCATCTGTACTTTCATCATTAAAATTGAACAAGGTTTCGGTTATATCCAGATGCATTTTAGTGAGTGTATCAATAAAAGAAAGAAAAATAGCATCCCCTAGTCAATAAGATTATCTCATCAACAACAATCTATAGCCTGAAACAGATTACATAATTTAAAGAGATGATTTCTAGTAAATGAGATTACCCCATGAACAAAAAGCTATAGATTGAATACAGATTAGATAATTTAAAGATAGCATTCCTAGTACATGAGATTACCCCTTGAATAGAAGGCTATGACTTGAGAGCAGATTTCATAATTTAAAGACATCATTCCTAGTAAATGAGATTACCCACAACAACAAACTATATCTTGAAACAGATTACATAATTTAAATTCAGCATTCCTTAGAAGCCTTCTAAGGTGATAAAATGTTGGAAAAATAATAAACCCGAGATCTAGACTTACAACTGCATAATTTTTAGGATGCAGTAACAGAAGAAGATGAAGGGGGTATTGGTGTATTAATTATCCCTTCCAACATCAAAATCACCTTTTTCATGGTGGGGCGAGAAGCAGGGTCTTCTTGAGTACACCACAATCCTACCCTCACCATCCTCTCCAATATCGTCTTCTCGACTTCTTCATTGCCTACCAGTTTATCCAACTCTCCACGCTTGAAGCAATCATAGACCCAATCCAAGAGAACAATCTCACTCTCTGCAGCCTCTATCTCCACATGCTTTCTACAACATGTAAGTTCTAAAAGAACAATCCCAAAGCTGTAGACATCAACTTTCATTGTTATAGGTGCGCTCTTGTACCATTCGGGCGCCACATAACCTCTGGTCCCACGGATAGCAGTATATGTTTTTGTTTGATCCGGCATCAACAGCTTTGCTAAGCCAAAATCAGAAATCTTTGCAATCCAACACTCGTCCATGAGTATGTTCTGAGGTTTTATGTCACAGTGGATGATATGGGTCTCACAATCTTCATGTAAATAGTGAATCCCTCTGGCTACATCCAATGCAATTCTCACTCTTTCTTTCCAATTTGGGGGTGCTTCAGCCCTGAAGAGGAAGTTGGCGAGTGAGCCATTGCTCATGTATTCATAAACAAGTAGCCTGTGTGAGCCTTCAATGCAGAACCCAATCAGTCCAACCAAGTTCCTATGATGTGTCCTTCCTATCGTCTTCATCTCAGCTTCGAATTCCCTTTCTCCTTCTTCAGCGAAACATTTGTTGGGCGTCGACAAAATCAAATCCTTCAGGGCAGTTACATCTAGGCACCATATCCTCACCCATGTTACAATAGCTATTAAATCCACATGTTCCTTTTATCTTACAAAGGTCAGCCAGTTGGAGTGATTGCCATACGATTGATTCCTCCGATACGCTGCCATTATTCTCAATTCTATGAGAATACAACCGAAAAATTCCATTTACATCCATCGTCGCGCGATAAACAAATGCTCCCGTCCTGTGTTCTGCCAGGTTTTTTATCGTAAAACCCGTGGAATTGAGTAGATACAACTGCCCATTAGTGTCTAAATTCAACGAGACATTCCTTCCTCCCTTCCATGTAGCTGAATCCCAGTAGGCATCCCTACTTGTATTAGTAGTATCCGTCGGGTATGAAACGAGATTTCCATCAGTATGCATGACAATTCGAAATCTTCCAGTTGAATGATTGGTTTCTGACAAGTGTGAAAAGAGAGTCCATTCAACAATCAACCTTTGTCCTGCAACAATCGTGTCGGTCGGAAAGTTGAAACTCTGCCATATGATATTTGAATTAGAGTTGTACAGAACAAAATTACCACTATCTAGCATCAACGCGTAGGAGGCAACTCCAGATGCATCAATGAGTGACCTATTGCTTCCGCCGCTGCTAAGGAGTAGTCTACCATCAGTAGACAAGAGAACTGTGCCAGATGAAATTGGTGGGTCATCTCTTTTCGCCGTCCATATGATGGTGTTCTTTGAAATTCCGATGATCCATACACCGACCATGAAACCATTGCCGATCGGATAGAACCCGAATGCAAATTGGCCGGAAGGAGACACCCAGTAAGTGGAATTGCCATTGATAGAGATAGAAGAGCCTAGAGTGATGTTAGGTGTTTGAATCTGAGCTGCTGCTGTAGAGATTGAAGAAAGAGAGAACAGAGCGAGGAGCAGAGCTGCCATTGCCATTGAAGCATACATCCAAGGTATTGTTCTTTCAAACCAAAGGACCTTTGGTTTTTCTTGCCCACTAATTGAGGGAAACGTCCATATGCCAATCAAAATCTAGAAACCATTGTTGACTTCAAGTCAACCAATAATGTTAAGGCATGTAATAAGAATCCAATTGGGAGCATTCGTCGGGGCACTTAAATCCTGGGCCTCAGGCAACTGTTTATTTCCTTAGTTCTGTTTCTTATACAATCAGGTTCTAGCATGCACAATCTGGAGCGTTGGATATAACAAGTCCCGATTGTGGTTCCTAAAATACTCGTAGATCAAAAGGTTACAGCTATTGGATTTAATTGTCTGTTTACTAAAGTAAAATCCTACCGTGGTGAATCTCAGACGCTGCGCAGTTTGTTGTGGACTCACTGCCGGCGGTCCAATCACAGGGTGTGTGACCCACCGGAATTGAGTACTTTCGGGTTTTTAACTTTTATTAAGCTATGATTACAATTTCTTTTACAAAAAAAAGAAAAAAAAGGATTATAATTTTCATTGAAATATATAACATAGTGATTCTATAAATATAGATACTATTCTGGTTGGCCTGTGGGCTGGATGACCATACCAGGGAAAAATTAAAAAGGACAACGGTTTAGAATAGGGACAACTCAACATGGGTGTCTGGATCTCGATTAGATCTGGATACATCATTTATAAACTTGTGTTAGTTTAGTTTGATAATTGGGCAGGTTGGGAGGATACATGTTTGGTTGATTGCCATGGGGCCCAATATGAACCTGAGCCGAACCCATTTATTAATTGGGCAGAAAATGTCAATTCGGCCCGAATCAGCAAACAGGGGTGGTAATGGTTTGGGTTAACCACAGAATGTGACATGTATTTGAAAAACCCAGACTTAACAATTTTATTGAATTGGTTATGAAACATCTAGAAGAGTCCACTTGAACTCAAAATTACTAGGGTGGGTTTGAACTATTTTGATAGTTCATAGTGCAATGAGTCGACTTGGGTAGGGTTTGAATTAATTAGGGTGATGGATCAACTAGAAAGAGTAACCTAAATCCAAACATGAACCTTTTATTAATCAGGTTTTTATCCCAAGTCCAACCCAGGGGAAAAAAAGGCCAAGGCACAAGCACTGTAAAAAAGGGCAGTGTTGGGAATTGTCATCTCTAGTGGTGAGACAGAATACTGACTCAGCACAATTTCATTACAATTTGAGATTTCTTTTTAGCAATCACAGTGACTCAACTCAATTTGACCTGTCTATTAATGTTATTGAGAGTGGAGAATATTATATGGGTTGAATTTGACTGGATCAGGCTAGTCATGACCCAAAAACTTTTATCGTCAACACTTGAAGGTCCTCCACTAAGAGCGTGTATGTAGGGTTTTTTGACTTTTAGGCTGAATCTATGTATTACGAATGACCACTTGAAATGAATTCTTCTAGAAGCTATGTTTAATGTCATGATACGAGAAAGTTCAGCTACTAATCGTCCAAAGATTAAGAATAAAAAAAAGAATTTGACCATAGTCAATGGGAATATGACAAAAACACAAAAAAAGTTGGTATAATATATCTTAGGAGATATTCGGATCATGGATTTAAAAATATGTATTAAGTTTAGAGTCGTAAATAAAAAGGGCAAATGCAAAAGAGATTTTGAGTCCTTATTATAAGCAAGCCTCGTGCATATAGAATCTCGGTACGCAACAGATTGCTGGTCGTGGGTTTAAATCCGATGGTGGAATTCATTTTCCATAGTCTGGCAATATTTTCACGCTATTATGATATGTTCACGCATTTAGGCTGTTTGACCTTGTCCTTGACATGATTAGTGCCCATCAATTCTTTTCACGGGGGGCATTTGGATGTATGGTGAATTGAAGCAAAGTGAAGTGAAGCTTCAAAACAAGACAGAATAAAATATAAATGATTATAATGGTATTTTATTTTTAGTTGTTTGGTAAGAAATCTTTTTGACTTTTTATATAGAAAAGTGTAGCTTTTTTGTCATTTAGTGGAGAAAAGAAGTTATTTTTTTTTACTTTTTTTTTCAAAAAAGTTGGAGATAATTTTGAAATTGTGTACTTGCGATATGACCCATTGTCTTTTCTTCTCTGGATAATAGAGGCTTTACCTCACCTCACTTCACTTCACCACAAATCTAAACACGCCAAGGTTAAATAGCACCACACATTATTCTACCCAGCAATAATTGCAGGGACATGTAGTTTAGCCCAAAATTTGAGCCAGTAATAATTGCAGGGACGTGTAGTTCAGCCCAAAATTTGAGTATGTATAGAGCCATGATTCCAACTTAAATGTAGCTTGAAATTGCCAATTCATCAAATGAATTAAGGTCCACCCTCCCAACCAAAAAAAAAAAAAAAGAAAAAAGAAAAAATGGTATCAAAGCACAACTTAGATTTATGCACTAACAATGCTTTTAGTTTTGTATAAGATGGTTATTTTAGATCCGGGCATAGAGTTAGATTTGATTAAAAGGGCACGAAACCTAGAATGGGTTCCACCCAAACCATCATAGGAATTGGCTTTGATTTATTTATTTATTTTAGGGCTCCCATCATGAAGACTATGGGACCCACATAGATAAAGACCACCCATATTAAGGTATCCATCCAAGCATATGCCTTTTGCATCTCATATAATTTAAATTCAATTATTTTAGAGTTATTTGGATGAAACTCAATTTATAAAGTCCATTATATTATTTTGTGGGACACAGCATGGATCCAGAGGCAAATCATTTTGGAGATGGGTCTCACTGTCAGTGTGAGTGCTTAATGCACATGGCCTGGCCATGTTAGAGCATGCATGTGAAACGGAGAAAAAAAGGAAAGAGGGAATAAATCTCGTGATTTTTCAACCAAAACAGTGTGAAAAATATTAAAACCGCGTGAATATAGATCATGGGAAATTCCTGTCGCGTGCCCAGACCCTGTATCCGCAAGGCGTGTATATGATAAGGACGCTTCATAGGCGCTTCATAGGCGTGCATATGATAAGGACGCTTCATATAAAAATTCTGAGGCCATGTTAGAGCATGCACGTGAAATGGAGAAGAAAAGAAAAAGGAAAGCAGTGAATAAATCTCGTGCTTTTTCAACCAAAACCGTGTGAAAATTATCAAAACCGCGTGAAAATAGATCATGTGAAATTCCTATCGCGGTGAGGAGAGTCTATATGCGAAAGGCGTGCATATGATAAGGACGCTTCATATAAAATTTCTGAGGCCATGTTAGAGCATGCACGTGAAACGGAGAAAAAAAAAAAAAACGAAAGCAGTGAATAAATCTCATACTTTTTCAACCAAAACCGTGTGAAAAACTATCCAAACCGCGTGAATATAGATCATGTGAAATTCTTGTCTTACAAAGGCGTGCATATGATAAGGACGCTTCATACAAAAATTCATCTATTTACACTATACACACGACAAGTGACTTGACCAGCTCGGTAGCAAAACCCATGACGTGGGGCCCACCTTGACTTTTTCAATCGTTCTCTAAATTTGTTGTAGGCCAATGTTTAATCAACCCTTCTACATGGACAAACTTTTTGGCATGAATTTGTGACAAACTCCCATGTGGCACAATCCTAAAGGTGCTTTTTCCCCCTCTCTCAAAAGTTGCACCTCTAAGATTGTGCCACATGGGAGTTTGTCATAAATTCATGCCAAAAAGTTTGTCCATTTAGACTTTTTGATGTTTAATTGTTGAGTCTGAATCGTCGGTCGCGGCTATTGCACGGGACTGTGTAATGCATTTCTGAAACACGATCATAGAGCCCACATAGATCGTTCGGACGATTAACGATGAATCACATCTCCTCTGATTATATATCTTCAAGTTTCATATCTTAAGCGCTGAATCCCACCGTATGATTGAGCACAATAAGGAAACCATGATTAAATCATGTCAACAGTAATGCCACGTCTTAACTCAGCCATCTGCACTCATTTTGACAAAGAAATTTCTGCTTGGTCCTGGTTTGCAGCTCATCTTAGAAACCACAATTACATCATCAATGGCTCCACCTAATGCTTTGTGGGTTTGTTGGCTCTAGCCATTTGGGTTTGTTGTTTTAGCCAGTTGTAGGCTTCTAATTATCTTTGTTTTGGTTTTTTGGTGTTGTGGGTGGTTGTGCTATCAGTACCTAAAATATGTTTGACTGTTGTGTATTTTTGTCTTCTCCTTAATATATACAAATCTTAACTTGAAAAAAAAAAACAGTAATACCACGTCAGTGAGTGCCTACTTCCGTTTCTATTACATGCTCAATCATGGATGTGGGACTCACTCCTTTTGACATGAAACTTGAGGCTATGTGATTGGAGGGGATGTGATTCATCATGAATAGTCTGGATGATCTATATGTTGAGCCCACGATGGTGCTCTAGGAAACTGTGACACGGTTTCCATGTAATAGCTGCGAGAGGGTGTCCCGACTCATAATTGTTTTAAAAGAGTGGGTAAGTGAAAAAATTTAGCTCTCCTAATGATTATGTCTGCTAAATTATAATAAGACCTTAATTTGGAAGTTAGCAAATGCTCGTCTAAACAATTTGTGCACAGCCTTGGGCTCCCATTAGGAGAAATTTTTAGATGGGCTGGGCACGTATATATTGCACACATGCTTATGTGAAAATTTCTTGATTATAATAAGATTCGACCCACATCTAATTCAAAGGAAGACCTTTCAATCCTACCTATTCCTATAATTGAAATTAAAAAAAAAAATGTGCAGTACTATTCCTCACATGTAAAACGACACGGCTTTAAGACCAAGACCATCAATGGTAATGGAGTGACTCTGGAACTTTCTAAACAGGAGACCATTGAAAATGGAGATAAAAAATGGGTCATCAAATGCTCAAAAGGCGCAACACAGAAATTGAATGTGTTCAAGATCTAGATCCATTGTACACTCACTGAACTTTTACTCACTACTGCATTGAATATCCTCAAGAAAATCTATAATTAAAATGTCATCATACTTTAAGGCTATTAAGTCAAGGCCTAGTGTCATCTTATGGGGCTCATTTTATGGATTCCCGAAGCCATACCCTCTTTCCATTGGCAAACTTGCATCTAAGTAGGTTCCACAAGCTATACAACATATATGCTATATGCAGCTTGCTTGTAGGTGAACATTTCCCTAATTTAACAATTTGTAATGCTTTTATAAAGAGAGAAAAAAAAAAAAAAACTTATAATGCTAAACATTCATTGCTAGTGGATAGGTGACATGATTAACAGAATCCACTAAATCCATAAAACAACAGAAATGGTTAAAGTTAAACTGCATAACCCGTCTAACCTAAACTCCTTTTTTTTAAACCCTAACTCTAACTTGAGAAAAAAGAAGACGATGAAGAACCAAATTGATGGACCCAACGTAGTGTTGATCTATCTTTAGCAATAAAACCCCAACCTTCAGGATGATTTAGGGTCTGTTTGGCAAGTCCGAGCTGATAGAAATAGAGCTGATTCAATTATATTTGTTTCAAATGGAGCGAGCTATTTCAATTAGACCCTATCTACAAATAAACCATTCGGTACATCTCGTTGAATTAGGAAAAAGGCAAGCTTATCATATTATAAAAGTAATACACGAAACCTTTGTAACCAAGTAAAATTAGTACAAAAATTCTTTATATATAGAAAAAGGGGAGATGCTCCTATGAGAGTAACCATGGGAGTTACTCTCATAAGAGCATCTCCCTAGAAAAAGTTATATGGGTTAACTTGTAAGAAAAAAAAAGACCCTAAAAGATGTATAGTTGCTTTTAGACTATCATACATGCTTCAAAAGGTCACCTTTTATCGAACATAAATTTGAATGAGTTTTTATGTCAAATAAACTTACAAAGTGGACTCACCAAATGGCGCCTCAGTCGATACAAGTATTTGGCATGGTGACTTCATGTAAATGGCCAAGTCTAGAGAAAAGGTGCAACTCTTAACCCTTGATATTTCTTTTCTTTATTGTTTAGGTCAAACTCTCCAATAATTGCAAGTTCTCATGAAAGTAAAAAAAGAGTGTTGTGTGTTGAATGACATACACAACCGAGTGTTTGCCTTGTATATTTATACTGTGTTTTGAGATTACAATTGAATGGGTCAATCCCCAGCTGTATAGAAAGAATGGAAACAAAATAAATAACAGCTTTACAGATTTGATTACAAGGCATGAATACAGGAAGAGAAAACTGTAATTCCTTATCTTCAGCAGATCTTTTGTGATTGTGCTGATTCTAGCTGATTTTCAGGCATCAATTATGTTATTATCCCCCTGCAAATTGATGGGTGGTAACCACAATAGTTTGGATCGGTGTTGTAAGAAAGAAGGTGAAGAAAGTCCTTTTGTGGAGATATCTGCAATCTGATAATTGGATCGAACAAACCGAACTTGAAGTATGTTATTGATCACTAAATCACGAACAAAGTGGTAATCAATTACCTCAATATGTTTAGTTCTAGCATGAAGAACTGGGTTGGCTGCCATATGTGTTGCACTTATATTGTCGCAGTGTATGATCATAGATAACTTGACTGGGACATGAAGATCATGTAAGAGATAGAAAAGCCATAACATTTCGGAATCTGTGATCACAAGAGCTTTGTATTCATCTTCCGAGCTGGATCTTGACTGTGGGTTGCTTTTTGGATCCCCAGGAGAGGAGATTAGATCCTAAGTATGTGCAAAATCCAGTGGTTGACCGACGTGAATCTGGGCAACCAACCCAATCCGCATCTGAGAAGGCAACAACAAGAGAAAGAGGTCCTGGTTTGAGAATGATTCCAGCACCAACAAAGTTCTTGAGATAACACAGAATGCGCTTGACCGCTTGAAGATGCTCGGTTGTTGGTGCGTGCATAAATTGACAAATTAAACCTAATTAACTGCATATGATAGATCTGGGCGAGTGATGGTGAGGTATTGTAAGGCACCTACTACCTAGCGATTGATAGACCCGGCTTTCGTCCTCTCCTTCCGCCCCGGGGTTGCTGGGGTCCGGCGGAGGAGAAAAGCGAGCATCAACATTTTTTTTGTACGGGTATGCCAGATTTTCTATTCTACTTGGAATTTGAAGTGGTGATCCGGAGATTCACCTTCACAAGTAGAAAGGAAATCAATCTTTTTTCTAACTTTTCAATTTGCATAAATATTTAAGAAAAGAGACAAGTTTTTCTTTGAATGCCGTAGGAGGCGATTTTTTTGTTTGTTTGCCGTGAAAGGCGGTTTTACCGTAAAAGGATAAAGACCAAGGGGAGGTCTTATATCCAATAAAAAACTGAGTAAACGTGCTGAAAAGCCGCGTTTAGGCCATGTTGGATAGAAGGAGAGGAAAAGCTTTGCCTTGTGGGGGGGGCAGGCAAAGGAACTTCGATCACCTTGTGGTATTGCAGCAGAGTTTCTTCAGGATTTTCTGACTCTCTCTGCGTCTATGTAGCCCTCTGTGTGTGAATTGTTCTTGGATTTCCGGATCGATCCTGGATTTCTTGGAATGACACCCTTTTATAGGTTTTGGGTAGCCATGGGGTGGTTTATGAGCATTGATGGCATTGATGAGATGATTGATGGCATTGATGCTCCATGATGGGAGGAGTTACAAGTTTTTATTTCTTGATTTTATAACTCCTTTTTTCTTTGCTTGTAATTGGCCGATGGAGAATGATGGGCATTTAATCGCCTTTAATCACCATGATGATGGGAGTTTCATGGCTTTAATGCCATGATTGCTTGGACTTGTAACTCCTTTTTCCTTGAATCTAATTGGGCCGTCCAAAATAATGAGTTAATGACCGCATTAAGTTGTCATAAAACGGGTCATTTAACAGCATTAAGTGGTCGCCAGGGCATTTGAAGAGTTGCAGGCCTTACCGCTTCTTTTGGAATTCTTCTTGTGACGATCGCCGATGGATCCACATATTGTTTGATGTCGGATGGTGATGTAACTTCAGACATTAATTGGTGCCAGTGGGCCGGTGACATCTGTCTTGTCGATTTCTCGATCGGTCGGACAGAAAGTGTGCTTTCTTGGTCAGCCAGTTGGCGATCTTGGAGCGATCAATGATGATTTCATGCTCTTGACGGCGGATCCGAGATGTTGATGAAGATCAATCGATTCTAAACATCAAGAATTAGATTTTTGGAAAATCACAGGGACTGGAACTCCAGAAACGCGAAAAAGATCGGAAAATGGGCCACCTGGTGGAAATCCGGCGACCCGGATTTCCAGGGTCGCCAGCGACCATGGGGGTTTTTCCCCTTTTGGTCGCCGTTTTTCGGCCATTTCTTGGTCTTTTTCGTTCCTTTTTTCTCCTGTATTTTTCTTGAAATTTTTTCTCATTTATTGACTTGATTTTCCTGAAGAAAACTTGACAAGAAGCCACGCAAATCGGAGCACAAAGTTTCCTATTTTTTGGAAAAGCCGAAGACTTCGTAACCGATTTTCCGTCAAGAGTTGAAACTAGGTCAAACGATGTCGGAATGACCCAAAATTTGAGGTGAATTCTCCTAAGCAGTAGATAGGACCAACCATGGGCTTTTGTTTGAGTTTTGAAGCCGTTTGGGATCCCGTCGCGGTTAGACTTGATTTTGCCGCGAGGAAGATTTCGCGCTTTGATATACGGTCAATCGATGTCCGATTATCCTGAAATTTGACAAGGAGCCTATTGGAGTCATTTTGAGATGATCCATTAGCTCCGATTTGAATGTCATAGTCCCTGGAGGCTCCGCCGCCTGTAAAATTGATTTTGTTTTCGAAGGGTCAAAGTCTGGTCAAACATTGTCGGAATGACTTGAAATTTAATGTGAAGCCCTTTAGAAGCATGTTGAAGCCACCCATGTGCTCTGTTTGATGAGTGATGGCCTCGGTGGTTCTCGCCGCCGAGAGGCATGCTTTTGCTGCTTGAGGGTTGATGGAGGGTCAAACATTGTCGGTTTGACTTGGAATTTGACAAGGAGCCTTTTGGAGGTATTTTGGAACCATCTACAGACTCTGATTGAAGTTTTGATGTCTTTGACTTGCTTAGCTGTAGGAGGAGTGAAGTTAGGCTAAATGATGTCGGAATGGCCCGAAACTTCATGTGTACCCCTCTTTTGGCTATTTTGAAGGATCTTGTAGTTTTTGTTTGATTCTGACAAGATCTGATGCTTGAAGTGACATTGCCTGTTTGTAGTATGATGCAGGTTCATGTGGCTTCTTGATATTGAGGAGGCAAGGTGACTTTTTTGGTGTCAACAGCGATATTCATGAGGATCTGACAATGGGGACTTAGAGTGCAGAGGTAATTTAGAGCCAGACATGACTGGAGTCTTGCTAGGTTTGCAGCCTTGCATACCATTTTTATGCAAGAGATCGAGTGTGTATTTTGACTGTGAGAGTACAAGGCCAGCATTTGTATGTTTAGCTTCCACCCCCAAAAAGTAAGGTCGCCAAGATCAGTCATTGCAAACTCAATGCCAAGTCGTGCTACAAATTGATTTAGCAAAGCCATACTATCGCCAGTTAATATAATATCATCCATGTAAAGAAGTAAAATGAGCATACCATCTTTTGAGTGGAATACAAACATAGAGTTGTCAGCAAGACTGCGGGTAAAGCCGATGTGAAGTAAAAAGGTGCTGAACCTTTGAAACCATGCACGCGGTGCTTGTTTAAGGCCATATATTGCTTTATGAAGACGACACACGTGTTGGATGAGTGGCACTGACAAACCCTGGTGGTTGTTGCATGTAAAGTTCTTCGGTTAACATGCCATGTAAAAAGGCATTTTTTTACATCCAATTGTCGAAGTGGCCTATTTCTGGCGATGGCAACTGAGAGAACAGTGCGGATTGTGGCTGGGTTGACAACCGGACTGAAAGTTTCTGTGAAATCAATTCCTGGTTGTTGGTGGAAGCCTTTTGCAAAGAGTCTCGCTCTATACCGTTGAATAGATACATTGCTCTTATTTTTTATCCGGTAAACCCATTTACATCCAACTATATTCATGGAAAGAGAGGTAGGGACAAGTGACCATGTATTATTTTTAAGGAGGGCCTCATATTCATCATTCATGGCCAGGACCCAATTTGCATCTTTAGCCGCAGTCTTATAGGATGTAGGTTTTGTAGGGGTAGTATGAAGGGTGGACAAAAAAACAGTAGGAAGTGGATGACGAGTGCTAAGGAGGGAGAATGGAACTTTAAGTTTTCTGCTGCCAGTTTGAGTTCTTGTAATCATAGAGTGTTTGGGAGCAGGGGACGATGGTGGATGGGTTGTTGATGAGATGGTGGTGGGTTTGTTGATGAGGTGGTGGAGGTACTGCAGTGGATGGAGAAGAGTGGGTATAATCAATGGAAGAGCCAGAAACCACAGCTTGGGGAGTATGAGCAATAGGTTCTGCAATTGTATATGAAGCAGTAGGTTGAGGTACTTGCAGAGTGACAGTATTTGATTTAGTGTCACGAGATGGAGATGAGATTTCTCTATCTGCAAAAGGGAAAAAGTGCTCATTAAAAATCACATGTCTAGAGATGTAAATGCGGCCACTGTTTGGATCTAGATACCTATAGCCCTTGTGATGTTGACTATAGCCAAGGAAGACAGAAGCAATGGATTTTTGTGACAGCTTGTTAGGTCTATAAGGTCGCAAGCAAGGAAAGCATTGATAGCCGAATACTCGAAGAAACAAGTAGTCCGGTGGTGTCCATATAATACTTCATGTGGAGAACGACCCTGTAAAACTGTGTCAAGAGGCAGTTTATGAGATAGACTGCAGTAAGAAAAGCCGCTAACTAGTATCTCTTTGGCATTTTGGCTTGAAATAAAAGAGACAACCCCATTTTAGTTATGTTTCTTCTCTGCAATGCCATTTTGTTCTTGCGTGTGAGGACAAGAAATTTGAGAAATAATCCCACATTCATCCAAAAGTTTCTTAAACACACCACGTGTGAGCTCTAGAGCACCGTCACTTCGGACGTATTTGACAGTTGTTGAAAAAAATATTTTCAGCCATTAATTTAAAATGACGAAAACATTCCAAAGCATTAGATTTTGCATGCAGCAAATAAAGCCATGTGTGTCTACTATAATCATCAACAAAGATTATATAGGAATGAAAACCACTAACAGAGGGCACTGTTGACCCCCATAAATCACAATGAATCAGTTCCAAAGGAGAAGAAGACTGTCTAGAAGAAGTTCCAAAAGGCGGTTTTTTATTCTTTGCTAACTGATAAGATTCACAAATTTTATTGTGATTAAGAAAGCGGGAAATTTCTAAATCACCACTATACCTGAGTAATTGAAGAACTTGTGCTGACGGATGCCCCAATCTTTGATGCCATACTTCAGATGAACGGCATTTTCTTAGAAAAGCCACAGAGTTATTCTTTGTCGAGCCCTGTGCTGCAGAAAGAGAGTAGAGGTCACCCTTGAGTGGTCCCGTCAATAGTTTCGCCCCTATTTGCAGATCCTTGACACAAAAACCCCATGGAAAGAATTCAACAGAACAATTGATATATTGGACACCACTAGAACATTTTTAAGTTTTAAATCAGATGCAAAAGTGGGCAATGTAGTGGAACCAGTATGTGAGATATGAATACTCTTACCATCTCCAACAAAGACTTGATCAGACCCAAAATAATTTGCAAACTGTTGCAGCATTGATGGTTCAAATGTCATATGTGATTTTGCACCTGAATCAGGCACCCATTGAGCATCCATGGAAAAGGGCGCTCTCAGCTGAAGATTGGTACCTAGAGGAGTCATGTGAAGACTAGCGAAGGCATGATTTATGTTGTTGTTGTTGCTGTTTCGACTGGCATAGTATTGAAAGAAACATTTGTTGGCTACATGACCCATCTTGGCACAAATTTTACATTTGATAGGCTGATGTGTGTGAGATTCAAATGCTAAAAAGGCTGGACAAGCATTGTTTTGCTATTGTGGAGAAGGCAAAGGTCCTGGAAACAATCCAGACCCCTGTTGTACATACCCTTGTGGTTTGAAGTTTTGGTGATTGGAGGTTTGCCCTTTTTTGAATGAGCCACTGCCTTTGTGATTTCCTTTGAATATTTTAGGTTGACTTGTTTCTGTGGTAAGGAGTGTTGTCTGGGAATGTGGATCTGAAAAGGCAGTGGACTGTGTGCCATAGCCATGACGAAGCCGCTGCTCATGGGTGAGAAGTTTGGCCCGAAGGTCAGTGAAAAAAATAGGTGGGGTGTTTTTTTCAATGGTGATGATAAAAGGACCATATTCCGATCCAAGTCCATTCAATGTGTGGCCAACTAAATCGGAATCTTTAACATGTTCATCAATTGCAACAAGGGAATCGGCCAATGTTTTGATACGATGAACATAGTCGGTGATGGAGGATGAACCCCTTTGGATGGTTTGAAGTTCACTGCAGAGATATGTTTTTCTTGCTATAGACTGTTGTTGAAAAAGTTCAACAAGTGCATCCCACACTTCCTTTGCAGTTTTGAGGCCAAGGATATGAGAAGAAAAGGACTCACTTAAGGTGGCATTAACACATGCTCTGACAAAGTGATCGGTTTTTCTCCATACATGGTATGCAAGGTTGGGAGTAATTAAGGTGGTAGAGGAATTTGTCTCTGTAGTTGAGGTAATAGTTAATGGTGGTGTAGAAGTGGATCCATCTATATGGCCCATGAGATCATAGCTAATGAAGATGGATTCAAGTTGGTCTTTCCAAAGAAGGTAGTTAGTATTATCTAGTTTGACTGATACCAAGTTGGAGAGATTGGTAATGGGAAAGGGTGAAGAGTTGGACGCCATTTGTAGAGAAAAGAAAAGAAGAGAAAAAAAAAAGAGAACAGATCTTACTTTGAGGGGAATGAAAAAGCAACTAGTATGAAGAATCTATGTCTCTGATACCATGAAAGTAAAAACAGAATGTTGTGTGTTGAATAGCATGCACAATTGAGTGTTTGCCTTGTATATTTATACTGTGTTTTGAGATTACAATTGAATGGAGATTACAATTGAATGGGTCAATCCCCAGTTATACAGAAAGAATGGAAACAAAATAAATAACAGCTTTACAGATTTGATTACAAGGCATGAATAAAGGAAGAGAAAACTGTAATTCCTTATCTTCAGTAGATCTTCTGTGATTGTGCTGATTCTAGCTGATTTTTAGGCATCAGTTATGTTGTTATCTCAAGAGTGAAGTTGTAGGTCCCAAACCATCAGCAAAAAACAGAGATGCATCTGCTGCAACAATGGTGATACTGCAATCAGTTTCATCCTTAGCTAAACCATCCCCCTTTTGCTTGTTTTTCACTAGCGCTAATCTTCATCTATATTTTCTTAAGAATCATCAAACAGATCATATCTGAGACAGAATATTGAGAGATTTTCTATTGGAATCTCGGGTTTCTTCTCCTCCGACCTCTTCATTCTTCTATTTTTGCAAGTTATGCGGGTCAACATAGGTTGACCCACATCAAATGCGGGATGAGGTTAACTTACAACAGTCGGATACATGTTGGGCTTCAATCCTTACACATCCCTAGTCAGCCTGACCTAAGTTATTGTTGAGGAGCAAGCTCCAACCAAGGGAAAGTATTAAAAAAGTATTTATGCTACCACTACTAGGCCTTGTTTGGATCATCTTACTTTTTTGACATCTTAATATGTCTGAAAAAGATCTATGAGTTTAAGATCTTATTAGAGCTGTGAGTTTAAGATCTGATTAGCTGTGATCTGTAATAAGATCGTTTGGCAACACCCGAACGCTATGAGATTTGAATTGAATAAGACTGTTTGGTAATGCATCTTATTCATGTCTTAAGTTAAGGGTAATTTCTGTCATTTTAAAAAAAATGGTTTTAAAGCTAAAAAACATCTGTGACACTCCAAATTTGTTTCTTTTTAAACTCGGACAATGCCCAGTACACTCTATACTCGTTTTTTTAAACTTAAAAAAAAATCATGTTTTAGCTATCACAATGCATGTTCCACGTCATAATCACCAACATTATTAAATAAACTTTACTAATAGTTTGCTTATAAAAGGACTAAAGACACATCACTATAACGACCACCAAAATGATAAAAAAAAAAAAAAAAAAAAAAAAAAAAAAGCAGCAAAAGCCACAAAAACACTTTTGAGTCCACATCTAGAACTATTTGCACTTGGCGGTGATTCCCTTTAATTAACTTGAAAATTTTGGAGCATACAAACAAAAGCTTTTACTCATTGGTCTCATTGTCCCATTTAAATCCTCCTTTTATGGTTCTGCCAAAATGAAAAACAAGTAGTTTAGAATAATATTAATCATTAAAAAATTAGTATGAAATTTACCTCAAAATTTGGATATTTGTAAAGCCATTTCTCACGATTTTTTATAGTATTTGCCCAGATTCTCTTCATTGGACCCCCATCACAAGAGCATAAGGGGGCAGTTCTAGACATAATTGCTTTATATTTTTAGAAACATATTCGAATCCAATAGTTAGAATCAAATTTTTTTCAAAAAAGCAACTTAAAAAAAAATTGAAAATGAAAATGTAAATGAATTAAAATAAAAAATAAAAAATGCTACTGTACCGTGAGGATAATAGATCTGCAATCATATTTCTATAGCTTCCCATCCCATCCAAAATATGTTGGTCAACCAAATTGTCATGAGGAGGTGCAAAATCTTCCACTTCTTCAATGTGTGTATCATATGACCCAACTCCTCGAATAGATTGTCCACTATTTGTTCCTGCTTTATAAAGTTGTGAAGGGTCATAGCAGCCAAAACTATTCCTGTTTGCACACCAAATTTGAAACCATTTGGCATCCTCTTCAAAACAGGGAAACGTGCTTTGAGTAATCCAAAAGAACGCTCTATCACGTTTCTTAATTGGGAATGCCTATAGTTAAATAGCTCATGCTTCGTACGTGGTCGCCTAGTATTAAAATCAGGTAACCAGTACGTACATTGACTGTATGGAGCAAGGAAACCACGCACGTTGGAAAACCCAGCATCCACCAAATAGTACTTTCCAGTAGGTGGGTGCAGAAAGTTAAGGCAAGAATCAGTCAATGCATCCATCAATATCCATGAGTCATGTGCAATACCTTCCCATCCGGCAATGACATATGTAAAAAGCATATTGAAGTCACAAGTTGCCACAACATTTTGCATGCAATCTCCCTTCCTTCCTCTTTATCGGTTTTGATCACCGACAAGTAAAACTGCATGCACTAAAGTTCCATCAATAGCACCAACACAACCCTTAAAATGTTGAAATTGAGGATTGCTCTCAATATGGGCTAGAACTTTAGTCATGTCCGGAGGTTTAATCATTTCCATTGAAAATAATAACATCCCCTTAAGAACTTTATGGAAATGATGACTAATTGTTTCGCCTGGATGCTGGAACCTATCTTGAAGTATCCAATTCCTATGATTTTGGCCCACTATAGTAATAAACATGGCTATCATCTCTTCAACACTGATGTTTCTTATATCCTTGAGATAACCTTTTTCTCTAAAAACATAGCATAAACGAATAAACACATGTGACTCCATCCTAAAGAGCTCTGGGCATAAGCGAGGATTTCCATTGATTATTGAGACAACCCATTCATGGCCTGAGAGTATGGAAGTCCTACAAGCTTGTCTCATTATTCTTCTTTGTCGGTGTATCATTAAGATTATACATGCAATCTTGATAAGTCGGCATAAATGAGACATAATTAGATAACACATGTTAAAATATAAGCATAAATCCAAAAGGTTCATTAAGAAAAATACTAAAAATTAAAACATACAAATTCATCATATAATGGTTCATAATTCCCAACATATAAAATACTAAAAAAATTAAAACATAGAAATTTAACACGTAATCCACACCTAAATTTAGAGAAAAGTTTTAAAGTACCAACAATATAAAAAACATAAATATAGAAATTATTAAACTTCACACATCTTATGACCGATAATTTCCCATTCTAGACTTCATTTCTAGCCATCCATTCCTCGCCACACCATCCACACTTGACGATTATACTTCTTCTCAAACTCATTAAAAGCCACTAGATATAATGGGTTTCAAGTACTCATTCCATCCATCGCTCGAAGGACTTTGATGCATTCTTCAAGAGTTGGTTTTTCTTCATTGATAGCTTCTTGTTGCCTTGCTTTTTTATTTCTACTATCTTCCTCAATCAACTCCATCATACGATCAATTTGAGGGTCAAAACTAGAGGAAGTTGAGCTCCTTCTGCCTTTTAAGACCTTTCCTTTTACTTTGGATCTAGCCTGTTCGATGATGCTTTCACTCTTCACCTCAACGGTCTCATTGATAGCACCATCTTTCTACTCGTCATCATCAATCGTTAAATCAACTGTTGATTCTACTTTATTATCTTCTAATCCACTTGGCAGTTCTCCAATAAATTGAGACCATTTATCCTCACCTGTAGCAGAAGAACCGCCAAATAGCTTTTTCATTTCTTCAGGAAAAGGCAACAGTTTTGTTCTGAATATTTTTGCATCTGGGTGTTTCTGCCATATTAATGTAAAATACGTAAGTATGTAGAAGGATTTAAGTGATATATTTATATTAAAAATTATATATTACCTCTATGTAATCATCCCATCGTTCGTTATTCATTGTTATAGTGTGAGTCTCTTCATTGATCCCAACGCCAGTCTGGCTGCATAATGCAAGATACACAGTGTATGACTTTTTCATTTGGTCCAAGCCATTCCTTAGTTGCTTTTAGTTATAAGCAAGCCCCGTCTTAGCTATAAATTTCTTTAGTATTTCATTCCAAACCGAATTTCGAAAATTAGTTCCTGGTTTGCCACTGAGATCCACCTGCTCAACACATAAGTCCACAAGCACCTTTTTCATGGTATCAGACCATATAGCTCTAGGAGCCTTTTCTCTCTTTTGATCATTAGTCCTCGCTCTTTCTGACATTCTGTAACATTCAATAACAATAAAATTTATTTGCTCAAATCTTAAGCTCGCAATGCATCAATCCTCGATGCTGTAGTCATCAGTCTAAATTCTTTGTGAACAAAACAGTAAAGCCTAATTATGACTACTCATTGCCATGGACAAGTGTATCATAGAATTATTATATTGACTGTAATTATAGTTCATATCACCTGTGGTAATTCCTGTTTTTATTTAAAACAAGCCATCCAAGCATTGATCGATCCAATTTTAATTTAGTTCTCTCTGCCTACTAGCTCACTTTCAGTGATGCATATCTATTAATGTTATGAATGTAGTGTTTCTATCAATAAAACCAGTTTCAATCCGAAACTTCACTCTCTTCTCTATAAGAGTCTTCCTTCTCTTTTTTAAAAAAAAATATAGAGCACAAATGCACAATTCGACTAGTCAGAGAAATAAAACTAATTAATCCAAAAAAGAAAACTAACCATCAGCTCACACCTTTTGGCTGTAGGCTTTAATAATGTAATTCTACTACTGGTTGTAGGACTAGACAATATTGATTTCCCAAAATCCAATTCATTTTACTTGTACAGATTCCACTCGCCAAAATCAGACTTGAATGAAAATCCAATTTTCGCAATATATCAGCTACCCATTTAAATTAGAAACAAAAGTGAACATCTACTGAGTTTTAAGAATTTTATATATTCAAAGATCAGATCAAGTTGTCTGCCACATCAAATATGCAAGCAACTCAATATCAGATTGCTTGAAAGACCAAAGATTTTCAAATCAAAATAATTAAATCTAATGCAGCTTTATCACAAGAACACATTCCAATTCATTTTTACTGCTTCAATAAACTAACCCAGGAAAGAATGCTTATTTTTTTTTTCTTTTACATTAACTTGAATATAAATTATATGAACTCTCTTGACTCCTTTTGCCAGAATCAGTTATTAGATTACCGACAAGACCAAAATTACATTATATATAGTGCCAACTTTACATGGACCCTACAATAATTACAGAAGAAGACCCCCATTCTGTGGCCAAAAGCTTGAGTATAAGAAGCAGCTCCTGAAATGCTGAACAAACTGGGAGGGGATGGTGGTGTAACTATCCATTCCAACATCATAATCACCTTTTCATCATAGTTGGACCCACGGTTCTTATTGAGTACACCAAATCCTACTATCACCATCCTCTCCAACATTACTCTTTTAACTTCTTCATCACCTACGCTACGAGTTCATCCTTCTCTCCGTGCTCCAAGCTATCAATGACCCAGCCCAAGACAATAATATCATTCTCTGCAGCCTCTATCTCCGAATGCATCAAAAACATGCTAAAATTCCAAAGAAACTATCCCAAAGCTGTAAACAACGGCCATAGGCATGCACTTGTCCATTCGGACACTACAAAACCTAAAGTCTCATAGGACCAAATAACCTCTAATCCCAAGGGTTCCAGTTTATGTTATTAATCTGATGCCAGATCAAATATTAGGTAGCTTCTTTGCTGTCCCTTACTCATCGATGAGTATGTTTTGAGTCTTTATGCCCCTATGGATAGATTAGTAGGCATGCCACATTCTTCATGTAGATAATGGAACCTTCTAACTACATTCAATGTGACTCTGACTCTTTCATTCTGATTAGGTGTATTTTGGCTTTAAAGAAGAGGTCAGCAGGTGAGCCATTGATCATGTATTCATGAAAGTCCCCAATCTAGAAGCCCATCTGTTGAACTAAATT
The DNA here is from genome assembly GCA_028538565.1 of Umbellularia californica. Taxonomy (NCBI): domain Eukaryota; kingdom Viridiplantae; phylum Streptophyta; class Magnoliopsida; order Laurales; family Lauraceae; genus Umbellularia; species Umbellularia californica. The sequence continues at coordinate 49,839,683 of JAPQWN010000006.1, read as the reverse complement.
CCCATGTTGTATTCGTCCTGTTTTCAACTCTGCTTCAAATTCTTTTTCTCCTTCTGTGAGGATCACTAATTTCCTCCCGCAGTGGTTCTCTTAATGCCCTTTTGTTCCATTTGGGGTGCATTTTGGCTTTGAAGAAGAGGCCAGAAGGTGAACCTTTGATCATGAATTCACCAAAGCCCTCAATGTCGAAGCCCGTCAATCGAACCAAATTCCTATTGTGCGTTCTTCCTATTGTTTTCATCTCTGCTTCAAACTCCTTTTCTCCTGTTGCAAGCATCTCTAATTTCCTCACCACAATGGTTCTCTAGATGCCCTTCAGAAAAATCTTTTACTACATACCTCACCAAACGAGCCCCTACCAAGCTCTTCTTTGAAATTATTGGAAAATCCTCACAAGCTCATGATAGGTGAATGATCCCAAATTTATCACCATAAATACAGTTGCACAAGAATGTTCACGGATCTTTCCATACATCCAATGCAACTTCTGTTAATTAAATGGCCAAAACATACTAAAATAATGAAAGGAATGCCGATGAGTGCAAGGCTGTCCTCTTCATCCACTAAAGAGGAGGATCCTTCTCTAGGAGTCATTTGTTTGCATAAAACATGATTATCGTGTGTAAATGATCCACATGAAAATCATTTACATGTGCAGATGACTCCATATGTAATAATCAAAATAGCAGTTGCGGCGGGCATAGCGGCAAATGGCCGAAATGTTACATAGTGGGAGATACGTAGCGGTTCGGCGATACGTAACGGCATGGATTTTTTAAGTGGTAAAAAAAATTAAAATCTCGTGTGGAAGTCAATCTTATATTTTTTTAGTGATTTGGAACCATATAATGATAGAGACAACATTAGGAAAGACCATTAAGGAGAAGAAATAGGGAAAAATATGTTTTAACTTAAAACTACTTGGTTCTACTTCCACTATTTGTCATTTTAATACCATTTCACATGCAAATCTATGATCAATCAAACGGTTCAATGCTATGTTTTAAGAGCTATATTTTGACCCTATAGCCATTTTTGCCCTTCTAAAGGGGACTAACAGTTAGGATTGTGAAAATGGGGCTAACATAAGTCTAGAAAAATAAGTCTACAAAAATGGGGCCCACATAAGTTTAGAATGGCCAATTTTAGTGTTTGGACATTTTTTTGCAAATATCTCAAAATCCATGACCCATCAATGGATGAAATTAGAATTGCTAGCCGTTTTTGAACTTATAAAGAGGTTAAACGGTTCATATCAAGATTTTTGGGCTCACATGAGTTAAAAACTTGAAAAAAAAAAAAAAGGGACGGGCATTGTGGGACGTTTTTAAGCATGTCATTTACTTTAGATTAATCCAACGCTTGTACGTTTTTTGTAGATATCTCAAAATCCATGATGAGTTAAGATGTAAGATTTGACCTCTTAGCCATATTTGACCTTCTAAAGAGGATCAATGGTTTGGACCATGAAAATAAGGACACAAATCCAAAATGGAGTATCTTTGTGTTTGGATTTTTTTTACAAATATTTCAAAATTTATGATGAATTAATGGCCGAAAATTGACCCCCTATCCATGTTTGACCTTCTAAAGAGGATGACGGGACCAAATTATTATTTAGAGGCCTTAGAAATTAAAATTTCAAAAACACAGACTGCTCCAAATCTCATCTAAAACCAATGTCAATCTGCCTCCATACAGTACTGTGCGTAAGTGTTTCAAATCCTATTAGGTGTAAAAATTCTATGCTAGAAAACAATCCTTTTTAACACCATTTTCACACCTATTTTAGGCATCTGGTGCATAAACCAACCCAAACAAATGTAATGATGTGTAACCATTACGCTGGTTGGGCATTTACGTCAGTCAGGCATTTACGTATACATAAATGCTTGCAGACAAACAACCCCTAAATAAAAGTAGTTGAAGGATCACTCGTGCTTCCAAATCTCAACGGCAGCTTCTTTTGCTCATCTTCCATCTTCAAATAAGGCCACCATCTTCCATCATTCATCTTCAATAAAAGTGGTTCCTTTTACTTTACAAACATCACCGTCTGTTTGCCATTCAACTTACTACCTCCAATATGCTACCATTATTCTTAAATAGGATAAGACTAACAACCAGAAAACTTCATCTATGTCGATCACTGGAAGATAGATGAACATATGTCACATGAAACCACTGTCAAATGGCTAGAACCCAATAGGGATGTAAAAGAAAACTGAGAAACTGTCTAACGGAACCAAACTGTGGTTAATAACCGTGTTTCACGGTTCGATTACGATTACGGTTATTGAAATCGGAAAACCGTGCTTCACTATTCAGTTACGGTTTTTGTCTCAACTCACGGTTATTAACCGAACCGAATCATTAACCGTGGTTCGGCTAACCGTGTTCCCAAAACACATGGTTAACTGTTTAACCGAACCGTTTCGCTAATAAGAATAAAACCTAAGGGTCTGAATGAAAATTAATTCTTTGCTTTTATTACAGTAACATATTATGCCATTCTCCAATTAAGATTTTTTTTTTTACAGTAAGTTTGATTGGTAAAAGGTAAAATTTTCACATTTTTTTAAGTGACAATTAACCGTAACCGAATTGTTAACCGTGGTTCGGTTTTTCGCGGTTCAATTACAATTACGGTTTTTAAAAACCAAAAACTGTGAAACACGATTCGGTTAACGGTTTTCCCAAAATGAACGGTTAACCGAACCGTTACACCCCTAGATACCAAAATGCAAATTGTCCAGAATAAGATGACAAGTAACTAAAATTGGTACTAGTAGAAGGATAAAAAAAAGAGACAACAATTGGATTTTACTAGAATTTGATTTTACTAGCTCGGCATTGGATTCCTAAGAACTCACTTTAAATTGCGTTCTGACAAAGTATCAATTGACATACCAGGAGTGAAGGATATAAAGTGAGATATAAATGAGACCCTTTATTTTACTAGAATTTGATTTACCATCTCACAAAGTACTAATAAAGAGGTGAGAGCAAAAGATATAAAGTGAGATATAAATGAATCCCTTATTTTACTAAATTTGATCCACTTAAGTGAGAGCTAGGTAATCATATCCTCCGAAATGAGAAGCTATGAATTGGATAGAATTTCTATGAATTCAATTAGGTATGTAAGATGGTAAGTAGGTATTCATTTTCCAAAGAAAAGTATTTTGCTGCACCCTTAGGTCAAGTTTTCGTGTTTTTCATATTTCAAAGACCACAGAATTCAAAGAATTCTAGCATTTTAGGTTCTGGATCAATAGCCACAGAGGAGATGTAGTGCATTAGGTTAATTGGATAAAAGGACTTCAAAAGCAATAGAAAATCTTCACATCCATGTTTCTATTTCTTCAACAGAATAATAAATAAATAAAAAAAAAGAAAAATCCAAATAGACAACATGTTTACACAGAAAAATAAAAAGAAAAAACCCATTTGAAAAGAACATATTAAAGGAAAAAAAAAAAAACCTGAAGACAACAAGAAACTGACCAAGGGTAGTGAAGGATAGAGAGGAGTCTAGTGGAACTACCAGATTGGGTGCTATAGGAAAGCAAGAACTACTTTAATAAAATAGAGAGGCTTTCATATAACACCAAATCTGTGACCTCCAAGAAACCCAACGAATATAAATTGATGATGCAGAAAAATGACTTCGCACACCACCGTCAGTTAATAGGTAATAAATGCGGTAATAAAGAGGAGAGAGAGATTTATAGTGGTTCGGTCGGTGTGACCTACGTCCACTTCAAAGGCAGAGTTCGCCGGATGTATTAATTCTCAAATGTTTTCGAGATTATAAACTTGGGAGAGTGTGTAGAAGAGAGAATATTGCTTGCCCCTCAAGTATCGAGAGGCTCTTAAATTTATAGTCTTCCCCTAACAGATGGGGACGACTTTACAGCGCCGTTTACGAGAAGCCTTCAAGGTGTCCTCGCTGGCGAGGCAGTTGTGATATTCTCCGCAGGACTTGGTAAAAGCGGGACGTGGCCTAACTTCTTCCGAAGCGACCCGAACTGCTGTGACGTGGCCAGGCACCGTGGATTTGGGCTCGGACTCCATTGGACCAAACGGATCTCCATTAATTTAGGCTTGGCTTAGGACGGAATGGGCCACTTGGGCGGGCCTGACTCATCATTTGCCCCTCAATGCCCCGCGCCCAAAGAAGCTTTGAAAGGGGGGCATTCTGAATATGCAGGTCTCTTTTCCCTTCAAAGAATTGTTTCCGCCTTCTTCTCCTTGCCAGTCGCTCTTTCTTCTCCTTGCCAGTCGCTTGTTATCCCACTTGGGTCTTTGAGAGAATCCTTTTAGTGTGGGACTTCTCTAGTTTTTGGGGCTTTTGAAACCCTAGGCTTGTGGGGCTTTCGAGGCTATAAAATCCCTTGAAGTCTTCAATTTCTTCATTCTTGACATTTCTTACACCCATCATCTTCAACTGTTAAACCCTAGGCAAAAATCCCCTGTAAAGAGAAGAAAACCCATCTTCACCTTTCATACCTTTTTTTTTTTTATCCATCTTCTTCTACTGCAACAAGAAGCACTATGGAGAAGAAGCAGGTGGGCGCCAGTGTGGATTCCGGCCTGGCGGGCAAGGCGACTGTAGCACGGACCGCCGGCCAGACTGCGGCAGTGGGCGAGGGTGTCACGGACGTTGCCCGGGCGAGCGCTGGCGCCGGTCAGACCACCGCAGCAGGCACAGGTGGCGCAGGAACGGACAGCGTGGGCGGTGCGTGTGCTGGCGACGCCGGTGCGGGCGGCGTGGGCGCTGCTGGCGCTGCCGCGGGCGGCTCGGATGTGGGCGTGGCTGGCTCAGGCGGCACAGCGGGCACCGTTGGCGGACGTGGTGTGGGCGTCCCTACACGGGCAACGACTGCTGACTCAGCAGCCTCCCGGGGCGCGGATATCTCGACACGGGCGGACGACGTCGGCGCGTTGACACGCACGAGCACTGGCCTGGGGGCGGCGCCGGGCGCGGCACCTCAGCGGGCGTCACGGGCGTCGCCATAAGGGTGACGGCGTCCGCAGTGGGCGCCGGCGTCATTAGGGGGGCTGTCACGGGTGTGGGCGCTAGCCTCGGGGTGTCGATCGGAGCAACCCCCTCGAGCGCGGGCGTCGCTGCACGTGCGGGCGTGACAGCCTCCTTGGGCGAGGGCGGCCCCGTCCAGGCGGGTACGGGTGCAGGCCAGAAGGTGAGGGCTGCAAGCTTGGGCGCCGTGGCCAGTGCGGGCGGCTCCGTTCAGGCAAGCACAGCAATGGCAGCAAGCTCAGTCGCCGAGGCAGGTACTGGGCGTGGGGCGAAGGCGTCAGGCCCGGGCGCCGCTGGCGCCGGGCGTGGGGTGAAGGCGCCAGGCTGGGCGCCGCAGGCGCCAGGCCTGGGGCGACGGCATCAGGTGCGGCGACGGTGGCAGCATCGGGCGGGAGCATGACTGTTGCAGCACGAGCGGGTGAGGCTGGATCATCAAGTAGAATTTTGCGTCGTCGCAAAAAGTATCAAGGAAAAGTCGTTGTTGAGGATGCAGGATCGAAGGTGAGCACTATTTTCAGTTTACTCAAAACTGATGGTGACCTTTTAAGGATTGCTGTTTGTATCCCTCCCAATGTACTGTGCCGCCGGGCCGAACCGGACGAGCCAGCATGTGATGATTCTTCTGGTGACGTTGTCATCTATGAGGAGATGATCGAGGCTGGGTTAAGGTTTCCAATATCCTCCCCAATTTGCCGTGTTCTTCACTATTTTTCCTTAACTTCGGGGCGATTAGCACCCAACGGATGGAGAGTTTTGCTCGGCTTCCTTGCACTGTGGAGGAGAGTACATCAAGAGGACGCTTCTCCTCTCAAGTTTCATGCTGCCTACAGTTTAATCGAGTCCCCAGCCCCTAACAGGGGATGGTACTATTTTACCCCTAGGGGCGGCAAGCTGCTCACGGGATTGCGTTCAAACTGCCACGATTGGAAATCTCGCTTCTTCTTCATCGGTGGAGAGTGGGTTGCTGAGTCAGATCGACCATTGGTACCCACACGATGGATTGACACCAAGAGACTCGGTACGTTTTCTGATTGCTTTCTTTCTTATTGTTTCTGTTTTTTTTTTTTTTTATGCATGTGCTCACTGCCCCGTCCCTTTGCAGATTCTCCCGTACTCTCCATGGAGCAGGAGCGCAAGTTGCAAGCGGTGAGAGAGCACCCGGACAAGGACTGGGAGTTCTCTTTCCCAAGGAGAGAAGCAAGACCAGTGGACCTCCTCCGGACTCTTCGTCTTTGGGTAGGACTGGGGGACTCCTTCCGGGGTCGACTTAAAAAAGAAAAGGTAAGTAATTTCAACTTTAGCAATGTTTCGTGTGTTTTACCTAATATTCCGTACCCAAATCACACTTTTGTTTCTGCAGTTGTAAACAGAAGGGCGATTGAGTCCCGTCTGTCTCGTAGGAGTACCCCTCCCTTCAAGGTGGCGAGGATAGACGATGCCTCTCCAGGGACCTTTCCACCAGTAACTCGTGCGGGGCCTCGGGTGCGTCTCCCTCGGGTGACCTCGCCTGTGGTGTCTCTCCAGGCAGCGATCTCCTCAGGTAAGACTACTGGTCCGCAGTCTTCCTCTCAAGCTACCCGTTCTGCCCCTCACTTGTGTTCTCCGCGCGCGGGTACTTCCACAGGGGTATCGACTGGGGCTGATCCCATGCTGGGCAACCCTGGGGCGATTCGGGAGAGGCTAGGGAGATTTGTGTTGCCACCCGAGGTTTCTCAGGTTAATGCCTTGGGCACCGAGGGGGTTATCAACACGTTCCTGGAAGGTCTGGCTCAGGTAAAGGTTTACTGTTTCCCTTTTCTCCAGACTTTCATCTTTTTTGGTTTTATGTACTGTCTCATTTCCTTTGTCCGTTACCTTTTCAGGCCTCCACTGCATCTGTCCGCTTGTTGTCGAGGGCCCAATCTTACATGCAGGTGAAATGGGAGAATGAGATTGTTCAGAAGGAGCTATCCACTGCTAAAGGAAAGATTACCGCTATGGAAGCTGTTAGTAAGGCTTCCGAGGTTGATCTTATGGCGGCCCGCGAGAGGGCGACCAAGCTTGATACTGAGCTCTCAGTAGCCCGCGAGAGGGCGGCCAAGGTTGATACTGAGCTCTCAGCAGCCCACGAGAGGGCGGCCAAGGCAGAGGCTGAGCTTGTGAAGGCCCGTGAGAGGGCTTCGCTCGGTGAGGCAAAGCTTGCAGAGACCCGTGAGAGGGTGCTGCTCAAAGAGGCTGCTGTGGAGACAGAGATGAAGGCGGCAAACGAGAGGGCTTCTCAGGCTGAGGAGGACCTAGAGAATGGCCTCGCTAATGCCTTCATCGACGGCTATGATGAGCTCTGAGGAAAGATTGCTGCTACGTTCCCGGACATTGATCTCTCAGGCTTCTTGCGACTGAGGCGCCTGATGATGATGGCAGTGGCAACTCTGATGATGCCGAGGAGGATGAGGATGAAGAAGACGACGAGGAGGGGGATGAGAGTGATTAGAGGATAGGGACTTTTGCTTTGTTGTTTTTTTTTTTTTTAAAGAAAGGCAATCTGTAGCCTGACTTTTGTACAGGCTTTAAGCCTAACTTTTGGGAATGCAAGGATCTTTTTATCATAAAATGCTTTTATTCATCCATTGCTTGAAACATCATTGACAAAGTAAAAAAAAATCACATTGAGCCCCAAACCCTCATACACTGACTCTCATAGAATGTCACTGGTAGTACCTCTTCAAATGCTCCGCGTTCCATGGATGAGGTAAGGCCTTTCCATCAGAATTCTGGATCCTGTAGGTGCCTGGTCTCACTACTTCTGTGACGAGGTAGGGCCCTTCCCAGTTTGGTCCCAGCTTTCCTTCGCGAGAGTCCTTTGTAGCGCGGATCACCTTTGTAAGGACTAGGTCTCCCGGTTGGAAGGAACGAGGCTTTACCCTCGAGTTGTAGTACCTCGCCATGCGTCGCTTGTATTCTGCGTTGCGGACCACAGCCATCTCCCTTGCCTCCTCTACTAAGTCGAGGTTGAGGCGAAGTCCTTCCTCGTTGGTGACGGGGTCGTGGTGGTGGACTCTTAGGGAATGGACTCCTATCTCAACGGGGATGACTGCCTCAGTCCCATAAGAGAGGGAGAAAGGAGTTTCCCCGGTAGGAGTTCTTGGCATAGTTCGATAGGCCCATAACACTCCTGGGAGTGCATCAACCCAAAGACCCTTGCCCTTTCGAGCCTTGTCTTTAAGTTACGGAGAATTGTTCGCACCATGACTTCTGCCTGCCCATTCGCCTGTGGGTGTGCCGGGCTGGAATGAGGCTGCTTTATTTGAAGGTCGGAGCAGAAAGAATTAAAGAGCTTATTATCGAACTGCTTGGCATTGTCACTGACAATGGCGTGAGGTATCCCGAAGCGGCAGACTAAGTTTTTCCAAACAAGGTCCTTTACCTTCGAGTCTGTTATTTTAGCTAGGGATTCTGCCTCCGCCCATTTTGTGAAATAGTCGATGGCGATGACCACAAACTTGCACTGTCCTTTGCTCAAAGGAAGGGGGCCCAGGATGTCAATGCCCCATTTGGAAAATGGCCATGGACTTACAATGGTCGTCAGTTCCTCTGGTGGCTGCATTGGCACAGTGGCGAAGCGCTGGCATTTATCACACTTTTTGGCAAACTCTTTGGCGTCTTTTACCATGCTCGGCCAAAAATACCCTTGCCTAAGCGCTTTGTAGGCGAGGGAGCGTCCTCCAGAGTGATTCCCACAAATTCCTTCGTGAATCTCTCTAAGGGCGTAGTCAGCTTCTTCTGGCGAAAGGCAGCGTAGCAATGGTAAGCAGTAACCCTTCTTGTAGAGTACATTTTGTAAGAGGGTGAACTTAGAAGCTCTCATTCTAAGCTTCTTGGCCTCCAGGGGATCATCTGGTACTGTTTCTTCTTGGAGGTATGCCCTTATGGGGGTCATCCAGTTTGATTCGTCCGTTGTACAATTGATGTTTGCTGTGTCTACATCCAACTTACTTGGCTCAAACTCGTGCCCGATGAGCGTTGGCTCTGCAAATGAGGCCTCCAAGGATGAGGTGAGCCTGGCGAGTGCGTCCGCGGCCATGTTATCCCCTCTTGGGATATGACGGATCTGGAAGTATTGAAACTGTTATGCCAATTTCTTCGCCATGCCAAGGTATTCCTGCATTTTTCTTTCTTTTGCTTCGAATTCTCCATTTACCTGGTTCACTATCAATTGAGAATCACTATAGGCCGCGAGGGACCGGGCGTCCATTTCTGCAGCCAATCTCATGCCAGAGAGGAGGGCCTCATATTTTGCTTCATTGTTTGTGGCAACAAAGTGCAGCTTTACTGCATATTTGATGGGTGTACCATCAGGGCTGATCAGGATGAGTCCTGCTCCACCTCCTTCACTGGTTGCTGAGCCATCAACATACAACTTCCAAAGTGGCAGTAAAAAAACTCCTGGAGGTGTCTGGGCGCCCGAAGGGATCTGGGCGTCCATTGAGGATGTCAGGCCGTCAGGAGGGGTGTGGGCGCCCATTGAGGAAGTCTGGGCGCCCAGGGTGGTCTGGGCGTCCACTGTTGTATGGGCGCCCGGGGTGGCCTGGGCGCCCACTGTTGCTGTCTGGGCCTTGGCGCCCGGGGTGTCCTGGGTGCCCACTGCTGTCTGGGCGCCCCTCCAGGTGTCCTCGCCAGGTGGTAGGTTGACTTGTAATTCTGGGTTCGACGGCAACGACGTGGTGGGTTCACATTCTGAGTATATAAACTCAGCTACAAAATCTGCCAGTGCTTGTGCCTTGATGGATACCCTTGGTTGGTACTGGACATCAAACTCGCCCAGTTCCACTGCCCACTTGAGGAGTCTCCCGGATACATCCGGCTTTGCCAAGACTCTTTTCAAGGGCTGATTGGTGACCACCACGACAGTATGGCTCTGAAAATAGTGTCGTAGTCACCTGGCAATCGAGATGAGGGCAAGCGCACGTTTTTCTAACCCCGAGTATCTGATCTCGGCTCCTCGGTATGCTCTGCTGACATAATAGATGGGCCTTTGCACACCATCATGATTTCTGATCAGAACAGAGCTGACTGCTGAAGGGGAAGCAGATAGGTACAAATATAACACCTCACCCGGTGCAGTATGTGAAAGGAGAGGAGGTACGGCCAAGTATGCTTTAAGCTTCTGGAAGGCCTCCTCAGCCTCAGGTCCCCATTCGAAAGCCTTTCGGAGAATTTTAAAGAAAGGCAAACACTTATCTGCAGACTTGGAGACGAATCTATTGAGCGCTGCAATTCTTCCATTGAGGCGCTACACCTCCTTGGTGGAAGTGGACGACTTCATGTCGAGTATAGCTTTGATTTTATCAGGGTTCGACTCAATTCCCCTCTGGTTGACCATGAAGTCCAAGAACTTTCCCGATCCCACGCCAAAGGCGCATTTCTCAGGGTTCAGCTTCATGTGGTAGGCTCTGAGAACATTGAAAGTTTCTTGAAGATGGTCGATGTGATCTGCTGCAGCCAAGCTCTTCACCAGCATATCGTCCACATAAACCTCCATTGTTCTTCCAATCTTGGACTGGACCATTTTGTTTACCAAGCGCTGGTAGGTTGCACCTGCGTTTTTCAACCCGAAGGGCATGACCCTGTAGCAGTAGGTCCCCTTTGGAGTGATGAACGACGTCCTTTCTTGGTCTGGGGGATGCATGCTGATCTGGTTGTATCCAGAATAGGAGTCCAGGAAGGAGAGGAGTTCATGTCCTGCTGTGGCGTCGATGAGGAGGTCAATCCTAGGCAGCGGATAGCTGTCCTTTGGGCATGCTTTGTTAAGCTCAGTGAAGTCGACGCAGAGGCGCCACTTCCCACTAGCTTTTGTCACCATTACCACATTTGACAGCCATTCGGGATATGCTACTTCTCTGACCGCTCCATTTTCTATCAGCTTCCCGACTTCTTTGTCCATTGCTTGGGCCCTTTCAGCGGAGGCGCCGCTTAGCTTTTGTCGAACAGGTTTGTGGCGAGGGTCGACATTGAGGCGATGAGTGGCGACTTCGGGATCAATCCCTTCAAGATCCTCATGTGACCATGCGAAAACGGCCATATTCATTCTCAGAAAATCTGTTAGATGGCAGACCAGATCTTCTGAAAAAGAAGAGCCAATGTACACTCTTCTGTCAGGATGTTCTTCATTTAAGGCCACCGGGGTAAGTTTTTCAACTGGTTCCCCTCTTTCTGTGGTGGCGACATCCCTCGGGTCCAAGATTTCGACTTGTAACGCCTCCTGGGTCTTCTTGGCCTTCATTGAGGAGACGTAACATTCTTTTGCTGCAACCTGATCTCCCCTGATCTCCCCCACTCCATTTGGGGTCGGAAAGCGGAGGATGAGATGATAGGTGGAGAGGACGGCCCTTAATGCGTTAAGGGCAGGTCGTCCTAGTATGATGTTGTAAGCGGACGGGCAGTCTATCACCAGGAAGTTCACCATTGTAGTAGAGCTTCGGGGTGCTGCCCCGGCCGTGACTGGCAATGTGATTGCCCCAAGGGGATACACCTTCTCCCCTGAGAACCCAATAAGGGGGGATTTTACTGGCTGCAGCCTTTCCCGGCCCAACTTGAGCTAGTCATAAGCTTCTGCGAATAGGATATCCACAGAACTGCCGCTGTCCACCAAGATCCTACGCACCTGGAAATTGGCGACCGTCATGGTAAGCACCAGAGGGTCGTCATGGGGATGCTAGACTCCTTCCAAGTCCTTGTTTGAGAAGGATATGGTATCACTAGCGCTATGCCTGGGGGCCTTGGATGGGCGTGCTTCGTCAGGATGCCTTGCCCTTCTGGCGTGGGCCTTCATGGCAGAAAGTGACTCTGCTAATCCGCATGAGATGGTTCGGATCTCCCCAATGGGATGCTGGTCCTCCAGATTGTGAGGTGGTGGTGGTGCTTGTCCCCTACCAGCAACATACTGGCGCAGGTGACCACGTTGAATGAGATCCTCAATCTGTCTCTTGAGGTCATAGCAATCGTCGGTGTCATGACCTTGGTCGCGATGGAAGCGACAATATTTGGCCGGGTTTCTGCGGTTTGGAGGGGACTTCATCTTTCCGGGCCATTTTATGGCTGGGTCATCTTGTATCTAGAGCAAAATGTGTTCAACAGCGGCATTGAGGGGGGTGAATGCTTGTCGGTCTCTCTGCGGAGCAGGACCAAGTCGGTCTCTAACAGGTAACCTCTCTGTCCTGCTTCGCTTGTTGCTTGTCTCCTTCTTTTCGTCTCTGTCCCGCTCTTTCCCCTTGTCCCCTGATCTGGAGGACTCACCTCGCCTGGCCCTGGTGATGTCTTCAGCATTTATATATTTTTGGGCCTTTGCTAGTAGCTATGTCATGCTCTTTGGCTGGCGCTTCATCACTGAGAAGAGGAAACTCGACAAGCGAAGACCTCCTAAGAAGGCTGTCATTGTCACTTTGTCATCAGGATCTTCAACCTGAAGTACCTCCTCGTTAAAACGAGTGAGGTAGCTCCTGAGGCTCTCATTTTTGTCCTGCTTTACGCTGAGCAGGTGTGTGGCGGGCTTCTGGTGGCGGCGCCCTCCGATGAAGTGTGACACGAAGGATTTGCTCAACTCCCCAAAGGTAGCGATGGAGGCTGGGGCTAGATTGGCAAACCACTGCCGAGCGGAACCCTTCAGGGTAGTTGGGAATGCCCTGCACATAACCTCGTCAAGGATATTATGCAGCTGCATTATAGTTTTATATGTCTCCAGGTGGTCCAATGGATCCTTCGTCCCATCGAAGGTTTCTATGGACGGCATTTTGAACCTTGGAGGAAGCGGGTAGTTTACCACGTCGGGCTTGAACGGTGTATCCGTCCGCCCGACTAGGTAATCCACTGTTTGTGGGGCCTGCGCCTTCATGGCGTTGAAGACATCACCCAGTTGGTTCTGCATTTCCCTGATCTTCTCGTCTCAGCGATTGGGGGCTCCTCGAGAGTGATCATGGAAGTTGCTCTCCTCCATGTTTTCATTTTCCCCTTCTTGAAAACTAGGACCATCCCCATTAGAAGCAGAGGGAGTAGGTGGGGGTCCTTCATGATGTGCTCCCCCCAGAGGTGGAAGTCCTCCATGACCTGCTCCTCCTGGAGGTGGGAATCCTTCAAACTGGGCTCCACCGGGAGGAGGAAGCCCTTCGTGATGTGTTCCCCCAGCCCCCAGTGTAACCCCAAAAGGGGGGCCCAGAGGAAACCCTTGGGCGCCCAGGGGATTGGCGCCCGGGGGAGGAGCTCCCCGGCGTGGAGCCCTTAGGTGCCCCGGGCGCGGTGCTCCATGCGGTACTCCTCCAAAGTGTGCTCCTCCCTGCCCTGCTGTGAGCATGAGCTGTAGGATCTGCTGGTTTTGGGTCACCAGCTGTTGTATGGTCTCCAACATCTATTGTGAAGTGGGAGCAGGGGCATTTGGGGCAAGATTAGTCGGTGGAGGACCATCCTCACCCTCTCGCGAGGGATTATCCTCTGGTCTTCTTGCAGATCTAGTGGTGATCACCATAATTCTTGAAAAGAGGAAAGATGCTGAAGTGAGAACTTTAGTCGGTTCCCACAGACGGCGCCAAACTGATGATGCAGAAAATGACTTCGCACACCACCGGTCAATTAATAGGTAATAAATACAGTAATTAAGAGGAGAGAGAGATTTATAGTGGTTCGGTCAGTGTGACCTACATCCACTTCAAAGGCAGAGTTCGCCGGATGTATTAATTCTTAAGTGTTTCAGAAATTACAAACTTGGGATAGTGTGTAGAAGAGAGAATATTGCTTGCCCCTCAAGTATCGAGAGGCTCTTAAATTTATAGTCTTCCCATAACAGATGGGGACGACTTTACAGCGCCATTTACGAGGAGCCTTCGAGGTGTCCTCGACTGGCGAGGCAGTTGTGATATTCTCCACAGGACTTGGTAAAAGCGGGACGTGGCCTGACTTCTTCCGAAGCGACCCGGACTACTGTGACGTGGCCAGGCACCTTGGATTTGGGCTCGGACTCCATTGGACCAAACGGATCTCCATTAATTTAGGCTTGGCTCATGACGGAATGGGCCACTTGGGCTGGCCTGACTCATCACAAATCATCTTCTTCAGCTTCAAGATCGAGGGACAAAGCACGGCTTCAGCGTTTATTTTAAAGATGAGAGGTTTGTTTGGGTTAGGGTTAGGTTTTCCTAACCGTTGGGCCTAAGCTATTCCTAACTGCTGCAACAAGCCCAGCTGTACGAAGTGTTATGCCCAAACCTGCCCATTTGGTCGCCAGATTTTTTTTATTGAGCTGCATGGGCTTTCTAGCAATTGCTTGATTGATTATCACTAAATTACAAGTATTCTTTATTCGGGTGAGGCTCCGCAGGCTTTGAGATTTCTACCACTGATCCAAGCACATCCAAATATTAAGCTCTACCGTTGATCACCTGCATAGACGCTAAGTTTTGAATTTTTTTAATAATTATATCTAACATCCCAAATGATTTTTTCTTTTTTTTTTTTGTAAATGCAAAATGATTCACTTCAATGCTCTATAAGTTGGGAGTAAACCCTTAGGGCGTGTTTGGATGTGAGGTGGAGTGAGGTGAGGTGAGGTAAAGCCTCCATTTTTCAGACAAGAAAAGACATGGTCATATCAAAACCTCACCTCACGTCACTTCACCACACATCCAAACACGCCCTTAAAATCCACCTGAAAACCCTTGATTTGCCTCTAAAACTAAACAACCTATTAAGGTCTGCACCCATCAAATGAAAATTCTTGGTCTGCCATTGTCTGTGTGTCATCCTCATCTTCCCTGGGTCATGGGTTCTGGAATCTGGATTTGTTAACGGACTGGGTTGTGGGTCAAAAATTGACCTGCAGTGACCTGATGTGGAAAGAGCTTTGAACGGTGAATGTATTGGGTCAGGTCAATGAATGCTTAACCTGAAATGAACCAGGCCCAGTAGCCAAAAGCTACTCGATCCTTTCTTACGTATCTCTCTTCCTTCTATTTATAGAAAGTCAAGGATGTGAATCAGAAAAATATGCAGATGGAGATGATATGAAACATCTAATCACGGGCCGGCCGTCCAATATTCTTCTTCCTTTTCTGATTCATCATTAGGGGCCCCACCTGTACAGCTGTGCTATATGATCTTAAATGCATGTGTGTAGTCCTATCTTTGAAAATGATTTGTCATTTTCTGTACTCCAGTGATGGAAATGAGGGTCTGGTGTGCCATTATAGACTGATTTATGTAGATGCTTCGCACATTTAAATCCTCAACAGCTCCCCAGATGAGATCTCCTGCACATATACCGCCTTCAAAGGCTGATTTATGGGGATGCATTGTACGACTCAACTCCTCTTCAATAGCTCCCTGGGACACATGTCCTACTCTCAACAGAGAAAGGAGTATGGTTCAGAAATCAGCACAAAAAATTAAAATTTTCTTTGGCCTGAGATCTTACTTTGAAATGGACTATCATATTTTGAAATGGTCCGTCTTAACCACAATATTCCTAGATCCATTAACAAGGCAGCTCATGCCTTAATTTGGTTTTTTGAGTCATATGGAGGAATGTTATGATAATTTGGAAAGAGAAATGCCTAACCAGTAACCACTGAGGTATGAAGGAATTTGCAAGACAATTAATAATAAAGGCATGTGTTATTTATTTTTAAGGGATAAAAGAGAGTGTCCATAGTGTGTTTGAATGTATCCCAAATTGCAATTTGTTTGATGCTTTTCCAACCTGCCATCAAGAGGGCTTGTTTGGCATCTGTACTCTTTTTTTTATAGATCCATCTAAAATAGAGTCATTAAAAAAAGAGCCATAAAAAAATGAGGCTAGAATAAAAAAAACGAATTTGATAACGCACGAATCTATTTTAAATACCTCGCCTCTATATTTTAAGACCCAAAAGCTCTATTTCTCATCTGCTCATTTTTGGAGCATTTGGATTCTAATGTCTAAAGCGGATAGAGTTTAGAATCTTGTGCCAAACGCTCTAATTATTTAAACCTCTGTCCAATTTAGACATTTAGAGAAATAGAGGCATGAAATAGAGATACTAAACATGGGCTTAGTCTTTAGCTTCATATCATTGCAACGTCTGTAGTGCTATTCATATCAATATGTGGAATGGTTGGAGATCATTCACCTGCCTCTGATGTGGCTTCCAATGTGTCAGCACAAATGCGCTGGAGAACGGAGAAGAATACATTCGGTCAAACCAATAAATCAACTGGCTTAGGTTATATCCACCCACAAATGTATCAGTGAAAGATTTTTTTTTTTTTTTTTTTCTAGTAAATCAGATTGCTCTATAAGCAACAGAAATAAACTGGCATAAGTTACATTTTATATAGTGACAACATTGCTTGGGCCCTACTCATAATTACCAAAGAAGGCACATCTATGGTGGCCAAAAGCTGGAAGTAAAAAAGCTGCTGAAATGCAATTAAACAAACTTGGAGAAGGAGATGTTGGTTTAATCATCATCCCTTCTGACGTCAAAATCATCTTCGTCATAGTTGGACAGATGGTTCTTATTGAGCACACCAAATCCTACTCTCACCATCCTATCCAACTTTGTCTTTTTAACTTCTTTATCACCTTCTAGTTTATGCATCTCTCATATTGCTCCAAGCAATCATGGACCCATGTCCAAGAAAATAATCTCATTTTCTGAAGCCTCTCATCTGCACATGGTAAATAGTAAAAAAAAAAAAAAAAAAAAGGGAGAGGGAGAGCCTTAAAAGAAAAGCTTCCCGTCTTAATACAACATAGCACGTAAAACTCAAATGCAATAGAAGATCTTCACATCCAATGCCTCTATCTATATAAATAAAAAATTAAAAAAAAAAACCCAAATACACAACATGTTTAGGCAGGAAAATAAAAGAACCCCATTGGTGAACATATTAAAAGAAGACCTTAGGTAGGTATGTGAAACGGAGAAGAGATCAAGAAACCAAGCAAAAGGGTAGTGAAGGAAAGAGAGGAGTCTCGTGGAGCTACCAGATTTGGTGCTATAGGAAAGCAAAATCTCTTTAAAAAAAGAGAGGGGCTTTCCATATAACACCAATCTGGGGTCTCCAAAAGTCCCAAACTCTCATTCCACAACATACCCATACCTTTTTCTTCTTCAATGCATCCATGAGAATGTAGGAGTGAGGGTGAGGAATGTCTTCTATTTATAAAGATGGTAGGAGATGGGGTTAGGGTTTTCGTTAGAGTCGGGTTTAGATTAGGCTGACCCGACCCAAAGTTCATGATGCAGTAAGTAGCAGCTCTCAACCAGTCAGATCGTGACACACCAACAGTCAACAGTCAAAGTTGGTGCTTCAGGTCCAGACACAGTAGTACTCTTGAACGAAAGAGAGCTCTGAGAAGAAACAAAGTTCTCCAAACAAAAAGATAGCATGTGATCACGGACTACGTGGCCCACATATGACCTTGGTACTACACTTCTCATATTCCCATCATGGTCACACACATCTGACCTTTAACAACCAGCGTTTGATTAAGTTATTAGAAAGATAATTGTACACTTGAAGTCATTAGAAAGATAAATTATACATAATCACCCCACTTGCAATGAGATGCTTTTGATTAAGACAATATCTCAAAATCAGATCATGACTAAAAGAGAGTTATACCAAATAGGTGGGTTCCATCTTTATATAGTTTATCTAGATCACACATCTGACAAGCTACACCCATATGCTCAGCAATGGAAAAATCTTCACCATTCATCAAGTCCTATTATCCCTTTGATGGACTAGTATCAATTAATCATAGACCATTTGGGTTGAATTTCTTCTATTGCTAGATTATGTTTTCCACATCTTTATCCTCAGCGGGACCCATATGAAAGGATATAACCTATGGGACGAAGGATATGAATCGATAAAAACTGGATGATACCCATATGGAAGGATTGCACGTGGCAGATTCATTACTGCTTTTTCATTGGTTATGTGAATATTTACAGAAAGCATAGGCTAAGTGGCTAACCTTCCCAAAAAGGTGGGTCCCATTCTATGATCTTATCCATATCACACATGTAGATGAAAAAATGCTCCATTGATCAAAACACTATCATCCTTATGATGGATATATAGTAGTTTTTATTTTTATTTTTATTTTTATTTTTTATAAATAGACTTTGATTAGACGCAAAACCAAAAGCAAAAGCGTAGAAGAGGGAACAACGAAACAAAAACCTCCCAGAAGAAGAGGGAACAACGAAACAGAAACCTCCCAGAACAGCAATCAAGACCCTCCCTAACCTACGAAATCACCCACGAAATCCGTTGAGCCCGAATCTTCTTCACTAGATAGCAGAACTCTCTTGCTTGTCTGCAACGGGGCCAGTCGTGGCCCACCGATAAGATCTTCTGATCTTTGCAGTTCTGCACCATTCCCTTCTGACAACATATGATAACCAGTATCTCTCATATCTAGTAACAAAAGAAAAGAAGCATTCCCACCAAACCTTCTCACCCAAAATCAACACCCAATTAAACAGAAAGAAAAAATCTAAAGAAGAAGAAACACATGCCCCCAACTAGAGAATAGAGGACCTAGATGTCTGCTTCTCTCAGAAGAACACCTCTCTCAATGTAGACAACGACATGGACAAGAGGGCTCGTCTCAAGTCTAGAGATCACTATAACAAATTGCACTTTTGCCGGCGCTAAATAAGCGCTGGTAAAAGTCTATAAAACGCCGGTGAAAGACTTTCCCGGCGATTTTCCTTGCGCCGGCAATGCGCTGGGAAAAGTGTGTCAGCAATACCATTTGCCGGCGAAAAAAGGTTTGCGCCGGTAAAAATATAAACATAACGGCGTTCTTCTTCGCCGGGAAAAGAGGTATAAAATGCCGCGAAAAGCCCTTTATTTTTCAATAATAACTTAATTGATAAAACTTTTCCCGGCGCTTTTTTGTGCCGGCAAAACATTTATTATTTTTTCAAAACTTCTGCCGGCGTTTTTTTTTTTTTTTTGCACCGGCAAAACATTTATATTTTATGTAATTTATTTTCTCAAAACTTTTACCGACGTTTTTTTTTGCGCCGGCAAAACATTTCTATTTTACAAAAATTATTTCTTTTAAAATTTGTTGCTGGCGAATTTTTTGCGCCGGCAAAACATTAATATTTTACCGAAATTATTTTTTCAAATTTTTTTTGCCGGCAAAAATATTGCGCCGGTAAAGATTGCTCCAACAATCAATATTTATTTACTGTATTTATTTGATTTTTTAATTTTTTTGCTATATATACATTCTTGCATCATTACAAGTTGCAACTTGTATCGTATGAAACTACTATTCCATTATCTAAGACCAGATCAACTACACACCCACCATCTATTTCAATTCCAAATATTCATTCCACTTCATATTAATATTCAAATATCCTTACAATATTAAAAGCACTTTACCATTACCATTACAAAATAAAAATCCATGCTAACTTTCTACTCTTTGCCAACATTGTTAAAAAAACCTTCATACGGTTAACATATAGCAATCTGCTAGTCTGCATCCATTTTTCCTTCATGTTTGCTGCATCTTAGTTGCATGAATCTTTCAACAAAAAACTTTCTTCAATTTTCATTTGATCCTGCATAAAAAAAAAAAAGAGCAAGATTAACATATGATTAAACTCATAGATGGCACATTTTATATTTTGTATTCCTATCAAGGTCCATTGAATTTGAGTTTTGGTAGAAGTTACCATAAAGGTCACTCTGTTTAAATATATTACCTTCTAAATGATGTTTCCATATCTTTGTTCATATATTTTTGTTATTTCATTGAATACAAGAAAAAGAATATTAGTTGTCTTCGTCCCTTAAATACATGATATCTTGTAAACCTATTTCAAGTATATTTAGTAGATGCAGTTTACAGAAAAGATACAAGATAAAAAGAAGTGATAAAGTATTAAGTATAGCATTACTATTTCTCCCCTGTATTTGCCCACAGGGCCACACCACACCAAAAAAAGGTATAACTGGGTCTAAGAGGAGCGTGCACAAGCTTCCGACTGCATTTGTCTATTTTAGTACTAAGTAAGAAAATCCAAGCAGAGCAGTGGGTTAAATCAACGATTACAAAAATCTAATGGGGAGGATTTTTTGCATTAACCCCAATCCCTAAATCAACAGACCACTTTACTATCCTTAGCCTACAGCAGTTCAATGTTGAAAAACGTGCTTTCTTCAATGTGGGTGTTGGAAATGCTGTCTTTTTTTAGAGTATCAATTACCAAATCATTTACCAAACCCTAAATCTTAAGTTTGATCTCTAGTTCCACGAAACTGTTATGATTGATCATCAGATTGATCTTTTATATAAACGGCAAATGTCTCATTGACTTAAAATGACACAAACGACAAATCCAAAGGCATTTTTCAACATATTCTCAAATGTTGAAACATGGATCCCAACAGATACAAGTAAGCCTTTATATCTCATATCAAACAGGTCATAAATCATAAAAAAACATAGAATGAGTTAAATTTCCACGGCATTTGTCGTCCCCATATGTATGTGGAATAACACGACTTAATCAAAAAGAGATTCAGGTTTTTTGCTCTATGCAAGGGTTCATGAGACTACTCTTCAACAGTTTTTTACAACACCTTAGCAGGTGCCTATTGCTGTCAAAAGGCTTTTCCATTAAAACGATAACTGGCAAGGGAATAATATCAACCGAGTGAATGGAAAAACAAGAAGACAGGGGTAAAGACTGTAGTATAGTAAACTCATTCAAAGACATGGTGAGACCTAGAGATGTAATAACAAAAAATGGAAAAAAAAAAAAAAAGAAAAAAAACAAGTACTTAAAACTGCACAAGGGGGGAAACAAAAAGAACATATGACCATGAGAAATAGACTGCCTAAATGTAACAAATGGCTCAATTAAAAGATATTATGATCAAGTTCTTTGGATTGGTACATGGTCTTATTTTCTTTTGCATTGACAGATGGAATGATGGATGTATATCAATTAAAAGATATTATGATCAACAAGCAATAAAAAGATACCTTTGTAACTGCACCATTGTCTCACTATAATAAAAAGATTCGTATGCAGTAACAACATCATCCTATAATAACAAAAAAGGATAAATACGAAGCATAAACACATTTTGGCAAACATTAACATAAACTTCATAAAAACGTTCCTAAGAAGAATTTCGAATGTAAAAGATTTCTCGAAATTTCGGCAGAGTTTCCCCTATACACGTGACATTTAAATTTTTTTTTTTACAACCTATTAAATACATGTACATAAAAAAAATAAAAAATAAAAAAAAAAAAAAAAAAAAAAAACCCTTCATATAAACATCTCAATGGCCCAACACACCACAAGGTTATATACCACTACGTCATTAGTCATTCACCATTCAACCATAGCACTTCAATATATGAGCATCATAAAGATGGAGAAAGTATAAATGATAAAGGTTTTTCTAAGTACTATTCCCTTTCCAGCATTTAGTACTTCTATTAATAGGTTTAGGAAACCCTTATGTGTATAGCTAATAAGAGTTCTACTGGATTACAACTTTACTATGATATATTTATATGAGATTTATCCTAGCAATAGGGGATGCAAATATCTTATTGCTGTGCACATGATCATTATACAGATAAATGAATTTGTAAAACTTGGCGGAGACCAGCTTGTTCCTCACTATGCTGACATTTTGGGAGCCGTTTTGCCCTGCATATCTAATAAGGAGGACAAAATCAAACTGGTAAATGGAATCCTTTTTTTTTCTTTTTTTTCTTTTTTCTGAAATAGTAACTTTGTTAATGAAAATAGAAACTATACGGTATAAGAGATATATACTGAGAAGCTTCAAATAAAAGAAGCGGAGAAAAAAGAAGAAGAAATTGACCAAAAAAGAGGTCCGCGAGGGACTTTCGGGCAAACAATGCATTTTTCTAGAAGTGCCTAGCAGGCACTATTGGTTGTCCATGGCTAGTCGTACGGCTAGCCATGGCACAACCGAGAGGGCCCGGTTGTGGGCCATGGGAGGGGGACTTCCGAGGGCTTCCAGAAGTTCCCTACAGGGGGGTTCTAGGAAGGTCATTTTGGTCCAATTCTTGGGATTTTTGGAAACTTCTTGAAATGAAGAACTTCTCTCCAAGATTATCATGAAAAATTAACAAACTTAATCTCTCTTAAACATACATGATTAGAACATGCATTACATATCATTCAACCCATTGAATAGAAAATTAAGAATTAAGAGAATTAAACCATGGCATGCTTTGATAATTAAAATGGGTACTTGCCTTAGCTTAAGTGCTCCAAATACCCTCCAAATCACTCCTTAAACAAGATGAAATCTCCCCAAGAAATCCCCCAAAAAACCCACCTAAAATACCAAAATCAAGCTTTACTTAAAACTACCCCATGCACGTAACATGCGATGTAAATCAAGCTCTAGAGCAAAGAAAGGATCAAATGGGAGGAAGATTGTGCCTTTAAGAAGCTCAAGGAAGGAGAAGAAATTGGTCGAAGGAGCTACCTGTTCTGGAATCGCGCCAAAACAATGTCTGCAGTGCAAGAGATGGCGAGGAATTGAATAGCGGTGACGGAATTCTCCAATGGGGCTTCTTGGTAGACGATTTCACACATACAAACGGAGAAGAGATGAGAAGAAATGAAGGAGGGAGAGTTGTAGAAGTCGTCGGACATGGAGATGGAGAGGAAGTGGTGGTAGCTATGGGGTTACATATAAAATGAAGTCTGGTAACTTTGTAAGTCCGCCATAAAACTAGTTTGACTTGAGATGCATGCAAGAAAGTCTTTGGGATCTTAGAGGGGCTCTGGCGAGGAATGAAAGTTGTTGGGAATTAAAAGAGATTTCTAACAAGCTTGGAGGTCATTTAGAAAAAATCTAACTTTTCAAGAATCAAGGCTAACACCCCCCGAAAAGGGTGCTGGGTTCAAATTGGGTTTTCAGGATCTCGGATGAGTTTGGGCTAAATATGAAATTTAGGGATGGATGTTTTTTTTATCAAGTGAGCTCAAGAAAGGAATTTTTCAGAATTTATGAATAACCTCCCAGTCTTTCCCGAAATTAAAAATAGCCCCTAGAAGTGTCAAAATAGATTCAAAGGCTCTCAAGACTTCCTAAAGTTATTCAAAGAGTATTTAAACCCTCAGGCTACCACTATTGGTCTTTAATCCCACTTAATATCCTAACCACATAATTAATTAGCACTAATCTTAGGGGTTAGGGGTTGGATTCTTACATTTAGGGATGGAGTGCTCGTGAACCATCCCAAGAAACCCCCTGGGATCCGGGCACATCCAAGGTCAAAGCAGGGCGATATCTGCGCGCTAGTTGCATGGAGACCCATGTGGCAAAGTCCCTAAGGCCGGGTAAGTATGGGTTATGATGAATCACAGAGAATACAATAAGTAAGAGAGGTCTACACCATGCACGCGAATACATAAACAATTGATTAGACACTTCTAGCAAACCTATACATCAGTCCAGCAACCATTACAAAAATATCTTAAATCAAAGATTGCCTTGGACATGCAAGTCTGATGATATTCGAATCTATACGCTCCAAGAGTCTGGATGTCATGTTTATAATTATACCTGGTGCATTTGGAAGCTAGGGACATCCCAAACCTAGGTTCGGATACAAATGATAATCACGGTGCTCTACATGTCTCCAGGCAATCCAGAAAAGTTTGTGTCAATTCCAAACATCATTTTCCACGTATTTTCAGTAAAAACATTGTCTGGCCAAGTTTGGGTGTTTACATCGATTCCTAGGTTTTCGGTCCCCTAAAGCAAGGGTAACCAATTACAATGGATCAGGGCAAGTTTAAGAACATCAAAGGCACTCAAACAAGGTCTCCAAGTTGTCCACGCCTCATTTCGAAAGCGGACAACTAGTGGTTCAACCGGTTGTTCGAAACAGTTTGTCATTCATGTGGAAAAATCCAACCGTCGGGGGAATAAATCATGGTGTAAACAAGGCTTGAACCCACTCTAGAGTCCACCAAACATCTATCTAAGTGTGCCAAAGGGTTAGGAGGAGTTTTAGGTTAGTTTCAAGTTTAAAAAGGCCAAAAAATAGGGTCTGAAGGGCATAACAGGGCAAAAAGGAGGGTTGGCAAAAACGAGCCTTCCAGGTTGTCCTGGGAAAATCTATTAGTTGTTCTAGGGCTAGCCATGGAATAGTGGAATAGCCTGGGAAACCCCGATTATTGGCCATAGAACCCAGACAACCAGGTTTGGGTCCGGTTGTACAACGCCGAGAGATGCGCTTGGGGGTTGTTTTGCCACTTTTTTGTGAATTTCTGAGTTTGGGAAAAACTCTTAAACATTTGGGGAGATAATTACATCAAATTAAACAAGATGAACACAATTAAACTTGAAATTAAAGGCACCCCATCACATACGAACTAGAAAATCAAAACTACCAAAACCATTCCATGCATGCTATAAGATTTAAATCAAACACCTGCCTTGGCTCCAAACCTACTCCAATTCACCTTCAAACACTCCTAATCCTTGCTGGAGACTCTCCCTAAGAAACCCCTAAAATCTAGCCACAAATTATCCCAAAATCAAAACCAATGCTAGAATTGGAAAGGGGTCTTGCAGGTCACATATATGATGTCAAAGGAACTCTAGATCTAGGGGAAAACAAAGAGATGAGGAGCTCCTGCCTCTAGTTGGCTCAATGGGGAAGATGAAGTGGGCTGAAGGGGCTGTTGTTCATGAATTCTCGAAAAAACGACGGAGAAGACAAAGGGAGTGTCGGGGAGTTGATCGGCAGTGTCAAAATTTCAATTAGCGGCCTAAATTGGGCTATTCCAGTTAGAAAATGAAAGAGAGAGAAGAAAGAAAGGAGTTGTAGCCGATCCAGGTCGTGTACTGAATGAGGAAGGGGCAAGGGCGGGATTTTATATAATAGAACTTAGGAAAATTTATGAGTATGACCCTAACTTAAGTGACTGACTTGCACCTACTCAATTGAGGTCTTTTGAACTTCAGATGGACTCGAGCGAACAATAAAAGTTGCTAAAAATTAAAAAATCTTTCCAACAAACTAAAAACCATAACTTTTGAAGGTCATTGGCGAAAACTCCATTTTTCAGAATTGACGAAAACAACTTCGGAAAGGGTACTGGGGTCAAATATGGGTTTTCGAGATCTCAAATGAGTATGGGTTGAACACAAAAGTTATTGGGGACAATGATATCGATAAATAACATAATTTTTCATAAATTACGAATAACCCCTCAATCCTTCCCGAAATTACAACAACCCCTAAAGGTGTAAAACTAGGTTCAAAGGCTCTCAAAACTTCCCAAAGTTATTCAAAGGCTATTCTAACCCTCAAACTGTGATGATTAGCCTCTAATCCTACTTAGTAGCCTAATCACATAATTAATTAGTACTAATCTCAGGGGTCAGGTTACAATCCACTAAGGGTGAAGATGGAGATAAAGTAAAATGATCTTGCATGCAACTATTATAGTCTCCCATAACTGATTTCAAACAAAAGGAAGTGAATAGAGGCAATATGCTTACCAATTGGACAAATGGAACTCAACAAGTGAAGAAGGCTTGTAGAAGGTGGAATGAAGGAAGACGATGAAGCTCAGTTGGCCAAATCCCACATGCAAGACCTAAGGGAGTTGATTAGAAGCAAGGAGGAGGAAGGAAGAGAGGAAGGGGAGTCCCAACAACATAGCAACAAGAGGAAGAAATAGGTGTCAATGGGCTTGGTGTGGTTTTGTATACACCTCATTTTGGCACCCCTATGCATTTTAATAACCATATTATTGATGCCCCAATTTAGCCCCATTTGGACAATTTTGATTAGATTAATTAAAGATTTGCAGGTCAATCTATCAACATGTATATTTTAGGAAAAGTTGCATTATTATAGGCCCCATTTTTTAGAGTGGATCTCACTAAACCTTAATTTATTTAATTGGATCTGACTTACATGATGATCTACTCATTGTGAGCTCTTAGATGGTATATGGATCTCAGAAATTCGATTGTCCGATTGAGAGACATGATTTTCTTAGCTTGGGTCTCACTAGCAAATCCAAATATTTTTTCCAACTTTCAAATCATTGAGGTCTTTATTCCATATTGACCCATTTGTTGAGTCTCAAGGGTATGATGATTGCGAAAATCCAACGGTCGGATCAAGAGATATGCTTTTTCAAAAATTAAATATACATGGTTCCATGAAAAACTCAAAACTTTCCTGGTCATCAAATCGTCCAGACGCATATACCATTGGAAACTACCCGTTGAGAGGTTTCTAACAGTGACTGGACCTTGAGGATCTGACGGTCGGATTGAGAGATGTGATTTTCTTCAAGATCATAGTATATGTAGGTCCCCCAAAAACTCAAATCTTTTATGGGTCTTCAAATTTATAAGGCCTATATATCATCAGGACCTACTCATCGAGAGATTTCTTATAGTACTCGGGTTTTGAAAATTCTATGGTCAGATCTCAAATTATAATTTTTTTTTTCAAATTAATCATGCTTGGGTCCCTGAAAAGAAATTCAATCTCTTTTCTGGTCTTCAAATGGACCAGACTGATATATCATCGTGATCTACTCGTCGAGAGATTTCCAGCAATATGCATATCTGACATAAGAGATGGGAAAGAAATGCTCAAACAAACAGATCTATTGTAACCCTACCCAAAATCTACCACGGGAAAGAATAAGAAGATAACCCGAGAGTATAGATCCATTCCTAATGGTTTGAGGAGAGGGTTATCTGATATAAGAAAATTGAGCGAAGAATGATTGTATCCTCTGATCTTGATTCTGATTGCTGAATCCTAAAGTGGCAATGGCTTGAGAAGTTGAAATAAAAGGCGGCAAAGAACCGGGAGGAGTTGGAGAGAGAAAGAGAGAAGTGGGGAAGGATAAGACGTGCGGTTCTTTAAACTAGGGATTAGGTTAAGAGAGAGAATATTCCTTGGGCTTATGTCATTGGGTCAAACTGTGAGTCAAGTCACGAACCCTGTAACCCAACTCACCAATCCAAGCATCTAGTGTAACGTGTGCCCCACTTAATCCTAACCACTTAAATAACTAAAATACATTTAATTAAAATAATAATAATATTCTAATAAAAATATAATAAATATAATTGGGTGGGACCGGGATCTTACATCCACCCATCCCCTTTTCTCTTCAGCTTCACTAGCCGAGCCCAACCCAACCCAGGATACGTTATAGATAATGAATATTGAACAATTTTTGAATATGCATACTCACTCATGCACTCTTGCTTACTTGTTTGTATCCTGATTTGCATGACTAACCACATTGCATGCAAAGTTTTTATTTACATGATGTACTTACTCCAATCTTGTACTCAATCTAGGTAAAGAAGACGAACCAGATGACAACGTGGTTGAGAAAGAACTAGAGGGTGATGACCAATGACACTACCAACAAATAGAGATGATAGAGATGCCACCAAAGATCGTTGGTATTTTACTTATTTCTTTTTTTTTTTTTAAGCTTAGTTTTTAATTCGTGTGACATTATGTGTAAATTATCCCAAATTGAAATATCATGAACCTCACGACTCAAAACTTTGAATTGTTTTATTTATAATTTAGAGAAACAAAATAAGGTCCAAAATTAGGGTCGTGACATGGAAACTCTCCCGTTGAGGTGTTTTTTTTTTTTATATTATTATTATCAGTGCTCAATGCTTTGTGGGAGATGACAACCAGACCATCAACAAAGGTGAGCCCACCCCTGAATTTCATGCATCATATGTGATTATTGACACAAATCCACAATAGTGCAAAGCACAAGCGCGCGAGAGAATCCAACCGCTCCTGTCTACTAACATTTTATTTCATCATTATTTATGGCTAATGGTGGTGATTGGGTCATGCATGATCAAAATGAGTAATTGCCTAGTTCTCACTAGGTTGAATTTCAACCCATATACACCTATTTTGAAAAGGGTCAAGGGACCTCAACCTGTACTCGATGTAGTTCAACCCGGCCAACTCGGTCCGCATAATTTGCATCCAATGTGCATCAATTTCACCCAACTCGACCTATCCCAACTTAAGGATGTTTAGTCTTGATCTAATCCATACTCATGAATCATGATTGTTGATGAGTCAGGCCCAAGTGGCCCAGTCTGTGATGAGCCAAGGCTTAAATTAATGAAGATCCGTTGGGTCCAATGGAGTCCGAGCCCAAACCCACGATGCCTGGCCACGTCACAGCAGTCCGGGTCGCTTTGGAAGCAGTCAGGCCACGTCCCGCTTTTACCAAGTCGTGTGGAGAATATCACAACTGCCTCCCCAGTCGAGGACACCTCGAAGGCTCCTCGTAAACGGCGCTGTAAAGTCGTCCCCATCTATTAGGGGGGCGACTATAAATTGTAAGCCCCACCAGCACTTGAGGGGCATGAGACAAATACCGAGGCAAGCAATATTCTCCCTTCATCTCTCTTCTCCTACACTTGTAATCTCTGGACACTTGAGAAATGACATATCCGGCAAGCTCTGCCTTTCCAAAAGTGGACGTAGGTCACTGACCGAACCACTATAAATCTCTCTCTCATTTATTTCCACATTTATTACTCATACTTGACCGGTGGTGTGCAAATCCATTTTTGTGCATCATCAGTTTGGCGCCGTCTGTGGGAACGACTAAAGTTCTCACGTCAGTATCCTTCCTCTTTTCAAAAATTATGGTAATCACCACAAGATCTGCAAGACGACCCGAGGATAATCCCTCCCGCGAAGGCGAGAATGATCCTCCACCGACGAATCCTACCCCTCATGCTCCTGCTCCCACTCCTCAGCAAATGTTGGAGACCATGCAGCAGCTGGTGACTCAAAACCAGCAAATTTTACAACTCATGCTGGCAGGGGGGCAAGGAGGAGAACAGTTTGGGAGAGTACCGCAAGGAGCACCACGCCCGGGGCATCCAAGACCTCCACGCCATGGAGCTCCTCCCCCGGGCGCCCAAGGAGTACACCTGGGCGCCCATGGGCATGAGTTCCCCCTGGGCGCCCACCAGGGTGGTGCCCATCAACAAGGACCTCCTCCCCCTCCGGGTGGAGCCCAGTTTGGAGGACTCCCACCTCCGGGGGGAGCTAATCACGGAGGGCTTCCACCTCCTCCCTCTGCTTCTAATGGGGAGGACCCTCATTTCAATAAGGGGGAGAGTGAAAATCAAAGCGCAGAGGATGGGAGCTATTTTCATGATCCGTCCAGGGATGCCCCCAATCGCTGGGACGAGAAGATCAGGGAAATGCAAAATCAGCTGGGTGATGTCTTCAATGCCATGAAGGCGCAGGCACCAGAGACAGTAGATTACCTAGTCAGGCGAACGGACACACCGTTCAAGCCCGACGTGGTGAACTACCCACTCCCTCAAAAATTCAAGATGCCATCCGTCGAAACTTTTGACGATACGAAGGATCCACTGGACCACCTCGAAACTTTTAAAACCTTGATGCAGCTGCACAACGTCCCCGACGAGATTATGTGTAGGGCATTCCCAACTACCTTGAAGGGTCCCGCACGACAATGGTTTGCCAATCTCACCCCGGCCTCCATAGGCTCCTTTGCCGAACTAAGCAGATCATTTGTGGCACAGTTTATTGGTGGACGCCGCCAACAAAAGCCTGCCACTCACCTGCTCAACGTAAAGCAGGATCGAGACGAGAGCCTAAGGAGCTACCTCACTCGTTTTAACGAGGAGGTCCTTCAGGTCGAGGAGCCCGATGATAAGGTCAGCATGACCGCCTTCCTAGGAGGCCTCCGGTCATCAAGCTTCCTCTTTTCAGTAATGAAGCGACCACCAAAGAGCATGCCAGAACTATTGGTGAAAGCTCAAAAATATATGAACGCTGAGGAAATCAACAGGTCCAGGCGAGGTGAATCATCTCACGGATCGCCAAAGGCTTGACCTGCCTCTGCACTGTTCTCAAACAGGCAGCGTATCTCAAGCTTAGCTACCCTCTCGCGGGTCGCCAAACAGCTTGGCCTCTGCACTGTTCTCAAACAGGCAGCCTATCTCCAGCTTAGCCACCCTCTCGCGGGTCGCCAAAAAGCTTGGCCTCTGCACTGTTCTCAAACAGGCAGCCTATCTTCAGCTTAGCTACCCTCTCGCGGGTCGCCAAACAGCTTGGCCTCTGCACTGCTCTCAAGCAGGCAGGTAGCCTATCTCCAGCTTATCGGCTCTCTCACGGGCCGCCAAAAGCTCGATCTGAAAAGGTAGGTCATCTGCAACCCGAGGGACTACATTACATCACCGTGACCACTGCCTGGCCGCCCAAACCAGTTGCCTAGTAGCCTATCATTGCCTGGGGCGCCCAGCCAATTGGCCCCCACGCTGGCGGCGCCCACGCAGACAGAGGCGCAGCGAAGCCACACGCTTCGCCCCCCAGCGGCGCCCGCGCCAAAGGGGGCTACCACGCCCACCGCCGTCAGGCCGGCGCCCGGGCCCGCCCGGATTGCGCACCGACGCCCGATGCACCAGCGCCAGCTGCACCGACGCCTGCCGTCCGACACCCGCTTCTCGGTGCCCAGGCCCGGCGCCGCCTGTGGCACATCGCCCACACCCGGCGCCTTCTGCACGTCGCCCACAGTCAACGTCGCCGGCCGCACGGCGTCAGCACGACGTCCGCATGACGTCGCACCCTCACTAGCAGCGACGCCCGCTCCCTCACGAACAGTGACGCTCGCGCCCGGGGGGCCGTCCTCGCCCGCTGCTGCCTTCTAGCAGGCCCCAGCACCAGCCCGGGCTGCGACGCCCGCTCCCGTGGGGCCTCCTTCGCCCGCTGCTGCAGTCTGGCCGATGCCAGCTCCCGCCCGGACTGCGACGCCCGCGGGGCCCTCGCCCACTGCTGCTGTCTGGGAGGCGCCAGCGTGCGCCCGACGCCCGCTGCTCAGCCCCCGACACGACTGCCACGCCCGCCGAGTACACCCTCACTCGCTGCGCGTCCCGCGTCGACGCCGGCCACTGTGCGCCCCGCATCCACGCCCGCTTTGGCACCGGCGCCCGGAGCTGCCATGCTCAATGCCCGCTGCACGACGCCGTCGACGCCCGCCGCTGCGCGCCCCGCGTCCACGCCAGCCGCTGCGCCGGTGCCGCCCGTGGCACACCTGGACCCGTGCCCGCCTGGTCCACCTCACCAGAGCCCCTGTCGCCCGCGACGCCCGTGCTGCCAGCGCCCCCGATTCCCGCGACGCCCCTGCCTGCGTCGCCCGTGCCGGCGCCCTTGCCGCCCACTGCAGCGCCACCCGAGGCAGCGCCCTCGCCGCCCGTGGCGCCCACTCCTGGCGCTGCTGTCACGCCGACGCCCAGGCCCTATGGGCGCCCAGACCCATGGGCGCCCAGACCCAGGGGCGCCCAGCACATGGGCGCCCAGACCCATGGGCGCCCAAGCCTCAGGGGCACCCAGACCCATGGGTGCCCAGACCTCCGGCATCCTCGCCGCGCTGTCCGTCGATGCACATTGCACAGCAGACCACAGACGCCCAGCCCCTCATGCTCGCCCAGTTCCACCTGCTCGCCCCGAAACTGCCTGCTTGCTATTTTCACCGTAAGTTTTGGTACATAACTCTGAATGAGGCGTATTATATATCAAATCGAAGCTCTCGGCGAGCCCTACAAGACTCACCGCCTATGACCGTGACTGATGTTGTCAGAAGTCCAAAAAAGGCCTCGAGACAGATGTTTTGGCCTCCCGAAGTTTTTGCATTTGCGAACTCAGCCGAAAATTCGATCGAATGCCCTCCTCTCCAAGTTCCATTGGACACAGGGCATTGAGGGGCAAATGATGAGTCAGGCCCAAGTGGCCCAGTCTGTGATGAGCCAAGGCTTAAATTAATGAAGATCCGTTGGGTCCAATGGAGTCCGAGCCCAAACCCACGATGCCTGGCCACGTCACAGCAGTCCGGGTCGCTTTGGAAGCAGTCAGGCCACGTCCCGCTTTTACCAAGTCGTGTGGAGAATATCACAACTGCCTCCCCAGTCGAGGACACCTCGAAGGCTCCTCGTAAACGGCGCTGTAAAGTCGTCCCCATCTGTTAGGGGGGCGACTATAAATTGTAAGCCCCACCAGCACTTGAGGGGCATGAGACAAATACCGAGGCAAGCAATATTCTCCCTTCATCTCTCTTCTCCTACACTTGTAATCTCTGGACACTTGAGAAATGACATATCCGGCAAGCTCTGCCTTTCCAAAAGTGGACGTAGGTCACTGACCGAACCACTATAAATATCTCTCTCATTTATTTCCACATTTATTACTCATACTTGACCGGTGGTGTGCAAATCCATTTTTGTGCATCATCAATTGTATCTGAGTTTAGTTGTAGGTTTATACAAAAATACAAAAATACTAGACCGCCATACCATTTAAATCAGTTTGTATAAGCAATCTAATCCTATCTCGGCCTATTTAAATGGCTTATGGGGGCCAACCCCAACCTATTTTACTTTAAGTAAGATTTATGTGACCCATGGAGGGTGCGGATTAGTTATCTAGGCAAAATGAAGGTTGGATATGGATTTGATTAACTGGTCAGGTCACATAAATCTACACTATATAGGTAAGAGGCATGTAACGTTGAGATTTTCTTTGGGATCTACCCTATAGGTCAAAGACATACTTTGTTAAAATGCAAGAGGCATCCGAATAAGGGGTAAAGACTAATGATATCATAAAGCATATAATATGATTGAAAAGGATGTTTAGCTGATTAAAAAGGAACTAACATGTGCAGAAGCACAAAGATGTACAATTTATTCTTTGTAGGATTTCACGTAAAATGTTCAACTCATTGAGGACCTTGAGCTCAATTCAAAACACCAACAGAGAAGGTAGTCTTGGGCATGCATCATGACACTGAGGCGTTTCTCGATTCTTGCAACGGTAAAACTTAAAAGCCTTCAAGAAATTAAAAAAAAAATAGAGTCGGGATAAAGTTTTCGTTCCTTGGAAAAATTTATTGGTTATGGGTGATCAGTGCTTGTTTTCTCATTGCTCCATAGACTGTTGCCCTATTTGGATTCTCGGGCTTGGATGCTCTACGGCCTTTCTCCCTTGGCAAGTGTGCATGGTAGTACATCAGTTGCATGGAAAGTTTCCCGCCTCCTCTTTAGCTCCGCTCTGTTGTCGCTAGTTTGCCTTTTTCCAATAATATTGTCATTTTCTTATAAATTATAAAAATTATCATTTTTGTTAATTAATTCCATATATTATATATTCATTTAGGTTTATTTTATTGTATAATGGTTATTATAGAAAATTAATGACTATATAGGAAATCATATAACATAGTTATTTCATAAGTTTGATCGCCAATGCTTAAAGTACAATGCATAACTATAAAAATAATAACAACAATATTTATAGGGGTCATATTCTAAAAATATAGTTACTTTTATAAATACCTCGTAGATAAAATCCAACTCCTAGTCAATATCCCAAAGTGGGGCTAGGGTCCCTTCTTAACTAATTTTAACATTTTGTTGATAACTATTAACAAAAAGATACTTTGTGGTGTAGTGGTAGGGCCACCCCTTTTAAATTCAAATTGTTTTGCTTTCGAGTCTTGGCACGTACCATGATTAATCTTTTACTGTGTCATTAAAAATACATGGGTCCGATCTAATACAGGCTAGACGGGTTAGCCCAACCTCTGACTCAATGGGTGCATGTTGCAAGTTTGCAATCCGTTTCAAATGCGGGTCGGTCACGGGTTACAGGCCAAAAAAGTGTACTGTACCTCTGGCCCAACCCAACCCATTTGACAGCAAGAGGGTGTGGTGATAAAGAGAGGGGTCAAACTAAATTAAATTGATTGGATGAGTCAAAATCAATTGGAGTGAATTGGAGCCGATTTCAATTTGAAACAAGTTCGCTTCATATATATATATATATATATGGGAAACATTCATATGCATCTATCCCTCACCATTTTTGGTGAGGGACACCCCTTTTGGGGGTGTTTCAAGTACAAGAGGGAGGTACAAAGTACCCCTCTTGTACTTCTCTTGTACTTGAAACACCTCCAAAATGGGTGTCCCTCACCAAAAATGGTGAGGGATAGATGCACATGAAGACCCCCCTATATATATATATATATTATAGGTAGTAGAAATCCTTGAATGTACAGAAAGTGATAGTACGAATTCATTAAACAGTAGAAATCAAGGACAAGGCACAAGACCAGAACAACAATAGAAATCAAAGAAATTAAAAAAGTTTACGATATTTTCCCACTAATTCCAGGATAACCCTATCCTAGAAGGACTCCAAGGGGAGAGCCAAGCTTAGCAAGAAAATGGGCAGCTAAGAGTCCTGGGAATATGATAAAAGCTGGTAAAGAAGAAAAAATCATGAGCTTTAGGGAAGCCACATTCACTTTGGCTCTACAAAGCAAGGAGGACTGTCTCTGCTTCTGCTTCTGCTTCTGCTTCTTTGGAGGAATAGATGCTTTGGCTCTACGAAGCAAGGAGGACTGACGAGGTACTTTCCTATAGACATGAGTTGTACAATGGTATAGAGACAGTAGGACCCTACTGTTACCCATGGCGTAATCTTGTAAAAAGAAGTCACCATTGTACACTATGGTATAGAGACAGTCTCCCCTACTTGTACCCCATTGTGTAATCTTGTAAAAAGAAGTTACCACTAAATTTTAGGGGAAATGATATTATTGTAATTAGATTAGATTTCCTGTAATTAGGTTTAGTCATTATTTTTTGTAATATTCCGGCCCTTAACTGGGATTTATTGTAGATTTATTCAATTCGAATCCCTATGTAAATAACAGTCGACCACACAATGTGGTAAGAGTTTATTCATGCTCATCTTCTTGTTTACAACAGGGGGGGCGGGGGGGCTGAGCCAAAAAAAAAAAAAAAAAACTAGTTTCCCAATCCCAAGTGCCCAGCCAACTGAGCCAAGGAAGAAAAAAGAATTTTAAAAAGCTAAAGCATTTTTTGGGGTCCAGTCTCACAAGTCACAACTCAACTCAAGTCTCAAAAGTCAAAACCCTTTTCTTATTCTCTGTCTCTGTCTCTCTGTTACCTCTCACTCTCTCAGTCCCACCCATTTGATTTCAGATTTCACCCATTTTAACATTGAGGCTGCCTCCGTCGCTCCAAGTAGGCAGTAGCTGGTTTGCGAATTCGTTGTTGGCGACTCTCTCCGGTGAGAATGACGCTCTCCGGCGACTCTCTCTTTGCCTCCGGATCTCAGGTACGAATTTGGGGTGTTTTTATTACATGGGTTTGTTCATTTTCTGGTTTTCTGTTCTTCTTTTATGGTTTTTTGAAATGGAGGTTTTGTAGTTTCTTTCTATCCTTCATCTTTGTGGAGAAAGATTTGCTCTTTGTGAAAACCACCTCAACCAATCTAGGGTGTGCCGTGTGCTGTAAAGAGAACAATGAAATACTAGCTAGGGTCCGACTCACTTTGAGAAGGTTATCTCAGTTGAGAAATACTTGGGAGGGTGTGCTGTAAAGAGAACAATGAAAATAGAGAAGTCAAACCAGAAACTTCACTCTGTTTCTTTTTTGACATTCTGTTCATGAATAGGAAGTCTGTATTCATCAGCTTCTTCTAAAAATAGAAAAGTGGTCGAGGGTGTTACTGTATAGAAAACAGTGAACACCTGTGCAGTGATGTGGAGACTTTCAAGCAAACAGAAGAAACCAATTTAATCCTGGTCCCCCCTTGTTTTAGAATGGCATTTGCCCAACAACCGAGAACTATGGAATTCACTCACAACAACTTGTGCAGCATCATATCCATTCTAGCATCTGCTGATACATTCCATTTACATATATACAACAACAATACAAATCCAACCAACATTCAGAGTTAAATCTCCACCTCCATTCTATGTGCAGCAATATAATCATTGCACCAAATAAATGGGCTAAATTCCATTTACATTCATACAACATGAATAGAAATGAACAACAACATCCAGAATTGAATCTTCACTTTCGTTCTTTGTGCAACATCATAAACACTCAATTACAATTTCGAATGGAAACCACTACTTCAGTACTTTTGCCCTTTCTTTCCATGAACTCTGCCACGTTATGGGATTGGGTTTCCCATTTACAGTACCTCTGTTCATCACTTCAATAGTTCATTGTGAGCTGAAAAAAAAAAAAAAAAAAAAAAAAAAAAAAAAAAAAAAAAAAAAAACTTAGGAAAATTTTTTTTCACTAGTCTTATGTATTGTATATTGATGATTATTTACTATCTTAGGTTATAATGTCACATCATCAAGCGCCCAAAAAACCAAGAACTCTTCTATCGTTCTATAAGAGAAAAGCTGATAAATCTGAAAGTGGCGAAACGAATTCCACATCTATTCCTGATATTTCAAAACTTGATGAGGATGAGCGACGTCCTACCATTACCAAAGTTCAAGTTGTTGAAATTGAAGGAGTTGAACCTTCTTCTCAAGTCCAAAGAGTCGTAGTTGAACATTCTCCCAAAGCTCAAGAAGTTGCACCTATGGAAGTTGATGTCACTTCTTCATTTGAATGTGATCCGGGTAAATGCATTGCTATATATGAATACTTGCTTAACAAACATGATGAAGTTCGGGTAGCTTATCTTAGAATGGGACCTTGTCGACTTACTCATGAAAAAGAAAAAGATTATCCGGTGACCATATTTGGAAAGCAAGGCCGACGGTTCAACGCTAATTGGTACAAACTATTCCCTTGGCTAGAATATTCACTCCACAAGGATAGAGCATATTGTTTTTATTGCTTTCTCTTTGAAATAAATCCTCCGAAGCATCCGGTATTTACCATTGATGGGTTTCAGAATTGGAAGTAGGTTAACAATGGGAAGAAGTGTCCTTTTTCGAAACATGAAGGTGGTCTTTGTTCTCCACATAGGTCGGCGACAATGTATTGTGAGAATCTAATGAATCCTTCTTGACATATAGATAGTGTTTTCAATATACTTTCTAAAGAAGCAATTGCAAATAATCGGTTGCTTCTCCGAAATGTTATTCAATGTATTCGGATGCTTGCACTACAAGGGTTTCCTTTTAGAGGACATGATGAATCGAAGAAATCAAAGAATTGTGGAAACTTCATTGCAATGTTCGAGTTTTCGAAAATTTTGAACAAGAAAGTTGCCGAAATAGTAGGTGATTGTCCAGGAAATGCCAAGTATACCTCACATGGTATTCAGAAAACACTTTTGCATATATTTGCTAAAAATGTGAGAAGAAAATATGCGAAAATGTTGGTGATGCAAAGTTTTGTATCCTTGTGGATGAAGCACAAGATAATTCACATAGAGAACAAATGGCCATTATTCTACGATTTGTTGATCGTGGTGGTTTTGTTAGAGAAAGGTTTTTTGCTATTATTGGTGTTGAAGACACTTCTGCGTTAACCTTGAAAGAAGAGATTTCCAATGTTCTTGCTCACAAGAATTTGTTTATTGGAAATATGAGAGGCCAGGGTTATGATGGTGCTAGTAATATGCGTGGTCAATAGAATGGATTACAAGCACTATTTCTTAAGGAGTGTCCTTATGCATATTATGTGCATTGTTTTGCGCATCGGCTACAACTTGCATTAGTTGCAGCTTCTAAAGATATGCCAGACGTTTGGTTATTCTTTTCGAAGTTGGCATCCATTGTTAATCTCCATGTTACGCCTAAACGGAAGAAAGAGTTGGAGAAAGCTCGAAAAATAGAAATCGATAATTTGTTGGCAAGTACTGTGCTTGATAATGGACGGGGTGCTAATCAAGTTCGCACATTGCAGCGAACTGGAGATACTCGATGGAGCTCTCACTATGAATCTGTTTGTAGCTTGATAGAGATGTATGATGCGACTTGCACGGTTCTTGAAAGCATCATGAAGAATGGGTCTAGTAACACTATGTGTGGAGAAGCTAAGGGTTCTTATGTTGCTATGAGAAATTTTGAATTTGTCTTTATGTTTCATTTATTGCATAAGACTATGGGAATCACAAATATACTATGTAAAGCTTTGCAAGTAAAGTCACAAGACATTCTAAATGCCATGGGTTTAGTCTCAAGTACGAATGAACTTCTTCAAGAGTTGAGAGAAACAGGTTGTGGTAGCTTCCTTGAGGATGTGATTTCTTTTTGCAGAAAACATGACATTGATATTCCTGATATGAGTTCTTGTCATATGATTGGTACACGCCGTTCTTGCCAATAGAATGATTGTATTACAGTTGAGCATCATTATCGCGTTGATATTTTCAATGCTGTAATAGATTTCTAGTTGCTGGAGTTAAAGAGTAGATTCTCTGAGGAGGCAATTGAGCTTCTTTCTCTTAGTTAGGTTTTGGACCCGAAAGATGCTTTTAAGTACTTTCATATTGATGATATTTGCAAGCTCGCTGAGAAGTTTTATTGTGAAGACTTCACGGAGCAAGAGATACATATTTTGAGAAGTCAATTGCAACATTATAAGCTTGATGTGCATCGTCATCCCCGTTTTCAGAAATTGTCTACAATTTCTTAGTTATGTCGAGCTTTAATTGAAACAGAAAAGTCAACTATTTATCATTTGATTGATAGATTGATTCGTCTTGTCTTAACTCTTCCTGTTTCCATGGCGACTGCCGAACGAGCCTTCTCAGCTATGAAACTTGTCAAAACACGACTCCATAACAAGATGGATGACAAGTTTCTTGCGGATTGCATGGTTATTTACATCGAAAGAGAGTTTGCTAATGAAGTCGACATAGAGTTAGTAATAGATGAATTTGATAAGAAGCCACGCAAGTCAAGATTTCACTAGTGTCATGTTTTAACTTTTGTTTGTCTTTTGTCATACTTGTCAAGATCTATTGTGAAGACATTTTTTTGTTGATTTTGAGTAGTATAATAAAAATGATCACTCTTTTGGTATGATGCTTGTCATAAATGAATTATGAAGATAGTACATAGATAGTTTTTGGTGGGACATTGTTGCTATTTTTTATAGTTTTTGGTGAGACATTGTTGCTATTTTTTTAGTGTAACTTAAGTGTAGCCCCCCCAGATTAGAAGTCCTGGATCCGCCCCTAGTTTACAATCATGGTATCCGAGCAGTAGCTACTAGTAGTTTGGATAGAAAGAGAGATCGCTCTCTGTCATTTTCTAAAATGACTAAGTCATTTCGTCATATTGCTAATCCGGCTTTGGATCTTCTTAACAAGAAGATATCTATATCCATACAAAATATTTTTTGTTCAATGGCTATTTTTAGCATCTTTTTGGTGCAGGAAGAAGGGATTTTTGTATCCCTCATTTATCTTCTTTCTTTGTCGACAAGTATGCAATGACATAGGATATTGATTCATTCAATGGGCTTCGCCATCAAGGATCATGGAAAGATTTTTATTTGGCGTCATGGTTCAATTAGTACTGGGTAGTTTGGATTTTGTTCTTCGTCTTGATAAGAAGTGGGTCAGATCAAGTTGCAGATTTTTACTTGGTGTCATGGCTCAATCATGTTGGATCTAAACTATTTATAGGGGTTAGGATGAGGATGCCCTTCAATGAAGAATTAAACTAGGATGATGGAAACATAACCAACTCTTTTAACATAAGTAGAGGATACCTTCTAAGGGGTTGTTTGTCTTTTACGCGTAGGATATGTAAATACAATTTACATTACACATGTAAAAGATGAATATTCAAATTTTAAGTATGTAACGTTTACACATATGTTTCTTTTTACAACGTTTGTCTACTAACACTATTTTGTATCATCCACACATGTGATTTAATATTTTTCTATGTTTGTTTCAATGATATTTGTATATGTATTAAACGATTTTGTAAATGATACTTATTAATCATTAAATTATATTCTACTATAATGATATGAAAAGGAGACAAAAAAAAAATGTCTGATTTATATCAAAGTTTACATTTGCATTTTAAATCCTTAAGAAAGAACATGTCATTCAACATGAAATATACTTTTCAAAAATAAATATTTCTATCAATGATCACCTTTAAAAAAAATGCATTCTAACATGTTTGGTTAAGGAGATAAGAGTTTATAGTCTGATGGTTAAGAAAAATAGGATTATTATTAATATCTCTATTAATTAATATTTAGTTCAATATTATCTTAATTCATTATTCAATTTGCATAAAACTTAACCCATGCATCTCACCGGCTTTATGCCAATATTAATCAATAATAGAAAGTTCTTAAAATGAGTATTTTATTGCTAAGTCCAATTATATTAAAAGTATCATAAATTTATTATGGTTGGATAAAATTGCATTTATACATTATTTTTCAATGATACCATAATACTATATAATATACATTCTTCCTTCTCCCTTACATTCATTTATACATATTTAAATAATTTTAAAGTAATACAATAATAAATAATTTTAGAAAAATCATTAAGATATTAAAAAAAATCTAAAAGGAGAAGAGAAGATATAGAATCAAATTCTGAAAGAATAAACTTACAGAGTAAATAGATGTTATAAAGTTTTTTTAATTTTTTAATTTTTATTTTGTATAGCAAGGCAATAGAAAGAAATAGAGAGGTTACCTTCATAAAAGGGGATGAGATGCAGGGAGGATTTTCATTCATAGGTTTCATCAGTCTTTATGCATCTTTTATTATTATTTTGTAAATGCGCTGGAGGGGGGTTTCGAACCCAGAACCTCTTTGATGGAAATGCCTCTTTTATTATTATTTTTCTAAATGCGTTAGAGGGGGGTTTCAAAAGCAGAACCTCTTTGACGGAAATGCCCCAAAACCAAATCGTCCGCCTCCAACGGGTATTCTTTGAAATTCCATGTGCATTGGTATTCTCTTTTTCCACCTGAACAGGTGTTCAAATCTTAGTGTGAAAATGGGCTCATTTTCACGCCATTTACATATATGATTTACACACAAGATGCATAAATACTTGTAGACAAACATTACTGATGTGTAAATATTACGCATATTCACCATTTACATATGTAAATGGGTGTAGAAAAACGATCCCTAACTGATTAATGTTGGAATATAAATACGAATAAGAACCATCTTTTCAAAATTGAAGCACATATCCATGTAGGGTTTGTGATGATGATGTCCTTTACTGAAGTATTAACTAGGATGATGGAAACACAACCAACACTTTTAACATAAGTAGATGATACCTTCTAACTGATTAATATTGGAATATAAATCCGAATAAGAACCATCTTTTCAAAATTGAAGAACATATCCATGTAGGGGTTATGGTGATGACGTCCTTTAATGAAGTATTAACTAGGATGATTGAAACACAACCAACACTTTTAACATGAGTATAGGATAACTTATAATTGATTAATGTTGGGATATAAATCCAAATAAGAACCATCTTTTCAAAATTGAAGCACATATCCATGCACCATAGTTACATGGTTTGTACTCCGGTTGCATCGAATAGCTTCAAACGTGCAGCATACAACTAACTAACATGATTGTTTATACATGTATGGAGTCTTAATTTCCTAAGTAGAACACGTGTGTGAATTCTACATACAGTTATAAAAAAAAATGCTTCCCAAAATTGCATTTTACTAGAAGAGTTGATTGAACACCCAAGAGTAGTTGTATGCAACACACTTAATGGCTGACTGGTGTTAGCAGCTTAGTTTCACACACATGCCTAAGGATCGAACCCTAGGTCACCAAGTTGAACCATCACTCTTGGACCAGTAGCCCAGTCTAGAGGGTGAAAAAACCAAAGTGGTTGTACAATTGAACAACAAAATTTCATTCATAATATTTGATCTGATGTTTATTATTGTTTAAAAAATTCCACATTATTAGCACACACAAAAAAAAATCATAATTAGGCTAGACAAATCTCTACCTTAATATCAATGAATCACTGTAAGTTCAAGCGAGCTCAAATAGAGTAGCTATTGCTTAGGATTATACCTAAGGGACCAAAAAAAAAAAAAAAAACAGAGAGAGAAAAACATAAAAATCACAAAATCTCAATATTTCCAAAATAAATCATGGAACAAAATGTATAAAAAATATAAAAATGTAATCGTTTGATTGTCTTGAAATTATAGGTAAGCTGAAGTGACAGGAAATCCCTCTGGTAGAACAGACGCGACTAAAAGTGATCATGTGTCAAATTAATGGGATAGGGTGTGTATTTTTGCCCATCTTTTCTAAACTGGAACACTTCCTAGAAACCACAACTATTAATGAAGGAATGAGTGTTTGTGAATTAGTGGATAATTAAGGGGGTGACTCGATTGATCATGTTAGAAGATGTAAGACGTGTCAATTGCACGTCGATCTAATCTATTCCCAAGTGTCATCCTGACATCCTATGACTGCGCCCTCTATAGCCTTTTTCAACCTAGTCCTTTGATATCATAGGACTTTTGGCCCAAACCCTTGAAAATACCCAAAACAAGGCCTTCATATTAACAACAACAGAATATTATACTAAATGGGTGGAAGTTGCGGCATGTGTGAACGTCAAAGCCACTATGTGATCAAATTTGTAAAGAAGAACATTATATCCAGATTTGGAATCCCCAAAGTTTTCATAACAAATGATGGTCCATAATTCATATATCAGCAATAGGGCGATTTGTGCACAAAATATAGTATAGAACTGCATTATTCAGGCCCAAATTAACCTCAAGCAAATGGATAAGTAGATTTTAGGAAGTTTTTCACATTTTTTTTCATAATTTTTGCTGTTTTTCTTTGGCTTTATAGATTTTTTAAAGAGATAAACAAATTTTGGGAGAATTTTTATAAATGGAAGATACCTTGAATTTTAGAATTCTCAAGATTTAGACAAAAGAGAGTTTGGCTGGCTATTTTGTTTGCAGAAATCTTTTTGGGAAAGTTCTAAATTTTGATCCTTTCACATTAAACAGTTTGTATACATTTTCAAGTGTTAAATGTGAAGCTATGATTTCCGTTCTTTTTACTAGTTGATTGAAAATATAAAGGAAAACCAAACCTTAATTTGGGTATATGAAAGGGCGGCATATTGTTGGGGACCATTGAAAAGAGGGGAAAATCAGGAGAAAAGAAAAGAAAACAGGGATGCATTACTTTGAAAGTTGGTGAAAATGCATGAGATGTGGGTTTGCTCCCCATATAAACATAAATACATTTAAAAAGAATTTTTATTAAAGTAAATACATTTTCTTATTAAGAAACCCGAGCGTTTTTAAGGAAAAATGCCTCTTCTAGTTGGGCCCACTGGGATGCATGATAATTATGGAAGTACATTAGATGGACAGATCCACATGAGGCCTTGCTATATGCAAAATATTGAGTCCATAAGATCATCATAATCTTTGGATCCATGGCCCTAAAACTTAATGGTTTAGAGGCATCATTTTATCATGATTTCAAACAAACGGTGAGGAAAAGTTGGATGAGTGTTAAACTTGGACTCAAACAAACGGTGAGGAAAAGTTGGATGAGTGTTAAACTTGGACTCATGACTATTCATGGCAAGTAGTGTGTGTGAAAAGATTAGATTGACTCAACATATGCCCTATGACCCAAAAAAAGAGGGGTGAAAAATGGGTCATTTTTAAAATGGAATATTTTTTAGAATTTCCCATTATATGTAAATATGAAGTTTATCACTTTTTGACTCAGATTTTCATGTGCAATTCAATGGTGTAAAGAAATTACGCAACTTATGTGAAGTATGAAAGTTATTCAAGAGGATAATTTGATAATCTAAAAAGAATAATTTGATAATGGAGACAACCAATTGTATGTAAAAAACCCAACGTAGGATCCAGGGCCTGCATACATATGAGATAGATTTCATTCAAGAATATGTGATATCGATTTGCATTTTATTTTAACGGGATGAGGAGGTTGGTGAGAAAAAAATCAAGTTGTTCCTAGTTTTCCAGATATAACAAGAAACATTAAGCCAAGCCATCCTCAAATTGATTACACACGAAATAATTGATTTTACTCTTATCTTATTCGTATGTTAA
The DNA here is from genome assembly GCA_028538565.1 of Umbellularia californica. NCBI lineage: Eukaryota > Viridiplantae > Streptophyta > Magnoliopsida > Laurales > Lauraceae > Umbellularia > Umbellularia californica. Next base: position 49,795,609 of record JAPQWN010000006.1, on the reverse strand, counting down.
TGGTATGCTTACTAGGGGTATAAAATGGAGCCTCCTAACAAACATAGTAATATGTATCATACATAGACTACTTGTGTTTCACACACGTAAATCCATTTTTGTAGCTTAAAGAAACTATCGAGCAACAATCAAAAGATTAACCCTTATAGTGTCTAAAGTTCCAATTGGATTTTTCATCCTTGTTAAGTTGACTGTACCAAAAGAAGAGGGAGGTGGCAATTTTTTGTTACTTTTGGGCCGAACGGTTGATTTTAAGAATCGTTTGAAATATAGTTGTTTATTTCGTTTTCGATCGCATTTGGTCGAGTTTGTGAGTTTCAATGCAATATTTCTTAATTTTATTTATGAATATATATATAATTTAAAAGATAAACGATGGTACTTGACCCGGGCAAAGCAGGCCTAGGCGCCTAGCCAACCCCAAGCAGCCTGCGTAATCCCACCACCAAACACCTTTATATGCGACCCGACCCGACCCGACCCAACCCATCCACGCTCCATGTCTCATTCGTTCTCTCATGAAAAGTAAACACACAAAAAAAAAAAAAAAAAAAAAAAAAAAAAAAAGGAGGAGAGACGTAGAGAGAGAGAGGAAACGACGGCGACGGCGAGGCACCAGTGCGCAGACAGCGGGGAACGGCACGGCAGTAGGGCGTGGGGAACTGAGAACAGGTAATGTCGCCCTCTTCGTCTCTCTATGTTTGTTTTTTCTCTCTGTTGGTGTGCTTTTTTTATATATATTTTTAATCTTCAGATGGGTAATGGTTGGGGGTTTGTGGTTTTGGCAGTCGAAAGTGGGGTTTCAGGTGAGCAATGGAAGGTCCAATTGCTTACGAGGTTGGTATTGCTGATGGATTTTGAGATTCGGGTTGGTTTCGGATTTGGGGATTTTATAAAAAATCAGGTCGATTGGGCACTGAAAATTGTTGATTAGGGTTCGTTGGATTTAGATTAGGTTTTGGGTTTGCCAAATTTGGGGGTTTTAGGGTTTCAGATTTTGGGGATTTGGGTGAATCTTGGGTTCGGTGGTTAGGGATTTTCGATTGAGAGGGATATGGGGTTTTAGGGTATTTGATTGGTTTGAAGTGGTCTGGTTTGGTTGTAATTGGTGTCCACTGAGACTGGATTAGTTCGACTGGGATGGGTTTTAGTGGTCTATTTTGGAATGGAGGCCCTGTGATGTCGTTTGCTATTTGGATTTCTGATGGGGTTGTAGCGATGGAATGATGATGATGATGATGAGTCGATGTTGATGAATGAAGCTAACAGATTGAAAGAAATTCAAACGGAGGGGCAGAACTCGTTGATTACCTTGATCAGCGATTGTAATGGCGATATGAGAGATGGACCTTCTTTCTGATATCAATTGGCGTAGCGTGGGGGGTGGGGAAGAGCAGCGAATGGGCTACTCTTGAAGCCATATATATGGCTCCATACGGCACAAGTTGTGGTGTCACACCACAGACAAGATACACATAACAATCAAGAGGGAACTAAATTCTACTCGCGGATTACCTCGACCGACGATATGAGAGATGGATCTTCTCTCTGATATCAATTGACGCGGTGTAGGGGTGAGAAGAGCAGCCAATGGGCTACATTTGAAGCCAAACAACTTAAATTTCATTCATATTCAATACAACATCTTCCCCCTATCCCCCAAAACAACAAAAAAAAGAAAAAAAATTGAATCCACATCTCCACATCATATTCCTGTAGAAGCTTTAAGATTGGTTAAACAAGTCAAGAGAACTTCTAATGAATCAGATGAAGAAGGAAGGAGAAGAATTTGATTTTTGCAACTGTATTGTGAACAATTGGCAATCTACGGGTTTAGAGGACAACAGTTTTTTCCTTGAAGGTTTGTGTGAATCAATAATTGACCCATGGCCCTATCTCAGTCCTTCCTCTTCTTTATTTTCTAATAAAGTTTCTTGTTCTTATAAAAAGAAATACCAGATTTCTTTTCTTAATTTTTTGCACGTCTTTTCTTGGAAAAAAGGAACAATTCTTGATGCTGAACAAAACAAAGTTTATAGTTTCAAAAACTCAACATGCATCAAATCACACCATGCAAGAAATTAATAATACCCTCACTAGGCATCTAAAAAAGGGAATTTCATCAAATCCCCTCCTGTTGTAAATAATGAATGCTTTAAATGTGCCTTTAAATATAGTTACAACATCCTCTGTCTCACTCACACACTTTTTTCTCCTCTCTCTCATAAACAACTGCCAAAAAAGAGCAGCCAATACTCTCTTTTACTCAAACTTTAGTATATACTCAAGCGCAGCCTCTGCAACCCCATGATTCTGGTCTTTAAATGTGCACCAGGATGTCCTATTTTTCATAGGAAGTAAGCAACCGTTAATTTGTATGTATTTCACTTCCTCTGTGGCTTTATTTGAGGGTTTGTAATTGGGGCACCTTTTGTTAATGAAGTATCCATTTTCTTTGTTCTCTTCAGCTACATTATTGACAATCCATTGTGTAAGAATACCTTAGAGGTGACACGGTAATGTATGATCATCACATTTCATCTTTTATCTATTGATCTGTCACTTGCAAATTAGATTCCTTGCCAATCGCTAAGCCTTTAATTGTTATAATGTTGGCTGGTTTTTCTCTTTGGACATTTTTCTTGTTGTTTATTTATTTATTTATCTTTATGAATAGTTTATTTCATAACATATTCAGACCAAGAAGTTAGAACCCAATTTGCTAGTGTTCACTTAGAGTGCAAGTCAAAATGCTGGAACTATTATTATATTAGGGATAATTGTGCGAGGGATATGCAACTTTTAGAGAGAGTAAATTGCTTTTGTTGTTGATGAGCTTGTTGTTAAGTTTGCCCGATTTCTTCTCATTTATTTTGTATTTCTACCGTTAATTGTGAGTAATGTTTCCAAATACAAATTTCTGAACATATTTTTATATTTGATTTGTTGTGATGAAACTTTTTGGATTTTTAGTTATTACACTTCTCTTTTTAATCTTGTTCGCTTTTTTTTTCCCTTTCATTATTAATGTATATTTTCTTAAATACATTCAATAGCCCACAAAAAGAAGGTTATGGATAAATGTTATACTGCAAGTATCGGTAAAGGGATTGAGAGCATGATAAAGAATGGAAGACTAAATGCATCATCAAATTTAGATTTGCCGCAGGTAGGTATCAACACACTCAAGACGTAGTTGGCTTTGAACTGTATTCTATTACAAATATTGCACATTGAGTATGTCCCGCATGCATGTGCATGTGTGTGTAGGTGAAACTTTTTAGGTGTAGTGATTTCAAAGGGGCCTTAATTTTGTTTTGGACTGTCCATTTCGAGAATATTGTGACGATAGGATAGATGATGAGTTATAACTTAAAGCATAAGAGGGCTAGGATGTCCATTCTTGAAGTTATATGGACGTAATTTCATGGATGGGGGGCATACTTTTATGCCTTTGTCAAGATGAAAAGATAGAGTACCGATTAAATAATGAAAAGTTATTCTTTGTACATACCTAGTGAAAGAACTAGCTGGTCCCAGATGGGTGTCGGAACCGAACTCGCCGAGGACCTTGTGCGTTTCGGTGTGGAGTAGATATGCGAACTCACTGCGAATGCTCTCAGATCTTCTAGATAATCAAGCAAGGGTTCCCATCTCCCTTATATAGAGCAATCCCTATGAGTCACGACTACTAAGGACTCTACCCCTCCTAGAATCCCACATGTCCTGACCAGCGTGGGAATTCTGCCAACTGAGAGTCTGAACCTGATCCAAACTTTACCACCAAGAGTTTGATCCTTATCTGACTCAACCAGATCAAGACTTGTTGTGAGTTCATCCGTGGCACACTGCCGGGCTCGATCTGGCGTAGGCTTAATGGCAGTCGGGCCACACAATTTTCCTAACACCTAGAATAGAGCGGACTTTATCTTCTTTTCTTAGACCGCTTCAAAGAAGAAAAGCAAAGATGTTCTATTTGATTTGAGGTCATCAAAATCTCTAAAGTAGATATAGGTTGTTAAATTTTTTATGAGTGCAGGTCAGAGAGGTGACAAGCTCATAGTTGCGATTTTGTTTCTGACCTTTATAACGGTTTCACTTTGAAATGAAGCATTTCGGTTGAAGCTACATTTTTGCTTTTCAATTTGAAGTTCTGTTTTGAAAAAGTACAAATTATACTAAATAGAGATCATATTATATAAACTACATATATATTTAATTTATTCTACTATGTCGATAATGCAATATGTCATTTCTACATGCCAAATGAAAATTTTATAAGCCATGTATATGGGATGAATTTTTTTAATAGACGTGGACAACTGATGGATTTAAGATATGTAAAATCAGATTAGAGTGCTGCCATAAAATCTCAAACCCTTTGGGCAATCATATTGACCCACTTGTTTCATTTTTGTCACCTATTGCCGATTTAAAATAGTTGTCAAATCTGATTTTGAGTGCCTCATAAAAATCCAAACTATTTGGCATCCACAGTGACCCGTTTATTTCATAAGTGCAGCCCATCCGATTTAAAAAATGTAGCTCACTTGTGATTTAAATAAAATGTTAAATATGAGTCACACTGGTGTTGAGTGTTGCTAATCGTGGGATTTGCCATTGATGCAACCCTAGAGGTGCAAGCATAGAATGGAATTTTGGATAGTGGGCCAAGTCCAACGCAGTGCCTGAAGGCCTAGCCCATGGACCAACATGCCACTCATGCAAAACGAGGCCCATGGCCATCCACTAACTCTAGTTGATGTAACTCCCAATCCGTGAACTAAAAGTAGACTAACTTCATGAGGGGTTGGCTGAATCCCTTGAAGGATTTCAAGAGAGATACCAACTCTATAATGGGGTTTGGCTCAATCCTTAAGGCGATTCGTAGCGTGTCCGATTAGAGAAAATGATGGAACGATGATAATAAATGAAGTTCGGCGGAGATGACGACAAAGACCCCCTGCCCAAAACCCCTCAGCAGGTGCCAACGCTGCATGCCGCGATTGATGTGCCGGAACTCCCATTTTGTCCTTCTACATTGGCGGATTCGCAATGAAGTTTGAGGGAAAATCAAGTCTGCACGGAAGTGCGGCACCAAGAACCCTCTGCCATTGTTAGTGTCACTTGGCTTGAGAATCGCCCTCAACAGCGCTACTGAGAGAGAGGGAAGGAGAGATGGGTCGGTCGGGCAGAGGTTGCCGGAGAAGGGAAAGGGAAAGCCTTAGTTCCAGTTTCAACGCCATGTACAAAGGGCTGCACGGAGCTTCAGAGCTGTGCACAGAATGAGGTGCACGGCTGGAGAAAACTGTGCATATATCATGTGCACGGCATTTCATACCCGTGCACATGAGATATGCACGGAATATGCAAGGAATTTATGGATATTTTCGTCTTATGCAAGTTTTTTTGAAAAAGGTGGGTGTGCTCAGGATAACTGGTGGTGTGTTCAGAATCACTCAATTAGGAATCCATTCAATCTGTCAAATTCTAATAGTATTGGATTTCAAGAGAGTAATGATTGATAATTGATCCACACAATTGTAGAAATTACTTGAGTTCAAGTAGGCCAACCATGAGTTTCTCCTGGCAAGGGAAGTTCCAAACTCTAAACAAGTTATAAAAGTCAGCAAGACCACAGGGATCGCTAATTCCATACTGCAGCTCTCTCAAATTTGGGAGTGTAATAGGGTAAATCTCTGGATATCGAGGTAATTGCTGCAAAAAAGAAAACAGAGGATATAAGATTATCTATCACCAAGCTTAAAACCAAATTTATCGATATCTTTAAAAGGGCCCTTTTATTGGATTGAGTATTACATTTCTACAAATTCTAATCAATGCCTTCTTACTAAAGGGGCTAAAACTGAAGGGGTAAATCTAAAGATCAACTATGCATTTTTTATAGTATCCCCTTTGCTTGGAAATTATTGCCTAGCCATCACATAAAGGCCTTGTTTGTCTACTTGGTATTTGATACTTGGAATTCTAAGCAATGTTTCTATCAAAGGGGGCTAAATCCCCTTTGGGGATTTAACACAATTTCTACTCACCTTCAGCAAAAAGAACTTACAAACTCACTACAAAGTAGGCAAAAGGCTTAATAAGAAAAGCAGGGATAAGAAATTACGTAGATATTGAAATGGCACATGGTGAGCATTTGAAGATGAGCAAGTTTTGAAATCCCGCAGTGTCCCGGCCTTAACATCCAATCTGCTTAAAAGTTTTGATCTTCAAATCAGTAGATTTAGTTCCGGACAACAGCAAATCCGACCGCAAACCATAACACCCCAGCAGATTCAATTCTTCAAGCATTGGGCACTTACGAAGTATCATCTTAAGCTTGCATTGGGTGATATGAACCCTGTCAAGATTCAGAGTCTTGAGAAAGCTGAAACCCATGCAACCAGACGGAAGGTTTAAATCGCAGTAGTGCAATGACAAAATGGTGAGGGTATCAGAAGAGAAGAGACAAGGGGGCAGTGTATACATCTTATCTTTCAAAAAAATTGGTATTGTGATCCTTTCAAGAGTGCAGGGGAATATATGAAGATCAAGTTGTTTAACTTTCTTTTCTACTGCGAATCTGACTCAAGTATCAATATCAGGACGGAACAGATCGTCAGCAAAGAAATAGAGCCGAAAGATATTGATGGTATTGCTCCTGTGGAGCAGTAAAAATCGGTTTATGGTACGTGACAGTAGAGAAAGGTCTGTGTTGCTTGCGAATTCCTTGCCGAAGTCTAGAGTAGTGGTGTGAGCCCACACGTTGCCAGAGCTCTTTCCGTCTGTTGATAGAATGCCTGTACTCACAGCGCACTTGAGTGGAATCAAGTGAAGGATGTGATATAGGATATCATCAGGCAGTTGGCTGATTCGGTCTCTGCCGTCCTCTTTGTCTTCTTCATCTTCTTCTTTGTGGGGAGTAGTTATCTTAATCTTCTTGTCCTTGCCGTAATTGTTTTTGATGGAGGGTTTTTTCTGCTGCATTGCAACATCATCTTCTTCTTTGAATGAATAGGTCGCTGGCATGAGGCATTTTCCTCTTCTCTTCTCCTCCATATCATTGATGTGGAATGAAGTAGAGGAGTTGCCGCAAGCCATGGAGCAGGAGCAAGAAAGTGGATCCAGAACAGATCTAGAAAGGTCACATCGCCCACCACGGAGGACTATAAAGTAGGGTTGCAAACGTAACGATCCAGACCCCGACCGTTTCTAAATAACAGTTTCGGTTCCGGATTCTGTTTTGACTCGGAACTTGTTTTGTTGGTTTTAGAGCCGGATCCGGTTGCGGTACCGGGTCCACTTAGAGGACTGAAATCTAGTTCCAAAATAAATTCTAGTTCTCTTTATTCTTCGTTTTTCTTAAAAATAAGCTTATCATTCAGCTTATCACAATGCATCAAGTCTACTACCTCCAATATTATATATAAAAATGTCTAAAAAAGTTGATTTTGAGGTACAATTTGAGATATCAAAGGCTCATATGCCAGGTCTCGAGTCGGAACCTATATGGACCCGGACCCGATTATCAATTGGAACCTAAATTAGGTTCCGGACCTGGACCTGTTTATGTAACGGAACCTAAAATAAGTTCCTGACCCGGTTTTTACGGGTCGGGACTTCTAGATAATCGGAGAATCGGATACCCGTTTGCAACCCTGCTATAAAGGCTCATGGGGCTTAAACGAAGATTCTCGGGTGGAAACCATTTTGCAAAATCTGTAGCCCATTTGCAAGATCTATATACAGGACACAGTTAAGCTGAGCAGCCTTGGACGGACTTTTACATAGGCTAGGATGGGGACCATTTGCAATACCTGGCCCACTTAATTATGGGTCTGGTGATCATGGGAACATCTAAATGGCACTATTTCAAACACACCCTAAGGTTTAAGATTTTAGCTTTAATACATACTAGCACGAAAGCCCCTGCAATACAGGGTTAAATTTTATCCAAATGAAAAAGTTAATAAATGCTAATATTTAGATTAATTATCAACTCAGAAAAAAGGGATAAAGATTATCCAATTAATATTAGAAAAAATGGGAAAGCCATGTCTGATGCACAATTAAGTCGTGCATAAATTAATTTCTAAGTTAAAACTATTATCCAAAAGTAAATAAAAATTAATAATAAGGTTAAGGCACACCCAAAATTAGTTTAGCCCGCGTCAAATACTAATTATTAAAAAGACACGTATGTGTTTTTGGAAAGACATGTATGTGTTTTTGGAAAGACACATGCACAAATGGGCCCCAAAAAGCCGACATTGCTTCTCCTAAGGCGAGGATTGAGGTTTTATTTTCCAACCGAAACTCATCTTTGAAGATAAAGAATATTACATTTGTAATATTAGGATTTTATTGAACTTGTTTCGACATATGCATCTTTCTTTATAAACGCATTTCAACATTAAGCAATCTAACGTTTAGATTCCATTTATGTAGGCTTTAGACCTGTATAAATTCTTTCTAAAATACCAACCTTCACCCTGATCCATGGCTTTCCATTTTTTTTTTCTCTTTTCAATCTTCTTAGGTCACGTTTGGCAGCCAAATCTTTAGGGAAAAGATTTTTTTTTTTCCGTAAAGTTGTGGTAAATCCATATTTTGCAATTGTAAGTTCCTGAGGATTTGGACGAATAGAAATCTTCATTTGTTAGAATTTTCAGATCTGACCACCCCCATAAGATTTGAAAATCCTCATTTAAGTGAATTTGCACACCATACTCTATTTTTCTCAGCTATATACATTGATACACACCAATATCATTGTGAAATCCTCAACTATACAAATCCCCAGCGAGGAATCATTACTCCAATGGTACTGAAGAACCATCAGATCTATGGATTCCTTGCCTGTTACCAAACATGCTCTTAGTCAAGTTTGGGAAAACATAACACACCTTCTAAAGTTAAGCTTTTTGTTGGACTGCAGAAGTATGGAAGCACTTATTTGGTACAAATTTCTTTTTCTCAATAAATTGGTGCTAATGTTGTTTGGTGAGGCTATGGATTCCTTTGTGAAAGCCAGTTTTCTTTATTTGGTGCAGCAATTTTTCGCGGAATTCAACTTTTTTGCAAAAACGGAAGTCCATGTCCCTCATAGGAATTCAAGAAAAAGGCTGATGTGGCAAAAATGTGATTGTACATAATTGTGCTACACCAAACGCATCAAAAATGGGTTTTCCGTGGAAATTCGTCCCCTTTTCTACATAAAAGTGAGACACAAACATGCTTGATCTCCCAACTATTTGCTTTCTCTGTTGGCTAAAAGTAATTTGTTAACCACTGTTCTATTACTCACTACTTTGGGCATTGCTTTTAGATTATTTTTTTCCCCTTCTCTTGGGGTTTAGATCAATCTTTTGGATCGTAGTAGAAGGCTGGTTTGGGTGACCGTCCGGCAATCCCCGTATGGGGCAAATTATTTGGAAACTGTCAGCACTTGCTGTGGCATGAGGGATTTGGAAAAAAAGGAATAGAACTTTTTAACACAACAGTTCAGCCATGTTTGTCCTATGGGAAGAATCAAATCGTGGCTAATAACAATGACATTGGAGCGTCAATGAGGAACTCTGGAGCATCAATGGCCGTATAGAGTGCTAAAACTTAATATGAAAGAGTCATCAATGGGGAACCCCTCGAGCATCAGGTGCTGGGGAATGATTAAGAGGGCAATTGTAATTGTTGCTGAAACTCTTGTTACTTTTTGAAAATATTGAAAGTATCACTAGAAACCATCTAATCATAGACACAATGAAACACTTTATGCCCCAACATCTGATCTTCAATATGCTTCTGAAATGGGTTGAGATCTACACCAATCTGTTAAAGAACCAGCCCTGTTCTATTTCTGAAATCCTCAATAATAGGTCAACAACTTGACCATAGCTGAAGACACCGTTGATGAGAAATAAATGCTAATTTTCAGAAGTCTTAACTATTCCGACTAGGCCATATGTAGATTTCATGACCACTCTTCTTGGTTATACCCAGCTTTCCACAAATGCTTCTCAGATGGAGCATGGATTAATCATATAGTATACACTGAATTTGCAGTATTGAACATGAGAGAACTGCCACATTGTCAATCCCTCAACTGTAGCTCAAATGGTTAGGGACATGGATGTGCGAGTAGAGTGTGAGTTAGAACCTCCAATGGAGAGAAATGATAGAACTGCCACATTGCCTATTTTTGAATTGTCTTGACATAAAAAGCTTTGCTCTGCAGTGATGTAGTCATGAGTTTTGTCTTGCATGTATCTTTTATGTTCTAATCAGAGATGAAATCCTATATATCGGCCCGAATGTTTACCCCTGCCTGTTGTTTCAGCAAATTAACTATAATCAATAGGAGAAAAGGTCCAAATATAGAATTCATCAGAATGGGCCTTTATTGAGGGGCTTTAGAGTCGAGATTTTAGGGTTAAGGCGGAGATCCACAAGGCACCATCAATGTCAGGGAGAATGGTGGGTAACCATTACATATAGAAGAGAGTGGGCAATCATTTCCGATCAAAAGGTGTGTATTTTGATGGCCCCTTGTAGGTCTCCAGTTTGATCCTTCACTTTCTAAGTCTTACCCCTTGGAGTTTAAAGACTTTACATTGACAGCCAAACCGGAATCAACTCAACTCTGATTGGTACCATCCATGTTAAAATTAATCAGAATTACCACGAGAGAAATAACAACACATGAAATAAAGGAACCCAAGATATTCGTAACAAAAAATCAACGAGTAATGAATTAGCCCAAGAGAATTAGCTTACATGTCCTAGTGACCTTATGCCAATATCTTTTTTCTCCTGCTTTTGAAAGTTCGAGATGGATAACAAGCTTCAAATTTTTCGATCACCATACCTAATCCCTGTTCATTATGAGATGACACTTTAGATCCAAAGAGCCAAATACTTCTGCTGTCACTTTGGATAATAATGAACAGTCCATGTACATTTTGATTCTCATTGGAGTCACAGTAAACATGATCAATTCTCTCAAATACTCAAAAGATGGAATCAATCATTAATCTCTTCTTCTGAGTCTCTATAATACGCTAAAGTGCTATTCCAAGTCACATTGCATCATCAGTCGTTCAACTGTATTCCAAGTCAAAACATGTCTTGCATGCAACTCTCTTAGAACCTCCCTTGCCAAATCTATCTGTTCCTCATGTGCAATCCCTTCAACTAAAATGGTGTATGTTGTTTCATTAGGTACATACCCTTTCTCAAGCATCGTTTCAAAAACATCCAATGAAAGATCAGTTCGCTGAGCTTTGCACAATCCAAGTATAAGGGTATTGTAGTTATCAATATCAGGTTTGTGGTTGTTCTCTTTCATAACCTTAAAAATCTCCAAAGCTCCATGCACAACCCTCTAATTAAAGATGAATTGGTGTATGAATCTGGTGTGAAACTGTTCCTCGTCATCTCATTCAAAAGCTGGAATGCGGCCAAGGTGTTCCCCTTCCTACACAGGCCTGAGAACATTCTTGTAGAACTCATGTATCGATGAGTATTGCTTATTGCCTAAGCTCTGCAGTATGGAGAAGGCTTCTTCCACCTTCCCTTCCCCACAAAGCACAGCAATTGCATTGAAAGTCCCCTCATTTATAGTACAACGCCTGCAAATCATTTGATCAAGACATCTCAAGACAAGATCCACCTTGCCCTCCTTGCAAAACCTAGCAATTATTGGGTTATAGCTGTCCACATTGGGCTTAAATCGGTTCCTCGCCATCTCATCCAAGATGTCAAGTGCATGGCCAGTCCAACCGTGAAGTGCGAGTGGAGTGATCCAGATATTATACGTAATCTGTGTTGGTGCACAATCCCTACAAGCCATCTCGGCCAAGAACTCCTCTGCTTTGTCCCACCACCCTTCGTGGCAGAGACTCCTCAATAATGTTATAACTGACAACATTTGGGATAAAGTCCTTAATAGGAAAGCTCCTAAAGAATTCAGCTGCCTCCCCCAGCCTCCATTCCTTGCACAAACCAGTTAGCAGAGAACATTGTAACTAACAAGATTTGGCCTCCCACCTTCAGCACAATCTCATCCACGAGCCTCATTGCCTCATCAACCCCTCTATCCTTATATGCTGCTTCTAGCAAAAATGTATAGGTGAACACATTTGGTGCCATCCCTTTTTGCATAAACCGATCCAATAGCTGCAAGCTCTGCTGAATGTTGCCTTGCATACATAGGCCCCTAATAAGGGAATTGTACATGAACGTGGTGGGCAGGTGACCATGTTCATCGATTTTGTCAACCAGCTGCATAGCATACCCAACATTCCTTTTCTTGCATAGCTGGTTTATTACATAGGCACAAGAAGAGGTATCTGGGATGTTTCCAGAGCTAACCATCATCTCCATTACCCTAGTGACTTTTCGCATCTTGTTGAATTTGCAGAGATCATGTAAGAGCTGAGTGCATTGGTACATGTGTGGTTTGTGGCCTTTCACAATCATGTATTCAAAGTAGAGAAATGCATCATAGAGTTTGAGTTCTTTGGTTCTATGGTCATTGTTACCAATCATGTAATACCGTCTTTGTGGGGTATTTTGATTTGGGTACTTGCTAAAACCTTGGAAAATGCTTTAGGGAGAGAGAGTGTGTGGAGATTTGTAATGTGGGAGAAGAAGGGTGTCCTTCATGGTGGGGTATCTGAGTTTTTTGGGCTTGGGATGGGAGATAGGGAGTGCAGGAGGGCTGCCATGAATTCTTATGCTGTTTCTACTTCTTTCTGCTAATGGGGTTGTGAATTTGTATGTGGGTTTTGGTTATTTTGCAAGAAATGATGGAAAGATTCAGGATTTTGAACAGGAAGAGCAAAAGATGGAATGATGGGTATTTAATTTTGGTGATTCTGGAATATGAATTTTGGGTGTTTTAACTATGAGAAAATATAGTTCAGGAATTCAAGAACAAAGAAAAAAAATTCAGGGTTTGTAAGTTCTAGAGAGAGAAAGAGAGGCCTTACACTTTTGTGTTTTATATAGTCTCCACATCTGCCTCATATCCACAGCTCCTTATCAGCTCCAGACTAACAAAAGCTGAACATCAAGTGTAAGAAAAAGTTCCAAGTGTTGTACTGCTACAGACTAAAAATTTCCAGCCCTATAAAAGAAAGAAATATTCATTCCAACTGCACAATCTTAGTGCCATAATAGGGAGCGTTGGAACTTGGAAGGTGTTCTGATCTTAGTTCACATTGAGCATATTTGCAACTAGAGATATTGATGATTAGGATGAAGCTTTCTCACCACCCAAATTATCCATAACGGCATTGCCACTATGCAATTAGTAGCTTCCCAGCGCGACCCACCTGGGATACCTATGATCAAATTTTACCCATCACATCCACTACTCCATTAATTATAATACAATCCGACTTTTGATAACTTTTACTCAGTTGGATAGGGGATAGACCGTCAAAACAGGAAATAAACAAACCACACAATTGATATGAGCGTGGATCAGCAACAGGCTTACAAGTGGGCCACACAAGTTTGATTAGTAGTAGAGATGTTTTGTAGCACTTTTGGGCATGTTTGATAATAGATGAAGAACTTTCAAGGAATTCGCAGATTAAGAATTCCTCTATGCAGATTTGATGATTCCTTATTGATGATTTCATATTGATGTAGGTGTGTATCGGAGCATATAACGGAGAAAATTATTACCAAGTGTGTAAATATGTAAAAGCGAGGACTTTCAAATAGAGGTCCAAATTTTTGTGAATTTATGATTGTCAAATATGGATTTTCTAGATACTAAAATAAAACTATTGGGAAGAATGGTCGAGAGATGTGAAATTAACATTTTAGGTGATGATGTTTTGTGTTTCAAATTATGGTAAAATCCGACCTCAGCTCGGTTGGTAGAGGGTGGGGTTGGTTTGAGATTAACCCAAAGTAGCGAATCCCTCAGCCACAGGTTCGAATCCAGCAGGTCGGATTTCTTTAAATTTTATTCCTATTTTGACCATCGTATTAACTAACACTGACACTATCACCTCTCAGTCAGTCTTCCTTATCCGTTATCCGTTACAAACGAGAGAGAGAGAGAGAGAGAGAGAGAGAGAGAGAGATGGCCTTTGCAGGCTCCTTTCTTTCCCAATCCACGAAATTCCAACTGAATATTCTCTGCAACCCTCGCCGGAAAATCCCGCCGGCAAGAAGCAGTGACCGGAAAATGATGCTGACCGCAATGGCAAGCAGGATGGATCTCCCTCGCCTTGCAGAAGCGGCCAAGCTCACAGTAAGCATTCCATCTAAATCTCAGTTTTTAAGCTTTCTTGATTGACAGTTGCTGTGCAGGAGACAAATTGGATTTTCTTTTTTATTTATTTTAGAGTTGGTATTGGTTGATGATCTAATGAATAGATGAGGCTTCTAAATCTATCACAATCTTGCCTACACACTCATGAGTCATGATTGAGCGGTGTTTGGCACCTCACCTCGGTATTACATACATGCCCAAGGATCTATCTCAAGATCTTTAGGTGGGTAGTATCACTCTTGGCCAGTGGGAGACCAACCTAGCAAAAAAACAAAAAAAAAAGCTATCACAATCTTTGTTTGGCGACTTATTTAGTTTTTTTTTTTTTTTCTTGATTGATGGATTTCTATTGGTTACTTAATTCCTTCAAAGGAAAATGTTTTCTATGAAAATAGAAAACTTCTTTGTTTGCATCTAGTGTTTCCTGAGTGAAGAATTCCTAAGTAATGTGTAAAAGATGGACAGAGTTTCCTGCACTTGTGAAAATTAAAAGAAGAATAATGCAGCAGGTTGGCGGATTCAAATTTTTTTTCTTTTTCAATCAAAGTAATCCAAGGCAGCTTGGGTAAAATATCTTGCAATTGACCAGAAAATTGGGTTGTTAGATAAAAGACAGAACATATAACTACAAGGTGAGAATCAACAGGTTGGATGTAGAATTGATCTAATTCTTGCAACTAGGGCACATAATTTTCTATAAGATTGCTATTTCCCACACAGGTGCATACTTCCATAACTTTTGAAGAGGAAAAAAACATAGCCTTACAGGTAACCTCTTTTGTTGGTAAAAACTTTATTTATTGATTTGTCATTTGTTATAGTAATTTGCAGTATTATCTGTACTGTTTATTTAATTCTTAATGAAAACCTATTATCTTTAATTATTCATTCTCCAGGGTTCCCAATGTTAGTGTCAGTGTCTCTTTCCATATCCATGCATCTATATTTGTATCATTGTGTGTGTCCGTGTCCGTGTCCATGTCCATGTCCATGTCCATGTCCATCTTTGACACAACAAATGGACAAGTTACATTTTCTAACTGAAATTCTCCCCAACACTTCAAATCTGACGGCTACTTCTGTTCTATCACTTTTTGTTGTCTGTGTTTTCTGTCTATTAAATTATTCTAATTATTTTGAAATTTAGAGAGAATATTTGTGCAGTGACTAGTTTGAAGTGTACATGGCCCATGAATTGAACTTGATTCCTTTATTTTTTTTTCAACCCAACATTTGAATTCTCTTTCAACATGATAGTTCTTGTGATTTAATTAGCCCACAACTTATTTGATTCACAATTTGTAACTTGGGGAAGTTATATAGGTGGACACTTACATCAAAAGCGGCATGGTGCTCGGTTTAGGATCTAGTCGTGCTTCTGGGATGGTTATACAGTATTTGGGTCAACAACTGCAAGAAGGGGCTTTAAAAGATATAGTAGGGTTCCCAACGTGAGTTTACTCATTCCAATCTTGCTCCATTGGTTGCCAATGCTTTACTCATTCCAATCTCACTCCATTGGTTGCCAATGCTAAGCTTTTTATTTTATTTTTTTTGTTTTTTCCCTTCCTACACAATCATATAGACATTGTGTTTTTTCTCCTTACACCTCATTTCTTTTTAACTCACTGGTTTGAGTACATAGTTAATTTGGACAGCTCTCTCTGTTGTCACTTGATGTGGCCGGTTCAATTCTTGCCTTCTAAATTAGTGAGTTCTATTCAATTGGTTCAATTCTTGCATACTAAATTAACAAGTTCTGTTCGTTTCAATGTTCCAATTCCTTCTCTTTATTGCCTTTATGTGATTCTTGGAACACCCGCAGAATAGTTTTTTTTTATTTTAAGAATGTGTTTGGATGTACCCAAAATCAAGATTCATGCAGATACTACCACACTTGATTGAATTGGCACCACATTTGGGATGGTGAGGAAAAATGGAAGCAGAAATGGCGGTAGGGGATCTTTTGGTTTCTGCTCTTTCCACCCAAAACTGGTAGCACATTGTTTTCCTTTCATACCTTAAACTCACATACCTTTAGATTGAAAAGGAACCGCTTTCCCTCCAATTCTTGAGATATTCAAGCACATCCTAATATTGAAACATAGCACATCTATTGGTCATTTGGTTGTCTTTGTTGTGATTGTGTAAGTTGTGGGTCACAGAAAAGATTTTTTTAAATGCCAACATTGCATAATTCACTAGCATTTTATTAAGACATTCCTGTTTTTTCAGTTAAGTTTGCATCCATTTGCAGATTTTAGAGTTCAAAACTCGTTAACAGTGCTTTAATACAAGGTTCTCTATTTATTGATCAATTTGTAGTTGTACATATGGTAGCCGGATACGTTGATATATCTAGGATATTGCCTGGCTATAGTTTGCACATGGACAGATGGACTCATGGTTTGCAAAAGAAGGTGTTGTGTAACAGTTTCACCTACTACTTACCGGTTTCAGTGGTTGCCGTTACCATTCTGTGAATATAATGATAGTAAGCACTAGGCAATGTAAAATATAAAAGAAGTATAAAATATATACCAGTATATTATTATTATTATTATTATTAGTAGTAGTGGTAGTAGTAGTAGTAGTAGTCTTTATGTACATCTAGGGGACTAGAACACCCTAAAAAGCCATTAAAAGAAAGAAGATTTTCAAATCTTTATTTTCTAGGAATATTTTTCCTCAAAAATAGAAGGGGCACAAAATGAAACAGTACTATTATTTGGTTGTTCTATGGAAGGCTGCCAACAAGCCGGGCCAGCTCGAATCAGCTCCATTGGGATTGGGCTTGGGCTTAAACCCAGCTTGTGAATTAATTGAATCAAGCTACACCAGGGCCTGTTCAGCTCGACTAAGCTCGATTGAGGGCTTGCCTCGTGCTCAAGCTCAAGCTCAAGCTCAGCTCAATTGACGTTATAAATGAGCCTCAGCTTGCTAGTATGCACAAAATGTATGGATGTGGAAAACAAGCTGATACTAAACCCAAGCTTGAGCTCTGCTCAATTAATAATCGAGCTCGAGCTCATGCTTGATGAAGTGAAAACAAGCTAATCCCAAACTTGGCTCTCAAGCTTGACTCAAATTCAGATCTTTGGTTGTGGATTAGGCAGTTGAGCTTGAGCTTGACCTCGAGCTTGGCCAAGCTTGGCTCAGCTCTGCTTGTTTACACCCCTAGTTCAGTTGGGATGTTGCATAATGGTTTCAACCTTAGCTATTAAAGGGTATGAAACTGCTCCTTAAAACTATGAGTAGGATACAGTTGTGTTACACTGTCCTCAAGTATTTTGGCTATCATTCCCTGCATTAGTTTCTTTCATTTTTGTTTTCCTCCTTTACTAATTTCGTTTATTTTGTGCTCCGTTTTAGTTCAAGTGTGGTTTCTTTTGTTGTTGATATTTGTTATCTATCTCTTATTAATGGATATGTTTTAACTTTCATTGACTCACTCCAGGTCTGTTTCTAGTGCAAGTGAAGCAGCAAAAGCAGGCATCCCACTAGATCAATACGCCGGTAGTTCTCAAGTGTGCACAAATTCTTATTGTCCAATATATTGGTTCCATTTGTATTGGGGTTCGTGAGTGTTACATGTATTAGATGCACCCTTGAGGACCATACTGATTTTGACGTGGCATTTTTAACTCAATACCTCACATGATTTCATGTGTATTGGAAGTAAAACTTTTCACTCAATATTTTGCAGATTGATTTTTCTTTTGATGATGCTGATATAATCGAAGATAAGGGACACTTAATGCTATCATTGGTCGTCAGACATTGCAGGATGGATAGTCCATACTTTAAGAAAAGGTGAAACCTCTCTCTCACTGTTATTTACTTTGGTTTTTGCTTGGGGTCGTGAGGCCTATCTTTGGCTTGAGGAATAGGTGCACTATACACTAAAAATAAATGTCAGTTACAACTTACAAGAACAAAATAGGACATACATGAATTCGCGGAAACCTCTTTGAGCCCAAGCTAAGGTTCTTCTCTGATGATGATTCTTGGTTGTCTTCACGGCACATGGATGCTCATGTGTGTTTAGGTCTTTCATCAGGTGGCTTCCACCTTGGACATGCCCTGGCCTAAAAACGAAGGGGGTTCACACTTCAGATGGGACACTTCTGCAATGAGAAAAGTGAAAAGGTTTTAAAAAATATGCTCAACTGGATAAACTTATATTTGCGCCACACTTTCTCAAGCAGACCTGATTGGGCCAGATATCTCCTTGGTGCAGCCTGCCTATGGAATGGGTCAGACCACACATATAACAGTCGAACATGTTTGCAATTATAAATTGTCTTTCCATAAGCATCCTTCACATCCTTCAACAAAATTTTCATTAGGATTGTATTCATCAAATTGATTTTTATTCTTCATTATTATTATTACTCCAATTGTTGGGATTTGGGATGGTGTGATTCTTTAATTTCACTTCTTTATGATGAAAACTTGACAACTTTCTTTTTTCGCTCCACAGTCCATAGTAAAAGCAGCCTGCAACCGTGCATTCATCGTGACTGAAGAACAGTATACCAGAGATCTCCATGGTTCAATACCAGTCTTGGTTAACAGTGTAAGTTGTTATATCCCATTAGTTCTTGCTGTCCCTCATTTTCTATCTTTAAGAGTGTGATGTTCGGTGTTCCGTTGACAGGTTAATTGGATGGAAACTGCAGAAGAAATAGATGACTTGTTTTTAGGAGATGCAGAGGTCTTATCCATTTGTTTTTGTATTTTTTTCTTTTTTCCCCTCAGAGGTTTCTATCCTTCAGACATAATTTGGATGCCTACCTGATGCTACCACACTTAAACCCTTTTAGTACACCTATAGGAAGGCAGGAAAAAAAATAAGGCCTGTTTCAAAGTGGGACCCCACAGTGATATACTTCAATAGGAGGGTTTTTGCTCCTTTTGGGAATTTTATAAAATTCATCTGGGTATCGCCTCACTTCTATACAACTCCCTCGCCTTATAAGATTTTAAAACTTCCCTCCATCCCCCACCCCGACCCGCGCAAACTAGGAAATCATAAAAAATGAAGAATAAAACCTTTGACTAGCAGTCTTCAAGTCTTGCCATTTCCTACCACTATTTGGGCTAATAAAAGATAAAGGGCCCTTATTTCAAACACAATCTCTGGATACAGGGACACAACTAGAACATTGGGTGCAAGTTACTTGATCCATTTTTCAAAAAACTGGGTAAGCTACAGGTTGACTTTTATCCTCTAGAGAACCCATGTCATCCCGACCCGTTTTGACCCGACCGAACCTGTTTGCCATTGTTTCATTGTTTCAACAAAGAAATAGAGGTAATTTATTCACAGACGTTCATGATGCTAAGGCCTTTTTTCTATCCTTTCAATTACTTTCAAGGTTTGGAGGAGACCAACTATCGGGCATGCTGGACCAACAGGAGGTGATTTCCCTCGTCACAAGTGAAGGACACAATGTACTTGATCTCATATTCACATCTCCCATTCTGGATCTAGGTACACCAATATTGTAATAAAAGTTTCTCATTCCATAGTGTTAAATAAGATGGAAAATGTTATAAGATGGAAAATTTTTCATTAAAATTTCAATGCTCCCTTTCAACATTTTTCTCATTTCACTCTCCAGTCCTGTGAAACTATTAACATGATGTAGTTAGTGCATAAAAATAATCTTTTTGGGTTATTTGAGGAACAACCAGGCCAATCCTAACTTAAGACGGGTCCAGCCCGAAAGCCCATTTGAAAGCATGACAATTACATAAAGCCTGTTGAGCATCAAATTTATCTTGGATACCTACAAAAGTCAAATGAGTATCAAATTTGGGCTGGTGTCAATTAATGAGGGGAGAGGTGGTACTTTTATATGAAGGCTTGCATTGGTACTTTATATAGGTTGACCGCACTGGCTTATTCCTAAACTAGGAATGGTTTGCCCATTCCTAAATGTTTGCCAAATATGTGCACACACTCACACGTGAGCATGCAGCTTTATTCAGACGAGGACACAAGGATGATGTGATCTAGCTTGTGGGACCCACCTAAGGCCTTGCCAGTCACGAGGGAGGGAGGAGGAGGAGGATGATGCAAAGATCTCAATGGGACCTAGGGTCGTTCAGAATACCAATCCCTTCATATCATAGTGACCCCCTAATCTATGGCTCACAAGTTTAATGGTTCTAAAGGGCATCAATTTTTTGGATTTCAATCCGGTAACAGTTGGATGTGCGACAAATTTAGGTTTGTATCAACTCACAGGAAGCAATGTACATGAGGAGGGTAAGTTGATCATAGATGGGTGAATGTAAGCTAGACTGCACACTTCATACGTGCAAACATTTAAAAAACTTATGTATGTTTGTATGAAATATGTATGTAGGTATGTATAAATTCAGGCGCAGCTGTTTTATCTCACATGCTATTTTGTTTCTCAGCTTTCCATCTCTTATGTCTATGTTTCATCAAATTACAGCACAAGTAGCAGAAAGCTTGGACAGAATTTAAGGCGTTGTGGACCATGGAGTGATATTTGGAATTCAGTATGTTCTAAAATCTCTTATTAAACTTTTTTTTAATGCCTTGCACAGCATCATGCCTTTTCTTTCACTGCTATTCCCTGTAAATCTGCTTGTTGGTCTCCTTTGCAAGAGTCATTACTAGATTTGATGATGGTCCTACTTTTCCTTCTATTCACTTCATAGTTCATATGCTGGTTTGGTCTCGCTCATCAGCTGCCCTTTAGAGATCACAAACCAATCTGTCATTGAGTCTAGGCTCTGCTATAGCTCCTCCGTTTGTTGTGAGCCTTCTTTTCTTTGTTCCTATCCTAGTCCGGGTTGTGGGCGGGTTTGGTTTTGTTTTTGCCTGGCTGTTGGGTAATTGCTTGTTTTGGCTGGCCCGGCCTGTGGGCTCTCTTTGTTCTGCCTTTTTTAGTCGAGGCAGTGGCTTAGCTCCCCTTTTGGTTGTTTCTCTAACTTTCTGCAGAGTTTCAAGCGTCATGGAGCTTCTCCCAATTCTTTTTGAGGACTATATCTATTCTTGCCTTCGGAATATATTCTCATCTTTCCAGAAAAAAATGTGTCAAACTCA
The DNA here is from genome assembly GCA_028538565.1 of Umbellularia californica. Taxonomy (NCBI): domain Eukaryota; kingdom Viridiplantae; phylum Streptophyta; class Magnoliopsida; order Laurales; family Lauraceae; genus Umbellularia; species Umbellularia californica. The sequence goes on along the minus strand of JAPQWN010000006.1, from coordinate 49,774,229 downwards.
AATGAGAAGCTATGATGCCCACGCATGGCATGGAGACGATGGAGACACACTACGCATTTTGGAAGGACATAGATTTTACACATGAAAAACAAGTATTGGATACTATATGATACAGAAGCTTTGCTTATTTTGAAGTCCATGTACCATAGGGTACAAAATTGGATGTATCACAATTCACAAACAGCTGCACCTCTGCACTTGCACTTTATATCTGAGTCGTATACTTGATATACTTTTTCAAATTGAAATCTGACTCATTTTACCTGCAAAGTTTTTAGGTGCATGGCAGTACTTGTTTCAAAGGACAGATTACGAATTGTTGATAATTTGTTGAAGGATGCAATTATGTGATTGTAGTCTTTGCATCCAACCATGTACACTGTTTTCTCTACAATTTCATTTTCCACATTTTCCAGAACAGGGTAAGAAATCCAAAACATTATCTTACTGACAGCACATTTTCACTCAGTGGGAGCAGACATGTCTTATTTGATTCCTCCTGTCTTCGCAGGTACTTGGCCATGTTCCTTCTGAGATATTATTAAGCTGAAGCAAATTTATCAGAGCAGTTCGAATCATACATATTTGTTTCTCTGTGTATTATTTAATTTCCATCAATGTCATGTTCTGTCATATGGTTGCTTATGATATTGAGTCCAAAGTGCAATTTAGAAGCAGGCAAAAGATTGCTGTCAGGCCATTTAACCAAATTAAATCCTTAAAGAAAAACATCTATTCCACATTTTCACTCACAGATTGATTGTGACAGCAACAAATGGTTCTCAAGAACAATTGATTGGACATCTTGTATTGGAAACACAGCCAGAGGACCATCACATAGAATGCAGGCTTGCAGTGGAAAAGCAAATTGCAAATGTTGCAGACCATCACAGCATAAATAAAAACTGTGGGAAGGCAGGTGTGAGAAGCAGATGACACCTTTTATCACGCAGTTCCAAAGGCCATCCCTGGCATTTTCTTAGTGGTTCCTAGAAGAGCGTTTTTGGTCAGGGTGCAGTGTCAAGGGTTGGAGATCTACAACAACTTCTTTCACCTCTTGATCAAAAGCCGTTCTTCAATGGTTGAAATTTCCACCCTCTTCCGGCTGATACGAAATGCTTCATCAGTATGCTCCTTTGGATCTTTTAATTACACCCCAATATTGGAGAACTTTTTTCTTCATTCCTATTTTCTATTCTTGTGTGTGGCTAGGGCTACTGGTTCAGGAGTCATAACTTTTTAACATTAGTTACCCAAGGTTCGATCCTTGAGCATGTGTTTAAAACAAAAGGTGCCAACACCCCTCAACCATAAGTGTTTTGGCAAGGATGTAGGCTTGCGCTAGTACTTAAATTAGACTCCCTTGAAGATGGATGGTGAATGGATTGGAGAGCCAGTTGGTCTATTTAATAAAGCAATCCTATCTCACTTCTGAATCTAATAAAATTTAAAATTCTTAAACATTCAGTCCTAACCTCTATGAATGAGAAAATTTCCTTACTACATCCCCGACCAGTTCCCCACTTGGAAAGATATGATTTAGGGGTTGTTTTTCTTTTACACATGGGATATACATGTGTAAAATTTACACTTGTAAAATGCAATACCATGTTTGTTTGGAGTACCATTTTCAAATGGGCAAAAGTTACGATTTGCTTTGCATATGCAAAGCCTTCATGTATCTCAAAATCCATGAGTTTTAATAAGAGTCCAACAAAAAATTTGAACAGTCTGAATTAAAAATTAGGAGCCCAAAAAGAAACCACGGTGAAAGTATCTGATAATGCAACCTTTGTACTGGTGCCTTCTTAACCAATAATGTAAGGTGAATTTTCATATGAAAATGACTTTATTTATACATCATATCATGCCTCATTTACTCCTGTGATACATTTGAGTAATACAATAATGAGTGCAAACAAGACCATGCATTGGGGATTAGGGGTCTGCCAAATATCAATATCGTTGGACATATCTAGTCATCTGACCGAAGGCTGTCATATGGGCAGCCAGGCTTCATTTTGCCCATCACTTTCGTCACCTTTGATTGGATAGTTAGAATTGTCCAATGGAGCTCACATATGGTACGCCGTACACCCCTAATCCACGGCCGAACTATGCATATGGTAGGGCCAATGGACCCCATCAAGATTCCATGTGTCTCAGCTGGCTACCCTACTGCTAGATGAAAAGGTAGTCATTCGTCCTATTTGTACTTTTAATAGTTCAAATAAAATGGTATAAAAGCTGCGGTGAAAGGTGATACCTGCTTTGGATTACGAATAAGTTGCATTGCTGCATTGTCAACATACATGTGTGAAAGCTTGATGTCTGGATATTCTGATGCTATTTTTGTTACTCTTTTCCTCCAGAGGATGGATGCCTGGCCAATTTGGAGAAGGAGCTTATGCTTAAAGCACTAATACATATGTGAAAAAAAAAAAATTTGTTCTAGCACCACAAAAAAAGAAAGAGAGACTTGTCAGTAACATTAAGGTACCTCTAGTACATTTGCCTTGTCAACTGAGCATAGTTTTCCACGTCGTTTTCGAGCAGTCTCAAAAGCAATGCGAGCAATGCGATCAACCTGAATTTCATTAAACACATGAATCAATCATAAAGAGGGGAAAAAAAAAAACTGTACAAACAGCTAAAGAAAGCTCTCATAAGAAAACAAAGCAGTTAGCAAGCATGTATCTATGCAAGTTCGCAAGTTCCGGAAATCCTTTGCTCATGCAAGTCTTAAACATTAACGAGATCTTTTTAAGATTTTCATATGGCAACGCAAAGTCTATGAGTTAAGCCCAGACGATAGAGAGCTACTATAGAAAATATGCAACTTAGGACTGAAATGAGTGGATGAAAGTGAATCAGACCAACTTGGTTAGTATTATATCCATACACTGAAGTTCAGGCATAGCAAGCCAATCTAAAACCCATTTTTAAGATGTCCCCAAAATCACCAAGATCAAAGATGTCACGCCCCGAGCCCAAGATTAAGCTCATCTCGAAGCATGACGTACGCCCGCGTGGAAATTCAAACCAACATGAATTCCACGAACGGGTTTACCCACCAGATATCACAAGTGAGATAAAAATTTCCTTAACCTGTAAAGTTCAATCATAACTTGTCCATACATATAAACATCCATCAAATATGTAATCATGATAATAGAGCATAATCTAGTCCACGAGCATAGTTAGCAAGTAAGAAAGAAATACTAAAGTATAGCGGAAGCAAGTATTAATTAGGTTTATAATCTCAAATAAAAGTCTAAATCAAGTGTAAGTCTATAGCAATCCATGCCATGGTCAAGGGAAATGATGACGCATGTACACTCAATGTATAGATGTCTAAAAGACATCCTCTGGGGCCCACTCTGCTAGCTGTTGAGGAGTCTCCTCCCTAACCTCTGCGATCTCTTGGGCAATGGTGTTGACGTGGTCCTCCCCTATAACGCTAAGTGTAGCACCATTAGACTACGTTAAGCAAGGTAAACAAGAATAAAATAAAACATGCATATCAAACGAGTAAAATTGACAACATAGATCATATGAGGTCAAGTAAGAAAATCTAGGCATACATTATGCGTGAGTAAGCATGATACGTAAGGAATCAAAGATAACAAGTATATAGACATACATATTATAACTAAATGGCAAAACCATATGAGTTATATTCTCTCACATAAGCATGTAAACATAGTCACATGAGAGCATGGCATAACATAACATAAACATGAGGCACCACTAGGAGGCATAGGGCTTGGATACTCCATTGCGGACCTGAGGTACTGGTCAACCCCCCATAAAAATACCATCTGCAGAGGTCCATAAAAATTAACTAAACCCACACCCAGCCGGATCCAACTGGGCTAAGGTCGAAGTTAAGTGGTGTCGACTCAAGGGATAGATGTACATCAAATATCATGGTGTGACATTGCATGAGCATAAACATATACAAACGTAAACATTCACAAGTACATGACGATAATCATAAGTGCGTAACATGACATATCATATGAACATACATAGATACATGATGTGATCAAAATCAATCATAAAATACCGCAAGTGCACGGGTGTCTAGATGAGACAGTGGCAAGAACGGGTCGAACCCACAGGGAGCTAGTTAAAGAAACTTTTAAATTAAGAAAACTAATTAACTAACAATTTAAGAAAAGTTTTGAGTTTATATTTAAAAATTAAGCAACTAATATAGAAATTCGAAATCTACCAATTAATGAAGATGATTAGAGTATAGGAATCCAATAAGCATCCACCAATTATTTATCAAGTAACCTTAACTTGTTCCAATTTTTACTTCAAATCAAAGACAAATCAATGTTTTTAATTTGGAAAATCTAACTTTAAAAATCCCTTTTTAATTATAAAAATCCAAAACTCAAGACTTCCTTCATCTCATAAAAGAATAAAAATAATTTAAGCACCACCCATCAAAAGTAAGCATAAACCATCAAAAGATCTAAATCCTAAGCATGGCCTATCAAACCTAAGCATGAGTAGTCAAAAACTAAATTTTATTTTTAGAAATAAAAATAGAGATTCGCCTAGGGCACGAAGACAAGCCTATTAATCATTAAGCACATAACCATGGAACACAAATTAGAATTACTAAACAAATAAAAAGACAATTACTTACCTTCATCCATAACTCTAATCAAGAAAATTAGCCCGCCATTGTAAAGAATGCTTCTTGATTTATCATTAAAAATTGCATCTTTACAACTTCTCCTTCACAAATCTTCTCCTTCAAAATAAACCCTTGGACATGGCCCAAGGTTACCAAAAATAAAAATAAACTAATGGAAAAGAAGAAAGGAAAAGAAAGGAATAGGAGAGAGGGAGAGCTTTGGTCGTATGGAATATATTATGGGTCTCCATCATGCCTCATTTTATGCTTTTTGCAAACCCCTTTTAGTAAAGAAGTGCCCTCCTTTTAGGTCTCCTTTTTCCTTATTGGGTAAGGATTCTTTCTTGTTCTCCAAGTTAACTTCTTTCTTTGGAAAGACTTTTAAATTTGAGAAATCTCTTTGCCTTATTAGGTTTCTTGATGCATACACTTTCCTTGTACAATTTCAAGCATATATCTAAAAATTATATGATGATGTAAAGGGAATAAACTTCCCAAATATTGAGATTTCTTGCAATTCCCGCCTAAAACTGTAGCAGATAACTTCCCGATGTCATATCTCCCTCAATATAGCTCTGATTTAGGCAATCTTGGGCTCTACGGATATCTACTCGAAAAGAGCTTTCCAACGGTGGCTAAATTGCGCCGATCTGACACTCAGTTTGAGAGTTATGGTCATTTTAAGTTGCTGCCCTTGAAAAATCCGGGAATAGTTATGCAAAAATGGAAGCTTCTATGTTGGCATGCAATGGGGTGTGTGGGGCCCATTGTGGACTTCCAAGCATGCTTGGACTCTCTCTTTGCTTGCTTATTTGACTTCTCTCTTTTCAAATTTCATCAATGTAGGTCCCATGTTGATTTGTCCTACAAATTGAAAGAGGCAATTTTAACATTAATCATATATAAGAAAATAATTATGAACCATGTATGGGACCCTACATTCCTAGTGATGCACCAAAATGACCAACTTTCCAAAAATAGCACATGGTGCAAAAAATAACAAGATATGCATTGATGAAACCAAAAGCCTAATTTTGGGGTGATAAATGAGATGAGAAAAACTTAATTTCAAAAAGTCATGCAATTCAATGAATTTTGATCAATTTTGACAATTTCTCCAAAAATATCCTCAAATGCATGTAATCATGAAATTAAATGCAATTCTATGCAGTTAAACCTAATTAAGTCCACAAATGCTAATGAAATGATGAGTTAATGACCTAGTTTTGTGGACTTATCACACTCCCCAACCAGCCTTTTGCTAGTCCCTTAGCAAAATAAGCGACAAAGAATAAAACACATAAACTAATCCTAAAGAAAACAAACTAATGTAGAAAACAGAAATGAAAAACACCACTTTCGCTGGTACTCTCGACTGCATTTAGCGTATGCAGTAAGCCCTTAAACCCCTAGGTTCCCCCTAGTGGACGAGTTGTGCCTCGTGAGGGTTTGCAGTGAATACACCCACAAAATTCTTTTTTTTTTTTTTTTTTTTTTTTTTTTTTTTTTTGCAAAGAATGTTTAAAACCTATCAAAATCCAGGGAAACTTCTTCCAAGAGAAAATCTATAGACACTGACTATTCTTGATTCTCAAAATTTTCAAAGACAAATCTTAAATTCGGTTCATTTTCGTAAAAATAATTAATTAATTTTTTTTTTAATTGAGTTCAGGGCCGCCTAAACGTATAAAAAAAACAGTCTTCCTCTGAAGGCGATAATGACGGCTTTCGCACTACTGTTTTTTCAAAGGGCGCATTTTTTTTCTTCTTTTTTTTTTTTTTTTTTTTTTTTTTTTTTTTACACACACATGTGACTGTGCAATGCCAAAGTCCCTTAAGCTTTCTAATTAACCCATTTAACGAGCATTAGGCCAATGACTCCCAAACCAGATGGCTTTAGGGCACTAGGTATGAAAATACCCCTAAGGGCTTACTAACTCGGGTTAAAAAGGCTACGAACCCAAACTAGTCACAAAATTTTTTTTTTTCTCTTTTTTTTTTTTTTTTTTCAAGACTTTAACTAAACACTTTTTTTTTTTTTTTTTTTTTTGCGGTCCCCAACAATAAGCAGCCCTTTTCATGTATCCACCGGTCGAACAATGAAGCTTTGTACACTAAGGGTCAATTTTCCAATTTTTTTTTTTTTTTATCAAAGAAAAACGAAAATCATAGCTTCACATTCAAAACCTTGAAAACGTATACAATCTGTGTAAAAGTGAGGGATCGAAATTCAGCACTTTTCCAAAAACTCTTTCTGTAAATAAAATAGTGAACTATTGTTTTCTTTTGCCCAAAATAAATATCTTCAGCCAATAAAAATTCTCTCGGAGGTTTCCCTCAAATAATTTTTTTTTTTGAACTAAGAAAAATGAAAAAGAAAATTGAACAAACGATCACATGTCAAGTTCTAACTCACACCCCCAAACCTAAATCTAACATTGTCCTCAATGTTATGAATGCATGTGTAATGTGAAATTGAACAATAAGGAAATTTAGAACATCTTACCATGTGGGGTGATTGCAAAAGAATGTGATCAACCAGCTCAATTACCTTCCAAAATTGGGTTGCCTCCCAAACAGCGCTAAATTTAATGTCGTCAGCCCGACATGACAAAAATGATTAGTCCTGGTAAATTGGGTCTTCCAGAAGGATATCCTCAATGTTTTTATCCTTCAATTCCAAAAACGGTTTCAACCGTTGACCATTCACTTTGAAAATATCCTCATTCTTGGGATTTTCAATTTCCACCGCACCATGAAAGTAAACAGTCCTGACAATGAATGGACCAGTCCATCGGGTTCGTAACTTCCCGGGAAACAGGTGTAACCGGGAATTATACAAAAGGACTTTCATACCTGGTTCAAATGATTTCCTTAAAATTGACTTATCATGGTTCAACTTCATTCGTTCCTTATAGATCTTTGCATTCTCAGAGGCATCGTTTCGAAGTTCTTCCAACTCATTGAGTTGCAATTTGCGCAAATTACCCGCAGTGGGTAAGTCAAAATTAAACTTCTTAATGGCCCAATAAGCTCTGTGCTCCAATTCAACAGGCAAGTGGCATGCCTTACCATAGACCAACCTATATGGGGACATCCCAATAGGTGTCTTGTAAGCGGTTCGATAGGCCCACAGTGCGTCGATCAATCTCAAAGACCAGTCTTTCCGAGTGGGATTGACCGTCTTTTCTAGAATTTGTTTAATTTGCCTATTTGAAATTTCCGCTTGGCCACTTGTTTGTGGGTGATAAGGTGTAGCAACCTTATGGGTGACAGAATATTTTTTTAACAAATGCTCAAAGGGACGGTTGCAAAAGTGAGTGCCTCCATCACTAATGATCGCTCTAGGTGTACCAAAGCAAGAAAATATATGATCTCTCACGAACTTAATCACCACATGGTGGTCATTCTTCTTTGTTGGTATGGCTTCTACCTACTTGGAAACATAGTCTACTGCTAGTAAAATGTAAAGATTTCCAAAGGAATTTGGAAATGGCCCCATGAAGTCAATTCCCCATACATCAAAAATTTCCACTATAAGTATAGGATTCAAGGGCATCATGTTCCTTCGATTGAGCTTGCCAAGCTTTTGACACCTTTCACAGTTCAAACAGAATGTGTGGCAATCTTTAAAGATAGTGGGCCAGTAAAATCCATACTGTAAAACTTTTGCAGCTGTCTTTTTTGAACTAAAGTGGCCCCCACAAGCATGATCATGGCAAAAGGAAATGACCGAGTAATGGTCATGATCAGGAATGCATCTCCTGATGATCTGGTCCGGGCAGTACTTAAAAAGATACGGGTCATCGCAGAAAAAGTACTTGACCTCAGCTAGAAATTTTGATCGATCTTGTTTTGACCAATGGGTGGGCATCTCCCTTGTAACAAGGTAATTGATTATATCTGCAAACCAGGGGATTTGAGAAATACTGAGCAATTGTTCATCAGGAAAATTTTTATTCAGTGGGACCTCATCTGAAGGCTCTAAAGGTATCCTCGAAAGATGGTCTGCTACAACATTCTCACATCCTTTTTTATCTCTTATTTCCAAATCAAACTCTTGTAGCAGAAGGATCCACCGGATCAATCGGGCTTTCGCATCCTTTTTTGACATAAGGTATCTCAGGGCTGCATGATCCGTGTAGATAATGACTTTAGACCCTATTAAGTAGGACCGAAATTTCTCCAATGCAAAAATTACAGCTAACAATTCTTTTTCAGTGGTTGTGTAATTGAGCTGTGCATCATTGAGGGTCCTACTAGCATAGTAAATCACATAAGGTAACTTTCCAACCCGTTGACCCAAAACAGCTCCAATAGCAGTATCGGATGCATCACACATTAGCTCAAATGGAATGGTCCAATCAGGTGGCTGAATTATAGGGGTTGAAGTTAGTTCCTTTTTTAGTCTTTCAAAAGATTTTAGACACTTCTCATCAAATTCAAACGGGGCCTCTTTTGTCAGTAATTGACATAAAGGTTTAGCAATGTTACTAAAATCCTTGATGAATTTACGATAAAAACCAGCATGGCCCAGGAAGGATCGAATCTGCTTAACTGATTTTGGTGGTGGCAGTTTTGAGATCAAATCAATTTTTGCTTTGTCCACCTCAATTCCATTATCAGAAATAATGTGTCCCAGAACTATGCCCCTTTTTACCATAAAATGACATTTCTCCCAATTTAATACTAGATTCCGTTCTTTGCATCTTTCAAGCACAAGGGACAAATGATGTAAGCACTCCTCAAAAGAATTGCCAAAGACCGAAAAATCATCCATGAAAACCTCAATGAATCTTTCTACCATGTCAGAAAATATACTCAACATGCACCTTTGAAAAGTGGCCGGTGCATTGCATAACCCAAAGGGCATGCGTCTGTAAGCGAAACTGCCAAACGGACAGGTGAAGGTGGTCTTTTCCTGGTCCTCGGGTGCAATTGGGATTTGATTATAACCAGAATAACCATCAAGAAAACAATAATATGCATGACCGGCTAACCTTTCGAGCATCTGATCCATGAATGGGAGGGGGAAATGATCTTTTCGAGTGGCTGAGTTCAACTTCCTATAATCAATGCACACCCTCCATCCAGTCTGTATCCGAGTGGGTACCAATTCATTGCCCTCATTTTGAACCACTGTTATTCCAGATTTCTTTGGTACCACTTGAACCGGGCTCACCCATGCACTATCAGATATGGGGTAAAGCACTCCTGCATCAAGTAATTTTAAGACTTCCGACCTGACCACTTCCTTCATTGCAGGGTTTAGTCGCCTTTGTAGTTCACGAGAAGTTTTTGCATTTTGTTCCAAATGGATTCTATGTTGGACCACAGATGGGCTAATTCCTTTAATATCTGCAATGGACCACCCTATAGCTTCCTTATGCTCTTCCAGAATTTTAACGAGTTTTTCCTCTTGGATAGGGTCCAAGTCTGAAGCTATAATCACTGGAAGGGTTTCTAGCGGATCTAAAAATACATATTTCAACGTATCCGGCAATTGCTTGAGTTCTAACTTAGGGGCCTCTACAATTGATGGGACAGGTGGGGAAGCAGATGGAGTCAGAATCTCATGCTTCGGTTGCCACCTGGAGAAATCCATGGATGGGGTTGAGTCTAATAGTGCGTTGACTTCCTCAATATGTCCATCTACATCAAAATCACTTCCAAAGTGGGCCAGACAAGCCTCTAGTGGATCTTCAAGTTTCAAATGGGGTAAGTGATTTTCCACCAATTCATGAATGTAACTAACTTCAAAAACCCCATCATCCTCATCAGGAGGTTGCTTACTAACATTAAAAATGTTCACTTGGACTGTCATGGTCCCAAAAGAAATTTGCATTACTCCATTCCTACAATTGATCAAGGCATTTGAGGTGGCTAGGAATAGTCTCCCCAAGATAACTGGAATTTTGGGTTCAGCCCCCGATGTTTGTTTGGTATCCAAAACAATAAAATCGACTGGGAACACAAAGTCTCCGACTTTGATAAGAACGTCTTCGACTACCCCCTTGGGGTATCGAATCGATGCATCAGCTAATTGCAAGGTCACATGGGTCTTTTTCAACTCCGCCAAACCTAATTCTTCATAAACAGAGTATGGAAGAAGGTTCACACTTGCACCCAAGTCTAGCAAAGCTTTTTCTATGTGATGGTCCCCTATCTGGCAAGAAATGGTAGGACACCCTGGGTCCTTATATTTGATCGGGGTTGGACAGGAAATGATTGAGCTAACTTGTTGGGCTAGAAAAGCCTTCTTGGGCACATTGGTAGTCCTTTTGAAGGTGCAAAGGTCCTTCAGAAATTTCGCATAGGCCGGAATCTGTTGGATAGCATCAAGTAGTGGGATATTAATCCTCACTTGTTTGAATACTTCTAGCATTTTATCCAATTGAACAGTTGATTTTGCTGGGCCTAGCCTCTGTGGGTATGGTGCCTTGGGAACATAGGTCCTAAGAGTAGGCTCACTAGGTGATGGTTCAACATTGACTGGGTTCTTTGGTTCTAATATAGGTTCAGCATTCACACTTGGTTCTCTAGTTTCTACTTTCTCACTTGATTCGTCCTCAAGTTCCTTAGGTAGTTTGACCTTGTTATCAACCTGTGTACCAGACCTAAGGGTGATTATGGATTTGACTTGTTCCGGCCCTTTTCCTTTAGGGTCATGAATAACCTGGCCCTTGGGATTAGGTTCGGGTTGACTAGGGAAGGTTCCCTTGTCTCTGACACTAATGGAGTTGGCCAATTGGCCCATCTGATATTCTAATTTTGCAAGGGTTTGAGTATGGCCATTCAAAAGTTGAGTAGTGGTCTGCTGGAATTGAGCAGTACTCTGGGTCAATTGGGCTGTGGTTTGAGACATGAGTTTCATGGCCTCTTCTAAAGAATCTACCCTCTGGGTCAATGGATTGGGATTGAAATTGGGTTTTTGGAAACCGGGTGGGCCACTCACTTGAGATTGATTGGGTTGAAATTGAGTGGACTGAGATGGGCCACCTTGAGTTGGGCCTTTGGTCTAAGAAAAGTTCGGGTTGTCCCTCCAACCTGGATTGTAAGTGTTAGAGTACGGGTCATACCTCGGACGATTATCAAAACGAGAGTTTTGATATAGTGCATTCACCTCCTCAACAGACTCGGTCTGACCCAAAGTTGTTGGGTCAATCCCTCCATTCATGGCCTGATTATATCTTAGTGACTCCAAAGTGTTTGGAGTGGGCTTTTGGTTCAGCTCTAAGGCCTCTATTCTCCTCACCAGAGTGACCAATTTGGCCTCTGCCTCAATTTTGGGTTCAATCTTGAACATCCCCCCTTTTTCAGGAATGGTGGGTTTGATGAGCTCCCTCTTGATAGGGGCCCACTGCAATGTGTTTTCAGCGGTATCTTCCAAAAACGTCCATGCTTCTTCTGCTGTTTTCTGTGTAAATTGCCCACTACAGAAAGATTCTATCATTTGTTTGGTTAGGTAATCCATGCCTTCATACACAATTTGGACTAATCTGATTTTTTCAAATCCATGGTGGGGACATTGGATTAAGAGATCCTTGAACCGTTCCAAATAACTGTAAAGTGTCTCCCCTCCCATTTGATGGAATCCGTTGATGGCTTGCCTAATCGAAGCGGTTTTCTGCTTGGAATAGAATTTTTTGTAAAATTCTTCGACTAACTTGGCCCATGTAGTGATGGACCCGGCCTGTAAGGCATAAAGCCAAGCTTTAGCCTTTTCTTTTAGGGAGAAAGGAAATAATCTAAGTTTAAGGGCCTCTTCAGTCATGTGATTGATTCTCATGGTCCCACAGATGTCCTCAAATTCCCTAACATGTTGATATGGGTTTTCATGGTCTAGCCCAAGGAATACTGGGAGCATCTGGATCATGCCAGATTTCAGCTCAAATGTGGCATTGGTCTGAGGAAGGGTGATGCAGGACGGTTGAGTTGTCCTGGTGGGGTACATGTAGTCCTTTAAAGTCATGGGTGGGTCCATTTGATCAGCCATTCTAACAATTTCTTCAAAAATTGAAGACTTTCCGACAATGGTTAAGGCTAATTCGGGCTCTATCTTGACTAATCTTTTACCCTTGCGTACCCACAGTTTCTCTCTCTCAGGTCTAGAACGCATGCATTAGTTTCAACCTTAAAGAAATGCAAGCCTAATCTATATGCGGGGCCCTAATGATCTTACTAGATGATGCACAAGCAGTCAAGCACAAAGATTGAGCACAAGAAATTATCCTAGGTTTAACCTAACTCACTAGACAGCTCCTAACTGGTTTGAAGAGTGCACTAAGGCCTCCAATCCGGTCTTAAGAAGCCAAATCGACCAGGTAAGTCCCCAGGATGAGTGGTGGGGTCACAATGCACTTGGCAAGGGTCCCGCTTAAAAACCAAACTCCTAGAACAGAGACTGCCACCCTTTGGAGGGACAGGACTTACCTAGACATCAACTTGACCAAAGAGCGCAATTGGTGTAACCTTTTGTGGTCTTCGTCCTAATGAGCTCGAGTCCTATGGTCTCGTTTCTACTTTATTTTAATTAATGTTTAGGTTACTATGTGAGAGGTGGTTAAACCTAATTGGGCAAGGATCTGGTAATGAAATCCAGTTCTTATCTTATTGGGGTCAATTGCCCTTAACTAAGTGTGTGTCCAATTAGATGGTGTGTCAATCAAGCATTCACACTTTGCAAAAATTAAATCATCCAAGCCCCACTTGCAAGTAAAAGATTCGTGGGGTAAAGTTTAGAAACTCTTACAGCGGGTCCACGCAAATCTTTAAACTGTGCAAGCTTAACCTATATTCTTTAGCAACTTTGCAATTCTGAGAGCAACTTGTTTGCTTAAAAGCAATCCCCGCTATTTCCTTCCTTTTAGAGTCCTTCAAAAATCAGAATGTAACCTCAAAGAAAACAACTAAAATGTTAGATCTAAATAATCTACTAAATATAGATAACAATTGTCAATAAAACTCCTAAATTGAAAAATGAACTTAATATAAATTTCACAACCCTAAACTACTGCAATTTGAATGAAAGATGTACTTCTAAAACTCCTAATGCAGTCCCAAGTTAAATGGAGACCTTCATGTCAAGTGCTGAAAAAAATCTAAGTGTTGGGATCTGTTGCACAGGCCCAAGTTTACAGATCTGTACGACCCACTTGTATTAATCAAAAACTGATAGCAATGACTGGGATGTAATCTCCTAATATGCAAGAAACAAACAAAAAAAAAAAAAAACAGAGACTAAAAAGGATAAAAGACAAAGAAGTTATGCTATAATGAAGTTGGCTACTTGAACCAGTTTTTCTGCTGATTGCAGAATCTGCGTGACTGATTGGCCCTATTCACAGCACTAAAAGTTGGACTTCCAAAACGTATTTTTTTCTGAAATTTTGATGGTTCAAAGTCAATATACCAAAGTCCAAACCACCCAAATTTCAAGTCAAAAGGAGTCCGTTTGACTAGTTTTCAAAGTGCGAACTTTTGGAGAAAAACCAAGTCAAATCTGTCAAAAAATTAGTGCTGAAATTTGTATTCTATGTAACCACTTGAAATCAGTCCGAAAATTAATTAAAGAACAGCAACAAAAACTTGAAAAACAGCAACCAATATCATTAAGAAACCCAAAAACTAAACTAAATGCAAGTTATGAATGCAACTAACTAAAAAGTATGCTATGATATGAACAAATAATGCTAGAAATCCTAACTAAAAGATTCTTTTCAAATTGGCTCCCCGGCAATGGCGCCAAAAACTTGATGTGATCAAAATCAATCATAAAATACCGCAAGTGCACGGGTGTCTAGATGAGACAGTGGCAAGAACGGGTCGAACCCACAGGGAGCTAGTTAAAGAAACTTTTAAATTAAGAAAACTAATTAACTAACAATTTAAGAAAAGTTTTGAGTTTATATTTAAAAATTAAGCAACTAATATAGAAATTCGAAATCTACCAATTAATGAAGATGATTAGAGTATAGGAATCCAATAAGCATCCACCAATTATTTATCAAGTAACCTTAACTTGTTCCAATTTTTACTTCAAATCAAAGACAAATCAATGTTTTTAATTTGGAAAATCTAACTTTAAAAATCCCTTTTTAATTATAAAAATCCAAAACTCAAGACTTCCTTCATCTCATAAAAGAATAAAAATAATTTAAGCACCACCCATCAAAAGTAAGCATAAACCATCAAAAGATCTAAATCCTAAGCATGGCCTATCAAACCTAAGCATGAGTAGTCAAAAACTAAATTTTATTTTTAGAAATAAAAATAGAGATTCGCCTAGGGCACGAAGACAAGCCTATTAATCATTAAGCACATAACCATGGAACACAAATTAGAATTACTAAACAAATAAAAAGACAATTACTTACCTTCATCCATAACTCTAATCAAGAAAATTAGCCCGCCATTGCAAAGAATGCTTCTTGATTTATCATTAAAAATTGCATCTTTACAACTTCTCCTTCACAAATCTTCTCCTTCAAAATAAACCCTTGGACATGGTCCAAGGTTACCAAAAATAAAAATAAACTAATGGAAAAGAAGAAAGGAAAAGAAAGGAATAGGAGAGAGGGAGAGCTTTGGTCGTATGGAATATGTTATGGGTCTCCATCATGCCTCATTTTATGCTTTTTGCAAATCCCTTTTAGTAAAGAAGTGCCCTCCTTTTAGGTCTCCTTTTTCCTTATTGGGTAAGGATTCTTTCTTGTTCTCCAAGTTAACTTCTTTCTTTAGAAAGACTTTTAAATTTGAGAGATCTCCTTACCTTATTAGGTTTCTTGATGCATACACTTTCCTTGTACAATTTCAAGCATATATCTAAAAATTATATGATGATGTAAAGGGAATAAACTTCCCAAATATTGAGATTTCTTGCAATTCCCGCCTAAAACTGTAGCAGATAACTTCCCGAGGTCATATCTCCCTCAATATAGCTCTGATTTAGGCAATCTTGGGCTCTACGGATATCTACTCGAAAAGAGCTTTCCAACGGTGGCTAAATTGCGCCGATCTGACACTCGGTTTGAGAGTTATGGTCATTTTAAGTTGCTGCCCTTGAAAAATCCGGGAATAGTTATGCAAAAATGGAAGCTTCTATGTTGGCATGCAATGGGGTGTGTGGGGCCCATTGTGGACTTCCAAGCATGCTTGGACTCTCTCTTTGCTTGCTTATTTGACTTTTCTCTTCTCAAATTTCTTCAATGTAGGTCCCATGTTGATTTGTCCTACAAATTGAAAGAGGCAATTTTAACATTAATCATATATAAGAAAATAATTATGAACCATGTATGGGACCCTACATTCCTAGTGATGCACCAAAATGACCAACTTTCCAAAAATAGCACATGGTGCAAAAAATAACAAGATATGCATTGATGAAACCAAAAGCCTAATTTTGGGGTGATAAATGAGATGAGAAAAACTTAATTTCAAAAAGTCATGCAATTCAATGAATTTTGATCAATTTTGACAATTTCTCCAAAAATATCCTCAAATGCATGTAATCATGAAATTAAATGCAATTCTATGCAGTTAAACCTAATTAAGTCCACAAATGCTAATGAAATGATGAGTTAATGACCTAGTTTTGTGGACTTATCAATACGTAATGCATAAGGAAACATATGACGTAAAACAACAAGGGCACATGAGCTAAGCAAATAGACTCGAGATAGCATGTACATATCATGCAAGAGCTCTAGAAACGGAAATGAAATACATGTATAAGGATTATATATGGAATCAAGGATGCATGACAAGCCAATCCTAAGATTTTGAAATACTCGTGGGCTTCACCATCCAACAATGTGTAGGCTTAAGATTTCCGACATCATTGGGCTACAAAAGAACCCTTGGCATTACATAAATTGGGATGCCAAATACCTTATGGCGCAGCCCCGGACCCTCAATTGAATAGACCATCCTCTCAGATGAGGTTGATCGAATCCAACAAAGGGATTCCACACAAAAGAACACTCCCAGCCATGAACTCATGGAGAAAAAACTCATGATAGTCTTTATTAATGGAATAATCATGGGAAATAACAAGAAGGTTCTTCTATATATATATAGAAGACAGTATTTCTAAACTAATCAGAATACTAATAATAGGAAATTACTTAATCATACTCTAAATAAAATTTAGAAAGCAATCCTTACTAATCTAGATAGGGATCTCTGATTAAATCAGAAATCATGTGGACCCCATTAAATGGTCCATCAAGGGGGCCTACGGGCCCTAGTCTTCTGTCGGGCTGCATCAACTTCTGGCGCAGCTCCGGACCTTCGATTGAATAGACCAGCCTCTTAGATGAGGTTGATCGAATCCAACAAAGGGATTCCACACAAAAGAACACTCACGGCCATGAACTCATGGAGAAAAAACTCACGATAGTCTTTATTAATGGAATAAGCATGGGAAATAACAAGAGGGTTCTTCTATATATATAGAAGATAGTATTTCTAAACTAATCAGAATACTAATAATTGGAAATTACTTAACCCTACTCTAAATAGAATTTAGAAAGCTATCCTTACTAATCTAGATAAGGATAGAGATCTCTGATTAAATCAGAAATCATGTGGACCACATTAGATGGTCCATCAAGGGGGCCTCTGTAGGGCTGCATCAACTTCTGGCGCAGCTCCGGACCTTCAATCGAATAGACCAGCCTCTCAGATGAGGTTGATCGAATCCAACAAAGGAATTCCACACAAAAGAACACTCACAGCCATGAACTCATGGAGAAAAAACTCACAATAGTCTTTATTAATGGAATAAGCATGGGAAATAACAAGAGGGTTCTTCTATATATATAGAAGATAGTATTTCTAAACTAATCAGAATACTAATAATAGGAAATTACTTAATCCTACTCTAAATAGAATTTAGAAAGCAATCCTTACTAATCTAGATAAGGATAGGGATCTCTGATTAAATCAGAAATCATGTGGACCCCATTAGATGGTCCATCAAGGGGGCCTGCGGGCCCTAGTCTTCCGTCGGGCTGCATCACCTTAAGATAACACCTTTAGTTCGGGGTAAAAGAAGACCAAGAACGAGTTTCCATGAGAATGTATGTGTACTCAAACAACACCCTCTAACATTAGAAATCCATTGGGCTTAAATTAAAGTCAAAGGATCCAATATTAAGGTCCAAAACTAGGTCCATAACCACCTAAAAATCCTATTAAGTTGATTCCAACATAACCACACTTAGTTCACCTAAGTACAATGTGAGTAGCATGAGTTATGGGGCTAAATTCGTTGGTTTAAATCTCCCATAACTTTCCTAACCTCTAATCATAAAGTTGTATGGACCAATGAATTCTACATTCCAAGAGCTTTCCAACGATATGTAGAACTCCAAAATTGGACATACGGATAAAAAGTTATGGCCTTTCGAAAATCTGTAAATTCGGTAAAGAATCTGTCCAAATTCAATTGGCCACATTCTTCACTGAATTTTTGACCTGAAATCTGGCATAAACCATGAATTCTATGCTTGAAACTCTATTTTTGGAGTGGGCTCCTTCCCCAACTTCTCACAACCTTTCAAACCCATTTCATATGCACAAAAGGAGTCTCCAATACCCACTCCAAACCATCAAACACATTCCCAATCAAAATAAAACACAAAAGAAATAACAAGTTATTACTACACCCATTTACAAATTTAAATCAAATTAGAACAATAGACAACATGAGCTGAAATTGGGTAATTTAACATGAGATCCATTACAAGAATCATAAATAGAGAAAAACATGCACATTTTATAAATGTTTACTTGCCTTAGATGCTTGCAACACAAATTTATAGAAATCCAAGCTATACTCACTCAAAACCAAGCTCTAAGCAAAAACCCCCAAAATGGAACATCAACCAAACTCATACAATGGTGAAAATTGAAGAACGAACTACAAAATCAACAAGTATTCACTACTAAAAACCTTTAATCATTGCTTTGAACAATAAGGAGTGATTTGGGAAAAGTTTTGCTTATCTATAGAGTGGAATGGAAGAAGAAGAACAAATGAGAGCTTCAAGATGATGAAACTTGTAGAAAATGGGTTCTTGCTTGAGGAAGATGAAGGAAAACACTCTCAAACCTCTCTATTTAGTGTTTGGTAGCAAGGAAAATGATGAAGAATGGGTAGGAAATGGAACCCTAGGTGTCTCTTGCTAATGGAGATGGAATGAAATGAAAGAGATGGGGTTTAGGGTTTTAGCTAGCCTTTAATGCCATGAAGTTCTAGTATTTGAAGGAAAGTCCAAAAATATAATGAAGATTTATAATATAGGGCTTTTGGCTTCTAAATTGGTCTAAATGAGCTCAAATGAGTTGGGTGAAAATATAGAAATTGAAAAATGACTCATGACCTATGAGATGCACCCAAAATCTTTGGAAAAATAGAAACCACACGCAGGACCCAATAAACCCAAAATACCCAATAGTCATAATGTTAGCTAGTCAATGGTCAAACCCCATTGTAATCTACCTAATCAAGCCCAAATACATTCAAAACATACATTAGGCATCTAATTAAGATTAATTAGACACTAAACACGATTAGAGTGGAATCAAGATATTACAAAAGATCCTGGCCTTTTCTGTACTGTATTTGAATTGAATTCCTGACCATCTATTACTAGACTGCAGATAGAAGAGTTGGAATCTTCTGATCCAGTATATTCATGGGATACCATTCACAATGAGAATCTGAATCATGAAACTATTGACCACAACGAGAATTTACAGAATAGTGAGGACCAGCAAACTGTATATGCTGTGGTACCGGCGTGACCCAAAGATTCCTTGTCTTCAAAAAGATTGTTTTGGAGTGTCAAATCAGAGAAATTGCCTCTAGCCTATTACCTCGGTTGTAGAATAAAGCTCAGTGTTGAAACCAATGTCCTCACCCTTCTCATTAGTTCCAAAGCCCCTTGGCTTTCCAAAATAAATTCCTGGCAAATGAGAACGTGAGAATGATTTGGAGTTCATCTTGTACGGGCCTTAATCATTAAAAAGAAGAAAAGGATACTTAGCAACATTTAGGTTGAGATTTAAGGAAACTACACCTGCAGTAAGCTCTCTTACAACGATGAGGTCAACACCTTCTACAACCTCCTTCTTCAAAGTGGATGCATCAATTAACTGAGAAAGGTAAAGAGGAAAGATGTAATTGATGAATAAACAGAGACAAGAAATATCAAAATACTTAATCATAAATTCCAAGGGTTGATAAATTAAAAGGCCTTCATATTCGATGGACTTCAACAATGTTGGTGACAAAGAATCAAATGTCTTAATGAGGAATACATATGATGCTCCATTAAAAGCCTCTTTATTTTTTTGTCTGAACAAACTACTCAACAGGTGTTGGGCCACCTTTTAGTGACAATAGTGTGCTGTGGATGGGTCATGCTGTGAAAAAATCCTGTAACAATCTTTATGTCCACAAAAGTCTCAACTAAGAATCCACATTGACCAAGGAACAATTCCATGCCAGTCAAAACAAAAAATGAAGTGAATAATTCCATAAAGTAAATGTGTTGAACGGGCATATTGATGCAAATCTGAAAATTACCCGTAACTTACTTACATATACATAAATAATCAATCTTATACTAATTTTACATCACCCCAATACAGTTGGGACAAGGCTTTGATGATGATGATGATGATGATGATGATTTTACATCAATCTATTCAAATCTGATAATACCAGGCAAACGAGAATTTTCTTATTAGAAAGTGCCAAACAGTACTTGAGGCAATACAGTAGCTGGCCTCAAATTTGCAAAGACTTCCAGACCCGCACGAAGCAAAAGAAAACCAGTTTCTGGCTTCAAATGCTTCTCATTCTTATCCCATTTGTACCTGGAAATTTTCAAGTTTGCATGTAAGAAAAGATAGCGACACCAAAAAATGCATAGTCTTAAATATAAATAATCACATCTGGATATTTGCATAAGCCTGTATTTATGTCATACAATCTGGACAATCAATCTTATTGAGCTATATCCTATCATTCAGTATATGAATAGAGAAATGACCCTATACAAACCATTGCTGATACAAATGACTCATCCAGATATCCACTACTAAAGGCTGCACCAATCAAATGATCTGCACCAGCCAGCCAACTAGTGAACTGGTACGTGGGTATTGTCCATAATCAATGCCGACTACTAAAAAGAAGGTCACTGATTGTGAATATTGCAGACAACAAATAACAGTTCAATGCAGATATCAGATAGGTGCAACATCTAGACTATGACTCATCCAATAGATCCAATAGGAGCGTGGAGCCCCCTCTTCCAGATGATTGCAATGGTCTGTACACTGATCAATTTTTACATAAACATTTCCTTGCAAAGGCATACTGCCACTACAAGATTCTCATGAAATAAAACAACAATAACAACATTTCGAATATCGAAATGAATGATCACCCTCCAATTGCTCCGAGAAGAACAACATCGGATTGTTTGGCAACTGAAAGTGTTTCATCCGGCAACGGAACTCCCACAGAATCAATCGCCGCACCTCCAACTGGCATCTCTTGAAACTTAAACTCAATCCCTGCAAACACATAAGCCCATATCCATTAGATCCATTAAGTGGGCCTGATCCAATGTGCCACATATTTCAAAACTACAGACTCATGGATAAAATTCTACAAATCAAATTACGGGTCCAAACACCAAATGGACCAAAAATCCAACCACAACCAATCCGAGAATCTCAGCTCTTGGGGATTTGTAATCAGGGATGACATTCATTCCCATTGCAGAGAGTTGTCTGATCAGTAAACATCCATTGTAATTGGCCCAAAAACTCCTAAACCTTCTTGTAGATTTAAGAAGAAGTACTCACACTGGTAAAAGTCGTAAACCCTAATTAAAAGAGGGGATAAAGAGAGAGAGTAGTAGGGGAAGGATACCTTCAAGAAAGGTGGCGGAGGAGAGTACGTCCTTGGCGACGGAGATGACCTCAGGACTGATACCATCCTCAGGAAGAAGGGTAATGCTGTAGGAACGTTTCGTGTTGGAAATGGCAGCAGAACGGCACCGAAATTTGGCGCATTTCGGGATAGGGTTAGGGTTGGATTGGGAAGATTGAAATGCAGAACAGATCTGTGTGAGGATTAGCTAAAGAAAGCAAGCCGCCATTATTTGATGTAACAACTTCAACTTCAACTTGCTCTTCCGTGATTCTCTACTACTTTCCTCCTCCTGCTCCTTCCTTTTCTTTCCCTTCTCGCCGGATTGAAAGAACGACTGAAGAGGAAGAAGAAGAATGTAAACCTCGGACCGGTGACTACTTGGCTGGACTCCAGTGAATGAATGTGGCACCGGACACTGGAGAGTGGCGGCCGGAGACGGCTTCGCTGGGCTGGCGACTGAGAGGAGGAGAGGGAGACCGAGAGGCGATAGGGATGTAACGGTTCAGTTAACTGGTCACGTTGGGAAAACCATTAACCGAACCGTAACCGCGGTTTTCTATCTTTCAAAACCATAACCGTATCCACAAAAACCGTGGAAAACCGAACCGTGGTTAACCGTATTAGATGGTTCGGTTATGGTTAATAACTGTGAAAAAAAAGTATTGATTCATTCAGTAGTGTTCAAAGATATTAATCCATTGTGAGTCCAGATCCTAGAGCAAAAATAAATAGATAATCCCATGTAAGTATTCCAGATTTATGAAAAACACACACAAGAAAAAAATCCAAATCCAACCCACAGACAGAAGACATCCAAAAAAGAAGAGCATAATATATTATAGTAAAAAAGAAGATGCAAAAACAGAAAGTAAAACAAACAAACATGCAAATCAAGAAACCAAGGAAATCAAAACAACAAAGAAAGAAACAATCCCTTATAGGCATGCCAGATTTATGAAAAAAGAAAAAAATTTCCAAATCCAATCCACAAATATAAGAGATGGAGCAAAGAAGAGCGTAACATTATAATGAAAGAACACCAATATGCCAATCAAGAAACCAAAACAACAAAGAAAGAGAGAACCCCATATGGGTATTCTAGATTTATGAAAAACAAAAGTAAAAAATCTCAAAAATCCATCCATAAACAGAAGACATGAAAACAAGAGGAGCATAACATTCTAGCAAAAAAAAAAAAAAAAAACACAAACAAAACTATGAGCAGATAAGGAAAAAAAAACATGGGTACTTCTAAAACATCAAAATGAACAAACCCCAGATCTTAGAATCTCTAGAAACAACATCAAAACCCAAAAAAAATAAAAATAAAAATAAAAATAAAGGAAGAAGCAGAGATTACATAAGAACCCAAAGAAAACCTCACCTCAAAAACAAAAATAAATGAAAGAGAGACCGATCCAAAGACCCCAACAAAGATTCTTTCTTCCAATCCAAAGAAGAACTCCCCTTCAAATCTTTCAACCAACAAGGGAGAAGATCTATCCACTCCTGATTTAGCCATAGAATCCGTCAATCCGCAAGAACATTAGCCATAGAATCAGAGAAGCCAAGAATCCAGCCAACATTTAAGAACAAAATAAATAAAAATAAACAAAATCCAACCAAACCCATGACTGATTACAACAAAAAATCCTCCAATGGCAAGAGGGAGATGATCAGAGAAAGTATGGACAGAAACAAGTAAAAGGTAGTGAATATCCTCCAAGCTACTACAGATGCACTCATTCAACTTGTCAGGTGAAGAAAAAGGTGGTCCTCCAAAGCTTCCACATCCATCAGAATTCACGCCGATAAATGCTCCACTGAGTAGACTGTTGCCGCTGGTGGGAGTTAAAATGACATTTTCATGAGCATCAGACAAAATTTCACTCCCCAAAACCACCAAATTTCCATCAGCAATAGTAATCCCAGCCCCAACAGTCATCTTGGAATAAAACTAATTCACAATAAGACCCAAATGAGAGGCTAATCAAAAGCCCTGATAGAACAGAACAGCAACTTTGGAAACAGAAATTCAATGCCTTGATAAAAACTCAGAAACTCTCCCAAATAGCCAAAGTACAAAAAAAAAAAAAAACCAAGGAAGTCGAATCAACGCATTGAAAGAATTTGAGGGGACATACTTAAAAGGAAAATTTTAAAAAATAAAATAAAAGAGTAGTGTAGACAATGAAAAATGAAACAATGACAAATAGGTTCGGTCGGGTCAAAACGGGTCGGGATGACTTGGGTTCTCTAGAGGATAAAAGTCAACCTGTAGCTTAGTGGATCAAGTAACTTTCACCCAATGTTCTAGTTGTGTCCCTGTATCCAGAGATTGTGTTTGAAATAAGGGCCCTTTATCTTTTATTAGCCCAAATAGTGGTAGGAAATGGCAAGACGTGAAGACTGCTAGTCAAAGGTTTTATTTTTTATTTTTTATGATTTCCTAGTTTGCGCGGGTGGGGTGGGGGATGGAGGAAACTTTTAAAATCTTATAAGGCGAGGGAGTTGTATAGAAGTGAGGCGATACCCAGATGAATTTTATAAAATTCCCATTCTACAAGGAAAAGGAATAAAGGAGCAAAAACCCTCCTATTGAAGTATATCATTGTGGGGTCCCACTTTGAAATAGGCCTTATTTCTTTTTTTTCCTGCCTTCCTATAGGTGTACTAAAAGGGTTTAAGTGTGGTAGCATCAGGTAGGCATCCAAATTATGTCTGAAAGATAGAAACCTCTGAGGGGAAAAAAGAAAAAAATACAAAAACAAATGGATAAGACCTCTGCATCTCCTAAAAACAAGTCATCTATTTCTTCTGCAGTTTCCATCCTATTAACCTGTCAACAGAACACCGAACATCACACTCTTAAAGATAGAAAATGAGGGACAGCAAGAACTAATGGGATATAACAACTGGTATTGAACCATGGAGATCTCTGGTATACTGTTCTTCAGTCACGATGAATGCACGGTTGCAGGCTGCTTTTACTATGGACTGAGGGACAAAAAAATTTGTCAAGTTTTCATCATAAAGAAGTGAAATTAAAGAATCACACCATCCCAAATCCCAACAATAGTAATAATAATAATAATGAAGAATAAAAATCATTTTGGTGAATAAAATCCTAATGAAAATTTTGTTGAAGGATGTGAAGGATGCTTATGGAAAGACAATTTTTAATTGCAAACATGTTCGACTGTTATATGTGTGGTCTGACCCATTCCATCGGCAGGCTGCACCAAGGAGATATCTGGCCCATAACTCAATCAGGTCTGCTTGAGAAAGTGTGGCGCAAATATAAGTTTATCCAGTTGAGCATCGTTTTTAAACCTTTTCACTTTTCTCATTGCAGAAGTGTTCCATCTGAAGTGTGAACCCCCTTTATTTTAAGGCCAGGGCATGTCCAAGGTGGAAGCCACCTGATGAAAGACATAGACACACATGAGCATCCATGTGCCGTGAAGACAACCAAGAATCATCATCAGAGCAGAACCTTAGCTTGGGCTCATAAAATGCTAGTGAATTATGCAATGTTGGCATTTAAAAATGTCTTCTCTTTCACCCACAACTTACACAATCACAACAAAGACAACCAAATGGCCAATAGATGTGCTATGTTTCAATATTAGGATGTGCTTGAATATCTCAAGAATTGGAGGGAAAGAGGTTCCTTTTCAATCTAAAGGTATGTGAGTTTAAGGTATGAAAGGAAAACAATGTGCTACCAGTTTCGGGTGGAAAGAGCAGAAACCAAAAGATCCCCTACTGCCGTTTCTGCTTCCATTTTTCCTCACCATCCCAAACGTGGTGCGAATTCAATCAAGTGTGGTAGTATCTGCATGAATCTTGATTTTGGGTACATCCAAACACATTCTTAAAATAAAAAAAAACCTATTCTGCAGGTGTTTCAAAAATCACATAAAGGCAATAAAGAAAAGGAATTGGAACATTGAAACGAACAGAACTTGTTAATTTAGTATGCAAGAATTGAACCAATTGAATAGAATTCATTAATTTAGAAGGCAAGAATTGAACTGGCCACATCAAGTGACAACAGAGAGAGCTGTCCAAATTAACTATGTACTCAAACCAGTGAGTTAAAAAGAAATGCAGTGTAAGGAGAAAAAACACAATGTCTATATGATTGTGTAGGAAGGGAAAAAACAAACAAAATAAAATAAAAAGCTTAGCATTGGCAACCAATGGAGTGAGATTGGAATGAGTAAAGCATTGGCAACCAATGGAGCAAGACTGGAATGAGTAAACTCACGTTGGGAACCCTACTATATCTTTTAAAGCCCCTTCTTGCAGTTGTTGACCCAAATACCGTATAACCATCCCAGAAGCACGACCAGATCCGAAACCGAGCACCATGCCGCTTTTGATGTAAGTGTCCACCTATATAACTTCCCCAAGTTACAAATTGTGAATCAAATGAGTTGTGGGCTAATTAAATCACAAGAACTATCATGTTGAAAGAGAATTCAAATGTTGGGTTGAAAAAAAATAAAGGAATCAAGCTCAATTCATGAGCCATGTACACTTCAAACTAGTCACTGCACAAATATTCTCTCTAAATTTCAAAATAATTAGAATAATTAATAGACAGAAAACACAGACAACAAAAAGTGATAGAACAGAAGTAGCTGTCGGATTTGAAGTGTTGGGGAGAATTTCAGTGAGAAAATGTAACTTCTCCATTTGTTCTGTCAGAGATGGACATGGACATGGACATGGACACGCACAATGATACTAATATAGATGCATGGATATGGAAAGAGACACTGACACTAACATTGGGAACCCTGGAGAATGAATAATTAAAGATAATAGGTTTTCATTAAGAATTAAATAAACAGTACAGATAATACTGCAAATTACTATAACAAATGACAAATCAATAAATAAAGTTTTTACCAACAAAAGAGGTTACCTGTAAGGCTATGTTTTTTTGTCCTCTTCAAAAGTTATGGAAGTATGCACTTGTATGGGAAATAGCAATCTTATAGAAAATTCTGTGCCCTAGTTGCAAGAATTAGATCAATTCTACATCCAACCCGTTGATTCTCACCTTGTAGTTATATGTTCTGTCTTTTATCTAACAACCCAATTTTCTGGTCAATTGCAAGATATTTTACCCAAGCTGCCTTGGATTACTCTGACTGAAAAAGAAAAAAAATTTGAATCCGCCAACCTGCTGCATTATTCTTCTTTGAATTTTCACAAGTGCAGGAAATTCTGTCCATCTTTTACACATTACTTAGGAATTCTTCACTCAGGAAACACTAATGCAAACAAAGAAGTTTTCTATCTTCATAGAAAACATTTTCCATTAAAGGAATTAAGTAACCAATAGAAAACAAAGAAGTTTTCTATTTTATTAATGGGCATTGTTCTTCTGTTTATCGTGAGCTGTTGGAACTGTTGTCCGTTCTTTTGGTAGATTGTTTTATTTGCTTCACTGTATTGCTTTTAGTTTGTTTTATATATGCCTCTAGCTTGAGTAGATTATAGAAATGAGGTCTGTTTCTACAAATGTATTCAATTTTCTATTTGTTAGTTTCCACAGATATATATACCACATTCAGATAGTTTCTTCTGCACATTATGGATGTTAAAAGTCATAAGACCTTGATTTCTCACACTAATTTTGGTGGTTGGTTGTTGCCCCTGATAATGACTTGGTGGAAAGGGCAGAAATAGAAAACTATACCCAATACTGCAATGCTGGTTTCTTATGCGGAATTGGAGGGACAGCTTGTGATTTAGGTTTCATCTAAGAACACCCTTATTGTCAAGCATTTGTTACAAATTCAATCTATTTGATAAGTGGAAAACGCCCTACATGCTACGAATATTGTTCCACTTTCCCATATGTTTTTCTGCAGAGATACTCTAGTTCAAAGTGATAAAATCTTCTTACCAACCAGGGACTGAGCATGTAAAAAAAAAAAAAACCAAGGAAGTTGAATTTCACTCCCCACCAAATTTCCATCTGCAATAGTAATCCCAGCCCCAACAGTCATCTTGGAATAAAACTAATTCACAATAAGACCCAAATGAGAGGCTAATCAAAAGCCCTGATAGAACAGAACAGCAACTTTGGAAACAGAAATTCAATGCCTTGATAAAAACTCAGAACTCTCCCAAATAGCCAAAGTAAAAAATAAAATAAAAAAACCAAGGAAGTCGAATCAACGCGTCGAAAGAATTTGGGGGGGACATATTTAAAAGGAAATATTAAAAAAAATACAAGAGTAGTGTACACAATGAAAGCATATATACGACAATGAAAGCATCTTAATAAAACAAGAGTGCAAAGATATTTGGGGGGACATATTTAAAAGGAACTATTAAAAAAAAAAAAAAACAGAACATGCGAGCAAAACAAATGAAGATTAAAAAAAAGGAAATTAAGGAATAATAAATGTTAGAAGACCACTAAGGATGGCATAGATAGGATGAAGCAAAATGAAGCATTGGAACCTGATGGTAAACAGGTAGATGCATGGGTCTTGATGGTAAAAACTAAAAAGTTTCAGTACAGAAAGAATGCCTGATTAAAGGATAAAGAGTAGTGTAGACAAAAGAAGATATTCAAAAATGTGCAAACTACCGGACTATCAAACTTATGAACCATAAGATGAATCTTCAGGTGAGATTAATGAAGCAAAGCCTATGATATGAATATATAATATATCAAAGAACCAGTTTGGATTTATACCAGAAAGGCCTACTACAAAATCCATTTTCCTTTCTTTTTGAATGATACAAAATCCATTTCCCTAGTAAGATAGCTCATGGAAAATCTGAATATGGTTTTATTAATTTGGTAGACACTGAAGAAAACACGGCATCCCATATGATTATATTGGAATTATGCAAAACATGTATGAAGGGCATGAACAAGCATGAGAACTACATGTGGGGCATTGTCTAATTTCTCAGTTGAATTAGAATTGCAACAATGATTCCCTATTCATTCACCTTGGTTTTGAACATAACATCAAATATCCAAAATCAGAAGGTTAGATCAAAGTGTTGATTGCACTCAAATGGGAATTTCGAGAAAACCCAAGTGGGCAATGCTTATGTACCAAGTGCTCTTCTTAACATTCAAAAGAACAAGAGAAGAGAGGCTGGGAAACCCATGGCACCATGTCAAGGCTTTAATGCAAATATAGGGGGCTGTAGTATAATGCTTCGGAGGGCCGGTTGGATTGAATGAATTGAAAGGAAATTCCAGTTGGCACTTGGGAGAATACAGAGAAAATCCTGGACGTCCTTACATAGAATTTACTGAATCCTGTGGCCAATCAGGTCCTCGCTTACTTGAATTGGCTTGATCGAGCCCAAGGGCAAAAAGAAGATTGAGAGAGCAGAGTCCTCCTGCCCCTCGAGCTTTTGCTTCTTTATTTTCTTCTTTCCCTATTGTTTCCAGAATGTTGGGGAAAGGGCAAAAAGAGGTAGAGGACAAAGGTGGGAGGGAAAGAAAGAAGATGGAAAGGGGAATTAATGTGGGGGAGGAAGCATGCCAGATTTATGAAAAAACAGAAGAAAAAAAATTCCAAATCCAATCCACAAATATGCCAATCAAGAAACCAAAACAACAAAGAAAGAGAGAAAAACAAAAGTAAAAAATCTCAAAAACCCATCCATAAACAGAAGACATGCAAACAAGAGGAGCATAACATTCTAGAAAAAAAAAAAAAAAAAAAAAACACAAACAGAACTATGAGCAGATAAGAAAAGAAAAAAACAACATGGGTACTTCTGAAACATCAAAATGAACAAGATGAAAAAAAGACAGGGGAGTGTACCTGCTACAGGGGAGGCGTTGCGTGAGGAGGAGGAGGAAGGTGAAGGCGCTGCGCGTGTCCGGGGGGCCTGCTGCGTGCGTGCGTCCGGCAGAAAGAAGATTTGCATCTTATGAGTTATGAATAGCAAATATTTCATTTACCGACGTTGTTTTTTCTTGTATTTGTAAACGGTAGTGTTATATATATACGGCAGTGTTAACTATATATACAGTTGGTTCGGTTCAATTAATAATGGTTTTTTTATTTCATTAATCGTAATCGTAACCGAACCGTGAAATACAGTTATTAACCGCGGTTCGGTTCGGTTGGACGATTTTCCGATTTTTTTTTACACCCCTAAGAGGCGAGGGAGGGGATTATCTGAAGGTTATTTTCTTTTTTTGTATTACCCTCAAATACTATTTGGGCCGCCAAAATGGACCGATATTCAAAACAAAAGGTTTTGATTATGATGTAAATGGTCATCGATTCTCCGATTATTCGAAGGTTTTGACCCATTAAAAATCGGGTCTGGGTCCTTATTTAGGCCCCAATAAGTATATGTGTCCAGGTCTGGTTCCACTTTGGTTCAGCCCGTGGATCCGAAACCCGATATATTACCTCAATTTTCAAAAATTACTCCTAAAAATCATATTTTTTTTTAATATAATTCTCTACCTAAACCCTAATCCAGATCCAGATCTTCCCCATACATGGTTCTGGTTTCGTTTCCAAAGCCAAGAAATAGGTTCCAAAATGGTTCTGGGTCCGAATCCGGTTCCACATTCTCGTTAACGGCTCCAGTTCCGGGTCCACCAATGACCCGGACCAGAACCGACTCGTTTACAACCCTAGTTTTGACTTTTGAGTGTCAATTTCGCTTGGGACATTTGATTGAATCGAAAAATATTCATCAGTTCGGCTAAAATGCCATGATATTAATTACTATGATGCCAAGTCACCGCCCAATCACATTTTCACTAATGTGTCCAATCTTATTTCGGGACTTACTTCTACTAAACTACTGGAATTTGAAGATGTAGATGTATAACAGGAGGGGATGACATTCATTATGTAAGGTCCGGATTATCACTACGTAGGCCCCATAGAATCTTGGATTTTTGTAATGACTTAATCCTAAATGTTGCCCCTACCTGATTTCGAAAATGCTTAAGTATAATTTAAGATACCGCTATGAATTGATTTTCAGGCATGATGTTTAAATATTTTATAATTATTTCTTACTACCTGTATTTTATTATGCATGTCTAATGAAAATCACATGCAGTTTATTTTTGTTTCTTTGTAGAATGTCGAGGTTATGCGTGGGCTAAATGAAGCGATTTGGCATTTAGAGCCTAATGAGCAAAAAAGAGTTACAGCATCACTTGGGGGTAAGTAGCATTCTAATTATTGACTTATAAAATTAATCTCTCTTTTTTTTTTTTACAAACTTAATAAAAATGTCAAATCATTTCTTTTTTATTTATTAAATGACTAATAATCATCTTATATGACCATTTTAAGTTTTTTTGATTAGATTTTGGACTACGTTCGGGGTCAGATCTTGCAATAGGCGAATGTATCATTAGTATCTCTATTCGTTTACTAAGTATTAACACATTAATGTGGATTATTATCTAATAATGAGTTTATTCTCAACAGCATGGTGGCAACAATATGGATTTTCTTATGTTCACTATAATTTATGTGTAAGAGAATGTCAATTGAAAAGATATCAATATGATCCATTAGGAATTCAAAATATTATGTTAGAAGGTCCACTGGAAGAATGGATCACTGAGGTTGAAGATCCAGTATTGCAATGAGATGGGGTACATTTATAATACTAATAATAATTTATGTTTTTATACTTCAACTTTGAAAAAATCATCAGATTGTGTGATAAGTCTAGATTCTTCTTATTCTTAAATGCAGGATTTTCTTTTTGGTGTTGGTGATGCCGAAAATGTTGTGGTTGAAGACAGTGATATCGAAAATGATGATCGTGATATACCACAAGCACAGGTTATCAAAGTTGACGATGAGAGCAAAGACGGAAACGAGACTGGACATGAATTTGATTATTTTATTTGATAAAGTTTTAAACTAGAAAATTTTTTTGACGAGTTGCTTGCATTCTGCACTATTTAATAAATAGATTTAATTTTAACAAATTGATATTTATTTTTAAATCATTGATGTTTATGATTTGGGTTAGTGATTTGAAAGTGATGGTTGGGACATTGAAGGTAATTTCAGACTTATACTTGATATTTTTTAGATCCAATATTTGGACTTAAACATCATGTAATATGCAAGATTATATATTTGATCTTTAAATTAGATGTTTGGACTTATTCAAATGATTTTTTGTTATATTTTCCTTTAATATTTCCTTGGATGCATAAATTAATTTGTTTGAATTTATTATCATGAATATACATGAATAAATGTTATTTATAATTTATTAGAGTTCGATTTATTTTTTAAATACTTAAAGTTATTAAAAATAAAAATAAAAAAAACCATTACCCTCCTTAGTCACCTCATTGGCTCTCCGAACCAATTACTTTTAATTAGGCAAGTTGAATCAAAGTCACGAGTTTGCCAAACTTGCTAAATCCTTTCTCTTGGTAGAGCATTTGAAATTTCAACCAAAATACATTGAGAATGAAATTCCAGAAATTCCCCCCAGATAGCAAATTCTTGTCAGGAATTTTAGTAAAGAATCAGCCCTAAAAAGGAGTTTGGACCTCATTTCCTCCAACCAATCAAAAGTGACCATGTGGCATACTGGTGGTGGGTTCTACTAGCCTCATTGAGTGGAAGAATAAACAAGGCGCCTGTCCAAAATCAGCTCCAATAATCTTCAAAAGCAAGATGATCTAAGAAAAATCACTTTTTTTTTTGAGTTTTACCCAAATCTAAGGGCCTATTTCTTTTCTAGAATTCATGTTTGGGGAATTCTTGAATTCCCAGACATTGTGGAATTCCTAAATGCTCCCTTGGACTTGATCATCCTAGGAATCCTACCAAAATGAATTCCTTGACATAGTAGAATCCCTAGATGCTCCCTTGGACTTGAGCATCTAGGAATTCCACCAAAATGCAAAGAGGGTGGAATTCCTGATTTTCCAAATGTCATTTAAGACATTTTATGTGACTGAAATTCCTGAATACTAGGCAAAAAACGTGGCATTTCCAAATTCCATGGGACAAGATGTCACTTTACGTAGTGGAATACTTGGATGCTCCCTTGTAAGGCACCCAGAAATTCCACCAAAAGATAGTGAAGTTGGAAGTTTTAAATTCTAAAAAGTCATTTGAGACTAACTTTTCATGTGGCTGAAATTATAAAATGCTTGTAAACATGAAATTTGCAAATGCTAACCATGTCCAAAAATCCGTAAGATGGTAAAATCTAATAAACAAACAAGCTTGAAAATTTAATAAACAAACAAGTTCTAAGAGACCGTCCTGTCTTGGCTGGAAAAAAAAATTCAACTCCATACCTCATGGTGCCGTAGAAAAGTTCCAACTGCCATTATATACCAAACTGAGTCAGCTCCTTGAACAAACATTCCATGAAACAGTCAATTCCCAATTTCCCATCTATTATAGATTAGATGGGGGTAGGTAAGTTGGCGTGTGTGATTGGTTTCCTCATTTAGTTCTCCAAACTAATTTTTATCTTTGACAACTGCAATGACGATGGGTAAAGACGGTGAACTAACAAGCACCCCAAAACAACCACCTCAACACTCTCTCTAACAACACGAGAAATCCCCCACCAAACTCTACATTTTTTATATGACAATCACCCCACTATAAAACCAAACCTCTCTTTCTTTTCTCCCCATCACTCATCATACCACATCTTCTCTGATCCCTTTCTATCCACTTAACAGAACCTCAGATCCTTCACCCCCATACTTCTACAATGGCTTTTAAGGCTTGCCTCTTCCTATCTGTGATGTTTGTCGCCGTGCTGTCGTCGAATGCCAGTGTGGGCCTCGCGGCACGCCGCTTGTTGGACACTGCACCAGTGGCTCCACCCCCAGCCCTGCCCACCATCCCCACCTTGCCCAAGCCCACATTGCCACCTCTGCCTTCCATCCCCACCTTGCCCACTCAACCCACCACGCCTACTTTGCCTAAGCCCACATTGCCACCAATGCCATCCATGCCCACTATCCCAACCATTCCTAGCATGCCCAAGGTTACTTTGCCACCACTGCCTTCTATCCCCACCATCCCTTCCGTCCCCACCATCCCTTCAATTCCTACAATCCCATCCCTTCCATTCCTCTCTCCACCTCCTTCAAACTAAGCCATGAGTGCTGCCGTTCGTGCATCTTACCTATTGATAAATATTGGGGCTTGTAGTTATTCTTCCTCTGCTTTTGTACTTGGTCTTATGGTTGTGTTTGTATTTGTATCGTGTATGAGAGATTTGGTTTGTAATTTATGAGTGGATTATATTAGTTGAAGCTTGTATTGTGAGAGAATTCTGCTTGTATTGTAGTTGCAAGAGAAATTTATTTTACATCACATGATTTCTCATTTATTCAGAGCTACCATCTTGTTAGAGCTGTGTCACAAATATCATTCTCAATAGTAATTGTCTAGGAAAAACAGAGGGATATTTTTCAACTTTGGGATTTTTCTGGGATATTATTGGGAAAATATTGCAAAAAATAAAAAAAAATGTTTTGATATTTGAAAAATGTAAAAGCATAGAAAACAAATACAACTACTAAATACAATTTTTACCATTTTGTTCAATAATGTCATAAATTCCCTTTTATTTTATCACTACATTTTCTAATTTTCTGATATATTAAATATCACAATATTATGTAAACTTTAGCATTTTCTGGCAATATTTGGTTGCCAATAGTTGTGACAATAGTAGAGAGAGTGGCCATGCACAGGAATAACAATAACAAATGAAAAAGGCATAATACTTATAAAAAAAAATCTCATCACCATAAATTGAAATTCATGAGATCTCCCCTTACATTCGAACCATTTAAGATTTCATGGAAGTATCAGCCAAAAAACCAAAAAAAAAAAAATTTATGGAAGAGGCATCTCCCTTGAATTAATATGGTTGTGCAACCATCTATTGTCTCTTGATTTGATGCATCTGAAAACTGGAGCAAAACCCACAAAGGCAACCCAATAGATCAATTCACAATGTTGAAGATATTTGCTCCCAATCGAAACCCTGCTAGATGGATTCACAATGTTGTAGACTTATAACAATTTTCATATATATATATATATATATATATATATCTATATATATATATATATATATGGATTCACAATGTTGTAGACTTATAACAATTTTGATATATATATATATATATAGGGAAGTGCTCCTATGAGAGTCACTCTCACCAACTTAGTGAGAGATGGGTGGAGGCCCTCACATTTAAGTTAGGGGTCCTTGCATTTAGGTTGATGAGAGTGGATATGGAAGTGAGGGCCCCCACCCATCTGTCACCAAGTTGGTGAGACTTCCCATATATATATATATATATATATATATATATATAGCCCCATCTTATCTCCCATATATATATATATATATATATATAGAGAGAGAGAGAGAGAGAGAGAGAGAGAGAGAACTTTTATCTTTTTTGATAAATGGGGAGAGAACTTCAAAAGATCTGAACTTTTTTAAGGAACTAAAAAATGGTCATACTAGACAGTTTATTGGAAAAATAGTGACCATGTAATTTACACAATTGTTTGCTATAACCCCACAACTTTTTTAAGGAACTAAAAAATGGTCATACTAGACAGTTTATTGGAAAAATAGTGACCATGTAATTTACACAATTGTTTGCTATAACCCCACAATGAGATGGGGAAAAGGATAGGTATAGGCAACAAAAAATTATAAAGAGAATAAATATCTGCTTCTCCAATTTCTCTTCCATCAGTTCATCTCTATATCGTTCCAATTTTATTAGGTGTCTCCAAAGAGACTCTCCCATCATTTTTTACCAGCATTGCCATGGTGGACACCGTTGCCAAAAGTGTCCTTGCGCTTCATACTAGGCCTATGCAATCCCCATACACGAATCGTACGGTCGTCACTGGTTGATGCCAACATGTGCGGATTTGCCAGATTCCAGCTCACACAGTTTACAGCACCAGAATGGCCAGGCAATGTTTCCATTAGCTCACCTGTGCTCCTGTGCCAGATATAAACCTGCAAAATAAAATAAAAATCCATCATGACCAGGCACATTAGGAAAATTGAAAAAGGAGGGGAAAAAGAGAAAATGAGGAAAAACAAAACAAGGGGTTCCTAATATTTAGATTCTGACAAAAACTGAAGATTTTGCTTGTGATTTCTGAGACATCAAATGCACCCTTAGATGAAATGGGTATTCTGGCACTTTAAGAAAATCTAAGTGAAAAACAGAAAAAGAATGGAAGAAGGCAAAAAGGTGTGATGTACTATTGGAAACTCATGGGATATCTAATGTTGGTCTCATAGGGAAAAAGGGCCCTCTTTTTGCAAGTGTGTGGTTCCATCCTGGCTTAAACAATGCCGCAAGGATCATGCAGTCATTTCCGACCGATAGGGCTGCCAATGGATAAGGTCAACTGATGATCTCTGTTTTGAAAAACAGACTGAACAAGACAGTCAAACCAGGTTCAATGCAATCCCTTCAAAGCTTTCCACTGATAATAACACAAGTTTCCAATCTTGTTAATTAGATGCTAGCAAGTTTAAAATGTCAAGGCGTTGTGATTTTGTGAAAATGCAGTATAAAATCGGTCATATAATTATGGTAATCAAGATGTGTTTTATGCAGCACACTTCACTAAATGCATGGATTAAGCTTTATCAGGTGAAGGGTGGGACTCTGTTAGATCCCGGTCCCGCTATAATATTTTATTATATTTTAATTAGAATATTATTATTATTTTAATTAAATGTATTTTAGTTATTTAAGTTGGTAGGATTAATTGGGCCACACAATAGATTAGATGCTTGGATCGGTGAGTTGGATTAATGGGTAGAAGACCTTACCCGTAGTTTGACCCAATGACTTAAGCCCATAAGAGATTCCCCTTTTAACGAAATCACTTTTTTAAAGAACCGCACGTTTTTATCTCCCTTCTTTCGTCTGCAACTCTTCCCGTTTCTTCATCTTCTTCCTCCTTCAACTTCCCAAACCATTCCAGCTTTAGAATCCAGCCATCAGAACCAAGATCAGAGGACACCACCATTATTGGTTCAACTTTCTCATCTCAGGTAACATTCTCCTCAAATCATTAGGAATAGATTTATATTCTTGGGTTTTATCTTCTTTTCTTTCCAATGGTAGATCTGGTTGAGAGAACTATAAATCTGATCACCTGGGTATTTCTTTCCCATCTCTTATGTCATATTAGTGTTGGGATTGTAATCGAGCGCCATGGTAATCTCGGATTGGGTATTGGTTAGGATCTGTCACATTCTTTTTCAACCCCGGTAAAAGGCAAGTACTTAATCATAATCTGTAAATTTAATATATGGGTTTGTTGTTGATTCCATTGTTGTGCATATTGAAACCCTTTTTATGCCCTTTTTATGATGTTAATTGTTTTTGCAATGAGATCAGAGATTTTGGGGATGAACCAATCAATTCGATTTTCTAATATCGATGTTACTGTTGCTACTGTTGCAAATGGCTGTTCCCAGCAGCACTTTCGTTTGGATTTCAAAACCTATTGTAGACTTGTGGTTAGGGATTGAGACAACTATTTCAAGTGTCCTTCATGAGCATCCAGAATCACATACACCAGAGAATGACTTGTAACAGGGAACGCACCATGCAATTGGGAATGTCCGTGCGTTGATGGTGGGACCAGGTGGGCCACTTGATGGTAGATCTGATTCGTGGATCCGGCAGAGGACCTACGGGCGACCTTAGAGGTGTTGAACCCATGAGGAGTGAGTCCCATCCGACCCACCATCTAATGATTCAAAAACTTGGGGCGTGAGTCACTTTGTAGATAGTTTTTTATATTTAATCAGGTTGTGGGACCCACTGATTGATCGGATCACAGATCTGGCCCGATCATATGGCTGTACATGGTGGGGCGACCCTAGAGAACAGACCCATCTTGTGTTCTTGAGCAGTGGGGCCCACTTTTCTAGACCTTGATGGGCAGGAGTGAAACTAGAGGTGGCAAAATATGACCCGACCCGCCAACCCAACCCGACCCGACCCGACCCTCGTATTACCCGCCTAACCCAACCAGTTTAATAGGCGGGTCGGACACGGGTCAAGTATTCATGACCCGCAATTAAGCGGGTCAGGTTAGGGTTGATCCGCTTGACCCACAAAACCCGCATTAATTATTGTATTTAAGTCTGTTTAACATTACCAATACCTAATTAGAATGTACGTGGGGGTTGGCAATTGGCATTAACTCTAAACTCTAGGGATTAGGGACTAGGGGCTGTTCCACTTCCACGTTCATTGCCTTCTTGGCTTCTTTCTTCCATATCCTCCGGTCTCCACTTTCTTCCTTATTAGTTGTTACTGTTGCAAGCCTGCAACTATTCATTCTCTCCTACAACTTCAACTCAGATTCAAGTCATCTAATCATCCGAGTATCCATTGCAACTTTACAAGTTCTACAAGACTACAACATCACAACGTTTCCTGCAAGGCTGCAACTTCTACAATTATCTGAAGAGGTATTTCTCTTTATCTCCATGTTTCTTGCAAGTTTTTCGTGTTTTCTCCACGTTGCATATTTTCTTCCTCTTATAAATTATAATCTATAATTATAACTATCATATGAATGTTCTACTTCTAATATTACCCATTGATAATTATTGGGCTTTTACCAATCAACCTATGAAAACCATCCGACTGTAGGCAAAACTCAAAAGAGAGGTACTCTGTTCAAGGCTTAAAAGTTGTATAATTCCAAACTGTTGGATTATGTGGAATGAGTGCAGAAATTTACATGAGCCCAGATCTATCAGATCTAAGTCAATATTCCTTCAATGGAGGACCAATGAGTCAATGCTTGCCTGACCTACGAAGTACTTAGAACATCTTTAGCACAAAAGTGGTTCAATTGGTGAGGCACATTGAAAGCGTGATAACGTGCACTCTGTGCACACCCAGAGTCCCAGACCCTTTCCTACTCCTAAACCAGTAAATCAGTAATTCACACTTATTAATCCCAATTTCTTAATGCACAGAAGTAAGGGTGTCAAACAGTTTAGAAATTGGATCACGTCAACCTGACTTGTATAACCCGCAATGGTTATGCGGGTTTAAGCGGGTCGGGTTGACTCGTGGTGGGTGCAGGTTAGGGGTTTCTGACCCGTTTAATTAACGGGTCGGATGTGGGTTAGGCTTGTCTAACCCGTTTAATAAACGGGTCCGACCCGTTTAGCACAACCCGACCCGATTGCCACCTCTAAGTGAAACAAACCCTATCGTTCTGGAAATGGGTGATGCATATTTGGTTCATTTCATGTATTTAATCATGTGGTGGGGCCAAGAGATGGAACTTGATGATTGATCCGGACCAAAAACTTATTAGTGGGGTCCTGGGCGACACTGAAAATCATCTTCATCAATGGTGTTGATCGATGGGGTTCACAATCCCAGTAGCCCAATGTTGCTGGCGTAAGACACTATTACAGAATGGGTTTCTGTGTTGAGTTGAGGATGAGGTAACTGTTGCTTGCATAGGAAGGAGAGGAAAAGGTGACCTGTTGACATGAGGGCATGTGACTTGATAACCTGACATTATTGGAATAAAAAATGAGAATGAGATGACCTGGGTACTTGATATAGATGGGAATAAAGTAGATGGTATGGTGATGACATGTGTTGATGTAATCCCATGTTAGTGTGGTGAAATTATTTACATTGCCCCCTTTTGTTTTCTAAAAATTAGAAAAAAAGGGCTCTAGTTGTTTTATAAATTCAAATTAGACCTTTGGCTTATTTTGGATGTTGAAAATGTTGGGATGGAATTTTCAGGTTTTCTAAAATTATAAACTAAGATTGTGACTTATCATTATTTGCAAATTAAGATTAATTGATATCTTTAGGTTTTAATATGTTAAAATTATATTTTTGTACTTTATAAGTTGATCTTTGGATCAAGTAAATGCCGTCTGGGCAAACGGTATATTATTAACATAAGATTTAGTACTTCGTATAACCTCGGGAAAATCTTAGTGGATTCAAGTTCAACCCATCTCTATTTGGAAAACCCTTAATTGGGTCTATGCACCATTGAATTAGAAGGGATGCGTTGATCTTTTATCTATTAGATATTCATGTGGTTGTTGAGTACGAGACCTTATGTTTGACCTTAGGATTGGATTGTAATTATTCTTTGACATTTGGGTTTGCATATGTAAATGACTATTTGGGTATGACATTGAATGTGGAACGGCCAGTACTTTATTTGACTTAGGATTCTTGTGTCGGAGCAATAATAATCAGGTCTATTATGAATTTATATTTATATGTTTATGTGGTTCATTTATGGACGACTGCAGATCGATATATGGACGGTTGATCACCGATGTGACCGGATCACTTATAATCCACTATGAATGTGAACAGGTTATCCTGATTGTTTATTTGATCGGTTTATGACCACTGATGTTATGGACGGGCTTTCCCAATTTATTTAGGGCTGACCACCCACAACGGAGACACTTATCTTCGTGTGAATTATATTGCTCCCTTTGTATCGTTTAGACTTTTGTTTTACGTTTTTTCTCGTAATTATCATTGTCATTGTTTTATTTCTATCTCACTTGTCTACATTTTTCTCGTTATCGTATTAAGTTTCGAATTATGATTATGTTCTTGCTATTTACTTTGTAATAATTGGTGCATAGGTACCGAGCCCTACTTTACCCAGGAGACGGAGGAGGATCAAGCGTTTCAAAAGTTTGAGCCAACCGACGAACCCGAGTGGGATGCCGGAGATGGCTTTGGAGCCGTTTGAGCCAGCAAATAAGAGAACGTTATCTTAGAAATTCTCTTTGAATAAACTTTCTTTTAGTATTGAGATCCTTTTAGAAATTATTGAATTCATTCTGTAACTTTAATTATTAATGTTTATCTGATTTTTATGTTGGGTTTCATTTATGAATTTTCAATACCAATTGAATAAAGCTTCCGTTGCATTTAATGAAATTTATTTTGACTCACCACAGGTTAAAATTTTTTGTGAGTCCACTTTTGGAAGCTTGTGTTGTATTAAACACAGGAAATTTGAATTTGTTTTTAATTTTTCACGTTTTCCCAATTCTTATTTTGGGGGACGTGATAGTTGGTATCAGAGCCGACTCTCGATTAGTTCGAGTGTCGTCCCCTGCCGTGGTTTGGTGCAAGTGGGCGGGTCTTCATGTGGGCGGGCCTAGAGGGCTGGCAGGCTACAGAGACTGACATGCTGCTGCACAGGGACGTGCAGTCCTAAGTGGGGTGGATTGTGACGCCCCGGAATCCTACATCGACTATAGAGAGGAAAGTGAATGGGGTTATATGTAAAGCTTACACCCTTACCTTACATGAGGCCTTTTGATGGGTTGAGGCCATCAGAAGCAAAACCGTGAGGCCCGTGGGCCAAAGCGGACAATATCATGCATGGGTATAGGGTGAGGCGTGACAGACTCAATTTCAAAGAATCATGGCATGGTTATAGATCTCCATCCTTATTGTTGACCACTATGATAAAAGCCCCTTCATAGGAATTCCATAGGGAAGTGCCAAACAAGCTCTTACACAGAGCTAGTATCATAGAAGAGAGATGCACGCCATGGATGGTGATTTATTATAACTTTATGATGAATTTTCTTACAGCTAAAGAAAACAGAAGGCAGAGGTTGCATAACATAGAAGAGAAGGGAAAAATTAAAGAAAGAATCACTAAAATAAAGTGCAGAAGAACAATGCGAGATGGTGCATACAACAACGCCCAAGAAAGAAAGCCCACCCCTGCACATGCTTCTGATCTGTTTACCATCAGTTGTAACAGCCACATCTGCAATCTTAATTTTCCTGTGCCCCTTCCAGCATGCCACCTCTTTCCCATCCAGATCCCACACACAGATGCTCTTGTCAGTCACTCCAGTAAAAACACGCTTTCCATTGGGGAACCAGCCACATGAAATCAGGCTGAGACCTATTTTCTCATATACATGCAGGCATGCACCTGTGTTGACATCCCATCGTCTAACAGCCTCTTCCAACCCACAGGTGAGAATCTGATGATCCTCAGGGCTCCAGGCAACAGATAGAACAGGTTTTTGGTGACCAATTAGTGTGTGACGTAATGACACTTCACTATCCTCATTAACCTGGATCACAGGTTGAGAGATTGAGTCATGATCTATCTAAAGGTGAAGTCAATCACGGAAAAAAAAAAGTCAAAATGGACAAATTGAATGACATGAAGCCTGTGACAGTGAGGCCAGAAAACAATAAACTCAACTTTTAGAATTTATTTAAACTTTTTAATGAAATAATGGCCAGCTTTATACTAAGCACGTTATTTTATGAGTTGCATAAAAAAAACTATCTAATAGCAAGTCATTGCACTATAAACTATGTGCATAACAACAGTTTCTTCAAATTGATACCCACAAACTGCAAAAATGATGCATTTGCCCATGTAGTTTCTTAAAATACATGTCATATATATATAGACAAACACACAAACAATATCAAGGGTAGACAAAACCTTACATCGATCAAGTTTGAGGATCTGTCAGGCCCCGTCCCTAGTTAATCAAGATTAACTCTAATTAATTGAAATTAAAGCTAATTAATCATGTCTAATTAGACTAATGATGGTTAATTACTCAACTCAATGAGATTAGTCTCAAATGAACTTAAGGAAATGTTAATGAAAGTGATTAAGTGAATTGGATGAGTCTTAAGCCTAAATTAAGAGAATAAGGACTTTGTCGTAAATACGGATTTACGCGTATTTTATCGAATACGGAAACTCTTGATACCAACACGCGTATCGCAACGAGTATGTTAACTTTCGTAATAGGCTCGAAGTCATTTGACAAAGAATTGGCCAAGTGGGCCTTCATTTGACTTGAATTAAAAATAGGAAAGAAAGAAAGGGCTTAGTTGCAAAAGACCCTTATAAGGTTTGAGATGAACTCTCTTGAGTTCATTTCCACCCAATTTCATCGAAGAGGAACCCTAGACCTTATTTCTCTCCTTCTTCCTCATTTCTCATCAAGTGGCAAGGATTATTAGTGGCTTTGGTAGAGATTGGAGCAACTCCATCTCCATCTTCATCTTCATCTTCTTCCTCATCTTGTTTTCCCTTTTGGAGTGTCAAAGCTTGAGAAGGGACTCAAGGATTCCTTTTCTTGAGGTTACAAGTGAGTACTTAGATCCTTTTTAAGAGCGTTGATGTTCTATTAAGTGGTTGAAGTAGCATTTAGCACCAATAGCTTATGGAATGGTTTTCATATTTTTATGGAGTTAGGGTTTGAATTGGAGGTTGTAAGCTCAAGCCAAGCTCTAGAAGAGAGGGTTTCTTGCTAATAGACTTTAAGAGGCAAGTATAAACAGTTGTCTATGATTAGAAATGCTAGTTTACATGTTTCCTTTGGATGGGTTCTCAAACCCCTTTTCTTTGTTATAAAAATGGAGATTTTATGGATGTAATTTAGTTGTATGGATTTTTTGATGTTTTAATGATGGAATAAAAGTGTTGTGATGTATGTGGAATGTTGATGGAGAAGGGAATAGGAGGTTCCATGTTTGTTATGCAGGTTGTAGGGGAAATGGAAGAAGAATAGTGAACTGTTCAGAATTCCGGATTAGGACAGTTCGCTCGAGCGAACTAGGTTCTGTCTGATGCGAAGTAGCATCTGTAAGTGTCCGCTCGAGCGAACTTATGTGCGTTCGAGTGATGGAGGTTCTGTTTGGGAGCCTCTGTCTTCGCTAGAGAGAGATATATTGGTCGCTCGCGCGACCAATGTTCTGTGAGACGTTCGCTCGAGCGAATTGGAAGTCCGCTCGAGCGAACCTGAGTACAAGCCAAATAATTATTGTTAGTAGAAAATTGGCCAATCAATCGGACCTAGGGTCCGATCGATTTGGGGACTCAAGTTGAGTCCAGTGAATTTTGGATTTATGAGTGGTGATTTTGGGAACTAAATGCATACATTAAATATAAATGTGATGTCTATCGAGAATAACACGTGCAATTGGTGACCAATGATTACACCTAAATAGTTGTTTAGATTTGAGTGAGAGTTAAGTAGTTTCATAAATGTCTGAATGCAATGAACCATTGAACAATGAAAAAATGTAATGAATTAATGAATAATCCTACTGCAGCAGATGATTGGGGTGTTCCGGAGCTCCATGGTGATGCCAGTGATCTCTGATCAAGACGCTGGTAGATCCCACACATAGACTGAAAAGTCATTGAAAAGCCATGTAATGAAAATACGTATTGAATGTAAAATGATATTGGACTAAAGAGTCCCATAAGCCATCTAATAAATGCTCAATGTAATCCGAATGACATGAAATGAATGAGATGAACTGACTAACACTTCTCTTGGGAAGAAACTGAATTGAACGATAGTAATACTGTTGTATTTGTAATCTAGTCATTGGTAATTAATTGGCTACACTGTACAGGACATCGTACTGTTCTAGATTTCATTGTCTAGAGTTATTGTATTGAGAAATAGACAGATTTGGCATGGATTATCATAGAAGTGTTTATACATTGCTGAACCGTCGTGTTCAGAGTGTTATTGATGGCATTACAGGCCCAGTTGCCCGTCCCGGCCTTGCAGAGGCCGCGCCGCCAACGGAGAAGGCCCATCCAATACCTTTAGGAGGTTTAGCCGAATGGACTTGAGTCGAAGTGCCGATGAGAGAATGTTTTGAGATTATTTTGTTAGATACTTTTGTTATAAATCATTTTGAGATATAAATAGATGTCACCTGCATTGTATTTTGAATGTGCAGTGGTGGACTTTATTGGACTGTATTTTTGTATATGTGAACTTTACTTGTAATGTAAAGTCAATTATTGTCAATGTAGATATATATTTTCCGCAAAAATGTACAATTGATAGGTATACAAGATAGATCCCTTGTGAGTCTTGTCTTAACTTCGG
Organism: Umbellularia californica; assembly: GCA_028538565.1. NCBI lineage: Eukaryota > Viridiplantae > Streptophyta > Magnoliopsida > Laurales > Lauraceae > Umbellularia > Umbellularia californica. The sequence continues at coordinate 49,729,638 of JAPQWN010000006.1, read as the reverse complement.
TTAATTCAGGATTTACGGGGGTAAGTATGGTGGAATCGTAATCCGGGTCAGGCCCGATTAGTCCGGTCTCGGGCCCGGGTTGTGACATACTTATTGTATGGTATCAGAGCCTAATTAAGAAGCTAGGTTAAAGTAACTTTAAAAGACTTAGTGCAACTAAGAACGAAGTGAGGAACATTACGATTAGAACAAATCCAACTTTGGATTTGCGTTTATTGCTTTCACTGTATGTGACGTATATGTGATGGAAGTGTTGAGATGTAAGCTGACCTTCTGAGTTGTTTACAGCATGGCGTCTGGATCGGGGAGTGCTGACTTTATAGAAGTTATCGTCTGTCACGCCCCCCAAAATCGGGATTCGATCTCGGGGACGCAAATTTGGGGGAATTTGCATTTCCCCTCCCAGGATCCGCGTGTGTGAGGATGACAAAATTCACAACACATCAAAATATTTCGCGGAAGCTTTACAAGACGTTACGACCCGGAATCCGTATCCATCGGGTTCCGTGTCATACTCAATCTGTCAGCTTAAGATTATCATAGTAATATTCAAACTCAGACTCGAACTAATCATAATATCAAAAACATACAGAGCTGACAGTAACAGGCGTATCATTATCCAAACATATTCAAGTTACAAATTAACGATTGCATTAATTACAATTCCCATGAAAAAGGCTAACAAAAGCCGTACATAAAATAGCAAGCTAGAACAGATACTACCCAAGTGTGTAACGTAACTCCGGAGTCAAGCATGACGTCTATATGACATCGCTAACACAACAAACCTGCAAAACTCATGGCTCAACAGCCCTCTGCACACGAACTAGCTCAAAACAAGGGCCTGCTATCTAGAGCACCAAAACAGAAGAATATCAGACACGACGGTCTGGCAGGTGATCAATATAGGCAAGAGCATAAACAATAAATAAAAACACTTTATTGAACTTGAAACAGATTTACAAGGTTTAAAACCATGCATGAACAAGATACTTATCAAGAAATCACGAGTACATGCACGATATACGAAACCAGACATGAATACATATAATATCATGATTAGTAAATCCACAAAGAGCCCATCCTTTCTCCATCATACATGATGACAAGAGTAAGCATGCACGACAAGCACGACACGATCCCACATATACGGGGAATTTCCGGCCGCGGAACCGGAACACGAACACGCACGATGTGTCATTCAAGACACGACTAGTCTGCAGACAGTCCACATGTTTAAGGACCCCCAGGTAGTGGATCAAGCTAAAAGGGCAGTCCAAGCTTAGTGGTACTCATTTATATCATGAATGCATAAAACATGGCGATACACGTTCGAGAACACGACAAAACAAGAGGGAAATCATTTAACAAGCACGACACGACGAGACTAGCAAAATAGCATAATATAAATGCTTATCAAACTTAAGAAATGATTCCCTTTTTCTTATTCTTGAAACACGCGTCTTAAAACAAGCTTATTCTTGAAATTCAAATGAAAACACGATGATGCACGAAGCATCAAAACAAGCACTTTGATCTATGAAACAAATCTCCAAAACAAACTTATACTTGAAATTCAAGGCAAGTACACGAGGATGTACGTAACATCAAAACAGAAGTTCAAACACGAAATCTATCAAGTTTAGGCTAAGACCATTTATTAACCCTTGTGGAGTTGAAACCCAAACGTCGGAGTTTTGACAAGGTTTGGTGCCCTAGAAGTTATAGTACATTTTGGAATTCCAAGTGCACAAAGCCAACAAAAAGGTCTAAAACCTAGTCTAGTTTTCCTTCTTGCAAAAATCCTTCAAAACAGAACTTTTGGTAAAATTTCGGTCAGTCCTCGGTTACCTGTCGGTCAACCGAGGTTGATGTGTCGGTTGACCAACAGCCGACCGACGGCTGGCCGACAAGTCTCAGTCCAGAAATGTAGCTCTCGGGAAAAAGGGACCGACAAGTCCTCGGTTGGCTATCGGTCGACCTGTCGGTCAACCGACAGCTGACCGACAATTTTCCTGACAAAATGTTGCTCTCTGGAATTTGAACCGACAAGTTCTCGGTTGGTGTCGGTCGACCTGTCGGTCAACCGACAGATGACCGACACCTGACCGACAGAACTCGGGCAGTGCATTTCAGTTCAGAATTTCCACACTTCTTTCCCATCTTCACTTCCACACTTTCACCACCTGCACTCCCCAAGCCTACATGCTTTCCAAGGGATACATTTCTCACATTTATAAAGCATTCCATCCACAAATAAACCATTCATTCTATAAAAAGACATCAAGACATTTTCAAGTATAAAATCATAAAAACTAACAAGATCAAACATGATTCTAAGAGCTTGCAAAATCATTGCTAACAAGACAAATGAAGAAGCCAAAACTCATGACTTGAAAGAGTATAACATGACTTGCATTTTGAGATTAAGCATAGAAAGCATATCTTAATGAAAGATTGAAACCATAATGAAAACATAAGACAATAAACATGAGAAATCCTATAAAGATCATTTGCCTTTGGTCAAAGTGAAGAGAAAATCACTCAAGAGTGGTCTCTACTAGATCTCTAGCTCCAATCCTACAAAAGCCCCAAAAACCCAAAGAGAAAACCCTAGCAAAATCAATCATTTGCATAACTCCAAGAAAACTCTTTGCATAAAAGAGGAAAATACTCTAAATGGTTTGGAAAACAAGAATCTCAAACAATAAATGCCATTGCTATCCTTTAAAACCTTGAACCAAAAAGAAGAGCTTGAAAGAGGGCTTTATCCTAGCTCAAATCCTTTGAAAAATGCATCCTAGAAAAGCTTGAGAGAAGAGGAAAAAGGTGGAGAGATCATTCCTCCATTTAGAATCCAAGGTGTAAGCATATAGGAGGAAAGAGAGAGGGAATGTGTGGCTGGAAAAGGGTTCCAGCCACAGCTGGAATCATTGCAGGAAAAATGGGGAAGAAGAAGAAGGGTTGAGTCCTTTTATAAAGTGGGCAAGTGGGTCCCATGGGCCCCAATCTTCAAGGGATTAAAACAAGTGTTTGCGGGCCCCAAACGAAGACGACGAAGAAGACAAAATTGCTCGTTGAAATATCTACTTTCCAAAAAGTATATTTTCCCCAATTTCTGAAATTTTCGAAATTTATGGACAGATTTAGTGAAAATTATCATTTTTGCCTTTTTTCTCGAAAAACGCGATTTCTGAGCCTCAAATCCAAATGGATAAAACATGAAAACTGTTTATAACAATAAAATGAGTCAAAAGGAATAAAAATTGGAATTTTTAGAAACCAATAATAAATTCTCACAGAAATACAATTTACAAGGGTCGGGTCAAAACAAAGTCAACGGTCTTTTAAAACTCTACAAAGTTATGAAAAATCTATTCAAACTCAAAAACAAAGTCAAATCAACTCTAATCTTATTTAAAATGCTAAATCATGATTAAAACAATGCTAAACCTGAAAATTGAGGGTCGGGGTCTTACATCGTCAATGATGGTACTACACCTCCTCCTCCAGTATCGGATGCTAATTCTAGGATGAATGCTATACTGGAGCAGTTAGTGAAAAGCCACGAGCACAAGTGGCCATGCAAGCTTAGCACAGAGAGCAAATGGCTAAGAGCCATTAGGCCCAGATGGGTATGCAAGCCCAAATTGCCTCATTGTTGCAAGCCCAAGCTCAATTGCAAGTTTCACATGTACCACCGGTCCAACAACCCCATGTTGGGACTCAAGTGGTGTTACAGCACAAGGATGCGGATCCTCATGCTATTTATGAGAGATTCCGAAAAAGGGGAGCCACAGAGTTCCATGGTAATGAGGATGTGATGCAGGCAGATGAGTGGCTGGAACACATCGAAGATGTGTTTGATACTGTAGTCTGCACTCACAAGCAGAGAGTGTTACTTACCTTTACCATGTTTAGAGGGGCAGCGAATAGATGGTGGAAAAGTGTCAAGGACACGTTCAAGGCCATGACCACAACGGACATTTGGGAGACTTTTAAAAAGCAGTTCAAAAGGAAGTTTGTCCCCGAACATGTGCAACAGCAGAAGGAAGCAGAATTCCTGAACCCGAAGCAAGGTCAACTGACCGTGGCTGCTTATGTTCATACTTTCTTACAGCTTTGCAAGTATGCTACCGAGTTGGTAGATACTGAAGAAAAGAAAGTCAAGAGATTCCTCATTGGACTAAATCCAGAGTATAAGGCGGTTGTATTGGCTGGGCAAAAGCCTACAACATTTGATGATGCCATGGACAGGGCATATACGGCGGAGGAAATTCAGAGAGAAAGGGAAACAAAATCTATGAATGCTAAGAGAAGTGGTGAATCATGGTTTAGAAAAGGGGGACAGTCAAAGAACAAGAAGCAGAAACAGAGATTCATCCATAGAAATGAGAGGAGAGAGAATAGGCCGGTCTGTGAGACTTGTGGAAAAGCTCACAGGACTGAGCTATGCTGGAGGTCTACTGGGGCATGCTTAGTTTGTGGTTCATTAGAATACAGAATGGCACAATGTTCGAGGGCAAGGAGGAATAACAGAATTCCATATCAGTAGCCTGCTCAAGGACAAGCAACACTTCCTGCTCCCCCGCAGAGACTAGCCTTACCTGCTCCTCCTGGGCCACAACAGCCACAACGTCAAGGCTAGCAACGTCAGTGGCAAAGGCAGTAACCGAGACCACAGCAGCAGCAGCCAAACAGGCCACAGATGGCTGGGATGGCTTATGCGGTTAATAGAGAACAAGCTGATGTTGCAGTGAATATGGTTGAAGGTACAATTCTTGTAGATAACAAACTTGCTATTGCATTGTTTGATCCTGGTTCTACGCATTCATTTGTAGCACTGCATTTGCTTGTAGCATGCAAAATCGGATCACGCAATTGTCATATGATTTTACTGTGTCTACTCCTTTAGGGAGGAAAGTAGTATGTGAATTGTATATTCCTCAGTGCACTGTTAGAATTGGAGATGTGTCAATGCCAGCTGATCTAGTAATACTAGCAATGAATGACTTCGATATGATTTTCGGCATGGATTGACTTGCGAAGTTCAGGGCTTGTTTAGACTGTTTCCGCAAGGTCATCACCTTCTGGGTTAATGAAGCCAATGCCAGTGTATTGTTTGAAGGAGTCCAAAAGAAGTATGACACCATACTCGTTTCATCACTTAAGGCTGAACGAATGATGCGTAGTGGTTGCGAAGGATACATCGCCTTCGTCTCAAAGAAGAAGCCTGTACAGGAATTAAGAAACATTCCTGTAGTCTGTGAGTTTCCAGACGTGTTCCCAGATGAAGTGCCAGGTCTTACTCCAGCTAGAGAAGTGGACTTTACAATCGAACTTGTACCCTATACTGCACCGATATCAAAGGCACCGTATCGAATGGCACCATCAGAGTTGTATGAATTGAAGAAACAGATACAGGATTTACTTGACAAAGGTTTTATCAGACCTAGTGTCTCACCATGGGGAGCACCTGTATTGTTTGTGAAGAAAAAGGATGGCACCCTTTGAATGTGCATCGATTATAGGCAGATAAATCAATTGACTATCAAGAACAAGTATCCACTGCCTAGGATCGATGAGTTGTTTGATCAACTCGAGGTTGCATCGTATTTCTCCAAGATTGATCTTCGATCTGGATATCTTCAGATACGGGTTAAGGATCAAGATGTGCAGAAGACAACATTCAGGACTCGTTACGGCCACTATGAATTTTTAGTGATGCCTTTTGGTCTAACCAATGCACCTACAATGTTTATGGCTCTAATGAACAGAGTGTTTGCTCCCTTCCTAGACCAGTTTGTTGTAATCTTCATCGATGACATCCTGGTCTATTCAAAGTCAGAGGTGGAGCATTCACGTCATTTGAGGATAGCCTTGCAAACACTGAGGGAGAATCAGTTGTATGCAAAACTCGAAAAGTGTGACTTCTGGTTGCAGTAGGTTGCATTTCTAGGTCATATCATCTCAGGAGATGGATTAGCAGTTGATCCAGCTAAGATTGAATCAGTTACCAATTGGCAGAGTCTGAAAAATGTGCTTGAAGTTTGAAGTTTCCTGGGGTTTACGGGCTATTATAGGAGATTTATCAAGGACTTTGTAAAGATAGCATCGCCATTAACGAAATTGACTCGGAAGAGCACTTCCTTTGAATGGAATGATGCATGTGAGTCTAGTTTTCAAACCCTGAAGCAGAAGTTGATTTCGGCCCCAATCTTGTCTTTACCCGATGAAAGAGGAGGCTTCGAGATTTACTCAGATGCCTCGGGTGTTGGATTAGGCTGCGTGTTGATGCAGAACCGCAAGGTGATTGCTTATGGTTCACGACAGTTGAAAGAGCATGAGAAGAACTATGCCACTCATGACTTAGAACTCGCGGCGGTTATATTCACATTGAAGCAATGGAAGCATTATCTGTACGGAGAGACTTTTGAAGTCCATTGCGATCATAGAAGCCTTCAGTACTTATTCACTCAGAAGGATATTAATCAGAGGCAACGCTGTTGGTTAGAACTGATCAAGAACTACGACTTTCCTTTCAAATATGTACCTAGAAAGGGTAATGTCGTGGCAGATGCTTTGAGTCGGAAATCAGCTAACTTGGCATCATTAGTTGGTGAATGGAACATGATCGAAGAATTCAGATATCTGGATGTGTCTATTGAAATGGTGGATGATAGAGTGATGGTTGCAGCGATGTCTGTATTCGAACCAATCCTCATCAAGCAGATCAAAGATAGACAGTTTGAAGATCCTGAATTAGTGAAAATTAAGGACAATATTGCGGCTAAGCCAGACTTCGTGTTGGTGGAAGGAGTTCTTTATTTCAAAGACCGATTATGTATACCAACACACGAAGATTTGAAGCATGCAGTGATGTTTGAAGCTCATCACACCAGATATTCTATACATCTCGGAAGTACGAAAATGTATAGAAATCTTAAAGATAGATTCTGGTGGAATAACATGAAGCGAGATATGGCAGGTTATGTCTCTTCCTGCTTAACTTGCTAACGTGTGAAGTTTGAGCACCGGAAGCCACCAGGATTACTCCATCCACTGCATATCCCTAAGTGGAAATGGGAACATATCACAATGGACTTTGTGTCTGGTTTACTGAGGATGAGAAAGCAGCATGATGCCGTATGGGTGATCGTGGATCGTCTTACGAAGTCCACACACTTCCTTCCAATCAAAAAGGATATAGGATTCGGAGAGATGTCCAAGTTGTTTGTCAAAGAAGTGACTCGATTACATGGAACACCGGTCTCGATTGTCTCCGATCGGGATAGTAGGTTTGTATCTGCATTCTGGCAATCATTTCAGAACTCCATGGGCACTAAACTTCAGTTTAGTACTGCTTATCATCCACAGACAGACGGACAATCAGAAAGGACTATGCAGACTCTAGAAGATTTACTCCGTGCTAGTGTGATTGATTTTAGGAGTGATTGGGATGACCATTTAGCATTGTGCGAATTTGCGTACAATAACAGCTATCACTCTAGCATTGAAATGGCACCGTTTGAGGCATTGTATGGTTGAAAGTGTAGGACTCTAGTGAACTGGGAAGAAGTTGGAACTCGAAGTTTCCATGGTCCTACGATCATTGCTGGAACAACAGAAAAGGTCCAGAGATTACAGGACATATTAAAAGTTGCTAGATTAAGGCAGAAGAGCTATGCTGACAATCGTCGACGTGATCTAGATTTGCAGTTGATGATTTAGTTTTTTTGAAGACTTCCCCAATGAAGGGCACTATTCGATTCGGGCAGAAAGGGAAGCTTTCCCCGAGATTCATTGGACCTTTCAAGATCACGAGTCGAATTGGGAATGTGGCTTATCGCCTAGACCTTCCACCTGAGCTCTCCGATATCCACAATGTATTTCATGTTTCAATGCTTCGTAAGTATGTGGCTGATCCTTCACATGTCATCCATCATGAAGAGCTCGAAGTGTTACCAAACACCACATATGTTGAGAAGCCGATTCGGATTATTGATACCAAGGAGGTAGTCTTGCGTACGAGAACGATAAAATGGGTCAAGGTCCTTTGGGATCATCACGAACCTAACGAAGCTACATGGGAGCTTGAGGAGCAAATGGCTCAAAAGTATCCCGAGCTATTCATTCATGTAACTTATGTTCGAATTGCTTAACTGACTCACATTGATTTGTATTGCATTCAGAGGACCGAATGGTTCTAAAAGTTTAGGGGAATTGTCAGGCCCCGTCCCTAGTTAATCAAGATTAACTCTAATTAATTGAAATTAAAGCTAATTAATCATGTCTAATTAGACTAATGATGGTTAATTACTCAACTCAATGAGATTAGTCTCAAATGAACTTAAGGAAATGTTAATGAAAGAGATTAAGTGAATTGGATGAGTCTTAAGCCTAAATTAAGAGAATAAGGACTTTTCCGTAAATACGGATTTACGCGTATTTTATCGAATACGGAAACTCTTGATACCAACACTCGTATCGCGACGAGTATGTTAACTTTCGTAATAGGCTCGAAGTCATTTGACAAAGAATTGGCCAAGTGGGCCTTCATTTGACTTGAATTAAAAATAGGAAAGAAAGAAAGGGCTTAGTTGCAAAAGACCCTTATAAGGTTTGAGATGAACTCTCTTGAGTTCATTTCCACCCAATTTCATCGAAGAGGAACCCTAGACCTTATTTCTCTCCTTCTTCCTCATTTCTCATCAAGTGGCAAGGATTATTAGTGGCTTTGGTAGAGATTGGAGCAACTCATCTTCATCTTCTTCCTCATCTTGTTTTCCCTTTTGGAGTGTCAAAGCTTGAGAAGGGACTCAAGGATTCCTTTTCTTGAGGTTACAAGTGAGTACTTAGATCCTTTTTAAGAGCGTTGATGTTCTATTAAGTGGTTGAAGTAGCATTTAGCACCAATAGCTTATGAAATGGTTTTCATATTTTTATGGAGTTAGGGTTTGAATTGGAGGTTGTAAGCTCAAGCCAAGCTCTAGAAGAGAGGGTTTCTTGCTAATAGACTTCAAGAGGCAAGTATAAACACTTGTCTATGATTAGAAATGCTAGTTTACATGTTTCCTTTGAATTATAAGAGATGGGTTCTCAAACCCCTTTTCTTTGTTATAAAAATGGAGATTTTATGGATTTAATTTAGTTGTATGGATTTTTTGATGTTTTAATGATGGAGTAAAAGTGTTATGATGTATGTGGAATGTTGATGGAGAAGGGAATAGGAGGTTCCATGTTTGTTATGCAGGTTGTAGGGGAAATGGAAGAAGAATAGTGAACTGTTCAGAATTCCGGATTAGGACAGTTCGCTCGAGCGAACTAGGTTCTGTCTGATGCGAAGTAGCATCTGTAAGTGTCCGCTCGAGCGAACTTATGTGCGCTCGAGCGATGGAGGTTCTGTCTGGGAGCCTCTGTCTTCGCTAGAGAGAGATATATTGGTCGCTCGCGAGACCAATGTTCTGTGAGACGTTCGCTCGATCGAACTGGAAGTCCGCTCGAGCGAACCTGAGTACAAGCCAAATAATTATTGTTAGTAGAAAATTGGCCAATCAATCGGACCTAGGGTCCGATCGATTTGGGGACTCAAGTTGAGTCCAGTGAATTTTGGATTTATGGGTGGTAATTTTGGGAACTAAATGCATACATTAAATATAAATGTGATGTCCATCGAGAATAACACGTGCAATTGGTGACCAATGATTACACCTAAATAGTTGTTTAGATTTGAGTGAGAGTCAAGTCGTTACATAAATGACTGAATGTAATGAACCATTGAACAATGAGGAAATGTAATGAATTAATGAATAATCCTGCTGCAGTAGATGATTGGGGTGTTCCGGAGCTCCGTGGTGATGCCAGTGAATCTAATCAAGACGCTGGTAGATCCCACACATAGACTGAAAAGTCACTGAAAAGCCATGTAATGAAAATACGTATTGAATGTAAAATGATATTGGACTAAAGAGTCCCATAAGCCATCTAATAAATGCTCAATGTAATCCAAATGACATGAAATGAATGAGATGAGCTGACTAACACTTCTCTTGGGAAGAAACTGAATTGAACGATAGTAATACTGTTGTATTTGTAATCTAGTCATTGGTAATTAATTGGCTACACTGTACAGGACATCGTACTGTTCTAGATTTAATTGTCTAGAGTTATTGTATTGAGAAATGGACAGATTTGGCATGGATTATCATAGAAGTGTTTATACATTGCTGAACCGCCGTGTTCATAGTGTTATTGATGGCATTACAGGCCCAGTTGCCCGTCCAGGTCTTGCAGAGGCCGCGGCGCCAGCGGAGGAGGCCCATCCAATACCTCCAGGAGGTTTAGCCGAATGGACTTGAGTCAGAGTGCTGATGAGAGAATGTTTTGAGAGTTTTTTGTTAAATACTTTTGTTATAAATCATTTTGAGAAGTAAATAGATGACATCTGCATTGTATTTTGAATATGCAGTGGTGGACTTTATTGGACTGTATTTTTGTATATGTGAACTTTATTTGTAATATAAAGTTAATTATTGTCAATGTAGATATATATTTTCCGCAAAAATGTACAATTGACAGGTATACAAGATAGATCCCTTGTGAGTCTTGTCTTAACTTCGGTTAATTCAGGATTTACGGGAGTAAGTATGGTGGAATCGCGATCTGGGTTAGGCCCGATTAGTCCGGTCTCGGGCCTGAGTTGTGACAGGATCACATCATGCGGATAGTTTTTTAATTTTTCTTTGTCTATTTTGTTTTCAACACAATTCAAACCCGCATCGTAGTGGTTGCACTATGAGCAGCTTTCAACTATGCCACAGGTTAAAATTCTAGCATTACACCATGTGGATAACAATACCGAACTAGATAATTCATAAATACTTACAAAAAAAATAAAATCAATAGTATATACTAAATTTATATTCACTATTTCGAAAACAACGTGCCAATTTCTATACTATATCAACGTTTCTGACCTATACAAAGTTATATCCTCGCTTCCCATCTCCATTTCTGTATCCCCATCGACATCTAGGCATCATATAAATTACTCTGAATTTTTAACTAGGTACTCATGCCCCAAAATTTCTCCAACCGCTAATTAGTACGGTGGCAACCTTCGGGCTAGAACTTCGGAGCCACTGTAAAAAAGCATTTGGCACCACTCCAATCTCACCAATTGATACAAGGAAATCTTGAAAGCTAATGTTGACAGAGGAGGTAATGCCGTTGATTTTAGTTTCCAGGGGCACAGAACACAATTAAGGAGATGATTTTTTTTATAACACAATTAAGGAGATGATTATGGAAGGGAAACTGGTACAGAAGTTCCTCTGTCTATGCAAGTGTCTTTTTGCATGTATAATTTATATTTTACAAAAAGAAAACCTATTACCAAATTCAGAAAATACAATTAGGCAAGGGAAAACTAAACTACAATTCTCACAAATATTTGAGACTCAGTCACCAATTCAACTGATTCTTGGTTAGGTTGTATAAGGGAAAACTCAATATAAATATATATACACAAGCACACCTGCTTCTGAGATATGACTGATAAGCCTTGACCTAATTGTGACAGTTTTGATTTATTCATCGAACCATTGATAATTTAGAGTGGTGTTTGAGTCAAGTCGAGTCTTTCAAGCTTTTAAGCACCGGCTAAACCCATTCTAACGGTCTAGACACAAGAGCAAAGGAACAAAAAACAATTTCAAAATCCACAATGCAGCAGGGTGTTCTTACTTCTTAGTTAATGAGAATGTAAAATATGGTTTTTCCACAGTGCAGGCAAATTGGGGTTGCCTATTGCCTCCCACATATAGGTGTGCAACTTGGGTTGGGATCTGAACCTGACTAACCCAGCCCAAATTTTGATTGGAACGGGTTGGGCCTTCTAGAATTTAGGTTAGGCTTGGGCTTATAACACTCAACGCGATTTAAATTCAGGTCAGACTTGCTCAGAGGGCTTGGCAACCAAACCCGACTCAACCACTTGTATCATTATTTTTAAAGAAAACGCAATTCTTGTATCTTATACCTAAAACTTTGCTTATGAACAGGAAGGTGTTGGAATATAGAGAGAAGGCAAAGCAGTGATGGGCTCTGAGGAAGTGAACCCTAAGTGGCCACTCAATCCCAACCGGGCTCACGTACAACAGGCATGTGATATAGGGCACTGAGGCAATGAACATTAAGGTCTCTCTCTCTCTCTCTCTCTCTCTCTCTCTCTCTCTCTCTCTCTCTCTCTCTCTCTCATACAACAGGCATGTGATATAGGGCACTGAGGCAATGAACATTAATCTCTCTCTCTCTCTCTCTCATTCATTTTAATTTAGAATATATGCTTTGGGTTACTTACGTGGAGAGTTCTTTCTTTCAATCACGTCAGGTTGCTTTTGCATAGTGAGGTTGAATTTATGCTGAACCCTAATGTTCCCAATAACGAAAGAGAGAAAAGAGAAAACAAATTGACATCAACATTGGAAGGGAAAAAATTTACCTCGCATGTTTTCTCTTCTATGATTGACTGGTTCAGAATCAGGTTTGGTAAAGGGAACATACAGTTAGGTCAAGTATAGGTTGAGCCCAACCTAACTGGGAGGGAGGCAACTGCACCGGGATCGGACCAAACTACAACTCTCTCTAAGACTATATTACAAGAAAGAAAGAAAGGGAAAGAGGAATATAGATTGTTTGATGTTGTGAGACAAGGGCTCAGATTCCCTAAATGTAGACAATATTTCTGAAATTGTTTGATATTGAGAAGATGAATTTGAATCTCGTTGAGATAATATATTTTCAATTCTTGAATCTTGTTGAGACAATATATTTTCAATTCTCTGTATTTGAGATCCAATGGTTTGTTAATACAAATTTGTGAAATTATTTTGTTCAATTAAATGAGATAAATGTTCAACAGTAAGAACTTTGGAAATTGAAGTTGTTAGAGCATTTTTAAAGGGAGTAGCAAGCAAATCCATTAATTTTATTTTTTCTCCAGGAGGATGCACTGATTCAATCGTACCTTTTCGGTTTCCCATGTTTGTGTAGATTTATTAATTGTCATCATTACGGTTCCTTTTTTGTTTATTTTTGACAAAAGCCAATAAAAGAAAGGGATATTTCTGCGTTTTTGATTATTTTGTTCATACCATAATTCCTTTACTTGAGATCTTTCAAATTTAGAGAATTTAGTAGAAAACTATTTTGTCTTTGGATGTTTTAATAAATCTTGTTGAAGGAATTGTTTATCAATTTTGAAATCATTTAGCTCTTCATTGCTTTCATGAATTAAGGATATTGTATTTATTGAGATGTCAAAATCTGATTCGGATAATTTGACAGATTGTATATCTTCATCTTTTACTTCTGAATAAACAGGGAAGGCTATGTCTGATGGATGGATTGAAGGTGATTTCGGGATTGATTTATTTTGAAATGTTGTAGAGGCTGATCTATAAGATTCAGCTTCTGATGGGGTTGATCTTTTTGTGGATGAAAAGTATGATCTTTGTGTATTTGAAAAATTTATTATTACTTTTCTATCTGGATATTCAGTAATTGATTCAACATCATCTTGAATTAAAGGAATTTTTGGTTCGGCATCTTCAATCTCCCATTGTCAAAAAAGATTTACATCTTCCCATTTAATGAATTTGGGCGTGGTGACTTTATTTCTAAAATTTGTAAGGAATAAAGTTATTACTCCTTTTAGTTGGGATGAATAGTAATTTCAGGGACAATAGTGTTCATGGTTTTGTTGATTGCATAGCAGAAGTAAATCTATGTTAGTCGGATATATTTCTGAATTTTGATCTAAACTGCCTAGATAGAATTAATTGATTGTTGTTACTAAAAAGAGTGATTTGGGTTCGACGCCCCCTTGTCGTGTAGCGTTTGTTGCCCCTTAGCCAGGAGAGCATTTAGGGCTTTGTGGCTTAAACCGTTGACAGGCCACCAGTCATTCTGCTTAGCGACGATAATTAGTTAGTGATGTCTGGACTTTTGAGATCATTAAATAGAAATTCATCCTCTAATACAGGTTCTACTTCTTCTTCTGCATCATCATCCATCATGCCCATAATAAATAAAATTTCAGTTAAAAATCTCGAAGAAATAAGCTTCAATGATATAGAAAAATCAATCCAAGATTGGACATTACCTAAAGTTTCTTTAAAAGAAATCTATAAAAAAGGATCTTTCACACCAAAATCCAATTATGCAATAAAGACCGTAGAAGAAACTCTTTCAATTCATCAAAATGAAGAAAATTTATATCTAATTCCTGCAAAAAAATTCAAATGCATAAAATAAAATATAAATACATGCATATAGCACTCGTTCAAGTTGCAATCAAGCCATTAACGAGATTTGGTTTAAATACGTCCTGTCTCGCTTATGTCCGGGATAAAAGACATGCATCATTCAAAGATTCCCTTATAGGGATGGTTGAAGCCAGCCTTCATGACGGCCCTGCCTTTTTCAATTGTTTTCCCAATTTTATCGTATCACTTAGTGATCCCGGTGCCCATAAAGCTATCACCTTAGGTATCCATACCAAAGCCTTCAACATGGAGCCTCAATCACAAAATGTTGCCGTAGTATACAGAATTCATTACAAAGCCATGAACACAATTGTCCCTGACATTGCTTATTCATCCCAACTAAAAGGAGTAACAACTTTATTCCTTACAAATTTTAGAAATAAAGTCACCACGCCCAAATTCATTAAATGGGAAGATGTAAATCTTTCTGGATAATGGGAGATTGAAGACGCCCAACCAAAAATTCCTTTAATTCAGGATGATGTTGAATCAATTATTGAATATTCAGATGGAAAAGTAATAATAAATTTTGCAAATACACAAAGATCATACTTTTCATCCACAAAAAGATCAACCCCATCAGAAGCTGAATCTTATAGATCGGCTTCTACAACATTTCAAAATAAATTAATCCCGAAATCACCTTCAATCCATCCATCAGGCATAGCCTTCCCTGTTTATTTAGAAGCAAAAGATGAAGATATACAATCCATCAAATTATCCGAATCAGATTTTGACATCTCAATAAATACAATCTCCTTAATTCATGAAACAAATGAAGAGCAAAATGATTTCAAAATTGATAAACAATTCATTCAACAAGATTTATTAAAACATCCAAAGACAAAATGGTTTTTTACTAAATTCTCTAAATTTGAAAGATCTCAAGTAAAAGAATTATAGTATGAACAAATGAATCAAGAACGCAGAAATATCCCTTTCTTTGATTGGCTTTCTTCAAAAATAAACAAAAAAGGAACCGTAATGATGGCAATGAATAAATCTACTCAAACATAGGAAACCGAAAAGACTACGATTGAATCAGTTCATCCTCCTTTAGAAACAATAAAGCTTAAAGAAATAAATGATAGTGCTTTTAATATCCTTCCTTCTAAATTAACCTCCACTTCGATGATTGAAGACTTACAAGCCACCACATTAAATACTTCTATATCCACATCCAACACAACTGACAATGACAATGCCTTTCTTCTAAAAAAGCCTAATAATAATAAACTATTATATTCAAATTCTTCTTACGTACAAACTTCTAAACGGGAAGTCAACAACAATAGACAGGAAGTCATTGTTGATGACCCTAACCAAATAAAAAATAAACACATTCCTTCTATATCACACATAAATGTGTTAAGTACCCATAATACGTTTGATATATTACGAAATATAGCCTCTAAAGAATTAATAAAATATTTTCATGACAATAAATCCTTTGAATACATTTCTAACCCTATACTTTCAAATCTTGAAAACATAAAGAACATTAATTTGCTCATAGCCCATAAAGAAGAATATCTTAATAATCTTAAAAAAGACATTAATCTTTGTCGAATAGAGGATTAACTAAAGCCAAGAGAATTTGAATCCAAAGTAAATTATTTCCTAACCTTCTTAATAAAAGAATGTTGTTCCGAAATACCTTCTGCCTTTTGGCATCGAAAGAAACATCAGGTATCTTTATCATACATTTCCACATTCAATGAAAGAGATATTCCTACCAAAGCCAGGCCATCTCAAATGAGTCCTCGACTTTTAGAATTATGTGACTAGGAAATAAAAGATTTACTCCAAAAGAAATTAATTCACAAATCACATTCTCCTTGGAGTTGTGTAGCCTTTTATGTTGAAAATGCTTTAGAAAAAGAACGAGGAGCTCCCCGCCTCGTATTCAATTATAAACCATTAAATAAATTTTTTCAATCAATTTGATATCCAATTCCTAATAAACAAGATCTAATCACTCGCTTATATGAAGCTTTCATTTTCTCAAAATTTGACCTCAAGTCAGGCTTTTGGCAAATACAGGTAGAAGAAAAAGTTCGCTATAAAACTGCATTTACTGTCCCCTTTGGACATTATGAATGGAATGTTATGCCCTTTGGGTTAAAAAATGCTCATTCAGCTTTTCAAAAAATGATGAATGAAATCTTCCATCCTTATAAAAACTTCTCAATTGTTTATATTGATGACATTTTAATACTTTCTCGCTCCATTGATGATCATTGGAAACATTTAAAAACTTTCAAATGGATTATAAAGAAAAATGGTTTAGTCCTTTCTCAACGAAAAATAAAGCTTTTTCAAACAGAGATACAATTTCTTGGTTATAAAATATCAAATAAAACAATAACTCCTGTTGAACGAGTAATCAAGTTTGTTGATAATTCGCCTGATGAGATTACAAATAAAAAACAGTCACAAAGATTTTTAGGATGTTTAAATTATGTATCTGACTTTTATCAAAATCTTTCTAAAGAAAGAAATCTGTTACAAAAATGCTTAAAAAATTCAATTGAACCATGGACTCCTCAACATACAGAAGCAATTCGCAAGATAAAACAAAAGGTTAAATCATTGCCATGCCTAAGTATTCCTAATCCAGACTTATTTAAAATTATACAAACAGATGCATCTGAAATAGGGTTTGGCGGAATTCTTCTTCAAAGAACCGCTTAAGGAAAATAATAGATTGTTCGATTCTATTCTGGCACTTGGACCACAACTCAACAAAATTACTCTACAATAAAGAAAGAAGTCCTTGCCATAGTCTCATGCATACTCAAATTTCAAAGTGACATTTTGAATAAAAAAATTCCTTTTAAGAATTGATTGCAAATTTGCAAAAGAAGTTTTGAAAAATGATGTTAAAAACCTTGCATCAAAACAAATTTTTGCTAGATGGCAAGCTTTACTTGCTATTTTTGATTTTGATATAGAATTTATAAAAGGCTCTTCCAATTCTCTTCCCGATTTTTTATCTTGTGAATTTTTACAGGGTAGGAACAAGGTGACCCAAGATGCATCCAAATCCAAAAGGAAAAGGAAAAAAATCAAGTCCTTGATTCCATTAATATCATGTCCCACAATAAATTCAATGCCTTTGCCTCTCCAATGCTTCAAGCACCTTATCAATCAGTTCCGCACAAAAAATCTCAGTACATCAAGATCTTTGAATATGCCCTTTTCATCCTTGATGACAAAATTCATGCCAATCTCACAATTGATCAAATTCTCTCTAAACTTTTCAGAAAAAATCACCATTTTGTCCCTAAAGCACCCAATGTCTCTCATAAATACTATGAAGCCATTCTAGTTCAGTCAAAAAGTGCCATTATTACTCATGAAGACCGCGATGGAGAACATACCTTTTCTAAAATGAAAATTATGCATATCCTACCTCCTTTTGATGGGCCGACAATTTATTCTCACAAAGAATTGTGCTCAATCCCACTGGGAGTTTATGACCCAACGATTATTATGATTATATGAATGCCTGGGAATATGCTTTGTTATATCAAAATTCCAAAAAATCTAATTCATGGTATATTAGCTTTTCATCCAAATGCAATTCGAATATTCCATGCTAGTTCTAGCATAATTGGTGGACTCGTTTCGGAGCTCAATCCTGTATTCTCTCAGAAACCTTATTAAGCCATTATCAAACATTTAAATCTCAAACCAGCTTTGAAATTACTGAATCCTCTTATTCCTTCTTCAAATACATTTCCTGTTCTACCATTCCATGGATTCTCCACTGGGAATATGGTAAATCCCAGGAAACAAAGCCTACATGTTTTATTCGTAATACATACATTAAATGGTGGGATAAATTTGATATCTCACAGTTTTTCAATAAATCTCATCATTCCTCCTCTCAACCTTCTCTTATTACTCAACCAAATATAGCCAAGCCTCAAGTCAAAAAGCAAGCAGCTCATCATCCTATTTTACCAAAAAGTTTCAAAGATGCAGTTCATGGAGAAGCATCGACTTCAATCAATACTCAGCAACATATGGATCTTCTTTAAGAAATTCAGCGGATAAAAAATGAAATGCAATTTCTCCGAAATCCTCTCATAATAAATATTGTGGGTTCATTCAAGAAGTATCCTCTTCTCATGGATCCGTCAACGATCAAGATGACACTAACGTTACAATGCCTCCATCTGGCGAATTTTAACTACTTCAACCTGTTGATCATCCATGCAGTTCATGCAGCAATTATTTAAATATAGCTTTGCCAAATGTATCTCATGCAAATCTGAATGTAAATTTCACCAAGCAACTATAGCCTTCACAACTTTCTATGCAGCAAATATTACATGAAGATTTTGTATATAGAAGAGCCCATGTAGATGTACTACATGCAGCCATCTGAACTGCAACTTTCATGAGTTCCAATGCAGCAATATTCCTGATTTCTAATGCAGTAATGTGTCTCCCGCACTAAAGCCTCACATAAAGCTAAGTTGTCTCAAAAGGACAATAGGATCCTCACATAAAGCCAAGTTGTTTCAAAAGGACAAAAGGACTTTCAGTTTAATCCCTGATATGTGCTGTCAACATCAAAGGGATAAAATATAAATGTCCTTTTCTCCCGTGCCGTCATTATGGAGCCAAGTCAGATCACATCAAGCAAATATTCTATGGAAGACCTTGTCATATGTAGCATGCATTTATGAATAAAAAATACATATGGTACTCCACCATCCAATTTCAAAGAAATAATGAAGTCATACAGCTTACAATACCTGTAAGAATACGGATATGTCAGATACGCAGCAGTTCTGAATGCAGCAGTTACAGTAATACAGTGATACTGTTTAAAGTAGTCCTAAATGTAGTAGCTGCAGTAATACAATGATACTGTTTAAATGACGTTTACATCTTATCCCATTGCGGATCTCAAATCAATCTCAAATGTAATTCAGAACTATTGCCTATATATAGGAGATGTGAGCCCTTGTCTCACAACATCAAACAATTCATATTCCTCTTTCCATTCTTTCTTTCTTATAATATAGTCTTAGAGAGAGTTGTAGTCTGGTCCGATCATCAATGTAGCAATACATAATGTGTGTCCCGCAATAAAGCCTAACAAAAAGCCAAGTTGTCTCAAAAGGACAAAAGGATCCTCACACATAAAGCCAAGTTGTCTCAAAAGGACAAAAGGACTTTTATTTTAATCCCTCATACGTGCTGTCAATATCAAAGGGATAAAATATAAATGTCCTTTTACTCCCATGCCATCATTATGGAGCCAAGTCATATCACATCAAGCAAATATTCTATGGAAGACCTTGTCATACGTAGCATGCATTTGTCAATAAAAAATACATATGGTACTCCACCATCCCATTTCAAAGAAATAATGAAGTCATGCAGCCTACAATACCTGCAAGAATACAGACATGTTAGATACGCAGCGGTCCTGAATGCATCAGCTACAGTAATACAGTGATGTGTACATGACGTCTACTTCTTATCCCATTGCGGATCTCAAATCAATCTCAAATGTAATTCGCCCTTGTTTCACAACATCAGAAATACTGTCTATATATATGGATTGTTTGATGTTGTGAGACAAGGGCTCACATTCCCTATATATAGACAATATTTCTGAATTACATTTGAGATTGATTTTAGATCCGCAACGGGATAAGATGTAGACGTCATGTACACATCACTGTATTACTGTAGCTGATGCATTCAGGACCGCTGCGTATTTGACATGTCTGTATTCTTCCACGTATTGTAGGCTGCATGACTTCATTATTTCTTTGAAATGGGATGGTGGAGTACCATATGTATTTTTTATTGACGAATGCATGCTGCGTATGACAAGGTCTTCCATAAAATATTTGCTTGATGTGATATGACTTGGCTCCATAATGATGGCATGGTAGAAAAGGACATATATATATATATATATATATATATATATATATATATTTTATCCCTTTGATGTTGTCAACACATATGATGGATTAAAATAAAAGTCCTTTTGTCCTTTTGAGACAAGTTGGCTTTATGTGACGATCCTTTTGTCCTTTTAAGACAACTTGGCTTTATGTGAGGCTTTATTGCGGGAGACACATTTTGTATTGCTACATTGGAACTCATGAAAGTTGCAGTTGGGCATTGGAACTCATGAAAGTTGCAGTTGAGATAGCTGCATGTAATACATCTGCATGGGCTCTTCTATATACAATGTCTTGAATTATATACAATGTCTTCATTCTGCATAGAAAGTTGCAAAGGCTGTATTTGATGGTAAACGTCACATTTGCATGAGATGCATTTCGCAGAATTGTATTTTTACAGAACAAAGCTCAATCTTCAGGATTATAATGGATATGGTTAATAAAATCTCTGCGGGGATAACATGCGAAGTGCTCCATAATCTGACAAGATAGAGCTTCAGATCTAATTCTTGCAGCTATATCATCTCGAAGAATGGAATTAACCATTTCCACGATTTGTTGTCTGTATTCAATTAAACAGATAGATAACAATGCACATTGCTGTTGAATTTTTATTCAAAAGGGTGCTTTCGCGTTAAGAAGTTACATTGGCCAGTAAGGCACACTCCGAATATGATCAAGAAGAATTTGAGAAGCAGTAGATGGTGCGGGATGGAAGGGAATTATCTGGGGCAAAGCTGGACTTAGATTCTGGATTGGACTCTATGGGTTGTTTTGCAGGAAAATTGATTTTTGAAATATTAATATGCATGAGATTAAATATTAAGTCCATTGATTCTTCCAAATCTCGGACTTTCAATAAATTTAAACTGTATGGGTTTATCATCAATCAAGGTATGAATACCATCTGTATTTACAGAAAATGGCTGAATTTTTAATAAAAAGGGAGTGTCGAGGATGACATCATTTGTTAAAACTTTTGTGACAGCAAAAGAGGTTTGGATGCATTTTCCGCTTTTACAAACATGAGCATTTGGAATTTTATAATTAACAATTATACTTTTTCCATTTGCAGTACCTATAGTATAATTTTATTATTTTTTCATAATATCTTGGAGGAATTAATCATTCTCTAATACAATTTACATCTGCTCTGCTATCAATTAAACAGTCAACAGATAAATTAAATTCTTTAATTTTAAGAGTTACAGTTTTATACCATTTATGATAGTGATATTTAGTGATAGAATTTACGAATTCTTGAATTTCTTCATCAAAATCTTTTTCTGGAGTAGAGTCATCTTGATTGTTTGGGCTTATTTCTATTCCTAATTCAAGGATTTCAAGTCTTCTTTTTAAGTTTGCAATTTCTTTAGTCGCTTCTTCTTTTAATTTTGCAATTTCTCGTTTTGTTTCATTTACTTCATTATGAAGATCTTGAATGGTTAGTGATTTTGAAGAGCTTGGATTAGTAGAGAGAATGTCCTTTATTGAAATTGGTTGAAAATTCTTTATTTGTTTATTTGGCTTTTCAGAGGATTTGTCTTCAAGCATTTTTCAATAATATTTTCGTTTTTCTTCTTCAGAGGAAATATTTTCAATTACTTCCAAAAGTAATTCATCTTGAGCACTCAATGCATTTATTGAAAAATAGGAGGAGGATGAAGAAGAGTCTTAAGAGCTTTCATTACTTTTGCAACATCAACATATGTCTTGATCATCTTCTGAATTATGAGAATGATAGTCTAATTCATTGATTTTCTTTTTTGAGTCTTTACTAAAACAGTTATTTGCATAATGGCCTTCTTTTCCACATTTATAACATGTACAATAAGATTTATTGGCTTTTTTCTTTGATTTTCTTTTCTTAGAATCATTTCATTCATTTTTGCTTTTCTTATGGTATTTATAAGATTTGTCTTTATTAAAATATCTTTCTTTTTTATAAGGTTTACGAGCTCGACGTGATAGGTTACGTGATGGATTTTGTATGGGTTCATAGCCAAATTGATAGCAAAAATCGCCTAATTATTGTTTACCAATTTTATTTTGTTTATGTAAATCAGCTTTAATTTTCATATCACTGCATATAGACATACCAACACGAAAGTTTTTTTGAATTAGATCACCATATGTGTAGTTGGCATAATTTAATCTCCCGTTATTTTGTTCTCGCAGAACATTTTTAACTTTTTCGGCAAAATGAGTTGGAAGGCCAGAAATAAATTTTTCTTTCCAGAAATCTTCATTAGAATTGAATAATTGGAATACAAGGGAGAGAAATACATCTTTCTACCATCTAAAATCAGATAAAGTTCGACATCGGAGATTGATTAATTGTTCTCTGTATTTTTCTATTTGATCACCAACATTTCCAGAAAAATTGATTCGAATATTATGAATTAATGTTTCGACAGCATTTGAAATTGGGTGGCCTTGAGCGTTTAGAAGAGGCTTGCCTTCTTCATTTAATTTGACTGAATTGAGGATACTTGCTTCTTGAATTAATGTAAGATAATACTCCACCAGCCATGAAGTTGGCTACTAAATCCGATGATGATTGTTTTTATGATTTGGGCTTGTGTATTGCCATAGATGAGACCGGCAATAGTATAAATTATCATATTACGAAGATATTAAGAATGCCGTATTCAGTAAGTTCATCAATATTCCATTCAACTAATGAACTTCCATCATATTTACAATTTGCGATATCGGGAATTTCTTCAAATTGGAGATTCATTGGCGTGGGTCTATTGTAATAATTTTTTGTTTTTGATGTATGAGTGGTAGGATTGAAAATTTGATTAATTTGAGGAATGAATTGATCTTCAGAGTCATAAGTGGAAGAGTCTGTAGCAGAGTCAGAAGATATCAGAATTGGGTTTCCTTCAATAATTGCATTGATTGATTTACCTTTATCAAGAGGATCAATTCTTAAAGAAATTTCATTGTGAAAGTCAGCAGGAAGTTTTAATGGTTTTTTTTTATCTAAAGTTAATTTTGTAATAAAATCTGAACATAGTGCTGGAACATCTCTTGATATGTGATATTGAGAAGATGAATTTGAATCTCGTTGAGATAATATATTTTCAATTCTTGAATCTTGTTGAGACAATATATTTTCAATTCTCTGTATTTGAGATCCAATGGTTTGTAAATACAAATTTGTGAAATTATTTGTTCAATTAAATGAGATAAATGTTCAACAGTAAGAACTTTGGAAATTGAAGTTGTTAGAGCATTTTTAAAGGGAGTAGCAAGTAAATCCTTTAATTTTATTGTTTCTGCAGGAGGATACACTAATTCAATCGTACCCTTTTCGGTTTCCCATGTTTGTGTAGATTTATTAATTGTCATCATTACGGTTCCTTTTTTGTTTATTTTTGACAAAAGCCAATAAAAGAAAGGGATATTTCTGCGTTTTTGATTATTTTGTTCATACCATAATTCCTTTACTTGAGATCTTTCAAATTTAGAGAATTTAGTAGAAAACCATTTTGTCTTTGGATGTTTTAATAAATCTTGTTGAAGGAATTGTTTATCAATTTTGAAATCATTTAGCTCTTCACTGCTTTCATGAATTAAGGAGTTGTATTTATTGAGATGTCAAAATCTGATTCGGATAATTTGACAGATTGTATATCTTCATCTTTTACTTCTGAATAAACAGGGAAGGCTATGCCTGATGGATGGATTGAAGGTGATTTCGAGATTGATTTATTTTGAAATGTTGTAGAGGCTGATCTATAAGATTCAGCTTCTGATGGGGTTGATCTTTTTGTGGATGAAAAGTATGATCTTTATGTATTTGAAAAATTTATTATTACTTTTCCATCTGGATATTCAGTAACTAATTCAACATCATCTTGAATTAAAGGAATTTTTGGTTCGGCGTCTTCAATCTCCCATTGTCAAAAAAGATTTTCATCTTCCCATTTAATGAATTTGGGCGTGGTGACTTTATTTCTAAAATTTGTAAGGAATAAAGTTGTTACTCCTTTTAGTTGGGATGAATAAGCAATTTCAGGGACAATTGTGTTCATGGCTTTGTAATGAATTCTTTATACTACGGCAACATTTTGTGATTGAGGCTCCATGTTGAAGCCTTTGGTATGGATACCTAAGGTGATGGCTTTATGGGCGCCGGGATCACTAAGTGATACGGTAAAATTGGGAAAACAATTGAAAAAGGTAGGGCCGTAATGAAGGCTGGCTTCGACCATCCCTACAAGGGAATCTTTGAATGATGCATGTCTTTTATCCCGGACATAAGCGAGACAGGACGTATTTAAACCAAGTCTGGTTAATGGCTTGATTGCAACTTGAATGAGTGCTATATGCATGTATTTATATTTTATTTTATGCATTTGAAGTTTTTTTGCAGGAATTAGATATAAATTTTCTTCATTTTGATGAATTGAAAGAGTTTCTTCTACGGTCTTTATTACATAATTGGATTTTGGTGTGAAAGATCCTTCTTTATAGATTTCTTTTAAAGAAACTTTAGGTATTGTCCAATCTTGGATTGATTTTTCTATATCATCGAAGCTTATTTCTTCGAGATTTTTAATTGAAATTTTATTTATTATGGGCATGATGGATGATGATGCAGAAGAAGAAGTAGAACATGTATTAGAGGACGAATTTCTACTTAATGATCTCAAAAGTCCAGACATCACTAACTAATTATCGTCGCTAAGCAGAATGACTGGTGGCCTGTCAACGGTTTACGCCACAAAGCCCTAAACGATCTCCTAGCTAACGGGCAACAAAGGCTACGCGACAAGGGGGCCTGGGACCCAAATCACTCTTTTTAGTAACAACAATCAATTAATTCTATCTAGGGAGTTTAGATCAAAATTCAGAAATATATCCAACTAACATATATTTACTTCTGCTATGCAATCGACAAAACCAAAAGAAAGACACGGATATGGTGCATGCAAAGTTTGGAAATAAATGAAAGAAATAACATGGAAAGGGAAAGCTCAGAAGCTATGAATATGAAAATGACACTTCATTAATAAATTATTCTTACAAAGAGAGGAGACTGGGATGGCTCTGATACCAGGAGGGAGGCTACTACACCGGGATCGGACCAGACTACAACTCTCTCTAAGACTATATTACAAGAAAGAAAGAAGGGAAAGAGGAATATGGATTGTTTGATGTTGTGAGACAAGGGCTCACATCCCCTATATATAGGCAATAGCTCTGAATTACATTTGAGATTGATTTGAGATCCGCAATAGGATAAGATGTAGATGTCATTTAAACAGTATCATTG
This sequence comes from Umbellularia californica, assembly GCA_028538565.1. Classification (NCBI taxonomy): domain Eukaryota; kingdom Viridiplantae; phylum Streptophyta; class Magnoliopsida; order Laurales; family Lauraceae; genus Umbellularia; species Umbellularia californica. The sequence goes on along the minus strand of JAPQWN010000006.1, from coordinate 49,704,079 downwards.
TATTGCTGTAGCTACTGCATTCAGGACTGCTTTAAATGGTATCATTGTATTGCTGTAGCTACTACATTCAGGATTGTTGCGTATCTGACATGTCTGTATTCTTGCACGTATTGTAAGTTGTATGACTTCATTATTTCTTTGAAATGGGATGGTGGAGTACCATATGTATTTTTTAATCACAAATGCATGCTACGTATGACAAGGTCTTCCATAGAATATTTGCTTGATATGATATGACTTGGCTCCATAATGATGGCATGGGAGAAAAGGACATTTATATTTTATCCCTTTGATGTTGACAACACATATGAGGGATTAAAATAAAAGTCCTTTTGTCCTTTTGAGACAACTTGGCTTTATGTGAGGATCCTTTTGTCCTTTTGAGACAACTTGGCTTTATGTGAGGCTTTATTGCGGGAGACACATTACTGCATTGGAAATCAGGAATATTGCTGCACTGGAACTCATGAAAGTTGCAGTTGAGATGGCTGCATGTAATACATCTGCATGGGTTCTTCTATATACAAAATCTTCATGTAATATTTGCTGCATAGAAAGTTGCGAAGGCTGTAGTTGCTTAGCGAAATTCGCATTGAGATTTGCATGAGATCCATTTGGCAAAGCTGTATTTAAATAATTGCTGCATGAACTGCATGGATGATCAACAGGTTGAAGCAGTTAAAATTCGCCAGATGGAGGCATTGTAGCATCAGTGTCATCTTGATCGTTGACGGATCCATGAGAAGAGGATACTTCTTGAATGAACCCACAATATTTATTTATGAGAGGATTTCAGAGAAATTGTATTTCATTTTTCATCCACTGAATTTCTTGAAGAAGATCCATATGCTGCTGAGTATTGATTGGAGTCGATGCTTCTCCATGAACTGCATCTTTGGAACTTTTTGGTAAAATAGGGTGATGAGCTGCTTGCTTTATGACTTGAGGTTTGGCTATATTTGGTTGAGTTATAAGAAAAGGTTGAGGGAAGGAATGATGAGATTTATTGAGAAACTGTAAGATATCAAATTTATCTCACCATTTAATGTATGTATTACGAAAAAACATGTAAGCTTTGTTTCCTGGGATTTACCATATTCCCAGCGGAGAATCCAAGGAATGGTGGAAGAGGAAATGTATTTGAAGAAGGAATAAGAGGATTCAGTAATTTCAAAGCTGGTTTGAGATTCAAATGTTTGATAATGACTTAATAAGGTTTTTGGGAGAATACAGGATTGAGCTCCGAAATGAGTCCACCAATTATGCCAGAACCAGCATGGAATATTCGAATTGCATTTGGATGAAAAGCTAATATACCATGAATGAGATTTTTTGGAATTTTGATATAACAAAGTATATTCCCATGCATTCATTTAATAATAATAATCGTAGGGCCATAAACTCCCATTGGGATTGAGCACAGTTCTTTGTGAGAATAAATTGTCGGCCCATTCAGAAGGAGGCAGGATATGCATAATTTTCATTTTAGAAAAGGCATGTTCTCCATCATGGTCTTCATGAGTGATAATGACACTTTTTGACTGAACTAGAATGGCTTCATAGTATTTATGAGAGACATTGGGTGCTTTAGGGACAAACTGGTAATTTTTTTTGAAAAGTTTAGAGAGAATTTGATCAATTGTGAGATTGGCATGAATTTTGTCATCAAGGATGAAAAGGGCATATTTAAAGATCTTGATGTATTGAGATTTTTTGTGCGGAACTGATTGATAAGGTGCTTGGAGCATTGGAGAGGCTAAGGCATTGAATTTATTGTGGGACATGATATTAATGGAATCAAGGACTTGATTTTTTTCCTTTTCCTTTTGGATTTGGATGCATCTTGGGTCACCTTGTTCCTACCCTGTAAAAATTCACGAGATAAAAAATCGGGAAGAGAATTGGAAGAGCCTTTTATAAATTCTATGTCAAAATAAAAAATAGCAAGTAAAGCTTGCCATCTAGCAAAAATCTGTTTTGATGCAAGGTTTTTAACATCATTTTCCAAAACTTCTTTTGCAGATTTGCAATCAATTCTTAAAAGGAATTTTTTATTCAAAATGTCACTTTGAAATTTGAGTATGCATGAGACTATGGCAATGACTTCTTTCTTTATTGTAGAGTAATTTTGTTGAGTTGTGGTCCAAGTGCCATAATAGAATCAAACAATCTGTTCTTTTCCTTGAGCGGTTCTTTGAAGAAGAATTCCGCCAAACCCTATTTCAGATGCATCTGTTTGTATAATTTTAAATAAGTCTGGATTAGGAATACTTAGGCATGGCAATGATTTAACCTTTTGTTTTATCTTGCGAATTGCTTCTGTATGTTGAGGAGTCCATGGTTCAGCTGCATTTTTTAAGCATTTTTGTAACTGATTTCTTTCTTTAGAAAGATTTTGATAAAAGTCAGATACATAATTTAAACATCCTAAAAATCTTTGTGACTATTTTTTATCTGTAATCTCATCAAGAAAATTATCAGCAAACTTGATTACTCGTTCAACAGGAGTTATTGTTTTATTTGGTATTTTATAACCATGAAACTGTATTTCTGTTTGAAAAAGCTTTATTTTTCGTTGAGAAAGGGCTAAACCATTTTGGTAAAGGGAACATACAGTTAGGTCAAGTATAGGTTGAGCCCAACCTAACCCAAGCTGCACCCCAACTCTCATGTCCTCAATAGAGAACAAGAAAAAAGAGGGCAACAATTCCATATTAACACTGGAAGGAAAAAATTACCTCCCATATAATAGCTGAACGGTCATTGGACGATGACGCTAGGTATTTCCCATTATTTGAGAACTGTAGAAACCATACTTCATCAAGGTGTGCCTGAAGCACCTGTTTTGTAAGTAAAACAAGATTAGAAGAAACCTTGGAATGATGAGTGCGTAAGCTCAGATTTTGCTTAACCCGAAAACTTCAATATATATATAGGGGGATCTTCAAGTGCATCCAGGGAAATTTCAAGTACAAAAGAGAGGTACACTTCTCTTTTGTACTTGAAACTTTCCTAAAAGGGGCGTCCCTCACTACAAATGGTGAGGGATAGATGTACTTGAATATTATCCTATATATTGACGAGTTTCCTTGGGACACTTTCACACGTTTCGATGGTGGTTCATCGTCCTCTGCACCTCCCATGAAATGCCCAAGTTCAGCCCATACATATTCAATGCAACAAAACTTAAACTTCTAGCTAAAGACAATTTAGATCAGATGCCTCAATGATTCCAAATCAGATGGCTCCTGTCGAGAAAATTGGTAGGCACAAAAGAAAAAGTACCTCAAACATTATTAGTCCAGTAAATGAACCGTAATCATATCCAGGTAGAACACTAATGGTACTGCATGCACAACACAGAGACAATAATCACATTCAGTTCAAACACTAACAGTGCAATATTGGTAGGTATTTCTTTGTTTCAATTCGAAAAGAAATTGTTGAGGGCTCATTCAGAAGTCACAATTTTGTTTTGGGACACAGTTTCTCCATCAGGTATGGTGTGAACAGGAAAATGCAAGGCACACCCGATTCTCAACAACTGCTGATCTGTTTTTTCTGTAGGTTTCAAAAAAAAAAAAAGAAGATTGCAATCAATGGCCATCCGATGTTTCAGATTATCCCATCCACCAGTGATCCAAGGTACATCCAAACACACCGTACATCCCAAGCCAAAAAATGAACCAGTTTGTACTCTATTACTTTAATATTCTACTAGCAGACCATGGGCACTGGTTAGAAGAGCGTTGGAATCTCAATGAACTATTCTCTTTTTATTTATCCTTTTTGTCGATAGGTACCCTCATACATGTACAGGTCTTTTCGTTTTTCTTTTTCCCTTTTCCTTTGCTCATTGTATGGGTCGTTCTATTCCTTCAGCCGTGCTGACTGATTGCATTTGCATTGGTCCGTGCAGTTGGAATCAGCAGCTTGATGCTGCCATTATTCCCTTTGATCAGTTCTTTTTTTTTTTTTACAGGCTCAGTCCCTGGTTGGTAAGAAGATTATATCACTTTGAACTAGAGGATCTCTGCAGAAAAACATATGGGAAAGTGGAACAATATTCGTAGCATGTAGGGTGTTATCCACTTATCAAATAGATTGAATTTGTAACAAATGCTTGACAATAAGGGTCTTCTTAGATGAAACCTAAATCACAAGTTGTCCCTCCAATTCCGCATAAGAAATCAGCATTGCAGTATTGGGTATAGTTTTCTATTTCTGCCCTTTCCACCAAGTCATTATTAGGGTCAACAACCAACCACCAACATTAGTGTGAGAAATCATGGTCTTATGACTTTTAACATCCATAATGTGCAGAAGAAACTATCTGAATGTGGTATATATATCTGTGGAAACTAACAAATAGAAAATTGAATACATTTGTAGAAACAGACCTCATTTCTATAATCTACTCAAGCTAGAGGCATATATAAAAAAAAATAAAAGCAATACAGTGAAGCAAATAAAACAATCTACCAAAAGAACGTACAATAGTTCCAACAGCTCATGATAAACAGAAGAACAATGCCCATTAATAAAATAGAAAACTTCTTTGTTTTCTATTGGTTACTTAATTCCTTTAAAGGAAAATGTTTCCTATGAAGATAGAAAACTTCTTTGTTTGCATTAGTGTTTCCTGAGTGAAGAATTCCTAAGTAATGTGTAAAAGATGGACAGAATTTCCTGCACTTGTGAAAATTCAAAGAAGAATAATGCAGCAGGTTGGCGGATTCAAATTTTTTTTCTTTTTCAGTCAGAGTAATCCAAGGCAGCTTGGGTAAAATATCTTGCAATTGACCAGAAAATTGGGTCGTTAGATAAAAGACAGAACATATAACTACAAGGTGAGAATCAACAGGTTGGATGTAGAATTGATCTAATTCTTGCAAATAGGGCACAGAATTTTCTATAAGATTGCTATTTCCCACACAGGTGCATACTTCCATAACTTTTGAAGAGGAAAAAAACATAGCCTTCCAGGTAACCTCTTTTGTTGGTAAAAACTTTATTTATTGATTTGTCATTTGTTATAGTAATTTGCAGTATTATCTGTACTGTTTATTTAATTCTTAATGAAAACCTATTATCTTTAATTATTCATTCTCCAGGGTTCCCAACGTTAGTGTCAGTGTCTCTTTCCATATCCATGCATCTATATTAGTATCATTGTGCGTGTCCATGTCCATGTCCATCTCTGACACAACAAATGGACAAGTTACATTTTCTCACTGAAATTCTCCCCAACACTTCAAATCCGACGGCTACTTCTGTTCTATCACTTTTTGTTGTCTGTGTTTTCTGTCTATTAATTATTCTAATTATTTTGAAATTTAGAGAGAATATTTGTGCAGTGACTAGTTTGAAGTGTACATGGCTCATGAATTGAACTTGATTCCTTTATTTTTTTTCAACCCAACATTTGAATTCTCTTTCAACATGATAGTTCTTGTGATTTAATTAGTCCACAACTTATTTGATTCACAATTTGTTACTTGGGGAAGTTATATAGGTGGACACTTACATCAAAAGTGGCATGGTGCTTGGTTTAGGATCTGGTCGTGCTTCTGGGATGGTTATACAGTATTTGGGTCAACAACTGCAAGAAGGGGCTTTAAAAGATATAGTAGGGTTCCCAACGTGAGTTTACTCATTCCAATCGTGCTCCATTGGTTGCAAATGCTTTACTCATTCCAATCTCACTCCATTGGTTGCCAATGCTAAGCTTTTTATTTTATTTTGTTTGTTTTTTACCTTCCTACACAATCATATAGACATTGTGTTTTTTATCCTTACACTGCATTTCTTTTTAACTCACTGGTTTGAGTACATAGTTAATTTGGACAGCTCTCTCTGTTGTCACTTGATGTGGCCGGTTCAATTCTTGCCTTCTAAATTAATGAGTTCTATTCAATTGGTTCAATTCTTGCATACTAAATTAACAAGTTCTGTTCGTTTCAATGTTCCAAGTCCTTCTCTTTATTGCCTTTATGTGATTTTTGAAACACCTGCAGAATAGTTTTTTTTTATTTTGAGAATGTGTTTGGATGTACCCAAAATCAAGATTCATGCAGATACTACCACACTTGATTGAATTGGCACCACGTTTGGGATGGTGAGGAAAAATGGAAGCAGAAACGGCGGTAGGGGATCTTTTGGTTTCTGCTCTTTCCACCCGAAACTGGTAGCACATTGTTTTCCTTTCATACCTTAAACTCACATACCTTTAGATTGAAAAGGAACCTCTTTCCTTCCAATTCTTGAGATATTCAAGCACATCCTAATATTGAAACATAGCACATCTATTGGCCATTTGGTTGTCTTTGTTGTGATTGTGTAAGTTGTGGGTCAGAGAGAAGACTTTTTTAAATGCCAACATTGCATAATTCACTAGCAATTTATTAAGACATTCCTGTATTTTCAGTTAAGTTTGCATCCATTTGCAGATTTTAGAGTTCAAAACTCATTAATAGTGCTTTAATACAAGGTTCTCTATTTATTGATCAATTTGTAGTTATACATATAGTAGCTGGATACATTGATATATCTAGGATATTGCCTGGCTATAGTTTGCATATGGACTCATGGTTTGCAAAAGAAGCTGTTGTGTAACAGTTTCACCTCCTACTTACCGGTTTCAGTGGTCGCTGTTACCATTCTGTGAATATAATGGTAAGCACTAGGCAATGTAAAATATAAAAGAAGTATACAACATATACGAATATATTTATATTATTATTATTATTATTATTATTAGCCTTTATGTACATCTAAGGGACTAGAACAACCTAAAAAGCCATTAAAAGAAAGAAGATTTTCAAATCTTTATTTTCTAGGAATATTTTTCCTCAAAAATAGAAGGGGGACAAAATGAAACAGTACTATTATTTGGCTGTTCTATGGAAGGCTGTCAACAAGGAGGGCCAGCTCGAATCAGCTCCATTGGGATTGGGCTTGGGCTTGAGCCCAGCTTGTGAATTTATTGAGTCAAGCTCACACCGGGGCCTGTTCAGCTCGACTGAGCTCGATTGAGGGCTTGCCTCGTGCTCAAGCTCAAGCTCAGCTCAATTGACGTTATAAATGAGCCTCAGCTTGCTAGCATGCACAAAATCTATGGATGTGGAAAACAAGCTGACACTAAACCCAAGCTTGAGCTCTGCTCAATTAATAATCGAGCTCAAGCTCGTGCTTGATGAAGTGAAAACAAGCTAATCCCAAACTTGGCTCTCGAGCTTGACTCAAATTCAGATCTTTAGTTGTGGATTAGGCAGTTGAGCTTGAGCTTGACCTCGAGCTTGGCCAAGCTTGGCTCAGCTCTGCTTGCTTACACCCCTAGTTCAGTTGGGATGTTGCATAACATAATGGTTTCAACCTTAGCTATTACAGGGTATGAAACTGCACCTTAGAACTATGAGTAGGATACAGTTGTGTTACACTGTCCTCGAGTATTTTGGCTATCATTCCCTGCATTAGTTTCTTTCGTTTTTGTTTTCCTCCTTGATTAATTTCGTTTAATTTGTGCTCCCTTTTAGTTCAAGTGTGGTTTCTTTTGTTGTTGATATTTGTTATCTTTCTCTTATTAATGGATATGTTTTAACTTTCATTGACTCACTCCAGGTCTGTTTCTAGTGCAAGTGAAGCAGCAAAAGCTGGCATCCCACTAGATCAATACGCAGATAGTTCTCAAGTGTGCACAAATTCTTATTGTCCAATATATTGGTTCCATTTGTATTGGAGTTCGTGAGTATTACATGTATTAGATGCACCCTTGAGGACCATACTGATTTTGACGTGGCATTTTTAACTCAATACCTTACATGATTTCATGTGTATTGGAAGTAAAACTTTTCACTCAATATTTTGCAGATGGATTTTTCTTTTGATGATGCTGATATAATCGAAGAAGGGACACTTAATGCTAGCATTGGTCGTCAGACATTGCAAGATGGAGAGTCCTTGCTTCAAGAAAAGGTGAAACCTCTCTCTCACTGTTATTTACTTTGGTTTTTGCTTGGGGTCGTGAGGCCTATCTTTGGCTTGAGGAATAGGTGCATTATACACTAAAAATAAATGTCAGTTACAACTTACATGAACAAAATAGGACATACATGAATTCAGAGAAACCTCTTTGAGCCCAAGCTAAGGTTCTGCTCTAATGATGATTCTTGGTTGTCTTCACGGCACATGGATGCTCATGTGTGTCTAGGTCTTTCATCAGGTGGCGTGCCCTGGCCTTAAAACGAAGGGGATTCACACTTCAGATGGGACACTTCTGCAATGAGAAAAGTGAAAAGGTTTAAAAACGATGCTCAACTGGATAAACTTATATTTGCGCCACACTTTCTCAAGCAGACCTGATTGAGTTATGGGCCAGATATCTCCTTGGTGCAGCCTGCCTATGGAATGGGTTAGACCACACATATAACAGTCGAACATGTTTGCAATTAAAAATTGTCTTTCCATAAGCATCCTTTGTTAGATTGTATGGACTCAATCCATCAGTTGATGTCATAAATTGATTAATTTCTTTATTTATCAATAAAATCATGCTTTTCTTTCATGAGATGAATGCTGTTTTATTACTTTATGCACATGACCAATACATATGACATAATGGTTCATGAGTTGAACCGGGTCTCATTAGTATATTAGATGTGATATATGTGTATGGATGAGATCCACATATGAGAGATATATGTCACAAATCTTATACTTAAAATATCTTTACAACCAGTGATGAGACTGGGCATCTCATCTGATAAGGTTGCACCACTTTGATCACTATGAGATAGTGTGATTTGTCTCGATCATCAGAATGGAAGATTCTGATTCAATGTGCTGGTACATTGGATGTATTGAAGGACCATGAGAAGCACCTTATGGGATTCCGTCTCAATAATAAGGTCTGCTCTCATAATTCCCTAGCAATATGCTCTCAATCCCGAGACATTGAAGAACTCAAGTTTCTATATATTCATTTGCTTTGAGTCACCAATGAGTGAGCCCAACTATATGTCAACACCTCGGTGTCTTGGGTATGTGGTAGTAGGACTGTGGGAACATTGAATGATCAAGATGGAATCTATCTCTATTATCCCCTTATGCAAATTAATGGATTTGTCATTAGTAAGTGCGCACCCATCTCGATTAAGAGTTAATTGGATGGTACTGATGATCATAGTGATTAATTGGGGCTCAAGGATAATAAGATGTGGAACTAATATTGGAAGAGACAGATTTATTCCAATTGATCCATGGATATTGATAGAGGGGCCTACTTGTGGTAATTGGGAAGTTTAGGGTCTTCATTGTAATTTATTCCTAAGACTGGAGTGCAATTGCATTTATATAGTGGTGTTATTTGCAATTAACTGTGAGCCCGGATTGCACATGAGATGTGGGGTCGCGTGTCCCAGTTGGAGCCAGCTTTCTATGGAATCCCTAGTGGTCCCCACGCTAGCCCAAGTTATTAGAAATATACTAATCCTATTCGAACTCTAAAAGGAAGGAATTAGGAAGTTACTATTTCTATTTGAAGTAGGACTTCTAATAGTGGTAACAGTATACTTGTTAAATGTTGTGGAAGTAAGACTTCTATTTCAATTAAGACAAGAGGAGCTTTGGGAGATTATAAAAGGGAATTCCCCCCCCTCTTGGACGTATATAACATTATCATAGTGAAAAACGTCCCTCCTTTTAGTGCAAGAGTTGCACTGCTCTCTTCTTATTCTAGTTCCTTAGGGTTTCGAGTTGGGTTTTCTCTTGAAGATTCCACCGATCTTCTTCAGAAGAGATATCTAATTCGGGTCATAGCGTGGAAGGCTAAGAGGTGGTGGAGATTCTGATCTTAGTTTGTAGAAAAGTTATACATCAACGAAAGTGATCAACTTCTCCATTAGAGCACAACCGAGCTCCTAAGGTATAATCTGCTTCCTTGTATGTTGTGGATTGTAATGGATGCTTGTTCGTTTCTGTTCTATCTTTTAGATAGTTTTACTTACTGTACATGGTCATGAGATTGAGGGTTATGCATCCTGGATTGGGTTTTTGGCCTTATGGATACTTGATCCCTGAGTCAAGTGGGTCAAAAGTTTTGAATATCTATCCACGAGGCCCACCTACTTCCAACATCCTTCACATCCTTGAACAAAATTTTCATTAGGATTTTATTCATCAAATCGATTTTTATTCTTCATTATTATTATTATTACTATTGTTGGGATTTGGGATGGTGTGATTCTTTAATTTCACTTCTTTATGATGAAAACTTGACAAATTTTTTTGTCCCTCCACAGTCCATAGTAAAAGCAGCCTGCAACCGTGCATTCATCGTGACTGAAGAACAGTATACCAGAGATCTCCATGGTTCAAAACCAGTCTTGGTTAACAGTGTAAGTTGTATTAGTTCTTGCTGTCCCTCATTTTCTATCTTTAAGAGTGTGATGTTCGGTGTTCTGTTGACAGGTTAATTGGATGGAAACTGCAGAAGAAATAGATGACTTGTTTTTAGGAGATGCAGAGGTCTTATCCATTTGTTTTTGTATTTTTTTCTTTTTTCCCCTCAGAGGTTTCTATCTTTCAGACATAATTTGGATGCCTACCTGATGCTACCACACTTAAGCCCTTTTAGTACACCTTTAGGAAGGCAGGAAAAAAAAAGAAATAAGGCCTGTTTCAAAGTGGGACCCCACAGTGATATACTTCAATAGGAGGGTTTTTGCTCCTTTATTCCTTTTCCTTGTAGAATGGGAATTTTATAAAACTCATCTGGGTATCCCCTCACTTCTATACAACTCCCTCGCCTGATAAGATTTTAAAACTTCCCTCCATCCCCCACCCCCACCAGCGCAAACTAGGAAATCATAAAAAATGAAAAATAAAACCTTTGACTAGCAGTCTTCAAGTCTTGCCATTTCCTACCACTATTTGGGCTAATAAAAGATAAAGGGCCCTTATTTCAAACACAATCTCTGGATACAGGGACACAACTAGAACATTGGGTGAAAGTTACTTGATCCACTAAGCTACAGGTTGACTTTTATCCTCTAGAGAACCCAAGTCATCCCGACCCGTTTTCACCTGACCGAACCTGTTTGTCATTGTTTCATTGTTTCAACAAAGAAGTAGAGGTAATTTATTCACAGACGTTCATGATGCTAAGGCCTTTTTTTCTTTCTTTCCAATTACTTTCAAGGTTTGGAGGAGACCAACTATCGGGCATGCTGGACCAACAGGAGGTGATTTCCCTCTTGTCACAAGTGAAGGACACAATGTACTTGATCTCATATTCACATCTCCCATTCTGGATATAGGTACACCAATATTGTAATAAAAGTTTCTCATTCCATAGTGTTAAATAAGATGGAAAATGTTATAAGATGGAAAATTTTTCATTAAAATTTCAATGCTCCCTTTCAACATTTTTCTCATTTCACTCTCCAGTCCTGTGAAACTATTAACATGATGTAGTTAGTGCATAAAAATAACCTTTTTGGGTTATTTGAGGAACAACCAGGCCAATCCTAGCTTAAGACGATTCCAGCCTGAAAGCCCATTTGAAAGCACGACAATTACATAAAGCCTGTTGAGCATAGATGAAAATATAGGCCGCTACGTAGCGTAGCGGCCGATATATCGGCCGCCACGCTATTTTGAAAAAAACACACATCACACTGTATCGGCCGCTACATATGCGTAGCGGCCGATACATTCCGCCACGTAGCGGGGGTGTTTATAAACACCCCCTGACGACCCATTTCCTTTTTCCCTTCTCTTTTCTCCTTCTTCTTTCACTGCTACTTGCTGGAAAAGCCTCCCTTTTGCTGTAAAACCATATTTGAGCTCAAGATCCACCAAAACAAACATCAAAACAAGGAAATATTGTTAGTGAGACAAGATCCAAGCATCTTCATCAATATTCAAGATTCTATTCCAGGTATGTTCTTTCTTTGAACTTTTTTGGAGTTGACTTTTGAGATAATTTCATCTCTCTTTAAGACTCTAACTACTATAAATTCTTCCTTATCTTGTAATATTGTTAGATCTATGTTTTCCTTTGATGATGAACACATATTTTTGGATTTTTTGATATTTTTTATTTTTGGATTTATTTATTTAAAAAAAAAAAGTGAATACTCATTGACAACCAATGAAACAACTTGAAAAGAGCTTCTAAATGATAGATCTATGTTTCCCATAGATCAATCCATCACCACTTGAATGTTTCTTGATTTTCCTTTAATTTTTATTTTCAGATTTATTTGATTTTTGAAAAAAAAATGTGTATATTCATTGACAACCAATGAAACAACTTGGAAATTTCTTTCGAATGATAGATCTATGTTTCCCATAAATCAATCCATCACTACTTGAATGTTTCTTGATTTTTCTTTAATTTTTATTTTCGGATTTATTTATTTTTTGAAAAAAAAATGTGTATATTCATTGAAAAAAAAATGTTGATTGTTGATCACTTCATAGTTCATTCACTTGATTGAATTTGAATCATGAATGTTGAAGTATTGATATTTGACTGTTCAATATTCACTAATGACTAATGGGTATTGTGTATTGTCACTATTGTGTAATGACCTAACTCTTAAGTCTTCTTATTTCTTGATTCTTAATTTCTTATGCTTTTATTTCATGAATTCATGTTCTATTTTTTTTTTATGAGCTTTCCATTACTTTTTAAGTTAGCATGACTAAGAAACATGAAAGCATGTGAAAAAACTAATTATTACTATTATTTTCTATTTATACAGCGATACAGGACCTCATGTATTGAGGGCACCGCTACGCCCCCTTTTCTTACTTACTTTTGCAAAAGAACTATATTTTCTTTCATTTTACAATTTTCTGGATTTTCTAGAATTTTTTTCAGATTTTTTTGGCGATTTTTTCCAATCGCACCGCTACGCCGCTACGTATCCCCGCTACGCTACGTATCGCCTGCTTTGTAGCGGTTTGGCGGCGGGCCGCTACGCCCGCCGCTACCGCTATTTTCATCCTTGCTGTTGAGCATCAAATTTATCAGATTGGATACCTACAATAGTCAGATGAGTATCAAATTTGGGCTGGTGTAAATTAATGAGGGGAGAGGTGGTACTTTTATATGAAGGGCTTGCATTGGTACTTTATATAGGTTGACCCCACTGGCTTATTCCTAAACTAGGAATGGTTTGCCCATTCCTAAATGTTTGCCAAATATGTGCGCATACTCACACGTGAGCATGCAGCTTTATTCAGACGAGGACACAAGGATGATGTGATCTAGCTTGTGGGACCCACCTAAGGTGTTGCCAGTCATGAGGGAGGGAGGGAGGGAGGGAGGAGGAGGAGGAGGATGCAAAGATCTCAATGGGACCTAGGGTCGTTCAGAATACCAATCCCTTCATATCATAGTGACCCCCTAATCTATGGCTCACAAGTTTAATGGTTCTAAAGGGCATCAATTTTTTGGATTTCAATCCGGTAACAGTTGGATGTGCGTCAAATTTAGGTTTGTATCAAATCACAGGAAGCAATGTACATGAGGACGGTAAGTTGATGATAGATGGGTGAATGTAAGCTAGACTGCACACTTCATACGTGCAAACATTTAAAAAACTTATGTATGTTTGTATGAAATATGTATGTAGGTATGTATAAATTCAGGCGCAGCTGTTTTATCTCACATGCTATTTTGTTTCTCAGCTTTCCATCTCTTATGTCTACGTTTCATCAAATTACAGCACGAGTAGCAGAAAGCTTGGACAGAATTGAAGGCGTTGTGGACCATGGAGTGATATTTGGAATTCAGTATGTTCTAAAATCTCTTATTAAACTTTTTTTTAATGCCTTGCACAGCATCATGCCTTTTCTTTCACTGCTATTCCCTGTAAATCTGCTTGTTGGTCTCCTTTGCAAGAGTCATTACTAGATTTGATGATGGTCCTACTTTTCCTTCTATTCCCTTCATAGTTCATATGCTGGTTTGGTCTCGCTCATCAGCTGCCCTTTAGAGATCACAAACCAATCTGTCATTGAGTCTAGGCTCTGCTATAGCTCCTCTATTTGTTGTGAGCCTTCTTTTCTTTGTTCCTATCCTAGTCCGGGTTGTGGGCGGGTTTGGTTTTTTTTTTTTTGCCTGGCTGTTGGGTAATTGCTTGTTTTGGCTGGCCCGGCCTGTGGGCTCTCTTTGTTCTGCCTTTTTTAGTCTAGGCAGTGGCTTAGCTCCCCTCTTGGTTGTTTCTCAAACTTTCTGCAGAGTTTCAAGTGTCATGGAGCTTCTCCCAATTCTTTTTGAGGACCGTATCTATTCTTGCCTTCGGAATATATTCTCATCTTTCCAGAAAAAAATTTGTGTCAAACTAAAATGAGAAGCTATGATGCCCACGCATGGCATGGACATGATGGAGACACACTACGCATTTTGGAAGGACATAGATTTTACACATGAAAAACAAGTATTGGATACTATATGATACAGAAGCTTTGCTTATTTTGAAGTCCATGTACCATAGGGTACAAAATTGGATGTATCACAATTCACAAACAACTGCACCTCTGCACTTGCAATTTATATCTGAGTCGTATACTTGATATACTTTTTAAAATTGAAATCTGTCTCATTTTACCTCCAAAATTTTTAGGTGCATGGCAGTACTTGTTTCAAAGGACAGATTACGAATTGTTGATAATTTGTTGAAGGATGCAATTATGTGATTGTAGTCTTTGCATCCAGCCATGTACACTGTTTTCTCTACAATTTCATTTTCCACATTTTCCAGAACAGGGTAAGAAATCCAAAACATTATCTTACTGACAGCACATTTTCACTCAGTGGGAGCAGACATGCCTTATTTGATTCCTCCTGTCTTCGCAGGTACTTGGCCATGTTCCTACTGAGATATTATTAAGCTGAAGCAAATTTATAAGAGCAGTTCAAATCATACATATTTGTTTCTCTGTGTATTATTTAATTTCCATCAATCTCATGTTCTGTCATACGGTTGCTTATGATATTGAGTCCAAAGTGCAATTTAGAAGCAGGCAAAAGATTGCTGTCAGGCCATTTAACCAAATTAAATCCTTAAAGAAGAACATCTATTCCACATTTTCACTCACAAATTGATTGTGACTGCAACAAATGGTTCTCAAGAACAATTGATTGATGGATATCTTGTATTGGAAACACAGCCAGAGGACCATCACATAGAATGCAGGCTTGCAGTGGAAAAGCAAATTGCAAATGTGGCAGACCATCACAGCATAAATAAAAACTGTGGGAAGGCAGGTGTGAGAAGCAGATGACACCTTTTATCACGCAGTTCCAAACGCCATCCCTGGTATTTTCTTAGTGGTTCCTAGAAGAGAGTTTTTGGTCAGGGTGCAGTGTCAAGGGTTGGAGATCTACAGCAACCATGAGGGGTGGTTTGTCTTTTACGCATGGGATATGTAAATATAATTTACACATGTAAATGATGAATATATAAATTTTAAGTATGTAAGGTTTACACATGCGTTTATTTTTACAATGTTTGTCTAATAACATCATTTTCACACCATTTACACATGTGATTCATTTTACCATGTTTGTTTCAATGCTATGTGTAAATTTATTAGATGATCTTGTAAACAATAGTTAATCATTGAATTAAATTCTGCTATAATAATATGAACAAGAGACAAAAAGGCCTATTTTATATCAAAGGTTTCATTTGCATTTTAGATCCCTCAAAAAGGAATATGTCTTTCAACATGATATATACTTTTCAAAAATATAAATTTTTATGAATGATCAACTTCACAAAATGCATTCCAACATGTTTGGTACTCTACCTTACAAAACAAATATTTCAAAATAGAAGAACTCCATCTTCACAAAATATATATTTCGAATTTCATTTCAAAAGATGATAGTATGTTCACCCATGAAAAAGATGATTCATTGCATTGAGTACTCATTTAACCGAATTCACTGCATCATTTGCGCTGCACTAGCTCTTCTATTTGCTGATGCATTCTACATATCTGACACTATTGTATCTCTGAGGCGATAAGCATATTGGCTGCCAGACTTATCCTCAACTGCATCATCTTCATTGTCTTCTTGGTCAATATTTATCACTTCATGATAATGACGTTGGCACAATTCATCATTGTTGGGATTTCGCATCATGATGAAATTGTGTATTACAGCACAGGCATTTATAATTTTTATTTGTGTTTTTACAGGATAATTTTGTGGTATATGCTTCGGAAATCGTTCCTTCCACATGCCAAATGTTCTTTCCACAACATTTCAAAGTTTTGAATGACAAAGGTTAAAAAGCTCAGTCGATGTCCTTGGAGCTAATGCTTGAGGTCCATATTCCTTTAAGTGATATCGGGTTCCACGATAGGGTCTAATAAAACCTCGCTTATGAGCATAACCAACATCAACAAGAAAGTACTTTCCTATTAAGAATTAAAATGACAAGTTTAATATATATATTATTTAAATATATATATATATATATAATTAAATTAAACAGAACTACAATTTACCTTATGGAACTTGCATATTATATATTCCTTTGTTTTGTAGAACATCAGAAAGGACTTTTTGATCATTGGCTGAGCCTTCAAAGCCGGCACATATAAACTAAAAGAGCATGTCAAAACCTACAGCTGCGATCACATTTTGGGCAATGAATCCCTTTCTACAATGATAACGTTGATGATCTTTAATTGGGACCCATGCTGGAACATAGGTGCCATCAATAACACCAATATAATCACGTGCAATCGTTAACAATTTAAACAATTTGTCATAAAGAATTAAGAAAAAAGTTGATGACCTGATTACTTAATTACCTTGAAAAATGGGTAGAATATTCGATTTGAAGCAATATGTGCCGGTGTTGGTGTTTCAGATTCAGGAATTTTAACATAATCGGAACATATATATATATATATATATAAGCGCATCCAAAACAGCATTAAAGTACTTGCTAATTGTTTGGCCTGAATGTTAAAACTGAATTTGTATGACCCAATTACGCTCACTGTGGCCTACCGTATTTAGGAAGATTGAAACTTATTCTTCTACAGTGACATTTTTAGTTACGCGCAATAACCCTTCTCTTTTCAGTAAACCACATAACTCCAAGAACACATCAGTCCTCATACGAAGTAAATCATATGTTAAACGCTCATGACCATTAATGAGGTATTATGTGAAGTTATGGCCATTTAAAGATGAATTATGAACTCTCCTCCTTTTGACCCTCTTCTGTTTACAATGATGGTCTACAAGCATAATGACGACCATTAATAGTGCTACCAACCACCAAAAAATGATCTTCTTCTTTATGTCCATTACTTTATACTGCTTCATAATCAATTCACACATAAAAAACTGAGTAACTATTTTAGCCCATTCATAGAAACATTATTGTCACATGATAAATCAACATTGTCCATCTAAAAGAAAAGCAAACACAACAAGTGGATAAGAAAGAAAAGTCAAATAATACTAACATAACAATAAAATATAAAAGATTGCCAAAATTTTAAAAAATTAAATAGAGACGTCACACTTGGTCCAACATAACACTATAATATAAAATATCGTCCAAAATGCAATAAAACTACTATAGTCTAAAAAAAATCACACTTGGTCCAACATAACACTACTAGATATCATCACTTAATTCCTCCAAAATCCAATCACGTCAATCCTCCTTGGTACGAAATGCAAGGAATTGACTCGACGCTTGTGGATACCTTAGCATCCTAACCGCTTTTCCACGTAGAGATTTTTCTAATTCTAGCTCTTGAACAGCAGCGACAACATCTGCTTGACTCGGCCCTGATTAGTTCAATTTTTTAGCAACATAGACCAGTGTGGCAATCAACTCCTTTACTGCACGCACAATTTCACTATTAGATTTAGCTTCACCTCGTACATTGCGTTGAGAACTTGCATTTGTGTCTTTTCTAGTACGGGGGGCTTTGGAACATACAGCCATCTCATCTGAACTAGATGACTGTATTGCCACCTGTATTGCCACTTAATCAATTGGTACTTGGGGGCCTGAGATCGGATGTGGTGGGCGTTGGTTTGTCAGTACCACATCTCTTCCATCTGCAATTGTATCTCCATATATAATGACCAACTTTTCATAGTCGGCACAACTTTTTCCTCGATACTTTGCATAATCAGGATGTACCTGAAGTATACGAGTTGGACAATAAAAAGTAAATAGTTTATAACTTAAACAATTAATGAAATATTATTTTAACTGAAAATTAATGATCCACTCACCTTGACATAGTCATCCCAGACTTAGTCTTTTGTAGTAACCTTTTTCTCCTTATCATCCCATCCAAACCCACTTAGGCCAATCAAAGTCTTGATCTGTTTGTAACGGGTTTTTAATGTTTTAAGGCGATTTCTAATTTTACATTTATCATAGTCATCTCCAAACTTTTCCATCATTTTTCGTTCTATCTCTTTCCACCCTTCAGTTTCATCTTTTCTCCCAAGCTTTACTTGTTCTATAAATAAGTCCATCAAGTAATCATTAGAGTAGTATGTCCATGAAATATTCTTCTTTTCTTTTCTACCACGCTTGGTTCCTGATGGTGTCTCAACTTGGATGGATTGAACATGGTCTTCAACTTGTTCAGTATCCATTTCTAAAAAGGAACAAAATTGTTAAGAAAAAGATACAACTTTAGATAGATTGACATTCATAAATTTGTAATTGCCCATTTAGTTACTCTTTTCCACTCATGATTACATGAACAAAATATTATACTAGATTAACATATCAAAATGAATAAACACACATTAGAGATTAACGCTTCATTTTCTTTGATCATGTGTAACCTGAGAGACACTGATAGAGATTGGCCTTTACAATTTATGTTACTTAAAGCATCTTTGATCATGTTCCAATTCATGTAAATTAGGTGACCATGAGGCGGGATGGCGAACGGTGCCATCACATGATCCGGTTGTCCAAGATGCCACAAATCATGCTGTGAAAACCATCCAGCAGAGGTCTAACACACTCATATGCAAGGGATAGCCTCAAAATGAAGATACTCATGACTTGCTGTGTAATTTTACACATATGAACAAACTATATGTTCCTTATTAGGGCATGAATGTTTCTTATAGCTACTGGGCCTACTGGCTTTCTTCCTTTAAAGAAGGGAAAAAATAAATAAAAATGTATGGCGCACTGATAAAGTCTACATGTATAAAGAAGGACTACTCCTATTAGATGTCTTGTAAGGGATGGATATTCATGTGTTCCCTCTTGTGAATGATATGATCTACTCAGGTAAACACTGGGATGGTTATCTTTTTAGAGTGTTCAGTGGTTTGGGTGCTAATGAAACAGTAGCAGCTGGCCGCATCTTCAATTTAGACTGAAAAAGGCTTCAATGAAGAAAGCACTGCTTTGTGATGAGCAGTCATTTTGTGGACCCCCTTGGTACTAAACTCCACTCAGAGTCTTGTGTGGGAAGGTTTGAGCAGTTTGCTTTAACAGTTATCTTTGTAGGGTGAAGATAGCTAACAAACAAGGGGCTCCAAAGATTTGCTTGCATCAGTCATTAGGAAGTCTCTCCCTACCGTGGCTTGTGTCAGCTGATCCTTTTTATCAAAATGAGCAACAACAGGTCAGAGATGTTCAAGGATTCCGAGCATGATAAGCCAAATGGCCCGGAATTGTTGTCAAGGAATTCGATCTTTGACATGCCAAAAAACTGTTACAATCCATGCTCTGGTTTCTGTATTGTGATTAAAGAATTCAGTAGTTTCAGCCAAAATTAAAAGCTAATGCACCGAGCCCCATCTGATCATCACATGTACAAACTAACCTAGAATACTTGGATAAGCAATAGGCCCAGCAAGAGTCAGAACTAGAACCTTCCACCCACCATTCATTGAATATTCAAAAGAATCAGAACCAGAAAACCATATCGTGGCAATTATAACATTAATTCTGCATTCTTTAAGGTGATTTATATGATGATGCTCTACCAAAAACAACTTTCTGATCAAACCAGCAAAGAGATGGTAGCAACAATGATTAATATACTTATAACATCAAACTATGAACATTGACCAATCACAAGTTAATGAACACATCAGCAAAGAGGATTGTTGAGTACACAGAGCAAACTAATCCAACCACTTCTTGTTAGTGGGTATAGCAACTTATTATACAACTATTAGAAAGGCCAAAAAATTCCTTACACTTCTAGAATTTTACCCCTAAGGGCTTGTGTATGTGTTGTGTTTGATTCTACCTAAGCTCCTAAAAAAATTGTCTCAGGAAGAGTAAATGTTCTACAGATGAGAATGCCCCAACCTGAGAGACACTGATAGAGATTGGCCTTTACAATTTGTCATTCTTCCTTATTGTAAGCTCTAGGTGAGTCTACTTTTCCTGTTGTAATCTTGTTTATTTCTTCCATCTCTCCGGTGGGTGTATGCTCAAAAAAAAGTTTCCTTACCCTTGAATTTTTAATCCTGCTCTCAGTATCATGCATATGAATTTTCTCATGAACATCAGAAGCAGTAAAAGTGTTGGGTCCTTTAAACTACAGATCTTGTCATGCTCAATGCCATAAACACCTGAATGTGGATGCAGGACTTCAATATTGCCTTGCTTTTGTGAAGCTTGATTAATGGTACTCTGTGTGTGTGTTTGTTTTGTGTGTGTAGGATTGGTGGGTGGGGTTTCGTAGTTTGTTGTGATGCTTTCATTTGGTGATAGCTTATTTTCATCATTCTGATGTTGTTTTGTTATAATGCAATAGTTATGTAACAATGGAAACATGATTTAATTTGCACTAGTGAATACATGATATGAGGAGTTATGTTAAAATGGAGACTTCCTGTGATCAAGGATGTGAATGGACAGTCATAACTAATTGAATACCATTAAGAACATTTGAAATGATTAAGTCTTTAGGGAAAAAATGTTTTAAGGATTTAATACAATGTCAAAATCAATTGTGATGATCAACTAAACTTTCAGCTCACGCCCAGTTCTTCTAAATATAGCTACTCTTTAACTTCTTCTAACAGAAATTTCATCAAACACTTAAAGTATGCGTTCCTTAATTTATGATGAGTAGTGAACATTGCAACAAACTAAATTCAACAAAACAGTGGACCTTAGAGGACTACATGTTAGAAAAACCCAAAAAGAACACATCAAACCATCATACTTGAATCAATGAAACACATGATTTTTTACAAACAAATGTAGAATACATCAAACCATCATACTTGAATCAACAAACCATCATACAGTGTATAACACATATGTTGGCCATTAAGATCTCAAACAAAAGCACCATTACAATAAATGAAAATGAATACCCAAATATAAAGACAATTGAATTATCACAAAACATACAGTAATTTAATATAAAAAAAAAGCACAACAAATCAATGCAAAGAAAACACAACAATTTAATAGGCATATGATTTGAGATGTGGCGACCTATGACCATGATCTTCATAAAGTCAAGAACCCATTTGTGCTCAAGATTGAAATGCCCTATCAGAAATACTGGTAAAGAAACAATATTTGTGCTCAGATCATGATGCTCAAGATCATGATGGTTCTCTTGCTAGAGAAATGATTATGAACCCATTTGTTCATTAGCAAAGTGTTGTATTACCTTCACACGAAGAAGACAAGATGCTTGGGTGACCACGCGGGGAGAGAGATGCAGCCTGCGGGGAGAGAGAAGCAGCCATACAGGGAGAGAGACGCTGTATGGGTTTTTGATGCAGGGAGAAAGACACAGTATGGGAGAAAGACACAGTATCATCCTTTCTATGAGAGTTCTTGACTCTTGAACTTTTTTTTATCATGCATTTGGGGGGTCTCGAAACCAAAACTTGCCTGACAGAAACACCATCCGCTTCCAACAGGTGTTCTTTCAAATCCCACCCATTTTGGTATTCTTTATTTTCCCACCTCAACAAGTGATCAAGTTTTGGTTTGAAAATGGATCGCTTTTCACACCATTTACACATCTCATTAACACACAAGATGCGTAAATAATTGTACACAAACGTGACTGATGCGTAAATGTTACACATATTCTAAATTTACATATGTAAATGTGCATAGACAAACGACCCCAGAGTGTTTTGGCAAGAATGTAGGCTTGCTCTAGTACTTAAATTAGACTCCCTTGAAGACGGATGATGAATGGATTGGAGAGCCAGTTGGTCTATTTAATAAAGCAATCCAATCTCACTTATGAATCTAATAAAATTTAAAATTCTTAAACATTCAGTCCTAACCTCTATGAACGAGAAAATTTCCTTACTACATCCCCGACCAGTTCCCCACTTGGAAAGATATGATTTAGGGGTTGTTTTTCTTTAACACATGGGATATACATGTGTAAAATTTACACTTGTAAAATGCAATTCCATGTTTGTTTGGAGTACCATTTTCAAATGGGCAAAAGCTACGGTTTGGATTGCATATGCAAAACCTTCATGTATCTTAAAATCCATGAGTTTTAATGACAGTCCAACAAAAAATTTGAACAGTCTGAATTAAAAATTTGGAGCCCAAAAATAAACAACGGTGAAAGTATTTGATAATGCAACCTTTGTACTAGTGCCTTCTTAACCATTAATGTAAGGTGAATTTTCATATGAAAATGACCTTATTTATACATCATATCATGCCTCATTTACTCCTGTGATACATTTGAGTAATACAATAATGAGTGCAAACAAGACCATGCATAAATATTACACATGCACAGCAATTATATATGTTAGTGCAAACAAAAGACCCCTTATTAATGCATTGCAAAGATGCTATACATTTGAAACAAAGAGCCAAAGGTCAAGTGGCCAATTCTAATTATTTTCTGAGCATGATTGTCAATCTGTAAAAAGTGTGTTCACCATAGGTTCATGTGTTTGCATGGAATCTTACCTTCAGTCCATACTTTGTTTGACCATGGAATTACCTAAAATCCTCTTGCCTACCAATAGACGCTCTTAAAAGTACTCATAAAGCACAGCTAATTGATAAATAAAGGGCAGTTAGGTACATTAGCATGCTGAACAATTAATGCCTCCACTTGTTCTTAATGATCTTAGTAACTTCTTCTAAGAAAGGCATAGAGTTTCTAATACAAGGATGACCAGCTTAACATCATCATCCAGATACCATCTTCCATCTAATTTTGATTAGAAACAGCAGCGGGTCTCTGAGAATCAATTGACCTCAGCACTTCTTCTCCCATAGCTTTACATCCACCAACATCTGAGGAAGAAAACATCAGTAAGTATAAAAACCCAAAGAAGGTAAGCATGATATGACCTCACCACATTTTGGGAATTGTGGGTGTTCAACTCCAAACATTTTCTCATTCCCTAACTATTCAAAACTTTTTCACTTGAAAATTTTCAGGAATCTCAATTCCTAGACAAGCTATAGACAAGTTCTGATGCATGAATATATATATATATATATATATATATATGAAGAATATTCATGTGCATCCATCCCTCACGATAGGGTGAGAGACACTTACATAGCCATATATGCTTATATGCAGAAAAAGAATGTTCATGTGCCAAGAGGGAAAGCCATGTAAGTGTCCCTCACCCTATGGTGAGGGATGGATGCATATGAATGTCCTCATATATATATATATATATATATATAAATACACACGTGCATAACCACAAAAGTTTGTTTCGTGAAGGATGCACAGATGACTGTAATCCATTGTAACATCAAAAGGCAAATGCAAGTGTAGCATGCATTATTAAAAGCACATCTAGATGAACATGATATGAATTGAAAATATACAATTTTATCCCATAAAATCGAAAAAAAAAATATTTATCAACGTCTATTAATTGAGAGAGAGAGAGAGAGAGAGAGAGAGGGGAAACTAAGGTTTTGTGACAAGTTTGTACGTCCAAGACAAGTATCCAATATGACTTCTTTTTCTCAAACCAAATGGACAATAATTAATCCATCATCATGCCACCAGCAATACCAAAAATGATACATAACCAATTAAACTATACCTATTTACCTACTTAAAATACAACTGAAACTGGATAACTTTCCAGTGGAATGTATATCGCCTGTTCGAAACCCCTTGTTCAGTGTCTCAAGCGCTGCATCCTCAATTCTCTTTGCAGTATGTTCCTCCCCCAGCCCATATCTCAAAAGCATTGCAGCACTAAGAATTGTTGCTAATGGATTTGCCTTGTCCTAGGAGAAAAAGAAGCTAATGGATTTGCCTTGTCCTAGGAGAAAAAGAAAAGGTAATAACAAGATCATTGTCATCAAGAACAATAATAACATCAAAAGATTCTTTTTTAATTATTCTTATCAACAAAGAGAAGTTGAGAAGTGAATCTGTCCAACAATATCAGGAGCAAAACCATGAATGATTTAAAAAAGGCCAGGTCCCTACAGATGCACAGAATCAGAATCAACAATAACCTCTTGTTAGAAGTTGAAAGGACCAGTAAAGGGGTTCTATAACAAGTAAATACCGATTCACCAAGGCTAGCAGATGGAAGCATTCCAATGCTTCCAGTAAGCATAGAAGCTTCATCAGACAAAATATCTCCAAAAATGTTGTTTGTAACAATTGTATCAAACTGCCACATACAGACAGAAGAAAGCTAAATGAAGAAACCACCTTATATCAAAGCTCAAAAATAAAATCAGGAAGAGGAGGATGATCATCAAAGCCAAAAGCTTGCAAGTCATTTCCGGCCATGCCGTATCAAATTTATTTTTTAAACGACCAGTAGTATAGACCTTTCCTATTTGGGCCAAGCACTCCACACTGGTGATCATTGATCAGCAAAACTGAAGAGGTAGGCCCAACATAAATAGGTCATGACTGGTCATCGTTTCTTCAAAAATTATCTAGCAGACCCAGAAATCAACGTAATGTTAACCACTGGATGTTTTGTGGTTTTTAATGCTTGTTAATTGAATGGTTAGGACCTTTGTCTTTTTCCTAAGAAGCAACGCAAAATTTATTATTAACTGAACTGTAGAAATGGTTGACCACTGAGGCGATAAAAAAGAAAAATACAGAAATCTTTAACTGTGCCAATGGGTAAATTACTTCTCCTTGAGCCTGACTTACCTAAACCGAAAGAATGACTTTGCTTCTTTTTTGCTTCCTTGTATACATGAGATACTAATAAAGACAGACATGTGAGCACAATCCTAATGTCATTTGGAATTTGATGAAATCTGCTGAGGTGTTTCCAATGGTTTGTCCATGATGTGGTCTATGGTTTACCTCTCTGATTATCCCCATGTACACCAAGAAATAGAATGCAAGGCTTCAGTTAACTCAAGGTGCATGTTTTTTTATTATTTCTTTCATGCTGACTGATTCAAAGAGACATCCAAGCCAGAAGAAAACTGTTTTTCTCATCTGACAGGCGGAAGTCCAGTATAGACATGTATCAATATGGTGGGTCTGCTGGCCCCATCAAATGCATAGGTGATTGGGGATTAGGGGTCTGCCAAATATCAATATCGTTGGACATATCTAGTCATTTGACCCAAGGCTGTCATATGGGCAGCCAGGTTTCATTTTGCCCACCACTTTCGTCACCTTTGATTGGATAGTTAGAATTGTCCAATGGAGCTCACATATGATACGCCGTACACCCCTAATCCACGGCCGAACTATGCACATGGTAGGGTCAATGGAACCCATCAAGATTCCATGTGTCTCAGCTGGCTATCCTATTGCTAGATGAAAAGGCAGTCATTCGTCCTATTTGTACTTTTGATAGTTCAAATAAAATGGTATAAAAGTTATGGTGAAAGGTGATACCTGCTTTGGATTACGAATAAGTTTCATTGCTGCATTGTCAATATACATGTGTGAAAGCTCGATGTCTGGATATTCAAATGCTATTTTTGTTACTCTTTTCCTCCAGAGGATGGATGCCTGGCCAATTTGGAGAAGGAGCTTATGCTTAAAGCACTAATACATATGTGAAAAAGAAAAATTTGTTCTAGCACCACAAAAAAAGAAAGAGAGACTTGTCAGTAACATTAAGGTACCTCTAGTACATTTGCTTTGTCAACTAAGCATAGTTTTCCACGTCGTTTTCGAGCAGTCTCAAAAGCAATGCGAGCAATGCGATCAACCTGAATTTCATTAAACACATGAATCAATCATAAAGAGGGAAAAAAAACTGTACAAACAGCTAAAGAAAGCTCTCATAAGAAAACAAAGCAGATAGCAAGCATATATATATGCAAGTTCGCAAGTTCCGGAAATCCTTTGCTCATGCAAGTCTTAAACATTAACGAGATCTTTTTAAGATTTTCATATGGTAACGCAAAGTCTATGAGTTAAGCCCAGACGATGTAGTGCAGATTGAAGCAGATGAGTACATGGATGCATTGGATCGAAATAAGGCCCATCGTACAGGGCCCAAGCGGTACTAGGCAAAAGTCCGGCCCCGGAGTCGGAATCGCACAAAAAAACCCCATTCTGGAAAGGAAACGACGAGATCTTCAAAATCCATTCTTTGCAATGGACTCTTAGTTTTTAAGGCGAATTCCATTGTTTAGTCCTCGAAAAAGGCATTTTCCTATTTTTGGCAATTTCTTGTTTTTAGAATAAGTCAAGTTTTATAAGTCAGAATCGTGTCTCTTCGATTCTGCCTTCATTCCAGCACTCTTTATTATTAGATTCTATATTCGGTAGGATTTTGCCATTTTTGGTAAACTTACCATATTTAGTAAATTTCGAATATGTGAGATCTAGGGTTAGTTCTCTATATATTTCATTGTAAGCCGGAAGGCAAAGTAGTTTTTGAATAAGATTGAAGGTCTATTTCAGAGAGTTTTCTCTTTATCTATTCTTTTGGTATTCGCAGGGATCAATAAAACTGTAGATACCCATCGTTCCTGGCATTATTCTTTGAGAATAATCAACAAGTTTCGTGGGACATTGTACATCTGAAGTCATCCACCAACGCCCGCTGCATCACAGACGATAGAGAGCTACTATAGAAAATATGCAACGTAGGACTGAAATGAGTGGATGAAAGTGAATCAGGCCAATTTGGTTAGTATTATATCCATACACTGAAGTTCAGGCATAGCAGCCAATCTAAAACCCATTTTTAAGATGTCCCCAAAAGCACCAAGATCAAAGATGTCACGCCCCGAGCCCGAGATTAACCTCATCTCGAAGCATGACGTACGCCCGCGTGGAAATTCAAACCAACATAAATTCCACGAACGGGTTTACCCACAGGATATCACGAGTGAGATAAAAACTTCCTTAACCTGTAAATTTCAATCATAACTTGTCTATAAATATAAACATCCATCAAATATGTAATCATGATAATAGAGCATAATCTAGTCCACTAGCATAGTTAAGAGTTTAAGTTTTAAAGTTAGCAAGTAAGAAAGAAATACTAAAGTATAGCGGAAGGAAGTATTAATTAGGTTTATAATCTCAAATAAAAGTCTAAATCAAGTCTAAGTCCTATAGCAATCCATGCCATGGTCAAGGGAAATGGTGACGCATGTACACTTAACGTATAAATGTCTAAAAGACATCCTCTGGGGCCCACTCTGCTAGCTATTGAGGAGTCTCCTCGCCAACCTCTGCGATCTCTTGGGCAATGGTGTTGACGTGGTCCTCCCCTGCAACGCTAAGTGTAGCACCATTAGACTACATTAAGCAAGGTAAACAAGAATAAAATAAAACATGCATATCAAACGAGTAAGATTGACAAGATAGATCATATGAGGTCAAGTAAGGAAATCTAGGCATACATTATGCGTAAGTAAGCATGATACGCAAGGAATCAAAGATAACAAGTATATAGACATACATATTATAACTAAATTGCAAAACCACATGAATTATATTCTCTCACATAAGCATGTAAACATAGTCACATGAGAGCATGGCATAACATAACATAAACATAAGGTACCACTAGGAGGCATAGGGCCCGGATACTCCATCGTGGACCTGAGGTACCGGTCAACCCCCCAAAAAAATACCATCTGCAGAGGTCCATAAAAATTAACTAAACCCACACCCAGCCGGATCTAACTGGGCTAAGGTCGAAGCTAAGTGGTGCCGACTCAAGGGATAGAGTGTACATCAAATATCATGGTGTGATATTGCGTGAGCATAAACATATACAAACGTAAACATTGACAAGTACATGACGATAATCATAAGTGCGTAACATGACATATCATATGAACATACATAGATACATAATGCATAAGGAAACATAAGACATAAAACAACAAGGGCACATGAGCTAAGGAAATAGACTCGAGATAGCATGTACATATCATGCAAGAGCTCTAGAAACGGAAATGAAATACATGCATAGGGATTATATATGGAATCAAGGATGAATGACAAGCCAATCCTAAGATTTTGAAATACTCGTGGGCTTCATCGTCCAACAATGTGTAGGCTTAAGATTTCCGACATCATTGGGCTACAAAAGAACCCTTGGCGTTACATAATTTGGGATGCCAAATACCTTATGGCGCAGCCCCGGACCTTCAATCGAATAGACCATCCTCTCAAATGAGGTTGATCGAATCCAACAAAGGGATTCCACACAAAAGAACACTCACAGCCATGAACTCATGGAGAAAAAACTCACGATAGTCTTTATTAATGGAATAAGCATGGGAAATAACAAGAAGGTTCTTCTATATATATAGAAGACAGTATTTCCAAACTAATCAGAATACTAATAATAGGAAATTACTTAATCATACTCTAAATAGAATTTAGAAAGCAATCCTTACTAATCTAGATAAGGATAGGGATCTCTGATTAAATCAGAAATCATGTGGACCCCATTAGATGGTCCATCAAGGGGGCCTGCGGGCCCTAGTCTTTTGTCGGGCTGCATCAACTTCTGGTGCAACTCCGGATCTTCGATCGAATAGACCATCCTCTTAGATGAGGTTGATCGAATCCAACAAAGGGATTCCACACAAAAGAACACTCATAGCCATGAACTCATGGAGAAAAAACTCACGATAGTCTTTATTAATGGAATAAGCATGGGAAATAACAAGAGGGTTCTTCTATATATATAGAAGACAGTATTTCTAAACTAATCAGAATATTAATAACAGGAAATTACTTAATCCTACTCTAAATAGAATTTAGAAAGCAATTCTTACTAATCTAGATAAGGATAGGGATCTCTGATTAAATTAGAAATCATGTGGACCCCATTAGATGGTCCATCAAGGGGGCATGCGGGCCCTAGTCTTCTGTCGGGCTGCATCACCTTAAGATAACACCTTTAGTTCGGGGTAAAGGAAGACCAAGAACGAGTTTCCATGAGAGTGTATGTGTGCTCAAACAACACCCTCTAACATTAGAAATCCATTGGCTTAAATTAAAGTTAAAGGATCCTTAAGGTCCAAAACTAGGTCCATAATCACCTAAAAATCGTATTAAGTTGATTCCAACATAACCACACTTAGTTCACCTAAGTACCATGTGAGTAGAATGAGTTATGGGGCTAAATTCGTTGGTTTAAATCTCCCCTAACTTTCCTAACCTGTAATTAGAAAGTTGTATGGACCAATGAATTCTACATTCCAAGATCTTTCCAACAATATGTAAAACTCCGAAATTGGACATATGGATAAAAAGTTATGGCCTTTCGAAAATCTGTAAATTCGGTGAAGAATCTATCCAAATTCGATTGGCCGCATTCTTCACTGAATTTTTGACCTGAAATTTGGCATAAACCATGAATTCTATGCTTGAAACTCTATCTTTGGAGTGGGCTCCTTCCCCAACTTCTCACAACCTTTCAAACCCATTTCATATGCACAAAAGGAGCCTCCAATACCTACTCCAAACCATCAAACACATTTCCGATCAAAATAAAACACAAAAAAAATAACAAGTTAGTACTACACCCATTTACAAATTTAAATCAAATTAGAACAATAGATAGTATGAGCTGAAATTGGGTAATCTAACATGAGATCCATTACAAGAGCCATAAATAGAGAAAAACATACACATTTTATAAATGTTTACTTGCCTTAGATGCTTGCAACACAAATTTATAGAAATCCAAGCAATACCCACTCAAAACCAAGCTCTAAGCAAAAACCCCCAAACTGGAACATCAACTAAACTCATACAATGGTGAAAATTGAAGAAAGAACTACAAAATCAACAAGTATTCACTACTAAAAACCTTTAATCATTGCTTTGAACGATAAGGAGTAATTTGGGAAAAGTTTTTCTTACCTATAGAGTGGAATGGAAGAAGAAGAACAAATGAGAGCTTCAAGATGATGAAACTTGTAGAAAATGGGTTCTTGCTTGAGGAAGATGAAGGAAAACACTCTCAAACCTTTCTATCTCGTGTTTGGTAGCAAAGAAAATGATGAAGAATGGATGGGAAATGGAACCCTAGGTGTCTCTTGCTAATGGAGATGGAATGAAATGAAAGAGATGGGGTTTAGGGTTTTAGCTAGCCTTTAATACCATGAAGTTCTTGTATTTGAAGGAAAGTCCAAAAATATAATGGAGATTTATAATATAGGGCTTTTGGCTTATAAATGGGTCTAAATGAGCTCAAATGAGTTGGGTCAAAATATAGAAATTGAAAAATGACTCATGAACTATGAGATGCACCCAAAATCCTTGGAAAAATAGAAAACACACACGCGGGACCCAATAAACCCAAAATACCCAATAGTCATAATACTAGCTAGTCAATGGTCAAACCCCATTCTAATCTACCTAATCAAGCCCAAATACATTCAAAACATACATTAGGCATCTAATTAAGATTAATTTGACACTAAACATGATTAGGGTGGGATCAAGATATTACAAAAGATCTTGGCCTTTTCTGTACTGTATTTGAATTGAATTCTTGACCATCTATTACTAGACTGCAGATAGAAGAGTTGGAATCTTCTGATCCAGTATATTCATGGGATATCATTCACAATGAGAATCTGAATCATGAAACTATTGACCACAACGAGAATTTACAGAATAGTGAGGACCAGTAAACTCTATACGCTGTGGTACTGGCGTGAACCAAAGATTCCTTGTCTTCAAAAAGATTGTTTTGGAGTGTCAAATCAGAGAAATTGCCACTAGCCTATTACCTCGGTTGTAGAATAAAGCTCAGTGTTGAAACCAATGTCCTCAACCTTCTCATTAGTTCCAAAGCCCCTTGGCTTTCCAAAATAAATTCCTAGCAAATGAGAACGTGAGAATGATTTGGAGTTCATCTTGTACGAGCCTTAATCATTAAAAAGAAGAAAATGATACTTGGCAACATTATGGTTGAGATTTAAGGAAACTACACCTGCAGTAAGCTCTCTTACAACGATGAGGTCAACACCTTCTACAACCTCCTTCTTCAGAGTGGATGCATCATTTAAATGAGAAAGGTAAAGAGGAAAGATGCATTTGATGAATAAACAGAGACAAGAAATATCAAAATACTTAATCATAAATTCCATGGGTTGATAAATTAAAAGGCCTTCATATTCGATGGACTTCAATAATGTTGGTGACAAAGAATCAAATGTCTTAATGAGGTATACATATGATGCTCCATTGAAAGCCTCTTTATTCTTTTGTCTGAACAAACTACTCAACAGGTGTTGGGCCACCTTTTAGTGACAATAGTGTGCTATGGATGGGTCATGCTGTGAAAAAATCCTGTAACAGTCTTTATGTCCACAAAAGTCTCAACTAAGAATCCACATTGACCAAGGAACAATTCCATGCCGGTCAAAACAAAAAATGAAATGAATAATTCCATAAAGTAAATGTGTTGAACGGGCATATTGATGCAAATCTAAAAATTACCCGTAACTTTCTTACATAGACATAAATAATCAATCTTATACTAATTTTACATCACCCCAATACAGTTGGGACAAGGCTTTGATGATGATGATGATGATGATGATGATACTAATTTTACATCAATCTATTCAAATTTGATAATACCTGGAAAACTAGAATTTTCTTATTAGAAAGTGCCAAACAGTACTTGAGGCAATACAGTAGCTGGCCTCAAATTTGCAAAGACTTCCAGACCCGCACGAAGCAAAAGCAAACCAGTTTCTGGCTTCAAATGCTTCTCATTCTTATCCCATTTGTACCTGGAAATTTTCAAGTTTGCATGTAAGAAAAGATAGCGACACCAAAAAAATGCATAGTCTTAAATAAATAGAATCACATTTGGATATTTGTATAAGCCTGTATTTATATCATACAATCGGGATAATCAATCTTATTGAGCTATATCCTATCATTCATTATATGAATAGAGAAATGACCCTATACAAACCATTGCTGATACAAATGACTCATCCAGATATCCACCACTAAAGGCCGCACCAATCAAATGATTTGCACCAACCAGCCAACTAGTGAACTGGTACGTGGGTATTGTCCAAAATCAATGCCGACTACTAAAAAGAAGGTCACTGATTGTGAATATTGCAGACAACAAATAACAGTTCAATGCAGATATCATATAGGTGCAACATCTCGACTATGACTCATCCAATAGATCCAATAGGAGCCTGGAGCCCCCTTTTCCAGATGATTGCAATGGTTTGTACACTGATCAATTTTTACATAAACATTTCCTTGCAAAGGCATACTGCCACTACAAGATTCTCAGGAAATAAAAAAACGATAACAACATATCGAAAATCGAAATGAATCATCACCCTCTAATTGCTCCGAGAAGAACAGCATCAGATTTTTTAGCAACTGAAAGTGTTTCATCCGGCAATGGAACTCCCACAGAATCAATTGCCGCACCTCCAACTGGCTTCTCTTGAAACTTAAACTCAATCCCTGCAAACACATAAGTCCATATCCATTAGATCCATTAAGTGGGCCTGATCCAATGTGCCACATATTTCAAAACTACAGACCCATGGATAAAATTCTACAAATCAAATTACGGGTCCAAACACCAAATGGACAAAAAATCCAACCACAACCAATCTGAGAATCTCAGCTCTTGGGGATTTGTAATTAGGGCTAACATTCATTCCCATTGTAGAGAGTCGTCTGATTAGTAAACATCCATTGTAATTGGCCCAAAAACTCCTAAACCTTCTTATAGATTTAAGAAGAAGTACGCACACTGGTAAAAGCCGTAAACCCTAATTAAAAGAGGGGATAAAGAGAGAGAGAGAGTAGTAGGGGAATGATACCTTCAAGAAAGGCGACGGAGATGACCTCAGGACCGATACCATCCCCAGGAAGAAGGGTAATGCTGTAGGAATGTTTCGTGTTGGAAATGGTTGCGGAACGGCACTGAAATTTGGCGCATTTCGGGATAGGGTTAGGGTTGGATTGGGAAGATTGAAATGCAGAACAGATTGGTGTGAGGATTAGCTGAAGAAAGCAAGCCGCCATTATTTGATGTAACAACTTCAACTTCAACTTCCTCTTCCTTTTCTTTCTCTTGTGATCTACTTTCCTCCTCCAGCTCCTTCCTTCACTTTCCCTTCTCGCCGGATTGAAAGAACGACTGAAGAGGAAGAAGAAGAATGTAAACTTGGGACCGGCGACTACTTGGCTGGACTCCAGTGAATGAACGTGGCACCGGACATTGGAGAGTGGCGGACGAAGACGGCTTTGCTGGGCTGGCGATTGAGAGGAGGAGAGGGAGACCGAGAGGCGATAGGGATGTAACGGTTCGGTTAACCAGTCACGTTGGGAAAACCATTAACCGAACTGTAACGGCAGTTTTCTATCTTTCAAAACCGTGACCGTAAACATATCCACAAAAACCGTGGAAAACCGAACTGTGGTTAACTGTATTAGATGGTTTGGTTACAGTTAATAACCGTGAAAAAAAAGTATTGATTCATTCTGTAGTGTTCAAAGATATTAATCCATTGTGAGTCCAGATCCTAAAGCAGAAAGAAATAGATAATCCCATGTAAGTATTCCAAATTTATGAAAAACACACACAAGAAAAAAATCCAAATCCAACCCACAGACAGAAGACATCCAAAAAAGAAGAGCATAATATATTCTAGTAAAAAAGAAGATGCAAAAATAGAATGTAAAACAAACAAACATGCAAATCAAGAAACCAAGGAAATCAAAACAACAAAGAAAGAAACAATCCCCTATAGGCATGCCAAATTTATGAAAAAAAAAAAGAAAAAAAATTACAAATCCAATCCACAAATATAAGAGATGGAGCAAAGAAGAGCGTAACATTATAATGAAAGAACACCAATATGCCAATCAAGAAACCAAACCAACAACGAAAGAGAGAACCCCATATGGGTATTCTAGATTTATGAAAAACAAAAGTAAAAATTCTCAAAAATCCATCCATAAACAGAAGACATGAAAACAAGAGGAGCATAACATTCTAGCAAAAAAAAAAAAAAAAAAAAAAAAAAAAAAAAACACAAACAAAACTATGAGCAGATAAGGAAAAAAAACATGGGTACTTCTGAAACATCAAAATGAACAAACCCCAGATCTTAGAATCTCTAGAATATTTTGAATGCCAAGGATATGGTCACACTGCTTCTAAGTGTGCAAATCACAGAGAAAAGAACAAAGGCAAGGCTTTAAATGTTGTTTGGGATGACGAGTTTGATGACAAAGTGTATAAACCTGATTAACCTTCGAGTGAGTCCAGAAAATATGTTGCTGTTGTGGCTCTTTCTAACATCTCTTCTGTGCAGGAATCTAAGTCTGAAGATGATTTAGATATTAATGAAGCTTCTGATGAAGAACAAGAGGGTGATGAAGACTATTAAAAGTTGCTTCAAGAATCTGTCAAAATGAAGAAAATTAGTGAGAAAAGAGCCTTAAAATTAAAGGCAATGGAAGAAAAGAATACATCTTTGCAAGCGACATTGATAGAATCTCAGTCTAAGGTAAAACAGTTAAAAGATCAACACGCAATCTTCTCTAACAAGTTAATTCTTGCAGCTCAAGAGAACGAACGTCTGCATCAACAATCTCAAAAGGCTAAATCTGAGTTGGTGAACTTGCGAAACGAGTTGAATTCATGCAAATCTGAAAAGGAGAACCTTGCTGAAAAATTGAAGATGGTCCTTGCAGAGTTGGATTCCGCAAAAGCTTCAATTAATAAGATGAATACTGGATCAATGAAGCTGAATGAAATTCTGGGAAATTAACAGTCTGTTTCTTCGAAAACTGGAATTGGATATGTTCAAGGAGCTTCCACATCAAAAGACAAAGGTAAGTCTACTTTTGTTCAAGGACTCACAATGACAACATTGCCTCCAATCTATCCAAATGCGACATATCCAAACAGTTATTATCCAAGTTATGTGTCAAAACCAAAATTTGTTCCCATATGTCACTTCTGTGGGATTACAGGACACATACGACCACATTGCAATAAATTGAGAAATTATCACAGGAATCAACGTAGGAAGCAAAATGTTTCTCCTCAACAGGTTAGGACCAAGCCCATCTGGGTCTGTAAATCTGACCTACGCTGTAATGTGGTCCTTACAGCCTCAGTGCTATAGATTCAGATGTGAGGTACTTGGACAGTAGCTGCTCTAGGCATATGATAGGAAACAAAGCATTGTTCACCACTCTTGAAGACTATAATAGTGGAAGTGTTCGTTTTGAAGATGGAGGTAAGGAAAAAGTCATTAGAAAAGGTACTATTTCCATTCTCGATATGTCTCAACTGAAGAATATTTATTTGGTTGATGGGCTTAAGACAAATCTTTTAAGTATAAGCCAGTTGTGTGATGATAAGCATGAAGATCACTTTTCTGCTAATGAGTGCATCATTGTTAATAAAAAGGGAAAAACTGTGCTCCATGGTAAAAAAAAATCTTGACAATTGCTATGTGGTCTCAACAGAAAATGATTTAACATGTAATTTTGCAATGTTGAGTGACATTGAATTGTGGCATCAAAGGTTGGGTCATGTTAATTTCAAAGACCTTGAAAAATTATTAAATCTTGAACTAGTTCGTGGGCTTCCCAAACACCAAAGAGCCTCGAATAATGTTTATAGTCCATTTCAGGCTGGAAAACAGATTAGAGCTCCTCATAAAAAGGTTGATTCTCTTATCACTAAGAGACCTTTAGAGATATTGCATATGGATCTCATGGGACTCACTAAGTTTGAAAGTATTGGCGGTAAAAAAAATACATATTTTTTTACCGTTGATGATTTTTCTAGATTAACTTGGGTGCGGTTCTTGCATGATAAGTCTGAAACTTTTACTGTCTTTAATGACTTGTGGCCTTTGTCATTGGAGATAAGGAACAAGAATTTGGAGGTGTTTCCAGAATACGCTCTGATCATGGATCCGAATTTCAAATTTCTGATTTCTTTACTTTTTGCACTAAACATGGCATCAAACAAGAATTTTCTGCACCAAAAACACCACAACAAAATGGAGTGGTTGAAAGGAAAAATTGTGTTGTACAAGAGATGGCACGAGTTATGTTATATAGCAAAAATATTCCCTAACGGTTTTCGATTAAAACTGTAAACACAGCTATCTATGTTATCAACCATGTCTATCTTCGTCCTGGAACAAAAACTGCTCCATATGAAATATGGACCGGAGTCAAGCCCAACATTAAATATTTCAGAACCTTTGGCAGCAAGTGTTACATTCTTCGGGATAGGGAACACTTATCTAAATTTGACTCGAGAGTGACAAAGGAATTTTCCTTGGTTACTCATTGACGAGTAAAGCCTATCGGGTGTTTCACCTTAAAAACTCTGTCGTCATGGAATCCATAAATATGGTTGTGGATGATGCAGGAACTTCTGATTATTTTGCTGATGATGATGAAGGCATGACTTTTTCTCCATCTTCTGAATAGGTTGTGGATAAGGAAACTGAAACTCGAGGTGAACCTAATTCCGAAAATGAAAAGAAAAAGGAAATGATTGCAACCTCAGAACCTGTCAGTCCAAAGAAATCTTCTTCAGAATCTATTGTGCCAGATATCATTAGTCAATTCGAAAAGAAAAGTGCATCCCCATCAGCTGTACATCCACGATCCCAAAAAGAGTACAAAAAGATCATCTTCTAGATACAATTATCAGTGAGATCTCTGCCCCTTTGAAAACTAGGAAACAGGTACATAATGAGGTAAGTTATTTATCTTATGATTCTACTTCAGAACAAAAAAATGTCAAAGATGCTCTTGTTGATGATTGCTGGATTAATGCTATGCATGAGGAACTTGCTCAATTTGAAAGAAATTGTGTTTGGAAGCTTGTTCCTAGATCCTCCTAGACCCTATCACACAAACGTTATCGATTCAAAATGGATTTTCAAAAACAAAACCGATGAGTCGGGTCAAGTGATAAGGAATAAAGCACGTCTAGTTGCTAAGGGGTATACCCAAGTTGAATGTATCGATTTTGATGAAACATTTGCCCCTGTTGCTAGACTTGAATTGGTACGTTTGTTGCTTACTATGGCTTGTTTTTTGAACATCAAATTGTTTCAAATGGATGTGAAAAGTGCTTTTCTAAATGGTTTTTTAAATGAGGAAGTCTATGTTGAACGACCAAAAGGATTTGAAGATCCACATTTCTTGGATCATATTTTCAAATTGAGAAAAGCTCTTTATGGTTTGAAACAAGGACCTAGAGCTTGGTATGATGACTTACAATGTTTCTGGTAGAGCATGGTTTTCAAAGAGGAAGTGTTGACAAGACCTTGTTCATCAAACGAGACAAGAAGAACATTGTTATTGCACAGGTCTATGTTGATGATATCATTTTCGGTTCAACTTCTGAACTCTTGTCAGATAAATTTGCTGAAAGAATGGGTAGTGAGTTTGAAATTAACATGGTTGGTGAGCTTTCATTCTTTCTTGGATTACAAATCAAGCAGACTCCTTCTGGTATTTTCATCTCCCAGCCAAAATATGCCAGAGTTACTGAAAAAGTTTGGCATGCAATCATCGAAACATGTAAGGACTCCGATGAGCACAACTACCAAAATCAGTCTTGATGTTGATGGAATGGACGTCGATAAGAAACTCTACAGGAGAATGATAGGTAGTCTTCTTTACCTTAATACAAGTCGTCCTGATATTGCCTACAGTGTTGGTGTTTGTGCAAGATATCAATCCAAACTGAAATTGTCTCATGCTCAAACGGCTAAAAGAATTCTGAAATACATAAGTGGGACTGTTGAATATGGCATTTGGATGTCCAAAGATACAAATACTACCATTGTTGGTTTTTTAGATGTTGATTGGGCTGGATGTGTTGACGATCGAAAGAGTACTTCTGGTGGCTGTTTCTTTGTTGGAAATAATTTGGTGGCCTGGCATAGTAAAAAGCAGACTTCGACATCCTTGTCGACTGCTGAAGCCGAATACATAGCTGCAGGAAGTTGTTGTACACAGCTTCTATGGATGAAATAGATATTGCAAGATTACGGAATTGAGCAAGAAACAATGAATGTGTTTTGTGATAATCAGATTGCTATTGATATTTCCAAAATCCAGTTCAACACTTGAACCAAAACACATAGACATTAGGCATCATTTTATTCGTGATCTTATGGAGGAGGGCATAATTTCCTTGCATCATATTCTTACTGAAGCTCAATTTATGGATATTTTCACAAAACCATTGGATGCAATGCAGTTTGAATCTCTACGTAAACCTTTAGGGATTTCCCTTATTCCCTAAACTCCATAAATTTTTGTTTCTTTAAGTGCAAATTCACATTTCACATGACCAAATTTTTTTATTTTTTTGCACTGCACAGATCGTTTTCGATTCTCTCACAGCTATCTCCGTCTTTATTCTTTGAGAGATGTTATGGCAATAAGGTTAAACCGGAGGAAGAGGGCTACCTAAGAATTTATGTGAAAGCTTCCATTTGATTGAAAAGTTTCATTTGGAGAAGGCTAACATGTTCATTAGTGTGAAAGTCACCCATGATGGTTTAACTTGTCCTCAGCTTGATAAAAAAAAAAAAAAAGAGGATAAATACAAAAATGGAAATCGAACGATTCCAAAAAAAAGTAGGAAATTATTTTGCTTAAACTTTTTGTTGATGGGTGTGCTCCCCATATAACATTTGTGTTCATCTTGAGAAGATTTAGGGGAGTGGATCACACTAATTTTTCAGTTTCATTTTTTTAAAATTTTTTTATTTCGATTTTTCTTGGTCATATTGTTTACTTTTATCACTATGTGCTTAAATATATGAAAATTTTTACAGAAACATGTTTTAACTGTTCATGGAGTGATTTGACCAAAGAATAAACGTTAAAGAATTTTTGCCACGCTACACTCAACTTTTCAAACAATTGGCACTTTGCTCGAGCAACCACTCATGTTCGCTTGAGCGAACTCAGCGCATTGAAATCCGCCCAAGTCTGACTTCTTTTCTTTCTTCCTCATCACTTTGTTTCTTCTTCCAAGCCCTAACCCCTTTTTCGTCAATTCCTCCTCTTCCAAACCGAGTTCCATACAATCACTCAAGAGGTATTTTTTTAATCTTTATCAAATACTTGCATTTAGATTAGTTTTTTCTTTTTTACACTCTACAAAAATCGTTAATCATTTTTTAGTAGCATTCATGGCATCTAGGGTTCTTCGTTCATTGTTTGCATTTCATATTCCATTCATATAATTTTTTTTTTTAAGAACAGAATTATTCTTCCTTCTTATTCTTCCATTTGTGCATTCTATTTCTTGCTATTATTTGGTTTTGTGAGTCTTGGATGGATTGGAACATCATACATGATCTTGAAATATTGGAATAATCTAATTATTTTAAACATGGCTGTCTATGTTGAATTGAATTGGTTTGTTTATTGCTCAATTCCCTATCGTTGAGATTGAATGAGTTTGTCTAGATATAGAGATGTGTGGAGATTGTTTGACAATGGATGGAGATTTGGTTTTGTTTCACTTTTGTGGAATTGTTTTTGGAGATTTCCTGTGGAGATTATGGTTGAATTAGAAGTGGAGATGGGTGATTACACCCAATTTTTCTGCAGGGAATGATTGAATGCAAATGATGTTTGCATATTCACTGATTTGGACATTGTCTCAAATGATCCATTACAGATTTTTTTTTTCATGGATCCAAAGAAAAGACCACATGCAGAATCTTCTTCCTCTTCCAGCTATGATCATACCCAGTTCCCATCTTTGAACAAATCTATTCAATTTTGTGAACAGTATCAACTAGAAATGTTGAATATGAGAGGGAAGTTGCTAAAGAACTGCATGATAAACATGTGTGCAGAAGCCTTGCAAATAGAAACTGGTTTTCACTAATGAAGTTCAATTTGACCAAGATTTATGTTGACTGGGTTCGTGAATTCTATTGTAATATGGAAGTTTTAGAGTCTGGCTCGATCAAGACATGTTCGAGGAAAGTGGTTGACTATATCTGTGGATGACACTGCTGATTTCATTGATATTCCAGTGGTTGAAAACCTGGATTACCCAATTCCGGATGAACTTCCAGCCGCTATCAACTATGATCTAGTGGCCACCACCATTTGTGGTGAAGATACACGTTGGCCAATAGGTATTCTGCTTCATGGAAATCTGATAGATGAATACTGGTTTCTCAATCGGTTTGTGTGCCACAATTTGGAACCCAGGGGACACACTTTAGATGTAGCTCGAAGAAATGGATATTTGTTTTACTGCATTAGGACTAGGAAGAGGGTGAACATTCCACAGGTCATCATGAATGTGTTCGTCAAAACTTTGACAGCAAAAAGGAATTCTATACTACCCTTTGGAGTTTTGATCACCGACTTTCTTCCATTCAAAGAAATTCCTGAGAAGACCAACGAGCCTACTCAAATGATTCAAAATCCCATCAATGCTCGCACTCTGGCTCAATCAACTACTCATATTCCACTTGCTCCTCTAGGTGATGAAGTTAATGAAGAAGAGGATGTACCTGTTGCACAAGGACAGGAGGAGCAACAACAACAGATGGATAGGATTGATGAGCTTGCAGCCCAAGTGCAGGGGTTGCATGCGCGACTTGGTGCGGGACTCAGTGAAGTAGCTGGATGCTTCAACTCAGTTGATCAAGCTCTTGCTGAAATCCTTGCTAGATTGGAACATCATTGAATAGATTTATGTCTTCTGGGGTCTTCTCATTTTGCTGATGATACTTTCATTTTGCTAACTTTGATTTGTTAGTTTTGATGGTTCTTGTTTAGTTTTGGTGATTCTAATGATAACTTTATATGTTCTGAACTTTATCTTTCTTTATGTCTTATGATTCTCTCCTTTTAGTTTACCCTTGACAATTTATGAACAAAAAAGAGGAGTTAATGGATGTACTGAATCTTTCTTTATTTACTTGAGTTCCTTCATTTACTTATGCTATGTTCATTCTTTTTCCTTGATAATACACTTGATCTAGTGAACAAGATTTGCAGGGATTCAAAGGAAAAAGACATTCTTGTTGGGAGAGTTTTTGTCTGGATAATTGTTAGTGCTAGAATGGGTAGATTTTTGTGTAAAAGGTATTTTATCCATGAATTGCCAAAGGGGGAGATTGTAAGAATTTTAGTTGGCTAATTCCTAGGATTATGGACAAAACCAGGTCTCGTAAAATTGTATTTCATTTAGAAAAGGACTGCTAAAGATTTCTTACAAAGAAAGACAGAAATTCTGGGATCTGGGAGTTGACAAAGGTCGCTCGAGCGAACTCCTATCGCTCGAGCGAACCCTTCACAGAGAGCACTTCGCTCGACTATCCTCAAATCTCCGCTCAAGCCATCAACATTCTATGCTGAAATTTGAAGACAGAGACCTGTTCGCTCGAGTGAACTCCATGTCCGCTTGAGTGAACCTTGGAAAGTTTATTTGGATCCGGATTCCTCTTCCAAATTTCTCTCAAGGCACTTCTCTCATTTTAATTCCATCATAAGTCTTGAGATACGATTTAGGCTTTTTTATAGCCTCTCTCTCTCTTCCAAAGGCACCTCTGATCAAGATACATCCCTGGTGAATATTTTAAGACATCCATTCAGTTTTCCCCCAAAGCTTCAAGTCTGCTGCACTGGAGATCAAGCATTGGAATTGATTCCATCATGCTCTTTTGAAGGCAGTTTTACTCAAGCATGGTGAAGATTAATGACGGGTTGTCAACAGGATCAGATACAGTCCTTAGGTTGAGTCAATAACTGTGAAAGGGTTGTAAGTAATCTTGTAATCTTCGTTTTTACATAGTTCTTGGTTTGTCCGTTAGCCTAGACGGTAAGGCCCATTGTTTTTTCTCGAGTAAGGTTATCCAAGTAAAAATCGATTGTCCTTCTCTCCTTGTGGTTTGATTGTTTTTGAATTTGGATTAGGTCTAAATATTAGTTTAAACACATATGATTGATATTTAATAGAGATTTGGTAATTGGGACCTTTGCCTTTGTTAAGGTAGGAATTCTCAGCCGCCAAATAAGAATTACTCCACAATGGATAATAAAGGAAGATGACCTTGATACGGCTGTGGTTTGTATGACTGGGACCGACATGGCAGGCGCTCTGCTAGAATATCTGCTTGTAGTTCAAGCCTTGTCGAAGGTGAAGAATCAGATAATACCTTCGAGGGTCATGAAACTCCGGTCACGAACGGGGAAACACCGCCAGTCAATAAAAACACAGGGGGCATGGATTCCCCAGTACCGGCCCATTGAAGATGATATCCCATTAACCACTTGAGATCTCAAAAGTAGCTTCTCACCTCTTATTGGACCAGGCAAATATCCTGTCTTTAT
Source organism: Umbellularia californica (assembly GCA_028538565.1). NCBI lineage: Eukaryota > Viridiplantae > Streptophyta > Magnoliopsida > Laurales > Lauraceae > Umbellularia > Umbellularia californica. The sequence continues at coordinate 49,661,251 of JAPQWN010000006.1, read as the reverse complement.
GGCTGGAGAAACTAGTGCCCCAGTAAATATGGAAGAACAAACTGAGGGCGAAAATCCAGTTGAAAATAAACATGATTTGGTTAAACAGCAAAATGATAAGATTAACCAAATTGCTACTCCACTGTAATTCCTCATTAATTGAGTGACTAGTCCAATTGATCATCCACCGGTAACCCTATCTTCTTCAAATAAGAAGGACATGCATGCATCTAAAGCAAAAATTGATCAGATAGCGGCACAATGCAACGGCTTTCACAAAGGCTGTCCAAGCAAAGCGGTCAACTCTCAAATAGTGGACATTAAATTGATCTAGAGAAACCAGTAACTTTCAAGGATGTGACATACATGTTGACTAAGATCAAAGATGAGGGGAGACTCGGGAAGAAAGGGATCATGCCAAAATATCCACCCAAAATAGAATTGGTCTCCTATCCTCCTAAGTATAAACCCCCGATCTTCCAGTCTTATATGGGCAAAAGCTCTTCTTATTAGCATGTAGTCCACTTTAAGTACCAGCTTTGGGGCATGTCGGACATAGATGCCTTGAAAATCAGATCATTCATAGGCACTCTGAGAGGAATTGCTTTTGATTGGTACAAACAATTACCCGAGAATTCCCTCACTTCATGGGCGGTTCTTGAGGAAAATTTCTTACTACATTTTCAAAAAGAAGATCAACTAGTCAGCCTAAACTCACTCACTCAATCCAAACAAGGAGAGAATGAGTCTATTCAGGGCTTCATAAATAGGTGGAGACTGGCTTATAGATGCAACGAGCCCATCTGTCAGAAGTCGGCAGTATATATATGAGGGCTAATCTCAAGCCTGAGATTAAGCAAATGGTAATCAATGTTAAGACTTAGTCCATGTCTAAACTACTGGAATCAGCCATCGATGCAGAAGACTGCCATAAGGAACTTGATCAGAAGCATAAGTCCCAAAAAGTTCAAACTTCCACACCTTCTGCACCCATGGGAAAGAAGAAATAAGAAGTCTTTAACATCCAAACTTCAAAAGCTCCCAGAAAGGCACAAGATCCTAAGGACGAAGCTGCCAGGAAAGAGGCCTACGAAAGGAAGGAAAAATGCCAAGTATCCCTTCTATGAATATATTGAAGATATATTCAAGACTCTGTTGGAGCACTTCCAAAAGACCAAGTCAGGAAGGAAGAAAGAATGATCCAAACTACTACCCTATCACCGACTGATTTCTCATCCTTTGAAAGAATGTTTCATCTTGAAGGAGAGAATACAAGATATGTTGGCTAAAGGAGTTATATAGCTCGATCAGCAATGTGATACTTCTTCAGTCAACATAGTAGCATTCAGATCATTTGAACCTACCAACATTGGGCCTATCATACAAAAAACGGTGCAGTTTCAACTAATTAATAAAGTTGAATATAGTGATGAACTTGTCTCGGTCAGCACATCATCTAGAGGAGTGATATAGGTGCATCCTGATCTTATAAGTAGTGACGTAACAGCTGGAAAACAGTGAAGCCAAGGTCTACTTCCGAAAAGAGAAAGAAGATGAAAAGATCACTTCACAACTCCTGTCGAACAGTCAAGGCATAGCCTATAAAAGAGGCAAAAGAGGAAACTAAACCTGCACCAAGTAAAAGGGCACTAGTAGAATTTTCTAAGCTAATAAGGAGACCCATTACACTGGCAGATTTCCTTCTTCGAAGATGAGTTACAGATTTCAAACTACAACCGAATCTCCAAATTGAAGCACTCTCCACCTTCACATTCGGAGGACTCAAATGGCGAATGGGTCGTACCCCCCCCCCCCACCCAATGTTGCCACCCGTGGATGATGACCACCAGGACAGTGATCTCGAGTCTGATCCTAATGAAGAAGATTACCTTTCAGATGAGGTATTGAATGAAAATAACTTCATCATTGATCCCTTCTTCTATCAAGAGAACAACCCAGAAATAGAAGTTCAAATCTACAATCCAAGACGCCCTGAACCTGGTGATTGGCGGGTGGACCCTCCTTCATTCCTGATACCGCCGGAAATCCATCCAGATCCTCTACTGATTGTCAATAATGGTGAATCCTGCTATCAAACACCTGTAAATTCACCTACAGAGGATATGCCGGCTGTCATGATCAGCGACGTGTCTTAAGATTTGATGGAGATCATCGTACAGAGTTTGAAGGAGCTCCTGACACTGTACCAATTAGTTCATCGGATTCATTCATCGCAATAATACCGAGATTATTACCTTGGGTAATGAACCGACAAGCTCTGAGAATGAACCTGAGGTGACGCCTTGCCATGTGGCCGCTAGTATGGAAGAAGAAACCACTACATCCTCTGCATCTTTTAATGTGCAGGACGTAGCTGAAGGAATGACAAATCTCTTCTTTCAACAAGAAGAAGTTCTGGCCCTCCAGAGAAGCACTAGGAACGGCCTTAGGTCTGGAAGGAATTATAAAGCCAACTATGATAAACCTCTCCCACCAACTCCTTCCACTCTTCCTCCTACCTCTCCTTCACTTGTAGTCCCCACAGGGCAAAATGTAAATGCTGAGAGTGTAAATGTTGATGTTAATGAAAGGCCGATAGAGCCATTTAAGTATGACATTGTCGAACATCTATGGCACATACCTACACGATTACACATTCTCGATCTACTGCAGATGTCGAAAGAAGCTCAAGATGGTTTCATCAAAGAATTGCAAACACTGGATCCTAGTAATCAAGTACATGTGACCTAAGTGCATTAAATAGAAAAGAAGTATCAAGTCGCTAAATCCAAAAGGCCCCAATAGCAATGTGAAGAGTGTTACTCCATCTCGAATGCTTCAAAAGCTACTATCTCGTTCTCTAAAGAAGATTTGTTGCTAGGGAACGCCAATCATACAAGGCTTTTATATTTCACGGCATACATCAAAGAAGTACCAATTCGCAAGGTACAAGTGGATCCAGGGTCAGTTCTTAATCTTATTACCGTTACAGTGTTGCAATAATTCGGAGTTCCCCTAAACAAGCTCACCAGCACCAATATTGCAATTCAAGGATCTGATGGTGAAATCCAAAATCCCATTGGGAAGATTCGAATCAAATTCCGGCTTGAGAGATTGGCTTCTGAAGCTACCTTACACGTCGTCAAAACTTGAGCTTGCTATAACATCTTGCTTGGAAGGAGATGGTTGCACGACTACTCCATTGTACCGTCTACCCTTCACCAGTGTTTCAAATACATGGATGATGGTGGAAAGGTACATTGTGTGTTCACTAATGAGAACCTTCCAAAGGAAAAGAGGTTTACTTCACTGATGCAGCCATGTATGAAGAAAGAAAACCTAATATAAAGAAGCCTGTGGTGGGAACGAGTACATCTGAGTTAGCCAAAGCCTCATGCCAGTAACAAAAGAAGAAGCTAGTGGTACGGTTCACGGAAACACCCGAACCTTTCATAATCAAGGTGAAAATTGACTAAAGAAGGGCAATTCCATAGTCATTGCCGCTAAATCTTCTAAATCAGTCAATGTGGCTTCTCCGGTTAACCAGCCAAATTAGGGAATCCACTGGCCTGACCTGTTATGGACCCTCAATGCAAATAGTCAATCGCCCCAAGATCACAGTGGAGTTGGCATTATGAAACTCCAACGTATAGTTCGGCATCTCAAGCCCGCATGTACTGACAACCAAATGGAAATGAGCTCAAAGTGGTCCATTGGACTTCCAACAGTCCTTTATTTGGATGCAACAAGATCAATTTTCGCATATTATTGGCCACTGATTGATTCGTGGGCCACCAAAGAAAGGGCTTTAATCTTACCTTCCTCTATAATTTTAGGGCGTGTTTGGCAATTAACTAGTGTTTTTTTTTTGGTAAAAGGCAATTAACTAGTTAAGTGAAAGTAAAGTGAATCCCGACAAGAAATGACAAGGGATCATATCAGCACAATTTCAAAATTCCCTCCGAATTTTTTTTAAAAAAATGTAAAAAAAAGCAACTTCCTTTCTCCACTAAAAGATACAAAAAAACTCTATTTTTCTATACAAAAAGTGAAAAAAACTTAATACCAAACAACAAAAAATAAAAATACTATCATAATTCCTTATATTTTATTCTCTCTTAATTTGATGCTTCACCTCACCACACTTCAATTCACCATACATCCAAACACGCCCAGAAACCAATACCTACATTGAGGACTATTATATCCAATGTTCAAGATGGCCAATTCTAGAACTTGATTATAAAAAAATCTGGGCCGAGGAAATGAACAGTTCATTATGGGCACAAGACCTACTAGGCTTATTTTTTTCAAGTTAAGATTAGCATATTATAGACAAAAAGACGAAAAAACATTAAAGGAACCTATTTTCTTGCAATGTAAGAACAACATCACCCACAACACCAGTAAATTCACAAAAATTAAAAAATAATAATAAGAGGAAGCCTACAATTGCCTAAAACAACCAGAGACACGAGCTGGGCCACAAAAAAGAGTAAGCACAAAGTATTAGATGAATCAATTTATGCAATTGTGTTTTCTCTTATAAGCTGCAAACCCAAACCAAGCACTTCTCAGATATGATTAAAGGAAGAAAGAAATTCATCTAGCACTCTATATATTATAGGACCCAAATACCCATGCACGTATTTTACCTCAGTTAAGTGTTTCTAAACATCATCTAAAATGACTTAAAAGACATTAATTCTTAATTCTTGAAGTAGTTGAAATGGGATCCTAGAAGCCTCATCTTGCCTCATAGCACCTAGGCCATCCATCTTACATTAAAGAATGCATATTAATTTAAAAAAAAAAAAAAATAAATGCCGACGCTATCTTAAGAACATAGTAACTAGCGGCTATGATGGCTACGCTCAATTTATCCAAAACAACTAAAAACCCAAGGTCTATAGAAAAATAACGGTCTACTCCATTAAATCTGTGTGGAGTGTTGTTTTCCCGAAACCAAGGTTATTCCTAACTTCGGTAACAGTACCATTCAGGGACTGCCTCGACTTCGTTTATCCAGCATGGCAATGTGCCAGCTGGCACCGAGATGGAACTGGTCTCGGTAAGAGTATCGACCACGTTCCTCCGGGCTCACCTCGTGCGTCTCGACACCAGTGTCCGACCTCAGTGCCTTCTCCAGTTCTGTCCCTTGGCCGAGGTGAACACCGAGCATCCAATCCCCATTATGAGATGGGACAACCACATTACAGAGCGCCCTGACAAGTAGGGTGGCCGCCAACCATCTATAAGGGCTCTTTCCTATCAGCTGATCATATCCACATTTATGTGTGGGATTGAGGAAAGATCTGATGGGACAGAATCCTCACCTACCCCCACTCAGAATCCTAGGTATGGGCTGATGGGACAAGATCTCTCACCTACCTCCACTCAAGAAACTTCCACTCCTCTATATATGACTGCATGGTAAGCCCATAACAGGTACGCATTATACAGTGTATTACACTACACTATCTGCTTGAACCTTCTTTTTTTTCTTCACTACACCCTAGTTCAGTGACCGCACTAACTTAGGCGTCGGAATGCCTTTGACTGATAGTAGCCCGAGGCCCTGACTTTTGTCTACATTTCAGGTTCAGGATTTCCATTACTTCCAGACCAGATAAGCAGCATCATTAAAAGCTTCATCTTCGTCTAAACCAAGTCCATAATTTTCAGGCTCTTACAATTGGCGCCGTCCGTGGGGAACGTTTGAAAAAACCATATTTTCACCATGAAAAGCCATGCCTCTAAAGACTAGGAAAGGAAAGGGTGTTGGACCATCCAGGTCCATACCGCTAGAAACATTTCTGCCCCTCATGCCGCCTCCACTGGTGACGAACCAGGCAGAGGCAACTAGGCAGGCACCGTCAATCCCTCAGCAAAGGAGGATTGGAGGAGGACCCGGTGAAAGGAGTGTAGGAGACCCAGTCACCTAGTCAGGCTCGTCGTCGAGAGGGGCGGTAGTACCCCCTCGTCATTGCGACCTTGTTCTAGAGCGTGTCTGGCCATCTCCCTCCCGGGCAGAGCGTCCTCGTCAGGACGTTGTCTTGCTGGAACAACCCCGTAAGGACGTTCCTCCTCAAGGACAATCCCAACGGGGCAAGAAACCAGCATTGTCCAAGTCACGCCAGCATCGTCACCGGGACCACATAGAGGAGGACCATGTGCGCCTCGACGACGAAGGCGACGACGACATGATTCTGGAAGAGGCCGATGAGGCACACGTTGAAGAAATCAAGGCTCAAAACCTCCTTATTCAAGAGCAAAAAGACTAGATCCTCCAGCTCCAGTGACAGCTCGAAGCAAATGAGAAAGTCCCGGCAAGGACCTCACTTGTGCCTCCTGCACGGCAGTGAACCCGGAAGGTTCCCGAGGCTCGGCAGGACTCGAGGCAAGTCCTGAATAATAAGAGGCGTGACTGAGCCTATCACTGACCCTCAGCAACAGCGCCAAAGACAGAAACAGGGGGCCGACCCCGAAATGAAGGATTGAATCAATCAACAAATAAAATAGGCTGTGCAGTAGAATATGGAGTTTGCTGGCCTCACCCGAGGTCGGCTAGCTAACAAAGACAGTGACAACCATGGCACGTCTCCATTCTCTCGGGAGATCAGGGATCACGTTCTCCCTGAAAAGTTCAGCGTCCTGAGGTTCAACCTTTATGACAAGACCTCGGACCCTGAATCACACCTCCGACACTTCACCCAGAAAATGTCGGTGTGGGGCGGCGACGGCGACCTGGACTGCAAGGTCTTCTCCTCCAGTCTAAGTGACCTCCCACTTTGGTGGTTCTGTGCGCTCTCCGAGGGATCGATTTCAAGCTGGCGGCAGCTCCGAAACTCCTTCGTCGAGAAGTTCCAAACGCACCGAGTCATCCCAAAGACAGACGCCGACCTGATGGCCATCAGAATGAGGCCGGCCGAAAATATCACTCGGTTCGCCAAGAGATTCTGGACCATCTACAGTTAGGTCGAGGATACCAATGACGAAGTAGCCATCAAGTCCTTCCAACAGGCTCTGTTGCCAACCAACGACCTTCGGAAGGACCTGGTGCGATTCCCCGTGGTCACAGTGAAAGCACTGATGGCCAGGGTGAATCAGTTCGTCAAGCAAGAAGAGGACGGGGTCTGAGCTCGGGAGAGCCATAGCCTCTAGCAAGAGGACCAACCCTCCAAGAAGGATAAGAAGTTAGCCAAGAGGGAGGCGGACCGAAACAGAGAACCATCCAGCTCGGTAGCGCGCTTCGCTCCGATCTCAGGAGGCAGCGTGAAGCCGAAGTCAAGTGGTGCCTCATACAAGGCCATCAACACCGTCTTCAAGGAGCCCATTTACAAGCTCCTCGGTAAGATCCAGACCCAACCCTTCTTTAAATGGCCCCAGCCTATGAAAGGCGATGCTTCCACTCGAGATCAGAGCAAGTTCTGTGCCTACCACAAACAGAATGGGCACAGGATCAAGGATTGCCATGACTTCAAGGTGCACCTCGAAAGGCTCGTGAAGGACGGGCACCTGAAGGACCTCCTCAAGGAGGAGGTAAGAGTCAACCATGCTCAACAACGCCAGCCCGATGAACAGGACAGCGATGAGCCGGACGGGACCATCAATGTTATCCACCTAGCTCCCTCTCCTAAAGGGAGCAGCCGGGCCCATACCGAGGCCAGGAGGGTCCAGCACGACAAACAGGTGATTACGGCTAAGCTCGGTCCCTCGGCAAAGAAGGCAAGGAAAGAGAGACCAAAGATTTGGTTCTCTGATGAAGACTTGGACGGAGTCCAGCTACCCACAATGATCCTTTACTGCTGACTCTAAGATTGGGGAACTTCAAGGTCAAGAGGATCCTAGTGGACCTCGGGAGCTCCTCGGAAATCCTCTACTATGACTGCTTCAAGAAAATGAGTCTGAAAGAGGAAGACCTGCAGGAAGCCCGCACTCCACTGGTGGGTTTCAGCTCCAAGTCTATATACCCCAAAGGGAAGATCACCCTGAAAGTCGAAGTGGGAGGAGCCTCCATGACAGCAGACTTTCTGGTGGTGGATGCACCGTCCCCATATAATGCCATCATGGGAAGGACCTGGCTGCACAACATGGAAGCCGTGCCCTCCACCCATCACCAAAGGCTCAAGTTCCCGTTACAGAACGGAGACGGTAGCTTCAAGGTGATCATAGTCCGCGGCGACCAGCAGATGGCCAAAGAATGCCTCATGATTGTGGTCCCTGACTAAGCAAAGCCGCAGCGAGTCCACATGGCCGAGCTAGAGGCAGAACTTGAAGCTGTCGGCCGAGCACCCGAGCAAAATAGTGTAGAAGACCTCACCGAAGTCAGAATTGATCCAAACGATCCAAAGAGGTATTTCCTGCTCGGGAGTCAGCTTGTGGAAGCTGAAAGGTCCGAGCTGCTTGACTTCCTGTTGCAGAATAGGGAGGTCTTATCTTGGACCCCCTACGAGATGCCCGGCATCGACCCTAAAGTCATGAGCCACAAGCTGAATGTGGATCTCGGACACAAGCCTGTAGTCCAAAAGACTCGCAGGACCGGGGTCCAGCAAGCAGAGTCAATGACTGAAGAGGTCAAGAAGCTGTTGGAGGCTGAAGCTATCAGGGAAGTCCACTACCCTGCATGGTTGGCCAACACAGTAGTGGTCAAGAAGAAGAATGGGAGCTGGAGGGTCTGCGTGGATTTCACCGACCTCAACAAAGCCTGTCCCAAAGACAGTTTTCCGCTTCCAAAGATCGACCAGTTGATTGACGCCACTGTCGGGCACGACAGGATGAGTTTCCTCGATGCTTACTGAGGTTATCATCAGATTCCGATGCACGAGCCTGACGAAGAAAAGATCGTGTTCATAACACCCAGAGGCATCTACTGCTACAAAGTGTGCCCTTTGGGTTAAAAAAGCTGGTGCCACTTACCAGAGGTTGGTAACAAAAATGTTTCAGGCCCAGCTCAGCAAGACGGTCGAAGTGTATATCGACGACATGGTCGTCAAGTCTAAGAGGTCACAGGACCACTTGGCTGACCTGAGTCAAACCTTTGCCATCCTTAAAGAGTTCAAACTCAAGCTGAATGCGTCCAAGTGCGCGTTTGGCGTCGGCTCCGGTAAGTTCCTGGGCAGCTTGGTCACGAGGCGTGGAATTGAAGCCAATCCCGAACAGATCTCGGCGATCCATGCCATCCAAAGCCCGACCACGGCAAAGCAAGTCCAAAGGCTCACGAGGATGGCGGCCGCACTCAACCGCTTCATCAGCAGAGCTTCAGACAAATGCCGCCCTTTCTTCCAGCTCTTGCAAAAGAGCTCGAGGCTCAAATGGACTCCTGAGTGCGACAGCGCCCTCCTGGAGCTCAAACGATACCTCTCTTCACCTCCCTTGCTGTCCACTCCGACACAGGGTGAGGTCTTATACCTGTATATGGCAGTTTCGGATCACGCAGTGAGCTCAGTACTCATCAGAGAAGAAGACAGGCGACAAAGGCTTATCTACTACACAAGCAAGATCCTGTTGGACGCCGAAACGAGATATCTGTCATTAGAAAAGCTCGTACTCGCACTCGTCAGTGCCTCCCGCAAGCTCTCCCACTACTTCCAAACTTACTCCATAGTGGTTGTTACAAAACATCCACTAAAGTCTCTGTTCAGAAAAGCAGACTTCTCTGGAAGGGTGTCCAAATGGGCCGTCGAACTGGGGCAATACGATATCCAATATCAACCCAGAACGGTGATCAAAGCCCAAGTACTGGCAGACTTCATTGTGGAATTTACCTCTCCTAGTTCGGCATCGAGCTACCTCGACACCGAACTGGGGGGCAAGGAGGTAGAGGCAACCTCCGAGACCGAGATGGAATAGGAGGGGTCCTGGAAACAGTTCCTCGACTCATCCTGGAAGGTCTTCGTTGATGGCTCCTCAACCTCCAAGAGGGCTGGCACGGGCATAGTCCTCCAATCTCCGGAAGGCCTTGTCATCGAGCAAGCCCTAGCACTTGACTTCAAGGCGTTAAGCAATGAAGCTGAGTATGAAGCGTTGATCGTAGGACTGGGCAGCGTAAAAATCCTAGGGGCACGGCAACTGGTGGTCTTCAACTATTCTCGGCTGGTGACGAGCCAGCTGAATGGGGACTACCAAGCCCGTGACGACAGGATGGTAGCCTACCTGGCCCATGCAAAGCAACTCCTGGAAGGTCTTCTGCCGTCGAAGCCGGAAGAAAAAGGACTGTCGAAGTGGAAGCACTAGACAGACTGAGCATAGAGCTCCACCCACCTCGGCAAGTCTTATGTGCTGATCTTGGCCCGAGCTGGATGGACGAATACATCTCCTACCTCAAACACGACCAGCTCCTCGAAGACAAAAGCCAGGCCCACAAAATCAGGTTGAAAGCAACTCGGTTTTGGCTCTCTCCAGATGGCAAGCTCTATAAAAAGTCCTACAATGGCCCCTACTTCCAGTGCGTTCACCCGAGCAAAATCGAAGACTTCCTTTATGAAATCCATGAAGGGATCTGCGGCAGTCACATTGGAGGTTGGTCACTGGCCTATCGAGCTATCAGCCAGGGCTACTGGTGGCCTTACATGCAAAAGGACGCCCAGGTCTATGCCAGGAAATGTGAGAAGTGCCAAAAGTTCTCTCACTCTCTCCATCAGCCAGTACACGACCTGAGTCCTCTTTCCAGTCCTTGGCCTTTCGCCCAATGGGGGCTGGACCTGGTGGGACCTCTCCACCGAGCTCCAGGGAATAAAAGGTGGCTAATAGTAGCCACTGACTATTTCTCCGAGTGGATATAAGCTGAAGCGTTGTCCTCCATCACCGAGAAGGATACTAAAAACTTCGTGTGGAGAAACATCGTGACAAGATTTGGAGTGCCTCGAGCCTTGATCTCGGACAACCGGACTAAGTTCGACTCCAACTTCTTCAAGAACTTCTGGTAAGAGCTTTGCATCAGGAACTACTATTCCACTCCGGCATACCCCCAGAGCAATGGTCAAGCCGAAATCTCTAATAAGGTGGTGCTCGACGGACTCAAGAAGAGACTGGACCGAGCCAAAGGAAGATGGGTAGAGGAACTTCCGAGTATCCTTTGGGCGTACAGAACTACCCCTAGGCGCTCGACCTCAGCTACGCCTTTCCCCCTGGCCTATGGGATGAAAGCTGTGATTCCGCTTGAGGTCGGCCTCCCAACCCTCAGGTCAGAACTGTTTGATCAAGGCCAAAACGATGTAAACCTCGCCAAAGAGTTTGACCTGACTGAGGAACGAAGGGATGCAGCAGCCATCCGCCTCGCTGCCTACCAGCAGCAATTGGCCAGAGGATACAATCAGAAGGTCAAAGAGAGGAAGTTATCACCTGGAGAACTGGTCTTAAAGAAGACACTTCCAGCGGACAAAAATCCCAGCGAAGGAAAGCTTGCACCGAACTGGCATGGGCCATTCAAAATAACCTCGGTAGCTGGGGCAGTCTGCATACAAACTTGAGGACATGGAGGGTAGAGAGCTACCACGCCCATGGAATGCCACTCACCTCAAGAAGTACTATTTTTAGACTGTACTCAATTCTGAAAGTCAATAAAATCAGTTCTTGTGGAAGAATGTGTTTTGTTACTTTCAAATTTCGCCAAGTTACGGAACTCGGCATATGCACACAGCTCAGTTGAGGAACCAGTTTGCATGCAGCACAATCACGGGACCAGCCACCCCTCAGCTCGGTTACGAAACCAGTTGTCTTGGCGTAGTAACGGGACTAGTCACCCCAGCTCGGTTACAAAACCGGCTACTTCGGCTCAGTCACAGGACCATCCACTTAAGTTTTGGTTGTGGAACCAAACTTCGCTACGGTTATGGAACCTAGCCCTCTAGCTATGGTCGTGGGACCCGGCACATTTCGTTCTGCCAAGACCAGTGATTTATTACGGTTATGGAACTTAGCTAAGTCACTCGTCTCTGGTAATGAACCTAACATACTATTGACTTCGGTCATCGAGCTGAGCTCAGTTACTTGTTTGTATTCCTGTTACTTATTATGTCTTGGTTACGAGGCCAAATGCAGAAAAGAGCAGAAGAAAATCTAAAGACATTCAAAACGAAGATGGATGTAAAATCAAGTTTCATTCATTCTCCAAGGATGTGTACATTCAACCAAAAAAGAAAAGACAAATTCCTCCCCCAGTATAGAAAAATAAAAAAAAAATCACATCAACAGATAGATTTTCTTCAATCGGCAGCACCTTCGGCATCTCCCTCGGCAACCTCAACCTCAGCGACTCCAGCAGGGGCCTCTTGGAGGGGGTTCGGCGCGGGCTGTGGAGGTGGGAACTGGGGGATCTCTCCATAGGCGGGGTGGTCCTCGGGGACCCCTGCCGCTCTCAAAGCACTCGTTCACCCTAATTTGCAAGCTTTCTGGCTCACCTCGCGCACTTGGACCACTTAGAGCTCCGAGGCTGCCTCCACCCCCTCATCGTAGGAGCGGTCGGCTTCAGCTCGGAGCTCGGCCTCAACCTCCTCTCGTCTCTTTTCGAGCTCGGCCATCTTGTTCTTTTGGTCTTCTAGTTCAGCTCTGGCCTTTTTTAGCTTGGACCTGAGGCCCGCGACGATCACCTCCTGCTCGGTCGCCTTCCTCTTAGCCTCCCCTAACTCTGCCTCGAGGGTCGCCTTTTGCTTCTCCATCCTCGCCGCCCGGGCAGTGCTCTGATGGGACTTTTCTGCCAGCACCAGGCTCCTTTGCAGGATCTGCAAGAGCGAGTGTTAGGACAGATCACCGAGGTCAGAAAGTTAAAGAAAAAGCTCTGAGAGGAAGAGGAAGACTTGCCCTGAGGGCATCGCCCATCTAAGCCACCGACAGCTCCACATCGCCTGACTCCCAGTGCCCTGCCATGTCTTTTGGCAAGGCACAGGCGTGCGTGAGGGCACTGACGACCGAGGTGCCATCACCCACTCGACCCTCCACCGACAGTGGCTGGCCATCCTCTAACAAGAAGCTGGGCCTCCAAGGGGCTGGGCCGAGGGGAGGCGGGAGCAATGAAGTCGGGTCGACTTCACCCACGGCCAGATCTTCGATCCTTAGCCTTTTTCCCGCCCGGACCTCTTCTCGGGTAGACCCGGTCGAGCGCTCCTTGGTCGCCGAGGAAGCAGGTGGAGTGGGGGCGGAGGTCCCAGCGGCAGCTGCATTGGCCGGACTAAATGGGGTGGCGGCTCCCAAGGTGGGGGTAGGGGACCCCCCGAAGACGATGGCGTCGAGGTTTCTGACAACCGGACAACGTCGCCCCATGCTCGTCTCCTCGTCCGAACTAGACGAATGGAGGTCGATCGCCTCTTCAAGCCTGGCCACCTCGGAATTGTCCTCGGAGTCGGCTTCGTCCTCGGGGTCAGCTTCGGGGTAGGCCTCACGGATGGCTTCGCTGCCGACTTGGGAAGGCCCAGCCTGGGGGTGCGCTTGAGAAGGCCCCGCTCCTGGTGTCCCTTGCTATTCGACCTCTGCCAAAGTCAGCACTATTTCCCCCCTAAGGTTCTCGTGCCGCCTCCTGGTGAAGGAACGGTACACGGGTTCATACCCTAGGAGAGACGAGGCTGCTCGCCCCTGATGACCCCGGTAGCAATGGATCCTTTTCAACTAGGCAACGTTTCGCCGCCACCCGAAACTCTTCGCCTGTTGCTTCCTCTCCTTGTGGCTTGCACACCAAGTAGTGAATATGTCAGCTCGGCAGAACATGAAAATACATCAAGAAATTGAGAGAAGGTATTTACTCGGCGGCTCTCCGAGACGATGAGGAATGCGGTCTGCCCTGGACTCGGCAGGGCCGAATTCCCAGTTTCCGGAGACATAGAGGCGGTCATCCTCGGTGTACTTGCTAGAATCTTCAAGGTCGATGATCGGGGGGATCTCCTTCGACCACGCTCGAAGGTAATATGCATCCTCCTTTGGGGACTTGCAAAGATCATATACATCTTCGATGTCTTCGACACCGAGATTAGTCCCCAAGATTTTGTTCAGCTCGGCCACGCCCATAATGACTTTGAAGCCATTGGGCATAAGCTGACAGGGGGTGAGGTTCCACTTCCTAAGGCAGGACCTCAAGAGCGGATGGACCGGAAACCTCACCCCGCCCTCTATAATGGATACTAACGGAACGGCATCCAGCCGTCTCGGAAGATTCGGCCCCGGACTACGTCTTCAGGACCGTCCGCCCTAATGCGAACGTCCTCCGGTATCTGATACTTCTTCCTAAGCTCAGTAAGGGCCAGTTCGGTGTCTATCCAATACCTATAAACCCCCATATTACCCAGCTTGGAAGAGACCGAAAAACGGGAACTGAGTCGAAGAAGAAGAGGACAGAGAGGGAAACACCCCAGAAAGAGTCCCAAGAAAGATGACAGAAATGAAAGAAGGAAGAAAAACTTACAAAGAAGACTCGAAGACGAGGCTAGGACGGGCGAAAGCTAGAATCTCAGAGCGACAGGATGATCTATCCGGTGAGGACGCAGCCGTAGGGGGACACTCTCCAGCAGAAACGAAAGTAGTCCCTCATCGAGGGTGAGCCTCTTTATACAGGACGGAAATCCTTTCGTATCCCGGAAGACGCACGTGCAGGACGCAGCCTTAGGCACTCCACTCGTCTCCTCGATATGACTCAGCAGCCAGCAGGGGTACGACACGTGGCAGCATCACACCGCCTTCATAATGATTTGAGCAGACTATTAAACCGCCTCCAGACAGCTGCACGCCATCAATACGCCTCGGAAGGCAAAACGACACCCAACGCTTTCTCAAAGAGCTACGGGTTTCATATCGGGAAACTCCCATTTTACTTAGCTCCCGACCCCAAAAGGTTACGGAACCCTCGAGGCCAGGAGCTAGGGGGCAATTGTGTGGAGTGTTTTCTCGAAACCAAGGTTATTCATGACTTCAGTAACAGTACCATTCAGGGACTGCCTCGACTTCGTTTATCCAGCACGGCAATGTGCCAGCTGGCACCGAGATGGAACTAGTCTCGGTAAGAGTATCGACCACGTTCCTCCGGGCTCAGCCTTGTGCGTCTCGACACCAGTGTCCGACCTCAGGCCCGTCGGACCTCAGTGCCTTCTCCAGTTCGGTCCCTTGGCCGAGGTGAACACTGAGCGTCCAATCCCCATTATGAGATGGGACAGCCCCATTGCAGAGCGCCCTGACAGGTAGGGTGGCCGCCGGCCATCGATAAAGGCTCTTTCCTATCAGCTGATCACATCCACATTTATGTGTGGGATTGAGGAAAGATCCGATAGGACAGAATCCTCACCTACCCCCACTCAGAATCCTAGGTATGGGCTGATGGGACAAGCTCTCTCACCTACCTCCACTCAGGAAACTTCTACTCCTCTATATATACCTGCATGGTAAGCCCATAATAGGTACGCATTATACAGTGTATTACACTACACTATCCTGCCTGAACCTTCTTCTTCTTCTTCACTTCACCCTAGTTTAGTGACAGCACTAACTTAGGCGTCGAAGTGCCTTTGGCTGATAGCAGCCCGGGGCCCTGACTTTTGTCTACCTTTCATGTTCAAGATTTCCATTACTTCCAAACCAGATAAGCAGCATCATTAAAAGCTTCATCTTCGTCTAAACCAAGTCCATAATTTTCAGGCTCTTACAAAATCAATTTTAGTATATGCCGCTCCACGAACAAGGAGCGCGCTGCAAATTGAGCGAGAGAATGAAGTGGGTTGTTTTGATGTGGGCATTTGTACCTATTTATATCTATATATTTAGCGAGCTAGCATCTGCTATTTCTCAGTCTATCTTTTCCATGGAAAATCTTGGCATGTACTTCTACGAGAGAGTCCATGGACTGGACTGGACCCCCTGAATTTCACTGGACCTCATTGAGGCACCAATGTGCATTGCTCAACTGTCCCCCATTTTCATTCTCGTCCGTCCTCATAGAAGTCGAGGAAATGTGGAAAAATGAAGTAAAACTTTCCAGGATATATATAGTGATCAATCATCTACTTTCTCGGTCTTCCTTTTCCATTCGTTTTCAATTACGTTCTCAGCAGGAGGCCTGGTGCCTTTAACCCAATGGCCCCAATCCAATCTTTCACCGTTTGAACTTCAACTCGGATCTTTGGCCTGGTCAGACTCGGCCCAGTTACGTTCCAAACCACCGAAACCCTAACCCTAGCAAGCCTCTCATCCATATAAACAAGGCATTCCAGTCCCTTTCTTACCCCCATCTGCCTCTTCCTCTCGCTTTCTTAGTCTCATCCCCCTTTCTTCCCAATTTAAAGAAGAGGATGGGTAAGATATGGAATGAGAGTTGGGTTTCTTGGAGCTTGAGGATTAGGGGTATATGGAAAGCACCTTTCTTATTTTACTTTGAAAGAAGTTTTGCCTTCCTATACCACTTAATCCTTTGGTTTCATGAGACTCCTCTCTTTCCTTCTCTACCCTTATTACTGTTATTACTGTTGGTTGGTATCTTCTTGTGTGCCTTCTTTCAGATATCTAAGGTGTTCTCTTCTCTTAGCATGTTTCTTTTAATGGGGTTTGTGTGGGGATATTTTCTTCTCCCTTATCCACCCTTGCCAGGTGCATGGCTCACAATGTCCTGATGGGACTGGGCCCAGGAGTCAGGCCCGATGGGACTGCAGGGTGGGCTATGATGGGATCAGACTCTGATAGAGTCTCCCTCTTGTCCCCTCTCTTCCTCTATGTATACACAGCAACAGCTCCAGAAGCTGGATGGCCAACAAACACCACTCACTGGTATGCCATTTCTTCTCCCACTACATCTCCTACCTCTGTTCTAGTCCTGCACCTGCAGCTAACAAAGGCATCGGAGAGCCCTGCGCTGCCCAAGCCAGGGTCCTCTGACCTTCTCCTTTTTCCCCTTTCAGGCTCGAGGCAGCGTTTTTCTATCATCTACAAGGAGCTCCAGCCTCCGTCCTCTTCTAGTGGGCAGCAAATTCACCACCCCCCCCCCCCCCCCCCCCGGGTCTATGAGTTTTTGTGCACTTACAATTGGCGCCGTCTGTGGGAAGGGATCAAAAAGCCATCTTCCCAACTTCCTAAACACCATGCCTCGAAGAGCCAGAGCGGGACGAGAGGGGTAGAAGAGCCGAGAGACTGAAGCAGACACTCCAGCTAGGCAGACGGTCCGTGGCCCAGTTCGGCAGACGGTCCGTGGCTCAGTTCGGCAGGCCCACCTCGGCAGAAAACTGCATCCCAGCAGAACTGCATCCCAGCAGAACTCTCCCAATTCAGCCTCTGTGGCTGGCAGACTGCCCACCTTGGCAGACCTCCCTCCCAGCCAGCACGCTGATCGCAGGAAGCTCGGTCCCGGCGACAGCACGCTGATTGCAGCAAGCGTCCCTGCAGGCTCCCAGTGCCAGCACGATGCTCGGCGGCGTCCCGGCCCGGCAGGTTCATACCAGCTGGCCGCCATCCCAGCTCGGTCCTGTCCCCAGCCGCTGAACCCAGTTCGGTTTTTAGACACTGCAGACTCCCATTTCGGCAGAATGTGTCTCTGTTCGGCAGCATGCGTTCCATCTCGGCAGCCTGGAGCATTTTCAGCTCGGCAGATGTGACCACGTCACAGCACCGAGCAGCAGCATTATGTGACCACGTCACACAGCACCGAGCAGCAGCAGCCAGCTCGGTAGACGTCCCTGCTCGATCCCAGCTCCAGCACAATGACCACATCAGCATCCCTGCTCGGTCCCAGCGCCAGCACGACGATCTCGGCTACCGGCTCTGTTTCCTGTCTCGGCAACACCCCAACGCCTGCTCGATCTCCCTACCTCAGCAAAAATTGCAGCTCGGAAGATTCCCAGTTCGGCAACTTCAGATAGTTCGCAGACCTGCAGCACGACCAGCTCAAATCTTCCAGCTTCGACAATTCCGGCCTGCTCGAGGTGATCCTGGATTGGCCTTGCCTGACGAATTCGAGACGAGGGTCTTCGTCGACGTCGTTGTGAGGACTAATCTCAGCCACGCCGCCCTGAAAGACGTGATGGGTCTCTCGCAGGAGGAGCTCTTCTTGTCTTCCACCAATGAAGGATTGATGCAGACGACCCCTAGCCTCTGCCATCTCCTCCACCTTCAACATCCTTTATAAACCCCTTCCCAGTCGTATGATGCTGTTTGTCAATCGAATTCAACTTGGTGTAGTGCTGAGTCTCCACAAATTCCTCCTGAGGAGAAGAATCGCTCTCTTCAAAAGATGTGGGCGGAGATTGAGATCGAAGGGCTTGCAGCTTGTCCAGTTCTGGAACGTGATCAGCAGAAGAGGGATTGAGATCATAGCCGTCCATGATGGACCTTTGCTTCTTTTGGGCTTCTGTGGGCGCTTAGGAGCCAAGGAATCGAAGTGGGTGCGGATCTCCTCGGCCATCTTGGCTTGCTGTTTGGGGTCTGGAACCTCGTCGCTGCGACTCGGTTTTGGTGCGACCCATTCTCCGGCCATCACGAGTGGCCCCTTTTCGGTACTGGATCTGATGCTGCTACAATAAACAACAACAACTAAAGAGGTGGGGTTTCAACTGTCACCATCATTATCATGTATGAACAAATGGATCTGCCAGGATTCTCTCCATTTTTCATTGTCCCAAGTGGACTTCTAGAAAGGGATATGGATGAGTATTGAAAACCAAGTTTGACCCTAGAGATTGGTGCTTAAAGGGACGTTGGGATTTGGGTTGTGTTTCTTAACATCACATCATTGGGTTTGGTGATCCTAGTGACCACCCCAAATTGGTGATCTCCCCTGACATCATTCATGGGTTTTGAGGTGATCCTAGTGATCACCCCAATTGGTGACCTTATCCACACTTGTAGCACATACACCTCAAAAAGTCAACATGGGCCACCACCTTATACCACACGTACATGTAACGTGTCATGGGTATATGAAAGATGTCATGCACATATATCGAAATAAATCAGGCTCGGTGATGCCACCAGCCTCGATAAAAATATTACACTGGCCCCGGTAAAAGTACCAGCCAGTAACATCCCGATTTCGGAAAATCAGGCTCGGTGATGCCACTCGCCTCGATAAAAATATTACACTGGCCCCGGTAAAAGTACCAGCCAGTCGAGTCCCGAATTAAGCATACAGTATCTCGGTCCTGCACCAGATCGCTGCTCGAAAGATTACACTGGCCTCGGTAAAAGTACCAGCCAGTTCCGACCCGATTTCGGAAAAATCCCGCTCGGTGATGGCACCAGCGTCGAAAAACTTCAAGCTCGGTGATGGCACCAGCTTCGAAAAAATCACACTGGCTCCGGTAACAGTACCAGCCAGTTACGTCCCTCATCTCGGCCACGCGCCAGTTTCCGCCTACACGGCGAAGGACTGCACCTCTGGTGACGAGCCAGCAGGTCGTGTTACTCAAACTCAGATACGGATACACCATCAGGCTATTTAGCTTTCAAACTTCTAACAGGTTGCATCACCCTAAAGAAGTTAAAAGCTGGGGGGCTCTGTGTGGGGATATTTTCTTCTCCCTTATCCACCCTTGCCAGGTGCATGGCTCACAATGTCCTGATGGGACTGGGCCCAGGAGTCAGGCCCGATGGGACTGCAGGGTGGGCTATGATGGGATTAGACTCTGATAGAGTCTCCCTCTTGTCCCCTCTCTTCCTCTATGTATACACAGCAACAGCTCCAGAAGCTGGATGGCCAACAAACACCACTCACTGGTATGCCATTTCTTCTCCCACTACATCTCCTACCTCTGTTCTAGTCCTGCACCTGCAGCTAACAAAGGCATCGGAGAGCCCTGCGCTGCCCAAGCCAGGGTCCTCTGACCTTCTCCTTTTTCCCCTTTCAGGCTCGAGGCAGCGTTTTTCTATCATCTACAAGGAGCTCCAGCCTCCGTCCTCTTCCAGTGGGCAGCAAATTCACCCCCCCCCCCCCCCCCCCCCCCCCCGGGTCTGTGAGTTTTTGTGCACTTACAGGGTTGTTTTATTTTGCTCTTGGGTTTTGATTTTTGTTGGAACAAATAGGTGCATGGATTGATTTTGAGTTATATTTGCTATATTATATTGAGATGGAGTTTCTATTTAGGCTTTTCCTTTCACTGTGTCTTGGAAATATATTGTTAGTTTTTATTTTGGGGTTTGTATCAGTGTTTTGGTGTATCAATGAGAACTTTTAATCGGTCGGTTTACATAAGGATTCTTTTATGTTTTTGGACTTTGTAGGATTTTTATAATCCTTTTCTATAAAGATTCTGAAAACAGGGATCGTTTTCTTATCGTTTGAATGCCGAATATATATACTTTTTATAGACTTTCATTGCATTTGAAGTTGTGTATCTCAGATCAGATAAGGAGGAGATTGAGAGTTCTTTCTTTTGCGATCATGATGGGTATGATATGATGTTAGTGGCTATGCATATTTGTTTATTTAAATCCAATGAATTGGGGTTCGTCCACCTTTGGAGAAATGTTAGCAAAAACTCAGCTTTTTAATCAAACCAGATCAAATCGTTTGATCGATTTGACTATCGTAATTGGAATGTATGGGTCAGTTGTTAGTTTATTTAATTGCTTGCCCTTAATCATTAATTTGCTACTCTCAAATCCTTTGTATTTGATATATTGATTTTAGACTCAAAATTGTAGTTTATTGAAGGTTTGTTTGGTGATGAGTTTTTAAGGTTTTTAAACAATCCAACCCTTTTTTTTTTTTTTTACTGTGATTAAATTTGAAGATCTATTAAAGAATTTCTTCTGTGTAAACTAGAATTCTTTGTTCTTCGAAATATATGAACTTGGCCTAAATGTTCATCAAAATTTCTCTTATTGGAAATGATTATCCACACATCAAGTTACTTAGTTGAAGTAATTCATTTGTAAGAGGGAAGTGAGAATTTAGAAAGAAAGGTGAAGATCAACTGTTATCCATCAAATACCCTCTCTTTTCTCTCGTTTGCAATGGGCACATATTGGCGATGGAGGTTATCTGCCTATTTTGTCTGGTTAAATTTTCTTATATCTGTCTACTGGTAGTATACTCAAAAGCATCTGAAAGTCTCATTTTGATGCATTTGGAGCAGTCTCATTTGGGCAACTTTGTTTTGTAATCCACAAAAGCAGTGGAAGCTCTTTTGGCATTTCTTCAAAACCAACCCTTCAACTGAAGGATTTCAAACTGTAATGCAGACCGGTGAAATCTAGTATTACATCAGAGGAAGACTGCTAATTCTAGCAGGGATGCTTACTGGCATTCAGGTACATGGATGGGGGGATGGGTGTATTCTACTAATTTTGAAGATTGGAAGGGATGACTATGCCAACACTCACTCCAGTTTCTTCTATTGTATTTCTGCAATTTCTTATACTTCCAGCTTTTGGCCACTGAACTGGCACCTTCTTTAGTAATTCTTTTACCCCCTGTTTGGGAAGGCAGGAAAAAGTGGGGAAGGAAAAAATGGTGGGGAAAGTGGGGGGGGAGGAAAGAGGGGAGGGTGTTTGGGAAGGGGGGGAGGAAAATGGGGGGAGGGGAAGAGGGGGGAAAATTTTTGTCTCCAAAAATGGGGGGAAAGTGAGGGAGAAAGGGGAAATGGGAGGAAAGTACATTAATGCCCTTTTATGTCCAAATGGGGGAAAGTGAGGGAGAAAGAGGGATAAGGGTAAAATGGTCTTTTTTTTCCTACCTCACAAACAAATAAAATTATACTTTTTCCCTTTCCTTCCCCTACTTTTTCACTTCCCAAACAAGAGAAGGGAAAATTAATTTTCCTTCCCCTCCCCTTCATTTTCCTTCCCCCTCAAATTTTCCCTCCCTTCCCCTCCCCTCCCCTCCTCCCTTCCCAAACACAGCATTAGACCCCAACTCAGTGTATTATGTAATTTTTTTTTTTTTTTTTTTTTGTCTGAGTCAGCTGTTTATGGGGCAATCTGATGTACTAGAACTTTGCAATTTTTTGTATCTTTAATTGGTACAGCTGCGGCTGGATATGACCCAATTCACAACTGGTTTAATTGTTTTGATAGAATGGGTTGCACTGTTTGGCGGTGCATTTGTGACCACATAAATTGAAAGCCACTCCTTCACCATCCAAGAGGGGATGGACACCTTGGACATGGAAGAAGATGATGGACCTATGGGAGGAAAGAAGCTTTTCTGAATTCTATCTCCACAAAAGGATTAAGACATCCCTTAAAATTCTATCGAATGCTTTTCTCTATCACCACACAAGGATTAACACTTCCTTTCAAATTAAAATGAATTCTCATCTCTATCATCACACTTCCTTATTGACAACTATGAAAGTTCCTTGGGAGGGAGGTCCATCACTTTGTGATTGGGTCCCCACCCCCGCCCACATGTAAACACAAGTGGGACCATCATAGATGCCAACAAGGTTGATATTTCAACCCACCAAATAAATGCCTTAGTTTTATGTTACATGTTGAGTTGGGTAATGATAATTATGTACTCAACTTGAAACCCAGTCATTTGTCAATAGGGTCAAAGCACTACTGCAGTTGACACAAGGATAAGACCGTGACACAGCAAGGATGGTTTTGTATGCAGCAAAGATGAGATCTTATAGGATTGTAATAAATATATTTTCTATACCTGTTTCCCTCTGTCAACGGAAACAGATCTCAACAAGTTGTATCATTCCATTATAAATAGAAAATACTCAAAGCTAAACGTTAAAACACTGAACCGATGAAGACTGTTAAAAGTCTAGCAGCGTTGCTTACTGGCATCAGGTATTCAGGTACATGGATGTGGGGATGAGTGTATTCTACTGATTTTGAAGATTGGAAGGGATGATTATGCCAACACCCCCTACAATTTCTTCTATTGCATTTCTGCGATTTTTTTTACTTCAGCTTTCGGCCACTGAATTGGCACCTTCCTTGGTAATTATTTTAGTCCCCAAGAAATGTTGTCATAAAGTCAGCTGTTTATGGGGCAATCTGATGCACTAGAACTTGCAATTTTTTGTTTCTTTAATTGATACAGTTGCGGCTGGATATGAACCAATTCACAATTGATTTAATGGTTTTGATGGAATGGGTTGCTCTGTTAGGCAGTGCATTTGTGATCACATAATTGAAAGCCACTTCTGAGGCAGTTGAATTTTTTACAGCATTTATTTACACGGTGATTTTTGTTTCTGCCGAAGGTGGAAACTGTAGGCTTACCACCATGTTAGTTTCAACTGTACCGAAAACATTTTAGACAGTGCTAGTAAGACTAAAAGAAAGTGATTTTCTTCTGGATCCAGATATGCTATCCACAAAACTTGTGGAAAATGATTTCACCTAGAAAAATGAGAACCATTGAAAAGATTAACATGGAACACTGGGAAGTCATTCTCAGGTAGAAACTAGTATCAGTTTGCGGAAAATGCACAATATAGACATTAATTAGATCTTGGTTTGCAGTACATTCAAAGAAGCTTGCAGTACATTCAGTTATCTGTAGAATGGAAATTGTGCTGTTGGGGATCATGTGCTATCTGAAGTGAGGAAAGTTCAAGGTAATTTATGAAGTCACCATTTAATGGATTTGCTGCTGTCTCTGAACACTTGGAGGAATCCTCTATTTAGAGGAATCTTTGCATCTGCGGAATTAGACTTTCTTATTTGAGGATTTATAAAAGAGAGGATTCTTCGCATTCCACGTTTGGTGAGCACGGAGGAATTATCAATGATTCTTTCGGATCCAAGTTTGGCAACGAGAGAGGAATCCACAAAATAATTTTTTTTTGAATTTCTCCATCTCAAATCCTACATAACCCAAAAAATATTCCTTTGAATATCCTCTAATCCATCCTAAAGAGCAAAAAATCATTTTGTACACAAAAAAATTTATGAAAAATTTGACACAATCTCCCCTTAATGGGAGAGCTTTTATTTTTTACCTATTTAGGAATCTTTAAAATGAAACATTATATAATAACTTCATATAGCAACAATCTATGATCTTCAATAAATCAACTTCATATAGCCTTTTTTTCCTATCGATCTGTATGGCCGATTTAATGGTTTTTCTCCTGTAGCTTGTCAGTTTTTTGCAGGATTGAAAATAAGGGCCCAAATGCATGACTTGAAAAAGAAGAAAGAAGTTGAAAACGTTTTATTAAAGAATAATGAGGGCCCAACCTCATTAGGCAGAGGTATATTATGTTACAAACTACATTGATAAATCTCTAGTCCTAAGAAGGCTCTGTGTATCAGCCCAACACAGGCATAAGATGGATGAATTGCAGAAGCCCAACACTAGCACATGAAGACATGCTTTCTAATCTCTGATGTCTCTCTCTTTAGCAGCTTCCAAGGGACCTTGTGCCTTCTCCGGTGCATCTGAAGGTTCTATCACGCTGAATTTACCTTGATACAAGTTAATACCCAAATATATACAGTATTGAAAGAGTGATACATAAATGAAATGCTCTTTTTTTTTTTTTTTTTTACCTTAAGAAGGTTCCTCTTTATGAGACTCCTGGCAGGCAGAGTGTCAATGCCTTATATCCTGTAATTGAGATCTCCAAGCCAAACAGTAATGTGGGAAGGTCTTGCATATGGGCTCTTCTTTGATATGAATGAGTGGGAAATGTGCCTGGGCATTCCTTTCTTCTACATTACTTGCATGAGCTACATACATACACACACACCCACACCCACACCCAAAACAGAGTAATTAAATAAACTGAAACATCTTCTTAAAGCTTTAATAATCATGATACATCGCCTAGAATTTTGCCTACAAAAGTTCCATGTTGGCTCTTGTTTCTCTCTGTGCGAGCTCAAAGGAAAATGTCGAGGAGGAGAGGGCTGCAGCAAATAAAGCAGACTAGGATGAAAATCCAGATGCACTCAGGTGCAATCGCCATATGCACTGCCGCAAGGAATGTAACAAGCATTGCCACACATGCAAGGCCCCCAAAGTTAGAACTCAAATAGTCCAGACCCCAAATTTCACCCAGGGACCTTGTTTATGTCTCCCTGATCAAGCAAGTCCCTGCCGCTATTGCGGAGCACATTGCAATGGTGTTGGAGAACAAGAAGACTTTAAACGCTGTGAAACTTGCAGCAAAGGAGACTGTAGCAACTAAAGCAACTCCCACACAATATGCAGCTGTCACTTCTTTTTATTTCTTCGTCTCGTCGTTATGAGGTGGTGTGTCATCAGGTATTTTTGGAAACCGCCAAGGTCGACCCCTAATTGCGCCATGGCGTTTCAAAGCTTCCACTACCTCTTGTTTGCCTGAGTAGGGGAAGGAAAACATCAGACATGCAGGACTAGAGGATGAACCAAGATAAATTATCTGCTACTTAATGCACATTCACACTACCACTCCTCTAGAGTGATATTCAGGCCTGTAATGTCTCTCTTAAAAGCATTTGGTAATGGTTCAACAACTTGCATTCTTGGAAGGTTTGCTCTGCATGAACCAGCACCTCTAAATAACTTTGATATCTCTGAATGTACTCTCTAGAAATATGTTCATTTTATGGTGTTGGTCGTTTGGTCTACATGCCCTCCTGGAACCCACACGGTTTGATGAGAAGTTCCATTTTTGTCTTGTTTTGCAAAAGTACCTGGGCTATTTTTGTCCTGGCAGGCAGAGTGTCAATGCCTTATATCCTGTAATTGAGATCTCCAAGCCAAACAGTAATGTGGGAAGGTCTTGCATATGGGCTTTTCTTTGATATGAATGAATGGGAAATGTGCCTGGGCATTCCTTTCTTCTACATTACTTGCATGAGCTACATGCATACACACACACCCACACCGACACCGACACCCACACCCAAAACAGAGTAATTAAATAAACTGAAACATCTTCTTAAAGCTCTAATAATCATGATATTAACATGCATGAGAGAGGAAAAAAAAAGGAGAAATCAGCTGCACTTTGATTTGTTCAGGAATGTGGGGCATCAACATGTCCAATTATAATAAGTATCAGGATTTGGACTGTAACAAGCCCAATTCAAATAAATGGTCCAACTTCAAATACTGCATAAAATCCTATCTAGGGGCGGGGGGAAAAAAAGATAACCCATCATCCATAATGGTCAAAAAGCTTAAATTTTATAGAATACTGAACCACAAGAGTCATGTTCTTGTCGCTGCACTCTGGTGTCTTCACAGATATCGCAAAATGCCTGGCATCAGGATATGTCTGAATACCTTCACAAACTTCCCCACTAAGACTCATGTTTTATCTAGAATTTGTTCAATCATAGTTTCAAGAGCAAGTTGAATTCTGCATTATAATCCTGAACAGAATTATCCAGTAGTAATAAAAATAAATAAATAAACGATGATGCTTCTTAGCAGCAATTAAACCGGTGACAATATATTAAGAAAAGGACTTTGACGAAGCGTAGAGGGAAAAATGCTTGTTGATCACACGCACCAAATTCTACCATCATCCATCTTTTGGCAAACCAGAATT
This sequence comes from Umbellularia californica, assembly GCA_028538565.1. NCBI lineage: Eukaryota > Viridiplantae > Streptophyta > Magnoliopsida > Laurales > Lauraceae > Umbellularia > Umbellularia californica. Next base: position 49,634,864 of record JAPQWN010000006.1, on the reverse strand, counting down.
TCAGTTAATACTAAGTCCATTTGTAATCCAAAAATCGACCCATTTCAGGTTTTAGATTTTTTTTTTCTTTGGGTCAATAATTTAGAGTTTTTTAAGCTTGAATTTTCATTTGTATGCAATAAAGAATACAATTTACTATAAAAGGAAGTAAAGCACTGACCTTTATCATCTGGATCAGCAGACCATTTTCCTGCTGTGTGCTTAAATGATCCACCTTGTCCTTCACTCCTTTTCCAGATTTAACCCAACAACTCTCCCATCCATCTTCACACATTAAGATAAACATAACAAAGAAGAGCCCAATCAGGTCCAACAAACCATTCAATTAAAATGGCAACCTTAAAAATAACATTGCAAACAAAAAGGAAACATACACATTGGATTATTGCAAACCAAAACCAAAACACAGAAAGATGAAACATGTGTTTTTTTTACCCTCAGCTTAAACAATTAGAATAATAAAAAATTGCTATCCATCTGCATTAACACAGTAGCTCCAGCATGCCCCATCTCAAAACACAAACTTAATGCTAGTAGAAAGCAAACATCAGAATTCAACCTCTTCATCAATTAAGGGTAACTTTTATTAAATAGAAGAGTACTCATTACAAAATGAACCCAACACTATAAAATATTTGGTACAAAGTGAACATAACCCTACAAAAAATTAGAGAACATCAACAACAGAGACACATTAATTTTTTACTATGGACTAGAACAAAACACAATGAGCTACTACAGCACTACAACACTTCCACCACTATTAATGAGCTGAGGGCTATCCTCATCCACTACAACACTTCCACCATTGCCGGAGCTAGGGCCGTCCTTGGCCTTCATGCTAGTGTGTACCCCTCCATCGACGTGTTCCAATCCTAAGTGAGTTTGTTGGTCCAATACCTCTTGAACCTGCAACTTCTCAGTCAGAGAGATTCCCTGCAATCCCACCATGCCATGCAAAGAACATTACCTCCGAACTACTAAATGCACCTTGTTTCGAAATTTACTAATGTGGTCTCCAAAATGAAGTTCTAAATAGTGATACGTGTTGAGTGAGGATGCCATTCTGTTTTTCAAGAAGTTTAGGACCCGATTACTGGATCAATTGCACATATCAAATTAGGTAATGCATAATATGCATTTGTCGTGTGTTCAATAAACTCCCAACCACAATCAAGTAAAAAAAAAAAAAAGCTTATTCCAATGTGCTACAAATAACTATTTTTTTATTTGTTGCTAACCCATCAATTATTTTAAATTTGTCAGGACGAGGAGAACTCCTCCTTGATCTAAGCAAGCTTTTGACCAAGTCACTGAAATTACTACAAACAGAACAGAAATCACAAAACCTATTAAATGACATTATTTCTCATGCAAGATCCAAGTCCCAACTCCTAAGAACATTGATAACTTGCAACAAAAAGATATACCCCCTACAGAAAAACTAGTACATTATTACAGAAAAAGAATGCCAAAGAATAAGATAATGATTTTGCTCCTCCCTCCAGGAAGAAAATAATCAAATAATGCCAACAGAATAGACTTCAAATGCTGCAGTAAAAGGAACTCTGAAACAGGGGACCTTGGAAGAACTGAGATGGGTATAAAAGCAACTACTCTTCTTTAAATACATGTCACTAGATAACATTCAAGAAAAATGCCACATAGAAACATTTAGAACACTAATTAGTTGTTGACAAATGACACTAAAACACAACATTGATAAACTTTCAACACAATGACTACTACTACTGGGTCAAAGTTCGGATTGCTTGATTGTTGAGAACACTCAAGAAACAAAATTATATTAAACTTGAGGAAAATTGAAGGCCCTAGCCATCATTCTCTTGATGACCTTTTATGAGTGGCAAAAATCTCAACCTATCTTCCAATTTCAACACAGAAGATTCAATATGCCAAATATAAAAAAAACTGCACAAGTGTAGAAAATTGGCCCTAGCTACCGAAGCAGATCACATTCCCACACAAGAAAAGAGGTAAGAAATCAAGAAAAGAGGTCAGAAATATGCAGAATGGGGAAAAAAAGTAAATGCAACAAAAACCCTAACCTGATTTTGTAGTGAATGACTTGACAGGAGAGAGAAAGAGGAACGGTGGGGCAGGATGGTACAGACAGACGGTGGGGCGATGGTCGAGGTCTACCGGTGTTGCATGAGGGTTGGAGATGACCCTCGGTCTCTATTCCTTGCTCAGAGAGGAAAACGAATGAGACTACAGTTGCAGCAACACGGAGTCCAGCCACCTCTCGGCGTGTCGGAGCAGGTCTGATCGCCTCCGATCTTAATAGCTATCGTCGTCCCCTCCCTGGTAGCAACAGTAAGAAAAACGATTGGAGACGAGAGAGGGCTTTGTAATCGGGAGACCTCAGGCCTTTTGATTCAGCGCAGAAAATGGGCATTATATACCCCCTCTTAAAAAGCAATGATTTATGGAGTCCGCGGGGTGGGGGGGGGGGGGGTGGTGGGGGTGTGGTTTCGTAGATATCCTCTCTTTAGCAGATTTGGGATTTTGAAAATCTTTTCTTGGGATCTAGTGGGGGGGGGGGGGGGGTGGTGGGGGTGTGGTTTCGTAGATATCCTCTCTTTAGCAGATTTGGGATTTTGAAAATCTTTTCTTGGGATCTAGTGGGGGGGGGGGGGGGTTGATATCCTCTTTTTAGCAGATTTGGGATTTTCAAAATCTTTTCACCATGTTGCAGGGGGGGGGGGGGGGGGGGGGGGGGGGGGGGGGGGGTAGATATCCTCTTTTTAGCAGATTTGGGATTTTCAAAATCTTTTCACCATGTTGCACCCAAACATGGGTTTTCCGTGATAGCGCGGAAAAGTGATGGCGGGGGGGGGGGGGGGGGGGGGGGGGGGGGGGTGTAGATATCCTCTTTTTAGCAGATTTGGGATTTTCAAAATCTTTTCACCATGTTGCACCCAAACATGGGTTTTCCGCGATAGCGCGGAAAAGTGATATGAATTCCTCTTAGAGCATTTTTGTCAAACGTGCCCTAATTGTACACCAACCATCCAAACACACCCAAAATAACTCAAATGTACTTTATCCCAAACCTCTTTAACTTTATCTAGTCTTAAACACCTACTCCTCTTTTACTGGATCCCTCATGCAAACAAATAGGCCTTAGAATGTGGCTCCTTATGATTAAGCCAATAAGAAAGGTGGCTCCCTTAAATTGATCAAAGGTGATGATTTTATTTAACATTAAGATATTGTTTACCAAAAAAATCTCATGGTTAAAAGTTAAAACTTTTTCGGAATAAAAGGGACTATTATAAAATGTTTGATGGTGTCGGAATAAAAGGGACTATTATAAAATGTTTGATGGTGTGTCTAATATAGAAACAGAGACCTGAACAGTACTTATCTCAATGTTTTCTTTTAAAAAGTTCAACATAGTCACGGTGAACTTTTCTTCCCAACGTCTCTCTGGGTTGATAATCTCTAAAAGTATTACTGGAAAAGCTCTTCGCTTCGCTTCGCTTGTGAACGCAAGACTTTAGTTATAAATAATCACTATTCTATTTCTTTCAGTCGCGGCTTTCTGAGGTAATTTTTCTCAGTTTGGTTTGCGCAATCTGCCGCAGTCATCACTACAACGTGCCGAACAAAAACCACACTAATTGTTGGAAGTTTCTAAGCCTTGGTATAATTGTTGGAAGTTCGATGGATGAGTTTCTTTTAAGAGTAGCATAGGCAGTCCATGCTTGTTCCTTCAAATGGATGCCTGTAATTGATCATGGACCTATATGAGAAAAAAATCCCAACTTCTAGCGTCAAAAGTCATTATAACGGAAGTCAAGTGGATTAGATTTTTTTCCCTTTATCTATAAGTACAATAAACTGAATTGGGCCTCAGAACTTGATCTTGAGACCAATCCCATCATGGGTGTATGCCTACCATTGCACCAAGTATTGGTTTGGCAATTGGATAAGAAGTTTGCAAGCTAATACTTATCAATGATTAAATCCTTTACATTCTGCTATTGTTCACTAAGTTTGTCATCACCACCATTATTGAGGTCTTATCTCATCTATCAAGGATCTATTGGTCGTCACTTCAATTCTATAGAAGGAATTAATGAATAACGAATATAACAGAAAACCCAAACAAGGACCTCCTAAGCATAATTACGTGAGACCAAACAAGTACAAAAATATTGAGTAACCGGTGCAAACTTTGTCAAACCATTTGGAATTTTTCGTTTCTATCTTGGGCACGATTTTAAAACTGCGTGGCCCAATTTTGTCAAATCACCGGGCTATTTGTTTCGTGTGCGTTGGTGGTGGGTGTTTCATTGCCTTTGGCCTCATCTCTTGTATTCGTAGTTGATCGATGTGCTATAAGCAATCAATATCATTGGTTTATTTAACAGCAATGAGGAAATTTATGAGAGATCTTGGCCTTGTATTCTATATATTTTGTAAAGATCTTTCGATAGGGACACTCCAGTGGCAAGGGTGCCACATCTACCCAATATTCGGGTACATGCACCTTGCATTAATGTGTGAGAAAGCACATGTTGATTCAAATGGATCATCAAAAACCTCCTTCCGGATCCACCGGTTTTCACCTAACCCAAGTGACTGTACTACTGGATCAAGGGTCAAATTTATATATTTAAAGTCGTCCCCCTGTCCCATCATCTGTGACGCCCATCCCCAACCCCATCCAGATACCCCTTGCATGAAAGTTCTGTGGGAGATATTGTTAGTTTGTATGTTCTACATCCAGTGGACGATCCGAATAAATTGATTTATTTCATTAATTAATTTATATTTTCATGCTTTATTCATATGATAAATGGTAATTTTATATATATTTGCACATGATTATACAGAATGACATGATGGTTCATGAGATAAACCAGAGCCCACAAGTGTATTAGATGTAATCCATATGTGTGCATGAGATTCACATACATGAGACATGGATTACAAATCTTATACTTAAAGTATTTTCACAACCAATGATGAGGTTGGGCATTTCATCTGTTAAGGTTGGAGCACTGCAATCACTATGAGATAGTGTGGTACATCTCAATCGTCAAAGTGTAAGACTCCGGATCACTGTGCTAGTACTTGGATGTACTGAAAGACCATAAGTAGCAACTTATGCAAATTTGTCTTTGATTTAAAGACTACTCTCAGAATTCCCAAGGAATAGGCCTTCCAATCCTGAGAGATTAAGACTCAAGCATCTGCTATGCATTTACATTGAACCATTATTATATATGAAGCGAAAAGAATCCAGTTGCCAATTGCTAATTGATTTTGACCTTTTATTTTTTATTTTTTATTTTTTTTTGACCATTTTATAACTTCTCCAATAACCTCTCCCACAACTGCCCATTAGTTTTGACTATTCAATTCCGTAACATCTCCAATTACTTGTAACTCCTTCAAGACTTTTCAACTTTCACTATAGCCAACTGAGTAAGAGGTTTTTCTAGGCTTGTGTTAGACCATTATTAATTTGTGTGGAAGAGGGAAAAGGTGTTTGGAAATTTGAAATCTGCATTTATTTATTTTACTTTCTTATTGGTTTTGGCAAATTGGTTTGTACAAGCTTGAAATACAATATAAAATCGGGTTGATAGCAACATATTAGGTCTAGGTCAGATGTGAGTCACCTTCAAGTGAAATAAAAATGGGGCAATTCTAAGGACATAAAAATGGGGTCATTAGTAAAATAATTATAATCCCTTAAATCAAGAAAGTATTAAAGCAAATTTGTAACCAATTTAAGAAACCATAGATACATAAGTCCAATTTTATAAGAAAATAAACTTTGATAGGTACCTTTATATGCATGGGTCATGATTTAAAGGATTTAGTTTTAGAATCGTGTACTTGCTTGCCTCGTGTATGAGTACAAAAGTCTATTCTAACAAAGCAAAAAGATAAAAACTTCAACATTCTTCCTTTTCTTCATATCATTTTGCTAGAGGATTTAAAAGAAAAGTCCAATTTAAGAAACCATAGATACATAAGTCCAATTTTGCTTATCTTTTGCTCAACATGTCGTTGACTCTGTTCCTTGGTGTGCAGACACCCCAGGTGACTACTATGAGGAGCAGGCAGGTGAGGAGATCCTAGAGGATCTCCAACCAGCTGAGGAGGAACGGGAGTGGCGTGACGATGATGTAGAGTAGCGTCATCGATCCCGGCACGAGAGAGAGTCATGGGGACTTCATTAGATTATATTTTATTCATTCTTTCTTAGTTCTCGTTGGACCTTTCATACTATTGACTTCTTTCTATTGTTTTTAATGGCTTGATTATTGGGTTGGCCATTGTAATCATTTAATACTTTGTGTAGATTTATTTTCATTCCTTTGAAACTTAACATTAAATGAGATTTATTAGCCATTGTTGATATTCCATGTGCTTAAGATTGTATGAATTCCGTAATTCTTATTATACTTGAGGCTTGAAACATTATATCCTCACAGCGGACCTACGATCATTGGGCCTAAAGGACAAAAATTTTAATTAGTCCTAAATTTCACTCCTCGTATCCGGTTATTTCTCTAATGGGGTTCGGAGGACGTGACATGATGGTATTGGAGCAATAGTTGGTTTCTCAGGATAAACATTTTAGAAACCATAGGACGCGTGTGAGGACTCCGTTAGTTAGTAGGTTGGTCTTTTAGTTATATTTCTAGCGTTGTATTGTTAGATTGAGGCATAATGGAACTAACCTTGAATATTGTACAGGGCAATGGCTGGTAGATCCACTCAATCCGGTAGTGTGCCACCACCAGAGGGTAGTTCCTCTCAGAATGGCTCAAATAATCAATTTCACCAATTCATGGCAGCTTTCATTCAGTCCCAGAAAGACCTGGCGGAACGGAGTAACAAGCAGAATGAGGATCAGGCTGTGTTCTAAGCTCAAATGCTGGAGGTAGTACAGAAAGTGGGCCAGCCACAACCTAAGGAATATGACCTCAACGATTTAGTTGAGAAGTTTAGGAAGAGGTTTCCACCCGAGTTCCATGGCATAGAGGACCCCGCTGATGCTGATGAGTGGGTTGTTCAGATGGAGAAGATTTTTGAGGTGTTCCAGTGCACGGGGGTTCAACATGTGCAGTTAGCAACCCACATGTTCCGTGGGGCAGCAGAAAGATGGTGGAGAACCGTCAAGAACCCGTATGAGGCAATCGCTGAGGATGTAGCCTGGAAGACCTTCACAGAGCAGTTCCAGAAGAAGTTCATCCCCAAGCATTACAGAGATCAGAAGATGGAGGAGTTTGAGCGATTAGTCCAGGGTGATTTGTCAGTGCAGGACTATGAGATTTCCTTCACCCATTTATCTATATTTGCAGAGGCTCTGATTCAACCCGAATCTGAGAAAGTTCGGAGGTTTATCAAAGGATTACGAGCAGACATTAAGATGCAAGTTCAGCGCAGCAGGTTGACCAATTACGATGATGTGGTCAAGGAAGAATATTGGGCAGAGGAGTCTCTGAAGGATGTGATTGCATTGGAGCAGCAGAGGATTTTGGCGTTGATGCCTCAACCCAAGTCACAGAGTTCGTCATCCCATCACTTTCAGCAACCAGCACCGAAGAGACTGCGGTTCGAACCAGTGTTGAGACAGTTGCCGCAGCGGATCACTTGCACCTATTGTGGGGGAAGTCATTATGCTCGCGATTGCAGGAAGCAGTCTGGGGCATGTTTTCATTGCGGGGACCCAGGGCACAAGGTTCGCAATTGCCCAGGGAAGACAGGAGTGGCACCACCAATATTTCCAGCTCTGGCGCCCAGGCCACCACATCCTGCACAGCCGTTAAGACAAATGCCACCTGCACTGGCCAGGCCCCAGCAACACCAGATGATTGTTCGACCACCCCAGCCACTGCAGCAGGACCTCCAGTACCACAACAGAGGCCCCCAGCACCACCCAGACTTCAGGCTCGTGGTCCTAGGCCACAGCAGCAGTATCACCAGCAGCGCCCCCAGCAAGTAGAGAGAGCTTATGCTCTGACGCATGAGGAAGCAGAGGCTGCGGGCAATGTTATAGAAGATACACTTTCAGTTTGTGGATTTGATGCTAAAGTTCTATTTGATCCTAGATCCACACACTCATTTGTTGCACCAGCTTTTGCACTTCACTTAGGGGAGAATAAGGAGACACTACCTTATGATTTGATAGTAGCCACCCCGGTAGGTAGGTCAGTTCCTTGTAATGTCATCTACCTTAGATGTAGTGTTCAGATTGGAGAAGTTCAGCTGACCGCCAGTTTAATCATCTTACCAATGTCGGAGTTTGATGTGATACTTGATATGAATTGGTTAGCAGCGAATCAAGCAGTGTTAGATTGTTTTAATAAAACCATGAAGTTGCAGAATGCAGACCGTAGTGTTGAGTTTGTTGGCATAGAGAAGCCCATCTCCACTCGGTTAATTTCAGCATTGAAGGCAGAACGGTTGATGAGGAGCGGTTGCGAATGCTTTATCACATTTATCGTGGAAGACAAGGAGTCTAAGACTGTTTATGAGATTCCTTTTGTACGAGAGTTCCCGGATTTATTTCCGGAGGAGATCCCTGGTTTGCCACCTGTTCGTGAGTTGGATTTCAAGATAGAATTGCAACCATGTACAGCACCTATTTCGAAGGTCCCATATAGGATGGCTCCAGCAGAATTGAAGGAGTTGAAGACTCAGATAGAAGATCTGTTGGATAAAGGTTTCATTGGACCCAGCGTTTCACCGTGGGGAGCTCCGGTGATATTTGTGAAGAAGAAGGACGGGACAATGAGGATGTGCATAGATTACAGACAGTTGAATCAGGTAACTGTTAAGAATAAGTACCCATTACCGAGGATTGATGAGCTATTTGATCAATTGCAGGGAGCTCAATTCTTTTCGAAGATAGATCTGCGTTCCGGTTATCATCAACTACGAGTCAAGAGGAGGATGTTCCTAAGACTGCATTCCGGACGAGAGATGGCCATTTTGAGTTTCTTGTGATGCCTTTCGGGTTGACGAACGCACCAGCAGTTTTTATGGCATTAATGAATAAGGTGTTTGCCCCTTTCCTGGATCAATTTGTGGTCGTCTTCATAGATGATGTGTTGGTATATTCGAAGACTAAAGAGGAACATGTGCATCACTTGAGAACATCTTTACAGCTTTTGAAGGATAACCAATTATATGCTAAGTTGAGCAAATGTGAGTTTTGGCTGGAGCAAGTGGCATTTTTGGGCCACATTATTTCTAAGGATGGACTAATAGTGGATCCCAAGAAGATAGCAGTGGTTGTTAATTGGGGTAGTTCACGAAATGTAGCGGAGGTTCGCAGTTTTCTCGGACTTGCAGGTTATTACAGGAGGTTTGTGAAAGGGTTTTCTACCATAGCATCTCCACTCACTAAGTTGACAAGAAAGGACATTCCGTTTGTATGGACAGAAGAATGTGAAAATAGTTTCCAAGAGTTGAAGACTCGGTTGACTACAGCACCCATACTTGCTTTACCCTTAGGAAGTGGAGGATTTGTGGTTTACATAGATGCTTCAGGGATTGGATTGGGTTGTGTTCTCATGCAGAATGACAAGGTGATAGCCTATGGATCGAGACAATTGAAGGATCACGAGAAGAAGTATGCCACACATGACTTGGAGCTAGCAACAGTGGTTTTTGCATTGAAATTGTGGAGGCATTATTTATATGGAGAAAGATTTGAGGTGCATACAGATCACAAGAGCCTGCAATACCTGTTTACATAGGGTGATTTGAATAACAGGCAGCGGAGATGGATGGAGTACATAAAGGATTATGATTTCCCGATCAAGTACCATCCTGGTAAGGTGAATGTTGTAGCAGATGCTCTCAGCAGGAAGGCAGCCTTTAGTGGATGTGTAATGCCTGAATGGAGATGGATAGAGCAGTTCAGAGATATGGATGTAGAAGTGTGGCCAGTCAAGGAGAAAGTATTGGTTGGTACTTTGGGAGTTTAGGAGCCAGAAATAATTAACAGGATCAAGGAAGCTCAGAAGGATGATCCTGGGCTGCAGAGAATTATTGACCACATTGATGACCATTCAGATTTCAGATTGATTGAAGGAATTATGTACTATAAGGATAGATTTTGTGTGCCAGATGTGCAAGACATCAAATTAGAGCTGATGACGGATGCGCACCACACCGGATATTCAGTTCACCCGAGGAGCACCAAAATGTATCAGAATTTGAAGAACCACTATTGGTGGGTAAAAATGAAGAAAGAGATTGCAGAATTTGTCGTTAAGTGTATGACTTGTCAGCAGATTAAGGCAGAACACAAGAAGCCTCCTGGTTTGCTTCACCCGTTGGACATTCCAAAGTGGAAATGGGAGCACATCACTATGGATTTTGTATCGGGATTGCCAAATACTAGGAACGGCAACGATGCTATTTGGGTGATTGTGGATAGATTGACTAAATTAGCACATTTTCTACCATTCAAGACTGATCAGTTTATGAACAAGATGACTATGTTGTACAGGGATAATGTAGTCAAGTTGCATGAAGTGCCTAAGTCCATAGTATCCGATCGAGACCCTAAGTTTGTCTCTCGGTTTTGGTCTACTTTTCAGTCATCTATGGGTACTCAGTTGAAGTTTAGTACAGCTTACCACCCTCAGACAGATGGACAGTCAGAGCGTACCATTCAGACTTTGGAAGATCTTCTCAGAGCGTGTGTTTTAGATTTTAAGGAGAGTTGGGATGAAAGTTTGCCTTTGTGTGAGTTTGCCTACAATAACAGCTATCATTCAAGTATTGGTATGGCACCATTTGAGGCATTGTATGGACGAAGATGCAGAACTCCAGCATGTTGAGAGGAAGTCGGAGTTCGGAGTTTCCATGGCCCCTCCGAGATTGCTGATTCCAGCGAGAAAGTCAGGGTTATTCAGATGAGAATGAAGGAGTCTCGGGATCGTCAGAAGAGTTATGCAGACAAGAGGCGGAGACCTTTAGAATTCCAAGTGGGGGATATGGTGTTCTTGAAAGTCTCTCCGATGCAAGGTGTTGTTTGATTCGGTCAGAAAGGGAAGCTTGCCAAGAGGTTTGTAGGACCATTTGATATCGAGAGCTGGATTGGAGATGTGGCCGATCGTTTGGTACTGCCGCCAGAGTTAGCCGGTGTACACGACGTTTTCTCTGTTTCGATGCTTCGGAAGTATATTCCAGATCCCACTCACGTGTTGCAGTATGAGCCACTTCAGTTACAGGCAGATGCAACATATGTGGAGCGTATTGACACCAGGGAAGTAGTGCTAAGTACCAAGACCATCCAGTGGGTTAAGGTACAGTGGGAGCATCAAATTGCGGAGGAGGCTACGTGGGAGCTGAAGGACCAAATGCAGAAGGCGTATCCTTATCTCTTTCCTGATGAGGTATGTTTAGGTATTTTGGAGACCAAATGTTCTTTTTAGATGTAAGAGTTGTAAGGTCTGCGACCTTATTGGGTCGGTGGAGCCCAATAGTAGGCCCATTGACCCATTTATTTCGCTATTATTATAGTTAATTGTAGTTTAGATATTTAAGTGGGTTTAGATCATGAGCGAACTTTTTTTAATGTTAGATTAGTTTCTACGAAGTTTCGTGCGATTCCGAGTGCGTTTGAAACTAGCAAGGGGAGTAGTTTGCTATGTAGGGAAAATTAAGTGTTTTTCCAAAAATTCCAATCGCCGTAACTTTTAGGTTCGTTGGAAAGGTTTCGTCGCGCTGATCGTTTTTGTCTCTTGGCTCATCGCTATCTGACGATTTCAAACCCTTCAAGTTGTCCATTTCTTCACCGAATCCACTTAAGGGCAAATCAGTCTTTTCCCCCTCCTTCTCTTCTTAAGCAGGGAACAACCCTAGTTCATTATTCATCCCTGCAACGAACGAAAGCTACAACATCCTTTCTTCTTCCTCTCATCTTCTCAAGCCCAGTACTCCCTCAAGAAGAGATCATCTCAAAGATCCAGACCGCTCACTTGCATCCTCTCGATCTCCTCTTTCCATTGATCTTAGTTTGGTAAGATTTCACTTAACCTCATCTTTTCAATCACCTTCTCTTTTGGTTAGATTTAGGTCTTTCCTGATCTCTTTCCTTCCCTTCCTTCTTCTTTGCGTATTAGATTGCTTTTAAGCAGGTTAGATTGGTGGTTTTCGCGGTAGAAGGTTTCTCCTCAAGTTTTCCCCAATTTCCAATCTTCTTCGTGGTTGAGCCAAGTAGATTTGCATTGTATAATGGATCATGTGTGTATTTTCTTTATTGATTGTCTATGTTTTCTTGTTAGAATTACCTTAATTCCAAGTCTGTTTGTTATTGATTGGGATTATATGCTAGATTGGGTTTTGAGGGTTTTGGGTCAAATAAAAGATTGTAATTGGTAGTTATAAGTTGTGTTTAAATTGTTGAAGATGATGGAAATGATGAATGTGATGATTGGGGAGCATGGTGGCTCATTTTATGCAAGTTAGCCATGGATTGGCCGGAGGAAAAAGGGTAAGAAAAACCAGTTTTCGGTCATTTTCGGGGTTCATGTTGCAGTTCCGATCGATCGGCATTGTTACTAACTTTGGCTGATTTCAGATCGATCGATCGGTCATTTTTGTCCAATCGATCGGACTGCTTTTTTTTTTACAGCACATGCGAACTTCGGAAACGCATAACTTTTAATCCGTCCGTTGGAATTCTACATGTAATATACCGTTGGAAAGATCTCTAGATGTAGAATCCAATGGTTTTAGTTTCATCACGATCGGAGGTTGGAAAGTGATGTAAATGTTCAGATTATTATTTCAGCTCATGTTTTATTGTAAATGAGACTAATAACTTAGGTTTGGGCCTTAGATGTTGGAAACCATGTACCCACTCTCATTTGACCACTAATGGGGTTAAAATCGTAGCACGTGGCTTGGTGTGCTTCGATGGGTTGTCTAGGTATTCGTGTATTGGACATGGTTTAACCGAATGCGTATGGAATTATTTCATTAGATGCTTAACATGATTGTACACCAAGGAGTTTTCCTAAAAGCATCATTGATTCAATTTCCACAAGTACTTCGCTAGAACATGTGGAATACAGGGATGACACCACTTGCCTAGGTTGGATTGTAATTCCCCCTTGACTTGTGAATTATATCCGTTGATATTATTCCTTGTATACTCTTTTGGCATAAAACACTTAACTAAGTATGAAATATAAATTCTTGTAAAATTAGGATATGGACTTGACTTAGAATGTATCGTAGGAACCCTGTGTCATGTATTGATAAACAGAACTGGCTAGTATGGAAGGGATTATCAGGTGTTTGACTTGTTTATATTGTTTGAATGAGATAATCCCTACGATCATGTCGTGTGCATTGAGCTAGCCAGACTTTCTTGTCTTGGTCTATTGTTGTGTCAACACCACTTTGTTTTATTGCATATCATGGCCATCTGCTGATTGAGAGTTTATTGATGAGCCGGTTACTCGGACATCTGGGTGGGCAGTCGGCTTTGGACGGCGTCCATGGCGTTGAATGGTTGGGAGCGGGCTTGGACCGTGCTGCTATTCCCAGGACCGGGAGCTAGGATCCCACTGGAGCCGGACTTTGGTATCAGTTGTCTGATCTAGATTGTTACTGATACCCCGGGAGGTGGCTTGGACATCCTCGGCGTCTCCCTCTTGTTTCTTGCATTACACTGTTTGTATAGTGGTTATTGTTAGATGATGTTAGCATTCCCGTTATTGCTTCTGATGGTTATTATTCTTGCTTTATGCCTAGTTTCATTTTTCTTGTATTCATATGATATTGCACTTGTCTCTATTCTATATTTGATGCATGCCATGCTAGTTATATTTTGCTTATCTTTTGCTCAACATGTCGTTGACTCTGTTCCTTGGTGTGCAGACACCCCAGGTGACTACGATGAGGAACAGGCAGGTGAGGAGATCCCAGAGGATCTCCAACCAGCTGAGGAGGAACGGGAGTGGCGTGACGATGACGTAGAGTAGCGTCATCGATCCTGGCACGAGAGAGTCATGGGGACTTCATTAGATTATATTTTATTCATTCTTTCTTAGTTCTCGTTGGACCTTTCATACTATTGACTTCTTTCTATTGTTTTTAATGGCCTTGATTATTGGGTTGGCCATTGTAATAATTTAATACTTTGTGTAGTTTTATTTTCATTCCTTTGAAACTTAACATTAAATGAGATTTATTAGCCATTGTTGATATTCCATGTGCTTAAGATTGTATGAATTCCGCAATTCTTATTATACTCGAGGCTTGAAACATTATATCCTCACAGCGGACCTACGATCCTTGGGCCTAAAAGACAAAAATTTTAATTAGTCCTAAATTTCACTCCTCGGATTCGGTTATTTCTCTAATCGGGTTCGGGGGACGTGACAACCGAGGCTTTGTATCCTTTTTCAACTCCCTTTCCCTACCTTCATTTCAGTTTTGACAGTCAAGAACTTTTCGTCATGATATGTATATATATATATATAATGAAATATTAATACATTACTACATAACAAATAACATGTAACTCATATTACAAAAATAAAAAGACATATAGCATACATTATGATGCATTTTTATATATTTTAGACATTATAGTCTGGCAAATGGGTATTCAGTAGGCCCATAAAAGACCAGGTCCCAATATTAATTCTAAAAATGGCCCTTACCCGAATTATCCGGTTCTGGCCCATCGGGTAACCGGGTAGTGGCCTTGGTGAAATAAAACGCATTTCCTCTTGTGGTAGAAAAATCAGAAAAGAAGAAATTAAAAGAAAAACATGGATTAACCTACTTTCCCCCTTAGTCTTGCATTTGGTATTAAATTGAACAGTGAACACTACTGAGATAAAAAATTGTTAGAGTAGTTTCCACATAAATTTTACTGTTAAGGTGACAGCCAGGCAACTTTGTTAGGTTGCATCAGTTTCTACCTTTTCCAGCTATAATAAGGTAGGCACCACTTAAATGTACGGAAAGGCAGGTTTGCTCGGATCTGCAACAAAATAAGCCTAACTGTGCTACTGTTATACAAAATTAAATCCCCTACATCTTTTAGTTTCCTTTTCAATTAGAATCACTTGTATCGTCTTTTGTTAAAAATCATGTACATGCCATTAGGTGTTATGTAAAGATCGTATTTTTAAAAATTATTTTACTCTGTCTCAATTTTGGTTGGAAAAAAATAGTGTTTGGAGAACAAATGATGAAATGGAAGAGAGGGAAAAGATGGGGAAGGAGAATGAGAGAGAATAAGAAATTGCTTTTCATAAAGTGATTTTCAATGAGGAAAAATAAGAATAGAAACATGATTGAAGGGGGGTGAAATCATTTTACATGTAAACAAACATCCCTTGATGGATAAGCAAGATTCTTAAAAAAAAAAAAAAAAATCAATATATCATGTGGGTTTTGTTAGAGAATCATGAAAGTTATTAAATGCTAATCTGGAATTTGGATTTATAAGGTTTGAGACCAGGCTAACAATTGCTGAGATAGGGTGTAGCCCAATAAACAAATACTCTAGATAAGATTTCAGTTGATAGGAGTGATTTCCCTTTTCTTTTTTTTCTTTCTTTTTTTTTTTTTTCAAAAGGACTAAATCAAGTTTAAACTGAAAGGGTGAATCTCAAACTGATAGAGTTGGACCAATTCATAACTAATCCGCTGCCCAGGCGGCTGAGTTGCCTTGAAATAAAAACACGTTTTGAATTGTATTCTTACAGTTGTAAACAGCTATATCTCATTTATTGAAGTCTTCAAAAATCTGATGACATCTTAACGAAATCCATCAGAATCCCATAAATTTAGTAACCATATTACATAAATCTCACCCTCTTGAGATGAGTTCTCTTCTGATTTCATTGTAGCACACCAGACATGTAACAACCATAAGAGGGAAATTCTATATGCACCCCCTAGTTTGCTAAGCACACCCATTAAAAAAAATCACTGTTGAGGAAGAAATGTGAGTATGCTCAGCAAAATAGGTTGGTGCTTATAGAATTTCCCAAACATCAGAAACTCCTTGAAAATCATGCAAAAAAAAAGAAAAAACCCAGAGAGAAGATGGGTCCTCAATTCATTGAAACACACCAGGCATCTTACAAAACTATCCTTTTTTTTTTTTTGTAAAAGAGAAAATAAACATCTCGCAAAACTTAGAAACTTAGAAACCAGAGAGAACATGAAAATAAGCATCTAGCAAAACTTAGAAACCAGAGAGAGAACATGAAAATAAGCATCTAGCAAAACTTAGAAACCCGAGAGAGAACATGGGTCCTTTTCTAATTTAAAGAAACTAGAGAGAGAAGGAAAAGAAGAAGAATATTGAAGAAAGAAAGAAAGAAAACACCATCCTTTCAGAGAATGCTCTGATACCTATAAAATCTCATTTTTTTTCCCTTTATCTATAAGTACAATAAACTGAATTGGGCCTTAGAACTTGATCTTGAGACCAATCCCATCATGGGTGTATGCCTACCATTGCACCAAGTACTGGTTTGGCAATTGGATAAGAAATTTGCAAGCTAATACTTATCAATGATTAAATCCTTTACATCCTGCTATTGTTCAATAAATTTGTCATCACCACCATTATCGAAGTCTTATCTCATCTATCAAGGATCTATTGGTCGTCACTTCAATTCTATAGAAGGAATTAATGAATAACGTATAAAATAGAAAACCCAAACAAGGACCTCCTAAGCATAATTACGTGAGTAAACAAGTACAAAAATATTGAGCAACCGGTGCAAACTTTGTCAAACCATTTGGAATTTTTCGTTTCTATCTTGGGCACGATTTTAAAACTGCGTGGCCCAATTTTGTCAAATCAAAGGGCTATTTGTTTCGTGTGCGTTGGTGGTGGGTGTTTCATTGCCTTTGGCCTCATCTCTTGTATTCGTAGTTGATCGATGTGCTATAAGCAATCAATATCATTGGTTTATTTAACAGCAATGAGGAAATTTATGGGAGAACGATCTTGGCCTCGTATTCTATATATTTTGTAAAAATCTTTCAATAGAGACACCCCAGTGGCAAGGGTGCCACATCTACCCAATATTCGGGTACATGCACCTTGCATTAATGTGTGAGAAAGCACATGCTGATTCAAATGGATCATCAAAACCCTCCTTCCGGATCCACTGGTTTTCACCTAACCCAAGTGATTGTACTACTCGATCAAGGGTCAAATTTATATGTTTAAAGTCATCCCCCTATCCCATCATCAGTGACGCCCATCCCCAACCCCATCATGATACCCCTTGCATGAAAGTTCTGTGTGAAAGCACATGTTGATTTAAATGGATCATCAAAACCCTCCTTCCGGATCCACTGGTTTTCACCTAACCCAAGTGACTGTACAACTGGATCAAGGGTCAAATTTATATTTTTAAAGTCGTCCCCTTGTCCTATCATCAGTGACGCCCATCCCCAACCCCATCCAGATACCCCTTGCACGAAAGTTCCGTGGGAGATATTGTTAGTTTGTATGTTCTACATCCAGTGGATAATCCGAATAAATTGATTTATTTCATTAATTAATTTATATTTTCATGCTTTATTCATATGATAAATGGTGATTATATATATATATGCACATGATCATACAAAATGACATGATGGTTCATGAGATAAACCAGAGCCCACAAGTGTATTAGATGTAATCCATATGTGTGAATGAGATTCACATACATGAGACATGGATTACAAATCTTATACTTAAAGTATTTTCACAACCAATGATGAGGTTGGGCATCTCATTTGTTAAGGTTGGAGCACTGCAATCACTATGAGATAGTGTGGTACATCTCAATCGTCAAAGTGTAAGACTCCGGATCACCGTGCTAGTACTTGGATGTACTGAAAGACCATAAGTAGCAACTTATGCAAATTTGTCTTTGATTTAAAGACTACTCTCATAATTCCCAAGGAATAGGCTCCCAATCTTGAGAGATTAATGGACTCAAGCATCTGCTATGCATTTACATTGAACCATTATTATATATGAAGCGAAAAGAAATCCAGTTGCCAATTGCTAATTGATTTTGACCTTGTATTTTTTTTTTTTGACCATTTTTTAAATTCTCCAATAACCTCTCCCACAACTGCCCATTAGTTTTGACTATTCAATTCCGTAACATCTCCAATTACTTGTAACTCCTTCAGGACTTTTCAACTTTCACTATTGCCAACTGAGTAAGAGGTTTTTCTAGGCTTGTGTTAGACCATTATTAATTTGTGTGGAAGAGGGAAAAGGTGTTTGGAAATTTGAAATCTGCATTTATTTATTTTACTTTCTTATTGGTTTTGGCAAATTGGTTTGTACAAGCTTGAAATACAATATAAAATCGGGTTGATAGCAACATATTAGGTCTAGGTCAGATGTGAGTCACCTTCAAGTGAAATTAAAATGGGGAAATTCTAAAGACATAAAAATGGGGTCATTAGTAAAATAATTATAATTCCTTAAATCAAGAAAGTTTTAAAGCAAATTTGTGCCCAATTTAAGAAACCATAGATACATAAGTCCAATTTTATAAGAAAATAAACTTTGATAGGTACCTTTATATGCATGGGTCATGATTTAAAGGGTTTAGATTTTAGAATCGTGTACTTGCTTGCCTCTTGTGTATGAGTACAAAAGTCTATTCTAACAAAGCAAAAAGATAAAAACTTCAACATTCTTCGCTTTCTTCATATCATTTTGCTAGAGGATTTAAAAGAAAAGGCATTAATATAAAATATTTGATGTTCTACTATTTTCTTTGGAACCACTTTCCATAAATGTGATAAGAGAACGTTGGGGTTTGGTAGATATTTGAATTTCGGTAAGTGTCACGACCCGGGCCCGAGATCGGACTAATCGGGGCCTAACCCGGATCGTGATGTCATCATACTTACTCCCGTAAATCTCGAATTAACCGAAGTTAAGACGAAGACTCACAAGGGATCTAACATACATACCTGCCAAATGTACATTTTTGCGGAAACATATATATATATATATATATATACATTGACAATAATTGACATTACCTTACAAGTAAAGTTCACATATACAAAATATAATTCAATGAAGTCCACCACTGCATATTCATAATACAATGCAGGGGACATCTAATTACATCTCAAAATGATATACAAAAGCATCTATCAATGATTCACAAAATAATCTCCAAAACATTCTAAATCGACGCCCTCCGAACTATGCCCACTCCGCTAAACCTCCTGGAGGTATCGGATGGGCCTCCTCCGCACGCGGCGCGGCCTCTGCAAGGCCGGGATGGGCAACTGGGCCTGTAATGCCATCAATAACACTATGAACACGACGGTTCAACAATGTATAAACACATTTATGATAACACATGCTAAACTTGTCCATTATCAATATAACAACTCTAGACAATTACACGTCTAGGTTAATGCAATATCATGTACAGTGTAGCCCCTTGATACTCAATGGCTAAATTTTCAATTACAATAGTGTTACTATCATTCAGTTTATTTCATTTATTTCATGTCATTTCGTTTCATTTCGTGTCTTCCAACGGAAAAAACTTAAGCACAAGGCAGAAGGGGCAAATCGTTCATGGCCTGGCTTTATTTCACTTTCGCTTAATCAATTTAATTAAGCACAAGGCGGAAGGGCGAACCATTCATGGCCGAGGCTTCAATATTGTTTCAGTTTTCCTTACATGGCTTGTCAATTCATTGACTTTTCAGTCTATATGTGGGATCTACCAGTGTCTTGATCAGAGATCACTGGCATCACCACGGAGCTCCGGAACACCCCAATCATCTGCTGCAGCAGGGTTATGCATTATTCATTGCATTTATTCATTTGTTCATTATTCAATGGTTCATTACATTTATTCAGTATTCAGTGGATCATTGTATGCAGTCATGATAGACTCAATGGGATTAGATGATTCTTTAATAATTCGCGGTCCTACTTGTCTCTATCCCAAATTTAGACAATTTATAGGTGTAATTATTAGTAACTAAATGCACGTGTTATTTTCGATGGACATCACATTTTTTATTTAATATGTGCATTTAGTCCCCAAAAATTTTCCACCCACAATATCAAAATCCACTCGATCGGACAAATTTTTGCTTACAATTTCATGTTTGGGCCAGTATCAGGTTCGCTCGAGCGGATCCAAGTTCGCTCGAGCGGACCCAGACAGAACCTTCATCGCACGAGCGCACATAATGTTCGCTCGTGCTGACACTTTTCGCGTCAGACAGGAACTTGTTCGCTCGAGCGAACTGTCCAGAACTTCATTTCTGGAACTCCGAACTTCACTCCTTCATTCATTCATTTCAACCACCATTTACATATACATTAAAGGATCTCCAATCCTCCCCTCATTCATCATTTAATACACCATTAGCACTCCTATTCCATCATTAATACATCATAATATCCATAGAGCTCAAACAAATCCATAACATCTTATTTCTACAACAAAGAGGGTTTGAAAACCCACTCTTGCAAATCATAGCTCAATAAAACTTGTAGACTAGCATTTTGAATCATAAATGAGCATTTATACTTGCCTTTTAAAGCCTATTAGCAAGAAATCCCTTGATAGCTTGACTTTAAGGCAAATACCCCCAATTAAAAACCCTCTTCAAGCCTATTTCCATGGAAACATCAAAAACACAAACCCTATGAGCTAAATGGGCTAGGAATCACTCCTAACCATTCATTATAACTTGGAAACTCACAAAAATGGTTATCTACTTACTTGTAGTTCTAAGGAAAGGAATCCTTGAGCTTTTCTCCCAAGTTCCAAACACTCCAATGGAGGAAATAAGGTGAGAAAGATGATGAAGAAGATGAAGCTCCTTCAAAACTTGCTTGAGACACTCCAATCTCTCTTGATGAAGAAGAATGGGAGAAGGGAAGGGAAAAATGTGCCTAGGGTTTCTTTGCAATGGATTTGAGATGAAGGAACCCAAGGGTTTCATTTCAATGCCTTATAAGGCTATTTTGCAACTAGACCCTCTCTTTCTTTCATATTCTCCATTTAAGTCAAATGAAAGCTCACTTGAGTCAGTACTCGTCGAATGACTTCGAGCCTATTATGAAAGTTAACGTACTCGTCTAGATACACGTGTTGGTATCAAGAGTTTCCGTATTCGACAAAATACGTATAAATCCGTATTTACGGAAAAAGGCCTTGTTCTCTTAGTTTGAGTCTAAAATCTCATTCAATCCACTCAATCCCCTTCATTATCATTTCATTAAGCTTAATTCAATCATTTGAGACTAATCTCATCGCGCTTAGTCATTAGCCATCATTAGCCTCATTAAACGTGATTAATTAGTATTAACTTCAATTAACTAGAGTTAATCTCGATTAACTCGAGGAGGGGTCTTACAGTAAGCTCTAGGTTCTGTGATGATCCGAGTTAGATATTTTGAAATTACCAACTTTTTAAAAGAGAAGTGATCCTAATTTAAAGGAAATCATAATCCTTTTATCAATTGAGAAGAGTGATCCTTTTGCAATTGATTCACCAAGGCTTTGTATCCTTTTTCAACTCCCTTTCCCTATCTTCATTTCAATTTTGACAAGCAATAACTTTTCGTCATGATATATATATATATATGAAAGCAACTGTTTTCAATTGAGAAATCAGCCTCAATTTGTTTAATTTGTTCAATTAATTTTGACCCTCCAAAAATTGTTGATTGTTCTTTTATCTTCTTTAGAGACGAGTAACTCCTTCCATTATCTTCCAAACGGTAACTCTTGCCTCTTTTCTTAATTTCTCTCTTGCAAATGCCAGGACTTTTATTAACTCCTCCAAATCACGATCGGTAACCAAATCTCCTCCAAATTACGTTCGATAACCAAATCCAAAGGTTCCATAAAAATGCTAATTATCTATATTCGGTAATCGTCACCTCTAGATTCTTGGATCTGATCCCCAATGGGATTTGCAAATTCCGCCAGGCGAAAGGGGAGGAACGGAATCTAAAATCCTCTCCTTCCTCGTGCAAATCATCTCTCCGGATTGACTCTCTCACGGACATGAACGCTTCTCTCTCAAAGAACAACTCTCTCACAACGAGTCCTCTCAAGCATATGCACTCCTTGTCATCCTCTTCCTCTCTCAGCTGTCTCCATTCTCATTCTCATTCTCTCTTTGTGGGGGTGATATGGCCCTTATTATATGGATTTGACTCTTGGTAGTGGGTAGGTGAATTGCCTCTTCCTATTGGCATAGATCACAAAACCAGAGGAATATTGAAACTTGGCACGCCACTTGCTCATGTTATCTCATGTGATCTCCATTACACATCCCCAGCAACCCAGTGCTATGAAATATCATATGACTAATGGTTGTCATTCCCAATAGACCAAACATGTGCAGATGCTATGTCATGATTGCATTCTTAAGATCCAATACCACCATTAGGACAAAGTTTTGTGCTAATATGCTGGGTTATGATTTTTAAGTTCATTTACCAATAAAAAATAAAGTTGATTTTTTATTTTTTTTAATATTCTTAGAAGTTATCAATATTTTTTTTAAATATTTATATCATTAATTATATTGACAGTGCTAAGCACGGGTGCGTTTTGCTAGTCAATAAGTGAAGCCAAAACGTCTATGACCCATGTATGCCCATTTTCTGCCGTGCTTCAACCAAGTTGACTTCTTCTCCTGATTGCAGTAAGGACATGCAAACTCTCCCTTTGTGCTCCAACCCGATAAGTTAGCGTAAGTAGGGAAGTCGTTGATTGTCCACAATAATGCGGCGCGGAGTTTAAACATTTCATTGTCTTTGGCATAAAATATCATCAAACCATCAGCCCATAATTCCTTTAATTTATCAATCAAATGTTGCATATATACATCAATCTTGTCCCCTGGTCCTCGTGGTCCATCAATAAGTGTGGATAAGATCAGAAAAGGTTGCTTCATACACATCCATGACGGGAGATTATAAGGTATCAAAACAACCGGCCACGTACTGTGATTTGCCCCAGTCATGGATCAGAATGGACTAAAACCATCTGCAGCCAAACCAAGCCACACATTGCGACAATCCAAGGCAAAGTCTGGGTTCCTCCGATCGAAGTCTTTCCACGCTGGGGAATCCGTTGGATGGATTAACTTACCATCATCCCTGCTATTCTCGGCATGCCATCTCATCAGTTTAGAAATATTTAATGACATAAAAAGCCGCATCAACCTGGGCTTAAGTGGGAAATATCTCACTTGCTTTGCTGCCACATGTTTGCCACGATTGATAACACTTGTAGAACTATTCTGATGATTGTGACCAACCCCGTCCTCCTTCCATCTCGATGACTGACACACAATGCACGTATCAAGATGGGCATTCTCATTCCTAAACAACATACAATTGTTTGGACATACATCAAAAGTCTCATACGTGAAGCCTAAATTTTTAGTTAACTTGCGAGCCTGATAGTAGGACTCAGCAAGTTTTGCACCGGATGGAAGCACTCGATGCAACAACGGGAGGAGCATATCAAAGGACGTGTCAGATCACTGATTCAATGCCTTTAAATGCAACAACTCAACAATAAAGGACAATTTACTGAAGTCCTTGCATCCGGGAAACAATTCTGTCTGTGCATCGTATAGAATTTCAAAATATCTCATAGCTTCTTCATCGGCACCGGAGTAAGGATTACTCCCACCCGTGCCGTCAATCTCACAGCTTGTGTATTCGGGTGCCAACCCGCATGCAATATCATTTAGCATCGCGATCATCGGATCAGTCTCTGACATGTCATCCACCTCAATTTCATCTCTAGCCCGTTTGCGTTAGGAAACATACTCTTCTCCATGTCTTATCCAATTCTTGTACTGCTTCAAGAATCTGTTCAGAATCAGATGCTATCGGACAAGCTCTCTTCTGTAATAATACCGATTCGCATATTTTCTACATGGACAACCAATGAACTCATTGTCAAACCCATTGGTAAATTCCATGAACTGGTTAATCCCCTCCATGTATTCCCTGGACATCCTATTCAGTAAATCAATCCAACTCTTGTCCATCTCGGTAACTATTTCTGTGGAAATCTAAAATGAGCAAGTACAATTAGCCCGAGGTACCGTGCATCATGCAAGTCACCTATCCATAAACTGCAAACTCCTTACTACAAGGTGGTTGGTCCTATCCCATTCGAGAGTGCACGATCCAACTTGTACTCAACAACTCGAATGATTCGTCCCCTAGTCAAACAAAATTTCAGCAGCATGTTCGCATGGTTCTCCAAGTACATGACACAGATACAACATCAGTCGTACCTATGTATGTACCCAGAGAACAATGGGACATCAACCGAAACTCTATCTAACATCGGACTTGCATGAGCTATTGAGTATAAGATGGATAATTGCATTCCCAAACTGTTCGAACTGGACAATTCAAGAATCGCATACGACAAAGTTCAAATGTACATCACAAGAACAACGAATCTAGTCAAAGACCCAATCCGCTGGGTCAAGGATTACCGAACAGATGTCGTACACAATTCTCGAACTGGTCTAAGTCTCACTAATGCATGCAAATGAATAAAACCAATGGCTGCTATACATTCAGTTCACTTAAAAATCAAACAATTTAGAATAGCATTAATAAAAATTAACAATGGTGGATCCACACTCCTCAACCTAACATGACACAGAGAGATTATGAGAGTAGACTTTTCCTATGGTGGCCGTTTATATATTTGGCTTTCTAAGAAAAAAGCTAATCTTCCATTCCACTGCGCATGTTTTATGGACATTCACATATGCTTTTGTTCCCATCTCCTTGAACTGATAGAAAGGGCTCAAAGATATGGAAGGGCAAGTGCCCAATAAAACTTTGTGATTTTTTGGTATTGTTGGAGTATTTCTAATAGTGTTATATATCATTATAGTTAGCTTACATTTCAAAAAACAATTAATTTATTTACTGCATTACATGACTTCTAAAACTGATTCTCTCTAGAGTGTATGCCCGTTTTGGAGGATTGATTTTAAGAAGCTTGGTCTTCCATTAAGGTCCCTTTTGTTTGATTGATATTGAATTCCTAAGAATCCTAAGCAATGCCTTCCAGTTTAATGGGGATAAAATTAAAGAGGTGAAGGTGAAGATCTACAAATCGCCTTTCAAATCGTGTCCACTTTAGTAGGAAATAATTGCCTAGTCATCATCCTAAGCAATAAGGGGGAAAATTATCAATCCAAGCAACAAACCTCACTACCAAATTTAAGAATTATCATAGCAAAGCTACAACCCCCATCCGACCTTTAAATCAACAATCTGGGTTTGGATAAAAGAGTTTCAATGTAGTTATCAATGGCCATTTTCATCAAGACACCCAAATCAAGAACACTAGTGCAATAGTGAGCCTCATCAAGTTGGTCACCTAGACAAAAATTATGTAGGCACCTTGCATTAGATGGATCAATCATTCGCAGGTCCAAAAGCTTGTTTTGATCTTGATTAAACTAACAAGGTGAATGTCGTTTGGGAAATGTCTGATGATCATGTGATTATATGATTAGCTTGCCTTACAAATTCTTTCAATTCATTTTTACAAGTCCTGAGGTCATTATCAAGTTCCTAATTCGTGACACAAACAAAAACACCAAACGCAATTGATCAATACAATTGTCACTTTATGTCATGATTGAAGACAAAGCAAAATAATAAAATTGAAGGCTGCAACAGAAACGATAGAAAGTTAGCAAAGAATGATACTTAAACTTAACAATAAGGATAACAGCAACAATGAGTACAAATTAGAAAACTTAAGATGTAATACTACATGGCCATGTAATTTGGGATCCAATGACAATAAAGTGAACCAAAAGTAACTCTTGAGGCAAATATACGGAATCAAAAGTAATTAAGACCAAGTCAAGCAGCCTGCATCAACTCAATATCTTATTAAAAGAAACCAAAACTAACCCTTTCAAATGAGTACAGGGTAACTCGTCCTGTTTGGGCCATTTTGAAATCTTTAAGATATAAATAGTAGTTATAACTCAGGTTCAATATTTCTGCATAATAAATAGCAGACACAAACAAGTGTACAGCCCAACGCATACATAATTTATATATATATATATATATATATATATATATATATATAGAGGCCCTCAATGCTTGTGTCAATGGGCATGCATATAAACTGAGTAAAGAGGGACAGAGTTTAAAATCGAAAAATGTCAACAAAATTCAATGAGCAAGCTAGCCTCAATGATGGAATATCAAGGATTCTCTATTCATCACAAGCATAGATAGGGTGATGCAAGAGGCTGAAGAGTAGCAAGATGAAGCTTTCAAGACCACAATATAGCAAAATATTATTGGTAAATGTTTTCTTCTAGATGCTAATTACAGAAGATTCTCAAGATCCAACTGTCATACAGTTCTTGCTTCTGACATTGTAGCTGATTCTATTCCATTTTGGTTTACAATTTTGGTTTACAAATCGAAAAATCTCCTTGACGCCCACTAAATTTAACAGTTTTGATATGGAACCAGATGGAGAAACATCTTCTCTTTTCATCCTTCCAACCTGATATGTGGCCAATGGTTGCCTCAAATTGACGGTTAAAAGAAACATCCAACTTGAATAAACACATTAATGGTCAAGATAGCTAATATGTTATCACATTAAGTTAAACTAATCAACAAAATGGTTCTGCTTTAGACCCTAATTTCGAGTTGGATGGGGGTGTGCCTAAGACCTAAACCAATTAAACTATTTATCTTTTCGAAAGGTCTGCATAATTACAAGCATTTTTGACTTGGGAGAACTCAAAATGCTAGCAGCTTACAGTGGAGTGAAGTGGTCTTTTAACCCTCCAAATTATTGAAAATTTGAAATTCCAAATGTTACTTGGTAGGAAAGCATTTGGAGAATTTGGAGGGAGAATTCGATTTCTCCTAATCCACAGTTATCCTTTCTTTGATCATGTGAAGGACAGTTTGGACAATTGAAATTGCATTTGGGGAGATCCCATTTTCTGCCTTTTTCGTGAATTTTGGTGTTCTGCATCAAACATGGATTAAAAAAAAAAAAAAAAAACCCTTCAATCATTCCACTGTTCCAGCCCAAACTAGAATGTAAGGAATCCTCAGCAAGAAAAGCCCTCTTCCAGGGGCAAGGAAGAAGACCTCAAATCTGAAGATCTGTGGTTCAACTACTGGATTGTTTAGGTTTAGGTTCATAAGAGTGTCTTGTATCTTTCATTTCAAATAAAAAGAAAAGAAAAGAGTGTCTTGTATCTTGTGGTTTGATTGCATGCATATGATCTATAGGTCCTGAGTGAGTTGGATATAGCAGTTATGAAAATCATGCTGATCCAAACAGGCTCGCGAATATATCACTTATGATAATACCCATTTTCACTGTCCCGTTGATAGAAAGAATTGGATGATTAGAACCATCTTGCAGCGTAGAGAACTCATGATATCATATCTGTAGGTTTTTTTTTTTACATAAATCAAATGAAAAAAAAAATCAAATGAAATGTATGGAAGAAAATTGGAGAAATCCATAAATCAAATGAAAATAAAAAAAATACATACCAGCAGCTGTAGTAAGAGATCTGGCGGTGGCAGCTCCTGCACGTGGGGGGGGCACAGTGCAGAGCGAGAACAGAGGGAGGGAGGGAGAGAGAGAGATAAATAGAGAGGGAAATGGAGGGAGCGAGAGAGAGAAATAGAGAGAGGGAGAGGGAGGGAGAGAGAGAATCGGTGGCGGCTCCGGCATAGGGAAGGAGGGAGACAATCGGTGGCGCGCGGGAGGGCACAGTGCAGAGCGAGAGGGAGAGGGAGGGAGGGAGGGAGAGAGAGAAATAGAGAGAGAGGGAGAGGCAGAGGGAAAGGGAGAGAGAGAATAGTTTCACGGCTCCGGCGCAAGTGGTCCGGTGGAATCGTCGCTGGTGCGGCGGGAATGCAGAGCGCGGGAGCAGGATCGACAGTGTAGAGCGCGGGAAGGGAAAGGGAAAGGGGGAAAAAAAGTGGGAAGGAAAAGTGGGTTTGGCGGTGGTAATGCAGAAGAAGCTTTAGTCGCTAAAGGTCAATTTAGCGACCGTCCATGGCGGTCGCCTGCCTTTTCAGCCACGAATGCCTAACTCTCTAGTAGTGTATGAAATCTATCTCCTAAATATTCCCATGTACCAATTAATGGATTTTATCTTTGCTAAGTATGCACCCATCTCAATTAAGAGTTAATTAGATGGTACTAATAATTACTGGGATTAATTGGGTCAAAAAGATAATAACACGTGGATCAAGTTTGGTTGGACCGATTTATTCCAATAGATCCATGGATATAATTGTTGGAAGAGCCTACTTGTAGTAATTGAAAAGTTTAGGGACTTCTTGTAATTATTCCTAAGACTGGAGTGCAATTGCATTTATATAGTGGACTTATTTACACTTAACTGTGGGTCCGGAGTTCACATAAGATGTAGGGTCTAGATTTCCAGTTAAGGTCAGATTCTAAGAAATCCCTAGTGATCCCCATGCTATCCCTAATAAGAGAAGGTTACTAATCCTATTAGAACTCTTTAGGAAAGGAAGAGTATGACACATACTAAAAATAGAAATGAAACTTCTAATCTTCGACAAAGAGGAGGTGCTCCATATAAACTTTAAATAAGATGTGAGGGTTAGAGATTCCCTACACAGACAATCTCATAAGCTCCTCCTCCCCCTCCTCCTCCCTCCCTCTCTCTCTCTCTCTCTCTCTCTCTCTCTCTCTCTCTCTCTCTCTCTCTCTCTCATCTAGTTTCCTTCTAGAGTGCAAGGGTTTTCTTCTACTTAGAGATCCCACCATTCTCTTTGAGAAGTTCTCAACAAAAGGGTTATAGTGTGGACAAGAGGGTTATAATGTGGAAGTACACAAAGGCAAAGGAGATTTAAATCTGCAAAAAGGGTTTTCGTAGAGATTATGTTTTTTCAACTTTTCGATTTGAGCACAACCAAGCTCCAAAAGGTATAGATCTATTAACTATTTGTTTTAATAGATCTTGTGATACTTGTTTGTTTCTTGATCAGTCTTCTTGATGAATCTTTGATCTTAATGCATGAGATTAGAGTTTTAGATCTTGAGGTTGGTTTTTGGCTTTATGGGTATTTGATCCGTCTTAAGTGGTTTAAAAGTTTTTGAATATCTATCCACAGGGCCCACCTACTTCCAATGGATATATGTACCGGAACAGGGCCCAATATTCAGATGAGAACCCTCCTAGTGATTCATATTTATGGACTATAGACCATTTTTGGAGCCCATCTAGCCCACCTATGATAAACTCCCCAATCAATATGGCTCCGGGTGGGCTGCAAAGGCTCCTTTGCATGGTCTCATGTGCAAACATCTCTCGCCAAAAATAAAGCATAGGGCCGCGCACAGCTTGGCATGGTCTTATGTGCAGACATTTCTCACCAAAATAAATAAATACACATGTATGTCCACAGTCCACACACACTGGAGTCATGAAGCAGAATATATTATTCTATTTACATCTTCATCTTATTTTACAAAGACACTACTTATTGGCGCTTCATGCATCTGCGCTCTCTAATACATCTATTTCAATTCTCAACCCTAATTTGTGTCTAGCCTTGAGCCATTATTTTGTCCCCCTCTCCTCCCATCATTGCAACCCTGAGTCTTCTCTTCAGCTCTCCCCTGTTGTAAGGAAAAACGAGAAGCCAAAGCTAATGAGGCTCGAGATAATATCATCGAATTTAAAGGGCACCATTGTAAATGTAGCAATATGAAGTTTATAGAGTTACAAATAATCTTGATCGTGCCTAGAAGAGATCAAAATAATGAGTATGTATAAGAACCCACAGGCAAATATACCTTGTCCACGGATTAGTGATCGGTCCAAATGCAATGCCAAAATTACTTCAAGAATCATTTAAAACCAAGTAAAATTTCGTCAAAACAATCAATCCACCTGGGTCTAACAAGCTTGATCTATGGATCGAAAACTCGGTTGAGCTCTAATGATGGAAGGCAGGTATAACTCATTTTAATGCAGACTTGTTTCTTTTAGATGTCGAAAAACTGGGAGCAATACTTCCATGCACGTCCATGGTTTCTGGACCATCATGTATCAGAGTATGAGTTTTCTTGAGGCTGGTACTTAGATATTGTCTGAGCATATCAAAATAAATCCATATTTGAGACCCAAAATGCTACAATTCATTGTCCCTCCCACTATCATAGAGAAAATTTTACTCGAATTAGATTTAATATGCCCACCATCAAATTGATCACTAGATAACACATGATTAGACTTCAAAGTCTAGGGCCATTATGTAACTTTGAAGCAGTAACATTTAGTTAAAACGCTTTTGTGGCTGCCACTATTTTAATCATGCTTTAATCCAACAAGACCAAAGGGAACTGACTTCCACAGTGAATATTCTGCCAAGGTTCTGTTGCCTGTAGGGTTGGAAGTAGGTTGCATTGGGTTGAGATGGAATCTGCAGGTTGAGGCCCAACCTCTATCCAACTCGTTTATTAAACAGTAGATACTCATAACATGCACCTGATGTGTGCCAACCCGATCCATCCCATCTTAACCCGTTTAGCAGTAATCCCTGTTCTTCCCCCTTGTTTTCCATGGTGATATTACTTCACCTTCAAGAGCTGATTATTCTGAGCCAACGAATAGTGGACACACATTCATGATGCCCAAAAAACCGCAGAATTGAAAATATGTGGACCATTTTTAATATGTTTAGATGGGTTGATCAGGTCGACATGTGTGCATACCAGTTTAACTGGTCAGGAGACCTGCAACCAACCCACATAGGTGCAAGCCGGGTTAGGCTGGTTGGATACAGGACAGGTCAGGTTTTCCAACCCTAGTTGATTATAGTTTTCTATCTTAATTTAGTAAGGTTTGATTACCTCATCAGCTGTCTATCTAATGTTGATGCAGATAGAAGGCCTCTATTCTCTTCTGCCCTTCTAAGAAGGTAAGGCATGATTTTCTCCACAGGCCCAAAAGGCAAGTACTTGCTCACATTGAAACCTGCATTTCTCAATCCAAGGGAAAGCCCATCTGCCATTCCCTTCAGCTGAGAAAATTGCAGCTTCAGGTTTCCCTTTCCAATCATCAACTCCTCTGCCTTTGCAGCTGCCACTTTCCCTACATACCAAAACACAACAAATAGGTAAGCATCCTTTAAACAACTTCTAAATTGTTCATGGTCCTAGACACAACTCTCAAATCCAGCCCAGTGCAGACCTGGTAATTTTCAAACCACTGTTAACCCCAAGGTGCCCCAGCAACACAGAAAGGGATGAAAATGGGTCAGGGTTGGTTCAGGTTCATAGCACACCCTGACCTGAACAGAATTACTAAACAGGACCCATACCCGGACAGTACCACCGAGGTCCAACATAAAAGACCTGTGTCAAAGTCCAACTTAAAAGACCTGTGTCAAAGGCAAAAGGTAAATTAAAAGATCCATTGTTTAATATTGACCCAGACCCAAACAATGATTAAAATACTAGCTAGTAGCTTTTACTTGTACATATGTAAAACAAAGGTGGCAACAGGTATAAAACCCATTAACCCCCAAGTTGTATTCCAGTCTAGTGGACCCTAACTCAACCCAATTTTTTTAAAAAAATGGCCAAACTTTGAACCCCTATTTTGTACAGGACCATGCTCGGACAATACACCAAGGTCCAAGTTACCAATCATCCTGTGCACAAATGATCGAACACAAGTGAAGGTGTTTAAAATTTAAATGCACGGTAACTACAGATCACTGCTAAATGTACTAAGCAGTTCAATTGAAAAGACTTCAAAAGGCTTGACAGAACTTAAACAAGAACCTTGTGCTAATTTGAATTTAACTTACCAGATTCAAGGTTGTGAGTTGCAAGCACAACAGATCCATGGCCTCGAGCAATCGTTTCAAGCATGAACGAAGCGCATTCATTGTAGCATTCATGTGTGTCCTGAATGCAGCCATGAATCGGTGAAGCGACACCCAAAGAAGAAGCCAATTCTGTTTCTCTAGTCATATAAGCTCCCCTCACCAGCTTAAACCCCATAGAAATCCCCCTCTTCTCTGCACCTTCAATGGCTTGAACTAGCCTCTCTTTCGCATCTCTCAAGTATGTTTGAATCGTCCCAAAAACAATGGGATTCTCAACATCGTTGAAGCGGATTGCAGCAGTGTATGTCAAGTAATCAATAGCCGGTTGCACAGATGTGTATTCAGCATCGACGAGCAAAGGAAGATTGGTTTCTTGGCACTTCTCGCAAAGTCTCATTAGTCTTTCGAGGGCTAGTTGAAGGTCTCGTTCTTCTTGGTCTGTTAGAGGGCATGGTTCTGAAGTGGTGTGATAAAGAGGACTTGAATCAAGTAGAACAGGCAATGAATCAAGTTTCCATGGAAGATTGAATGAAGGGTTTTTCTGCTTCCATCTGAGCAAATCGCTTACTCGTTCAAGTAAAGAAATTGGGCAAATGGCAGTGATCTTCACACAAGAAAAACTCACCTGTTCAAGAAATTCACTACCTTACAATCATTCACCATCATAATTGAAAACCTTTTGATTTATGCGGTCGTGATGTGGGTCTGGGTCCACAAAGTAGCCAATTTCCACCAGATTGGACCCAGGGCACCCAGGCCCAGATCATTTACCTCATCTATAATGACATATTAATACTTTACTACGTAACATATAACATGTAACACATTATGATGCATTTTTATATATTTTAGACATTATAGTCAGGCAAATGGGTATTCAGTAGGCCCATAAAAGACCAGATCCCAATATTAATTCTAAAAATGGCCCTTACCCGGATTATCCGGTTTTGGCCCATCGAGTAACCGGGTAGTGGCCTTGGTGAAATAAAACGCATTTCCTCTTGTGGTGGAAAAATCAAAAAAGAAGAAATTAAAAGAAAAACATGGATTAACCTACTTTCCCCCTTAGTCTTGCATTTGGTAGTAAATTGAACAGTGAACACTACTGAGATAAAAAATTACTTTCATAAAGTGATTTTCAACGAGGAAAAATGAGCATAGAAACATGATTTAAGGGGGGTGAAATCATTTTACATGTAAGCAAACAGCTCTTGATGGATAAGCAAGATTCTTTTCAAAAAAAAAAATCAATATATCATGTGGGTTTTGTTAGAGAATCATGAAAGTTATTAAATGCTTATCTAGAATTTGGATTTATAAGGTTTGAGACCAGGCTAACAATTGCTAAGATAGGGTGTAGCCCAATAAACAAATACTCTAGATAAGATTTTAGTTGATAGGAGTGGTTTCCCTCTTTTTCTTTTCTTCTATTTTTTTTTTTTTTTCAAAGGACTAAATCAAGTTTAAACTGAAAGGGTCAATCTCAAAATGATAGAGTTTGACCAATTCATACATGATCCGCTGCCCAGGCGGCTGAGTTGCCTTAAAATAAAAACAAATTTTGAATTGTATTCTTACAGTTGTAAACAGCTATATCTCATTTATTGAAGTCTTCAAAAATCCCACAACATCTTAACGAAATCCATAAGAATCCCATAAATTTAGTAAACATATTACATAAATCTCACCCTCTTGAGATGAGTTATCTTTTGATTTCATTGTAGCACACCAGACATGTAACAACCATAAGAGCAAAATTCTATATGCACCCCCTATTTTACTAAGCACACCCATTAAAAAAAATCACTGTTGAGGAAGAAATGTGAGTGTGCTCGACAAAATAGGTTAGGTTGGTGCTTATAGAATTTCCCAAAACATCATAAACTCCTTGAAAATCATGCAAAAAAAAAAAAAAGAAAAAACCCAGAAAGAAGATGGGTCCTCAATTCATTGAAACACACCAGGAATCTTACAAAACTATCCTTTTTTTAGTAAAAGAAAAAATAAACATCTAACAAAACTTAGAAACAGAGAGAGAACATGAAAGTAAGCATCTAGCAAAACTTAGAAACCAGAAAGAGAACATGGGTTCTCTTCTAATTTAAAGAAACTAGAGAGAGAAGAAGAAGAAGAATATTGAAGAAAGAAAGAAAACACCGTCCTTTCAAGAAGATTGCTCTGTTTGAGCTCAGAGTACATAAAAATATGAAACAGATACAGATTAAGAAAGGAAAAAAAAAAAAAAAAAAACTCAACTTTCTCATCGATCAAACTTTTCAAAGAATCAAAGAGAAAACCCATAAAAAAAAAATCAAAATTTCCAATCTTACAAACCCAAAACAACATAAAATTATTAAAGAATAACATGATCATCGCATACTCACAGAAGAAGGTGGAAGGAGAGACGCTGTATTGATTGTGTTCAGGAACTCCTCCAAATTCCTATCACACCCATGATTGTCACTCACATCTTCCAAACCATAATCAAGAATCCCCCTCAACCCAACATCCCAAAGCCTCTGAAGCGTCTCGCTCGCCTCTTCCACATTCTCCCCTGCACAGAAATGATCATAAACCGTCCTCTTTATCAACTGCAACAAAACTCCTCTAAACACCTTCTTCTCCATGAGACTAGATCTCATGACCCGAATCCCCACGTCAACAACAGGGTCGAACGAAACGAGGTGGAGATTGAAGGTCGATTTCAGGAGCTGAGAGGTCGACATGGAGGAGAAAAGCCTCTCTCCATCGTCGAAATTCAGGTTCTCAACTGAAGAAGTTGTTGAGGCTTTCGGAATCGATGGAGTCAACTTTTCTAGCAAATTGAGAGATGACCCAGTAGAGTTTGAGATTGAAGGAGATTGGGTGTGGAGGAATCTGAGGTTTTTGAGGAGTTTTGGAGAAGATCTCGCTGCCATTCTTTGGGGAGAGAGAGAGAGAGAGAGATGAGAGGCTTGTTTTTGTTATGTGTTGGGATGAGAAGAGGAAGGTGTGTTGGGATGAGAAGAGGAAGGTGTGTTTAAATAGAAGACAAGAGAGGGGGAGGTGTATAAGTATTTGGACGGTGAAGAGGAGAGTTTGGAGATTTTGATGGAAGAAGAGGAGGGGAGGGGTGTTTTTGGGAATCACGAGAGTTGTATCCTTTTTGGCGGAAATTTGGGAGAATCCCACGTGGAATTAGTTGGATCTGATGGGTGATGAGAAGGAGCTGACGAGGATGAAAACAGAATCAGACGCGCGCTTACCCGTAGTGAAGGCCGACTCCTTCTTGCACCTCGGAAGCAAGGGTGATTTGCTGGGAGGATCAGGATAGAATCTCTCTTTGGAGAATCTCCAACTCAAAGAATTTACCATATGAGTGGAACTCACGAGTGGGTTTCACTCAATCAATGTCCAAACTGCTAAAAATAAATGTCCATATATAAATTGAAAAAAAATAGGCATAGTCCCAAGTATTGGAGAATACACATCTACACAGCCCCAAGGGTGGGACCAACCATTACACATGAGAGACTATATGATACATATATGGGCATTGGAGAATACACATCCACACAGCCCTAATGGCTTGTTTGGATAGCCAAAAAATAGAATATAGTGAAGTTAAATGGGCCCTAACAGTTTAAAATCTCAACTCTACCATGTTTGGATGAGTCTAGCCCAATAGATGAAGTAATGTTGTGAGCCACATGTACTCAATTTCACTTTAACTCGAAATACTTCAATTTCCTTGAGTAAAAGTGGAATTCTACTCCAAACCTTAACTTCAAAATAAGCATCCAAATAGAGTGAAGTGAAGTACGCTACTTTAATTTCAACCTACTTCTCTTCACTCCACTTCACATTTGAAATCCACTTCATTTTACTCAACTCCTCATTTATCCATGTTAAGGATGCCGAGATGTAGGTACATTAGGACCAAAATGGCATATTCATGGTATAAAATATCGGCTGAGACCGAGTCATATCGGCCGATATGACTCGGTATCGGCTGATACCGATCCGATATCTCGCTGAGATATCGGAATTAGTAATATATCCCTATTAAATCCCGATATATCGGCCGAGATGATATAAATAGAGCGTGAACCAATATCTCGGCCGATATTTTCAAAATATCGGTCGAGATGATATAAAAATGCTCAAAACCCTATTTTTTGCTACTTTTTCTCCATCTTCATCTTCTTCTCCTCTCTTCTCATTTCCTTACTACCTATAGCAGCAACCCTACTCCCTCTTGCATATTTTCAAATCCCACATTAATTTTTTGAAGAAAATATTATCTAAGGTACGAGAAAATCAACCCAAAGCATTTTATTATGTGGTTTTTTTTTTTTTTAATTTTTTAGATGAAGTATAGAAATCATTAGGTTTGTCATTTGTGTTGTGTTCTTCATTTAAAAGTTAGATCTACATACTTTCATGCTAGATCTACTCATACATATGATTTTGAACTTTTTTTTTCCAGTTTTTTTTATTTTCGGATTTTTTTATATTTGAATTATTATATATCATTTTTTGGGGATTTCATCATAAGTAGTATTAAATGATGATTGATATGTTATCTTTATTTTCTTATATTTTACACTAATAAATTGATCATGAGCATCAATAATGGTTGCATTATATGAAATACTAAAGAAGACAGCAAACTGCGATACAGACAGGACTCATAACTTAAGGTGACCGAGATTTTGATTTATTGTTGTTACTAATGGAAAAAATATTGTATTCCAACATTTTCTAATATTCTGGATTTTCTAGATATTTTTGCAAATTTTTTTGGATTAAAAAAAAATCACACCGCGACGACCGCGACGGACCGATATCCGCGACCGATACCGATATCATATCGGTTTTTTAGTCCAACCGATATCGCGATCGAGACCGAGATTTTAAACCATGAGCATATTATATTAACATTCGTAGGCATCAAAGATGCTGAGACGTAGGTAATTTTGTATTGAGTTTGTCTAGTGGGCATCGAGTATGCTAAAATATAGGTGATCTTTGTACCGAGCTTGCCAGCCCATTCTATTTGCATTCGTTACAATTGCATGTTATTTATCCATCCTTGCATTCAATTATGATTTGTTAGCTGTGTTGCACTTTCCACAGCTTTCGCTTATGTTGGGCTATGTGCTGGGCCTCTAGGTACAATAATGCCCAATTATCTTTTGTCTGTTCTGTATTAAGATAACATCTATCATTATGTCCTGCATTGTACTTTTACTTTTTGTACCTCAGTTTATTACTTCTTATTATCAGACTGATATTGGCTACTTGCTGGACTTCACAAGTCTAATACTATACTTAGGGTATGTTTTTTTACTGGAATTCCACGAATTTTTATCTGGGGAATTCCTAAGTTTCCAAACATGGTAAAATTTCTGAATTTCCCTTGGACTTGAGCATCTAGGAATTCCACAAAAATGCAAAAGGAGTGGAATTCCTGGATTCCCAAAAGTCAAAAGAGAACTTTCAAGTGGCTTGAATCCAAAAATGCTACTTAAGAAACATGGGATTCAGAAATTCTATGGGACAACATGTCACATCATGTCCAGGAATTCCTGGACATGGTGAATTCCTGGCAGAAATTCCACTAAAGAAACAGGGCCTTAGTGTTTGTAGGTAGCGAGTACCCACTCGGTTAGCATAATCATGGTAATGCGATCATTTTAGAACCGCGGGTGAGTTAGAAAGATGCATTGAGGACCTTGCTACTGATAGCTAGCAATGTGCAAAGAGTCAATACATCCTTCAGTTTAATTTCCTTTATTCAATTTAGTTTTGGCCCTTGATGGCTCAAGGTTGTATTAGTTACTGCTTTCAAGACATGTAGTAATTGTCCTTTTGCAACTCTAATATAATTATGCTTTGCTCTATCATCTCTATGGAGATATTTAATTGGCTCATTTGTAGAACTATATTGGTAATTGATGCACCAATGTCGGGCCCCTGGATCAGACAGGGCACTGGAGTCTGGGATGTGACTAGTTCATCATCAGAATCTAAAGAAAATACACAAAATATTTACTACTATC
The DNA here is from genome assembly GCA_028538565.1 of Umbellularia californica. Taxonomy (NCBI): domain Eukaryota; kingdom Viridiplantae; phylum Streptophyta; class Magnoliopsida; order Laurales; family Lauraceae; genus Umbellularia; species Umbellularia californica. The sequence goes on along the minus strand of JAPQWN010000006.1, from coordinate 49,596,878 downwards.
ATCTTATAAGTTATGGCCAAATCTCAAACTAGAATTAGCTTTATCTAAATTTTAATTAAATAAGAGTTGGGCCCACCATCCGTCATCATATTTTTAAAACATATGATTATTTGTATATTTTATTCACGTACTTTATACATGATAAACCTAAATATTCACTGGTAAGCTCTTGTATTGCCACTTACAAAACTTCACCTCTTTCATGACTCTAACCAAGTTTCACGTATAGGAGTTGAGCCCACCAATCGTGCTCTTGCATATTTCATTCACATGTTTTGTATATGATCACCTGACAGTGGACCCAACTCTTATACAATTAAGATTGTTTATAAGAAAATTAAAAATTGGGGAGTTTTGCTTTATCCATCTACATTTTGTCAAGTGAGCAACAATTTGTGTCATATTGTATGAGATCCTTTCTTTTTCTATTTTCTTTTTTATTTCTTTCTTCTTTTTTTTAAGTTGGGCTACACTCAAGTGTAACAGTTCGGTTAACCATTCATTTTGAGAGAACCGTTAACCGAACTGTTACACTTGAGTGTAGCCCAACTTAAAAAAAAAGAAAAAAGAAATAATAAAAGAAAAAAGAAAAAGAAAGGATCTCATACAGCATGACACAAACTGCTGTTAACCGAACTGTGAATTACGGTTTTCAGTTTTAAAAATCGTAACCATATCTGGAAAAATCGTTAAAAACTAAACTACAGTTAATCGTTAAAAACCGTAATCAAATCGTATCCGAAAAAACCATTAAAAATCGTTTTGTCAAGTATATACTTTTGTTAAGAATTATATACATATTTTATTTAGGCCTTTATTTTTATTTTATTAGTATAACGGTACGGTTAACCGTGTGCCGATTATATAGTTCGATTCGGTTAATAACCATGAGTCAATACTGAAAACCGTAACCAAACCGTGAAGTGCGGTTTTTCGATTTTGATAACTGTAACCGTAATCGTAAGTGAGTCGTGAAATACGATTATTAACAGCGGTTCAATTCGATTAGACGGTTTTTCTATTTTCTTTTACACCCATACTCAAGGAGGATGTATGGGCAAGCATTTGTGTGATACTAAGATGCTAACACCATTGAACCTTGAGTGTGTTGTTCGTATAGAAAGTCAGTTTTGTCGGTGAAATGTGTTCTCTTTTAGTGCGCTCAACTCAGGGGTTGGGTATCAGGAAAGGAATTGACCCTTTAACTCTTCAAGTTTAAATATCAGATAATACATTCACAACAATGCAATGATGCCGCAGGGGCCCTTCATATGAACCATTTGTAATGCAATCGCTGCACGCATTGCACCCCTAATTTAGGACTCAAAAGTTTTTGAGTACTTATAAATCATTAGACTTTAAGAATCTTAATCCATAGGTCGTGACCATAAGATAGTGTCCATCACAATAGAATATTAATGTACCAATTGAACGTGCAGAAGATGATGATGATGATGATAATAATAATAATAATAATAGTAATAATAATAATAATAATAATAATAATAATCATCTTTCATGAGTGTGCAAGATCCAAATGGGGTAATTTGATAGGTACTGTTCATTAATTTTCCTTTTGGTAGAAAGAATAATCAACCACTCTTGATCTTGCAAATTGACATAAACATAAGGAGGAATCACAAGATCCGAAATGATCAGGGAAATGTATATTCAATAATGGAGGCGTGGGGAAAAGTAATCACCAATATTATATGTTATCCAAATTGGACAATATAATAAACATCATTCAATTATGGTGTTATGTCGGGGGATGAATCATGAAATGGATCTTATTATGGACGGCCAATTGTAGATGTTGGTCGATGTGATCAATTACATACGTAAATAATACACATGAATAATGGTTACACGTTATCACTCTTGGTTGCACGATTCACACATATGGTGCATAAATAATTAGATGTGAAAATGGTGTGTAAATAAGATCATTCATATATCAAAACTTTTTACGCCTGGAAAAGGTGTGAAAATGATTCACAACCCTCTTGCTAAGGTGCTAGTATAGTTTGGTGATTTTTTCTCTGATTAAGTTGAGATTTATTCTTAGGGTCCAAATAAGTAGGTAAGACATAATCTTGAGCGATTTAATTTTAAATAGGCTCACTGATGGACTTATAGAGTTTTACTCTTAACTATGGGTCCCGCTTTTAGAGGATCCAGATTGGACAAATGTTGGATCATGTTGAGTTTGATCCTATGGGGGAGATTTCCGCTGTGGGTTCAACCCAAAACATTTTAACAGACTCCATGTAAATGGGCCTCTGGAAGATGGTTCACACCCAAAGTTTATGCCTCCTTGATAAGTAATAAATGAGTGTGGATCCCTTGTAGCGCTTAATACAAGGGAGCCATGTAACAATTGCCAGGATTTCCATCATGGTCCCATATAGAGATAATTCAGACCATTCGGAGTGATTTCTATCCCCTCATCAAGGATATATATCTTCAAACTTCAGATCAATAGGAGTGAGCCCAACCATGAGCACGAGTCGGAAACGTGATCAATGCTAATTTCTACGTGGGCTTGATGATGGAGTTCGTGGCACATGTCTTACACGGTTCCCATGTAATATGCCACAGGAGATCCCATATGGACTCGTAATAAATGGTCCAAATAATCGTACAAGTTTACATTGAAGCTACGCCAAAGAGAGAGGCCAGTTTCATGACCTGGGGCACCGAGAGGGACAAACACTAGGGGCCAAGGGCACATTTGGTTTAGTAAATAAAGAGGAATCCTCTGCATCTCATATGATGCTATCGTCATAAAATCCTCACAATCCATAATGAATCAAGCCCTAAAATTTGAATCCCTTGCCGTTTGTGGCCTTTTACAGATAATGGATGTTCAGAATTTGATTGTGAGTTCCGTAAAATAAGAAACATATATTTTTGGTTGTGGACTTTTTTTTTTTTTTATTTTGAAAATATCTCGAGATTTATGATGAATCAAAGGTTGAAATTTGACCACATGGCCGTTGTGGACCTTCTTAACATGATTAATGGTCTAGAGCTTAAAAGTGGGACCCATAAGGTAGGGTTCCACAACAAAAACCAGTATAAGTAAATCAACGTTGGAACAATGTTCATCCGGTTCTAAACTCAATTTTTGCTCGGTGGATGATCAATGGTTTAAGAGTTTCTTGCAACTTTATGATGATCCATGATGATTTAGGCTGTCAAATTTGACCTCATAATGTTTTAGGCCGTTTGAAAGAGACTAAATGGCTGGAATTTGCAAAAGGGGCCCATAGAAGTCCAAAAATCATCAGCAGTCTGAACTTTCTCACAAACATCTTACAATATATGAAGGATCAACGGCCATTATTTGACCACCTCTCATATTTGGACATTCTTAACAAGATTAATGGTTCGGATCTTAAAAGTGAGACCCATATGATAGGTTTCCATTACAAAAACCTGATATATGTAATTTACTGCCCAAACACTTTTCATCTCATTTCAAATTTCGATTTTCACTAAGGATGATCAACGACCGAGATTTGTTTGTGATTTTCTTATGATCCTTGAAAAATCAGGCTGCTCAACTTTCACCCTATAGCCATTTTAGGCCTTCTAAAGAGACTGTAGGGCTCGAATTCTGGAAAAGAGGCCCACAAAAGTCCTAAAATCATGATCAATGATCTGGACATTTTTGTAAATATCTTAAAATATATGAGGAATCAACGGCTGATATTTGATTATACAATCATTTTTTACCTTCTTAACATGATTAACGTTGGAATCTTAATTGTGAGACCCATAAGTTAGGATTCTGTAGTAAAGACCAGCAACCCTTTACTTATCGTCAAATATTGCCACAGAATTAGTCCCGGGGAGGTAGTATCCGAGGAATCATTAGAAATGATCATTTTCAGGATTCCTCTTAGACGGTAGGGTTTTTTTTCCATACTGGGTTTTTCTCATTTTCAAGAAAAATGAGAGAGGGTCCTATGCATGGACCATTACCAAACATGCCCCAGGAGGGAAAAGAAAATGACCATTGAAGAATATGACTCTTTGAAGAGTCGATTGATGCAGTTTTGGTAAGAGTTATTCTTTTGGAGTTCTAAAAGGAAGGCAAGAACAACAATCATAGGAAAGGGAGTTAATTCTTTTGGTGGGGACTCATATGATTGGCATTTGTTTGGTGGGCCATCCAAGGAGTCAATAGTCGATGGTCATTTCTTTTTTGTTGGGCCATCCTAGGAATCAATAATTTTAATAACTAAAATGGAGTGGAAGTTGATCAATCAAGAAGCAACATATCCATAAAATGACTTTAGCAGAGATGAGAATGTTGAGGTGAGCGTATGGCAAAACTAAGAAGGGTAAAATTAAAAATGTATATTTTTTTAAAGCATTTAAGGGTAGCATCAATAGGGGTTGAAATTAAAAAAAAAAAACTTATTTAAAATGGTTTGGCTATGTCCAACACTTATCGACAACGAAACTGATAAGGAAACGTTTTGCAAAGACATGGATGGACGTAATAAAAATAAATCTAAAGAAGTGGAACTTATGTGAGAATTTGACTCAAGAGATATATAGATTTGAATAGAGAAACAAAATATATGTAGCCGATCCCAACATATATAGTTGGGACAAGGCTTTGATGGCGATGAGTTGAGCTACTAGTACATAAGTGATACTTCAACTTGATGTGAAATTGACAATACCTAGGCAACCCCGCATGTCACTCGGCTTCCAAGGTTGGATCCTAGGTGTGTCATCTTCCCACATGGAATTGCTTTGTCTGTAGGCACCAACCCTACATATCACCCAGTTGCCCAGAGTTAGATCCTCATATATGGCCATCTTTTTCACTTATTTGTGCTTTCCTTTTCATAATGAGGTTCCTCTTCCCACTTGTATAAGTCTCCTGGCCTAAAAGCAACCATGAGCGTGTGTTGGCAATTCACCCATTTTAGTTAATTCAAGGGCAATTAAAGGGAAAAAACAATAAAAGAATTGCAGCATCCTAATCATTTAGGATGACTTTTCATTTGTGGGGCCCACATGGATCCTATCCAATCGCAAGGGTAAGGATGGACAGGTCCTCATTCTGCAAATTCCTGCATGTGGGGCCCATATGGATGCTACCCAAATTCCCAATGGTCACCCAAAAATAGACAAGGTTTTAATACGGGCACAGGGGTATCAAATTTTCGATCAATTGATAGAGACTCTCTGCGTGATGTCTTATTCACAGGCGATACAACCTATTCAAAATGGTACGCCTACTTTAGCCAAAAATGAAAAAGGTAGCATTGCCACTGTGCAGTACATGTCAGTACCGGAAACAGGAGGAGAAGACATTTGGTACTTGGTAGGCGTTTGTAAGGAGGAGCTATTTTCACTTCAGCAGCATCCTTTGCTGCTTGGATATGGATAGGAATTCCGGATCCCCTTCGAAAATGAGAAATAGGCGCAATATCATTTATTTTCGTTGCATCCAGTGCTGCACAGATACTGTAAGACAGCCGTATTTTGGTATTGGATATGGATGTTAGGTCTCCCACCCAATTTCTCATTTAAGGTGATAGATATCTCTCATAGGTGCATCTCCTCTCCTTTTTCTATTTACTTGATAATATATATAGAGAATACTCATGTACATTCATCCCTCACCATAATGATCTACCAACATAAAGTCTTAGAGCTTTTGTGTGATACGGAGCTACGAACACCAATCTACCATCTGTGTTGGCCTGAAATGGGAATATTCAGTTCTCAAGGAAGCAGGATAAATAGATATTTCAAAGGTGAGTTTTCGACCAGCTAATTAGCTTGATGCCAACCTAACTATATAAATAATTATGATTTATAAATATAATAAGGGTACGTGGTTGTGCACTGAGAAGATTTTCCTTTTGCAGATTTTCATTTCCAAAAAGGGGATGAATCCCACGTTTCTACCCTCACATTGGAAATCAAAGTCCTGTATAAAAGAAAGTCGGTTCATATTTTTCTTTTCTGACATAAAAATGTGTCGCAACAAACAATCAGAAAAGGAGCTACAAATAATATCAGAATAATTTTCCTTGTTAAGGGGATTTTACTCGTCGCACAAAAGCACCTCAAGCGCCAGTTCTTTACATAGAAATGAAACCTAGGATTTAATCTTTAAATGAATTCTGATGATGCACCAAATGGATTTGCGCACCACGTGTCAGATAGGAGCAATAAATGCAATAATTAAGAGGAGAGAGATTTATAGTGGTTCGGTCAGTGTGACCTACGTCCACTTCAGAAGGGCAGAGGTCGCCGGATATGTTATTTCTTAAGTGTCCAGGGATTACAAACTTAGGAGAGTGTGTAGAAGGGAGAATATTGTTTTTTTCTCAAGTGCCGAGAGGCTCTTCTATTTATAATCTTCCCCTAACAGATGGGGACGACTTTACAGCAACGTTCACGAGGAGCCTTCGAGCTGCCTTCGATGGGCGAGGCAGTTGGGATATTCTCCGCAGGACTTGGTAAAAGCGGGATGTAGATTGACTATTTCCGAAGCGACGTGAGTTGCTGTGACGTGGCCAGGCCTATGGACTTCTTTGGGCCTGGACCTTATTGGACTCAACAGGTCTTGTAACATGAGTTGGGCCCTTGGGCTTGGCTCATCATTTGCCCCCTAATGCCCTGTGTCCAATGGAACTTGGAGAGGAGGGCATTCGTTTGAATTTTCGGTGAGTTTGCAACTTCAAAAACTTCGGGATGCCAAAACATTTGTTTTTAGGCCTTTTTTGGACTTTTAACAGTATCAGTCACAGCCCAAAGTATGAGTCTCGTAGGGCTCGCCGAGAGCTTCAATTTGATATAGAATGAGCCTCATTTGGAGTTACAGACTAAAATTTATGGTCAAAATAGCGAGCAGGTGTGCTGGTGCGCGGTTCTGGTCGAGCGGCAGCTTCTGGATGAGCAGGAGGTACTGGGCGCCTGGGAGATCTGGGCGACGTGCAGGCGACGTCCGTGGGCGACATGCAGAAGGCGACGCCGGGCCTGGGCGCCGTACAGCGGGCGGAGCCGAGCCCAGGCGTCGTGCAACGGGCGTCGGGCGCGGCGGGGGCTGTGCAGCTGGCGTCGGGGGCGGCGATTGCTGGTGCAGCAGTGGCACCCGGCACGGCGAGCATGGGCGTCGGTCGCGGGCATGGCGAGCGCGGCAGTGGTGCCGGGCGCCCGGCAAGTCGTGCGAACGAGGGAAAGACCGCAGCAGCCGGCGCGGGCGCCCAGGCAGCAGCAGGTAGTGCAGATGCCGCGGCAGCCGGCGCCCGGCGCGGGCGCCCAGGCGGGCGTGAGGACGGCATCGGCGCCCGGCGCGGGCGTGGGTTCCATCCCGGGTGAGACTGTGCTCGGCAGCGGCAGCCCGGGCGTGCTCCCGGGCGAGCGCGGGCGAGGGCCTGACGGCGGCTGGCTTTGGTGCGGCTGCGGGAGCAAGGTGTGTGGCGGGCAGCCCTACTGTTGATCCGATGCGCACGATGACGGGCGCTTAAGGTCATGGCCCGCGTACGACAACGGGCGCCCATGTGGCTAGTGATGAGTGAGTAGATTGGGAGCATGGACTGCTAGGCGCTGCTTTGGGAGGCTAGGCAACTGGGCGCGCTGATATAATGTAGTCCCTCGGGTTGCAGATGACCTGAGTTTCAAGATCCTGCCTAGAGATGTCAAAAACAATGTTATTCCAACAATGTTTAACATGATTACCTGGAGAGAGAGGCTGCTTGCGCGAGAGCAAAGACAGAGTTTGAAGACCGAGCTTTCGACGACCCATGAGAGAGCCCTTAAGCTGGAGGTATGGGCTACCTGCTTGAGAGCAGTGCAGAGGCCAAGCTTTTGGCGACTCACGAGGAGCCGTTCAGTTGGAGATATAGGCTGCCTGCTTGGGAGCAGTGCAAAGGCCAAAATTTTTTTGGCGACCCGCGAGAGGGCCTCTAAGCTGGAGATAGGCTGTTTGTTTGAGAACAGTGCAGAGGCCAAACTTTTTTAGCGATCCGCGAGAGGGCCGCTAAGCTGGAGATAGGCTGCATGTTTAAGAACAGTGCAGAGGCCAAGCTTTTGGCAACCCGCGAGAGAGCCGCTAAGCTGGAGATATAGGCTGCCTGCTTGGGATCAGTGCAAAGGCAGGTCAAGCTTTTGGCGATCCGTGAGATGATTCACCTCACCTGGACCTGTTGATTTCCTCAGCGTTCATATATTTTTGAGCTTTTGCCAATAGTTCTGGCATGCTCTTTGGTGGTTGCTTTATTACTGAGAAGAGGAAGCTCGACGAGCGGAGGCCTCCCAAGAAGTCTGTCATGGTCACTTTGTCGTCGGGCTCTTCGACCTGAAGTACCTCCTTGTTAAAACGAGTGAAGTAGCTCCTGAGGCTCTCATTTTTTTCCTGCTTTACGCTGAGTAGGTGTGTGACAGGCTTCTGGTGGCGGCGCCCTCCGATAAAGTGTGACACGAAGGACTTGCTCAACTCCTCCAAAGGTGGCGATGGAGGCTAGGGCGAGATTGGCAAACCACTGCCGGGCAGAACTCTTCAATGTGGTTGGGAATGCCCTGCACATAACCTCATCAGGGATATTATGCAGCTACATTATGGTTTTGTAAGTCTCCAGGTGGTCCAATGGATCATTCGTTCCATCAAAGTCTCCATGGATGGCATTTTGAACTTCCGAGGAAGTGGGTAGTTCACCATGTCGGGCTTGAACGGTGTGTCCGTTCGCCTAACTAGGTAATCCATTGTTTCTGGTGCCTGCGCCTTCATGGCGTTGAAGACATCACCCAGCTGATTCTGCATTTCCTTGATCTTCTCGTCCCAGCGATTTGGGGCTTCCCTGGACGGATCTTGGAAATAACTCCCATCCTCCACGCTTTGATTTTCACTCTCCCCCTCTTGGAAATGAGGAACCTCCCCATTAGAAGCAGAGGGAGGAGGTGGAAGTCCTCCATGATTTGCTCCCCCCGGAGGTGGGAGTCCTCCAAATTGGGCTCCGCCCGGAGGAGGAGGTACTTGTTGATGAGCACCACCTTGAGGGGCGCCCAGGGGAAACGCATGAGGGGCGCCCATAGGGGAACTCCTTGGGCGCCCTGGGGATGGGCGCCTGGGGGAGGAGCTCCCCGGCGTGGAGCTCTCGGATGCCCCAGGCGCGGTGCTCCTTGCGGTACTCCCCCAAATTGTGCTCCTCCTTGCCCCCCTGCGAGCATGAGTTGTAAGATTTGCTAGTTTGAGTCACCAGTTGCTGCATAGTCTCCAACATTTGTTGAGGAGTGGTAGCAGGAGCATTTGGGGCAAGATTCGTCGGTGGAGGATTATCTTTTGGTCGTCTTGTAGATCTAGTGGTAATCACCATAATTTTGACAGAGGAAGTTTTATGAAGTGAGAACTTTAGTCGATTCCCACAGACGGCGCCAAACTGATAATGCACAAAATAACTTCGCACACCACTGATCAGTTAATAGGTAATTAATGCAGTAAATAATGTGGAGAGAGAAATTATAGTGGTTCGGTCAGTGTGACGTGGCCAGGCCTATGGACTTCTTTGGGCTTGGACCTTATTGGACTCACCAAGTCTTGTAACATGAGTTGGGCCCTTGGGCTTGGCTCATCAAATTCCAATGAGAGTATTAAAAAGGTGAATAGTTAGATGGAATAGATCTGTCATTTGACTTACCTAAGCTTGATTTAATAGAGTGATGGTGGGTACTGGATAATTAGACCCTAAAATTGTGACCCAAGATTTACACATAAAAGCTAATTTGATTTGACTGGCCTTAGGCCTCATCCTAATTTACATGATATATGGCAAAATATTCTTCTATAAGAACATACATTCCTATCCAGCGATTGGAGACGTGCCCACCAAACGCCCTCGGGAGAAAATTCATCCTCGCATATGCCAATTTATGCCCATGCATCCCACTTATTGTCTTCCATTTATGTTTCCTCCTACCAAAAAAGTATCACCTGCCAAATTGATGGAAAAGAATAAAGGTATATATAGAGCCAAAAAGCAAGAGTTGCAGATAATGCCCCACCAGAGACCAGACCGCAAAAACTAGTGGAAAGACACATCCCTCTGTAAAGTTAAAAGGTTCAAAAACCTTTCTATAATTTTAGGTAAGATAAGTTTGTTGACTTAAGAACAAGGGCCTTTGCAAACAAAGAGTTTGGTTGAAATGTTGATAAACATCTTACATTTGTTTATATGGTTATAGGGGTATAACTAAGTTAAAGCTTTGTAGTTGCTTGTACTTTCCTTTTTTTTTTTTTTTTTAATTAGAGATTGGGTAGGGTTTCTTCTTTTTCAATTAAAACAAAATCAAACTCATTCGACTGCTCTATATCATTAGAATGTACGGTTAATAATTTAAGGGTCCCTTACAGTTTTTTTCCATTTGCTCTGTATTTTAATTACTCTGACTTAACTTTCTTGCCACATTTCCAAAAATATACAAAACAAACAACAGTTTTTTAAAATGCCAAACGTCTTTCTGAGGTGATTATTTAAGCAGAGGTCATTTATATGGTTCAGCTTCCGTAGACAAGTTGATAGGGATGTAAATGGGCCGATTCAGGTCCCGAAACCATTAATGAGAAGATGGAACCAGAACTGGAATCGTTTCAAAACCAATTTTTTGGTTCCAGAGTCATAACCGTTAATGAGAAGATTGAACCAGAACCAGTTCCGTATATGGGATGAGGATATATGGGTCTGGATCTGGGTAGAGAATGCTTTCGAAGAAAAACTTACTTTTATGAGGAATTCTAAAAAACGACGTAATATGCCTGGTTATGGATTCATAGGCCAAAACCATGGTGAAACTAGATCCGGACCTGTTTAGGTCACGGGTCCAAAAAAGGGACCCAAGCCTAAACCCATTTACTTATCAGAACCTAAATAAGGACCCAAACCCGGTTATTAATGGGTTGGAATCTCCGGGTAGTTGGATTATTTTCTTATATGGATATATATATATATATATTATTTGTATGTGTATATATTTAAATTTGATAATACATTATATACATGAAAATGTGGAAAGTAGGATTAATAGATCTGAAGAAGCACAACCTAATCGAGGATTTGGCTCAAGATAGGTTGGATTGGAGAAACAAAATTCAAATAGCCGACCCCAACATGGTTAGGAAAAGAGTTTGATGATGATGATGAGTATTTTATATACAATCCTAAGTCTATTTTAACGGATAGTATGCAAATATAGATGTCCAATCTAAAAATTACGTCGGAATATGAACTTGGACTTTTAATGTAGGTTTGTGTGGTCTATGCTAAATATCTGTCTAAGTGTATATATTCAGTCATCTCGAACTACAGCTTAGCTAATTGGGGACACTAATATCCCACTCACCTCTCCCATTGACTGACACTAAAATTTTCAATCGAGCAGGAGTTGGGGGCATACTATTAGTACTCACATGTTAAAACCATGTTTGTTTAAAACATTTAATCACCAGATGTGTAAATGATGTATGAAACTGATGTGCAAACGGTGTAAAAAAAAGGTCCCCTGCATTTCTTTTCATCTTCTCAGGTGTTGATTGAAACCACAATCCAACTAAAAATGCGATGCTACAATGCTCAAATGGTCAAAGTGGTTGCCTGCATCTGATCTGTTAATAATGCTTAGAAGGTCCAAAAAAGTTGTATTATCAAATTTCAGCCGGTGGATCATCCTAAATTATGATAGAATTATGAAAAACTTTAGACTATTGGATCTGAATTTCTGAACTTTCGTGGGCCCTCTTTTCACGATCTAAACCATTAGTCATCTTCAAAAGGCCAAACACAACTGTGACGTAAAACATCAGCTGTTGTTTTATCATGGTTCTTTAGGAATCTATAAAAATAAAATAAAATACCGCAGATCCGTTGGAATCATATATTGATGCTACAGTGAAAAGCACGAGTTGTAAATGTAGTTTGCGCTTTTGAAGCTTGACAATCCCGAGGGACCCAAAAGCAAGATCCAAATTGTTAGACCTCTTCTTCATAAGGCCCAGAACGGCTAAGAGCTCTATTTTGAACCATTGATCAAGAATGGATTGTGAGAAGTTTCCCAAAAAGTCTACACTGTAGATCTACTTATCTAATTTCTATGGGACTCCCTTTCCTGATCTAACCTGTTGATCCTCTTTAGAAGGCTGATGATAGCTAGGGGTTTTATATCGTCACTTGATTAATGAATTTTAAAAACTTTCGAAAAATAGTAAAAGACATGTGAACAGTTGGATGCTCTCATATCACACATGAAGAGGTGTAAAAATGATATACTCTGGAATGTGTTTCACATGTGGCTCATTTATATATGAAAATGATTCAAATGTAAATCATTTATACACGCGAACCATTTTCCTATCACATGTGAAATTGCCAAACTACCCCTAAGTATATGATTATTTTGTACATATTATTTAAGTACTGTGCCATTCAAGTATGTGTGTACTTGTTTTTTTATTCAAGTGTTCTCATTCGAACGTGTTTCTTGGGTGTCATTCCTATTGCTGATGAGGTGCGTTCCACTGTAAAGGAACTCAAGGCAAGTAAAGGCCCCTTCTCACACTAGCAACAAGTACCTGTGCTTGATGCACCATTACAATTGTAAACACGTTTGATGCACCATTACAATTGTAAACAAATGAGGTAAAATACATACCTTGAGAAGTAGATTAAACACAGAGGGAGAAAAGAACGTTTGAGAAAGTAGTATTTGTGGAGAGGAGATGCGACAAGGATGGGGCATAAATCAGAGTTTGAGATAGTTAACTTAGGCAACTTAGAAAACAAGTTTGATGCACCATTCCATTTGTTAAAATAAAAAAATAAAAAAAACACAAAAACACGAGGGAGATATGATCGTTTGAGAAAGAGCATTTTATGGAGAGGTGATTAGACAAAAAGAAAAGAGATTGAAATAGAGACAATGAGGAATTGTGGGTAACAATTTTGGGATTTTTAAGTGAGTTGAGAGAGGAATTGATGAGAGAACCATGGAAGATGAAGAAGAAGATTGGGGGTTGGGAAACATGAATTCATGGGAGAGCATTACGTTAGGAGGTAGAGGGAAGATGAAGAGAAAGAAGATGCCTTACATAGAGCGGCCTCTTTCATTCATGAGTTAATGTACGGTAGATAACAGGGCCAAAAGAAATTTGAAGAGGTCATTACAGTCATTAGGGACCATTGAGGTGATTAGGGTCAACGGCACTCAATGCCAATTTCTAGTGTTCAAAATCAATTGGATAAAACGTGCTTGATTTCTAATTAGATTCACTTCGCTTCATATAAATATATATATAAATATATATATATAAATCTATATATAAATATAATTGCTGGCCCATTATCAAGGACTCTGTTATTATTTTTAGTTTTGAAAGGTAAACGAAACTTAATTAATAAAAAGAAGACTGTTATTGTAGCAAGGCAAATTTAGTTCCAATGGTTACTTTATCTCCCTCATTATTAAATCAGCTACGCCTCAAAACTTTTGGCGAATTCAGACGATAACAGAAACTTCAAAGAATCATCTCCTATGCTCAGCTCACTCTTATCCAAGGCATATCAAGGGATCATATAGCTAGCTTTGGCTCATAAACTTTCTCAAAGATCGAAGGTAAAAATGGTGGGTGATTCTTTTGGTCTGAAGCTCGATATATCTAAGGCTTTTAAAAACTGAATTGGGATCTCTTCTCTTTTCTTTTTCCTTAAAAAAATCTGGTTTCTCAGATATTGGGATTTCCATGATTCCAATGCATCACAGCATCCAAAGGCAGTGAATGATAGCCAAGGCATCAAGGGATTAGAAACCACTAGTATAGGGAGTTGTTTTTTCCCACATGGTGGGTGTTTCTTTTCCAAGGAATCAATTATTAGTGTTTTACCAAAAAAAAAAAAAAAAAAAGGAATCAATTGTTAGTTGAATTTCATAATTGTGGGTCCGTCCTGGGAATCAAATTGCTAATGGGTGGCTCCGAATCACTCCTAAGAAAAGGAAATACAGCATCATGTATGACCTTTTCCGTGTTGGGTCCACATCATGATTTTCATGAAATTATTCTTTTGCATTATCCTATTATCGCATTAATTTTCTCAAAATTCACAATTATACTCATGTAGATTTTTTGCATCATTGCATTCTACGTGAAAAATCGATGAACGCAGTGTATTCTGCAATTGCCATTGTTTTCTTACTTTATTATAGTAATTGATGATCCATGATGGATAGATATGGTGGTAACTGATTGTAGCCATATATATACTTCAAAAATTAACAACCAAACTAAGTTTTCTTATGCCCTTTGTACTCAGATGATGGCCATTTCTTTGAATTTAATGCTGATTGACAGAGGGAGAGACTGTTGGTGTGGTATCTAATTCAAAATTACAGGTGACACCACCAATATATAGCGATATGAGCCGTACACGTCTGTACAGGCACCACACTTCAAAGTTCAAACTATGGATAGTGTGTTTGCACCAACCAAAAATTGTAACCTTTTTGTCTGTTGCCTTTCTTTTTCTTCACATGGAATTCGATCATATTTCATTAATCTTATTCCCTTCACGCGCGCACCAACCATTCATAAATCAGGATTGGTCAATTGAAACTCATCAAACTATTACTTGTTGGGTTTAATCAATAAAAACTTGCACCATTATCATTTTAGATACAGATTATAGAGACTTGGAACATAGTTTTTATGATCAGCTACTAGCTTCAGGCCAACAAGAAAAAGTAAAAACAATTACTCTACATAAAATATTAAATACTTATTTAGTTGCATGTAATTATATATCTTTCGAATCTTTCATAGAATGTGTTCTAGGGAGGGAGTATTAAAGAAGTGAGGGGTAAAGAAAGTATAGTGAAAATGTAAATGAGACCTGACTTTTTTTAAGATTCAATTTACTTAGTTAATTACTAGGTATTTATTTTTAATAATAAAAATTATTTGAAAGCTATATGTGGAACTTTATCTGTGTTTCTTGAATTTAGTGGAAAAAAGGGTTCCACAAGGTCTACATGGGGGTAAAAGGTATTTGAGGACTCTTTTTGGGGCTCCAGTGTTTTTTAGTCTTTTTTTTTTGTAATTATCTATAATTAATCTATGATTTTATAAATACTCAATTAAATGCAAACAAATAGACGCTAGATTTTATGACTTGAATTTAAAAAAAAAAACTAATTTGATTTGACTGGCTTTAGGTCTCATCCTAAACCATCGCAGTATATCGACCCTCATTATCTTCTATTCAGGTTTCTTCCCGAAGAAAAACAAGGTACAAAACCAATAGAATGGGACACATACCCTCCATTAAATAGGGATCTAGGGTTTCAACCTCCAGATCTCTTGTTGGTGTGGAAAGAACTTATAATAAAATGGGACCATTTGGTTGCTAGCATTTGGGGATATCCCATTAGATTATTTGGAGAATTCCAACCAGGAGAATTCAACTGGTAAAATGTCACTTTTCACTTTAGCTAGCTCAGCATGTTGTCATCTTCAAATCTCAGTTAACCAGAGGATTCAGATATCCCAGCGACAGTCATTGCAGTTTAGAAAGGCCTAGACAAGTAAAATTTTCGGTAGAAATGCTTGCAACAAAACAGACACCAAAGAAGTGAGTTATGAGATTAGACCTGACTTTCTTAAGGATTCATTTATTTCACGGACAGTGTAGAGATTACCCCATGGCTACTTCTGGATCTTCTTTGTTTTTCAATTCAACTACTTAATTGATAACTGATTCTTAAACTCAATGCAAATAAATAGACTTAAGTTTGTGACTTGAAATTCACAAAACGCTAATGTGATTTGACAGGGCTTAGGTCTTATCGTTTATATCCCTGGAACGCACTCCTTGTCTTCCATTCAGGTCTAAGAAAGTTAATATCAGCCAAAGTGATTGAAAAGAAACAAACCAATTGGGCAGAAAAGATAAAAGTTGCATAAAGTACCTACCAACACCCAAAATAATGATAAAGACACCACATTCCCTCTATGTGGTCCAGGGTTCTACCTTTTTCTCAAATAAAATGAAATCACACTCATGGGACCAGTCTATATCACCAATACGTACAAACAGTATGTATTGAATTTTCTCCTGTAAAGTAATAGTACTTAAACCTATGAATTGTTTACTATATAATATACTAAAACTAAAACCCTTGTATTAATGGCTTTTTTTTTTCCTTCCTGTTTGGAGCTTTTCCATCGTCAATCTAATCCATTCATGCGTGACCCATTCATAACTTGCATTGGTTGCAGTTTGACACCCATTTGACCATTAACTGTTGCAAAATTTCATCGTAAAACATATGTATTATAGTCATTTTTTTCCCAATATCAATTTCAAGCAGGGTAACTAGAAGATTACCTCTGATGATAATTGGAGCAAGTTTAGTCTGACACAGCCCTTTTCATTGGTTTTGTTTGAGATAGTCTTGAGGGAAACATGCCAACACGACGCTAAATATTACATAAAGATAAAGGCTTCAACAATCTCGGGCATTTTATTTTTTCAAGAAAAGCAAGCTCCTATCAATGGCTGTTGGGCACTGTAAAAGTGTATTAGTAGAAGAATTCTATGGTCCGTTTTGCAATTTACTAGATTAGTAAAGGTAATATAAAGCTTCATTTTTCAGATAATAAGTCACATCAAAAGTATACATCTTCAAAATCTCCTCCTTTTTGTTGAAAGAAGAAAAGAAGTCAAAAAGCAATATCCTTTCTCCACTAAATTACAAAAAACCACTCACTTTTTATACAAAAAGTCAAAAAAATTCCCTACCAATCCACTAAAGAAAAAATACCATCATAACCCCCTTATGTTTTATTCTCTCTTGATTTGATGCTATACATCACTTTTACTTTATAAGTAAAAAAATCAACAAGTAGTTTAAGTGTGATGAGTCTGGATCCCCTGTTTTGTAGAAATAGGGAGATGTTGTTTCTTCCAATACACATTTGCCACCTGTATAAAATCTTATGCAGCTAATGTACTTTCTTAATTGCTTCCTTAGAATGAAAAAAAATCAATGAAGAGATTTTTAGAGGTGGCAAATGTGGATTGGACGAAACATATCTCCCTATTTCTACGAGAGAAGGGATCCAAACTCAATTCTCCATCAATTACCATTCAGAAAAATACATATATTACCTATTTATGCCCTTGGATCCTATTCTTTGTCACCCATCAAGGTCTCCCTTTTAAGGAAATGAAACTAAAACACTAAGAGAGCCATTTGGTTCTCTATCTCAACATGAGATATGAGATGGGTTGAGTTATATTTTTATATACTTGTGTGCATACAGTGAGTGGAGAATAATATAAAAGATTTACATGAGTGTACATATTGAATCTGGTTTCTTGACTTAAATGGATCATATATGATGTGGTCTCATCTTTTGAGAATCACGTGTGATGATGCCTGATCTTGTACGTGTTGGAATGGTCAATATCTCAATTTTTGTGAGCTGGATTTGAGGCAAGATCTACGTGCACTGAATTGGCAGGTACACATATGAGCCTGATTTGCACATGGTCTATTACACCTCCTCAAGCTGCTGTGTCAGTCACGAATTGAAAGCTTGGTTTGAAACTAGTGAAAGTTATTTTTGGAGAGACATTTGTGAAAATATCTGCCACTTGATCTTTGATGAAAACAAATGGAACATCAAGATCTTTTTTAAGAACTTGCTCCCTGAATAGTGATAATCTATTTCATTATGTTTCATCCTGGCATGAAATACTGTGTTGAAGTGAGAGAAATAACACTCATATTATCACACCAAATCAAAGGCATAACTAGAAGATAAACGCACAGATCTCGGAATAACATACATAACCAAGAGAGTTCAGTTCCAGTTGAAGCAAATCATCGCGCTGTGGTTTGAGCTAGATATCGAGCTGTAGTTTGAGCTAGACATCAATATTTAGATTTAGTAGAAGAGCGCACAACAATGGGCTGTTTTTGGGAACACCATGACACTAGGCTATGGCCAAAGTAGATATAAAAAATCAGAAACTGATCTGCGGCCAATGGTATTTCCAGCCCAGTCACCATCACTATAAGCAATAAGTCACAATGGGCCAAGCTTAAGATGAAGACCAAGCTCCAGTGAACCCTTTAGAAATCTCAGAATGCAGTCAAATGAGATTTTGTTGGAGCATGCATGAATTCATGACATACGTGGTTGACCACATGTATTATGTCATGCCGAATCAAGGTAAAGTAATTATAGCAAGCGCAACAACAATGTTACCATAATATGTTAGGTAGAGTAAATCTCCTTCTTGGCGAAAAAATTGTGTCATGAGTGGAGATTGGTGATCCAATAGATTTGGCCCCAAGCATATTAATCCTCTGTAGAAGATCTAAAAATATACTCCATTCTTTGTTGCGTACAATTTTAAACCCCCGTAAAAATAACGGAACAAGCCAACCCTTCATTGCAAAGTGGACCCGGAGTTCATAGATAAACTTTTGTAGTAGAGGGCTATTGCTCCCAGTGAGAATAATGCCATCCACGTGTAGTAGCAGATAAGTAATGTGGACATGTGCATGGTAAATAAATGGAGAAGTATCCCCTTGAGAATTGGTATGTGCACCGAGAACTCATGATCCATTACTTGTCTCCAATCAGCAAATTTATTCGCCTGAGTATAATTGGTGGGTTTCAATGTCTCAAGGACAAAAAGATACACTGATGGATTATGATGTTTCGAAGCAATAAGAGATGTCTTTTTCTTAATCTTGAAAATGCCTCTTCTAAACCTTGTATATGCATAGTATGAGAGGGTTGTTTTGGCAATGGCTGTGTAGGCCCAGACGATGCAAGTTCTTTTTGCATAGCGGATGAATTATCAAGAATGAAATGTGAGGTGGTCATTGTTGTAGTGGTGGGGACAGGTTCAGGTGCAATGGGTGCCAGCAATGTATTGGCCGAATTAGAGGAATTTGATGGACTAGTGGTGCTAACTTGACTGGGTGCTGTGATCAAATCAGCTGGAATATTGAATTTGACTGCATTTGGTGGGATGAGTGAAGAAACTTGGGTCTGTTATGTGCCAACAATAGGAAGCCAAACAGATAGTGGTCCATACCCTTATAGAGGACCATGTGATTTATTTTTAATGAAATTGGACTGAGATAAAATATTGTGAAAGGGAAAAGTAATTTCAACAAAGAACACATGGCGAGATGTGTACACCAGTCCAGTAGTGGGATCAAGGCACCGATAACCTTTATGGTTGAGGCTATACCCAATAAAGACACATTCACCCATTCGGAATTCCAATTTATCTTGAGTGTATGGATGGAGCTAAGGGTAGACGCATCCAAAAACTCATACACATGTAATTGGGTGTTTTTCTTAATCAGAACCTCCAATGGGAAGGATTTTCTAAGAGTCTTGGTAGGCAAGCAATTAATAAGAAAAATTATTGTATTGAAAGCCTCATGCCAATAAGAGGATGGCATTTTAGCATGGGCTAATATTGTTGATAAATCTACAAATTTGTAGCTTTCATGCATCATTTTATGTGACTTCGTGGACTTAACTAGGGTAATTTCCATGCAATTTCATAGAATTTCATAATGTTTTTTTTTTTTATTTTCTTTGTTCTTTTTATTTTCTTTCCCTCTCTGGCGATTTTCTTCTCCTCGAGACATTGGCCGGCGATCACGGCATGGATGGAGGGGCGGCCTCCCCTCGCTCAGATTGTCAAGATGGTTCTTCCTTAATGGAGCAAATCCCGGTATTGATGACTTATGTTGAAGACCAGAGTGCAAAAGTCTCTTTTCTGCAATCGACCATCAGGAAAAAAACAAGAAGACGCAAAACCTTCTGATGTGTAACGCCCCACCCTTCAGACATGCATGATATTGTCCGCTTTGGTAAGGGTGTAAGCTCTACATATAACCCCATTCACTTTGCCCCACCCTTCACTTTCCTCTCTATAGTAGATGTGGGACTCCGGGACGTCTCTTGGCCCGCCCATCTGATATCATTTGTAACGCCCCACCCTTCACACATGCAGGGATGGGCCTCAACCCATCAAAAGGCCTCATACAAGGTAAGGGTGTAAGCTCTACATATAACCCTATTCACTTTCCTCTCTATAGTCGATGTGGGACTCCGAGGCGTCACATGATGTGCCACGAGATCTGATACTTGAGGCCAAGATCCGTATTGGCGATGAAAGGAAAGCCTTCGCACTTTGTGAGGACCTTCTTCCCCCTATGGAGCATCTTTCTGAAGATGAGAGAAGACATCAGTTGCTGCAGGTAGAGACAAAGAAGGGATCTGAAGACAAACACAGGCATCATCTGCTACAGGTTGAAAAGCAAAAGGGTTCTATATTATCTGATAGTGAGCGGGCAATCTTGGATGGTGAAGTAGTTATACTTGATCCGAAAATAATAAACATGAAGAATGGGGACGCATAAACTAATACATGATCGTCTTTGTTTCAAGTCACACTGATAGGTCCAAGGACTTGCACCGCCACAATCAACCTTCAAAGGATCCGGACCACCACATAGAGTTTGACCTCTGCTGCTGCACAAAACTAGGGTAATGCCCTGGTCGGCTATTTCATTCGTAATTCTCCTCCAATCTTTGAAATTAAAAACTGCCTTTCAAAGGCATGGTGAATTAAAGATTTAGAAATTATCCCTATGGTTGAGGGTTTCTTCTTTTTCAAATTCCACTCTTATGACGTTGGCCAAAGTATACTTGATGAAGGTCCTTCGTTCGTCTAAAGATGCCCTCTGATATTGAGACGATGGTCGGAAGATATCACAATGTATAGAGAGAATCTTGAAACCATTCCTGTATGGGTTCGTCTCCCTAATTTCAACTTTCGCTTTCGGGAAAACTCTGCATTGAGTAAAATTGCATTTTGTTAGTGGAAATCCAATTTGCAAGGACCATGCTACTGCGGCGGGTACTTATTATGCTTATGCTCGAATCTGTGTCGAAGTGGATGTTGAGGCCGAGTTCCCAATTGAATTGCACATGAAATATAAAGACAAGACCATCACTCAGAAAATTCAGTATGCCTAGAAGCCAAACCCTTGTAAAGCATGTAGGACCTTTAACCACGGTGATAAATACTGCCCTCAAAAGGCTTATATGAGAAGACCAAATAAAATTTGGGTGCCTAAGAAAAGACAAGCCGAGGAGCCATAATCTGATGGGAATGACCTAAGCGAGCAACCAATAGCAATTACAAACAACCAGCAGCATATTAACCATGTGGCCGATCATCAGCTTCTTCATGTGGATGATTGGAACGTTGTTAAAGGGAAGAGAAGCTCAGATACATCTCCTCTAAAGCAGTCGGTGAGCAGCCCTACACAAAAGACGTCCCCAGTTACTGATTTCAGTAAAGACCCAAATAGATTTCTTAGTCTATCGAACCTTGATGGTGATTCAAATGCTTCGGCATAAGAAATTGCTTCCACCACAGCTCTAGTCATTCAAAGTACTAATGCAGAATTTAAACAAACTAGTTTAGTGAACCAGCCAAAGCATTTTTCCTCCATTCACCAACTAGATAAAAGTTTTCTTGCAAGAATACCAAGCACAAGTGCAAAACAAAAACCGAGGACTTCTGGGCCCACTAGTAAAGATAAGGTTACTCATAAAAATCGTTCCAAATGACAGTCAGTGTCTAGAACGTAAGAGGTCTCACCAGACCCTTAATGCAATTACAAATCTGGAATAAAATTCAAAAGTTAAAGTTTGCTACACCTATATATTGCTAACTCAATCCTTCCAAATGGATGGAGAGAAACTTCAAACACGGAGGAAGGGTAATCTGCTAGAATCTGGATTATGTGGAATCCGAGGGTGATCAATTTATCATGTTTATCTCAGACTATTCAATGTATTCATTGTGACGTTAAGTATGGGAATGTGGATTTTCTATTTTCAGTTTGGTATGGGTTTAATAACTACATGCATAGACGAGATCTATGGAGCTCTATTGTTGAGAAATCGAAGAGTAGTGTGTTGCCATGGGTTTTTGCAGGTGACTTCAATACAATCTGGTGGAATCATGAAAAATCAAGGGGTGCTGTACCAAGGGCTGCTGGACTTATTCATTTTAATGACTGTATTCAAGAAGCAGATCTGACGGAACTCAATTTAGCAGGTCCGTCCTTCACATGGTCAAACTCTAGCATTGGAGATTCGATAATTGAATGCAAACTTGATAGAATTCTCGTTAATGCAGCCTTTTTCCAAACTAGCCCATTTAAAGGAGAAGTGTTGCTTCCAGGTATATCTGATCACTCTCCTATATTACTTTCCTTAAATGAGAAATCTCAATTTAAAGTTCTATTCAGATATTATAACTATTAGGCCAAAATGCTAGGGTTCTTCTGTAAGGCCCCGTCCCGAGTTAATCAAGACTAACTCTAATTAATTGAGATTAATGCTAGTTAATTGTGTTTAATGAGATTAATGATAATTAATGACCAAGTTCAATGAGTCTCAAATGAACTTAAGGAAATGATAATGAGAGAGATTAAGTGAATTGAATGAGTTTTAAGCCTAAATTAAAAGAACAAGGACTTTTTCGTAAATACGGATTTATACGTATTTTATCGAATACGGAAACTCTTAATACCAACACGTGTATCTCGACGAGTACGTTAACTTTCGTAATAGACTCGAAGTCATCTGACGAGAATGCGGTCAATTGACCCTTCGTTTGACTTGAATCGAGAATAAGAGAAAAGTAGAGGGTTTAAATGCAAAAGAGGGCTTATATAAAAGAAATGAACTCCTTTGAGTTCATTTCACCCAATTCCATTGAAGAGAAAGCCCTAGACACCCGTTCCTCTTTCCTTTTTCCATTCTTCTTCATCAATGGTGATGTATGAGGTGATTTAAGAGACTTTTGAAGAGAATTGCAGCTCCTTCATCTTCTCCATCTTCTCCTTCTCTTTTCTTGAAGATAAAGCTTGTGAGAGGATCCAAACTTCTCTCCACAAAGGTTATAAGTGAGTGCTTAGATCATGTTAAGAACTTTGATGTTCTATTGGATGGTTTGAGATAGATTCTAGCACAAATAGCTTATAGAGTAGTGTTTTTGTGTTTTCATGGAATTAGGGTTTGAATTGGGGGTTGTAATCTCAAGCCAAGCCCTAGAAGAGAGGATTTCTTGCTATTTGACTTCAAAAGGCAGGTATAAACACTTGTCTATGATTAAGAATGCTAAGTTGTAGGTTTTCTTGAATTATGAGAGTTAGGTTTCCAAATTCCTTCTTTGTTATAGAAATGAAGAATGGATTGAATGTAATTTATATGGATTTCATGATCTTTGGATGGAATAGAAGTGTTGTAGAATGTTGATGGAGGAGGGAACAGGAGGTTCCAAGTTTTCTATGCAGGTTGTGAATGAAAGGGAAGAAAGAAGAGTGAATGTTCAGAATCTGAAGTCTGGAGTTCTGGACAGTTCGCTCGAGCGAAGTAGTTACTGTCTAATACAAACTGTCGTCTGTAAGTGTCCGCTCGAGACAACATATGTGCGCTCGAGCAATGAAGGTACTATCTGATGCGAACTGCAGTCTATAGGCGTTCACTCGAGCGAACTTGGGTCCGCTCAAGCGAATCCCCTGTCTCTTTGAGTCCACTCGAGCAAACTTGGATCCGCTCGAGCGAACCTGATACTGGCCAAACATCAGCCGTGAGTGAAAATTTGGCCAATCAATCGGACCACGTGCATCAAGAATAGATTAAATAACACGTGCATTTAGTAACCGATGGTTTTGAAATTGTGGGTGAAAATTTTGGGAACTAAATGAACACATTAAATATATAAATGCAATGTTCATCGAGAATAATACGTGCATTTAGTAACCGATGATTACACCTAAATAGTTGTCTAGATTTGAGGTAGAGTCAAGTAGAACAATAAATGATTAGTAATTTTTCTGACTCGTTTGGAACCATATTGACTAAATTGAATGAACTAATGAACAGTTGCTAAAGGTAACAATATAATGATTAATCCTACTGCAGTAGATGGATGGGGTGTTCCGGAGCTCCGTGGTGATGTCAGTGATCTCTGATCAAGACGCTGGTAGATCCCACACATAGACTGAAAAGTCACTAAAAAGCCATTTATAAGCCATATAATGAAAACACTTAATGAATGAAAAATGACATTGGACTGAAAAGTCACTGAATTGATAAGTCACTTAATAATATTGGACTAAAGAGTCCCATAAGCCATCTAATAAATACTCAATGTAATCAATGAATGATATGCAATGAATGAAATGAACTGACTAAATACTTCCTTTGGGAAGAAACTGAATTGTATGAGAATAATACTATTACAGTTGTAATTTAGTCATTGATTATTAATTGGTTATACTGTATAGGATATTATACTGTTCTAGATTTAATTGTCTAGAGTTGTTACATTGAGAAATGGTCAGATTTAGTATGGATTATCATAGATTTGTTTATACATTGCTGAACCGTCGTGTTCATAGTGTTATTGATGGCATTACAGGCCCAGTTGTTCGTCTCGGCCTTGCAGAGGCCGCGCCGCCAGTGGAGGAAGCCAATCCGATTCCTCCAGGAGGATTGATAGAATGGACGTAAATCGGAGGGCGAATGAATTTGAATATTTTGGAATTATTTTAGGAGATATTTTGTGTAATTATCCATTTTGGAATTGTATATGGTTCCCTGCATTATGTTTTGGTTATGCAGTGGTGAACTTTATTAGACTGTAATTATGTATACGTGGACTTTACTTTTAATGTAAAGCTAATTAATGTCAATGTATATATATATTTCTGCAAAAATGTACATTTGACAAGTATGCATGATAGATCCCTTGTGAGTCTCGAGCTAGTTCGGGATTTACGGGAGTAAGTATGATTAGATTCGCGACCCGGGGTTAGGCCCAACTACTCCGATCTCGGGCCCGGGTCATGACATCTTCCAAACAGTGAAAGATGCTTGGGATATCAATATCTATGGCACTCCAATGTATAAGGTGGTTCATAAGCTCTCGATTGTGAGGAAAACGCTCATTGAATGGAAAAAACTACATTCATCTCTTCCAACGAAATTATCAGAAGCAGCCCTTGAATTGGAGAATTTGCAGCAATATTTGGTGGATGATCCAAGCAACATCCATGTTCAGGAACATGAGTGTATGGCCATATTTGAGCTTGATCACCTCATAAAGGCTGAGGAAAGTATGTATAAGCAGCGATCCAGGGACTTGGTAGTTAAGTTGGGGGATAGCAACACCAAGTATTTTTCGTCTTATGCGGAGAAGGCAGACTCAATCTTATATATCTCAAATTACTGATGCGGAGGGCAACATCTATAATAAACCATTAGGTATTGCTATAACTTTTGTGTCTCATTTTCATAAGATCATGGCACATGAGGTTGAATACCAAGGCCCTGGTCTTTCTCATGTCACCCCTCATGGTTATGTAACTGAAGAGGCTGCTTTACTCCTTATGAAGCCAGTCACAAACACTGAAATTGAAGAGGTTGTAAAGGCTACTAATCATAATAAAGCCCTTGAACCGGATGGATTCAATGCGCATTTCTTTAAGGTGTGCTAGCCTATTGTAGGTAAGGATATCTGTGAGAGCATCATAGATTTTTTTAAGAATGGGTCCATGTTGAAGCAGCTCAAAAACACTTTTATAGTGTTGGTTCCAAAAAGTGAAAATGCAAATACCCCAGACAAATTTTGGGCCTAGTGCTTTGACAAATGTGTTGTACAAAATTATTAGTCGAATTTTGGTAAACCGACTTAAAACAACAATGGCAGAAATTGTGGGTCCAATGCAATTAGCTTTCGTACTTGGAAGAAATATCACATATAATATCCTCCTTGCTCAAGTTCTTATTATAATTTTCATAGGCATCAAGGGCTTCCAAGAATGTGTATCAAGCTTGATCTTGCAAAAGCTTATGATGGTG
The DNA here is from genome assembly GCA_028538565.1 of Umbellularia californica. Classification (NCBI taxonomy): domain Eukaryota; kingdom Viridiplantae; phylum Streptophyta; class Magnoliopsida; order Laurales; family Lauraceae; genus Umbellularia; species Umbellularia californica. Next base: position 49,570,873 of record JAPQWN010000006.1, on the reverse strand, counting down.
TTAGCTGGGATTTCTTGAAGGCTGCTCTAAAATGTTTACAGTTCCCGATCACATTATCAAGCTCCTCATGGAATGTGTATCAGGTGAGAAATTTTCAGTTTTGGTTAATGGTGGTATAGAGGGGTTCTTTCAAGGAACTAGAGGTTTGAGACAAGGTTGCCCGTTATCACCATTTCTATTTGCTATAGTTATGGAATTTTTCTCTTTAATGATGAATCAATATGCTTCTTCCAATATGATTCCTTCACCATTTGTGAAAAGGGATGCAATCATTTCTCACCTAATGTTTGCAGATGACTTGATTGTGTTTAGCAAGGCTTCTAAAGTTGCAGTAGCAAATCTCATACAATTCCTTCACCATTTTAAGGAATTTACTGGGCTTGGGGTTAATTGGCCAAAGAGTGCTATTATGTTTGCAAATTGTACAGAGGAAACTCAAGGTACTATATCTTCAATTCTGAATATTCCACAGGCAAAGTTTCCAATCAGATATCTGGGAGTTCCTTTATCATTAAAAAAAGCTTAACATTAATGATTGTCAAGCTCTTTTGGCCAAAGTTCAACAACGACTATCTGGGTGGAAAGCCAAGGTTTTATCTTATGCAGGTAGACTGGAGCTAATTAAATCTACATTAGCTTCATTTCATCTCTTCTGGGCGATTGTATTCCTTCTTCCTCAAGCTACTTTGCATGCCTTAGATCGCCAGGCCAAAGATCTCTTTTGGACCTGCTGGTCGTCTAATTATATTCACCCTATAACATGGGATTCCATATGCCAACCAATTGATTTGGGAGGACTGGGTATTCGATTTATTTATGGAGTTGCCAAAGCTGCTTTGCTAAGGCAAGTATGGAATGTTGTCATAAATAAACAAACTTGCTGGAATATCTGGGTACATGCAAGATATCTAAAGGGGTGTTCCTTTTGGGATGCTCCCATCCAAAAAGCTTCCTTGTGGGGTTGGAAAGGTATTTTAGCTCTTCGATTCATTGCTTTACCTCATATTAAATTTCTCATTGGAAATGGCCATCTAACAAACTTCTGGACAGACCCTAGGCTCAATGGTGGCCGGTTAAAGGACTGCTATGGGGATAGAGCAATTTATGATATTAGAATGGGTAATGACATCAAGGTTAGCCATTTTATTTAGAATGTGGACTGGAATTTCCCTACCCCAACTTCGAATAATATGATGGATATCTTTCAAAGTATACCTACTGAGGTTCGACCATGCATTACTTTTGATGATAAAATTATTTAGACGCTTGGTGATCATGGGAAATTTTCTCTAAAGTTCTCCTATAACTTAATATGCAACTTCGTTAACCAGCACCTACAGTGGCCTTCTTCAATTTGGTTTAAATGATGCATCAAAAAACATTGTGCGTGAATGCTATTAAGAGGAAGACTCAAAACAAAGGACTCTCTTCTTCAGAGAAATGTAGACTGTGACTCATGTTGTGTACTCTGTGACTGCACGTGGGAAACAGCTTCTCATCTTATGCTTCAGTGCCCTTAATCTCAAGAAATATGAAAACCAGTTCTCCATAATCTGAACTTGGTGGCAGTCAACTGTGGTAATGTGATTGAACTGGTAGAATGATTAACCTCTCGGCTAGATCAGCAAGGGGTTGGAGCTTTAACCCTTGGGAAACTTCTCTTTAATGCCTTTGTTTGGCATATTTGGGCGGAAAGAAATGGCAGGATATTCAAGGGGATCTCAAACCCAAGAGGTTCAGTTATGCAGAGAATTTTTCGAGTTGTCACAACCAGAATTCTTTATCTCGGCATTAGTTCACCGAATAGTATCCAAGGCCATTGGAATGTCCCTCCATACGTCCATGTGAATCATACTTCTTTGATTGAGGAGAGACGCGAAGGTTGGAGATTATCAATAGTTCCAACTAAACAAGTGTTAGTTGGAATTATGTGGAGAGATATACATCAACAGCAGCATGGCAGCATTGTGCAAATTCTAAATTACTATGCATGTGTCTTTCAACTTCTTCAGCTCATACCAAATCATGCACAACTCATCACTATTGAGTCTGAACTATCCCTCCAGCAAACTCTTCTAAATCCATCCCAATCTAATTGGGTTGAGCGGTTTGAAGCTAGACAGCTACATGCTTATATTTAGAATTTCCAGCAGGTGCAATTCTCGTTGTTAGATCCTAAGATTGTACAGCTCAGCAAGCTCATAAGTAGAAATGCTGGTACCCCTACAATAAATCTCAGTAATATTGAGACTCCGTATGACTCTATGCAAGAGTAGGGATTGAGTTCTTTAACGGGATGGCTCCTTCTTTTTATTTCATTTAGTTTTTGAGAGTAGCCTGCTGCTTTAAATTTATTATGGTTGTTTATACTTATGGGGTATGCCCCATTTGGAGGCTCTAAGACCAATTGGGTTTCGGAAAATTTTCATAATTTCATGTATTTGTGCATCAAAGTTGGAATCTTGGTCAAATATGGTCAAAATTCATTGCATTGTATGAAATTAGGGTTTTTATCTCACTCATCACCCCAAAATTAGTTTTTTGGCTTCACTAATGTATACCTGCTACATCCGGTACCATGTGCTATTTTTTGGAAAGTTTGTTATTTTTGGTGTATTAAGTAGGCATGTAGAGTCCCATGCATAGTCCATCCAAAATTCCTCACACTTGGTTATTATTGAGATGATTTAATTTTATTTATGTTGGATAAATCAAGAGTGGGACTTGTATTGGTGAAATTTTAGAGAGATCAAAGGTGGGATACCCTGATGGTGGGCTCATATATCTTGGCATCTTGATGGAATTGAAAGCTTGAAAATCCTCAAAGATGAAAGAAGAAATTCAAATTTGGAAAGATGGTGTTGACTTGCTAAATTTGGAAATCAAAATCAAGAAAGAGAGAAAATTAGAAAGTTTGCAAGAGGAGTTGATTAGTCAAAGTTGCAAGTAAGGAAGCATTCCAAATATGAAAAAAGAAGCAAATAAGCAAGTAAAGAAAGATTCCAAGCGTGCCTTGGACATCCAACATGAGTCCCACACACCCCATTGCATGCCAACATAGCAGTTCCTTTAATTACATAATTATTTTTGGATTTTTCAAGAGAAGTAAATTAAAATAGTTATAACTCTCAAACCGAGTGTTGGATCGGCCCAATCTACCCACCGTTGGAAATCTATTTTTGAGTAGATATCCGTGGAGCCTAAGATTATGTAAATCGGAGCTGTATTAAGATAGATATGACCTGTTATAATTCTATACGGGAATTGCAAAAAGTTTTCAAAATTGGCAACATGAGAGATCTTTGAGGAGTTCAATTTCGCAAAACTTGGAGCTCAAAAGAACACAATTACTAACCAATGCTCTCCAATTCAAATTGTTACTAATTAAAGAGGATTGCTTGGAAGCTAAGCCAAGAATCAAGTCATGGAAGGAGATAATTCTTTGCAAACCAAGAGGCCAAAAAGTATAAAAAGAGCATAAGGGGGCTAGAACTCAAAGCCTATTCTCCTTCATAAAGTGGCCCAACCTCTCTCTCTCTCTCTCTCTCTCTCTCTCTCTCTTCTTTCCCCTCTTCTAGTTCTAGTTCTCCATATTTTTTTTACTTTTGGTAGCTTTGGGCCTTGTCCAAGCAATTACTTGAAGGAGAAGATTGTAAAGATGTAATCTTTAATGACAAATCAATTCATCTTCTTTGCAATGGAGGGTTAAATTCTTGATTGGGGCTATGGATGAAGATAAGTGATTGCATTTTTATTTGTCTAGTAGTTCTAACTTGTTTTCACATGTTTATATGTTTAGTGATTAATAGACTTGTCTTCGTGCCCTAAACGAACCTCCATTCTTAATTTTTGAAAATAAAAATTGACTTTTTACTATCAATGTTTAGGTTTGATAGGCCATGCTTAGGATTTAGATTCTTTTATGGTTTTTTGCTTACTTTCGATCGATAGTGGTTAGATTATTTTTATTCTTTTATGAGGTGAAAGAAGTCTTGAGTTTTAGATTTTATAATTAAAAAAGCGGTTTTTTAAGTTAAAATTTTTCAATAAAAAAATATTGATTTGTCTTTGGTTTGAAGTAAAAATTGGAACAAGTTAGAGTTACTTGATAAGTAATTGGTGGATGCTTATTGAATTCCTATGCTCTAATCACTTTCATTAGTTGGTAGATTTCATATTTCTAAATTAGTTGCTTGCTTTTATTTCTAAATTTATTCAAAACTTTCCTTAAGTGATAATCAGTTAGTTTCATTTATCTAAAAGTTTCTTTAATTAGCTTCATGTGGGTTCGACCCGTTCTTTCCACTGTCTCATATAGGCAGCCATACACTTGCAGTATTTTATTGATTGTATTGATTACATCAATTGTGAGCCCGAATTCAACAATATGCATGTGCGTACACTCAAATACACCATTTTGTTTTGGTGTATAGGGTTAGGAAATTTGATGGTTGATGTCGCATGTAGAGAGATATTTCTCAAAATGAAAACTGGTACATCCCCCCCCACCCCCCCCCCCCCCCCCCCCCCCCCCCCCCCCCCCCCATCCTGAGCGCAAGATTTTGATTTTGTGATCAAGAAGAGTTTCAACCTTGGTTTTAAAGGAAACGAACAAACACATCATAAACTTCAAATTTATTGGTAATTGAAAAATCCAAGAAAATCTAGAAAAACCATCCACAAAAAGAAGATAATATCTCAAACCACTTAATTGAGGGAATGGATGCTAGAACCCACAGATCAATGTGAACCATGTTTAATGGTTTAGTGGAGACTGAGGTTGAGGCAGGAAAAGGAAGCTTCTTGGCTTCTTGCTCTTGCCAAAGTTGATAGGAGAGTCACAAATGTCAGTGCATGTGAGACGCTCCAATTTGAGGAAGACCAAAGACAAAGAGGAGAGATTGGAGTTTTAAGGCAGATGGATGACCAAGATAGGAGTGCCAGGTAGAGGAGGAGACACATTTAGCAAGGATAATGCAACTGTTATTAATGGATCCAGTCGCGGCATTTCCTTGTAGCGCCATGCGATGACGTCCATGAATTCGTTAAGTAGTCCTATATAGGCATCCCGCTCTTCATTGTCCAGACTGTTGCTTATTAGGACTGGTGCAGGTTCTATTAGTTCCCCAGGTTTACCTCGTCCATCCGATCCTTGGTTGGAGGTTCCCTTTCCCTCTCTTCTGATGGGGTCATTTCTTTCGTTTTGACCATATTACAGAGGTAGATCATGTTCCTTCTTTCTTTTCTGGGCCTCACTTACTGCATAGTTGGACCTCCCCTGACCCTCTTTCTTCCAGCACAGCCCTTTGCTGCGAAGGGTGATGACCCGATTCCGCTGATAAGTTCGATCTTTCCTTCGATAATTTGCAGGATCCCTCCTTGGGATTCAATAGCGGCATCTTCTTCCAACTCTCTTGGAGGGTCACCTTTTGATAGCTGCTCTCCTTCTTCATATAGTGCCGTATCCAAGCAGTAAACGCCCACCCTTGAAATGGATTTCTGTCGGCGAATTGCCTTCAGACAATGAGGTTGTCAACCACATATTTGAAGCATTGATATAGTGTAGATGGGACTACATGATTTTCGTGGATCTAAGGCCTCCACAGTAATAAGCTATAGGTAGTGTAGGCTTCGACCACATAACAGTCTGGATGCAAAATCATGTCGCCGATTTGGCATTTGACTTTGAATTTTCCCAACGCATCCATGGATGCTGACGTTGGTTTCTTTTAGTGACCTCGAAGTAAGACCGACGTGGTTTATCGTCTGAATTGGGAGTACATTAACAGTCGATCCTGGGTTGATCTGTATCTTGGACACCTTAGCTTCTTGTATGTAACCTATGTAGTAAAGGGGCCTGCCATGCTTGTAATCACCCCGTAGCATATCGTCCTGGTCAAAAATGATGGGGACGCTTTATTTCAAATGGGTCGCAGACAGTCAATGTTCATTGAACCCGACTCCTGTCTTCTCTGTTCAGACAGAGCTTCTCCCAAGGATATCCTCACATTTCATTCATCTTGATCAGGTCCAATAGCGACACTTTTGTTGAGACCCGGGAAAGATGATCGATGATGTCGTAGCGGAATCCCTGGTTCTATTGGGCGGCTATTTCTTCGCCGTCCTGTGGCCAACCGATTTGTTCCGTCAGGCTCTCGGAATAATCTTTTGCAAAGTCTTTCCCCAAGAGGGTATGGAGCACCTCTTTTCCCATGGCATTTTTCGGTTCTTCGGCCCGTGTATCGGTGGCATGGCAATGCACATACAAGACACTCTGGGATTGGGGTACTTCTTGATTCAAGGCTGCCATGTGGTGAGTGATCCTAGCATCAATTATTTCCGAGGTGAGGTAGACAGCATTTACAGCGTGCGGGAATTCTCCTCCTTTGAATGTGAGGATCCAGCTATCAGTAAGATCTTGAATGGCGTTCCTCAAGGTACCGCAGATTGGGGTGGATTTTCCCTCCTTGGGATTCAACAGTGGCATCTTCTTCCAACTCTCTTGGAGGGTCACCTTTTGATAGTTGCTCTCCTTCTTCATATAGTGCCCCATCCAAGCAGTAAACGCCCACCCTTGAAATGGATTTTTGTCGGCAAATTTCCTTCAAACAATGAGGCTGTCATCCACATATTTGAAGCATTGATATAGTGTAGATGGGACTACATGATTTTTGTGGATCCAAGGCCTCCCTAGTAATAAGCTATAGGTAGTGCAGGCTTCGACCACATAACAGTCTGGATGCACAATCATGTCACCGATTTGGCATTTGACTTTGATTTTTCCCAACGCATCCATAGATGCTTACGTTGGTTTCTTTTAGTGACCTCAAAGTCAGACCGACGTGGTTTATCGTCTGGATTGGGAGTACATTAACAGCCGATCCTGTTATTGACAATATTTGGAGTGGCCCACGATCTGATGGGATTTGCAATATTTGGGGTCATGGACTCGTCCCACCTCCTCTGGTCTTTTGGGTACGAGAGGCTGGATTTTCCCTTTCTTCAAAAGCTCTTCATAGATTCCTTCCATCTCTTGATCCTTGAAGTCATACTTCCGGGGCTGCCTGGTGCCTGTGTTGGAAGTAGGTGGGCCTCATAGATAGGTTTCAAAAACGTTTGACCCACTTGACGCTGGGATCAACAATCTATAAGGCTACAAAACCCAATCCTTGATCCAAGTCCTCAAAGTCATCAACCATGAACAGTAATTAACTCTATCTAGAATATAAAAACAACACCGAATAAGTAACCACTAAATCTACAACATACATGAAAGTAGATTATACCTTTGGAGCTTGGTAGTCCTCTAATGGAGAATTTGATCTCTTTCTATGATGAAGAACCCTTTCACAAAGCCAATCAGAATCTCTAAGATCCATTCGTCTTTCACGCTATGTCCCGTATCAGATCTCTATTATCAAGGAGATGGGTGGGATCTCCAAAAGAAAATAACTAGAAGCTCTAAAGGAATCCGGAAGAGAACTAGAAGAGAGAGAGAGAGAGAGAGAGAGAGAGAGAGAGAGAGAGAGAGAGAGGGCATGCAATACTTGCACAAATAGGGGGCTGGGCGTGAATTCCTAGGTATGGAATTGCATAGGGACATCCAAAGCCTCCTCTCCTCTTTATATAGCACTTAAGCAATCTCCTCTTACTAATTAAAATAAAAGTCTCACTTCCATAATAATTAGTAACTTACTATTATCACAATTAAAAGTCTCAATTCCATAATAATCAGTAACTTACTATTGTCACAATTAGAAGTCTCAATTCAAATATGATTAGTAACTTTCTATTTTCTATCCTTTTAGAGTTCAAGTAGAATTAATAACTTTCTAATAACTTGAGCTAACGTGAGGACCACTAAGGATTCCATAAAAAACTGGTTCCAACTAGGACACCTTGACCCCATATCTCATGTGCAATCCAGGCCCACAGTTAATTGCAAATAACTCCTCTATATAAATGCAATTGAACTCTAGCCTTATGAATAAATTACAAGAATACCCTAAACTTCCCTGTGACCACAAGTAGGCCCTCCATCTATATCCATGGATCAAGTGGTACTGTCCACCAAATTAGATCCATATCTTATTATCCTTGAGACCCAATTAATTATAGTGATCATGGTACCTATTCAATTAACTCTTAATTGAGATGGATGCGCACTTACCAATGATAAATCCATTAATTGGCACAAGGAGATAATGAGAATAGATTCCATCTTGATCATTGAATGTTTCCACAGTTCTACTACCACGTACCTAAGACACCAAGGTGTTGACTTACATTTGGCCTCACTCATTGGTGACTCAAAGCAAATGAATAGACAAAAACTTGGGTTCATTAATGTCTCAGGATTATGAGCCTATCGCTAGGGAATTATTAGAGCAGACCTTAAAGTAAAGACAGTGTTTCATAAGGTGTTTCTCATGGTCCTTCAATACATCTAATGTACCAGCACAATGATCTAGAATCTTACATTCTGATGATCGAGACAAATCACACTATCTCATAGTGATCAAAGTACTGCAACCTTGTCAGATGAGATGCCCAATCTCATCACTGGTTATGAAGATATTTAAGTATAAGATTTGCGACACATGTTCTTGTATGTGGATCTCATCCATACACATGTATTACATCTAGTGTACTTGTGGACTCCGGTTCATCTCATGAACCATCATGTAATTCGTATGTGCAAACAAGTAATAAAACACCAGTCATCTCATGAAAGGAAAGCATGATTATATTGATAAATAAAGAAATAAATAAATTTATTACATCATCCAATGGATTGAGATTATATAAACTAACACCGTGGCCCTTTCCTCCTGCCGTTCATTCTTCCGTATTCAGGACCATCTTTCTTTCTTTTTTCATACTGGGTAGATGTTCTTGTCAAGGAATCTTTTCTTTTATTTGGAGGAGCCGCAGGGGTTCGAAATGAAAACCTTCTGAGCTCGACTTCCTCCTTTTCTCTCTTAATTACTGCCTTTACGTTTGCGGCTACCTCAGATATTTGCACGAACGAGATGGGTTTCACAGTTATGAAATATTTCTGGAGCTCAATTCTCAGGTTCCACATGCAAATGTCAAATACTGTCTTCTGATTGATTTCTCGGCACTGCATGGCTCCATCGGTTAAGGTATGCCTCCACCAATTCGTCTTTCTCTTGATGGGTTTCTAATGGCATCTTAGATGTTACAGGCGAAGTTTCGGCCTAAAATTAAATCGTGAAAATTGCCTGGAGGTCTTGAAATGACTAGATTGATCCCCCGGGGGGTCTCTCGAACCACCTGAATGCATTTCCAACCAGTGTGCTGGCGAACAACATTATTCGCTGGGCGTCGTTTTCTAGCAGCCCTCTGGTTCTCATAGAGAAGTACCATAGATGTTGCATCGCTGGTCCGGACCCGTCAAAGGTCGGTATATCAGGCCTCCTATACTTTTTGGGGAACTGCACATTCTCCATCCATTCTAGGTATGGCTTTCCATTAATGGGGTGATACCCACCCACCTCTGCCATAATCATGTGTACCTACGCCTGCACTTCTGCCTTTGATCCTACTACTTTTACCTCCAAATTTTGTGATTCTCCGGTGTGTTCGTCAAACTGTCAGGTAAAGAAGGGTTCCACTTTCTTCTCTAGAACCCTTTCTTTGGCAAGGCCTTCAACAAACCCTGCAGACCACTTCTCCAGATTCTTTTTCTCTGCAGCATTTTTCAGTTTCTCCTTCAATTCCATCAGCATTGTCATTAGATTTCCTATTTGATTGTCTTGCCTTTACAGGTGATAATGGAGAGGTTCCTCCTGCTGGTACCTCCCTGGTTTGCTTTCGAGACTGTCTTCCTCATCTACCTTGGCCATGCAGACATTGAAGGGCTGCACCTTATTCGAAATGCCAAGGATTTTATATGAGCTTTATGTAGGGAATTATTATCCTAATGTTTTCTCCTTCATCATTCTGTTTTGGGAGTGTGGCTCTTTCGAAACGCTTTTCCTCCATAGGGTGGTCTGGCCTTGCCATTTGTTTCTTCGACATCGGTGGTTTCGTTTCTGGGTCGGTGTTAATCCTACCGCCCTGGCGCTTTGTACGAAACAGTCTTCCTTAGCGCTTATGTCTTTTCCTTCATCGGTTATTCCTCTAGACCCTCTTGTAGTAAGTGGTCCACTTGAATCCCGCATATCTCATCGGTTTAAAGTAAACTGATCAATCCCGTGTCGGGCAGGGCTCCGGTTAGGTTAAACCCTAGGAAATCCCGACCCGAGCTATCAGGTTCTTTGTCGATGCTTTCCCCACGGTCTGAGTTAGCTTTTTATGACTCGTGACCATGTTCATGCATTTGTTTGCTTGCGGTTGTATGCACAGCGGCTTGCGCCGTGATGAATGCGCCTTGTGCAGATGCTAGTGTTTTTCTAGCCATGGCTAATGGGCTTTCGGTTTCCTTTGAACATTTCCATTTGCTTGTTCAGAGTGGTCCCTTCTCGCGTGATACTTGAGCCGAGGTCTCCTTGGCAATCAGGGTTCTTGCCATGAGGGAGTCGCTTGCACAAAGTGTTATTTGATAGTGGGAATGACAAGGATCATTTTTCTTGAAGACAGCTGATTCCTTCCCTCGCGATACCTCGACCGACGTCCCATTGGCGGTTGGCGTAATTGCCTGAATGCCAGAGGGCATCGGTTGAGCCGTCGCTTGGTATCGGGAGCCGTTAAAGGTATGGAACTTTTTGTCATGCCTATGAGAAGGATGATTTATCATACTCATCCTTTGTGATTTCTCTGTGGTGTTAGAGCTAGCTAACAGTTTTAGTCCCGAATCCTCAGCGGAGTCGCCAAAATATGAAAATAGAAAAATTCTAAAGTGTAGAAGTGAGAAAGAAGAAAAGTGGATGCATATGGCAAATCTATTTTAACAACTACAGATCCCGGGCTTAACACTAAACTTCTGGTCTGTCCAGTCTTCGGACTACCAATACTCCTGTTTACAAAGAAATTGTAGAGCATGATCTTTCATGGAGGGGACGAAGACGATTAGGTCTTTTTCCCCTCTAGATAAGGTTTCCCACGCATGATATTTGTCTTTTCTTTCTTTTTCCTCTTCCCTCCCGGGATTGGCACCATTCCTTTTATAAATTCATCCACACGTGCCGTCCTCTCTTTTCACTTGCCTTTGTCTATAAACGAAGGCAGGGTTCCTAGGGTCAGCTGCATCGTCTGCCTTCTTTTCCTTGCCTTTGGTAATACAACGGAAGCGATACACGCCTGACAAGGGAACCTTCTTATTGAGGGAATGGGTGCTAGACCCCACAAATCAATGTGAACCAGGTTTAATGGTTTAGTGGAGACTGAGGTTGAGACAGGAAATGGAAGCTTCTTGCTTTTGCCAAAGTTGACAGGAGAGTCACAAATGTTAGTGCATGTGGACTCTCCAATTTGAGGAAGGCCAAAGTCAGAGAGGAGAGATTGAAGTATTGAGGCAGATGGATGACACGGGAATGCCAGGTGGAGGAGGAGACACATTTAGCAAGGATAATGCAACTGTGATGGCTTTATTGATATGATTTGTGGAGAGATGGAATGGATAAAGTTCATTTTTAGCCTGTCCACGGAAAATGATCTACTCCGAGCATTTGTCCTTCACAAAAAACTCCATTCGCATCAAAACAAAAATAACCGTTGTTATCCTTGGAAATATATCTAACAGAGAGAAGATTGGTGGAACCAAAGGGACAATGTAAGATATTGAGAAGAGCCAGTATGAAGGATAGACAAACCTCAACCATTGCCCACTTAGACTTTGTCACCTCCTTGATATTCTGAATTAATTGAGAGATATGTTAAATCGAAAGTCACGTGATGAGAAACAACTGTGTATGAGTACCACGATTGATCAATCATTGAAAATTGATTTGCTACCATAGCCATAAGTTTTTGTGGTGGATGATGCCCCTAATACACAAAGTCCTTGCAGTGAAAGCAATCAATGGCGAGATGACCCACTTGATTGCAGATCTGGCATGTGGACCGATTAGATGAAGACCATGAAGCCTGGTTTTCAAACTTGGTTTGTTGGTTTTGTGGTTTAAATTGTTGTGACTACCACGAAAACCTGTGCGCCCTCTACCACGGCTCTATTATTAGAAGATCCTCCGTGTTGATTTTCATGATTGGTGGGGTTTCGCGAAGCAGTGAATGCAGTTGATGGTTCAGAAGTCACAGGAGTGATGTCTTCCTAATTCAATTCTTTATAAATAAGTAGGGTGTATAACTCCTCTAGAGCCACTAGATCAGACATGGATACAGCATTGGTAACTTTGAAGGATCGTTGGGTTGAAGGGAGGCCATCAAGGGTGTTAATGACTAGATCTTACTCATGCACAACCACTCCACAAACAACCAATTTGTTTGCAAATATTTACTTGTTGCAAATAACCTTGCATGGAGAGAGTTCTCCTTTCTTGAGAGTATGAAGTTGCTTCTTGAACCCAATAATATGAGAATGGGTTAATGATGCATACCATTTCTCAAGATCGCCCTAAATGGATTTGGACCTTAAGAGCCCAACTATATAGGGCAGCACTGATCTTGATAGGGTGGAGTTAATCCAGGTGAAGAGACTTTGGTCTTGAACAATCCACTCTGTGTCACATCCCGGTCCCGAATCACCCTGGCCTAGGGTAATCTCAGAGGTGTGCCACACGTACTCCCGCGTGCTGTACCTGTCTCGAGCCAAATACAATACACGAAGGAGAAAAAAACAACTTTCCATGCACGTGAGAGAGAACTCACTAGAATACATCAGTAACAATTAAACATAGCGGAAGCTTTAATTCTTTCATGTGAGGTGTCAATTCCCATTCAGTCCATTTAATATTTCAAGTTTAATACAAAAGAATTATACATTTATATATATTGTTTACAAAAGAAGGTGTAGAAGGAACCCTAAACAACATTACCAAAATTATAACAAAAGAGTTCTACTAAAAGTTGGCCACACTCACTAAGTGTGACCCACACAAAAAGGGGCTGGCCACACTCACTACTAAAAGTTCTCAAAAAAATAGTTGCGCTCTCCGAGGAAGGTAATTAAGTGGCTCCAAACTCTGGCCACTCCTCTAATCCCGAAGGTACCTTTGAGGCAACCTTCTCTCCCTCCGAGGCCTCTTTAGGGCCGGGGGCTGCACCTGTGACTGTGACACCAAGAATAGCATCATGAATACGACAATTCGACAAGTATAGGCATTAATAATAAATCACATGTTGTATCAAATAGAATTTATAAACAGTTGATTAAAAGATGTCAACATCAAGTAACAACTAGGCAATCGTGCTAAAATCGAATAATTTATGCCTTACGAATCAATGGGGGATACAACACACTAGTTGGCTACTACATTAAGTTCATCCTCTCAAATAGAGAGCAAATCTAGTTAGGATGTCACCAGCGGCCCTGCCAAAGGCTAGCTGGCTACCCGGTTCTGGAGTTCCAGTGCTCCATATGATCTACTGCAGTGATCTCAAATAACTAAACCAAGTTTAACCCCGTCGGGTATCACAAAGTCGAAGCTCAGTAGTGTCAGACCAATCGAATCGAATAAATACACACATGAGTAAGATTGGTTTTTACTTGAATCGAATTGAATCATTAATACCCTGAATATTTCACACATAAACTTACTCAGCTCGAATTTCAATTGAATATCGTATAACAAGACGAGTATAAGGAATAGAAGCGAAACAATTTATGCATATAAATCATAATTTAGAGTTTGGAAGGTGAAGGAAAATAAATCTCAATATGCACATGCATTGATTAAGAAGAATCAATGATCACTTACTAGGCTCTCGTCCTTCACTTTCTCACACGATGAGGTTTGGAAATCCGGTGTATGGCTATCATTAATTTGGTGTCACTTTGTATAAGTGTAGTGTACCGGATTCTCTGAGCCTCATCCATGACAAGATGCTAGACGAAAGATAAATTTCACATGAGATGATTTTAGCCTCAATAATCTCCCACGTGATTAATTACCATTGGTCCGTTGATCTCGTCAAGGTGCCAATTTCTAGGGTCCTATAAATTCCTTGGAGTCAAGATCCTAATGGGTTTCATAAATTCACACTATATGGTGTTTGTCAACTTCAGTGTGCCAAAAAGAAATAATTTTGGTCAAAATTCCGGACCCCTACATAGAACCTGGCCTCACTATAGCGAGCCCACCCAGAAAGTGGCCTCGCTATAGCGAGGTCCGTCCTTGCTATAGCGATGGACTCATCCCTTGTTTTTTTTTCTTTGCTATTGTTTCGAGTTTTCATTCATAAGTCGCCACCTGCACAAACCACCTACACCATACATGTATAAGAAGATTCCACATGTTTTCATTTTTAGGTCTCCACATGTCTTCCATCATATAAAATGTACATATTATCCATATAGCCTATTTTCATTCAATCACCACTCCTCTCACATGACATTTGTATAAAGGATTCTACCCATTTCAATTTTTCCTGCACAAGCATTTAGATATAATATGTGCATTTAGATATAATGGTCCCATGGTACATATATTTCCATGCTCACCCACATATCTTTTATACTATTATTAAACTACATTACTTCCTCACCAATATCACCTCCTCTTATCTTTCAATTTAAGAGTAGTAATATCAAAAAAAAAAATCAGACCCATGCTATAATCATTTTCAATTATAATTAAAGAGGCTAATCACAATAAAAAGGAAAACAAGGGAATTTGATAATCCAATCAAGGAATAAAACTACATGTATTAATCATTAAAGCTTATACTTGCCTCAATTAGCTTTCCAAACCCTTTTCCTCTAATATAGTTCAAATGACTCAAAATCCCCAAATAACAAACCCTAACCACAAATCCAAAGGAAAAATGCAAGGAATGGTTATGTATGACTATAAATGAGTCTCTTGACTCCATTTTAACTCAAAAGCATGAAAAGAATGGGTTTGATTCTTACCTATGAAGTGATTTCGAATTTGTGAAGGGTTAAAGAGATTAGTCTTGTCACAGTGAGCAGAGGAGGATGAAGAAGATGGAGATGGAGAAGATGAAGTTGAAGCTGACTCCGAATACTTGTCTCTGAACCACATGCACCAAAGATTTGAGAAAAGAAGAGAAATTAAAAGGAAAAGACGAAAGCTCTCACTCCCTTGCTTAAGATGCACCAACAAATGAAATGGATGGTGAGTGGGTTTTTAAAGGATAAGGGTGCCTCTTTTTTTTTTAAAAGAAGCCCAACTATTTAGTGTATTTTCATTTCGAGTCAAACGATGATCCACTTCTTTAACGAGTGATCAAATGAAGTAAAGCCGAATATGAAAATCGACGTGCTCAATGAGACACACGCGATGACGCCAAGATGACATGCTATGATGCAAAATGCGAAAATCCATATTTACGAAAAAGCCCTTGACTCTACTCATTTGAGTCAACTTGGATTCTACTCACCTATTCAAGGTTCGAGACTCAACCAACTCAGTGTATAAAGACTAATAAACACTAATTACCCTAATTAGCAATTAACATAACTAGTTTAGCTAGAACATAATTAATTAGTAGTAATCAAGATTAAATCGGGTCGGGGTGTAACACTCCATGTATGCAGAATTGACTGTGGTGGACAAGTCCCCTTCTGAATCTTGAAAGAAACTTCAGAGGGCATAATTTGGTGCCATCAACAAAGCCAAGTGGATCATGGCTTCGTAGGGCTAGCAAAAATAGAGGATCCCTGAAAAGATAGCTTCCATATTCCAACTTGATAGAACAAGGTGGGAAATGTTTGATAGTACGAAGGTTGATGTCGCAGGCACATTGGAAGAGGTGGAAGAGATAAAGTTCATTGGATTGGGAAGTATCATCGGAGAAATAGGTAGAACAAGTGGTGCTTAGGTTGCCTGCGCCCAAAACTGAAGCTGGGGACCTCACGGCTAGCCATGGGAGGTCTCACTGCTAACCGTGACCTCCTAAAAACATATAACTGGAGCTCAAATAAGCTCAAAATCTGGGGCATTCCACCCCTTCTTCAAATAACTAATAACATCAATAAAAATGGGCCAAGCCCTCTCCAATAGATATTTAAACAACCTCCAACCCATCCACATTCAATTCCATCCCACTCAAACCTAATATAGCATGTTAATTTCTGATTTTTACATCAATGAGCTCAAGGTAACTAACAATGAACTGCAATACTTGAATCATCAATAGAAGCATCCATATTCAATGAAATCATGTATATACACTTGCCTTGGTTTGAAAAGAACTCAAAGAGAGAAGACCCTAGGTCAAAACCCACTCAAAGCTCAATCTCTTGGAAATCCCCACTCAAACTTTAAGTCCTAGCACTAAAACAAAAGAAAAGAAGGGAAGGAGCTAGTAAATCACATTTCTAACTTAATAAATCACGAACCC
Organism: Umbellularia californica; assembly: GCA_028538565.1. NCBI lineage: Eukaryota > Viridiplantae > Streptophyta > Magnoliopsida > Laurales > Lauraceae > Umbellularia > Umbellularia californica. Next base: position 49,554,424 of record JAPQWN010000006.1, on the reverse strand, counting down.
TAACTCCTACAAAAGAAAGCTCTCACCTAGGGTGGAAGGAGATCGACATAAAACTTGAAAAGGATACGAGAGGGGAGCTCGTGGAACCTTGATGAAGATGGTGATGAATGGTGAGATGAGAGACTTGGATATTCATTTAAAGCAAGGAGCTGGAATGAAAAGAAAGAGAAAGAAGAGGGGAGAAAGAAATGTAAGAAAAGTGACTTCAAAGAAAAGGGTCACGTTCTAAAAGTGTTGGGAACAAGTTTGGGCTATTTTCAGTTTAGTCCTCGGGATTCTTTGAATTAGATTTTGAAGGATTTTAATGCGTCAAATCAAAGATGCGGTAGAAGGGTGAAGTTCGAAAAATTAAGTCATCTACCCAACGGACCCAAAATCTCACAATTCAAAAATTACGGAAAAACCCCTCAAACTTTTCTAAGATTGCAAACTAACCCATACTGTACCCAAACAAACTTGAGACTCAACAAACTTTGCACACACATCATAACAATAAATCGGACTCACTTAGCCTTTAATCTTACTTAGTTAACTAAAATAAAATTAACTAACAATAATCACACTATTGTAAGGGTTGGGACCTTACAAGGTAGGTGCCAAGTGATGCGATGTAGGTACGAAGTATAGTTCTTTGTCATGATTAAGTCAGCTATCTTTTTATTTTTGCCTCTCCTCATGTCTTTCTACAACAAATGAATAGAATTACAAAGGCACTTTGGGGCAAAATTATCTTCTGATCTTCAAAAAGAAACAATCCAAGAGGCAAGAGGTGCCGTTGGAAGGCTCCTTGCATTGCACGACAACTCTCTCTTCCTCTCTTGATCTTCTTTCTCTCTTCCAACCTCCTTTCTTGTTGCATGGTGATTGTTCGCCCGAGCATTTTGTTTCAAGGATTCAACTCATTTGAACTTCAAGGTACTTCTTCAACCCATTTGCTTTTTTTTTTTTTTTTTTTTTTACTTGAGTTCAAATGTTCAATGCGTGCTTCTAGGATGAGTCAATATATTTCTTGATGTCTTTGCATTTTTTATGAAATATTACAATTATTTTCTATAATATTTATTTTTCTTGATTTCATGCTGTGAAGTACTTATTCTTTTTCTCGATGTCATTTTTTTCTTTATGTTCAATGTGTGCTTCTTGGATGGCAGCTGCCCTTAAGCATTTGATTTCTTTTAATTACCCTTTGAATGCCTGTCAAGTGATCTTAGATGTACCCCTTTGGGCTAGACTAAACTAAAGCAGCCAATGCATTTACTGTGACTTATGGTGATTCTATAATACCATATGACTGTGACATCGTCTGATTTGATGAAGTTATATGTTCAGTTGAATAACCAACTGATTCTAAACTTGGGACTTCACTAGTAGATTCGAGTGAAGTAAAGCCTTCAATTTTCAGATAAAGGATCACATCAAAAATACACATGCATTTCCAAAATTTCCTCCTTTTTTAAAAATAAAAGTAAAAATACAACCTCCTTTCTCCACTAAAAAAAAAAAAAAAAAAACTCACTTCTTAAACAAAAAAGTCAAAAAGATTTCCTACCTAACAACTAAAGATAAAATATCATCATAATCCACTTATATTTTATTTTTTCACTATTTGAGGTTTTACCCCACTCCACTCTACTAGTAAAGTTCCCAAACAGATGTAAGTCCTGCCTCTAATATACTCTGAACTAGTGTACTATATCTTAGTACTAGCAGAATTAGGCACCCCAAAGACACAAATATCTTTTTTGAGGTGACCATCTACTTAAAATTCTTATATTTTTAGAATATCTTAAAAATATAAATACCATAAAAACTACAATAAAATAAAATAGAAAATTCAAATAAGAGAATTTATATATATAAAAAAAAAAAGAAATCTACACAGCATTGTATGTTGTGATGTTTTTTAGTTAAGTAAAATTCAATATATCTTTCCAACACTTTTCAATATTTTTAGACTCCATACCTTTATTTTAGCTCGCACAAGCGGAAAGACTAGGTGAGGTACAACTCGAAACCGGAAAAGAGCCGACGCAACTTACCACTTGGACCGCTCCATATTTTGAGAACGCCCCCAGCAACTTTACAGCAAGTATTTTCTATGACAATTGTCAGACTTACATGTCTTTTGCGTGGCATAGCTTAGTGGAGAGACTAACACATGATCCCCAACAATAGAAACGTGGCACATTAACTAGTCATTGTTGGGTCCCTATCTCTCCACGGCCTTTTTGCATTCTCCAATACATGAATCCAAGATTCCCGCAGTCCTCACCTGACTTTGTCATGCCTGAATCCCTCACAGGTTCCAGATTCAGATTCCCACTTGCATCACTTGGATTGGGACATTTGTCATTGAATTCTACAAGTGGCCACGGCCCCTTCCACCCATGAAAAGTTCTTTGAATTTTCCTTATTCGCCACCTTTGAAATTTCGTAGCTTTGCAATCTTTTGTAACAGAAATTCTACATGTAGCTCGCACATTTTGACATTCTACATATTTTAAATTCTAAAATGTCATGTATAAAAAAGATTTTAAACTTAGACGGGATAATATTAGGAGAAATCACAAATATCTTTTTCCGGTAAACATTCTCTTAATTTCCCTAACCAAACACGCTTCAAGTCGGTCTAATTACCTAAAAAAAAAGTTAAATTATCTATAACTTCAACAAGCCCACCTGTGAGTTAATGGAGTGGAGTAAGATGGGGGATTACTCCTCAAATCTCTCCACAGCTTTTTTGCATTCTCCAATACATGAATCCAAGATTCCCGTAGTCATCACCTGACTTTGTCATGCCTGAATCCCTCACAGGTTCCAGATTCAGATTCCCACTTGCATCACTTGGAATTTTCTTTGGGACATTTGTCATTGAATTCTACAAGTGGCCACGGCCCCTACCACCCATGAAAAGTTCTTTGGGTTTTCTTTATTCGCCTTCTTTGAAATTTCGTAGCTTTGCAATCTTTTGTAACAGAAATTCTACATGTAGCTCGCACATTTTGACATTCTAAATATTTTAAATTCTAACATGTCAGGTATAAAAAAGATTTTAAACTTAGACGGGATAATATTAAGAGAAATTAAAAATATCTTTTCCAGTGAACATTCTACCAATTTCCCTAACCAAACACGCTTCTAGTCGGTCTAATTACCTAAAACAATTTTTAATTATCTACAACTTCAACAAGCCCACCTGCGAGTTAATGGAGTGGAATAAGATGGGGGATTGCTCCTCAAATCTTATGTGTGATACCAACCCAAATTCGCCCCATGTGCATTTGTGTGGGATTAATGGGCGCCACCTTGGCAATTAGTCTTGTTGTGGCAAACACCTCAGGATGCCCACATCATCAAAATAAAATTAACTTTAATAAGAGATGATCTCTGGTATAGTATTGATACCCACCCAAATAAGATTTTCATTTTCCTATGGCCTCAATGTAGTAGCACAGTTTCGAACCCACAATCTCCGAGTGCAAACCATAATCTTAAACCAACTGAGCTACCCTTCGGATTTAAGTCAATACGTAATATTTGATTTATATTGTCCGACAAAGACAGCTACAGATTTTCTGAGCTACCCTTTGAATTTAAGTCAATACGTAATATTTGATTTATATTGTCGGACAAAGACAGCTACAGATGTTTTTTAGTCAATCAAACCATCAGCATAATGGACTCCGTTCAAAGGAAAACGTGTAAATGTGGATGCTACTTTTTTCTTTGTGCATGTAAATGACTTTGATCGCGCATGGGTGAGTTTCACAAAGATTAATAAGAAGACCATCAGTATGATAACATGGATTCATGGTCAACTTAAATTACTTATAAAACTAGTAACGACAAAAGACCAAAGCCAATTGCGACTCACGTGTAACTAAGGTTATCTGAACCTTTATTTATAAACCAGCCAAATCATTTGCATCCGATTTAGAAAGACCCAAACAAACATTTTAGTTTCTCAAAGGCCCAGCTCAATTTTGTGAATTTAACTTAACTGCAGCCCGACCTGAATTCCATGTAAATTCTCCTTTTTATGTATCCTATTTACTATTTGTATGAACAGTTAAACAGGAAAAAATAAAACAAAGAGGGAAGAGAATTTCTCCAATTGTGTGGATATTCAATGGTTGGTACACTGATTTTTTTTGTTGTTACTTACGGGCCTGTTTACTTAAGAGCATCTATCAAACGGGCAACATAAAAAGCTTGAACCCAGCCCATCAAGTCCAGGCCAAAGCGGACTGAGCTGGGCTTGCCCGATCCATGAGCACCCCCTACATACAAGCTTCAATGTGGTATTAATTGCCTCAAACAATTTTCAATGAGTAATATTTATGGGCTAATACAAGTTTAATGACAATTATAAAAAAGAATTAAAGAAAGAAAGTTACTGGGCCGGCCCTCCAGGGCACAGAACCCTATATGGGACTGTGAGAGACGTGTGCTTGTGGACCAAGACGGCAAGACCCTGCCGGACTGGGCACGGCCCATGACATTTCATGGGCCGACTGTGCTGGGCATTCGCCCGTTTTTCACATCCTAGCGCTTTAATAAGAGTGTGAATAGAATTGGAAAAGAAAACTGACAATGTCACGTCGGAATCTCCTTCTCCAAAGGAATCCAAGTTGTCACCATCTTTGATGCTGATATTTACAGCTAGCATTGTACTGACCCAAAACCTTGTGAGAGTTTCAAGAAAAATGGCCTTTTCCTTACTCCTCAGATCACAGATGTAACATCCAATTGCAAAAGAATCTCCTGGTCCTGGCTGTTGTCCAACACTTTTTAGCAGATATTTCTTGGCATTGAATTCTCAGGGCAGTACCCAAGCATAAAGTCTTCCAACCCCTGGGCACGTTTGCACAACATCACACTCGGAATATTAATTGGCTTCATTGGGACCATGGGAGGACAAGTCTTTTATCGTATTATTTGCACGTTCTCCCTTTGTTTGAATGTATTTTATCCCTTTGTTTGAATGTATTTTATGTGTCGAGATTTTGAAATCAAATGGATTGTATAAAGTATGACTAGAAAACACTCAACCAATAAAGGAGTTTACCAAAAAAAAAACATTAAATGACCAGTGGCTCAAAAAGATCATTTTAACCGTCCCTGCCCCAGATCAGTCATTTTGCTCGAAATGGTATTTTTTTTAACACTTTCTACTAGCATCCCTAACAACCTTAGTTTTATAACGTTAGGGTCGCTAAGGACCCTTCGGTATATACAAAGTAGAACAAAATAGAGTTTTTTGTCTTCTCTTTCGTTGTCAATGGGTTATTGTTTTCACCAAGTCGTCTGCGCCCAGGCACCAACGCTGTGGTACCCTCCAACATCCTCTTCCTCTCTCTCCTACCAACTGTGATCCCTCCCACATCCTCTTTATAGAAGGTATATGTGCTTTTGGATGATTCCCTTTGGCATTTTCTAAGTCGTCTGTGATGTTATTATCATCAAGGTCTTGCCTTTATTGCGTCTCCATGTAGGTCGACTTGCTTCCCTCCATAGGTCATTCCCACCTCTTGAAGACCATTAAAGTCACATGCCTTTATTTGATGGAGAACATTAAGGTTCATATGATACACTGATTGGGGCAGAGCAATGGAAAGGTGAAGTTCGTACTTTGTCCTAAAACATGATTTTCTATTTTTGATAAACCCTTTTCATGTGACCATTTCTGTATGCATCTCATCATCTTCTTCCCCCACAGTATCCCATCATAAAAGAAATAGATAGATAGAGAATTGAAATCAAAGTGTTTGTGTTTTCCTTTTCCTTTCCAATATAAATGCTTTTGTCATAATAAGAAGAAGAAATGTTGTATTTTTATCACAACCAAGATAGAGATTCTGTGCAAACATCTTTGATAAGATTTTTTATGTTTGTATTTTTCACTAACATTGATGTGAGAATAATATGGACCAAATGAAATGTTAGGATACATTGGAATTTTGGATTTTAGAGAAACTCGTAGATAACGTAGAGAAAATGATTTAAAATGAGTTATGCGATTAGAAAAAACGTAGTGAATCATATATGATAAAAATGTTTTTCCTTTGATTACCACTTAGGTTTGTTGTAAAATTCGTAAGATTAATCGAATCAGTGTTATCAGAAATAATTGTACCGCTGCCAATGAACATCCCTACTTACCGGTCAACTTCCATATCGACTTGTGGTATTAAACAAATATTCCTTTTGCAAATTGGATATGTTCATTGAAAAATGTTTGTTATTACTGATTTAACAACTAATATTAATTACTTTGGATGTTGATGTCCTAACAATATTATATTATGATGGTGATTTTCAATCTGATCTTATACGTCCTCAATATATACGGAAGATAGAAGATGAGACATCTCCGGAAACCCATAACATATAGTGAGCTTGTGAACGTTGCACTCGAAGCATCGAACTAGGAAGCAAGGGTGAAAGCCTTATTTATAAAGCACCTTCTTCACAACGGAAGGTTTTTTTTTTTTCATTGATAGACATTGATGATGACAATGATGTAAAGGGAATGTTTAGAGCTTCGGGGACTGATCCAAAAAATAATATATTGTTGTTTGTTGCAAGAAGGGAAGGAGACACATATGCTACCAAATAAACCCACAAACCAAGTTCGTACGTAGTGACATTTATTTTTAATCCACAAGTGTGTTTATATAAATCCAAAGTTAATTAATCCATGTGTTTTTTATGCAGGAACTATAAGAGGCAAACAATTCAACATCAATGGGAAGCCTTGATCAATGAAATTAGGTTAATCAAAGACAAAATGTTTGTGATCAGGGCACACACGAAAGAACTTCCCACTATCGACTTGAATGAGGATTGCGATTTCAATTTTTCATGTGACCATTTCTGCATGTGAACGTTGCACTCGAAGCATCAAACTATAAAACAAGTGTGGAAGCCTTATGTATAAAGCAACTTCTTCATAATGGAAGTTTTTCTTCATTGATAGACATTGATGATGACAATGATGTAAAGAGAATGTCCAGAGAAGTACTTGTGTAGTAAAATGGAAGAATCTCTCTGATTGCACGTTTGTGTTGCAGGTTTGGTAGAGCTTCAAGTGCAATCAGCTGAGTACGTCGATGTCGTCAATCTCGAGTGCAAATCATGCTCGTGCCGCAGATGGAAAGTAATGAGAATCCCATGCTCACATGCTATAGCTGCAATGAAAGTTTGGAATATCGATCCATATGATTACAGTGAGCATTGGTACCACACCTCCATGTATCAGATGACCTACAATGAGGTTTTATATGCCACCCATAATAGAAAGCAGTGAGAATCGTTCTCTTGCGAACGCGTTCTTCCCTCATTAGCAAGTAAGCAGCTGGGTCGGCCAAATAAGAATAGGGTCTGAGTAGTAAATTGCAACCGCGTCAAAAGGGTAGTAATGTTTCAACTGTAAAGAGAGGGGACATAATCGGGGGACCTGCCGTAATCCACCCGTTGTTCAGTAACGGAACCAGTTTTTTATTTTTTACTATCTAATGTCACATGTAATTTGATGGGTTTTGTTTATGCATATGAAGAAGACAAATTGTATGACATGTAATTGACATTTTGTTTCACATGTTTTTTTATGGCTTCGTTATGCATACAAACAGCAATGTAATCAAAAGAAATGTAATAACATGTCAATGACACTTTGGGTTTTTTCAGATGTAGTGATCGATCTGGCTTCTTCTTGCTTGTTGTTAACATCATAATTTCCCTCACTTCGTTGGATATCCAATTAATTAATCCGATTCAAGTTGGATATCCTTCTGCATATATTTATGCTAGAATGGACATTATTTGTCCATCAAAACTATTTCTGATATGCACTATGTTTTAATATGTAAAGGTCGATGGGACCCTTATTTATAAGTAATATAGGTCGCTAGGGACGCTGGGAATAAAACAGATGATGTTCGATGAGTCCCTAGCGACCCATATATATAACTAATGTAGGTCGTTAGGGACGCTGAGAAGGAAACATATGATGTTGTATGGGTCGTTAGAGACTCTTAGCAAATAACTAACATGAATCGCTAGGGACGCTGGGAAGGAAGCATATGTTGTTGGAGACCCTTAGCAAATAACTAACCTGAATCGCTAGGGACACTAGGAAGGATCTCTATGCTATCATATGGGTCTCATGGGACCCTTATTTATAACAAATACAGGTCGATGGGGGCGCTGGGAAGGTTTTCTGTTTTTTAATCCTGGTGAATTAACAGTGAGTAATTCTTGTTTACAATTATGGACTCATGCTTGCCCTGTATAGTGATGTTCATTCTTCCAAAACAACAAGTTTATTAAATCATAAATCAACTTCAACTTCAATGAACAGCATCCAGCCAAAGATCAATTTCATTATTTCATTTCACCCAAAATAACAAGTTCATTACATCATATGTAAACTTCAACTTCAAAAAAAAAATTTGTTGTTCTAAACAATAAGTTAATTACAGCATTTTCACTCAAAATAATAAGTTTATTACAACGATTTCAGCGAAATAAATACTATTAAGGGCTTGATTTCATCCGTAACTGAACTTTACACAGCTAGGAGGCGGGGGAGTTGAAGCCTATCAGCATTCAGCAGCCAGCTTCTCTTGAAGATCTCAACAAAGATCTTCCGTCGGTAATATGGAATGTCAGCTTGGGTGAACCTTATCTGGCGACAGTGCATGCAGTGCTCTGTGTATCCAATCCCAAAGAAACCACAGTCCGTCCCATTCTGCTGATATGGGATATCAGTCTTTGTCACGGAAGTCCAAACCCAAGGCTCACCGCATCCGTAATCTCCAAATCATTGTGTCAACCGCAATCTCTGTTTACAAATTGAATAGGAAAAACAATCAATAAATAATAGCATGCGAAATGGCAATTCATGAATAACAGGAACACCACATGTGGGTATTGTACTTACGAAACTATCGCAAATGTTTTGATGATATTTGTCGCTCTTCGAGCTATTGTACTCATGAAATTATCGCAAATGTTCTGGTGATAATGGTCACTCTTCAAGACATCTGCAAGTTACAATCAAAAGCATCAATATTAACCCATAACAATATTACCTCAATCATTCCTAATTCTTTCCTTCCTTTGACAAAAAAAAAAAAGAGTATATGCATACAGAAAGGTAATCATCATCATTACAAAGTGGCAACAGCAGATTTATATTGCCATAAACTCGAAGAGGGTCGGGTTCAATCCATGTGTAGACTCTAATTAAGCTGTTGAATTTAAAGAATGCATCTGTTTGGAGAGGGAAAAAGATAACGTTTTATTCAATTTGTTTGTTTGGGCATTAATTTCAGTCTACACAAATGGAAGGAGGAAGTTGGGTATCCATTATAGCGGCCTAGTGATCTATTGCAATTTGGTTGAGACTTTCCACAGAAGGTGTTTGTTTAAGAGTAATGGCCAATGTGATTGAACTATTGAAGGTGTTTGTTTTTATAACAGAAGTCATTCAAGCTAAAAACAGAGGTAAACCCCCTAATATATAAAATTAGTAATCAACATGAAACACCATATGATTACTAAGTTATTTGGAGAAATCTTATAATAGGTTCCTTATTTAGAGAGATATTATAACAGATATTTAATATGAAGGAATTGGTCCTGTGATAGTGAGACACAACTGTACAGCTGTAAATATTCTGAACAGATTAATACTAGAAATACGTGCAAGGTCGGTTAAAATGATCTTTTGAGCCCCTTACTCACATAATCTTTTCTTTTTTTTTTTTTTTGTAAAATCCTGAAAAAAAATTAACATTGGCTGTCAACAAAATTCACTCTAATTGAAAGATACCTCCTTTATCCAGGCTTGGAACCGGTAGTAAAATCTGTCAAATTTATTAATCAAGTAATTAGATATGAACCAAAAACTCAAACAAATATTCATCATCTACCCTGTTTGCTCTTTGAGTTACATAGGCTATAGAATTTCCATTTTTATATCCCAAATCAGGATACACAACTTCACAGGTAAGACCTGAAACTGAAAGAGGGACAATTTGAGTTGGGAGATAAACGCAGTTGCCAGTCAAAAACTATGGGGTTTTAGAAGCTGAAAGGTGCAAGGTCACCCTTTTCCATCAACCTACTACTTCACTTTCCCAAAGTGAATTGCTTGATTAAAACCGAAGTTTTCTATTGTCTTTCCCAATTTACCCAAATTCACAATTCTAGTCATCAAACAATATTCAAAATCAAATAAACAAAACTCCTCATTTCTGCAATTTCCATGAATCCATCTTTACCAAAAGCTTGGAGTCATCAACCAGTCATTTGCTGGCATAAACGATGGTGCCACAAAATAATAATTTATTAATTAAAGCGCTTCTTAGTACATGACAAGTACACTGAAAGGTTAAAAAAAAAACCCACAACCATTTCCCATCAAAACACAAACATAAACAAGTAGAAGACCTAGACACCAAAACACTGAAAACAACCAGAGACAAATAGGGACGAGACAAAGCATAAAGGGGGCTTAGTTCTTAAAAATGACCCACCAGAATATACACTTTCTTCCTAATGAATTTGCGCACTGCCATCGCAGCAACCACTATACTTCTTTGTAATAAGGAGTGGTTACAAAGCCATTTGTTTAAAAATGAAAAAAATGTCTTTAATGCCCCTTCTCTCTAAACGATATACATAATAAGAGGAAAATAAGTTTCTATATTTGAGACAACTCTATGTATACAAGTGGGTGAGCATTAAGAATGTCATGCACAAAAGAATTTTAGTACTGCCCTAGCTATTTTTTATTTAGACCATTCACCGAAATTTAAAAAAAAAAACTCTTAAAAACGTTCATATAAACCATCAAACCACAATAAAAAATAAATATGACCCATGCCATTCAACAAAATTTTAAAATAATTAGTTTGAATAGAGATTAGAGTGATGAACTTGAAGACCTAATTCAAGAACTTGATTTATATATGCATTTGTCTTTTGCAAGTGATTTAGAACCGAAAACAATAGAATCCACCTCTCTAGGGTTCTCTGCCCATTGTCTTCCAAAAAGGGCTAAAGCCATTTTTAGGGCTTTTTTCTTGCTATCAGATAATGCTACACAAGGAAGATAAAGAAACCTTTTTAGAGAGGTGATTCTCGAGTGGAGAGTAGATGTCTACCACGAGGAAAAATTAACCAAAGCAAAAGGCATGGAGACACAATAAGAGCATGACTTAGACGACACTAATATCACAGACGACTCAGAAAATGCCAAAGGGAAGCATCCAAAAGCACATACCTTCGATAAAGAGGATGTGGGAAGGGACCATAGTTGGTAGGAGGGAGAGGAGTCGTAGGAGAAGATCTCGTTGGAGGGGACCATCGCTTCGGTCCCTGGGCGAAGACGACTTGGTGAAGAAAAAATAACCCTTTGACAACGAAAGAGAAGACAGAAAACCTATTTTATCTACTTTGTGTACACCACAGGGTCCCTAGCGACCCTTAACGTTATAAAACTAAGGTCGCTAGGGACGCTGGTAGAAAGTGCTAAAAAAAAACTCCTTTTCGGGCAAAATGACTGATCTAGTGCAAGGACGGTTAAAATGATCTTTTGGGGCCACTGGTCATCTAATCTGTTTTTTTTTTTTTTTTTTTTTAGTAAAATGCTCCAACCAATATTGTCAATTATAAATGAAACCTAAGGTGTGTTTTTAAAATGAGGAAATTACACACTTTGCAAGTTTTCATTTTCACCAAGAAACTTAAGGAAATTGAGGAAAATTAGTTCCTGCATTCCTAATCCTCATATAGAAAATTGAGGAAAATTAGTTTATTTTTTTCTTTCCTACAAAAAAGATAAAAAGTGTTTCATCAAACAACTAAGCGTGGGTTTTTATTTTTGTACAAGAGAGGAATCATACATTTCTACCTCTCGCATAGAAAATTGAAAAGTTGCAGAAGGTCTCTTCCCTGGTCCGTCAAATAAAAAATCCTCTGTTTGCAACCCCTCTCCTCATGTTATGCTCCTATCTCGAGTTGCAGCTCAGATGAGGGACATCACACCCATCTGATTTTTTGTTTTGGCTAGGATTTCTTTTTCCACTTAGTTTTCACTCCCTGGTTGTGGGTCTTTTTTCTCCTTTTTCGCCACTCCTTGGTTGTGGGTCTTTTTTCTCCTTTTTGGCCACTCCCTGGTTGTGGGAAAGACCTGCCTTAATTTTAGGTGGCCATAAAACAAACTTTTGTCTTCTGTTTCTCTATAGTGTGAGCAAGTTGTGCTCACAATGCTCAGAAACAAGAATGCATCATTGTATTTTGTCTATACTTTAATACAACATAATTACTTTTAAAAAAATATCAGAACAATCTCCTCTCTATTGTGCATTCCTCTTCTTTCACGGTTCAGTTAACCGTTTGTTTTGGAAAAACCATTAACCAAACTATATTTTACGACTTTTCAATTTTTAAAAACCATAACCGTAACCGTACCCTGAAAAACCATTAAAAACCAAAATGCGGTTAACCATATTAAACGGTTCGGTTATGGTTAACTGTCACTTTAAAAAAAAATTCTATCTTTGTCCTTAACCATAACCGAACCGTCTAATATGGTTAACCGCAGCTCGATTTTTAACAGTTTTTTATGGTACGGTTACTATTACATTTTTTAAAAACTGAAAAATCGTAAAATCTGGTTTTCACATACCAAACAAAACAACACTATCATTTTTCATGAAAATAAACACAACTGAAAGTCTAAAATGATACTATAAAATAGCTATCATGCAATACATTTAGGCTCTTTAGTTTTTTTTATTAATGTAACGGTTCGGTTAACCGTGTGTTTTGGGAAAACGGATAATCGAACCGTATTTTATGGTTCGGTTCTGTTAATAACCGTGAGTCGAGACAAGAAACCGTAACTGAACCGTAAAGCGAGGTTTTCTAATTTTAATAACCGTAGCCAAAATCGAACCATGAAACACGGTTATTAACCGTAAGTTTAGTCGGTTAGACGATTTTTTTGGGTTCTAGTTTTTACACCCCGTGGAGAAAAACAGCCAAATAAACCAAAGAGAACAAAATTTTCATTCTTCGAGTTTGTCCACTAATGAGTAATGATTGCCCAGAGATTATTAATGAAACCCAGTATCGTTACCACGGAAAGATCTCTTTCTATGCTTTGAAATGAGAAACAATTTGGTTGTTTTTTTTTTTTTGTCCCCTAGGGAAAAGGCCAAAATAAATTCCTAGGAACTAATAGTAAAGTGGATTTCAATATTAAAAAGGTGAGGGGGTGAAGGAAGGTTAAATGGAGGAGATGTTGTGGGTCTCGCTTTGACTTGATTTACTGGGGTGATGACATTGCCCTTTGTAGATCTTTACCCATACAACAAATCTATATCCTTTAGGAGGAAGTTATTATTTTTTCTTAAATTTGTCAGTTTTTACCGGCCGATCCCATGCCCGAATAAAGGAGGGTTGGAGGGTTGCATTAAGTAGGTTGACAACCAACGTAAAATTTTATCACAACCCAAACATGAATTTTGAGATAGCAATATTCTAAGATCATGTTAAGGTGTTCACTGCTTTCCTGCTTTAAGCAACACATTGCCCCGTTATAGTGGAAAACAGGCAGTGACTACTGCACCATTTTGAACAAGTGGTTCTTAAGAAATTTGTCCAAAAGAAGAGGAAGATTCGACTTACTCCTTAAAATATAGGAACCTTAATAGGCAAAAGCATGGAGCTGCTCAAAGTAATGAAAAAATGAGAGTTAATGTAACATATTTACAGAAAACAAAGTGGAAAGGGAATAAAGCTAAGGAGTTTACTAATGATTATAAACTCTACTATGAACGAAAGGACAACGTAAGAAATGAAGTTAGTTGTAGACAATAATTTTAAAGAGAAAAAACTATGACTAGTGTTAGAGGAAGACATAATTCATATCATTAGTGCATATGCACTCCAAGGAAGATTAGTTGTAAGTGTCTAGTGACAATTTTGGGAGGAGATTGATGGTTTACGATGAGAAATTTCAACTAGTGAAAAGACTTTCCTTAGAAGGGACTTAAATGGGCATGTAGGAAAGGAGAATAGAGGGTATGAGAGAGTGCATGGAAGACAAAGATTTGGAAAAAGATTGAGTTAAAAGACACTATCTTAGATTTTGCATTAGCTTTTTTATCTTGTAATAGCAAACACCTATTTTTAAAAAGAGAGAAACATTTAACTACCTATAAAAGTAGAACTAATAGGAGCTTGATAGACTTTTTTCTAGTTAGAAAACATGACCGGTTAACTTGTAAATACTGTAAGGTTATTCTAGGAGAGAGTTTGACCACACAGCATAAGCTAGTAGATTTATATTTTTGCATTAGAAGTAAAAAGAAAGGAGTAGAAATAAAATTTATCTTAAAACAAGGAAGAGGGATTTGAAAAAAGAGAGGGCAATAATATTTAAGGATAAAGTATTGAAAAGGGAGAAAGAGACTTTGTGGAAGAAACTACGATGATGTGAAATCAAATAACTAATTGTATTAGGAAAGTTACAAAAGAGGTACTTGGAGAGTCAACAGGGAAAAGACAGTATAATAAAGAAACCTAAATGGTGGAGTGTAGAGGTTCAGGAAGCTGTTCAAGGTAAAAGACGTTACAAGGTTAGGCAAAAGACCGGAAATATAGAAAACTACTAAATGCATAAGAAGGTAAATAAAGAAGCTAAAAAAGTTGTAACTGATGCAAAGTCGAAAGCATACGATGGCCTATATTGGTTGGGAACAAAAGAGGGAGAGTAATATTTTTTAAGCTTGCAAAACCAAGAGAAAGGAAAAGTAGGGACTTGGATCATGCAAAATATATTAAGTGCAATGACCATAAGGTTTTAGTGAAAGACAATAATATTAAAGAAAGTTGGAGGGAATATTTTAGTAAACTTTTAAATGAATACTATATATAATATATAAGAACAAGAGATGATATTTCGTTAGCAAAAAATAATTTTTCTGCAGAATTAAAGTGGTAGAAGTGAAGAAGTCATTGACACAAATGAAGATAATATGATTAAGAGACCTAGATATAATAGAAAAGTGGACTAGTGGCATTGCTTAAACCCTCCATATGCCCAAATAGGGTTTTGTACACAAAGAACAGTGAAAAAGAGCAGACATAAATGCACGGCCAAGGGGAGAACGCATTGATCTACACTAAATTCATGAACAAAATTAATTAATTAGGAGGTTCCAACTTGTAAGTAGATGATTCTTATATGCAGGTTTTCTTCTTTGTTAATCCATTTTAAATGATCTAAAACATGTATATAGTCGGTCGTTCCACAATAGTAATGATTCCATGTTAATTTTTCAATTCTAGTTGCGTTCTAATGCATGCTTGATCTCGATGCTCTGATTGTTTTCTTCTAGCTCACGTTGGAATCCATGTTAGGAAGCAACCCTTGGTTTTTCGACCATGTTGATACCATGATCACGCTTGTTTCTTCATCTATTCATTGTCTTTCACGTTCCAAATGTAGAACTTTAGTTCCATGATCGCTAAACAAGCTTAAAATCCACCGCTAAAAGTACCAAAAAAACGCTGAAAAGAATAGAGGCGAAAAATGTCCGCCCCCATATCCGTTCGTAGCGTCGCTAATACCTTTAGCGGCGGATTAAAAACACCGCCACTAATTAGTAGAACCAATAGCAGAGGATATAAAACCTTTAATAGCGACGCAAATATCCGCCACTATTCGCTTGCCCTCAAATGGATTCATTAGCGGCAGTTTTTTTATCCGCCGCTAAAACCCTTTTATAAAAAAGAAAGGTTCTCAGTGGTAAGAATATGTTCTTCGGCAGTCCCTTGACAGTACTTTTTGAGGATGAAGGGGGGTTTCTATCCTCCGAATGTGACTTGTCTACAGTTCCTACAGAAGAGGACATATTACCATTCCTTGAGGTTGTATCATGAGAACATGGATCGAACTTTCTCAGACATGAGAAAGGCAAGGCTTGGAGTAAATGCCCATCGAACATTAGTGTTGAGGAAAGGGTCCACATTTGGAACAACAGCAAAAATCACAGGGCTATGACCGTGGTTGATCCAAATGCATTTCCAGAAGACGAGGATCTGTCAGAAAAGAGCACTGTTAGAGCGACTACGGATCCTGTGCCAAAAATTGTGATATATCCTCCTGTTATAGCATTGGCACCTTTGAAGACTAATGGGAAGGGAGTACTGAAAGTAAAGCCAGAACCAGCTGCATTGCATTCCATTCCATTCATACTGTAATGGTGTGTAGGCCACGCCAAAGGGTGTATTGAAAGTAGCACCGAGAGGCCCTCTCAGCTAAAAGCATGAGCCTGGAACAATTCCATGACAACAGGAACTGCCGGCCTTGGCTGATCGCTTGGGTTTTCAGAGGAGTAGATTGTCTCCTTTGGTACAATCAACATATGGATGGGATGCAGAACCTTACTGTGAGGAATCACCATTTCCATATCAGTCCGGTTGAAGTGAAAGAGCTTATAAAAGCCTCAAGCTACCTGATTTAGTTTTTTATGGTATTGGGCAGGGTGTGTATTATAAGCCCGTTTCCATATTCATAATTGACTTGATTTAGTGGTTAGTACCTGCAAAATTTGGCTAGTTTATTGAAAACCGTATAAGAGGAATGTAGAACTACCTAAATTTTCGATCAATCAATTATCTTGTGGCTCAGGTTCACCACTCAGTTTACCTGTAATTTGTTATGTTGGAAAGCAAAACTGTCACAGGTGACTTAGGTTATACAAAGGCATGAACCCTCATTTACATGTAAATTTGATCGCCTGTTTTCGGTCTAGAACTGCTTGAGCTCAATCCATGAAGATACTACATGCCCTAATAATCAACTGTTTGGAAAAAGGCTCGAGTGTCAGATCTGGGCAGGAAAAAGTCTAGACAAGTTCTTCAAAAGAGAAATTTCAATTTCACAACATGTGCTTTGTTGAAAATATTTTTTAATGCATTTTGTCGGAAACATAAAGGAAATGTAAACAGAGATTATTCTTCACCTCAATATCCCGAGTTATATTTCCAGCAGGGGAGATACCTAGACGAAAGATTGCTTCCAAATTTGGTGACTAGGAGAAGATGCATCAACAGCTATTGACCCTTTACATCCATATCTCAGGCATTTAAAGGACGGAAAATAGACAAGGCTGCTTGTGCCAAGCTCTTCTATGCTGCTGGAGTTTGTTTCTGAGGCATATGAGAATATAATACCATGTGATTGAGCCAATTTAGAAAGTTGGTTTTGGTAGCTATTCATGTGAACTGTTTTCTGTAAAATTATTCAAACAAAAGAAAGAGAAACATGCGAGGGATCTGCTTGGACACTTGCTTTTCAGTTGGTCTTTTGTCATTGCTTCACCTACTCATACATCAGCGTTGCTGGAGTTCAATGATTGAAAATGCACGTTGGACTGATAATGCACATGCCTTATTACATATCTACTTGGAGAATTAATTATTTAAATGAGGTCAAAGAGAAATAACAGGAAATTTTAACCCATCAACGAAAAAGGAATGGAAACTCTGTTATATTATAAGAAACAGCCCATTACCAACAAAGATTGTAAAGTGGATCTAAGAGAGAAGGAAAAAGAAAAGGTAAAGCAAAGGAATTAGGGTTTGGGTTGTGATTTGAAAGTGACCACAACAGCTAGCCAACGAGCCATACCCATGTCTCTGCAACGGTGAAAATGGTATCGAGAAGAAGCTTTCATAAGAGGAATCTAGGGCCCTTTGAAGGGCATTGTTCTAACAACAGCAAATACCCACACAAAAATAAACCTTTCAGTTAGAGAAAAACCATGACTTAAAGCTCACCATTAAAACCTTAGCCCCACTGCCCCAGTGCCTAGTTTCTCTTCTTTCCATCTTCACAGTAAAAAACCCACCACCTCCCACAGTATACTTTTCCCTCTCTTTCTCACCAGTAAAATCCCATTATTTTCTTTCCTAACCACAAACAAACAGTATCAGCCAGGCAAAAACCTAAATTCAGATCACTGTAAATCTAATTTACCTGTAATCGGTGTACCAATCTATTCTCCATTCACCAAATCCAACTACAGAAACTTCAAGAATTTGGGCAGGAATAATAGTGTACTAGAATGCACAGGTTTGGAAAAAGCCTTTGTTCAGCTAGCCAAGAGATCAATTAGAATTAAAAAAAAAAACGACAAACGACGATAACCTCAAATATTGCTTTGATGACGACAATGACGATGAATGCTAATATACATATATGGCCAACAATGGTCCAGCATCCACTGCAATTTAGTTGTTCCATATCATACATCACAACAACTCAATCCTCCAATGCGGACATCCAAATATCATAAGACAGCCAGTAACCTGCACATCAGCAACTCAAGTTAGGAACGCCTCATTTCCAACCATCCAAATAAAATCCAAGTTTCCTCTGATTGCAAAGAGTACTTCATGCACTCAAAACAAGTGTACAAAATGCGTTTGATCAACTTGATGGGTTTCAGATTTGGGACTCCAGCTATTTAAGTTGCAACCTAAAATTGTTTTGGGAAATAGCTGAAGCTAATACATTGTGGTTTTTGTATCCACAATTGAAGAACAGCCATTGCCATGTTCTGAGATGGGCTCGTCTAGAGCATTTGGCTGCATGGTCAACTGTCATACAGTCCTCATACATGGAGAATTCCAGAGGTGTGTACTTCTATATGATAAACACTCATATACTATGTTAAAATGAAAAATTTTAAATAAAAAAAATAAAAAAAAAAAGAACATAACACTTCATTATTAACTGTATCGAATATTCTTTCATATTGTCAACACGTCGCTTTTTCAGGCTGACCAATATGTCCTTCAGCACTGCTATGCTGAACCCTGAATGCTAGTTAGGGAACTGACTATGCAGTTGTTACGGATCTAGAATCCAGCTGGATAACATGTCCTGGCATCCAACGGTCTCAACTCAACATGCTTTGACCACTAATTGGTGGAACAACAGCAACTGGTAATGCAATGCTGAGATACTTGCCAAAATAATTGTTTCCATTTTCAAAGGTACATTAAACAAATATGAGATGATATACAATAGTTAGGAAGAAAAATAGAATCCATAAAAAAAGTCATTAAAACTTAAGGATCAACATTGGAGATAGGATGATTAAAAAAATAGATGGCTTGCAGCTGTAAATTTCTGAAATAATCATGGAATAAAAGTAAGCAGGGATGCATTTTCAGAACCATGGAACTAATACCATTAAGAAATTAAAAACCATATACCACACACAAGGAATCTAAAAAGTAGTACTTCTGCAGAAAGCTTCTCAATCTCAGACGTGTAATATTCAATTGAATCTACTCTTTCTCCCCACAGTCCTAGAAAACCAGTCCGTTTGGTGGAAAAGATACATAAAACAACTAGCTGTTAGTAGCTGAATTGGTATATGCTCTGCCCTTTCAAATAGCAGAGCAGAGTTGTGTTCAAGTCTCTATTGGGGCACAGTGGAGTGGAACAAAATGACATTTTGTTGAAAAACTTGTGAAGAGTGTTTATAGTGGTGGTCAGTGCAAAGTTTGTGCCGCCTTGCATAATGTCAGTTTTGGTCTGTCTAAATCAAACTGTAGGTTTCTTAGTTATATAATTTCAGGTTTAGACGTTCTGAGAATTTGAATGTGTATGACAGTTCCACCTTATAAGATTGCTATTATGTAGTTTGGAAATCTTGCTCTTTTTTCTTTCGGTAGAAATGGACTTGAGATTGCTATTTCTTTCGGTTACAACTTTTTGTCAATTTTGCTCCTAAGCAAAACAGAATATGTTAAAAAATGCAGGCATTTGAAAAGAAAAAAAGATCTAAAGTAACTATGGGCTGTACTGTGCAGATACACACACTTCTGTCAAAAAGAGAGAATCTTAACCCCCATTGTCTTCCAGCAAAAGAAAGTTGGACGGACCTTCCAAACACTGGAGAATTTTCAGCCCATGGGCTATCCAAATAGGTAACCATCATATCAATTGTTTGGATCCGAGACATATGAGGCCAACAAACTCAAAAGCTGAGCATACCACGCATATTCTACTAGTAAATGCCCAATCTGTGTATAGATAAGCTTAATACTGCATAAGTCTACCTGAAATAGAAGATCAACTCCCAGCAAAACAAGGGCCTAAAAGTAACCCCTCAACTGATTCATCCTTATGGATGGATACGTTGTATACCGTAGCAATTATCTGCCAAATGAAAATCATTAATACACTACAACTAATCAATGCATATTATCTGTCAACAGTCCATTGACAGGTTTTGTAGAGGTCCCACAGTTGATGCTAGACCTTTATAGGCCTTGGTGGTTCCGCAGAGGTTCCTTGGAGGAAGGGAGAGAGAGAGGTGGTGGGATGGTGTCAGGAATTTTTAAGAAAAAAAAACCAATAAATGTTATAGTGTTCCTTATGTTAATTATAGCAAAATAATTAAGAAAATGAAGATCATGAGTCCGGATTTACCTTCTCACCTCCCCTAACTCCATGTCGGTCAGACTTCACCACTTTACAAATCCTTTGGTGGAGCTCATTTGACCATGGATTCATATGTAGTCAATTTCTATGTTCTTATATATTCAATTCCTAAGCTTATAGAATTAATAAATTTTGAGGTTTTAAAAATTCTATTTTTTCTCTTATTTCAGTGAAATCTGGCCCACCCCAACGCAGAACCTACCTTCAGGTCAGTTATATTATATTGTTAGTCCAGTGTTTTGAGTGTGACCAACATTTGGGGTCTTTTGTTTCGCTTCTTATCCTATTGTTCACTTTCATATAATTTATTTTGCTCTGCAGTATTTGATGATTGTACTTGCCAAGAACTTACGAGAACAGCATTTATAGGCTTCATTTGTCTACAAACATGTTGGCACTTGGTGGGTCTATATATGTAGACATGCATCATGCATTTTTCTCACTAAATCAGTGCTTTTCAAATGAAACATAAAGCGGTTCAGGTCCTGCTGTTTGATTATTTCGTTCTCATAGAAAATGCATTCTACAAGTCATTAGTGAGTGAAAAAAAAAAAAACTTTTGTAGCTGGTAGTGCTCAACAGCGCGCGTGTTAGGCACTGTTCTGCACCTTTCCAATGAGACAGGCAAAACTAAGTGAAGGTGAATAATCTGGTACAGTTTGCATGCATTAATACACGTTTTCTAATATACATCAATCCAACCATTCAAATCCATGCACTCATTGCACACAAGTTATTTGCATGTTCATTTTTAAAATTTTCCTTTATTCTTCATTTTTAATCACCCTACGGATTCTAAAAAGTCCAACAAACAGGAGCCATGTGATTTTTAGATGTTTGAAAATAAAAAGGCCTCAATTGCTATCCAAATTCAGAAGAACATAAGTTAGAATGCATTTCAGAGATTTATTATTCACTTTCCATTTTACAGATCAATAGAGTAGTATTATACCTCTCCGATGACGTCATAAAAGATTAAGAATTCAGCCTAGTGTGCACTCCCTACTTTCAGCAATCTTTCTTGTAATGATAACTATCTCTGCAAAAGACCAAAAATCAGTTGTTAGTTCCATGCATCCAACAATAACATATACAAATTCAAATTTCACACCAATCATGAAATCAGGCACCGTTCCTCGATGCCCTCGGATAAGTGGGTAGGTTGGATGTTTTCCTCCCAAATCAGAAATTGTTGCATTTCAAGTCAGCCAGTATGGAAAGGAGCTTATTAGAGGCTAAGCATCCTATCAAATCTGATTCTTATAGTACCAAAATTTCTCAGCACTATAAATAACTAATCACGAATTTTTTTTTTAAATCAGGTGAGGTGAATTGCTTGGAAATTGTGGCAATCCAAGCATACTCCTAGCTAACCGCAAAAATGCATTCACAAGCACGAATAAATGCATTCACAATCAGCCAACTGCAAAAATGCAACATCAAGAATCTCTTCCTAAAAGAGAGGAAAAGAAATCAAGGAACAAACAAAGAAATAGCAAAAACTAAAAAAACAGTCATCCGATTTGAATCTAAAAACTTCAACTTTCACATCATTCAAATTCTTCTAAAACCAGTCTCCACACAAACTCAACAATCTAGATCTCTCCTAAACCCATAACAAAAAAAAAACACATCATCAGAACCACAACTACAGAGATCGTGAGAAAGAGAGAGGACATCTCAAATTAAAAACGAAAACAAAAGACAGAGATTGGAGAAGGGGAGGAAGAACACGAAACCTGCAACAGAACCTCCATCCACCGCACAATTCCCCCGAATCTGACACAAATCACGTCCAAAATCCTCACCTCATATCGTTTTCGGTAGTGATTTTGACCAAATTCAGTCAAAAACCCAGATCAAGTTGATTCGTAATCCCTAACCCTAGAAATCTCCATGAACAGCAAGAAAAACTCAATTTCAGCCCAGATCTCTCATCCACAGCTCCTCTAGCCCGATTCCTAGCAAGAAAACCAAAGCTATCTGAAACCAAAGCAGCTGCCAATGAGTCCTTGCTGAAAACGCAAAACAAACCTTCAACAGCTGCAGCTTTGTCCAAATTCCACCACGGATCGACTTCGAAGCTCGAAAACCCTAAATTCGCCAATAGATTTCCTCCTGCAAGTGATTTCTTCAGATCTCGTCAAACCCTCGAGCGGAAACGAAGCAGAAATCAAAGAAATCCTTCGGCTTTGGGAGCAAAGGGGATTAGCAAAGATAGCTTTTCATCAGTTTGGTAAAAACGGGACATATAAAAGGTGGAAGACCTGTTAGTGGCAGAAAATATCATCTGCTGCTGATACTCTAAAAAAATTTCAAATTTGCGATGGAATATTATATCTGCCGCTGATAAGGCTCTTTAGCAGCGGAAAATCAAAACCGCCACTATTTAAGTATCAATAAACCTCAGTTTTCTTGTAGTGATAGTTTTAGTTCCTTTTGCTCTAAACCATGATGTTTCTTGTTATTTAATGGTTCTAGAACTTTTGTTGCTGTAGCATGAACCACATGACCATGAGGTTTGGTTCTTCTTGGTTTTTCCAGAATGGATGTTCGGTTTGCATCGATTTCTAGGTGGTTTTGCATCAAAACTATGTTCAGATGTTACATCTATGATCTATGTATGATTCCTCATGATTTAACTCAAATTTGATGGTGTTTAATGATCTGAAACATGGCTGAAACAGATCATAAAAAGAGGAACCCCATGGCTAATCCTATAAGGACCTTGTGCATCGTTTTGATGTAAAATATTTGGATATTGGTGTAAACTTCTAGTCTAATGTTTCCCTCATGTTAACCATCAGTTTGTACATGTTTTTAAACCACTAAACCATGTATTGGATTCTTGCTCAGATGTCCCATGTTGTTCTAGTTGAAACCCTTCTTGTTCTATTGTTGTAAATTGGGGTTTTGATATTTCGTGTTTGTTACCAGATATACATTGGTTTCTTCTGATGATTTCACTCTAGATGTATCCTGCAAATTGTATCTCATTCAGATTTTTAATAGGGGTTGATTCCATTTGGATTTGATTGGCAACAAAATCATGCAAGTTCGAAATTTTCTGTACGGATCAATCGAGTTTTGACCAGTTTTCATTGGTCAAGCAGTTGAATTAAAAACATGGTTTAAATTCTTGGTCCATACCGGTACAATAATTTGATTCGTTTCAGTCTCAATGTCGCCCCGTCAAAATATCCCCAAAATATCGGATATTATCGGCCAATATCTCAAATTATCGATCCTAACCGATATATTGGCCGATATTTTGAAAATATCGGTCAGAATATCGGCTGACTATATTTAAATTTTTTTTTTTATTTCAATTCGCCTATTCTACTTCTTTCTTCCTTCTTCCAAATGGGTCAAATGCTGCCCTTCTTCTTTCCTAACACCTATTTCACTTCCAAGCCATCAAAAAATTCCTATTTTTTGTCTATTTAGTCCTGAAAAATCATATGCAATTCTACAGAGGTTAGCATTTTGTATTTCTTTCTTTGCAATTCTTCTATAAAATTGTTTAGATATAGCTTAGAAATGATGATTGCATGCTCTTTTTGTGGTAGTTACCTTTCATTATCTAAAATCTACACATTTTGAGGCTAGACCTACTATTTGAGGTTTTAAAAATTAGGTTTTTTTTTTATTGAAATATTGTAGATCTTTGTAAAATAGATACTCAAATTTGTCGTCATTTCAAGTAAATTATAAATGTCCAATTGCTTTGTGCTTTATCATATTACCATAATAAAATATGCTATTTTTATACTCTTGATGATTGAGTGATGAGTAAAAGCTTTATTTTCTTAAATTCCACACTAATAGATAGATCATAAGTCATAATTATGGTTGCATTTTATAAAATTTGAGACATTCTAACTTATTTTGGTATATACATCTAAATCAATTTAATTATAAACAAAATTTAACCAATTTCAGATAAGACAAACAATACAGAATGTCATGACTTTGGGAGATCAATAATTTGATTATTAGTTGTTACTAATGGAAAAAAATATATTGTTTTCTAGTATTTTATAATATTCTGGATTTTTTGGATATTTTTTCAAATTTTTTTGAACTGGTAAAAAATTCACACCGCAACTGATACTGTTGACTGATACCGCAATTTTGAACCATGATTAGAAAGCCCACAATTACTCAAATTGTTAGAGTAAGCTTTCCAACAAATCCAGAATTGCATCAATCTGATGTCGGACAATAAAGATATGCCCTAAACACTGAACAGGGGTCAAAACTGTCCAATTGCAGAAACTCGTGAATTTTCACTTGAACTTGAGCATCTGACAGCACCAGTCTCTAGGGGATGATAAAATTCCAGAAAAAATCTCAAAACTGGTTGATGTAATTATCTTTCCAGTGTCACTGGAATCACCAAATTTAAATCTAAATCGAAGGAGATATGATCATTTTACGAAAGCCATTTTCTGTAATTATCGTGATTCCAGATTTTCTGTTTTGTGCTCAACGAATTCTTTCGGCATCCAAACTCAATCAATTCAATTAGATGGTTTTTCCGTGGATTGGTATGAGTCCTGTAACTCTAGTTAAAATTTGGTTTCCATATGAATTGTAGAAAAATTATGAAAATTCGGACAGGGCACGTCTCAAAATTGGAATTTGCTGAATTTCTCGTGTTTTTATCGGAAACTTGTAAAATCACAGGTCAATCATTTTATATGAGCGTACTGATTGTGTTATGAGTTGTAAATTGTTTCCACTTGACTCATGATGTTTCAGCACCACCATAAAGAGGAGTCAAACACAATGGGGACTCCTAGACTCTGGTTGAGGCTTTGGACATGGAGAGTAGTTCCATGTGCCGTAAATTTCTAGATCGCAGCTAGACAATGTAATTTGATGTGATATTGGTTGCATAGCACAATTGGCAGTGCAAGTGCCACTAATACTAGAGTGTGAACCTTTCATAGTGGGGTGATTCGCTAGGTGACCTTTTCCAGTCAGGAGAAGTACTAGGTGTGGACCCTTCAAGGGGGTGGGGTGGGAGGGTCGGTATAAATTATGGATATGCCAGTGTCAATGTACCTATTTATATCAATTGTGATTTCTTGTTTAAATTATCGGAAAATAGAAGTCATGAATCATTGTGTGATTCCTTTATTAATCTTGTCATCCGTTGAAATTATTTCATGAGACATCGATAATTGTCTATTGTTCTAGTTCACATTGTTCTTCGGTTATCATTATTCACTAGCAAAAACAAGCCCGTGATTAGCACGGGACAATCTATCTATATATCACAAACAATCAAAATAGGACAAAAAATCTAAATGGTAGAAACACAAACAACATGTAAAGAGGAATAGTGCCATAAAAAATTAATTGAGATTTCTGATGGTGTTGAAGCGAATGTGAAAATTTCAAGCAGCAATGCGAAAATGTTTGGAAGAGGTAAGGATCTGGTGAAGGGAGAGAGAGAGAGAGAGAGAGAGAGAGAGAGAGAGTTATCATTCAAAGAGATGGAAACCAACCAAAGAAAATATAAAGTAATTCAGTGTCCCCTTAGGGTCGACTGTTCTCTCATTATAAAGGGGCTGAATGCCCTGATTACATGCAACTATCATTATCTCATCTAATCTAGATCCTAAAAATCAATTTTACAATTGACTAAGTAAGATATGATAACTGGGCCCAAAATGGGCCTGGGCTTAGGCTTGGATTGACACCCCCCCTCAAATTGATGCTGGGGAGTCATAAAGCAGCAATTTGGAAACAAGAAATTGATGTCGAGGCCGAGGAAGTCCCTTTGTGAAGATATCTGCAAACTGAAACTCTGTAGGGACATGAGGTAGACTAATGACATCCCGCTTATATTCATCCCGAATAAAGTGACAATCAACTTTGATATGTTTGGTACGTTCATGGAAGACGGGATTTTCAGTGATTCGGATAGCCCCAGTATTGTCGGCATGCAATGGAGTAGGAGATGTTTGAATGAACCCAAGTTCCGAAAGAAGGCCCCGTAGCCATAAGACTTCAGAACAAGCAGAAGACATTGGCCTATATTCAGCTTCTGTGGAAGATCTGGACACACGTTCTTGTTTCTTTCATTTCCAAGAAATGAGCGAATTTCCAAGGTACATGCACCAACCAGTAGTAAAACGACGAGTGTCTTGACAGCCTGCCCAGTCAGCATCCGCATAAGCAGTCGGATAAAGAGGATTATCCTTTGGATAATATAAACCACGAGGGACAATTCTTAGCAGATAGCGGATAATGCGCTTCACAGCTGTCAAATGAAGGTGTCGAGGAGCGGTCATGAACTGGCTCACAAGATTAACAGCATAGGATATGTCAGGTCTAGTGATGGTGAGATAGACAAGACTTCCCACCAGACGCCGATATGTATGAGGATCAGGAAGAAGGTCTCCATCATCTTTACTCAGCTTAAGATTTACCTCGACAGGGGTATCAACAGGCGAAGAATCATGGAGGTCAGCCAACTCGATAAGGTCCGATGTGTATTTGTGTTGATTAACAAAGAGACCTTTGGGAGATTGATGTACCTCTAAGCCCAAGAAATAATGCAAAGGACCCAAATCCTTCATATGAAAGTAATTCCGAAGGGAATCTTGGAAAGATTTGATCATACCATTATCCGTGCCAGTGATAATAATATCGTCAACATACACCAGAAGCACAGTAACCCCTGTAGATGTGTGGCATAGAAAAAGAGATGGATCATAAGAGCTCTGAGTAAAGCCACTTTCGCATAAGCTACCCCAAAAGGTTTCGAACCATGCCCGAGGAGCTTGCTTTAGACCATAAAGCGATTTCCGCAGCCGACAGACGGACCTCTTGGAGGGAGAGGGAACGCCTTGTGGTATACACATATAGACTTCTTCTTGCAAATCCCTATGGAGAAATGCATTTTTGACATCCATTTGGTATAATGGCCAAGACTGAGATGTAGCAATGGCGAGAAGTAACCTAATAGATGTCATCTTTGCCACAAGTGCAAACGTCTCCTTGTAGTCAATGCCATACTCCTGTCTGTTTCCGAGTGCCACAAGTCTAGCTTTGTGTCTATCCAAGGACCCATCATATTTAAGTTTGATCGAGTAGATCCATTGCAACCAATGGGCTTAACTGCTGAAGGACACTCCACAATATCCCATGTGTGATTCAGATTCAATGCATCTAATTCCTCCTTCATGGCCTGGTTCCAGCAATCTTGTTGGACAGCCTGCAAATAAGAACTTGGGATAGAGATAGAAGATAGAGTGGTCATCAAAGAAGTATGGGTAAATCCATACCGCTCAGGCGGTCTAGAATTTCTGGAGGAGCGACGTAAGGTAGGAGGAGGCGTAGAACCATTTGTCGGTGGAGGATCAGGGGAAGGGCCATCTGCAGTGGGAGGTTTCTCCCGTCGGTGGTATACAAAAACAAGATTAAACCTAGTAACAGAGGTTTGATCCGAAAAACCTGGTAAGAGAGCTGGTGAAGAGGGATGAAGACAGTCCATATGAGTTTGGAAGAAATATTGATTTTCAAAGAAAATAACATTTCGAGAAACTCTGATACGACGACCAATGGGATCATAACAAACAAAACCTTTTTGATTAGTGGCATAACCCAAAAAAGCACACCTGCGAAATTGTGCTGTTAGTTTCGTTCTTTCTGTGGGAGGTAGATGAACGAAGCAAACACAACCAAAGGTATGTAGGTGATCAAACACAGGATGATGACCAAATAATTTAAAATGAGGCGTTAAATGAGCAATGGTAGGTGATGGAAGGCGATTTATGAGATAGATAGCCGTGGTGAGAGCTTTAGTCCAAAAACGAGGGGGAACGGATGATTCAATCAGAAGAGTTCTAGTTACATCAAGGAGATGTCTATTTTTCTGTTCCGCGACTCCATTTTGTTGTGGAGTATACGGACAGGTACGTTGAGAAATGATTCCTTTATTGTTTAAAAAGGATTGAAAATCCTTGGAAACATACTCCCCCCCTGAGTCTGAGCACAGAGTTTTAATGCATTTAGAGAATTGGTTTTCAACATAGTTAACAAAAACTTTAAATGTATTAAGAACATCAGACTTCGAATGTAATAAATAAATCCAAGTAAATCTGCTGTAGTCATCAATGAAGGTTACAAAGTACTTGAAATGACTATGTGAAAGGGTCGGAGCAATGCCCCAAACATCACTGTGAATTAAGTCAAAACATGCAGTGCTCCGTGTGTTAGAGTTTGGAAGGGTAAAGTTTTACTCTTTCCTAATTTACAAGCATCACATTCAAAAGAAGCAGAATCAACTGGTTTATTTATTAATCCAGATTGAAATAAAGTAGACATTGTAGAAGCATTCGGATGACCAAGTCTATTATGCCACAATCGAGAATTATTCTGAATGAAAGAACAAAATAACTAATGTAAAGTTTTATCATGAATAAATGAAGACACTGGTAAGGAAAAAAGTCTTCCATGCTTAGGCCCCCTCGCGATCACTTCCCCCGACTCCTGGTCCTGCACAACACAACCAGTAGAAGAAAAGGAGACATTGTAATTATTTTCAACAAGTTGACCCACAAAAACCAAATTGGTAGCAAGATGAGGAGAAACTAAAACATTGGTTAATGGTAAGGGCCCAAGAGTATCACCAACAGAGGTGATGGGAAGATGATCTCCGTTTGCAGCTTGAACAGTGAGATGACCAGTGTAAGGAACGACATTGTTTAATTTTATGGGTGAAGAAGTCATATGGTTACTTGCACCAGAATCTAAGTACCACGTATTGGAAAAAGAGGAACCAGTACCTGCGATGTTCATGGATGCCAAGGCATTGATGATCATTTGGTTGACCATCTCAGGGGTGAGAGGAGTTGGAGACGCAGATTGTGATGAGGAACCGGGCTGTGAGGATGAATCATACTGCAGAGAACCACTGATGTCAGAGGATGCATATCGTGGAGTGGTTACTGTGTAAGCAGTAGGAGCTGACGACGACACGGTGGAAGTACCAGGGGCGGACTGCACATAGTTGCGGGGTGTAGAATTGCGAGCCTTCTTCCGACATTCATCAATAACATGACCAGTAGCTTTACAATATCGGCAAATTCTTGCCTTGCATTGGTTTGCATAGTGACCATATTTTTTGCAATTATGACACTGAACTTTACTTATGTCCCGAGTAGGTTGTCTGGATGTAGCAACATAGGCAAATGGAGCCTTAGCAGATCTCTGTTGTTCCAGAGTAGTTTTAGTAGCCAGACGTTGTTCTTCCCGCAGAAGTTCCTGAAGGCAGTTATCCAAGCTGGGAAGAGTAGCTCTACTCATCAGGTTCGATCGAACTGTCTCAAACTCCAGACGAAGTTTCATGAGAAGCTGATCCCGATGACTACTTTGCTGTAATGGAAGTAATTCCGCTAGGAGTGCTGTAGACACCGTGGCAAACTTAATCTCATCATATTCGGACCACAGTTTGCGGAAGCCATTGTAATACTCCTGAATAGACTGGGTGCCTTGAGTGAACTGAGAGATTTCAAGTTCCAATTAAAACTGGCGAGCAGCATTGCCTTGTTGATAAATGTTCTTAAGATAGTCCCACATTTCACGGGCATTTTTGCAGGGTTTAAGGTTGAGGATAAAATGTGAGTCAACAGAGCCCAGCAACCACGTCTTGATTTTAGCATCCTTTGTTTTCCAAGCTAAAATCTTCTTATCATCTTCCTCAGGTTGAGGTTCAAATCCATCAATGTGTGCTCAGAGTTCTTTTCCTTCCAAGTAAATTTGAAATTGGAAGGCCCATGAGGTATAATTTGTTCCATCAAATCGAATCATAGTTATCTCATGTTTATCCATTACTAAAGACTAAAGACTAGTAAGAGAAGCACACACAAAGCAGTCTTGCGAAGCTACGGACTGATAAAGATGTTCAGATGAGATGCAACAACAGCAGAAAGAAGTACACCAATGATAAAGAAATTAACAGCCAGCAGCAGCAGTAGTCTCAGATGAAAACAGGGACAAAATAACCATCCAGCAAACCAAAGAAGGAGCAACAACAGAAGTAATAGTAAGCCAGATAACGAAGACAACAACAGCAGAAATCAAGCAGCAGTAATAGCAATCAACAGCAGAAATCAAGCAGCAGCAGATAACATGAAGACAGCAGCAGCAGTAACAAGGGATAAAAACGTCCCTGTCGGCAGTGTGTAACACCACACGAGGGCCCCACTTGGTGATCTAGACACAGATCAGAGGGTGGGGATGAAGGAAGAATAGTTTTATGCAACTACTGGTCTTGGTCTCAGTCAGATCAAATCCAGATCCAGGATTTTGGACGGCCGAGATGAAAACTAGTGGAAAAGATTGAATTTTCACAAAAAATGGTAGAAAACCGACCTCTGATGAGTAATAATTCCAGAAAAAATCTTCATAAACCCAGGAATCTCCAGTCGACCAAGAGGGGAAGATTCCGCTGATGAGCTGTGATGATCGCAGGTGGGCCACGCTTGATCTGAGGTGATCAGTGATGATCAGAGATGATCTGGCTGACGAAGATGATCTCAGAGGGGCTTCCAATGCTTGGAAGATGACGTAGGAGATGATCCAAAGTTGGAATGGAAGAAATATCAGCCGAAACAGTAACAGAAACCAAAGACTGCACTGACGAGCCTGTCGTCAAGGTGCTGATATGCACGTGGGCCCCACCAATTGATCTGATGACAGATTTGAAGTTCGAGATGGATGCACAGATCTTCTATGCAACTAATGGAAGTAGTCTCATCAAAAACCAGATCAGATCAAAGATTTGGTGCGGCTGTGATGAAAACATGTGAAGAAGTCCAAAAATCCACAAAAGTTGACAGACGACCAACTTCTGATGATAAATAATTGCAGGAAAAAATCACCAAAATTCCTGAAATAAACCTGCGATCACACTGGGCTGCTTCTGCAGATGAGTTGATGATGATCTGAAGTGGGCCACATCAGATCTGAGATGATCAGATCTGATCAAGGATTTTCTGGGATGATTTTTGGAAGATGTCAAGGATGATCTTACATATCATTGGATGTGGAAGAAACTAAAACCCTAGGCTCTGATACCATATCATTCAAAGAGATGGAAACCAACCAAAGAAAATATAAAGTAATTCAGTGTCCCCTTAGGGTCGACTGTTCTCTCATTATAAAGGGGCTGAATGCCCTGATTACATTCAACTATCATTATCTCATCTAATCTAGATCCTAAAAATTAGTTTTACAATTGACTAAGTAAGATATGATGACTGGGCCCAAAATGGGCCTGGGCTTGGGCTTGGATTGACAAGAGAGAGAGAGTAGAACATGTCTAATATTTCAATTGAGACATTTGCTTTATATTTATATATATATATATATATATATATTGGATATTCAATGAGTCATATAAAATGACTTCTCTTTGGGAAAGCAATGTTCGATACTTGTAGATAAAAACAACTAATGATTATTTCATTTAAGCAAACATATGATAAAATTTGCTAAGAGGACTACATATCAGAATAATTTTAAAAAACCACAGAAAAATTAATATATATAAGAAAAATCTCAATTATAATGAAAGAATGTTTGGATTAGAGTTACACATTTCAATAGCAAGAATTTGGAGACAATTATAAGGAATAATGTCAAAAGGTAAATCCAAATGCTTGAATCTGATAACCCACGATAAACATGCCACGATCCTTCTGAAACGACAAATATTTTTTTCAGATTTTAAGCTAGTAGTGATCACATAATCTGGAATAAAATTTAGACTTCCCAAACAATGACTAAACGAGAACAGGCAATACATCCTACAACAAAATTAACTAATTTAAATCTCCGAAAACTCAAGCAAGTAACAAACCTTCCAAAGGAAATGTGAATCATAAATCAAAACGAAGAATACTTCTCTCTGCCTATTTTGTTTTTTATTTTTTATTTTTTGTGCTTAAAAATGATGAATACTTCACGACTACATTTAATAGGAAGATTTTTGCAATAGATCAACGAACACAAATATACAAAAAAAGAAAATTATTGCAAGAAATCAACATAACTCATCAAAAGAAGCAAATTTCAAAATAAATCCATTTACAACCACAATCTTTAGCCAAACACACACCATCACATCTATACAAATCCAAAACCCTTAAACTACTCCATCCACATACATTAAAAACAAAAATCTACTGCCCAAACTTAGAAGCAAAGAATTACCATACAAAAATCATTCAAAATTGAACAATGTTTGTCGGATCACCATTTGAGGGAGCCGCCTCGGCAGAGGAGGATCGATCAAGGAGCCATCTGGGTTGTTAGATCAATGGTCATGGTTGTCCTTGTATCTAATGGCAGACTTGTAGAAGTTGCAGCACAAGATCTATTGGTAGAAGTTGCAAAGTGATGAGAGGAGTTACAGAGTACTGGGAGGGAGTTGTTGGAGAAGTGATGCAGGCCTAGGGTTAAGGCTTGTGTGGGAAGTGCTAAAAGCACAATGGATGCCGAAGTACGTGTCCGAAGACACAATAAATCTCCGCAAAGACAATAAAAGAGGACACACCTCAATGGAAAAACCCAATTTCATTAATCAGCTCTCTGAGAAATAATTCTCTATAATGCCATATAAATAGTAAAAGAAGACTTAAGCCTTAAGAAGCCTAGTTAAACTAGGAAACTAAATAATATAGGAAATCTAATCCTAATAACAATAATTAAAAAACTAATGACATGAAAAAAAAATTCTAAATCTACGTGGGCCCTACACATGTGGCCATGTGGTCTATGCTGCATCATTCTCCCCCACTTAAAAAAAAGAACTCGACCTCGAGTTTGGAAAATGTCCACCTGGATCAAAGATCAATCTGACGAATTTTTGATTCGTTGGTCCATCTGCAGCTTCCATATACAGCTTCATATATAACTGCTTTTGATGGCTAAAATTTGTGTTGATACGCAATTGAACCGTTGGATTGGATGCCTTACTTGTAGAACATGCATTATCAAATCATAATCTCTGACTATCCGCTGGTCATCTCCTTTTTGACATTGTTGATCCCCAAGGACAAAAATCAATTTGAGAGTATATGTGTGGAACAGCAACAACTTGCTCTTCATCACTTGCTGTTTGCACTTCAGGATTATTAGTACTCATAAAAGGAATTTCAAGGCCAACTATAGGTGTTGAATCTTCTGTGTCTAACTCTGACTGATCGGTCTGCATATTTGTTGGCAATGGTTCCTCAACACGGTCTATTACGTGAGATGACTTTTCTTCTTGAGGAGTAACATCCACTATATGAGACCTTTTAAGCATCCGCTCCACAAGAATTGCTTCCCAATATGCCTCGTGAATGGTCTTGCAGTCACACATTCTCTCCACTACGTCCGGTCTCAAGCCTCTTACAAAACTAATGAAATCATATTCTTCATCATCTTCGAATCCACACTTGTCTTGGAGCCATGAAAACATGTCACCATAGTCAAGAACAGATAATTCTCCATCTCAAATCAAGAAAGGACCGAAAATAGACTTCATCTCAAAATACCATATTCCATATTTAGTCGCATATTTGAATCTTTGAAGATTATTGTAAAATCTACTAATATGGAATTTCATCTTGCTATGCAAGACTCCAAGAAGGGTATTACACCTTTCAGGCATAGAGTGCACCTTTCCAAGGATCAGTGTCCTAAGACACCTGAGGAAAAGGAGCAGATGAGGTCGATACCATACGCTTCTGCTGTTGGTAGCCTCATGTATGCTATGTTATGTACTAGACCAGATATCTGTCATGCAGTGGGCCTGGTCAGCAGATATCAGTCTAATCCAGGACCTGAACATTGGACTGCTGTAAAATGTATTCTCAAATACTTGAGAAGGACTAGAGATTACATGTTGATTTATAGCAGTGATGAATTGATTCCAATCAGATACACAGATTCTGACTTCATGTCAGATAAGGATTCCAGGAAATCCACCTCTGGTCATGTGTTTATGCTTGGAGGCGGTGCTATCAGCAGGAGGAGTATAAAACAGGAATGTACCGCTGATTCAACCTCGGAGGCTGAATATGTAGCAGCTTGTGAAGCAGCTAAGGAAGCAGTATGGCTCAAAAGATTCCTTTTGGAACTTGGGGTGGTACCTTTGGCACAACAGCCGCTCACAGTTTACTGTGACAGCAGCGGGGCAGTCGCTCAGTCAAAGGAACCCAGTAGCCATAAAAGCCAAAAGCATGTACAGAGGAAGTATCACTTAGTCAGAGAGATTGTGCAGAGAGGTGATATTGCTATTACCAAGATAGCCTCTGCGGACAATCTGGCAGATCCCTTTACTAAGCCTTTGACTACCAAAGTCTTTGAGCAGAATGTAGATGGGATGGGCATGAGATGCAACCCTGACTGGCATTGAGCCCAAGTGGGAGATTGTTAGATTGTATGGACTCAATCCATCAGTTGATGTCATAAATTGATTAATTTCTTTATTTATCAATAAAATCATGCTTTTCTTTCATGAGATGAATGTTGTTTTATTACTTTATGCACATGACCAATACATATGACATAATGGTTCATGAGTTGAACCGGGTCCCATTAGTATATTAGATGTGATATATGTGTATGGATGAGATCCACACACGGGAGATATATGTCACAAATCTTATACTTAAAATATCTTCACAACCAGTGATGAGACTGGGCATCTCATCTGATAAGGTTGCAACACTTTGATCACTATGAGATAGTGTGATTTGTCTCGATCATCAGAATGGAAGATTCTAGATCAATGTGCTGGTACATTGGATGTATTGAAGGACCATGAGAAGCACCTTATAGGATTCCGTCTCAATAAGAAGGTCTGCTCTCATAATTCCCTAGCAATAGGCTCTCAATCCTGAGACATTGATGAACTCAAGTTTCTATCATTCATTTGCTTTGAGTCACCAATGAGTGAGGCCAACTATAGGTCAACACCTCGGTGTCTTGGGTATGTGGTAGTAGGACTGTGGGAACATTGAATGATCAAGATGGAATCTATCTCTATTATCCCCTTGTGTCAATTAATGGATTTGTCATTAGTAAGTGCGCACCCATCTCGATTAAGAGTTAATTAGATGGTACTGATGATCATAGTAATTAATTGGGGCTCAAGGATAATAAGATGTGGAACTAATATTGGAAGAGACAGATTTATTCCAATTGATCCATGGATATTGATAGAGGGGCCTACTTGTGGTAATCGAGAAGTTTAGGGTCTTCATTGTAATTTATTCCTAAGACTGGAGTGCAATTGCATTTATATAGTGGTGTTATTTGCAATTAACTGTGGGCCCGGATTGCACATGAGATGTGGGGTCGCGTGTCCCAGTTGGAGCTAGCTTTCTATGGAATCCCTAGTGGTCCCCACACTAGCCCAAGTTATTAGAAAGATACTAATCCTATTTGAACTCTAAAAGGAAGGAATTAGAAAGTTACTATTTCTATTTGAAGTAGGACTTCTAATAGTGGTAATAGTATACTTACTAATTGTTGTGGAAGTAAGACTTCTATTTCAATTAAGAAAAGAGGATACTTGAGAAATTATATAAGGGAACACATCCCTCTTGGACGTCCATCATATTATAGTGAAAAACGTCCCTCCCTTTTTGTGCAATAGTTGCACTGCTCTCTTCTCTCTTCCTCTTCTAGTTCTTTAGGGTTTTGAGTTTCGAGTTAGGTTTTCTCTTGAAGATTCCACCGATCTTCTTGAGAAGAGATATCTAATTCGAGTCATAGCGTGGAAGGCTAAGAGGTGGTGGAGATTCTGATCTTATTTTGTAGAAAAGTTCTACATCAACGAAAGCGATCAACTTCTCCATTAGAGCGCAACCAAGCTCCTAAGGTATAATCTGTTAGTGCCACATTCCAATGTGCACTTGTTTTGTATTGTCAATCCCATGTCAAAGAGTCCAAGACCGTGCCTCTGGGAGTTTCACAAGGAAGATCAAGTTTGAAGGCAGAAGATCAAGTCTTGGAAGGCCTGGATTCATCAAGGAAGAACTCCATGTGTGTGCCAACCTATTCAGGTAAAATGGGACCCAAACCAACCAGTAGTGGACCCTAAAAACCCTTAGTTTAATGGCTTATTTTATAGGGTTTTAGAAATTGTTTTTGAACCTTTTCAAGACTCAAAACTGGTCCCAGAGGTCGGCTAACCGCCATGGTTTTCGGTCAGCCCCGCGGCCACCTCACGGTTAACCGTCGAGACCCTTCACGGCTAACCGCCAGGTAATCGAATTCCTGCGGTCACTTTTCCAGAGGCTTAATGTACAAGTTTCTGTGAAAATTCGGTTACCTTGGGGTTACCTCGCGGTTACCTCGCGGCTAGCCCCCTACTCAGCACAGCTTTACAAAAACTAGCCGTTTATGACCGTTGGAGTGGCAGCTAACCGCGGATTTGAAGGGAGCTAGCCGCCAAAAGACGTTAGAGAGCCGTTAGAAGGTGTTTTATAAATAGAAAAGGCCCCAAATCATCCAAAGTGGCTTGAAGATCATGAGAGCTCATGTGCTAACCATGGTCCATCATATTTGACCTCTCATAGATCATTCCACACACACTTTGAGCTTGTATTGGCAAATCTAAGAGCTTCATTAGCTTAAGGAAAGTGTGATGTGTGGAAACAATATTGCCCACACACACTATGAGCTTGTATTGGCAAATCTAAGAGCTTCATTAGCTTAAGGAAAGTGTGATGTATGAAAACAATATTACCTAGGGAAGAACTTGAGCTATCATAGGTTAAAATCCAAATCCCTAGACCAAAGACCTCTTCCCTTGATTGAGCACAACATTGGAGCATCATCATCAACATCAAGGAAGCATTGCAAGAGGCATAAAAGCTTGGAGCTGCGGTGACAAGCTTGGAAGAGCATCCTCCGGACTTCGTCAAAGAGGCAAGTGGCAACCTCCAGACTTTGTCAAAAGAGGCAAGTGTTCTTCCCCCTCACTTCATTAAATTCAGAGCATTGTAAGAGTGGCTTATTTCTTTGTGATTTAACCACTATAAAAATGTAGAGGGGAGTAGATCTTTGTGATCGAACCTCGTAAACAAAATTGATGTAGAATCAGTACTTGTGTAGTTTGATTCTTCATAGTGGAACCAGGGGACAGTGTGACCCTTGAGAGTGGATGTAGGTCTGTGTGACTGAACCACTATAAATCCCTTATGTCAATTCCTCTTTCTCTATCTCTTGTGCTTGATTTACATATCTATAAGTTGTGGAGATTGATATGAATGATATTTCTTCTTTGAGTTTAAATTGACACACATCCACTTGTGCGAAAACAACATTGAACATATTGGTAAATCTTGTCTTATTTAGCACACACTCTTTAAACATATATTCAATTGAGCACATTGATATAAATCATAAGTGAATTTGTGAAGAGTGCTGCACACACACTTGTGCTTATTATTATGAAATTAATTGTCATATCTTTGATTGATTAAGCACTCACACATTGAACACATATTCCGTATAAGTTGTATTCTTATTTGTGTTCATTGTGTTCTTTGTCTTAGTTGAGATTAAAATTGGACTAAGTATTTTTTATTGGGAAAAGAATTCCATTAGTCCTATTCACACCCCCCCCCCCCCCCCCCCCCCCCCCCCCCCCAGGACACTTTCATTGGCCCTAGCTGCACTATCATAATCTGCTTCCTTGTATGTTGTGGATTGTAATGGATGCTTGTTCGTTTCTGTTCTATCTTTTAGATAGTTTTACTTACTGTACATGATCATGAGATTGAGGGTTATGAATCCTGAATTGGGTTTTTGGCCTTATGGATACTTGATCCCTGAGTGAAGTGGATCAAAAGTTTTGAAAATCTATCCACGAGGCCCACCTACTTCCAACAGTCCGAAGACACAATAAATCTCCGCAGAGACAATAAACGAGGACACACCTCAATGGGAAAACCCAATTTTATTAATCAACTCTCTGAGAAATAATTCTCTACAATGCTATATAAATAGTAAAAGACGACTTAAGCCTTAAGAAACCTAATTAAACTAGGAAACTAAATAATATAGGAAATCCTAATAACAATATTTAAAGAAACTAATGACGTGAAAATAAATTTCTAAATCTCCGTGGGCCCTACACATGTGGCCATGAGGTCTATGCTGCATCAAGAAGTTACAAACCTTAATAGTTAAAAATCAATAGCAAATTAGTGGGTGGAGTTACCAAAATGGAAGGAATTATTGAGAAGTTATCAAATGGTCAAAATAAATTAGAAGGTCAAAATCAATTGACTGATTTCTCAATTGAAATCAATCTGCTTCATACATATAAATTCTATCCATTTTTTTATAATTTAGTAGTGTGGATTTATTTACTTACAAAGCCGTTTTAACTAGCCTAATATTATTTAACACTCTTCAGATGAAGAGGTAGCGCCGAGAATGATGATGATGACAATGGTAATGTTGTTGACAAGTAGACTTGTTTTTTCAGGGGAATGAGTGATGCATTGGAGGTGATTCAAAGAATCTCAGAGATTTTATTAGTTCTTTAGTTTAGCATAGTTGGTTTGATTATTTAATTCAATTTGGATTGGTAATAAACTATTTATGTGGTTCGACTTATTTAGACTTAAGACATTATTTGGTTAAATGAAATAGAATAAATTATCTAGGTTATGTTCTATTATGATGTCATGTTTAAAAAAATACATTGCAAATGATTTGACCTATTCTCACAATGATCAAAAGGATGTATCCATCAATATAAGGGCTGGATCAAGTGGAAAGGCTTATATCAGAAACTGAACAATCAAGATGGGGCCAAAGTAAATTCCAAAGATAATTAAAAATGTTCTGAAATTAAAAGAGCATTAAATCAGATCAATATTGCCCGAATGTGGGAGCAAGGTGCTAGATTTTAGATGATTCAGCCTTTGATCAAACACTAAAATATTTGGTTCAATTTGATCAAACACAAGGAGTTTTATCCATCAATATAAGGGCTTCTCAAGTGGAAAGGCTTAAATCAGAAATCGGACAATCAAGATGGGCCAAAATAAACTCCAAATATAATTATAAATGTTTCCAAAGCCTGAGATTAGAACAGCATCAAATCAGGTCAAGGTATCAACATAAGATTGCCTCATCGAAATTAGGAGAGAATCAAATCATGTTATCCTAGTTATTGAAAGAGATAACATGACATTTGCAAGGCCCCGGTCCTCTATAGATAATTATGTTAATTGGTGATAAATCATGATTAGGGGTGAATTGATAAGTT
Organism: Umbellularia californica; assembly: GCA_028538565.1. NCBI lineage: Eukaryota > Viridiplantae > Streptophyta > Magnoliopsida > Laurales > Lauraceae > Umbellularia > Umbellularia californica. The sequence goes on along the minus strand of JAPQWN010000006.1, from coordinate 49,514,576 downwards.
TAAGGGTTAGGCTAGTGGTTTGACCGCAATTAGACTATGTTCAGGCTTCGAAAGGGTAGTTTAGTCATTCGGCATTATGAGGGGTATTTTGGGCATTTCCAAAAGTAGGTCAACAAGACTTGTTTGGGTGTCAATTAACTAGGTTAGCACATTAGTTTATGAGCTGAGAAGTTTTGAGTGTGTTTAGACCAAGTTCAGGGTAAGTGGCAATTTTAGAAAGGTTGAGGGGTTTACCGCAATTCTGAAAGTATGTCAGTCAATCTTGAGCTCGTGTTATTTTATTTCATGAAACTTTCGTTAAGGACCCATACCCTTTTTATGCCCGGAAGACCCTCATTTTCTCAAATTTTCCCAAATATGAATGTGGGTGATGTTCTCATAATTTCAGCGAACTTAGCCCTTATAACCCCTCCCTCCTCTCCACCGATCCTCATCTCCTCTTCTTCCTTTCTCTTCCCATTTCTCCTCTACTTCTCCATTTCCCTTCCTTCCCTCTTCTCCTCCTTGCTTCCCTACCCAAAGGCAAGCTCCACAAGCTTCTCCTTCATCTCCTCCACCTTCTCCTCCCTCCTTACTCGCTAGCAACCAACATAAACCTTCCGGCCAGCCACCAACCGAGCTCCCCTTCCTTGGTAAGCCAATCTCTTCCATTTTCCTCCATTTATCCTCCTCTTTAACCTTAATCCCTTGTATGCAAGCCTTAATCCTTAGATTTACTTGTGTTTGTGTTGTAGGAGCTCATTTGGGGTTAGAATTGGGCAGTTTCATTGCAGTTCATGGGGAAGGTCTAATTGAAGGTGTAGCAAGGTGGATTTCCATATTTGAAGACCTCTAGGGCAAGTAGATATGTGTGAATTATGTGTAAATTGAGATTACATGATTTATGGATATATGATTTGTGAATGACCTGGTTATAATCCATGTTAAATGCTTGTGTTAGGCCTTAATCTCATTATTGAATTCTCAAATTTCTTATTGAAGGCAAGTAATCATATTTCATACATGATGTTATATGTAGATTATAACGTTCATAGATATGAGATTTGTGGTTAGTGCTTGTTGTGGAGTTTGATGCTTATGCTAAATTAGACCCTTGGTTTTAAATTTTTATGCAAGTGAATTTGGGTATTTAGTAGTGCATATGTTTGAGGTGTGGTTGGCTCTAGTTTATGTCATTTGCTATAAAGGATTTATTGGACTTTCTACCTAAGATGAATAATAAGCCTCATTTGGTATACATGTTGTACTAATGATTCTTGTATTTATTCCATTTTAACAACCAAAATGTTTGTAAGCTTTGGAGCATAGGGGAGAACATTTTCCCCAGGAACAAACCAATTCTGCACTCAATCGTAGTATTTTGGGAATCTACGGCGAGTCGTAGGCTTTAGGGAGCTCGCCGAGAGTGAACTACGGCTGCTTCTACAGAAAAAGGCTAAAATGCTCGATTTGTTCTTCGGTGACCTTATGGCTAGCCATGGGGCTGCCCACGGCGGCTAACTGCAAGTCAATCTCGGCTAGCCATAATTGGACCTTTAGCTAACCGTAGGCCTAGGACTAACTGTTGACCCATGGACCATCTTTGGGACCCTGAGACCTAACTAATGGCCTATAAATCATTGGACCTATGATAAATGGGGATACGAGATTAACCGTTGCCTACCAGCCACTTGTATTATTGTGTGAAAGACCAAGCCATGTCAAGGGGGTGGTAACTGTGGGACCATTGGATACTATGGATCATCATAATGTTAGAGTGGATGGTATCCTGAACCCACGATGGAGCAGCATGTTGAATGGCATCATGTCTACTCCGGAGTGGCAACCAACAGCTTTGGACGAGTCACTAGGATTTGTAGTTGACTTACACATGGAGGTGCGGTAACCTCATGTAATCTTATGCCCACTAGGCCTTGGACCCTTATGTAATAGTGTATGGGATACGCCATCTTGATAATAAGGCATAGGAAGCCCACTAGGAGATAGAGGTTGTGTATCAACCTATCTACTGTCTACGAGACCTTGGACGTAGGAACTTAACTGGACTAGTACCCTTGCCTTGAGCTGTGGCCTACAACTTCAAGGAGAATTGAACCTTGGGCATTCCCACCATTGTTTAGAGTAGGAAAAACCCTTTATGAATATGGGTATGCCCTAATGGGTAGTGCTCCTAAATAATCCCTAAATGAGCTTAAAGTAATGCTAGTGAAGGGTATGATAACATGGAGCTCTGAGCGTCAAGAACATTCAGAAGAACCAAGAGAATTGTTTAGGCATCTCAAACTACACAGAAATCATACGCTTGGCTGGTAATACTATTTTGTGTGAGGTTAATCAGCTCGTGTAAGACCCCGACCCGAGTATCCGCGATTAGCACTAATTAAGCCGTGTGTTAGTTCTAAGTGAGATTAGTGGATTCTGGTTAGGTTGGGAATAGAATAGCTTTTATATAGCTTTGGGGAGTGAGTGCCTTCTTGATTTAGCGGGACCCTTTGTGGGTTCTTTTAGTAACTTTGCGTGTACGTGGGGGATTGTTCGAGATTCCGATAATTCGTGTTTTGACTCCGTTTGACTTATCTCGATAATCTCTACAACTTTCGTGTTGATTCCGTTCCCGTTCGAAACCCCAAAACCGACTTTCCCAACATCAAGGGCAAATCAGTCTTTTCATACCAAATCTGGACACAAAATTCCATGTCTCCAAAACCCTCAAAATATATACTTTTTAGAAACTAGATTTTTCGACGATCATTTTTCCCTTCTTCGTCGAACTCATCCAAGGCCCCGAAAACCGTGTTCTTAGCCCGACAAGCTTGGCTAGTAGTGGGACCCACCCTCATCTTCTATATAAGCTGAACCCATCTTCCCCTTATCCCCTTCTCCAGCTCAAAAATGTGGGAGAGAGTGTGGCTCCAGCTGCCTAGGGTTTTCTCCTTCCTCCTTGCTTCTTCATCTCCTTTCCACTACCAATCTTAACCAAGGGAGCAATGGAGGTCATCTTCCACTCCTCATCTTGAGAGCTCCTCATTGATACTGTTTGTGGAGAAATCCAGCCACATTGAAGTTCTCTTGGAGCTAACTTTGTGCATTTGAAGAACCTCCTTGTAAGCTACCTCTTCCATCTTCTAGATTTGTTCTCTTCTACCCTTAGGGAAGCTCCATCTTCATTGTTGCAAGCTCTTTCTTCCCCATTTCTTGTTTTGACAATTTAGGGTTCTAAATGGGTTCTTGTTTTGGGGGTTTTTGTGTAGCTTTGTGATCTATAGCTTGGGAGTAGTTGTGGGAGCTTGATTTGCTAGCTCGGACCGAAGGCAAGTGGATGAATGGATTTCTTTGATTTTTAGAACTTTTCTTGTGAGAAAACTTGATTTTCATTAATGGTATAGATGGCTTAGCTCTTGATTATTGACATGGTTTCTATTGGTTTCAAAATGTGCATATTGAGCTGACTTCCTATCTTGTTAATCTCTTGGAATATGTTGCATTTGATTTATGTGAAAAAAAAACTTGTTATGTTACTTATGGATGTTCATGAATCATGGGTGTTCTCTCTTGTGATGGAATGTGGTGGAAAGGAGGTGATTTGATACGATGTGTGGGAAGTTTTGATGGTGAAATATTTGTGGTTTAGAGGAAGCTCTGAGCTACTTATTTAGGTGTAAGAACGTTGGCTCAAAGGGGTTTTGCAAGGGGATGAAGGAGCTGAATTGCACCTTGCTGCAGTTTCTGTGACAGTTTGCTCGAGCGAACCCTATCCAGAGAGCGGTTGGCTCGAGCTAACTTGACAGTACGCTCGAGTCAACCTGACCTGGGTAGGTCCGCTCAAGCCAACTGTGCAGTGGGCCTGGGTCAATGCAGGAAGACTTGAAATGTTCTTCTAAGGCTTGGGGAAGTATTGTTTGAATCCCCAATGCGATGGTAAGACCAAAAAAGCGAAGTGTGGAGCTTCATTGAGGAAGAAACCCCATCATGGAGATCCCTTGAGGGTTTTTTGAACTTACCAAGGTGTATAGGGAGCTCGGAATGTCTCCAAAATCTCAATGAGTACCAAGTTTATATCAAAACCGACATACTATTGTAATCTCGAACCCTCAAGGCTTGGCCCGGAAAATTTTGGAAATCCAATCGTGTTCTATCTTACCCGAAATTTTGATACATACTTCTCGAAAATTCATGCTACATGATTTGTCATGCCCGGAAACTTTGAAATTGTATTTTAGCATTTTGCTAGCCCCTTTATGCATTGCCCGATGATAAAATGATATTTATGCCTATGGGCACCCTGTCCTGCCCGTTTATGTGTTTACATCATATGTATAATTCTACATGTCCCAATTTCTTTCACATGACCTATGAGTCGGCACCACTCAACTTGGACGACCTTGTCGGCCTGATCCACCAACTTGGAGGTCCCCCTCCCATCCCGCTGGCTGCAGTTTGGATCTCATCCCGTCCCGATACCTGGTTCGCTACCGTGGTCCCGTCCCATATAGTTATATATATATATATTTTTTTTTTTTTTTTTTTCGTTGAGTCTCATCACCTCATGTATCAGGGATCAACGCCCCGATGTGTTCTCATCACTTTGGTGATTGAGGATTTAGCTTTGTGTGATTGCCATCTTGCTAATTCCCTGTTCTTTGGTACTTTTACATGCTTTTATACTACATATGTGCTTTCTAATAAGTGATGCACTTCTTTCATGAAAAATATTGTTTAAACAGGTTTCAATGTTTTCCAAGGTAAATCTAATTATTATTATGTTGTTACATCTTTTCACCCACCTGCCAGACCGTCGTGTCTGACCCATTCTTTGGTACTCAGGTCCAGATGCCGGTTATCCCGAGGAGGAGCTTAAGGAGGCGACCAGAGAGCCGCAACGAGCAAGAGAATGGCGGGCTGACGATGTCGTTTAGACATTCGGTCAAGCCTTGAGATATGAAACATTTTGGGATTGTGGTTAATCTATTTTTTGGATTTTTATTGGTTGTACTGGCCTTTGTTGGCCTTTATTTTTGGGGAGTGATTAACTAACTAATCTTTGTATAAACATTTAACTTTACTTACGGGAACTGCTTATGATCATTGCTCACTCTGATATTATGTTTTATATAGATGTGTTATCAGTCTTGTCGATGGAAATGAATTATATACATGATTTGCTACACGCCTCCGCACTTGAACAAAAATATTATGTTGGTGTGATATCCTCACAGCGGACACCTGTGGGAAATCGCGTGCACGGATGGGATTATGTTCTTTCTAAATCCGTGTACGTACTTGCCAATTTAATTAATGCTCTTGGCATTCATCACCACCTTTTAAACCGTCCCGATCCCTGATTAGGTCCGCAGGCCCGGTCCGGGGTCGCGACAACTCAAGACTTAAATATGATGTACACAATGGACCCCGTTAATAAGATGGAGTGACACAGACACACACACTTGCACACCTTTCACTCTAAATGGATATTTGATTATGCCTTCTGCATTATGTGGATATATATGCCTTTGCTTTGCTTTGCCTGAGGCATGGCAGGCATCTTCGGGTACTGAGACAGCCAACATGCAGGCGTTGGGTATGGTAAGTGTCATGGGATATTGATTTTGGATATTCGAATAGTAGGGTACTAGGCTTAAACTAGACCTAAGCTTGACTTTGGTGCGCATTTTGATATGAATGATGAGTAGTTTTTTTTTTTTTTTGAATGGTGAAATGTATTAATCAAAGCGGAGCAGTACCAAAGAAGTATACTGAACAACAAAGATAAGTACAAAGGGAAAAGAGAAACTAAACAAAGAAACAAAAGAGGAGACATATCTCCTACAAAGGCCTAAAGCCCCAAAAAAGGAAATCAAAAGATTAAGATGCTACTTCCTTCCATTTAAACAGTATAAGCTCCATAGGCACTCCCCAAAATTCTGGCAGGATAGAAACCCAAGACGCAGCAAGGAATTTGGCTCTCGTAGCAACAACTGATGAAGGACAGGAGCAATCCTCAAAGCAATGCCTATTTCTCTCCTTCCAAACTGTCCAGATATTTGCAACAAAACAGGAACGCTAGAGAAGCCTCCCTTTCTTGGATTGGAATCCAAACTTCCAAGCATCAAAAAGCTCCGAAATGGTTCGAAGAAGGACCCATTTACAACCAAAGCAATCCAGAGTAGAAGTCCAAATTTTTTGCGCGAAGCTGCAATTAAGCAAAAGGTGATCCACGGTCTCCTCTGTCGAAAGACACAGGGGACAAGCGTTGATTAGGACCACCCCACGACGACGGAGATTATCCATAGTGAGAATTTTGCCACGAAGAGCTAACCAACCAAATGCCAGGACTCTAGGAGGAGCCTTGGTCTTCCAAAGATAGTCAAACCAATTAGAAGAATTGTGAGTGTTTGACAGCACCGCAAAGAAGGAAGAAACAGAAAATACACCATCCTTTGAGGCAGCCCACACTCTTTTATCTTCCCCATCTACAGGTATAGAAATCCGACCAAGCTTATCAAGGAGAGTCAACAGGTTCTCCTCTTCCGACTCCAATAAATCTCTTCTGAAAATTGGACCCCAAAAAACTTTGTCCGCAACCCTATCCATATAATCAAACACCTTTGCTTGCTTGTTCCTAGCGCATCTGTACAGGTCCGAAAATTGCACTGCTAAAGTAGTAACCCCCACCCAAACGTCATGCTAAAAGAAGATGTCTTTACCTATCCCAACAAGGTACCTGATTTGAGAAACAAAAGAGTCGTTAATGCCCATAATATCTTTCCACCAGCTTGAGGACCTATAGGAAGGACCGTCAACGTCCCAACCATTTCGTCCCACCCCATATTTGGACAAAATGATATGTTTCCATAAACTGTCTGATTGATCTCCAATTCGCCACAACCATTTCCCAAGAAGGGCTTGGTTCATAATCTTTAGAGCTCTAAAGCCTAGCCCACCTCTTTTAGATCTACAAACTCGGTTCCATAGAACCAAGTGATACTTTTTCTTAGTGCCTTTTCCTTGCCATAAGAAATCCCGCTGCAACTTCTCAATTCGAGTGACGATCGAGGCCGGGGCATTTGAACATGGACATGATACGTAGGGAGGTTGGAGGGGGCCGATTGAATCAAGGTAATCCTTCCCCCGAAAGATAAGTATTTTGCCTTCCATGTGGCTAGCTTTTGTTCTACTCTCTCCACTACTGGATTCCAAACTTCTTTGGAAAGCCTCCCAATGCAAAGGGACAACCCAAGGTAAGTAGTCGGAAGATATCCGACTTTGCATCCCATAAAGGTCGCCAGGACCTCAACCATATGAGCCTGCAACTCAATGCCTATAAGAGAACTTTTAGAAAAATTAACTTTGAGGCCCGAGATCGCTTCAAAACACAAGAGGATAGCTATAATATTTTTTATTTCCTCTTCCTCTAGTGCACAAAAGAATAGAGTATCATCAGCATACTGCAAATGAGTTACCGTTGGGCCACTAATTGTCGGTTTAAAACCAGAAATCATATTTGCCTCGCCCGCCACTGATATCATACGACTCAAACCCTCTCCAACCATGGCAAAAAGGAGAGGCGAAAGAGGATCACCCTGTCGAAGGCCTCTCTGAGCAGCAAAGTAACCATTTGGAGACCCATTGATCATAATTGAGAATCTGGCGGAGGAAACACACTTCAATATCCACCCCTTCCACTTGACACCAAATCCCATTCTACTCATCAAATATGATAGAAAATCCCAGTCAACTCTATCATACGCCTTTTCCAGGTCTAACTTGCATAACACGCCTAGCAATTTATCCTTGTGCCTTGAGTGCAAACACTCGTTAGCAATAAGCACCCCATCAAGGATTTGCCTCCCATGCACAAAAGCTCCTTAGGATTGGGAAATGATGGTCGGCATGATTTTTATCATTCTTGTTGCCAGAACCTTAGCCAATATCTTATAAATACTGCCCATAAGACTTATTGGTCTAAAATCCTTCAAACGATCAGCGCCCTTTTTTTTTAGGATAAGAGTAATGAAAGAAGCGCCAATACTATTTGGAAGCTTGCCTCTCAAATGGAATTCATTCAAGAACGCCATGATATCCTCTTTTAAGGAATGCCAGAACCGATGAAAGAAGGCTATCGGGAAACCGTCCGGACCCGGAGCTTTATCCCCTCTTAAAGCGAACACAACCTCTCTCACTTCTTCCTCCACAAACTCCCTTTCTAGATAAGCAACATTCGCTTCCCCAATAGTGTCAAACTGTAAGTTATCCAGAGTCGGTCTGTCCCATTCTTCCTTAGCATACAGGGTAGCAAAAAAATCTTTAATATGATTCACAATACTCTCTCGATCGGATAACCTCACGTCCCCATTCATCAGAGAATTAATCCTATTATTTCTCCGTCTTGCTGACGCCATCGAGTGGAAAAACTTGGTGTTTTTATCCCCCTCCCTGAGCCATTTGCACCTCGATCTGTCTCCAACTAATTTCTTCCTCTTTCACTTTCCTTTCAAAATCAATCTTCAAGGATGCTCTTCTTGACAACTCTTCCTCGTTCAAACAGCGAGCTTCCTCTTGGATGTCCAGACTCTTTATTTCTTCAAGAATATCTGTTTTGGCACATCTTATATCCCCAAAGTGGTTTTTATTCCACACCTTTATTTCCTCTTTCAGCTTTTTAAGCTTAACCAGCAATCTTTGCCCCGCATTTCCAGTAACCTCACAGTTCTTCCACCATAGCTTAATCTTCTCAACAAAACCCTCCTCCTCCAGCCACATTAGCTCAAAGTGAAACAGGGCAGGGCCCCATCTTTCACAGTTAGTATCCAAAAGAATCGGGCAGTGATCAGAGGTTGATTTAGTAAGAGCAATTTGCAAAACTTGAGGAAACAGATCAAGCCAATCAATAGAAATTAGGAATCTGTCGAGGCGCGACATAGATGGAGTGGACTGATGGTTAAACCAAGTAAAACTAGCTCCTCCCAATGGTAAGTCCACAAGAGCATGCTTGTTAATCCAGTCTGAAAAGCTCACCATATCAGCCGAAGATCTACTACATCCCAACTTTTCTGAAGGAAACCTGGTAATGTTCCAGTCTCCCCCAATACACCAAGGCCCATTCCATCTGTTACAAATATCATCCAGTTCATTCCACATTAACTGCCTTTGACCACTGTTATTAGGCGCATAAACAGAAGATAGCAGCCAAACAGAGTTGTTAGACAGGTCCTCTAACAGTACTGAAACTGAAAAGGTGGCTATCCACTGCTCCTTCAGACAGCAAGCCTTGTTGCTCCAAATCACCATGATGCCCCCCGCAGCACCAATTGCTTCTTGGCAACACTAATCTGAGGGATAGGTACCCCACAACTCTTTCACTATAGATTCAGAAACAGTCCTAAGCTTAGTTTCCTGAATCAATAGGAGGTCAGTCTTATTCCTGCGAACAGACTCTTTAATAATCGCCCGCTTCACCCGACTCCCCAATCCACGCACATTCCAAGATAAAATCTTCATGGGCAAACATTAACCAACCCCTTACTCCTCTGTGTATGCCTCGACTTGCATTTTATTTCTTTGCAACGATTCTGTCTACTCTCATAATTGACAGAGGATTCTAATCTCCGCAACTCCCTTCTCCCCTTTTCTCTACACGTACCTGACAGATATGTCTTCCTGTTCTCCTTATCTCTATCATGGGCAAAAGCCATCAAACTCTCCCAGCCTCCCTTATTTTTGTCAACGGTAATGCCAACCACTTCACCACACTGTCGCACCTTCTGAGGCAGCCACATCTTCGCAGCATCATCTTTGTCTCTGAGATGTAAAGTCGAGTAATTCCCTCCCCAGTATTCTCCCCCTTTGCTCTTTAGATCTCTAACAGTGGTACCCCTTTCAGGAGTATCCAAGGATACTCTGTCATTATCATCGTCCCCTTGTATTGGATGAAAATTCCAATCGATGTCCTCCTGCTCTTTCTGCCCTCTAACTTCCTTGGAGATAGAAAGCTAGCCCTGGTGAGGTGAGAGAAGGTGAACTGGAGCATTGCCACTACCACAAATCCTCCGATCCATCGGAGAAGAACAGTTAGTGCAATCCCTAGAACCAGCAGTGGATCCCTCGTCAGTCTTATTTAGAAAATCAGAGGCCAAGCTTGCTGTCGAGGACTCAAATCGCCATAGCTCACTTTCAGGCCTCAAACTCCTTCTCGTATAGGTCTTGCCTTTGTCTGTCGAATCCCTAGAGATCCTTATATGTCCGCTGGTGTTACTCTTTGAAGCCTTTGAGGAAGATGTACACCCAACATAGGATTCTGTAGAAGCCATAGACCTCGGAGCCGACAAAGCAAAAGACGAAGCATAATCCCCCTTTATGCGAGCTAGGGCTGAGCTAATTCGCATCACCTCGTCTCCATCAACCGGAGCATCAGATTCCGCCAAACTCAGTTGCGACTCCGAGACGAATGACCGATGAACTTTCGATGGCGAGACATCGTCGCTCGCGATTGCCGAGCTTCCTCTGCGTGAACACCCCTCACCTTTGGGCGAGAAATAACACTCATGTCGAGAGGGTGATCTGAGCTTTGGTAAAGTTAGAAGATTGGACCTCTCGTCATGACCCACTTTATTAAAGAACGACCCATGCCCAATTCCCTTTTTAAGATTACAGCCCAATATATCCACCGAGCTCTTGTTCTGTTGGGTTAGCCATCTGGAAGACTTCAGCGGGCCCAAATCTCGCAAGCCTACTTCGAAACCACTGGAGGGATTTTTGAAATTTGAATTTTTGGAACAGCTGTCCTTGTCATCATCCTCACAACGCCTGCAACTCCTCCTTTGCATCCTGAAATCTGGACCATCCACAGCATTTCTAATCAAATCAATCTCCTCTTTCTCTTCCTCTACAATCACCAACACCTGTAGGTCTCCCACCCTGAGTGAGATCTCTTTTGGCATTCTACCCACTTTTCCCCGTAGGATTTTCACTCTCCCATGGGTAAGAACATCCTTCGATATCGTATGCTGATCTACCTCCAATGTGCGGCCCACCACATCACCAAGTAGTCTGAAGACTCCTTCCCTCCAAGCCTGCAATGGAACTCCATAGAGTCTGATCCACATGGGTCGTGGTGGCGCACCTATTACTTCCATCCATCTGTCTATAGCAAAAAAAGGGGACTGGAATTCCTTAGCACAGCGCAAGATCTCCTCAATTTCCTCCTCATCTGATAGTTGCATTAACACCACATCAGTGTCAATCAATTTTATGGAAGCTGGGCTTCCTCCCCAAATGTTTGCCAGCCACAACTCAACATCTGAAATCCCACTAGCATAAGATTTCAAGAATCCTACTAAACATAGAGCTAAAGCCTTTTTCTCCTCCTCTACAACCCAGGGGGCCACCAAAACTTCCACCTGCTGGTCTGTCTTGACTATCCATCCTTCACAGCCATCCTTCTGTAGAGTATTCGACTAAGAGAACCAAGGATTGCATTTCGGAGCAGAGGCCAGATCTGCAGAGACTGCAGATTGAAAGTCCATGTTTCTGGATCTAGGACGGGCCAGATTAACAGCAATAGTCCTTCCACCCCACTTGCAACCATTCCTTAAGTCAATGGCTTTTAAAGCTTCAATCTCAGATTTGAATCTAACCAAGCCAAACCCTCTTTTCTTACCGAAGTTGCGATCGATAGGAATGAAAGAATCCACTATCCTCCCTGCCCTACAAAACATGGCTTCCAGCTCCAACTTAGAGATCGTATCCGGAAGATTCGATACAAACAGAGAGAATGCTTCATTGCAAATAGCAGAAATATGATCTGATTCTTTCATCCTTTTATTCCCAGCTCCATCTTTCATTCTTTCTTTCATCCCCTCAACTCAGCAGTACCTCCCAAAACTGCATTAACTTCATTTATCTTCAAGAAGGAGATGAGTTATGAATGATGAGTAGTTGATGGCAATGAGTATGTTATTGATGATTATTATGAGTGTATTGGGTGATGATGCCCACTTTGATGATGATGTGCATTTGTGGTGATGTTGGGTGACTATGATATTGGATACGGGTTAATGTATGTGGATTTGACGCGAATGTGCCCGCTTTGTTTAATTTTTTTTGTTATAGACTATTATACACCACCGTTTGATGTGAGTATGATGATATGGTTTTATGTCATTATTTATGTTAGTTAGCTCTAGTTTGTATGTTATCCCACCTACATTATATCTGTATAGTCTGACGTCAAGCACAGTAGGTATGGTTATGTCTAGATGTTCGGTTACTAGGTTTAATTGGGCATGTCATGTACAGTAGATATGAGCGCGTCTAGACATTGAGTTACTAGGCTTGGATGGGCACGCTGGTTATGGGGTTGTAGGCGTTGCGATGGCCTTGAAAGGCTTTGAAAATGGGACTTCCCTTATACTGTTGCTATTGTTTATTACCTATATTTGGATTGATTTTGCTTGTTGCTGGATGTCTCTATTACATTCCGTCTTTTAGTTCACTTGCATATTTACTAATTACATATGAGCTCACTTATCCTTGCAGGTACAAGTAAGTTTCTCTACTTATATATTTATGTACATAGCTTATTAATGCATACATGTCATGTTATTTACTCATGTGTATTTGCTTGGCCTTTTAGGTCTAATGTTGCTCCTAGTGCTTCTAGGTCTTAGCCAGAGTCCACTAGCGCAAGGGATAAGGTGCGGTGGAGACTAGTAAAATTTGCAGTGATGTGACCTAAGGATACTCAGTCACTGCATTGAGGGCCTCACCATTAGCCAACTTAGCTTAATTTTTGTATTTAGATTGGCCCCATTTGGCCCAGCATTGTATTAACTTAAGTGAAGCAACATGTTGCAATTATCATAATTAAAACTGAAATGTAATCTTTTGCACATGCTTTACTAATTATGTGGATTTTAAACTGTCCAAAGTATTTGACTTATGGATTGAGTGAGATACTTCACCCTCACTTCCCGGGATACGAGGCGCTTGGCTCCTAGGGCGCGACAACATCATTGATGAGGACCTTGATGCTTGTTTCTAATATCTCCAAATATTCTCTATGGGTTACGTTTGCCTCATCAATTTGGCTTCAGTATGACTTGAGACAAGATGATATTATATTCTTCTCTTTTACTCCTAAAGTTGCATGGAAACAACCCAAGCAAAAAAGGAAAAAAGAGAGTGTAGCAATGATGAGAATGTTGAAATCGATGTGGTAAAACTAGGAAAGATAGAATCAAAAGTGAAGGCATAGAGGACCATTTAAGGGTCAATAGGTGATAAGTTAAGAGAGACTAGTTTAAGATAGTTTGGTCGTGTCCAATGCAGGCCAAGAACATCACCGATGAGAAAAAGTTTTTCTACGCAGGTTGATAGTCTTTCAAGGAAACAAGGTAGGTCAAAGAGGACATGGATGCAAGTAGGTAGGATTGATCTGAAGAAGCGTGACCCTTATCTAAGGATTTTGTACGGATTGATTGGAATGGCAAAACAAAAGTCATGAAGTCGACCCAACATAGTTGGCATCAGTCTTTATGATGATAATTTGATTTCTTTCCAAGAAATATTTGCATTTGCAACAATATTCGGACAAAATAATAGACTACGAAATTGCTTCCCTTTTTTTCTGGTGAAATTTCTAATAGGATTATGGAAAAGAAGAAACTTACGAAATTTCTAATAGGATTTTGGAAAAGAAGAAAGCCACCCGTGTATAATATCTAAAAATTTAATACTTCAAAAAGAAACAAGTATGGTAGGACAAGAGGTACAGGTCAAAATAACTAGTAAAGCTAGGGAATGCCATACCTGCTAAGGCTTGAAACATAAAAACCACACTTCAAAGCTTCGCGACACACGTGAACCAACAAATCCATTTCCACCCAACACAAGTAAATAAACCAACAAAAAAGTTATAGTGTTAGCATGAGGACTACAATAACATCAAACATAGAACTCAAAAGAAATAGGTGCGGTGAAACTCCAAAATTTATGCTTGCCCAATGACCTTCTTTCATGATGGTGATGACACATATATTTTCTCTGATGGTGACACATTTATTTTCTCCGATTCTTCAACTTTGAAGGGTTCATCTACTCGATTGGAATATGTTGACAATAACCTCCAGCTTCTACAAACACCTATTGTGCTATTTTAACAAGCACAAGAAATCCCATAAATTAGAAATGACATGAATTATCAAAAAATGAACCCTATAGAAGGAATTTCCTCTTTATAGGGCCCATTCACCTAAAATTTATTTAGTTCGTAAGCTCTAGTAGGAAAATGTTTTTTTAGTTCCTAAGCTGTCATAGGAAAATGCTTTTTATCAAAGCGGTATAGACAAGGTGAAGAGTGAAAGGTCAAGGGCGGAGACTTGGAAGAGGCCCAAAATTTCTTAGAAATTAATTGCATAGGTGAAGAGTGGGCAATCATTCCTATCACAAGGCACACATTTTGATGGTCCCTTTTACACAACTTTTTTCCTCTCGCTCTTAGCCCGCTTAACAGAAGCCATTTCTAAGCAGATCCTAGGTCTCCGTTGCACTAATCAAATGAAGATACCTAATTGTGCATTTTCTAAACTGAGTTCTAGTCAACATTCAAAAGGAAAAAAAGAAAAAAGAGCTCTAGTCCCACAAAATAAACAGGCTGATCTAATACAAAATTTCATGGTGGGCCAGCGGGCCCACCTTCAGCTGGTATGAATAAGAAGCAAAACTCCTTTAAGCCTAACCAGTGTGGGACAAGGAAAAACACCCTCGCAGCAAATCCACAACAAAACAAATACCCAATTATTTTTATTTTAAATCCACTTAAAAATCACCACCTCCATGCCACATTAACTTAGAGAAAACCCAAATCAAAATCATTGAATCATAGCCATTTTCATCCCCAAACCATAATCTGCATTCATAAAAGCTTGGATTCCAATCTCAGCTATTTTCACACCAATTCATTACATAGAAGAAGACAACCATAAATGACACATTCTGCCAGCATATTAAAACCAATGGCGATTTGGGGTATATCCAAACGCACCCCACAATCATAAAAAGACTCATTCCCGGTTACATGCAGCAAGTGACCAACAAAAAGAAGGCCTGAAAACTAAATGTAAGAAAAATGTGGGGGCAACCAAAAGAACTTACTGTAGTTTTGGCAGTGAGGAATGTGAATGAAGAGAACGTGATAAGATCATCCTCACTTGCCTACTCTTTTTTCTCTGTTTTTCCTCTTCCCAAACAGCTTCAAAGAAATGGAGGAAAAGGGGTCGGTTTTCTAGTGAGAATGGAGAAAATAACAATGGAAGTGAGGAAATCTCAGGAGGAAACTTTCATGGGATGTAACAAACAAAGTGAGAGCTTTTGAGTAAGGGGGGATTTATGTGGACAGTAGAGCTGTAATTCACCAGATCTAATTGGCATCCATATCATACGAAAATGCCGTGGATTACCACAATATTATTGTAAATGATTATTTCTGATAATATTACGATTTTTCAAGATGCTTCTAGAATGAAAAATTATGTGTTTCAAAATAGTAGCCATTGCATCACAGTCATTTGTTTGCACCCATTTACATTTTCTCATGTCAATGGAGTGTTGATGCATAACCATTACACATTTCATATTTGTTTGCATCATTTTACGCATCACATGCCTCAATGGTGGTGTGAAAAAGGTGTGAACAAAATTTTCACATGTGAAGAAATGGTAAATGGATACACATGTGACTGCTTAGATTAGAATACACATGTGACTGCTACTCAATTTTGCTACACTATCCGAGTGAAAAAAAAATATAGAAAGTTAGGCTTTTTTTCATTTTTTGAGTTCTGTGGGCCCCTAAATCAATATCTGAAACGTTAGCCGAAAAAGGAAAAGGTGTCAAAGTTCAGCCATTTATTCATCATGGATTTTGAGATATTTGTGAAAAAGTCCAGACCCTAAAATGTGTTGTTGGCTCGTTGATTCAAACAATAAACTTTAACAAATTCAATAATTTAAGACAAAAATAGCGAAACATGATCCATATGATTTTGGGGTTAGCTGGAATAAAGAATTACATTCTAGCAGCTTTCAATAATATAGATTTCATTGATGTTATCGTAGATTTTGCAAGTTTCAATTAAAATTAAAACCACGACAGACTGCAACAGCGGCAAACCCCTTTGTATCACAACATTCAGCTTTCCTCAACCAACCACAACACCATCTACAACTGCAAATTTAAACCATGATTAGGAGCCATCCTCTTCTCGTAAAATCTAGTGATTCAGATATGGATGTTATTCAACAGCTGCACAGGTTGTTTCGCATTAAATGTGCAGTAACAAAAATCTTCATTCCAATTTCTCATCGCTAGGTGAAGACTTTCAGGCTAAAAACAAGATTGCTTCAAATTTGTTTGCATGTGAGAAGGGGACGATCTTGTCTTACTTTATGCATGTGCATACTACAGAACATCGGTTCTGATCTATAGTGTTTTTATGTCTTTTTCTTGGAGCCTTATCTCAGAGTCCTGCGAGGCAGAAGGACAAGTCAAACTATGGGCTGAGGATCTGCTTTTGAATGTGACTCCCATCCAGAGTTGCAAAGATCCAGACAACTATGCCAGTTTAGTTCCCCACAAAGAAGGGGGGTATCATTGGATGTTCCAAGCTGAAACAACTCTAGCTTCATTGTTGGTGTGGAAAATGGAAACCCATCAGCAGGCCAGATGTTTCATGCTTACTTCTGTTGACAGATTACAAACCTTTATGTGAAGTACTTCGCTAGAAATTGGTATGTATGTACCAGTCTGGCTGGATTCCACTGTATGGAACAGCCCCTTAGTCGATTGATACATAAGGATGGTGCATGGTCTAGAGTTGAGACGTATGGACCTGACCCAATATTCATCCCTACTCTTAGTGCCACTTCTGCCGGTTTCTCTAATTTTCCATATTCAGTGAAAATTTGATGCCACTCCGAAGCATCACAAAATCATGAACATGTCAAGTAGTTTCTGAAATGACACGTCACAAGATAAAATGCAGTCATCTACAAAGTGGAGATGCAAGATGAAAAGATCCAAGTCTGGTGTCTCAATACGGGGAGCCATGGTGATTCCCAAAAAGCCTGCTGCTTGAAACAACCTACTTAAGGGCCTGTTTGGATGCACAAGAAAACACAAGAAAATAATATTTTATTTAATATAATCTTTCATTTTCTAAAGAAGAGAATCTTGTGTGTTTGGTAATCCAAGAAAAATTTAAAGAAAAGAATATTTTCTTTCAAAAAGCTCAATATTTTCTCCTACAGCTCCCCCTTGTAGAAAACATTCTACAAGATGTTATAATATATGGAAGAAGAGAAAGAAGAAGAAGAAGAGAGTTGGAGAGAAGGTCGCGCTATTACAGAGCATCGACTGTCATATTTATATTAATGTAATGCCTTAATCAAGGCTCTAATTTAGTAAAGATTACAAATTAGTTACAAATTAGAATCACAAAAGAAAGGAAAGAATCAATCATATCCTATACATTGAAGGAGAGAAAAGTTAGGAACTAAATCCTATCCTATCTGTATATCCCACGTATGGGCTTTGTACATGAACTGGGCCTGCGGGCCTGCTGGGCCTGCTATCTTCTACACTCCCCCTCAAATTGATGTGGTAAGATTGAAAACATCAATTTGCGAGTGAGATCATGATGACGCTATCGGGGAAGGGCTTTTGGTGAAGATATCCGCTAACTGGTTAAAAGAAGAGACATGAGGCAGAGTTATCTTCTCGGTAACGATATGTTGACGGATGAAGTGACAGTCAATCTCAATGTGTTTTGTTCTTTCATAGAAGACCGGGTTGTTGGCAATTCTAGTAGCACTGGTATTGTCCCCATGGAGAGGTGTGGAACTACCAACAAGAACACCCAATTCACACAGAAGGTGGCGGAGCCAGATAATTTCAGCACTGGCAGAGGACATCGCCCGATATTCTGCCTCAGCAGAAGACTTTGAGACAGTGGTCTGTTTCTTGCACTTCCATGAAATGAGAGATTTCCAAAGAAACATACACCAACCAGTGGTAGACCGCCGAGAGTCTGGACAGCCAGCCCAGTCAGCATCCGCATAAGCTGATAATAGCAGAGAAGTATCAGAAGGGAAGAAGAGACCATGATGTAGTGTTCCTTTAACATAGCGGAGGATGCGTAACGCAGCAGCAAGGTGTGGTTTGTGGGGATTGCTAACAAACTGACTGACCGTATGAACGGCGTGAGAAATATCCGACCGAGTCATAGTTAAGTAGAGCAAACTACCAACTATTCGCCGGAAAACAGAGGGATCATCCAAGGGAGTGCCATCATCGCAACTAATTTTGCTGTTCAATTCCAGAGGCGTATCAAAAGTGGGAGCATCATCAAGCCTGGCTGACGTGATCAAGTCTGTCGCATATTTGCGCTGAAGGACTCAAATGCCGGATTTATTACGCACAAACTCCAGCCCCAGAAAATAGGTGAGAGGACCAAGATCCTTCATCCGGAAGTGGCGAGTAAGGTGGTGTTTGAGATCCGTAATGCCGGCAGTATCATTTCCACTGATAATCATATCATCAACATAGACCAAGAGGAATGTGTAGCCCTTCGATGTCCATCTGAGGAAGAGGGAACTATCAGAGTGACTCTGACGAAACCCTGCTTGAAGGATTGCTGCCCGGAATTTATCAAACCAAGCCCGGGGAGCTTGTTTAAGCCCATAAAGAGCTTTCCTCAATTTGCACACATGCTTTGGAGGACAAGCATATCCTGGTGGAGGTTTTAAATAAACAGTCTCGCGCAAGTCCCCATGTAGAAAAGCATTTTTGACGTCCATTTGCCATAGAGGCCAGTTGCGAGCTGCAGCGACACAAAGGAGAGTGCGAACGGTGGTCATTTTAGCCACAGGTGCGAAGGTCTCCTCATAGTCAATCCCATACTCCTGCTTATAACCCTATGCGACTAATCTGGCTTTATAACGGTCAAGACTCCCATCACAGTGAACTTTTATGGAATAGACCCATTTACTGCCAATAACAGATGCATCAGTTGGGGTCGATACCAATTCCCATGTGTCGTTTGCTTCAAGAGCAAGCAACTCCTCAGTCATAGCATCCTGCCCGTATGCAATCTTCGAAGCCTGTGAATAAGAGGTGGGCATAGGAGCACTATCCAAAGAAGTGAAAAGAGCAGGAAAGCCATATCTGTCAGGAGCAACAGAAGGTCGACTAGAGCGTCGCAGGGGTATGACATTATCAGTAGAGGAAGGAGTAATACCTGAGGGAGCAGGAGGCAGCATAGGGATAGGATCAGGAGAAGGAGGCCCCACAGGTGGAACCATAGTACGCCGGACATAGACATTAGTAATAGGTGGTGGGGGAGAAGTAGTTGGAGGGAATTGTGGCAGATAAGACACAGCAACAGGATGAGTGTCTAAACGCAAGGAAAAAAACGGAATGTGTTCCAAGAAGATCACATTGCGAGATATTCGCATGCGTTTCTCGGATGGGGCATAACACAGAAATCCCTTGTGTTCAGTACTGTAACCGAGGAAGAGACATTTGGCAACCTGAGGTGACAACTTAGTGCGCTCTGTAGGTGGAAGATGGACAAAGCATAAACAACCAAAAACACGCAAGTGAGAATAGGAAGGGGTATGACCGAAGAGAGCTTCATATGGAGTAGTCTTTCCTAGAATGGAGCTAGGATGACGATTGAGAAGATATACAGCCGTCTGTGCAGCATCGCACCAAAAATTTGGAGGGACTAAGGATGCAAGTAGGAGAGTACGAACAGTTTCAAGGAGATGCCTGTTTTTCCTCTCCGCAACACCATTTTGCTGTGGAGTATGTGGGCAGGATTTTTGGTGTAGAATGCCTTTATCAGACAGGAAGGCAGAAAAATCATGGGACATGTATTCTCCGCCGGAGTCAGACCTAAGAATTTTTATATCCTTCTGAAATTGTGTGTGAACCATATTATAAAACTTTTGGAAATGAGAAAAGACTTCAGATTTGAAGCGCATGAAATAAATCCAGGTGAATCGAGAATGATCATCAATAAAAGTCACATAATACTCAAACCCTGTCCTACTCAAAGTGGGTGCAATTCCCCAAACATCAGTGTGAATGATATCAAAAGATGATAATGCACGAGAACGGTGAATAGAAAATGGCAAAATATGACTCTTGCTCAAACAACACGTTTCACACTTTGATTGAAGTAAAGAGGACATTATTTTATTATCAACAGTGGGTTCTAAACAACCAATTTTAAACAGAGAAAGTAAAGAAGCATTGTTCACATGACCAAGACGACTATGCCAAATAGTCCACAATTTATTGAAACTAAAAGAAGAAGAAAATAGGGAATGATGTCCAATGTCCAGCAGGAACAGTCGACCATGTTTACTCCCATTCGCGATCACCTTCCCAGTTTGCCGCTCCTGTATGACACAGCCAGTGGAAGAAAAGTTAATATGATACCCATCATTAATAAGTTGGCCGACAGAAAGTAAATTGGCTGATAATTTGGGAACAAAGTAGACATTGGATAGGTGGAGGGACTGGCCCGAAACACTAGAGAGAGTAATGGCACCAATTCCAGAGATGATTAATTGGTCTCCATTAGCAGTGGTGATTTTATCTTTACCAAGGTAAGGGTGTGAGGCTGTAAAGCTGGTTTCCACAGAAGTCATGTGGTTTGATGCTCCGGAATCTAAAAACCAGGTAGATGGGGTGATGAAGGAAGACAGAGAGACTGAAGAATGAAAAGCAGGAAATGCTAGAGGAGAATGAGTTTGATACCGACCACCATTGAAACCCATGGAAGCATATGCTGAGGTCACCGTGTTCTGAATCAGTTCTTGAATCTGGGCTGGAGTCATGGAGACAACCCCAGAAGAAGTGCTTTCCGTATCGGGGAGATGGGCCTGAACTTGGAACGCAGCTGGAGTATTTTGTCTGGGCACGGTGGAAGAATTTTGCTTCTGCTGAGGTCCATTCTTTCGCTGTAAGCTACGACAGTCATCAATAATATGACCAGAGCGTTTGCAATATCTGCAAACCAATTTCTTTCGACAATTCTTGGCCAGATGACCGAAGCCTTTGCACTCATAGCATTGAGTAGGCTTGGGATTGGGGGCTGCCAGAAGAGCAGACTCAGTCTGAAGAGGAGCGAGATAGGCCTTTGGTTCTTCAAGAATGCTACGCTGAGAATTGAGGCGAAGTTCTTCTTGAAGGACTTCTTGGAAGCATGTATCCAGGTTCGCTGTGACTTCTCTATTCATGAGTGCCGACCGAACAGATTCGAATCCGGGTCGGAGATTCATAAGGAACTGGCTGATGTGGGTTTCCTCTTGTAATTTAAGAGCCTCAGATAGAAACCCAGCAGACACAGACTGAATAATCATAGCATCCCTCTCAGTCCATAAGGTGAGAAATCCATTGAAGTACGCCTGTACAGATTTATCACCTTGACTGAATTTTGCAATCTCACTATCGAGTTGGAATTTGCAGGCTTTATTTGTTTGATGATAAACATTTTTTAGATGACCCCATATATCAGATGCAGTAGTATATGCTTGAAGAGCAATGGCAAGAGAATGGTCGATGGAGTTAAGAATCCAAGTGATGACCTTAGCATTTTCTTTAGACCAGGTGGCTAATGCTTTTGTGTCAATAGTTGCAGTAGGTTTAGCTATCGAACCATCAAGATAACCAAACAGTCCTTGGCCTTCAACAAAATTCCTCAGATGAAAAGACCAGGCCATATAATTATTTCCATTAAATTTAACTGGAATAACATCATATTTGTCCATAATAGCAACCGGCACTAATAAGTAATTAATCTGTAACAAGTAGCTTCCACAGCATATACCAGCAATCAGAATGATCAATAGAAGAAGAAAATAGAAGAAGACAATAGAGGACAGCACAACAATGCAATTTTTGTGTCAACCAGAGCCAGACGAACTGGAAAAGTGGACCTGG
The DNA here is from genome assembly GCA_028538565.1 of Umbellularia californica. Lineage (NCBI taxonomy): Eukaryota > Viridiplantae > Streptophyta > Magnoliopsida > Laurales > Lauraceae > Umbellularia > Umbellularia californica. The sequence goes on along the minus strand of JAPQWN010000006.1, from coordinate 49,492,570 downwards.
ATCTGTGCGTGGGCCCCACAGGGTTGTCTAATCACAAATCAGGTTTGATCTCTGTAAAGTGGATCAAATTGACTTCCTTCAGTCCAAATCTGATGAGATTTGGAAAAAGATCCACAAATCTGGACAGTGGTGATGAAATCCTTTGGAGAAAACCGTCAGATGATGAAGAGGTTGGAAACTACCTCAAAGGTGATTGAAAAAATCCAAAAAAATCACCATAATTCCCAGAAAATCCAGTCGACCATTCCTGTATGGAGGGATGGAGGCTTCTTGATGATCGTCAGTAGTCCACAGTCGCAAACCGTGAAGCAACGACGTCAAACGACAATGTCGTCAGTGGATCGATCTCCACGTGGGGTCCATTAGAGGATCAGTGACCAGATCTGAGGTTGGGGATGGAAGGACAAAGTATTTTCGCAACTCCAGGCCAAAGTCTTACTCAAAACGGATCAAAATCCACAAATTTGAACGGCTGTGATGAAAATTGTTGCACAAAACTAAAATATCACAAAATCAGGTGGATATCCTACCTCTGATGATCCAAAAATCTTGAAAAAATATTCATAAATAAGAGGAGAACCAGTCGATCAACATGGGCTGCTTCCGCTGCTATGATGATGATGATCGCTGGTGGGGCACTTTTGATTTGAGATGATCAGGCTCTATTAGAGAGAAGATTTTCACTCCAGGAAGAAGATCCAAGCCAGGAATAATGATTGGATCAATGAGAGAAGAAGAAGATCAATGATAATTGATCATAACCTAGCTCTGATACCATGTTATAATATATGGAAGAAGAGAAAGAAGAAGAAGAAGAGAGTTGGAGAGAAGGTCGTGCTATTACAGAGCATCGACTGTCATATTTATATTAATGTAATGCCTTAATCAAGGCTCTAATTTAGTAAAGATTACAAATTAGTTACAAATTAGAATCACAAAAGAAAGGAAAGAATCAATCATAGAAGGAGAGAAAAGTTAGGAACTAAATCCTATCCTATCTGTATATCCCACGTATGGGCTTTGTACATGAACTAGGCCTGCGGGCCTGCTGGGCCTGCTATCTTCTACACAAGACAAGAATCTTTCAGAATGACAATTAAAAAGTAGTAGAGTAAAGTAAAGACTTTAGTTCACCAAATCCATCATGATGTGTTTGTTTACATATATGGTAAAGTAAACTAAAAGTAAATGTCACGGCACAGTAAAGTTGGGGTAAAGTAAAGGTGGGCTAAAATATTTGGTAAAGTAAAGTAGGAAGGAATGGTAAAGTAGTTTCTTTCTATTTGACCTGACTTTATCACATTTTATCATATTTTTATATGGTAAATAAGAAGTGATTTATTTATAGGTGTGGTAAAGTAAAATAAAGATTGATATTATATCATAGTAAATGTGAGGCAAAGTAAGGTGAGATGAAGTATGTGGTAAGGCGAAGTGGGAGAGAGAGTTGTAAAGTAGTTGTTTTGTATATTGACTTGATTTTACTATACTTTACCATGGTTTTATGTGATAAAAGAAAAGTAACTTAAGGTAAAAACATTGCAGTTAAACTTTACTTTACCACACTACTTTTTTTATCCAGATTTGGTAAAATTTATAGAAATTAAAATATTTAATAAAAAATTATTCTAATAATGTAATTTAATTTAATCACAGCACCTTCCAAACAACTCAATTTAAAATCTGTGAAATTCTTCAAAAATTGCCAAACAACAAAAATATTGTAATATTATAATATTACATTATTCTATTCTATACTATCTTATTCTTTCAATATTTAAATCTGTAACTATTTTATTCTGTAAACATCCAAACGGGCCCTAAACCTTTTGTGATTATGAAGAAAAGAAATGGGAGAATAGTTCTCTATGCCTGGGCTCCCTTCATAACTCAAAAGCAGCCCTTTTTGGTGTGTCATTACTGATATAGACAACTGCACTATTGAGAAATATTTGTAAAATCCAACTCGTCTTGATCTGAATCTCGTTCTCTAAGGAAATGGAAGAATAGTTGTGTATGCCTGGGCCCCCTTCATAACTCAAAAACAACCCTTTTTGGTATGTCATTACTGAAATAGACAACTGCGCTTTTGAGAAATATTGGTAAAATCCAACTCGTCTTGATCTGAATCTCGTTCTCTATGGAAGATACATAAGAACTGATAAGCCAAATAATGGCATGCCTTTTCCCATTCTATTTTGCATACCACACCTGGTTTTCCAATAAGAACCTGGAATCTATACACTTACTACCAAAATGCTGTCCAAAATTTGCCTTCCTTGTATAAAGGCGCAAACCTTGAAATGGGGAAATAAAGCCACACAATTGGCATTGGTACTTGCAGTCCATTGGCCAGAGCTTTGGATATAATCTTACATGCAATCATTGTCTAATGGATCAAGATTTTGATAGCTCCCTAGCACTTTCAACTCTCAGTTTTAATGTAATGGAAGTGGAAATCATACCTTTCTGAAGTATCCCTTGACCACAGAATTCAGCAAATAAATCCATAACGTCAGACTTGATGGAACTGCAGGCTTGATAAAAAAAAATGTGGATGTGACACCATCAGGTTCCAGGTCCTTGTCCCCTTCCATTATTACAATAATTGAACAACCTGCTCATCATACCAAAGCGCTAATCAGTGGAGAGGGATAAGAAATTGAAAGGTAGGGATTAGACAGTACAGAAGATTAGGATATGCGCAATATCAGCAATTGAGTTGCATAAATATGAAGACCCATACTAGGTATCCAAAGCATTGATCTAGCATATTCCATCATGGATAGACTAGCCCAATTAATCCAGGGTGATAAATCATTGCTACCAATACCGAATCATAGACTAGCACAAGTACCATTGCATTTTTTTTTTCTTTTTTTTTTTTTTAAATGGTAACTATATTCAAAAGTACCATTGCATTGTTTCTTCCTTGATTTTCAAATCTGAGTGTATCAATCAATGGTTTCCTCTTTTTTTTTCTTTTTCTTTTTCTTTTTGCTGCATGGTGTATTTTGGAGGTTTTAGTCTATCCTTGGTGTTGATCAACAGAACAATGGTATGGACCACTAAAGGAGTTCCATTGGTGATTGGACCCTAATAGTAAAAATAAAAAAATTCCAAAACCGAAATAATTGGATCTTTAGCTATGGATAATCTTACCCAAATTGAGCATTGAATCATATGAAAGATGTCGATGCATCTCCGAGGTACTAATACTTTGTGCTTTAAGATTCGAAAGCGCAGGATTATGGTATTTCTGGAACATCCCAGCCTTTCATATTTCCTAATAGCCTTTGTATTTCAGTTTGGGCATCATCTATTTGCGGATGTAACTCGTCTCCAGCAGAGAAAACATGAATATCATTCTTTATCTCAATCCAGCTAAGTCCAGGATCCTTTTCCATTGTCAATCCTTTTATTATTCTTCTCATTTCAGATACAGCATTCCATTTCCCTACTGCAGCATAAAGATTTGAGAGCAATATATAGGTTGCACTCTCTTCTGGTTCTAATCTTAAAACTTGCTCGGCAGCACGAACTCCTCGCTCTAGCTCTCTATACATGACACATGAACTAAGTAGAACTCTCCACAATTCAGGAAAACTCTCACTGAAAGGTGACTCCTTAATTAGCTCTTCTGCTTCTCGCAATAACCCAGTTCGACTTAAGAGACTAACCATGCAAGAATAATGCTTAGGTCCTGGTGTTAAGCCATTTTCAATCATATAATTCCAGAAAAATTTTCCTCCCTCAATTAGACCACAGTGACTGCATGCAGATAGCAGGGAGATGAAGGTAACTCGATCTGGGGTCAGTCCTTGATACAACATCTCACCGAAGAGCTTAAATGCCTGTTCCGCATTTCCATGATGACCGTGTCCTCCAAGCATTGAATTCCAACATTTTATATCAGGATCTACCACTCGAGAGAACACCAAATGAGCAGCTTCAAGGTTACCATTCTTGCAATACATATCAATCAGACTCCCACAAACACACTTCGCTTCTTCATATCCTGTTTTTACCACAAGAGAATGGATCATCTCCCCTTGCTTTAAAGTTGCAAGATCAGCAGAAGAGCTCAAAACACTGCTAAGAGCAAAACTGTCAACTTTATGCCCTTCCACTTTCATAAGGTGAAAGTAATTTGCCGCAATTTCACCCTCACCCAATCTTGAATGACCAGAGATCATTTCGGTCCAGAGTATCACATCTTTCTCCGTCATTGAATCAAAAAGCTTTCGAGCACATTCTGTCCCATCATTTTTGAAGTACATGTTAATCAGGGTACTTCCTACGTACACACTGCTCTCCAGTCCTGCCTTCACAACAAGGGCATGCAGCGGTTTTCCATAACTTGAGCCTGGAAAAGATGAAGTCGCAGAAACAATAGCCGCATAACTGTACTCATCTGGTGTTTCTGAGGATGAATGCTGTAGTTGGATAAACAAATCCATAGCCTTCTCTGCATGTCCGTTCTCTGAATACCCTGTAATCATTGAATTCCATGAAACCAAGTCTGGAACCTCCATCGTTCTAAAAATAGAAAAAGCGGTCTCGGGATCGCCGCAGCTAGAATACATATCGACCAGGGCGTTCTGTAGTGGGACATCGGATGGTGAATCTGATCTGATTATCTGAGCATGAATTATTTTCCCGCTAGACTGATCTCCCAATCTACTACAAGCGTTCAATGCCATTGAAAAGGTGAATTGGGTGGGGATGGATCCAGCCCTCATCATTTTGCAATAAACCCGCAGACTTTGTTCAATTCTCCTATTCTTCATGCACCCAATTATCATCGAGTTCCACGCAACAGCATCTCTCTGAACCATGTCCCCAAAAATGCAGCCAGCAGAATCCAAATCTCCACTGTTTGAGTACATCCCAAGAAGAGATGTCTGGACATGGAGTTCATTCAAGAAGCCTAATTTTACGACTTGGGTGTGGATTGCAGCGCCACTAGAGGGATCTTCAACGGCAGAAAATGCTTGGAGGAGGCTTGAGAAAGTGGAGCTGTTGGGTCTGAGCCCTTCACCTGTCATGTTGAGGAATAGATGGAGGGCCGAGAGGGTGCAGTGAGGAATTCGAGAGTAGGCTGCGATGAGGGCATTGTAGGAGACCAGGTTTCTCCTTGGCATTTTGTCGAACACCCTTTGGGCGTCTCCGAGGGATCCACATTTGGAATAGACAGAGAGGAGATTGTTGTTAAGGAATGGAGGGGGATTGATTGATGTGGTGGTAGTTAAAATGAGAGCATGGAGTTGGCGGGCTTTTCTCAAGGTAGTTACCGTTGAACATTTTTGAATAAGAGCTTTCTCCATTGGCGGGAGAATTCTTACCTTTCAATCGAGTACGTTTTACATATGGACAAGTTAACCATCCATTGCCATTGTGTCCTACTATCTCAACGGCTGAGATAATAGGGCCATTGCTGACTGAAAGCTAGACTTTACCACATGCCGAAGGGGCCTCACTAAACTCAAAGTGTTTTCTTAACTCTTCCTCCCCCCGCCCCCCGACACTTTCCCCTTCCTTTTTTCCTGCCTTCCCAAACAGGGGGTAAGTCTCAAGGCAAAAAAGAAAACATGAGAAAAATATCTAAGCCATGTAGATAATTTCTTCTCTCAAACTTATCTTTTACATCCCCAACGTACATACATACGTGAGTTAATAGCAACTCACTTGTACACGGAAAGGAAGGTCATTACGTGCTTCGAGACCTTTGATACGCTTTGTGTAAAATTGTCAAATATTACGTCTTCGGTTGGACTCTTCCATCGGACAAGGTACCATTTGGGAAGGGAGTAAAATGGGGGAGGAAAAAAATAGAGGAAAAGTGGAGGATATTTGGGAGGGGGGGGGGGGGAGTATGAGGGAAAGAGGGGAAGGGAATTTCTATATGCACCCACTCATAGTGCTGAGTAGCCCCACATTTTAAAAAAAAATTTAATTTCAAGAATGCCCATATGTGAATTTCCCTAATTACCCTTGCCTTCATGTTTCTCTTATCTTCAATTCCCCTGGTTCTTCCTGAGTGGTTCGTTTGTTCCTATTCACTTCAAAGACGGTCTCTTCAAGTTTTCATCTTTACCATCTTCTGTACTTATTTCCCTTTAACAGCGTATAATTCTTCTTCTTCTACTCCTTCTCATCTCCCAATCCATATAAAGGTCCCATTTTGGAAGAACCCATCTCCCAATCCATCTCTCAATTTCCTTATATAAGCTATCACATCTCCAATCCGAGGCACCACATTGTGTTTTAGAGAATCTATCTATAAAATGGACAAGCAAATGACCATATATGAAGAGAAGGTATCCTTTTTTTGACACATGCTTTCAATTTTTTTTCCATTCGCGTCCTGCACGAATTTGCAAAGCCGTGCATAATTGTATTGCACGGCTCTATATTTTCGTGCATAAGTGTATTGCACGGCTATATATTTCCTTGCATAAGTGTATTGCACGGCTTCAGATTTCCGTGCATGAGTGTATTGCACGGCTCTAGATTTCCATACATAAGTGTATTGCACGGCTTCGGATTTCCGTGCATGATGTATTGCATGGCTCTAGATTTCCGTGCATAAGTGTATTGCACGGCTTCGGATTCCCGTGCATGAGTGTATAACACGGCTCTGTATTTCCGTGCAATACAACATGGCTCATCTTATGTTGGCCGAACGTTTGGGCGTTTTAGCTGGGCCATCCAGCACTGATTTTTGTTTTTCCAGGATGTTGATTCTACAAGTGCCAGTGAGTGCTCATTGGATTTTACTAACGTCTTCACCACCGACACTATATTCAGAAGCCGAGATGCCCTTATCCAATGGACACGAGATGTCGGAAAAAAACATGGCTTAGTAATTATAATAAAACAGTCAGATGCTGGTGTAAATGGCAGGAAATCGAGAATTGTATTTTCTTGTGAGAGAAGCGGTACTTACAAGAGTTCTTCGAAGGTCTTTGAGAGGAAATGTCCGAATAAGGTGACGGGAACGAAGAAGTGCAATTGCCCTTTTACTTTGAAAGGCCGAAAGTTGGCAACCGATGACGATTGGATGGTAACAGTGATTTGCGGGGTGCACAATCATCCTAATGCACAACATCTTGAGGGGCACTTGTATGTCGGGAGGCTTTCCGATGAAGAATTAACTGTTTTGATTGATATGTCGAAAAGTTTAGTGAAGCCGAGGAACATTCTTCATACATTGAAGAAGATGGATTTGAACAACATCACTACAATGAAGACTATCTACAATGCTCGTCACAAATACAAGGTGTCAGAGATGGCCGGAAGATCACAGATGCAGCAACTCATGATGAATTTAGAGGATAACAGATACATTGAATGGCACACTAACAATGATGAAACAGACTGTGTTGGTAACTTATTTTGGGCACATCCGTCATCCGTTGAGTTATTACAAGCATTTTCCGAGGTGTTGATAATGGATTCCACATACAAGACAAACAAATATCGGCTGCCCTTGTTTGAAATTGTTGGTGTCACGTCTACTCAGTTGACGTTTTCGGTTGCTTTTGTGTACCTTGAATCGGAGAAGGAATAAAACTATACCTGGGCTTTGGAGAGATTGAAGTCATTAATGGATGGATGTATGTTGCCACATGTGATTGTCACAGACAGAGAGCTGGCGCTAATGAATGCAATTAAAATTATTTTTCCGAATGCTGCAAACTTGCTATGCAGGTGGCATATTTCAAGGAACATCTTGGCTAATTGTAAGAAGTTTTTTGAAACAAAAGATAGATGGGAGGCATTTATTACTAGCTGGAACATGTTGGTAATATGTCCCACCGAAGATGACTACATGCAACTTCTAAGTGCATGTAACAGGAATTTCTGCGGGTATCCACAAGCTCTTGATTATGTGAAGAAATCCTGGTTGAGTAAGCATAAGGAACAATTCGTTGCTGCATGGACAGACGTGCATATGCACTTTGGCAATGTCACTACGAACAGAGTTGAGAGCGTGCATGCAAAGTTGAAAAGACATTTAGGGTCATCGAGCTGCAGCTTTGATTCGGGTTGGATGACTATCCATGCATTGCTTGAATTGCTCTTCACGGAAATAAAGGCTTCTTTTGAGAAGAGTTTGAACACCGTGCAACATAAATTCAAACCGGCCCTTTTTTGCGAGTTGAGAGGATTTATATCAAAGAATGCTTTGGATATAGTGTTAAATGAGTCAATGAGTGATGATCATATCGGTACAGTCTCTGTTGCATGTAGATGCGTCATTCGAAGGACTCATGGATTACCATGTGCACACAAGATCGCCAAGTATCGACTCTTAGGCTGTCCCATACCACTGACATGTATACACCACCATTGGAGGAAGCTTGATTTGACACCCACCGTGGTCAATCATCCCACTAAATTGACCACCAGTGCCGAGTTCGAGTTGATCGAAAAGAAATTTCAGGAAAGTGATCAAAACGATAAAATACAGATATTGAAAAAACTGAAAGAAATTGCAAATCCTTCATCCACCTATCTTCTTGAGCCGGATATCAAGTTGAACAATCAAGGTCTATCCACATCAAAGAAGAAGACGTCGGATACTTCTATTCGTCGAGATCCATCTGCTTTTGAGTATGCACTCCCCATTCAAGAAATTGCTACACCAAAGATAAGCAGTACCGTGAGCACAAAGAAGAAGGAGAAGTTAGGTGTCCGGCGGTGTCAATCAGGATCATCTACATCTTATTATGACTCACTCCCTCCTTCTCCCAGACCATTTATCCAGTATATTAAGGATGTTGCAGCTGATGGCAACTGTGGCTTTAGGTGTATAGCCAGTCTTTTGGGAATGGGCGAGGATAATTGGTTCAAATCAGGATGGATTTGAGCAACGAATTGCAAAGATATCAAACATATTATGCCTTGGTATATGGAGGAGAGGACAGGGTTGGTGAGCTATATTACGCACTGTCATACTTTGATAGCAATCCATCATTTGATCGTTGGATGTCAATGCCAGATATGAGTCATTTGATAGCATCAGTTTATAATGTTGTATTGATACAAATATCTTTGCATCAGTGCCTTACTTTCCTACCTTTGAGGTCTAGTCCGATTCCAGTGCCTTCCAGCAAAGTGTTTAGCAATTGGGTTCGTCAATGGAAACCATTTTGTCCAAGTGTTCTTTGCATCTAGATCTCTCATGCCCCCCATTGCTACTAATTGGCACAAATACCATCAACCATGTACAACAGGATGGGAAATTCCTTATGCCACGAACATCGAGCAGCTCAGAGATATTATAGGGAACTCTGTTGCTACGCAGTAGGCAGTACATCTAGATAGCGATTGACTTTGTTGATCTTTATTGTAATGTTATTGTTATTGGCAATATAATGTTATTTCACATTTTTAGTGAAAATTTTTGATATCTGCATTTCTTCTTTCTTCAACATGCATATTTATAAAAACAAATTAGTAAACAACTTCATCCATTATCCATTCAAAGTACATCCGAAGATCCAACGTCATGTAAATAGTTCAATCCACATCAAAGTTCATCCACAAAAAAGTAATACATAGTTCAACTGTCAACCAACAAAATACATGACACCCATAAAACCCAACTACGGTCCTTGTAGACGACGCCTGTATGTAACCGGCAAGTCTACTAAAATCTCGAGTGTAGTCTGCAATGCACGGTAATACACGTCAGCTGGCTGTCCTGTTCGTGCAATTGCGGCACGAAGATGGTTCATAGCTCGGTGGACCTATATCAGCCAAATAAGATATGAATTAGGCATGCATATACCATCAAGGGAAATCCTCAAATTAAATAAACTCACCATTGTGGGGGTAGGGTCATCAGCGCCCTGGTGGGGGTCATAATGTGAATGGCGACACGGGTTCTGGACCTATACATGCGAGATCCTCTGAAACCACTGAAGATAATCAGGGGCGCAATCCCATGCATGCGTCACACGACTCCCGCGGTGCTCTGGGGATAATATATGGTCACCCCACGTAATCCAGAACTGGTCTAGGAATTGGTATGAGGCCCTATACCTAGCAGCAGTCGCTCCCCTTGATGCACGAACAGGGGCATATGGTGGAGGTGGGATTGTCTGCACATGTCCAAACTGACGAAGGACCCTCTGTGGATGATAGGGCTCTATGACATCCATCGATCTCAAGCATCCACAAAAAAATGATATCTGGTGGAAGGGATGATGAGCCCTCGCACTAGCATAGGGATCCCAAGCTACCTGTGGATAAAAAAAAGAACAATAAATTAATAATAATGACTTCAATATAATAGTAACTATTAGAGAGGTATGTCTATTCACCTCGCTTGGATGGATACCGTCCAGCCTCTCACGTATCAACTGTATACTCTCCATCATGTTGCCCGAACTGCTGGAAGGATACCATCGACGTGCTAGTGGCTGGCCTGTAGTATATCCAATCTGTGCCCTCGGACGAGCAAAGGGAAAGTGCTCGTATACCCAGGCCTGTGCACGCATAATATATGGATTACCAAATTTGTTGATACCAAATTGTTATGTATATATATATATATATATATATATATACGCGTGAGTTACCTGCAGCAGCGTGAGATATCCGGCAATCTGTCGAACATCTATCCTCGTCGCCTGTCCCAACTGGCGATAAAGATACGCCAACGCAGCAGCTCCCCATGCATAATGTCAAATATGTCCAACGTCCACCAATAAGTCTAAGTAGAAGATGGATACTCTCGTCGCGGACTTTTCGACAAAGAGTGTGCAACCTAATAAATATAATAGGTAGCCTCTGGCAGCACACTCTATCCGCCGTGGGGATGACTGAGGAGTCACATCACTGCACATCTGTTTGATCCATGACAGTCTAACCACCCCACCATGAGCCAAGGACAACTCTATGCTGGCAGCCCCACTATCCACCCCCAATCCACGCTCCAACAATGATATCTGATTAGTAAAAGACAGCTGAGTCGGTGCATGGACGGGTGTACCAACAATTGGAATGCCAAGAATAGCACTGACGTCATCCAATGTGATCGTCATCTCACCAAATGGTAGGTGGAAAGTGTTAGTCTCGGGCTGCCATCTCTCTACATATGCCGACACCAAAGCACAGTCGATATGGCGGTAAGATAAGTGCATCATCAGTGGTGACAAGCCGGACTCCTCTATAATCGCATGAAATCCAGGAACACGATTATCTTCACCCGGCTACGGCAGATACCATGATCTCAACTTAGGCCAATGACATACACACTTAAGTGCATCGCGATCCTGCACAATGTAAGAAAATATATTAAAATCGGATTCTAACAATTCCAATAAGAAAAATGAATCATTAACACATTGTCAGAATGAATGTCATACCTCCGCTGTCCATATCGACATAGCTATGTGTGTCCTAAAGCTAATAAGGACATAGAGATCCTCTGGACCACCTGGAATAGGACCTGCATGACGATCCTCGTCCACCCTCTCCTCTGGAATGACCATATGTGCATCCTCATCTGTAATATCATCATCTATAACCTCCTAAGCGGCTACATCCTCCTCTGACTCCTCTATTGGATCCGGACTTGGATCCTATCGAGCCTTGCGTCTCCGCTTTGACGTTGTAGGCCTATGACGATCTGTGGTGGATGAGCTCGCAACACCACTCCGACCTCGCGATGTCGATGGACTACTAATAGCGTCATCGCGCCCTGCGGTCGAAGAACTACCACGACGAACTCGTCTTGGTGGCATGCTAAAATATACATCATTCGGATTAGCAATAAATAAGTAAACATACTGCACGGATTTCATTAGCAGTGCATATCCAAAACTGCACGGTGTTAACCTGTGCATTCCACATGTACGGATATGAAACTCCGTGTGAATGCAATCTGCACGGATTTGAAGCTCCGTGCATATGCACAATGCATGGGTTTTAATCTCCGTGCATATACAATTTGCATGGATTTGAATCACCATGCATATGCACAATGCACGAGTTTTACTCTCCGTGCACAGTCAATGTGCACGGATCTTCATTTTCGTGCACATTGAACGTGCACGGATCTTCGTTTCCGTGCAAATTGAACGTGCACGGATCTGCATTTCTGTGCACATTTTATGTGCACAGATCTTCATTTCCGTGCACATTGCAATGTGCACGGATCTGCGTTTCCGTGCAGGACGTGAATCATGTTTTCATTTTGTAACTCAACAATCATTGATTTCCTTTCTCCCCTCTCACATCCCTTCCATTCAATCACAATTGCAACCTACACACTGCATTCCATTTGCATGCACTCAATCCATTTGCATTACATGTTTTTTTTTACACTAAAAAAAGATTAACAGTGAAGAAAACAAAAATGGAAGAAGTTGAAGATGAAGAGGTACTTGGAAAGATAATGATGAGATGTCTTTGCTCACGAAGAAGAGAAGATGATCCGTCTTCAAATGTTTTCACTCTTCACAGCTCGGAAATGACGACTTTGTTGCAGCGCCCTATGTGAAAAAATGGTCGAATCACGATCGTGGGAGCTATACCAATTCGATTTTTATAACCTGCAGTGGATGGGGCATTTAGAAAGTTGAGGCACCAGATCGATACATGAAGAAGAAGGAGAAGGAAGAAGAACGGAAGAAGAGAAGGGGAAGGAAGAGCAGCAGGGCAAGGTAGTCTTTTTGGTGGGTGAGCTCAGCAGAAAAGGTCTTTTTATGTTTTAACAGTGGGGGAGCTCAGCAAGTGGGGCTACTCAGCACTTTGAGTGGGTGCATATAGAAATTCTCAAAGGGGAAAGGTTTCATTTTACTAAAATGCCCTTTTCACCATTTTACTAAAATGCCCTTTTCACTTTTTCACTTTTTCACAAAATAAGGATAAATTGGTAATTTTCTCTATACCTCACAAACACACAAAACCCAACTTTTTCACTTTTCTTTCCCCTACTTTTTTACTTCCCAAATAAGATGAGGTAAAATTAATTTTCTCTCCCCCCCCCCCCCCCCCTCCCTTCATTTTCCTTCCCCCTCAAATTTTCCCTCCCCTCCCCTCCCCTCCCCTCCCCCCTTCCTAAACATAGCATAATGGAAGATGACCATTTTTACCTTATATGTAAGGAGGGGAGAAGCCGAGTTCAAAGTCTATGACTGTCCAATGAAAATCATCACTCCTTGTCACTGGGTTAAGGAGTCGTTCTCAAAATATTTTCTCCTCGGTCCCAATCTCTACTGTGACTCTTGTTTGGGCCTTTTGTGATTGCTATTGTACTTTGCCACTTGAGCTTATTAAATTAATCATAACAACGGTGGGAAGTAATCATCAATTCAAGATGGTATTTTGTTTGGTAATTTTACTTTTAAAATCAAGTGAAATGGAGTGAAGTAAAATATGAAATCAAGAAAAAATAAAATATAAGTGAATTATGATGGCATTTTTTTTTTAGTTGTTTGGTATGGAATATTTTTAACATTTTGTTCATCAAGTGGAGTTTTTTTGTCTTTTAGTTGATAAAGGTGGCTGTTTTTTTACCTTTTTTTTTTTTTTTTTTTAAAGATAGATTGAATTTTGAATTAAAGTGCTTTTTATGTAACCCTTTGTATAAAAAATGGAGGCTTTACTAGACTTTTACTATTCTAATAAAGTGCCAAATGGGCGGGGCAAGCTTGTAGAGTTTAAAAAGCTCATATTTTTCGCATTTATATGAAATGCTTGGCGAATGGCGTGAGAGATTCTCACATTATTAATAATTCTCCAAGAGACTAGATCAAGTTCTTTATGCAATTCATTGGTCAAATATACAACCATATACTGCATTTGGGTATTGATCTCCTAGAACCGATTTCTAGCAAGCTAGGTCGGTCAATCACATACACTGGGGACTGTAGACAAGTACCTGGCAGGCAATGTCCTAGGCTGGAATTCTCTGTGTATCCGATCAACCTCCTAGCCTGGGTGGTCGACCGTACACACTAAAATTCCTAAAAGAATAGTTGTTCCAGCTCTCAGCCTTTCCCTGAAATTCCTTTGTGCCCGGTCGACTTGGAACAACGTCTGGTAGACTGTGCACACTAAGTTTTCTAGGTCTGAAGGAAAATGCCAACTCCCAGTTAATCCCTGACTTTCCTGTGTATCCGGTTGACCTGGCACAAGGTCCGGTCGACCGCACACACTGGACTAAGAATTCTTAGAAAATTAACTGAGACCTTGGTTTTTCTCCTTTTCAGTGTCGCTGGTCGGCTCGACTGTAGGTCGATCGACTGAGTTCATGCGCCTGCTGCAAAGTCCATATTTCTAGATTCTTACTCTTTCATTCCAATTTCCATCCAAACCTCCTCCAATCACCTCCATTCAATACAGAAACATAAAAAAAAAAAACACCAAAACACTTATTGTAACCATCCATCCATCATCAAACTGAGCCATTGATCTTCCAAATGAGAGAACTCATCCATCAATGGCAAAAAAATCCATAAAACAAGCTCAAACAGTAAATCTAATCATCAATTGAATGTAAATTACAGAATCAAAGACAGTAATCATGCATGCTATGCTAAGTAAGTATATTGCACTTGCCTTGATCCAATGCAATTGAAATTGACAAGTAGAGAAGAACCCAAGCTATCCAATATAGAAATTCCAGCTCCTATGCTTCCAAGCTCTCAAACAATCCCAAAAACCAATACTATAGATAGAACTCTAACACCTAACACTGAATCCACAAGAGAATTGCAATAAGGTTGTTTACAATTTTTTATACAACCCTCTCATCAGGCTTAGGATATCAAAACAATGAAAATATATATTGAAGAGAGAGAAGATGAGTATGTTGTCTTCAAGTGTTTGCTGTGTTCAAGAGTTTGCTGGAGACGGAATTGGAGAAATCTGTAATTTCACTTCTTCTATCAGTCTTTGTAGTTCATCACCATTATTTAGGAAGAATGATGAATCAGAGAAGTTTGCTTCAAAATAGCATAGACAATCTCTGTCCTTCCTCCATGGTGAGAGGAACAAAGGCTGCCTTTCAAAAGCTGTCGCCCAGGTCCAAGGAGAAGTCTCCACTACTGCCTGATTCTTACCTTTTTTATGAAACGGGGGGGGGGGGGGGGGGATGAAACGGAGGGGGGGGGGGGGGGGGGGAGTTGCAAAAATGGCAGAGTTTCTGGGCCCTTTTACACTGGATCGGAGATCGTTTTGACTCTCTCCCAAGTCTTCCTTTTATAGCCTTTGAGGAGCCATAACTGCTGGAAATCACAGAGGAGTGGAGGTGGTTTCAAAATTGTCCTCAATGGGAGACGTTATAGGTCCCCTTTTGCAAGTTCAACGGCCATGAGAAGAATAAACTGGTCAATTTGTGGGAGATCATGGGTGTCAGGTAGCCGGGAGAGAAGAAGTGCGGTGGCCAGCGTACAAGATGTCTAGCTGTCATTTCTTGGTTGGAGACCTGTGGCTGCTTCATTGTTTTGAACGGTCGGTGTGCTAAGGATTGATGCGGCCAATGGGCCTTGTAGACAGCGGCCGTTGGGGAATTCCCTTGCTGTGGCCAGCCAGACTTCTTTATCATCATTTTTTTTATGGAAAAGAGAGTATTTTGCCTTGGGGAATGTTATGTATGGGCAAATGAAATTTTTGTGTGTCAACAATTGGCATCTTTTAATCAATTGTCATTAATTCGATTTGACACATCATGTAATTCACTATTAATGCCTATACTTGCTTAATCATCATATTTATAAATTATCTTTGGTGTCACAGATGTAGGTGTAGCTCCCAATCTTGAGGAAGCCCAGGATAGAGAGGAGGAGACCAAATAGGTTCCTCCAGGGTTAGAGGAGTGGGCAGATAATGGCCCCATGTATTCCTCCAGAGAGCGATGTTAATACTTTTTTAGAATTAAATTGTAATTATCTTAGAAGATGTTTTAGATTCAGTCTAACTTCTTTAGTAAGGGTCACACTTGGATGATATTGAGTATACTTTTGGTTATTAGTTTTGTATAGTGATGTAGGGTGTGATTTTATAATCCCTACTTGGTTAACTAATGTATACACGTTTTTGTGTAAATATGGAACTTTAATTTGGACTAAATATGGAATGATACCTAACTATGGAATATTTGAGATGCTTCTGCTATTAACTGTGATGGACAGGTGTTGGTGAGCTAGCTCACAGGTGGAAAGAGAAATTTTATCCTTCGTGATATGTATTTGATTCGAGACAGGTACAATATCACGGGAATATGTGTGTCACACCTTGGGAGTTACCCTAGGCTAGGGAAATTCGGGACCGAGATGTGACATTTGTAGCGGCTGATTCTTTTGGGATCAAACCTTCCACTTCCCCAATGACTATGACCCGACCTTGACCCATTTGCCACGAAGGGCGGCAAAATCTCAATTAGGGGTGTAAAACTGGCCGTGCTGACACTAGTTATATATATTAAAGCAATAGAGAGGTGCGTTGTGGAGGGCGCCACGTCATAATTCCAAGTCCTTCTTGTCATGCCATATACAATCTTCAAATTCAAAACGTTGAGCAGTTCCCTTGGATGTGAAAGTAGATGCCATCAAGTTAATGAAGGATCTTTATGATATCTATATCCACCTCCCAAAAGGTAAGAATAATAGCATTCATTTAGCATAAAAGATCCCATCAAGCTCCTTCTGAGTTTGATCTTTTTAAATTCAAAATATGAGCATTGATTTAACATTTAGACACCCTAATATTTACCATAAAATATTTCATCAAGATCTTTTTAAATTTGAATCATTTAATATAAAAAAAAGTCATTAACCAGTGTAGGTCCTGACTGGAGATAGATCTAATATTTGGCAATTTTATACGAAGTGTTGCTCGCAAGTCTTGAACTTACATTTTCACGCATGGCCACTCGAGACTTTTACCATTGTACCAAAGCAATGAACCTATTTGAATCATTTAATGTCCTTCTAGAGTCTCTCACATATTTCCTTCTTTATCCTATCGTGCATATCTCCAATTTCTCCTTCTAAGTTTGAATCCATCATCTCTCATTCTATGTGTAGCATCTCAATTCAAAATAGCGATACCGAGCCACCGCTGACCTCTCTCCTTCATCCCTCTCCATCCTACCACCATCTCCGCAGCCTCTCTCTCTCTCTCTCTCTCTCCTCCTCCTCCTCCTCCTCCTCCTCCTCCTGCTCCTCCTCCTACTTAACATTTCTCCATCATCACTTTTTATTTTTTTATCCTCACTATTTCTTTTTTTTTTCTTTCTCCTTGCCAGCCAAAAGTTCTTTAGAGATCCAACGCAAAATCCATCTGTGTTCCAATAAATGTTTTGATCAGATCTGATTTTTATCGTCTTGATTTCAATCTGATGCTTTATGTTCACTTACTGCTTATAGTAGGGCCAACATGTTGATTTTACCAAGTTACTTAGGGTGGGGGTGTAAATCAGCCCAGCACAGCAAATGGCTGGCAGGGCCCAAGGCACCCTAGCCCAACACAACCCAACTCATCTCGTCCCATCACTTATATAAAATAATTTTCTAAAAATTAAAATTAAAATAATTAAAATTTTATCTTTCACTTGTAAATTAGCTTTGTGCAGTTATTTTAATAATTTCAAGTTAAAAACCATAAAAGTCTATAAAGTCTCTTTCAATTTGTATAAAATAATTTAAGAAAGTGAAAGAATTAGGAGGAGGATGTGGACTGTGATAAGTTCGCAATACCACATATTTAATTAATTCATTCATATAAATTTGTGGACTTAATTAAAATAAAATGCATTGAATTCATAGATTTTCACAAAATCATGCAATTAGACTCTTTTGATTGAATTTAAGTAAAATTCTCATAAAAATGCATGTCTTGGTGAAATTATCAAATTCTGCATTTTTGGGCCCCATGCATAACATCAATCCTTTTAATAAAAACTATTGTGCTTGAATTAGTTTTAATTGTTTTGTAGAAATTCATAAATCATGGCCCGCAAGAAGAGAAAAATTTTTAGAGGACCCACCCACATTCGGTGAAAATCCTAAGGTAGAGGCAGCCATGGTAGGACCCAATTGAGAAGAGAAAATTTTAGAGTTCCATTCCAAGTGGCCATCTCAAATTCAAGGGGTGCACCTCATTATGGGGCCCATCTTCATTCAATTTATGCAACAAGTTTGAATTTCAGATTTGAGGATTTCTCAAACCAATGTGGGCCCATGTGTGGAGAGTTGCAATGATAAGAAGAATCCAAGTTTAATTAGAAGATTTTGGTAAAGCAAGTTAGTGCAAATTTAAATCTCAAAGAGACTAAGACTCTTGTAAAGATTATCTACAAGTAGGATTCTAACCAAAGAAAAGATTTGAAAATATTCAAATCCTTCAATTACCCATAGATTGGACGTTCACAAGGGAGGCTCCAAAAATCCCTCACGTGAGTTTCTTCGTCCCCTCATTTTTCTCTCTTTATTCTCTCCCTCTCAATCTCTAACTCCCTCATCCCTATTTTTTCTCTCTCTCACACAACCCCATCTCCACTCTCTCACGTGAATCTCTCTCCCCTCCTAAATTCTCTCGTTCATTCTCTCCCATTTACTCTTTTTAAATCTCTCTCTCTCATAAAAAACACACACGTCATATCTTTCTCTCCCTCATTATTTTACTACTTCCATCTCTCATTAATTCTCTCCATCATCTACATCTCTCACTCACCTATTATACGTGGAAAAAGAAAAAATTGATGTGTGAAGGAAGAAGAAGAAGGATGGAGGGGTAGATTTGCTACTTGTAATCTAAGGAGAAAGGGTGTAAGTTGATCTATTTTAATTGATTTTATGGGTGAATAATTTTGATGCAAAATCTAATTTTCAATTTATTAATCTATTTTTTTATGTCTTTTTTATTCCTTATTTTTTAATGATATATTGCATGCTTAAAGGCCGCTAAATACTGAAAATAATCGAATGAGACTAGAGTCTTTCTAAAATTTCTCAAATATTAATAAATCTGATTTTTTTTTTCAGATTTTGAGTCCTTAATGAAATTGCCCATATTTTCAGTATTTAGAATACAACTGAACCCTAACCCTTAGATTGCAAGGCTCTCATTCAATCTTGAATTTTAATTTAATTATTTCTGAATTTTTTAACATTTCCAATTGGTTTTCTAATTATTTTTGTGGTGAATGCAGTTTTTAGTATAGTTAGACTAGGTTTTTGGTTTAGTATTTTTTTCTTTCTGGTTGTAATTAATTTTATTCAGATTTGTAATTAATTTTTAATTAAAGTAGGAATTGTGATTTTATTAGATTTTTGATAGGTTAGCACTAGTTTTCCAATAGAACAGATACATTGCGATCATTGGCTCCCTGTGGATTGACCCGGTTTCACCGGTTATAACTACAATCGTGACGACCCTACAATTGGAGCACGATCAAGTTTTTGGCGCCGTTGCCGGGGAGCCTACAAGCGCACGAAGGTAATTTTCAAAACCTCCTTTTTAATTGCTTTATGGTTATGGTTTAATTCCGATCAGTAGCATGCATGGAATGCTTGGACCAGCCCTTAGACATTAAAAGGAGAAATTGAATTTCTGATTTTTAACTTAAATTGGCTAATTTAAAATCTGGAAAATAATTCTTGCTGATTTTTTTTTAAAATCTCTTTTTTTTTTTTTTTTGAAAATTGCCTTGATTTTTGGCAGGCTGGTCTGCGAGGACATGCACGACTAGGCGCCCTTAATAATGTTTTTTTTATTATTACTACTTGTTGTGGTATTTTTACAATTGATATTTTAATGTTGGTTCTCTCAGAAAGGTCACCTTCAACTTTTGCAGTTATCACTATCACATGTTTCTTTTAGCCATGCATCAATGTTTTATCCTGCAAAATTCCAAGATAGTACAGAGTATCACAATTCAGTCATTTTAATAGTAAGACATGAACACATGAAGCAATCCATTCCAATCATTCTCGCTATATCTCATGAGTAGGGGCGGACCCACATGTGTCTATCTGGGTGCACCTGCACCCAATAAATTTTGAAACTCTTCCTAAATAGATATGGGTCATGGACCCTGCCCCAGTTAAACAGCGCATCCTACACCCACATTTAAAAGCCCAATATTCTTAAATGCACCCATGACCCACCCACTGACCCACGTAAAATCAGAAACCCTCTCTGTTCCCCCCAAATCTATTGAAACCCTTGTATCTCTGCATTCTCCAAGACTCCAACCATTCTCCCTCTCCACATCGTCATCGCACCCAGCCTACTAGCCACCCAGGTCTAGGTCCGTCCAGCAAAGGCGACACCGACGATGGCAATTGGCGACCGTCGTGTAGAAAATCGAAGACATTGAAGAAGAACTGATCAGCTGAAGAGGTTTCCTTTCCTTAATTCCTTTCCACTTCTCCTCTTTCTATTATTCCTCTAAATCTAATTCAGATGATGTTCTTCTGATATCCCATCTTGATCTTGTTGATTTTCGGTTGGATTCTGTTTTGGGTAATTTGATATTGATGGCTCATGGCTCGTTATGGTTTGATATTCCATCTGCTGCAATTTGATTCTCTGTTGAAATCTCGTTGTATATTGCAACACCTGAAGTTTTTTCGATTTTCAAATGAAAAGGAAGCATGGAGATTTTTAGATTGAAAGAGAACATCCTTAGTCTATACTCATTTCTGGATTTCCAAATGAACCAAACAACTATGGCTCCAAGAATGCAATCTTGTGGTAAGGATCTCCGTAATCAATGTCAAACTATTCGTTATCGAGTAGGAAGTTTTCGACTAGGAAGTCATTTCATTCTATTGTTGCTGGAAGTTTTCGACATGGTCATGTTGCCAATCCCCTTTGGATGTATGCACACAGTGGGCTGGGAAGAATATATGAAAATCAATCATTTCTACAAAGAAGAAATTGGATGAATCGTGAGCAGAGTTCAATCAGAGGCCGTCGATAAGATGTTCGATGAAATGCCCACATTAAGTACAAACAGATCCATCAATGCCAAAATCGTTGTGAATTCCGCCACAGGCAATGGCCAACATGGGTAGTCCCTTTGAAATGTTCACTTGTTAATTAAGCAGTGTTGTTGTTTTACCCATAGGCCATATCTCTTGCCGATTTATGGAGGATTAGAGTAAGCAAAGCTTGAGCTCTACTTTACTCTGAATATCAAGTTCGAGCTCGAGCCAACTGCGACTTAAAGATTATCAAATATCCTTGATACCATTTGAGCAACACTATGCATAGATGATAAACAACTAAATTCTACTCGATTGGATCTCAAAGGTGTAGATTCTAAGGCCTTCACAATTGGAAAAGATGAATGTGCTATGAATATGTTCATTTAATTGTGTTTTGAGTAGAATGCATATTAGGTCTATAATGAGATAATTTAGGAAATGTTTGAGATTCATTTCATTCATGCACATGCATGGAATGTATATTAGGTCTATATTTCTTATGCTCACATTTTTATACACAGATTTCATTTGGTTAGTGCCATTGCAAGAGACACTTTTAGATATAACATACTGCTAATTAGAAAATACAGTGTTGAGAAAGACACACTCTTTAACATTGTCTTCTTATCTACTCATAAATCAATATTATCTCAGAGGTAAGATGGACCTTCAAATCTTTTTTGCTAAAATGAAAATTGTATTAAAGTAGAAATTCTTTTTACAAAGACTTGAAATTCAAGCCCCAAAAGAATAACGCCCAGGAGCTAGATTAACCACAACAGAACATCATTTGGGTCGATACTTTCCTACTCCTAAATAGAACTCTTTAACCCTAAGCAATTCTATGAGAACATCATTCATTTGCATCATGCTTTTCCTTGCTTAATTGGCAGGTCTTGTAGTCAAGCTCCGGCAGGTCTTGTAGTCAAGCTCCTTTTTGCATTTGCACTTGGGATTGAATCTCTGTTTGGCCCAAGGTTGGTTGGGGTTCTATAGTGGGGTGAATGCATGAGTTGAGTCCTCTTAAGCTGAAAAATGGAAGTTGGAATTTTTTTTTCCTATCTTTTTATATGTTAATCCGTCACACTTCCACAAGGGAGTATAGGGTCCACTACAGTAGCAAAAAACATTCTTTTAAACAATGGCATGGTTAATGGTTTAAATTTTAAGGCCTTGCTCTGACTCTTCTTCTACTACTACTTTCCTGATCTTTTTTTTTTCTCTCTGCTGGGTTTGGGGCTGGGATGTTGATTGCTGGGGAGTGGGATGGAGCAAGGTTTCTGGAGGGATGGGTTGCTATGGGAATGGGTCTGTTGACACCAAAAAAGTCACTATGTCTCTTCCACATCAAGAAGCCTCGTGAAGCTACATCCTGCTATAAAACAGGCAAGGCTACTTCAAGCATCAGATCTTTTCATAATCAGACAGAAACTGAGAGATCCTTCAAGACAGCTAAAAGAGGGGTACACCTGAGGTTTCGGGCCATTCCGACAGCGTTTGGCCTAACTTCACTGCTCCGACAACTAAACAAGCGCTCCCAGCGGCGACATCATCAAAGACGCCAAAACTTTGATCAGAGCCTATGGATGACTCCAGAATGTCTCCAAAGGGCTCCATGCCAAATTTCAAGTCAAACCGACAACGTTTGACCCTCCATCAATGCTCGAGCAGCAAAATCAAGCCTCCGGCGGCGGGAACCACCGAAGCCATCACTCATCAAAACAAAATACATGAGTGGCTTCAACATGCTTCCAAAAGGCTGCACGTCGAATTTCAGGTCATTCCGACAAAGTTTGACCAAGTTTCGATGCTCCGAGAGAAAATCAAGCCTACCGGCGGCGGAGCAACCCGGGGCCATGACATCCAAAACGGAGCCCATGGAACGTCTCAAAATGACTCCAATAGGCTCCCTGTCAAATTTCAGGTCAATCGGACATCGTTTGACCACATATCAAAGCTCGGCATTTTCCCCGCAATAAAATCAAGTGAAGCATCGATGGGACCCCAAACGGCTTCAAAACTCAAATAAAAGCCCATGGTTGGTACTATCCACTACTCAAGAAGCTTCACCTCAATTTTCAGGTCATTCCGACATCGTTTGACCTAGTTTCGACTCTTGACGGAAAATCGGCTACAAAGTCTTCGGCTTTCCCGAAAAATGGGAAACTTTGTGCTCCGATTTCGTGCGGGTTCTCGTCAAGTTTTCTCCAAGAAAATGAAGTCAATAATTGAGGAAAAATCTCAAGAAAAATACAGAAGAAAAAAGGAACGAAAAAGACGAAAAAACGGCCTAAAACGACGCTCGGCGACCAAACGGGCCAAAGCCCTATGGTCGCCGGCGACCCTGGGTGCATTGTCGCCCGGCGACCCTGCAAATCCGGGTCGCCGGATTTTGCACCAAATCGTCTGTTTTCCGATTCGTTTCGCATTTCGGGTGTTCCGGCCTCTGTGATTTTTGGAAAATCCAATGTTTGATGCTTGAAAACGACTGATCTTCAGTGACATCTTGGATCCGCCGTCAAAAGTATGAAATCATCACCGATCGCCTCAAGATCGCCAACCGGCTGACCAAGAAAGTGCACTTTCTGTCCGACCGATCGTGAAATCGACAAGACAGATGTCACCGGCCCGCCAACATCAATCAATGTCTGAAATTGCATCGCAATCCGACATCAAACAATGCGTGGATCCACCTGTGATGATCGCAAGAAGAATCTCAAAAGGCGCAGCACGGCCCGTGACTCTTCACATGCCCTGGCGACCACTTAATGACGTTAATTGACCCGTTTATGACAACTTAATGCGGTCATTAACTCATTATTTTGGACGGCCCAATCAGATTCAAGCATTTGGGAGTTACAAATCCAAGCAATCATGGCATTAAACCCATGAAACTCCCATCATCATGAAGCATAAAGGTGATTAAATGCCCACTACCTTCATCGGCCAATCACAAGCCTTGAAAAAGGAGTTACAAAATCGATTTGTAACTCCTCATCAATTCTTTCATCATGGCCATCAATGCCAATAAACACCTCATGGCTACCAAAAGCCTATAAAAGGAGGTCCATTCCAAGAAGAAAACATGATGAAAATAGATCCCAAGTGCAAGCTCTGAAAATCTAGAAAATCCAAGAGAGAGACGAAGTTCTGCTACTTTGCTCCCGGAAGCACCACAAGGTGATCAACGTCCCTTGGGAGGCCACCCCCCCCCCCCCCCCCCAAGGTCACCTCCTTCTCCAACATGGCCTAAACGCGGCTTTTCAGCCCGTTTACTCGGCTTTTCATTGGATATAGGACCTTCTCTTGGTTCTTGTCCTTTAAAAAACCGAGGTTAGGATCCAAGCCAAAAAATCAAAGTATCACATGTTCTCATTTGAAGGACGATGGCGAAGCCCATACATGACTTGCGACCGTCGATCTCAACGTGTCCCCACAATCTCCTGAGAAGTTAGATCCCTTTTCTTACTTTTCTATTGTAGTTTGTATTTCCTAAAGAGACAAAAAGAAATCACAATTCTTGTCTTTCATATTTGATGAGTTTCGTAAAATCGTCTTTCACGGCAAAATCGCCTTTCACGGCAAAATCGCCTTTTACGGCAAACAAACAAAAACGCCTCATACGGCATTCTAAAAAAACAAACTTGTCTCTTTTCTTAATATTAATGCAATTTGAAAAGTTAGAAAAAATGATTGATTTCCTTTCCACTTGTGAAGGTGAATCTCCGGATTATCACCATTCCAAATTCCAAGTAGAAAGTAAATCTGGCATACCCATACAAAAAATGTTGATGCCCGAGATCTTCCCTCCTCCGTCATGACCTAGGTCAGCCCCCGGGGTGCGGAGGGAGAGGACGGAAGATTCCCCCTCTTTCGGGTCCATCAGGGTCACCTATGGGGCTGGGTTAGTTATAACATGATATGGTTGGGGGAATTTTTGGAATGTGGTGGGTATGAATATGTGGTGGATGAACATGCTATGGGTGGGGGAATTTCTTAGCCATATTTAGGTATGGATATGTGGTGGGGGAATGATATGTGGTGGATGAACATGCTGAAAATCTACCTCATCGAAACCTTGTGGTGCTACCTTTTCTTTTCTATTATTAATCTAAATTGGTCAGATAACTTGTATGTTTATTTACACTAAATGGTAAAAAAATTGATTTGATCCGATTGATGGTAGCTGTTAGATTTAAAATGTGCAAGTATGAAAGTTTATAATTTTGAAGGCAATATCTAATTTTATTACAATAGACTCTAATAAAAAAATGTGATTAGAAATAAATAAACTTTTTATTTACATGGATTTATTTTTTCATTATACACAGGAGAGCTGTCTAGCTATTGATTGGAGGTGCATCATTGTTGACACCAAAAATGTCACTTTGCCTCTTCAACATCAAGAAAGCTGCATGGAGTCGCAACCTGCCATAAATAGGCAATGCAATTTCTCCAAAAATTCAAATCTTGTCAGAATCAAACAAAAACTGCTAGATCCTTCAAGATAGCCAAGAGAAGAGTACACATGAAGTTTCGTGCCATTTCGACAACATTTGGCCTAACTTCACTTCTCCGACAGCTAAACGGGAGCTCCCGGCGGCGACATCATCGGAGACGTCAAAACTTCGATCAAAGCCTACAGATGACTCCAGCATGTCTCAAAAGGGCTCTATGCCAAATTTCAAGTCAAACCGACAACGTTTGACCCTCCATCAATGCTCGAGCAGCAAAATCAAGCCTCCCGGCGGCGGGAACCACCGAAGCCTTCGCTCATCAAACCAAGTGCATGAGTGGCTTCAACATGCTTCCAAAAGGCTGCACGTCGAATTTCAGGTCATTCCGACAACGTTTGACCAGGTTTCGATGCTCCGAGAGAAAATCAAGCCTACCGGCGGCGGAGCAACCCGGGACCATGACATCCAAAACGGAGCCCATGGAACGTCTCAAAATGACTCCAATAGGCTCCCCGTCAAATTTCAGGTCAATCGGACATCGTTTGACCACATATCAAAGCTCGGCATTTTCCCCGCAGCAAAATCAAGTGAAGCATCGACGGGACCCCAAACGGCTTCAAAACTCAAACAAAAGCCTATGGTTGGTCTTATTTATTGCTCAGGAGGCTTCACCTCAAATTTCAGGTCATTCCGACATCGTTTGACCAAGTTTCAGCTTCTGGCGGAAAATCAGCAGCTCTACGCGACAAAGTCTTCGGCTTTCCCGGAAAATTGGAAACTTTGCACTCTAAAAATGCAAGGATTCTCATCAAGTTTTCTACAGGGAAATCAA
Source organism: Umbellularia californica (assembly GCA_028538565.1). Classification (NCBI taxonomy): domain Eukaryota; kingdom Viridiplantae; phylum Streptophyta; class Magnoliopsida; order Laurales; family Lauraceae; genus Umbellularia; species Umbellularia californica. The sequence continues at coordinate 49,466,324 of JAPQWN010000006.1, read as the reverse complement.
GCCAATAAATGAGAAGAAATGTCAAGAAAAATACAGAAGAAAACGGCGACGAAAAAGACCTCAAAACGACCGCAAAACGGGTTCCGAAGGGGAAAAATCCCCCAGGGTCGCAGACCCCTGCGACCATGGCCCATGGTCGCAGGCCCCTGCGACCATGGCCCATGGTCGCCGGTCCATGGTCGCCGGCGACCATGGAGGTCCGGGTCACCGGATTTTCCGCCGGTGACCCGTTTTTCCGTCTTTTTTCGCGTTTCGCGCACTTTGGTCCCTGTGGTTTCCTGAAAATGTGATTTTTAGTGCTTGAAATTGACTCATATCCTCCGACATCCGTCAAAATCACGGGTCAACCTCCAAAAGCATAAAATCATCATTGATCGCTCCAAGATCGCCAACCGGTCGACCAAGAAAGTGCACTTTCTGTCCGACCGATCGTGAAATCGACAAGACAGATGTCACCGGCCCACTCTTAGCTATCAATGTCTGAAGTTACATGTTCATCCGATGTCGATCAGCATGTAGATCCATCGATGATCATCGCCAGAAGAATTCCAGAAGACACGGCACGGCCCGCGACTCTTCGACTGCTCGGCGACCAATTAATGTGGTTAATTGACTAGCTTTATTGCAGTCATTAATTCATTTCTTTGGACGGCCCAATCAGAAGCAAGCATTTGGGAGTTACAAGTCAATTGATTCATGGCATTTAAACCATGAAACTCCTCCCATTATGGTAATTAAGGTGATTAAAAGCCCTTAATCTCCATCGGCCAATCAGATTCAAGGAAAAAGGAGTTACAAAATCAAGAAATAAATCTTGTAACTCCTCCCATTAAAGCCATTAAGACTCATAAACCCTCCTAAATGGCTACCAAAAGCCTATAAATAGGAGAGCATTCCATTGAAATTCGGATCGGAAAAAAGAGGAGAAAATCAGAGGATCAGAAAAAAAGGATCAGAAAGAGATCTGAGAGAAAGAAAAAGAGAGAAAAACTTTGCTGAAGTTCTGCACCGGCCACCACTACAAGGTGACAAAAGTCCCTTGGGGGGCCCCCCCCCAAGGTCCTTGCCTTCTCCTGCTGCCTCCAATGGCTTAGACGTGGCTTTTCAGCCCGTCTACTTAGCTTTTTATTGGACATAGGACCTTCTCTTGGTCTTTGTCCTCTAAAAACCTGAGGTTATAGCCAAGCCAAGCGAATCAAGAGCATCTTCTGTTCTCATCTGCATGGATGATGGCGAAGCCCATACATGGCTTGCGACCGTCAATCTGAACGAGTCCCCCACAATCTCCTGAAAAGTTAGATCTTCCTTTTCTTGCTTTTCATTGTAGTTTGTATTTTTCTAAAGAGACAAAAATCACAACTCTTGTCTTTCATTATTGATAAGAATTGTAAATCGGCTATAAACGCCAAAATCGGCTATAAATGCCAAACAAAATCGCCTTTCACGGCAAATTAAGAAAATGTCTCTTTTCTTAAATATTTGTGCAATGGAAAACTTGAAAGAAGTTGATTTCCTTTTTACTTGCGAAGGTTGATCTCCGGATTACCACTTGCAATTCCAAGTAAAATAGAAAATCTGGCACACCCACATAAAAGAAATGTTGATGCACGCTTCAGGGCCCGCCAGGGCGCGAAAGGGCCGGACCCGACGGACTCCCACGTTCCGCCGACCCCGGTAGCCGCCCCACGGCGCCTCGGAGCGCGTTCCATCAAGCTAGCACACCCGGTGGGACTCGTTCATTTGAGAACACGGTGCTTGGAAATGAAATATTTGCATATCATACTTTTTGCTCTATGCTTATACTTCTTTTCCGGATTCCTTGGCTACTTTCTAGCTGGTAGCCTATGTTGGATTTTGCATCCTAAAAAAAAAACATGAGATGGGATTTTTTGGAAATTTCTATTTCTTTGAGTTCGTTTCCATTCTTTCTCTTTTCTAAAAAAAAAAAAAAAAAAAATCAGTTTTCTTAGTTTGAATTCAAAATTGAGAAACTTTGATCCTATCCTATCGTTCTTTGGTGCTTGCAGAAATGTTGAGCCCGTTCGACTAAGGTTTTGGGCCATCGTTTCTCTTCGATGAGTTCATTAGAGATTTCAAAAAAAAAAAATAAAAAAAAAATCAGTTTTCTTAGTTTGAATTCAAAATTGAGAAACTTTGATCCTATCCTATCGTTCTTTGGTGCTTGCAGAAATGTTGAGCCCGTTCGACTAAGGTTTTGGGCCATCGTTTCTCTTCGATGAGTTCATTAGAGATTTCAAAAAAAAAAATAAAAAAAAATCAGTTTTCTTAGTTTGGATTCAAAATTGAGAAACCTTGATCCTATCCTATCGTTCTTTGGTGCTTGCAGAAATGTTGAGCCCGTTCGACTAAGGTTTTGGACCATCGTTTCTCTTCGATGAGTTCATTAGAGATTTCAAAAAAAAAATATTAAAAAAAATAAAATAAAAAAAAATTAGTTTTCTTAGTTTGGATTCAAAATTGAGAAACTTTGTTCCTATCCTATCGTTCTTTGGTGCTTGCAGAAATGTTGAGCCCGTTCGACTAAGGTTTTGGGCCATCGTTTCTCTTCGATGAGTCTATTTGGGATTTTTAAAAAAAAAAAAGGACATAGACCACTAAGGTTAAACCAATTGCGTTCTTTGATCACGATTGATTCAAGAAAAGCCTTGTCCAGAGTGTGGAGACAGCTTGACTGTTCTAGGCAAGGGTCCTCCAAACGGGTTCATTAAGTAATCCTACCCTTACCTGGGGGCAATTCTATCAATTGAGGTTTCATAAGACCGGGTTAGGAGGCCTATGTGTACTCTCTCGTCTTTAAATCTTAAAAAATTAAAAAAAAAAAAAACAAAAATAAAAAAAAAAGATTTTCAAAAAAAAAATCTTAAAAAAAAAAAACAAAAATTTTCAAAAAAAAAAATAAAATAAAAAAAATAAATAAAAAAAATATTTTAAAAAAAAAATAAAATAAAAAAAAAATCATTTCAAAAAAAAAAATCTCCAAAAACTCGTCACTTTTTGGATTCAGATTCGAGAAATTGTGGTCTCTTCCCTTCTGAGTACTGGCGCTCGCGGAAATCGTTGAGCCCGTATTTGAATCGGAATGCCACCTGCTCTCTTTGACGAATCCATTTCTGACATTTCAAAACAAAGAATCCCATCTCATGGATGCGATCTCCAACATCTGTGCATAGCAGTACTGGTACGCCCTTTCAGGGTCTACTGTATCTGTGACCGGCACATTTGTAACTCCTACCTTATATTCTTCTTATCTCGAGCAAGCCCTGCTTCTCGATAAGTCGAATTTAGGTTTACAATTGCTTCTAGCAGTCACTGGAATGCTCATTCTGGGCTCACCATACTTGCTGTCAGAACAATTGTACCATCTATGGCTTTTTGCCTTCTTCATGTCGCTTGGGTCATATCCCTTAAGCGATTTGAAAAGACAACCATAGAAATTCCCATTTATGATCATTATATTCTTGTGATTACTAATGGATGTGGTCTTGTTTTCAGAACTTTTTCGAAACTAACAATGGCAGCCTTAACCATTATCTTCGATGAGAACAAGCACCAACTCATGCTTCAACAGAAGCAAACCGAGCGCACTTACAAGCGCCCCGCCAGCTGCCGAAGCGTCAACTCCCTCGGCAACTCTCTGAACTCCGGGTCGACCTCGACTCCCCGGACCATCGTCTTCGGGACACTGGGACCATTCCCACTTCCCGAAGAACAAACTGCGCCTGCCAAAAGGCAGAAGATCGCCTCTCAACGTGTCACTCCCGTGACACCAAAGGCGAGCGCCCAAAAGCCTGAAGCCCGCGGCACCCCCGCGAAGCCTCGACCCACAAACAACCAGGTCTATCCCAAGACTTGGTCTCCAAGACCTTCCCCAAAACAAAGAAGGTCTCAAATTTCCACCAAGCCAACATACCTGGCCCCACTCAAAGAAAACCAGTTCTACCCTCTTGCCTACATGAAAGAGGAGAGACCCATCTCCAACTTGACTCCCAAGTCAACCCAGCATGAGCCGGCTTGTTCCTACAGGCCCAAAATCAGATCATGCATCACTAGGCCTCTACAAGCACCTGCTAGGGCCTACACCCCTTCAGTTCGACCCTTTATCTCTACAGGGGCCGAACTCGAAAGGTTTAAAGCTTCGCTGCAACAGGCAAAGGACCGGGTCCGCATCCTGTCCTTGCCCAACCACAAAGAAGACAAGCTCGGCTGCTGCGCCCGAGGGAGCACATCCTTCATCGTCAGAGCCCAGCCGGAGCTGACCAAAGCTCAAATCGCTCGTCGAGCACGCCGCCGTGCGTCATATCGACAAAAGAGACTAGAGAAGCAAAGGACCCAGCCTCCTACACTTCAAGTCTCCCACAAATGGGTCGAAAAAGAAAGACCCGACCAAGTTACTGCCGTCCATATGGTTGGAAAAACCAGAAGACGCCAAAGGTCAGCATCAAAAATCCATGTCCGACGTCCGGTGACCCGTAGCATCACCAGGACACAAAGACATCCCGAAGAATCTCCTGCCCCTTCCAGCCAAGGACGGGAGAGTAATCCTTCATCAAGCTCTTCATCAAAAAGAATGAGCCCCAGCTCGGTCACCAGGACGATTTCTTCGTTCGAATCCCGAGGGATGAACGTCTTGGCTACAAGTTCTGAGCCGCCACCTCAGAATCCACCTCGAGATGATGCGCTCACACGCATCCAGCAGTTGGAACAAGGCCAGCAGAGGATTGAAACTCTGATGGAAAACCTTCTCCTTGTCGTCCAAAATCAGGTGAACAATGAGCCTCCTCCAAATCATAGCAATAACGAGGGAAATGGAGAAGAAAATGAGTCACGCGCCCTCACCAAAAAGGACGTAGACAGTATCCTCGCCAAAGCTAAAGAAGAGGATATACTCAAAGAGCATGGGATCAAGCCACCATATCCTTTATGGATGGACTCGGTCCCGTTCCCCACAAAATTCAAGCATCCTACTCTCCAAACATATACGGGGAAAGGATCAGCCAGACAGCACGTCATCCACTTCAAGATCTTGACGGGAGCTATCGCGGATCAAGATGCACTCAAGATCCGCCTCTTTGCAAGTACCCTAAAAGGTACGGCCTTCGATTGGTACTCCACTCTGCCGGAGAACTCCATTCAGAACTGGGCTATGCTGGAGACACGCTTCCTGACCCACTTCCAAGGTGAGGATCATCCTGTTACTATGGCTCAGCTCTGCAGCCTAAAACATGGAGAGAATGAGTCAACTTATGACTTCATTCACAAGTGGAAAGCAATGGCGTACAAATGCTCAGATGTACTGCCACAAGCGTCGCTAGTCGACATCTGCCGAAACAACATGAGAGCTAAAATCCGCTCCATGATCATCGGCAATAAATCAAAGAACCTGGGGAACTCCTGGAAGCTTCCATGGAAGCTGAAACGGTGATCAAAGACCTCAACAGTCAGAAATCATCAAAGAAAGAGCCGACTGCTGTTGCAACCTCTAAACCAAAGAAGAAGGAGGTTCTCAATGTGCAGACTAAGTCAGCTCCTCAGCAACCAAAGAAAGCTGAAAATAGAGCTGCAGGTAAGAGACCTGAACTCTCTGATGCCTTCAAAGAGCGAGTAGAAAAGAAATATCCGTTCGATGAAGACGTCGAAGAAATCTTTGAGGCTCTCCTAGCAAATGGCAAACTCATTTTGCCAGAGCCCAAAAGACCTGGAGAAGTTGGCAAAACCAATGATCCTCGGTACTGTCCATACCACCAGATGGTTTCGCATCCTCTCAATCAATGCTTTGTTGTGAGAGAGAAGATAAACGAGATGTGGAAAAACGGAGTCATCACCTTTGACAAAAATAATGGGACTGCCTCCGTCAACATGGTGTCATATGGACAAACACCAAAGTCACCGAAGAAGAAGATCACTACTTCCTTCAAGGTGATAAATAGAATTCAAACGTCCGAAGTGTTGGTTCCTTGCCCGACACCAGACGGACAACCCATATGGGTACATCCCGATCTCCTGGAAGATGAAAATTGGGAGATCGTCAAAACAAAGCCGACCGCTCAGCAGCGAAGGCAAGCCAAGAAACATCTCCTCGGTCTCAAACGGCAAGAGAAGACCCAGCCAAAACAAGAAGTCCATGAAAAGGCAGAGGCCTCCTCTACCACTTCACTCGGGGCAACAGAAACGTCCCCTCCAGAGACTTCAAAGGCGGTAAGAAACTTCACTCTCAGTGATTTCATGCCACCTCAATTCAAAAAAGAAGCCATGCAGGGGGCATCATACTCTTGCAACTCGGTAGTTGGATTCTCCATTGATGGATACGAGTCCAGCGACACCGACGATGGATTCGAGCCCAACTACACCGATGAATGGGAGGAATCTCTTGAAACAGGAGAATATCTCTCCGATGAAGAATGGGTTCCTGAAACTCACCTTATGCCAGTAATCTGGTATAACCCCTTGCAACCACAAGGATCCTGGTCTGATGATGAAGAAGACCAAGAGGCTGCACAAGAAGATGCTGTTAACCCAGCACCTGTCATTGCTCCAGTGGAAATCAACTATGTTGAGCCACACGGAGAAGACGAAGAAGAGGATCTGGCTCCCATGCCTGATCTTGAAGAATATGCAAGGGTCTTGCAGCGTCTCGCTCTAGAACAAAAGCAAGACCGCGTCAACGAGATTCCTCACAATCCAGAGCCTGAAGTCCCTGAAGATAATCAGGTACATCCACCCTTAACTCCTGAAAATGGAGAACATTGCTGGATTGACGATCCTCTTACATCCGAGGATGAGTCTGACTCCGAGCAGGCAACATCTCCTATCAGAGCTTCCTGTAATGTAATATATCAGGATTATAGCTCTTCTGAAGCGTCGTCTGATGAGATTACCTACACTCCGACGACGCCTAGCAATGTATCCTCTGGAGCTACCTCGTCTCACGTGACTTTCACAGAGATGACACCCTCTCAGGTTTCTTCTCCTGAGACTGTGACTTCAGGATACACATTCTTCCCGACTCATCATCATGAAGAAAACCCAACTTGGGGTGATGGATGGGTCAACGAAGAAGGAAAGCTGCTGGATGCTGTTCAGGACTTGCTCCCGGAAAATGCTCCGTGCAACACAATCACTGAGGATGGCAACTCTGCTGCAGATACATCCCCAGTAGATGAAAAACGACAACCTCTTGATCCTGAAGACAATCTTCCAAACGAAGATCCTTCTCAAGAAGCTCTCGAAGTTGGTAGAGGCACCCGTTCGGGCCGGGACTACCACAAAAATTACAACCAATCTTCCTTTACTTATGTAAATCCTTCGGGAAAAGATGTTGTAAGCGCCCCCAGTGGCAACAATGATGAACATGCAGGCCCTAAGGAGGCTTTCAAGTATGATTTGGTTGAGCACTTCAAACACATACCTGCACGTCTTCACATCCTAGACTTATTGCGAATGTCTCCACGCACTCGTGATAATCTCATATCAGAATTACAAAAACTGAATGAGGATGTCGACAAACATGCCCCACAAGTCCTCCAAATTGAAATGGACTACCGGGTCAAAAACTCTGAAACTTCCTTAAAAGAAGAAAAAAAGAAAACTGAGGGATCATGCATCCAATGCCTCTCGGTTCAAAAGGCAGCCAGTGCAACCATCGCCTTCACTAAGGAAGACCTCCTACTTGGCGAAGCAAGGCACAACCGACCCCTGTACTTCACAGGGTACATCAAAGAAATGCCGATACATAGAGTTCAGATCGACCCAGGTTCTGCACTCAACCTTATCTCCACTTCGGCTCTTGAAGAGTTGGGCATCCCACCCGGCAAGTTAAGCCACACATCTGTATCTATCTTTGGATACGATGGGAGCACTCAAAGGCCTATCGGCAAAATCAGGTTCAAATTGCAAATCGGTGATCTTATCTCTGAGGTCACTGTGTATGCAATAAAAACCCCCTCATGCTACAACATCCTTCTCGGAAGTCCTTGGATACACGAGAATGGTGTTGTTCCTTCAACTCTACATCAATGCATCAAGTTTGTCGGCGACGACGGCATGGTACATCGAGTCTTTGCGGACAGGAAACCCTTCAAAGGTAAAGAAGTCCACTTCGCAGACTCCCAAATGTATGAAGGAGAAAAAGAAGAAGAGGAAATAGCACCCCCTGCTGAAAATCTCCAGAAAGATAAAGGCAAGGCTCCTCAAAAATCACCGGAAGAAAACAAACCCTCCGGCAAATTAGAAGAGAGTAGTCAATCTCCCTTCGTCATCTCCCTCAAATCTTCAAAACCTTTGGTCATCACGACTAAAGTGAAGAAGGCGAAACAAAAGCCTGGGGGCAAATTTGTTGTTTCTCTCGTGTCTATCATGCAAGACACAGACTCGGACTCAGAGCCAGAAGACGATGCATCGTCAAGCCAAGCTGACACTCAGCAAGTTCAGCCTGCTCTCACTTCGATGGAGACACCTGCTGATGTAGAAGATCCTACGTCAGCTACCTTTGTTGTTCCGGCAACATCACCAAAGCAAAGGCCGATCTTCTTCCATAGATCGGACGCTTCTTCATCAAACTCCATGCTGGAACCTTTTCAAAATGAAGGTATGCCTCATCTATCTCTATATAGTCCTGTGGCACAAGCAATTATGAAGAAAATGGGCTATGACGCTCAAAACCCAGTCGGTTTGGGAGAAAGACGCGGTATTCTCACGCCATTGGAGCCCGCCTTGACCAAAAGCCAGCTGGAAGATTGGAGACTCTACGGTCATGTAGAAAAGTCTTCATATGGGTTAGGGTATGATCCCGACACTCCTCTGAGACAGTTGACACAAAGGCTTAAAAGTCGTTTTACCGACCAAGCCTCAACATCTAAAGTCCACGAAGACATCGATCTCCCTGGAAATCTCTTTAAAGAGTTACCTGACAAAGATCCAGGAAGCTCATCCAATTGGTATGATTTCTCTGATGATAAAGAGGAATCGTCCGATAATACAGACTTGTGGCATCCTGACCCAGAAGAACCCTCGTCTCCAAAAGAAATACCAGACTCAACAGGCGATTGGGACTATCTCATAGCAAGCCTTGAGGAGATCACCAATCAAGAAAATCCATGGAAAGGAACAGAGCCTTGGTCTGGTAATGCAGTTGAAACTCCAGAAGGTTTCGTTGAGTTGGAAGCCTCCGAAAATATTGTGGAGGAACTACCTTCGAACCTTCCGACAGAAGATCCTGTTCAAAAGATAAACTTGGGAACACCTGATAACCCACGTCCTGTATTCATAAGCAAGAATATAAAGGATGATGAGTTACCCGAGTATATCGCTTTTCTTCGTGAGTTCGTTGATTGCTTTGCATGGTCCTACGCTGAAATGCCTGGTTTAGACCCCAAAATAGCAGTCCACAAACTCAATCTTCAAGAAGAAATCAAGCCTGTCAAACAAGGCCAAAGAAGATTCCGTCCAGATGTGATGGATAAAATTGAACAAGAAGTTCAAAAACTCAAAAGCGTTGGCTTCATCCGTGAGGAACAACATCCAGAATGGTTGGCCAACATTGTCCCCGTGACAAAGAAAAATGGGCAGATCAGAGTCTGTATTGACTATAGAGACTTGAATGGCACTTGCCCTAAAGATGAATTCCCGCTCCCCATACCGGAGGTGATGATTGACAATACCTGCGGATTCGAGCGAATGACATTCATGGATGGCTTCTCTGGTTACAATCAGATAAAGATGCATCCCGATGATGAAAAACACACTTCATTTCGGACTCCATTTGGCGTGTATTGCTACACTGTCATGCCATTTGGTCTAAAAAATGCTGGTGCCACATATTAGAGGGCTATGATGAAAATATTCCAAGATATGCAGCACAAGACGGTCGAATGTTACGTTGATGACCTCGCCGTCAAAAGCAGAAGAAAAGAAGACCATCTCAAAGATCTTCGGGAAGTCTTCCTCCGACTCCGCAAACACAAACTGCGGATGAATCCTCTAAAATGCTTATTCGGCGTCTCGTCGGGTAAGTTTCTCGGATTCCTTGTTCGGAAAGCTGGAATAGAACTTGACCCCATAAAAGTCAAGGCTATTCTAGAAATGCCCTCTCCAAGAACCTTGAGAGAACTAAAAGGGCTCCAAGGGAGATTGGCCTACATCAGACGGGTCATCTCCAATCTTTCGGGGAAATGCCGTCCATTCTCTCGATTGATGAAAAAAGGTGTAGACTTTGTCTGGGATACCGACTGCGAAGCCGCATTTCAAGATATCAAGTCATACTTGACCAAACCTCCAGTGTTAGCTGCCCCTGCCACTGGAAAACCATTCATCTTGTACACAAGAGCTCTTGATCATTCTGTAGGCGCTCTGCTTGCACAAGAGAATGGTGAGGGAAAAGAAGCTGCTCTATACTACCTCAGCCGCATGTTAGTAGGTGCAGAGCATCGCTACTCTCCAGTCGAAAAAGAATGACTTGCAGTGATGTTTGCCGTACAAAAGCTACGTCACTACTTGCTTTCCAACACAGTCTACCTGGTCTCGAGGATCAACCTCTTGAAGGTCCTTGTCACGAAGGCCGGTTCTCTCAATGCCCGACTGGCAAAATGGTCCATCCTCTTGTCACAATTTGATATTAGGTATGTACCACAAAAAGCAATCAAAGGCTAAGCTCTAGCAGATTTCCTCGCAGAGCATCCATTGCCTAGAGATTCACCACTCAGAGATGATCTCCCAGACGAACCTGTCTACAACGTGGAGACTTCTTCACCAAATGCCTCCTGGGACATGTACTTTGACGGTGCAACCAGGACAAATGAAAACAGAAAGCTGATCTCGGGAGTTGGCATCCTCTTTGTTAGCCCCGACAAATGCATGATTCCACACGCTTTCTCGCTACTGGAACCATGCACAAACAATGCAGCTGAATACCAAGCTCTGATCCTAGGATTGGAACTCGCCATCGAATCCGGTATCACTATGCTGGAAGTCTTTGGAGACTCTCAACTGATCGTCAACCAGATGAATCAGAAATATGAAGTCAGGAAGCCCGATCTGCTGCCTTATTACAACAAGGCACAATCGCTTCTGCAAAAGTTTGACATCTGCAACATCACCCACATTCGTAGAGGTGAAAATATCCGTGCAGATGCCCTGGCCGGACTTACCGCATCAATGGCGATCCAGGAAGGGGAAAACATGCAAATTACAGTGTGCGAGAGAAGGATCCTCCCTCCTCTTAACACACACCAAGCAGTTGCCGAATGCCACCGAGTGGTTGGAAGTCGGATCTCTATCCTTCAACCTTCAATCGTCGACTGGAGGGATCCGTTCATTGATTACACTATGTTCGGAATCCTACCTGAAGATCCAAAAGAACGGGTAAACATACAAAGGCGAGCCCCAAACTTTCATTTGGATATTCCTTCAAAAATCCTCTACAGGAAATCCTTCAACGGAGTACTTCTACGCTGCTTGTCACAACAAGAGGCCGAAGAAACACTTAAAGAAGTTCATGCTGGTCTTTGTGGAGCCCATCAGGCAGGTCCTAAGCTCTATGATCAGATAAAAAGGTTAGGTTACTATTGGCCTACCATGGTTGCTGATGCAATGCAATTTGCCAAACGCTGCCAGCTATGCCAAGTTCACGGAGATTACATTCACATGCCTCCGGAATGGCTGCATCCTACAGCAATCTCATGGCCTTTTGAAGCATGGGGCATGGACATCATAGGTCCTATCTCTCCCCCTTCAAGCAAAGGTCATCGCTTCATCTTCGCCGCAACGGATTATTTCTCCAAGTGGTTAGAAGCATTTGCGTTCAACGAAATGAAGACCTCATCAGTTCTTCAATTCCTACGCACCAACATCATTTGTCGTTTCGGCATACCCAAGAGATTCGTCCATGATAACGGACCACAATTCCGGGATCATCGATTCTACAGGTTTTGCGACAAATACAAAATCCAAAGCTGTCCTTCGACTCCATACAATCCGGCAGCAAACGGATTAGCAGAAGCCTTCAACAAGACACTCTGCAAAATCCTCAAGAAAATGGTCTCTAGTCACAAAAGAGACTGGAGCGATAAACTGTCTGAAGCTTTGTGGGCCTATCGAACCACCGTTCGAGGACCAACCCATAGCACACCATTCTCCTTGGTCTATGGATGCGAAGCTGTCGTGCCCCTAGAGGTACAAATTCCTTCTCTGAGGGTATCTCTACAAAATGACATGACTCAAGAAAGCAATGTCAAATTGAGACTCCATGAGCTGGACAATCTCGACGAGAGACGGCTCGAAGCTCGACAAAGCATTGAACTTTACCAAGCACGCATGGCAGGATCTTTTGACAAAAGGGTCCGGCAACGCGCCTACAAAAAGGGTGACTTGGTTCTTGCGGTAAAAAGACCAATGGTCTTCGCACACAAATCCAAAGGCAAATTTGAACCAAAATGGGAGGGACCCTACGTCATCGACAAAGTCTTCTCCAACGGCGCATATGCCCTCCTAAACATGGAAGGCGACAGATGTATGCTGCCTATCAACGGCAAGTTCTTGAAGCGGTACTACCCTTGAAGACTTACCCAACTGGGTAAGAGCAATGCCTGTATGGCCAAAACCTGTTCTCAGGTACTCGCTCGTCAAACCCACTCTCTTTAGAATTTTCATATCAAATGTCAAAATTTCTAGAGATTCAAAAACAATGCTTACTTTCATTGTTTCATTGTTCAAAAACAAAAAAAATCCAAGTTTAGGAGCCTCTCCCTGACTTGACCAAAACTTTCGATCCTTGAACCAAAATTCATGGTTTGAAACAAAAATCCGGATTCAGGGATTTCCACCCTAGTCCACCTTACCTTTTACCGCCAAATGGTTCTAGGTCAAAATTTACGACCCTCGTGTCTTTAAACAAAAAAAAAATGGTTTTTCAAAAATCGTGGGGAAACGACATCAAAGTCAGTACCCGCAAAACAAAAATTTTGAAAAAAAGCAAGGATGCGACATTCCATCGATACTTGCACCCAAAATCGCAGGGAAGCGACATTTCGTCGATACTTGCAAAATCCAAAAACCGTGCAGAAGCAACAAACCAGTTGATATCCACAACCCAATTTCAAAAATCGTGGAGAAGCAACAAACCAGTTGATATCCACAACCCAAATTTCAAAGGTTCGAGAAAACCTAAAATCGTGGAGAAGCAACAAACCAATTGATATCCACAACCCAATTTCAAAAATCGTGGAGATGCAACATACCAGTTGCTATCCACAACCCAAAATTACAAATGGTTCGAGAAAACCTCAAATTTCAAAAATCGCGGAGAAACGACATCAAGTCAGTACCCGCAAAACCAAAAGTCTTGGGAAAAGCAGGGAAGCGACGCTTAGTCGATATTTGCACCCCAATTCGCGAGGAAGCGACATTCCATCGATACTTGCAAAACCTAACCCGCGAGGAATTGACATTCCATCAATACTCGCAAAACCGAATGAGCAAGGAAGCGACATTCCATCGGTACTTGCAAGACCATTCAGCGGGAAGGCGACATTTGGTCGATACCTGCATTTTGAAAACCAAAACTCGGCTATAAATGCCAAAATCCGGCTATAAATGCCAAAACAAAAATTTCCGGCTATAAACGCCAAAATCGGCTTTCATGCCAATAAAACAAAACTCGGTTTTCAAAAAAAAAACTCGGCTACAAATGCCACACACAAAAAAAAAAACCTGACTCTCATGTCAAAACCGGCTATAAATGCCACAAATTGGCTATCAATGCCACCAAACTGGCTGTAAATGCCACAAAATTTCGGCTTCCATGCCAACCCAAATTTTGGCTTTTACGACATAAAATTTCGGCTTCCATGCCATCTCAAAATCGGCTTTCACGCCACAACCAAAATCAGGCTCCCATGCCAAAACAATTATTTGACAAAAGATTTTCACAAAATGACAAAGCTTTTGATCAAATCCCATTTAGCAATTGCTTTCATCACAAAAAGATTTAAGTGAGCGTAGGGAACAAAAAAAAAGGTACCAAAAAAATACATGTGGTACCAAAGCAAAAAAAAAAAAAAAAAAAAAATAGAAAGTGTTCACAAGCACTACAAAAAAAAAAGAGTACCAAAAAATACATGTGGTACCAAAAAAAAGAAGAATGGTTTCTGCTATAAAAAATCAGGAGCTCAACCAAAAATGGTCTCCAGCCAAAGCTTCAGCTCCTCAAGCAAACTTTTGGCCTCAGCCGTCAGAGTTTCCAAGGCACGCTTCTTCAGGAACTTGCCATGTGATGCTGGCGAATGCCGTAACCATTCTTTTACACCGGGAAGCTCTTCCCCAGCAGTTTGCCATCGTTCGTTTTCTAGAGTCCTCCTCTCGAGAACTTGACCGGCATCTGCAACCCTGCGAATCAGAGTACTCTCCCTGTCACGAGCCTCTGTTATAGCAGCCCACTTCGCATCGACTTGTGCCTTCAAATGCTCAAGACGTTTCCTGGCCTCCTCAACTTCCCTATCAAGAACGTTAAGGTCATGCCTCAATCCGATGATGGCTAGCTCTTCCTTGTTCTTCTCCCGAACTAGCTGCTTCTTGCTTTATGTAGCCTCATTCAGGTCAGACTTAGCCTTATCAGCAGGGTCCAAGAACATCTCCTTGAAGAATTGGTCGTCAGGGAAACCCATGGTCTCAAACCACTTGTCACCCAGTGCAATGATCCTATCAACGATCGCCCTGGCACCTGTGACATCCAGACCAACCTCTTCGGTGTCGGTCAGAATCTCCTGTACATGTGGGATCATGCCAAATCCTGCCTCCAAGTGTCCAGAAAGGAGAGTCTTGACCCAAGAACTCAAAACCCGAGCCAGCACCTTCTTCGCAAATTGAAGAGACGAACTGGATGAAGATTCAACCTTCTCCGCTGATCGGCTGCTCATGTCATGTCCCATTGGAAGAGTAACAAAAGAACTCTTTTCACTTGGAGCCACTGGAGAGGGAATCTCAACACGAGGCATCTCCTCAATCATGTCAGAACTGGTCTCTACCTCCGGATCGACCTCTGGCATCCCTTGCTCTGGTTCTGAAGAAAGCGATGGACTCTCTTCTGTCACTTCAAAACCTGCAAATGAAACACAAAAAGGTATGATATGATCCTGTTCAAAAAAAAAAAAAAATCATCAGGGTCATCACTACAAAGTACCTTCTTCACCGACTGGCGGAACACTCTCTTCCTCCATGAACTTATCAGAAGCATCATCGACATTTGCGTCCATTGATGGTTCAAAGTCATCGGAATCCTGTGGCAAGTCAGCTGACAAGAAAAAACTGTTAGCAAATCAAGTCGCAGGCAAAAAAAAAGAGAAAGCGAAAGAAGTTATACCAATTGGAGATTCCGGAGTCATTCCAGAGTCCCTCGATTCTTCTTCAGATGCCATAACCGGCTCCATCACCGCCTCATCGGTCGGAACCTCAGGCATCGGCAAGTCTTCATCCTCTGCTAAAAAAAAAAAGAGCAGCAGCAGGGTGAGAAAACAAATCAGAACATGGAAAGCCCCATGAAAGAAGTAGAAAAAGGAAAAGGAGGAATCATACCTTCACCGATGGTCTCTTCTTCCCGAATCCTCTTCTCCGGAGGTTCGTCAACTTCCCCTGGCACCTCCTCATTGACAGTGAGAGGGACTTCCACATTAGGAGAGTCTTCGTCCCGCCCCGTGTGACGCTGACTCCTCCTCCTCTTCTTACCTCTACGGGTTCGCTTCCTAGAAGAACCCGCCTCACTATCAGAGTCAGGTTTCTCACTTGACTCCTCACTGGATGGTCTGCTTTCGCCAGTAGACTCCACGGAAGCTCGTTTCTGTGCCGCTTGCATCCAAGCGTCGAGCTCAGCTTCCTCCTGTTCTAGCTGCTCCAAAGCCTCATCAGGTACTTCCCGAACAGCTTCAGAACCAATGACGCCCTGGTCACCGAGAAAGCCTATCTTGTGCTTCTCTCCAGAAAGGAAGGCCCAAACTTCCTCTCGCCGGACGCCATCCGACTTCCCAATGCCTTTTCCAGAAGACAGCTTTACATCAAGTTCCTTCTTGGAAAGCCCCCGATATGCCAAAAAGCTCTCCGCGAACCACTTCGTGAAGCCGGCAGTTCGGAAAGTCGACAGCTCAGGATAAGAAATCGTGGCAGTAGTGTCTTCAGCACTATAGAAAGCCCATGCATTTCTGCCATCTTGCAAACCCCCAAAACGCTTCACCATACTCGAAGGCGCCCCAACAACGCCTTGAGAGAAGCCCAACTGAAGTGCAAAGCGAGAAGGTACATACGGCTGAATGTCGACGAAAAGATGTCTACGGTACACCATCGTGCCGACTCGTATGCTGAAAAGCCACTCCCTCTCTGCATTGGTCAAAGAGTAATGCCTTCCCGACCCTGCTCTGGTAGAGTCTCGGGAGGCACCAAAATCAAAAGCCTTCTTCCGCAACTCCGGAGAAAGCTTAACTGAAGACTGCCCCATCTCGACGTCCCTGAATCGTCGGATCCTCATGCGGGCAAACAAAAGTGATTCGGATACGGCTTTTCCCTTAGCCAATCGAATCATCAGAGGATCATCATCCTGTGCAGCACCCAGCTGGTGGAAGCCAGGACAGTGGTATACAAACCACGAATAAAAGATATGGGCTGAAAATACCCTATTCATAGGGAGCCCAAGCCGAACCAAGAAAGCAGCAGCCTGCAGTTCGGTACACAGGTAGGAGTAAAGAGCGGGCACCAAAGCAAGCCGCTCTCCAAACGCCATCTGACAAGCCGGAAAAATACAATGCGGCCTGATGTGCGTCCCATCTCCACCAGCAAAAATAGCCTCACCTAGCCAAAAAGTGAGGTAAACAGCAAGATCTCTCCGCAGTGCAATGTCAGAATAAAGGGCATCTGTGCTCGCGAAGAAACCCTTCAACTCTTCCTGCATGGCCAAAGTCTTCTTCCTGTCTTCCCGGGTCATGCTATCAGGAGACTCTTTGCTGTCAAAGAAGTTGAAGAATGAAGAGCCATAACTCTTCCAACTGCTGGATCTGACTTTCGAGCCCTCCTTCAAAAAATCATAGAAGGCGACGAGCTGAAAGTATAGGAGCCTGAACTCCTCTGACTGCTCCTCAAGGACGCTGTCAATCGGCATGAACTCCTCGTAGAGTTTGCCAAGGATGGGCAATCCAGTAATAGCACTCAACTCCTTCAGAGAAAAACCAATCTCACCGTTCGTGACAACGAAGGTATTGGTCTGAGGGAGGAAAGACTCCAACATAGCCATGAAGGCATCATCGGAAAAAGTCACGGTCTCCCTAAAAGCGCGGACCGCGTCAAAAATCCCGGCTTCCTTCAAAACGGCGCCCCCAATCAGCAAGGTGTGGTCAGTCCATGACTTCCAATCGGAGTCAACATTGAAACGGCCACGAAGTCGAAAAGGCTTCACCCAAGTACTGCCGTCACCGCTGAAAACGCCAAGGCCCACCGGTCTCAAATCGACCGACGGATAATCAGAGCCCTGGTAGCCGCTGGCTGGCATCAACATGTCCATACGAACAGGTGGCTTCTCCGCATATCCGGAGGTTCCACCAACAAAAACCCCGGTCTTGATCACACTGGCCCTCTTCACCCAGCTCGGAGGATCTTCCCTCTTAGAGCACGTGGAAGCAAGGCTCATGATCGAGATGGTACGATCAAAAGACGACCGGGTAGAAACAGTCTTCTCTTCACCATCTGCTGTGTAAGAGAACTGAAAACATCTCCTTTGGTATGTCAAGTCGTCAGGGACTGCATCTCCAAAGAAGAAGGTAGGCTTGGGTAAAACCCTCAGATCGTCCATAACCCAAGGACGGTTGCTTACCATGATCTTATAGAATTCCTCATTCTTGAGAGCGATCAATCGCTGTCTCATCTCATCGCGATTGAGGGAATCGCACTCTTCCAAGTTCTTCTCAACAAACTGGACCTTCTCCCAGGCCTGCTGAACGGCCACATTGGAAGATCTAGCAGATCGACGAGGTACGCTTGTAGCAGGCTCTTTACCCTTGTTCGCTCTGGAGGAACCACCTGCAAAGGTTGGAAAAGAAAAAGATCGTCATCAAAATGACAGGATTTCGCTAAAAAAAAAAAAGGGGTCACTTTGTCCCACCAAAAATCTGGCGAAATTTTGGCATGACTCCGGGGCAATTCCAAAGAAAAAGGAAATACCCCGACGGAAATAGAAAGTTTGAAGATGGGCTCAACATTGCTGCGGGCTCCGAAACTCCAAACTTTCGAAACCTCAAAATCTCCGCAAAATCAAGAAGGGCTCAACATCGCTGCGAGCTCCAATTCCCAAATTTGCAAAGATTTTCAGGTATGCTATCACATCATGCTACTCAATTCAATTTACAAAAAGTACATGCATGAACATCTAGATTTGCATAAAAACGCATTATCATGATGAGCAAAAAAAAAAAAAAAAAAGAAAAAAAAAAAAAAAAAAGAAACTTTCTCAAAAAAAAAAGGGGGAGAAAGAAAAGAACAAAAAAAGAGAAAAAAACTTTCTAGAAAAAAAAAGAGAAGAAAGAAAACAGCAAAAAAAAAAAAAAAAAAAAATCAGGGGCTGGCCCATCAGGCCGTGGCCCACAGGCCACGTGGCCGTACGAACCAGATCCGTACGGATCTGTCCGTACGGCCCACAAAAAAAAAAGAAGAAAAAAAATGTGTGAAAAAAAAAAAGAAAAAAAAAAAAAACAAAAGAAGAAATCACGTGGAAAAAAGAAAAAAAAAAGAAGAAGAATAGAAAGAAAAGAAAGAAAGAAAAAAAAGAAGAAAGAAAAAAAAAGAAGAGAAACTTTTTTTTACCATCCTATTCTCTACATAAAGTTTTCTTGAAAGAAAAAGAGAGAAAACTTACTTGAAGCCATTGATGGAGAAGAAAAAGGAAAAAGCTTGAAGATCCTTGAAGAAGAAAAACTCTTGGCCTTGGAACTCTCTTGAGATTGTTGCAAAAGAAAGCAATAAGGGCAAGAGATCCTACCTTCCTTTGCTTTTATAGGAGAGAGCAAATCAAAGAAGGAAACAAAGAAGAAAGGTAAGTGTTACTAATTAGTAACCTTACCAAAAGAAAAGGAATTAGAAAGATTCTTTCCCAAAAAGAAAGATGTCTTTGAGAGATTTCCTCCCAAAATCAATCAAATGAGAGATTCTCTCCAACAAAAAAGGATATTGGAGATTTCTTCCCAAAAAGAAAGATACCTTGAGATATTCTCTCCCAAATTAAGGGAATATGAGAGATTCTCTCCCATAAAGATATTTTTAGATATTCTCTATCCAAATGAGATATCTTTAGATATTCTTTACAAAAATGACCCCACATGAGATCTAAGCCATCCTAAAAAGCTTAAGGTCCCATGGGCTAGCCCATATGAGCCAGGTTTGACCACCTAGGCACTAAAAAAAAAAAATGGGCTTTTAGTCAGGAAAAAAAAATCCCTCTTACCCAAGAGCATACAAAAATGGTTCCATGCCTCTTTTGAGTTGATTGAACCATACAAAAAATTCCAAGCCCCATGAGCTTCCAAAAATCAAACCATCCAGCCTCATATACCAAGTTGAGCCAAAATCTTGAAATTGACATTCCACAAAAATCCAAACCACTCCAATGGACCCACACAGTCCCAAAGAGTGACCAAAAACCAAATCCTGGTCCCCTAACTTGCCACATACAGCTTGTTAGGTCACAAGACCAAAACCAAAAACCAAATCATGATCCCCCAACTTGCCACATACAGCTTGTTGGGTCACAAGGTCAAAACCAAAACCCGATCCCCTAACCTGCCATATATAGCTGGTTAGGTCACAAGATCAAAAACAGAAACCCAAATCCACATCCCTGATGTCATCTTCAAAACTTTGCCTCGAGATGGTGTGTGATTCCTTTCACTACCATAAAATTCCCCTGGAAGCTCAAAGGCTACTATACCAAAGGAAAGATTGCTCAAAGACTCTTGGTCAAGACACAAGCTCTCCTTCAAAAATCTCTTCGAGGCACATCGACTACAAAAGTCAAGCAATTCGTCGATGTACCTCGAGGGGGCATTTGTTGACACCAAAAATGTCACTTTGCCTCTTCAACATCAAGAAAGCTGCATGGAGTCGCAACCTGCCATAAATAGGCAATGCAATTTCTCCAAAAATTCAAATCTTGTCAGAATCAAACAAAAACTGCAAGATCCTTCAAGATAGCCAAGAGAAGAGTACACATGAAGTTTCGGGCCATTTCGACAACATTTGGCCTAACTTCACTTCTCCGACAGCTAAACGGGAGCTCCCGGCGGCGACATCATCGGAGACGTCAAAACTTCGATCAAAGCCTACAGATGACTCCAGCATGTCTCAAAAGGGCTCTATGCCAAATTTCAAGTCAAACCGACAACGTTTGACCCTCCATCAATGCTCGAGCAGCAAAATCAAGCCTCCCGGCGGCGGGAACCACCGAAGCCTTCGCTCATCAAACCAAGTGCATGAGTGGCTTCAACATGCTTCCAAAAGGCTGCACGTCGAATTTCAGGTCATTCCGACAACGTTTGACCAGGTTTCGATGCTCCGAGAGAAAATCAAGCCTACCGGCGGCGGAGCAACCCGGGACCATGACATCCAAAACGGAGCCCATGGAACGTCTCAAAATGACTCCAATAGGCTCCCTGTCAAATTTCAGGTCAATCGGACATCGTTTGACCACATATCAAAGCTCGGCATTTTCCCCGCAGTAAAATCAAGTGAAGCATCGACGGGACCCCAAACGGCTTCAAAACTCAAACAAAAGCCTATGGTTGGTCTTATTTATTGCTCAGGAGGCTTCACCTCAAATTTCAGGTCATTCCGACATCGTTTGACCAAGTTTCAGCTTCTGGCGGAAAATAAGCAGCTCTACGCGACAAAGTCTTCGGCTTTCCCGGAAAATTGGAAACTTTGCACTCTAAAAATGCAAGGATTCTCATCAAGTTTTCTACAGGGAAATCAAGCCAATAAATGAGAAGAAATGTCAAGAAAAATACAGAAGAAAACGGCGACAAAAAAGACCTCAAAAAGACCGCAAAACGGGCTCCGAAGGGGAAAAATCCCCCAGGGTCGCAGACCCCTGCGACCATGGCCCATGGTCGCAGGCCCCTGCGACCATGGCCCATGGTCGCCGGTCCATGGTCGCCGGCGACCATGGAGGTCCGGGTCACCGGATTTTCCGCCGGTGACCCGTTTTTCCGTCTTTTTTCGCGTTTCGCGCACTTTGGCCCCTGTGGTTTCCTAAAAATGTGATTTTTAGTGCTTGAAATTGACTCATATCCTCCGACATCCGTCAAAATCACGGGTCAACCTCCAAAAGCATAAAATCATCATTGATCGCTCCAAGATCGCCAACCGGTCGACCAAGAAAGTGCACTTTCTGTCCGACCGATCGTGAAATCGACAAGACAGATGTCACCGGCCCACTCTTAGCTATCAATGTCTGAAGTTACATGTTCATCCGATGTCGATCAGCATGTAGATCCATCGATGATCATCGCCAGAAGAATTCCAGAAGACACGGCACAGCCCGCGACTCTTCGACTGCTCGGCGACCAATTAATGTGGTTAATTGACTAGCTTTATTGCAGTCATTAATTCATTTCTTTGGACGGCCCAATCAGAAGCAAGCATTTGGGAGTTACAAGTCAATTGATTCATGGCATTTAAACCATGAAACTCCTCCCATTATGGTAATTAAGGTGATTAAAAGCCCTTAATCTCCATCGGCCAATCAGATTCAAGGAAAAAGGAGTTACAAAATCAAGAAATAAATCTTGTAACTCCTCCCATTAAAGCCATTAAGACTCATAAACCCTCCTAAATGGCTACCAAAAGCCTATAAATAGGAGAGCATTCCATTGAAATTCGGATCGGAAAAAAGAGGAGAAAATCAGAGGATCAGAAAAAAAGGATCAGAAAGAGATCTGAGAGAAAGAAAAAGAGAGAAAAACTTTGCTGAAGTTCTGCACCGGCCACCACTACAAGGTGACAAAAGTCCCTTGGGGGGCACCCCCCCAAGGTCCTTGCCTTCTCCTGCTGCCTCCAATGGCTTAGACGTGGCTTTTCAGCCCGTCTACTTAGCTTTTTATTGGACATAGGACCTTCTCTTGGTCTTTGTCCTCTAAAAACCTGAGGTTATAGCCAAGCCAAGCGAATCAAGAGCATCTTCTGTTCTCATCTGCATGGATGATGGCGAAGCCCATACATGGCTTGCGACCGTCAATCTGAACGAGTCCCCCACAATCTCCTGAAAAGTTAGATCTTCCTTTTCTTGCTTTTCATTGTAGTTTGTATTTTTCTAAAGAGACAAAAATCACAACTCTTGTCTTTCATTATTGATAAGAATTGTAAATCGGCTATAAACGCCAAAATCGGCTATAAATGCCAAACAAAATCGCCTTTCACGGCAAATTAAGAAAATGTCTCTTTTCTTAAATATTTGTGCAATGGAAAACTTGAAAGAAGTTGATTTCCTTTTTACTTGCGAAGGTTGATCTCCGGATTACCACTTGCAATTCCAAGTAAAATAGAAAATCTGGCACACCCACATAAAAGAAATGTTGATGCACGCTTCAGGGCCCGCCAGGGCGCGAAAGGGCCGGACCCGACGGACTCCCACGTTCCGCCGACCCCGATAGCCGCCCCACGGCGCCTCGGAGCGCGTTCCATCAATCATCTAATAGTTCTATAACTTTGGTGGGCCCTCTCTCTGGCAGCGTAGTGCGAGTATTCTCCCTCTCTCTCGATCTTTTTTAATTTTTATATCATAGTCAAATTAAATAAATTATGGATTTGATTTAGAGCTTTATGCTTTTAACTCTATACTGGCAATTTGATGTACAAATGTTCATATTTCTATGATATTTTTTAATTTGATGGATGTAGTTTACACATGTGTAGTCATGACTGATTTGTGTCTTGAGTACTTTCATATGCCCATATGTTTGTGTCCCAACCTTGCAAATAATCAATTAAGTTAATGTGCTCGAACTAAGTTCTGTTCCAATCAAGTTATGCGTTTCTACTAAGTTAAGTGTTTTTAGGCAGGCGTTGATTTTGATGAAATTTTCTTTATCTTTGAATCAGATATGGAAAATTATTTCAAAAGAAAATCAACTCCTAGCCTATCATGTTCGACTTTAGAGAATGATAACAATGATCAAGTGTTATCAGCTTTGAAGAAAAGTCGTGTAGAAGTTAACTTGGCAGATCTTCCTGCAGATCCTGGGTTACGAAATCCAATCTCGAGTTATCATCCTATAGATCGAGACCAAATCCGAAGAGCGTATCTACAAAAGGGTCCTTGTCAGCCTCGTGATCATAAATTTCCTTTTACGGAGTCTGCACAAGATAGGAGGCGATTTAATCCGGCTTGGTTTAAGGATTATGGTAGTTGGTTGGAATACAGCATAAAAAAAGATGTTGCATTTTGCTTATGTTGTTATCTTTTTGGAGAGCATGCACGACATGATGCCTTTGTAACTCAAGGATTCATAAATTGGAGGAAAAAAGAAAGATTTGGAGATCACGTGGGAGGCCCGAAGAGTGCTCACAATCAAGCATATAAGAAGTGCCAAAATTTATTAAATCAAAAGCAACACATTGAGACAATTATTGTCAAGTAATCGGATCAAGCTCGGATTCAGTATCGAATCTGTTTAAAGGCAGTGCTTGATGCCATTCGCTTTCTTCTACGCCAGGGGTTGCCTTTTCGTGGTCATGATAAATCTGAGGATTCAAATAACATGGGTAACATCCTTGAGCTTTTGCAAGTAATCGCCAATCAAAATGAAGCTATTAAGAGAGTCATTTTGGAAAATGCTCCTGAAAATTTGAAACTTACCTTGCCTAAGATTCAAAAAGATATTGTAAATGCGGCTTCTATGGAGATCACTCAAGCTATCATTTCTGAACTTGAAGATGCACCATTTGCTCTTTTGGTGGATGAATCTCATGACATCTCTATGAAAGAGCAAATGGTCGTTGTTTTACGCTATGTGGATAAGCGGGGATGTGTGATTGATCGCTTTTTGCTAGTAGAACATGTTACAAACACTACTGCTCAATCACTTAAAGTGGCAATCGATGTGATATTTTCCAAACAGGGATTGAGCATAACAAGTTTGCGCGGACAAGGGTATGATGGAGCTAGTAATATGCGGGGTCATCTTAATGGTCTCAAAACACTCATTCAAAATGAGAATCCTACTACATTTTACGTTCATTGTTTTGCACATCAGCTTCAATTGGTACTCATTGCTGTCGTAAAAAAACATCTACCAATTGCCATGTTCTTCGAATCGGTCTGCTATACATTGAATGTCGTTGGAAGCTCTTGCAAACGCCATGACTTGCTCCAAAATATACAAGCTGCTAAAGTTGTTTATGCACTCAATACTAGTGAACTTGAAAGTGGACAAGGTTTGAATCAAAAGACTAGTCTCAAACGGCCGGGAGATACACGATGGGGCTCGCATTATGGTACATTGATTAACTTGATCCACATGTTTTCCTCTGTGATTGATGTGCTTGAGATTATTATAAAAGATGATATAAATGAAAATGTGGGTAGTGCGGCTCACTCATTGCTTCAATTGGAATCTTTTGATTTCGCATTTAAAATGCATTTGATGACAAATATTTTGGGGATCACGAATGTCTTATCAAAGGCATTGCAGCGAAAAGATCAAGATATTGTCAATGCCATGGAAATGGTAAGAATATCAAAACAAAAATTGCAAATGATGAGAGACGATGGGTGGGATTCTCTCCTTTCTGAAGCTCATTTATTTTGTAATAACTATGAAATCCCCATTCCGAATATGGATGATTTATTTGTTGATCGAAAGCGATCGCGATGCAAAGCTGAAGTGACAAATCTACATTTTTACCGCGTTGAAATATTCTATACTACTATTGACATGCAACTTAAAGAGCTCAACGATCGCTTCAGTGAGGTGACCACCGAGTTGCTTCTTTGTGTGGCATACTTCAATCCAAGTGATTCATTCTCTGCCTTCAACAAGAAAATATTGATCCGCCTTTCTCAATTCTATCCAGATGATTTTTCAGACTCAAATCGACTGATACTTGATAATGAACTGGAGATTTACATTATTGACATGCGGACCAATAACAAGTTCTTAGAAGTGAAAGGAATTAGTGGCATTGCTCAGAAGATGGTTGAAACAAAAAAGGACATCCTATATCCTACGGTTTTCTTGCTTTTGAGATTGGCGCTAACTCTCCCAATTGCTACTGCTACTGTTGAGAGGGTATTTTCTGCTATGAAAATTGTGAAGAGTCGACTACGCAATCGAATGGAAGATGAGTGGATGAATGATTGTTTACTTTTATATATAGAAAGGGACATTTTTAATAGCATCAACGATGAGACAATCATGCAACGCTTTCAAAACATGAAGAACTGTCGAGGGCAATTGTAAAAGCTTTTTTATATAGTTGATATATGACTTTTGATGAGAAAATGTAGTTGATGCACTTGAATATTTTGTAATCATTTAAATGTAATACATCTTCTCTTTTGTCATTATTAATATGAAGAAAGTATCACAAAATAATATTTTTGGACTTTTTCAATTGCCATCGTTTCGCACCCATCAAACGAAAATCCTGGGTCCGCCACTGCTCATGAGTAGTTAGAACCATGGAAGTGTTGTCTTAATAGTGAAGGTTTGAATTTTTAGATTCTATTTTTTAAAGCCTGCTTTACTATTTGTTCAATTTTAGATGTCGGAATGTCTTTAAATAGAAATATTGTAAGTTCATTCTCATTTATTGAGAAAAAAAAAAAACCAATGTCTGTTCTCTCTGAAGTTTATATATAGATAAAATCTTGTGGCAATCAATTTTAAGATCATGAAATTTTTCATCATTTTCTCTATTGATGTTCTTTTAGCCTATCATTTTCTTTACCACGACATGGGATATAAAACGAAAAAGATGATATACATATTTTATATTTCAAGTAAGAAATTATAATTTAATTTAAGTTGCGCAATAGTTTTTTTGACATTGATGTTATTATATTAAATTTTAATCTAACTTTAAGAAATAAGTTATCACTTTTTTACTTTGTAGTTTATTTGGAATTTTATTTATTTTTCTTCAAGAGAAAAAATCGGTCCATAGCAAAGTTTGTATCTCTAATTTATTTTTAATCAATAATATCTCAAAAGAACTATATTTGAATTTTTTTTAGCCCGCTTAGCACAGGCCTTTGTTGCTAGTATATACTGATATACTAATCAAATGGTAAGATGGCATCAGCAAGTAGGTCCAACCATTTGTCATCAGTCAAAACACAATCCTTTCATTGGATGGAGGATCCTATCAACAAACATGTTTACTTGTTTAATGGGGAGGGCTTAAAGTTAAGGCATAAGGCAACGGGCAATGGTAACATCATGTAGTTATTTTACTTTTTTTTTTACTTTACCCCAGCCAAAGGCGAAGGAAGCCCGTGCAAGCGGGAAGAGGTGACATACCGAAGGTTCAAACCCTGGGCAGATAGGTAAAAACTGACACTCTTTACCGCTCGAGTAAGGAGTTATTCTTATCTAATTATTCTACTATTGTTTATTATGATGGATCATTATCAATTCTATCAGACTTAAAAAATGGTGCAAACTAAGGGTGCAAAGGGCTTCACATGGGACTCATAATGACATGACCAAAATAAATATCTCAAGAAATGCACAAATCCCACATTCCATTGGATTTTCCGAGGGTCATTTGTTTTTTTATGCATGCGAAAAGAAAATTGATTTTAAATATATAAACGCTACATATGCAAATATTACATATGTGAAACATATTACCATATTTATTATAATCACCAATGTCTTTTTTTTTTTTTTTTATAATGTAGGGTGTCCCGGCACTTTGGGCAAGACTAATCCCTGCGGGCCCAATGGGAGCTGAGTAAATATCCTATGACTCTAGTGTGGCAGCATAGTTTTGAATCCATAACCTACAGGAGCAAACCATGGTCCGAGGCCAACTGAGCTACCCTTCGGGGTTCATAATCACCAATGTCACATAAATAAATGAGTAAATCCAACGGTTCTAGATGTATTTGATTGTTTTTTGACCTATCTCACATATTTCTCAAAAACAACAATGAAGACTTAAGATAGATAGATAGATAGATAGATATATATATATATATATATATATATATATATATATATATATATATATATGAAAGTAAACATCTTGATGCTATTCACTATATGTGAGAGATTTGGGATCTATGAAAGTTCATAAAATTAGACCTATAGGAGGAAACTTTTATGAAGATTAAAAAAAAAAAAAAACAACTTAAAGGACTTAGGATTTATTAGTTTAATAAACAGATTGAAAGGTTTGAATTACAAATATGGAGCCCACATGAATGAAAAAAAAAAAAGAAAAAAAAAGTGGTAGATGGGACTTGATCCCATGACCAATTGCATACCAAATGCAATCACCATGCAAAACATGTAATTCTTGCCCATTTGCGAGTAGGAGATGTGGAAGAACTTAGGTGTGTAAATGACCATATTTGTACGCCATTTTCACATGACCTCATGTACACATCATATGCATACACCATTTTCACACCTTATTATATGTATAAATGAGCACAAACAAATGTGATGATGTATAATCATTAAATGATATTTAAATGGTTCGTGTCGTGCTATTTTATGATGTTAGAAATTTCCACACCCACATTGGTTTGAAAATCACATTCACACCTCCCTTGCAAAACGCACTTGACACCAGTACATTTCTTACATGGTGAATGCATCCTTATGAGGCCCATCAAACAACTTTATTTTCTTCTATTCATGTGACCCCTATCTTTGTAATTCAAACTGTTCAGTTTATTTATCAGACTCACAAGCCCTAAATTCTTGAGTTGATAATCTTAAATCTTCATAGATTTTGAGTAAGTTGTAAAAAATCTTAACACATAAATTTATTTATTTTTATTTTTATTTTTTTTTTTTTGCACTTTTTTGGGACCCCACTTCATGATCTAATCCATTTAAATATCAAGACATTTAGTTTCATATCTTAGATTTTTATGGATTATGAAATTTTTGTGAAAAATGTCTAAAAAATTTAAAAAAAATCTAAAATAATTGGATTTAATTATTTAGTCAAGTGAAAATAGTGATTATAACAGACATGATATATCTCTCATATATGTGACATTTGCATATGTAACATATATATATGTATATATATATATATATATATAATATTTATGTATGTATAGCTCATTTTCCTATCAGATAAGTAAAAGGCAAATGACCTCTTAAAAATATTGCATTTTATTCTACTTTATTTACTATTATTCAATTAAACTTGGTTAAATTTATGCCAACACAATTTGGACCGATGGGACACTCAACTACCATTAAGTTCAGTCCTTATGATGCATAATTTGAAAATAAATAATGTCAAACAACTTAAGAGATTGCCAACACACACATGCTTGACTGGTGTTGGCATATTGGTTTCATAGACATGCCCCCGGTCAATTCCTAGGTCCTCAAGTTAAAAGCATCACTACTGGGATAATAAAAAGAAATCACTACCAGTTTAAAATAGAAAAAGAAACTTAGGGCCTATTTTTTTGAGGTATTATGATATTGATAAGATAGCCATCCCTTGACATTTCAAAATGCTGTGTTTAGAATTCCTACCCACTTGAAAGGTCTACAAATAGCCTAGAATTCTTAGCCCTTGTTTGGCATCACTAATATTTGCCTTTGTTTCTCAAAATCTCTAAATCGGATAGAGATGTTAAGAATAGAGGAGGTTGGCAGCATTTGACAAACTCCTTTTTGTAGAGAAGTAGAGGCAATGTCTCTATTTCCCACATCCTACCATTGATAGCATGCAGTAAGTGGAGGGAAAAAAAAAAAAAGAGGCGGGTGAATAGTGTTCTTGCCCATTCACGCCCCTGTCTGTTTTTTTTTATTTTTTTTTTCTCAAAATCTAAGAGTGTAAATCAAGATTCAAACCATTGGAAATGTTCACAAGATCAAACACGGTCATGTCACCAAATTTCAGCCGTTGGATCATCACCAATATCTAGATATGTGAAAAAAGGGCCAATGTAAACAAATTTATGAAATCTGTGGGCCCCAAATGCGAAATACACACCGTTAGATCTCTTTGGAAGGCTGAAAATGGCTATGTTGTCAATTTTCAAGGCTTGATACCTTATGGATTTCAAGATATTTACAAACCAATATCAACCATTAATGTATTATGTTCAATATTGGATTTGTCCATGAGCAGTAACGTTTTTCGATTTTTTTTTTAGACCATTTATGGGAGTGTAAGTCATGATCCAAACCATTGTTATTGTTAAAAAGATCAAACACCACGATGACACCAACCATTAATGTATTATGTTCAATATTGGATTTGTCCATGAACAGTAACGTTTTTCTGTTTTTTTTTTTTAGACCATTTATGGGAGTGTAAATCATGATCCA
Source organism: Umbellularia californica (assembly GCA_028538565.1). Classification (NCBI taxonomy): domain Eukaryota; kingdom Viridiplantae; phylum Streptophyta; class Magnoliopsida; order Laurales; family Lauraceae; genus Umbellularia; species Umbellularia californica. Next base: position 49,436,757 of record JAPQWN010000006.1, on the reverse strand, counting down.
AACCATTGAAATTGTTAAAAAGATCAAACACCGCGATGACACCAAATTTCAGTTATTGGATCATCACCAATCTCGAGATATGTGTAAAAAAGTAAGATATTGGATGCAATTTTCTAGATTGTGTAGGCCCCAAACATAAGATCTAAACCGTTAGATCTATTTGGAAGGCTGAATAGGACCATTGGGTTAACTTTCAAGGCCTGATAACTTGTGGACCTTGAATAATTATGAAAAAATTTCCACAATTAATATAAAAAAGTCTATTTAAAATAGATCTTTGCATTACTAAACATTTCTTTTGATTCTGGCCTCATTTTTTAATGGCTCTATTTTGATGACTCTATCCAAAAAAGAGTATAGATAGCAAACAAGGCCTTAGTATTCTGATGTAATCAATATCAATCATAAAATACTGCAAGTGCATGGGTATCTAGATGAGACAGTAGCAAGAACGGGTCGAACCCACAGGGAGCCAATTAAAGAAACTTTTAAATTAAGAAAACTAATTAACTAATAATTAAGAAAAGTTTTGAGTTCTTAGATAAGAAAATAAACAACTAATTTAGAAATTCGAAATCTACCAATTAATGAAGGTGATTAAAGCATAGGAATCCAATAAGCATCTACCAATTATTTATCAAGTAACCCTAACTTGTTCCAATTTTTACTTAAAATCAAAGACAAATCACTGTTTTTGATTTGGAAAATCTAACTTTTAAAATCCCTTTTTAATTATAAAAATTCAAAAATCAAGACTTCATTCATCTTATAAAAGAATAAAAATAATTTAAGCACCACCCATCAAAAGTAAGCATAAACCATCAAAAGATCTAAATCCTAAGCATGGCCTATCAAACCTAAATATGAGTAGTCAAAAACTAATTTTTATTTTTAGAAATAAAAATAGAGATTTGCATAGGGCACGAAGACAAGCCTATTAATATTTAAGCACATAATCATGGAACACAAATTAGAATTACTAAACAAATAAAAAGACAATTACTTACCTCCATCCACAACTTTAATCAAGAAAATTAGCCCGCCATTGCAAAGAATGCTTCTTGATTTATTGTTAAAAATTGTATCTTTACAACTTCTCCTTCACAAATTTTCTCCTTAAAAATAAATCCTCGGACATGGCCCAAGGCAACCAAAAATAAAAATAAACTAATGGAAAAGAATAAAGGAACAGAAAAAGAAAGGACTAGGAGAGAGGGAGAACTGTTTTTGGATGTATGGAATTTGGTCCTATGGGTCTCCATCATGTCTCCTTTTATGCTTTTTGCAAACCTATTTTAGTAAAGAAGTACCATCATTTTAGGTCTCTTTTTTCCTTATTTGTAAGGATTCTTTCTTGTTCTCCAAGCTAACTTTTCTTTTGAAAAGACTTTTTGGCTTTGAGATGATTCTCTTTCTTGGCTAATCTTCAGATGGAGTCCCATAAGGAATGTGTAGCAATTGATTATCAACAGTGTGGATTTAATTGCAATCCCGTCTAAAAATGAACATGAAAATCTCTGACCTCATAACTTTGTCAATATAGCTCTAATTTGTACGTTCTTAGGCTCCACGGATATCTACTCTGAATAAGCTTTCCCACAGTAGGTAAATTTTATCGATCCGACGGTTAGTTTGAAAGTTATGGCCATTTGAAGATGAGTTATCCTGAGAAAAAGGGGATTAACTTGTAAATTTTGATTTTCATTGGATTCTATCTCTGCACAACTTTCATTTTGGAATGGAAATGAAATGTGGATGATTCAAACTCTTCTTTTTTTGTTTCAATCAGAATTGTACTCTTTGAATTATCCATTGATAATTTCAAATTTGCAACTACTGTGGACTCTGCCAAGTGGGACATTTCATCTGCTTTAACAGTAGGCCCTGTGAGTAGACCCCTCCTTTGATTAATTTGCATATGGCTTTTGTGTGAGGTCCGCATGGTGAATTCTTCAATTTACTTCAATTCAACAATGTAGGGCCCAGGATGACAATGTGTGCTTGAAAGTGGGTTCCATAATAGAGGCCTGTAATTCTCATTTTCTACACATTCTAATTCAACACATCAAATACTGAAGAGCCCACATTGAAGCAGGACCCATCCGAACAAAGTTCTATTCCAACTGGGACTCTTCGAAGAAAATTTGCAAAACATTTTAAGTTAATGCATAAAATATATTAAAAGTATGAAAATTCACGTTTCTAGGTGAAAATGCATGAAATGATAAAATTATATGAATAATTATGCAATTCACCTAATTAAATCCCTAATTCATCCTAAAATGATATGTAAATGTGCAAATTCATGAATTCAACATATTCCAAACCCTTTGCCATTTCAAAATGTTAGAAGGGCAATGACGATTTTATAATCTCACATGGGAGAATATTTAGGGCACGTTTATGTAGGAGTGGTTTTAATGGAAACTGTTGCCGACACGACATTGGAAATTTCGACGCCATCTTGCGATCGTTCGCTTCAGCACGGAAAGGGCCAGGTTTTCTGCCTCATTTCTCTACATTTCCTCTCTGAAGGGGAGATGGGATTCCCATCCACCCCCATTGGAAAATGCAAAGCCACCCAAGTTTCCTCTTCCACAGCTTTGCACAAACACACCCTAGGGCACATTTGTGTAAATGCAATTTCCATGGAAAGATGAAATTGCCACATCAGCAGATTCTATGGTTTTTAAATACATCCAAAAAAGATTTTTGAGGAAGTTAGAAATTCATGTTTGGTGCAAAAAGTTTTTCCTTGATGAATTGGTGCTAATATTGTTTGGTGCAACTGTGGATTTCTTTATGAAAAACTACCGTTTAGTTAAAACTACTGAGTGGGTGGGTGGGCGGGCGGGTGGGCGGGGGAGGGGGAAGAAAGAGGGTGGCTAGGTGGAGTGGAGGTGGGAGTGAGGAAACTATCTCATTTTCTACCGAAATGAGCTACACAAACGTGACCTTGGAGAATTCCAAAAATTTTGGAAAAATAGTTCTCGAAAGATCAGGCCTTGACGCCTCGAGGATGCTTGCTTCTTTTTACAAGTTTCTCATTAAAATCCTACTAGCAACAAAGGCTCGGGCTTAAAATGAAAATATGTTAAAATTTAAGAATTCTTTTGAAATATTGTTAAGATAAAATAAATATAAAATAAATTTTTTTTATTATCTTTGAATATTAAAAAAATTTCTATGTATGAAAATAAATATAAAATAAAGAAAATTTACATAACACGACGACCTCTTGAATTTAATGGCATTGACTATTACTGCTATGTCATTTACGGATATGTTATACCATTGATGACTGAAAATATAAGTAAAAGAACATAAACCAAATGGATTTACATCTACTAAAAAGAACCAAAAGAAAGGGATAAAAAAATTAACGTGTTTGATCCATCAGTGGGTGCCACCCTTGAAATGTTTTTAACGTGTGGGACCCAATAATGGCTCTGCATCCAAAGAAGAAAAAAAGGGAAACTAAGAAGAAAGGAAATGGAAATCAAATGATTTCATCCTCAATGGGCCACCCACTACATCTAGATTTATGGTGATGGAACAGTTGGTCGCCACAGATGATTGATAGTATAGGAAAAAAAATTGAAAGAGAGGGGGCGAATAAGTGTAAGTGAAGAAAAAACATAAAAGATGTACATTGCATGGGATGGGTGTACGTGGATATAGATATGAGTCATTATAGTATGTTTCTAATAGTTCTAACTCATATGGACACAAATCACATCCAAACAATTATTAAAGAAATTAAGCTTGTGTAGGATACCAACCCAGTTTGATTGTCCACTATGGATACATATTGACATAGAAAACTAATATCTATGCATAATCCATGAGTGGGTCCCACTGCAAAAATAAGTTAAATGTGTGGGGCGCACTAATTGATTTGCATCCATTAAGAAACCAGACAACGGCCAACAAGCTTGCCTCCCTCCATCAGCAGAGCCCACTCTTAGGAAAAATAGGTTAAGAGAAGGCCATTGGAATTTCATTCAATACTAGAGTCCAATCTTGAAATATATTTAATGCAAACTGGTGTCCACTGCTAGATCCATCCATTTGGGGGAAAAAACTAAAAGGAGAGTAAATGAGCAACAATTTGAATTTTATTCATTGGTAGGGCCCACAAAACATATTTAACATGGGACCCATTGATAAACTGTACAAATCAACTGTAAAGATTTGTTTATAATTTGGATCATAGTAAGAAATAAGACTCAAATTCAAAAAAAAAAAAATCTTATGAGAAAAGTTTTAGGAGAGAAAGAGTAGCCTAAAATGAGGTGGCACCTTAAAATAATGTGGGTTTTTTTGTACATATTTCTTTGAAAGGAGAGAACTTTTTGGCATGAGGTAGCACCCTCACAGCCCACATCCCCCTTTGCTTTAATATATATAACCAGCAACAAAGGCCCGTGCTTAGCCCAGGCCCAAAAGTGAGAAGATATTTAGAATTAAAGTAAGAAAAAAGATATTATTTAATTGAAATAGATAGTATCATATAGATACCGTTGCACAAGTATAGTTGCACACATACTGTCATACCATAATATTGTAATATGAAAAAATCTATAAACTAAAAGTTTATAAAATAAGTATGTTTATGCACAATAATAAATAATGAATTCTACTTTAAACATAAAAGTGAATAATAAATAATTCAAAATTTTTTTAATAAGAAGATTGTGCAATTCATCCACTTGTATTTGCGTAAGTCACTGAGGTTGTCACTTTACTTTCCAATTGACTAGGTGCATTACTTGTCCCAATGGTTGAAGTGTTGATTTTATCTTTCATCTTCAAAGCTGTTGACATAAGTGAAAATAAGTTAGTGAAATGAAACAATCTTTTAAAATACAGGGGAATCATTATGATGCAAGAGATAAAGCTTGATCATATTGTGTTCATGTCAAAATTAGAAACTTGTACCCAGTCCATGCATAAGCCTACTGATGAAAACAAATGAAATTTCGATGTCAATGAAGGACCTACAGCAGTGTTCAAATTCAATATAAACCTTAAGCAATCTAAACTTGCAAGGGTCAGTCTACAACAGAAGAATTATGTTTATATAATAAATGACTTTAACCAGGTCATTTTGTCTTATAGCATGCTCCTCTTTCTATACTTTTGAAACAATCTCCTCCAATTAGGAAGACATTCAAGCATTAGGTGCCAACAATACATTCAAAGCCAAATATGTTATATTAAACATAATGAATAAAATCATAGTTAATTTTCCAGTCCAATCTACGGAGTAAAAAAAAGAATGTACAAAAGCTGCTGTTTTGAGATGAATTGCATCGTAGAGATGGCTTGGGAGTGAACATTAACAAAATTCATACTTTGTCAAGCATAAGGAAAAACAACTTGAGCGTGGAAAATGACTTGAGTGCTAAAGAAAGCACTTAAATATTACTTCATTTTCAGTTTTATATTTTGCTATCACTCCAATATTTTTTATATAAGGTATTAAGAAAGCATTATAAAAGGAGAAAAAGAATTTAAATTGTAGAGTGGATAATCAATATGAAGAAGAGAAAGGGCATTGAAAATTATGTCTGATGCACATGGAGTAACAGCTAGAGGTGAAAGAAGTAGAAGTATAGGATATATTGAAAAATCTCCTATAAGGAAACAAAAACTCAAGCATTGGTTGCTAACAATACATTCATAGCCAAATATGTTCCAATAAACATTAAGCAACAAAAAAAGCATAGTTAACTTTCAAGTCAATCGAAGGAGTAAAAAAAGTATGTATAACAGTTTTTTTTTTTTTTTTTTTTGTTCCCTGAAAAATCACATTGTAGACAATGAGCACTAAAAAAATCATAATTTATAAATCGATAAGAAAATGGCTTAAGTGCAGGAAAATGACTTGAGTAGTAAAGATAGCACTACATTCATACTTCATTTTTAAAAGGAGCAACAAAGCTTTTAAAAGGAGAAATTGAAGAGTGAATAATGAACCTTAAGAAGAGCAAGGGCACTATAAATTCGGTTTGATGTAGTTGGAGCAAGGGTTAGAGGTGAAAGAAATCGAATAGGGTATGTTGAAACAATCTCCGGCAAAGCAGTAGAAACTCAAGCATTAGCTGAAACTCAATACATTCATACACTGCAAAAACACTATTATACTCACTATCTGTTTTGTGTGTAGGGTTTTGGGCAATCCAATAGAAACAACCTTATAATGCAATGGAAAACAATGCTTGTTGATCCATAGCAAAAGAAGTCTCAAACGTGGGACACTGATCAATACAATTACAAAATCATACCATAATCCACATGAGTATAACTAAATAGACTATGACAGAGATGACAGAGATGGAGAGTAAGTTAGTGACAAGAAATAGAGAAATCCATTGGGTGAAGGAGAAGCCCTGACCCCACTGGTTTATCTAGTTCTCTTTATTGTTAATCTAAGTAAATAAAAAGAGAAGGGTTTTAGTTTTTAATTTACCAATGATAAAGATGAAATGGTCTCTCAAAGAGAGTTTTAGCACTAAATAATCCATGAACCCTAAACCCTAAATCTAAGCATTAAATAATTCATAAACCCTAAACCCTAAACCTTTATTTTATGATGTTAGCCGAATACTTTATTTTATTCTATGATGCTATTGGAGTTTAATTTGATTTATATTATTGTTGGAGTTTGATAATGCTTATCTACATTAACATTGAACTATTATGGAGTGTTGGAACTGGGCTCCCTTTGCTTTTATGGAGTCTTTCTTATTTTAGTTAATTTTATTGCTGCAATCCAAATTATGGGAATGAGAATATGAGATGAATGCATGCATTTGACCATTTTTTGTTCTGGTTTGCATATGCAGATTTATTTGAATTTCGACAGGATTTCTTTTTCCTGAAAATATTTTCTTTCAGCTAGTGTTATATCATTATAAAACGGGCCGGTCTTATGAGCCAAGCCTAGGGCCTCAATCGAGCCGGGCTCAAAGGGCTGGCCCTAGGGCCTTATAACTTAATAAGAGCCTAGCCCGAGCCAGGGTTTTTGAGGCCCTCTCGAGCTAGGGCCGAGCTAGGGCCTACTGAAAAATACTAGGGCCGAGCCTAGGGCCTCTCAAAGCCCGGCTCGGCCCGGCCCACTTTCATCCCTACTTTTAATCAAACAATCGAAGGTCGACTTAAAATTATTTTACAAAACTGTTTCTATCTACGAAAATCATCAAAATATACAAAATTTGAAAGGGAAAAAAAGCAGAAGGAAAAATAAACCAAACCAAACCAAGCCTTTTCCCACTAGGTGGGGTCAGCTATATGGATTTGACGACGCCAATCAAATATGTTTAGGGCCATGTCCTCCGTTAGATCCATGTAGGCAAGGTCACGTTTAATAGTTTCTTTCTAACTTCTCTTGGGTCTCCCTCTCCCTCTCCTACTTCTGGCAATCTCCATGCTTTCACACATTTTAACAGGTGCCTCCATTGGACGCCTTCTAACATGGCCGAACCATCTTAATCGATTTTCTCTCATTTTATCTTCAATCGGTACTATTCCTACTTTGCTCTTAATCTCCTCATTCATAATCCTATCTCTCCATGTGATCTCGCTCATTCATCTTAGCATTCTCATCTTCGCAACTTCCATCTTCTTAGCATGATTATATTTTACTGCCCAACACTCTGATGCGTATAACAACGCTGGTCTCACCGCCACCTTATAATACTTTCCTTTAACCTTGAGGGAGACTTTTCGATCACACAAGACCCCCGAAGCACTCCTCCATTTGGTCTACCTAGCTTGAATCATGTGACTTACATCAGTATCAGTCCCTCCATCCTATTGCACCATCGATCCAAGGTACCTAAAGTTTTCTTTCTCTATAATCTTTTGTGTGCCCAAACTTACTTCTATGTTACCAAGTGTCCTATTTTGACTAAACTTGCATTCCATATATTCCGTCTTGCATCGACTTAGCCTAAACCCTTTTGTCTCTAATTTTTTCCGCCACACTTCTAGCTTAGCATTTACTCCTTCTCTCGTCTCATCCATTAAAACAATGTCATCTGCAAATAGCATATACCACGGCACCTCATCTTGAAAATGTCTTGTAATCTCATCGATAATTAGGGTAAACAAGTACGAGCTTAACGCTGAGCCTTGGTGTAGACCAATCGTGATAGGAAACTCTTTAATCTCTCCACCAGTTGTCTTTATAAATGTCACGACTCTATCATACATATCCTTTATTGCCTCAATATATGTGACACACACTCTTTTCTTTTTCAGTACTCCCCATAGAATCTCTCTAGGAACCAGGTCATAGGCCTTCTCCAAGTCAATGAACACCATATGTAAATCTCTCTGACCTTCTCTATACTGTTCCATTAACCTCCTAAGGAGAAAGATAGCCTCCATGGTTGATCTCCCAGGCATGAAACCAAATTGATTCTCTAAAACGTTTGTTGTTCTTCTTAGTCTTCTCTCAATAACTCTCTCCCATAATTTCATCATATGGCTCATCAATTTAATCCCGCAGTAGTTCGCATAGTTATGAATATCTCCTTTGTTCTTGTATATGGGATAAGAATACTTTTCCGCCATGCATCAGGCACCTTCTTGCTCTTTAGCACTACATTAAAAAGTTTTGTCAACCAACTTATGCCATTCTCCCCCAAGCACCTTCAGACCTCAAAGGGATACCATCTGGTCCAACCGCTTTCCCATTCTTAATCATTTTCAATACTTCTATAACTTCTTCCCTACTGATTCTCCTATAGAACATATAATTCGATCCTTCCCTACAAATGGTAAGCTGTCCCAATTGTATGTCACTACTACTGCTTTCGTTAAATAACTTGTAGAAGTAGCTCTTCCAACGATCCTTTATCTCCTCTTCCTTTACTAATACCTTTTTATCATCATCCTTAATGCATTTAACTTGGTTTAAGTCCTTGGTCCGCCTATCTCTGGCTTTGGCAAGCTTGAATATCTCTCTTTCGCCTTCTTAGTGTCAAGTCGCCTATATATCTCCTCAAATACCTCTACCTTGGCCTCACTAATTGCCTTTTTGGTTTCTCTTTTTGCTTCTTTATACCTCTCCAAGTTCGCTGCATTTCAATCCATTTGCCAAGTTTTAAAGCACTCTCTTTTAACTCTTATCTTGTCATGGACAGCCTCACTCCACCACCATGCCCTCCTTCTGTGCCGGAATACTCCCTTTGGATTCTCTTAAGACTTCTTTCCCTACCCTCCTAATACACTCTGCTAACCTTATCCCACATATTATTTGCACTCTCATTTACCGCCCAAACGTCTCCCTCTAGTACTATTTCCCTAAATGCTAGTTGCTTACCACTTTTCGAGTTCCACCATTTAGTCCTTGAGCATCTATACAACTTCTTTTTTGTAGTCCACCTTTGTAGCTGCACATCTATGATCAACAACCTATATTGGAAAGTCAAGCTCTCCCCCGGTATAACCTTGCAATCTTTACAAGCTAAGCGGTCCAAGACATATCTCTATTGAGAAGGGAACAGAAAAAATGAAAAAAAAAAAAGCCAAAGTTAAAGAAATGCCAATTAAGAATTCATATCTCTATTGAGATTTGGAATAACATAATGACAGATCATGGAAATAAAATTTCATACCTATTATAAGTGAGGGGAGGCTCAAAGTTGAGGTGGAGAGGAACTGCGACGTTTATGCATTGACGGTCAATGGCATAATCCACATGAGTATAACTAAATAGACTATGACAGAGATGACAGAGATGGAGAGTAAGTTAGTGACAAAGAAATAGAGAAATCCATGACAGAGATGGAGAGTAAGTTAGTGACAAAGAAATAGAGAAATCCATTGGGTGAAGGAGAAGTCCTGACCCCACTGGTGCATCTAGGTCTCTTTGTTGTTAATCTGAGTAAATAAAAAGAGAAGGGTTTTAGTTTTTAATTTACCAATGATAGAGATGAAATGGTCTCTCAAAGAGAGTTTTAGCACTGTCGATAATAGAGTCCATACGAAGCAATGGTGAAAAATATGCATCAGTACGTAAAAGTTGTTTGATCATGAGAAGGAGTAGAAGATTAACGGCAAAACCGTGATAGCACAAACGAATTCATACCACACACCAAGTACACCACTCTGCAGGCTTTTATCATGCTTTTAATCAAATAATCGAAGGTTGACTTAAAATTATTTTACAAAACTGTTTCAATCTATGAAAATCATCAAAATATACATAATTTGAAAGGAAAAAAGGCAGAAGAAAAAAAGAAAGAATGAAAAAAAAAAAGCCCAAGTTAAAGAAACCCCATTTAAGAATTTATATCTTTATTGAGATTTGGAATAACATAATGACAGATCATGGAAATAAAAATTCATACCTATTATAAGTGAGGGGAGGCTCAAGGTTGAGGCGGAGAGGAACTGCGACGTTTATGCATTGACGGTCAATGGCATTTAGGAGTTTTCAGGAGGGAAGGCGTTAAGAAGAGAAGATGGGCGTCAAAGGAAGAAGACGGGCGTTAGAGACAAAGATTTATAATAGGAAGTTAAGAATTTAAGATTCAGATCTTAGCAATGAGAGAGATTTTTGGAGAGGGGATTGAGTTGAGATTATTGTTATTATTATCTTATTGGAGAGATTTAGGGAGGAACGGTTAAAGTTAAAACGTTGTTTACACGGTTAAAGTTAAAGCCCTATATCATTTTCTTTTGCATTTCTCTAAAAGAGGAGATTTTTCTAGGGTGAGGCGGCCCCCCACTCCCCTCCCTCCCCCTTTTTTTTGGTTCTAGTATCCTACATTTATGTTTGGTGTGAATGCGACCACTAAATTTTTTATGATTTTTGGGGAAAACATTTCCCTTTGCAATTTTTTTTTTTCTCACGAATATGGAGAGTACGTGGAGAAAGTTTTCCACGGAGGTGCCTATACAGCTAGCCATGCTGGAGCCTCACGAAATACTCGCAAGTGAAATCTCAGAAAATCCAGACTTTATTAGTATCCTAATCCTATCACCGAAAGCAACAAAATCAAAAGATCACTTCGAAAAACATAAAGCAAAAGCATACAAGCAAAACGTGAGAAACCCAACATCTCTCTCTCTCTCTCACTCTCTCTCTCTCTCTTCAGAGTTCAGACGACAAGCATCAATGGCGGATTTTTCTCCTCCCCTTCTCCCAACAGAACCCCCCTCAAATCAGAAGAAATTTCCTTTTCCTTCTCCTCCTCTCCCTCCCAACTACGTCAGTCTCCAACAGCTCCAGGAGAGGCGTCTCAAACAGCAACAAGAGAGAGAAGGAAAAGAAAAAGAAGAAGAAGAACGCCAAAGGCAGCGAGAAGAAGCAGAAGAAGAACGGAAAAGGCAGCGAGAAGCAAAAGAAGAAGAAGAAGAACGGAAAAAGCAGCTCGACCTCGAGAAATCCCTCAAAACCCTAGAAACTAAGCCGTCAGATCGCTCCTCTCGACGCAGTCGGGGGAACCGACCGAAGATCGCAGCAGATAAAAGAGGCGAAATCCCAACCGTCGAGAGAGAAGTCGACGGTTATGGAAAAGGCATCGAACGACCGAACAAGAAGAAGAACATCGGAAAATGGAGAGAGAAAACGAGCCCGGGCGAGAGAAAAACCCTAACCGACGGAGATCCGGCGCATTCGTTGCCGGAAAATGGAAAATCCGCCGTGGATAGGAAGATCGGAAGAGGCTTCCGGGCAGTGAAGAGTAATCGGACGGCGAAGATTGCTGGGGAGACGGAGGATCTCGAAACGAATAGGCGGAAAGAAGCAGAAGAGAGACCGACGGCTGTTGAGAAGAAAGGGAGAGCCCGGTCGCCGCCGGTTGAAACTCTACTGGAGAAGATCGGGTCGAATGTTGTGGATGATCGAATGGTTGAGATTGATCAGCAGAAGATTAGTAACAATGGAATAGAAGGATCGACTGGTGGCGGCAAAGAAGCAGATGGAACAGCAAACAAGGAACTTCATTCGACACCGAAAAGAAAGAGGTATGTGAAGAAGAAAAGAGGAAATGGTGGGGTTGTTAATTGTGATCAGACAGTAGAAGGCGAGAAAGAAGTGGGTGAGGGATCGAATGAATGTGGTTTGGGGAGACCGGGAGAGAAAATGCCTGCAACTAGGGAGGAGAATGTCGAGAAGGAGGACAAGGCGGTAGAGAGTGCTCATAAAACTGAGGAACTTGAGATTGTTGATTGTGATGAGGTTGATGGGAAAAATGGGGGCGAGAGGTCTATCGAGGAGAAGAAATTGGGTGATTGGAGAGAGAGAGAGGGAAGATACTTTGGCCATAGAAGAGGTTTAGGTTATGGAAGAGGGTTTAGCTACGGAAGGAGCTTTGGCTATGGAAAGAGGAAAGGAGGAAGTGTTGAGGCTGTTAATTGTAATCAGATAGTAGAAGCAGTAGAAGGCGTGGAAGAAGTGGATGAGGGATCGAATGAATGTGGTTTAGGGAGACCGGGAGAGAAAATGCCTGCAACTGGGGAGGATAATGTCGAGGAGGAGGACAAGGTGGTAGTAATTGCTCAAAAAATTGAGGAACTTGAGATTATTGATTGTGGTGAAGTTGATGGGAAAAATGCGGGCAGGAGGTCGATGGAGGAGAAGAAATTGGGTGATTGTAGATCAAGGGAGAGAAGAAGCTTTGGCCAACGAAGTGGGTTTGGTTATGGAAGAGGCTTTGGCTATGGAAGGAAGAAAGGAGGAAATGCTGGGGCCGGTTATTGTGATCAGACAGTAGAAGCAGTAGAAGGCGGGAAAGAAGTGGATGAGGGATTGAATGAACGTGGTTTAGGGAGACTGGGAGAGAAAATGCCTGCAACTGGAGAGGATAATGTCGAGAAGGAGGTCAAGGCGGTAGAGATTGCTCATAAAATTGAGGAACTGGAGATTATTGATTGTGATGAGGGTGATGGGGAAAATGCGGGCAGCTTTGGCCAACGAAGCAGAAGGAGCTTTGGCTATGGAAAGAAGAAAGGAGGAAATGTTGAGGCTGATCAGACAGTAGAAGGCGGGAAAGAAGTGGAGGAGGGATTGAATGAACGTGGTTTGGGGAGACCGGGAGAGAAAATGCCTGCAACTAGGGAGGAGAATGTCGAGAAGAAGGACAAGGTGGTAGAGATTGCTCATAAAATTGAGGAACTTGGGATTGTTGATTGTGATGAGGTTGATGGGGAAAATGCGGGCGAGAGGTCAAGGGAGGAGAAGAATTTGGGTGATTGGGGACCAAGGGAGAGAAGAAACTTTGGCCGACGAAGAGGGTTTGGTTATGGAAGAGGCTTTGGCTATGGAAGGAGCTTTGGTTACCAGGAGAGAAGACAACATCGACATTTGACATGGGTAAGAAAAGAAGAGAATTCGAATGGAAGTATGCGGCCAGTATAGCAGCGAGGTATATACACTGGAACTGCCTTTTTTTTTTATTTGACATCTGGTAGACTGATTTTAAGCTGTCACTTATTAAAATCTGTGTAATGGGTGCCATTTCCACCCCTTGCTGATACTACATGCCTCCCGTGAATTAGCTCTCATTTATACAAGCAGTTTATATTAATGAATTAATGTAGGCAGAACTCAGAAAGTTGAGTTCCAAAACACAATCAGTCAAATCGGTCCGAATATCCTCCACATTTGTCCCTTTTTTATGTTAAAACCTGGAAATTAAACTCATAAGTGTGTTGTTAACAAAGGCTATAAGTATTCTTTAAGAGGCAGGAGAAATAAATAGCGTGTGAACCTATCCCCAACATGTTGATGGCTGATTTAAATACAGTAACATGAATACTGTATTCACACATATAAGGTATGGACTGACCCACCTTTACACCGTGTACATATTGCAACTTCAAGTTAATATGTTAAGAGTTCCCTGTATCTGAACAACATAGCCACTTTCTGTCAACAAGCAAGCAATTCTAACTACTCAAGTTGAATCTCCCCACCAAACAGACTAACACTTGCTTTAGACATCAAGGCTGTCTTGATTGAACATGTTTTGGTCCAGCCCTGATGGCAGTTGAGGATGTAGTTCTTAAGTTGCTCTATGAAATGTGACTTGCAGAATACGAAATGGCCAGGTCTGGATATGAAGGAGGTCTCTCCGGTTTATAGATGGAGCAAACAGATAAGAAAACCAGTTTGGGCCCCTTCTACTCAAGACACATGAGATCCAACCAGCTTGTTGGGTCTCTGGACCTAGGTCTTGTCTCCTAGATAAAAGATTCAATTTGTAATCTCTGCAAGCTCATAGCCCAAGAGAGGAAACCCCAAGTTTCTTGGTCCAAAAGAATAATGGACATTCTTTACCGTTGTCTTTCTCAAACATGATGCTAGACACTATTAAAAAAAAAAACCCAATTAGTAAGAATCCCAGCCTTTAATCCACCATTGTTTAATTAAAAACAGAAATTTAAGCAATAGATTGAAGGGTAAAATAATGTAAGCTAATATGTGGAAAAACTAACTGCCTTTAACTCACGTTAGGCTCTTCAAGTTGGCCTAACTTTGTCTAGTGTTGTGGCCTCTATTGCATCTTGGGTCAAGGAGGGTGATGGCTTGAGGAATAGTGGGTCCAATATAAAGATTTTGAAAAGGTGGAACTCATATATGTGTGTGTGTGTATGAATGTATAGATGCATGTCTAACTGCATGTGTGTATTTATATTCAAATTCTCCAGAATGTCCCCTTTATTAGTTGCGCTTTTTTCTTTTCTTTTTTTTTTTGCATTGGCCATTGTCAGGATATTAAGAAATGATTAATTTGTGATGAGATAATAAGGATCTCCCAGGATTTAGGATAGGATTTGATCAATTAGACTTCTATTGTGATTAAATTTTCTGTTCAAAATCTTATTTTGTACTCTATAACTAGGCCTGTTTCATAATGCAATGTACGTAAATTTTTTTTATGATTTATGTGGAGGCTGTCAAAGGAATTATAAGATGTTTTGAAACAGTGAGTGGGCTTAAAGTAAACTTGAAGAAAAGTCAGATGGTGGGAGTCAGGGTTGATGACACTAGAATTACAACTTTATTAAACTGTGTAAGATGTGGCTTGATGATGCAACGTAGACCTCATGGCCACATGTGTTGGGCCCACTTAGATTTAGGATATTTTATTAACTAATTATAGGTCATTAGTTTCTGATTTTATTTAAAGAATGCTATTTAGGATTAGGTTTCCTATTTTAATTAGGTTTCTTAGAGTTTAAGTTGTGTTTTCCTATTTATATGTCATTGTAGGGAATTATTTCTTAGAAAGTTGATTAATGAAATTGGGTTTTCCTATTGAGCTGATTGCAAGACCATCCACGAGGCATTATGGGAAGCAATTCGTGTGGAGCGGATGCTTAAACGGTCTAGTTTATTGGAAGTTATGTCTCAAGAAGAAAAGTCACCACACATAATAGACAGTGTTAAGAAATAAGTGCCAGCTGATATGCAGACCGATCAACCAGAGTTAGACACAGAAGATTCCACATCTACAGTCGGCCTTGAAATTTCTCCTATGAGTACAAATAATCCCCAAGTGCAAACCCCAAGTGATGAAGAGCAAGTTGTTGATAATCCCCACATAAAGCTCTCAAATTGATTTTGTCTTTAGGGATCACCAATGACAATCGGGAGATCAAGAACTACTTGTCATATATTTTGATTTGATGGTGCAGATTCTACAAGTAAATCATCCAGGGGTTCAATTGGATGTCAACACAAATTTCACCGATCAAAAGCAGTTATACATGGAGCTTTACACGGAAGTTGTAGATCAACCGATGAATCAGAAGTTCGTCATATTGATCTTTGATCTAGGTGGATATTTTCCGAACTCGAGGTCTAGTTCTTTTCAAGTGGGGGAAAATGATGCAGCGTAGACCTCATGGCCACATGTGTTGGGGCCCACTTAGATTTAGGATATTTTATTAACTAATTATAGGTCATTAGTTTCTGATTTTATTTAAAGAATGTTATTTAGGATTAGATTTCCTATTTTAATTAAGTTTCTTAGAGCTTAAGTTGTGTTTTCCTATTTATATGGCATTGTAGAGAATTATTTCTCAGCGAGTTGATTAATGAAATTGGGTTTTCCCATTGAGGTGCGTCATCGTTTATTAACTCTGCGGAGATTGATTGTGTCTTCGGACACGTGCTTCGGCACCCATTGTGCTTTTAGCACTTCCACCGCCAGCCCTAACCCTAGGGCTTGCATCACCTGAGGTCTTTTCTTATGACCTATATTTGTTTACCTTTAGGGGCTAATACCATTTCCAAATTAATTTGGAACTCTGTAATTTCCCTGTTTGAAAAGAAGTCAACATGGAAGAGGCCATACTATCTTTTGGGGTATGAATCACATTGACTAAAGCATCTTTGTTGAACTCCAGTTTACTGTTTGCCCTTATTCGAAATGTTGGGAATTGCCGCCAAGAAGCTAGAATATATCCAACGAAACTTCTGGTGGAAAGATGTGAAGTGGGAGGAATTACATATTGTAAGTGACAAAGCCAAAGGGGAGTGTGGTTGGAAACAGGGAAGTTGGAGGATACAAATTGGCCTTGTTGATTAGGCGGCGGTGGAGATATAGGGAGAGAGATGTTTAGTGAAGAAAGTTTTTTCAAGCATGGAAGGAAGTTTTGTGGTGGAATTATAGGTCTAAGAGGCTGAAAGTAGCAGGAAGTAATTTTCTCATTGAGGGCGAATCTAGTACTGTAGGCAGTGTCTTCAAGCCCCCGCAGGGAGGGGGGGGGGGGCGCTTGTCAATTTCGGTTTGGACCCCATTTTGGTTTGCTCTTCAAGCTGTTCGGTCAATTCGGAATTTCAGTTAAACTTTTTAGAGATTTTTTGGATAATTATAATGACAATAAAACATATGCATTTAGAAAAATATAAAAAATATTGTTAATAATACAAGAATGCAATAATTTATTTCTATATGCTAAATGAATACTTTCTAGTGATTTAAATTTATTTATTTATTTAGTTTTTTAAGTGGACCTATTTGAGTCTGTAGTTTTAAAAAACCAATATATGGATGCTCAAAAGCTTAAAGCCTCAAACTCACAAGAATTTTGTAGGTGCCGAGTGGAGCCCATTGATTAAAATCTAAACTGCTTGGAATGAATACCTTCCTCATGTATGGGCTTTGGTCAGTTTTTCCTTTAATGGGAGATAGACCCACTCTCAGATTGATTAGACGTACTTATGATAAGTAATGGATCAATCTGATGGTGATCCCATCTTATATTATAGAAAAATTGTCCTGGGGTAATAAATGAGATGGATATTTGATGTAAACATGAGTGGGGGCCATATGGGATTTGCAAAGAAACTGAGGTAGTGTGTGGTTCGCTGGAATGGTTGTAGGCAGGAATGGAATGGAGACCAGAATGAGTCTGGAATGGAATGAGGCAGGAATACTGGAATAGTCAATTCCATTCCAGCGTTTGGTACGCTGAGGAATCAACCCAGTAATAGAATTCTGATTCCTATTCCTGCGTTTGGTACACTGGAATGCTGCATGTAATGGAATCAAATTTACATAAGATTGACAAAAAATACCCTTGTTAGATTCTACTGTCACATTACATTATTTGTGGTGGATGATTTTTGTATCCTACTAATGGGCTACATAGAGGAAACTCCAATTCAGATCATGTATGAATTATGACGATAAAGGGATCTTCACTATATGGCCCACATTTAGCAAAAGCAAGATCTACCATTGGATCGAAACATAGTTGGGAGTAGTGTAGACGGTGTAATTAATCAGCTTCATCATCTGATCATATCATCTGAATTTCCCAATGGGTGAGTTTAAAATTACTGCATGACAAAGTGTGACACCTTCTTCTGGCTTCTTCTGACAAAGTGTGACACCATCCATTACTAGGTGTTAATCGTATCCGCATCCACGACCATGTTGCCCAAGCATCTGAAGGAAAAAAAAAAGAGAGGGAATACAATGTCCTTCCCAACATGCATTAGATTCCATTTTACTGTATACTTCAAAAGAAGGAAGACAATCTCTCCCCACCATTGGAATATCAGCTACCCATATATCCTCATTCGTGTTCAAGTGCCAGCTGCAATCTTCCTCATGGTAGTGGAATCTTTGTCCCTGAATAGTAGAAATGTGCAATTCTGCAAACTCACTTGAAAACATCACACTGCTCGCCAACTCATTGGACCTGGACGAATACCCAATTTATTTTATGCCCCAGGCCCAAATCTTATGGACCCAGTCCCAACTCCCGGCCCAATTCGGCAACTAGAAAAGATTAAAATTTTAACATTTAATGGCTGTTGCTGGCAATTAAAATAGTGCCTTTTAAAACCATTAAAATTGAGGCCATATAGATGAGGGAGTTCAGATGCTCTGTGGTTGATAGTGTGCACATTGTATGATGCTCAAGGAAGATTGTGTTGTTCTGCCTAAACAGCTATTTGCAAAAATTATAGTGCCACCATAGAGTGCAGAAGCTACACACACTGTCCTTAGTCCTGAACCTACACCTGTTGGACATGATTTTATCAATGTTCATTAAAGTTGGCTGCAACAGAATGAGCAGGTCTGCAAATTAATCAGGACAGTCCTCAGTCCTGAACCTACACCTGCTGAAGTATTCTATCGTCTCTGCACCAACTCCACAACCAACTGAAGAAAACATAATGACAAGTAGAACTCAAGAAATAAACATCGCATCTCAACCATTAGAAAACACCCACTATTCAAACATGGATGGAATGATCATAAAATTAAAACAATTAATTGCATGGTAATACTAACACAAGCTCCATATCAATTCATTGCACCCAAAAGAAAACCCTCTTCTTGTTGTTAGTTATAATTGTAAGTACTACAAATTAGAAGTAGAAGTCTAGAAGTATGGTCATTTCCAGTCATCTCATGACATCCACAGTGCTTACGAAGTAGCAAGAAACAAAATGTAGATAATGTATCAAAAGACCCATCATGAGATGTCATCTCATGACATCCATAGTGCTTATGATAATAGTTGCAAACAACAAAATGTTGATAATATATCAAAATACCCATCTATATATCACAGGCCTCCACTTAGCAAAGCCCTCACAAACTCTTCTTTTTCATCATTTTCCAAAGTAAAAAAAAAAACGGCAGTCATCTTATGATCACGAGCTATAGCAATCAAGGCCTTGTGGCGTTCCGCTTTCTCAAGATTTCCACAGTGACTGCGAAGTTCCTCATTGATTTTATCCCTTTTGTTTGCTATATCCAAATCAACACCAATAGCTCTACTAAACTTCTCAGTGGCTTCATCAATCTTGTTGCCAATGATCATGGCTGCTTCTCGAAATCCATTCATATTGTCGGTGCTCCTCTTCCTCTTTCCTGTGTGACTAGTTCCTTCACTATTGGTGGAACGAGTGGAGACGTTGCGTTCCAACAAATCAAAATCCAGGCCCATATCTTGTGTATCTTCACATCTCATTCCTAGTCACTTCATCCAAGACATCTTCAGTGGTAGCAGCTCCTCTTCCTGTGGCACGATCCTTCCCAAAGATAGTGCATAGCATTTCATAATGTGGGAAACTTCTACTCCTTCATTGACTAGCACCCTTGTATGTCTACAACAAACATACAAATAAGACAAACATATAAACATATTCAAAAGAAATGGACAGACAAGGATACATAAAGATATTTCTTATTTAATCTACTCCATTATGAATTGATTTTTAAATGATAATACCTTCACATAGCTGTTCCAAACCTCATCTTCGGCAACCACCACATTTTTATGTGGATCCCATCCAAAACCGCTGCAGTTCTCTCCATTATGCATATCATACACAGCACGAAAGTCCTTTGATTCTAGAATCAATGTGTGGCTTAGCTTTAATTCCACTTCCAGGCAACTTTTGCTTTAACACTGCTTCAATGACTCCAAGAAAACCGGGCTTGAACCCATTGTCAGCCTTATGATTCCCCGCATTTTCCATGTCAAAAAGAGCATAAACCAACTCCTTATCCTTAGCATTAGTCCATTTTCTTTTGTTCTTCCCAGGCCCTTTCTCGTTAGTGTCCATGTCTTCAATCATGTCCATGCCTATTAATGTTGTAGGAACAACCACAATCAAAACATAGACAATTTGATTTTTAATTAGCCAACGAAATCTAGCAAAAATAGAAGAGTTAATATAATGCAGATAAATAACATAGTATTGAAATTTAAACATTGTCACCGAAATACAAGGTCTGTCAATAGCCGAAACATGGACCGGTATGTGTGTCCCATCTAAAGCTCCTAGACATCCCTACAAAACATTACAATTCATTATAATATGCTTACACATAAATAATAAATTAATAAGATACAATTGTATAAAATATATGAATCATTTACCTTAAACCACTTCCATTTCTCATCTATTGAGTTCTCCGGTGTTGGCTTGGATTTCTTATATAACTCTCCTTATAGCCTAACGACTGCAATAAAAAACATTTTAAAGTACCTACTGGTTGACTCTGCTGAACGGTTAAACTCACTCCGAATGACCCTATTTTTGACATGATGAGCAAGGATATGCAGTGAAATTGCAACCTGCTCATCAACCAACATGTGTCTGGTTGGTTCCAACTTCCCAATTGTGCTAAGCAAGTGACATAATTTTACAAAGGGTCGCCTAGTCATTTTAAAATTGCTCATACATATGTGATCACTCTTATACACCCAACTTTCAATAATTTCTCTATTACCATAGAAATCTAAGCGGTACCTAGATCTAGCCCCATCCATGCATTGTCTTTCGAACAATTTATATGATAATTGTATGAATAGCCCTAGTAGATGTAGAATGTTCAACCACCACTGCATAGCCAATGCCAATTTCTTCACTTTCAATTTTCTTCTTGCTAAACTAAGATGTGCCATAGCTGAAATCCAAAGAAAGATACATCAAACTAATAGAAAATAATCATATAGTGAAAATAAGTGATTTATTTGTAACAAAAGTCTATCACCCAAGTAAGAAAGTGCTCCAAAATGGAGAACCATATATAGTTTCCAGGGTCAACTACCCCACTTGCCATAGAACATTCAAAGCTACAAAATAAGGGGGAGGATTTCATTATTCTGAATTGGAACAAGTCCAAGTTGACATGGTTTCGCCTGCTATTGGTACGTCATCCAAACTCATATTTAAAAATATGAGAAAAGAAGTTGGCGGAGAAATAGAGCTCAGCCTTAATCTAAATACAGATGAACCAAATAAAAATGCAAACCCCTCTTCTTCCTCATTAAACCAATAGCACCTTCTTCAGTTCCACCAAATGAATGAAACCTAAAACAATATGTACCATACCAATTCACCTCAACAAAGGAATGGAGTGAAATTGCAAAGATGGCAGAAATAACAAGTAGGCATGTCTAGTAGGACCTATACCTGTCTTATTGTTCAATGACAATGAACTGCTTTTCCCTTCCCTTCTAAATGTTAGAGACATCGGGAGATAGATTAGGTTTATTAGGGATGTTGGTTTTGAATTTAACTTTTGAATGAGGTTGGGTATGAGTTTTGAACAGTTTTCCCTTGATGAAAGATACAGTAAAACTTCTATGGAAATGTAACCTCTTGACCATAGAATAAAAACAAAACCGTCATGCATATTGACCATAGAATAAAAACAATTCCATAGATACATATTGATCATATAAAATTTTGATAAACAGTTAGGCGAGAAATGCCAACATCAGAATTGGCAAGTTGTTTATGGAATCAGAAAGATTTTCATTGATCTACAACAAAGCATTCCACTTCTCATTTGTAAAACAAAAACCAAAAACAAAGATCTGGGATCCTATCAATGAAAAGCCCAGAAATGACCCAATTAAAATCACAGATCTAGACTGAGCACAAGAAACCCATACAACTCAAAAGTCTCCAACCAAAGCAGATGACCACAAGTAAAAACCCACAAAAATTCAACCAAAACGATGAAGAGAAAAGGGGGAAATCCAGAGATCTAGAACAAACCATAAAGGAAAGTGGAATATCCAAATGGGTTCTAAAAACCGAAACCACCGAGTTGTAAAAACCCACAAAAATTCATGCCTTATTTTTTGGACTCCAACTTTCCACCATCGACAATGAGGGTTGCTTTAGCCTATCAAGTCAAGGCTATTCTCGGAACTTAAACCTTGTTATGAGAAAGCTGGGTCAACACCATGTGAGAAGAAGAGTAGTTGCAGCAGTATTAAAAACAAAATGGGGAAAAACAATGGAAGAAGAAGAAGAAGAAGAAGAAAATGGGGAAAAACAATGGAAGAAGAAGAATAAACTGTATACCTGCAACCAGAGACGGGGTGGCTGGGACTTGGGCTCCGACTAGGTGTGGCACCGGCGACGGCTTCGCTGGATTGAAGACGGAGAGGAGGGAGATGGAGACCCTTTTCGTTTTGCAGGAATGAGGAGAGTGAACGAGAGATGTATTTTTTTAGGTTAATGTCAAGCAAGGGTATTTTGGTCTCAACAAAAAGTTAGAAAGGAATGGAATGGTCATTCCTTCCCCTCCCCAATGGAATGATGATTCCCTCACATAAAGGAATGGGATTCTAATGGTCATTCCGCCCCTTTTTGGCGAACCAAACCCTGTAATGACATTCCGTTGGAATGACCATTCCATTCCGACCTTCATTCTGGCAAACCAAACGCTACCTGAAGGGCACTTGCACAAGTTTCCTCTTGTCAGCCCCCAAAAAGTTGGGAGATATGGGATTTCAGTTACTATTTCAAACTTCGACTATTGCTCCCTTTTATCCTTGTTTGTTAGGTTATTTAATTTAAAGCGTCTTAGCTGTCAAGTTATTTAGTTTCCATTTAGGGGAGAGTATGGCTGAGATTAGCTTTTTAATTTTAGATGGATGAGATTAGAACTAGGTCATTATGTCATGCAGGCCAGACCATGGGTCGACCAACGCATTCGGCCCAGTCCATAGGCACAACGGGACATCTATTTAATTAGAAGTTGAAGTTGTTTAGGAGTCTTAATTAAGTATTGTTTTGATTTATTTAGAAGTCTTTAAATTAAGAGTTTTATTCTAGTTGGATTGTTAAGCAAGTTTAACGGTTTAGTTTCTTTTATTGTTTAGGAAAGTCTTGGTGTCCAAGTTATCCTACTCTATATAAGGATGATAATGGCTCAGCTGTAATGGAATGCTTATTACAATTAATCAAGAACTTCTTTGTGTTTCTTTTCAATATGGTGTTTCCCATTATTGTGAGTGTGTTCTAGTTTCAGAATCCAATCCATCCTTGGATTCGATTAATCCCATTGGAGATTAATCTAGTTCGATTGAGGATCCAGGGCTGCGCCATTATGGCGTTAAGTTTGTAACAAATACCAATGTAAGCCATTCGGCTGGTCAGTCTTGTAGATTTAATTACATCAATGATTGTCTTCTTCCAAGCTTCTTTGTGAGACCAGTTTCTTTTGTATTCTGTGTGAATACTTGGCGTAACTGCAAAAGGCGTTCAATCTTTTCGCCTTTGCTTTGTGATATTATTTTATGGATTTTTGATCCGCTGCAATTTGAATTCCATCCAGTTGCTACAACTATCTTTCATCCCATTTGTGTGGGACCATATCAGATTGGTGCAGATTCAGAATCTTTATTCAGGTTGGTATATTGATTTATAATTATGGCTTAAATTTCACAGATCGACTAACCTTTAGCTACAAATCAACCAGCAGCCTCAAGTCAGTCCAAATTAAAGTCAGGGACCGTTTGAATGTCATAGTTGTGACCTAGAGCACTAGATTATGCAGACTATTGACGTTATTTTAATTTGAATCCCATCAACTGTTGGCTGGTTGATCCTAGGGGTTTATTTATTCCACCTGTTTTTTATTTATTTACATCAATGTTTACTTTGATATAGAATTTTAATTTGGTAATTTGATAGCCCCCATTGTGGAGCCAACCAATCTCAAATGAGTTAAAGGATAGTTGTATGTAAGAAAAGAAAAAAGCCCATCATGGATTTTTTATTCGTTAGACAAAGGTGACAGCTTATGGGCATTTGTCCTTTCCATTTCGTTAAGAGTGGAAGAAACAAGAATGAAAGAAAAAGAAAGGGAAAGGAGAGGAATGGAAAGGGAGGAGGAACAAAAAGAGGAAGAGGACGAGGGAAGAGGAAAGAGAAGAACATCTCAGAAAAAAAAAAAAAAGGAAGGAGGAGAAGAATCAGCCCCAGCAACCTTTTGCCAAGTACGTGTGCTCTCTACCTTCCTCCTTTCTTTCTTTCCCTCCAGTGTGTATTGTTTTATGCAATCAATGATTAGGGTTTAGGGCATCTCAATTGTTGCTTCTCTACGATGCTCTCTCTCTCTCTCTCTCTCTATTTCTATATTTTTTCTTTATTTTTCCCTACAATGCATGGAGCCCCCTCCTCTCCCTTGTTTTGTGATGCAGACCCTAGGTTGGGGCTTGCATGGGAAGTGCTAAAAGTACAATGGGTGCCGAAGCACGTGTCCGAATACACAATCAATCTCCAAAAAGACAATAAATGAGGACGCGCCTCAATGGAAAAACCCAATTTCATTAATCAACAACTGAATAATTCTTTACTACAATGCCATATAAATAAGAAAGATAACTTAAGCTTAAGAAACCTAATTAAACTAGGAAACTAAATAAATTGGAAATCTAATCCTAAATAGAATTCTTTAAATAAAATAAAAAACTAATGACATATAATTAGTTAATAAAATATCCTAAATCTAAGTGGGCCCAACACATGTGGCCATGAGGTCTGCATCATTTTGGTTGTCTTTGTTTTGTTTCTTTTGTTTTTTAAAGAGAAATTAGGCCGAAATCTTTTCCATTTTGGCAGAATTCCAGGATTTTGGTCTGAAATGTTAGATATCGGCCGAAATGAACCGGATTCCAGAATGAAACTTTTCTAGGTGGTTGTTCAGTTTGGGCCGAACCGAACCAGGTATAACAGCTATGGTGGTGAGCCTCCAAAGGTCCAATCCTCGAGTGTATATAGAGCTGTGTCGAGTAATTGTAAATTTTTTTGAGGCCCAATCCCCGAGTGTATATAGAGTTGTGTCGAGTAACTGTCAATATTTTTGTTTTTGAGAGGGTTGAGTAACTGTATTTTGGTGAGTGGTTGGGGAAAGAGGGTGTGCAGTCGGTCTTTCAGAAGGTCTTTGTTTGAGTCTAAAGAATATTTATATTTGGGACGAGAATTCAAGGTGTGATTGGGAAGACAGTTTAATGCGGTGGAGATTTTTCTTTATCAAAGTGTGTAGGTGACAAGACACCAGGTTCTTATGGCTTTACTTTCTCTTTTATCAAGGCATGAATGGATTTCTTGAAAGAGGATATTTTTTATATGCTTTCAGAATTCCATCACAGAAGTTGATTCAGTAAGGAATTCTATGCCATTTGTTTAACCCTTATTCGGCTATTCCTATGATTCCTACTCCAGTGGCATTAATAGATTTTTGGCTCAAAATCTGTTTGGTTGGGTGCACATATAAATTGCTTTTGAAGATCTTAGCTAACCGCTTGCAATTGGTCTTATCCCATATCATTCGGTCTTGCCAAGGAGCATTTGTGCGTTTGATGGATTTTTGGTTGCTAATGAACTTATCGACATAAAGAAGGTGTCATTCTCAAAATAGACTTAGAAAAGGCATATGACCATGTGGAAAGTTAGTAGATTACAAGTTGGACACATAAATTGCTTTCGAAGATCTTAATGACGCAGCAATCGGGTTGATAGATCAATCTCCCGAATGATTGATCGAATCCAAGAGGATTCTAGCCACTAAGGCAACCTCACAAGAAGAGAAAACGTCATAACTGAATAGAAAACTCTTATAACTCAAAAGATTAATTGATAATAAGCCTGTCTATTACAATGGGGCCTAACATCCTTTTATAAAGGAGTTTACTTGATCCCTAAGGAACTATATTTCCTAATATATCAATCATATCTAAAATAAAAAGAAAACGAACTAATATTAATCATAAACAAACCAAACTACTAAATAATATTTCCTAACTAAATGGATGTCCCCTTGGGCTTATGGACTGGACCCAATGGGTTGGTCGACTTATTGTCTGGCCTGCATCAATTCTCCTCTGCTTGAAAAAATTCGACTCCGGCGAGTTGATAGCCTGATAAAAAGGGAGAGAATTCGACCACAAATCTTGAAAAATGTCCACCTGGGTCGAAAATCAATCGCACAAACATCTGTTTCTTCTTTTGATCTGCATTCTCATGACATGGCTTGGAAACTTGATGCGGACTTTTACTCCATTTAGAAGTAGATGGGAGGTTTTGTTTCTGCTGATGTCTGTATTGAGTTCGGATGTGTGATTTGACTAATAGAAGCTTCAGTTGTTCTTTATACCAACGGAGCATGAACATTGACTATCCATCAGTGATCGTCGAAAATGAAGTCAATGTGAGGAACTTCAATTACTTGATCTGCTTGTGAAACTACTGGATTAATTGACTTGATTTCTGATGGCCCAATTGGATTTTCTGAAAGTGGTATGACAATTGGAACCACCAGATGTTCGATCTTCTCACTAACTTGATCAGAGTATTCAATGTTTGCTTCTCCTTGTTCATCTTCGACCTTTTGCAACTCTTGATTGACATTGCCTTGATCAATATTGTTTATACTCACGAAATCATCTTTGCCATGAACTTGCTCTTTGATGTTGTCCTTGATGTCTTCTGGCTTCACTGTGGCGCAGTCATGACTTCAGTTTCAACTGTTTGCCCTTGAAGGTGATGATGTAGACGAAGATGAGGCTGTTGAATTCATTGGAACGAGCATAATCCTTTTTCGATTCTACAAAATGGTATATGTATTTGTCTCTTTATCATGGTGCACTTTTCGATCATAAAGAGCCATGGACGTCCGAAAATAACGAGCAATATTCATATGAATCACATCACACCAAATCTTGTCCTCATAATGGCCCATTTTGAATGATACCAAACGTCTATGAGTCACAGGGATAATGGTATGCACCAAGCAACCTATAAATAAGCTACTAGTATGCACACAATTAAAACTCGCAAAATGCACAAAATTACTATGTAATATAATGAATTGTAAGTACGAGATCGATCCCACGAAGACTTATGATAAAACAATGTCAAAAATAACTAAAAAATCAAAATATTAAATAAATGAAAAAGATGATTGAATGTTGATTGACTAAATTAAACTACTAAAAACAATAGAAGTAATCTATTTAAAATAATCAAAAGCTAAATGGAAAGTAACCTAAAGCACACAACTAGTACTAGAATTGAAAAACAGTAATAATAAATGAACCAGGGTTTCATCTACTCCCCTAACCAATCCTATGCATGTCCCTTATTATTTTTTAATAAAAAATCAGAATTTCTTAGTGACATCTATCAACCTAGACCATGGCATTTGCATCTAGATTACTATTCCCTAAACCTAATTCATGAGTGGCATACTACATGAATTGTTTATTATGATGCAAAAACTAAGCTTGGCATATGTCCTAGTCAAAACAAACATAATGCATAAAAACAATGGGAAAGATAAATACATGAGTCTAAGCATGGCATATACTCAATTTATTCATAGTTCTAAACCCTAGATGCTTAACATCAAAATCAATCAAAATTAAGTTAGCTACTCTTAAAATTAATTGAACATAGCACGGTTGGCATGGCATGTACACAACTCATCAATTAATAACATGGTTTAGAATCTCAACTAATAAAACTGAAATCTGAATTAAAGAATGCCAAAAGAGACTACATAGACTAGGCTAGGGTTTCAATTACATCCTAGTCCTAAAAAGTTTAGCTACTTATGTCTTTAATGAAAAATAAAATAGAAAATAGAGTCGTGAGAAGAAAACTAGAAGATTGAAGAAGAAGAAGAAGAAGAAGTCGGCCAGCAGCTTGTTTCTCTTTTCCTTGCTTCAAAAGCTCTCCAATGTTGCTCCAAGGATGCTCTTCCAAAGGTGCTGTATGGCTGCTGTCTTTATGGAATGATTGTGGCGGATTTATGACTGGTTTATGGCTGGTTTATTGCTGGGCAGAGTGCTGGACGTCCACTTCTTTGATCCATATTTATGCTTTTTGCAAAAGCATCTCTTTAGCAAGGAGTTTCCTAATTTTTAGGCTTTGTTTTCTTTTATGATTAAGTCTCTTGCTTTCTTTACAAGTATGTTTCCTAATTGGATGAGAATAGAAGTCTCTTTTCTTGTTGTGCAAGATTTTCTAATTCCGGTCCCACTTTATGGCTTCTTGAAAATTCTTCACATGGACCTACAAATTTGAGAATTAATTGCAAGAGATTAAATCTAAAACTTCTATCATAAAAGGGGCCCTATATGGTGCGCGTAACATGAGTGTGGGACCCCCCCTTTTAGATTTTTATATTGGCTTGAACTCTTGCTATAAACTTTTCTTCTTTTTCTCCTTGTCTTCTCCATTCGTGGACTCCACTTTTAACTTGAATAAGATTTTTTAATTTCTGAAATTCTACTTTTTGCAATGGATATAGGCCCCCTTTGGGCGTAACTCGAGATTGGGTTTCTTCCTTTTTCTTCTTTCTTTCGATTTTCTTCTTTGATTATGCTTTCTTTCTCCAATTCTTCCCTTCTTTGATTTGAATTGTAAGTTGTCCAAACAATTAGAAAGTAGTCTTGAAATCTGAAACAGCTTGGATGGAACCCACCTTGGCCCTATTTGATGATTCACGCCCATCATGTCTTCATAAATTCTTCTCTTTTTGCTCCTTTTTGCATTTGCATAAAAATTAATAAAGACCACGTAAAAACAAATAAAATAGACATGAACTAGCACAAGATAAACCAAATATTAGGGCCCAAATTGTAAACAATTGAGCACCTATTAGATAACATGACCATTAGGCCATGTGACTTGGTTGGGCTTAGGAAACTTCTCAATTGGCCAATGAAGTTTGTCAATGACCTTTTGCGCGACAAAATTCATTGCACTACGATTACTAATAATCAAATTAGCAGACTTGTCTTCGACTCTTATCCGCATGTAGAATTTCTTAATCTGTCTCCATTCTTCTTCTTCCTTTTTTACTTGTATTGAATAGTCGGTGAATGACAAGAGTGTGATTATCTTCTGGAACAAGTCTTTCCACAACATGAGTTCTTGATCTATACTGAATATTTCTTTCTTGACACTAAGATTGATACAAGCTAGATTTTTGAAGTATGTGCTCGACACAGATAGCTTCTTTGTATGCTTCCGGAATGGTTTCACACAAATTTACTTTTGGTTGTATGCTTGGTCTTAACCCTTTGATATATCGAGCTTCATTATTCTTATTGCTCTCCCATAAGCCACATAAAATTTCCAACTCTTGATATAGAGAGGTATATTGATGCAGCAACAATACCACATCATTGCAACAAGACTCATGAGCCACATGTGGGACCCATGAAATTCTGGTTTTAATTGTTATTAGTTTTATTTTTAGCAAAGAGTATAATTAGGATTAGTTTTTAATTTATTATTGTGTTTCTTAGTTTGATTAGGATTGTTTTAAGGGCTAAGTATTTTATTATAAAAAGAGCATTGTAGAGATCAATGATCTCATATTAGAGATTTGGAGTTAATCCATGGCTGGCTTTACCATAAAGCAAGAAAAGCCCTTGCTTTAGGCCCCCTAAAAATAAGGCCCCAAATATCACAATCTTATTAAAAGCATCTTTTCAAATCCAAAAGAAACTCTCCGAAAATAAAGCCCCATAATGATGAGGGTGAGTTGGATTTATCATATCATAAATGAATGCGAGAGAATTTCTATGGCTTCCACATTTTTCTCCTAGCTTTTCTTTCCTTTCCTTCCTTCTTATCTAGTTACACGGCCCCTCAATTCCATCCTTTTAGGGCATTCAATTTTAAGAAGACTTTTAAAACTCTATGCATATGACCCACTTATGCTACAATTTATTGATTAACTTTAGGTCATTTACTCAATGTTGTTTTGTGGGGGGGGGGGGGGGGAGAATAACCAAGTTAACCAAATTAATGATCAATTAACTCCAAAAGCTTAGGTTACACCTGTCAGCTGATGGAACCATGATGAATGGCCTATTTTCATCGATCTAACCATTTAGATCATTGGGTCTTTCAAAGTGACCTCCTTTGAGAAAGATCTAGTCCATTTAAAATTAATGGCCTGTATTTTATTAGCTTTCAACAAAACTCAATCAAATAGGATGTGGGCCCACCATCACCACAAAAAACTTGCAATTTCCACAATATCATGGTGGGCCTAACTATTTAGTACAATGAGTTTTTTTGTTTTTTTTTTTAACCGTCCAATGGGATTTAGAGATTACTATTAGTGATAGGTCCTCACTTTGAAACTCTTCCATCATGACCTCTTCCCAAAACAACTTTATCCAAATTGTTTAGCAAAAATAAAAGGAAGATATAATGTGCAATTTAAATGAAATTGAGATCTTAGAATTGAATTAACGTGCAAATTTCTTTGAATATTAAAAGGCATGACGTGTCAAACTTTCTTTGGATATTAAAAGAGTAGGAGAAAAAGGCCCCTTTTTAAATGGGGAGTTTTTGAGAATCTCTCATAATATAATATAATAGTAACTAGTATCACATCCCACTAAAACCATTTTTTCACATTCTAAAAAAGAAGAATTAAAATAACTATCATCCTTTTTTATCTACGCACAATTTCAAATCCCAACAAATCATACTGAATATAAATAGAAACTATTGACTTCTCTTTAATTTGCAACTCATTTTATATTTAATCCCCAATCCATTCAATACTATCAATATTAATATTCTAATTATGGTGTTCAACTTCTTTAATCAAGAAAATAAAAAAAATTTAATATTTTAACTAATTTTCTCCAATAAAGCTTAAAGCGAGAAAAATAGATTTTAAATAAAGTCTTTTGTAATAATATTAAAGGATGAAAAAAGGCCTCATTTAGGATTATCGCTTTAGGCCTCAAATTGTCTTGAGCCGGCCTTGAGTTAATCAATTTTCCCTTTTGTGGGTTATCGTTGGAGAGTTGTCTTCAGGCATAGTTACTAAGGGTTATCACTGATCCAGTTGTTCACAGTACTTGCTTGGATGAATCTTTGAAGACAGAAATGGAGATATGCATCAGTTGCCTTTCTAAACAGCCAGCAGAGAGACCTTCAGTGGAAGATGTGCTATGGAACTTGCAGTTTGCAGCTCAGGCTCAGGAGAGATTCAGAGAGTAGCGACCGTTCACCAGTCTCACTTCCACAGCCTTCATAGCTGCAGCTTGTCATCCGATAGCAACATAAAACTACACAAATCTCTTTTTATCTGTATAAAACTCACAAGTTTCTGTTTGTAAGGCACTATAATGATCAGTGATTGTAGACGATGGGCCCACTATTACCATGATCAGATCATCTTATTTGCTTGATGTCGATGAACAGCAAAGTGTATATACCGTGACACACAGAACACCCCATTCCCAACACCCAATGGTTGTGGTAGTGTACTTTCCACAAGACAAACTCCCAATGGATGTGGTAGTGTACCACGTCTACCCATGCTAACAAGTGGATCGCATTAAATCGAGTATCCTTATGAGGTGGTCAGAAGGGTAACATCCAATGTGGACGCTTTTTCTTTTTTTTTTTTTTTTTTTTTTTTTTGTATATGTGTGTGTGTGGCGTGGTGGAGGCCCTGGAGGGGATTTACATGTGGATCATCTCCATGTACCTGTTGATAGTCATCCACTCGTCACAATTTCAAGGCTGCCATGGACTAAGCCAGGTCCGGTATAGAGAGAGCTTAAAATATCAAATAGGCTGAGCCCATTGGTAGTGCATGAAAACTGAAAGAACAATCACAATGGCCCATTTGAATCTTCGAAAAAAGGGGCAAAACTGAAAAGCTTTGTTTTTTGTCCTACCCAATTATTGGTAAATAGGTCCCATCAGAAACCTATTTCAGGTAAACTGATTGTAGGCAAACCAAATTCTGTGAATTCAAACAGGTTCCACCAGGAGTCAATGAAAGACCATATCCTCCAGATGTCAAAGCACCCAAAATTGAGCCAGTCATATATCATATCCATTTAATCGACAAGCTTCTGGCTATCGATTTTTGGCCATTGGACAGCTTTGCAGCTAAGTTTAACGTGCCTGTACATGGATCATCAGCAAGAGTGTAAGGACCTAATCATACCCGCTTCACCAAGGTTTGAAAGGAACACCAATAAGAAGAGAAAGGTTTCAATGGAACACCAATAAGAAGAAGCTCGCACTTGAAGAAAATATCTTTCAAAGTCTTCCTGTTCCTGAAACCTTCCTTTCACTTTGAGAGCTCATATCATTAATGAAGTGTAAGGGCCCGTCCCGAGTTAATCAAGATTAACTCTAATTAATTGGAATTAATGCTAATTAATCATGTTTAGTGAGGCGTTTGCTAATTAATGACTAAGCTCAATGAGATTAGTGCCACATGAATGTAATGCAGTGATAATGAGGAGATTAAAGGAATTGAATGAGTTTTTAAGCCTAACTTAAGGAAACAAGTGCTTTTCCGTAAATACGGATATAAGCGTATTTTGTCGGATACGGAAACTAGGGATACCAACACGTGTATCTCGACGAGTACGTTAACTTTCATAAAAGACTCGAAGTCGTTTGACGAGAATCCGGTCAATTGACCCTTCATTTGACTTGAATTGAAAGTAGGAGAGAAGTTGAGGGGTTAAATGTAAAAGAAGTCTTATATAAAAGAAACGGACTCTTCTGAGTTCATTTCCACCCAAAACGTTGAAGACAAAACCCTAGGTTCATCTCTTCTTCCTTTTTCTTCTTCTTTCTTCCGTTTCAACTTCATCAAGCACAAAAGCGGGATTTGAAGTGATTCAAGTGAGGAGAGCTTCATCTTCTCCACCTTCTTCATCTTCTTCTTCAACTTGCATCATTCCTTGGAGTGTTGAAGCTTGAGAAAGAACTCAAGGATCCCTTTCTTGGAGCTACAAGTGAAGAAGTTTCTTGCTATTTGACTCAAGAGGCAAGTATAAATGTCTATTTATGATTGAAATGCTAGTTTATTGGCTTTCTCGAGTTATAGTGAATGGGTTCTCAAACCCTTTTCCTATTGTAGAATGGGTATTGTTAAGGATTAAATGGGAATGGTTAATAGTCATTCCAAGAGTGTGTTTTCTTGGATTTTATAGATTATTGAAGAGACTGGAGTTTGAGAGACTCAGTTTTAGAAATCTGCTTCAGAAGTTCTGAAGCTTGAAAATGTTGTTCTCGGTGAATTTCGGCTAGCCGTAAGGCTAACCGTTAAGCCAACCGTCAAAATCTGTAAAATGGGCGAGCTTCTGGAAAGCTAACCGCCAATTTTTTGTTAGCCGAAATTCAAATTTTGGCTAGCCGCAAGGTAATTGAAATCTAGTCATAATTTCTGTCAAAAATGCCAGCTTCTGGAAAGCTAACCACGAAATGGCAGTTAACCGAAATTGAAATTTCGGCTAGCCGCCAGCCACGTTCCAGCTAGCCGCCGACTAGATTTCGGCTAGCAGCCGGTCAAGTTCCGGCTAACCGCCTGTGAACCTGATACTGGCCAAATATTAATTGTGAGTAAAAATTTGACCAATCGATCGGACTGTTAGTGGATTTTGAAATTGTGGGTGAAAATTTTGGGAACCAAACGCACACATTAAGCATATAAATGTGATGTCCATCGAGAATAACACGTGCATTTGGTAACCAATATTCACACCTAAGTAGTGGTCTAGATGTGAAAGAAAGTTAAGTAGAAACGAAAATAGATAAGGAATTCTAACTCGTATGGAGCACATTGACTAAATACAACGTAATGATTAATGATACAATGAATTAATGAGCAGTTACTAAAGGTAACAACGTAATGATTAATGAACTAATGACTAATGAACAGTTACTAAAGATAACAGTGCAATGATTAAATCCTACTGCAGCAGATGATTAGGGTGTTCCGGAGCTCCGTGGTGATGCCAGTGATCTCTGATCAAGACACTGGTAGATCCCACATATAGACTGAAAAGTCACTGAATTGATAAGTCACCTAATAATATTGGACTGAATAGTCCCATAAGTGTCACAACCCGGGCCCGAGATCGGGGCGAATCCGGATCGCGATGCCATCATACTTACTCCCGCAAATCTTGAATTAACCGAAGTTAAGACAAGACCTACAAGGGATCTAACCTGCATACCTGTCAAATGTACATTTTTTGCGGAATACATGTATACATTGACAACAAGTAACTTTACATTAAAAGTAAAGTTCACATATGCAAAATTATAGTCCAATAAAGTCCACCGCTGCATATTCACAATACAATGCAGGGGACATTTAATTACATCTCAAAATGATTTACAAAAGTATCTATCAAAATAATTTCCAAAAATAAATCCAAAATATTCAAAACCAACGCCCTCCGAACTATGCCCACTCCGCTAATCCTCCTGGAGGAATCGAATGGGCCTCCTCCGCAGGAGGTGCGGCCTCTGCAAGACCGGCACGGGCAACTGGACCTGTAATGCCATCAATAACACTATGAACACGACAGTTCAGCAATATATAAATAGATCTATGATATTTCATGCTAAATCTGTTTATATCTCAATGTAATAACTCTAGACAATTAAATCTAGAACAGTATAAGATCCTGTACAGTGCAACTAATCGATAATCAGTGACTAATTTCAACTACAACATTAGTATTATCATCATTCAATTCAGTTTCTTCCCAAGGGAAGTGTTAGTCAGTTCATTTCATTCAATATTCATTCATTTCGTTCATTTTGTTCAATTCATTCATTTCATTGCGTATTCATTAAGTGGCTTATGGGACTCTTCAGTCCGATGTATTTCACTTTTCATTACATGGCTTATCAATTCATTGACTTTTCAGTATAAGTGTGGGATCTACCAGTGTCTTGATCAAAGATCACTGGCATCACCACGGAGCTCCGGAACATCCCAATCATCTGCTGCAGTAGGATTATTCATTAGTTCATTGCATTTATTCATTATATTGTTACCTTTAGTAACAGTTCATTGTATCATTAATCAGTACATTGTCACCTTTAGTAACTGTTCATTATTTCATTGTATCATTAATCATTACATTGCATTTAGTCAATGTTGTTCCATACGAGTTAGAATTTCCTATCTATTTCCGTTTTTACTCAACTTTCTTTCACATCTAGACCACTAATTAGGTGTAAATGGTTACTAAATGCACGTGTTATTATCGATGGACATCACATTTATATGTTTAATGTGTGTATTTAGTTCCCAAAATTTTCACCCACGACTTCAAAATCCACTGGACTCAATCTGAGTCCCCCGATCGATTGAACCGTTAGGTCCGATCGATTGGCCAAATTTTCACTCACAATTAACATTTGGCCAGTATCAGGTTCACTGGCGGTTAGCCGGAACTTGGCCGGCGGCTAGCCGGAATGTGGCTAGCGGCTAGCCGAAATTTCAATTTCGGTTAACCGCCATTTTACGGTTAACTCACGGTCAGCTTTCCAGAAGCTGGCATTTTTTACAGGAATTCTGACTCAATTTCGGTTACCTCACGATTACCTTACGGCTAGCCGAAATTCAGATTTCGGCTAACCGAAACTTGGCGGTTAGCTTTCCAGAAGCTCGCCCATTTTACAGACTTTGACGGTTGGCTTCACAATTAGCCTCACAGCTAGCCGAAATTCGCCCAGAATGTCATTTTCGAGCTTTAGAACTTCTGAAGCAAATTTCTGAAACTGAGTCTCTCAAACTCCAGTCTCTTCAATGAACTATAAAATCCAAGGAAACATACTCTTGAAATGACCATTAAGCATTCCCATTCAATCCCTAACAATATCCATTCCATAACAAGGAAAGGGTTTGAGAACCCATTCATTATAACTCAAGAAAGCTTATAAACTAGCGTTTGAATCATAGATATGCATTTATACTTGCCTTTTGAAGTCTTTTGGCTAGTAATCCTTGCTTAGTTTGAACTTGAGATGAGAAACCTCCAAACTCCAAGCCTTGTAGCTCCAAGAAGGAATTCTTGAGTTCTCCTACAAGCTTCAACACTCCAATATGGAAACAAGATGAGGAAGGAGATGGAGAAGATGAAGTCTCACTCCCAGCACTTGTCAAGCGTCCAATCTTCACTCTAGATGGAGAGGAATGAAAGAAGAAAGAAGAGAAGAAGATAAAGACTGTCTAGGGTTTTTCTCTACGATGGATTTTAGGTGAAATGAACTCAAAGGAGCCCATCTCTATTATATAAGCCCTCCTTTTGCATTAAAGTCCACCCAATCAAGGTTATTTACAATTTGAGTCAAATGGAGGGTCATTTGACCGGATTCTCATCAAACGACTACGAGTTTATTACGAAAGTTGACGTACTCGTCAAGATACGCGCGTTGGTATCAAGAGTTTCCGTATTTGACAAAATACGTATAAATCCGTATTTACGAAAAAGGTCTTATTCTCTTAGTTCAAGCCTAACTCTCATTCAATTTATTCAATCTCTTCATTATCACTTCATTAAGTTCATTTGAGACTAATCTCATTGGGTTTAATCATTAACCATCATTAGTCTAGTTAAACATGATCAACTAGCATTAACTTCAATTAACTAGAGTTAATCTTGATTAACTCGAGATGGGGCCTTACAATAAGCCATCTAATGAATATTTAACGAAATGAATGAAATGAACAAAATGAATCGACTAACCCTTTTCTTGGGAAGAAACTGGATTGAATGATAATAATGCTATTGTAATTGTATTTTTGTCATTGATTATTAATTGGTTACATTGTCAGGATGTTGTAAAATCCTAGACTTAAATGTTTAGAATTGTCACATGGAAAATGAACAAATCTAAGCATGAATTGTTATAGATTTATTTATACATTGCTGAACCGTCGTGTTCATAGTGTTATTGATGGCATTCCAGGACCAGTTACCTGTCCTGGCCTTGCTGAGGCCGCGCCGCTTGCGGAGGAAGCCCATCCGATACCTCAAGGAGGTTTAGCGGAGTGGGCATAGTTCGGAGGGCGATTGAACTTGAATATTTTGATCAATATTTTTATAGTAAATCATTTTGAGATGTAATTAGATACCACCTGCATTGTATTTTAAATGTGCAGTGTTGGTCTTTGTTAAACTATGATTTTGTATATGTGAACTTTACTTTTAATGTAAAGTTACTTGTTGTCAATGTATATATGTATTTCCGCAAAAATGTATATTTGACAGGTATGCAGGCTAGATCCCTTGTGAGTCTTGTCTTAACTTCGGTTAATTAAGGATTTACGGGAATAAGTATGTGGAATCGCTATCCGGGTCAGGCCCCCGATTAGTCCGGCCTCGGGCCCGGGTCATGACATGAAGTGTTTGACAAAACAAAAAGGAACACTATAAAAGGTCAATCCAGTGTTATTCAGTAGTAAGGCATACCCTCCCTCATGGAGGGGGCCAGGGTGTTCAGTGAATATCACGTTAATCAAAGTGATCTGCAGCCTCAGGTGAGTAATTGATAGAAAGGTATGAATTGAAGAAAGCATGCACCATATTTCACTTCTAAGATTTAATGAATACAAATGATCTATGTAAAGCTGTACATAGCAGCAAATCCTTCAAACTCATAGTTTCCTTAGAGCAGCTGCGATTTGAAATAGCAACTTGGAATGTGGATGAAAGGGAGCATTGGTCATTGAAAAGACAATAAATAAAATATCACCTGCCTTCCAAAAAAAACTTTCCTATAATGATATTTTCAAATTATCAAGATCTTTTCTTTCCTTGCATCTATTTCATGAAAAACCAGCATAAACAACTCCGACATGTTCAAAATATCAGCAATATTTGTTACAGTGGTCTGATTAGAACCAACTCTCAGTTTGCATTGTAACAAAGGAGTGCAAACATCCTGCACAAGCAACCTCATTACCTTCTCACTTCATAAAAAAGGAGACAACCTTTATAATGGAAATTTAATTCCGGCCAACTCACCCGACGATTGAGCTGGTTCGGAGAGAATGGAATCATCCTCACAAATCCATAACTCAGCCCATCAGGCACTGAACGGTCTAACCACCCCAAACCAACTAGTCCTTTGTACACATACATGACAGAATATTACAATAACATAACTAGAAAGATAAACAAGGTCCTCAAATCAACTCAACAAAAGCAATCAAGAAAAAACAAAAATTAAAAAAGAAAAATCCAGAACCAATCCCAGTAGCAATGTACGTTTAACAAGTATTTTTTGTTCAGTAACAATTACACGTGGGAAATGGAATACCCACTTCAAACCCTACCTTTCCCCTTTCCAGCAGAACAAATGAAAGGTACCTGCCTTAGTCTGCTGTCCAGCTCTGCTCCACTATTTCTCGCACACTGCGGTTGTAATCACGCTTGTTCTCACTGAACATGCGAGCTGCCTCTGAATTTGCAGGAGAGTTTGGGTTCGGGTCACAGCAGAGGGATTGGAAAATGTAAAAGTCTCATTAGCTGCACTTGCTATATACTTGACTCAAAATTCCTTTTTAAGTAAACAGAATAAGAAAACGCTAGCACCAGATCTGTGATACCCAGAGCATCATGCTGATGTTGACATGGATACTTGGATGGGGATACGACTGCTTCTGAATATCCAGAACATGAACAAAGATTCAAATAAATCACATTTGTCACATGCTATTCTTGTTCATTTGTGTGATTCTTGTTAATATAAACATTTGATCCTTCTTTACTCTGAAAGTCTTCTGACCCATTTTATTAACTTCAAGTTTTGTTTACAAGAAAAAAAATGTCAATGCTTTTTTCATCTTCCTAGCATTGTTACGTACAATGCTTTTTTCATCTTCCTATCATTGTTAAGTGCAATGCAACCATCAGGCTTTACAATTTAAAAAAAAAAAAAAAAAATTGTCACCATTTATTTACAGCATTGGCTAAATAAAGGCAAGATGTAACTTCAAAAATGAATTACTTAGTGCAAATTCAGTTAAAACATATCTGAAAGTGCCCTACGTTAACTTTGGACAAGTGTCATATCACACTGCACATGTATTCCAGATCAAGATTGGCCTTCCATGTAAAAAACATCAAAGCAGCAACACAAAATACTTCTGCAAAGAACCTTTTACCTCTAACTGAAAGCCAGCTCTAGACCAGATTCATGTATAACTTGTTACTAAAAATCCCAGGTACATGCCGCCACCCAGAATTTGAGAAACACACTTTATTACGAGGTCTCCTACACTTGAAACTGCACGGGGCTATGTGCCTCAGAAGAGATAGCAATGCCACATGAGGCTTTCCTCTCATCGACTCCTCAGGTGGTCGGAAAATGGTTAATTTTTTCCTTTCAGTAAAGCTGTGTTTGGGAAGAGATAGCAATGCCACATGAGGCTTTCCTCTCATCGACTCCTCAGGTGGTCGGAAAATGGTTACTTTTTTCCTTTCAGTAAAGCTGTGTTTGGGAAGGGAGGAGGGGAGAGGAGGGGAGGGGAGGGGAGGGAAAATTAATTTTCCCTCCTCTTGTTTGGGAAGTGAAAAAGTAGGGGAAGGAAAGGGAAAAAATATAATTTTGTTTGTTTGTGAAGTAGGAAAAAAAAGACCATTTTACCCTTACCCCTCTTTCTCCCTCACTTTCCCCCCATTTGGACATAAAAGGGCAATGATGTACTTTCCTCCCCTTTCCCCTCTTTCTCCCTCACTTTCCCCCCCTTCCCCCTCCCCCCATTTTCCTCCCCCCCTTCCCAAACACACTCCCCTCTTTCCTCCCCCTACTTTCCCCTCCTTTTTTTACTTCCCCCCTTTTTCCTGCCTTCCCAAACAGGCTGTAAAGGCAATCAGGGCCCATAGGGTAAAACCCTGTTTCCCCATCTACATTAGCCCCAGTCCTCCAAATATTTGAGTTGATGCTTAAAGGGGAAAAAGAAGTTCTCCATCTTGTATTTGGATGGATACCCAAATCACCCTATCAAATTTCCCATTACCTTTCATTGTTCTAAATCTTAATGGCAGTAAACTTGAAACAGTTCAACAAGACAACCTTTGAGATGGGAAGGATATTAAACAAAATATGTATTAAGAAGATGAATTGAGGTATTATTGTTGCAAATATTACAGAAAATAATGGCAATTTTGGCTAAATGGTGGTTAGGATTCAGATATGAGAGAGAGAAGCTAAACAATCATCACTGCCTCAAATTGAGGAGAAAGAAACAGGGGTGGGATCTGGATCTTTTGTTTGATGGAAATTGGTCACAAATGTGGCTGCTTTTTTTTTTTTATAACACCAATGTGGCTACTCAACTCTTGAGTTTTGAAATTGGTAAAAAAAATATATTTGCTGTCTTAAATATTAATTTGGAGATCTCCATCTAGGGATGTCAAACGGGCCTCGCCTGCCGGTACTGCCTGCCAGGGAAAAACCCTGGCACGGCACGGCCTGCCATGGGCCGGGCTGGAGCGGGCCGGGCTGTGCCGGGCGGGCCAGTTCTTTTTTTCCCCTTTTTTTTCAGTATTAAAAAAAAATAGAACACAAAGAGTCAAAGACACAATTAGTGTAAGAGAGAACCATTTGGATTTTAACTCGCATTATCTAGTTATAGCCATTGTATTTTCAATAATGAGACACAGTTGAAAATTAATGAATTTTCTTTACAGTGGCTATTGAATTATCAAATAAGTAAAAAAATTTAACATCACACAATCACGGAGAATGACAAAGATATTTAAGTGGTTCGGTCAAACTCGACCTACTCCACTGAGAAGAGAGAATCATTTGGATCTTAACTTTTTGAAGGTTTCTAAATAGGATTACCTTCAAAACCTTACAAATTTTTTTAGAAAATAAAAAAAAATGAAAAACTTATAAATTTAAAAATCACAATGAAGGAAAAAGTAAAAAATCAGATGTATAGTCCACTAATGTATTCTACTGGATCATAATCTTCCATTGATGTCAACTCTTGCTTCCTCTTATCTGCCAAATACCAATCTCGTAGGCAAACACAATACTCCACCGTTCTTTAGTCAAATTGGTTGTTTTGTCATCCACCATACGTCCACCTGAACTAAAAGCATGTTCTGATGCTATAGAAGACATTGGAATAGTCAATAGATCACGAGCCATAGCGGCCAACACCGGATAAACGCTTTCTTGTTGCTTCCACCAAGCTAAAAGGTCAAAACTAGATGCATCCTGCACCCATATTACACCGACGTCAAGATACGATGATAACTCCGTCACGGTGTTACTTGAGCTTGAGCTGGATGCCATGCCCGTATACATGGAAGAATATCACACATCCCACTCACCAACACCTGTTTGCTGGACTTCTGAATGGTCCATACTAAGCCCAGTTGTACTCATTTGCTCACAATAAAATTGAGAAAGTGCCTGTAAATTTTCCCTAATATTTGAAAAAATATTTAAATTTATATAATTCATATTTTTATTTATTCCATCAATAAAAAACTGTACACCACTTAATTTTAACCTAGGATCAAATACGACAGCTAAAGAAAATGTCATTGGAGCCTCTTTCCAATATTTATTAAATCTTTCTTCCATGTTTTTAATAGTACTACTCAGTAAAAAATGATCTCTAAATCTACTGAATTGTAAAGTAATTTTAAAAAGCTTCATTAAAGCTTCATTAGATGTGGGATAACATATCCCAGAAAAAAATAATGTTGAAGTATAAAAAGCTTCTAAAATATCTTATTTTGGCACATAACTCCCAATTTTCATCACTAATCATCAAATTTTGTGCATAAAAAGCACAAAATTCATTCAAAACAGATTTTCGGTCAAGTGCCTTGTTTAACAAATCATACATAGAATTCTATCTATGTTCTACCTCCTTAGGCATTTTAATAGTTGATACGCCTTGCCTCGCACATATTCCAACATACAATTGTCTTCTCTGTGCGGAGGTGAAAATAAATCTAGCAATGTCTTTAGTAGCATCTGTGTAACTTATAATATGCTTTAAATCAACGTTTGCAATGAGATTTAAGATGTGATATATACATCTATTTTGAAAGATAGAGCTCTCTATCAGCGTTGCAAGTGGCATCTGCATTCTCATTAATTCAATAGCTACTGTATTATTACTGGCATTATCTAAAGTTATAGATAAAACTTTTTCTTTAATATTATATTCATCTAGTTTTTCAAAGATAAATGTACTTATTCTAGTGCCATTGTGTGGCCATTCAAGACTGCTAAAATTAATTATACGTTTATTAATAATCCATTTTGAATCTATGTTATATGCAGTAATACAAATAAAACTGTCACCCCCTTTATATGTCCACATGTCTGTGGTTATGGCTATTCTACCAGGAATTTCTGCAAAATAATTTTTTATATTTGTTTTCTCTTCCTGCCAGAGTCTAATAGCATCATTTATGGCTGTATTTCTTGAAATACTGTGAAATTGTGGTTGATAGTATTTCTAGACCCATTCTTCAAAAAACTGATTTTCAACAAAACAAAATGGTAATTCGGATAGCACAATCATTTTAACAAGATTTTGTCTACAACTTTGTACATTAAAAGAAAAAGGACCCAAACTGCTACTACTACTATCACCACCAGTACTAGGAATTTGGGTCTGTGATCCAGGCCTCCTTGTCCCTACATCCACCGACTTATTTAAGGCTGAACATTTTTGCCTATGCCTTGTCAAATAGCCGGTACCCATTTTTGACTAGGCACCATAAATCTTACTACAAAATTTGCATTTTGCCTTTTTAACTATTTTTCCATTTTCAATAACCTCAAACCTTGTAAATATTTCCCAAACTGGTGAAGTTCTATTCCTCTTGGTTGGTTTACGAGAATTCTGAGGAAAGGGGGGTGGTAAATCACCTACTTCATCTTGTAATTCAATAAAATTATCTTCTTCCCCTAAATTAACTGAAGAAGATTCTGTGGGAAATCTTCTAGCTATATTTCAAAAAATAAAATTTATAAGTAATAACAGTAATAGGCTCTAATAGCATTTTTTTGTGATAATTAATATAAGAAAGGGGAGAAAATGAGAGTTAATATAATATAATATAAACGTATATATATGGAATCTCAATTTTAAATAATATAAATACCTCTAAATCTTTGAAGGCCCCTTTAATCTTGTCTCTTGATGACTTGATCTTTGGCCCTCTAAAAACTTCTTAGAGAGAGTGAAAGAGTTGAATGCTTTGAGAGAGAGCTAGAGAATGTATAAAGAGAATGAGAGAGTTGTGTAAATTGGTGAGGAATGAGAATGGGAGGGTTAGGGTATTTATAGACTTTTTAAAATGGAAAATGACACAAAATACCCCTTATATGACCGTTTTATAGCTATTTGGGGGGGGGGGGGGGGGGGTAAAATGGACTTTTTTTCAAAAAAAAGTGGTTATGGATATTGGGTGGGCCAGCAGTTAGGCAGGCTGGTGGGCCGATCCCAGCGGGCTTGGCGGGCTGGTGCCTCCAGCCCACGTGCCCGGGCCAGGCCCAGCCCGGCCCGTGTCACGGATTGTGCCTTGCAGGCCGTGTTGTTGACCGGGCCGGGCCGGGCCACATGCCGTTGACTAGTGGGCTGGAGCGGGCCGTGCCGGGCCGGGCCACATGCCGTTGACTAGTGGGCTGGAGCGGGCCGTGCCGGGCCGGGCCTGCCCATTTGACATCCCTATCTCCATCCACATTGGTGACCAAATATGGCTACTCAACTCTTGAGTTTTGAAATGAACCATTTATCTTTTCACGATGCTGTAATTCTTCAGAATCCTTGAAGCAGGCAATTAGCCTTTCTTTTCACCTTAGTTCAATGGATTTTCTCAATTGAAAGATCTGTCAGAGAGTACGTTTTGCAGTCGACTGAGGCCCCATGATGCGGGCCAGACACATGGGTCGGCCAATTCATTGAGCCAAGTCCATTGACCCAACTGGACATCCATTTAATTAGAGAGTTTAAGTGAGTGAGGAGTCTTATTTGAGAGTTTTGCTTTATTTAAAAATCTGTACAATAAGAGTTTTCTTTTATTTGAACTGTTAAGCAAGTTAATTAATTTCCTTTATTGTTTAGGAAAGCAAAGTCCTATTAGGAAAGGGGATGTCCAACCCTTCCTATATAAATATGTAATGCCTCCATTAGGAGAGTAGTTCATGATTATTCAATAAAAGATTGTTATGTTTGGTTTGCCTATGGCTGTGGGTGTTTCTCTTCAATGGAAGAGCACTCATGGGTGTTCAGTTCCAAGAGGAATTTGGCAAATTCCTATCTGCGGAGTTGGTCCTCATTGGAATTTATCTAGGATTTGGTAAACTCTTCCATAGAGTTTGTCTACACCCATTCCATCATCGCTTGCGGATCCAAGGCTGCGTCACCCCACTAAAGAGGATCCCATTATTCCTAGTAGGAATTGTTGGGTTCTTCTAGAATTGCACTTACAATTAAGAAATTTTATTTAGTTTTACTACTTCTAGGGCCTGTTTGGCATTATTCTGGAAATGTTTCATTCTGAGATTGAATGAAGAAAAATTTGTTTGGCAGGCACTCTCTCCATTTCTGCACATCTATAAAATGTAAAATGATGCCAAAGGGAGAGAGATTTTAGAGATGTGAATAAAGGGCGAGAGTGCATGCCAAATAAAAAATTTTCTTCATTCATTCTCGGAATGAAAAATTCCCAAAAATGATGCTAAACAGGCCATACACGTTC
Source organism: Umbellularia californica (assembly GCA_028538565.1). Classification (NCBI taxonomy): domain Eukaryota; kingdom Viridiplantae; phylum Streptophyta; class Magnoliopsida; order Laurales; family Lauraceae; genus Umbellularia; species Umbellularia californica. Next base: position 49,391,958 of record JAPQWN010000006.1, on the reverse strand, counting down.
CATCATAAACGTGCCATACCCATATATAAAAATTGCCGTCATACAAGTGCCATACCCATATATATATATAAATAAAAACAAGAAGAAACCCTTGTTGGCCTCCTAACCAGAAAACCTTTTCGCTGCTCTGCCCGCTCTCATCGATCCACCGCCGGACCTCGAGCCATCGATCGCCGAAGCCGTCTCCTCTTTCAGCCCTAAGGTGCATCTTCTTCTCCTATGTCCTCTCGTTTTCTTTTCTCTGTTTCTTTCCTGAGCCATTTTTTTCCTCATATAGTGTGTATGTGACTAACAGAGGATAGCTTCTCACACACCATCAAAGGCCTCAGTATTGAGGTACTCTCTCTCAATCTCGTTTTCCTTTTTATGGTAGAAAGATGCATGTTTTCCTTTCTTCCCTGAGGCATTGGTCTTGAGGTAGTGTCTATTTGACTCTCTCCATCTCATTTTTCTTTTAACGGTAGAAAGATGCATGTTTTACTTCCTTCCCTACATTTTGGGTTTTGGGTTTTGGGTTTTGGAGCATTTTGGAGTTCCAGGTCTCTAAACCATACTGGTGTGAAATTAGGTACCATTAAATAAACAATAGAGCTTTTAATTTTAGGGCCTTTGATTTGTGTGTTGGGTCTTAATATTCAAGGTCTCCAAAAAGTATTTTTGTGAACTTGATTTTCATGCTTTGATGGTTATCATTATATGTATCACTGTTCTATCTTTGAATGTCAATAATCTGAGAGTTCCAAGGATTTTTTTTAACAAAAAAATGAACTACTTTTAGATATACAAGGATTGACACATCCTCAATTTTGAAGAAGTCTCTGAGCCCCTCATTATCTTAAAGTTTCACTGGCTTTGCTCTCTCTTTTGTCTTTCTTTCTAGAAGTGGGATTTACTATATTCTGGTTGAAATAACAATGATAGCATTTTTTCTAAGATATATTCTTAATAGCCGATTTTTGGGGTTTTGGGTATGCATCAATTAAACATGAAACGGAGCCCCTAAGAATGATCTGATGGATTATATAGTTAATGGGAATCCGATTGTTGATAGATTATTTTCCATGAATGAATTACCAACAAGGACATTTTCAAATTTGTTTGATGGCATAGTCAGCTTCTTAAGTTTTTGCTTAAGGTTTCCAAACACTTCTTTGTTCCAAGTCTTGAATCATATGTTGTTCCAAAATCCCCATTTTAAATTAGTTGAATGAGAAATTTCCTTTTTTTTTTTTTTTTCTTATAATTTAGGACTTGTTACATTATTTGATGCTGTTGTTGTAATGGAGGGTGAAGTTAGGTTATATTTTCCTTTACCGGTTTCATATGCCTGTTGATTGGGTGGACTTTGGTTTTTGATTGTTGAGTTTTTTTTTTTTTTTGGTTCTTAATTAGCATGAACACCAATTGTTTGATCAAATGCTACTAATAGTTATTATTATAAATTGTGCTTGTACTAATCTCTAAGCCTGATAGTCTAATCTTCCAATATTTGTAGAAAGTCAACCCCAAATGAGTTGTAGTTCTGCCTTCTCATTTGTAACCACATTGGTGGTGTTTGTTTTGTGGCTAAGATTGTGGGGAGGAGTTGGTAATGATGATGGAGGGGTGATGGTCCTGTGGGTTTTGATGCATACAATATTGTCGATGGTTTCACCAGACTTTGATAATACTTCGAATCAAATGGCTGCTGACACTCCAGAGTAGTAGCATTGTGAGCAAAATATATGGCAGCAGTTAGTGTGGGAAGAGCCTTGTGCATCCATGAAAAATGTAGCTTCTTAGAAAAACGTAGTTCGTTGCTAGGTGAATGTTAAAAAGATAATCTCTGTTATCTACCAACAAAGATGTATATTATGTTTAGTAACTTTTAGTTAATAGGTTTGACAACAGTTGATGCTTATGATGGACATGCTGACTAAACATATTCGAGCTTGAATGATTAAATAATTGCATCCTTAGATACAGGAAAAACAGATCCAAGCAACAATGTTTAATAGGACAGCAACCAAGTGCTTCCCCAACTTTGAGCTTGGAAAGGTTTATTAAATCTTCAATGGAGAACATTATTTTGAAAATGATTTTTGTTATAATTAGGACATAAGTATATCATATTTTGGATATAACAACCCAATAACACCGAACTAATTAGATATAATCATGAATAGATTATTTTCCATGTGTTTCTTTCCTTTTTATATCTCTTGGTAATATAAATATTGCAGGATACCTCAATGAAATACGTCCTAGTTTTCTCAAATTATCATACAAAATTCTGTCATTTCTGTATTTTTGGCTTTATTTTCTATGGCAAAAACGAGCGTATATCCCTTGTTTAAAACCCATTTGTGGAATTTTTTTTAAATGTAGGAATTTAGTTAACCAGTATCTCTGATGATAAATAAGATTTATTTTTATATGCTATTTCGATTCATGAATCCTTAGTTCTTTGCTCTTGTTTTCAACCATTTCCATATTTGACTCCTGGTGTTCTTTCTATAGGGCGGAAACATTTTACTCTTATTAGATTAAGGTAAAGTAGTACCTTTTGGATTGTATTATCATAACAATCTCTTTCTTTTTTTCCCCCTCAGATTCTTCATCAAACCCATGTCTAAATCGGAGGGACTCAAGGATTTCTCATAATCTTCATCTCGGGTATGAATTGAATTTCTATGATTTTTTTTTCATTGAAGGTTGAATTGCATTTTGAAATGAATGGTGATGGAGAAGTGAAATTCCTTTATGAATGAATCAAACACTAGAACAAACGATATCACAACCACAATGATCTAGGGCATACTCATTTATATTGGATGTCCATGAATGCATAGCAATTCATGGTCAAATGAGCTCCACAAAAACATTATTAAAGAGTGGGGTCAAAAATAAAAGGTGGAGGTGCATATGAGACCTTCACTTTCCTAGGGTTTTAATTATTATGATGATGTTTGCATATTCATTTCCATCTACCTTCGATTGAATTTCCATAGTTAACTTATTAATCAATTTCTGAATCTTCTACAATTCTCTACAATCAAGTCTCTTTTCTGGTTATTTTTCATTGTTTTTGTAAAATTATATAATCCTTTTTCATTATTCTATCTAGATTTTTTTTTTGGATTTTGGATTTTATTTTAGGTTTCCGGTTTGGATGTTCTATTCTGTTTTCGTGGTTTTTTTTTTTTTTGTTTTGGATTTTGTTAAATGGTGCTACTAACTGAGATTCTTTTATAAACTACATGCTTCATTGTAGTTTGAATTACCAGTTCTCCTTTTCCTTATAAAACAATTATTTGTCTTTTTTGAGCTGCAAAACTAAGTAGATAACATTTATTTTATGATTTCAATAGCTTTTGTTTTCATTTTATTGTTTGCAAGTTCTGTTCATACTCTTACACTTCTTAAACTTTTGATGTCAGATATTTGTTGAAGATTATATTGATCAAGCATGTTTGATGTTCTGCATACTCTATTTTTTTATTTATTTATGAATTCAGGGCATAATAAGAACTAGGCACTATATGTCACTATGACACTGGTTATATTATAAGCATTAAAATATCAAGCATCTTTTTTTTTTTATAATGCTAAATATGTCACTATGACACTGAGCCTCTCACTAACAACTACGTGCAACGCACGTACCTCTCACTAGTATATTTAAATACAACGCAACGGAACAATGCCTGGGGCTGCAGCTTCTGCTACCGTGACCTTGTTCTCACACTCATCTCTTTCATTGGGGTGGCTCCTCCAACCTAGAACCGGTAAGTAGAATACATCCTTCCTTCCTTCATAATCGTAGCATGACAATAACCGCTAATCTCTGCCATACTGTGTTTGAAGTGGCTTCTTTTTGAACTAGTATGGGTTGGGATAGTTTTATATGATTCACAAGGTTTTCAGTATCTGCATATTCTTTCTGGCTTGTTTTTATATTTGAAGATATGGTGTTTTTTTTTTTTTTTTTTTTGCTGCTGAAATTTTGACTAGTGTGAAATAATTTAGTGTGGGTTTGGGGAAACTAGACAGATTACCTGAGAGAAACTTCTAGAAGATTAGTTCTGAAAAGAAGGGGCTTGACAGTGGCAGCCATGCAAGGAGGAGCAGCACACATCATTGTAAGTTGCCAACAAGAAGTATGAAAATTTCAATTTCTCTTTGACATGTAGAGATTTGATTAACATCAAAAGGGTTAATCAAACCCTTTTGATGTGGGTGCAAGAATAACATACCAAAGGATGCACAGAAAAGTCTGAGCCAAAAAAAAAAAAAAAAAGGATGCACAGAAAAGAATCATACATTTTTTCACTGAAATGGCGAAAGTAAATTTGATGCACAGATATTTATGGGGCAATACATTTTTCTTGTATCTCCCTATTTGGTGCATTTTTAACTTAAACATATCCCCCCATTTTTTATGGTGAAACTATTTCTTTGTCGCAAGCGATGGATTAGGTTTCCTCACTTACTTTGTGAAGTATTATACTCATTGAACATGCTCTTTTTTTAAGTGGGATTTTAGTCAGTACATTTTCCTTTACTTCAGGATAACCAAAATCTCAGGAGCATGACCGTATTTTCCGATTTTGATGATGCAGGATGCAGATAGAGTGGGGAGCGTTAAACAACAGTTATCAGAATTGTTTAAAGTTTCCCTTGGAACAGTAGTTCCAGATGAGTCTGACATCGAACCATTGATCGCAATGTGCAACAATGCAAAGTTTGGCGATTACCAATGGTAAGACCTTTATGTTGATCCATATAATATACTACCTGATTGATTTTGACAAGCTCAGGCTCTCTCACAGTAGAGGCAGGAATGCTGTGAGAATTCTGCCTTTCCACTAATCTTGCAAGTTTATTTTTTCTTTTTTCCTTTTTTTTGTCTTTTTTAAAGCTCGTACTGACCGTTATGCATTTATATCAATGAAGATATGACATACCTATATATATATACTCTGAATGGTAATTCATGATATTATATCTAAAAGGAAAATAAACATGATACAAACAAAAGGAACGCTTGCGTTGGGCACTTCGAAGAGAGAGAGTGAGGAAGGACCTGCAGGGCCTACAAAAGCTACACCTGAAAGGCTGCTCTATGATTTACATTCATAACCATGCTATTCACTCCCTCTTCAGCTAAAGTGCCTGCTTCCAAGTTCTCTCACCTTAAAGCGAGGGAAAAGGAAATCGGCACTTAGCAAATCAAATTCTTTAGCTCATCAAAGATGGAAATCAGCCTCCATCACCCTAGTAAGCATGGCTTGATATTTCACTTTGTTAATAGTTCTCTAGGAGATATGGCTAGAGAATCTCTCCTTGACTGGGCCATCGAAGGATGGCAGTATGGACTTGTCACAGTTGTGACTGAGGGCATCAATTCTGAGATTTCACTTTGTTAATAGTTCTCTAGGAGATATGGCTAGAGAATCTCTCCTTGATTGGGCCATCGAAGGATGGCAGTATGGACTCGTCAGAGTTGTGACTGAGGGCTGCAATTCCTGCCTCACCCAGATTGGCTTTTACACTAGTGTTGAAGTTCAGTCTATAGGTCCCTTCCAGTGGTGGGCTCCAAGCAACTAGGATTTGCAATTGTCACATCATTTATATGCTCAAGCCTCTTTCTGCATATCATATTTGCCAACACACCTTTGAAATTTTTTGATGTTAGTGCCCTATGATATTATGCAACTTCTAATGAGGGAATGAGATCCTTTGTGGTGATTGCCTCTACTGTCAGAGCATATATCATTCCTTTCTTTTTATAAGTACCAAATTGCCGCCACAAATGCTATTTGCTACCATAGTTTTTTTCTTTGCATTTCTATAGCCATACCTTCACGAGGAGAAGTGACTCTCAAGGTCTGATGAGAAAGCCCATCTTACTTTAAGTCCAACTCATGCTAGGATAGCACACACTTTTCTTTTGTTGTTTCACGGTTCCGAAGGAGATGACTGATGTTCTCTTCATTCCTCGAACAAACCAGGCATCTGTTGACAATAATTCTGTTTCTTTATTATAACTAGTCCATCATTAGAGTTGTCATTCGTTGCCAACCAAAAATAAGCTATTACCTCTGGTTGTGCTACGAGACCATCCATGGGTACGTCACAAGTTCCACTGAGGTCCATCACGAGCTTTCTATAGAAAAGCCTACGTCGAAAGTCCCTAATGTTGATGCTGTCCACACCATAAAATCTTCTTGAAATTGTGGCCTATAAAATATAAATCCATTGAAGGACCTGAATGAGCTGATCTGATTCTTCATTGGATAAATGATGCCAAAAAAGTGGAAACCTTTTACCTTCCACATAATCTTTAACCTTTACATCTCTGGGTAAAGAGCGGATCAAACGAGGCTTAGGAATTGGGTAGAGAGAAAGAGAGAGAGAGTTATTGCCAGCTCACTTGTTTGGTCTCCCTCTTTTTTATAAGCATTAAAATATCGACTTGGGGAATGTTTTGAGGAATCTTGAAAGATTATATTTGTTCGGGTACTTTCATTTGTAGGAAAACATGAACATTTTGTTTTGGATTTTATACCTATATATGGTTTAAATATTTTACATTTTTAGCCATTGACTTCTATTCAGTGTAATGTTCTGTATATATCCACTTGTCTCTTATTCTCTGCGAGGATAATATATTGCAGTCCACCCACACCCTAAATGATACAGGCGGCATTTGCGGGCTCACCTTGCATGCACGATTGATGTGTGGACATGGAGGCCCATTCTATATTGTATCTGGTCCAGATATTGTCCTGTTGAATGATCATACTGTCTGATGAATTACCTCCAGAATAGATATCAGAAGCAATTTGCTTCAATTGTTTTACAGGCCTTGGTTTAGTGCCTACTATCATCCAATTAGGATTCTCTTTGGGCAGTATGTAATCCTCAATCTGTTCCACCTACTCAACCATCTATTGTGCATGCAGGTGGCCCGACAATGCAGCATAATATAATGTATTATTAGAGCCTCAGCAGATTAGGCTGGATAATTCTTCAATGTTACAGTACTAAATCAGAAAATCATCTCATTTTGGTGTAGTAATAATGCCATGAATCTGTGGTCAATGATTAAAGGAAAATCAACTCAGTTCAAGAATCCAAGGTCCATCGGCGAGGTACAACCAACAGCCTTTTAAATAAACTCATCCAACAGAGGAATGTCATTGCTTAGTCTTGCAGTTCTTCTAAAGTTAAGATACACATGTCTAGGTTTCTATTTGTGATAAATATGGCTAGTATTGTTTAATTACATCATTTTTTTCAGGCAATTGCAGGAAATCTTCCTCCATCAGAAATGATAGAATCTTCTGGTGTTGCAGGAGCTGGATTTGTTAATATTTTTTTGTCAAAAGATTGGATTGCAAAGGTGCTTCATTTGTTAATGTGAAATTTTCATTTCACAATGTGATACCTTCTTCTTTAAAATGATGATGCTTTTGGCATTGCAGAGTATACAAAAGATGTTGTTAAATGGAATTGGGGTATGGGCTCCAATTCTCCCAGTAAAAAGAGCAGTGGTTGACTTTTCTTCTCCCAATATTGCAAAAGAAATGCATGTTGGTCATTTAAGGTCTACAATCATTGGAGATACCCTTTCTCGCATGTTAGAGTTCTCAAAAGTTGAAGTTCTTCGAAGAAACCATGTCGGAGATTGGGGCACACAGGTACTTATGCCAGAAGTCTCGTTTTGCTCACTTGTGCGGGTATCTTTTGATATGAGATACCGTTAAAGAAAAGTACAAGCCTATCCTCACCCACCTCCCCCCCCCCCCCCCCCCACTACGTCATCATAACCATTTTTAATGGGAATTACATTAAAAAAGGCTATATAGTATAGGAAAAGTAAGAACATGCATATCTTGTTGGTCCTTGTTATTTAATTTTTTGCATGTTATTAGAAGTTCCTATTTATTCCCATTAGCAGTGTATTTCAAAGTGACTTAGTAGCACTATAAGGGTGGATCTATTTTCTGTGTATTCATTTTGGATCAGATCAGATTCATCTAGCATTAAGGCCATCCATATGTTTTGCAGTTTGGCATGTTGATCGAGTATCTTTTCAAGGAATTCCCAAACTGGGAGGATGTAGGGGACCAAGCAATTGGAGATCTACAGGTGAGTTAGGGAAGCATATCATAATCTTTTCTTTTCTAATTGTTGGAAGCTTATCATTTTTTTTTTCATTTGATTTGTGTTTAGACACAATAATTGTGGAAATTTTCTTTTTTGTGGTTATTATTTTTTTATCAACCATCTCCTGATGCAAGGAATTTTAAGCGACACCATGGCCTATTTTTACCTATATACGAATCGTGGTTATTTTCTATTTGCTTACTGCCTTCTGAAACTTAAAAGCTATGTATTATTTCTATGAAAGTGTTGTTGTGTCTTCCCTTCTCATTTTTTTTGAAAGCTATGGTTCTGTTCAATTAGAAGTAAATTTATAGTGGTGCAGTGAACAGCATGCTGTGTTTTTTCATTGCAGAGACATTAAGAACAGCCTAGTCTGTGTGCTTCATTTAAAAAAAAAAATATGTGCTAAAGAATTAGCCTGTTGAACATTAGCAAATTTTTTTGAATGATAACATCAACATTGTTATGGTGATCTTAATTTTCATTGTATCATTGACTGTGCGATCACAAGGATAAACATCATGGTTTAAAATATTGGCCAATATGGTACATTCCAGTTGAGGCTGAACCGATATTTACAAATTGTTGATCACGGTTTAGTATTGCCAAAAATTTCCCAAAACCGATATTTTCAAAATATCGGCCAAAATATTTGGTCTCGGTGTTGTATCGCCAAAAAATTTCCCAAAATATCAGTCATCTTTGCCGATATTTTCTAAATACTGGTTTTGGGCATATTGAAATATCCGCTCAAAAGCACAAAAAAAAAAAAAAAAAAACCTTCTTTTCCTCTTTATTCCCCCCTTCTCACTTTCCGAAATGGCTGAAAATAAAAGGACCTCCAAGTTATAGAGAGAGAGAGAGAGAGATAAGATACAGAGTCAGAGAGTCTTTGACTCTTTGTGTTTATTAGTAAAATTCTAGTGGTTGATCACTAAAATATTAGAATTTTGTTTATAATTAGATATTTTCTTTATAATTACAAGACCAAGGGCTTCTAGCTCATTAGAATTTTTTCATAAAATCTCAAATTTTTGCCCACTCACAGAGAAAAAAGTAGATAGAAAACGAAGGGCATTATTGTTAGCTTTTTGTTAATGGTCTCAATCTGTATTTTGTATGGTACAAAGGATGCCAGAGTGACAAGGCTCTTTAATCTAGCGAATTGCCTGCTTGGCCTCACCATATGCTAGATAGCTCCATGCGTTAAGGAAGACTTCAACTTCCTATACAGCAACTACTTCCATTTTCCATTTTTAATATAAAACTTATCTCTTAATCTTAATTATGCTGGACTTGAAATGAATCCATGTCACATGTTTCTACCCCTTGAATTTGATCACAAAAGACTTGCAACGAAATTGTGCATACATTATAAAAAAGTGGGTTCCTATGGCAGCAAGCTCTTTTGTTGTGAATTGTTGTTTTCTTTCTAATTGTCGAGTTCTTCCACAGGAATTTTACCGTGCAGCAAAAAGGAAGTTTGATGAAGATCCTTCCTTCAAGGAAAGGGCACAACAGGCAGTGGTTCGGCTTCAGGTGAACATTTTGGTTTTGTCGAGCTTTGTACTTTCGTGATTTTGGAAGTAAAGGTTTGAATGCAACATCCTTAGAAAGTGGATCTTTCCAGTTAAAAAGGTTGAAGAAACAATTTCTTTCTTGGTTGTTTTCGTTTTCTCTATATCTTTGTTGTTGCTATTGTTACCTTTTGCATTGCAGGGTGGGGAAGTCCGTTATCGCAGTGCTTGGACAAAGATCTGTGATATTAGCCGCAAGGAATTTCATGAAGTCTACCAGCGCCTTGGTGTTCATCTGGAAGAAAAGGTAATATGTCTATCCCTGCATTGAATTTATTGGGTTTGGGGTGGCCCTTCTTAAGAACATTTACGTTGGAATATATTTTTCCGTATTCATTTCGACTTTGTCTATTTTTGGAAATCAAGAACTTTTTTTGAGCATTCGAAGTAAAAAACTTTTGTCATCTGGTTTTCCCAAGTTTCTAGAAATTCAGTGGAAAAGCACGATGTTTTTGGAAAATAACATGTTTAGCATTGACAATGCCTTGTCAAATTTTATAGGAGATGGTTGCTCATGCAAAGCCAGCATGTCACTATCAGCATTGTATAACTATTTCTTTGTTCCCACCATAGAATATTGTGAAGAGTTGGGAACCTTCAACGAAGAGTTGACATAGTAAGAAGTTTTTGGCTTCGTGGTGTCTGCCTAATCTTGGGTAGTTGAAGTTCAATGTTGATGGTGTGGCAAAAAAGAAGAAGGAAGGAGTTCTTGTTGATGCAAATTACAGGTGGTGGGTCTACAAGTGGGTATTATCATGATCCAAAAGCAACATGAGCCAAATCCTCGTGCTTCAGATGTCCAAAGTTTGAGGATTTCTCCTCCTTGTGAATTGTTGTTTCCTTTGTTTTGTTTAGCTTAAAGGATATAGGACTATTTTTAGGTTATCTTGGTCTAAGTGGTCCCTTTACTTTTGAAAGGTTATTTATGGTTGAGCTATAACCCATTAATATAGGTGTGTGTGTGTTTTTTTTTTTTTTTTTTTTGGGTGGGGGGGGGGTGGGTTCGATTAGTCTTAGGACTTCATCATTTTTTTTTAATGAAAAATGAGTTAAAGACTGTGAGGATTGTACGTTCAAGGGGATGTGTTGGATTTTTTTAACTTGTTATAGAGCAATTAAAAGGCGTTCTTTCGTGAGAAACTTTGTTATCATGTGGAGGCTATGAAGCCTAGACGTGTTCAGTATATCCTGCTACAACCTTGTGGTATGTCTTTGCACCTTTTTTGGTGGCCATAGTTAAGGATAATTAAATGAGATGTATTTTTTTTTTTACTTTTGAATGGTGAAGCCATATTTAAGGAGATTAAATGGGATGTAATTTGATCTGAAAGATCAAAGAACTTGAATAAAACATTGATGCAGTTGACAGAACAGGCATTGCTGTATCATGACTTCGTAATCAATTGCTCTCACATTCTACACTAAATCGCTGATTTCATCTTAACCTTTTTGTTCAGCTGCTTCAAATTTATTGACATCTATTAAATTTTTAATGTTTTTTAATCAAATGTGCAAACTTACATTTAGATTCCTGATAATTTCAATATTTGATAATGTGCACAACTCTAGAAATTTTCTTGGGCAATAGACATCTATCCATTAAATGCGTACATCTGTCACTATATTCCTGTCATTCCAGTTGCCTCGTATCGAAAAATAATATTTTTTTTACAGGAAATGAAAATGATGCAACATTAATTTGAATGCTATTTCAGGGAGAGAGTTTTTATAATCCCTATATTCCTCGGGTTTTGGAGGAATTGAATAATAAAGGGTTAATTGTGGAAAGTGAAGGTGCCCGTGTGATATTCATCGAAGGGCAACAGATCCCTTTTATTGTTGTGAAGAGTGATGGAGGATTCAACTATGCTTCCACCGATCTATCCGCACTTTGGTTAGTAATTTTGACAGTTTGGGTTGATGCCCTCCAACTTTCTTTTTGTTTCTGTAATATAAGATTGGCATGTTATTATGCTTGGGATGAATTTTAGTTTCGCTGCTATTTCTGATTGCAGGTTCTTTTCTATCATTTTAGTTGTGTTCTTGCTAGCTTATTTATAATATTCTTCTTCTTCTTCTTGCTTACTCTTTGACAGAGTTGCTTACCATTTATAGGTACCGGCTTAATGAAGAAAAGGCTGACTGGATAATATATGTAACGGATGTTGGTCAGTCACAGCACTTCCAGATGCTGTTCAGTGTAAGTTATACATAGTAGCATAATTAGTTACTTTTATGTCCTAATTCCTATTCTTTCCATAAGGGGTCATTCGGTTGAACTCATTTACATTCCAAATGATTTACATGCATAATGGTTATACATCATCATGTTTGTTTGCGCTCATTTATGCAGAAGGTGTCTTCCACCTCAAAGTAAAAACAATACGTGCCCTCACAAGGATCCTCTTTAAAGTGCAGCAACTTCCGTTGACTGAACAATAATGCAATAGAAGTATCCTCATGATTCCAAAAATTGAAAAAGAAAAAAAATCCTATGAGGATTGAATTCGCCTTCACTACTTGTTTAACCAATTCATCTGCCTCTCTGCACTTCCGCAAATATGCAATAACAGAACCATTATTGTCTAACCTACTTCCCACATCCCCTTCATATGCTAGTCAATCTCCATGGTTCCCCTTACTTCTTATTAGCCTACTTTAAGCATATCTTGAATCTTCCTCAATTACTAAATGTCCTGAGAACCTTAAGTATCTTCGAGGTCTCCCAAATCGCTAAAACTTTCCCTTTTCTTTTGTTCTTTCTTTTAGCCTATACTGTGCCTTGTACTGCCAAAGACATGCTAAGCAGTTTTTTTAATAAGTGAAGTCTAATTGCTAAAGCATGGGTATGATAGTCAATTAAAATTTATTCTCAAATGTATGACAATGTTGCATTCTAACATTATATTTGTTTATTTATTTATGGCTTCAGTACAAAATGCCCAGGCATTTTTTTGGGAAACGCCCCCTTCAGCGGGGCCCATCTGGATGAATGACAATCAAGGGGGGCATGGTGATGGAAAGGTTTGGACCTAGATGAGGAGAATATGAGATATTAGGTCAATCTAATTATTCTAGCCCATAGTTTTGAGCCAAAGTTAAATAGCCATACACCATGCAATTTTGTTTTGATAAGATCCAACCAGAATGATGATGTCTTCAACAGTGTAAAATTTGGATTAGTGCCAATTTAAGTATGGCCGGTGTGTGTGCATAGATTGAATTGATTAAAAGGTGGGCCCCAAGTATGAAAACCCAGAAGAGGCAGTAAAAAAGTGGCTTAGCTGGAGAATTCCCCACACACTGGCAAATTCTCCAGATAACGCACTTCTTTTTATGCCCTATTTTGGATTTTCGTATAGTAGGCCTACCTTTGATCAATCCAATCCCATCTCACACACCCCTTGAATTGGCACTTATCCTAATTTCACACTTTTCCAGACATTAGTCATCTTTGGATTTTGTTGCAATAAATTTATATGCAGTCATTAAAATTTGAGGACCTAAAACCAAGGGACAGAATCATTTAATCAGCCTGTTTTCTCATTTTCTCCTAATCCACATATGAGCCTTTCCATTTATGCCGCCCATGTCTCACTCAACCACCATGCATCCTAGTGGGCCCTGCTGAATGTTGGCATTTTTTAAGAGAAAATGGTCGGCAGTTTCTAGCATACCTCGTATATATAAATTAGATTACAGAAATTGAAATTGGAAGGGATCTACGTGTTTGAGCTTTTGCTCAGATTTGTTCATCTGCTTGTTTCAGGCTGCTAAACGTGCTGGTTGGCTTCCACCTAGTGGTGATTCATACCCCAAAACAAGTCATGTTGGATTTGGCCTCGTCCTTGGATCTGATGGCAAACGGTTCCGGACTCGTAGCTCAGAAGTTGTTCGATTAGTTGACCTACTTGATGAAGCCAAAAGTCGCAGTAAAACAGAACTCATACAACGTCTTGAGAACAATGGTACTGAGATGGATTTTGTTTTTCACATTCGCCATGTGGTAATCATTAAAAAATAAATAAGTAAATAAATAAAATAAAAGATTTGCCATTTGTTGTGGCAGTCTGCATCTCTTTTACATTTCTAGACTAAGCGCTCAATTCCTCCGATCATTATTTTTGAAGCTACTGAATGTTTCCTATACTGTTATGTGTCTTCCATTAGGTAAGATCAGGGAGTGGACTGACGAAGAGCTTGAGAAAACTGCCGAGGCAGTTGGTTATGGGGCTGTTAAGTAAGCTTCCAATAAAAACTTTCACCTCCGTATACTTTTTCTAAATAAGCATTATTTGAAGTCTTTGTTTTCAGTTTAAATTTTGATGTGATAAAACATTAAAACCTGGAAAATCTGATTCATCATTGCACTTGTACAATGCTCTCCCAACGTAGTTGGATTCACCTCCATATACTTTTTCTAAATAAGCATTATTTGAAGGAAGTCTTTGTTTTCAGTTTAAATTTTGATGTGATAAAACATTAAAAACCTGGAAAATCTGATTCATCATTGCACTTGTATGATGCTCTCCCAAAGTAGTTGGATGGATTTGTATTACTAATTGATCTAACAATCTCTAGGGTTGTTGCCTTTGAGGAATATGTACAGGGGCGGAATTATTCGTTTATGTTATAGTAATGTTTTGAGTGTCATTTGCTTTTCCATTTATTGTAGTTTTGTTTTTATAAATAAATTTTTAGAATTTTTATATTTTCAACTTTTATTATTTTTTTCTAGGAGTGTTTACCATAGTTAACTCATCTACTATTGATGCATTTTTTAAGAGAAAAATGCTCAAAATCTAGAGGATAAAACAATATTACCCTCTTGTCCCCGATATTTCATCTCATTAATTGCATCCAAGATTTCAACTCAATGAAAGAATGTGGAGTATGGCTTCAATCTTTTATTTATTGTGTATTATATTACTAAATTTTGCAATATTATTTTAACATATTTTTTATTTTTGGCCCCCCAAAGAAAAATATCCTGGTTCCGCCCCTGAATATGTATAGGGCATTCGTATGTCGGGCTGGGCCGGGCTGTGCATATCCTGACCTGACTTTGGAACCACAGCCCCATATCCAGGCCAAGGGCAATAAGTGCCTGGCCCAAGCCCAGTGTCAGGCCTGACCCCACCCATTTAGTCAAGCAGGACTGAGCCTGATTGAAGCCTGAGACTCTCGTGTGGGAGCCCTTAAGGATCAGGTGTAGTGGCTTATCATTGCCATGCATAGCAACCAGCTGAAGGTTGTATGCAGATGTAGATTTTGAAGATGGTTATTCTGGAGGTCCTTGGTCATGTGCAGAGCCATCATCTACACTGTAATGTTTAGCTTGAGACCCCAGTCTCTTGATGTATATGTTTGAAGGGTCCAAAATGTGACCTAGCTCTCTACTGAAATCAAGTGATAGTGGCCGCACAATCTCAGAGATGCTAGACCTTTCTGAATCCCATTGGAAACTGCCATGGTAAAATATAAAAAGAGCTGGGTGCTTAGCTGCTCACCCTCAGAGGTCTATTGGATGCCATGGACCTCGTGGGGAAGGAAGGAGGACGCGACAGTCAACGGGACAACACCGAGAACTTCAGCAAGCAGAAGGCTTCATGCTTCAGTGAACGTCTTGGCTTTGACAATTGCAGGCTCTCGAGCTTTGGGAAGTAGAATTGAAACATCTTCGGCAACCTCTCTTCTCTAAGAAAGGGCAAATGAAACAAGAGAAAACGAAGATCTTTAAACCTAAACCCTTTTTATCTTTTCAGAGGAACCTAAAGAAAAAAACTCCCTCTTGGTTTATCTCTTGTTTGGGCAGGCTGGGCTGGGCTCCGGGCTTTCTATCACTTAATCCAAGCCCGACCCAAATATTGAATGGGCCCAAATTTTAGATCCAGACTCAACCTGAGTACTAAAACATATTGCCCAAACCCAGCCTGAAGGGGGCTAGGCTGAGGCTGGCCCGACCCATGAGCACCCCTATCTTTACACCTTTTACAACCAATACTTTAATCTGTTATTATTACCAATCCTTTTGTCTTTTCTGTTATGAAAACAAATTTGGTGGTCATGTTGAATATTTTTGCATGATGTAGAACTCACATTGTCTGACCACAGATGGATGGTATAAGCTTGGAACTGATTTAGAGTTTTTGCATATAGTTTGTATTTTATAATATGCCAATTCATTCAGATTGTCTTTGTTTTTGAGTGTTTTCTTTTGGTCATGTTATTTAATTTTCATGACATTGGAATTGGTGTTAATTTGATGTTTCAAACAGGTATGCAGACCTGAAAAACAACAGACTGACCAATTACACTTTCAGCTTTGATCAAATGCTTAATGATAAGGTGTGCTTTCATTTATAAATTTATGCAACCCCCTATAAGAAATGTATGAGTGTGGGCTGTGGGGATGCACACACACTTCTTTTGGTCTTCATTATTAGCATTATCTACTCTAATGATACAGATAAGAAGGTGGCGTTGGCACCTGCACCGGCAACGACGACAATGGTGATGATGATTAACTCATGATGATGAGAAAATATTGTTGTCATTTAGTTCTGTTTTGGTTTCCACTTCTCCATTTTTAGATAGCAAAAGAAATTTCTAATTTGACACACACATAAAAGGCTTCTTTGGATATCTAGAGAATATTTTGTGACCTTTTCATTTGCTTGTACAATTTGGTGCCATGAGAAAAAACAAGTTGATGCCTGATTTCTTACTGATTCTTAGATAAAAGGTGAGTTCATATGTGTCCCCATCTGAAATGGATTTGAATATTTTGGCTGAATTTCTGCTGTGTGCTTTGGGCAGCAAGAGAACTGGCAATATAAACACTGTCGGCTCAGGATAGATCGGAATGGAGAAACATAATTCATGTAGCCGACCCCAACATAGTTGGGACAAGGCTTTGATGATGATGATGATGATGATGACTGTCCCCCTCTTAATATTGTTTAGTACTTTCAGTTTTTCTCAGCTTGCAAAAATGCCAAGTGAGATTGATAACCATTTGTGTTGTCATGTTTCTGACAGTGACAACTGGCATTGTCTTTGGGATCCACATTTTCTTGACTATATTTTTTTGCTTTATTTCCAAGATTGATAGGGTGAGGCTGAGATGACGACGATGACGATGATTTTTTCACCTTGTTTGTTTTTCTGACTGACATGCCTTTTTGGATGAACAGGGAAATACTGCTGTTTACCTGCTTTATGCTCATGCTCGTATTTGCTCAATCATAAGGAAGTCTGGTAAAGATATAGAACAATTAAAGCAAGTAAGTGTTTTCTTCTTTGTTGTGAGACTCCCTTGTGAATTATGTGGGTGACATTTATGTTTTTTATTTTTATTTTATTTTATTTTTGCTGCAACAACAAGGTTGAGGTTCAAACCATGTTACTGATAAAAAAAAGTAAAAAAAAAAAGAGAAATAGAAAAAAGAAACAGAAAAATGTAGTGTCTTTCAAGAATGTTTTTTTATTCTTTGACTGTGTCTTGTCTTCTACAGACGGGAACCATTGTGCTGGGACATGCAGACGAGCAAGTTTTGGGTCTTCAACTAATTCGATTTGCAGAGGTAGGAGCTTTGTTAGAGGAGAAATCTTGAATGAGGTTTTCTGCATGGTTGAGAATTTAGTTTGTATTCTTATGACCTAAGAATTCATCATGTGCATCTGGCTGTCATTTTCTTTATGTCCTCTTCTTTTGCATTGACTTAAGTAGATCTCAGGCTTCAATAATGACATACATGAATGTGGCTTCGTCTGCACCTTTTCAGATTGTTGAGGAAGCTTGTACTAATCTCAATCCAAACATTTTGTGCGAGTATCTCTACAACTTGTCTGAAATCTACACAAGATTCTATACCAATTGCCAGGTATAGTCCATCCATATTAATTAAATATTGTCCATCATTTGTTTCTATATAGTTGTGTCATTTGCCTTGTCATATCATAAAATTCATTGTTTCCTGTTATGACATTACTTGGTGGTTCCACCTTTTGGGCGAAACTAGGGGCGCTCATGGGTTGGGCGGGCCCACCCGCATGCAACCTGTTTTGGGCTTGTTTCAAGCCTTGAGTTTTAATACTTGGATTGGGCCTTGATCTAATATTTGACCAGGCTTGGATTAAGTGATCGTGAGGCCTAAGCTCAGCCCAGCTTGGCCCGATTAACTGAATGGCTCGGGTCTGACACGTTTGAGGCAGGCTGGGCTCGGGCCAGGAACTTACAGCACGGGTTGGGCTTGGGCTGGATATAGGCTTATGTTTCTAAAGTTGGGCTGCGCCTGGATATGCCTTGCCTCGGCTGACCCGGACCATGAACATCCCCAGGCGAAACTACACGGGCATCTTCCAATTAGGGAAGGTTCAGGAATTTGTGACTCAAGATGGGTCTCTTTGTTGTGTTCTGTCTAGGTCTATATTATATGAAACCATGTCTGTATTAACTTGATCTCAGTCATGATTTTGTAATGTTTATTATCGCCGACGTCATGTGGACAAGGTGGCATTTTCTATGGGTTTTCTTATCAAATGGATATACTATGGTAATTCCTTGAGGTTTTTAAAATATTTGCGATATTTGATAAAGCTTTGATATATATATATATATATATATATATTAAATATGGGCAATAGTTGTAAAGACCTGTTAAGTTGTGGAGTGACATAGAACATAGTTTTAAAAAGGGATGAGCGAAGAAGTAGAACTCAGTTGATGGACTAGTCTCCAACAATGTGATGAAAATTTGAAATGCTGTGAACTTTTTACAAGGTTTTTCCTTTCTTTTATTTAATTTGGAATTGTAATTTTATATTTTAAAGGACTCTTTATCATTTTAAAATTTCACCCTATTTTATATGTTTTGTTTCCAATGAAATGTATGCAAACATATCCCATAAAAATGTGGAACTTAAAAATCTTATGAGAATATCCAAGGGATTTTGAACTACTTATTTTGAGTTTAGATGCCGCAAGCGGAAATTAATGTATGTGCTAAAAATCAATCCAGCTGTTTTCTCTTGTTCTGCTTAGGAACTTGGTTCGATTTGTAGGCTGTTCAAACAACAAGTGCTTTTAATTTGACTTTTTTTTTTTTTTTTGGGTGGGGGGGGGGGGGGGTGGGGGGGGGGGGTGGGTTGAAACAGATGTAATTCTTTTCTGCTGCTTTTGGGGTGGAATGATCTGGGTGTCCTTTTTTCTTTCTTTCTGCATCAAATACTCTAAATCAATATTAGGTGACCGGATCCTGCCATATAAAGGATGCAATTAACAAATATGACTTTTGTACCATAGTGACCCAACTTGTTTTGCTTAGCATATGTTCTGTGTTGTATTTGAATGTTTTGTTGTTCTTGTTCATCTGTCTTTCCTCCTGCTTGCCTGTGGCAGTTTTTGGTACATGCTTCCTACTGTCTTGTTTTTGTATGCCTCCTTGTTTTTCTTGTTGTAATGAGAGTCATTGTTTCTGATTATAAATATTGTTGGCAGGTAGTGGGATCTCCAGAGGAGACGAGCAGATTGTTGCTTTGCGAGGCGACAGCAACTGTCATGAGAAAATGTTTCCATCTCCTTGGTATTGTGCCGGTGTATAAAATATGACAATATTTATGTGATTATATCTTTCCCTCTTAAATTAACAGTGTTCGATTCACTGTGGTGGTTTTAGTTGTGTAGGAAATCGAATCTTAGTAAAACACAATTTTGGAAACCAGTAACTGTCGTGTACACTTTTGGTTTTGTATTTGGTGGCTTGTGAGGTACAATTTATCACCAATGCTCCATCCAGAGATCCATCTTTCGGTGTATATAACGTACTGGTTATTTTCTGGGCCATTTATCTGAATGTACTATGTACTATGCCAAAGAATGGAGGATTTTTGTGTTTCTTATCTACACCATATGATGGACTCTCTCTCTCTCTCTCTCTCTCTCTCTCTCTCTATTAAGAAGCGTTCTCTCTTTATAAACTCTTGGCACTGGATGTCTTAAGAGTATACAAAGGGCCTGATCCTTTGAATAGAATACAAAGAAAATTAAATATATAACCAATTCATGATCAAATGAACTTCATTGAATGATTATTAAAGAAGGGGTGAAGGATATATTTTTTAATTGGTAGGGTGAAGAATATAAGGTGGCAATAGAGATATGATCTTGACTTTCCTAGGATTTAAATTACTAGGGTGATGGGGGGTATTCATTTCCCATTTTGATTCGATTTCCACTAAAAGGAAGGTTATTGATGGTCTTTTTTATTTATTTATATATTCATTTTTTATTCATCATTTTTAATTTCTCAGACAAATATTGATCTTTAAGCATGTGTGAGACAAAGGTGCCAACACAACTCAACTATGAGTGGGTTGGCATATCACCCTGGTAATTTGAATCCTAAAAAAGGTCATAGGTACCGACCCCTACCCTACTATGGAGACGGAGAATGGTCAAACGTTTTTTCGTAGAAACTATTTTAATAGCAATTCTTAATAATTAACATAATTTAGTTAATTGTTTTATTTAAGTTATTTTGGAGCCTTTAAACCTTAATATTCAGTAGTTATGTGTTGGTTTAATTTTAGATATTGATACCAATTGATTTAAATGCTCCCGCAAATATTTTATTATGACTCATTATGTTTAGAAATTTTGTGGGTCCATATGTGGGAGCTTGTGTTGCATTAAACACAGGAAAATGAATATTTATTTTTATTTTTCACGTTATCCCATGATTGTTTTTTTGGGGGCGTGATTTTCAATAATCCTTTGTTGGAGTATTCTCATTTGTGATGCAAATAGAAGAGTCCGAAGCGCAGCTATTGGTGCCAATTCATGAGAAAATCTCATTTATTTGTGTGTTTTGAGGTAAGATCTTGTAGTAGGTGGGACCGTGGGAGTTTGGCTAGTGGTGGGTTGGCACCCTTTTAATGTCTCTTTATATATATATATATATATATATATATATATATAAATTAAAAGCACACACATGCTGGAAGAAAGCCCATACAAGTGAGAAGAGGTGGCGTATAAGGAGCCATTCTCCTTTCTTATGCCTCTCAGAGTGATTGTCATCTGGGTACAGAGGGGCCTGCTTGGATGTGGAAAAGAAAATATCTATAGTGCAAATTTGATCAATTCTTATCTACTATTTTCTCCACCTTTCGCCCATTGAAACGGATCCCTAGGAATTTAATTCCATGGAAAGGGATTATTATTGTATTCTAGTCATGATTTCTCCCATATTGGATTTCTTTAATTTTTCTGTTGAATATTCTCCAAATCACTCATTGATAAAAAAAAAATGGGAAAAAAAAAAGTTTTGACTTTACCATCGATACCTCACCAACCATCTTAACATTTCATGTTGGCATATTGAGTGTTAATTTCATTAAAATGTAGACTTAGAGCATGTTGAGTATTACTTCCATTCAAAGGTAGACTCATAGTCATTTAAATAAACTTTTGAATATAAATATGACCCTTCACTCTTCCATTGTTTTTATTTTTTTATTGTATGCTCTTGGAGTAGGCACATCGAATTCAAAAAGAATATATAGGAAAAAGGACAAAAAAGAACTCTAATTGCTCTCAATCTAAAGATAAAATATAGAGGTAGAAACCAACCGCAAAAAGTTAAAGCTAATTCGAAGAGGAGACACAAAGCATATACCAAAATCCAATGACATTCTAGAGGAAGGATTCAAGTGGAACTTTTCCTCTATTTAAAATATAAATCGCTCAAAATAAATTCTCACTCCTTTTGTTAGGATATATTCACTCCAATAAAAAACTGTCACGCTATAAAAGTTGAACATATAATTGATAATATATAAATATATAATTTTACCATATAATTGATGCTATATAAAATATAAAAGTTTTATATTTCACTCTTATGCTTTCTATGTGCTCAATTATGATTGTAGGGCAAAATTTTACAAGTGAAACTTTGCCACATGGCCACATCCTGTATAAGAAGAACATTTGCCATGAACGACCTAGATTTTTGAAGGAATTTTGATAGTACAGCTGCTCTTTGCCCTTGCATTTGCGCCCATAAGGATTAAAATTTTAATATTTCTTGTTGCAGCTATTCATACAACAAAAGTGTGATATCACACAGCCTTATAATATCGCATAGGACTACATGCGAATATTGCACGGTCCTAAAAATATAAAAAATATTTAAACTTCAGCCGTTGAGGGCAAATGTTAAATCTTAGGCAGATGCATGTAGGGAGAAAATTCCTTTTTTTTTTTTTTTCCTAACTAGTGGACTCCACTGAAAAGTTTGATTTGCATCCCGTGCATGTCGTGAGTGACCATTGGAAAGTCCAGATTCCTTCACCATTGGCTCCTTGTGAAAGCTCACGGAAGTTGCATGTTTTGTCTGTGCCAGAAAAAGACAACAATAGTTGGTAGGGCATAGAGAAACTCTGCAGTCAAAGATATCAACTTTCTATAAAATATAATAAAGAGACAACATTAACTACAAATGCAATATTTGTCTTTCACTAGAGGTTCTTGCAGACTCTACTTTGGTTACTTCTCTACCAAAGGCTGCGCATGGCCTTAAAAGTATTAATGTTGATTAAAGAAAAGTATGATGGATTGTTAATCATACTATTTGATTAGATTTTTAAAAAATCACCTATAAGAAATCAAGATTCTACAAAATGATTGAAAATAGTGAAAATTAAATATAAATGTGTAAAAGTTTTATGAACTAGAGAGTGATAGAACTAAAAACAGTTAAACAAAAGATGAAACGACCATCTGAACTAAAAATTTGTACAGCTCAAAGAGTTGAGAACCTTCCAGTTAAAAAAAAAAATTAGAAATTTCTACTGTTATGGAGAAAAAAACTATGCATTTAATTTCGACTGCAAATGGTGCCCCCCCGTTAAACAAAAAAGAGTTTTTAATTAACTATTGATAGGTAATACTTTAGTCCTGCTTTTTTTCCTTTAATTCAGTTGTGAAGAAAAGCTCAGGCAAAAAGTATGTAAATAAGGCGGGACTACGACTTGAATTGTATAAATTTGATTAGACATGTATCCTACATCTGTCCTACACAAAATGGGTTTGAACAGTTTTGATAGGCATTGGCCATGTTGAGTCCACCTGCTTATTGCCATGGAATCATTTCGATTCTCATCCGAACTATTTTCATTGTGAGATTTCACCTTTTATAAGTTTTTGTCGATAAAGGAATTCATGGAGTTCGACCGCAACAAAATTGGGTCAAGGCTTCGTGGTAGGTCCAGCTCACAAGTTCAACCATAAGTCAGCCTATCCACCATACGCCAACCCATAAATCATACATTTAACATCTTTGTCATGCATAATTCAATCATTCTATACATTATGCCCATGGGCGGACCTACATACAACTTCCGGGGGCAGTCACTTGGTCTACTTTGAAAATCCAAATGAAAATTCTAGGTTTGCCTCCAAATTTGACATAAAAATCATACATAGTTGGTGAACCAAATCATTCCAATATTTTCATAATAGGGCATGCATGCATATCTAGTCAACTAATCCAGTATAAATGGCGGGCTCTAGCATAAGGCCAATAAAACCTTTGCTTTAGGCCCCAAAAAATAAGGCAAAAAAAAAAAAAAAAAAGGGCCCCACAATAGCAGCTGGCGTCTTTTGAAATTCCAAAAAAATCAAACTTATCAACTGCTATCCCCTTTTTTTTTCTTCCCAAAATATAAGACCCACAATAACTCTCTTAAGAAGGTCAACTTTTATAGGGCCTTAAAGTGTCATTTATGGCTATGCGTGCCTAATTATTACGGACTTAGGTTTAACTGATGATGAGGGTTTACAGAGAGGTTGTTTAGCTGAACAAGTGTCTCTGCTGATCTGAAACCTGAAAGGGAAGAGAAAACAACAGTCAGGGCCTGAGGCTGCTATCAGCCAAAGGCACTCCGACGCCTGAGTTAGTGCAGTCACTGAACTAGGGTGAAGTGGAGAAGAAGAGATGTTTTAGCAGAGTAACAGTGCGAGCTGTATCTTGCATGTACCTGTTCATGACTCTTCATGCAGGCATATATAGAGGAGAGTGGAAGGTTCCATAGTGGAGGTAGGTGAGGATACTTGTCCCATCAGCCCACACCTGGGATCTTTAGTGGGGGTAGGTGAAGATACTTGTCCCATCAAACCTCCCCTCAAATCCCTCACATAAATGTGGATGTGATCTGTTGATAGGAACGAGCCCTTATCCTTGGCCGGTGGCCGCCCTACCTGACAGGGACTCCCTACAAAGTACCCGTCCCATCTCATAATGGGAACTGGAAGCCCGGTGTTCACCTCGGCAGAGGGGCCGAACTGGAGAAGGTACCGGGGTCAGCTATACCCGAGATCGGACTGAGATGCCAGCGTGAGGCCGAGTTCGGTAGGACATGGTCGGTACTTCTACCGGGACCAGTCCCACCTCGACAAAGGCTGAGACGCTGCTTATGTCGGAGAGAAGGGGGTTAAGGCCCTTCCTGATTGGCGCTGTTACCGAAGGATTACAACATCGGTTTCGGTAGAAGCAGTCCACACAATTGCCCCCTGCTCCTGACTTCGGGGGGTCAAGGAGACCACGGGGTTAGGAGTGATAGGATGGACTTTCCCGAAACCGATCCTGTAGTTTACACAAAGGCGTGGGGTGCCGCTTCGCTTTCCGAGGCGCTTTTAATAGCGCCAGGCTGTCTGGAGGCAGTTTTAATAGCCCAACCATATCATCATGAGGGCGCTGTGACGCCGCCATGTGTCAGGTCCCTGATGGCCATTGCGTCTTATCGAGGAGACGGGTGGCGTGCTCGAGGCGGTGTCTGCACATGCCTTTCGGGATACGAAGAGATCTCCATCCCTGTATAAAAACCCCGGTCCTGGAAGGAGGACCACTTTTGCTGTCACTGTGCTTGGAGCTTTCGCCTGAGAGTTGCCTGGAGCCTCATCGTCCGAGAAGCCCTTCCGTTCGTCTCCTGAAGTTTAGAGTTTCCCGTTTTCCCTACACTCCTTCCGGCCCTGTGTCTTAGTGAGTTCCCTTCTGCCTCTGACATTTTTCCTTCTCTGGGTTCTTTTTCTTTTTTGGGGGTGTCTACTGTCTTTCTTCTCCGTCGCCGTCACCTGTATTCCGGTCTAGGCTAGAGAAGATGGGGGTTTTTAGACATTGGATAGACACAGAGCTTGCCCTAGCCGAGCTTAGGAAACAATACCAGATACCAGAGAACGTCCAGATTAGGGCGGATGGGGATGGTGACCGAAGCCGACCACGGGTTCTTGTAGAGGGATGGATGCCATTCCCTCTAGTAGCCATAATCGAGGGCGGAGTGAGATTCCCAGTCCATCCCCTCCTGAGAGCTTGTCTCAGGAGGTGGAACCTTACCCCGTGCCAACTAATGCCCAATGGTTATAAGATAATCATGGGTATAGCCGAACTGAATAGGATATTGGGAACCGACCTTGGCGTCGAGGACATTGAGGATGTGTATAACCTCTGTCGATCTCCAAAGGACGACGCATACTACTTGCTAGTCCGGCCGAAGGAGATTCCCATAATCAACGAGCTCGAAGACAACACAAAATACGCCGGGGAGGACTGCCTTTACGTCACTGGGAACTGGGAGTATGCCCCCGAAGAGCCCAGGGTGAACCACGTACCCGGTCGTCTCGGAGAACCACCGAGTAAATATCTCAATTTCTGAACTTCTGATGTAGTTTCATTCTGCCGAACTGATGCCTAATTGCTTGTCGTGCAGGTCACGCGGAGAGGAAACGGCAGAGGAAGAACTCCGGGTGGCGACGAAACGTCGGCTGGTTAAAAAGGATTTATAGCTACAAGGGTCACCGGACCCGATCTGCCTCAGCACTCCTCGGATACGAACCCGTGTACCGATCTTTTATAAGAAGACGGCACGAGAACCTCAGGGGGGAGCAAGTCCTAACTCTTGCCGAAGCCGAGGAGCAAACAGCTCCAGCAGCAGGGCCTGCGCAAGTGCCCCCCGAGATCATACCTTCTGGAGCTTCAGCCGAAGCCGGTCCTTCGCACGTTCAGACCGCAGCAGAGACCGACTCCGAGGAGGAGAGTCAGTCGGAGGGCGAGTCCGAGGGGGTTCCGCAAGAGCAGCTTGTGATTCTCCCATCTTCTGAATCGGACGAAGAGACCGAGATGGGGCGACGTCGTGCGGCCCTTGTCAGTCTCGATGAAGTCATCTTCGGAGACTCGCCCACCTCGGGGACCGCTCCCCCACCGAACTTGGAGGATAGAGTAGTCTCTCCCCCAGTTCAATCTCCTCAGCCTTCAGCAGCGACCGAGCGCTCCACCAAATCTCGTCGGGATTCGGTTCGGCTGGGGAAAAGGCCCAGGGTTGCGGACCCTGTGGGGGACGAGCCCAACCTTGCCTCTCAGCACTCGCCGCTGCTCGGCCCTCCGATCTGGAACCCTAGTTTCCTGCTGGAGGATGGCCAGTCGCTGTCGTCGGACGGCCGGCTGGGTGATGGCACATCTGTTGTCAGTGCCCTTGCGCACGCCTGCGCTCTGCCTGGAGACATGGCAGAACATATGAAGAGGAGCGAGGTGGAGCTGGATGTGGCTCAAATGGCCGACGCCCTCAGGGTAATTTTCTCCTTTGAACTTTGCATTTCTTCTTTGATTTCTATACTTCTGATATTGACGTCGGCTTAACACTTGTTTCCTCAGATCCTGCAAAGGGCGCTGGTGTCGGCGGACAAAGCCCAACAGAGCACCGCTCGGGCAGAGAGGGCTGAGAAGAGGGAACTGGAACTCGAGGCCGAGCTCAGCCTGATAAAACAGAAGGCAGCCGAGCAGGAAACGAGCGTCATGGGCCTCAGAGACGAGCTTGATAAGGTCAGGGCGGAACTGGAAAACCAAGTTCAGGCCACGGCCGAACTTGAAAAAAGGTGGGAGGCGGCAGAGGCTGAACTCCGAGCTGATGCCGACAGACTACGGGCTGACGTCGACAAGGCTTTCGACGAAGGGGTGGCAGAGGCCACAGAACAATACATTGCCCAAGTCAAGAAAGTCAGCCTGAAGGCCTGGAGGCTGGGATGGACAAGCTCGTTGAGAGCAGCAGGGGTCCCCGAGGACAGCCCTGTGTATACAGAGATCCCCCAGTTTCCTCCTCCTCAGCCCGCACCGAACCAAGCTCCTGAGGTCCCGGTCAGGGAAACCGAAGACCCTGCCCCTGTACTTGACGCGGACGTCGACGCCGGACAAGTGGTTGTCGAAGTTGTGGAAGATGCTGCTGCTGATGGCGCCGAGGGGGCCGTGGCTTGAAAAAGATGTAATTTTGTTTTTATATTTTTTTTTTTGTACTGGGGGGAAATCTTGTATTTCTTTTTGTTGGAAAAATTATAACCTTCATTCGTGAAATGAAATTGGCTTTGCTTTGCAATTTTGAACATTTGTGGCGAATTTTGCTTCTTTTTTCCTTTCTTTATGCATTTGGCTTAACAACCAGAATAAATAATAGAAAAAAAGACAAAGTAAACGAGTTCGGTAGAAACCGAATTTGTAGTAGTTGTAACCCGAGGTGCTGTATTGATTTTGCAACCATAACGAGCATCGATCTCGGTAAAACTGAGGGTGCTTGGTCCCATGACCAAAGCTAAGTCCGGTTTATAATCAGAACTTGACTGGTCCATTGACCAGGCCAAAGTAGCTAACTAAGATAACCGAACAAAGAATACAAGTCGGTTCTGTAACCGAGCTGTAGGTATATGCCGAGTTCCATAACTTGGCCATTTCTTCGAGAATAGGGGATAGCTTGGAGCGTAAACGTATTCTATAAAAAGAAATAGTTTATTAACTTCCCGAATCTGATTACATCTCAAAAATAGAATTTCTTGAGGTGAGTGGCATTCCATGGGCGTGGCAGCTCTCTGCCCTCCATGTCCTCAAGCCTATATGCAGACTGCCCAGCAACCGAAGTCACCTTAAATGGTCCATGCTAGTTCGGTGCAAACTTTCCTTCGCTGGGATTCCTGTCTGCTGGAAGTCTTTTTCAAGACCAATTCTCCAGGGGAGAACTTTCGCTCTCTGACCCTTTGATTGTACCCTCTGGCCAACTGTCGCTGGTAGGCAGCGAGACGGATGGCCGCGGCATCCCTTCGCTCCTCAGCCAAGTCGAGCTCTGTGGCGAGGTTTGCATCATTTTGGCCTCGGTCGAACAGTTCCGACCTGAGGGTGGGGAGGCCGACCTCAAGTGGAATTACAGCTTCCATTCCGTAGGCTAGGGAGAAAGGAGTTTCCGAGGTCGAGCACCTCGGGGTAGTCCTGTATGCCCATAGGACACTTGGAAGTTCCTCTACCCATCTCCCCTTGGCTCGATCTAGTCTCTTTTTGAGTCCGTCAAGCACCACTTTGTTTGAAATTTCAGCCTGCCCATTGCTCTGGGGGTAGGCCGGGGTAGAATAGTAGTTCCTGATGCCAAGGTCTTGACAGAAGCTTCTGAAGAAATTGGAGTCGAACTGGGTCCCGTTGTCCGTGACCAAGGTCCGAGGTACTCCGAATCTAGTTACAATGCTTCTCCACACGAAGTTTTTGGTATCCTTCTCAGTGATGGAGGAGAGCGCTTCGGCTTCTATCCACTTGGTGAAGTAGTCAGTTGCTACGATCAACCATCTTTTGTTCCCTGGAGCTCGGTGGAGTGGTCCCACGAGGTCCAGTCCCCATTGGGAGAAGGGCCAAGGGCTGGAAAGAGGGCTCAGGTCGTGTGCTGGCTGATGGAGAGAGTGAGAGAACTTCTGGCACTTCTCACATTTCCTGGCATAGACCTGTGCATCCTTCTGCATATAGGGCCACCAGTACCCCTGGCTGATAGCTCGGTAGGCGAGTGACCGACCTCCGATGTGGCTGCCGCAGATCCCTTCATGGATTTCATAAAGGAAGTCTTCGACTTTGCTTGGATGAACGCACCGGAGGTAAGGGCCATTATAGGATTTTTTGTAGAGTTTATCGTCCGGAGAGAGCCAAAATCGGGCTGCCTTCAGCCTGATTTTGTGGGCTTGGTTCTTGTTCTCGGGTAGCTGGTCATTCTTGAGGTAGGAGATAAGTTCATCCATCCAGCTAGGACCGAGGTCAATGCACATAATCTGTCGAGGCGGTTGAAGTTGTATGCTTGGTTTGTCCAGTGCTTCCACTTCGACAGTTCTTTTTCTTCCTGCCTTGACGGCAGAGGCTAAATTTGCAAGAGCGTCGGCGTGAGAGTTGGAGTATCTGCCTATCTGCCTGACTTCAGCTTTTTGGAACTGAGATAGGAGTTGCTTGGTGTGGGCCAGGTAGGCTGCCATCCTGTCATCTCGGGCTTGGTAATCTCCATTGAGTTGGCTGGTGACCAGCTGTGAGTCGCTGAAGATCACCAGTTGTTGTGCCCCCAGGGTTTTTGCGCTGCCCAGCCCTGCAATTAATGCTTCATACTCAGCTTCATTGTTAGAAGCTTTGAAGTCAAGAGTCACGGCTTGCTCAATAACGAGGCCCTCCGGAGATTGAAGGACTACGCCAGCGCCAGCCCTTTTGGAGGTGGAGGAGCCATCGACGAAGACTTTCCAAGATGAGTCGAGGAACTGTTTCCAGGACCGATCCTGCTCGGTTTCTGCCGAAGTCCTTGCCTCCTTGCCCCCCAGTTCGGTGTCGAGATGGCTTGGTGCCGAACTAGGAGAGGTGAATTCCACAATGAAGTCAGCCAGTACTTGGGCTTTGATGGCCGTTCTGGGCTAATACTGGATATCGTATTGCCCGAGTTCGACAGCCCATTTGGACACTCTTCCTGAGAAGTCTGCTCTCCTGAAGAGGGACTTGAGTGGGTGTTCGGTCACAACCACTATAGAATATGTCAGGAAGTAGTGGGAGAGCTTACGCGAAGCGCTAACGAGCGCTAACGCGAGCTTTTCCAGTGGCAGATATCTGGTCTCGGCATCCAGCAGGATTTTGCTTGTGTAATAGATGGGTCTTTGCAGCCTGTCATCTTCTCTTACGAGTACAGAGCTTACTGCATGGTCCGAAACTGCCAGATATAGGTACAAGACCTCACCCCGTACCGGGGTGGAAAGCAAAGGAGGGGAGGAAAGGTACACTTTGAGCTCCTGGAGAGCGCGCTCACATTCCGGGGTCCATTTGAACCCGGAGCTTTTTTTCAAGAGCTGGAAGAAGGGATGGCATTTATCCGAGGCTCGGCTAATGAAGCGGTTCAGTGCTGCCGCCATCCCGGTAAGTCTCTGAACCTGTTTTATCGAGTTCGGACTCTGCAGGGCTCTGAGTGCCGAGATCTGATCGGGATTGGCCTCGATTCCTCGCCTCGTAACCAGGCTGCCAAGGAACTTGCCCGAGCCGACGCCAAATGCACATTTGGAGGCGTTCAACTTGAGCTGGTATTTCTTGAGGATGGAGAAAGTTTGATGTAAGTCAGTCAAGTGGTCCTGTGACCGCTTAGACTTAACGACCATATCATCAATATAGACCTCGATCGTCCTGCCGAGCTAGTCCTGAAACATCTTGGTCACCAGCCTCTGGTAAGTGGCACCAGCGTTTTTTAACCCGAAGGGCATTACTTTGTAACAGTAGGTGCCCCTGGGTGTTATGAACGCGGTTTTTTCTTGATCAGGCTCATACATTGGGATTTGATGGTAACCTCGGTAGGCATCGAGGAAAGTCATCCTCTCATGGCCGGCAGTGGCGTCGATCAGCTGGTCTATCTTCGGTAGAGGGAAGCTGTCTTTGGGACAGGCCTTGTTGAGGTCGGTGAAGTCTACACAGACCCGCCAGCTCCCATCCTTCTTTTTTACCACAACCATGTTGGCCAACCACACGGGGTAGTGGACTTCGCGGATAGCCTCAGCGTCCAGTAATTTGTTGACCTCCTTGGTCACAGCCTCTGCCTGTTGGGTGCCCGACCGGCGAATCCTTTGGACAACAGGTTTATGCTGGGGATCTACATTCAGCTTGTGGCTTATGACCTCGGGGCTGATGCAGGACATTTCATATGGGGTCCAGGCGAAGACCTCCCTATTTTGTAACAGGAAGTCAAGCATCCTGGCCCTCTCCTCGTCAGCGAGTTGGCTACCGAGCAGGAAGAACCTTTCTGGATCGCTGGGATCGATCCCGACCTGGGTGAGGTCCTCAATGCTCTTCTGTTCGGGAGTCCGGCCCACAGTGTCGAGCTCAGCTTCCAGCTCGGTCATGTGGACTTGCTGTGGCTGTGTATCTCCGGGGACCACGGCCAAGAGGCATTCTTTGGCCATGTCTTGGTCGCCGCGGACTATGATAACTTCGAAGCTCCCATCCTTGTTCTGTAAAGGAAACTTGAGCTTCTGGTGATGGGTCGAGGGAACGGCCTCCAAGTTATGGAGCCAGGTTCTCCCCATGATGGCATTGTATGGAGATTGTGCATCCACCACTAGGAAGTCTGCCGTTGTGGAGGCCCCTCCGACCTCGACCTTAAGGGAAATTTTCCCTTTGGGATATACCGTCTTGGAGCTGAAACCCACCAGCGGGGTGCGGGCTTCTTGCAGGTCCTCCTCTTTCAGGCCCATCTTCCTGAAGCAATCCAAGTAGAGGATTTCTGAGGAGCTCCTGGGGTCCACTAGGATCCTTTTGACATTGAAGTTGTGTAACCTCATAGTCAGAAGAAGAGGATCATTGTGGGGTAGCTGGACCCCGGCCAAGTCTTTATCAGAGAACCAGATTTTTGGCCTCTCCAAACGTGCTTTCTTTGCCGAGGGACCGAGCTCGGCCGTCATCACATGCCTGCTGTGCTGGGCTTTCCTGGCCTCAGCACGGGCTCGGTCACTGCCTCGGGGGGCAGGAGCCAGGTGAATGACGTCGATGGTCCCTGCAGGCTCACCGCTGCCTTGGTCGTCGGGGAGGCGTTGCTGAGCGTTATTCACTCTGCCTTCGTCCCTGACGTGGTCTCTGAGATGCCCGTCTTTTACGAGCTTTTCAAGGTGCGCCTTGAAGGCGTAGCAGTCCTCGGTTCTGTGTCCTCTATCTTTGTGGTAGGCACAGAACTTGCTCTGATCTCGGGAGGAGGAGTCACTTCTCATAGGCTGAGGCCATTTGAAAAAGGGCTGAGCTTGGATTTTGCCGAGGAGCTTGCAGATAGGCTCCTTGAAGATGGTATTGACGGCTCTATAAGAGGCGCTGCTTGGTTTCGGCCTCGTACTGCCTCCCGAGGTGGGAGCAGGGCGTACTGCCGAGCTGGATGGCTCTCTATTCCGATCCGCCTCTTTCTTAGCTAGCCTCCTCTCTCTTCTCGTGGGACGGCCCTCCTGTCGGCCCTCTGGCCAGAAATTATGGCTTTCTCGAGCTCGGACGTCGTCCTCTTCTTGCTCGACATACTGGTTCACCCGGACCATCAGAGCCTTTACCGAAGGCGCAGGATGACGTACCAATTTCTTCCGAAGCTCATTGCCAGGCAGCAAAGCTTGTTGGAAGGCAGTAACGGCTACGTCGTCGTTGGAATTTTCAATCACGCTATAGATGGTCCAGAATCGCTTGGCGAACTGAGTGAGAGTCTCGGTCGGCCTCATCTTGATCGAGATCAGGTCCGCATCAGTTTTTGGGATGACCCGGTGGGCTTGAAACTTTTCGACGAAGGAGTTTCGGAGCTGTGGCCAGCTCGAAATCGATCCCTCGGGAAGCGCACAGAACCACCGAAGCGGGAGGTCGCCCAAACTGGAGGAGAAAACCTTACAATCAAGGTCGCCGTCGCCGCTGAATACCGTCATCTTCTGGGTGAAGTGCCGAAGATGAGCCTCGGGGTCCGACGTCCCGTCATAGAGATTGAAACGTGGGACGCTGAACTTATCAGGAAGGGGGTGATCTCTGATTTCCCGAGAAAATGGAGACGTGCCATGGATGTCACCGTGTTTGGTAGTTAACCGACCTCGAGCGAGGCCGGCCTGCTCCAGGCTCTGCTGTACGGCCAGCTTAATCTGCTGATCAATGTAGTCAGCCATCTCGGGGTCGGCCCTGGTCTCCCGCCTTTGTTTATGGCGCTGCTGCTGGTCGGCACTGGCATGAGTGTTACTCGAGCCCTCTTCGCGAGCTCGGGCGCGCCTTTCATTCAGCTGATCTCTCAGATCTGGTCGACCCCGAGGACCTAGACGAGTTTGTTGCCTAGGTGGAGGCGTGTGAGAGGCTTCGGGAGGTACTTGGCTCTTCGTCTCAAGCTGCCGCTGAAGCTGGAGGATCTGCTCTTTCTGTTCTTCGATGATGAGGTTTTGAGCCTTGATGGCTTCGGCTTGGGCCTCAACATCGTCCTCTAGGACCATGTCGTCGTCACCTTCATCACCGAGGTGGACGTGATCCTCTTCCATGTGGTCCCCGTGAGAAGACCGACGAGGAGACTGCACAGGAGCCCCACTTCGTAAGGGTCGTTCCTGAGGAGCGTCCTTACGAGGTGGCGCGTTGAGAACAACCTCCAGGCGCGGACGCTCCGCCTGAGAGGTATTCGTCCGAGCCCGCTCTAATACAGGATCGCGCCGAGAAGACGCTGCTGCACCTCTTGAGGACGAGTGTGTCACCGTGACGGGTGAACCTACACTCCGCATACCAGGTTCTCCTCCCACTCCTTTCGGAGGAGGGTTGGGTGGTGCTTGCCTGGTATCTCTTCGCGAGCTCGTCACCAACGCTCCTGCCTGGTCTGTCACCAGTGGAGGTGGCATGAGAGGCAGAAATGTTTCTGGTTGCTTAGACCCAGACGGTCTAGCAACACTCTTTCCCTTCTGAGCCTTAGGAGGCATAGCTGTTAGGATGAAAATATGGAATTTTCAGATCGTTCCCACAGACGGCGCCAAATTGTGCGTGCCTAATTATTACGGACTTAGGTTTAACTGATGATGAGGGTTTACAGAGAGGTTGTTTAGCTGAACAAGTGTCTCTGCTGATCTGAAACCTGAAAGGGAAGAGAAAACAGCAGTCAGGGCCCGAGGCTGCTATCAGCCAAAGGCACTCCGACGCCTGAGTTAGTGCAGTCACTGAACTAGGGTGAAGTGGAGAAGAAGAGATGTTTTAGCAGAGTAACAGTGCGAGCTGTATCTTGCATGTACCTGTTCATGACTCTTCATGCAGGCATATATAGAGGAGAGTGGAAGGTTCCATAGTGGAGGTAGGTGAGGATACTTGTCCCATCAGCCCACACCTGGGATCTTTAGTGGGGGTAGGTGAAGATACTTGTCCCATCAAACCTCCCCTCAAATCCCTCACATAAATGTGGATGTGATCTGTTGATAGGAACGAGCCCTTATCCTTGGCCGGTGGCCGCCCTACCTGACAGGGACTCCCTACAAAGTACCCCTCCCATCTCATAATGGGAACTGGAAGCCCGGTGTTCACCTCGGCAGAGGGGCCGAACTGGAGAAGGTGCCGGGGTCAGCTATACCCGAGATCGGACTGAGATGCCAGCGTGAGGCCGAGTTCGGTAGGACATGGTCGGTACTTCTACCGGGACCAGTCCCACCTCGACAAAGGCTGAGACGCTGCTTATGTCGGAGAGAAGGGGGTTAAGGCCCTTCCTGATTGGCGCTGTTACCGGAGGATTACAACATCGGTTTCGGTAGAAGCAGTCCACACAATGGCCTATTATATTTTCAAATCTACCACTTACATTACTATTGTCCGGAGTTCAATTGATTTTAGCACACCATTATATTTCTAGCAGTCCATGTATATCAAATCTCAACCATATATTCAGTTATGAATTTGCTTTACAAGCCTTTCTCATTATTTTTGTGTATCCTCTTTCAATAGGAGCCCATTCAAATTTAATCCATGATGTGGTTGCAATAGCTTGGGATTTCATCCCTAATAATAGATCTTAAAATTTAAGAAAAACAATGCCCCCATCGGAACTTATTCACTTGCCCACAGTGCATATGAGCATTGTGCATCTGGAACATCCAATATCTGGGGCACAACTCTGAAGTCCATCTTGGATGGCCCTGACTCATGGTGTGTATGCGCACCGTGCGCAGGTGAAAATGCTTCAAGCCTCATCAGTGGTAGATTCAAGATTTTTTTTTTTTTTTGGACTCAAGATTTCCATGTGAGTTTTGGGGATGGGTCCAATGTTTTCATGTGGATTTTGGAAGTGGACTTAAAATGGATTAGCAAAACTTGAATATAAAAACTTAAGTAGCAATTTTACATCACGAAAAAGCAAGAAAAACAAATTTTAAATAAAATGTTTATAATAATATTAAAACATAGAAAACGCCTCGTTTAGGATTGTCACCTTAGGCTTCGAATTGTCTGGAGCGGCTTGCCAGTATAGCGATTCAACTATCACTGCATGAATTTAGTTAAATTGTTATCTTCTTGATTGATATTGTAACATGGACGAGATGTTAGCCAAACTGAGCTCAGGGTCTAGATTTGTCCAAACCTAACAGGAACAATTCGAATGCTCGGCCGAGTTGAAGATTGGTCTCATAAGGCATTAATGGTAAATCTCGTCGAAGTACTCGATGACAAGATTGGGCAAGAGGTTCTATTTTGGTAATGAGGTCAACTTCTAACTCCAAATTTTCACTTGATTCGATCACCGCACCCACAAAAAGAAAGAAAAAAAAACTCAACTGAGAAGATGAAGGCTTGATGTGGGAAGGGTTTATGCAACTATTGCGATGAGCGGTCCACACATGGTTATCGTTGCAAGAAGATGCAGATTTGCTCGATCGAGAAATTTGAAGATATGATATGAACAAAATGGAAGATGTAAATTGAAGAAAATGATGCCCCCATTGAAGTGTATCTTGATAAGCCGGCATGAGGACGTGGCTCATCTTAGCGGGGGAGGAGGGCAATGATAGGTCCAGCTCACAAGTTTAGCCCATGCACCATAGGCCAACTCATAAGTCATGCATAATCTGTTAGATTGTATGGACTCAATCCATCAGTTGATATAATAAATTGATTAATCAATAAAACCATGCTTTACTTTTATGAGATGAATGTTATTTTATTACTTTATGCACATGACCAATACATATGACTTAATGGTTCATGAGTTGAACCGGGTCCCATTAGTATATTCATGAGTTGAACCGGGTCCCATTAGTATATTAGATGTGATATATGTATATGGATGAGATCCACATACGGGAGATATATGTCACAAATCTTATACTTAAAATATCTTCACAACCAGTAATGAGACTAAGCATCTCATCTGATAAGGTTGCAGCACTTTGATCACTATGAGATAGTGTGATTTGTCTCGATCATCAGAATGGAAGATTCTGGATCAATGTGTTAGTACATTGGATGTATTGAAGGACCATGAGAAGCACCTTATGGAATTCCGTCTCAATAATAAGGTATGCTCTCATAATTCCCTAGCAATAGGCTCTCAATCTTGAGACATTGATGAACTCAAGTTTCTATCTATTCATTTGCTTTGAGTCACCAATGAGTGAGGCCAACTGTAGGTCAACACCTCGGTGTCTTGGGTATGTGGTAGTAGGACTGTGGGAATATTGAATGATCAAGATGGAATCTATCTCTATTATCCCCTTGTGCCAATTAATGGGTTTTGTCATTAGTAAGTGCGCACCCATCTCGATTAAGAGTTAATTGGATGGTACTGATAATCATAGTGATTAATTGGGACTCAAGGATAATAAGATGTGGAACTAAGATTGGAAGAGACAGATTTATTCCAATTGATCCATGGATATTGATAGAGGGGCCTACTTGTGGTAATTGAGAAGTTTAGGGTCTTCATTGTAATTTATTCCTAAGACTGGAGTGCAATTGCATTTATATAGTGGTGTTATTTGCAATTATCTGTGGGCCCGGATTGCACATGAGATGTGGGGTCGCGTGTCCTAATTGGAGCCACCTTTCTATGGAATCCCTAGTGGTCCACACGCTAGCCCAAGATATTAGAAAGATACTAATCCTATTCGAACTCTAAAAGGAAGGAATTAGGAAGTTACTATTTCTATTTGAAGTAGGACTTCTAATAGTGGTAATAGTATACTTACTAATTATTGTGGAAATAAGACTTCTATTTCAATTAAGACAAGAGGAGCTTTGGGAGATTATAAAAGGGAATGCACCCCTCTTGGACGTCAGGCCCACCTACTTCCAACATAATCACATCCTTGTCATGCATAATCCAATCATTTTATACGTTATGCCTAATCCATCCAACCTTTCCATACATGGTTGGTCAATCCAATCATTCTCATTTATCATGCATAATAGAAGAGTCCGGATTCCTCATGTGCCAGCTGTATAAAATCCCTTCTATTCATTTTTTTTCATTCTAAAGAAGCAGCTGAGAGGGTGCATTAGCTTGAATGAAACAGTATCTTCCTGTTTAACGAAACCATGAATCCGGACTCATAATTATCCAACTAAACTTTCCATAATTGGCATGCACATCTAGTCAACTCATATAGTATAGGAAACTCATCCAACCAACCTTTCCATAATTGTTATCTTGATTGATACTGTAATAAGTGATGATATTGCTACTATTATAAGCATATAGTTTGAGATGAATAACAAGGAATTAAATATTCACTCTTAAGTAAAATTTACTTAGAGGAAGCGCTCTCCCTCTCACCTGTGGGCTTGATAGGGTCTGAGATCCTCTATCACTTTAATGATGATGATGATGATGATAGGTTTTCCAGTGAACCCACATCTTAACTATCTCAAATCCTTTAACATTGAAGCTTAGCTCTTTCAACTTCTCATCTGCCCAGGGGGCTCTCATTGGTAAAACAATCTGTAATATAGCTCTAGGAATCTTAGATCTTTTTATGCTATGGTATTTACTCACTAAACCGCACACTCACTCGACCCAAGTCCCTACTCAATGGACACAGATCGTATACGTGAATAGGGAGATGCCTCATCACTGTGTTACTAGTGGATTGGCGCCCAAAATATCCACTTATTTTTAATATTTTAAATATAAAATAACAACTCTTTTATAATTATCAATATTAGGGATATTATATTAGAAAAAATGATTTTTATAGAGAAAAAACCCTTTAAACCTGTATACAATGGCACGGTTCCATTTTAAATTGACGAGTGAGGGGCTCTCACCAATTTCCCTTTTGCCAATATAAAATTTTCTTTCCTCGTACACAAGTGTTGGGCATATTAGATTTTTTTTCAAAGTATGTATCACAAAAGGTACTACATGCCAAAATACTTAGTGAGGCTTAGGTTATGATCCATTCGAGTAGGCCATAAGATGGGGACCCTCACTGTAAGTCACTGATCCCATGTTTAGTATCCATCCAAATGGACTAGACCACTTAATCGAGTTGAGCTCATTTTGGATAGTAAAAATTTATCGACCATTGAATAAAATGATAATTCGAGACTCCGCCACCACATGTTGATAGGTATCCCCCTCCCAAGTGAAGCTCCAAGTGGGCCCCACAAGAAAGTTTGTTCCCCATCCTCAACAAACGGGCAAGGGACATTAAATGAAAGTAGAAAATCTATGACTTATATGGGGCATAAAATAAAAGGATATTATCCGCACAGGTACCCTTAGACCTGACATTCATTCTTGAGCAGTCGAATTTTAAGTATTTTCGATGGAGTTGCCCATGCAATATCTTAGAGCCGTGCGATATTGTACACATCGTATTGTGCAATATCATAGGCGATGCGATATCACACTATTCTTGTACAATAGCTCTAAGAGAAATATTTAAACTTATATTCTCTTTTTTTCTATTTTTATTTAGGCTCCGGCTCAAGATGGCATGTCAAAGGCTTATAAACTAGTGATGGCCCAAGATGCCAACCACTTCATTGCCATCAATTGTGTTTGCTTGGCTTCCAAGAAAAGGTGCCAAGATGAATAGTTCATGATTAGTTAAGAGCTCAACAACAATTATATGATAAACTACAATTTTATTCAACACACCAGCTCGAGTGCTTCCTCCACCCGACAGAGGTCCCCAGTATCCCCCTAAGAAATAGGTCACTGATCACATGAACGTAGTCAAAATAATTCCCTCCGATGTGTATATATAGTGACACATGAGAACAACATCTA
The DNA here is from genome assembly GCA_028538565.1 of Umbellularia californica. Classification (NCBI taxonomy): domain Eukaryota; kingdom Viridiplantae; phylum Streptophyta; class Magnoliopsida; order Laurales; family Lauraceae; genus Umbellularia; species Umbellularia californica. The sequence continues at coordinate 49,353,163 of JAPQWN010000006.1, read as the reverse complement.
ACCGTATCACATAGAGCCTCCACCACAGTCTATTAGGCATACCCACTGTGTTTGGCTTTGGGGTTGCCCGGTGGTGTTCGGACAATTTAGGACCCGTAAATAGAGTTACAAGTTCATCTAACAATTCATGAGTCTGTTAACCAATATTGTTGAATCACAAACAACTCAATCAATTCCTATCAATTTCATACTTGTAACTCAAAATCAATGATTATGAGTGCGACAACAAGATTTGACTCAAGATCAACCACAAAGATCTACCATAGGTCCTGAGTCCTGACGCAGTGTGGGAAAGGGGAGAAAAGCCAATGGGCTAATCTCCAAGCCAATGGCTTAGGGTAGGATGTCTTGGTCTCACACAACAGACAAGAAAACTCACGATGAAGAGAGAAGACTCAAATTTCATTCAATTTCTCATGAATTGCTTGAGAAGCATAACAATCCTCATAACCAAGGAGTTTAGGAAACAAGTCTAAGATAGACTTTTTAACTATTATCCCTATCTATTAACTAATCTACTAAAATCAAATCTTGCAAAAAAATCAGAAAGTCTCCCAAAATAGGACGATGGTCTGTTGATGGAGATCTTTGGAATTATCCTTCAGTGCTAAGCTTGCTGGGTCTTATGGGCTCTGGCCTTTCTAGTAAAGACTTTCAGGCGGGGCCCATTACTCTGGCTAGCATCAGCTCTCCCCGGTTTGGAGAAACTCGACTCTGACGAGTTGTCAACTGGTACTTCTCATACAAATCTGGATTGAGTCTTTGGAAGCCTGTGGCAGTGATTCATGTAGCTTTCGAAAACGACCTGCCTTTCCATTTGACCAAAAACTTGCCCGTCTTCGTTGACACCTGTTGGTCATTATAGACATCTTCAATTTCTTCTCAGGGAGCTGGAACCATGGGAAGCCGGATAGCTTGCTCTTCAAATAATTCATCTTGATAATGCCCATGATAAATTGTAAGATCTTCGACATTGAATGTAAAATTGATATTCATGTCTAGCGGAAGATCGAGTACATAGGCATTTGAGCTGATTTTCTTCAAAATCTTGAATGGACCTACACTTCTAGGGTGTAGCTTCTTGTAATTGCATATGGGGAACCGTTCTGGTTCCATTCGCACCATGACCACGTCACCTTCATTAAAGTCAACACGACGACTTCGAGTGTCCGCTTGTTTGTTATGATTCTTGTTACTTTTGGCAATTTGTCAACGGACCTCATCATGAACGTCCTTCATGTGACAGGCGAATTGTTCAGCTTCTTGGCTAGGCCTAGCTTCAGCTGGTAAAGGACTCAAATCAATCAGAAGATGCGGCTTCACTCCTGTGACAACTTCAAATGGCGATCTTCCTGTTGTTCTATTTACGAAGTTATTATAGGCAAACTCCACCATGGGTAGAATAAGATCCCATGAAGAGATGTGTTCTCCGACGAGACATTGGAGAAGATTTCCCAAGCTTCGGTTGACGACCTAAGTTTGCCCATCGGTTTGAGGATGGTATGCACTTGAATATTGAAACTTTGTCTTCATCATATGCCATAACGTTTTCTAGAAAAAGCTCATGAACTTAGTGTCTCTGTCTGACACTATAGTCATTGGAGGACAATGCAGGCGAACGATCTCTTTGAAGAAAAGAGTAGCATTCTTCCTTGCATCTGCCATATTAGAACTTGGGTGTGCCATCTTAGAAAATCGGTCCACCACAACAAAAATAGGATCTACCCGTCGTGCAGTTTTTTGGTAAACCCAAGACAAAATACATGCTTAGATCTTGCCAAGGCTCATGTGGAATAGGAAGGGACTAATACAATCCAGTGTTCTTCTTTTGACCCTTTGTAAGTTGGCCAACCCTACATAGCTCACAAATTCATGCAACATGTGTCTTCAAGCGGGGCCAAAAAAAGCAGTCTTCCACAATTGCCAAAGTTTTATCTCGCCCTAAATGTCCACCGCATCCACCCCCATGAAACTCTCGTAGCACATACTCGTGGATAGAAGTGGCTGATAAACACAGCTGATTCCCACAAAAGAGATAGCCATCATGTATCGAAAACTTCGGATGTTTAGAAAACTCACCATTGAGAAGAACTTTGTAAATGCACCCAAAGTCACGATCATCAGGATATTCTCTGAGGATTTTTTCAAAACCTAGTACCATGACGGAAATTGACATGAGGAGGTGAGAACGACGACTTAAGGCATCTGTGACCTTGTTTTCCGTGCCTGACTTATGATGCAATACAAATGTGAATTCCTGCAGATATGCGCTCCATTTGACACAGTTGAAACTCATCTTCTTTTGGGAGTTCAGATGTTGCAATGCTTCATGATCGGAATACAGCACAAATTCCTTTCCGATCAAATAGTGACGCAAATGACGAAGAGCTTGTACTACTGCATAGTATTCTAGGTCATACGGCAAATACTTCTTGCGAGAGTCATTCAACTTTTCGCTAAAGTAAGCAACTGGGTGGCCATATTGACTTAAGACTCCGCCAATACCTAGTTGTGAAGTATCACAACTGACTTCAAAAAGACTTTGTCAAAGTCTGGAAATTACAAAACAGGTGCCTCAATCATTTTCTGCTTGATCTATTCAAATGCACGAGTGACTACCTTGGTCCCATTGAAGTCTCCTTTCTTCATAGAATCAGTTATAGGAGTCATGATGGTGCTGAAATTGCGAATAAATCTCCAATAAAAGATGGTCAATCCATGGAAACTCCGTACTTCATGGATAGTTTTGGGAATGGGCCAATCTATGATTGCTTTGATCTTCTCTGGATCAGCTTCTACTCCTTGAGCCGATACAACAAATCTCAAAAAGATAACTTTGGAACTCAAGAATGTACACTTCTTCAAATTAAAGTAAATTTTTTCTCTGCGAAATGCTCCCATCACATACCTCATATGATCAAGATGTGCATCCTTGGATTTGCTGAAGATCAAGATGTTGTCGAAATACATAACCACAAATTTGCCAAGGAAGGGTTGTAGAAGCTGTGTCATCACCGTCATGAAAGTGCTGGGAGCATTGGATAATCCAAACGGCATGACCAACCATTTGTACAATCCATCTTTAGTCTTGAATGCCGTCTTCCATTCATCTCCTGGCCGAATATGGATTTGGTGATATCCTCTTCTAAGATAAATTTTAAAGAAGATGGAAGATCCAGCCATCATATCAAGCATGTCATCCAATCAGGGTATTGGAAAATTGTACTTAATTGTAATCTTGATGATTGCTCGGCTGTCAAGAACCATCTTTCTTGGACGTTAGAATAGCTAGCACCGCACAAGGACGCATGATTTTGCGAATGTAACCCTTCTGGAGGAGCTCTGTAACTTGTCTTCCCAATTCTGCATGTTCTATAGGGCTCATGCGATAAGCAGGTAAATTTAAGAGTGAGGAAAAGGGATTGGATCAATTGCATGCTGAATGTTCCTCATAGGCGCTCTTTTGAAAGATTTGTTGGGATCAAATCTTTAAAATCATGCAACAAGGACTTGATTTCTGGTGGTAGAGAAACTGTTTTTATATCTTTAGCCTCTTTGAATTATTGTGGGAAAAGGGCATAGACAACTCCTTGCTCTTTCCTTTCTTCTCCGGATTTCTGCATTGAAAGTAACATTCATGGGAATAATATCACACCAAATGGAATCTTCATAATCACCAATTTTAAATGTTTCATGGCACCGCTTGGTTACTGGAATTGTTGTTTCATTCACCTAAGAGACTTTGTAGGGCTTCCAGTGTTTCTCCATTGGAAGCTTCAATTTGTTAATTACTTTTTGGGATACCACATTTGCATCTCACTTCCTCCATCAATGATGAGATTGCACAGTCTGTCGCGATATTTCGCCGTGGAGCAAAAAATGGTGGCTCGCCTCCAATGTTCTACTTCCTCTTCAGTAGTGATGAAGAGACAACGAATGAACAATGTCTTTCTTTCTATTTCAGCTTGATAAAATGAATGATCTTCTTGCTTGAGCAGTGGTTCTTGCTCTTCATATGGGGTTTCAACCTCATACTCTTCATCAACATGCTCCGACTCATAGGCTGATAGACATCTTCTTCATTGTGTACATAATGAAAATTCTTTGTACCTTGGCACTCAGAAGCATAGTGGGGTGCGTTTGGCATCATGCCATTGGGATGTTCCCATAAGATAAGGGCGTAGAAAACATGTTTGGTATGTATAAATGATTGTTCCGAATTTTGTTCTCATGGGAAGGAACCTCAAAATCTTAACCCGTTGGCATAAAAAAGTTGGAACGAAAAAGCTTTATTTTTTTTAAGAAACAACTTGCGGGCACAGTTGTTTCTTACTTATTTCTTGCCTTTTAAAGAATATCATTTGAAGATTTTAAATCCTCTCACTTATCCTAAATGTAGGCCCCATGTTTACAATCCCAAAGAAGGTGGCCCCACTTTATAAATCTTAGAGGTAGGTCACATGTCACAATCACAAAAGGTGGGCCCATATTATAATTTTATAGTGGTGGGACCACAATATAAATTGTATGAATCCGAACTCTATGTTTTAATTTATAAAGGTAGGCATCACGTTGTAATTTCTAAACGTAGGTCCCATGTCCACAATCACATTTTAATGGTGGCCCTATGTTCGGTGTAATTTTTTAAAGGTGGGTTTTAAAGGTGGGTCATGTGTTTACAATTAACAAAAAGGATGGCCCCACATTATAATTCCTATAAAAGTGGGCTCACATTTTAAATTTTATAAATGTGCTACCCCATGTTCTAATTTGTAAAGGTGGGCACCAAATTCTAATTTCTAAAGGTGGGCCTTGTGTCCACAATTACAAAAAATGTGGCTCCACTTTGTAATTCATAAATATGGGTCACATGGTTGCGTTTACAAAGGGTCCCCACATTGTAAATCCTATAAATGTGGGCCCATATTCTAATTTCTAAAGGTGGATCCCATATTTACATTCACAAAAAGTTGGCCCATATTATAATTCCTATAAAGGTGGTCCCACATTATAAATCCAATGGCTATGGGTTCAATATTCTAATTTCTAAAGGCGGATACCACGTTGTAACTTCTAAAGGTGGGTCCCATGTATGATAATAATAGTGCTGTAGACAATAAAAGATGGGGTCCCACATTGTAAATCCTATGTTTGCTCCTTAAAGCAAAAATTTTATAATAATACCAAACAAATTCCGTACAACATATTTTTAGTATAGTAATTTAATATAATGTAGCCAAACAAGTTTTGCAGAGTATAGACTCGGCACAACCCGATCTCAGCACAACCCGATCCGAGCACAAAATTGGGAACAATACGGGAACGATGCTAAACAGGCCCACAGTGTCCTTTGCCTTTGCATCGAAAGCAGTCGATGTCCTACTTTTATCACAAAGAATTTACAACATTCTTTACTTTGTATAATTTGGAGGCCTTGCTCGATTCTGTGGAGGTACTTTGCCTGTTGAGATTTTGTGATGGAGCCTGTCAAGTGGAGTTATGTGTTGGAACGACTGATAAGTCGTATCGCAGTTTCTCCTTTGAAGAGGTTCTCCGAAACGCCTTGAATATGGATGCCGCAACTGATCCTCTATGCGGAGTGCCATGCGATGAACTTCTTCAATGTTTTTGATATGCATGGTATAATATTAATAACTACAGTTTTATTTGAATTTGCTAGTTGTTTATTTTGTCTTCAATGTTCTAATTATAGCCTTTTTCTTATTGTGTAGGAATTAGAAGGAGCTGAGCATATTTGAGCTTAATTCAGAGAGGTTTAAAGCTAAAACCTCAATTGAGAAAAGTTAAACACATAGCATGTAGGCTTGTTGGAGGAGAGCCTTTGAAGAGGTTCTCTGAAACGCCTTGAATATGGATGCCGCAACTGATTCTCGATGCGGAGTGCCATGCGATGAACTTCTTCAATGTTGTGAAAATTGTGTAGCAAATTCTCTTTGGATCTCTTGATGTAATCCTTTCTTGCACCTGATGATAGTTTGATGATCAGTTTCGAACACCATGCATCGTACCATGAGATCATGGAATCTTTCTGTGAAATCATCCATAGTGGATGGCACTTGTCTAGTCTACAATGAACTAGTTGATCAAAGTGGGAATCAATATAGTCAACCGGCAAGTACTCGTCTTCCAGTTTCTCTTTCATTTCCTCCCATGTGCTAATAGGATGTCTCCCGTGATTGGCTTTCCTGCCATCAATACTACGCCACCAAACACATACTGCACCCTTCATCTTCATCTTGACAAAAGGGAACACACTTGTCTTCCTCCATGTTGTATGTACCATTCAAAATAATCTTCAAGTGTTGTAATCCAGTCAATGAAGACTTTCACATCCATGTGTCCATAGAAATCAGGAACATCAACATGCGCCTTCTTGGTGGAGTCATCTCGTCGGCCCTGATATTCATCGTATTCGATTTCTTCAAGTAAGCGTTGCATAAACTGCCGACAAGTCTCTTGTGATTCACCATTGATAGAATGTTCCACTTCTGCGTGGCGGTTGTTTCCTCCCTGTGCATTGCTGCCACCATTGTTGTTTAAAGGCCCTGGGTTGTTGTTGTGTTGGGTGCCCTGGGGACCTGGAGTTTGAGGCACGTCTTGAAGACATTCAACCCTGTCCATCAATTCCATGATGTACGTATCACGTTGACGGCTTGTGAATTTGCCTCTGAATGTCGCTCCTTTGCCGGTAGACATGCTGGTACTTTGCTAAGTGACTTTTTTTTTTTTATTCTTTGTTACTTGTCGTTGGGTCGGGCTCGACCCGAACTAAGGCCTAGAAGATGGCATGTTCGTGTCACGTAAGGCGGGACACGTGGGTTGGGCTCCTCAAGCTCGATGCCAGTGAAAGAAGAAAAGGGCCTTGCACCCTTTTCATTGCTGCTGGACCATGAAAAAGCAAAGAAGGTTAGGCTCGGGTGATCGTCAGGTGACGAGGCTGGGCGGAAGTGCAGGGCGATGAAGGTGATGCCGTCAGCGATGATGCTTGGCGATGACACGGATGAGAATGGGAGATGCAGACAGCGAACAGGCATGTTCGTTTCTCCTTCGCTTCTCTTCCCTGGTCTGCCTTTCTTATTTTTTATTTTATTATTATTTTGGGTCTGAGTGATGGAGGCGAAGGAGGAGTGAGGTTCAGCTGGGGTTGTGCGAGGCAAGGATGGGTGGATTTGAAAACAGGGTTTTAGGTTGGATTTGATGGGTGGATGAGGCGTTGGATTCACGGTCGGTAGGGATTCTACGAGGCAAAGAGCAGGGGCGTGGGGTGAATCTGGTTTTGGGTACAGGGATTTAGGGTTTTGGTTTGGGATTTTGGAGATTGGCATTGGGGGTGGGATTGGAAAATTAGGGTTTTGATTTGGGATTATGAGGATTTGGGCTCTTTGGGTTTAGATGGGGTGGATGTGGTTCGGTGAGGTCGGGTAGGGCAGGGAAGAGGATTCGGTGGTTTGTGTTTTGGGGAAAATTGGTTTAGGGCTTGGATTTGGATTCGGGGGTGGTTGTTGTGTCGTGTTGGGGTTCTGGGAGGGTTTCAGTGGTTGTGATAGGCGATGGGAATGGCTCAGGTGTGATGGTAGGCGGTGGTGACGATGATGGTAATGGATTAACAAGTGGAGAGATAGGGTATCGGATTACCTCATATCCGACATAGCAAGGAAAAACGGAGCCAACGGGTTAATCTGCAAGCCAATGGATTAGGGTAGGATGTCTTGATATCACACTACAGACAAGAAAACTCACGATGAATAGAGAAAACTCAAATTTCATTATTGCTTGAGAAGCATAACAGTCCTTATAAAGACTCCAGACCAAGTAATTTAGGAAACAAGTCTAGACTTTCTAACTATTATCCCTCACTATTAGCTAATCTAATAAAATCAAATCTTGCAAAAACCAGAAAGTCTCCCAAAATAAGATGGTCTGTCGTTGGAGATCTGGGGAATTATTCACTGCTGGGCTTGCTGGGTATTGTGGGCTTTGGCCTTTCTAGTATAGACCTTCAGGCTGGGCCCATTACTCTGCCCTGCATCAGGTCCATATATTAACTTCAGATTGACTTTATAAGAATCCCGACAGTAGGATCTTATGATGAGTAATTCTTGACATTAAGATTTAAGACATGGTTAATTGATCGGACCGATCTATGTTATCGGTGACAACTAATTTGAAACAATTAATTGACTTAGAATTCAGTGATTAGCATACCATTGGCCGCCAACAAATTAATTTTGGGTTCAACACTATTTAATTGTGATGAGTCAGGCCCAAGCGGCCTAGTCCGTGTTGAGCCAAGGCTTATATTTATGAAGATCCGTTCACTCCAATGAGGTCCAGGCCCAAATCCATGAGGTCTGGCCACGTCAAGGCAACCCTCGTCGCTTCGGAAATAGTCAGCGCTTTTACCAAGTCCTGCGGAGAATATCCCAACTGCCTCGCCCATCGAGGACAATTCGAAGGCTCCTTGTGAATATTGCTGTAAAGTCGTCCCCATCTATTAGGGGAAGACTATAAATAGAAGAGCCCCGCCAGCACTTGGGGGGCAAGCAATATTCTCCCTTCTTCACACCTCATCTCTCTTCTCCTAAGTTTGTAATCTCTGGACATTTGAGAAATAATATATCCGGCGACCTTTACCCTTCTAAAGTGGACGTAGATCACACTGACCGAACCACTATAATCTCTCTCTTCATAATTACTACATTTATTACTCATATCTGACAGGTGGTGTGCAAATCCATTTTGTGCATCATCAGTTTGGCGTCGTCTGTGGGAAACGAACAAAATTCTCACTTTAGAATACTCACTTTATCAAAATTATGGTGATCACCATTAGATCGACAAGTCGACCAGAGGATAACCCCTTGCGAGAGGGCGAGGATGGTCCTCCACCGACTAATCCTGCCCCAAATGCTCCTGCTCCCACTCCTCAACAAATGTTGGAGACCATGCAGCAGCTGGTGACTCAAAACCAGCAGATCTTACAACTCATGCTCGCAGGGGGGCAAGGAGGAGCACAATTTGGGGGAGTACCGCAAGGAGCATCGCGCCCGGGGCATCCAAGAGCTCCACGCCAGGGAGCTCCCCATCTGGGTGCCGGAGCTCCCCAGGGCGCCCCCTTTGGAGTTACCATGGGCGTCCATCAAGGTGGTGCCCATCAGGAAAGACCTCCACCTCCGGGTGGAGCATAGTTTGGAGGACTCCCACCTCTGGGGGGAGCAAATCATGGAGGACTTCCACCTCCTCCCTCTGCTTCTAATGGGGAGGATCCTCATTTCCAAGAGGGGGAGAGTGAAAATCAAAGCATGGAGGATGGGAGTTATTTCCATGATCCGTCCAGAGAAGCCCCCAATCACTGGGACGAGAAGATCAAGGAAATGCAAAATCAGCTGGGTGATGTCTTCAACGCCATGAAGGTACAGGCACCAGAGACAGTAGATTACCTAGTCAGGCGAACGGACACACCGTTCAAGCCCGACGTGGTGAACTACCCACTTCCTCTAAAATTCAAACTGCCATCCGTTGAAACCTTTGACGGTACGAAGGATCCACTGGACCACCTCGAAACTTTTAAGACTTTGATGCAGCTGCACAACGTCCCCGACGAAATTATGTGTAGGGCATTCCCAACTACCTTGAAAGGATCAGCGCGACAACGGTTCGCCAAACTCACCCCGGCCTCCATAGGCTCCTTCGCTGAACTAAGCAGATCATTTGTGGCACAGTTTATTGGTGGACGCCGCCAACAAAAGCCTGCCACCCATCTGCTCAACATAAAACAGGATCGAGACGAGAGCCTGAGGAGCTACCTCACTCGTTTTAACGAAGAGGTCCTTCAAGTCGAGGAGCCTGATGATAAGGTCAGCATGACCGCATTCCTAGGAGGTCTCCGGTCATCAAATTTTCTCTTTTCAGTAATGAAGCGACCACCAAAGAGCATGCCAGAACTATTGGCAAAAGCTCAAAAATATATGAACGCTGAGGAAATCAACAGGTTCAAGCGAGGTGAATCATCTCACGGATCGCCAAAAGCTTGACTTGCCTCTCCACTGTTCTTAAACAGGCAGCCTATCTCCAGCTTAGCGGCTCTCTTGCGGGTCGCCAAAAGCTTGGCCTTTGCACTGTTCTCAAACAGGCAGCCTATCTCCAGCTTAGCGGCCTTCTCGTGGGTCGCCAAAAGCTTGGCCTCTACACTGCTCCCAAGCAAGCAGCCTATATCTCCAACTGAACGGCTCCTCGTGAGTCGCCAAAAGCTTGGCCTCGCACTGCTCTCAAGCAGGCAACCTACCTCCAGGTAATCATGTTAAACATTTTAATTTTTGGAATAACATTTTTGGAGAAGGCCTATGACCGGGTTCCTAGGGAGATTCTATGGGGAGTACTGGAAAAGAAAAGAGTGTGTGTCGCATATATTGAGGCGATAAAGGATATGTATGATAGAGCCGTGACATCTATAAGGACGACTGGCGGAGAGACTAAGGAGTTTCCTATCACGATTGGTCTACACCAAGGCTCAGCGTTAAGCCCGTACTTATTTGCCCTAGTTATCGATGAGATTACAAGACATATTCAGGATGAGGTGCCGTGGTGTATGCTATTTGCAGATGACATTGTTTTAGTAGATGAGACGAGAGAAGGAGTGAATGCTAAGCTAGAAGTATGGCGGAAAACGTTAGAGACAAAAGGGTTTAGGCTAAGTCGATGCAAGACGGAATATATGGAGTGCAAGTTTAGCCAAAGTAGGACACTTGGTAACATAAAAGTAAGTTTAGGCACACAAAAGATTGTAGAGAAAGAAAACTTTAGGTACCTTGGATCGATGGTGCAACAGGATGGAGGGATTGATACTGATGTAAGTCACAGGATTCAGGCCGGGTGGACCAAATGGAGGAGTGCTTCGGGGGTCTTGTGTGATCGGAAAGTCCCCCTCAAGGTTAAAGGAAAGTATTATAAGGTGGCGGTAAGACCAGCATTGTTATATGGATCAGAGTGTTGGGCAGTAAAGCATAATCATGTTAAGAAGATGGAAGTTGCGGAGATGAGAATGCTAAGATGGATGTGGGGATCACAAGGAGAGATAGGATTAGGAATGAGGAGATTAGGGGCAAAGTAGGAATAGCACCGATTGGAGATAAAATGAGAGAAAATCGACTAAGATGGTTTGGCCATGTTAGAAGGCGTCCAATGGAAGCACCTGTTAAAAGGTGTGAAGGCATAGAGATTGCCAGGAGTAGGAGAGGGAGAGGGAGACCCAAGAGAAGTTGGAAAGAAACTATTAAACATGACCTTGCCTACATGGATCTAACGGAGGACATGGCCCTAAACAGATTTGATTGGCGTCGTCAAATCCATATAGCCGACCCCACCTAGTGGGAAAAGGCTTGGTTTGGTTTGGTTTGGTTTGGTTTATTGTTTTCGACATCTCTACGCAGGATCTTGAAACTCAGGTCATCTGCAACCCGAGGGACTACATTAGATCAACGTGACCAGCTGCCTGGTCGCCCAAACCAGTTCCCTGGCTGCCCAAATCAACTACCTGGACATCACACAAGCTGCTCGCCCACGGTGGATAGCCCCTTAGCACGCCCGGGCTGCCGCCGCCGAGCACACTCCCGCCCGGGCTATCGCTGCTGAACCCACGCCCGCGCCGGGCGCTGATGCCGTCCCCACAGCCGCCTGGGCGCCCACGCCGGGCGCCGCCGCCGATGCCTGGGCGCCCTCGCCGGGCGCCGCCGCCGCGCCCTGTGGGCACTACCACCGCCGCCTGGGCGCCCACACCGGGCGCTGCCGTCACTGCCTGGGCGCCCGTGCGGGTGCCGCCGCCATCGCCGCTACTGAAATTCCCCCCGCCTAGGGCGCCCACGCTGGGCGCCGCCGCCGCTGCTGAAATTCCCCCCGCCTGGGCCGCCCCCGCTGCTAAAATTCCCCCCGCTTGGGGCGCCCACGCCGGGCGCCGCTGCCGCGCCCACCGCGCCAGCAACCCCTGCAGCCATCTCGCCCGCCAGATCTTGCGGTCCAGGGCCTAGGACGCCCAGGCCAACCTTTGCAATGTGGCCGTCCAACGCATCTTGCTGGAATGCGCCTGGGGCGCTCTTCTTTGCAAGTTGCAGGCTGATTTTCATCATCTTCTTCCCATGGGCAGACCCTTCTTCACTAGGATGCTCCATTATTCCAACACTTCTTTCTCTTAGGAATGGGAAGAGCTAAAAATTTGGAATTCTAAAAGGCCTCAACAGAATGGATTTTTTCTCCACTCTCACAATGAAGAAGATGGGTTTTTCTTCTCTTTGGAATGAGTTTTATAGCCTAGGGTTTCAAAAGCCCCAAACTAAAAGGACTCTCCCAAACACATAACCAAGTAGAGAATGAAGAGACTGGCAGCATGGAGAAAGGCGGAAAACATTCTTAGAAGGGAGTAGAGCCCTGGATATTCAAAATGCCCCCCTTTCAAAGCTTCTTTGGGCGCGGGGCATTGAGGGGCAAATGATGAGTCAGGCCCAAGTGGCCCAGTCCGTGTTGAGCCAAGGCTTATATTTATGAAGATCCGTTCAGTCCAATGAGGTCCAGGCCCAAATCCATGAGACCTGGCCACGTCAAGGCAACCCTCGTCGCTTCGGAAATAGTCAGCACTTTTACCAAGTCCTGCGGAGAATATCCTAACTGCCTCGTCCATCGAGGACAATTCGAAGGCTCCTTGTGAACGTTGCTGTAAAGTCGTCCCCATCTGTTAGGGGAAGACTATAAATAGAAGAGCCCCGCCAGCACTTGGGGGGCAAGCAATATTCTCCCTTCTTCACACCTCATCTCTCTTCTCCTAAGTTTGTAATCTCTGGACACTTGAGAAATAATATATCCGGCGACCTTTGCCCTTCTAAAGTGGACGTAGGTCACACTGACCGAACTACTATAATCTCTTTTTCTTCATAATTACTGCATTTATTACTCATATCTGACAGGTGGTGTGCAAATCCATTTTGTGCATCATCAAATTGAACTCAATATGATATCAATTATGGTATCGATTACAGTAGATAACAACTCTAAGAACTACACCTAAAAATGAGGATGACTCCAAATCTATATATCGAGATGTTGAGGTGTAGAATGCATAGAATTGATGAATATGAACATGAAGAAGTATGCCAAATTCACAATTCTATTATTTTATACAATATTCAACCTTGAGTAGAATAAGTTATTTACAATATCCAACTTGGGACAATGAGAGTCATTCAATTACATGAACTAAAATTTGAGAACTCAAGGAAATGAATATGGGATGGCAAAGAACAATATTAATATCATTACACGTATAGAGTGAAAGAAATAAGACCAATATGGTTTTCAATGATATAAGAAGCTCTTTGACATTAATAGGAAGAAAATCGATGTATGTACCCTGCATCAACTTAATGGAATCCCAAATCTAGAATTTGGAACCCTGAACTAGATTAGATACCCAATGGTAACTGTACAGTCAACTGCAAGTGAAGAAACACCCCTCAAGTGATGAAAAATATGACTCTACTCAATGGATACATATAGCATTATATCTATGTCACCAAGTCAAGGGAAACCACACTACTAGAGCTTGGAATCAACAAGAAAACACAAAACATTGAATCTAAAGAGATTAAATTGAACATTAGTCAGGAGGAGATTAACCCATTTACCTTATTTGAGTTCTCACAACTTTTAGAAGATGATTTGGTGAGGAAGAAGATGATTTGGAGAAGAAATCAAAACCTCCAAATGGGAAAACCCCCAATCCTTCAAGTTGTGCTCGTCTTCTTTTACTCCTACTCTCTTCCTTGCTTCCTCCCTTCCTTTCTCTCTCATTTTCTCTCCCTCCCCCTTTCCTCTTTCTGTTCCTTCTTCCCATTTTTCTCTCTCTTGGTCTCTGCGCAGGTGGTCTCGTGCAAATGTGTAAGAAGAGGGTTGAGGTAATGGGCGCTTGATTGGGTCCACTTGCTTTCTCCCGGCCCTTCTTCTTTTTCTTCATTTCTTTTTTATTTTTTTTTTTTCACAAATCTTACCTTGTTGAACTTTCACACCCAAGTTGGGCCATGCTGCTTGCTCTCATTAATCGAGCATGCCTGTTGGGTAATTCACATGTAAAGTGAATTAAAGTGAAGATTCAAATTAAGAGATATGAAAAGAGGAGTCAAAAAGGTATCAAAATTTAAAATTTACTTTCTTGACTTTTTGTAATTTTGGTACTTCTTTATATGATCCATTTTCTTTTTTTGTCTCTTAAAGTAACCATTCACTTTAATTTACTCTAAAAGTGAATTACCCAAACAAAAGGAGACTTCAAATTTTATTTTATTTTTTTTATTGAAAATCTATCTTGCCAAAGTACGTGTTCCCAGACACGCATAAACTATCAATGACAATGAACCTCAAAAGGGATAAAACCCAATTATATTAATCATCAACTCTGAATATTAATTCCTCTAATGCCATATAAATAAGAAAAGGAATACTTAGTGGCTAAGCACCTAAACAATCTAGGAAACTAATGCAAATTGAAAACTATCCTAAATAAAATTCATTAAATAAAATTGGAAAGCCACTAACAATTAATTAGGGAAATAATTATGAGTCCTAAACTATCTTGGGACCATATGTGGATCGGTAGGTCTGTCCTGCATTATTTTGTCGAGCTTATAATGATTAATTTTGTTACCTAGCTTGTCAAGGTGGCTAACCCTGCCCCTTAACTGATCATGCAATACTAGTGGGTCCCACATGGATCCCACTTAATTCTTTATTAGGCATTTTACTAAATATCCTGGCCGCCTACATACTTAGTATTTGATTTTTGTTTAATTAATTTTGTGGAGTAATGCGGTCCCAAGTTACGACCACTACACATATTTAATTAATTTAATAGTTATTTACTTGATATGTTGAATTGGAATGAGTTGACATTTATTATTTTAAGTAATTATCACCAATGCAATACTCGACACAAATATCATATGACTCAATTAAATTCGGGATTGGGTCCTGATAGTTAGGTTTGACTTGTACCTGCTATACTCTCGATATAGAAAATAAGAAGTCTAAATGGACAAACTTTTTATCCAGAGTTTGAGACAAACTACCACGTGGCGCATTTATAGAGGTGAACAATGCATTTAACTTTTGAGAGAGAGGGAAAAAAAACCTATAGGAATGTGCGACATGGTAGTTTGTTCTAAATTCTGGACAAAAAGTTTGTCCATGTAGCATGATTGTATAGAAAATGGAACACCGTTAAAATACCTGCTAGCTGCAATTTAAGCCAAATTGATAAAGTTCAATAATGAGCTTTCCGCTTGCAATAATGGCGCTAATCAAAGGATAGAAAAAAAAATTTCCAAATATCATTACACCATTTTCAAGAATGGATACACTTCTAAATTTTGTAAATACTTCTCTGTGAATAACAAGCTGGATCTCTAATACAAATGAAACATTCCTTCAGTTATTTTAGCTTTCTTTTTCTTCATATATATGTAACGTGACTTGAAACCACAACCTCACAATTGTGACCATGACCGCCTTCTAAGTGTGCTCTTGCCAAAACTCAATCATAATATCTTCTTATAAAAGGAAAATGAATTTCAAGATGCAAGCAAAAGATTACTGCAAGTGATGCACAAAACTCATCAAATATAAAGAATAAAAATAAAATAGTGGTAGATTACGAATACCCATGAACATGAAAGCGATTTAAAGGTATATACGTATAAGACTCAACAATTATTCGACGTGCCACCCTGCCAGGTGTAGAAATCAAAGTGAGAAGAAAACATGGAAACAAGGAACTTGATGGCCAAAGCTTATGTAAAAAAATATGTGAACTTAGAAAGTAGGATAGCTACACATTGAATATCTACTGAGCATGTAGAGTACCACCAGATTAGTCGCTTGCAGGCCACTTCCTAGAAGACAGGTAATTGCTCTGGGTAAAGTTTAGATCAAGCCACTTGCATCGACCAGCAAAGATTATTGTTTCAGCAAATTCTATCTCAATCCTACTAGCAAAACTAGAGTTGGTTCTTATTTAATTTGTTTTTTTTTTTTTTTTTTTAAAAAGAACTACATTTTTTATGGCACTAAAATATTTTTTTCAAATGGTGCCAAGCACTAATAGTCAATTTTAGTCTTCAAGAAAATGGTTGTACTTCCATTAGTTCACAAACACACAAGACAGAGGTAAATTTAGTGAGAATTTGGGTGCCCAACATTGTGAGAGGCTGTCCCAATATATAGATGCTATCTGGAGTGTTTAATATAACTAGTGGTGGTTGGTACGTGCGTTGCACATAGTTGTTGCTAAACGAGCCATCTAGTCTGAATTCCAAGAATTCAATCCCTACATTTACATGAAAGTAAACTGGACAGCTGAATTCACAAATTCTTTTACAACATGTTTAAAAAGAAGTTGAAAATTAAAATATGATAACAAGAAACAAGGCTCTACTTGAGCTTAAAATAAGTTCTGTAAGTCTATAGATTGAGGGTTTTAGAAAAGGATTGTTGTTGTTCACTTCTGATGGGCTGCATCCTTTATTTTAAGTATGGTTAGCATGAAAAGCTCCGTTCTCTGCGCAGCTCTAGCTTCAAAATGTAAATTTTCATTTCCAACCTAATCAACCCAGATTAACATTTTAATGAGAGAAGTTTACAACAATCTTTAAACAAACCAAAAAAAAAAAATGCCTAATTGTTGAAACAATGTTTCTTTACCAATAAATCATGGGACCTAGGAATTGTAGTTTTCTCTATTTTTGCATAAGTAAATAAATATACAATAATCACAAGTTGAGATTACAAGCTAAATCTTTCACGGCTTCCCTTCCTGAATAAAAGATATCAAACATAAAAATGTTAAAAAGGTTCAACTTGAGGAAGCTTAAGAAAGGCAAGTAATCTCCAAAAAAAAAAAAAGGAGGAAGCATGTAAGAGAGTCTTAGATCTATTCGAAAAAAAAGAAAGAAAACTCACAAAAGGTTCATAGGATGATAGAAACTGATGATGGTAATTTATTGATCAATATGCAGTAAGTGGTCCAAAGTTGTAATGGGCACAAATCTGTTAGACCCAATGCAAAGACATCAAGAAGAAAAAAAATTAAAAAATTAAAAACCAATGAAGAAAGAATAAAGAGGAAAATATACATGGGTAAAATAAAACATTAACATGAGAAGTTCCACAAATTCAAACAGGAAAGCAAGAATCCAAATCCAATTGACCAAATCATTATGATTAAAAATCATGTTTTGATACACTGTAGATATTATAAAGAAAGAAGGATATCAGTGAAAACTTCAAAATACTACATTATTGAAAATAAGAACAATTAGAAAAATCTGAAATACCAACATTGACCCCAAATGCAGAAACGAAAAAAAATCACAAGCATCATCAGCACTATCCAGCTAAAAAATAAAAAATAAAAAAATAAAAAAAAACAAGCCATTGAAAACTACCTGCTATTCAATCTAAAACCAGAAACCCCATACCATTAGTAAAATCTAATCAAATCTAATGACACCTTACACCTAGAATCCAAATCAGATCATTAACCGGACCACCAAAAGAGGTGATGTTCACTTTTTTTCTAAGGACCGTTTGGTTATAAGAATTTGGCAAATTCATGTTTCCTGGCATTCAGATAATTCAGAATGCTGGAATTCAAAATGCTGCTAAACTCCTTCAGAATTCCAATTCATGTTTGATTCAACCTGGAATTTCATATGCTTGAGAACTCAATCCAGCCTGAGTTCTAGAAATTTTCTATTTGATGACCTATGAGAATTCTGAACAAGAACTATACTTTGAGCACCAAACTCTCCTATAAATACTACAAGATTTAATCACCTTTAAAACATAAATTCCATATGGAATTAAATATAAAAAAAACTAATATACAAGATTGTTGTCAATTCTAAAAATCATTGAGAACAACTCATAAAATACAGATTGCATCTGGTGGGAAGCTGCTACTATTTTATTTTTTAGCCCCAAACAATATCGAAAATAAATGTCAATAAGTATTTGGGTAGAAGAGTTCCAAAGCAGTATCCCACCTTTTGTGACACTTATTTTTTTTCACAGTGCACCAAATGAAGGGCCAAATGAATAATTCTCATTCTAGAAAAGATTCTACCTACTTGTGATTTGTGTCCCAGCAAAGCCTATCTAAGTCGGTGAGTTAAAAAAGATGTAAATTGACCATTAAATTTTACAACCTCAATACATGCTTCACGAGAGAAGAGAGTTTTTCATGAAGGCCTCGTCCAAGTATATGAGCAGACCTAAATATCAAATTACCAAGCACTAAAGAAAGCCAAATATTGCAAGCATTTTCATGTGCAAGAGAGTGTTTAAGAATTGATAGAATAACATAATGTATGCTTGTAGAAAGCAATCAAACAAGTAAAGAGGATAGAAGATGAACTAGAACACGATATTTACCCAATTTGCCAAAGATTGACAGCCACAATATTTTGGGAAAAAAGAAGGAACATGTGATCCATTTCTTCTCATTTAAAGTTCTCTTTATTAGTTTCCTTTTATTTCTTTTTTTTTTTTGAAATGTGAGCTAACTCGAACTTGCAACTACAACAAAGAGTACCCACTATTGTAACTTTTCCAATTTTGGATTGTTTCTTTACAATCTAAAAATATTAGAGTCCATACATAATTGTCGTTAACTCATCTTAAAAATATTCTAATCCATCCACTTTGTAAGTAATGCAGAAAAGAAAAACATGCTCGAACAAAACTTTATAAAATCAGTGGTTGCCATGGTATTTTGAAGCTAAAAGATGAACTTACATAAATATTATCAGAATGGTGCAGAAAGGTCATCTATAAACTGGCTTATAGAGATCGGTACATAGCTTTTGGGGCATTACATAGCCGGCTGCAGAAATTGGAGAACAATCCAATATATAGCATTGCCTTGTGGCATGAGCTTAAATGCCATTAATGTCCTGAAATCAAAATGCAAATGCAGTAAGAGCCCTGTTAGTTGAATAGAACTCTTCAACAATATAAATTCTTATAAAAAAAGGAAAAATATAACCAGTATGAATTGACACCAAAGACCCAATGAACTTAAATGGACAGAGTGCATAAATGAACCGTGCAAATACTAAACCTTCCAGCAGTAATGGCACTGGAAGAAAAGTCAGAAGCAGCTCTATATGAAGCAGCAGGACGAAAACCAGAAGTATCATGGCTGAGTGACCTGCCTGTTAGCAACAAAACATGCCCAGGATCTGACCCACTGTCTGCTAGGTACCAACGAGCGTTTGCGCCACATACCTACTCAATAAATAACTGAAAAAAGATGATTTAAGTATAACAATAAATTTAATATTTCTATGACATAGCAGGGATCATTTGCATGGAAAACAAACATACAGTTCACTGTTTCACATATTCTGGATAAAGGACAATTACTGAAGATGGATGGTAATACCAAAATACTTGAAAATATCCACTAAATATTCAATAGGTAGCAAAAGAATACCTAAAGCCCAGGATTGTCTGATGGGCTTGTTGATGATAACAAACAATAAAAATCTTTAAGAAAATTTTAAGAGGAAAAATATTGGATATAATGTTCAAATCTAGTAGTTTAGGGAATAACATATTCAAGGTAGGACCCATCAGTTGAACATTTTGAATAGCCAAAAGATAGACCCATTAATAAATCTCAAGGCCTAGAGATGCAATGGAGATAATCAATTTCGTGACTTATATTGTTCAATGTTAATTATATATTTCATTTTTATTTCTTTGAAGTACCATATTTTAACCGAACAAACGGTTAAGTTGTTAATTATCACTTTTTTTTTTTTTTGCTTTTGACTGGTTTGTTTCTTTAACTCCATGGACATCTAGAACAGGGACTACCTATTGCATTATTATTGTCAGTGTTGTCTTAGCTTTGTCCTATTGATGTGGTGTGTTTCATGTACTCATTAACTTTCAATCTGTAAAGAAAATCAAAAGTTAGATTGTTATTTACCAATAAAAAAAAGTTTGGATTTTTTCTATTAAAGAAAACCAATAGTTTGGAAAAAGTGAATTACAAAATGTACAATATAGTGAACAGATGACTTTTGAATTACCAAAAAGTACCTCCGAGACCGAGTTTAAAAATTATCCTCCTAAATGTTCATCCTATAGTAAAATATAATCAACAGATGCATCCTATAGTAAGATATAATCAACAGATGCACATTTGGTTAAAATGGTGGTGTCAACTGTCAATATTCAATAGAGTTATCTGGTTCATATATAATGAATAGATATGTAGGTTAGATATAATATCTTATTAACTAAACTTTTAATAAATAAAGAGAAATGATTGTAGTAAGATTATTTTCAAATTAAAAAGATAAAATGAAGTGTATAAGAGAATAATCTCAGAGTACAAAATGGTATTAAAAAAAAAGAAGATTAAATAATATTTCAAGGTTAGCAATTCAAACCCTACTAAAAACAACAGATCAGAAGCAAACAGGTATCCGATTAGATGAGCAGTGTTGTTTAGAATAGTCTGCAAAACAGCTGAAGAAAATAAAATGACAAATTAAATAGAAATTAAACAAAAAATTTATTCTTTGTTTAAGAGAGAAGATGATGACCTGGTCCAAAAAATTATTCTTTGTTTAAGAGAGAAAATGATGACCTGGTCATTTGTTGCTGAATGTAATGTTGGTTTGGAATGTAAATTGCAATGGATTATTGAAACAATACGGGGATATAGGAAAGAGCATAAGTTTAGTAACTTAAATCAAGTAAGTTGAGGGAATATAATCAAAAATCAATATAAGTCCCATATTAGAAACTTATTTCTTTGTGTTTAAAGATAAAGACCATATCAGAAACTAATTTTCATAGAGGTGGAAAACGTCATTAAATTAAAAGAGAATAACCAGAGAGCAACCAATCGATTAAAAAAATAACATCAAACTTAATAACAAAATAAATATAAATATTTTAAATTTACTGAGAAGAATGATACATATGCTCCGATAGATGCGAAATTAAATGGAAGGTAATCATTGTATAAAAGAAAACTAAGATCATAGAAATTATATTAAAAAAATGAACAGAAATCTTATATGAAGAAGCCATTTTCTTGGAAGTAATAGCACAAAAAACTTCTTAGAAAGTTATTTCATATACCGCAAGAATAGGAGGCATATTAGAATAGAAATAGAAGAAATAGAGAAAACCCAATTCTTGAAATAACATAATTAGCAAATGCCATGACATAATAAATAATGGAAAAGGTCATACCTTGATGATGGTATGATGACAACACGGATTTCAGGTTGAGGCAGTTGGGGAGAAGAGCGTGTAAGATAAGAATGGCGTTCCTTGATGGAGAAAAAAATGAGATTAATTTAGTTTGCACTAAAGGAAAATTAAAACCCTAATGCAGATATTGATATTATGCAAAAAGATAATATGTAATGCAGCAGGTGTGTGATTTTATGGATTTTATAAAAAGTAAAATGAGAAAAGAAAAAGAAACACATGCGCACAAAGAATAGTCAACAGAAACAAAACCCACATATTTATTAGATAATATTATAGCTCTGTTATCGACATCATAACCCACCTTGCAATGCGAGACCAAGTATGAGCTCTAATTGGAAAAGTAAAAAATAAAAAATAGAGGAAGGCCCTCTATATCCCCTTTTTGTATTGATCGGGCATTAAGAATCACATATAAATTGCATGAGTGCAACAAAGGAGAATCAAAGAAAACATGGAGAATTAAATGATGGAATCATTGGAACCATAACAGTCATTGATGTACACATTATTAAATTGAAAATGATGAGATAGATTTGTCTATATTTGAAAGCGACAAAACGTTACAAAAATTAGCTTATTGTGGCAATTTTGATGGATTCAACTTAAATTCCTCCATTTCAATAAAATAAATTTAATTTAATGGTCATTGTCGTGAAAATTTTTTATGTTTCTTATAAGTTTGAGTTGAAGCACCAAACACCAAAAGTCACACAACTTTCTAAAGCAGAAACCTTTATCCGTTTTCTCTTTATCGCGTTTCGCTACCATTATCATCTGCTATTAAATTTTTAAGAAGTTATTTCTTCAATGTTGCAGCACATAAGCTCATTAACTTGAATAATTTATTTGATAGGTTACTTTCTAGGTGGGCCATAACCACAAATTTTGACTAATAGAATGATTAGAACTAAACCAACTATATTTTGACCTGGATCATTGCACAAAACTCATGTTGAACATGCAAAAGTGGGCCATTAATTAAATATGATAACTCAATTGGGGCAACTTTGATTAAGTCCTCGAGGATTATCTCCAACACAACCATTTTATAACCAATGGAGCTTTCAAATTTTATGAATTATACCATTGAGATGGATTATCTAAAAATGTAATTTTCTTAAATAAAGTTCTATCTCCAAATTTTCTAATTTTGATTTTGACTGAGGTTTATATTTATAGTTCTTGATAAACATATTAATGGAATTGGTATGCAGTTTACTTGGACTCAAATCTTGTTAGTTGGAGTTCTAAGAAACAAGAAACTGTAGCTCACTCTAGTACTGAGGCCGAATACAGGGGGAGTTGCCATTGCCTCCTGTGAACTCGTTTGGATTCATTCCCTTCCTCACGAGTTGGGTTTCTCTTGCGCCAGCCACCCACAGTCTTGTCTGACAACTTGGGTGTTACTTACCTTTCAGTTAATCCTATTTTTCATTTGACGCGTGATCATATATCTAAGCGCCAGCTCGTTGTTCGCTAAGCCCGCAATGATGCGTAGATTGCAGACATCTTTACTAAGCCTCTCAGTGCTTCCAGATTTTCTCTTCTACGCAGCAAGCTAAGGACGCATCAACTGCCTTGACTGAGTCTCGTCTATCCTAATGTCCCATCCCTTACAATTATGTATTCCATCTTATCTCCAGCAACTTCATTTTCTTCTTGTTTTTAAATAAATGTAATAGTTTTTGGCTTAGTGAGTAATTGAATATACATCAGTTCATCAGTTTAAACTACTTTAATATCTGTAACAAAGACAACTTCTTAAATGAATCCTACATCAACATATGTTACAACCAAATAGGAAAATGCTGTTACATACTTTGAAGCATTTGCACACCATTCACCACTTTTAGAGCCCGTTTGGATCAATGTCATATATGGGTAGAAATTAGGTCTTTCTGTTGGACAGTTAAAAACCAATTGAATCTTTAAAAAATCAGATGGAGACCAAAAATTGGCTAAAACAATCAAATCCTCTTGGCTGGAGTTCATGTATCTCCAAATTGAGCCAAAACCCAACATATTTAATTCAAATTGTAAGAAATCAACTAAATGTTCTCATGAGAAGCATCCAAAAAGGGCACAAATTCATCCATATTTGATACTAAACAAAACAAACCTTCAATATGTCTCTATTTGGTTATATAGATCTTGATAACTCTCTTTGGAAAAAGGTCACTAAGTACAGCTTCTCAAATGAGATAACTTTGAAGTACAATTATTATCATGCCTGTTCTTCAACTAAAACTTCTCCTTTATTGAGGTCCTTGACACTATTAATCAATTGTCAATGGTAAAACTGATAAAAGATCTTTGCAACCTTAAGAACAATTTTTTTTTTTTTTTTTGGCAAATAAAGATGATCATATCTTGATGGTATGTAAGCAATGAATAAATGAGATCAAATGAGAAAGTCCATTACTAGTAATTATTGAAAAGTTGTCATGACATCAAGCTAAATATGAAAAAATTCTAGCCTGTTCCATATCATTAGAGTAAATTTTTTTAACTGAAAGATGTGGAAAGATCAAATGAATAAAAGTTGTGGTCAACACATACAAGAATTAAAGACATGTGAGATTAGAAATGGCTCCTGCCCAGAGGTTTTGTTGAGCCCCTACAATAGATACAAGGGGAAAAAAACTAAAACATTAAAGCAAAAGGTTAAGAAAACAGAAAGTCTAAAAGCCAAACAGCTTGTAAACCAAATTATAAGATCTATTCACTCCTTTCTTGGCTAGTGAGCCTGCCAATTCATTGGTGAATCTGCTAATATAGCAGAAAGTGACCTGTATATAGCCTAATTTTATTAATTTATTTAGAGCTTTGATTAGCAAATAGCAAGTAGATAGGGAAGTCTTTAATGATGATTATAAGTTATAGCAATGGTTTAGGACTATAGATCATTGTGGGTTATATTGGATCGTTTAGAACCACTTATCTAATCAATAGTAGGATAATATTGTCTCTGTTTTGTTCAGATTTAAGTTTACTACAAACTTTGGGCTTTTCCCCCTTTGTATCTTTTATATGTTAGGCCTGTGATCTACTAATGTAGTCCTAAGAGATTAGTCACCCATCATCAAATCCATTGTCAAAGGTATCATCAAATGAATTCCACGTCAAACATTTGCTCAAATTTGTTATGAGAGCTATCTACATAAAGCTTAACAACGTCCAAGTTATCCTGAAGATATGATGATGCAATGTTCATGCATGACATCGTTAATTTTCACTTTAGATAGTTTTGCATTGTCATCAGTTTCACATGTGTATCTTATGAGGTTGTAATGGTTGAACCTTTGTATATGTACTGAATTTCTTAGATCATGTCCTTCTCTTGGTTAAATTGGCATTCTGTTATCTGGGTCTATTTGATCCAACTAGTCTAGCACCTTCTGTGGATAATCACATGGATTGTGTGGCCGTCATGAAAATCACCCGGCTCCACCATCGCCACCAATCACTTCCAATTTGATCAAGAAGAACCTCCCAGTAGTAGAATCCGCAGCATTTGCAGAGACATCAGGGGGATACAGAGAGGACGATCAACTGTTGCCATGTTTTCCATTTTGGGTGCCTGATAAGTGGGTGGACCATGGCGAAATGACATGCCCTATGTGTAGATCCAAGCTACTGCCTGAAGGATATGAAAGTAAATGTCATATGAGAATGAGGGTTGCGAGAAGATTTTCATATTTCCTGGGTAATGATTGGTGAGATTTCAGAAGTGAATTTTTAGCAACACAGGGCTAATATTTTGCAGTGATTGTGGTTTGGTGGGAGATAGTAGCCAATGAGATGTGTATATAATTTTTTTTTCTTTAACAGCTGTGACTAAAAAAAAAAGAAGAAGCTTGCTACGGTATCTGATTTTGTAGTGGGCAAAGGCCTCTTCACAAGCACATGGTAAGCACTGACCTCAATTAATTTGCCCATTCTCATCTGGTAATCATTTTAAATATCTGGGCTTGGAACACTCATTCAAGACAACTGTTCAAGACAAGTGTGGAAAAAATGAGATTTTTAGCTACTCTTTCAAGAATGTGAATTTCTAACCGTAACTGCTGGATGACCCATTAACCATCACAAACACCCAAAACAAATAAAACAAGGAATTAGAAAGAGGGTTAGTGCTAGAATCAGAAATCCGAAGTGAGGAATTCAACAAGATACGAAAACAATCACAAAACCAATGATGGTTTGAAAAAAAAAACACAAAAAACAAGAATCTTGCATATGGGGTTTCTTGCCCTTACCTGAATCGACAAAAGTAGTTTCAAATTGTTCGACTACTGGATGTGTTTTACAGAGAGTGTAAGATGGAAGAGAAGCAGGCTCGTAGATGGTTTCCATTTTTCTTTTGCTGAGAAGATGGATGGAGAGGAGAATCGAAGAGTCTAGAGGTGGGTTCAAGAGCCAGGGTGTTGACGTTTTGAATCAATACCTAGCATCAAAGGGTCCCACAAGTAACCACTTGCAAAAGAAGAAGCTTGGGCCCACAGAGGTGGAAGCATCCGAAGAGCAAGGAAGGAAAAAGGGAAGCAAAAGGGAAGCAGCTGGAAGTTGGAGGAGACACGTAGGTGAAAGTGTGGCTTTTATATTATGGTATAGATATAGATAATATTCATCTGGAGTGTTTACAGCAACCCTTTCCCTTAATTATTTTAATTACACTCAAATCACCACAATCCATCCATGTAATTAGGCAAATCAGGATCAAATCAAAAGTAACCCAAAATAAAGCTGTGCATAGAAAAATCAAGTACCTTAATCAAGCAGGCAAACAGCAGAAACTCGTTTTTAATTCAGGAAATGATTAATTCACTTCAAGTTTAATCACTAGAACATGATGCAGCAAGTCCAATAACACTTGGGGCCTCATTAAACATTAGCCATAAGGCACGAACCATGTTTAGAGTTCTCCCCTTATACAAAAACTATTTAGAGTTCCCCCAACTGAGCTTAAATTTGATTGGCTCACTTCTCAACTTAAATAAATCTGCAAGAATTGCGCAATTCTGTCGTCTTCCTGCACTATGCATGTAAAGAAACAAAACCAGAGTGTGTTTCAAGGCTTGATAAAAAAAAATAAAGACACCAATGTTGATATGTAGCAATGGCATACTTACCACTCTTTGCTGAGATTACCTGATTATATCAAGAACTCGGAAAACAAATATCCATATCAATAGAAGAAAAACATTACTTGCAATGAAAACTGCAGCTAGATCCTGAGCTCTGCAACTCATGTCTTGCTACATGTATTCTGCATTCCAGCCATTGACTGTCAATTGGATCCGAAATATCCACAACTTTATGCCACTATAACAGCTGTCAATCTCCACAAGAGATATCATTCAAATTTTGCAACAGACCATTATGCCCTATATGTTAAAGTTACACTCGAGATCAATCAACTCTAAAAGCAGAAACCATGTTTCTTTGCAAAGCAACACTCAAGCCTGCCATTGAGCAGAACCTGTGACCAACAAACTTACTTTATACTAGTATTAAGCTATTAAAGATCAAACTGGAGTTCACTTTCAGTAAAATATCCTTCTATAAGTTAGCCCAACCATCATTTCATACCAAGTAAAATAAAAGTAGAGCCACCAAATCAACAAATTCCTGTCGATTGATCCGCAAAGAAACTCAGAATTAAACTGGACACAATAATTTACCAATTTCCAGGATAGATGATCATGCAAGACAATTACTTGGGTAGAGGAAGGGAAGTTTCACTGCAGGACAGATACAAACCTGAAAGAATATGACAACTGATAGAAATTAAGCAGAATCCAAAAAAAAAAAAAAAGTAATGAACACAACTTCACAGCTTATAAATCAGAATGAAAGTCAAGGCAGCAATTTCAACAAATGAAATGGATTTTCCCTTTTTTTTTTTTATCCGTAAAATGCAATGGAATCCACTAGAAGTTTGAACAGTACATATTGAAATTTTACAAGCTACCCTTGATTCATCCACGGGCAGAGAGATTCTGAGTTGGCTATAAGCTACCAGTACAAAACACCAAATCAATTTAAAGCTTAACAAAAACTTGGCTTTGTCACATCTATGCAGCCTCCATAATTCTTTCTCTCATCTCTTCATGGTCTCCTGTCCTATTTTTCATGTCTTGATCCCCACTCAAACCCAGTATAATTTCTTTAGCTCTCTGGACATTGTTATCCTCTATAATGGGTAATTGATCCGAAATGATAGCATTCCTTTTGTAGTTCCAAACAAGCATTGAGATGTAATCTTGTGGTGTAATAAGGCCCTGCGCCTTCAGACAATTGTGTTGATCCTCCATCGTCTTCGGATCCTCCAGCCTTATATACTCAAGCAAAACCTTTTCATGATCAGGCCTCCAACCAGTGGGGAAAGGACTATAATCAGTTTCAGGTACAAGCGACATTCTTGTATATTGTAGACCTTCGATAGAATCCACAAGACCCATCCTCAAAAGATTATGATACTCTGGTGACTGCCCCTTTTTCTCTTTCAATGGGCGGCTGAGATTCCTTGAGCCAACTTTGTAGACCTTTGCTCGAGAGCGGAGTTTGTACTTGGCAGCATAGAGCTTTGCTAGAGACCCCCTTATGATGTATGAACAGAAGTTCACAACTTTCTTTCGGTTGTCAGCATATCGGTACCACTCAACCATTGTTGACAAAAATTTATTCATCTGTGCATTGGTATGTGCCTGTGTAGCATGGAACATTCGGAAACAGGGCTGCGGGTCAGGATCTCGATCACCCTTGAGAAATTGTAACTTCCTGAACTGCTTAATGCATTGCTTCAAGCTTGCCGTCACTGACAGAAGGGTGCCCACCCCCTTCTCACTGATGATCTTTCCACCAGTTGCAGTATAACGAAGTGTCGGGTAAACAACCCGGCGGCACAATACATGGTCGAGAAACATGATACCCTTTGTAATGTGCTCTATTGGAAGGCTCTCATTATCAAGCTTAAGAAAATACTTCTGCTCGCAAAACTCAATCAATTGTTTCCGCAAGGTGGCAGCATCAGCCCTAGGACCCCTGACGCCAATCAATATGTGTCCACCATAACGAATGTAGTCCATCTTCCGTGTCTTATCAGGCCCACTTGTTGGGACAAACTCCGGCCAGGAAGTGTTACCTTGTTCATCCTCTCCTTCCGGGCCATTCCATATAACATCTGTCTTTGAAGGCCGGAAGAACTCCTTGATTTTCCCCTCCATCCAATGGTCTAATTCATCAAGAACTACATTTGCAAGAAGCGGGCTCAAGATCCCGCAATGACCCCATGAAGGTACCTTCTCTGCCTCCTCAGGGGCAAACCCAAAAAATGTTAGTAACCAGTATGGGTCTGGCTTGGGCTCATCTTCAGCCAAAACTCTCTTCTTCTGATACTTCCTCTTTATCTTTTTCTTCTCCCCTTCCTCAACACGACTTGTAATTACTGGCGTTACCAACGCTGATTTTATCAAATCAACAACCTTCTTATCCCGAACATCCCTCAAAAGAGCATTGATCACCATACCAACTTTCACACCATCAAGTATAGTACTCAAGTCCCCCTTTATATACCACAAATAACCTGCAAAGCTTCTCCTAATCACCCGAATGACAGTATGAGCACTCCGTCCAGGACGGAATGCAAATGATTTCTGCGAGAACCGCGACTCGTAGATGGGTTCAAGAATCATAAACAGGACCTCCTGAACAATCCTATCTTGGAAAGGCGTTGGCTGCGTGGTCGTTAGAATGGCCCGAATTTTGCGCTTGGACAGCTTTTCAATCTCAGTCTTGTCCTTGGGAGACCGAATGAAAAACTCAAGCCGAGCTCCCCATTTGAACCTGCAATCTAGAACAGCATTTCGCAGCGCCAGAAGGTCCTCAAGGGCCGAGCGCTGAATGGCGCTGCGGGGCATGTAAGAGCCCATTTCATCGGCGCAAACCTTCTGATACGCAATCACCCACAGCTCGAATCGGCGGAGAAAGGTGGTGAGGTTAGTTACAGTCTTGTTGGGCTCGCGGAAGCTATCGATCCACATCGACGAGCAGACCGCGACCCCGTCTTCTTTGATTAGGGAGGAAGGGTCGTCGGCCGCATCGGCAAGTCGATGCGGCGGAAGCGGTGCAGGCGGTCGCATAGGCAGGGACGTTGATAGGAACCGAAACAGGTAAAAAGAGGCATCTTTTCTTCTAGGGTTTAAGCAATTCAAGGGTTCAAATGTGAATGGAGTGAATTGAGAAGTGCAGCAGAAATCTCTTAAAAACCTGAGACGGAAGACAGAGAGATGCAGACGATGCATCTGGTGGCAGGGATTTCAGCAAGTTCATGTCATTCTCACCAACAACTGCAATGAATCAAACAAACAAATCAATGAAGCAATGGAAGTATGAACCCTAGAATCCAAACCCTAGCACCAAAACACTAGAATAGATTGTCATCTTACAAATAGAGATTGAAAAAATTAGGGTTTCGAATTTACCTTGGTATTTTCAAAAGCGAGAAATGGCTTGCAAGACAGTGCTGTCGGGAGAATGAGCCCACTTGGGCCTATTTTAATAGGTGCAGCCCATTTGATAGTTTTGGGAAAATGATCCGGCACCAATGACCGTCCTGGCCATTTTTGACCATTTTGTAGGGCCCAGCAACAGGCCGGAACATCGGGGGAACTTGGACATCCAGCAGTCTATCCAGATCCGGCGTTTCAGTTTCGTTTTCATACCAGGCTTTAGGGCTTCTTTTTTTTAAATTATTAAAAGACCACAAGAAGCACTCACATTAAATGGCCTCTTATAACACTTCTTAGTCCTTTGATATCCGCGATTATATAATGATAATATTAAGATGATTTTATTGGAAAATGCCCAGTATTTGTCCATTGCACTTGTTAGTGCCTCAAACTAGTGGTTTTTTTTTTTTTTTTTCCAATTTGGAATGAGCGACGCTAGCGTCATTCAGTATTTTCTTTTAGTGACACTGGCGTTGTTCTTCGGCTTTTTATTTATACCCCAAACCCTTTCCATTTCCATTCCTTTCTCTCCCCTTCCTTATTTATATCATTGAAGTGGTGATATGGATGCAACCCATTTCATAGTGGTTGGGCAACATATAATGGGAGCAACATCGGTCTTTTACAAAAGGCAGTTGGCAGATAGCCTACAGAAAGGGTGTTATTGAGGAAATGAAATCACAAGATCTTCTTTCTGACCCAGAAAAGAAGAAAAACAACTCTAAGCACTACAACAAGTGGAACCCAAAAGGGTGCTATCAAGAAAATGAAATCACAAGATCTTTTTTCTGACCCAAAAGAGAAGAAAAACGACTCTAAACACAATAGCAATTGGAGCGCATTTTCGAATTAAGGAGGTCTTTGGAGGGACATGCTATCAATTTGATTCCTTTTTTTTTTCTTGTGACTTGCCTGGAAATTCATCAGGTCATCAATTTGCTTCCTTTCTTTCTTGAGACTTGCCTGAAAAACCCTCTCCGTAAGAAACGAAGATCTTAAATTTTGAGGATTTTACAGGAAAATTCTCGGCAAATGGCCGTTGCACTAAAAGATTCCCCGTAGTTGGGGCCTTACGAAAGAGTTCTTTCATCCTATTTTCATTTTTTTTTAAACTTTGAGAGGAGTGACGCTAGTGTCGCTCGTCTCTTACTTAGGCGACGCTAGCGTCGCTCCTCGTTTCTTACAGAGAGGATTTTTCAGGCAAGTTCCAAGAAAGAAAGAAAGCAAACTGATGACCTGATGAATTTCCAGGCAAGTCATAAAAAAAAAGGAATCAAATTGATAGCATGTCCCTCAAAAGACCTCCTTAATTCGGAAATGGGCTCCAGTTGTTGTTGTGCTTAAAGTCGTTTTTCTTCTCTTTTGGGTCAGAAAAAATATCTTGTGATTTCATTTCCTTGATAACACCCTTTCGAGCTTCAATTGCTATAGTGCTTAGAGTTGTTTTTCTTCTCTTTTGGATCAGAAAGAAGATCTTGTGATTTCATTTCCTCAATAACACCCTTTCTACAGGCTATCTGCCAACTGCCTTTTGTAAAAGACCAATGTTGCTCCCATTATATGTTGCCCAACTACTGTGAAATGGGTTGCATCCATATCACCACTTCAATGATATAAATAAGGAAGGGGAGAGAAAGGAAGGGGAGATAAATGAATGGAAATGGAAAGGGTTTCGGGTATAAATAAAAAGCCAAAGAATAACGCTAGCGTCACTAAAAAAAATTACTGAGTGACGCTAGCGTCGCTCATTTCAAATTTGGAAAAAAAAAAAAACCAAACGGGGTCTAACGGACCTCGTTTTTGTGGTGCTAGTTCCGAGGCACTAACAAGTGCAACGGACAAATACTAGGTATTTTCCAGTAAAATCCTCTAAAATTTATAAAAATAAAACTTTCTGATTAATTTCTTTAAAATTAAATGCAAAAGGATTTAGTCTAAGAAAGGAAAAAAAAAAAAAAAAAGGGAAGTCCCTAAGAATTCAATATCTAATACCATATAATTTATAAATAAAAAAAAACACAAGCCCATGAAAATTGATGATTAATGATCAAGAAAACTAAAAAACAAAATCAAAACAAACAAACAATATAAACTATGAATAAAATCCAATGAAATTTGAAAGACACATAGAAATGAAAATGAAAATCCATAATCAACTCAATAACATAAGCAATTTAAAAAAATCAACCACTCGAGAAAAAAAAACCTCAAAAATGGAGCAAAAAAGGGCAAAGACAAAATAACCCACAAATTCATGAAAAACCATCATAAAAAAAAAAACTAAAAACCCATTACAAGTGATAAGTTATAATAAAAGAAATACAAAAAAAATGAAATAAATTTTTTAAAAAAGGCTATAAGAATATATATATATAAATAAAGATCCATAGACAATACAATGATAAAAGAAATTTAGAAGAACCAAACCAACTTATGATAATCTAATACTAAAAAATGGAAATATGTAGCTACAAAAGAAATAAAAAAAAATCATAAAGAGATTTTACAAAAAGAACTTAAAGAACCCAATGGAAGTAAAATAAATAATTAACTCAAAATGATAAGCATTAAAAAAATTAAAAAAATACAACAGAAAAATGAGAATTCACAGAAAATCCCATAATAAAAATTGATTTAAAAAACCAAGGAGAACCCTATAGCCAAAAGTTGAAACAAAAAAGGAAAAAAAGTAACTCACAATCTATGAAAACCATACAAATACAAACCATAAAAATATTGCAAATTTATAAAAATTTTAAACAATGATTCTTTTGTATAAATTATATTAAAATGACATAATTAAAATTGCTCAAATCAAAAGATGATGAACTCAAAAGTAAATGAATTAAAACAGGTTTACTTCTCAAATTGAAATGCTTAATAATTGCATCAATTGTCTCAAAATGCTCACATTTTAAAATGAGTTGAACACTGATTTAAACTAAGCATGCAAATGAGACATGAAACGGTACCAAAAAAAGACACAAAGAAACAAAAAAATGATTGAAGTTGCTCTAAAAAAATACAATGAACTTTAAAGTAAATGAATGGAAAAAATGAAAGTTTTCTTGTTGACATAGAGAAATAGAATTATATTGGAGAAAGTAGAAAATGATGATAATAAGAATGAGGTTAATTCTTTACTAGCCAAATAACTCGTGCTGAGCACGGTATCTCCCTACACTGTAAAATAAATAATCACATATTAAAAAAAATTACATCTTTCCATAGGACGAGTTGGATAAAATAAAAATAGAGAAATTGGAGCAAATTAGGTATAGTTACATAGGAACAACTGAAATATGGAAAAATGAGTGGATAGATGCATGAGTAGTTACATAACCAACGGTCAAAATTGAAGCCAAAACCTTCTAGCTTAATATATTATAATGGCCCCAACCCCCACAAAGTTAAGATCACATACACATAATAACCTATGGTCCCCCCCTAGTTGCATGAGTAGTTGACCGACGGTCAAAATTGAAGCCAAAACCTCCTAGCTTAATATATTATAATTAGATGGACCAATATTATTGGAGATTCCTTTTACCATTAGGTCTGCATTCTTGATAAAAAAGTGTACAATCAAAATCAATAGATTAAAAAGAAACTAGTTAACCCACAACCGATATTGGATTAAATAAAAAAGACTAAGGATTAAATAAATCTGACAACCCAGAAATCGACATTTCACATTCTAAAAAAACACAAACAAACAAACAAAAATACTTCAAATTCCTTGGATTAGCGGCACTTAGACAATGGGATCTATTAACACTCAAATGCTATTGCCTTAATAGAAATAAGATGATATTTAAAGTTTCTTAATAGACAAAAGGCATGATGGAGAGTCCAAATAACAAAATAAATAAATTTATTTGGAAAACTGCAATATTTAGTATTTTTTTATCAGAGAATCAATTTGACTGAAGAAATAAACCAGAATGAGGTGAAAATTTGAGATATCCCATAAATAGCAAGGATTTTTGTCTTAATGGTTGTGATTTTTGATAGATGGGGTTTATCATAGTGTTCCACTCCATTTACATTACGATCTATAAAAGTCAAAATTAGACTCCACCCTTTCTCCCTTGGCAAGCGTGTATGGTAGCATATCAATTACATGGAAAGTTTCTCACCTCCTCTTTAGTTCCATGCTATTGTCGCAAGTTTTTTTTTCAATAATATTATCATTTTCTTATTAATTATGAAACTTATTATTTTTGTTGATCAATTGCATATATTATATATTCATTTGAGTTTAGTTTTATTGTAAAATGGTTGTCATAGAAAATTAATGACTATATAGGAAATCATATAAAATAATTATTTCAAAAGTTTGATCATCTATACTTAAAGTACAATGCATAAGTATGAAATTAATAACAACAATATTTATAGGGGTCAATATTCTAAAAATATAGTTATTTTTATAAATACCTAGCAGATAAATTCCAACTCTCGGTCAATATTCCAAAGTGGGGCCGGGTCCATTCCTCATTAACTAATTTTAAGTTTTCGTTGATAACTATTAATAAAAAGATGCTATGTGGTGTAATGGTTGGGTCGCTCCTTTGAAATTCATATTATCTTGAGTTGGAGTCTCAGCATATACCGTGATTAATAAATACACGAGTTAGGTTGCGTCAAAAAAGTGTGCTTTATCTCTGGCCCGCCCTGACCCAACCCGTTTGCTAAGGTCAAACTAAATTAAATTGGTAAATTGGATGAGTCAAAATCAATTGGAGTGAATTGAAACTGATTTCAATTTGAAACTACTTCGCTTCATGTATAATAATAGCCGATTAATGTATGAATTGGGTTTAGGTTGGGCCCGTTCTTCTTACTTTTCCCCATCATCCCCTTGGGTATCAACCACCATCCCCTTGGTATCAACAACTAAAGGTTGGCTTGTCCTCTCTTGATGTAAGCTTGAGTTTTAGCTCAATTATAAAAAAGCTCAACTTGAGCTTGGATTTTGGAAGTGGCTTGTTTTCCTTGTATATTCATTTTCTTTATACTTAGGAGGTGACATTCAGCTTTTATTTCACCGCGGGTTAGTTCAAGATGTAAATTTAATTAGGCCAAGCTTTAAACTGAGTTGAGCTCAATCGAGGCAAGTCGAGTTGGTTTTACTTTTTGACAATTGTATTTGCCCGCCCTATTAATATTAGGGGTGACAAATAGGTTGAATCAGGTTGATAAAAGTTAACTACGGGTTGAATTTTCACTTGTATCCAAATTGTGCTTTTTTTATTTTATTTTTTATGATCAAGTCAAGTAACTTGAACCAATGTACCCCTGATGCGGTTCAACTTGATGCAACATGTATAACCCACATTCAATGCAGGTTGAATCTTGGCCCAGATCCGATCCATTTCTACTATTAACGCTATCTTTAAGTCAAGTTGCTGGTAAAAAAAAAAAAACCAATACAAGCTCAACTCATTCAATATAAAGAACCAAGATGTTAGCCACCAAATTGTTTTAATAGGCTTATACATGTTGGACGAACCTAACCCAATCCATTAAATAGGTTTGGTGGATTCAGTCAGTTGACCCTGACCCAACCCATGCATATGCAGTTCAGGTCTTCCTGACCAGTATATATATTGCGGAGTTATGCACGTCAGGTTCAGGTCATATTAACGAGCTGAATCAAAATCAGAACCGGATTTCGAATCAATCCTACTAGACAGTTAGGGTTGCAAAAGGGACAGTTCGGGATCGGAACCATATACTGGACACGGACCTGGACTCCTTTCTAAATAATGGCTCCAGTTCCAAATTCACTTTTGACTCAGAACTTGTTTTGTTGGTTATAAATCCAGTTTTGATAGAAAAATCCAAATTCGGCTCTAGAACCAGGTTACCCTAGAAAACTAGAATTTAGTTCCAAAACCATTTCTCTAACTTCTCTTCATTTTTTTATTTTTTTTTAAATAAGTATATTATTCAATTTATATGAGTGCATCAAGTCTACTAGGTCTAGTACTATACATAAAAATATACCAAAAAAGTTGATTTTGAGGTGTAGTTTGCAATACCAAATACTCATATGTCGGGTCCTGGGTTCACGGTTCGGAACCTATATGGATCTAGAACCGGAGCCGTTTATCAATCGAAGCCTAAATTGGGTTCCGGACTCGGACTCGTTTATTAATCGGAACCTAAGAATAGTTTCAAACCTAGTTTTTCGGGTAATCAAAGAATCAGATATTCGTTTGCAACTTTATCAACAATGGTCTCTGACAGGAGACTCCATATTAGTCATCTCATGGTGCTCACTTAAATATATGTTTATCAATGAAAAGAGGGCAGATGGAAAGGTCTCCTTATAGACAATGAAAAGAAAAAAAAAAAACAACCATAACAAATTGTCATAGCCATTTATTTAACATGCTTAAATCTTAATCACATCTTACCCGTAGATTTTTTTTGAGATTTAATTCAATGGTGACACAAGGTTCTGGTTTAGGTGCCAGATCATTTTTTTTTTTTTTTTGCATGAAATGGAGATTGCATTAGTATTTAAAGATAGAAAGCAAACTCGTAGTATGCCTTGGTAGGCTACTGAACAGACTAGGAATAATCATGTCATGTTGTTTTAAATTATAAAATTTTAAATATTTTTATAAATATATAGTATGATAAAAAAAATCAGCAAGGGCACATCTAATGATATTTTTTATGAATTCTTATTTTTATGTTGACTTTTTTTTATTGCTTTTTATTATGAATTTGTTGTTATTGTTGTTGTTTTTTCATTATTATTTTTTACCCCAGTCAAAGGGTGGGACCCAAGGTAGCCCACATAAGTGGGAAGGTAGCCCACATGTGAAAAGGAGCAACAAATGTTGAAAGAGTGACATTCCTTGCATAGGGGGTGATATTTAACTTGCCAACCAACTAAGCAACCCCATGTTGTCTTTGTTATCGACAAATATGGTTTTTTTTTTATCCTTTTTTTTTCATTTTTTATATTTTTGGTATTGATTCCTCATGGGTTTCTTTGTTTCTTCTTAGTTATTGTTTTTATTTCTTTATATTTTCTGGTATTTTTTTATTCTTAATCATAGTTCTATTTTGTTATTATTATTATTATTATTTCAGCTTTGATGGGTTCTTTTGGTTTCCATGATGATAGGCTTTTATGGATTTACTTATTACTTATTTTTCAATTCTTGGTTTTTAGGTATTAGGTTTTCATGGGTTTATTTGTCTCTTCTAAATTGTTTTTATTATTGGATAGTCTATAGGCCTTCATTCTCATATTGTATTTTTATGGTGTTTTATCAATCTCATTTTTTTAATTATTATTAGGGTTCATTATTTTGATTTCAAAAGAATGTTTGATGTAAATTGTTCGATTGATTTCGACAAAACTAATGTGCTCTCGTTTTGAAGTTAACCAATTATATTTCTTTGTTAGTTTTATATGTTTTAATTTTAATTATGGTTTTTACCATATCAATATAATTTAGACTAAATATTAGTTAAAACCTCTAATATTTTTAATAATATTATAAAAGTATAAATATGAATGGTTTGACCATAGTTGTGAAATCCACTTCATCTTGGACGATTCAGAATTTTGTTTCAGTCTACATATTAACGCAAAACATCACTACACAACATTTCCGTTAAAATTACTGCCAATTCGGTGGGTTTGACCGTCTTCGTTGCATTTTGGAAATTCTTGCAGAAGTGATTTGAAAAAAGGACTTGTTGCAATTTTATTTCCTGAAAAGGCCCAGTGGCAGCTCTCAAAATTCGAGTCAGTGGAGTTAACAAAAGACTTATCTACTGCAAATCGAATAAATTTGTTTTCCCTTTATCAACATCTGTCATCTACTTTTGATAATTCGACAAATATAATATAAAATTCTTAAATAATCTATTTCCGATAATTCGACAAATTTTAGAAGCAAATAAACCAATTAGTATATGATATCAACGCCAATTTTAGAAGCATCGGTCTTTTATGGTGACTTTTTTAATTTTTTTGGTAAAATGAAAAAGTGTAAAGTTAGCTAAATGTAGGGGGTAAAGCTATTAAATTGAGTGGGGTCAAACTCAAAAGTTTATGTGGGGCCAAACTCAAAATTTCAATTCATGACATAAAATTTTTTATTTTTAAATATTTTCTTCAGATCTCAGTGGGGTCAATTGACCCCACTGAGATCAATGTGGCGCCGTCCATGGTAATGATAGATGGATAGATGGCTGAAAAATTAAATAGAAGAGAAAGAGACGAGGAAGATAATGACATTGAGTACACTCACCATATGACAAATAGAGAGGAATAAGAAGAAAAAGATGAGGAGGGTTTTTACCAATTGAAAGGAAGGCTTCAAATGATGGTGGTAAGTTGTGTGTAGAGAGAAAGGATATAAAACTATTTTTGTTGTGAAAGAAGAGAAATCAAGAGAGAATATTAGAGGGAGAGTAAAGAGGGTTTTCTATTATCTCATATATGTGTCTCAATACAAAGGTAGAGATACCTATATATAGGCAAAGTAACCCTACAAAAGAGGAAACCAAAATCTAACCCTAACTCATCTCAAGTGGGCATCCACCTAAGATCCATATCTTATAACACTCCCCCTTGGATGACCACCATTCAATGACAGTTGCCTCATTAAAAACCTTGCTAAGGAAAAATCCAGTGGGAGAAAACCAAAGCGAAGGGAAAAAAAGTACAATATTCTTCAAGATCATTGAACTGGTGTTGGACATGCATAATGCTGCCTCGTTAAAACTTTAACTAGGAAAACCCAGTGGGATAAAACCTAAAGAATGAAAAAGAGTACAGCGCACAAATGTCCATGGGTAGCATACTTCAGGATGCTCCCTGATAAACCACTCCCCCTGATGATAGCAACCAATTACATAGTTTGATGGTGAACTCTACGCATGCTAATCTCATATACAAACTTCTGGAATACTGATTTTGGCAAAGATTTGGTAAACAAATCAGCCAGGTTGTTACTCAAACAAACTTGCTTGACTTCGATTTCATTGTTCTTCTGAAGTTCATGAGTGAAGAAGAACTTCGGTGCTATATGCTTAGTCTTATCTCCTTTAATGAAACATTCTCGAATCTGTCTTATACATGCTTCATTATCTTCATAGATAATATTCAGGATACTTGCAATAGAAGGTAATTGACAAGAACTATGAACATGCTGAATCAAAGATTTTAGCCACACACATTCCCTACTGGCTTCATAAAGAGCCAAAATTTTAGCATGATTGGAGAAAGTAGCTACCAAAGTTTGTTTAGTAGAACGCCAAGAAATGGCGGCATTACAATTTAGAAACACATAACCTGTCTGTGATCGACCCTTATGAGGATCAGAGAGATAAACTGAATCTGCATATCCTACTATACTGAAATCTTTATGATCGTAAGCATAAAATATTCCCAAATCAGTTGTTCTATGCAGATATCATAGGATGTGTTTAATGCCAATCCAGTGCCTTTGAGTTGGTGCGGAGCTATACCTGGCAAGTAGATTCACAGAAAATGCAATATCTGGTCTAGTGCATTGTGCCAAGTACATCAAAGCTCCAATAGCACTTAAGTATGGTACTTCGGGACCTAATACCTTTTCATTTTCCTCAATGGGACGGTATGGATCTTTTTTTATATCAAGAGACCAGACAACCATAGGGGTGCTTAATGGATGTGCCTTGTCCATACCAAATCGTTTTAAAACCTTCTCGGTATAATAAGATTGATGGACCAACATCCCATTAGAAATTCTCTCAATTTGCAATCCGAGACAGAATCTCGTTTTTCCAAGGTCTTTCATTTCAAACTCTTTCTTTAAATAATCAGCAATTTTTTCGAGCTGTTCTGGAGTCCCTATCAAATTTATGTCATCCACATAAACTGCTAATATTGCAAATCCCTTCAAGAATTTCTTTATAAATAGACACGGGCAAATGTGATCGTTTGCATACCCCCTTTTAGACAAGTATTCACTAAGACGATTGTACCACATTCTTCCAGATTGCTTCAAGCCGTACAATGATCGCCTTAATTGGATTGAGTACGTACTCCTTGGCTTTGCTTCAGGCAAAGGAAATCCTTCCGGAATTTTCATGTGAATTTCTTTGTCTAAGCCCCCATACAAGTAAGCAGTTACAACATCCATGAGTCTCATTTTTAGATTTTGAGAAGCTGCTAAACTTATCAAATATCTGAATGTTGTTATATCCATAACAGGGGAGTATGTTTCCTCATAATCAATCCCATGTTTCTGCAGGAAACCCTGTGCCACTAATCGTGCCTTATATCTGGTAATTTCATTCAGCTTATTCATTTTTCTTACAAACACCCACTTATAACCTACAGGGTTAACATCTTTTGGGGTTTGTACTATAGGTCCGAACACACCACGTTTGTTAAGAGACTCTAACTCTGTTTTGATGGCATTTGCCCATTGTGGCCAATCCTTTCTTTGTCGACATTCATTTATAGAACGTGGTTCTATGTCCCAGTCATCATCATCATTTTCCTTTGATATTTGTGTAGCTACCGCATATGCAAATGCGTCATCGATGATAATCTCATTTCCCATCCATCTCTCTCTTGAATAATTGTAAAGTATAGAGATCTCTTCATTTTCCGGTACCGATGCGTCTTCAGGGGCTTCCAAAGTCTCACCAGGGACTTTCATTATTCTAGAGAGAACGGACTTTTCCATAACCTCTTCAGGAGCATTATGTGCCTCTTCAGGAGGAACCTTTTTAGGAGCATTACGTGCCTCTTCGAGAGGATATGATGATGATTGCTCATTTCTCCTTTTCCGCGGAGCTGAGTCCTTCAAACCTATAGGTCTGCCACGCTTCTGGCGTATCGCAGATTCTTTTGCTGCCGTATTTTGACTTTGTCCTACAGGGACATTAATCCTGGCAGGTGCATTCATAGCTGGCACATGTGGCTTCGTCACTTTTGCTGCATCGTTAAATGCATCAGGCAATTTGTTTGCAATTTCTTGCAAGTGCACAATTCTCCGTACTTCATTATCACATTGTGAAGTGCGGGGATCCAGATGAGACAAAGTGGAAGTATTCCATGTTAATTCTCGCCGTTCTTCAGGAACGAGTTGTTCTACATGAACAATACATTCTTCAGGAATTATTTTATCTCCCCCTAACGGCGGGAAGATTGTCTCATCGAATTGACAATCGGGAAAACGAGCGGTGAAGACATCTCCTGTCCTTGGTTCTAAATATCGAATAATTGAAGGAGAGTCATAACCTACATATATTCCCAATCTACGTTGTGGTCCAATCTTAGTGCGATTGGGGGTGGTATTGGGACTTGAACTGCACAACCAAACTTGCGCAAGTGAAAAATATTGGGTTGATGTCCTGATATAAGTTGTGCAGGAGAATATTAATGATAGGCCATGGGCCGAAGTCGAATTAACATTGCTGCATGCAATACAGCATGTCCCCAAGCACTAACCGGTAAGTTGGACTGCATCAGCAGAGTCCTAGAAATAAGTTGGATGTGCTTGATCATGGATTCAGCTAAGCCATTTTGGGTGTGAACATGGGGGACAGGATGTTCGATTACAATTCCTATAGATGAACAGAAATCATCAAAAACCTGTGATGTAAATTCGCCTGCATTATCAAGTCTTATAGACTTAATGTGATAATCAGAGAAGTGAGCCCTCAGTTTAATAATTTGAGTTAATAGGCGGGCAAATGCTGCATTCCTTGTTGAAAGTAGGCAAACATCCGACCAACGGGTGGAGGCATCGATCAAAACCATAAAATACTTAAAAGGTCCACTAGGGGGATTGATGGGTCCATAAATATCACCCTGTATCCTTTGTAAAAAGGATGTGGATGCGTATGCAACTTTAGTAAAAGAGGGTCGGGTGATCAATTTTCCTTGTGAACATGGGATACATAAATATCCACTAGGTATGGTCAATTGATGGTTTTCTAAAGAATGCCTAAAAGAGTTATCTATGATTTTTCTCAACATAGTAGCCCCAGGGTGACCTAACCTATCATGCCAAAGCTATAAAGCCTTAGGATCACTGAGCTTCGGGCTCAACTTTGTTGTTTTGTACATAACAGAATGGGATTCAACATTGGAGATTGTCGTGTAATATAACCCTGAAGAGAGTGCACTTAGTTTTTCTAGTATTTGCTTTTGGCTTCCAATACTAGTAACGATGCATAAGTATTCCTTGTTACCTTCACTTACAGTCTTAATGTGGTACCCATTCATTCTGATGTCTTTGAAACTAATCAAGTTTCTTCGGGAACTTTTTGAGAACAAAGCATCTTTAATGAATAGATAGGTACCATTAGGTAACATCATATGGGCTCTTCCGGAGCCTTCAATTATCTGTACAGGTCCAGCTATGGTGGATACCTTTCGTGGAATGAACATCAATTCTGAGAAAAATTTCTGATTTTTCAGAATGGTGTGTGTTGTGGCACTATCTACCAAACATAGATTGTCCTCAATTCCATGATCCATATCTAAAACAAAAATAATAAAAACATCATAACTATGCAATCATATAATTAAAATAATTAAAAAAATAATCATAAATTAGGACATTAATGAAGTTTTTTTTTTATCAAAACAACAAAAAAAAAGTCTAAGAAATATGCATTTCAAATGAACTAAAAGAAATTTAAGTTTTTTTTTTTTTTTTTTTTTAATGTTCAAAGAACCATGGGTCTTCTAGACCATGCCAGGGGGTGCCCCCAAAAGATTATTAAATGCTTCATTTTCTAGATGTTGGTTATCTTCATCCTCAAAGAAGTTACGAGTCTCCAAGTTTGTAATGTCAATTGGAGGACTTTTTGATGCCATTATATCCCAATTCCAGCCTTCTAGATCATTTGTCTCCGTTGAATGGACAGAAGTCTTGTATGCTTTG
Organism: Umbellularia californica; assembly: GCA_028538565.1. Classification (NCBI taxonomy): domain Eukaryota; kingdom Viridiplantae; phylum Streptophyta; class Magnoliopsida; order Laurales; family Lauraceae; genus Umbellularia; species Umbellularia californica. The sequence goes on along the minus strand of JAPQWN010000006.1, from coordinate 49,310,367 downwards.
TATCGTTCCACCACTTCCTTTGGTGCACGACAGGTGCGTGACCAATGCCCACTTCTTCTACATCTGTGGCACGTGTCATTAGGACGGTGGGAAGAATTTGCCGGTGGATTCTGGTTGTTCTTATGCTGAGGGTCAGACCACTTCTGGTGATTTTTGAATTTTGGTGGATGACCTTTAAAACCATCTCGCCTGGAGGAGTTATGTCGTCCACCTCTACTAGAGGATTTATGTCTGTCATTCCCCCTCCTTCTGCCTCTGTTTGAGCTAAGATTGGCATTTGCTTCAGGAACTGCCAAAGATCCAGTTGGTAAGGAATTATGATTTTTCATCAATACTATGGAATTCTGTTCAGCGACTAGGAGGCATGAGATAAGTTCCAAATATTTGGAGAAACGTCGCTCTCGATACTGCTGCTGCAGGAGCACATTCGAGGCATGAAAAGTGGATAACGTTTTCTCCAACATCTGCTCCTTCGAAACTTTTTCACCACATAATCTTAGTCTGGAAACAATATTGAATAGAGCGGAATTGTATTCAGATACTGTTTTATAGTTCTGTAACCTCAGGTTTAACCATTCATTCCTGGCAGCTGGCAGTATGACCATCTTCTGGTGATCATATCTATCCTTAAGGGATTTCCATAAGCTTGCTGGGTCTTCCTCAGTAAGGTATTCATGTTTGAGGTCGTCATGTATGTGGTGTCATAGAAAGATGAGGGCTAACGCCTTTTCCTCTGGGGACATCTTGTTACCTTCCTTTATGGTCTCTCCCAATTTCTTGGATTAAAAGTGGATTTTGGCATCCAGTTGCCAAGATAAGTAATTGTCCTTATTTATGTTAAGGGCTTTAAAGTCAAGTTTAGCCAGATTTGATATTATGCAAGAACGTAATCGCAGTCCAAAAAAAAAATTTATGACCGTTGAAATCTTTGATCTGGACCCAATAACAAGATGGACTCCTCGCACGCAAACACGATAAAAAATTTCTCTCAACGCATGCAAATCGAAGCAATACGTTTGATGCAGAAGTTGAAGTAGTAAAACCAACCCACGCACAGTTTGTTACAGATAACCAAAGTAAAAAGTCTTAGGTTCTTTGGTTAAGTGCGCTTCCCGAGGACTCTATTCAATGAGAGAAAATGAAGTCAGCAATGTTTTCTCCTATTCAAGGAGAGAACTCAATTCTCTTTGTTATTGCATGCTTGTCAAGGAGACTCTTATGCTCCAGGAGAGTATTTGAGATGAAAAAGTCTCCTTGTCCCGAGGATGGCCCGACTCCACCAGGGAGGGTCAGCCATCCTCGGGACAAGTTCCTCGGGACATGTAGCATGGCTGATTTGAGATTTGTGCAAGGTGACGAACTGCAATCAAGACCGCAACAAGCTCTCACAAAAAAAATTGCAGTGATCGCACGCAAGCTTAGGAAGGTCTTTTGCCTTTTTTTTTTTTTTTTCATGCTGATAACGTGTTGTGAAAGAAGAGAAATCAAGAGAAAATATTAGAGGGAGAGTAAAGAGGGTTTTCTATTATCTCATATATGTGTCTCAATACAAAGGTAGAGATACTTATATATAGGAAAATGTAACCATACAAAAAAAAGGAAATCAAAATCTAACCCTAACTCATCTCAAGTGGGCATCCACTTAAGATCCATATCTTATAACAATTTTAAGTATATTTTAAATGTGTGAAAAGCAAAATCAGAATTTTAAATTTTTTTATAGCAAGTTTGTGGATGGTATTTGTGTGTAAAGGGCTATTTGAAGCCCAAAGTTGGCTTCTATTTTAAAATGTCCATTTCCGATAAGGTAAAATCCCAAAAGCCAGAGTCCTGTCCCTACGTGGAAGCAAACAAGTAACAGCGGTTTGAGGGTGGCAGCCGCTCCACCCTCACTCCCCGGCGGACGCAAGCATGCCGAAGGCCTCTCCCGTTCAAGCCCTCTACGACCTTTGTAAAAAGACATTCACGCCCACTGGAAATGCAGCTCCTTCCCAAGCCTTTGCAAAACTCTCCTCTCTTCTTGGTACTCCTCCTCTCCCTCTCACCGCCTTCTTCAATTCTTTTAAGTTCCGTTTGGTTGGATTTATCTGTACTCTTGTGCTTTTCATGCAACTTGATTGAAATCTGCGTCTGGGTATTGTGATTCTTTTGAAATTAAATAATGGGTCTGTTTGGGAGTTTCATTCCAAGTTTGAATTATCTCTGTTGGGATTCAAGCAAATTGTTCTAACAACTGGGTTCTGTGAGTCATCCTTGAGCCAGTCTTACTGTTTCTTGGATTGGAATAATTTTCATGAATCTAATTGGATTATGCAGCTGGGTTATGTGTATTTTTGAGTGTGAGGGATGCCATTATTTAGTGTTTGTATGTATGTTTGCCACCGCCTGTTTGCAACATGCATCCACTGGGGGCATGTAGTGGGTCTATGGATGTTCTGGGAACCGAATAGTGGGTGTCGATGTCGCCCTGATCCGTTCCTATTTTTGGTCATGAAATAGGTGGCGTGGTTAGAAGAAGCTGGATTTGTGAAGTACCTGGGTTTGGTTTTTGAAATGTGGCCCATTTTGTGGGGCCCATCTTGATCCAGTGGATCGTGTGGGTTGGGAAGATTAGGGGAGGGCCAAGAATTATCCCAATTGGGTCTTGGTTTGGATTAGGGGAGGGCCAAGAATTATCCCAATTGGGTAATTATCACCATTCACTTAAAAGAGCCCAAGGCCCCAAAGACAAATAGTTTTGCAACTTGTTAAGTGCAAAGTTTTTTTTTTCTTAATTGATACTGATGGATAAGAACAGATAGATCGGTGTTAGATTGGAATGCCTCCCAATTTACCACCGTGGTAAGGGAATTGGTCTATAGTGATAGTTGGCGGGCTCCATTCTGAGGATTTCAAATGAATCACACTTATAAATAGTGAACCAATTTTTTTGTTCTCTCTCCTTTTTATTTTTGTCATTCCAGCCAAGAAATAAAATGTTTGACAGTCGAATTCAACAAGTGAATTTAGATGGAAAGATCCTTTGATTGATGTGATCACTGGGACAAGATGGTTTCATGTGCATGTATGAATACTCTGAGGATTTGTTGCCACCAATTAGACAACAGTAGAGAAAAATGCCGTGGTCTGCCTAATATTTCTTATATTCCAAGGAACTTTCCCTCGAAGCTGAATTATGTGGATAATTTCAATGTTAGCAGCAATTATGGTGCTTTCAGTGCAGAGTGTTCCTGTTGAACTGGTCAAACAACTTTTATCCTGTTTCATGCTTATCGATACCAGACTGTTTTTTGAAACTTTAATGGATGATATTTGCTATTATTCTGTAACTGCACGAGCAGTTTCATGTGGCTCCTCTTGTGTGTTGAAATTACATCACTGATCAGTACTCTTAACCTTACTGTTATTCAGTTACACTATATGGCTGATTTTGTAAAATGTGCAATTATGTTTTTGTGTTGGTTTCTTCAAATAAAACCTCTCTACCCATTGCAGGAGCTCTTTTTCTGCACCTTTCTTATAATAAATACCCGAGATTGTCTACTAGCGATAATTTAATGCAATTAATCTTGTAATGAAAATATTATACTGTAAATTTAAAATGCCACGTTTATTGAACTGTTGTATCGCCTCAAGGCACCACTCTTGGCCTAACTTATGGTAGACTAATCCTTGATTTCAGATACAATTGGACCGTCTGATGTTGGGCTGAAGGAGGATAACTCAGAGGATGATCGTGGACTTGGTTTCTTTGGAGAAAACATTTTCAGAAATTACCAATCAACGAGGCTAGCTCGATGGGCTCAACCAATCACATACTTGCACATATATGAATGTGAAAGTTTTACAGTAAGTTACAATAACTTCAAGTTTTATCTTCCCCATCAAGTGCTTTTTTGGATCTCTTCTTTGACGTATTTTATCAAATGTAGTAAGGTAGTAATGTCAAAGCAATGGCATGTGCACATGTAAAGTTCAAGTATCATTTTGGATTAGCTATACCATTGTTTGGCCTGTGAAGCTTATTTCCTTTTGCAAATGCCTACATTTCTCACTACTCACTTCCCATTTTCTGTATTTCTCCTACGCGACTAAAATAATTTGACAAGATGTTGACAATGTGATATTCCTCAGTTCAATTTAATCTGTTTCTCGAGCTAGCGGCTAGGATATATTATAATTTTTTGAATTTTTTTGAAAGATGCAGATGCTTTTTTTTGAATTTTTAGAATATAATAAATGATGATGAAGAAGTAAATCCACTTGTCTTCTAGTGCTTAACCCAGTTATAGGACAACCTTCATTATGGAGAGTGGGTGCACAGGTTCACACCTGTGTAGGTTGTGCTTGTAGTGTGCTCACTGCAGGTAGTACTCATAACCGCTGGGACAAAAAGCCCATTTTCTTTTCTTAATTTCTAGATAAATTTCTGTAACATTATATTTGGGAGGAGCAAAGTCTGAGCTGCTGCTTCCAAGTCTAGCGCTGATGTAGTACTAATTGCTAACAGAGTTCCCCAATGTCAAAACATTCAAATTTTAGAAGAAGCTTAATTACTGCCACTGTCCTAGATACTGTGAACCACTGCATTGTGAGGTTGTTTTTCTCCCTTATTTAAGTTATGGGTATGGTCAATTACTAAAGTTGCTGGAGCTTAGCATGGAAGACTAAAGTGTCTTGGAGAGCAATATTTAGTGTGGAAAAGTCAAGAGTCCGAGAAAGCAAGTTATTATAGAGGTCTTGTGTGTCAAGTAACTTGATAAGGTTCTATCTGTGTACTGGGATAATGTGCGATGACTACAGAAGATTGCCACAGCTTTGACTGAAATCTCCTTGATATATATTTTGACTCTTGTTTTCTTAGCTTCTTCTTCTCCTTTTCTGTTTGAATCTACATTCATTTAGTGCTTTACATAAAAAGTGGAATCGAAGCTCAGATTTTTGTTTCTAGTATGAGGTACATGGCTAGGTGTCAGAGAGGTTATGCTTCATCTGGTTTGTAGGGTCTAGAAGCAAATCATGAGAACTTTGTTAAGCATAAGGAGCTGCTTGATTTCTGTTGCTGCATCGAGCAACAGTTTCAATCTATCACACAACAATCTAATTAGAAATTTGCAAGGTTGGAGAAATGTTTGAGATTCTTGCCAACGTCTGAAGCATTGGTGTTCGTGTTGACGATAACGCAGTCAGGGATCAAGAATCGCCTTTCTTCTAACACCTTCATCAAAATCTCACCTGGGATACAATGGGGATAGAATGTCAGATTCCACGTCATAGACCTGGTCCACCAGCCAGCAAAAACATATTATGAAATATGAAAAATGCTGATCGAGAGAAGCAACTCTAGAAACCAGGCCCAATCTAATGGTTGGATGTGATTCTGATGAGACAAAAGGAAAACTGTCCTGAAAAACTGTCGATCCAGAAAAAATGGGTAAATGACTGACCTGATGAAGCTGATAAATCTTGAAAAAATGCTAAAAAAAAAAAAGGATAAATGGGCGACCCTGATGATGCAGCTTGCTGGTGTGATCGCTTATCAGAAATGGGGCCCACTGTTGATCAGGTTGACAGAACAGTCACATGACTGTGTTGATGTGTGTAGATGGAGGTACTCTTACAGAAAAATTGATTCTAATGCTTGAACAGAAGAGAAGAGGATGCATAAATCTCTGTTGATGCAAAGAGAGATTGCAATCCGGAGATGGCCCTTGCTGTTGATCAGATCGATCATCACAGCAGTCTCTTTACTGTGTTGAGATGAAAATCTGCTGTAGGAGACTCAAGAGACTGCAAATTAACTTCCTGAATGGAAGAAAGCAAGCCTTTGATGAAAATACCCTAGCTCTGATACTATGTGAAGGTGAACACAGCAGAATGAACTAGAGATTTGTGGGAAAATTGGTGATGTCCCATTATAGGATCGACACCTCTTTATATACAGTTGATGGCCCAATTAAGGGCTGTAATTGCAATCAATTATAATCTGATTACAGCCTATGTATAAGATCTAATCACTACAGAAATGGTTTATACACAAAGATATGCTATATACAGGGATTTTACTAAATCTTCACATGAATCCACGTGAGTTTTTGCTTGATTTGGGCCCTTTCTTAATGGGCCTGGTTTCTACAGAAACTAGGTTCCTACTGGGCACTGGAGAAGGCAACGAAAATCTTGGTTTCATTTGTTTATCAGGCAGATGAAAATGGGGTTGTTACCTTAGTCTTTCTAATTTACAGGGAACCAAACAAGAGCATATTTCGGGTTCTTTGTCTTCGACTGAGGCCTCGATTTCTGTGATGAGCTTGAGGATCGTGAGTGGGCTTTGGCAAGGAAGGAATTCTTTAACCTTTAGCTAATCGATATTCTATACAATTGAGAAGTATATATGACTGTATCAGGTGCGGTTTGGTTATGGAGAGGAGAGTGGTCTCCCGATCTCCGCTGCTTTTAGGAATGCTAAAATTTAACATGGATGGAGCTGCTAGAGGCATGCCCGTACCAGCAGGCTTTGGAACAATTCTACGGAATAGTGAGGGACAACTGACACTAATGGTCTCTAAGAACATAGGTATAGGAGTTTCTAATGAAGTGGGGGCTTTAGCTATCTTGAAAGCCCCTTTGAATTTTTGCATCTTCATGTCAAGATTAGTTAAGAGTAGGAGGCGACTTGCGTAATGCTCATGGGTCTCTCACAATGAATCTAGGCCTTGGAATTTTCAGTTTTTTTTTTCTTTTAAATATATATAAAAAAAATTGATATCAAGAGTTACCTCTCATCTTTACATGGTATGTTATCATGAGGTGAGGTGGGTCAATGGTGCAGTGGATGCTTTAGTCAAGCAGGGGTTGGATAAGATTGAACCTTGTGTGTTTTCTATTATGTAATTGTTTTGTTTTGGGGTATAATACTTGAATACCCTTATTTTCTCTTTCTGGGGTATTTTATCCTGTACATGTTATTTCCTTTCTTAATTATAAATCTTATCAACCATTCTTTGTGTCATCATTTACTTCAAAAGCCCCCACAGTATAAGGGGCATAAAGAGAGCAAAAAAAAAAGTATGGTATTCCTAACATAGATATACTACAAATCCTCTAATACTCCCTCTTAAGCTGGATCTGAGATATCAACCATGTGCAGCTCGCAAATAATAGCCTGAACCTGATTTTGATGAAGAGCTTCTGTAAATGAAGCAGCTAACTTTTTCTCAAACTTCCATCAACAGATTACAAATCGGCCCACCTGTAAGCTTTTCAGTAATGAAATGACAGACCTCCTCATGTGTTTGGTACACTGTGGAAGACTGGATTATATGACATAATAATAGATTAGAAACCTGTTTATATAATGCATAATAGAAACCTGTTTATATAATGCATTGAAATAGGCAAAGCTCAATTTCTCCATAATCTGTTTCAGCCATTATGGTTTGTCAATCCAAGCCCAGGCCCATTTTGGGCCCAGTCTTCATGTCTTACTTAGTCAATTACACCTGTACATTCTTAGTTTGTAAATCAGTTATTTAGGCTTGTAATCAGGGCATTCAGCCCTATAGATAAGCTTAATGGCTTGTAATCAGGGATTCATCCCCTTTATAATAGAACAACAGACGACCCTAAATGGGCACAGTGTTTTGCATATTTCTCCATTCCACATTCAATCTCTCCAAATTGTCATGGTATCAGAGCAAGGTCAATCATCTGTGATCTTCTGCTAAGTCATCTTCCAAGCATTGGAAGCTGTGATCATCTGTGATCACCCTCTTCAGCCGGATCATCTCCGATCATCTCTGATCATTGCAGATCCCCCATGGCCCACTGAAGATCATCATATCAGAAACTGACGGAATCAGTCTCCAAGGTCGCCTGTTATTCCTCTTTTTTATCACTATTTTTCTTGGAATTTTGTCTCATCAGAGGTAGGCCATCTAGCATATTTTGTGATATTTCAATTTTATCAAGAAGTTTTCATCACAGCCGTCCAAGATTGTGGATTCTGATCCGTTCCAAGTGGGACTTCTTCCCATAGTTGCGGAAAATCGTTGCCTTTTCATCCCCAAACTCTGATAAGATCTCTGATCATCCACTGGGGGCCACGTGGATATTTTTCCACTAACGTCCAAGGACGTGTTCTGGTATTTTTTCCGTTGCTGTTCTTCATCTCCTATTTTACTGCTGTGCTACTGTTGTTGTGTTGCTGTGCTTCTTCTATTTGCTGTGTTACTGTGTTTTTGTGATCTAAGAGGAATCCATATCTTCTGGAGTTATCATCCACGGCATTATCGTCCTACTGATCCTAGCTGTTTAACAGTGGGCCACTTGTGATCATCCAGACACCTCTCGAATCCTACACAATCTTGGTCGCCCACTGCAGGAGGAATTTTTTGTCATTTTTTCACAATTTTTTGCCAATTAGAGGTGGGCCATTTCCTCCATCTCGTCATTTTCACATTTCTGGCAATAGATTTCATCTATACCGTCCAAAAGTTTGGATCCCTAGCTTCTGTACTCCAGATTTCATTTCCAGGAAGACAATTAAGAATGGCATTCAGATCTTACACCTGATCTGTATTCCAATCTATCTGTGGGCCCCACGTGCTTATCCAGACACAACCCAGGAGGTCGTCTGGCTTGTTTTTTTGGTATTTTTGAGTCTCTGTGACCATCTGCTTCATATTGGATTGCTGGTGATGCGTACTGTTCGCTGTTACTGTCATTCTTCTTGGTGATTGTGGCCTCTACTATTACATCTACTGTTTTCTGTTCATTGATTTGTTGTTGCTACTGCTTTGTGTGCTTCTTCTTCCTAGTCTTTCGTCATGAATAAACATGAGCTAGCCCTGGTTCGATTTGATGGCACAAATTATACATCATGGGCCTTTCAATTTCAAATTTACTTGGAAGGAAAAGAACTATGGACACGTATTGATGGATCGGAACCTCAACCTGCGGAAGATGATAAGAAGATTTTAGCATGGAAGACAAAAGATGCTAAAATCAAGACATGGTTGCTGAGCTCTGTTGAGTCGCATTTTATTCTCAACCTAAAACCCTGTAAAACTGCCCGTGAAATGTGGGACTATCTTCAGAAAATTTATCTACAGGGCAATGTTGCTCGCCAGTTTCAATTGGAACTTGAAATCTCTCAATTCACTCAAGGCACCCAGTCTATTCAGGAGTATTACAATGGCTTCCGCCGACTGTGGTCAGAATATGATGAGATTAAGTTTGTCACGGTTTCTGCAGCACTTCTATCGGAATTACTTCCATTACAGCAAAGTAGTCATCGGGATCAGCTTCTCATGAAACTTCGTCTGGAGTTTTAGAGTTTGAGATAGTTAGATCGAACTTGATGAGCAGGTCTCCTCTTCCCAACTTGGATGCCTGCCTTCAGGAACTTCTGCGAGAAGAACAACGTCTGGCTACTAAAACTGCTTTGGAACAACAGAGATCTGATGAGGCTCCGCTTGCCTTTGTTGCTACCACCAGACAACCTCCTGGACATCAGTAGAGTTCAGTGCCATAACTGCAAGAAATATGGTCACCATGCAAATCAATGCAAGGCCAAAATCTGCAGGTATTGTAAGGCCACTGGTCATGTTATTGATGAATGCCGGAAGAAGGCTCGCAATTCTTCCTCCCGTAATTCTGTGCAGTCTGGCCCTGGTACTTCCACTACTGCCTACACCGTGACCACTCCACGATATGCATCATTTGACTTCAGTGGTTCTCTGCAGTATGATTCATCCTCGCAGCCTGGTTCCTCCTCACAATCTGCATCCCCAGCTGCTCTCACCCCTGAGATGGTAAACTAAATGATTGTCAATGCCTTAGCATCCATGAACATCGCAGGTACTGAGTCCTCTCTTTCTAATACATGGTACTTAGATTCTGGTGCAAGTAACCATATGACCTCTTCACCTGTCAAATTACATAACGTCGTTCCTTACACTGGTCATCTTACTGTTCAAGCTGCCAACGGCGATCATCTTCCCATCACCTCTGTTGGTGATACCCCAGGCCCCTTACCCTTAACCAATGTTTTAGTTTCTCCTCATCTTGCTACCAATTTGGTTTCTGTGGGTCAACTTGTTGAAAATAATTACAATGTCTCATTTTCTTCTACTGGTTGTGTTGTGCAGGACCAGGAGTCGGGGGAAGTGATCGCGAGGGCGCCTAAGCGTGGAAGACTTTTTTCCTTGCCAGTGTCTTCATTTATTCAAGATCAAACTTTACATCAGTTATTTTGTTTTTTCATTTAGAATAATTCTCGATTGTGGCATAATAGACTTGGTCATCCGAATGCTTCTACAATGTCTGCTTTATTTCAATCCGGATTAATAAATAAACCTGTTGATTCTACTTCTTTTGAATGTGATACTTGTAAATTGGGAAAGAGTAAAACTTTACCCTTTCCGCACTCTTACACATGGAGCACTGCATGTTTTGACATAATTCACAGTGATGTTTGGGGCATTGCTCCGACTCTTTCACATAGTCATTTCAAGTACTTTGTCACTTTCATTGATGACTACAACAGATTTACTTGGATTTATTTATTACATTCGAAGTCTGATGTTCTTCATGTATTTACTTTTTTTGTTAACTATGTTGAAAACCAATTCTCTAAATGCATTAAAACTTTGCGCTCGGACTCAGGGGGGGAGTATGTTTCCAAGGATTTTCAATCCTTTTTAAACAATAAAGGAATCATTTCTCAACGTACCTGTCCGTACACTCCACAACAAAATGGAGTCGCGGAACGGAAAAACAGACATCTTCTTGATGTCACTAGAACTCTTCTGATTGAATCATCCGTTCCCCCTCGTTTTTGGACTGAAGCTCTCACTACGGCTGTCTATCTCATTAACCGCCTTCCATCACCTACTATTGCTCATTTAACGCCTCATTTTAAATTGTTTGGTCATCATCCGGTGTTTGATCACCTACATACCTTTGGCTGTGTTTGCTTCGTTCATCTACCTCCCACCGAAAGAACGAAACTAACAGAACAATCTCGCAGGTGTGCTTTTTTAGGTTATGCCACTAATCAAAAATGTTTTGTTTGTTATGATCCCATTAGTCGTCGTATTAGGGTTTCTAAAAATGTTATTTTCTTTGAAAATCAATATTTCTTCCAAACTCACCTGGACTGTCCTCATCCCTCTTCACCAGCTCTCTTACCAGGCTTTTCAGATCAAACTTCTGTTACTAGGTTTAATCCTGCTTTTGTATACCACCGACGGGAGAAACCTCTCACTGCAGATGGCCCTTCCCCTGATCCTCCATCGACGAATGGTTCCATGCCTACTCCTGTCTTATGTCGTTCCTCCAGAAATTCTAGACCGCCTGAGCGGTATGGCTTTACTCCTACTTCTTTGATGACCACTCTATTTTCTATCTCTATCCCAAGTTCTTATTTGCAGGCTGTCCAACAAAATTGCTGGAACCAGGCCATGAAGGAGGAATTAGATGCATTGGATCTGAATCACACATGGGATGTTGTGGAGTGTCCTTCAGCAGTTAAGCCCATTGGTTGCAAATGGATCTACTCGATCAAACTTAAATCTGATGGGTCCTTGGATAGACACAAAGCTAGACTTGTGACACTCGGAAACAGACAGGAGTATGGCATTGACTACGAGGAGACGTTTGCACCTGTGGCAAAGATGACATCTGTGAGGTTACTTCTCGCCATTGCTGCATCCCAGTCTTGGCCGTTATACCAAATAGATGTCAAAAATGCATTTCTCCATGGGGATTTGCAAGAAGAAGTCTATATGCGTATACCACAAGGTGTTACCTCTCCCTCCAAGAGGTCCGTCTGTCGGCTGCGGAAATCACTTTATAGTCTAAAGCAAGCTCTTCGGGCATGGTTCGAAACCTTCCGGGGTCACTTATGCGACAGTGGCTTTACTTAGAGCCTTTATGATCCATCTCTTTTTTTATGCCACATATCTACAGGAGTTACTGTGCTGTTGGTGTATGTTGACGATATTATTATCACTGGCACGGATGATGATATGATTAAATCTCTCCAGGATTCTCTCCGGAATCACTTTCATATGAAGGATTTGGGTCCTTTGCATTATTTCTTGGGCTTAGAGGTGCATCAATCTCCCAAAGGTCTCTTTGTTAATCAACACAAATACACATCAGACCTTATCGAGTTGGCTGACCTCCATGATTCTTCGCCTGTTGATACACCTATCGAGGTAAATCTCAAGCTCAGTAAAGATGATGGCGACCTTCTTCCTGATCCTCATACATACCGGCGCCTGGTGGGGAGTCTTATCTATCTCACCATCACTAGACCTGACATATCCTTTGCTGTTAATCTTGTGAGTCAATTCATGACCGCTCCTCGACACCTTCATTTGGCAGCTGTGAAGCGCATTATTCGCTATCTGATAAGAACTGTCCCTCGTGGTTTATATTATCCAAAGGATAATCCTCTTCATCTGACTGCTTATGCAGATGCTGACTGGGCAGGCTGTCAAGACACGCGTCGTTCTACTACTGGTTGGTGTATGTACCTGGGCAATTCACTCATTTCTTGGAAATGCAAGAAACAAGAACGTGTGTCCCGATCTTCCACGGAAGCTGAATATAGGGCGATGTCTTCTGCTTGTTCTGAAGTCTTATGGCTACGGGGTATTCTGTCGGAACTTGGGTTCCCTCAAACCTCTCCTACTCCATTGCATGCCGACAATACTGGGGCTATCCAAATCACTGAAAATCCTGTCTTCCATGAACGTACTAAACATATCGAAGTTGACTGTTACTTTATTCGGGATGAATATATGCGGGATGTCATTAGTCTACCTCATGTCCCTACAGAGTTTCAATTTGCAGATATCTTCACAAAGGGACTTCCTCGGCCTCGACATCAATTTCTTGTTTCCAAATTGCTGCTTTATGACTCCCCCGCATCAATTTGAGGGGGGTTGTCAATCCAAGCCCAGGCCCATTTTGGGCCCAGTCTTCATGTATTACTTAGTCAATTACACCTGTACATTCTTAGTTTGTAAATCAGTTATTTAGGCTTGTAATTAGGGCATTCAGCCCTATAGATAAGCTTAATGGCTTGTAATCAGGGATTCATCCCCTTTATAATAGAACAACAGACGGCCCTAAATGGGCACAGTGTTTTGCATATTTCTCCATTCCACATTCAATCTCTCCAAATTGTCATGGTTCACATATAGTATGCACCATATCATAATATTTTCTTTAGCGTTTGAACATGCCATGACATAAATGGATTCCCACCAGCAGAATGTGTATGTAAAATGACAATCAATCATCCAGAGAACCATCCTAGCGACCATCATAGTGTCCTTTAATTTGTCCATGCCAATCACATAGAATGCGTTTACCAGGAGATCCTTAATATATCACAGGATACATCTCACTACTTCTAGATGGGATGTCCAAGGAGTATACATGTACTGATTGACAATACTGTTACCTGTTAGAGGTTCACTCAAGTTCTAGAAACATAACCAAGTTCATGTACTGTCTTTTGTTACATTCTCAGATATCCAGCTACTCGCCATTACCCAAATAGATTATGGTTCATCTCAATAGGAGAGTCATTCGGATTAACCCCATATTTCTAATAGGATGTAGCAAACTTAGTACATGCTTTCGTTGTGATAGGGAATGCCCTTCTAAAATCCTAGGGACGTATCTCCAATAATATTTTAATTCTACTCAACCTGGGTTGTCAAGAACCTTTCCTAGACACATCTTTAGAAATGATATTCTTGCAGTTCCATATCTTGCTACATCTAATGTCATCGACATAAACAGTAAGAATAATTGTCCCTTGAGGTCAACTTTTGATGAAAACAGAAGATTTGAATGGATGCACTAATATTTTTGAACAAGCTAGAGGACACTGCTTCAATCTAGAAAAAGCCTTTTAGCCAAACTTTATTTCCTCCTTATAAATAAATCCTGAAGATGACATAAACCTCCATTCATAGATCACCTATGATTATGAATGCATTCTTTTCATCCAATTGATAAAGCGGCTACTCCAAGTTTGTTGGCTTGGAGACTATAACTAAATTATGTCTGGTTACCATTGCACAAGTCTCTGAATAATCCTCACTATACACCTGTGTGCATTTCTTCGTTACAAGCTAGTGAGCAATGTTTCCATCAGGATTATATTTGAGAATGTAATCTCAAAGATTAAAAATAATAAAAGATTTTATTTGAGAGCTGGACTCTCTCACATCCAATTAGATGTAATCCTTCTGGTAAATTTGGTTATCTCCCAAGTCTGTTTTGTTTGGAGGACAACCATTTCTAAATAGCGTAGCATTTAGCCAAGAGGGATGTTGGTAGCATCGTCAAGGGTCTTTAAAAGGAGCACAGACGGCAAAAGAATTGAAGGGCTGCAAGTGTTAAATGGGCCTAAAGCCCATCAGTAATCAGCATCAGTAATCAGAGGCCCATCAGTAATCAGCTCCTGGTTATATCTCACGTGGGATTGCATGATAGCCTTCTTGGCTTAGAATAACAATTGCTGTAATTAGTTGCCTTCTATGTTTAGACTTCTGATTGATGTAATTAGCATGTAAATACCTATATATATTGATGTATAATCTCTATAGAAGACAGACAGAAATAATACATTCTGAAGAGTATTCAAACTCTTTTCCAACGTCAGATTGTTATGGTATCAGAGCTAGCTTATGGTGTTTAATCTTAGAAATCATCCAAGGAGACAATCAGAGACAATCAAAGAGAATCCTCTGTCCCTCGTAAAAAAAAACAGATCTCCTATCTGTTTTCCAGAGTTCGTCAGCCATTCAGACCTGCGATAGCATCAGTTCTACTCATGGCCCACCTGTGATCATCACAACTTCTTCAGAGATCATTCCAGTCAAGGTCGCCTGCTTCTTCTAAGTTTTTTTGTGATTTTTTCAGAATTTTTTGACCCTGCAAGGTAGGATTTCTGATCATTCTCGTGATTTTTCAAAATCTGACACAAAGTTTGATCAAGTCCGTCCAAAATCCTGGATATTCAACGGAATAAGTTCAAACCTGTTCCAATAGGTGCGAAAATAGTGCTTCTCAGTAGATCCGACCTCTGATCAGTGTCTAGATCCATCTATGGGGAGCACGTGTTGGATTTGAGGCTCATTCAAGGTCGTCTGGCAAGGTTTTTTCACTGTTACTGTTCTGACTTGATTTTTTTTTCTTCTTTGCTGTGTTGGATCATGCATTCTACACTCTAGAACACTTTTGATTGCTGTCTTTCTCTGTTTCAATCAGTTTTTTATTAATCTAACATTGAGATGGAGAAATCTGAGGTCACTTTGATCAAGTTCACTGGACAGAATTACCCTGCCTGGTCTTTCCAATTCCAAATCTACTTAGAAGCTAAGGAATTGTGGGGATTTGTTTCTGGCACGGACCCTAAACCCACCGAGGATGAGAAGAAGATCTCTTGGCATACTAAAGATGCCAAAATCAAATCCTGGATTCTGGGATCCGTGGAACCTCATCTGATAATGAATCTCAAGCCTTACCCCACTTCGAAAGCCATGTGGGGGTATTTGAAGAAAGTATACCATCAAGATAACTCTGCCCGACAATTCCATCTTGAATGTGCAATTGCTGAATATACACAAGGGACTTTGTCCGTACAAGACTACTATTCCGGTTTCCGTACGCTATGGTCGGAATACGATAGTATTAAGTATGCGGATGTGGCTGACAATGTGTTGGCCGTAATTCAAGACCTTCAGGCCTCTAGTCAGCGCGATCAGTTTTTGATGAAACTGCGGAATGAATATGAAAGTATCCGCTCTGCTCTGATGAATCGGACGCCCCTATCTTCATTAGATGTCTGCTTGAATGAGCTTTTACGTGAAGAACAACGCCTTACGACCTCGGCTCATATTGCTCAACAAAAGACTGACACCTATTCAGTCGCATTCTCTGCCAATAAAAATTCTCAGCCTCTGCCTCGAGACTTGAGCAAAACCCAATGCTACAGTTGTCAAAAATTTGGGCACCTTGCATCTCAGTGCAAATAGAAAGTCTGCAGTTACTGTAAAAAGTCGGGACATATCATCTCTGAATGTCGCCGCCGTCCACCACATCCGTCAACACAGTATCAGACTCCACAATATCCGGCTCAGCAGTATCAGAATTCACAGTCTCAGACTCCACACGCATATGTGGCTTCCTCGGTTATGCCTGCTCCTCCATCTGCCTCACAGCCTGGGCCCTCATCATCTCTCACTCCTGAATTGGTACAACAAATGATTATCAATGCCCTCTCTGCCTTTGGTCTTTCAGGTAAGTCACCTTCCTCTTCTACTTGGTTCATTGATTCCGGGGCCTCTAATCATATGACATATTCCCACACCCCTTTCTCCAATATGACAAGTTACAATGGCCATCTTCAAATACAAACTGCTGATGGTGGACATGTTCCCATTACTGCTGTCGGCGATATCCCTGGTCCCATCCCATTGAGAAATGTTTACCTTTTTGAGAAATGTTTACCTTTGTCCTAATTTAACTTCCAACCTATTGTCAGTAGGACAACTTGTTGAAAATAATTATAACATCTCTTTCTCTTCTTCTGGTTGTGTTGTGCAGGACCAGATGTCCGGGAAGGAGATCGCGAGGGGGCCTAAGTGTGGACGCTTGTTTCCGCTGGATTTTTCTAAAATTTCTAGGAATCAATTTGACAGTAATGTGTTTTGTTTTTCTCTTAGAGATAATTGCCGATTGTGGCATAATAGACTCGGACATCCTAATTCCAAGGCTTTGTCCCTTATGTTAAATTCTGGTTTATTAAATAAATCTTTTGGTTTATCTTCTTGTGTGCCTTTTGATTGTGCTACTTGTAAAATGGGAAAGAGCAAAACTCTTCCGTTTCCTCATTCCACTTCACACACCTCTCAGTGTTTTGATTTAGTTCATAGTGATGTATGGGGAATTGCTCCAGCTCTTTCCCACGCTCATTATAAATATTTTGTGACTTTTATTGATGATTTCAGTCGGTTCACATGGGTCTATTTTCTGCATTCAAAATCTGATGTTTTTCATGTTTTTAAAATCTTTTTGGCTTATGTTGAAAATCAGTTTTCCACCTGCATTAAAATTTTGCGATCTGATTCAGGCGGGGAATATATGTCCTCTGACTTTCAACGGTTTTTGCAAAACAAAGGCATTATTTCTCAAAGATCTTGTCCTTATACCCCCTAGCAGAATGGAATCGCTGAAAGGAAAAATCGACATCTCCTTGATGTCACTCGTTCCCTTCTTCTGGAATCATCGGTTCCTACTCGTTTTTGGGTTGAGGCACTAGCTACAGCAGCTCATCTTATCAATCGTATGCCATCAACCTCCATTGAGAATCAAAGCCCATATTA
This sequence comes from Umbellularia californica, assembly GCA_028538565.1. NCBI lineage: Eukaryota > Viridiplantae > Streptophyta > Magnoliopsida > Laurales > Lauraceae > Umbellularia > Umbellularia californica. The sequence continues at coordinate 49,292,950 of JAPQWN010000006.1, read as the reverse complement.
CCGTTTGTACAAGACCGCTCCATCCTATGAGGATCTTCATGTTTTTGGCTCCACTTGTTTTGTGCACTTGCCTCTTTCTGAGAGGACAAAACTCACGGCACAATCAGCTCAGTGTGTGTTTTTAGGTTATGCACCCTTCCAGAAAGGATTCCTTTGTTATGATCCTCACATTCGTCGTTTACGTACTTCTAGGAATGTCATTTTCTTTGAACATCAGTATTTTTTTCAAAAACACATTGACCCTCCTAGCTCCTCTTTTGTGTCATTACCTGGTTTTTCTGATGACCCGTCAGTTGTTCGCTTTAATCCTAACTTTGTGTATCACAGACGGAACAGCACAGCGCCTACCAGGGATCCCCCTCCTGATCTTCCTCTGGCATCCGGTCCACCACCGGCAGTTGATCCATCCGGACATCCTCCACTGCGTCGCTCCACTCGGATTTCGGTACCGCCAGCCCGTTATGGGTTCTCCCATACTTCCCTAATGGCCACTTTATCTTCCTCCTCCATTCCCCAATCCTATTCTCAGGCTGTGCAGGACCCATGTTGGAACAAAGCTATGCAAGATGAATTGGATGCGTTAGCGCAAAATCATACGTGGGATATTGTACCATCTCCTGTGGGTGTCAAACCTATTGGCTGTAAGTGGGTATTTTCTCTCAAGTTAAAATCTGATGGCTCTTTAGATCGCTATAAGGCGCGTCTCGTCGCTCTTGGAAATCGGCAGGAATATGGCATTGATTATGATGAGACTTTTGCTCCGGTTGCCAAGATAACCACCGTCCGCACTATTCTTGCTGTTGCTGCATCTCAGTCTTGGCCTCTCTATCAAATGGATGTCAAAAATGCATTTCTCCATGGTGATCTCAACGAAGATGTTTATATGCGTTTGCCTCAGGGATGCTCCTCTGGGAAGGGTATGGTTGCCAAACTTCGTCGCTCCCTCTATGGTTTGAAACAAGCACCTCACGCATGGTTTGAGAAATTTCAGGCTGCTCTTCTCCGATTGGATTTTCATCCAAGTCTGTATGATCCTTCTCTATTTTTACGTCATGCTCCTTCCGGGATCACTATAGTACTTGTCTATGTTGATGATATCGTCATTACTGGTCCTAATGCACCCATGATTCAGGAGCTCCAAGCCTCTCTTAGTGAGACATTTCACATGAAGGATCTCGGCCCCTTTCACTATTTCCTCGGTCTTGAGGTTCATTAATCGGCTAAAGGCATAGTTCTCAATCAGCACAAATACACTATTGATCTCATTGACTTTGCTGGCCTTACTGCTTCAGCTCCGGTCGATACGCCAATCAAACTGAATGTCAAACTCAGTCGAGAGGAGGGTGATCTTCTTTCCGATCCTACTGCATATCGCCGGTTAGTTGGTAGCCTGATCTACCTCACTAACACTCGTCCTGATATCTCTTATGCAGTCAACCTGATGAGTCAGTTCATGACTGCTCCTCGTCATCTTCATCTGGCTACTGTTCGCCGCATCATTCGGTACCTTATTCGCACACCGACTCGTGGGTTGTTTTTTCCATCCAACAATCCTTTATCTCTCAAAGCTTATTCAGATGCTGATTGGGCTGGTTGCCCGGATACTCGCAGGTCAACGACTGGTTGGTGTATATTTTTGGGTGATAGTCTTATTTCCCGGAAATGCAAGAAGCATGAAAAAGTTTCAAAATCTTCTACCGAGGCTGAGTACCGCGCCATGTCTGCTGCATGCTCCGAAATTCTTTGGCTCCGCGGTCTGCTCTCTGACATTGGTTTTCCAGCAGCAGGAGCTACCCCCCTCTATGCAGATAATACAAGTGCAATTCGGATTACTGAAAATCCAATTTTTCATGAACGCACTAAACACATCGAGGTTGATTGTCATTTTATACGTGATGTCATCAGTCTCCCACATGTCTCCACTGAACTTCAAATTGCTGATATTCTCACCAAAGGGCTTCCTCGACCACGCCATCAGTTCTTGGTTGACAAATTGATGCTTGTTGACTCTCCCGCATCAATTTGAGGGGGGATGTTAAATGGGCCCAAAGCCCATCAGTAATCAGCATCAGTAATCAGAGGCCCATCATTAATCAGCTCCTGGTTATATCTCACGTGGGATTGCATGATAGCCTTCTTGGCTTAGAATAACAATTGCTGTAATTAGTTGCCTTCTATGTTTAGACTTCTGATTGATGTAATTAGCATGTAAATACCTATATATATTGATGTATAATCTTTATAGAAGACAGACAGAAATAATACATTCTGAAGAGTATTCAAACTCTTTTCCAACGTCAGATTGTTAGCAAGTACAAGGAGCATGGAGGAGAACAGTAAAGACTTAGGAGCAACATTAAAATTTTGTAGAGACAGAATATTGCCAAAATAATGTTGAGCAGAAAACTCACAAAACCTACCTAGACAAATAGAATTTGGAAGTTATAATGATGACAGATTACTTTTTTTTTAGGAAGGGGCCACATTATGAAGGGAGAGGCAGTTGGGGTTCAAAAGTTATGGAAGTTAATGAATGAAATTGAGAAAATATTTTTTTTTCTCATTTTTATATTATTTTTTTTACAAAAAATGAATTCATCTTTCATTGACAAGATGTGCTAGAGGATTGATAAGTGCTTAACTGTTTGCAATTAGAGTCCTAATATTTGATTGATCTTGTGCTAGTTCATAGTTGTTTTATTTGGTTTTACATAGTTTATGTTAATTTTTATGAAAAGGTCAAAAGGAGCTAAAAAGAGAAGAATTCATGAAGTGAAGTAGGCGTGAATCACTAAGAAGGGCCATGGTGGGTCCCATCCAAGTTGTTTCAGATTTCAAAGACTACTTTCTAATTCTTTGGGAACTTACAATCCAAATTAGAAGGAAAGAATTGGAGAACAAGAAAGCTTAATCAAGAAAGGAAAGTGAAACAAAGAAGAAAAAAGAAGAAATTCCCAGTCATGTTACACGCCCAAAGGGGGCCCACAACTATTGCAAAAAGCTGAATTTCAGAAATTAGAAAGTCCTATTCAAGTTCAAGTGGAGCCCAAGAATGGAGAAGAAAGAGGAGAAAAATAAGGAAAGTTTAAAACAAGAATCCAAGCCAACTTAGAAGTCCAAAGGGGGTCCCACACTCAATGTTGCACGCATCATATGGGCCTACTTTTATTATAAAAGCTTCAGATTTAGTTTATTGCAATTAATTCTTAGATTTGTGGGTCCATGTGAAGAATTTTCTAGAAGATACAAGTGGGGCTAGATTTAGAAAGTCTTGCTAATTAAGAAAGAAGACTCCTATTTCATTCTAATTAGGAAGCCTAATTGTAAAGCAAGTTAGAGACGTAATCATACAAGGATTATCTTCATTAAAGAGGGCTGTTGCGAAAGTATAAAAGGACATCCAAGGGGTGGACGACCAGCACCATGCGAAAGTATAAAAGGACATCCAAGGGGTGGACGACCAGCACCATCATCACCACATCATAGCTGCTGTACAAGCCACTTTGGAGAGCTTTTGGAGGAAAAAAACCACACAAGCTGCTGGCCAAATTATTCTGCTTCTTCATTCTTCAAACTTCTTTCTATGACTTTATTTTATATGTTATTTTTCATTCCAGACATGAGTAGCTAATTTTTTTGGCTAGGGTGTAATTGAAACCCTAGCATAGTTCTATGTAGTCTCTTTTGGCATCTTTTAATTAAGAATTTAGTTTTATTAGTTGAGATTCTAAACCATGTTTTTAATTGATGAGTTATGTATATGCCATGCCAACCATGTTATATGTTCAATTAAATTTAAGAGTAGCTAACTTATGTTTGATTGATCTTGATAATTAAGCATCTAGGGTTTAGAACCATGCCATGCTTATACTCATGCATTTATCATTCCCATTGTTTTTATGCGTTATGTGTGTTTTGACTAGGACATATGCCATGCTTAGTTTTTGCATCATAATGAACAATTCATGTAGTATGCCACTCATGAATTAGGTTTAGGGGAATTATAATCTAGACGCATATGCCATGGTCTAGGTTGATAGATGTCGCTAATAATTCTGATTTTTTATTAAAGGATAATAAGGGACATACATAGGATTGGTTAGGGGAGTAGATGAAACCCTAGTTCATTCATTATTACTATTTTTCAATTTTAGTACTAGTTGTGTGCTTTAGGTTACTTTACATTGAGCTTTTGATAGTTTAATTTACTGTTTTTAGTAGTTTAATTCAACCTTTCACATTCAATTGTTTCTTTTAATGTTCTGATTTTTAGTTGCTTTTGACAGTATTTTATCACGAGTCTTCGTGGGATCGATCTCATACTTACAATAATTACATTACATAGTGATCTTTTGTGTGCTTGCAAGTTTTAATTATGTGCATACTAGTAGCTTATTTCTAGGTTGCTTGGTGCATACCAAGGATGACAAAAGAAAGGGATTTCTGATCCTTAATAATCCTTGTAGGTATTTATAATTATTGGTCCTTCATAATAACAATGCTAACATGTAATTACTAGACAATTAGAAACTAGTGATGCGGGCCATATTAGTGGGCCATTGCCCAAGGTTTATACCCGAAGGCCCAAGCCCAACAAGGCCCAATTAAAAGGGAAAATCTCTGGAATGTGTCTCCAACGACACCTTCCCTATTTTTCAATTTCTTGAAGATTTCCTAGATTTCCTGATTTTTAGTAATAGGAAATATTTAGAGATATTTATGAATCTAAATTAGAAAATCTATGCCAGAGTCAATCTTGAGTTGTTTCCTAAATTAGTGGTATTGAGTCTTTATAAGGATTGTAATGCTCTTTAATCGACACATTGCAAATTGAGTTTTTCCTCTCTTGTGAGCTGTTCTTGTCTTTGGTGTGAGACCTAGATGCCCTACCCTGAGCCATTGGGTTGGCGTATAGTCCATTGGCTATTCTTCACTATCTGCGTTGCATCAATTGGTGTCAGAACCATGGTTAAAAAAACCAGACCCGACTCGGCCATGGCCGAGTCCGAGTCGACTCGGCCGAGTCAGGTCCAGTCCTTTGGAATGCCCCGACAACAAAAAAAAAAGAAAAAATAGAGACAGTTGTGTGGGTGCAAAAATAAGAGAAACAAAGGTGGGTTGGATGGGCTAAGGTTGTGAGTGTAGTGAAAAGAAGAAAAGAAGAAGAAGAAGAAGAAGTGTACCAGGCACCTGCAAGCGCCATTTCAGCACAGCATCAACGAGGTCAGCAACAACAGTGTCACAAGAAGCCCTCACAGCACTAGGCACCAGCCAGCAACACTGCAACTGCAGCAAGGCAGCCAGCAGCAGCAACACCACTGCAACAGCAGCCCTCACAGCAACCCTGCAACAGCAAGCCCTCACAGCACCAGCCAGCAGCACTTCAACAGCAGCCAGCAGCAGCAACAAGGCAGCAACAATGACATTTTCTTTTCATTTTTTTGGGAGAAGGCAGCAGAAGTGACCTTACAGCAGCAATAGAAGTACAAAGTACAGAACAAACCCACCTAGTTATCCTCTTTTTTTTTTTCAAATTCAAAGGCTTCTCTCTCTCTCTCTCTCTCTCTCTCTATATATATATATATATATATAGTGCTGGCAAGCTGTACATAAATTTTTTTTCTTTTTCTGTCCAGTCCTGTGTAGATTTTTTTTCTGTCCAGTCCTGTCCTTTCCTCTTGTCCCCTTCCTTTTCTTTTTCTTTTATTTTTTGTTTTTTTCTTACCGAGCTGACTCGTGGGACTCGGGCGAGTCCCACTCATTCGAGTCCGAGTCCAAACCATGGTCTTGGCCGATTTTTTAGACCATGGTTAGAACGAAGATCCGTCTCTCAGATCGCCAATTGAGGTAATCTGCGAACCAAATCCCGTTTCAAATTGTTGTCATTGATTTCAAACTTTGTCGTCATTGTCGTCGTCATAATCATCAGGCCACCCATCCACCACCACGCCCATTCATTATCTATCCATCCACCATCCCACTTCACAGTAGCCAACTGACCCTATCCTCCCAAAAATTCCCTTGGCCAAACCAAACCCTCAACCCATTGTCCGAAACCAAAACCCTGCTAGGCCCCATCCGAACCCATCTGGACCCTCTTACATGCTTATTCCCAGAAACCAAAACCCTAATCCAAAAAATCCCCAAAAAATTTCCCCAAATTCCCAATCCCTAATCCAAACCGAAAACCCTAAAACACAGTCACACCTAATCGAAACCCTAAGCCTATACGAACGGAAAAACTCCATATCTCTAACCTTAATCTCAACCCATTCCCCAAAACCCAACTCCAAAATCCCTAACCAGCCGAAAACCTAAAGCCCTAAAATCCCAAACCCAACTCCTGAAACCCACAAATCCTAACAAAAAATCCAACTCATTGAAACCCAAAACCCCATCCCTTCCGGATCCCATTCCACCCAGCCCTTTTTCCCTCCTCGCATGACCATAACCGAACCCAAAGCCTCCATTCCAACCCAAAATCCACCCACTCGGGCCGAATTGAACTTCACACCCTCTGAGCGTTCCAATCCCAACCCACATAAAAAAAGGGACTAGAGAGAAGAAAATGAGGATATGAGTTTAGAAACATACTTGTCACTAAAGACTCCACCATCGCCTCCCAGAGCTTCGTAGTGATCAACAACACCATCGTCAGCTTGAGCTCCACCTTTATCATAACATCTCTCTATCGTCGAAGCACCATCCATCTCTCATCTCTCTTTCATTGAAGAATTGCCGCACCAAAAAGGGTGAAACCCCTTTGTTTCTTAGTTGCATCATTCAAGTCTGAGACGGACTGAAGAGAGCCCTCGTCGCATGTGTCCCACATCGCGTGACACAAGGCAAGCCCATCAACTGGGCTTAAGTCCGGGTTAGATCCCACCTGAGAATAGCATAAAAAAAAAACTCAACAGTTATTCAGTAGTGTGGTAGAAGATGTCTACTCGCACAGGAGCAACCTTCAAAGGCAAATTTACTGATAGCCAATGTGATACTTATATTATGGAATTGATGGACAGCATGGACAGAGTTGAAATTTGTCGTAATGGCACACCAAAGAATGCAACTCCACCAGGCACACGAAACAATGGCAACCCAGGAACCTCAAATAATAATGGCGGCAATAATGGACATGGAGGAAACGACCATTATGCGGAACATATACAGCATATGGAACAATCAGTCAATGGCAGGAAACTTGTTGGCAGTTTATGCAGGGCATACTTGAAGAAACTGATCATGATGAATAGTAGGGACGATGGGATGACATCCACCAAGAAGGTGTGCGTTGATTTTTCCCAATCTCTATGGGCGTATGGATGTGGAAGTTTCCACTAACTGGATTACCGAACTTGAAGATTATTTTGAATGGTACAACATGGATGAAGATGAGCGTGTTACCTTCGTAAAAATGACAATGAAGGTTGCAACATGCATATTGTGAATGCCAATCACAGTTGACCTATTGACGCATGGGAGGAGATGAAAGAAAAACTTAGAGATAAATATTTGCCAGTTGTCTATGTCGATTCCCTCTTCGATCAATTGGTCAACTGCGAACAAGGGACTTCAATTGTGGATGCTTATACAGAAAGGCTCCATGATCTTTTAGTGTGATGCAAGGTGTTAGAGACTAATCGCCAATCTATCTCCAGATACAGGCGAGGACTGTGCCAAGACATCCAAAGAGAATTGACCACACTCAAATTTCACAGTGTGGAAGAAGTTCATCACATGACACTTCACATTGAGGATCAATTGCTGCATCTGTATTCAACGTGTTTTAGAGAGCCTCTTCAGAGGAGAAACTCCGATACGACTTATTAGCGGGTTGTTCCTTTACAAAATTCCAAGAGACAAGCTCCATGACAAAATTTCAATAGCAAGCCCCACCTTAGAATCATCAAGGCCACCACCAAACTACTGCCAACAAAGGAAAAGGCATTGCTAATCCTTCGCGACAAAGGCGGGATATTGAATGCTTTTGATGTAAAGGCAAGGGACACTATGCTTCCGAATGCACAGGTGCAAAGAATCTTCACTATGCTCACAATTATGAAGATGCCTATGATTCGGAGCATGTTGATGAAGAGTGAAGTTGAAACTCCATATGAAGAGCAAGTTCCTCAACCTGAGCAAGAGGATCATTCCTTCTATCAAGCTGAAACAGAAGGAAGAACATTATTTATTCACTGACTCTTCATCACCACTAAAGGGGAAGTGGAAGATTGGAGGCGAACCACTGTATTTTGTTCCATGGAAAAATGATGTGACAAATTGTCTAATCTAGTTATTAATGGAGGAAGCAAATTGAATGTCATTATCCCAAGAAGTAATTGACAAACTTTAGCTTCCAACAGAGAAACACCCGAAGCCTTACAAAGTCTCTTGGGTGAATGATGTGGCAATTCCCGTGAGCAAACAATCAGGGGTGGACCTACATTATTTGGACCTAGGGTGGTCGCCCCAGGTCTGAAAGATTCCAACAAAAAAAAAGTAGCAAGGGTTAAGATGCATTAATGATAAAGGTGGGCCTAAAAATGATCAAGATTTATTTTTTTAATTAATTATTTATTTATTTATTTTGTTTTTTATCCTACCAAGGGGGATGAAACCAATTGAGAGCCCTCACACACGCAGGAAGACAACCCACTCAAGTGGGAAAGGAGCCCGCATATGTGGGAAGAAAGCCCACACAAGTGGGTTACAGGGAAGAAACCCTTTGAAAACGAAAGAAGTTTTTGAGAAAATTATCCAAGATAAGTGCCTATCCTTTGATGGCCTCAATTTATATATCATTAGTTGCCACAATTGTAAAGATTACAATGATACAAATCCCTTTGATTGGGGTCAATTACATCAAATTGCCTATCTAAAAAGGAATGTACACTTGTAGACAAGTTGTCAATGGTGTCAAATCCCCTTTGATTGGGGCTAATTACATCAAATTGTCTAACTAAAAAGGAATGTACACTTGTCTACAAGATTTTGTCAAGGGTGTCAACAACTACGATAATAGGCCGATGACCCATCAATGGTGCCAATTGACCGGAATTGATAGTGGGAAGGGTACCTAGGGCCCGAACCTTGGGTAGCCAGGTGAAAACTATCACTCCTTACCACTTGGGTAAGGATCCGTTCTCATCAAGATCTTGGTGGCCTAATATGATGGGAACATGGTAGCCCTAGCCATTGTATATACACACACTCACAGGGGGCAAACCTACATTATGTGGACCTGGGGCAACCAAAAAGGGTTAAAAGTTGCTTGGGCCAATTTTAGTAAAGTCATCGCCCCACCTTAGGTCTTGAAAAACCCTAATAGTTTCCTGCATTTTGGTTATATATCGCTCGTTCTTGTAATTATGGTAGTTGGTTCGTATAATCTAATTGGTCTTTTTTTTTTCTTTTAGTTTTTCCTAATATGATGTTTGTATTAATGGGGTTTGATTTATGACTAATATATTTCTGTGTTTTCCCTTCTTTGTTCTATGTAATATATGTTTTGCTATTTTTTTCTCAATGACAATGACCAAATAATTTTTCTCCAAAACATCCTGCTTTGGATTTTGTTTGATTTATTGTTGAGTATTGAATTTTAGCTACTTTCCTTTTGTTTTCTTGTTAGATTTTCTTGAATTGATTTTTTTTCTTGAATCAATATATGATGTTTATGATTATGTTGTTCTCATTTGGATTCATATGATAGAGGAACTCTTCAGTGCTTATGGAAACAACCAAAGAGTTATTATTTTTGTATGATAATGATTTTACTTCTTTGGAGTTCTCTATAGCTTCTTTATTATCATTGTAGCGTGGTTGCTAACTTAGTTTTCATCCCATTGATTTGAATAAAAGGATAATTTCTTGAGGAAATGGTTGTTGTAGTTAAAAATGTTATGTAGGAATAAAGTGTTACTAGCAGGATATGAGTTCTTTATACTTAATTTGCCAAAAACCAAAAAAAAAAAAAAAAAAAAAAATAATGTCATTACACCATGCAATAAGTTGAGATTATTGGTAGTTGGCGTTGATTTTGACACTTTTAATTGACCATCGCATGCCCCACCCAAATGAAAATCCTGGGTCCGCCACTGCAAACAATACAAGATAACATTCAAAATTGGTGGCTATGAAGATTCAATTTGGTGTGATATCATTTCCATGAATGTTACTCACATTTTATTGGCAAGACCTTTGTTGTTCGATAACAAAGTGCAAAGTTAAGGTGAAGCAAATGCTCATACTTTCAAGTATAAGGGCCGGAAAGTTACTCTTCTGCCACTCAAACCACCTACCGTTCCTGGTAAAACAAGAAACATTAGTCTCGACAAAGCAAGCAGTATCAAAGCCAGATTCTCGCATCCTCTCTATGTGGAACTTTGAAGAATAACCCAAAAAACAAGGAGTTGTGTATGCCCTTGTTCCAAAAGAATTCACAGAGCTAGGCAATAAGAAGGAAGTTTCTCCACCAGTAGAAATCAAGTCTTTGCTCCATGCTTTTAAAGATTTGATTCCAGAAGAGCTTCAAAAAGAGCTGCCACCTATGAGGGGCATCCTGCATGCTATTGATCTAGTCCCTGGTTCCTCACTTCCTAACCTACTTGCTTAGTGGATGAGCCACGCTGAACATGCAGAATTGGGGAGACAAGTTGAAGAACTTCTCCAGTAGGTTGAGAAAGCATGAGTCCTTCTACTGGTCCCGCTCTTTTAACGCCTAAGAAAAATGGTTCTTAGGGAATGTGTGTAGACAGCTAAGCGATCAACAAGATTACCATCAAGTATCAATTTCTGATACCTTGGGTGGACAACATGCTTGATATGATGGCTAGATCATCAATCTTTTCAAGGATTGGCCTTAGAAGCGGATATCACCAAATTCGTATTTGCCTCAATGATGAATGAAAGACAACATTCAAGACGAGATGAATTGTACAAATGGATGGTTATGCCATTTGGATTATCCAATGCTCCTAGCACTTGGTAACGACACAACTTCTATGCCCATTGCTCGAAAAATTTGTCGTCATGTATTTTGACGGCATCTTAATCTTCAGCAAATCAAAGGATGAACATCTTGATCATCTGAGATGTGATGCGCACACTTAGTGAAGAGAAATTTTTCATTAATTTGAAAAGTGTACATTTTTGGGATTTGTTGTGTCGGCCTAAGGTGTAGAAGTTGATCCTGATAACATTAAAGCAATCATTGATTGATCCCTTCCAAAAATATCCATGAAATGTGGAGCTTTCATGGATTGGCTACTTTTTATAGGAGATTTATTCGCAATATCATTACCATTATGACTCCTATGACAGATTGCATAAAGGAAGGAGAGTTCAATTGGACTAAGGCAGCCAACTTGAGCATTTGAATAGATCAAGTATAAAATGACTGAGGCACCTATTTTAAAACTTCCGTACCTTGACAAGGTCTTGGCAGTCAATTGTGATGGTTTACATGTTGGTACCGACGGAGTCTTAAGTCAAGACTGACATTCATGTTATAATATAAACGAGCATACAGAGAGAGAGAGAGAGAGAGAGAGAGAGAGAGAGAGAGAGAGAGAGAGAGAGAGAAGAGTTTGGAGGAAAAGTGGATGCCTTAATAGAGGATCGACCAACCATTTTATAATCAAGTTAACCCTAGTCACATGCCATTAATCAGCAGTAATTGCAATTAGAATATAAAGAATAAAGAATGTAAATCATTATACGTGGAAGTAAATCTATCTGTATATTACTCAATACAGTCCCACACGTGGGACATTCTACTTGGGCCTCGATGGGCCTTTTTATGTTTATGAGTTATCTTCTACACTCCCCCTCAAATTGATGTGGGAAGACACAAAACATCAATTTTCTAGTAAGATCATCATGCCGAGGTTTAGGAAGAGCTTTTGTGAAGATATTTGCTAACTGATGATGGGTAGAAACATGAGGCAAAGTGATCTTATTAGCAACAACATACTAACGAATGAAATGACAATCAATCTTAATGTGCCTTGTCATTTCATGAAAGACCGGATTGTTTGCTATTCAGGTGGCACTGATATTGTCCCCATATAGAGGAGTAGAAGTTCCAACAAGCACACCCAATTCACGAAGAAGGTGGTGTAGCCAAATGATTTCAGCACTAGCAGACGACATGGCTTGATATTCTGCTTTGGCAGAAGATTTCGACACTGTGGTTTGCTTCTTGCACTTCTAGGAAATTAAGGATTCCTCAAGAAACATGCACAAGCCATTGGTAGATCTCCGTGTATCTGGACAGCAGGCCCAGTCAGCGTTAGCATAAGCGGTTAAGTGTAGAGAAGCACCAGAAGGGTAGAAAAGACCATGATTAAGAGCGTGTTTAACATAGCGGAGTATACGCAAAGCAGCAGTAAGATAAGGCATGTGTGGATTGCTAACAAACTGGCTAACAGTATGAACCGCATGAGAAATATCCGGCTTGGTCATAGTCTAGTATAGCAGACTGCCCACAATTCGTCGGAAAATGGAAGGATCAGCCAGGAGAGAGCCATCATCTGTAATGATTTTGCTGTTTAAATCCATAGGGGTAGGAAAGATGTTAGCCTCATCAAGTCTAGCCGAAGTAACCAAGTCTGTGGCATGCTTAACGTTGATGAACCCGAATGCCAGATTTGTTACGAACAAACTCAAGCCCGAGGAAGTAAGTGAGAGGACAAGTTCCTTCATTTGTAAATGGCGAGTAAGATGATGTTTGAGGGAAGTAATGCCAGTAACATCATTGCCTTTGATAATCATATCAACATACACCAAAAGAAATGTGTATCCCTTTGGGGTCCATCTAAGGAATAGGGAATTATCAGAATGACTCTGGTGAAATCCAGCTTAAAGGATTGCAGCCCTAAATTTATCAAACCAAGCCCAAGGAGCCTGCTTAAGGCCATAAAGAGCTTTTCTCAATTTACAAACATGCTGTGGAGGACAAGCATACCCCGGAGGTGGCTTTAAATAAATAGTCTTACGTAAGTCGCCATGAAGAAAGGCATTTTTTACATTCATTTGCCATAGGGGCCAGTCGCGAGCTGCAACTACACAGAGGAGAGTGCGAACAGTGGTCATTTTAGCCACTGGTGCGAAGGTCTCCTCATAGTTAATCCCATATTCCTGTTTATAACCCTGTGCAACTAATATGGCTTTGTAGAGGTCAAGACTCCCATCAGGGTTAACTTTTATGGAATAGATCCAATTACTGCCAATAACAGATGCTTCGGCTGAGGCCAGTACCAATTTCCATGTTTTGTTTGCTTCAAGAGCAAGCAACTCCTTAGTAATAGCATCATGCCAGTATGCAATCTTCGAGGCCTGTAAATAGGAGGTGGGTATAGGAGCACTATCCAAAGAAGTGAAAAGAGCAGGAAAGCCATATCTATCAGGTGCAATGAAAGGACGACTAGAGCGTCGCAGGGGTATGATACTATCAGTAGAAGAAGTATTAATACCTGAAGGTGCAGTAGGCGGCATTGGGGGAGGATTAGGAGAAGGAGGCCCCACAGGTGGAACCTTGTTACTCCGGACACAGACATTGGTAATAGGTGGAAGAGAAGTAGTCGCAGGAAATTGTGGCAGATAAGACACAACAACAGGATGATTATCTAAACGCAAAGAAAAGAAAGGAATGTGTTCCAAGAAGATCACATTACGAGATATGCGCATGCGTTTTTCAGATTGATCATAACACAGAAATCCTTTGTGTTCAGTCCTGTAACCCAGAAAGATATATTTGGTAGCCTGTGGTGACAATTTAGTGCACTCTGTAGGTGGAAGATGAACAAAGCACAAGCAACCAAACACACGTAAGTGAGCATATGAAAGGGCATGACCAAAGAGAGCTTCATAAGGAGTAGTCTTTCCTAGAACAGAGCTAGGATGACGATTGAGGAGATACACAGCAGTCTGTGTAGTATCACACCAAAAAGTGGGAGGAACTAAGGATGCAAGTAGGAGAGTATGAACAGTTTCTGCCTGTTCTTCCTCTCCGCAACACCATTTTGCTGTGCAATATGTGGGTAGGATTTTTGGTGAAGAATGCCTTTATCATAAAAGAAGGCAGAAAAATCATGTGACATGTATTCTCCACCGGAGTAAGACCTAAGAATTTTTATTGCTTTCTTAAATTGTGTTTTGAACCGTATTGTAAAACTTTTGGAAAAGAGAAAATACTTCAGATTTGAAGCGCATGAAATAAATCCAAGTGAAACGAGAACGATCATCAATAAATGTCACATAATACTTAAACCCTGTCCTACTCAATGTGGTTGCAATTCCCTAAATATCAGTGTGAATAATGTCAAAAGATGATAACGCACGAGAACGATGGATAGGAAAAGGCAAAATATGACTCTTACTCAAGCAACATGTTTCATACTTTGATTGAAGTAAAGAGGACATCATTTTATTATCAATAGTAGGTTCTAAAGAACCAATTTTAAACAAAGAAAGTAAATAAGCATTGTTCACATGACCAAGACACTATGCCACACAGTCCACAATTTATTGAAATTAGGACGACTATGCCATGCAGTCCACAATTTATTGAAATTAGGAGAAGAAGAAGAAAAGAGGGAATGATGTCCAATGTCTAGTAGAAACAGGCGACCATGTTTACTCCCCGTCGCGATCACCTTCCTAGTTTGCCGCCCCTATATGACACAACCAGTGGAAGAAAAGTTGACACGGTACCCATCATTAATAAGTTCGATAGAAAGTAAATTGGCTGATAATTTGGGAACAAAGTAGACATGGAGAAGATTGATGGACTGGCCAGAGACACTAGATAAAGTAATGATACCAATTCCAGAAAAGAGTAATTGGTCTCCTTTAGCAGTAGTGATTTTGTCTTTTCTACGTTAAGGGTGAGAGTCTGTAAAGCTACTTTTTACAGAATTCATGTGGTTTGATGCTCCTGAATCTAGAAACCATGTGGATGGGGTGATAGATGAAGACAGAGAGATTGAAGAATGAAAAGCAAGAAATTTTATGGGAGAATGAGTTTGATACCGACCACCATTAAAGCCCATAGATGCGTATGCTGAGGTCACCTTGTTCTGAATCAGTTTTTGAATCTGGGTAAAACTCAGGAGTCATGGATACGGCCCCGGAAGAGGTGCTTCCCGTATCAGGGAAAGGTGTTTGAACCTGGAACGCAGCTGGAGCATTTTATCTGGGCAAGGTGGAACGATTCTGCTTCTGCTGGGCCCATTATTTCGCTATAAGCTACGATAGTCATTAATAAGATGACCAGAGAGTTTGCAATATCTGCAAACCAATTTCTTCCAACAGTTCTTGGCAATATGACTAAAGCCTTTGCATTCATAGCATTGAGCAGGCTTCTGATTGGGGGTTGCCAGAAGAGCAGAATTAGCCGGAAGAGGAGCTAGGAAGGCCTTTGGTTCTTCAAGAATGGCACGCTGTGAGTTTAGGTGAAGTTCTTCTCGAAGGACTTCTTGGAAGCATGTATCCAGGTTTGCAGAGACTTCTCTATTCATGAGAGCATACCGAACATATTCGAATTCGGGTCTGAGATTCATAAGGAACTGGCTGATGTGAGTTTCCTCTTGTAATTTAAGAGCCTCAGATAGAAATCCAGAAGAGACAGTTTGAATAATCGTAGCTTCCCTCTCAGTCTAGAGGGTGAGAAATCCATTGAAGTATGCCTGCACAGATTTATCGCCTTGACTGAATTTAGTAATTTTACTATCTAATTGAAATTTGCGGGCTTTATTAGTTTGATGATAAACTTTCTTGAGATGAGCCCACATATCAGCTGTGGTAGTATATGTTTGAAGAGCAATGGCAAGAGACGGATCGATGGAGTTAAGAAGCCAAGTGACTACCTTAGCATTTTCTTTAGATCAGGTGGCTAAGGCTTTTGTGTCAGTAGTACTTGTAGTAGTAGGTTTAGTTATCGATTCATCAAGATAACCAAACAGTCCTTGGCCTTCTACAAAATTCTTCAGATGAAAAGACCAGGCCATATAATTATTCCCATTAAATTTAATTGGAATAACATCATATTTTTTCATTATTTTCAAATCCTGCAGAATGAGAGAGAGACCACACAAATCAGTAAGCCAGACAGGTGTCAGAAAGGACCAAGCAATTCAGCAGCAGTGGAAGAACCAATCACAAGTGACTTCAAGCAGTCCAGTAGCAAGGAAATTATCAACAGTCCAGTAGTAGAAAAATGGACTCGAACAGTCCAGCAATAGAGAAATTATCAACAATCCAGTAGTAGAAAAAAGTGACTCAAATAGTCCAGCAGTAGAGAAGTCCAGCAGCAGAGAAATTATCAATCACAATTGATAAAAAGATGTAATCTGAGATGATTGTACTAACCAAGCATGAAGGATGCAGTTGTAATGGATGAGAGATGCATCTAGCAGGATGTTGCCACATAACATAAAAAAAGGAGCCAGATGACCTGGATTTTCTGTGCAGGAGAGGTGCGTGGCCCCATAACGTGGTCCAATCATAGATCAGAGAACATCATCCTGGAGGAGATCAATGTGTGTCTAGTCCAAGTTTGATGGGATTTGGATAATTATCCACAAATCTGTACGGTTGTGATTAAATCCTTTAGAGAAAAAGGAGACAAATTCGCCAGATGAAGAAGAGGGAGAACATCACCTAAACAGATGATAAAAAAAATCCAGAAAAATCTTCAAAATAACTCTGAAGAGCAGTCAATTATCGTCATGTAGGTTGCTGGTTACAAGTGATGGATCAGAGGTGGGCCTCCTTGATCAGAGGTTCTCCAGGCATTGTTAGCAGAGAGAAGAGAAGAAAAGAAGAGATACCAGGGAGAAGCACTCGATGATGGTTGGGAAAACTGTTAGACTTATGAAGGAAATCTCTCAGAATGAAGGAATCTCTCAGAACCTTGGCTCTGATACCATGTTATAATATAAACGAGCATATATAGAGAGAGAGGAAGAGAAGAGTTTGGAGGAAAAGTGGATGCCTCAATAGAGGATCGACCAACCATTTTATAATCAAGTTAACCCTAATCACTTGCTATTAATCAGCAGTAATTACAATTAGAATATAAAGAATAAAGAATGGAAATCATTATACATGGAAGTAAATCTATCTGTATATTACTCAATATAGTCCCACACGTGGGACATTCTACTTGGGCCTAGATGGGCCTTTTTATGTTGAGTTATCTTCTACAGTTCAGTCGCCTAAATTAGTGAAAAATTGAATGATTCCCGCAAGAAGTTTTCGTTGTATGACATGGAATTTTATGTAGTAGTACAATTACTTTGTCATTGGCGTCACTATTTGATAAGTAAGGAATTTGTGCTGTATTCCGATCATGAAGCTTTGAACATATGAACTCGCAAAAGATGTCAAATGGAGTGCATATCTTCAGGAATTCACATTTGTTCTACGTCATAAGTCAGGCGTAGAAAATAAGGTAGCAGATGCCTTAAATTGCCAATCTCACTTTCTCACGACAATTTTCGTCACAGCTCTAGGTTTTGAAGAAATTCACAAAGAATATCCTGATGATCATGACTTTGGGTGCATTTATAGACGTCTTCTCAATGGAGAGTTTAATGAACATCCAAAGTTTAGTATACATGATGGTTACCTCTTTCGTGGGAATCAGTTATGCTTACCATCCACATCTATCCGCGAGCATGTCCCATGAGAGTTACATGGAGGCGGTTGTAGTGGACATTTAGGGCGTGACAAAACAGTGGTGATCGTTGAAGACCGCTTATTTTGGCCCCGCCTAAAGATTGATGTTGCCAAAATTTGTTAAAATATCTGAACTATGCAGAGTATACCAGCTTGCAAAGGGTCAAAAGAAGAACACCGGATTATATCAGCCGCTTCCTGTTCTACATGAGCCTTGGTAAGATTTTAGTATGGATTTTTTCTTGGGCTTACCAAAAACAACACAAAAAGTGGACTTTATTTTTGTTGTGGTGCATAGATTTTCCAAGATGGCACACTTTATACCATGTTCTAAAATGACAGATGCAAAGAAGGTTGCCACATTTTTTTTCTAAGAGATTGTAGATACAGAAATTCTGTCCCCAGGATACAATGCCTAACTCTGATTCGAAGTCTGCACACTAGAATTAGAAATATGGAATTGACCTTAAAATCAAAGTAAATAATAAAAGATAACAAAACTTCTCTGAGATAATGTGCTTCTGAAAATACTGTCTTCTATTCATCTTGAATACTTTGCAAAACTTCAAATCACCTTAATTTATAATGTTTGAAGGCAACCTTTGAAATTGGGCCACATCTGCTCAAATGGGCCCAAAAGACACATCTCATCTAAAGGGCACAAACACTTGATTTTGAAAGATAAATTCAAATGTCTATTGGAATTTATTTTTTAAATTATTGGGTTTTAAAAAATTTCCAACAACTTCCCGAGTAAAAGGTCTCCGGAACTGCACTAATGGGTCCATTATAATCCGCACAGTCAAAGATGAATTTCATCCCTCCACTGATATAACCTCAAATATCATTTCAATAGAAGTGGGTCCCACCGTCGATTGAGCTCAACGTGACTAACACCACATCACTAGTGACAGCTACATTCAGATTCTCAGTCATGGTCTCAATCTTGCGGTGGGAACCACTCCTATTGAACTTAAATTTCTGGATATGCAAAGAAGGTTGCCACTCTTTTTTTTTTCAATCTGCATGGCCTTCCCAAGACTATAGTATCTGACAGAAATACTAAATTCATGAGCTTTTTCTGGAAGACTTTATGGCACATGATGCGGACTAAGCTTCAATATTCAAGTTCTTATCATCCTAAAACATAAAGCCAAACAGAGGTCGTCAACCGAAATTTGGAAAATCTTCTTTGATGTCTCGTCAGAGAACACATCTCTAATTGGGATCCTACTTTGCCCGTGGCGGAGCTTGCCTATAACAAATCCATAAACAGAACATAAAGATTACCATTTGAAGTTGTTGAAGGAATCAAGCCACGCCTTCCTATTGATTTGATTCCTTTGCCCATTGAAGCCAGTCAAGAAGCTGAAGACTTTGCACGACACATGAAGGACGTTCACAATAAGGTTCACAAACTGATTGCCAAAAGTAATGAGTTATAAATAGCATGCAGATACTTGAAGACGCCTAGTCAAATTCAATGAAGGAGATATGCTCATGGTCCAAATGAAGCCTCGTTCACCATAGGTACTTATAAAAAGTTACACCCAAGAAGTGTAGGTCCGTTTAAGATTCCAAAGAAAATAAGCTCCACTGCTTATGTGCTCAATCTTCCGCCAGACATGCAGTGGCGGACCCAGGATTTTTGTTTGAGGGGGGCTGACAATGGTCAATTGAAAAGGTCAATAATTATTTTGCTATACTTTCTTCACATTAACAATTTGAAATGAGTGTCTTTTCTGGACTTAAGAATAGTTGAGAAGATTATGCAATGCATTAATGTCGTACTCAACTTCGATATTTTTAGAAATACACCCTCCGATATGCACTAAAATATACAATAAAGGAGAACAAGAGAAGATTGATGATTCATTATGCTTATTAATATAGATAACAGTCTATAATGGAAAAGAAATAGATAAGATTTAGTGAGCCTGAAATTTAAAAGTTGAAGTTAGGCTTGTCTAAAATGAGAAATTTCCAATGAATTGAAATAATCAACCTTGGAATGGGCATTTTTAAACGATGCACTTTTTTCCATGTGATTTTTTAAAATAAATGAATAGAGACTTTACACGCTCTGTTTAACACAGACACTATTTCATATAATATGCCAAATCCATGAAATAATAAAAAAAGATTCCACCCAAGATTTAGTTTACAAAATTGAAAAATTACACCTAAACTTAGGGCTCCACACCACGAGAGAGGGAGAGCCGAATAGGAATAACAACAGGAGAGATAGACCGCAATGTGCCCTACACGGATTCGTTCTTGGTTGTCCAGAATCGAGTGTCCTTCAAGCTTAGAGCCAAATGCTCTTGGGCTGAGCTGGGTGGAAGATACCCTAGGTTATAAAATTTATATATATATATATATAGGGAGATGCTCCTGTGAGAGCATCTCTCACCTTATTATGAGAGATAAGGTGGGGGCCCTCACATCCATATCAAATGCCGACAACTTAAATGTGGGGGCCCCTACCCTCATCTCTCATAGTACGGTGAAAGTTGCTCTCACAGGAGCATCTCCCATATATATATATATGCCCTGCGCGGATGCCAATGGTGATACCGGGGTTGGATGTTGATTTGAGAATATTCAATTTGGGGACTTTGAGAGAGACTGAGAGAAAGGAAGGGATTGATTGTTAGGGTTATTTTGGAGTTGGAGAGGGAGGGGGCTTTGATGGGTCTTTAAATGGGGGCTAGGCCAAATGGGCTATAAGGCCCTATGGGCTTTTTTCAGATATGGTGGGGGCTAAAGGCCCCAGGTCAATGCACGTAGGTCCGCCATTGTGGACGTGAATATCAGT
This sequence comes from Umbellularia californica, assembly GCA_028538565.1. Classification (NCBI taxonomy): domain Eukaryota; kingdom Viridiplantae; phylum Streptophyta; class Magnoliopsida; order Laurales; family Lauraceae; genus Umbellularia; species Umbellularia californica. The sequence goes on along the minus strand of JAPQWN010000006.1, from coordinate 49,272,450 downwards.
TCCACAACCAATGAGTGGTAGCTCAGTTGGCCAAGGACTTTGCGCCTCAGGAAGCGGAGAGGTCTTGTGTTCGACACCTACCTCTGTTGGCCACTTCTCGTAGTTTTACCTCATGCATGTGGATTGGAGGGTTTGCATGTGCCCTTAGGGATTAGTTCTCGGCTGTCCAGATTCGAGTGTCCCTTAGGCTCAGGGCCAAAGGCTCTTGGGCTGGGGTTTGGCAGGAGATATTATGGGTTATCGAAAAAAAAAAAATGAATATCATTTCCACATTCAACACCGAAGATCTCACAATTTATCACGGGCATTATCAAGATTAATCATTTGAAAACCAAGATATTAGGCTTCCCATGATTCCACCTCCCCGAGAAAAAAATGATGATGTCTATGATGATCAACTAATATCAACAAAGAACAGTGGCTTCAAAAGTTCTTAGTCAAGTGGAAAGGAAGGCCTTTCTCCAAGGCTATATGGATCACTGCCATAGATATTCAGAGACTCAATCTGGATTTGTATGAGAGATACCAAGCTGTTAACTCGCTGAAGTTAAGTTTCTCCAAGCTGAAGAGAGTTGACGCAAGCAAGACTAGAAGGTTTATGCCTGAAGACCCAAGCCCAGCAAACCAAACCAAACCAAGCCTTTTCCCACTAGGTGGGGTCGGCTATATGGATTTGACGACGCCAATCAAATCTGTTTAGGGCCATGTCCTCCGTTAGATCCATATAGGCAAGGTCATGTTTAATAGTTTCTTTCCAACTTCTCTTGGGTCTCCCTCTCCCTCTCCTACTCCTGGCAATCTCTATGCTTCACACCTTTTAACAGGTGCTTCCATTGGACGCCTTCTAACATGGCCAAACCATCTTAGTCGATTTTCTCTCATTTTATCTCCAATCGGTGCTATTCCTACTTTGCCCCTAATCTCCTCATTCCTAATCCTTTCTCTCCTTGTGATCCCGCACATCCATCTTAGCATTCTCATCTCCGCAACTTCCATCTTCTTAACATGATTATGCTTTACTGCCCAACACTCTGATCCATATAACAATGCTGGTCTTACCGCCATCTTATAATACTTTCCTTTAACCCTGAGGGGGACTTTCCGATCACACAAGACCCCCGAAGCACTCCTCCATTTGGTCCACCCGGCCTGAATCCTATGACTTACATCAGTATCAATCCCTCCATCCTGTTGCACCATCGATCCAAGGTACCCAAGCCCAGCAAGGCCCAATAAAAAGGGAAATATCTAGAATGTGTCTCCAATGACACCCTCCCTATTTTGCAATTTCTAGATTTCCTGATTTTTAGTAATAGCTAATATTTAGAGATATTTATGAATCTAAATTAGAAAGTCTATGTCAAAGTCTCTCTTGAGGTGTTTCCTAAATTAGCGGTATGGAGTTTATAAGGATTGTAATGCTCTTCAATCGACACATTGCAAATTGAATAGAATTGATTTTTCCTCTCTTCCGTGAGTTGTTTCTGTCTTTGGTGTGAGACCTAGACACCCTACCCTCAGCCATTAGCCTAGAGAATAGTCTGTTAGCTATTCTTCCCCAGTCAATTAGTCCCCAACCGTCAGCAACAGTCCAGTAGTAGAAAAAGGGACTCAAACAGTCCAGCAGCAGAGAAATTATCAACAGTCCAGTAGTAGAAGAAAGGGACTCAAACAGTCCAGCAGTAGAGAAGTCCAGCAGAAGAGAAATTATCAACAGTCTAGTAGTAGAAAAAAGGGACTCAAACAGTCCAGCAGTAGAGAAGTCCAGCGGCAGAGAAATTATCAATCACAATTGATAAAAAGATGTAATCTGAGATGACTGTACTAACCAAGCATGAAGGATGTAGTTGTAATGGCTGAGAGATGCATCCAGCAGGATGTTGCCACAGAACAGAAAAAAAGGAGGAGCCAGATGACCTGGATTTTCTATGCACCAGCTTGAGGAGAAGTGTTGAGAGAGTATATATTTGTCTTGCAACTTGACTTGATGAAGGAGATGAGAGCTTCATATTCTCCGTAGCATAAACCATAAAATCAGTGACATTGCTGATTTTAGACTGCACCTTGGTGTGCTATACAACGTATCCGAAGAGACTAGAATGCTACTGCTTATTTCTGTGTTCTGCTTCATTGTGGGGCCTACTTCATTAAATGTTTATCATTTTCTGGGCTTCCCCTGGCGAAGTGATACTTCTGAAAGTTCTCCTCTATACATCTTGTTTTGGAGATGAAAACTTGGAAAATGACTAGTGCATTCAGCTATTATGTCATTGTGGGGCCTACAAGATCCTGTTTTCTGAAAATTTGTAATTTCCAAGAATTCTGAGTACATTTGGACCCTCAGGCCTCATATATAGTGGGTCTAAAATCAGCTTGTAGAAACATCCAGCTTTTGGTTTGTTTGCTGATGATATAATTTGTTCTGTGTCCCACGTTTTAAATCTTCTCAGGCTACCTGAGATAGTTATTTTGAGTTTCTAAATGGTGGGACAAAAAAGAAAGAAAGAGAAGGTTTACTAGTTTGGTTAGATAAAATTGAAGATTTTGGATTTTTAATTTTAAACAACGAACTGATGTATCTCTGTAAAAGAAGAACTTCTCGAACAAATTTAATCCTTTCTGTTTAGGGATGGCTAAGAGTTCATGTATCACATTTCCCAAATTACCAAATCCGATTCCTTCATTCCTTGTGTTCAGTTTCTTATTTCAAATTACTCACTAACACACATTGCTCCAAACAACGTGTTTTGGCTTCTTTTGAGGCCCTTCTAAGCCCAGCTCTTGTCCTGCATGTTGCTGTTACTGGTTGGAGTTGTGTAACTGGTCTGAGCCTGTGATTGGATTTTAGACCTGATTAAAAGACATGGTCCCCATTATCCTCTCTGACTGGGCCCATTTCCATCCCCTATTTCTTAAGCACTTAACACTCCAAATGCAGCCTTAATTTTTATGTTGAAACTCTTTAACTGCCATGGTTCTGCATGCCCATTTGATTTTATTGGTTATGTTTCACAGTGCAATAATCCTTTGAAAAGTTTTCTTCATCATAGCTACTTCATAGACGTGCATGCAATCCGTCCTGTTGCTTAAGAATGCCTTCCTCTAACAAATGAAATGTATGTCTAACAGATTGGGATATTCTGCCTTCCGACATCATCAGTTATTCCACTTCATGACCATCCTGAGATGACTGTATTAAGCAAACTTCTTTATGGTTCCATGCATGTGAAAGCATATGATTGGATCGAACCTGCCTGCATCCAGAGAATTGGCGAGCCAGAGTACTTGCCTGGTGTGATATTAGTTTTTGTATATTTAAATGATTTATGATATTGCAACCTGATGACAACAACAACAACATCATCATCATAGCCTTGTCCTAACTATGTTGGGATCGGCCGCATGAATTCTATTTCTCCATTCCCACCTATTTTGAGCTCGGAATGTTTCTATCTCATAATTCATGTTTGGGCTGCGACAAAATATTACATTGGCTGTCAGTCTACCTAGCCCAACCCTCCTCCTTTGCCCCAGCTTGGGACTGGCAGAAAAACTGGCGGGCTTACTTAGTTGAAATGAAAATGAAGCTTACTTAAGGGCTGGCAAAGGCAATCGAATGATTACCTTACCCTATGCATTTGTTGCAAGCTTACAACATTGAATTGGATATCAAATTGGATGGAGTACCGTTTCCACCATTTTTTTTATTTTTTATTTTTTGCGAAATCGATATTGGCAGTGAAGCAGGCTGCAGAACAGTATCCAAACGACTGCTATTACCAAATTTCTGTGTCTCAAATGCACAGGAGAAGCGGTTCCATATTTTGAAAAACTCAAACTACTTTCATTTGGGAACGTCAAATGGCACAAAAAAGTTGCATTACTGTTTATCTTTATGGTGAACAGATCCTACTTTCCAAGATCATTTTAAATATCCTTTTATATGCATGTGAATAAAGGATATTCACATGAGCCTTTTGTGGCCCACTTTGCTCGTACTCAATGAGAAAAAGCAGAGTTATAGAAACCCCATGTTTCATTTTAAAAATCCTTGATTTTTTTCTTTGGTAAGTAATCTTTAATAGGGAATGAAATGCATTTAGTTGTTACTTGTTGATTCAGTGGTTGCGAATAGATCCTCATGAACTTGGCCAGAATTGCAAATGCTTTTAGTTCTTTTTTTCTTCTCTGATCGGTAGCAGAGAATTATATTCATTAAGAAAAAATATAATCATGCTTAGACAGCAACCAAAAACATAGGACAAAATACGACTCAAACTGAAAAGCCGGTATATTTCTAATATACCAAATATACCAAACTTAACCACATTACATTAGCACTTAAATTATACACACGATGAACCCCTTGTTTCGCAGGACAATCCGCCATCCCATTCGCCAATCCACCCACTAATATGATGAAATGTAACTTGGGAAAGGGATGCTCTAACACCACTGGGCTTTACCCATCGCAAAAGCTAGCTAATGAAGTAGAGGTAACCATGTGTACTTGAGCCCAGGCTTTGGACTACCTTGTATCCTGAGTGTTCTTTGGTGGGTGATGGGCACACTGGATTTCAATCGGATCTGCCACCTTGGCCCAGGTCTACCGAAACTCACACTCTCCCCCATTGGAAATAAGGCTGTCCTCGGCTCTGATACCATTTTTAACACAATGGGTCTTACCCAACGCAAAAGCTAACTATTAAAGTGGAGGTAACCTTGGGTACTTAAGCCCAGGCTCTGGACTTGGATGTTTCCGATGTGGGACTTGAGTTCCTTGTATCTCGGGTGTTCTTTGGCAGGTGATGGGCACAACAGATTTCAACCGGATCTACCACTTTGGCCTAGGTCGGCTGGATCTCACAGATGCTAAATGATGAATCTCGTTGAATAGGAACCACTTCTTCCATGGACCAATAAAAGAATTCACCCAAGATATGGCGTTTGCTGAACCACTCTCTACTATGAGCTTGTTTTGAAATGAAGAACTATAAACACGAAGAGCTTCCAATATGGCCAAGACTTTTGCTTCATTAGAGTCTTTGATCCCAACATGTTTAGAAAACATGTACAACACCTATCCATTTTGATTTCTTAACACACCTCCAATACCCGCCAACCTTGGTTTACCAGGTGCCGCTCTGTCCACATTGAACTTTAGGACTCTTAATGGCGAAACGCACCAAGAGACTTCTCTTTTCTTATTTGTGACTCCCATCTTCATATATGCTTCCCAAGTATTTAAAATGTTCTCAATCTTGAGATCTGAACATTATTTTCTAACATTAGCCTATTTAGCAATCCTCAATGTCACTGCTACAATGAGACTTTCCAAAGATGATTCTTCTCTACTAAAAACTCTACCATTCCTCTCCTTCCAAACAGTTCATAGAATCGAAATGGAATGATTTTCCACATTATAAATCCGCGCCCTACCAAAGGAGTCTCCTTCCACACTTTAAACAATCCAGCCAATGGCCTTGGGACACACCAATCTTCTCCACATTTATTAAAGAAGTGCCCCAAAATAGACGATACAACAAGAATATATGGCTGGAGCCAAAGGCAGTTTACGAAATGTTGATTTTTAGCATTTCCATTGCATGTCTTTGTGCCAAAGCTCTTATTTGTGGAGTTTCTTTGTGAAACTTTTGGTGTGAGACCTTCATCTCCTCGGCTAAACACTAACGATGGGCAGGACTGCAACTTGCTGATATTCCATTCATCTACGTTCTTCCCTCTTGCTGTTTCTGCTTTGTCTTGTCATTTTGTGGATTGCTGGTTGCAATAGATTGCAATCATAGCGGTACTGAGACTGGAGTTGCTGCTGCATTACAAACTATTGGGATTTGATCAGGTTAGGGTGTCCCTTGATTTTCCATTTAAATTGGGAACTTGCTGAAACAGAATCATAACCACCAGGTATATTGGCATCACAGCACAACAAGCTGATTCAAATTCAATCCATAGGTCTGGTGACAACAGGCTCTCATATGTATAGGAATTTTTAGGTGAACTCACACACAAATAGCTTAGATGTGCATGACCTATCTGGAAAGACCTCCTGTCATCAATCTGAATGGGACACACACTACCACCCTCACCCTCCTCCTGAATGTCACCGATTGCATGTTTTTACATGGGAATTAACTGTTGGACTGAAATAGAAAAAATCATGAATTCTAAAACCATTACACTTGAGGGCCAGATATCAAGGGGTTAGGATGATCTGACGAACATGGAATTTTTCACAGAAGTGGGTCACATCCAGATCTTTCGATTCCCACATTTCCTAGAATTGATGTGGCCCCAAGTGGGTGAAGCAGCAAAGAAAGAAGATAGAGAAGAGATTTGGAGGAAAATTGTTGTGCCTCAATGGAGGAGCGACCATCCAGATTTATACTATTATTGTGCCTAATCACAGGCTGTAATCAAGCAGTAATTACAATCAGAATAAAGAATAATATATCCCTAATCTCTATACATGGAAATAAATCATATCCTAATCTCTATACATGGAAATAAATCCACAAAATATGCTGTACAATGTTTGACTCAGTCCCACACGTGGGACATTATACATGGGCCTAGTTAGTTGGGCCTAGACCTTTTATTTGATAAGTTATCTTCTACACTCCCCCTCAAATTGATGTGGGAAGACACAAAACATCAATTTTCTAGTGAGATCATTATGCCGGGGTTTGGGAAGTGCTTTTGTGAATATATCCTCCAACTGATGATGATTAGAAACATGAGGCAAAGTTATCTTCTTAGTAACAACATGTTCACGGATGAAGTGACAATCAATCTCAATATGCTTTGTCCTTTCATGAAAAACTGGATTGTTTGCAATTCTGGTGGCACTAGTATTGTCCCCATAAAGAGGTGTAGAAGTTCCAACAAGGACACCCAATTTACAAAGAAGACGGCGTACCCAAATGATTTGAGCACTAGCGGACGACATTGCTTGATATTCTGCTTAGCAGAAACCTTGAAACGGTGGTTTGCTTCTTGCACTTCCAAGAAATCAGAGATTCCCAAAGAAACATGCATCAACCGATGGTAGATCTCCTAGTATCCGGGCAGCCAGCCCAGTCAGCATCTGCATAAGCGGATAAGTGCAGGGAAGCACCGGAAGGGTAGAAGAGACCATGGTTAAGAGTGCCTTTAACGTAGCGGAGTGTGTGCAAATCAGCACTAAGGTGAGGTTTGTGGGGATTGCTAACACATTAGCTAACAATATGAACCGCATGAGAAATATCCGGCCTAGTCATAGTTAAGTCCAGCAGACTACCAACAATCCGTCGGAAAATGGAAGGATCATCCAGGGAAGAGCCATCATCCATATTGATTTTGTTGTTCAATTTCATAGGCGTATCAAAGATGTTAGCATCGTCAAGCCGAGCCGAAGTGACCAAATCTGTTGCATACTTACGTTGATGAAACCCTAATGCCGGATTTGGTACGAACAAACTCAAGCCCCAGGAAGTAAGTGAGAGGAATAAGATCCTTCATTCAGAAGTGGCGAGTAAGATGATGTTTGAGAGCTGTAATGCCGGCAATATCATTGCTATTGATAATCATATCATTGACATAAACTAAAAGAAATATGTAGCCCTTTGGTGTCCATCTAAGAAATAGGGAACTATCAACATGACACTAACAAAATCCAGCTTGAAGGATTGTTGCCCAAAATTTATTAAACCAACCCCTGGGGGCTTGCTTTAGTCCATAAAGAGCTTTCATCAATTTACAAATATGCTTTGGAGGACAAGCATAACCCGCAGGTGGCTTTAAACAAACAGTCTCTCGCAAGTCGCCATGAAGAAACACATTTTTGACATCCATTTGCCATAGAGGTCAATTGCGGCTACAACTACACAAAGAAGGGTGCGAACAGTGGTCATTTTAGCCATTGGTGCGAAGGTCTCCTAATAGTCATTCCTATATTCCTGCTTATAACCCTGTGCAACTAATTTTGCTTTGTAGCGATCAAGACTCCCAACCGAGTGAACTTTTAGGGAATAGATCCATTTACTGCCAATTACAGATGCTCCTGCAGGAGCCGGTACCAATTTCCATGTTTTGTTTGCTTTAAGAGCGAGCAACTCCTCATTCATAGCATCCTGCCAGTTTGCAATCTTCGAGGCATGTGAATGAGGTGGGTATAAGAGCACTATCCAAAGATGTGAAAAGAGCAGGAAATCGATATCGGTCAGGGGCAGCTGAAGGACGGCTGGAGCGTCGCAGAGGTATGATACTATCAAAAGAAGCATTATTGCCTGAAGGTGCAGTAGGCGGCATTGGGAGATGATCAGGAGAAGGAGGCCCCATGATGCAGACCATAGGGTTAGGGCTTGCGTTGGACGTGCTACAAGCACAATGGGTGCCGAGGCACGTGTCCAAAGACATAATCAATCTCCGAAGAGACAATAAACGAGGACGCACTTCAATGGGAAAACCCAATTTCATTAACAAACTCTCTGAATAATTCTTTACTACAATGCCATATAAATAGGAAAACACAACTTAAGCTCTAAGAAACCTAATGAAAATAGGAAACCAAATAAATAGGAAACCTAATCCTAAATAACATGCTTTAAATAAAATCAGAAACTAATGCCCTATAATTAGTTAATAAAATAACCCAAGTCTAAGTGCGCCCAACACATGTGGCCATAAGGTCTATGCTGCATCACCCCACAGGAGGAACCGTGTTACGCCGGACATAAGACTTTGGTATTAGTGGATGGAGAAGTAGTCTTAGAGAATTGTGGCAGATAGGACGCAGCAACAAGATGATTATCCAAATGCAAAGAAAAGAAAGGAATATGTTCCAAGAAGATCACATTATGAGATATTCGCATACGTTTTTCGGAGTGATCATAACACAGAAATCCCTTGTGTTCATTACTATAACCCAGAAAGATGCATTTGGCTGCCTGACTTAGTGCGCTTGGTAGGTGGAAGATTAACAAAGCAAAAGCAACAAAAAACACGCAAGTGAGAGTATGAAGGGGCATGACCAAAGAGCTTCATAAGGAGTAGTCTTTCCTAGAACAGAACTAGGATGACGATTGAGGAGATACACAGCAGTCTATGTAGCATCACACCAAAAATTGGGAGGAACCAAGGATTCAATTAGAAGTGTACAAACAATTTCAAGAATGTGTCTGTTTTCCCTTTCCACAACTCCATTTTGCTAAGGACTATGCGGATAGGATTTTTGGTGAATAATGCCTTTATCAGAAAGAAAGGCAGAAAAATCATAGGACATGTATTATCCACCTGAGTCTGATCTAAGAATTTTCATTGCTTTCTTAAATTGGGCTTGGACCATATTGTAAAACTTTTGGAAAATTGAAAATACTTCAGATTTAAAGCACATGAAATAAATCCAAGTTAATGAGAATGATCATCAATAAAGGTCACACAATACTTAAACCCTGCCCTACTCATGTTAGGTGCAATTCCCCAAACAGCAGTGTGAATAATGTCGAAAGATGCCAATGCACGAGAACGATGAATAGGAAAATGCAAAATATGACTCTTAAGCAACACGTTTCACACTTTGATTGAAGTAACGAGGACATCATTTTATTATTAATAGTAGATTCTAAACAATCGATCTTAAACAAAGAAATTACATGAGCATTGTTCACGTGACCAAGACGTTGATGGCACACAGTCCACAATTTATTGAATTTATTAGAAGAAGAAGCAAATAAGGAATGATGTCCAATGTCCAGCAGAAACAGACAACTATGTTTACTCTCCGTCGAGATCACCTTCCCAGTTTGCCGCCCCTATATGACACAATAAGAGGAAGAAAAGTTAACACGATACCCATCGTCAGTAAGTTGTCCTACAGAAAGTAAATTGGCAGATAATTTTGGAACAAAGTAGACATTGGGGAGGATAATAGGCTGGCCAAAGACATTTGGATAAAGTAATGGTACCAACCCCAGAAATGAGTAATTGATCTCCATTAGCAGTGGTTATTTTTTCTTTTCCAAGGTAAGGGTGAGAGTATGTAAAGCTACTTTCTACAGATGTCATGTGGTTCAAGGCTCGAATCTAAAACCATGTAGATGGGCTAATAGAGGAAGAAAGAGAGGCTGAAGAATGAAAGGCAAGAAATGCTATAGGAGAATGAGTTTGATACCGACCACCATTAAAGCCCATAGATACATATGCTAAGGTCACCGTGTTTTGAATCGGTTCTTGAATCTGGACAGGAGTCATGGATATAGCCCCGGAAGAGGTGCTTCCTATATCAGATGAAGGTGCTTGAGCATGAAACGCAGCTGGAACATTTTGTCTTGGCAGGTTGGAAGAAGTTGGCTTTTGTTATAGTCTATTCTTTCGTTGTAGGTTGCGACAATCATCAATAAGATTACCAGATGAATCTGGATAGGAGTCATAGATATAGCCCCGCAAGAGGTGCTTCCTATATCAGATGAAGGTGCTTGAGCCTGAAACACAGCTGGAACATTTTGTCTTGGCAGGTTGGAAGAAGTTGTCTTTTGTTATGGTCTATTCTTTCATTGTAGGTTGCGACAGTCATCAATAAGATTACCAGAGCATTTGCAATATCCACAAAAAAATTTCTTACGAGAGTTCTTGGCAATATGACCGAAGCCTTTGCATTCATAACATTGAGTAGGGTTCTGATTTGGGGTTGCTAGAAGAGCAGGATCAACAGGAAGAGGAGCTAGGAAGGCCTTTGGTTCTTCAAGAATGGCACGCTGTGAGGTAAGTCGAAGTTCTTCTCGAAAGACTTCTTGAAAACATGTATTAAGATTGACAGATACTTCTCTATTCATGAGAGCAGACCAAACAGATTCAAATTCTGGTCTTAGATTCATAAGAAACTGGCTAATGTGAGTTTCCTCTTGTAATTTAAGAGCCTCAGATAGAAATCCAGAAGAGACATTTTGAATCAGCATAGAATCCCTTTCAGTCCATAAGGTGAGACTTTCGGGCACTTCTGCACAGATTTTTCCCCTTGACTGTATTTAGCAATTTCACTATCTAAGTGAAACTTTCGGGCTTTATTAGTTTGATGATAGACCTTCTTGTGATGAGTCCACATATTAGCTGCTGCAGTATATGCTTGAAGCGTAACGGCAAGAGAAGGATCAATTGAGTTAAGTAACCAAGTTACTACTTTAGCATTTTCTTTGGACCAAGTGGATAAGGCTTTTGTGTTAGTAGTACTTGTAGTAGTAGGTTTAGTTACTGACTCATCAAGATAACCAAATAACCCTTGGCCTTCTACAAAATTCTTTAGATGAAAAGACCAGGCCATATAATTATTCCCATTAAATTTAATTGGAATAACCGAATAACATCTTATTTGTCCATTATCTCCAAATACAGCAGAATGAGAGAGAGAGAGATGTGTTTGATAAACCAAAACAACACTCAAATCAGCAAGCAAGATATAACCAAAGCCCCACGTTTGGAGAATTTTGCCCTCAGACAGTAATAAACAGTCAACAGGTAATGAAACAGCAAAGAAAAGTGATATGATCTGCGATGATTTCACTAACCAAGCAGGAAAAATGCAGATTTAGTGGCTGTTATATTCATCCAACAGAAATAACACAGAACAGTCCAGTTTAGAAAGAAACGGTGCCTGGCGACCTTTATTTTCTGGGCAGAATCTGTGTGTGGCCCCACACAGTGGTCCAATCACAGATCAGCTATCCTGTTGGATGGGGATAGAAGGTTAGAAACCAAGGAGGAAATTGTGGATCATGTGATTGCTTTTTACAGTGACCTCTTTTCAAAAGGAGATGGGATTGTCGACCTACCCTTGACAACTTGGAGTTTCCGATGATATGCGCGGCTGATGTGGATGGGCTAGAAAAGGATTTTGAAGAGGAGGTCAAAGAGGCAGTTTTTAATCTTGGGAGAGAAAAAGCGCCTGCCCATATGGCTTCCCATTAGCTTTCTTCGAGATTTTTTGGGAGTTGTTAAAGTGGATGTAATGAATTTCATGAAGGAGTTTCATGATAGAGGCAGACTTTCAAAGCATTTTGGTGCCTCCTTCATAAATTTAATTGCTAAGAAAACTGGTGCGGAAAGCATTAAAGACTTTCGTCCCATTAGCCTCATTGGCTCCATCTACAAAATTTTGGCTAAGGGGTAGGCCTCAAAAGGTATTGTCTACCTTGATTTCTAATGCCCAAGGGACTTTTGTCCATAGTCGTCAAATTTTAGACGGTGTTCTCATCGCAAACAAATGCATTCACTCAAGATTTAAAGAGAGGAAACCGGGTCTAATATGTAAATTGGACTTGGAGAAGGCTTATGATAGGGTGGACTGGGAGTTCTTGCAATACTTATTGAGAAGAATTGGCTTTGGCACCAAATGGCAGGGGTGGATTTCAGAATGCTTGGGTTCGTTCAGCTACTTTCTCTATTTGCATCAATGGATCTCCATTTGGTTTCTTCTCCGCTACTAGAGGTCTTCATCAAGGGGACCCACTTTCACCCTTCTTATTTTCCATCATTGGTGAAGCCCTTAGCTGAATGTTGCACGCAGCAAATAGTGCTAATCTTATCAAAGGTTTCTGCCCGTCAAATGATGATCAAGTTATTTTCCACCTCCAGTTTGCCGATGATACTCTTTTATTCTGTGATGCTAATGAATTCCAACCTCTCAATGTCAAGGCCATCCTTTTATGTTTCGAAGCAATGTCAGGTCTTAGAGTTAATTTTTTTAAAAGTGAAATGATTGGTGTTAGGGTGGAAGATACTCATGTGGCATCGCTAGCTGACATTTTTGGTTGCAAAGCTGAATCTCTTCCTTCCTACTATTTGGGCCTTCCTCCATGTGTTGGAGTGGCCTCAAAGGCCTTATGGTCCCCGGTGATCGAAAGAATGGAGAAAAGGTCGTCTTTATGGAAGGCTAATTATTTGTCTCTTGGTGGCAAAATTAATTTAATTAAAGCTGCTCTGGCTAACCTACCAATTTACTTCATGTCCATGTTTAGGTGTCCAATGGAAGTGATTAAGCATGTTGAGAAGTTGTAGTGGGATTTTTTGTGGCATGGCAATGATCACTTGATTAAGTGATCTCAAGTTTGCAAGCCCAAAAAAGAATGTGGGTTGGGTATTAGGCCTTTAAAGGAAATGAACCTTGCTCCCTTGGGCAAATGGCTATTGAGAATTGGGGATGGCTCTCATGGTTTATGGAAGCAATTCATTTCCTCAAAATATGATATTTCTACGGACGGTTGGTTAGTTCGACATCCTCTTCCCCGTTTCTCTGCCCTATGAAAAGGAATACTTGCGGCTAGAGAGGAGTTCTTTCGCCATGTGATATTTTGTGTTAGGAAAGGAGACTATTTTTGGAAGGACCTATGGGTGGGGGAAGTCCCTTTAGCTTATTTATTTCCTGATTTGTTCAGTTATGCTACCAACCAAGAGGCGAAAGTCATGGAATACATGGAAAGAAGAGGAGATACTATTATTTGGGGACCCATCTTTAGAATAAACTTAAACGAAATAGAGGAAGATCAATTTTGATCCTTGTTGACTGTTATTGGCAATGTTTTTATTCCAAGAGATGGGCAAGATAGAAGGATTTGGATGGCTTCTGGTGATGGCACGTTCTCGGTGACTTTCTTTTTTCTGTCAATGACAAGAGATGTAGTGAATGAGACGAGAGAAGGAGTGAATGCTAAGCTAGAAGTATGGCGGAAAACGTTAGAGACAAAAGGGTTTAGGCTAAGTCGATGCAAGACGGAATATATGGAGTGCAAGTTTAGCCAAAGTAGGACACTTGGTAACATAGAAGTAAGTTTAGGCACACAAAAGATTGTAGAGAAAGAAAACTTTAGGTACCTTGGATCGATGGTGCAACAGGATGGAGGGATTGATACTGATGTAAGTCACAGGATTCAGGCCGGGTGGACCAAATGGAGGAGTGCTTCGGGGGTCTTGTGTGATCGGAAAGTCCCCCTCAGGGTTAAAGGAAAGTATTATAAGGTGGCGGTAAGACCAGCATTGTTATATGGATCAGAGTGTTGGGCAGTAAAGCATAATCATGTTAAGAAGATGGAAGTTGCGGAGATGAGAATGCTAAGATGGATGTGCGGGATCACAAGGAGAGATAGGATTAGGAATGAGGAGATTAGGGGCAAAGTAGGAATAGCACCGATTGGAGATAAAATGAGAGAAAATCGACTAAGATGGTTTGGCCATGTTAGAAGACGTCCAATGGAAGCACCTGTTAAAAGGTGTGAAGGCATAGAGATTGCCAGGAGTAGGAGAGGGAGAGGGAGACCCAAGAGAAGTTGGAAAGAAACTATTAAACATGACCTTGCCTATATGGATCTAACGGAGGACATGGCCCTAAACAGATTTGATTGGCGTCGTCAAATCCATATAGCCGACCCCACCTAGTGGGAAAAGGCTTGGTTTGGTTTGGTTTGGTTTGGACAAGAGATGTAGTGATTAATCATCATCATTGGCATAGCCTTTGGAGTATGAAAGCGCCCCCACTCCCCCCCCCCCCCCAAAGGTTATTACTTTTGGGTGGACAGCTATTTTAGGAGGGATCCTGACTATGGACAACTTACGGTGCCGTCGTGTCATCATTGTTAATGCTTGTCCAATGTGATTGATAGAGGATGAATCCATTGATCGCCTTTTGTTGAACTGCTCTACTTCTCAGCGACTATGGAAGGCTATTGTTTAGTTGGTTTCATGTGGCGAGTCCCCTCCCCCTGTCCTTTTCTTCTCTTTTTCAGTTTTGGAGGTTTGGTGTGGGACCTAGGAGGGAAAGGATTATGTGGAATCTCTGTTTCTTAGCAAATATATGGACTATTTGGGGAGAGAGAAACTCAAGGTGCTTTGAAGGGAAATCTACTGAAGTTGGAAAATTGACTGACAAAGTAAAGTATTTAGTGGCTAGTTGGGCCACTCCCCTTTATCCATTCAAAGGTATCTTAATGAACTCCATTATTCAGAACTGGAAGGAAGTAGCCTTTTCCAGAGCTCACAGCCAGAGGGTTTCCCCTAAATGGTGTCCTCCACCTCCTCATGCTCTTAAACTTAATTTTGATGGTAGTGCTACTGGTAATCCTGGCTCAACAGGTCTGGGGGGTATTATTCGTAATGAGGAAGGAACCATCCTTCTTTCCTATTCGGGTCTAGCGGGTTTCTGTTCGATTAACAAAGCTGAGTTGCTGGCTCTTAACATTGGTCTTCGACAAGCTTCGAGCTTGCAGCCCCAACGGTTAATTGTGGAAGGGGATTCCTATTGCATCATTCAATGGGCAACCCTGTCCTCTAATCCATCGTGGTACCTTCTAGATATCTTTGGAGAGGTGGTCCAACTTTCTAGAGTTTTGAACGTATCATTCCATCATATCAAGGGGTTGGCCAACGAGGAAGTTGATAGGCTTGCCAAAGAGGGAGTCCAGAAAACTTCTCTGACCATTGACTTTTAATGGCTTTTGTACTTTCTTTTTTGGGGTTTGCTGCCCGTTTTTTATTTGGGGCAACTTGTCCTTTTGTTTTCTGTTTGCTCTCCCATCTTTTGGGCTTTGTATATAGGATACCCTTCTTATACTGTACAGTTTCTTTCTAGCAATGAATTTCAGTCACCATTCTCAAAAAAAAAAAAAAAAAAAAAAGAAATCACAGATCAGGGTTATAATCTTGGAAGAGATCAATTGTGCTTCCTCTAGTCCAAGTTTGGTGGGAATTGGATACAGATCCACAAATCTGGACGGTCTTGATGGAATCCTTTTGAGAAAGAACACCCAAAATCGGCAGATGAAGAAGTGCTTGGAAACTACCTCAAATGGTGATGAAGAAATCCAGAAAAATCTTAAAAATAACCCTGAAGGATAGTTGATCATAGTCATGGAAGCTGCTGGCGACAAGTGATTGATCAGCGGTGGGCCACTGTTGATCAGGGGCACTATAGACAATATCAGCAGCAATACAGAGACCAATCACACCACGGAGAAGTACTTGATCGATGAGAGATGGGGGATTTCTCAATCTAAGAAGAGCCAACTCATAGAACCCAGCTTTGATACCATGAAACAACATAGAAAGAAGATAGAGGATTTTTGGAGGAAAATTGTCGTGCCTCAATGGAGGATCGACCATCCAGATTTATAGTATTATTGTGCCTAATCACAGGCTGTAATCAAGCAGTAATTACAATCAGAATAAAGAATAATATATCCCTAATCTCTATACATGGAAATAAATCATATCCTAATCTCCATACATGGAAATAAATCCACAAAATATGCTATACAGTGTTTGACTCAGTCCCACACGTGGGATATTATACATGGGCCTAGTTAGTTAGGCCTAGACCTTTTATTTGATGAGTTATCTTCTACAGTGGGCTCCATAAAGGCTGTAGGCTGTACACAACTTGCTTAGATGCACATGTGGCCGAGGCTCTTGCACAAACGTCTCTCATGAGAGACATCATGCGGAACCCTCTTTTGGGACCCCTATGATCAATCCAAACCCCTAGCACTCACAACCCCGTTGGATTGAAATTTGAAAAAGATGATGTCTTTTAAAACCATTAAACTTGAAGGCCATGGATCAAGGGTTTAGGATGATCTGATGGAGTTGCAATTTTTCACAGATGTAGGTTCTGTTCAGATCTTTCAAACCCCCGTGATTGGCATGGCTCCAGTGGGTCCCACAAGGGAGTCTGCACGGAGTGTCCACACCAGAGCACAACCCTATAATATTCTTGATTAATAATGGTAATTTTTAGTAAAAAGACTCAAGCAAAATACAACGGACATGACACTAAGGTAGCATTATACCCAGCCCTACCAAACTACATTACAGGAGCAACCAGCAAAGAGACCCAATTTACTTCTTGTTTTTGGCTAAAGGATTTGCCATTCTATTCTTCAGTGCCCCATATGATAAAAACCTCACTTACATAGAATTTATCGGCTTAAATAAGAATGTATTGGCCCTTATATTTTAGATGGTTTCAAAGTCCTTTTGGATTAATGAAAATGCTCTATTAGCTTTTCCTTGAGTTTTCTTGGTCTGTGCCACGATGATGAAAGTATATTAACCTTCTTATGTTGAATGTACATTGCCACATGAATGGATTCATGCAATTATATGCACGTGATTTGTTCTGATTAACAAGCCTAATTGCAATTTTGTTAATAATTGTTGGTGGAACTGTATCATTTGGACTGAATAACGTGTTACAAGGTTTCCATTTTGAGCGTAATTAATTCGAGCTAACTAAAGATTAGCCCAGACTGATCCATACATACACCATTTTTGATATCAAAGCAAATTCGGTGTCATTTTTAACCTTCTTCTAAGGATTGTATGATTATTGGCCAAGGATAAGTATGCTGTCCACAGGCTTTGTTTGTTCAAGTGATGTCCATGATTTGATGATCAGATGATTGAACTGATGGCCCCCACCATGGATGCAAATGCTTCAAAGATCTCCTAGATGAGATATTTCCAGAATGATTAGCAACCTGAAAATAATAGTTAATAAAGAATTTTGTTCTCGTTTAGTCATCTAGGTTCAAGGATGATGGGTGCTATGTAAATCCTTGAGCCTATATGACTAAAAGAGAACAAAATTCTTTATTAACTATTATTTTCAGGCTGCTGATCATTCTGGAAATATCTCATCTAGGAGATTTTTGAAGTATTGACCAAAAGGTTCTAGTGAAGAACAACGATATCGAAGAAAGGTGGAGGGAATATTTAAGTATACTGTTAAATGAAGACGATGTAGGAGATATAAGAACAAGAGAGGATACTTTGTTAGCATAACATACTTTTTTCCGCAGAATTAGGGTGGTAAAAGTGAGGAAAGCATCGAAACAAATAAAGATTGGAAAGACTACAGGTCCGGATGACATTCCAATAGAGGCTTGGAAATGCTTAGGAGAAGTTAGGAGATTTTGTTAACTAGGCTCTTCAATAGGATATTAGTGACAAAGATGCCGGATGAATGGAGGAGAAGTGTTGTAGTACCTATATAAGAATAAGGGAGATATACAAAACTATACAAACTACCATGGGATTAAACTTATAAGTCATACTACGAAGTTATGGGAGAGAAAGTAATGGAGCAAAGACTTAGACAAAAAACCAAGATATTTGAAAATCAATTTGGTTTTGCGCTAGGGAGGTCAACTATGGAAGTTATCTTTTCACTTGGGCAATTAATGAAAAAATATCAAGTGGCGAGGAAAATTATGCATATGGTCTTCATTGATCTAGAAAAAGCATTCGATAGGGTACCCGGTACCTAGAGATTTAATTTGGTGGGTTTTAATTAAAAGGAATGTTCCAAGTGTTCCAAGAGGTTATATTGAAATTATTAAAGACATGTATGAATGAGTGATAACAAGTGTGAGAACTACACGTGGAGAGACAAGTGAATTCCCAGTGATAATAGGTTTGCATCAGGGGTTGCCCCTAAGCCCATACCTCTTTGCTAATTATGGATGAGTTAATTGCTCATATTTAAGAAGTACCTTGGTGTATGCATTTTGCAGATGATGTAGTGTTGGTGGATGAATCAAGGAATGGTGTGAATGCAAAGCTCGATACATGGCAAGAGGCTTTAGAATCCAAAGGCTTTAAAATAAGTTGTACAAAGCCAAAATATATAGAGTGCAACTTCAGTGGGCATGTAGAAAGAGTTAAAACTACTGTAAGAATTGAAACCCAAGATACTACAAAGAGATTGAGTCTGTTACTTTGGTTCGATAATTAGTAAGGATGAGGAGAGGTTGATGAAGATGTCGAACATCGGATAAAAGAAGGATGGTTGAAGTGGAAACTTGCTTCTGGATTGCTTTGTAACCAACGAATGCTAGCAAGATTGAACGGAAGATTTTACAAGATAGTGATTAAACCAGTTATGACTTATGGAGCAGAATGTTGGTCAATCAAGAAGCAACACATGTACAACATGGATGTGGTCAAAATGAAAATGTTGAGGCAGATGTGTGGTAAAACCAGAAAGGATAAAATTAGAAATGGGCAATTTCGAGAGCATTTAGGGGTAGCATCAATAACGGATAAAATTAGGGAAACTCATTTGAGATGGTTTGGGTATGTCCAACGCAAGCCGCAATGGTGCTTTTGGCTATGCAAGTTGATGGCCCACCAAGGGGGAGTAGGCCGAAGAGGACTTGGGCGGAGGTGGTAATTGATATGAAGAAGTGCAATTTATCAGAGGATTTAGCTCATTATAGATCAAAATGGAGAAACAAAATTCTTGTAGCCGATCCCAACAAAGTTGGGACAAGGCTTCGATGATGATGGAGGTGAGGAAAAATCATACCATGCAGCTGAGACTGATATAATTCCTCATGCATTCATCCATTTCATCTGGAAGTCATATGATGGTGGCGTATGTATAAAGTTCTTGGTCAGTCTTGTTAGATTGGACCTATCTTTAACTGATCTAAATCATTGATATGAAGGGTGGGATGGTCCAGTGTTCCAAAAGATCTCCAAGAATGGATGATCTTAGTCATCTATTTTCCTTTCCTTCCATAAAATGTAATTTCTTAGGAATTTTCTTTCTTTACTGTTCATTTGCATGTTGCAGTTGAGAGTTCTGTTTGAGAGAACTGTGGCGTGTACCCTAGCCAAACATTGGCCTGTTGCTTAAATGGTATTGATCACCAAACCATGGGCCCCTTTTTAACTGATTCAACAACCAACATACTATTAATATTTTTGGGCCAAAAATGATAAACTTGTCTTATATGAGTAAACTTTGACTAAGGCATCTGCAGTCTGCACAGGCAGCGGCTGACTTTTGTACTTCCCTGCCCACGTGCTTAAAGGTTCCCTTGCACATCTGGCACTAACATGTTTTCTACACTTCCTGTTGCCAGTTCCACATACCTTTGAATGGTTGTCCAGTTTTTCTGATATCACTGAACTCAAATCCAGATTAAATATTTCCTGGAAAACATATGTGCCTCAGTTTGTTACTTTCAATTGAAAAAGAAGGAAAAAAAAAGGAGGAAAGCTTCTATTTACTTTTGTAGTTGACTGATTCTCTTATCTGCTATTCTCATTGTCTGACTACATTGAATGCCTTGCTTTTCAAACTTTGTGATGGGCTTTGTAATTGATGCATTGCTCCTCTACTGCAGTGAGACTGGCAAAGTTAAAGGCTGATAATGTTCTAACAGCACCATGTGCGACAACTGTTCTATACCCAAGAAGTGGAGGTAATCTGCATTGCTTCACTGCAATCACTCCATGTGCTGTGCTTGATGTCCTCGCTCCTCCATATTCAGAAGTTGCTGGCAGGCACTGTACTTACTATCGTGATCATCCGTACTCCAGTTTTGGTGAGTAACTCATGACATTAGATATAGATTTTAACAGTATATAAAATATGTATTAATATTGGAAATAATAACTATATCTGCAGTCGTCAGGACCACAATAACAATTTCTTAGTGGAATCTAATAAGTCAGAATATTATCACTCTTTATCCGGTACAGACAATTTCATCTAGGTGCCCACACACTCCCATCCAGCTCTCACCTGTGATTAATCCCATTTTTATGAAAATCGAAAACATATTGCATTCAAGGGGTTGAATAGAATTACATTGTTATCTTTTTTTTTTTTTTTTGTTAAAAAAAAAAGAAGGATAAATAGTAACTACTCATAGTCTATCCATTCTTCCACCCATATCTGCATCAATCCAGTGATAAATAAGACTGATATAATCATATGAACAACATATTTGACATATCAGTTTTTGTTTATGATGTGTGGGAACATTTAAGTATGTTCAAGATATCATCATTGCTAGGAAAAATGAATCACTTGCAGTTCTTGTGTGTTCTTTAAATCCAAAAAATAAAAATATCAATCATTGATATTGCATGGTTAGGATGGTTTCTTAAAGAAGTGATTTATGAAAAAAATGTGTTTAAGATATCATCGTTACTACGTTATTGGGAAAAATAAACCTATTGAAGTAATTTTTTTTGTTTTCTTTAAATAAACAAAAAAATTCTAGTCGTCTTACATGGTTAGAATGGTCGCCTACAACAAAAAAAGTGATTCATGGACAAATAACCAAAAAACGAGAATAGAATGTAGGGCATAGGCTCAAAACCCATGTCTACGGTCGAATGTCTAATTGCACAAAGCCTTCCTAAAACTCCAAACTTCTTAATGCAGTCCAACCAGTACAAGGTCATCGGCATAGGCTCAAAACATGATCTCATATAGTTAGACTTTTTTTTTTTTTTTTTTTTTCATTTTTTTATCCATACAAAAAATCGAAATATTACTAGTTCACCTGAAGACATGACCTGAAAAATCCCTATATGGTTGTGAGACCCCAATACGCCTGGGTAATCCCTTGAGGCAAGATCATGTCGAATGATCCTGTGAGCCAAGAAAGGAGAATCCGCAAGGGTAAGAGTAGAGTGCTTCGGTTAGCACCGTGAGGCTTTGTCCAAGTCCCACGTCAGAAATATCCAAGTCTTGACCTTGGGCTTATAAGTCAAACCTCATCTTAACTCAACATGACGCGTTTTAAAGCTGTGCGGCCCTTGGATCTCATAAGAACTCCGAAGTTAAGCTTTCTCGGGCAGGAGTAGTACCAAGATGTGTGACTTGCCCGGGAAGTCCTTGCGCGTGCGTGTGGGGCTAAAGCGTACAATATCATGTTGAGTTGGGTGGAGATGTGACAATTGATATTAGAGTTGAGGACGACTCTATTTCCGGTGGGGGAGAGTGTGAGACCCCAATCTGCCTGGGTAATCGCTTGAGGCAAGATAACTCAACATGATCCGTTTTAAAGCCGTGCGGCCCCTGGATCCCGTAAGAACTTTGAAGTTAAGGGTGCCCGGGCAGGAGCTCTACTAAGATGGGTGACCGCCTGGGAAGTCCTTACGTGTGCACATGGGACCTCTTACTTCCCTAGTTGAACCCAATGGGTAAGCGGTCTCTTCTATTTATACTAAATGCATGCTTTGCGCATAAGAAGCAAATAGACAGACAAATTTCATGTCTGGTGGTGGGTCTTGTCCCTCACCTTTCAATGGAATTATATATCCTTGAGGATACTCTTGGATACTATGTCTTTCATGGCATATGTGGAAATAACTATGGATTCCATGGCTGGAACCCGTGTTGTACTTTTTTCACTGGCATCTTCAGGTTAGGATTCGACTACCGTGAAATCTGCCTTTTTTTTGGTGCAGTGATGTAGAGAGATAGGTGAAAGTGGGGACATTTTCCATGGAGAAAGTCACGAGTCTGATCCCAGTTAAAAATTGTCAAGAATGCGAATTTTTGCCGAAAATTTCTGTGAACTTCTTCACTGGACATCAGACTAGCATATATCTGTGAAAAACTTAAAAAAAAATTTCCTGAAAATGTAGCTGCGCAATGTACACACAGCATAAAAATGTGGGCCCATGATTCGGTAATGAGGCTGATCGAACTGACCCCTCCATGAAACAAATATTACTCCAGTTCAAAGATCCTAGACAGCGGAATATCAACATTTTATTCATCGACTTCTGTAAGTGGGTTTTTTTAAACTGTCAAGATTTTTGGAATGATCCATTCCCAGCAGGGTTGGTCTGGTCAACACTCTAGACCACCAAACCATGGGCCTCTCTCCGTTGCTCGCACATATTGCAACATAGGATACTTTATCTTTTGGTTAAAGATCATGCTAACTGCTGTTGCAGCAACAGGAAACATGCTTGAGATGAGCAAAAGGGAAGAGGATTATGCATGGCTTGAGACGATAGAAGCACCTGATGACCTCTGTATACGCCCAGGAAAATATGATGGTCCATCTGTTCAGGTTTAGCTTCATAACTTTTTTTCTGTCATATAGTGTAATGGTCTTGAAATTGTATGATCAAAATGAAGTTTCTTACGGCCTTTTGTTATGTGCAACAAACAGGAGACAAACTGATACCGATCAGTTTGCACTTTGCACCATGTACTGGAGCTCCGTCTTCATTGAAATGAAACTGCAAGAAGTTGCATGCTTCAAAGAAAGAAAGTGTAGCATTTGGTTAAGCAAAGCACAAGGTCGGATCTCTCTATAGCAATCTTTTGTAATAAATTTCTTCATCTAGGGATCCGACCTAAGAGAACCCAACTAGAAAATAGCATCCATGAAAAAATGCTATTTGTTTCATGCGCATATTAGTCCAATCTGTAATTCATAAAACAGGTAAAAAAGATATGTAGCTGGGCCTCATGATAATGATGCAGAAGCAAAAACTCATCATAAATAACAACGATGATGATGATGGCGGCAGTGGACTCATCAACAAGTGATGATGATAAGGGCTGGAAAGTCCTTATAGTCAAAACTTTGAAACTTGCTAAATAGCTACTTAAGTTGGTATTTTTAGTAACATCTTGTCACTAGAAAATAATGTCTGCTAAAAACGCTCACACCTTCATACTTGAAGCAGCGAAGGGAACGAAGGAGGTAGTAGCCAACGGGCTATTCTCCAAGCCAAACGGCTTAGGATAAGGTGTCCAGGTCTCACACCAAAGACAAGAAGAGAAAACTTACGTTTGAGGGAACTCTGAATATCATTAATTTCTATATATCCCAAGAGAAGGGATTACATCCTATATATAATAGAGTGGTAATCACAATTTTAGTAATCGATCTCTAATAAGAACTTCTAATTCTAAGAAACTTTGAAATTAAAACTTCCTAATCAAAGTATATAAAGAAATCTACTGATTCTAGAATTCTATTGAAAATGGAAAACTGCCGTTTGAATTCTTCTTTACTGCTGGGCCTTGTGGGCTTTGGGCCTTCTGGAGTATACTTTCAATGGCCCAGTAGTCTGGCCTGTATCAATACTCCTAACCTTAATGTTAGCAGATCTTATTCCTCCCTTTACTCATTAGGTGTGGCCCTTCATTAATCATATCCTGAAAGTCAGACAATGCAACCCATTAGATTTGAGAATCAACTATTGACAGTCAGTTTAATATTGCTTCCCTTTACTTCCAACTCTAGAACTAAGGATCATCCAATCCGCTAATTTCCCATGGCATGGCCCACGTATTTAGTGGTGTGCCGCTATTATTAATGGTAGTTGCTATGTCAATTTCCAACCAGGCTCCCATTCACCAGGAATTGACATATTTCACTTTCATTGGTTATGTGGTGTCAGAACTCAGAACTAAGGTTTCTTTTTTGTTTTTAATTTTTTTTTTGTATATTGGACTCAGGTTGCTGCAACTCGGTCACCCCTAAGTCAAGTCAAGTAGGCTAAGTCTCATGGAACGCAACTGAGTCAGATAGTCGAACTCTAGAGCCCAAACAGGATTTAAAAGGTTATGGAAAAAAAGAAGAAGAAAACTCTAGGAAATTGGAAATAGTTTTCTTTGAGTATAGAAATTTGAGACTCATATTATAATTATTGGAGCATGAATTTAAATGATCATTTTTTGTTCAGCGGGATGAACGGTACTTTTAATATTTGAATTTGAATGTGATTGTGATCTCCCATGATTAGTGCTTAAAGTTTTCAAGGGTCCACTGCTTCTGCTAACAGTAAGGTGGTGGTGAATGAGTGTAGGACTTGGTTTGTTTGTGCGAAAATACGGACTTTTAGATTTTAGAACTATGGTCTTAACTATAATTTGCATGTGGAGGCCTTGTCAATATAGCATTCATAAATTGCAGGATCTGAACCATCTGACCAGTGAATGTCATTGATTTCAATGCTTACCGTTCTCATGGATGAACTAGCTTTGGATGAGGGACAATTCAAAACAACACAAAACACACAATAAAGGTCCACAAAATTTTCAAAATCTAGTTGTATTAAACAAGCATTCGCCTGGTACCACTTATGGGTCATAAATTAATTGGCTGTTAATCCATGATAGAATGTAGTAGTAGTGTTCATTAATTATATGCTGCAGTTTCAATTTCATTGCAGGCTTAACCGACTCTAAGGGTCAGTAAAACAATACCACTAGGGGTCAGTTAAATAATACATATGTACATCTTCTACAGGGCCTGTTTGGATCTTCGGAAACTGGGTGCAGGCACACCTGTTTAGACAAAAAACTTGGATGACATGAGTTATCTTTAAATTATTTCCCACAACCAATTATAGGCAAACAAAGTTGGTTGTAGAAGAGAGTCCTAAGGATCCAAACAGAGGGCCACAAGTAACATGTGAAATAAACTTGATTCAAACATTTTTTTTTACAGGTACAAGTTCTCTAGAGAATTCTGAGTAGCCTGAAATCGTTTATTCTAATATGTTATAACTCAATTTGTAACTGCCATGGGATCTAAAAATGGTTTATGAGTCTTTTGGATCTATGTAACTCAGATTGAAGCTCTGAATATGATCAAGTGAACCTTCTTCCACTCACTACCCGCTTTTGTCATGCCGAGGTAGCGTGATTTTAATGATTGAGGTATAGGTTCTGCTGGAGGCAGAATGTAGAGTGTTTAGTAAAACAGTCATGACTCCATTATAAATCAGATCATAGAAAATAGCATGTATTATGAACAAAACCCAAAACTTTCCACGATTTTCTGAAGCCGCTTGGTCGAAAAAAAAAAAAAAAAGAAAAAAAAGAAGAAACGAGAACAGAGAGAAAAATCACTGAATTCTCAGCTAATGCATAGTAGAAACATTTCCATTAATCAATCATATTCACACCTAATATTCTACAAATGTGGGACCACCCTTAGATGATTTCAGCATGTTAAACCATAGCACAAGATTCACAGAACCTATGACATCCACGGCCCATATGGGATCAAGATCATAGCCATTTCACAGTTATCATTACACACATCATTATAAATCCATCTCATAGTTCCTGGCAATCGTAACTTGATCCACCCGACCAATGTGGAACATCTTAGCATTGGTTATCACTTATTATTATTAGTTTTTTGATAACCCAGGAATCTCCAGCCCAGCCCAGCCCAGGAGCATTTGGCCCTGAGTACGAGGGACGCTCAGTTCTGGATATCCGAAAACTGATTCTTAGGGTCCCATGCAAATCCTCCTATCCAGATGTATAGAGTAAAACTATTGGAGGTGGCCAATGGAGTGGTTATCACTTATCAGATCATTACACTAGTAGATCATGAAATAAACTCCGGAAACACTTGAATAATAACTGAGAAATACTCATTCTTAACTAGATTCAACATAAAGAAATCTAAAGAGGCATCATGAAGATCTAGTTGTAGGGATGGGCCAACATATGAACTTTGTGGATCTTTGATTGTGTTGTCCAATTGATAATGAAATCTGTCTAGTTGACCAAGAGATAGATAGCATATCCATCTAATATCTTGAAGATTGTTTTGCAATATTATTTTTGTGGTGCTCTTATCTGCTGACACGGCTTGCCAACCTCTCCATGTGTTAATGACGTTAAGGAATGGCCCACTGTGGTGTGATAACCACCGGGGACTAACTTGTAGTCTTTCTCATCACTCCCCCTCAAGCTGGAGGGCCCTAGTTGATGCACTCCAATCTTGTGCTATAATTCATGAAAGAGAATCTTTGAAAGAGGTCTTATAAATATGTCAGCAGTTTGATTTGTATAGAACTCATAAATTAAGCAACAAGGATGCCAAGAGCAACTTTTTCTCTCACCATATGACAATCTATCACCATGTGTTTGGTGCGAGCATGCAGTATTGAGTTGACTGTCATGAACACAGCACTCATGCAACAGAAGAGGATAGAAGGCTGATAGAGTTTTATGCCAATGTCTCTTAGAATATAAAACACCCATGTATTCTAAAACACCCATGTTAATTCAGCTGTTGTAGAGGCAAGTGCTGAATTTGAAACATGTGATGAACTTGCTTGCTTTTCTTTGGTTTCGGATATAAAGGAGGGAGGCCCTAGTGTGAGATCAATCTAAAGGTTGACCCACTGAGATTTTCTTTGAAAATTTAGGTACAATGATTAAAATGGGTGCATGAGAGCTGATGAATGGCTTGTATTTTAAAAAGAATTAGGCCCCACTATGCATGAAGAAGGGTGCTGCACCATATACTATGATGAAGCGGTGCTGCACTGTAGTTCTGCCCAACTGCATGTAGCATATATGCAATCCAGGGACCCACTTAGATGCAACTATGCGAGTTTATCAATGCGAGGATAATAGATAGAAAGGTCTACCCATGCACAGTTGGGATCCAAAAAATTAGATCCACTAAATTATCCTAGCCCTTGATCTATCAACCTTGAATTTTAATGGCAATTAACCATAAATTTTCTCAAGTGAAATTTCGACCCCAGTTTGAGTGAAGGTTCAGTGAGCCAAAATTGGGCCAGAAGTCAAATCATGGGATGAAAAGAGTATCATTTCCCCAGTTCATGTATATGAGACTTGCACGTAATGTAATTTATGGCGGTACCCTGGATGCTATTTTGCAGCACTAAAAGTAGATCCCTTAATCAATCGAGGACCACACAATCTAATCTTCTCAATTTATAGAAATTACATAAAACTTGTGCAATGACGCATGATTTTATTTTCCAAATAGCAAACAATTCATCTGAACTTATCAAACCACAAGTTGTGCACCACTCTGTCTAACAATCGCTTGCCCATCTCCTTTTTTTTACTTCATTCATACAACCTGCATGCAACGTATCAAAAAATCCGTTCAATCCATTCAAAAAGTTTAATGAACTGTGGCAAGGGGAAAAAAGCAACAGTTAAAAATGGAGGAATGAAGAAGGCTTAGATTTGACTACCTCTTATTGAATGTCAAATAGTAGCAGAAATGTTTCATTTTGAAAGGGCTAATTTGTAAAATTAGACATATAAACGATCTATTAAATCATCGGACATATATAATGAAGTACTAACCGCGCCCTTTTATTGCCAATCCAGGCTCTAATTATGACAAGGGTTGCATAGGTTGATGGCTGGCAACAACTTTTGTCACTGCTAGCTGAAACCAATATCGTTGTCACAATGCTTTGATGACGACGATGTATAAACACAAACTTGAATTAAGAAAATGGGATACTGATGGAGACCTTCACGGTACATTTATGTACGGCAGTATATCTATGAGAAGGCAGTTTTGCTATCATTCTCTTTTCCCTAGTGCGAAAAGGCGTTTCTGCAACTTTTTGTCAATATAGATGTGTTGTACCAAACCACAAAATGTGGTGGCCACAGATAAATAAAAGCTTCTAAAAAATGGTGTTTTTTTTTTTTTTTTTTTCAGAAGAGCTCATTTGTTTGCAGTCATTTAGATACATGTATATTATATACATGCACAGCCGTTACATATTATCGCTTTAATTTTCCCTCATTTATGGTATGTAGATAAGGCCATTTTGGGCCTCTAATTTACACAATTCAAGGGCAGGTAAATGGGTACACAACTCACTGGCACAGTATAACTTGGAGCATACCTATGAGTTATAGGTTCGAAAACCATCAATGACATTTTTTAAGCTTTTGTGGGCCCCAAATTTATAATCCAAGCGATTCAATTCATAATTTGAACCATTCAATACTCTCATCTTTCTAGGGCTAGGAAACCCTAGGGTGTTTAATTTCATATTTTATATCTTCATAGATTTTGAAAATTCTGTGAGAAAAGTCATCCAAATCTATAGATTAAATTTTCTATAAAGATTTGTGGCCCTCAATTCATTAATTTGAACAGTTCAATATTTTCATCTTAATGATAAGGATTAAGATTTTAGTTTCATGTCGTAAATCTTAATTTTTGGAAGTTTGTGAAAAGAAATAAAAAATCTAAATACATCCAAAACTATTGGATGTACTCATTTACTCATGTAAAAAAATAGTGATTTTGACAAACATGTAACATGTTTCACATGTCCATTTGCAACAACTTTTGTCACATCTAACTGAAAGCATCATTGTTGGGATAAGACTTTGATGATTATGGTGAGGACGTATATACACGAACTTGAACTAAAGAAATGAGAGACTGATAGAGGCCTTCACAGTACATTTAGTACAGTAATATATCTATGAGAAGGCAGTTTTGCCAACATTCTCTTTTCCCAGAGCAAAAGGTCCTTTCTGCAACTTTTTGTCATTGCATTGGGGTTTTTTTTCCGCACAGTCACTAAAAGTCATTAATAACCCCCCTTGTTACCAAACTACACAATTTTACCTGCACGTTCTCCGTACCATCTGTATGTTTGTGGAGGCACAAAGTCACAATTTAAGTATTGCGATATTGCAACTCGGAAAACCCTTTTCATCCTTTTATCCCTCCTTGCTTTGACTCTTTCCCCCAGTCGATTTCACTCTCCTCCTCCCGCTCCAACTTATTTGCAAATATGCAAGGCTCCCCGCGTCCGTTTGACGTCAACGAAGCCACGTGGTCTCCATTGCCTCCATCGATGAAGGATTTTGGCCTCCATTGTTTCACAGTCTTGGCGAACCCAAGTTTGGTGTTGTTGCAGTCACCCCGGTAGAACTTGGTAGTCCTTCCTTTCCTCTTGTAGCGAGATTCCAGTCTTCTCTTCCCTTTACCTCTTTCTCTCTATTTATCTCTCTTTGTGGGTTTAGAAAACCCTAAATGCTCATGAACTCTCTTTGACAAATGTCAAGAAAGAAGAAGAACTCTAGAACATTATAGTGCTGCATCTCTCTACCTTCATTGAATTAGAGATGAAACCATGTGAATATTGAATGAGGTTTGCTCTTTGCAGAATTAGTAGAGTTTGTTTAGGTCTAATACATTAAATTGAACTAAGCTACGTTGTTTACTTGAAGTCTTGTAGACATTCTATCTGTAGTTATGATGCTCCAAAAGTCTGTTGTGCTTGTCTTACACGGATTTCACAAAGTTTCTTCAATGGAGATTTTCGCATGTACATTATCATTTCTCTTGTACAGTTCATTCATTCATGTAATATGAAAAAAACAGGGTATCAAATTAGAAATCCTCTTCAGACAGAAATAGCTATCTCATGTAATGTAAAAATCCCTTCCTTTGTACTGTGGAAAACTTTCCAGCCATTCATACAGAAATGTTAATGCATGTTCAGCTGAAAACATAAGGATAGTCAACAAAAATAGAAGAAACAACCATCTTGTTACTTACAGACTTGTTTCTATATACATCATGCACTAGTATGAAATTTTGACCACTCACTTTTTAGGCCTCACCATGGTTCATTGAACTGACTGGACCTTTTGAGGATAAAAATATGGTAAGATTATGTGGTTAACATTGGATTCTAACCCAACTAATAAATATCACAACAAATTTTATAACAGAACCAGAAATAAAACCTTAAAATGCACCACCTGTCCTTTTGTCTCCATTAGTTATTACATCTTGGGAATTGTTTGAATAAGAAAAACCAACACCAATAGGAGAGTCTTTGAATATGGTATTGGCCACTGCAAAATGATTTAAAAAAAAATAATAAAAAAAAATAAAAAAAGAGATCAGTGATGAAAATTTACATAAATTTATTGATTTTTTATGATGTTGAAAAGATAGAATTAAAAAAAAAAAAAAAAAAAAAGATTCCACGTGACTCGATGACTAACGCATTAAAATCAGAGCTTATAGGGACATTTTGCACTTAATATGGTTTACATAGTGAAGTGGAGGCAGACGTATAGGTCAAAGGTATGTAGGGTGAAGGGCAAAGGTGTAGGACCGTAGCTAAGGATATAAAGTTTTCCAACATGTGGGGAGGGTGAGAAACAAATTTCCCAAAAAGTCTGGGATTGATGATATTCACTTGTATATAGTGATCACTGACCAAACGTATTTTAAGATATCTATAACTACAAGGTTCCTAATATGCGATGTTTTTTTATCACTCTCTCAACATTGTATAATCCTTTCAAAAAAGGCTTGTGTGATAGTTATAGTCAGTATGACCCTTGATCTCTAGAAAATGAATCACTGATTTTGTCAAAGAAATGTTTTCTAGTTCTGTGGCTTGTTTTCTCTATTATGATCTACCACGGCAACCCTTTTCTAAGGAATTTGTGCTTGATCTATCTGTTGAACATGTTATTTCACTCAATTGGTGTGTGATTTCACATGATTACACAAATTTAACAAGATAACTTTAAATGACTAACCGACACCCTTTTATGACTTTATAGACATCTCTTAAGTTAGGATCTTCTAAAATCAGCACAAAGTTGGGGACTATTCTGTAACCATTTAAAGTTTACAATTGCACTATTCAATCTATTTTGTAACAATTTTCTCCTGTTTAGATCTAACCCATTCAAACCTTTCAAGCAGCATATCAATCATGCCATTAAGTGTAAAAACCGCATTTATTTTATTAATAAATAGTAACTGTATCTGGTTTCATTCTACATCCTTACATTCAAGCATTTCATGTCCTTTTTTATTCCTATGCATCAGTATCCAATTGCTAATGATGCCATGTCTTTTTATTTTTAACTTATATTCTTTTTATGATTAATAGATATTATGCAGTACTCCATGGATAATTGAAAGATGGATCCTGGTCTTTTGGATAAACGGATCCTTACGGATCAAGATAATCATATATTAAAAGTAATATGGGAAGGGCAGGTAGACCCAATATTGTCATTGCCAAACTTGAAATAATTCCATTAGTTTCAAATGGTTCCTCACGAGACTTTTGTTATGATGTTATGTAATATCTGTTAATTGCAGGAGCTTGGTGGTCCACTGAAATGCATCCCAACTGACCATTTAAATGATTTTTCAGAATTAAATGAAAGACAAGAAGAAATTGTCCATATGGTCCTACATAATGTGGCCTCCATTGCTAAAATGAAGACTCACCATAGCATTATATGGGCGTCGGTGGAGCGATGGAGATCCATAACTAATGCATTCCATTTTGACTCCGGCGAGGCGACAATGACATTGGAGGATGTTGCCTATATTTATGGCATTCCCATCGATGGAATGCAAGTTACAGGCCGTACAATCTCGAAGGTAAAGGAGGTGAGATTATTATGTCATGAATTATTAGGGAGAGTTCCCAACCAAGCTACGGATTGTACAGGGGTACAAATAAAGTACACTAGGTTTTGTCTCCATTTTGGCATATGTCTAGAGGGGGCATCCGAAGAGGTTGAAAATAGTTATACCCGTGCATACCTTTTTTGCTTAGTGGCCCAATAAATTTGTGCCAATACTTCCAGATTGAGGGGAAACAGATACCTTCTTGAGTTATTCAGGACGTTTGAAAGATGTGCATAGGGGCCAACCTGTCTGGCAAATATGTAAAGGACTCTAGGCAGAGCGACAAGATTGATCAGAGCACTTACCGGCCCACTTCAACTATTGCAGGTAATATTTGTAGTTTGTAATCAAGTCATTCATTCTCTTTATGCACCTACTTTTATTGATAAACAATATTGTTACATGTGGTACATATTTGGGCCTTTTCTCAGATGAAGATATGGCAACCAATTGATCAGACTTGAGACTAGATCGAGTTTTCTTTCCGTTTATGTCTGATGTGGCATGACAGGTTGAAAGGCCATAATTTGTTGATGAAGACATTTTCTATCTGCGAACAACTTAATAAGCGAGACATAGATAATGTGAGTTACTATAATTGATACAAAGTAAATTAAACATTTGTACATATAGGTGATATTCATTGGCTTCCTCATACATACTAATTTTTTTTATTTGGGTGAACATCCTAGTTTGCATGGTAGCCATACATTCAATATGGTGATCATTTACTTGAACATTCTGAAGACAAAGACAGAGTCCTCTTTGGGTCACAGACCGTGCTTATCTTTTTTTGGGATATTCGAGAATCACAATGCATAGAGAGTTATGAAAGAGTTTGGACTGAGGCAAAATGTTCCTCCTACATGGAAACCACCATTTTTTAGAGACGATTGCGCGTCATCAACCGCAAGCGATTATCAAATTAGAAGGAAAGAAATTACCTATATATGGGGGGAGAGATGGAACAACATAATTGATGGTCAACTTGATAACACTGCTCATCACTCTGATGAGTACCTGGCTTGGTATAGAAGAATAAAATGCTAGAATTGGACGAGCCATAGGTGCCATGACTGCTTCAAGAAATGGGTTGGGTGATCAATCTGTTGCCAAGGTAGAATTGATACTCATGGAATACTCGCACCTTAAGTGTTTTTTTTTTTGAAGGATTGTACACGTCATATAATACTTGTGGTCTGATGTCCGTTGCAGGTTAGAGTCTTTGTAGAACGTGTTATTGCATCTTTTGGGACGATTGATGAAAGCACAAGTTCTATAATGTTGGTCAAATCTCTAAGCTCGGTTGATCGTAAGCTCATCAAATTCTACACATCATGTGTCACTGGTTTTGGTAAATTAGATATTGAAGAATGTTTAAAGGATGAATCAAGTGAAGCTCAACAGGTAAAATTTGAAATAAAATAATTCCACCGCCAGGTTCATTGGTAATAAATTCATTTCATGACATCTTACCCCGACTGTGGTACCAACATCGTCTCCTTTCGTCACAAGGTCCAATCAAACCACTTTGGCACCAGACACATAAACTCCTTGTTCTGTTGACCATTTGTTACAATCTAGTCCAACTCAATTGTAAGTTTAGAGCTCGACTGTTGTACTGATACCATCTCCTCCCATCACAAGGTCCCTTTAAACCGGATGGCACCAGACATAGAAACTTCCAATTATGTGAACCCTTTGCTATAATTTAGTCCAACCCAAGTGCATGTTCAACCGGGGTTGGTCAGTTGGTGCCATATCCTTGGGATTTTGATGTTAAATGATCATAAATGTCATTAACTATTATCCAATCTAGCTGCAAAGTCATGCCTAAATTGTTCTGTCATTTACTTTAACATCAACATTATCATTTCTAAAGGCAGGCCTGAAATGTAGTATGATTTTCAACTATTTCAGGGATATCAATAGAAACTCAATGGTGCATCCAAGGTGGGAGTAACCCATGAAAGTCGAAGTCTCATCCGCGACGCAACTGCATGGTCCGTTCTTACTCACCGGACAAAGTATGAGATATGTTCAAACATAATTGGAATTCGGGAGACTATCAAATGACATGAGGATAAATACCCATGTTTTCCAAGTCACTACTAATATTTATTCAAAATGTTTCAAATGTTTCTACATATGGGATTCCTTGTACCCTAACCACCTTCAAAAGACACAAAAGAAGAAAAAAAAATACACAATAGATAAGAGGGAGATACGTACAAGGTGGGAAACAGGGAATGAATACCGCAAATGTAACAGAAAATGGAAGCAAAGAAAGATGTGGCAGGAGATTCAATGCTATATATGACAATGGAAGATATTCATTTGCAGAGAATGGAAGCAGAGAACCCAAGCAAAAGACAAAAGCTACAAAACGAAATGAAATTATAAACAGATATGCATTCGTTTACTTTTAACGGAACACTTTATGAGATATCACTATACTTAAATTGCGATATCGCAACTCCTTAGTTGTGATATCGCATAATGTGTTGTGATATTGCAAAAAAAAAAAAGAAAAGAAAAAAAAAGTGCCTTTTTGCCTCCGCGAGCATACGGACACTATGGAAAGCAAGCATGTAAAATTGTATAGTTTGTGGTAACAAGGGGGTTTATCGATGAGTTATTGTGACCGTACGAAAACCCCCCCATAAAAATGTGTTGTACCAAACCACAAAATGGGGCAGCCGCATAAAAATAAAAACTTCTCAAAAATAGTATTACAAAAAAATTTCCAAAGTGCACGCTTGTTTGCAATCATTTACATATATGTAAATTATTCACATGCGTAGCCATTACATATCATCGTGTTTGTTTGCCCTCATTTATGGTATGTAGATAATGACATTTTCAGCCTGTAATTTACACAATTCAACAGTAGGTTAATGGTTACACAACTCACTGTTATTGTTAGATTGTATGGACTCAATCCATCGGTTGATGTAATAAATTGATTAATCAATAAAACCATGCTTTACTTTCATGAGATGAATGTTATTTTATTACTTTATGCACATGACCAATACATATGACATAATGGTTCATGAGTTGAACCGGGTCCCATTAGTATATTAGATGTGATATATGTATATGGATGAGATCCACATACGGGAGATATATGTCACAAATCTTATACTTAAAATATCTTCACAACCAGTGATGAGACTGGGCATCTCATCTGATAAGGTTGCAGCACTTTGATCACTATGAAATAGTGTGATTTGTCTCGATCATCAGAATGGAAGATTCTGGATCAATGTGCTAGTACATTGGATGTATTGAAGGACCATGAGAAGCACCTTATGGAATTCCGTCTCAATAATAAGGTATGCTCTCATAATTCCCTAGCAATAGGCTCTCAATCTTGAGACATTAATGAACTCAAGTTTCTATCTATTCATTTGCTTTGAGTCACCAATGAGTGAGGCCAACTGTAGGTCAACACCTCGATGTCTTGGGTATGTGGTAGTAGGACTGTGGGAACATTGAATGATCAAGAAGGAATCTATCTCTATTATCCCCTTGTGCCAATTAATGGGTTTTGTCATTAGTAAGTGCGCACCCATCTCGATTAAGAGTTAATTGGATGGTACTGATGATCATAGTGATTAATTGGGACTCAAGGATAATAAGATGTGGAACTAAGATTGGAAGAGACAGATTTATTCCAATTGATCCATGGATATTGATAGAGGGGCCTACTTGTGGTAATTGAGAAGTTTAGGGTCTTCATTGTAATTTATTCCTAAGACTGGAGTGCAATTGCATTTATATAGTGGTGTTATTTGCAATTGACTGTGGGCTCGAATTGCACATGAGATGTGGGGTCGCGTGTCCCAGTTGGAGCCAGTTTTCTATGGAATCCCTAGTGGTCCCCACGCTAGCTCAAGATATTAGAAAGATACTAATCATATTCGAACTCTAAAAGGAAGGAATTAGGAAGTTACTATTTCTATTTGAAGTAGGACTTCTAATAGTGGTAATAGTATACTTACTAATTGTTGTGGAAGTAAGACTTCTATTTCAATTAAGACAAGAGGAGCTTTGGGAGATTATAAAAGGGAATTCACCCCTCTTGGACGTCAAATATATTATATAGTGAAAAACGTCCCTCCTCTTTGTGCAACAGTTGCACTGCTCTCTTCTCTCTTCCTCTTCTAGTTCCTTAGGGTTTCGAGTTGGGTTTTCTCTTGAAGATTCCACTAATCTTCTTGAGAAGAGATATCTAATTCGGGTCATAGCGTGGAAGGCTAAGAGGTGGTGGAGATTCTGATCTCAGTTTGTAGAGAAGTTCTACATCAACGAAAGTTATCAACTTCTCCATTAGAGCGCAACCGAGCTCCTAAGGTAAAATCTGCATCCTTGTATGTTGTGGGTTTTAATGGATGGTTGTTCGTTTCTGTTCTATCTTTAAGATAGTTTTACTTACTGTATGTGATCATGAGATTGAGGGTTATGCATCCTGGATTGGGTTTTTTGCCTTATGGATACTTGATCCCTGAGTCAAGTGGGTCAAAAGTTTTGAATATCTATCCACGAGGCCCACCTACTTCCAACAATCGGGCCCAGTACAAATTGGAACGTCTATGTAAGTGATGGTTTCAAAACCCATCAATGGATTTTTTTTTTTTTTTTCACTTTTGTGGACCCAAATTCATAATCCAAGTCATTCATCTTTCTAGGCCTAAGAAACCCTAGAGTGTTTTACTTTCAATCTTATATTATCTTCATGGATTTTGAAAAATCTGTGGAAAAAAAAAAGTCCAAAAAACCCAAATTTATATATTAAATTTTCTTTAAGAGGATTTTACCCGTGGTGGAACCACCTGATGGGCGGCCCAGTCTCATCCACAAAATATGTTTGGGTTTGTGTCAGGCTCTGACCTAGATGTTGAAAACCCACATGGAATTTGGACTGTATTCAATTTTTCAGTCCTAGGTACCCGAATTTTTTGTTTGATTTTATTTTACGCGCTGGCCTAGTGGCAACATAAATTAACTGTACACTATAGGTGTATAAGCATGACTTATATGTAGATATATGCAAATGGATTATATAAAAAACAATACATACTATACATTATAAAATCTACATACATTTCTAAAAAAAAAAAAATTTGTATCCCTTAAGTATATCAAGACCAAGAAATTGCGGTACTTGGACATTCTAATTCGAACTATCTCAACCCAAATCACACTCAGGTGGGAAATCTACAATTTAGATCAGCTCAAACCAGATATTTTCGGGTTTCCTCTATGTCAAGTGTAGACTTACGTTCAAAGGTATGAAATTTGTGGGGTCAGGTTGGGCTCATACTCAAACCACCCAGGTTGCACCACACTTAGCACATGAAAAGGGCAGGGATCAGTTATGTGTGAAAAACAAAGCAAAATGCAAAGTTGTGCTCTAGAAGTTGCCCTAGCCTGCACATCATTCAAACTCACTAGTTATTATACTACGAGAAATAGAGGCAGATCCTCTCTCCATCTTCCTAATAATGATTTTTCATGTCTGGGTTACAAACCAATTCATCTTGTTTTGGCTGCAGATTGTAAATGTAGTCTAGGAGATTGGTTGGCATTGCCATTCATGGGTTAGTTCCATGAGCTATAATATTGTTTCTGGTGGTATCATAGGGAGACAAGTAAGCCTGCTTAATTGCTTATGCCACTTGCATTTGTAAATTTTATTAGATTTCCAATTATTTCATCGTGTAACACATAAAACAAAGAAGATCTATCAATACTAGACTATAACATGTTTGGAAAATGAGTTACAATGCACCAAATACAGTGGAGGATTCTCAACGGCATCACATGCTAATTAGTTGGACATAGGGAGGACATGATTCTTTTTGTCTGCCCCATCTTCTCTATTCTAGTTGCTATAAGAAGGCCCACAAAACAAATTCATGCCAACATCTTTTGTTAGTGCCGAGTACAGTAAGT
This sequence comes from Umbellularia californica, assembly GCA_028538565.1. Taxonomy (NCBI): domain Eukaryota; kingdom Viridiplantae; phylum Streptophyta; class Magnoliopsida; order Laurales; family Lauraceae; genus Umbellularia; species Umbellularia californica. The sequence continues at coordinate 49,234,456 of JAPQWN010000006.1, read as the reverse complement.
AATAGTTCAGTATTTAGGAGACAGGTCACACTGTGAATTAAACAACAAGTAAATACAATATACAACAAGTAAATACAGTATGAAATCACTCACTGTTCGAAGACAGAAACAGAGTATTGTTGCAGAAGTTTTGAAGTCCAGTAATTCGCAGAAGATGGGTGATCAAGGCTAGTGTTACACATTATGTCCTTAAGACAAAATTCGCCCTCGCAATGCTGCTTATGAGCTTCAACAGCGTCTATCTCCCAGGATACAATGATCGGTATCACAACGGTTGCAGCACTACAAACTGTGTGTTTTGCAAACCAAAAGTGTAGCAGCAGTACTCTCTCTTCACAATGATGAATCGAAAATGCAATGCAACAGCAGTGAAAATGGATGGTCAAAAGGCATGTACGAGATGTATATAAATAGCTTGAAACAGGTCGCTTCAATGGGGTTTGCATCTGTTCAGAATAGTGACTATTCAGTGAACAGATGCATCTTCTTTGGACACACCTCATGCGTTTGGACACACCCTTTCAAGTGCGAAAGGACACACACCACTAGGGACACATCTCATTTGCAAAAATAAATTTTATTAAATAAAATTTCTCCAAAAAATAAACAGGTAGTGGGCCGAGCCAAGGCCCAACTGCGAGTGAAGCCCAAGCCCAGGCCCAAGCCCGGCCCGGTTCGGTGCAGGGAAGGGGCGGTGCGCGCGTGTGTGTGGTGGTGACCCCACCTTGATCTAGGTCCTCCCTCCCCTACAAAAGTGGGATGCCCCTTGGAGCTCATTTTATACTACCAAGGTAAGTATATTTATACCCAAGGAATGTTTTGCTCCCAGGCAATGTGGGATGCAAGTTCACCACTTCCTTTATTTCCATGTTTAACATGTTCAAGTAGTGGTGTTTAGTAGGCAATTTCTCATTCACTCCTTAATGGATTAGAGCAACCCAATACATGTCATTAATCTACTCATAGAGTAGAATACATTCCCATGTATTCCCACCAAAAAGGATAAGTGGGTCCCACTTAGTTTTTGGCTCAAACTTTTGACAAAAGTAGTTGTGCTCTAAGCCATTTTTCCAACGATCTCCTACATGAATGAAATTGACTGTAAGCAATGAAATGATATACAAACACACAAAGAGTACAATTGGAAATCATCTGTATAGAGAAAGGTAGCTTGTGGCCTTGAACCTTCCCTTGTGAAGTACTATCGGATTTACTGGTTGAACAGTGAACATGATATATTGAACTGCTCAGCCTTTTGCGTAAACCAAGACAACAGAGTTCACACAGAATCTTCACTGACACATTTGGTTCTCATGATTGTGTTCATTTTGGCCCTGAACAATGCCTGCTTTCATGAGTGCTTTAGAGAATTTAGCTTTATCATTCTCATAGAATCGGCTTAGTTCACACCTGCATAGGTGATTTTTATTAAGAATATCCTGCTATACCCCATCTGATTATCCAAGATATAAGAATCATTAAAAGCTTGTTTATCCTATTTACCGCTGCAGGTATCACTATTAATATCATAGGAATGAGCAGGAGATGTTATCTCCATAGTGATATTGTTAAGTCACACACAATTCGGTTGTCCCTTTGAACCCGGATCTTGGGATCTCCAGTCAACTAGGTAGGGTTTCTATTATAGCGACTTTTCATTCATAGGCTTTAATCTCATTCCCCTCGATGAACGATTTACTTGCTCTCTTGCTAATCCTTTGGGAAGAGGATCCGCAATGTTATCTATGAACTTTATGTACTGAATTGTCATAATGCCATTAGAGAGCAGTTGTCTCACGGTATTATGCCTTCGACAAATGTATCGAGACTTACCGTTATACATTTTACTTTGTGCCCTTCCAATTGCTGATTGACTATCGCAATGAACGCAGATAGGAGGCACAGGTTTTGACCACATCGGAATATCTTCTAAGAATTGACGAAGCCACTCAGCTTCTTCGCCAGCTTTATCCAATGCAATAAACTCAGATTCCATAGTGGATCTAGCAATGCAAGTTTGCTTAGAAGATTTCCATGATACTGCTGCACCACTAAGTGTAAATAAATATCCACTTGTGGATTTTGAATTTTTGATATCGGATATCTAGTTGGCATCACAATAGCCTTCAAGTATAGCTGGATATTTAGAGTAATGCAGTCCATAGTTTTGGGTATATTTTAAATATCCTAAAACCCGAACTAAGGCCTTCCAGTGGTCTGCTCCTGGGTTACTTGTGTATCTACTCCATTTACTAACCGCATATGCAATGTCTGGACGAGTGCAATTCATTACATACATTAGGCTGCCAATTAGTTGCGCATATTCTCGTTGTGATATACCTTTTCCATTATTCTTGGATAAATGGATACTAATATATATATATATATAGGTGTCATTGCTGGATTGCTATTATCTTGATTATGTTTCTTGAATATTTTCTCAATATAATGTGATTGAGATAATATTAGTCCATCCGATGTTTTAGAAATCTTAATTCCTAATATGACATCAGCAACACCTAAATCTTTCATATCAAACTTATTGTTCAACATTCTCTTGGTAGCCTGAATGATTGCCTTATTGCTACTCATAATGAGTAAATCATCAACATATAAGCAAATTATGACACGGCCATTGTTAGTGTTCTTGACATACACACACTTGTCACATTCATTGATTTAAAACTCATTTGACATCATTAAATTGTCAAATTTCTTATGCCACTGTTTTGGTGCTTTTTTTAATCCATATAAAGATTTGACAAGCCGACAAACTTTCTTAGTTTGACCTTGAACATTAAACCCTTCTGGTTGTTCCATATAGATTTCCTCATCTAAGTCAACATTTAAGAAAGTGGTCTTTACATCCATTTGATGTATCTCGAAATTGTATATAGCAGCAATTGCTATTAACATTCGAATTGATATTATTCTCGTTACTGGTGAATAAGTATCGAAATAGTCCAAGCCTTCCTTTTGTCTGTACCCTTTAACAACAAGCCTGGCCTTGTACTTTTCGATCGATCCATCTGCTTTCATCTTTCTCTTGAATATCCACTTGCATCCAAGAGGTTTGCAACCTTATGGAAGATCCACTAGTTCGCATGTATGGTTTTGCAAAATAGATTCAATTTCACTATTTATTGCCTCTTTCCAATATGGTGCTTCAGGACTGGAAACTGCTTCTTTAAAGCTTTGAGACTCATCTTCTAACAGAAATGTTAGAAAATCTGAACCAAACGTTTTTTATGTTCTAGCCCTCTTACTTCGTCTAGGTTCATCAATCTCTTGTTGGTTTTGATTACTGCTACTAGCAGTATCATGAGTTCTTTTGAGAGAACTCGATTTCTACGATGGTTTTGTAAGGAAATACATGTTCAAAGAACGATGCATTCCTTGACTCAATAATAGTATTAGGATGCATATCGGGAATTTCAAACTTGTGATTAGAAACCGATACGCACTGCTATTATGAGCATACCCTATGAATACACAGTCAACTGTTTTTGGTCCTATTTTAACCTTTTTAGGTGTAGGAACCGCCACTTTAGCCAAACACCCCCACACTTTCAAGTATTTGTAAGTAGGCATTCTGCCTTTCCACAATTCGTAGGGAGTTTTATTGGTTTTCTTTTGAGGTATTCGATTGAGAATATAATTTGCGGAAAGAATAGCATCCCCCCATAATATAATTCTGCGATGGTTTTGTAAGGAAATACATGTTCAAAGAACGATGCATTCCTTGACTCAATAATAGTATTAGGATGCATATCGGGAATTTCAAACTTGTGATTAGAAACCGATACGCACTGCTATTATGAGCATACCCTATGAATACACAGTCAACTGTTTTTGGTCATATTTTAACCTTTTTAGATGTAGGAACCGCCACTTTAGTCAAACACCCCCACACTTTCAAGTATTTGTAAGTAAGCATTCTGCCTTTCCACAATTCGTAGGGAGTCTTATTGGTTTTCTTTTGACGTATTCGATTGAGAATATAATTTGCGGAAAGGATAGCATCCCCCCACAAATTCCGAGGTAATCCAGAACTTATTAACATAGCATTCATCATTTCTTTTAAAGTTCTGCTTTTCCTTTCAGTAACACCATTTTGCTGAGGTGAATAAGGAGCAGTAGTTTGGTGTATAATACCATGCTGTGAACAAAATTCACCAAAAGGTGATTCATATTCACCCCCCTATCGCTTCTTATTACCTTGATTTTCTTATCAAGTTGATTCTCAGCCTCATTCTTGTAATGTATGAACATTTCCAAGGCCTCATCTTTACTTCTCAGTAAGTAAACATAACAGTATCTTGTGCAATCATCAATGAATGTAAGAAAATGTTTCTTACCACCTTTAGTTTGAACAAACTTTAGGTCACAGATATTAGAATGAATTGACTGAAGGGGTTCAGAAGTTCGCTCAATTGAATGAAAAGAAGTTCTAGTAAGTTTAGCTTCTACACATGTTTCACATTGGACAGTTGAATCAAAATTGCATTTAGGCAAACATTCCATATTAACTAATCTACGCAAAGCATCATAGTTAACATGACCTAATCTACCATGCCACACATTAGAGGACTCAAGCATATAAGCAGAAGAATTTTTCTTATTAGGTACAATTTTTATTACATTTAATTTAAAGAGCCCATCGCTCATGTACCCTTTACCCACGTACATCCCAGATTTAGTGAGGACAAACCTATCCGACTCAAATACCAGTTTGAAACCCTTCTTGCTCAGTAGTGAGCCTGATACCAGATTCTTGCGTATATCAGGTACATGCAGCACATTGTTGAGGGTGAGTTCCTTTCCAGAAGTCATCTTTAATAACACCTGTCCTTGGCCTTCAACCTTAGAGGTGGCAGAATTGCCCATGAAGAGTTGTTCTCCTGTTGTAGCATGATAAGTGGAGAACATCTCTTTAATAGAGCAGACATGTCGAGTGGCTCCAGTGTCCACCCACCATTCTCTGGTGTTACCAACTAAATTGACTTCTAAGACCACAGCAGAAAGATTGATGTCTGAAACATCAGTGGAGAGAGTGTCCATTTTTGTCATGTTGGCCTGTGCTGGTTTCTTACTTGTATTGCCTTGGTCCTTGCACTTACGACAATCCTTAGCATGGTGGCTTGGTTTGTTGCACACATAGCACTTCCCTTTGAACTTCTTGTTATCATTGGGATCCTGCTGTTTTGGACCATTGGGATTGTTCTTCCTCTTCTTGGGATTCTGCCCATGTTCCACTACATTGGCCTTAGCTTCAGTGAAGGTTTTTCCTACTTTCTTTTCAGATGTACGATTGTCTTCCTTTATCCTCAATCTGACAATCAAGTCTTCAAGTTTCATCTCCTTTCGCTTATGCTTAAGATAGTTCTTAAAATCCTTCCAAAGTGTGGCAATTTTTCAATGATGGCTGCCACTTGGAAAGACTCGCTAAGAGACATTCCTTCTGCATGAATTTCATGGAGAATTACCTGAAGTTCCTGAACTTGATTGATTACTGCTTTGGAATCGATCATCTTGTAGTCAAGGAATCTGCCCACAACGAATTTCTTCATTCAGGCATCTTCAATCTTGTACTTTGTATCAAGAGAATCCCATAATTCCTTAGCAGTCTTCAATGAACAGTACACATTATATAATGTGTTGTCTAGTCCATTGAGAATATAATTCCGACAAAGGAAGTCAGCATGCTTCCAGGCATCGACAGCAGCAACCACTTGCTTGTCTGTCTCACCTTCTGTTAAGGCAGGAGGTTCTTCATGGAGGAACCTAGCCAAGTTCAAGGTAGTGAGATAGAACAACATCTTCTGTTGCCATCTCTTGAACTCAGTACCATTAAACTTCTCAGGTTTCTCCCCATTGCTCACCATAACAAGGGCAGGGGTACTGACTGGAGTATCCTTCTCAATACCCATTACTGTGAATGAACAGAAGTAAAAGAAAACACAGAATATACTGAGAGTTAAAAACTAACAGTACTATAAATAGAAAATCAACTGAGGCAACAAGAAAGCAAGTTACAGAACAAACTGAAGTTCTATAACAAGTGAAATAAAAGAGAGAAACTCAGTTTTACAATACTGGTTTTAGAAATAAAAGACTTAGAAACCAGTAGTAAAACTGACATAAACTGAAACCAGAAACACTGAAGTAAAACTGATAACAGAGTATACTCAGAACATCAAAAGATTTCGTCTTAAGATTGTTAGTGCCGAGTACAGTCAGTAATAGTTCAGTATTTAGGAGACAAGTCTGAACACTGTGAATTAAACAACAAGTAAATACAGTATGAAATCACTCACTGTTCGAAGACAGAAACAGAGTATTGTTGCAGAAGTTTTGAAGTCCAGTAATTCGCAGAAGATGGGTGATCAAGGCTAGTGTTACACATTATGTCCTTAAGACAAAATTCGCCCTCGCAATGCTGCTTATTAGCTTCAACAGCGTCTGTCTCCCAGGATACAATGATCGGTATCACAACGGTTGCAGCACTACAAACTGTGTGTTTTGCAAACCAAAAGTGTAGCAGCAGTACTCTCTCTTCACAATGATAACTCAAAAATGCAATGCAACAACAATGAAAATGGATGGTCAAAAGGCATGTACGAGATGCATATAAATAGCTTGAAACAGGCCTCTTCAATGGGGTTTGCATCTGTTCAGAACAGTGACTGTTCAGTGAACAGATGCATCTTCTTTGGACACACCTCATGAGTTTGGCCACACCCTTTCAAGTGCGAAAGGACACACACCACTAGGGACACATCCCATTTGCAAAAATAAATTTTATTAAATAAAATTTCTCTAAAAAAATAAATGGGTAGTGGGCCAAGCCAAGGCCCAACTCGCACGTGAAGCCCAAGCCCAGGCCCAGCCCAGTTCGGTGCGGGGAAGGGGCGGCGCGCGCGCGTGTGTGGTGGTGACCCCACCTTGATCTAGGTCCTCCCTCCCCCACAAAAGTGGGATGCCCCTTGGGGCTCATTTTATACTACCAAAGTAAGTATATTTATACCCAAGGAGTGTTTTGCTCCTAAGCAATGTGGGATGCAAGTTCACCACTTCCTTTGTTTCCATGTTTAACATGTTCAAATAATGGTGTTTAGAAGGTAATTTTTCATTCACTCCTTAATGGATTAGTGCAACCCACAACATGTCATTAATCTACTCATGGAGTAGAATACATTCCCATGTATTCCCACCAAAAAGGATAAGTGGGTCCCACTTAGTTTTTGGTTCAAACTTTTGACAAAAGTAGTTGTGCTCTAAGCCATTTTTCCAACATCTTTTCCTTCAAAACTAGAAAGCCAGTCTTAGGCCGTAGGGCAAAGGAAGCCAAAATGGCCAGGTCTTCTTCAATGCCCGAAAAATCATACGTACCATGCCCACTCTATTAGCTTGCCCTCTACATCCCATCCCATCCCATCCCATCCTATCAGTCTTATAATTTCCCAGGTATATATTGTTTCAAGAATCTTATTAAATAAAATATTCACCACTTTTAATGCTAGAAATACATTAAAGATAAAAAAAAAAATCTAGACACTTCCAGCATGCCTGTCTCTTGCCCTCTCTTAGCAGCACATTCAAAAAGCTTTTCGTTTCACAAGACAATAACTTATATAATGCAGGGTTTTGTACGAAACATAAGAGGGAGAGGGATCAGTATGAGAGGAGAGAAAGAAAGAGAGAGAGAAAAGATCTTCGGTGATTTAATCTGGCCAAACATGGATCCTGCCCAATCCTATGGAAATCTAGAATCTTCACCCTGATTATTCTCTTTCCGAACGTGCCCTTTATGTGGCCACTGAATTGAAAATGCCACTTTAGCCAAACCCACATTAAAGAGGCCTTCTCGCCCAAAAACCCTATTTTTTCATCATTTTTTTCATTGGTCGACGTCGACCCTCATTTCCAGTGTTGAGTGTCGCCGTTGACTATCATTTTCAATGTTTAGGGTTGACGACCTTCATGTACTCTATTATTTAAAGCGACTGCCTTATTCCACATCGTGCTGTGTCTTTCCAAAAGCTCATCTTTGTCATTTTCAGTTGGAAAGTGCACCCAAAAGCCTTGTCATTACCTTCCACTCTTTTGCATCTTGCCTCAACTTTAAGGTAATAAAATAGTATTTGGTGGACGCCATTAAAGAGATAGATCCACCACCTAGGTGTCAGTTTCGTATCTATTTATTTACATATGGAGCCAAATGAATATATATGCTGTAAACGTGGGCTCAACAACTTCGTTAATTTCTTTCTCTTACAGCACCAGTTCCATCTTATTGTTCTTTAACATTTCACATGCAATAAGTGAATGAGAACTGTAAAAAGGCATAGTATATTGGGGGAGCACTACTGTAATTTACATGTACCTTAGAGCACCATACATATAACTCTAAGATAGGATAAGACCAAATATGATCAGTTGTAATATTCCTCGTTAAGAGGATTGTAGTTACCAAATACAGTGTATATATAGGAGATCAGGTGAGAACAGAGGACTACACCATTATTCCCACTGCTATTATTTATGTTATGGTATCAGAGCCTCACTTGGGCGGCATTTTTCTCGTCATTGGCACTATAAGCCATCTAGGCTTTTGGATCAGGTGATCATCTATGGTGTTGCATTCCAGGTCAGTGCACTTCAGCTATAAGTTTGCCTGACTATTCAGAAATTGTGGTGTTTTTCTGCATCTCTGCATGCTATATTTAAAAGCATTTCTATTATTCAGAGATTGTTTTATTTTGGTTGTTTATGGGAGTGGTTTTCATCACACATCTTTTCTACTTTGATTTCAATCACGGAGATATTCTGCAATAGGGCATCACACACCTACTCATCAATATCTTCCGATCTGGGAATCGGACTAGTTTTTGTTCCTTTGTAGATAGGGCTTCTGTACTCTGTTAGTAGCCCCATCTTGATTGTTGTTCTGTTGCATTATGGAGATGGCTAAAATAGAACTCCTAGCAGTCAAATTAGATGGGAAAAATTATTTTCTATGGGAATTTCAGTTCCGAAATTTTGTTCAAGGAAAAGAACTTTGGGGCTTTATTGACGGAACTACAGCAAAACTATCCTCTAATAAAGCTGATGAGTTGGCCAAATGGACTACGAAAAATGCTCAAGTCATAAGCTGGATATTAAATTCTGTGGAGCCATCCATTGCTTTAAATCTCTGTCTCTATCACACTGCCTCTGAGATGTGGCAGTATTTGCGGCGTTTATATGCTCAGGAGAATATGGCCCGTCAATTTCAGTTGGAGTATGGACTTGCTGAATATAATCAAGGGGACAAACAAGTTCAAGACTATTATTCTGGTTTTATGTCTTTATGGATTGAATATGATTCCTTGGTTTATGCTATGGTGCCTGAAGCATCATTAGATGTGGTTCACAAGATACATCAAACTACTCAACTTAATCAGTTTTTAATGAAATTGAGAAGAGAATATGAACCCATTTGGGTTGGTTTGTTGAATCATACCCCATTACCTACACTGGATACATGTCTCCAAGATCTCCTACGCGAGGAACAACGTTGCAAGTCACAGGTATTGTTGGATCTCCAACAATCCACCATCACTGCTTTTGTTGCTAAAGATAAGAGAGACGTCACCAAAATCTAGTGTTTCCAGTGCAAAGAATTTGGGCATCTCGCTAATGCATGGAAAAATGGAAAAATCTGCAACTACCATAAAAAAGCTTGGACATGTGATATCTGAGTGCCGAAGCGTCCCTAGCATCGAATAACACATGCTTATCAAGTCAATGCCAGTACTCCTGCTTCCTCAAACACTGCTTCCAACAAATCCCTTACTCCAGAAATGGTGCAACAGATTGACCAGACTTCCCTTGCTTCTGCTTTTTCCACCATGGGTCTCTCAGGTAACAATAAATCCTCTATTTGCGGGGGAGTGTAAAAAGGCATAGTATATTGGGGGAGCACTACTGTAATTTGCATGAACCTTAGAGGTCCATACATATAACTCTATGATAGGATAAGACCAAACTGATCAGTTGTAATAGTCCTCATTAAGAAGATTGTAGTTACCAAATACAGTGTATATATAGGAGATCAGGTGACAACAGAGGACTACACCATTATTCCCACTTCTATTGCTTATGTTACGAACTACTGTTGTGTGAAATATGGAAAGCATGTGTTGGGATGGCAGACATGGCAATGGACCACATTCATGTCCACAACAACTTCTTTATTTCTTTATCTTAGAGCACGAGTTTTCTCTTATTGTATTTAAACATTTCACATTCAATTGGTCAAGATATACTATTCTGTGAAATAAGAACCATGTTGTGGGATGGCAGACATGGGCAATGGACCACATTCAATTAAATGCGACGCAAATCCTAAGTTAGATGATTGGTTCAAGCTGTCTTTACCCATCGTTACATACCTGAATTTTACAAGAAATTTGTTTATTTGTTTTCAACTGCATTAGACATGCAAGATAGTTATGTTAGTATCCCATGTACTGTTGTGTGTGTCTTGATGGCATTTTCACTGATTTAAAGTGTTTTGAATTTTGTAATAACATGTCAGATGTCCACCATTTAACAAAATTTCACTACGATGGTGAGTTTGAATTTGATCTTAATTAGCCTCAATGCAAGGGCGGAAGGCAAAAGATGAGGTATCTATCAAGTAACATAACGTTCACTGAGTTGAAGAATATTACATTTGAAACATCAAACTGGGAAGCATCATGTGAAGGGCTAAAGTGACCTTTTCGGTCCACTGTCCATATAAAGTGTTTTTTTCGATTAAAGCTTCTTTCTATAACGATTTGTATCCTTCAATTCATAATAAGAACTATTCAATATTCTCATCTTGATGACAAGGATTTTGATTTTAGATGCATATCGTAAATCTTTCCAAGTTTTAAGAAACTTATGAAATTTAAAAAAAAAAAAAAAACCGAACACATCCAAAACTATTGGATGTACTCATTTACTCACGTGAAAATGGTGATTTTGACAAGCATAGAAAAACTCTTTGAACTATCTCATGCCTCAAAGCCAAATAACCCCTAAACAAAGTAGAACAGAGAGACATGATGAGCTGTGGAGTATAACATGGCTGCTGCCAAAGTTTGAAAAAAAAAAAAGACTCATAAAACTAGCGCTGGACGCATCGCGTGGGCTCTGGTTTCTCTTAGACCAACTTGCACCCTCATGCATCAATTTTCTGGAAAGGTCTAGACTAACTTGCACCCTCAAGCATCAATTACTATCCTGCTCATTGTCTAGTGTTGCATTGTTGGTGGAGCTTCACCTGGAGAAAGCCCTTGGTAACATCAATTCTCCTTTGTAGTTTATATAGCTCAAATAATGCCGGGAAAACTCATTTAGATTTTTTTAGTTGTTATGTTAAAAAATATGTAATTTCCTCCATGTCACCACAAGCTTGGAGCCCGGATCTCTTAGCCCCTTGACTTCTTTTTCTTGATACCCCAGCCAAGGAGGCTGGGACCCAATGTAGCCCACACAAGTGGGAAGAAGACCCACACATGTGGGAAGAGGAGGCCACACAAGTGAAGGAATTCCACATGTGTGGGAAAAGGAGCCGACAAGTGTTGAAAGAGTGGCATGCCCGAGAATGGACCGGTGGCTGGGCAACATCCAGGATTGCAAACCAACTAAGCAACCCCATATTGTCAGCCCCTGACATAGGAAATAGGTGAGCTGTAGTGTTAGTCCATGGTATAGCCCACCTATTGAAAATATGAGCTGAGAAGTAAGATGAATGCCCATTTTATACCAGTAAGTTGGCCCCACCATAAGATTGGACATCGATAAGTTTTAAGGAAATGAATACTTTGTAATAAATTAACCATAAAATTCCTCAAGGAGTGATCTCGATTTATGCAACCTAATAATAACTCAAATCTAAACTACCCCTTATCTCAAGATAAGGAACCATTCTCTCTAACAATCCTAACCAATCCTATATCTCTAAAATGCAACATCCTCCCACTGATCGCATGCTTCTTTCATAAAAGAATTATGCAATTGGTAAGAAATAAATAAAATCAGAACCGGATCATTTCTCAGCCGGTGGCCGTTGTCGGTCTATAGGGTCCACTGTCCACCACTATTGCAAACCACTCTTTCTTTTGAGTTTGTTGGTGCCAATGGTCCACTAGATCAGATCTGTGCTGATTCTCCTACAAGCGATCATCGTGAGACTTAATGAAGATGACGAAGATCACAAGGTCTAGATGATGCATAGACAAGGAAGAATGCTAGATTTTATTTCAGGAAAAATTTTTTACAGTGAGATTGTGGCAAAAGAATATGAGCTAGGAGCATAGCTAACTTGATTTCAAGATCACCAGTGGGCCACAGCTTTTAGGAAACGAATACATTGCAATAAATTCACCGTAAGATTCATCCAATCATCTCAATTTATACAATCTAATAATAAATCAAATTCAAACTACTCCTTATCTCAAGGTAAGGAACCCATACCTCCAACAAATCATAAATCCTATCTCTAAAATGCAATATCTCTAATAACTATATGATGAATAACATGATTAATGAATATGCCTCATATTGGATATGATTGTGCTATTATTCATTATATAATCAATTTTACAATAGGGCCAGCCTCCATTGGAGTAAAATATATAGGCATCACATGCATGGCGAGGATGATCATTTTTAAGCAAATCGGATTTTCAATAGACAAGACCCACTATGGAGTTCAACTCTTCAACCCAAGGATTGTCTAAGAATGGGAGTAAGACGAAAGAAGAAGAAGAAAAAGAGCTTTTTTCCTGTGGCTTATCTTTAGAGATGACTTTTCCCTCCATCTTCCCAAAAACTCTAATTTCCACATACCTCCTTCATGCTAGGGGGAATGACAAAACTGCCCAAACCTTCTTTTGTTGAGGCAGCTTCATTCCTTCGCCTTTTCATTGGTTTTCCCTCTTGGTATGAATTTACTTTTCCTCTTCCTTTACTAAACCTTTGGTCATTACAACCTGTGTGGCCCACCTTTATGTGAACAATCCACATTGACATATTGAAATGAAATCTAATACAATTAATATATTGGTAATGGTTCTTCATATGATCAGCTTTGAATAATGAAAGATTGGTCTCGAATAGGATAAATTAATCATTTCTCCATTTCTTTAAAAGAAAATTTATTCTTTTTGTCTGTGATCCGAAATGTACATTTTTTTGTCCTTACACCAAAAATAACATTGATTGATAGATGGTGAGGAGGAAGACTCGTGAAATTTTAGGGTTGATTTAATTGCATGAAAATACTTCTTAGGATCTATAAGGAATCACTTCATCACTAATTTCTTATCATAAATATATAACATGGCCTGCTTATTTGCATTGAATTGAATTCGTGGGGAATTCAAAGGAACTCACTATACCATGAAAAATAAGACCTATTTGTTCACATGAAATTGAATCCTATAAATTCAAAGGAACTCATTTTACCATGAATTCTCTCATTTTATAAATTTATAACATGTTTGTTTGAATGAATAGAATTCTTAGAAAATTTAAAAAAAAAAAAAAAAAACCCACTTTACCTTGAGTTTGTCATCTTGAAAATATAATTGGATATTTTTTATTTTCATGGAATTGAATTCCAAAGAAATGTTATCGCCATCTTATCATTTAAAAAATAATATTAAAACAAAATCACAAATTTATTGACCGTTTCTTTGATTTGAAAATTGAGGTAATCTTGAATTTAATGTATGTTGTAATATGAGATAACTAACGAACAGCTTAGTTCAAAATCTATTGAATTTTTTTAAAACTGACAAACAACAATACTACAATATTGTAATATTTTAATATTTTATTATATAATATCTTATTCAACTACTATTTAAATATAGATATATATTTTATTATGTACATATATCCAGATATGCCTTAAGATCTAAAAGAATATTAAACAAAATTATGTTAGATCACCACTCTTCAATTAATAACAACACTATACATTCTCATCTAAACCTTAAATGCATTCTCGACCCACAAATGTAACCAACTCATTCACTAAATGCATTTTTCTTATGTGCTAGCCTACACTACATGTATTTTAGTAAAAAGAATGCAATAATTGAAGCTGTGGGGAAATATTCAAACTTTAAAAAGATGGATGGAAAAGCCATCTCTAGAGATAAGCTGAGGGAAAATCTAAAACTAAAAAAAACCCTGACTAGAGTATCCGCTGCGCTCACAAGCTTGGATGGCAACGGGGCGGATCGGGGACGGAATTGGGGTTCCCCGCTCCCGCCCCAAACTTGCCCCGCCCCGCCCTTCGGGGTAATTTATATTCCCCCTCCTCACCCCGCCATGCCCCGCGGGTACCCCGCCCCGCCCCTCAATTGTAAAAATTTTATATGTGCAAGACTTGGGATTCGAACTTGGGTGGGGGAGCAACTAGAGGTTTGCCTTACCACTAGGCCAAACTTCATTTCTTGTAATGTTTTACCTTATTTAAAAATATTAATATATTCAAGATTGTTACACACATATACATACTTCACTTACTTACTATATATATTATGACTTATATATTATTTATCATTTATTTAAAAGGAAAATGTTAAATATAGACAACTAAGGAATCTGATTGGAAACCTTAGAGCTTCATTGAGCTCGTTTCCATATCTTAGATTTTGAAATCTTTTGGTCTTGTGAAATAAATGGAACTTTATTTTAAAAATAATAATTTCGTGGATCAAACATTTTGTTTGGATATCTATTGGACTCATGGCTTGGAAATTCTAGAATCCTTTGAAATTCTGAAATATTTTTTTGGACATCAATTGGGATTGGGCCTAATTATTTCTTCTTGTGTTTCTCAATAAAAGCTCCGAAATCTTTATCACATGAGTTAGGGGTGTAATCATAATATGCCCTGCCTGTTTAAGATGAAAACATGATCAGCACCCACCAAAAGGAAAATTACACAATTTGCAATTCAAATTTATAAAAGTCTTGAAATGTAGAAAAAATTCTAAAAACATATACCAGTAATTTTGTTTAAAAAAAATAGAATTTATATATGAACTTCAAGTATTGTCATATGAATATTAAATCATTATTTATTGTATAGCTCTGAATTTATGAACCTCCTATAGCGGGCCCGGCTATATTGAAAGTACATACTATATTGAGACCATCATTATCAAAGCCTCGTCCCAGGCTCCCAGCTGTGACGGTGTTAGCTACATGTATTCTTTTTCTCCATTCTAAATCAAGACCCAAATAAGAAAATTTTTCTTAACTTCATAATTTTTCTTTCAAGGAAAAATAAATTAAATTTTGGATTGACTACAAAGAAAAAGGTAAATTCATTTATTTTATATGGTAAAAAGCACATGAATGATTCATCTATATTGTCTCCATGCCTTTAATAATATTAATAAAAAAAACCCTCAACCATGCTGACTCATTTGCCCAAAACTCAAGCCCCTCTCAAAACATCAGTCTTCCTAGGGACCATGACATTTTTCCCAAAATAGAATAAAAAGATCTCCCAACATAAATATTTTATAAGTGTGGGGCACTATTAGATTGTTTAAAATTTTTTAAATTATCTAATATTAATATTATAAATTTTCCTTTTCCTGAAATTTTACCTATTTAAAGTGAGATTTATTCTTATAAGATTTTCTCTAAACCCTTAAAGGCCACTAACATACACTTGAAAATATCATATATGCTTTGAGACATTTTTTATAAAAAAGACAATATCTCTCTAAAATATCATGAACTCCATCAATACATGGTTTCACTTCATTTCTGGTATTGAACTCCACTCACTAATAAAGAGGTTAATTACACATATAATTAAAATTAGTATAATGTATAGTGTTGTTAGTATGATTAGAATCATATTAAGTTACTAACTATAATTTACCTTGCTATTTCTAATCATATGAGTTATTATAAGCGTATATCATGATATATCTTGTAATGCTATATCAAATTAGTATAATTTATATTGTTATTAGTATGATTAGAATCATACCAATTATAATTTACCTTGCTATCTCTAATCATATATGTTATTATAAGCTTAAAACATGATCTATCATTCTATTATATTCGTTTTATTTAATATGATTTATCATGTCGCAATTTAACATTATATATGATTAAAGTCAAATAAGCTTAGATAGATTTTTAACAACTTCAATTTCATTAAATTTGAATTAGAGGGAATGGGATCATATTATATGCTTTTATAATGTATAGGGTTCAATCAATTACATGTTTAACTTTAAAAAAAGTTTTCAATCAATCTACCTAACCTTTAATAACAACATAAAATCAATATATACATTTACATATAAATATGTTTATTTATTATAAAAGAAATCTAAAAAATATATATTTTTTAGAGGATTATTAATTTCGGGACGGGTTACGGGGCGAGGCAACGGGGCGGGGCGGGACATGGGGCAGACCCATTCCCTCCCCGCCCCGGCTTCGGGGTATGTTTTTTTGCCCCGTCCCCGCCCCGTCTAAGATTCGGGGCGGAAAAAACCCGTACGGGGCGGAGTAGGCACTCCGGGTTGGGGCGGGGCGGGTTAAAAATGCCATCCCTACTCTTAGCATAGAGATGTGAAAAGAATGCTTTGCAATTATCCAATATACTTTGAGGACCCGTTTGTTTGTACGAAATAATACAATTATCCAATATAGCCTGGAAGTTGTTGGTACGACCTTGTTTGTGACAGCTCTTAGCATAGAGATGTGAAAAGAATGCTTTGCAATTATCTAATATACTCTGAGGACCCGTTTGTTTGTACGAAATAATACAATTATCCAATATACTCTAAGGGCCCGTTTGTTTGTACGAAATAAAAGCCATAGGAATTTAAGAAACGTATTCCTGAAAGTAGCTAAACCTAATACTTCAAAGGAGAATCTCTATTAATAAACTATCAAATAATAACTCTTTTAATAGAAGATAAATTAAGAAAATATATAATTCACCCAACTCCCCTTAAATTCATTTTTCATTGAAAGCACGATTATGTATACATCATTTATGGATATTCATCTTTCTTTCTTCACTTTTAGCCACTTCTTAATATACATTCCCTAGTACTCCTAGGAATCTAATTCCGAATGAACTCCTTTTAAGTAAATCATAGAGTGGTTCCCTTACTTCCGCCAGTCTTTGCTACACTTTGCTCTGTTTTGCTCATGTACCTGACGTCTCTTACGTACACGTCAGCATCGTTTTACTCCTAATATAAAAGTTCCCTATAAAAATAAAAATAAAAATAAATCATAGTGTGGCACCACCTTCCATCCTTTCCTCGAAGGTAAAACCAAACCCCGGTTTCTCAGGTCATAAAACAGTTAGTTTTCAGTAGGGTGTAAAATCATAGCCTAAAACATGGTGACACAATAGAAAAGCCATGCCAACCGGCAGGTGCAGAGACAACCACCATCTTGAGATGCTTGATGATACGGTAAAGAGAATCCACTGAAAGCAAGAATAAATTACAATCAGATGCCAAATACAGTAAATGCCGCCAATGGTAGAAAAGAGAGTCCTGAGCTTTTTACTCACGAATCCAGATGTAGCAGAATATTGATACATTTAAATGATGCATGAAACGTTATTTTATTATCTGGGGCACAAGACAATCCACGAACCGAATGCAATTACCAGTACCTATTACTTGAACAGGTGCCCCACTCAAACACTACTAAGCTGATTGGTTCTACCAAAATCTTCTCTAAATCTCTTGCTAGATCTTTGTTACCTGGAAATCGAGGTGCTGGATCCGGTATCTTATTTCTTAATGGAAATAACTTGCATAAACATTTTGCTATGGAGATCGGAAAGCTTCACCAGCATAGCGCACGCTACCAAGCTCCTCTTCAATACGCAAAAGCTAGAAACAAAGAATCATAAAAAAAAAAAAAAAAAAAAGATATTGTTGAGTTTAGGATAATCAATCGCAAATGAAAGCAGATGCAACAAATTGCCAATAGAAGAGATGTTATTAATTACAAATAATAAAAATTAGTGGTTACCATTTCAAAATATATATATATTAGCGCAAACATTTTAATCAGAAATATTCATTTCCACAAAATGATCACAAGTCATTTTGAATTTTTTTATATTTTAAGCATCATGTGTTTGTTATCGTGTGCCACATTGTGCAGATGACTCGCCTTCTAAATCAAAGTGAGCGGTCTTTCTTCAGATGTGGGTCACACATTAACAAAACCAATTAATATTTCAAAATGCTTCAACAGCCCACATTCATTGTACATGTGCAGCCTGATGTATGCATTTTACCTCCTCATGTGGATGCACGTGGAGCCACACCAATGTGCATCAAGGTTTAGAAATACAAGAGGGTTTCATGAACGAAACATGTTATGGGACATTCAGTAGAAAGATTAAACTCTGCGGAGGAAAGATTTAATTTTGTATTATGTTGAATAATTTCGAGAAGCTGCTCCTTAGTAACAGGAAAGAGAAACAAATGCACAATCACAGAAAGGTACTTGGAAGATATGATTTTTCCTATCAAGTAGGATTACTAACAGTCTGAAACATAAAATAATCTCCTACACTAAGTATTTTGACAAGCAGACTTAAATCCATTGAGACATTACAATACAATATTAGATACTAGCACTTTACAATGAAAGTGACTGAAGAACAATACTAATGCTTTCTAAGTAGGTAAAAGTACAAGTAGTAAATTACCAGTTAAATCATAGATATTTTATTCATTCATCAAGAAAGAAAGCCGAAATAAAACTCGGTCCCCTCAAGGAAGATCAAGGCTTGCTCTTCAGGTTGAGTAATTCCGCAAAAATCTTTAAATTCACAGTTCTTAATGGCGCAACTGGAAAACACAATCTCACAGGTCCCATTTAAGTTGATATTTGCAGGAGGATCATTTGGATCAAAAGATAGATGTGACTTGTTTACAAGATAATATAAAAGTAGCATTTTTTGTAAGTAAAACAAATTAATTAAATGTATAAAACACTTCTAATGATTTTCAAATTTTATTTCCACCAAAATTATGGTTTACTAGGTAGCACACTATGCATGATTAACACCAGCAATCTGTCTGTTTAGGATTCTCTTAGAAACAAGATGAAATTCCACTTGAACATTCAGCAATATTTTGAGACAAGACAACAACAATAACACTCTTCAGACCACCACATAAAATAGATGGAAAATTACCTGATTATACTTGGCCAGACGTTCGCTGCGGCAGGGAGCTCCTGTTTTGATCTGTAGGATAGTTTATAAACAAAGCAAACAATTTAAAACTCACATTCAGCAACAGCAAGAAATAACCAGCTGATCTCAGAGAGTGTGCAATGATAGTCCTCATATATACCTGTCCGCTAGCCAGACCAACAGAGAGATCAGCAATAAAATTATCCTCTGTCTCACCACTACGGTGGCTCACCATCACACCCCAGCCAGCAGCTTTTGAATCAAGGGCTGCTTGTATAGATTCAGTGACTGTGCCAATCTGATTAACCTGTGGAAGAAAAGTCCAAAATGAATTAGAATGACCTGAACATGAAAGCTGTTATAATTATAGAAAAAACATGACTATGGATAAAAATATATCAGCTTTCACCACAACACATTTTGTGTCATTAAGAGTGAAAATAACATGAAATAATGATCCGGCAAATACACTGTATATCGTCCTTAGATTTTCAGTTTGTGTAAGGAGTTCACATGGATCAGGGAACTCTGGACTTTTCACCTGTCATCAGGCTCCACAGAGGATAGCCCATCACAGAAAATCGGTAAATCCAAGATATCCAATCTTAGGTCTTGCTTTCGCCGAGTGCAGGCAATTGCCGTATTTTGTTGTATTGACCATCTATAGATGCAGCAAACCAGAGTTAAAGGTTTAAGACGAAGGCTGCATCGCCTATTCTCTGGAAACCATTTGACAAGCTAAAGTTCTAGCACCTGGAAACTTTCTAGAGAATGACTATCATGGTAGGCCAATAATATCAGCAGTCTAACTAAAGAGAGGAATTTTCACATGATTTGATGCTGAACATATCTCTTCCAGTTAAGAAGCACTGAAAGCCAATACCCACACCAACCCTTTTTAAGAGAGGAAGATTGTCCTAGAGCTCAAATTTATGATATCGCAAGACATAGTAAGAGCAAATAACATCGTATAATTAATCTGCACGAGGCAATGATAGCAAGCATAGTTCAAAAATGGATAACCATTCAAAAAAAAAAAAAGAGTTCAAAATGGATAATGACTTGATTGAGGAATCCAGTTAGCAATGAGGATTTATGACAACGATAATAGAGATTTTAATATGTAATTAAGCAGATGAGAATAGTAAAAAAAATCTAATTATTAAAGAAAAGGCATATCTTTTAACAACATTACTCCCTTAAAATTTCATATCCAGTTGTTTAAGTGGAGCTGACCCAACTAAGCTTTTTATTTAACATGTCAAGAGTTTTCAGACTTTGACTTGCATGCATACTTGACTTGGAACCAATCAACTTGGGCCAGCTCAACTAAGTTTCAAGTCAAGTCACTGGTTTTGAACTATAGCTGTTACAAATTTAAAATGCATGATAGAATGAAAACACTTGCCTTTAGAAGCAAACCATTGCAAGATTTCTTCTGAATTGCCTCAGCTATCCTCTTTGGATTTGTGACCAACAAGTCATCACCTACAAGTTGGATATCAACAGAAGACTGCAGTGATGCCCATGAGCTCCAGTCATCTTGGTCAAATGGATCCTCAATGGACACAATGGGGAAGTCTCTGATAAATTCTTTATACAGCTCTCCAAGGTCATGAGCGGTATGGACATGAGACCCATCATTTGGCTGCTTTTTGAAGTTCAGATCATATCTACCATCTTTGGTGAAAAATTCTGAAGCTGCAACATCCATTCCTATTTTGATCTGCCGAACCAATTTTTAAGTATTCATGTTAATTCAGCAGCAAAAGGAAAATATAGATAAGGCATCAAGAATTGGGGACTCTACCAATACCTTGCCCGTGTAACCAGCTTTCTCAATTGCATCAAGAAGCAAAACCAAACCCTCCCTGTTATCCTGAACGTTGGGAGCAAAGCCGCCTTCATCTCCGACATTGCATGCATCTTGTCCGTATTTTGACTTAATGATGCCTTTTAGGATATGATATACTGTTTCACGCATAGAAAGTATACAATGAGTCATGTTAGTTCATTAGAAGTCCTGAACTAAATACAGAAAACTCTCCATTTGGACTCTATGAACTCAATAGAATAACCTTGCATAAACAGCCGCATATTGAGTCTATCCTCATGGATAGCTACCAATGTAGTTATGGAGAGGGAGCAAATTTAGCTACATACTCACCATTAAAAGAAAATTACCTGGCTACCAAATCAGCCAGGACAAGGATGTGGGTATTGTGACGTACTGGTGACCAGGGCGCCGAGTTAAATAGTTATCAGGACCAGAGCACTTGTCAAGGGACTCCTCAAACCATATGGATCGCACAACATTTTTCTTTCTTTCTTAACAATCTTTTGCCTTTTCTTTCTTTCTTTCTTTTAGCGTTTTTGTTTTTAGAATGTTAATTAGTAGTTAACAAAACCTCTTGGGAGTTTTTGTGGCTTTGAGGTTTTAGAGATGAATAAAAAAACATGTATTTAATTAAAGCAATCGACTTTACGTATGTGCTTGTCTACATCTTTTTTTAAATCTTTTTTTTTTCTTCATAATACTTTCTTAGCTTCAAGAGATATCCCACCATGTAAGATTGATGGTTTGGATTTTATTTTTTTACTTTTATATTTTGATTTAAAGTTAGAAAAAAAAAAATAAAGATATAGATTGGGAGCAAAACCGCCTTCATCTCCGACATTGCATGCATCTTGTCCGTATTTTGACTTAATGATGTCTTTTAGGATATGATATACTGTTTCACGGCATAGAAAGTATACAATGAGTCATGTTAGTTCATTAGAAGTCCTGAACTAAATACAGAAAACTCTCCATGTGGACTCTATGAACTCAATAGAATAACCTTGAATAAACAGCCGCATATTGAGTCTATCCTCATGGATAGCTACCAATGTAGTTATGGAGAGGGAGCAAATTTAGCTACATACTCACCATTAAAAGAAAATTACCTGGCTACCAAATCAGCCAGGACAAGGATGTGGGTATTGTGACGTACTGGTGACAAGGGCGCCGAGTTAAATAGTTATCAGGACCAGAGCACTTGTCAAGGGACTCCTCAAACCATATGGATCGCACAACATTTTTCTTTCTTTCTTAACAATCTTTTGCCTTTTCTTTCTTTCTTTCTTTTAGCGTTTTTGTTTTTAGAATGTTAATTAGTAGTTAACGAAACCTCTTGAGAGTTTTTGTGGCTTTGAGGTTTTAGAGATGAATAATAAAACATGTATTTAATTAAAGCAATCGACTTTACGTATGTGCTTGTCTACATCTTTTTTTAAATCTTTTTTTTTTCTTCATAATACTTTCTTAGCTTCAAGAGATATCCCACCATGTAAGATTGATGGTTTGGATTTTATTTTTTTACTTTTATATTTTGATTTAAAGTTAGAAAAAAAAATAAAGATATAGATTGATACCTTATATTTGAAACAAGTTGACCTCCTTGCTACTCTCAAGGTACAATCCTCTTCCCGTTGAGCCCCCCTTTCTCCTCGGTCCACAGAGACAAAAATGGATACTGCTATTTATATTTTATTTTTTTAACTACTTACAAATCACATATTATATATTAATATGTCAGGAAATTCTTGATATGATTGTATAAAAGACCTATTTGTCATTGTCTTTATGTATACTGCTATAAATGGGAAAATGAATGGTTTTCAAAAACTTATTTTTTCTTTTTTCTTTAACTTTATTTTTAATTAGAAAAATAAAAAAAAAACATTACAATTCGCGGTACGATACGATTCGATTCGATTCATGGGTATGCACGATTTGCGATACGACTCCGATTTTCAAAACTATGATCATTGGCATTTAATCACCATCAAAATCACAACAAATCTCGTGCAGGCAAGACTTGTCAATCTCGTGTCATATTGCTAGAGATTGAATTGTGGAACTTTATGACACTGATATCAAATGCACCTATGGAGTACAATGTTGGCCAATCTGGAAACAACACATGCAAAAATCAAGTATAGCAGAGATGAGAATGTTAAGATTTTTTATTTTTTTTTGAATCGCAATGAGAATGTTAAGATGGGTGTGATAAAACTATGAAAGATAGAATAAAAAATAAGCACATTTGATAGCATTTAGGGGTAGCATCAATAGGTGATAAATTAATAGAAATTCATTTGAGATGGTTTGGAAATGTGTAACACAAGGCAACAGTGGCACCAATGAGCAAAAGTTTTTCTTTGCAGGTTGCTGGCCCTTCAGGGAAAAAGAGTAGGCCAAAGAGGACGTTAATAGAAGTAGTTAAGGATGAATTTGAAAACGTGCAACCTATCTACGGATTTGGGCCACGCTAGACCAGAATGGCAAAACAAAATTCATACAGCTTTAGTCCAACTTAGTTGGGAAAAGGCTTTGATGATAATGATGACCTAACATTTTCTAGTATTCTAATTTTATCTAAAACTAAATTCACTGCGATCTCAATAAGTATCAACATAGTTGATATGTATCACCTAATACATATCATTTTGGGGGTGACCAATATGCCTTCTGTAACCACTTTTTTTTTCCTATCTAGCAACAATGCAACAAATGCATTAATCAGGTACATAGTCCTCAAAAAAGGTGATACTTGATTCCAACAAGCTTAGTACTCACCCAATGATATTATAACGTGATGCAAATAGGTGTAGCCAACCTACCAACAAACTGGACAGTTGGATAATATGTTCAATATAACTTGTGGATCATGCCCTAACCACTATAGTACATTTAGGACCATTCATCTGGGTAACTTGTGTCATGCCACACATCCACGACAGTGCCATGATTTGGATGCTTTGGACATAGGTACATGTGATGTGCACATCATCTGTGTGCATGGATTATCATCATGTTATGGCAGTGAATCATAAATTCTTTAAAGTAAGCTTACCTTCACTACCCATTCGCAGAGCCTCAGCAAATGAAGTGGCGCCTACTGGTAATATCATAAACTCTTGCATAGCCAGGTTATTGCCAGCATGACTTCCCCCATTTATCACATTGAAGGCAGGAACAGGCATAACAAGTTCCTTTGTTCCAGCTAATTCCTGAATATGCTTGTAAAGGGGTAATCCTTTTGCTCCTGCACCAGCCCGACATACGCTCAGTGATACCCCGAGGATGGAATTAGCCCCCAGCTTTGATTTATTTGGAGTTCCATCAAACTCTAACATGATTGCATCAACATCAGCTTGATACCTGATCAGAAGAGAGACAACTTTGTTAGAATTTTATGTTTTAGATAATAATGAATTAAAGCTGTTCACATAAGCATTTCGGCCTGATTGGGTAATTCACTTGTATGGTGATGTGAGGTGAAGTGAATGGTCACTTTAAGAGAAAAGAAAAGAAGAGGGGGGTAAAATCAAAATGAACAAAATTTCAAAAATCAGATCTTTAAATATATATATATATATATTCCAAGGATTGGGTTTCAACAACAAAAAGAATCTTTTCAACAAACTTGTGTTATGTTAAATGGGAAGAACTTGGAATTCATGTATGTGAAATTCCAAAACTCTTCAAATTCTTTTAAGTAGTAGAATTTATCAAATATGAATTCAGGAAATCTGGAATTTGGAGACTTCCAAAGGCTATTGAACGCATTTTACTGTATTAAATTCTGGAATACATCTTATCAGTTAGAGAATTCCAATGGGGGGAACAAAATCTGACAAACTTGGAACTGCTAAGCATCATGAATTATATCCAAAAATCCCCCTTTTACTAAAGGGACCATCCTAAAACCTAGATGGCACCCTCTTTGTACAAAAGCAACTAGGTGCACACACTCCCAGGAGAAGGTGATAAGAAGGCTATGTTATCACACTGATCAGATTATCCTAACCCTTGATCAAATTCTGCTATGCATTTGTCACCACAATTTATTCAGAACTTGTGAATAATTGCTCAACCAGTGTCAAACTCGCATTAATTCCAAATCAAGTTTGTGTGGGTTTAATTGTTCATGGTGGTATGCTCTTACTACATCGCTTGAAACTTCTTTCCTTGTAATCTGATGATCCAGACCGTCAATTCAGTCCACCATCACTAAGTGGGGCCACCACCAAAATTCTACCATTTCAAAAAAATCGTTAACGTCTATCACTAACTCGTCACCTAAAGATGAAAACAAAACACCAAACCAACGGAATTACCTGACATCGACACCGACCAGCTTCGGCGCCAACAGCTCGTTGATGTTCCTGACCGCATTGAGAACGCCCTTCCCTCCATAAACGCTCTTATCTCCATCTCTCAGCTCCAAAGCCTCGTAGATCCCGGTCGACGCCCCGCTCGGCACCGCCGATCTGAACAGATCCCCGCCGTCCGTCACCAGATCAACCTCCACTGTAGGATTGCCCCTACTGTCCACGATCTGCCTCGCCTTCACCGATCTCAACTTGCACCCCTTCGCCGCCTTCTCCGCCGCCGGAGGAGCGACGGCGACGGAATTCCGGACGGAGATCGGCCGGGAACGGCGGGAGAGGGAGGGAAAGGGGGAGGAGAAAGATGGGGTTTTGGAGGAGGAGGAGAGGAAGGGTTTTGGGAGGAGATCGGAGATGGGAGAAGGAGTCACCGCCATTTCTGGTTCTTTTTTAGGGTCTTAGGGTTTTTGGAGGAGATGGGAGAGTGGAAGCAGAGGACGAGGGGGGGGTTTGTGAGATATATATAGAGAAGGAAGGGGGACTTTGAAAATTCCGCCAAGGGGCGATGAGTTTGAAAACGCTGTGTTGTATGGTGTTGTGGGAAGGGCGTTGAGAAGGAAAGTCTCTATGTCGTCTGTCGTCTCCTCGTCCGCTTTTGCATGAGAGAGGGAGGCAGGAAGGAGTAGGTGTGAGTGTAATACTTGTGAGGTTGGGGAGCACGTGTATCTGCTATTTTGTCTGGAGGGGGTGGGGCCCATTGAGAGCTTCTGTTGTGGTTTTTTTCTTATGTTGCAGGTGGTGGGCGTAGATCTCTATGACAACATTTGAGTCCGTATGAATCCTTTATAAGGGTTTAACTTGAAGAAACTGTGAGTTCATGATTTGGCAGTGGGCTCATTAATTAAAATTTAAAGAGTTCAAAATAAATTTTTTTTTAAGTAGATGAGGATTGGGGGGTATCCTGAATGTTTTTTTTTCATTAGGAATTTTTTTCCACTATTGAATTGATTGTTTGATAAAAATATTTAATGAATATATAAAAGATTGTGTTAATCATCCTTTTCTCTTTTATTAGATGGTCAACTGAACGTGGAATAGGCTGCAGTTGACACCCAAGATTTCAACAGATCATTTGAGTCTTTTTAAGCTATAGAGATCTTGAGTTGAATTAAAGGAGCGGAACTCAATGCAGGGGCCTGTATATTGAAATATAAATCATTTAAAATAAATGCCTCTCAAATATTGGGAAGAATCAAGTATCTGGTGGGGCCTATATAAATAAGCAATCACTCGTAGCAATGGCGGATCAGGATTTTTGTTTGAGAGGAGCATATTCAAATTAATAGTTGGGTTTTGGGAGCAAACCCTTAGTTTTTATTTTAATTTTGGGAGCAGACCTAGGATTTTTAAGTGGATTTTAAAAGCCGGCTCATAATTTTCATGTGAATTTTGGCAGTGGACTATAGGTCATACGGGCAACCACCCCCAAAATCATGCTACTGGCGGACCCAGGATTTTGATTTAGGTGGGGCTAAACTTTTGCTCGACTATACTAACTTCTTTCACATGAACAATACCAGAAGAGAAAATTTATTTCATTTAAATAAAAACAAAACTTTTTTTCGTGCTCAAATTTCCTGCCCAATTGAAGGGTCTTCACACTATCTCTTCTAAGTTCGGGTTATCATCAATTCATCACCATCAAATAAGCCTAAGATAGTATTTTCTTTAATCCTAGACAATGCTCTGAAACAGTGATTTGGGTGAGCACCCAATTACCCAATTTGGGTTTCCAAAGGGGTTTTATTTGAACTAAAGAATTTGGTTGCATGTACTTACCTTAGCTATAAAAATACTTCCCTATAGTTAGTCATGAGCTCATGGCAAAGAAGAAAAATCACCACTTAAATGTAATTCAAATTATCCACACATGAACTCTAAGACCCAATTTATGTAGGAATTGAAGATTAAAGTGTGCAAATGGTGATTTGTCATCTTGTAGATCTACTCAAATTTGGTGATTTATGACTTAGGTTTACATTAGGGTTTGATAGGTATAGAGTGATTAGACTTATGCTACATCGGAAAGATGGGATTCCTTTATTTAGGGTTATTTAGTGAGAGAGAGAGAGACTAAGCACGGGAGGACCACCATGAAGAGGATCTCAAACTCTCAATATAAAGAAGATGTTGAAAGAGAACGACGCGAAGATGATCCGGTACTCTCGGCGAGAAGAAAATGTCAAAAGACAATTGTTTTTACCAATGTTTTGTGACATGGGGCAAACACACGATTTAGACATGGGGCGACTATTTATTAGTTAAAAGTGGGACAAGTTCAAGCCCATCTAATTCTCTAGCAATTTCAAAATAGACTTGGGGCCACCGCCCCGTCCCAAGTCATC
The DNA here is from genome assembly GCA_028538565.1 of Umbellularia californica. Classification (NCBI taxonomy): domain Eukaryota; kingdom Viridiplantae; phylum Streptophyta; class Magnoliopsida; order Laurales; family Lauraceae; genus Umbellularia; species Umbellularia californica. Next base: position 49,206,628 of record JAPQWN010000006.1, on the reverse strand, counting down.
TACATGTAGGTCCGTCCATGACTGCAGGTCCGACCATGACTCACAGGATCCCACAGTGGGGAATTTCTTGACGTTGTTATCAACAATTTAAGTGAAGAAAACAGAAAATTCCCCAATTTGTGTGAATTGGAGAACTGTCATTTGGTGAAGAGTAGAGCATCTACTGAATGGGTATGAAAATGTATGAAACTTTCTCAAAACATTATTCCTGTGCTTTAGAAACTACAAAATAAGTGCCAGTGGTCATGATTCCAAGGCTGTACACTTGCACAAAATGAGCCCTCCAGACTGTACACTTGCTAAGACCCCAATAGAAATTGGTTATTAAATTGTAGTTTGAGGGTTTTTTTTTTTTTTTTCATGGCAAACATGAAGTATCATTAGGTCTCAAATCCATAAAGAAATCCGACTGAGTATTGTGCTGGCTGTCGGCTACCTAACGCACAACCCTCCTCCTTTGTCCGGGCTTGGGACCGGCTATGTCAAGGATACCCCAACATAGGCGGAGTTAAAATGAGAGAAAATCGACTAAGATGGTTTGGCCATGTTAGAAGGCGTCCAATGGAAGCACCTGTTAAAAGGTGTGAAGGCATAGAGATTGCCAGGAGTAGGAGAGGGAGAGGGAGACCCAAGAGAAGTTGGAAAGAAACTATTAAACATGACCTTGCCTACATGGATCTAACGGAGGACATGGCCCTAAACAGATTTGATTGGCGTCGTCAAATCCATATAGCCGACCCCACCTAGTGGGAAAAGGCTTGGTTTGGTTTGGTTTTGTTTGGGTTTGGCAAACATGAAGTATCTTTTTTATTGCAAACCATGGATTTTTACATAGTGAAAGAGTTTTTCATAGCGAACTGCTAGGTCGCAGTTAATCCGTTTAGTGACCTTGCCAGTGTCGCCTGCTTACATGCATGATGCATGTCAATCATCCATGAATTGGAATTGAGTAAAACTCATGAGACCATCATAACCCTAAGTCAGCTCTTATATGAAGGTCTTTGCTTGTGTTCTTCGCATGAACAAATTCATTCCAATTATGAACAGAGGCCGATGAGTGTCAAATGGAGAAGAAAGTTTGTTGGCGAAAAGGACTTGGATTGATCGTGGTTGCACAAGTGAGCCCCAAGCCTAGGCCACTAATTACTTTATAGTGGCTTCGCTGCTCTCGATAATTTGCACTACATAGATGCCGTCAAAATGAGCTGGTTTTGAGACAGATGCGAACTATATAGTAAGTGCTTGCAAAACGAGATGGTTATTTCGGAGATCACATAAAACCACAAATCTTCTGTTTTCATGGCTTTGGTTGGTTTGCATGAAATTGATTTCATGGCATTCATAAAACAATGCATTGTTAAAAGTGGGTAAATTTTGAAAAAAAAATAAAAAAGTGAAGATAACAATATCCCTTTCAAGAGAAAAAGAATCCAGGTGGAATGATAGATGAATCCCAGTCCTCACCATCAAATATAGGTGTGTTCCATCCCATCAACATATTCACTTTACATCCTTCACTTCTATTGCAACCCACTTTAATTACCATGAATTTCTTGGAATCAAATTTCACGCAACAATTGGGCAAGTATATAAGACCTTTAATCATGTCTAATAATGTCACCGCAACAAAAATAAAAGAAAACTAAACATAGCGTTGATAATTGGGCTCCACCCAAGGGGAGTGTTGAAAATAAATCTCTTGCAACAATTGGGCGAGTAAGACCTTTAATTATGTCTAATAATGTCATCACAGCTAAAATAAAAGAACACTAAACACAGCGTTGATAATTGGGACCCACCCAGGGGGATTGTTGAAAAATATTTATGCTACCTCTCATGATGCATGGTGCCAAATGGTTAACTAAAGAAACATAACATAATATTAGAGTCAACCAGTCATGTGTTCGAATCCTGGGATGAACAACTCGGTGCAAAAATGTCCAAAAATGCGCCGACTCGGTTCCCCCTGACGGAGAGTGTTGAGGAGTGAGCTCTACCCAAGAGAAAGTATCTAATAGCATCTATGCCGCCTCTACTAGGAATGGTTAGCAAAGGTAACTTAATACACAGTGCCCAGACCAAACTCCACGATGAAAAATATACTGATTTTCTCTATCAATAGTATCATATTCACCATAAAAATAATTGCCCTCGTGTCAATAGAACCATCCATCATAGACAATTATAGAGAACCAAGCATAGATTCACATGTGTGAGCTAGAGGCCCACTTCTCCGAGTCATCATGCCCGATCGAAACTATTTGCTGCCAGCAAAACGTATATTTCTGACCAAATGGATCTGAAGCAGTAATCCAAGGATCATCTGTACAGAATCCATCCCATCCACCGACAAAGCTAAATTATTGTTCAATAGTTAGGAATGAATGACAGATCTCCTGCAATCAATATTTTAAATCAGTCGGCAACACAGCAACTTGAATAATAGACATTGCCCAATACAGTAGTAAAAAAGATCAGTCCCAATGCTCAATCTGTAGCAAGTACACGGTCCAATGGGCATTAGGAAGTTCAATGGCTAACATTCTAAGAAAAGCCTTCTAGTGCATAACAAAACAGCATACACTATTCCGTAACTGTAGCTCCGCTGGTAACGAACATAAGGGCGAGTGAGAGTTCCAAGGCCAGATGCAACAAACATGAGCAATAAGAAAAATAAAAACAGCATACACTTGGGGTCCATGGGTCACCCCTGAGTCGTTACCAGCTCAAGCACAACCACGCATGATAAATCAGAAACAAGCCGAGGATGAGCATTCAGCAACCTGTTCAATCAACCAATGATCTACTGAAACTCAAGGCACATTCAATTTGATCAACATTATGACCCATCGAATTGAATAAACTCAGGCTGAGTTCAGATGAGTCTGATTAAGTTCTATAAAACGGTACCAACTCGGGGGAAAAGGGAAACAACCCACTACATTAGGCAGTAAGAACAGAAAACAAAATGGGATATAGCAAAGGAAAAGAACATGCTCCACCACCTCGCATTCAAGATTCATCTCCTGTGGACTCTTGGGAGGACCTTTAATATAAAGGATCCCACCATAAATGGAGGGTACTTCATGAGAAGAAGACAAAAAGAGAGGAAATTCCAAGTTCACTCATCAGAGGCCACCATTCTGCAGTTAAAATCTTCCAAAATAGATGACTAAGGGCATCCCTCATTATGGCAGGGCCCATAATATCAACCGTCTGAATGACCAGAGTCACCTAACCTCAAGCCCCACAAAAAAATTAAAAAAAGGAAAAAGGAAATCCTCACCGTGAATCATGCTGACAGCCAATAATCCAAACAAAAACAAAATGGGGGCTCGAAAATGCAACAAATAGAAGAGTTCCTGTTACAGTCGCTACTAATGCAAATTCCACTGTTTCCTCCGCCCCACAGAAAGTCAAAATAAGGTCAGCAGGATCTCCAGAGATGCAGAAGCATCCAAATGGAAGATCAGATAACTTTAACCAGGCAAAGAACCTAAAGAAAATCTCCTAAAGTGCCTGGAATGAAATCTTAATTCCAATGGGGAGGATAAGATTGCTTATGCAAACAATTCAAGCGCCTCTGCGAGCAGTGTTTGCACCAGTTCTCTGAGAGGCATCATAGCCTCCTCCAGCACGAGTGGGGGTCTGTGATGATACATAGGGAGCCGCATTTCCAGATGCAACCTGCGTTTGGGACCCAGCAGCACCTCTGGATGGTGCTTCATAGCCAGTGCCTCTAGCTGCATCATAGCTAGGGCCTCTAGCAGCATCATAACCAGGACCTCTGGCAGCATCATAACCAGCACCTCTTGCAGCATCATAACCAGCGGCTCTAGCTGCATCATAACCAGCTCCTCTTGCAGCATCATAACCAGCGCCCCTAGCCGCTTCATAGCCGGTTCCTCTGGCCGCATCATAGCCAGTTCCTCTTGCTGCATCATAATTGGGGCCTCTTTGAGAATCATAAGCAGATCCTCTTGGCGCTTCATATCCACCCCGATTAGGTGATGGCCCAGGAGGACCTCCACTATAAGGAGCAGCACCACCTGCAGCTGGCCCACGTCCCTGATTCAAATAAAATGAACATGCATTAGTTAGTGCAGCAGCAGTGCTGCAAGGAATACTATATAAGTTATAATTTAAAAGGATAATAACATCCACACATGAGTTGGGTCTAGCCCATACATAATAAGATCTTGCTTGAGTTCGACGTCATGAACATTGTAAAAATATATTCCAATGCTGAATAATCATTCCTGCTATCAGAGCCTGATCCAATTCTTTAGATCATATTTGCAAGTATACTTTTCTAACTTAACCCTATTTAAGACCGTATTTCACTGGAACTCCACAATCACTACTTAAGACTGTTTTTCACTGGAACTCCACAATCACTCATGTTTTTGCTTCCTACTTGTAAGGTCCGCGACCTTACCAGGTCAATAGTCCGTCCATTGACCATTTATTTAGCTATTATTATAATTAATTGTTGTTTAGATATTTAAGTGGGTTTAGATCATGAGCGATTTTCTTCTAACATTAGATTAGTGTCTGCGAAGTTTCGTGCGATTCCAAGTGCGTTTGACCCTAGCAAGGGGGTAGTTTGTAATTTAGGGAAAATTGAGTGTTTTTCTGAAAATTCCAATCGCCGTGATTTTTGGATTCGTTGGAAAGGTCTCGTCGCGCTGATCGTTTTTGTCTCTTGGCTCATCACGATCCGACAATTACAAACCATTCAAGTGATTCATTTCTTCACCAGACCCACTTAAGGAAATCAGTCTTTTTTTCCCTTCCCTCTTTTCTTAAACAGAGACCAACCCTAGTTCTTTATTCAACTCTGCAACAAACGAGAGTTACAGCAGCCCTTATTCTTCCTCTTCATCTTCTCAAGCCTAGAACTTCCGCAGGAAGAGATCATTCCGAAGATCCGGACCGCTCACTTTCATCCTCTCAATTTCCTCTTTCCATTGATCCTAGTTTGATTGCTTTTGAGCAGGTTAGATCGATGGTTTCCGTGGTAGAAGGTTTCTCCTCGAGTTTTCCCAATTTCCAATCTTCTTCTTGGTTGAGGCAAGTAGATTTGCATTATATAATTAATCATGTGTGTATGATCCTTATTGATTGGCTATGTTTTCTTGTTAGATTACCTTAATTCCAAGCATGTTTTTGTTATTGATTGGGATTAATATGCTAGATTATATTTCTGGGGGTTTTGGGTTAAATAAAAAACTGTAATTGGTAATTCTAGGATGTGTTTAACTTGTTGGAAATGATGGAAATTATGAATGTGATGATTGGGGGAGCATGGTGGCTCATTTTTATGTAGGTTAGCCATGGATTGGCCGGAGGAAAAAGGAGAAGAAAACCCAATTTTGGGGTTCAGGTCCGTTGTTCGATCGACCGGACACTTTGTCCGATCGATCGGACAGGGTTTCTATCCCAGTTAACTGAGACAGTTCACTGTCCAATCGATCGAACAGTCTGTCCGATCGATCGGACAGAAAACATGTCTCAGTTAACAGCATTTTGGCACAGTCCGATCGGACCTTTTGCCCGATCGATCGGAGGGTAAATTTCTGGCAATGCTTGAAAACTTCAGAGACTTGTAACTTTTAATCCCACCGTTGGATTTCTACTTGCAATATACCGTTGGAAAGCTCTCGAGATGTAGAACCCAATGGTTCTAGTTTCATTACAATCGGAGGTCGGGAAGTGATGTAAATACTCAAATTATTGATTCAGCTCATGTTTTATTGGAAATGAGACTAGTAACTTAGGTTTGGGCCTTAGATGTTGGAAACCATGAACCTACTCTCACTTGACAATTAATGGGATTAAAATCGTAGCACGTGGCTTGGTGTGCTTCGATGGGTTGTCTACGTATTCGTGTATTACACATGGTTTAACCGATGCATATAGAATTGTTCCAATAGATGCTTAACATGATTGTACACCAAGGAATTTTCCTAGAAGCACCGTTGATCCAATTTCCACACGTACTCCGCTAGAACATGTGGGGTACAGGGATGACACCACTTGCCTAGGTTTGGATCATAATTCCTCCTTGACTTGTGAATTTTATCCGTTGTTATTATTCCTTGTACACTCTCTTGGCATAAAACACCTAACTAAGTATGAAACATAATTTCTTATAGAACTAGGATATGGACCTGACTTAGAGTGTATCGTAGGAACCCTGTGTCATGTATTGATAAATAGGACTGGCTAGTATGAAAGGGATTATCAAGTGTTTGACTTGTCTGGTATTGTCTTTGAATGAGATAATCCCTACGATCATGTCGTGTGCATTGAGCTAGCCAGACTTGCTTGTCTTGGTCTATTCTTGTGTCAACACCACTTTGTTTTATTGCATATCATGGCCATCTGCAATTTGGGGTTTATTGATGGGCGGTTACTCGGACATCGGGGTGGGCAATCGGCTTTGGACGGTGTCCATGGTGTTGAATAACTGGGAGCGAGTTAGGACCGTGCTGCTATTCCCAGGACCGAGAGCTAGGATCCCACTAGAGCCGGACTTTGGTATCAGTAGTCTGGTCTAGATTGTTACTGATACCCTGGGAGGTGGCTCGGACATCCTCGGAGTCTCCCTCTTGTTTCTTGCATTGCATTGTTTGGATAGTGGTTATTGCTAGATGATGTTAGGATTTCTCTCATTGTCTCACACTATAATTATCCATGCTTTATGCCTAGCTCTATTTTCTTTGTATTCACATGATATTACACTTGTCATTATTCTATACTTGATGCATGTCATGTCAGATTATACTTTGCTTATCTATTGCTCAACATGTCATTGATTCTGTTCCTTGGTGTGCAAATACCCCAGGTAACTACTACTATGAGGAGCAGGCAGGTGAGGAGATCCTAGAGGATCTCCAACCAGCTGAGGAGGAACGGGAGTGGCGTGCCATGACGTAGAGTAGCGTCATCGATTCCGGCACGAGAGAGATTCATTGGGACTTCATTTAGATTTTTTATTTATTCTTTATCAGTTCTCGTTGGACCTTCCACATTATTGACATCACTCTATTGTCTTAAATGGCCTTGATTATTGAGTTGGCCATTGTAATAATTTAATACTTTGTGTAGTTTTGTTTATTTCTTCTAACAACTTTAAATTTAAATGAAATTTATTATCCATTGTCGATATTCTATGTGCCTAAGATTGTATGAATTCGGCAATTCTTATTATACTTGAAACTTGAAATATTATATCCTTACAGCGGACTTATGATCCTTGGGCCTAAAGGACAAAAATTTTAATTAGTCCTAAATTTCACTCCTCGGATCCGGTTATTTCTCTACTTGGGTTTGGGGGACGTGGCATAATGGTATCAGAGCAGTGGTTGGTTTCTCAGGGTAAAAATTGTAGAAACCATAGGACGCGTGTGAGGACTCCGTTAGTTAGTAGGTTGGTCTTTTAGTTCTGTTTCTCGCATTGTGTTGTTAGATTGAGACATAATGGAACTAACCTTGAATATTTTACAAGGCAATGGCCAGTAGATCCACTCGATCCAATAGTGTGCCACCACCAGAGGGTAGTTCATCTCAAAATGGCTTTGAGAATCAATTCCACCAATTCATGACAGCATTCATTCAGTCCCAGAAAGACCTGGCTGAACGAAGTAATAAACATAATGAGGATCAGGTTGTGTTCCAAGCTCAGATGCTGGAGGTAGTCTAGAAAGTGGGCCAGCCACAACCTAAGGAATATGACCTCAACAAACTGGTTGAGAAGTTTAGGAAGAGGTTTCCACCTGAGTTCCATGGCATAGAGGACCCCGCTGATGCTGATAAGTGGGTTGTTCAGATGGAGAAGATTTTTGAGGTGTTCCAGTGCACGGGGGATCAGTAGGTGCAATTAGCGACCCATATGTTCCATGGGGCAGCAAAAAGATAGTGGAAAACCGTCAAGAACCCTTACGAGACAATCGCTGAGGATGTAGCTTGGAAGACCTTCACGGAGCAGGTCCAGAAGAAGTTTATCCCCGAGCATTACAGGGATCAGAAGATGGAGGAGTTCGAGCGATTAGTCCAGGGTGATTTGCCAATGCAGGACTATAAGATTTCCTTCACCCATCTATCTAGATTTGCAGAGGCTCTAATTCAACCCGAATCTAAGAGAGTTTGGAGGTTTATCAAAAGACTGCGAGTCGACATTAGGATGCAAGTTCAACGCAGCAAGTTGACCAACTACGATGATGTGGTCAAGGAAGCATACTGGGCAGAAGAGTCTCTGAAGGATGTGATTGCATTGGAGCAACAGAGGATTTTGGCGTTGATACCTCAACCCAAGTCACAAAGTTCATCATCCCATCACTTTCAGCAACCATCACCGAATAAACTGCGGTTCGAACCAGTGCTGAGACAGTTGCCGCAACGGATCACTTGCACCTATTGTGGGGGAAGTCATTATGCTCGCAATTGCAGGAAGCAGTCTGGGGCATATTTTCATTGCGGGGACCTAGGGCACAAGGTTCGCCATTGCCCAGGGAAGACAGGAGTGGCACCACCAACATTTTCAACTCCGGCACCCAGGCCACCACATCCTGCACAGCCGTTGAGACAAATGCCACCTGCACAGGCTAGACCCCAGCAGCAGCAGATGATAGTCAGACCACCCTAGCCACCGCATCAGCGTCCTCCAGTACCATAGCAACGATTTCAGCAGAGACCTCCAGCACCACCCAGATTCCAAACTCATGGTCCTAAGCCACAGCAGCAGTATCACCAGCAGCGCTCCCAGCAGGTAGGGAGAGCTTATGCTCTGACGCATGAGGAAGCAGAGACTGCCGGCAATATTATGGAAGGTACACTTTCAATTTGTGGATTTAATGCTAAAGTTCTATTTGATCCTAGATCCACACACTCATTTGTTACACCAACTTTCGCACTTTTACTTAAGGGAGAATAAGGAGACACTACCATACGATTTGATAGTAGCCACCCCTGTAGGTAGATCAGTTCCTTGTAATGTTGTCTACCCTAGATGTAGTGTTTAGATTGGAGAAGTTCAGCTGACCGCCAGTTTGATCATCTTACCAATGTCGGAGTTTGATGTGATACTTGGTATGATTTGGTTAGCAGCGAACCGAGCGGTATTAGATTGTTTTAACAAAACCGTGAAGTTGCAGAGTGCAAACCGTAGTGTTGAGTTTGTTGGTGCCGAGAAGCCCATCTCCACTGTTAATTTCAGCATTGAAGGCAGAACAGTTGATGAGGAACGGTTGCGAAGGCTTTATCGCGTTTATCGTGGAAGACAGAGTCCAAGATTGTTGATGAGATTCCAGTGGTACGAGAATTCCCGGATTTGTTTTCGGATGAGATTCCTAGTTTGCCACATGTTCGTTAGTTGGATTTCACGATAGAATTATAGTCAGGTACAGAACCTATTTCGAAGGCCCCGTATAGGATGGCTCAGATAGAAGGTCTGTTGGATAAAGGTTTCATTAGACCCAATGTTTCAAAGTGGGGAGCTTCGGTGATATTTGTGAAAAAGAAGGACGGGACAATGAGGATGTACATAGATTACAGACAGTTGAATCAGGTAACTATTAAGAATAAGTACTCGTTATCGAGGATTGATGAGCTATTTGATCAATTGCAGGAAGCTCAATTCTTTTCGAAGATAGATCTGCGTTCCGGTTATCATCAGCTACGAGTCAGGAAGGAGGATGTTCCTAAGACTGCATTCAGGACGAGATATGGCCATTTTGAGTTTCTTGTGATGCCTTTCGGGTTGACGAACGCACCAGCAGTTTTTATGGCATTGATGAATAAGACGTTTGCCCCTTTCCTAGATCAGTTTGTAGTCGTCTTTATAGATGATGTGTTGGTATATTCAAAGACTAAAGAGGAGCATGCGCATCACTTAAGAACATCTTTATAGCTTTTGAAGGATAACCAATTGTATGCTAAGTTGAGCAAATGTGAGTTTTGGTTGGAGCAAGTGGCATTTTTGGGTCACATTATTTCTAAGGATGGACTAACAGTAGATCCCAAGAAGATAGCAGCAGTTGTTAATTGGGGTAGTCCACGGAATGTAGCAGAGGTTCGCAGTGTTCTTGGACTTGCAGGTTACTACAGGAGGTTTGTGAAAGAGTTTTCTACCACAGCATCTCCACTCACTAAGTTGACAAGAAAGGACATTCCGTTTGTATGGACGAAAGAATGTAAGAAGCGTTTCCAAGAGTTGAAGACCCGGTTGACTACAGCACCCATACTTGCTTTACCCTCAGGAAGTGGAGGATTTGTGGTTTACACAGATGCTTCAGGGATTGGTTTGGGTTGTGTTCTCATGCAGAATGACAAGGTGATAACCTATGGATCGAGACAATTAAATGATCATGAGAAGTATGCCACGCAGGACTTGGAGCTAGCAGCAGTGGTTTTTGCATTGAAATTGTGGAGGCATTATTTGTATGGAGAAAGATTTGAGGTGCATACAGATCACAAGAGCCTGCAATACCTGTTTACACGGTGATTTGAACAACAGACAGCGGAGATGGATGGAGTACATAAAGGACTATGATTTCCCGATCAAGTACCATCCTGGGAAGGTGAATGTGGTAGCAGATGCTCTTAGTAGGAAGGCAGCATTCAGTGGATGTGTAATGCCTGAATGGAGATGGGTAGAGCAGTTCAGAGATATGGATGTGGAAGTATGGCTAGTCAATGAGAAAGTCCTAGTTGCTACCATGGGAGCTTGGGAGCCAGAGATAGTTAACAGGATCAAGATAGCCCAAAAGGACGATCCAGAGCAACAAAGAATCATTGAGCATGTTAATGACAAGCCAGAGTTCAGATTGATTGATGGAGTACTATATTGCAAGGATAGGTTGTGTGTGCTAGATATTTAAGATATCAAGTCAGAGCTGATGACTGATGCGCACCACACCAGATACTCTATTCACCCGGGGAGCACCAAGATGTATCAACATTTGAAGAATCACTATTGGTGGGTGAAAATGAAGAAAGAAATTGCAGAATTCATTTCTAGGTGTATGACTTGCCAACAGATCAAAGCAGAGCACAAGAAGCCTCCTGGTTTTGCTTCACCCGTTGGAGATTCCACAGTGGAAATAATAACATATCACCATGGATTTTGTGTTAGGGTTGCCAAACACCAGGAAGGGCAATGATGCTATTTGGGTGATTGTGGATAGATTGACTGAGTCAGCACATTTCCTACCATTTAAGACTGGTCGGTTTATGGATAAGATGACTAAGATGTACAAGGACAATACAGTCAAGTTGCATGGAGTGCCTAAGTCCATAGTATCCAATCGAGTTACTAAGTTTGTCTCCAGGTTTTGGTCTACTTTTCAGTCATCTACGGGTACTCAGTTGAAGTTTAGTACAGCTTACCACCCTCAGACAGGTGGACAGTCGGAGCGTACCATTCAGACCTTGGAAGACCTTCTCAGAGCGTGCGTTTTGGATTTCAAGGAGAGTTGGGATGAAAGTTTGCCTCTATGTGAGTTTTGCATACAATAACAACTATCATTCAAGTATTGGTATGGCACCATTTGAGGCATTGTATGGACGGAGATGCAAAACTCTGGCATGTTGGGAGGAAGTCGGAGTTCGGAGTTTTCATGGCCCCTCAGAAATTGCTGATTCCAGTGAGAAAGTCAGCGTTATTCAGATGAGAATGAAAGAGTCTCAGGATCGTCAGAAGAGTTATGCAGGCAAGAGGCGAAGACCTTTAGAATTCCAAGTGGGGGATATGGTGTTTTTAAAAGTCTCTCCGATGCGGGGTGTTGTTCGATTCGGGTAGAAAGGGAAGCTTGCCAAGAGGTTTGTAGGACCATTTGAGAGCAAGAGCAGGATTGGAGATGTAGCCTATCGTTTGGTACTACCTCCAGAGTTAGCCGGTGTGCACGACGTTTTCCATGTCTCAATGCTTCGAAAGTATATTCCAGATCCCACTCACGTGTTGCAGCACGAGCCACTTCAACTACGGCAGATGCAACCTATGTGGAGCGGCCGGCACAGATCATTGATACCAAGGAGATAGTACTGCGTACCAAGACCATCCAATGGGTCAAGGTACAATGGGAGCATCACAATGCGGAGGAAGCTACGTGGGAGCTGAAGGACCAGATGCAGAAGGAGTATCCTTATCTCTATATCTTGATAAGGTTGTTTAGGGATTTGGGGGACCAAATGTTCCTTTTAGAGGTGAGAGTTGTAAGGCCCGCGACCTTACTGGGTCGGTTGGGCCCAATAGTCCGGCCATTGACCATTTATTTAGCTATTATTATAATTAATTGTATTTTAAATATTTAAGTGGGTTTAGATCATTAGCGAGTTTCTTCTAATGTTAGATTAGTATCAACGAAGTTTCGTACGATTCCGAGTGCGTTTACCCTTAGCAAGGGGGTAGTTTGTAATTTAGGAAAAATTGAGTGTTTTTCCGAAAATTCCAATCGCCGTGATTTTTGGATTCGTTGGAAAGGTCTCGTCGCACTGATCGTTTTTGTCTCTTGGCTCATCGCGATCCGACGATTACAAACCCTTCAAGTGATCCATTTCTTCACCGGACCCACTTAAGGGCAAATGAGTCTTTTTTTCCATTCACTCTCCTCTTAAACAGAGACCAACCCTAGTTCTTTATTCATCTCTGCAACGAACAAGAGTTACAGCAACCCTTCTTCTTCCACTTCATCTTCTCAAGCCTAAAACTTCCGCTGGAAGAGATCATCTCGAACATCCGGACCGCTCACTTTCATCCTCTCAATCTCCTCTTTCCATTGATCTTAGTTTGATTGCTTTTGAGCGGGTTAGATCGGTGGTTTCCGTGGTAGAAGGTTTCTCCTTGAGTTTCCCCAATTTCCAATCTTCTTCTTGGTTGAAGCAAGTAGATTTGCATTATATAATTGATTATGCATGTATGTTCCTTATTGATTGGCTATGTTTTCTTGTTAGATTACCTTAATTCCAAGCCTGTTTTTGTTATTGATTGGGATTAATATGCTAGATTAGATTTCTGGGGGTTTTGGGTTAAATAAAAGATTGTAATTGGTAATTCTAGGATGTGTTTAACATGTTGGAGATGATGGAAATGATGAATGTGATGATTAGGGGAGCATGGTGGCTCATTTTTATGCAGGTTAGCCATGGATTGGCCGAAGGAAAAAGGAGAAGAAAACCCAATTTCGAGGTTCAGGTCCGCTGTCCGATCAATCGGACAGGTTTTCTGTTCCAGTTAACTACGACAGTTCACTGTCCGATCGAGCGAAAGTCTGTCCGATCGATCTGACAAAAAACATGTCTGAGTTAACAGCATTCTGGCACAGTCCGATTGATCGGACCTTTTGCCCGATCGATCAGAGGGTAAATTTCTAGCAATGCTTGAAAAGTTCGGAGACTTGTAACTTTTAATCCGACTGTTGGATTTCTACGTGCAATATACCGTTGGAAAGCTTTCGAGATGTAGAACCCAATGGTTCTAGTTTCATTACAATCGGAGGTCGGGAAGTGATGTAAATACTCAAATTATTGATTCAGCTCATGTTTTATTGGAAATGAGACTAGTAACTTAGGTTTGGGCCTTAGATGTTGGAAAATGGGATTAAAATCGTAGCACATGGCTTGGTGTGCTTCGATGGGTTGTCTACTTATTCGTGTATTACACATGGTTTAACCAATGCGTATAGAATTGTTCCAATAGATGCTTAACATGATTGTACACAAGGAATTTTCCTAGAAGTACCGTTGATCCAATTTCCATACGTACTCCGCTAGAACATGTGGGGTACAGGGATGACACCACTTGCCTAGGTTTGGATCATAATTCCTCCTTGACTTGTGAATTTTATCCGTTGTTATTATTCCTTGTACACTCTCTTGGCATAAAACACCTAACTAAGTATGAAACATAATTTCTTATAAAACTAGGATATGGACCTGACTTAGAGTGTATCGTAGTAACCCTGTGTCATGTATTGATAAATAGGACTGGCTAGTAAGAAAGGGATTATCAGGTGTTTGACTTGTCTTGTATTGTCTTTGAATGAGATAATCCCTACGATCATATCGTGTGCTTTGAGCTAGCCAGACTTGCTTGTCTTGGTCTATTCTTGTGTCAACACCACTTTGTTTTATTGCATATCATGGCCAACTGCAATTTGGGGTTTATTGATGGGCGGTTACTCGGACATCGGGGTGGGCAATCGGCTTTGGACAGCGTCCATGGTGTTGAATAGCTGGGAGCGAGTTAGGACCGTGCTGCTATTCCCAGGACCGGGGGCTAAGATCCCACTGGAGCCGGACTTTGGTATCAGTAGTCTGGTCTAGATTGTTACTGATACCCTGGGAGGTGGCTCGGACATCCTCGGAGTCTCCCTCTTGTTTCTTGCATTACATTGTTTGGATAGTGGCTATTGCTAGATGATATTAGGATTTCTCTCATTGTCTCACACTATAATTATTCATGCTTTATGCCTAGCTCTATTTTCTTTGTATTCACATGATATTATACTTGTCATTATTCTATACTTGATGTATGTCATGTCAGATTATACTTGCTTATCTATTGCTCAACATATCGTTGATTCTGTTTCTTGGTGTGCAGACACCCCAGGTAACTACTACTATGAGGAGCAGGCAGGTGAGGAGATCCCAGAGGATCTCCAACTAGCTGAGGAGGAACGGGAGTGGCGTGCCAATGATGTAGAGTAGCGTCATCGATTCCGGCAAGAGAGAGATTCATTGGGACTTCATTTAGATTTTTTATTCATTCTTTATTAGTTCTCGTTGGACCTTCCACATTATTGACATCACTCAATTGTTTTAAATGGCCTTGATTATTGGGTTGGCCATTGTAATAATTTAATACTGTGTAGTTTTGTTTATTCCTTCTAACAACTTTAAATTTAAATGAAATTTACTATCCATTGTCGATATTCTATGTGCCTAAGATTGTATGAATTCGGCAATTCTTATTATACTTGAAGCTTGAAATATTATATCCTCACAACGGACTAACGATCCTTGGGCCTAAAGGACAAAAATTTTAATTAGTCCTAAATTTCACTCCCCAGATCCGGTTATTTCTTTAATCAGGTTCGGGGGACGTGACACTACTTCATTCTAGTTCATCCACCATCTCCCTTCCCCTAGTTACTTTAACTTATTATAACACTTCAATAGTACTTTTTTTTCTTTTTTTGAATGGTTACACTTCAATAGTACATATGAAGGCTGTTTATTCATCAATGCATGCAGACATGTTTTCATGAGCGCGCATGAAACTCGACAGATATAAGAAATGTAAAAGCTTGTTTGGATGTGACGATTGCAAACAGACCTCAAATTCATGTGCCTTAGTTAGGATTCAAGATATCACAGCCATCTGTGTCCAGCCTTTTTGGTGATAGTTTCTCTTTTTATATTTTGGTGGCTTCCTTTTGATAGGTAGCCAATACAACTCCCATGTACTGTCTAGCTATTCTAAATAAAGAAGAAGAAGAAGAAGACAACATACAATTAAATAGTAAAACACAGATTTATGGGATAAGGCTAAGACGATGATAAAGTTGATAATCAGGCATTCATTAATTCAATCCTTCATTTTTTTTTCCTAGACTGTTTGAAACTGGTCCTTTTCCATCAATTATAAATTCCATACAATGTGGCATGTTTGTATGCACCACCTGCCCTCGCATGAACACATGCAACCCACACCAGCATGCACACACACAATACATGCATGCACAAGCCCACACAAGCCACCTGCCCATAGACACACACATGTACATAAAAAGGATTGAAACACCCCATGAGTGTGGAGTGAATATTCGTTCAAGCAAATAATCCTAGCCCCTGGCTCTTAAGGACTCAAAATTCAGCGGATTTTATGTGCAGCTATTTTTTTAAAGAAAACTTAATATAACAGTTGAAGAAGATCCTATCAAAGCCGAACAGACTCAGGCTAATTCATGGGGATAGGGACTGAAGAGTATGGAAATATGATAGGTGGGTTCTTTACACCAAACTACCAAAAGGGGGGCCATTTTAAAGAATGCAGCAGAGATAAGTACGACAAAAAATTGGCCCACATGCAATTCAGATCAGCCTTAGGGCTAGCCCCATACCCAAACCACCAGAGTTGTACCACTAATGATACAATAAGATGCTAGCCAAGTGTAACATGTAACCTCTTTCCACAATGCATACAGATTGTATTGAGTCAGAATGATTTAATGATTCACAAAAGTATAGTTTGCCAGCACCAAGGATAAAAATAGCAATTGTGGTGGGCTTAGCGGTAAGTGGCCAAAACGATATGTAGCGGGTGATATGTAGCAATTGCGGCGATATGCAGCAGCATAACAGTGTGAATTTTGCAAGTGCTAATTTTTTTTTGAATCTTGTGTAGAAATCAATCTTGTGTTTTTTTAGTGATTTGGAAGCATATAAGGGTATAGAGTAGACACCCATAGGAAAGGCTATTGAGGAGGAGAAATAGAAAAAACAGTATTATAAATTAAAAATGCTTAGCTCTATTAGGTTTTTTTACTGTAGCACCCAGTAGCGGCCCCAACTGCTATAGCCAATACTGCAGCCGCTACGTAGCTATTTTGAACCATGGCCAGCACCACAATTGTTTATCACCCCCGAGCCCTGAGATTGGTGTCTGAAGTTTAAAGACCCCTGGCTTTTTTTTCTTTTTCAATCAAATTCCTTATTCTGAGTCTAGAACGTGTAATCTCTTGCAAGTTTACAACTTCCAGAGATTCTTTCAGTTTCCTCTGTTTTTTTTTTTTTTTTTTTTTTTTTTTTTTTTTTGTGGGTAACATTTGGCTTTATGCTAAGCTAGAAGTATGGCGGAAAACGTTAGAGACAAAAGGGTTTAGGCTAAGTCGATGCAAGACGGAATATATGGAGTGCAAGTTTAGCCAAAGTAGGACACTTGGTAACATAGAAGTAAGTTTAGGCACACAAAAGATTGTAGAGAAAGAAAACTTTAGGTACCTTGGATCGATGGTGCAACAGGATGGAGGGATTGATACTGATGTAAGTCACAGGATTCAGGCCAGGTGGACCAAATGGAGGAGTGCTTCGGGGGTCTTGTGTGATCGGAAAGTCCCCCTCAGGGTTAAAGGAAAGTATTATAAGGTGGCGGTAAGACCAGCATTGTTATATGGATCAGAGTGTTGGGCAGTAAAGCATAATCATGTTAAGAAGATGGAAGTTGCGGAGATGAGAATGCTAAGATGGATGTGCGGGATCACAAGGAGAGATAGGATTAGGAATGAGGAGATTAGGGGCAAAGTAGGAATAGCACCGATTGGAGATAAAATGAGAGAAAATCGACTAAGATGGTTTGGCCATGTTAGAAGGCGGCCAATGGAAGCACCTGTTAAAAGGTGTGAAGGCATAAAGATTGCCAGGAGTAGGAGAGGGAGAGGGAGACCCAAGAGAAGTTGGAAAGAAACTATTAAACACGACCTTGCCTACATGGATCTAACGGAGGACATGGCCCTAAACAGATTTGATTGGCGTCGTCAAATCCATATAGCCGACCCCACCTAGTGGGAAAAGGCTTGGTTTGGTTTGGTTTGGTTTGGGTAACATTTGGCTTTCACCTTGTTTGTGTCTAAAATCAACACTGCAAAGAACTCGCAGTATTGAGCTCAATATAATTCAACATCACCAGATTGAGAATGATGTTATGCCTGTTGAACTCCGTAACTGTCTTCATAAGCACTTGGTAAGATGGGCTGATGTCCAGACGCATCATTCTCATACCCACTAGCAGCACCATAAGCTCCACCTGCATTGTGACATTTATACATCACATGTATACAATTAGAGAGAGAGAGTAAATGCAAAAATTTGTAACACTGAACAGAATAAAAATTCGTAACACTGAAATGGATCATACCACCCCTTCTCTCAAGGTTAGAAGCATTAGCCAACTCTGCACGCAGCTTTTCCACCTCTCTTGCCATAGAAATGTAGTTCTTCTCCATCACCTGAAGTGACTCAAGGTGGTCATTATATAGTTTCTTTTCATAGTCATATGTAGCTCTGCAAGAATGAAACATGAACATAAACATTACGAAACCCAACATGAATCAATATCTTAACAAAAGAGGAGGTGAAAATAAAAATAGTAAGCCAGACAATTAAACACAATCTCAAGTTCCTAATAATTAAAAAAAAAAAAAAAGAAAAAAAAAAACCCAATCTCAAGTTGCATCAACCAAAAAGATGACTTAAGTTTTCTAGTTAACAATCTCCAAATGACCTTTTTGTGTGCGTGTGCCTGACTGCAACTTTGTTGGTAAACTCGAAGAGTACTATGTCAATAGGGTATGTATCTGGGACAGGCCCAATAAGGACCCAAATGAGTCAACCCACTCTAGGTTGCAATTGGTAAAGCTCGGGCCTGAAATTCCTAAACCCAACTAATCCCAAAATGTAACAACTGAATAGAATCGAAGTTGGATTAAGAAAATAGCAGTCTTGGCCCCTGGAAAAGTCAGTTTAGGTTGAGGTTGGAATCCATTTGACCCTAGTTGTATTGGGAAATAGCTGCCTGTGTGATGCAGGCCAAACCCATGGTTTGCAAACTAATTGGGCCCAGTCCACAAGCCCAATAGGTCATTCATTTAGTTAGAGTATTAATTATTTAAGAGTCTTATTTAGAGAGTTGTTATTTATTTAGAAGTCATTAAAATTAGGAGTTTTATTTTATTTGGATAGTAACCAAATTTAGTTTCCTTTATTGTTTAGGAAAGCAGAGTCTTATTAGGGAAAGGGGATGTCCAACCCTGCCTATATATATATATATATGGGAAGTCTTCATATGCATCCATCCCTCACCATTTTTGGTGAGGGACACCCCTTTTGGGGGTGTTTCAAGTACAAGAGAAGTACAAGAGGGGTACTTTGTACCTCCCTCTTGTACTTGAAACACCCCCAAAAGGGGTGTCCCTCACCAAAAATGGTGAGGGATAGATGCATATGAATGTTCCCCATATATATATGTAATCCCTCTATTAAGAGAGTAGTTCAAAATTATTCAATAATAAAGATTAGTTAGTTTGTTTGGTTCTCTCTATCTTCAATGGAAGATTGTTATTGAGTTCCGAGGGGAATTCGGCTAATGGGATGCAGAGTTGGTCTTCACTGGAAGACGTCCAGGATTCGGAAAACTCTCTCGCAGGGCTTGTCTACACCATTTCATCACCGCTTGCAGATCCAGGCTACATCACTGTGATGGGTTGGTGATGCAAGCCCTATGGTCAGGGCTTCCGTAGGTGCTGACCGCGCACGTGACACTTTAAACACGTCTCTGGAGAGACTTCAACACGAGGATGCACCTCTGAGGGATTAAAAAAACCACGATAATATTATTCCAACAATCAAACTCTGAGAATTCCTTCTCTACAATGCAGGATAAATAGGAAAAGCAAACTTGGGGTCTAAGAACACCCAATTCAACAATGGAAACTATCCTAATTACAACTCTTTCAATAAAATTAGAAAATTACTATCAAATAATTAGGAAAATAAAAGGAAATACAAAAAATATTCCAAAACTATGTTGGATGGGACCACTTGTGGGCCTATCCATTATGCGTCATTCGCCCCTGTTGAAAAAAAAGAGTTTGACCTTGAAAGCAGGTCTTCTTCACGTTGCCCCTATAAAAATGATGTATTTGAAGAGCTTCCTTCGTGACACTGGATCTTGATCCTTTCTTTGGTGGTTCTGGCTTCTTTGGATGGAGTATGACTTGCTTTCCACCATGCATGAACGTGTATGTATCGTCTCGCATACCATGAATTCCATTTTTGTCATACATCCATGGGCCACCCAACAAGATATCACTGTTATCCATTGGTAAAACATCGCACCAAACTGTATCTTTATAATCTTCACCAATGGCGAAAGTAACTTAGCATGTATGTCGTACCGGCACTTCATCACTTGTTATTAGCCATTCGACAAAGTAGGGGCAATTATGCTTATAAACCTGCAACTTCAAGCGATCAACAAGAGTTTGAGAGATGATCTCAAAACTTCAGTCATCAATCGCAATTGTGCAAGTTTGCCCATGTACTATACCTGTTGAACTAAAAATATTTTTCTAGCACCCCCTTTCTTCTCAATAGTGGGTGTAGTCTCCTGGAGGACCATGAGAGCTTCACCATCCTTTTCGGCTTCTATTTCCTCCACTTGCTCTATTCCTTGGTCTTTAGGATCACCTTGTATGTCCAGTTCATCGTGTGCACCTTCCATTAAGTTTATTCGTTTTGGACATTCAAATATATGATGCCCCTTATGTTTACAATGAAAACAAGTGATCCTATTTTGATCTTCAGACTTGGAGAAAAAATTTCCCGAGGAACTGCCACTTGGATTAGAATCTAGCTTTGATGGGGTCTTTTGTGCAACATATTTAGATGCACTACTTTTTCGGGCTTGATAATTTGCAATGTCTTCGGCCTTAATGGCATGTTGGATTATCTCATCAATATTATCAAAATTCATGAAGGCGAGTATATGTTATATTTTATATGCCTATTCTCAACCCATGAAAATATCAGTGAACTAAAACATCATCAACTTCATTTAAATTACAACAAGCTTACATTGTCATAAACTCTTCAAAATACTCAACAACTGACATTGATCCTTTTTTCAAAACTTAAAGGCTTGAACGTAAATCTCTTAAGTAATTAACTAGGAGGAAATTTTGTTTTAAAAGATTCTTCAATTCAATCCATGTCTCGACAGGATGTATGTTTTGGTTCCTCCTTTTCTTTTGCAACTCGACCCACCATATCATAACATAATTGCAAAATTGAGTTGCCACCAAGGTGACTTTATGGCATAGTTGTCAATTTCGTTTTGGTCTGGCCTCCTAAATGAATTATTTCAGAATTTCGACAAAATATATCGGAATAATATTTCGGTGTGAGCATTATATTGAAATTTGGGTAGGGCCTTTTTTTTTTTTAGAAGGAAATATGTCTAGGCCTCTAATTTATAGTAAAGATTCTTTAAAACCACACAAGCCTAGGCCCAAGCCCTTTAAATTCGCCCAACCCAACCCAAGCCCTTTAAAGTATAAACTATTAAACCTACACCAGACCAGCCCAGCCCTTAAAAGTCACCTGGCCCAACCCAGTCCCTTCTATAAAAATTGCCCCAATAGCCCCTGCCCTTTCATTTTGCCCTAGCTGACACTCGCATGAGACGAGACCAAGGAAATAAGTAAAAAAGAAGGAGAAGAGAGATGCGAGGAGGAGAAAATAGATCGCCCCAGCCTATTCCCTCTTTGCCCCAGCTCCTTTAGACGTCGCTCATCACTCATCAGTCACCATCGTCTGCCGCATGCTGCCGAAGAAGATGAAAAAAGGGTTACTTCCTTCGTCAAAGCTCTCCTAGATGAGAGAAAGTGTGTAGAATAATCTCATTTATTTTTCTCTAGATTCAACCAAATCCCCAAATAAATTTCGTTTCATTTTGATTGTTTTAACAGCCGACCCTCGGATTTGTCCGAATCTATGGATTCGGTTACTATTCATCCGAAATTAGGGACAGAAACCCCCTATTTCGGGCAAAATCGAATGGATTCTAAACCGAACATCTCACGGTTTTGGCTCCGAAATGAAAAAAAATTGGACATTTCGTCCAAACCGAAACGAACTTGACAACTATGCTTTATGGCCCTCCGTCATTTGCTTGTGTGCAAAAATATTTTCGACGAGCACTAACCAATCCATAAATTCATCTGGTTTCAATTTTCCATCAAATTTGGGAATAACGGGTTTAATTCCTAAATCTCGATCAACGTTGTTCACGGATTGATCTCATTGATTCCGAATATTTTCTCCGCCATCTTGGTGATTACCCTGGTAGATGAATCGAGAGATGATGTGAATGCAAAACTCGGGAGATGGTGGGAGGCTTTAGAATCCAAAGGGTTTTAAATAAGCCGTACAAAGACAGAATATGTGGACTGCAACTTCAATAGGGATATAGAACGAGCTAAACGAGCTAAAACTACTGTAAAAATTGAAGACCATGAGATACCACAAAGAGATTCTTTCCGTTACATTGGCTCATAATTAGTAAGGATGGAAAGATTGATGAAGATGTCGAACATAAGATAATAGCAGGATGGTTGAAATGGGGATTTTGATTCTAGGGTGCTTTGTGACTGACGGACGCCCACAAGATTTAAGGAAAATTTTTACAGGACAATGATTAGACTAGCTATAACCTATGGAGCAGAATGTTGGCCAATCAAGAAGCACCATATGCACAAAATGGATGTAGCAGAGATGAGAATGTTGAGGTGGATGTGTGGTAAAATTAGGAAGGATAAAATTAAAAATGAACATTGTCGAGAGCATTTAGGGGTAGCAATAATAGAGGGATAAAATTAGAGAAACCCGTTTAAGATGATTTGGGCATGTCCAACATAGGCCAGCAATAATGCCGATAAGGAAAAGTTTGGCTATGAAGGTTGATGTCTCACCAAGGGGAAAGGGTAAGCCAAAGAGGACGTGGATGAAGGTAGTAAAAATAGATCCGAAGTATAACTTATTTTAGGATTTGGCTCCTCAAGATAGATCGGAATGAAGCAAAAGAATGTGTAGCCGACCCCAACATAATTGGGATAAGGCTTTGATGATGATGATAAGTAGCTGACCCCAACATAATTGGGATGATGATGATCTCGGTGATTACCCCCACGCTAATTATTTTCCAAATTTCTTATTCTGGTATCCATCCTTAGAAGAGTTTCTTGGAGTTGAGCAATTGTTGTGGATAATAGAGGAACAGTGTAAGAAAATTCCGCAACAATTCCATTCAATTCCTCCATGGACGTGGATGAAGACTCCACTTATGCCTTTTTTTTTTGTTAAATGCAATTAGACAGTGTCAAATAATTCCGCAACAATTCCATTCAATTCCTCCATGGACGTGGATGAAGATTCCACTTCTGTCTTCTTTTGTGCCATTTTTAAAAATGCAATTAGAAAATCTTAAGAGGTTTTTCCCTGTAGCTTACCTCTAAAGATGACTTTTCACTCCCATTTCCCAAAGTATGAATATTTCCCCACAGCTACAATTACACCATTTTGGGACTAAAATACCCATAGTGTTGGCTATAACAAAGAAAAATGCATTCTTGTAAATGCATTTCGAATTTTGGTCAATGAAAACATTTAAACTTGTATTATTGCATTTGTGTGCTGAAAAGGCAACGGTGTAAATGGGTTTGGATGAAAATATATAGCATTATTATGTAATTAAGAAGTGGTAATCTAATATGCATTTTCTCATATACTTTTAGATCTTAGGGAATGTTTGGATATGTACAAAATAAAATATTTCTAGATTTAAATACTAGCAAAATAAAATATTATATAATAAAATATTTTAATATTGTGCAATATTGCAATATTATTGTTGTTTCGGCAGTTTCCAAAACATGCAATAGATTTTGAGCTAAGCAGGTTTGTAGTTATCCCATATTATAATATACGCTAAATTCAATATTGGCCTTGATTTTCAAATCAAAGAAATGGTCAACTTTATGATTTTGTTTCAATATTTTTTAAATGACAAGATGACAACACCATTTCCTAGGAGTTCAATTCAATGAAAACAAAAAAAAAAAAAAAAAATCTCCTATTACATTTTCAAGATAAAGAATTTATTGTAAAGTGGGTTTCTTTGATTTTTTTAGGAATTCTATTCATGCAAACAAACATGTCATAAAATTTCAAGATAGGGATTTCATGGTAAAATGAGTTCCTTTGAATTTGTAGGAATTCAATTTCATGTGAACAAATAGGTCCTATCTTTCATGGCATAATGGGTTCCTTTGAATTTTTAGAAATTTAAATCCATAGTAATGGATTGGCCTAATCATATTTTAACAATAAAGAATTTATTTCTTTAAATCCTTGAGAATTCAATTCCATGTAAATAAACAAACCTTGTTATATGTTCAAGAGAGTAGATTAGTGGTAAAGTGGTTTCTTATAATTCCTAAGAATTATTTTCATGCAATAAAATCAGCCCGAAGCAAGACAGACGGTCAACTAAAATTTCATGAGTCTTACATCCTTATTATCAATTAATTAATGTGATTTTTTGGTGTTCGGACCCAAAAAAATGTACATTATTTGGATCATTGAAAAAATACCATTTCTATACCATATATAAAAGCAGCAGTTTTACCTACTTATCCTCGACTCCTTCATTTTGTCCTTTTCTGCACTTTACATTATATTATATTATATCATATTATCTATACCATAATTAAAAAGAGACATTTGCTCTCCTTTTCTTCCTCCTGGTTCCTTCAAACCCATCTACCGGCACTCATTTACATGAGTTTTGTGGAGCACAAGACAATTTGTTTCAACATGTGGCACCCACTTAGATGCAAGATGTCCATGTAAGATAGAATCTTATGGGCCCACGCCATGCAAACAATTTTCATTCTTGCCAGGAAAAAGAAGGAAGACATCTGAGAGCTCTTTGAAGTTTTCTTGGGCTTAAGAAGATTATTTCTGCCCTCTTTTGAAGTTTTTCTTTGGCATAAGAAGATTATCTCCTCCCTCTCATCTTGCAGAATAAAATTGAAGCTCCTCCCTGGATTAGGTTAGCGGATGTGTTTTTGACATGCATTTGGTTATTGATATTCTGTGATGCATTTTGTAGATATTTGATGTTCTTTCATCCATGTGAAAAAAATATAAGTTAAATAAAGACGCTCCTCTGTGTAATAAACCATATACTAACCCAAAAACTTAAGCTGATAGGTGGAAGGCCCATACAGATATATTAAGACATGTTGAGCCTATTACTTAGGCGATGTGGGATGTGGGACTTCCCAACACTCCCCCTCACGTGTAGGACCAACAGATTTCATGGACGGGCCTGTCACGTGGGACACACAAGAACAACGGAATCGAAACCCGCTCTGATACCATATTAAACTTCTTTTGCTAACCAATATTCTCCCTCGGGTGGAGCCCACTCCTCAATACTCCCCCTCAAGTGGAACCCCGCACTTTTGATGACACGCATTGTTTTTTTCCAAACGAACTCACGACCGGTTGGCTCTGATAGCATATAATAAACCACATACCAACCCAAAAGCTTAAACTGATAGGTGAAAGGCTCATACAGATATAATAAGACATGTCAAGCCTATTACTTAGGCAATGTGGGACTTCCCAACACTCTGCTTTTTGTTTGATTTGCTTTTTATACAAATTTAGGGTTTTCCGGGTTTATCAACAAATGGTGTTTGTTTTTCTACTGATTTTCCTTTCTTCTCTTAAATATATTGTGTTTTTTAGTATTTGATATTTTATTTATCAAACGGGTGTATCAGCAATTGATTGCTGCGACATGCAATTTGGATCGGGCCATGGTCAGATCTGCTCATCCAGATTCTAGACGATTCAGATGACCCAATTACTCAGATGTTGATCAGAGAAGAGGTGCTTTATTGAAAACTTGGATTCCTCTTTTAATATGGAACCAACAGACTGGAAGTTCAATGTTTGAGCCTGGCCTTGAATTAGTGCATTCATCTTAAAGAGAGAATAATAGTTTTTCCCCTTTCTTTTTTCAAATTATAATTTTTTATACAGCGAAGGCATCAAGTTCTGCCAAATTTTAGAAGTTTTTTAAATTCAAAGTTGAGAAGGCTAATTGCACAAGACAAAATTGAAAAGGTGATTGGATCTTCTCCATCTCTCAAATCTTAGAGCCATTTGAATTCTGTAGTAATACTTTATTATTGTGAGAAATAGTAGGGAGCATAGAATTGTTGCGAGTTATTCAAGTCAATCTTCTTATGTGGTACTTGTTTTCCAGACGTGTAGTTGTGTAGATTGACTATTTCATTTCTTTTTGCAGTTTGTTCTTGTCCTATTGTTGTACTAATATGCATGATCTACAGGTTCAAAATCTCTACAAGCTAAAAGATCCCACATTTGCAACAAGAACACCTACTCCGAAATAAAAAGATCATAGAATGTAAGTATATGTTAGTGTCCTATAAAATGATATTGTAAATCTTTCAATCGAAACAAATGCTTTCTACTTTCTTATACTCTGAACTTAGAATGTAAGCATATATTCGTACCCTATAAAGTGTTATTGTAAATACTTTTTTTATTTGATTATAATAGGTTGAAACTTCTTTTTTCTTTATTGATAAAATCAAAACATGCACACTAGCAACTAGATAATTGTATACTTACCATTTTTCATTACAGTAAACATGTAACTACAACGTAAACACTTTCAGTGACAATTACATGCAACGCACATACCTCCCACTAGATTTAAATAAAAAAAAAAAAAAGAAGAGAAATGGAAAGATAATTAATTTATCATGTTCGAGGCCTACCTTTCATTGTTTAAAATTTATCATATGAACAACCACTCTCAATATGTTCATCATTGTATCAAATTTCACTTTAATATGTACAGGTGGATTGTACAGAGAGAGGTGGGCTACACAGGGTGCAATGACTAAAGGTTTGGTAGAGAAAGAGGAAAAGAGAAATCATACCAAGAGTGAAAAAATCTAAAATCAAGGAATGGAGATGCCTCATGAAAAGAAGAATTGGGTAGTTTTGTCATTTCGCCTAGCATGGAGAAGGTTTAGGGAAAATTGGAGTTTCTGGAAAGGAGTAGGGGAAAGATATTTCTAAAGGTAAGCTCCAGGGGAAAACCTCAAAATTTAAATGACCTGAAATGTAGATCTGCTCTCCACGAAAGCACAGGTGAAAACAGAAAGAAAATCCAACTTCAAATGGCTCCACAATTGCAAAAACAAACATGGATCTTTTGATTTGGTCAAATTACACTCTGATTGATATAGTAACCCTGTTGGCTGTGTTGACCTGTGCTTCTACCCAAATGCTTTAAAGCATGTAATCCTCAATCCGGGTCAAATATGACCTGTTATGGACCTGAACCTACGCCGGATTCACTTAGGCCAGAGATGGCTTGGGTAACATGCGTGAAGGGGTTGAACCCTTTCTCTTGGTGTTCGTGCTTGATGAAGAGGAAAAGGGTATGTGTTATGGTCCTAAATAAAAATAAGATTTAATTTGACGCGATCCTTCAGTCCTGGGGCTGTTGGCGTATTGGTTAGGTTGATAACATTTGGAATCAGAGTCAACCTCTACGTCTCGGGTTCAAGTCACTGAAAGGGCTATCTGGAGTGGAGTGAGAGTCGTCCAAAAAAAATGGGGAAAAGGGCTACCTACTGGCAGAGTGAGAACCATCGCGAAGAGGGCTACCTGGAGCAAGGTTTGAGTCATCCCAAGAGGGGAAAAGGGCTACCTGGTGGTCTGTTACGGTCCTAAATAATTATCAGATTTAATTTGATGCAATCCATCAATCCTATGGCTTTTGGCGTATTGGTTGGGTCCATAACAGTATGAAACCCCCTTTCAATGGTTTTTGTTTGTTGAAATAGGGAGGAGCCTTGGAGTGGCTAAAGAAGACAATGTTGGCGTGTGGCATTGGCGATGGCTTCGGCCATGCAGATGAGGACGATGATAGTGATCGAGGTGCATGGTACGCTCGTCTTCTCCGCTTCTCTTCTTCCATTTCTTTTCTACTCTTTTTTTTTTTTTTTTTCACTTTCTGGTTTCTAGTAGAAAGGGGATTTTGGGGAAGGGGTCAACGAAGAAAGGGTTTGAGGGGATGTTAGGTTCTGAAGGAGTGAGTGGAATGGCAATGAGGGTCAGGGAGGGGAAGTTGAGGCTCGGTTTGGGTCTTTTGATGAGGTTCGATTGGAGGTGGGTTATGGCAGTGGGAATTTAGGTGGCTGGGATTTGGGATTTGGGATTTGGGTTCAAGTAGGGTTTTGACGGGGTTTGGTGGATCAGGAAGGGCAGTAAAGTGTTCAGGAGGTTTTGAAGAAGATGGTTTCCAGATTTCAGGGAGTTGGGGTTTAGAAAATTAGTTTAGGGCTGATGGCAAGGAAATCAGAGGCCGGGTTGGGTTTGGGTGGGACACGATGGGGCTGGCTTGGTGTCTAGTTGGTAGAGATGGAGATTCGGGAATGGATAGTGGAGGGATAGATGGATCATTCCGATCAATCGTGAGAATCGTTCGTCTTTGATACTAAACTGATGCAGGCCCTAGGGTTAGGGCTTGCGTGGTGCTGAAGCAAGTGTCTACAGACACTTCAAACAAATCTCCGTAGAGACTTCAACACGAGGACGCACCTCCAAGGGATTGAAAAAGCCACAACAATATTATTCCAATAATCAAACTCTAAGAATTCCTTCTCTACAATGCCATATAAATAGGAAAAGAAAACTTAGGGCCTAAGAAAACCTAATCCAACAAAAGAAACTATCCTAATTGCAAGTTTTACAATAAAATTAGAACCCACTATTAAATAATTAGGATAATAGAAGGAAATAAAAAAAATAAATTATTCCTAAACTATAATGGGTGGGACCACTTGTGGGCCTATCGTCAGGTTAAGGTTTGGTTGTATTTTGCCTTATAGAATTCAGTGTGGGGTTCTTGGCCCGGAACCCAACCACGCCACCCAAGTACAACCATAGTTAGCCTTATGATTGAAGAAACTCAAATTTTTCAAAAAGTAAAAATAATATGTCAAAAGGTAATTTGTCATCATGAAAGTAGTTCTTCATTATCAACAGAAAATATTCTCCTGCGCACACTCCTGTGGGAGTGCGCATCCAGACCATCACCAAAAGGAAGGAAGAGGAGGGGAGGCGCCCTTGAATTTCACCAGGTCCCACGTGACAACGGACACAAATGCGTGCTCCTGCAGAGCACAGGAGAAAATCGTCTCACTATCTAATGCAGGAAGACTACCCACCAGCAACTACTTCTCAACCAGTTTTTTCAGTGACACTTGAGTGAGTTTTCAGCACACGTATCTTTGAAAGTTTTAGGCAATTATTTAGGAACTATTTTACATAATTCAGGTCTCCATGTTGACTTAAACCAGTAGACTTTCTACAGAAGTCCTCAAGATATCAACTATGATGGAAATGTATAACTGATCAAATATCCTACCTGCAATGCTGATACTCCTGTCTGAGGCTTTCAAGTTCAGACATCAAAGCAGGGACTTGCTGAGTATCCTTATGGGTCCTCTGCAGATCCTGAGTTAGTTGTTGAACTTTGGCTATAAGCTCCTGCCTGGCAGTCACCAAGCTTTGGGCCTCAGCTCGGGCTTGCTGCAACTCCATTTTAACAGGCTCAGCAGCCTTCAGGTCAACCTCCATTTTAGCTATCTTGTCCAGAAGACCCCTCGTCTGCTGTTCTTTGTCAGCCTTCATGGCACCCATGTGGGCCTGCAATCTCTGCAACTCCTGCTGTGCCGCAGCAAGTTCTTGCCTCAGAGCTCCATGTGTAGCTGCCAGCCTTTCATTCTCCATAGCAAGCCTTTCCATCTCTACATGTTGTGCAGCGAGCTTTTGTTCCATAATTTCAGGAGGAGGCAGCATATCAAAAGGATAGGGGCCTGGGGGAGGGCGGATGCCTGGACTAAATTGATCAGGATGCATCATGCCAGGACCAAATTGATCAGGATGCATCATGCCAGGGCCAAATTGATCAGGATGCATCATGCCAGGCCCAGGAAGAGGTCTCCTTAGATGAGGCGGCACACGACCTTTACTTCCCATATCAATCAACAAAGTATGACCTGCTACTGCTACTGAAGGGGCAGAAAGTAAACAACTGCATCAATGCATGAATAAAGAGGAAAGAACAATGATAATTGAGCAGATTATGACAACCAAGTGCACATGAACATGGGTATTGTTAAGAAATAGAATAAGACCTTTCTGCAGTCAGGGACTGTTTGTAATTTTAGAAAGTTCTTGTAATTATTGAAAAATATATGGCTGGTCATCCAACCCTAATGGATACAGCCATGGAACGCCTTTTCTGACATTCCTTTTTTTGTCTTTGTTTTACCTGATTTTCGGTTTTAGGGTTTTTTAGACCCTACAATGAAAAACGCTAGATATATGTGAATCAATCAAAACAACTTGGTATTAGAACATCCTAGTAGGTATTAGAGATCCATACGAAGGATAATACTAGTGGAGTGGATTGCAGAAAAAACGATAGTTTTTTTCAGTTTTGTGGGCTTCATATTCTACCATTCCAAGTTCAAGAAGTCACTCTATGATGGCTAGATCAAAGATTTGATCAGCTTTTAATGTTTCCAGAACTGTCAGAAATCAAGGAAGGAGTTTGATAGTGTTTGACAGTGAGGTTGTTGGCCGGGAACTTGATTTTAGGCTGCAAAGTATTGATTTCTTCTTCAAATTGAAGAAGCAAGATCATTAGTAACAAGAGGATTCTCATGTAAGAGTTTTTTGAAGGATTCCAAGTCTAGGGTTGACATCAGTAAGTGCTGATGTCAGCAACTGTAGAGAATGAAAGTGCAGTTCCTTGGTGACTCTCATATGAAGGCCATTCAGTCTCTTTTTTATGATTAAAAATAAGTTTGCAAGTATTTAAGATTAAATTTTAGTGTGGGTTATGAAGGGAAGCAGTCCTCTATTGCGTTTGAGTGTTCAGGGTAACATCCAGATTTGTCCAATCTGATTTGCAAGAGAGTTATTGTTAAGGCATTTGGAAGTGATTTAGAGGACAGTCTTTCGCAAAAGAAATGGGAGTATTTGGGTTTATGGTTTAACATGAAGCCGATCTTAAAAGAAGAAATCACTAATCTACATTAGAGACTCCAGAAATTGGAAAGTGTTTAGCATCCTGATTAATAGGCATTGTTTCTCATGGATCAACCACACTGCCTACTTCTACAATGGCTTCTTCAATGTCTGGTACCCCTACCCAGGCTATTGATTCAGGCATTACGGATCATATTACAGGTATAAGCTCACAATTTCAGTCATATAATCCATCTCGCCATGGGAATGTACAAATTACTAATGGCACTTTTATACCTGATTATCTTGGTCAAATGTTTACATGTTCCCAATTTTTATTCAATATGTGTTTTCTTTAAGTATAGGCACAAAAAACCATTATTGTTCTATTACCTTCTTTCTGTCTCATTGTGTTTTTCAAGATTTGAGGACAAGACATGATTGGTGGAACAATGGTCCATCTATACTAGAGCCTATACAAAAGAAGTTATGAGTTTTAAAGTAATTAGCAATCATAGAAAAGGTTTTACTTTGGCATTGACATCATGGGAATATGTCAGCTCAAAATCACAGGAATCTTTGCTGTTTATAAATATAAAGAGTGACTTTAAGGAAATAAATTGTAAATCATGTTAGTCTGCAACAAAGAATAGATGCACTTATCCAATAAGTGCAAAGAAAAACTAGTTTTCATGTAAGGTTGATTCATAGAGATGTGCGGTACGCTCCCCTTACCTCTATTAATACTAATAGGTATCGTATTTTGTCACTTTCAATGATGACCTTTATTGCTGGAAACCGGAATGGAAAATTGGGGTCATCCTTTCCATTTTGAGCTTATGTGGCTTTCTGAGAAGGGCTTTGAAGATTGTGTCAAAGATTGGTGGGATGCAAAATCTGTAAGGGTGTAGATGGGTTACCGATTAGCTCAAAAGTTTAATGATGCAGTACGGACCAGGCCCAGAAAGCAACTGGGCCCACACATTGACCAAGAGGTCAAGCCAGTCCATTGGGTTCAGCCCATAGGCCCAATTGTGACAGAGAGCTACTATGGGAAACTAAATTTATCCCTATCTCTATTTAGAGACTAATTCTAATTTTTATTCATTGTCTGATTAGGATTAGAAAGTTTTCTATTTTATTTAGAAAGTCTTGTTTACTAAGAAACAATCCTACTCATCTGTATGTAGTTGAGTCTCCTTTGTAGTTGCTCATATTATCAACTAATCAAAGAATTCTGAGTTTCTCTTCAGTTATGGAGTGTTTCATGATTTTTAGTGTGCCGTAATACTAGAATCCACCCTAAATTCGATCAATCCTTCGGGAGATTGATTTATTCGCCGATCGCGGATCCGGGGCTGTGACATTTAAGTTCCTTAAGAAGAAAATACAAGAATGGAGAAAGGATTTTTTGGTTATATATCGGAAAGGAAAAAAAAAAGTTACTTGCAGATATTCAGCTTATAGATAGATGGGAAAGAAAAAGTCGGGATCTTATAAGGGGATCGGGAAAGTAGGATTTCTTGTCAGGAGCAATTTTGCAGATTGATTTATCAGGAAGGGATTAAATGGAAGCAACGCACAAGAAACAAATGGTTCAAGGCAGGGTACCGTAATATGAAATTCTTCCATGCTATAGCAAGTTCCAGGCGTCATGTAAACCAAATAAATGTCATATCTGCCAGAGGTAGATCGTGGGAGAATAAAGCTGATATAGAGAGGAAGTTGTTAATTTTTTCCAGCACTTATACACTCGTGATCAAAGGTCAAGACCTCGGATGGATGGGATTTCCTTTGAACAGCTTTCTCATGTCAGGGTGTCCTCTCTTGAAGATCAGTTCTCTAAAGAGGAGACAAAAGAAGTGGTGTTTAGTCTTCAAGGGGATCATTCTTTGGGGCCAAATGGGTTTCCTATAGACTTTTTTTAGCATTTTTGGGTTCTTTTGAAGGAGGATATGCTAGTCTTTTTTAATGAATTTCATGTCAATGGAGTTATAGCAGGGGAGTTGGGTGCTTCTTTCATTGCTTTGATTCCTAAAAAGGAAAGTGATATTTCTATCAAAGATTTTAGGCCCACAAGCTTGATTAGAAGTCTTTACAAGATTTTAGCTAAAGCGTTGGCTAATCATTTGAGGAAGGTGTGTGTGGAGATTATTTACGACATTCAAGGTGCTTTTGCAGATGGGCATCAAATTATGGATAGTGTGTTGATAGCACATGAGTGTGTTGATTCTCGTAATAGGCAGCAGCATCTTGGATTGATTTGTAAATTAGATTTTGAAAAGGCTTTTGATAGGGTAGATTGAGATTTCCTATTATATATTATGACTAGAATTGGGTGTGGGAAGAAATGGTGTGGATAGATTCACAGTTGTGTTTCTTAAGCTCACTTCCCAGTGCTGGTAAATGGATCTCCAAAAGGTTATTTTAAGAGTACAAGAGGGTTGCGTCAAGGAGACCCTTGATCTCCTATGCCGTTTTTCAGAGTGGCGGAAGCATTGCATGTCTTGATGGAGCGAGCCAAATCCACGAGGATAATCACATCATTTGCTATTGAAAATGCTGGCCATGAGATAACTCATTTACAATTTGCAGATGACACTATTATGTTTTTGTGATGCTTCTTTGGCTCAAGTTGACACTTCAAAACTCTTATTGAAATGGTTTGAGTTAATGTCAGGATTGAAGATTAATTATGGAAAATGTGAGATTATTGGCACTCAGACAGAAGAAAGATATGTTGCTTGATTGGCTTCCGTTTTTTGCTACAAAGTTTGGAAGATTCCTCTTAAGTCATGGGGTTGCCAAAAGAAATATTTATGGCGTTCAGTGGTTGAGCAGATTAACAAAACGTTAAGTTCATGGAAGGAAAAGTACATCTATGGGAGGTCGTGTCACCCTAACATAATCCATCCTTTAAAGTATCCTGATTTAATGCCTGTCCTGCCTTAGATGTCCTATAAGTGTTTTGTGAAGAATTGAAAATTTCCAATGTGAGTTTCTCTGGAATGATTCTACGGATAAGAGGAAGCAACAACTGGTTAGATGGGAGTCTGTGTGCCAACCTACTGCTCTTGGTGGATTGGGCATTCGTTCCATTAATAATGTTAATAAAGCTTTGTTGCAGAAATGCCTTTGGGGTTAGGGGAGCCTGGCCAAGGGTTGTGGAAAAATATTCTCATTAGTGAATATAAGCTAAGTAGTGACGGTTGGTGTGTCCTGAACCTTGCTTATAAAGTTTCTGGTCTGTGGATGTCTGTTTTATCTGTGAAGGATGATTTTGTTAAGCAGATTCAGTATAGGGTTCATGATGGTCAGCGAGTTAAGTTCTGGCATGATTAGTGGTGTGAGAAAATGTGTTATAAATTTCTTCCCTAATCTTTCCCTGTTGGACAGAAGACAGCAGGCTGTTGTAGGCTTGTAGCTGACAATTTCAATTCTATGGGTGGTTCTGTTGTTTGGGATTTTTGTTTCCAAGGGGATCTGACAGACAAAGAAGCTTCTGATTTTTCTAGCCTGCTTGGTATGCTACATAAGGCTTATGTGTCATTAAGAAGAGGGAATTTCAGGCTTTGGAAACTGGATGTTAAAGGTAAGTTTTCTATTAAATCCATTTTCGCTGTTCTGCTTAACAGGTCTATTAGAGTAGAAGGATGGCAAAGTTTTTGGGTTTCTTCACTTCTGTCTCGAGTGTTGGTTTTCTCTTGGGTTGCAAAGTCTCATAAAATCCTTACTATTGATTAGTTGAGAAGAAGGAATCATATTATTGTCAGTGGGTGTCCAATGTGCTTAAAAAAGATGAGGAAATGGTGCATCATTTGATGAACCATTGTATTTTCGCACATAGAGTTAGGTCAAAAATTCTAAATAGTTTTTATATGTAAAGGGTCATGCCTGGAACTGTTGATGATCTCTTTTGTTGGTGGCGGTTAGGGTGCAAGTTTGTTCATGGAAGGGTTTATTGGAAGCTTGTGTTGTATGCTTCCTTTTGGAAGTTGTGGTTGGAAAGAAATAATAGATTTTTTTTTTTTTTTTTTTTTTTGTAACAATAGCAATATGGTGGATGAGATTGTTGATTCTACTATTTGATCTATGACAGAGTGGGTTTGCAAGAGAAACGAGTTTAAACAAGTTACTTTGGAAGATCTTAATAGATCGTGGGGAGCAGCTTTACAAGGGGGTTGGAATGTAAAAGTTATGCATAGAGTTCTATGGATTAGCCCTCCTAAGTCCTAGGGGAATCCTTAAGCTAAACTTTGATGGTAGTCTTGTTCAATCTATTTGTAAAAGAAATATCATTGGTGTCATAAGGGACTAGACTGGTGGTATTGTTAGGAGATTCTGGGCCTCTGGATTGCTCGGATGCTATTGGAGCTAAAGTTTTCACCATGCTCGCAGGCTGCCGTGATTTGCTTTCCTGGGGGCTATCAATGCTATTATTGATGGTGATTTTTTCAGCGATTCAGTGGGAGTTCAAGGAAGTCTTCTCATTCTTGGAGGCTGGTAGGGTGGAGGAGGTGCGCAATACTTCGAGTAAGTTGTGCACCTCCTTTTGTCATGTTTGAAGGGAGGCAAATATGGTGGCAGATGGCCTTGCGAAGGAAGGAATCTCTCGCTCTTATATTTCCTTTGATGATTAGTCTTTGGGTTTTGTTTAGTCTTTTTAGTTTGTCAGTTGTTTGCGGTGTTTCTTGTGTTGGGTTTCTGTTTCTTTTCTTTTTTTTTATATTCTCCTTTCGGAGCAATAAAATTTACAGTTATCGAAAACAAGCAAATGTACACCCTTATGAAGTCTCCTGATGATTTACTAAGGAATGGGGATGTTTCAAAATTTTCATAAAGTGGTTTGCACAAGATTTGGTGTGAAGATTAAAGTATAGAGATACATAGGAGAAGAGCATACCTCCAAGAAATTTCAGTCATATTTGTTATAAAGTAACTATAGTCCCAAACATCATGTGCTTAAGCAAAATGGGGTTGCTGAATGCAAGAATCGACATTTGATGGAGGTAGCAAGAGCTTTATTACTTGAGATGAATGTTCCAAAATCTTATTGGTCAGAAGATGTATTAACTAATAACTACGGCATTTTTAATCAACTGAATGCCATCATATATTTTAAGAGGAAGTCCAATACTACTACTCCTATGTTTCTAGATCCACTTAAAGTATTTCGAAGTATAATGTAAGCCACTGACAGCGTCGTTGAGGAAAATTTTTTCTATGGTTGATGGCCAGCCAAGGAAAAGGGGAAGGCCAAAGAGGACATGGATGGAGGTTGTAAGGGTCTAGGGTAGATCTGAAGAAGTGCTACCCATCCAAGGATTTGGCTCAGAATAGATTGAAATTGAGAAACAGAATTCATATAGCCGAACCCAAAATAGTCGGGACAAGACTTTCATGAGTACAATTTTATCATGTTGTTTAAAGGTGCCTTCGAATATTTTGAAAATGTAACAGATTGATGATCTAAGGAGCTGCTTATCACTAAAAGGTTTTATAGATTTTTTTTATTATTAAATATGCTCTTCCTGAAAATTTTCAAAGAAAACAGAAGGATTTTTGTGTAATTTGGAGAAGATGCAGAAGGGTTTTTCACCAAATCTCCCCGAAGTCAACAGGTAAATATATGTAGTGATTTTATTATGTTTTTTTTCTTCCCTCTCTAAACAGATGCGCAATTTGAGTTGACTTGAAGAATGCTACCAAGTGGTAATGACAACATCCTGTTCTTAGACATTTTTTGCACAAAAAGGATAACAAGATCCATGTTATCACCATATCAGCCATGTAACTGTGAGATTTTGTTTGAATAGGAAGGTATAATGTGTTAGAAAACATGGAGTCCAACTTGCTGCACTTGTTTTGGTTGTTTATCACTGATCAGTGTAGATCAGCAATTCATTCACATTTTATCATTTTGAGTATTCAGGAATGAGGACGATGTCAGGGATTAAGACACCTGGTGAATGGACGGTTCTGGAGTTACCAGAACAGTTGCAGAGCAGAACAACCAGCCAGTTCGTATCACAACAGTAACCTTTTAACACTAGTAATTATCTAGAGTGGCTCAAATAAGCAAACATTTACCTTAATGGAATGAAGAAATTTGACTACGCCTACACTGATGGTGCTTTGGAAAAAAACCATCAAAGGACGATAAAGGGTATCCCCATTTGGAATGTAGAATATCAATCAATGAAACATTAATTTCAAGAAGTTTATGTTCTTTGGAAGATCAAAGGATTTGTGAACTGGAAGAATCTAAATCAAATGTAATTGATTTTGCTGGCAGTACTGAACCCAACTACCGTTGTATTGTTTTCATTTTGTGAAAAAAAAAAATCTGTCCAATTACCCAACCAGAAAATTTTGTGTAAAAAAAATTGTATGAACTCCAACAGACAATTGTGGAGTTCAAACAAGGAAATAAGAGGATAATTATGATGCAGTGCTAAAAGGATTATGAGAAGAACTTACCTGTTGCCCATCAATTTAAGCATGTTACACCAAAACAAAAAAGAACGTAATAAAATAACAGCACATATTTTATCTATTTAGAAAACTGGATCATGACTGTGAACCTATCAGATCAAATGACCTGGTTTGACAAACATTACGTTCTTCAAAAATAGATTACTCCCTAGTCTCTTCTACAAAGAGCTTTGTCAGGTGATGAATATTTACAGTTCCTAACCTGAATGAGCTGCTCTTTTTTTTCCCCAACCACATTCATGAATGATAGGATGGGCAGGATAGAGAATCTCATGACATCTAACTTCAACACAGAACGATAAATTGGTTTCCTCACATTATGGAAAGCATCAAGAAAGAAATGTGTTGGGTTTAGTAGGTCGACCAAAAATCTCAGGTACAAGCACTATGATAAGTTCAGTCAGTTTAGTTTTGCTTCCCCTCCCCGAATGGTGCTTGATTCTATAAAAATAGCCGATGTATGAATACCAAAGGGAAGAGGACCTTAAGGAAGGTTACTTTTTAAGTGTTGCACCCATATCCCCTTCAAGTACAGTTCTTCATGTTCCTAATTTTCCTTCAGATCTTGAGGAGCAGCATTATATTTAAGTAATTAAATAGTTGTGCAATTTTATTTCCATCAAAGAGCGCAGTTCAGGATCTGGCAATAGGAAAGATCTTCGGCTGTGGTCATAAAGATGGAGGATTGTACATTTTGGATTTATCTCCACCTTGTTGATTAATGCTCAATGAGCATTGAGTGTTTCTCTTTTTCAGTCCGTCTCTACTTTTAGTGACTAACTAGGACTCTTAACTAACTCAGTTGTAACATTTTCTATTTGACCTTACTCTATCTAGAATTCTTATAGCTTTAAAATACAATGCTTCTAAAAAAACCATTGGATGTGGAGACCGCCAATTAAGCAACTGACCTAGTAAAGTTAAAAGAGCCATTTTCAAAGTTTTTCAACCCATTATTAGTTCTCTACCTCAGTCATGAAGTACGTATTAAAAGGCTTCCATCATGGTAAACAGCTGTAATTATTAGAGAAAGCATGCAAAGCATTGCTTTTAACATCATGCTTTATTCAACTTCGCAGAAGTACACTTTCCAATATGAGACAGAAATTCCAAAACAAAACATATAACATTTTAGATGCCTTGTAACACACAAAATTAAAAGCTATGCAATACCAATTCATATGCCCTTTCTTTCTAGTTTGAGCTGTAATCAAAATCAATACAAATACCTTGTTTTTCTGGTTTTAATACTAGAATAGTACAAAACAAAATGCAGTGCCAAATCCAATACCAGACGTAAAAAATAAACAGATAAGAGAGGTCATGTCGATCACATATGTATCAATATTGTCTCCCATTCTTTTCTCTGGAAACACTTAATAGATTTAACTTTTCTTGTGCATGGCAATATTTGGAAGTCTTTTGGTAACGAATAGGTTACACTTACAAACTCTGCACATGCAATGTTTGAAAAGCAAAAGAAAGGTTCCTGTGCAGAAGCTGTAGAGAAACCACACGATCCAACAAAAGTGCTATTAAAAAGAAATGCAATTTATTAAGAAAAACTTCCACCCAAAAAAAAAAAAAGGCACTATTAAGAAAAACCATACACCCCAATTGAATACAATATAAATGAAAAATACTAGGCCCAGTTCTTTTATCTGTATCCAGGAATTCTAAGCAACGCCTTCCGATCAAAGGGGCTAAGATTTAAGAAGGTAAAGATTAATAAAGGGCAATTATCAGACAGCATTCCCTTTTATCCGAAATGATTACCTACCGAACACCCCTAGAAACCAAATATTAGGAAAGCAACGGTCCCACCCACCTACATTCTCTGAGCTCAGATGACATGAGAATCACATAAAAGCCGCAGTAGCTTCCATTCAAAATGCGCCACACCATCCAAGATGTGTTTTCTTCATATTTAAAAGCCCCCCCTATTTCTTCCCTACTGTTTATTTTTCCTGAAAAGCTAGACTTTAGCCAATTTGGTGCATTTTAATTCGAACCCACAACATTTTTTGTAACTCTCAGTATCCCACCAGACTCCTACATCTCATCTTATATCCTTGAACCCACCTTACCATGAACTCTTCGAAATGCAATACAAAATAAGGGATTTGATCCTAAAACTTAAATTAAAAATGAAAAGGAAGAAGAGGACTCGATCAACATAGTTGGATTGAAACATAGACCTTCGAATCAGATGTTCCACATATCACACATGGTTGGAATTTTTCAATGGCCCAGAAAACAAAATCCTTCCCACGCATTTGTTAAATTAATCTGCGCTTCATCCACAAATGCATCCTTAGCTCTATTATCAAATCCATCTACAAAGCTTCAAATAAAAAAAAAATAACGACAATAACAAAAGAAACAACCAAAGAAATGGATGCTGGCTGTACCACAGGACCATGTAAACAGAAAATAGGAAGAAGAAGAAGAAGAACATTTAAACCCTAAAGTAATAAAGAGCACTGGAATGAAATGTATGGTTTCTAAAAAGAGAGGATGAAAGAGGAAGTGTTACCAGGGTTAGGGTTTGGAAGACAGAGGCTTTGATGAAACGGAGAGGAAGTTTTGGAGAGTATCGAGACTGATGGAGTGAGAATAACAGAGAGGTTTTGCTGCTCGTTTATTTTTAGCCCTCTTTTTGTTTTTGGTTTTTTTTTTAAAGCTTCGTTCGTGTAGAACGGAGGCCATGGAGTCTATTTACACGGGCCCAGAACAAACTCACAGTATGCTCAAGCCAAGTATTATGTGAATATGTCCGTTTTAGGGCATGTGTTCGAATAATTTTGTGGATTGATCCCTCATCACTTTTGTGATGCTAGAAGGTGACATGCCACTTAATCAAGAGGGGCAGCTTAGCTGGACTAGGATCGCAGTTTGTTTCAGAAGATTGAAGGTTTGAAACTGCATTACCACACTGGAGCTACAGGGGATATATCCGACTCTCCCTGGGCTGAAAGGGTTTAGTCCAGCCCAAAAGGCTAGGACATCCTAGGTTATAAAAAAAAAAAAAAAAAAGACTTGCCACCAATCTATCAATGATTTGGTCGACTTGTTGCAACCAACCAATTATGGATTAGATAAAATTAGAGCAACATGCTCACGCCAGAACGTGGGGCAAGATAAAAAATAATTAAGATTTTAAATAAAAATATTTATAAATATTTAAATAAAAAGGATTAAAAAAAACACCTTAGATGGGCGGGAGTGGAAAAAGGTCACTTTATTTTCGCTCACACCAAATCAATATTCCCGCCCAAAATTTTCCTTATTTTACCTTTTTTTTTAGGGTCATTGTCAACCCTTCTCTAAACTTCTCTAAATAGGTGAGGGTCAACCATACGCAGGAAGAAAAAGTATTCTGGTCGACTTCCTCCTCCTCTTTAACCCAAACCCAAACCCAATCCAATGGGAAAGACCCAAATAAAGAGAAAAGGCTATTGCGGAGGAAGAAGCGGAATAATCAGACACTCGGATCAATAAACCAACCAGTATGTATTATGTTGGAAGTTTTCAAAAGTAAGAAATCCAAGGTTTTGATTTATTTTTTTTTAAGTACTTTTCATATTCATGCATTTTTCATATAGAAAAAGTATTGAAATCCCATGGAAAGAACCCTTTCAAGAACCCATTTCTTATTTGGAAACTTGCCTTCTTTTATATATAGCCCACATCCCACATCGAATATGTTTTGGAGGAAGGAGACATTTATAAGAGATTCCTCAAGTTACCATGTTAGTTTATTAAAAGATTTGGACCTTAACCGGTGGACATGGGTTTTGAGCTTTTTAAATCTAGGGCATGGAGGCAGTCCGCCTATTAATCCATTGCTGACTTGGTCCTACCAAAGGATGGCAGAAAATGTCTTAAAGAAAGCCAATACACGCCTTGAAGTATTCATTTTTCTCTCTTTTCTCAAATCTAGTTCTATCAACGGCCATCGTTGGTTTAGGAAGGGTCGATATCGACCTTGCGCTAGAGAAA
Organism: Umbellularia californica; assembly: GCA_028538565.1. NCBI lineage: Eukaryota > Viridiplantae > Streptophyta > Magnoliopsida > Laurales > Lauraceae > Umbellularia > Umbellularia californica. Next base: position 49,165,420 of record JAPQWN010000006.1, on the reverse strand, counting down.
AAAGCAGTTTACCGTCATTTTCCTCCTCATCTCTTCCCCAAACCCAACCCAAGGAGGAAGATGACAGGAAATTGATCCAGTTTCATTGTTGAAATAAAGTGTTTGTTTATTTATAGCATACATCTCTTGTTCTGTATAGTTTTTGGCACTTCTCAATACTTAAGATTAATTATGGAACCCCAATGGGTAGCCCAGTTTGCTTAGGACCACGGTTTGTACCCGAAGGTTATGGGTTCAAAACTGCACTACCACACCTGCATCCCACACTGGGGCTACAGGAAAGTTTACCCGGCTTCCCTCTAGGCCCGGAGGGATTAGTCCAGCACAAAAGGTTGGAAACTCTCCGATAGCAAAAATAATAATAATTATTATTATTATGGTCACTGTTGTATTTGATGACATGTTGCACAGTATATGCACGGTTGATTCTGCACTTCGAAGAATGCGGGATACTTCAGAGGTATGAACTTTAGATTAGGAGTGGTTTTTATTTGGATTCCACCCTACATCCATGATGCCACTCTTAAGTTAAAGTGTGTCAAATTTGATTTTCATTTGCACAGGTTGTCTAGGCTTTTGCTATGGAATACCTTAGGACACCTCTTGGTGTTTGGTGAGTCGGTAAAAGGCCAATAAAAGAAGTCTGGCACCGAGCTCTGGCTTGAGAAGTTCTACAAGAAACGACCAACTTACCGGAACCCTTCCCACAAGACTTGGTTGAGTGACTAGAGAAATCTTTGGATGTTAGTCACTTCTTCATGACATTATGAATGATCATTTGAGAGTAGCTATGTTGTTACCATTGGAAGTAGGTAGGCCTCGTGGATAAGTATTCAAAACTTTTGACCCTCTTGATACAAGGATCAAATATCCATAAAGGCCAAGCACCCAACCCCAAGATCTAAAACCTTAATCTCATGCATTGAGTTCAAATACTCATCAAGAAGATAGATCAAGAAACAAACAACACAAGCATAGAACATCTACTGAAATCAACTAGAAGTAGATCTATACCTGAGGAGCTTGGCAGTGCTCTAATAGAAAACTTGATCTCTATGAAAAACTCTTGTTGCAAACTTTGATCTCTCTTGCCTTAGTGTTTTTCCACGCTATGACCCTTCTAAGAGAACTTCTAAAGGAGAATTGTGGGATCTCCAAATAGAAAAAACCCTAGCACTCTAATAGGAAATTAGACGAGAGAGAGAGAGAGAGAGAGAGAGAGAGAGAGAGTAGGCAGAGATAGAGGAACTTGAGAGATAATTGTTTGCTAAGATCTCTAACCCTCACCTCTTATTTATAGTTTATAATACACATCCTCTTAAACTAAGATTAAAAGTCTCACTTCTATTCTTAGTAAATGTCCTACTCCTCCTTTCTTTAAGAGTTCCAACGGGATTAGTAACCTTTTCTTATTAGAGCTAGCATTGGAACCACTAGGGATTCCTTAGAATCTGGCTCCAACTAGGAATATGGACCCCACATCTCAAGTAAACTCCAGACCCACAGTTAATTGCAAATAAGTCCACTAAATAAATGTAATTGCACTCCAGCCTTAGAAATACTTAGAAGAAGACCATAAACTTCTCAATTACTATAAGTAGGTTCCTCTATCAATTATATCCATAGATCTATTGGAAGAAATCTGTCCAACCAAATTTGATCCATATCTTATTATCCTTATGACCCCAATAAATCACCGTAATCATCAATACCATCCAATTAACTCTTAATTGAGATGGGTGCACACTTACCAATGATAAAATACATTAATTAGCACAAGGGATATTAAAAGGGATAGATTCTATCTTAAGAATTTTATGTTCCCACAGCCCCACTACCACGTACCCAAGACATCAAGGTGTTGACTTATATACAATTGGCCTCACTCATTGATGACTCAAAACAAATATATAGTAGAAACTTGTGTCCATTAATCTCTCAGGATTAAAAACTATTTTTTGGGAATTAAGAGAGAGTCCTTTAATCAGAGACATATTTGCACAAGGTGCTACTCATGGTCCTTTAGTACATCCAATGCACCAGCACAATGATCCAAAGTCAAACATTTTAATGATTGAGACATATCACACTATCTCATAGTGATCATAGTACTGCAACCTTATCATATGAGATGCCCAATCTTATCACTAGTTGTAAAACCACTTAAGTATAAGATATGTGATATATGTCTCATGTTTGTGAATCTCATCCACACACATGGATTACATCTAATATACTTGTGCGCTCCGGTTTATCTCATGAACTATCATGTCATTTTGTATTGGTCATGTGCAATCATAATATAAAATATCATTCATCACATAAGTAAAGCATGGAGATATAAATTAATTAATAAAATAAATCAGTTTATTCTGATCATCCATTGGATTGAGAACATACAATCTAACAATTACATAACACGTGCCATTTTATTATGCTAAGTTGTTCCTTTGCTTGATCTACTAATAACAGAATCTTGAGGAACAACTAGTAGATTTATCTTTCTTGTTATATGTCATGACCCCAAAATCAGAGTAGGATTAAAGGGTTGTAATATCAGGGATTATTGTAACATAATCTTTTCATTTTCCCCAGGATCTGCACAGGTGAGAATTTCAAGATCCATCACATTTAGTGGAAGCTTGCATTGAGGTGCAACCTGAAGCCTGGAGCTCATTGAATTCCATGTTGCATTAATAATGTCTTATTAGTTGAATCATACTATACATTATATCATCATACTAGTATAAATATAAATAAGGGATAACATAGGTAGACAAGAAAAGAGGATAAACCATTCCCATATTTCAAGTTATAAATTACAAAAGATGTATTAATTACATTCTCAAAATAAAAGCCTACAAGGGCATTAATAAAATAAAATAAAAAAACCCAAAATAACACCCTAAGCTATTTCCCGTCTCATGTGCAAGGAATGGAGTCTACATGACAACTTCTACACCAAAACATTCGCTATTTGCGGCTTATCAACCGCCTCCTCAGAAACTGTACCAGGGTACAGGTCAAGAAATTATACCTACGGCACCAAGCGTAAATCAAACAAATTGCCTAGCAAGTATCCAAAATAAAAGGTATAGTTTGCAGGTACAAAGTGTTAGGGATTTTGTGTGTTAAAATTTGATGGACGCATTATCATTTTAGCAACATTCGAATTTTCACATGAGCATTGATTTTAAAAAACTTGAGATCTTGATTTTCACATGCATTATTTTAAAACTTTTAGAACTTATGTTACATGCATGTTTTGGTTTTTAAACTTGGATGCATTAATTTTTGAAAAAAGAGATTTTCGAATCATGCAAGCCTTTGGACCAAAATTTGTAAAGCATCTTAGGCATTGATAGGTTCATATTGTGCAAAATACTTTTGGATTGATTTAAACATGTATCTAAGCATGATTTCCATGGTCAATCTTCCCTTTTAGAAAATCACTTTCACATCAAATTTTCAGGAAAAACCGGCCAACCAGTCGGTCAACCGAATCTAGGAAAATGGCTGATCGAAAAATCACAAAACCAAAAAACACATTTTTGGTCAACCATTCGGTCAACCGAATTTTCACAAAGTTCATCATTTGAAATTTCCGACCGTTGGAAATATGAACATTGGGAATTCGGTCAACCGAACAAAGAGTTGTTGGACAACTTGTTCTATATAAACCAGCTCATTCCAAGGCCAATTTGAGGAACCAAGAGGGTCTCCAAGAGGTATTTTGATGCAAAACAAAAGGGAATGAGCTAAGGAAGCCAAGACGGTAAAAAGGGAAAGCTAAATCTTGGAACCATGAGTTAAATTTTCTAAGTAAGCTTAGTTTTCCTTATCATATGTTTTCATGCTTTGCTTAAATTATTGGTAAATCTATTTTAACATGTTAACTATGATTTGTTGTGTCTTTAACATGAATATGATATGAATTGATTTATTTTTATGGATGCATCACCTTGATTCACACCAAGTTGGACTTAAATTGGATATCTAAGTGAATCATGTTTTGGAATCATATTTGAAATCACATGTAACATGATTCATATACTTTGTTGAATCTTTAGTTGTTGATTTCAATGTCAAGAAAATCACTTTCAATATATTTTGTGTTTTGGATTCAACAACACTCATGTGCTTGGTTTTTAAAGTTTCACACAACTTGCTTAGCATTGATAGGCATATCATTTTCAAGTTAGTTTTTAAATTACATGTGATTTGTCTTTTTACTTCAATCAAATATCTTTTTGTTATTTACACTTTCAAATGCTTTAAGCATACATGTATTGAGCTACATTTTTAAATTTGATTGAAGACCTCATGCATCACATGTTTGTTTTTAAAATTTCACAACTTGCTTGAACTAGATAGGTATATCTTTTACAAGTTGTTTTTAATATATGATTAGCATTCTTGCCTCAATAAAAAAATATTCTTATGAGCTAAAACTTTTAAAAGCCATTGGCATACATTTATGAGCTTTCATTTTTAAATTGATTGAGGACATCATGCATACACATTAAGCATTCATCTTTGCATTCATATAGTGTATGTGTGAGTTATATTTTCACTTTTATATACACCTATTTAGAGGCATTGTAGTGAGCCAAAATTGTATCTCCATCAAGTGTATTCTAGACACTACTTAGATAGAGAACCAACATTTTAGTTGCATAGGTTATTACTTAGCCTTAGAAAAGCATAAGTGTAAAGGTTAGGGGTAAACCATAAAACCCAAGAGGTTATTACTTAGCCTTTGAAAGCATATTCTATAGGTTATTGCTAGGACTTGAAAAACATTTTATAAAGGTTATTGCTTAACCTATTGAAAAGCATAGATAGTGGGATTTAAGAACACAAACCAGGAGTAGACGTAGGGCATTGAGGCGGAACCACAATATATAGTTGAGTTATAGTGGATGCTTTGTAGTGATTGTTTTTGTTAGCTTCCGCACTTAGTTTCATAATCATCACTTGTGACTGATTGATTTAAAGAAGTTAAAATTTGGCATAATTGGTCATTAAAATGAGCTCACCCTATTCACCCCCCTCTAAGATTCGGATCCCAGACTTTTAATTGGTATCATAGCCTAAGTACTCTATATTAAGATCAAGTGTATTGAAACTCTTGATTGTGTGTAAAAATCTAGAGTTAGAACCCTAGTGTTGTGCCTTATTGAAAATCATTAAAATGGATTCCATTTTAGTTGAAAATGGAGATTCCCTTCTAGCTCACTCTTTCCCCTAAGAAACATTCTCACCAATCTAAGCTATTTCTAGTTATTTCTCCAAGTGTTGGTGGGACATCAAAAGTGAATCATCAAGGACAACCCTATCAAGACCTTAGGTGGATTCTCAAAGGTATACAATTAGACAAATCTTAAGGCCTTAAACCTCTTTGGACCAACCTATTCTTTATAGTTACGTCATATTATTGGTCATGATTGTCGCGACCCCAGACCGGGTCACCAACCAAATCTGGGATCGGAATGGAGGATAAATTTATACATATAATGATAATGATGCCGCCAAGTGCATTTGTTTATATGGCCACTACATACACGGATTTAGAAGGGACATAATATCATCCGTGCATGTGATTTGCCACAGGTTTCAGTGGTGAGGATATCACACATACATAGCATTCTCATTCAAGTTGCGGAAGCGTGTAGCAAATCAAATTGATCAATCCATTCCATAACACAAGACTGATAACACTTACATATATGAAGCATAATATAAGAGTGAGCAATGATCATAAGCATCTCTCAATGTAAAGTTAGAGTTTAAACAAAAGTTCAGTTAATTAACTACTCCCCAAAATAAAGGCCAGTACAACCCATAAAATCCCAAAAAGTATATCAGTCACAATCCCAAATGTATTTTCGCAACTCAAGGCATAACCCAATGTCTAAATGACACCGTCAGCCTGCCATTCGCCTACGCGTTGCGACTCTCCGGCCGCCTCCTCTGGCTCCTCCTCAGGGTACAAGACATCTGGACCTGAGTATCAAAAGGGTGGGTCAAACACGATAGTCTAGCAGATGGGTGAAAAGATAAAATCAATGAAGTAAATTAAAGGTTACCTTAGGAAAACATTGAAAACCTATTAAAAAAGTAATTTTCATGAAACATAATGCATAAGTTAACTGAAAACCACATATGCAACATAAAACATGTACAGGTACCAATGGATAGGAAATTGGCAAGATGGCAACCACACGAAGCTAATTCCTCCATCACTAATGTGATGAGAGCACACTAAAGGTGTTGGTCCTAGACACGCGAAGTGACGAGAACCAACTAATTACATATGCATATAACTAGACAAAACCACGTCTGCGGAACCGGGTAATAGAACATAACAGAATCCAGACTGCAACTGGTAGAAAGAAATGGGGACTCCAAGTCGGTGGATCAAGCTGACAAAGTTGTCCAAGCTTAGTGGTGTCGACTCATAGGTCACACGAAGAAATTAGAACCTATACACATATATAGGTGTGTAACACCCCAATAGACTGAACATGGTGCTCATAGGCACAAACATCCCCTCGGGATTTGTCATGCATATCCAGGGCTAGAAAAACATTTAAAGTGCATATTTTAGCATTTCTGAAGCAAACTCAAAATATCACATAAAAACTGAAGAATACGCATGAAATCTGAGTAAAACAAAACATAAATGGATTTCCTCAAAATATCAGACCATGCATTGAGAATTCAAGATTTAAATCAATGTGTATAAGGATCCCATATGCCAGTTTAGTTATTGGATTGGTACCCTAGAAGATCTAGGACATTCCAGGCTCCCTATACACATTGACAAGTCCAAACTCCTTAATAATTCTTCATGATGGGGTTTTCTTTTTCAACCGAGCTCCATATATCCCTTCCCTGGTCCAACCATCGCATCAGGGCTCCAAACAATTTCCTCCCATACCTAAAAATCATAATTCAAGTTTCCCTGATAGGCCCAGGTCAGCAACACAGATTGCTTGAGCGGACTAAAGGTTCGCTCGAGCCATGAGCTCTCTAGGAGGGGTTCGCTCGAGCGAACTTGGCACTCTCAGGTTGGCTCGAGTGGACCTGGTGGTTGGCTCGAGCCAACAACTCTCTAGATGGGGTTCGCTCAAGCGGACACAGGTTCGCTCGAGCAAACTCCTCAAAAACCTGTTTCTGGACAGTTTCAAGCCTTCTCTTCCTTCCTTTTGCAACCCCTATTTGTCACCCATTTATCATCAAACATAGGTGTTGGACGTGATTTCCGGACCCGATGTGGGTGGAAACACAGTGTTATATAAAGCGATACGAGAAAGTACCGACCAATTCCGAGGATTCCCGACTAATCCTCAAAATGGTAAAAAAAAAAGTGATCGCCAGTCATGGTAAACGGCCACGACTCCGTTTGATCTCCTCCATGCGGGAAATTAAGGGTCCCACTCATCACAACGCCGTCGGCGACGCGTGACGGTCTCATCAATATTATTTTGGGTCATTATAATGGGGGTCAGTCCATCTTTGAAATTTGAGATGAGTGAGAAGACTAAGTTCCATGCATTTGGAAGAAAAGAAAGAAAAATGGCTGAAATATGAAATAGGTAACATAATCTTGAATTCTATGGGTTGTTGCATGCTGGTTTCCCAAATAATTTTTCTGTAACTCGGATCAGTCTCAAATTTTATAGGGATTCAGTGTATGCGATGATAAAGTCCCATATTTAATTTTGGATTTTTATGGTTATTGGAACCATATGAAATAATGCACGCAAATCAGATTAAATATGCTGGAATTTCTACATTGCAGGATCTGGCCCCTGACATAGGTCCACTCTCCGAATTTTTATAATTTCTACAGGACTCCAATTAGTCTAAAATTTTTATGAGACTTAATGGACCCAAAGAGGAGTCTCCTGTAAATTTTCCACGAATTCTGGATTGACATAACCATTCATGATTATGCACACAAAGCCAACCTAACCTGCTGGATTTTCTGCACTGTAGAATTTGGTGTATGACCGGGGCCCATTGTCTGAATTTTGATAAATTTTATAAGTATCCAATTAATTTGAAATTTTTATGGGAGTTAATAGACCCAAAGGGGAAGCTCCTGTAAATTTTACATGAATTTTAAATGAATATAAACCCTTTTTATTATGTGCATAAATCCCGGTTTACATGCGGAGTTTTCTGCAGTGCAGAGCCCATGACTCAGACCCGCTGTCCGATTTTTAATAATTTCTTGAAAAATTGAAATCAGCTGAAACAAAATCTCAGTGAAAGAAAATTGACATGATAATATTCAGAAAAATCGGTGAATCTCAATTCAACTTAGAAATCATCGAAAGAGGGCCCTGAAAACAGTGAATAGGCTTTAGAAATCTGCTACAGAGCAATTTGTGAGTTTTGACTAGTTTGGCTCAGGATTTTTAGAAAATCCATTTTAGACCGAAACTTCATGATTCTGGACTTATTGGAAAGGTGATTTAGATATACATGAGTTAAAAGATCAGCATGGCGCGATTTGATCTGAAACACAATGATATATGACCATAAAAATAATGGAAGATCCTGAAATTTATATACATCAGAAATTCAGTCACACGCTGGGTTTGATGCACGATTCGGTCCACTATAGAAAAAATTCTGATAAATAGCATGGAGATCAGATCGCTGTGATTTTAGGTCCTTATGAAAGATCATTGATGTGTTCATTTATGGAAGTTCTACCATAGACCAAGAATGCAGGAAACTATGTTTATATTGTGCATCCTCATATATATCATAAGAAAAATACAATTTTATAGAAAATGCAGTAACTCTTCATATGAAAGTCACTTTGGTACGTGGTAAGTTGTATTGAAAAGATGATTTTCACACGGATAAACAAATGGTGATGATAAATACTCCAAATTGGGCATACATGTGATTAAAGGTGTAATCAACAGCTATAACCTCTAGCACATTCCCAATTCATCGATTTGCAACCCAAAAAAAATCAAGTATTGCATCATCTATTTCATTTAGCTAAAAAAATACTAGAAAATGATGAAAAATAGAATGAAGTAAAACAAAATAGAAAAAGGGGTGGGTGCCAATATTCATTAAGGGGGATCAACTCCGTTCACTGGATACCCTCCTCGAATCCCTTGGCGGGGAAATGGTAGGTTGTATTTGAAAACATGCATGTAAGGATGCTTGAAAAAGGGTCAAAAGCACATGCGCCATGATGCTCAAATGAAAGCCTAGGTGCCCACTACAACGTTGATCTAAAGATGGGAGGACTAAGGCGCCCCGTCGATCTAGGGAAAGATCACCTAGAGAAGTGGACTATCGTCCGTTAGGCCCATCTTAAAACCAACAATCGCTTAGGGCACATTGGGGGTGGATACACACAAAGCTAACCTAAATTAGGAGAGAGTGAGGGACATGTTGTGCCACTGTCAATCATAGGGAGTCCACTAGGAGGCTATCGCCGTAGGGCCTAGAGAGTCGCGTGGAAGAGTAGACGATGTCGCAGTCACTAGGGGTCGGTGTTACTTAATGCATTGAGGCGATAATGAAAGCATGGGTGGAAGATGGTTTTAAAAATATAGCATGTGTTGAAATTTCGTTTTTAGATATCAATGAATTCATGAATCAAGTATAGCCTACCCTAATAGCATGAAGCTCAATGGTGAAAATTGGCGGAGGTTGAATGAAGAAAAGAAAAGTAAAATCTTTTTCTTGATTTTTTGGGATTTTCTGATTTTTTTGGATTTTTGTAAATATAGGGCTAGAAGGCCTAACTAGGGGTGTGCATGAAACCTAATCTAACCGTTCATCTCTTTTACATTGGAGTGCATAGATGGGCTGACCCCATGAATGGGCCAGGCCGTCTACCGCCGCTCTCCTAGTCCCGAAAAGACTAAGTCAATGAAAAGGGAGAATGGGATCTAACAATAAATATGATGATGAGTCTATTAATTAATACGTAATGATGAATGAAAATGAATGCAATAATAGTGGTAGTATAAGATTCACGATGCAAACTATTGAACTAGTTACACAACCAGTGCGAACATGTCAAAATGAATATGATGAAAATAAATGGGTGCAACAATGATACTGATAATAATAATCTAAGATGCACTAATTATAAATAATAATAATAAAAAAGAGCTAAAATGAGTGGACAGATCTTATCAACATCATGATAAAAATCCCGAATGCCAACTGTTGAAACCCCCTTCTGTTTTTGGATATTGAGAAGCCTTTTGAAGTGTGTCTCTTGACTTGATGATGACGGCGATGATGTTGATGAGATGGGCCAGCCACTGGTGATGACTGGGATAGGAGGGTTGAGAAGTTTGTTAAGTTATAGATGTTGGGTTTTAGGAGGGTATTGATATGAGTTTAGTGTGCTACAAGCAAATATGGGCTTAGGCTTGACTTGAGTTGAAAGAGTTTGTGGAATGTGTTCAGTTTTGGATCGAGTTATGGACTGTTTGTGTAGACTGACTAGTTGATGGGTTGCAAGTGGGCTGGGATGGATAGGTATGGCGAGCTAGGTCCAATGGGTTATGGGCTGTTATGGTGGACCTGTATTGCGTTTCAGTTTAGGTCGGCAAATGGGTTAATGAGTAGGTGGGTTGTGTGCGGGTGAGTAGGTGTGTAGAGTGCAGCAGGGAAGGGTAGTGTAGCGGCAAGGGAGGAAAAAGGAGGAAAAGAGAAAGAGAGGGAGAGAACGGGCAGAGAGAGAGGAGGGAGTGAGGGTGGTAGAGAGAGAGAGGAGGGAGTGAGAGGGAGTGGCAGAAAGAGGAGAGAGAAGGAGTGCAGAGCAGGGACTGGGGCGGAGTATGGAGAGAGCAGGGAGAGAGCAGCAGTGGAGAGGGAAAACAGAGAGAGAGAGGAGAGGAAGAGAGGGAACGAGAGAGGGAAAGGAGAGGGAGGAGAAGGAGAGAGGGGGAATGATGAGCGCTGGTGGTCGCTGCAACAGGCGCAGGTGGCGGGGAGACAGGGAAGAAGAAGAAGAGAGGAAGAGGAAGAAGCGGAGAGAAGAGAGGAATATGGAGCGGAAGGTGCAGGTAGTGGGTGACGACGGCCGCTGGCGGAAGGGATGACTGGGACGGTTTAGGCTCGAGTTTGAGTTGCGCAGGGGAAGAGGTGGAAGAGTTGGGTGACCGGGGCTGCTGCTGCGTGCGACAGGCGTGCTGGCATGCGTCTGGCGGAGGAAGATGGAGCGAGGTGGACGTCCGGGGGTTTGCTGCGTGCGTCTGGCAGGGAGATGAAGATGTGTCTGCGCAGGATGGGGAGGGAGACCGGTGATGGTGATCGCCTGGGTTCTGTGAATGGAGATGGTAGGCCGTGATGATGCGTGGATGGGTGGAGAAAATGGGCTGCTGACGTGCGTGAGGCTGGGATGAAGTGGAGAGGTGATGAGAGGGATGGATATGGGCTGCAGGATGTGCGTCTGTGATGGAAGATGATGGCTGGTGAGAGTCCAGGAGATGGAGATGATGGGCGCAGTGATGGATGATGGATCGTGAGATGGAGCTGATCCCCAGGGACTGCTTCGTGAGGGAGATGGAGATGGGAGGCGGTCTGCTCAGGGGAAGATCGAGAGGGATGGAGATCGAAGTTCTGCCCGTGAGAGGAGATTGGGAGGAGGGAGACGAGCTTTATGGGGGAGGGAAGAGTTTCCCGGATCTGGGACTCTTCTTCCCCAGATCTCTGGACTCTCCCCTCCCATGCAGGTGATGGGCCAGGCGGGCCAGGTCGGGTTGAGGGCCTGGGTTCGGTCCAGTTAGGTTTTGGATTTGGATTGGAGTCTGAGTTCGGATTAATGGGTTTGGGCCCAGTTTGATAGATTGTATCGGGCTATTATCGCCGGGGTACAGGCTTCGTGGATTTTAATCCGCTTGTCGGATTTCGACGTTCTACACATCGTCGGGAAGCTATCGGCGAGTCGGTCACGATGAATCGACTTTCGGGGCAATCAGAGGTCTAGAAATGGTAAGTGATTTTTCATGCAGGTGCTTTTCGAGTGTGGGTCCCGCTGCCATAATTTTTCAATCCGCCCGTCCGATTTTTGAGATCTGGATACTATTGGAAATTTCTCGATAAGTAGATCATATTGGTGTATGGGTTTGAGCAATTTGAAGGGTAAGAAAAGACTTGGTTTTCTTTTAAGGGACCCATGCTTGATTAATTTTTTAAGAAAAGACGTAACGTTTGATCTAACCATCAGATTTTTAAAATCTCAGTATCAGTGGAAATCTCTTAATGAATAGATCCCGATGATATATGGGTTAGGTCCATTCGAAGACATAGAAAAGATTTGAATTTTTGGGGTGCTCGCATATATTAAATTCGTAAAAAAGGCATATCTCTTTATCCGATCGTTGGATGCTTTAAATCCTTATATCATCAAGAAGCTTATCAAAGATAGATTATCATGGAAGTGAGATCCATAAAAGAAAAAGCCTATAATGATGCAACCTTCCTAAATATGCATGATAATGAAGGTTTTAATTTATTTATTCAAAATTGTCCAATCGAGGCAAAATTGGGGAGTCAATAATATGAGTATTAAATTATCCATAGGGGTGCCAAAATGAGGTGTCTACAATAGGGGTCTCCTTGCCTCCTCAAAACCCCAACTAAACATATACCAAACCCTCCATGCAAACGTTCCACAAATGTATCAAATCATCTCATTCTCATCCACATTCATCACAAGGAAAAAACCCATCATCCATGGAAATCCATATGTAGCATAAACAGGCTTTAAGCAAAATATAATGGAACCATTTCCAAAAGATTAAACAAGAGACATAGTCCCATCAATATGAATATTTCAAAATCAGTAAAATCATAAGAAAGAGGCATAAGTAAAGCAATGTTAAATCACTAAAAGCATGTATTGGAAAGCCACATTTCTTATAAAACATGACAATATTCAAACATCAATTCATCCACTTGTCTTGGCCTCCAATATAGCTAATCACACTCCTAATCACACTCTCCAAGCCAAAAGTCTCCAAGCTACACAAAACCCCCCAAAAATACACCCATTTAGAACCCTAAATGGTCAATACAAGGAATGGGAAAGAGAGAGCTCCCAATAATGAAAGATGAAGCCTCTTTAGAGCTAGGAAAGTACAAATCTAGAAGATTGAGAAGATTGCTTACTTGTAAGGTCTTCAAATGAACAAGGCTAGCTCAAAGGAAACCTTAGGAGGGCTGGACTTTCCTCCAAATGGTGTCAAAAGGAAGCTCTCATGGTGAGGTAGAGGAAGGTGAGATCCATTTTCCCATTAGACAAGGGTTGGTAGTGGATTGAAGGAGAAGGAAGTAAGAAGAAATAAGAAGAACCTAGGGAAGAAACCCTAGAGTGAGCTGGAGCTATTCCTTCCACAAAAGCATGACAAGAGAGGATAAGGAGAAACGAGCTCACTTTATATACAAAGTGGAGATGGGTTCCACAACTTAATAAACTTGTCGAGCTAAAAACATGGGTTTCCGAGCCTTGGATGAGTTCGACGAAGAAGGGAAAAGTTTTTGTCAAAAACTCTAGTTTCCAAAAAGTATATATTTTGCAGGTTTTGGAGATATCAAAATTTGTGCTCAGATTTGGTATAAAAAAGACAGTTTTGTCCTCAAAGTTAGATAAGTCAGGTTTTGGGGTCTCGAATGAAAACGGAGTCAACATGAAAGTTGTAGGGATTAACGAGATAAATCAAACAAAGCTAAAACACCAATTTTTGGAATCATGGATAATCCCCCCATGCTCACACGAAGTGACTAAAAAGACTCCATGACTCCTATTAAATCAAAAGGGCTCTCCAAAAATCCCCAAAGCTATAAGAAAGCTATTCTAATTCCAAACTTAAACAGAATCTCTTAATCTCACTTAAAGCTAATGCGTGACTTAATTAGTGCTAGTCGCGGTCACTCGGGTCGGGGTCTTTCAATGATACATTTGCATTTTGTTCTTACATAGCTATATTTCTTAAAATTAAATGTAATGTTCTTTGTAATCAATTGATTTTGGTTTAAAAAATTACTTAGTTATATCTCATGATGGTTTTCAAAATCACTTGATTGTAATATTCTCATGATAGATTTGCATTTTTTTTTCACATATGGTTGTATCTCTTGTAATGCATTTCTATTGATGATCAATTGATTGTAGTTTCAAAAGATTTTATAGCTAGTTTATTCATGAACGATTGATGTTGCAAAATCATTTGTTTGGATGTCATAGTTAGATCATTTTGGAAAAACAAATGATTTGAAACAATTTAAATTTCCATGGATTTCTAAGTTATATCTTTTCAAATGGAAAATTATTGCTTTTAAAAAATCAGCTTGTATGTGCTCCAAATAGTTACATAATTTATAATGCAAGTTGAAAAATGAATTTATGCCTCATTGCTATATTCTTTGATGGAAAATAAGGATCGAAACTGATTTTCATTCTATGCTTACTAAGTTAGTATTTTTAAATGAAAACTCAATTTTTTAATATGCTTGAGATTCAATTGGTTAGAGCCTTATAGTTATATCATTCACTTGAATGTGTTTTTGAATAAATGCATTTTCCAATTGATAATAAGTCATATATGTTCAAATCAATTTGTATGAGTACTAATAGTTATATACTTTAGAACAAAAATTGAAAATTGAAAATGTGTTATCTTCAAAATCGTTTTCTTTATGCTCATTGTTAGATTTTAGTTATTGAAATGATTTGAACAAAGTTTAAATGGAAATGCTCTAAAGCTTCTGATGGCCCCCTTGTTAGCAAGACTACCGGCGTTAGCAGATGTGATAATCCGTGTGGTCCAACTATTTTGTGACTGGAGATGAGCGAACAACATCGATTTTTTTTTGTGTATGGGTATGCCAAATTTTCTATTTTACCTAGAAATAACAAGCGGTGATATGTAGATCCACCTTTTCAAGTAGAAAAGAAAATAATTTTTTTTCTAGCTTTCATTGCACATGTGTTAAGAAAAGAGAAATAATTTAGATTTTGGATGTCCTAAAAGAAGAATTTCATTTGTTTGCTGTGAAAGGCGATATTTTTGCCGTGAAAAGTGATTTACAACTCTCATAAAAAGAAAAGACAAGATTTGTGACTTTTGTGTCTCTTTTAAAAATACAAATACAATGAGAAGAAAGAAAAGAAAATCTAACTTCACAGGAGATTATGGGGACTCGTTGAGATTGACGATCGTAAGTCATGTTTGGGCTTCGCCGTCATCTTTCAGATCATAACAGATAATGCTTTTGGTTCCTTTGGCTTGGCTTGAACTTCAGATTTTTAGAGGATAAGGATCAAGAAGAGAGCCTATATCCAATAAATATCTAAGTAGATGGGCTGAAAAAGCCGTGTCTAAGCCATAAGGATAGAAGGAGAGGACCTTGGCTGGTTGGCCCCCCAAGGGTCTTCAATCACCTTATAGTGATGGACTTTGTAGAGTTTCTTCAATAGAGGAGAGATCGTCGTTGAAGCATCATAGCAACGATGTAGAATTTTTTGTGGGATTTGCACATCATCATGCTTTTAAATTGTGGAAATGGCCTCCTTTCATAGGCTTTTTTGTGGGCGTGTGGGAGGTTTATGGGCTTTAAATACATTAATTGTATTAATGCTCCATGATAGGAGGAGTTACAAGTTTTGAATTTGTATTTTTGTAACTCATTTTTCTTGAGTTTTGAATGGCCATGGGAGAATAATCGGCCTTTATTTGCATTTAAGCTTCATGATGGGAGGAGTTAAATTGTTTAATCCCATAATTGTGTTGGCTTGTAATCCTCAATTTTTGGATTCTAATTGGGTCGTCCATGATAATGCGTAATTAACCATATTAACTTGTCACAAAAATGGGTCATTAACCGCATTTATTGGCTGCCGAAGTTCTTGATGAGTTGCGGGCCAAGCCACATCTTTTGGAATTCTACCCACGATGTAGGGAGCCTTATTCGTCGGCAGTTTTTTCATGCCAATTGTTGTCAGATGATCACGCAATTTCAAATATTGATTGCTACCAGTGGGCCGATACCATCTGTCCTGTCGATTTCTCGATCGGTCGGGCAGAAAGTGTGTTTTCTTTGTTTGTCGATTGGCGATTTCAAAGTGTCCGATGATGAACCCATGATTTCAATGGCGAATCCATGGTGTTGTCAAAGATCGACGGAGTTCGTGCCTCAAAAATCAGATTCTGGAAAACCACAGAGGCCAAATAGCTCAGAACATGAAAAGGGCCCAAAAAATGGGTTTTCGGCAGAAATCTGGTGACTTGGATTTCCAGGGTCGCCAGGGACAATGGGGCCATTTGATCCCCTTTTCAGCCTTTCTTCTTTGGCATATTTTCTTTGTATTTTTGAACAATTTTTGGCAAGATTTTCCTTCAGAAAATTTGACCAGAAGCCTTGCAAAACGGAGAGCAAAGTTTCTGATTTTCTGGGAAAGTTGAAGACTTTGTCATGCAGGAATGCCTATTTGCAGCTAGAAACCAAAATTGGGTCAAACGATGTCGAAATGACCTGAAATTTGAAGTGAAGCTTCATGGGCAAGAAATAACACCAACCACAAGCTTTTGTTTGAGTTTTAAAGTTGTGTGGGGCCTGTCACCAATAGACTTGATTTTATTGCAAGGGAGACGCCACGCTTTGATGTACAGTCAAACAATGTCAGATTTACCTGAAATTTGACAGGGAGCATCTTGGAATCATTTGCAAATCATGGTCCCAAGGGTCTCCATCCCTTAGAGAACTAATTTAGCTGTTGGAGGACCAAAATTAGGTCAAATGATTTCGCAATCACCTGAAACTTGATATGTAGCCTCTTAGAAGCATCTTGAGGCCATCCATGTGCTTTGTTTGATGAGTGATGGTCTCGAGGGTTTTCGCCGCCGAGAGGCTTAGTTTTACTATTTAAGGGTTGATGTTGGGTCAAACGTTTTCGGTTTGATCTAAAATTTGACATAAAGTCCCTTGGAATATTTTAAGATTATCCATAGGCTCTTATTGAATATTTGATGTCTCCGATGCTACTGTTGCCAAAATGGCTGACTTTGTCGTATGGGGATGCAGCCTTTTGCATTTTGGGCCAAATGTTATCAGAATGGCCTGGAATTTGAAGTAGAGCCTTCTAGTGGCATTTTGAGGCTAGCTATGTGCTCTGTTTTTGTGAAACAAGGTCTCCAGCTTCATCGCCACCGGGAGCTCTTATTTAGCTGCTGGAAGAGTGAGGTTAGGCCAAATGATGTCGAAATGGCCTCAGATTTCATGTGTACACTTCTTATGACTGTTTTGAAGGATCTTGAAGCTTTTGGATGGTTCTGACAAGACCTAATACTTGAAGTAGCTTTGTTCGTTGTGGCATGATGTGGTTTGATGTAGCTTCTTTGATATTGAGAGTGTATGAAGAGGCAAAGTGACATTTTTTGGGTCAACAAATGCCCACTTGAGGTGCAGTGACGAGTTGCATAATTTTGTAGTCAGCGTGCCTTGAAGAGAACTTTCGAGCTTTGAATGAGAGCTTTTGATTAGACCAAGAGTCTTGAGCAAATTTTTTTTTGGTGGAGTAGCTTTTTGAGTCTCCAAGGGAATTTTATGCAGTAAGAGGGATCATGTACCATCTCGAGGCAAAGTCTTGAAAATGATATAAGATCTTTGGATTTAGATTTTTGGGTTTTTGGATTTTGGATTTTGGGTTTCGGGTTGTCTTTTTGACCATATGAACCTAAAGGCTTTATGTGGCACATTAGGCGGTCAAGAGGAGGTTTTGCTTTTGGGTTTTTTATTTTGTTTTTGACCTTGTGCCCTAGCAAACTATACGTAGCAAGTTAGGGGGTCAGTAGAAAAGATTTTTGTTTTTGACCTACTGACCTAACAAGCTGTACGTGGCAATCTAGGGGGTCTGGAATTGGATTTTGGTCACTCTTCGGACTATTTTCGATCTATTAGAGTGGTTTGCATTTTTGTGGAATGTCAATTTTAAAGTTTTGGCTTAATTTGGTGCATGATGTTAGATGGTCTTAAATTACTTCCAAGAGGCTCTATGTCAAGTTTCAGATCGAAACGACAACGTTTGACCCAGTATCAACCCTTAAACAGCAAAACCAAGCCTTTCGGTGGCGGAAACCACTGAGGCCATCACTCATCAAACAAAGCACATTGATGGTCTCAAAATATTTCCAAAAGGCCACATGTCAAGTTTCAGGTCATTTTGACAACATTTGACCAGACTTTGATATCTCGGAAACTAAATCAGGCCTCTTCAGTGGAGCCCCTCAGGATCATCATTTCCAAATCGGAGCTAATGGATCATCGTAAAATAACTCCAAGAGGCTCCATGTCAAATTTCAAGTCAATCGAACATCATTTGACCGTATATCAAAGCATGGCATCTTCCTCGTGACAAAATCAAGTCTACTGGTAACAAGACCCCACACGGCTTCAAAACTCAAACGAAAGCCTGTGTTGGTCTTATTTATTGCCCAGGAGGCTTAACCTTAAATTTCAGGTCATTCCAACATCGTTTGACCTATTTTTGGATTCTGACGACAAATCAGCAACTCTGCGCGACAAAAATTTCAGCTTTTCCGGAAAATCAGAAACTTTGCCCTTTGATCTGCACCGCTTTTCATCAAGTTGTATACAAGGAAATCATGCCAAAATATGTGCAAAAATACATGTCAAAGAAGAAAAAAGCGAAAAAACCAGAAGATGACCGAAAAACGGCGACCAAAAGGGGCAAAAAGCCCCATGGTCATCGGCAACCCTAGAAATCCCGGTTGCCGGATTTTCGCTGAAAATCCATTTTTGGGAGTCTTTTCGCATTCGGAGCTCTCTTACCTCTGTGATATTCCAAAAATCTGATTATCGGGGCACGAAATCTGTCGATCTTTGACAACATTGTGGATTCGCCGTCGAGATCATGGGTTCGTAATTGGAAACTTCGAAATCGCCAACTGGCCAACCAAGAAAGCACACTTTCTACCCAACCGATCGATAGATCAACAAGACAGATGGCATTGGCTCATTGGTAGCAATTAATGTCTGAAATTGCATGATCATCTGACAGCAACCGGCGTGATAAATTCACCAGCGATCAAGAATTCTTACGCCGCGGGTAGAATTTCAAAAGACGCGGCGCGGCCCGCGACTCTTCAAGTACCTTGGCATCCATTTAATGCGATTAATGACCATTTTTATGACTAATCAATGTGGTCAATTACTCATTATTGTAGTTGGCCCAATTAGAAGCTAAGAAATGGGAGTTACAAGTCAAGCACAATTGTGACATTAAACCATGTAACACCTCCAATCATGGAGTTTTACAATTATGGGCTCATTATTCTCCAACGGCCAATCAAAATCCAAGAAAAAGGAGTTACAAAAAAAAAATGAAAATGTATAACTCCTCCCATCATGGAGCATTAGTTCATTTAAAGCCCATGAACTCCCTTTATGGCAACCAAAAGCCTATAAAAAAGAGGCCATTTCCACCATTCCAAGGACGGGAAAAGGACGACGAAAAAAATCCAAAAAAAGAACTGTACATTACAGTTATGACGCTCAAACGAAGATCTCTCCTCTGTTGAAGAAGCTCTGCAGTAACCACCACTACAAGGTGACCAAAGTCTCTTGGACCCGCCTCCCCCAGGGCCTTCTCCTTTTGTCTCCATGGCTTAGACGCGGCTTTTTAAACTGTCTACTTAGATTTTTATTGGATATAAGACCTCCTCTTAGTCCTTATTCTCTAAGAATCTAAGGTAGCGTTTGGTTCGCTGGAATGGTTTTAGATAGGAATAGAATGGAGAGCGGAATGAGTTTGGAATGGAATGAGGTGGGAATAGTCATTTCCATTCCAGCGTTTGGTACGCTGAGGAATCAACCCAGTAATATAACTCTGGATTCTTGTTCTTGCATTTGGTATAGTGGAATGATGTCCGGAATGGAATAAAATTTACATAAAACTGACCAAAATACCCTTGTTAGAATTTTTTAATTGAATGGCCTTGTTAATATTAATATTAATTATATTAATAATATAATATTAATATATTAATAATAATATACATTAATATAATATTAATAAATATATTATCAATTTAATAATAATATTAATAATATTTGTATATATTATATTAATAATATTATTATATTAATTATTATTATAATTATATTAATAAATAATATTTATATAATTATAATTATAAATAATTATATTATAATTATAAATATTAAAAATAAATATATTATAATATTAAATATAATAATTATTATTATATTAATATTATAATATTATATTATTATAAAATACCCTTGTCTGGGGCATTTCGGTCTCAACCAAAAAATATAAAGGAATAGAATGGCCATTCCCCTGCCTCCCTAATGGAATGACCATTCCTGTACTTACAGGAATGGTGATTCCGGAGGTAATGGTTATTCCGTCACTTCTGTGCGAACCAAACGCTATAATGATCATTCTGTTGGAATGACCATTCCATTCCGACCTTCATTATAGCGAACCAAATGTTACCTAAGGTTCAAGTCGAGAATCAAAGGCATCATCTGTTATCATCTGAATGATGATGACAAAGTCCAAACATGACTTGCGTCCGTCAATCTGAATGAGTCCTCGCAATCTCCTGTGAAATTAGATTTCCCTTTCTTCCTTTTTATTGTATTTTATATTGTTTAAAGAGACATAAAAATCACAACTCTTATCTTCTCTTTTTTATAAGAATTGTAAATCGCCTTTCACGGCAAAAACATCACCTTTCACTGCAAACAAATGAAAATTACCTTTCACAGCATTTAAATCTAAATCATGTCTCTTTTCTTAATACATGTGTAATGAAAGTTAGAAAAAAGTTAATTTTCTTTTCTACTTGTGAAGGTGGATCCATGGACCACCACTTATTAATTCCAAGTAAAGTAGAAAATTTGGCATACCCGTACAAAAAAGTTGATATTCGCTTTTATCTCCAGTTATAAAAGGGTTGGACCCCACGGATTCTCACATCTGTTGACCCCGGTAGTCCCGCGAGCGAATAAGCGAGCCGATCAAACTCCCCTTCACTCCTCATTTCCATCGGCCAACAAGTGAGACTTTCTTTCTTCTTCTTCTCCTTCTTTTCTTCTTCCATGGCATGGTGAAGAACTCCCCCTTGAAGGCTTCCCTTGCAAGATCCGGCTTGGCCCATCAACTCCACGTCATCCCCTTACGCAACATAGTGCGTTTTGGTGCGAATCCAATAGTGGCAGTCCCCTCCTCCACCACCTTTTCCTTTCTTTGACTTCTAAGGGGTAGGCCTCTCTTTTCCCTCTTGAATATCTCTTGATGTTGGAACCCATGTTCATCATTTGTTTTAGTTTTTATGGGCTTGGGTTTTGACAGTATAATGGGTTTTATTTTAGGGAGATTTTTGGTGGGTTGTTTGAAAGAGAAGGCCTTTAATTTTGGAGCTTAGAGTGACAGTGGGTTAAGGTTGGATTTGATTCTTGATTTGAGGTAAGTGTTCAATTTATTTATCATAGCATGCCTTAATGTTTTAGTTGATTCCCTAATTTGTTTCTCAATGGCTTGATTAAGAAGGAAATACTTGAATTATTAATTGGTTTTAATTAAATGTTCTTGTTAAAATTTTGAGGGTTAATATCCTTAATTATCCAATTTTTAAGTGGGATTAAAATCCCCAAGTGGACCCCACTGAAATCCCCGTGTTACCAGCAGACTGACCAACTATGCACAGCAGTGCACAGTGGCCGGTGTGCACTCGGTGCACAACGACCATACCCGTTGAAATCCCTGCCCCAATTCAATTTTTATACGACCAGCCACACCAAGTAACTTATTATTTTATTAATTCCAATAGTTACACATCATGTGACTCTTTCTCTCTCTCCCCATTTTAATTTCCAGCGGCCACTCCACCTTTCCTTATTACTTTTATTAAACCTATGAGCCATCCCATGTGATATCGTATCTTCCCTTATGTATTTCCCGAGCTATGCTATATGTCCCGACTGATGTCCCGGATTTGGGACCGATCCCACTTGGAGCTCCTCCAAGTGGGATCGGTCCCAAATCCAAGTTGGGACATATAGACTTTTTCTTATTTCCCAACGGCTAAACATGGATTGAATTCTCTTTAGTTTGTACTTTGGCACCGGCTATACCTCTCCTCTCTCTCCCTCACTTGATGTGTGAACCGGCCATGTGCTCTGGTAGCAACAGCCAGCGGCCAAAGCTTCCAGCGCACAGTAGCACAGTGGCCACTAGCCTGCTGCTGTGCAAATGGCTGGCAGGCACAAGCATAAAACTCGCCTGTACTGTGGGTCCTGACTTGCGGGCCCTGCTTTGACCAGTTTAACCGGCCCCGCCCCGCCTTGACTATCTTGACCCAAAATTTACCAATTTGACCCTGTTAACCCCTAATTTAGACTATTTAATTAGGGAATTAATATAAATGGATTTCATTTCCCTTTTGTACCCAATTATTTTTATACACTTAGAATGGTTCAATGGTGTGAACCTTAACCATAAGCCGCTAGTGTAGGATCCATGAAACACATATGATCCGGGGCACTCTATAATTTATCTTCTCACCCCGGTTGGTTGCCTGCAAGCAATTGAGAAAGCAAGTATGTCACGGTGACTCGTATTTTTATCCGAGCTTAGGGAATGTATAATAACCGCCTTCCAAATGCAATTAGTGTACAAAAAAATATGTAATATCGAGTTAATTGTAGGTCAACAGCTCGGTGTCTTTGGTACGTGATAGTAGGACTGTGGGAACATTCAATGGTCAAGATGGAATCTATTCTCATTATCCCCTTGTGCCAATTAGGGCTGTCAATCGTGTTGTGTTAACGAATTCGAGTTATAATCTCCTCAACCCGTACATGACCCGTTAACTTAATGGGTCAAAAAATCTAACCCGAACATGACCCGTTAATTTAACGTGTTATACGACCTAACCCATTAACCCATTAAGTAATTAAGTCATTTCAAAATAAAAAAAAATTTAAACAAAAATAAAAGGAGAAAAATATATAAGCCACATGAAACTGTAAGTGAGGATCTTGAGTGGATCCCACCTAAAAACCCACTATAAAGCAATAAATTTCAATTTCTTCTTTATGAATATAAATTAATTTAGTTACATTTAGGGAGTAAAAAAAATTTAACGGGTTAAATGGGTTGTTAACGGGTTACTAGTTTAATTCGTACACGACCTGTTAATTTAACGTATTAACAAGTTTGACCCGTAAACGGCCCGAACCCATTAAGAGCCAACTCAAACCCATTAATATCGTGTGGGTTCGTGTCGTGTTAACGGGTCGTGTGACATTTTGACAGCCCTAGTGCCAATTAATGGATTTATCACTGGTAAGTGCGCACCCATCCCAATTAAGAGTTGACTGGATAGGTACTGATGATTATTATAATTGATTGGGTTCAAGATAATAAGATGTTGATCCAATTTGGTGAACACGACCAATTGATCCATGGATATAGATGGAGGAGCCTACTTGTGGTCATAGGGAAGTTTAGGGTCTTTATGTAATTTATTCGTAAGATAAAGTGCAATTGCATTTATATAGTGGAGTTATTTGCAATTAACAGTGGACCCAGATTGCACATGACATGTGGGGTCGCGGGGTCATAGTTGGAGCTAGCTTTATATGGAATCCCTGGTGGTCCCCATGCTAGCCCAAGATTAGATCATTATTAATTCTACTTGAACTCAAAAGAAAGGAAATAGAAAGTTACTATTTCCATTGAAAGTGAGACTTCTAATAGTGATAATAGTAAGTTACTAATTGTTATAGAAGTGAGACTTCTAATAATAATTAGAAAGAAGTAAGTTACTAACTCTTTTGGAAGTGAGACTTCTATTATTAATTAGTAAAAGAAGGTTGCATAGGCTATAAATAGAGGAGAATAAGGAGGTGGACGTCCCTATGCTATTCCATCTTGGAATTCACGCCCAAGCCACTTTAGTGCAAGAGTTGCACGCCCTCTCTCCTCTCCTCCTCCTTCTAGTTTCTCTTCTGGTTTGTCTTTGAGGTTGTAGTTGATTCTTCTTGGAGATCCTACCATTCTCCTTGAGGAAAGATATCTGAAACAGGTCATAGCATGGAAGACGATTGGGTCTTGGAGATTCTAGTTTGCTTTGTGAAAGAGTTCTTCATCAAATAAAAGGATAACTTCTCCATTAGAGTTTTACCAAGCTCCAAAGGTATAATTTACTCCCTTGTATGTTATAGATTCCGTGGTTGCTTGTTATATTGTTTACCCTTTCAATTTATCTATCATACATGTATTGCTTATAATTTATGGTACCAGAATGCAGAAAATGAGTAATATAAATAAGGAGAACCGGGAAAAGCAGAAAATCAGCCATATTGCTGGGACGAAGGCTTTTGCTCGAATCAACTATGATAGTGTAAACTTCTCTCATGATGTTTTTGGAAATTTATTATTAAATATATATTATTTGTGTTAACATTTATAATGCTAGCATAATCTTGAGACGAGGGAAGACCATTCTCGGACTAGCTTGTGGTTCACTACCTGGTATAGCAAGAAGAAAAAAGTTTGGGTGGATTTGACTTCGCAAAAAGTCTATGTAACTTATGGTTCCCTTCTCTATTTTCTTATCAATTTTCTTATATTATATATAATACTAAATTGATAAATAATAACAATTGGTTTTTGAATGTAGGATGAGCTTAAGAGATGAGAGTCTCAGCCACCAGAGGAGGGCACTCCTCCCATGACTAAGGACCAGAGGTTCGAGGCAGTGCTCGGACGAGAGCGATTAGGATATATACGTGGTTGTGGGGCTGGACCAAAGCCCAAGACCTCTACAGTTGGGCAGCGAATCCATGCGCAGTTAGAGAGAGAGAATGAAGAGTTTAGGTGGCGAGCTGAGGCAGATACAAGGCACTTGGAGTTGTTGGAAAAGAAGAATAGTGAGATGGCTTCGCGAATGGAGTCCTTAGAGTCCCAATTAGCCTCGCAACAGACTTAAGTGCAAGCTCAGGTACAGGCAGCACTCCAGTACCAAGTAGAATTGCAACAGACATAGGTGCATGTTAAGGTGCAAGCGCGTTACAGTCCCAGCTTAACATCCTCCTCCAGCAGTTCAAGGAGTCAGGCCAAATTCCAATGTGAAGTATAACTACTCAAAAGCCGAGTGCTAATGATTTATTTTATTTTATTTATATTTTTTCTATGCTGATGTAAACTTTACTTTTGCTACTCAAGTACCTTAGAATTTAATGTTTTTAAATTTGAGGTATTTTCTAATACTGGATGGTGATGAAGTTTTCATTTTCTCATATTATATAAGCAAGTTCATGAAAATTTGAAAGGGGATCAATAAATTAATTTTATTCTTCCTTTTAATTAATTTTAACCTTTTAGCCACGGGAACAAGTCGTCGGTAAAACTATTATACTTAATACATTTAGTGATGACTTGTTGTCGTAGCTGAAAGTAAAACATTTAGCTGCGATTGCAAGTCGCCGCTAAAACTACCACTAAAGGTGCTATACCTAGTACTTGTAGTGGCGATTTACATTGCAGCTAAATTTAAGCATTTAGCTGCGATAACAAATTGCCACTAAAATTACTATACGCATTACTTTTAGTGGCACTTATAGTTGCCACTAAAATTAAACTTTTAGCTGTGACTTAAGATCGCCCCTAAAACCCTACTTTCATATGTTTATAATAAATTTTTAGCTGCGATTTTACACTTTTAGTGACAACAATTTTTTAAATAAGCGGTGATAAATCTTGCGGCTAATTATTAGACTTTAGCTACAATTTTGGAGTTGTGGGTAAAAGTCCAACTTTTAGCCGCGATATTTTAAAATTATGGCTAAAACAATTAGTAACAACACTTTTAGCAACGACAAAGCGGCGATCAAAATATTGCCGCTAAAAATTTTAGCCGCGATTTTAAGACCTTTAGCCGCGAAAAATTTCACAGCTAAATGTCAAGTTTCTTGTAGTGATGCTATTTCTATTTTCTAGATAGAGTTTTCTACTGATCATGGTTGAGGAGATTGAGACCTTGGATCTTGGATTGGGTTTTGTAGCCTTATGAATACTTGATCCCTGAGTCAAGTGGGTCAAAAGTTTTTGAAACCTATCCTCGAAACCCACCTACTTCCAACAATTCCTGCCCGAAATGCTGCCCGTTTTTCTATAGAATTTTCCGGTAGAAAATTATTGTTTGGAAACTCACTTTAATATGTTTTACTGTTTTAAGCCCGAATTGACTTGGTTAACCATTGTAAAGGCCGAATCAACATCGTTTTTCCCGTTTTTAGCATTTTACTTGTCTGTTAATCCCTTTACTTGCACATACATCTCCTGAGTAACTGAATTACTCATTAAATTTTATTTAAGCATTGAACCCTGCATTCAGCATTGATTTTCGAGTCGGTACCTCCAAGATGTTATTCTAGTAATTATTATAGATGGTTATGTATATATTGCTCACTGTAGTTTGAGTCATGTATGTGACCGATGGCACTTAAGTGCCCAACCTGTCCAGGGTAGACCAGGTACGCTTGTGACAGGGACTCTAGGACGAGTTCCGAGGTACCCCCAACCAGCTTGTTAGGGGCTAGCAATTGCTCCCCCTCCCGAGGATTATGCGAAGTGGTTGCCAAGTAATCGTTAGTATGAATTAATTAATATTTATGATTTTGTTAATCATATTTTCATGCATCAACCTGCCCAGCTCACTCACACTAATATCTTGTATCATCACTTGTATTTATATTCTACTTTGTACTTGCAAACTATGCTTTTTATCTTGAATACTTGCTAGACTCTTGTCTGATCTATGCTTGATGCCATAGGTAATGAGCTTGTCTACATGCCCGAACCGAACCTTGCGGCGGTCCAACAGGACCCGCCAGTTATTCCAGAGTGGGTAGCTGATGACATAGAGTAGCGTCCAAAGTTGCAGAGCTCGTAACATCGTCTTTTGGGTTTTTGTTACTTTGGGGAATTTCATCTTTTGATCATTGTAATTATTGGCCAGTGTTTTGTACGGCCTTATTCTGGGATGTAACTAAATCTAATCTTTTGTTAAACCTGAATACTAACTGATGGAATGAATTCATTTATGCTATCTAGTCTGACAATGGTATTATACTCTAATTATCTGTGCCTGTTTCATGAAATGGCCCCTATAAGCTTCCACCATGTGATCCTTGTGGATTGAGGACCCATAGAATCTCAATAGCGGAATCTTGTGGGTGAAATCAATTAGCGCTAGGATCAAGGTTCTACCAGGCCTTGTCCTCTGTACGCCGTCACGGCTCCATTAGCCTTAAACACATCTTAATCTTGATTAGGGATTTGGGGTCATGACACGGATCCTTGCTCTCATGTTGTTACGGCAGATGTCGACTAGCGATGCTTTCAGCAATACGTCTAAGCATTTATACGCCATTGCTTTCCACTTGTGAATGAAGTCGTATGTTAACTCATTCTCCCCCTACTTCAGGCTGCACAGTTGAGCCATAGTAATAGGGTGGTTTTCACCTTTAAAGGGGGCCAGGAAGCGTGTCTCTAGCATGGCCCAGTTCTGGATAGAGTCCTCTGGCAGAGTGGAGTACCAATTGAAGGCCATATCTTTTAGGGTACTTGCAAAAAGACGGGTCTTGAGGGCATCTTGATCCGCGATGGCTCTTATTAAGATTTTGAAGTAGATGACGTGCTGTCTAGCCCAACCTTTCCCTATATATGTCTGGAGAGTAGGTTGCTTGAATTTTGTAGGAAACGAGATGGAGTTCATCCATAAGGGATATAGTGGCCTGATCCCATTTTCCTTGAGTGTATCATCTTCTTTTGCTTTGGCGAGGATGTTTTCAACGTCCTTTTTGGTGAGGACGCGTGACTCATTTTATCCTTCGTTTGCTTCGTCATCTTGATGATTCGGAGGAATGTCATCATTTCCCTAACGTTGGAGGGTGAGAAAGAGGTTTTCCATCAGAGCTTCAATCCTCAGACCTTGCTCCAATTGCTGGATACGCGCAATCATGTCATTATGAGGTGGATTGTGAGGCGGATTATGAGGTGGCTCGGAGTTTGTAGCCAAGATGTTCATCCCTTCGAGATTCGAAAGAGGGTACTGTCTTAATGACTGAGTTGGAACTCATTCTTTTGATGAGGAGCTGGAGGAAGGTTTACTCTTCTCTCCTTGGCTTAAAGGAGCATGATACTCTTTTTGATGTTTTCGTGTCCATGTGACACTGCGAGTCTTCGGTTGTCTGACATGGATTTTGGTTGTTGATTTTTGGCGTCTTCTGGTTTTGCCAACCATATAGACAACAACAACTTGATCGGGTCTATCTTTTTCGACCCATCTTTGAGAGACTTGAAGTGTAGGATGCCAACTTCTTTATTTTTTTAGTCTCTTTTGTCGATACAATGCACGATGGTGTATGCGATGAGCAATTTGAGCCTTGGTTGGCTTTGGCAATGAAGGATGTGATTACTCGAGCGCAGCAGCCTAGCTTGGCTTCTTTGAAATTGGGCATGAATAGGATCCGAACTCGGTCCTTCGCCTGTCGAAGCGATGCTTTGAACCTTTTAAGCTTAACCCCTGTTGAGATGAGGGGTCGAATAAAGGAGTATAGGCCTTAGCAGATTTCTGAGAAGGCCTTGTGATGCATGATTTGACCTTAGCCTTGTAGGAGCGAGTTGGCTCATGCTGAGTTGATTTTGATGTTGGATGGAAGGCGAGTAAGAGGATAGAATCGGTTTTCTTTGAGAGGGGCCAAGTATGCTGCCCTTGTAGATTTTTGAAACCTCCTTTATTTTAGTGAAGGCTTCGGGGACCAAGTCTTAGGGTAGACCTGGTTTCTAGCAGGGTGAAGCTTTGTAGGACTGCCACGAGCTTGGTTTTCTTGATGTTTGCCTTTGGTGTCATGACAGTGACATGTCCAGAGGCGATTCTTTGTTTTTAGGTAGGTATAGTTTCTTCTTTTGGGAGTGGAAATGGTATCAGCATTCCAAAGACAATGGTCCGGGGAGTAGCAGTCGACCCGGTGTTTGAAAAGTTGCAAAAGGAGATGACAATTTGGTAGCTGGCAGGGTGCTTATTGGTGTTGGATTGTATGGACTCAATCCATCAGATTGTGTAATAAATTGATTCATTTATTTATTTATCAATATAACCATGCTTTCATTTCATGAGATGAATGGTGTTTTATTACTTTATGCACATAACTAATACATATGACATGGTGGTTCATGAGATAAACTAGGTCCCATTAGTATATTAGATGTGATATATGTGTATGGATGAGATCCACATACGGGAGACATGTATCATAAATCTTACACTTAAATATCTTCATAACCAGTGATGAGACTGGGCATCTCATCTGACAAGGTTGCAGCACTTTGATCACTATGAGATAGTATAATTTGTCTTGATCATCAGAATGTAAGATTCTGGATCATAGAGCTGGTACATTGGATGTATTGAAGGACCATGAGAAGCACCTTATGAAACACTGTCTTCACCTTAAGGTTTGCTCTCATAATTTCCTAGCAATTGGCTCTCAATCTTGAGACAGTGATGAACTCAAGTTTCTGTTTATTCATTTGCTTTGAGTCACTAATAAGTGAGGCCAACTATAGGTCAACACCTTGGTGTCTTGGGTAAGTAGTAGTAGGACCGTGGGAACATTCAATGGTCAAGATGTAATCTATCTATATTATCCCCTTGTGCTAATTAATGGATTTATCATTAGTAAGTGCGCACCCATCTCGATTAAGAGTTAATTGGATGGTACTGATGATCACTGTGATTAATTGGGTCTCAAGGATAATAAGACATGGATCTAAGATTGGAAGGAACATGTTTAATCCAA
Source organism: Umbellularia californica (assembly GCA_028538565.1). Taxonomy (NCBI): domain Eukaryota; kingdom Viridiplantae; phylum Streptophyta; class Magnoliopsida; order Laurales; family Lauraceae; genus Umbellularia; species Umbellularia californica. The sequence continues at coordinate 49,135,498 of JAPQWN010000006.1, read as the reverse complement.
TTGATCCATGGATATTGATAGAGTGGCCTACTTGTGGTCATAGGGAAGTTTAGGGCCTTCTTTGTAATTTATTCCTAAGACTGGAGTGCAATTGCATTTATATAGTGGTGTTATTTGCAATTAACTGTGGGCCCGGATTGCACATGAGATGTGGGGTTGAGGTGTCTCAGTTGGAGCCAGCTTTCTATGGAATCCCTACTGGTCCCCACGCTAGCCCAAATTATTAGAAAGTTACTAATCTTACTTGAACTCTAAAAGGAAGGAATTAGAAAGTTACTATTTCTATTTGAAGTGAGACTTTTAATAGTGGTCCCTTGGTTTAGGGGAAACCCTAAGGGTACATCAGTTTATTGTTAATCATGGCTGGTTGTTTCCAACCCCTACTTCTAATGCACTTATGGATATCTTTCGAGAAATCCCATTAGAAACTCAGCCTATTAATGACTTTGCTGATGAAGTTGTGTGGACATTAGAAGAAGATGGTCACTTTACACTTAATTCTGCATATAACAGTTTATGGTTTGGTCACTCTCAGCGGCTTCAATGGCCTTCTTTCATTTGGTTTCCGGGCTATATCAGAAAGCATTCGATATGTGCATGGATGTTCTTCCTAGGAAAATTGAAAGCAAAAGACCTTCTCCTTCAAAGAAATGTGGACTGTGATTCATGTTGTGTATTTTGTCCTTGTACTTAGGAAACCAGTTCACATCTTCTGCTTCACTGCCCATATTCTCAAATGATATGGACGTCTCTTCTCGCAAGATTGAATATGAATTATATCTCATGTAATTCACCATTAGAGTTGATGGAGTCAGTAACGTTGCGAGTTGATCAGCATCATAAAGGTCTTCAAACGATGGCAAAATTACTTGTATGTGCATATGTTTGGCATATCTGGATTGAAAGGAACCGACGCATCTTCAAAGCTAAAAGTACTTCAGGCTCCAATGTGGTACATCATATTATTCAGACTATTCATAATAGGGTGTTATTTCTTGGCATTTCTTTTCCAGATCGAATCTCTTGTCATTGGAATATTCCACCTGCTTCTTCCATTCATACTCCTACCACCATTACTGCATATCCAGGATGGAGACTTTCTATTTATTATACTTCACAGGTGCTTCTTGGAGTTATTTGGAGTGCTGATGCTCAACCAATTACAGGTGCCATTTATTCTGCCATGGACTATTATATGGGCCTTTATCACTTAGTTGCTCTTATTCCTGCCCATTTATCCTCTATCTTGATTGAGGCAGATTCCAATTTGACTCAATTGGTTCAACAACCACACAAGTCTCCATGGAAGTCGAGTTTTCAGGTCCGACTTTTAGCTGCTAACCTTCAGAGTTATCGTCCCATCTATGTGGATCTTAAGCCATCAACGATACGATTTAGCAAAAGGTTGTGTCGTAACAGAGTGGTTCCTTCACTAATCTTAAATATTGAAATAGAAATGTTGTGGCATGCTTGATAGCTTGTAGCCCGGGTTGTGGGCAGCGTCTTTACAGTTTAAATTTATTGTTATAATTTCTGTAATAATGGGGTATGCCCCATTTGGAGTCTCTTTGACTGATTGGGTTTTAGAGCTCCATTTTTGTATTATAATATTCTGAAGAAATAAAGCTCTCACTTATTCTTCAAAAAAAAAAAAATAGTAAGTTACTAATTGTTGTGGAAGTTATACTTTTATAATAATTAGAAAGGAAAGAGTTATTAATTCTTAATAGAAGTAGGACTTCTAATAATTATTAGTAAGAGGAGGTTGCTTCAGGCTATAAATATAGGAGAGAGGAAGTTGGATGTCCACCTCTTGGATCCCCCACTAAGTGCAAGTGTTGCACACCCCTCTCTCCTCCTGTCTCTCTTCTAACTTCTTCTTTTAATTCCTTAGAGTTTCTAGTTGATTTCTCTTGAAAATCCGACCCATCTTCTTGAGAAAAGAGATCTGCAAGCGGGTCATAGCATGGAAGACATCAAGGTCTTAGAGATCCTAATTTGCTATAAGAAGAGTTCTTTTTCAAGCTAATTGTCTTCTTCTTTATTAGAGCACTACCAAGCTCCAAAGGTATAATCTACTTCCTTGTATGTTGTAGACTTTTGGTTGCTTGTTTGTTACTGGTTTTTATCTTCTATATAGAGTTTATTGCTGTACATGGTTGATGAGATTGAATGATTGGATCAAGGATGTGGTTTATGGCCTTATGAATACTTGATCCCTAAGTCAAGTGGGTCAAAAGTTTTGAAAACCTATCCACGAGGCCCACCTACTTCCAACAGTTGGCGCGTGCATTTTGCTTCTCTTGAAGCATGAGCTGGTACTTGTTCTTGTCGAAAGTGATAGTCAATGAAGCTGCCATGTTAGTTTTGAAAAATTCTGAAATAAGACCACATCCATTAGTAATCACAAAAATATGATGATTATAAATGAGAAACTATGATTCCGTTTTCTCAAATCACTTAGAGGGCAGGGTCAACTCGAGATGAAGAAGGCAGAAAGCCATATAAGGTACAATTATTCTAGTCGCAGGTATGATAGGCTCAGAGTGAGCATACCAGTAACTCCTAGAAACAATTGTATGCCTTAATCCAAATTACCGAGGAGCAAAGCTCACTCAAGGTAACATGAATACAAGTTGAAGGTACAAATATGTCGGTCGTGAATACTGTAGATCTGAAAGGGCATCCTAGCACCACTAGGTACAAATATTTGAGGAAACAAGTGTGTTGGTCGCAAATACAATAGACTAGAAAGGGTGTATTAACACCATGTCACGACCCGGGCCCGAGGTCCGATAATCCCGAGCCGTGAGCCCATACTTACTCCCGTAAATCCCGAATTAACCGAAGTTAAAACGGAATCCACAAGGGACAACATTCTCAATTTACCTGTCAAATACACAAATTTGCGGAAACATTTATAATTGACAATATCAATTTACGATTTACATGTATACAAAATAATGTTCTTTATATATGTATCATTTCCATCAATTACTTAGCAATCACTGCATATCCAAAACACAATGCAGATAGTAATTAATTACATCTTAAAATGATTACACAAAATAATTACTCAAACGTTTATCAAAATATTATGATCCTTCTCGCACTCGGATGCCCATATCAAATGGTATCCCGACCATTCCATTCGTTCAGTCCTCCTGGAGGAACCGGAGCGGTCTCCTCCGCTGCCGCCGAGAGCGCTGCTGCACCGGCATGGGCAATCTAGCCTGTAATGCCTTCAATAACACTAGTGAACACGACGGTTCAACAATGCATAAACAGAACTTGTAATAACATGTATTAACAATAAGCTTAACTCATTCAATCTATCAGTAACAATTTGAATTCTAGAAAAGTCTAGAAAATTTCTACAATGACAATATATGAACATAAAAGTCAATATCATGGACATATATAAGATGGTCACTACCATAGCATTCGTTTTCATTCCATTTCATTTCATTTACCATCTTCTCTCAAAGGAAGGATTCATCTTTCCAAATGGAAGGCATCAATCGATACCCATATATATGATCGGAAATTGTGGGACTTACAGTGTTCGGGCCAGGGACAACTAGCATCACCACGGAGCTCCGGAACGCCCCTAAATGCTTCTGCTGCAGCAGGAATAGTCATTTGTTTCATTCATCAAATTCATTGAACTCATTTAGAGTTCTAATACAATAGCTAGGTAGTGCCAGACTCAAAGGTCAATGCTTTTCAGTAAGCAATCCGTTTGGATTCGATTCAATTTAATAATTCCCTTCATAACAAGGAAAGGAATAATAACAACACCAATCTCATTAGATTGGAACATAATGATATAACGTGGAAATTACTAAACCCTCGTGGTTCTACTCAATTTTATCTCAAATCTAAACAACCATTTAGGTGAAATCATTGGTTACCAAATGTACGTATTATTCTTGATGGACATCACAATTATGTATTTTACGTGTGCATTATGGTCCCCGCGATTAACATCCATGGAAGTTTAGTCCACGATTAATCAATCATGAGATTCTTCCTTTGTTATCCATAATTCTTATGAGTCTCACTTTACCCCTTGATTAGCCTTAAAACTAAATTAGAGAAAATTTATACTCATAAGGAGTACTCCAAGTCCATGCAAAAATCCAAAATCCATCGGTCCGATCGATTGGCGAATTTTTCACACATAGTTAACGTATTGTCCAGTATTAGGTTCGCTTGAGCGGACTCAGGTTCACTCAAACGGACTCAAGTTCGCTCGAGCAGACCCAGACAGAAAGTGGTTCACTTGAGCAGACTTATTGTTCGCTCGAGCGGACCCAGACAGAACGATGTTCGCTCGAGCGAACCCATCAGAATTCCAGTTCGAAATTCTGATGCTCTCTCTCTTCTTCTACTCTTCTTTTCCCCATCAAACTTCCACAACCTACAATGAAAGTTGGAACCTCTTGTTCCCTCCTCATACATCATCCATTCACACTTAATAACACTTCTAGTCATCCATTAAGCATCTAATCAATCTACAAATAACTCTTAAACTTAATGGAATGTATACAAAATCCATGGAAACTCTCTACATTTCTACAATAATTTATACTAATCACAAGTAATGTTTATACTTGCCTCTCTTGAAGGTTAGTCAACTCAAAGCCCTTTGCTTAGCTTGCTTTTGAGATGAAACCCCCAAATTTCAAACCCTAAATCCATGAAACATGAAAATATCCAACCTTATAAGTTACTTGTGCTAAAAATCATGCCTAATCACTCATTATGACTTGTAAACTCATTAAAAGTTCCAAGTACTTACTTGTAGCTCAATGGGAGAAATCTTGAGATCTTTCTCAAGTTCTTCACTTCAACAATGGAGAAAATAACTTGAGGAAGAAGATGAAGATGGAGCTACACTCCTAAAAAACCCCTTGAATCACTTCTAACCTCTCTCTTGACAAAGGAGAATGGAAGAGAAAAGAGGAGAATGAATGAGGTGCCTAGGGTTTGGGTGAAAATGCTTGAATGAATGCATTTCATTATAATATAAGGCCCTCTTACACTAAAACCCCCTCTCATTAAGCATTATTACATTTTGAGTCAAATGAAGCCTCATTTGGTCTATTTAAGGTCAAATGGAATCGCGCCTATTATGAAAGTTAACGTACTATTCGAGATACGCACGTTGGTATCCAGAATTTTCGTATTCGACGAAATACGTAAAAAGCTGTATTTACGAAAAAGTCCTTAGTCTACCTTGTTTGAGTCTAAACTTATTTTAACCAATTCAATTCCATTCAAATTCATTCCATTATGCTTAATGCATCATTTGAGACTAATTTGTCTCTCTTTGGTCTTTAACCTTCATTAACCAAATTATTCGTGCTTTATTAGCACTAATCCCAATTAATTAGCCTTAAGCATGATTAGTTCGGGTCGGGGTGTAACACACCATTAGGCACAAATGTTGAAGGTTGTATCCATGTAAAGGATGCAAGAAGGGATTTACTAACCCGATGCATGGGAAAACATGGGGCCTAATTTTATGGGACTTTTTGAATTTGAACAAAATGGGCAAATTTCAAAATGGGCCTTATGTTTTTCAAAGTTATTTAAAAAGGAAACGTTTGAAATATGCACTTGTTTTTTGTTTGATTTGAGTAAAGGTGGCAAAATGTTACCCTCGGTTTCGACATGTCAAACCTGACCTGCGAAATATACGGGTTGGTCACGGGTTAAAATCTCCTAATCTGTATAAAAAATGGGTCGAGTTAGGGTTAGCCCGCCTAAGCCGGCTAACCCTTCAGTTGAACAATTTAAAAGTCCAAAAATATATGGATTTGTTTCCGTTTTAATTGGATTGTGGTCTAATTAGTTTTAATTAGCTTTCTATAAACATCGGATGCAAGTGCTAGATGGAGTAGCAGTAGAGATGTTGTTGGAAATGCAAAGGGTTGTCTATTTGAATCTTCCAAACCATTGTTTTTAGTCCGGAAGGGTGAAAAATCGAGTTACATGGGTCACGGGTCAGGTTGAACCAAACCTGACTTGATCCACGTTTAATACGGGTTATGCCCAACCAAAAACAATATGGGTTTGATTGCAACTTGTTTAAAAAATGAGTCGGTCATGGGCTAGGGTCTAAAAGGAGGGCCTCACCTCTAACCCGACCCGACCCGTTTGCCAGCCCTAGATTTGAGAAGTCACAAAGAGTTAGGCCCTATTTTGAATTTTTTTCTTATTTTTAATTTGTTAAGGAATTGAATCTTGTGTAGGTGAATTACTATGGCTCTAAGATGAGTTGGTGGCTTTGATTTATTGTTTGTTGTATTCTAGTCCTAGTGAAATATGAATATTAGAGAAATATATATGTGTGCGTGCGTGGGCGACTCGTGCACTGGATCAGTGTGTGCACCTCAATGCGGGGCCCAGATGGGACCCCACCTTTGACTGTGACCTAGGGGTATCAGAAATCTCTGTAGGCCCTTCATCTCTTTAAAAATAACCAGCCTTAACTGTTCCGTCTGGGCCTCACAAGTTTAATGGTGTACAGTCCATTTGGATGGATGTGTAGTTGTTCAAGACCATTCAGATGGGTGCAAACCACAAGGGCCATGTGAAATTCAAGGGGAGTGTGTGTGTGTGGTCCATTCGGATGGACCATCTGGTGGGCCCCAATTATATACATATATATTATATATGTTGTGTTGTGTGTGTGTGGTCCATTCGGATGGACCATCTGGTGGGCCCCAATTATATACATATATATTATATATGTTGTGTTGTGTGTGTGTTAAGAAGTTGGGCTTCGATTTCGGTTGGGCTACTTGTCATGATCTAACCCCAGGATCCGGTCAGACCTATAAGACCCTGAATCCTAATTGTGTCTTTACACTAGTCAATCTCGTTTAATGATTCCTTAAGTGTGATTAGATGTTGATTAACTTGGTTTATACGTTAGAATAGCCATATATCCCTCGATATATCTGCAATCGGGACAATCTTAAACTTTATAGATATCTACTCGAAAAGAGCTTTCAACGGTATGTAGAAAGTAAAGATACAATGGTTGGGTCAAAAGTTATAGCCATTTGAAGATTTTAATGCAGAAAATTCATACAAAATAGGACCCCAAGGCGAGGTTGTGTGCATCCTCACCCTAGCGAACTCTCTTTGTCCCCGGGTGGCGAGGAATTGCCTTCCCTCACCCCAGGACCTATTTTTCCTTTTTTATAGATAGAAGTCCCCCTTCCCCCCTCCGTTCTCCCATGGCTACCTGTCTTACTATGCTCTCCCACTTCAATTCTTGTAAAACAACACTTGAGTTATAGTTTTTTTCATCTTCTCTGGGACAAATCTGGCTTCTCCATTGTGGTACTCCTCGCCTTAGCTAGCAACCTCATTTGCCTTAGCAATTTCCCTCTACGATTCTGGTACTGGTCTTTGAAACACTATTGCAGTGTAGTATCACCTTCTTTGCGATCTTATTGCCCTAGTTCTTGTAGATATCTGAGAAACATTTATCCATGGCATTTTTTGGGCTCAAATCAGCTAGATAAGCATCATACTTGACTCTGAGCCATAAGCACCTACTAAAGTGAAGTTCGACGTATTGGAGTTGACAATTGGAGTTGACAATTTATTGTGTTGGCTAATTCAATGGTTGGAAAATAGTCTGGATCCATTGAGTTGTATTTTCTATTTTATTTTAGAATGGGCTGTGGTTTTTCTCGTCGGAAGAGCTGAAGCGAAGAAAGAAAAGAAAAAGAAGAAATCCAGGTGAACTCATGAGGACCGATCGATTGGACAGAGTGTCCGATCAATCGGATGGCGGAATTTTTTAGATCTGGGGCTGCACGAATTGTTTCCTTTTCAGACTGGAATTTCGAATTTGAGTCCTATTTGTATTATAATTCTAAGGTATGATTTGAGGGCTATATAAAGGATGTTGCTCTCAACATTAAGCAAGACAAGAAGTGAATTCTCTCTTTGATCTGAGGTGAGGAAACCTTAAGAGAGATTTCCTTATTTTCTAGAGTCATTGAGAGGTTGTGTTGAAGATATGCTCTAGAAGATTTTGTTGCTTTTACTCTCTTATAGAAGATTGCTCATCTTGGTTGAAAAGGTGTTGCTGGATCAAGTGCCGGGAATGGTGCATGGCGGGCAAGTCGTGGCAATAGAAGAAGTTGTGCAAGAACAACTACAGTCCTTAGGTCGACATACTAACTGGGATAAAGAAGCTGCCAGTATATCTTATAAGTGTTCAATTGTTCTTGATTACAGTCATTGTTTTTCTCCCTGGATAGGGTTTTCACGTTTAAAATCGTGTGTGCCTTTTTGTGGTGATTGTTGGGTGGATTTATTTGTTAGTTTTATCTTATTTTGTTGATTACTTCTGCTATGCATTGATTATTAGACTAGCATACCCATTTCATTCCAGTAAGTTGCAACTTTCACCAATCCTTGACCACGTTAGACTCGAACTAAAAAGAGTGCCGAGAAGATTTGAACTAAAAAATTATGTATTTGATGTCTGATTTAGCTTTACAATCTACCAAAGGAGTATAAAGCTGGGTCCATGCCAAAACAACTTATTGCAAAATGCTGTCATGAATCATGATATGGTTAAAACATCATATTAAACTGGCCCTTGATTTCTGAAATTCTTCTATAAAGGGAGGGTTCCTTGCCGTTGCACCATGCTTTACATGACAAACTTGAGATTAGAAGCTGATGAGTCTGGCCAAGTGGCTCAGTCCGTAATGAGCCAAAACTTATATTTATGAAGATCCGTTTGGTCCATTAAGGTCCAGGCCCAGATCCATGAGGCCAGGCCACGTCAAGGCAACCCACGTCGCCTCGGGAGTAGTCAAGCCACATCCTGCTTTTACCAAGTCCTGCGGAGAATATAACTGCCTCGCCCATCGAGGACAGCTAGAAGGCTCCTTGTGAACGGTGCTGAAAAGTCATCCCCATCTGTTAGGGGAAGACTATAAATAGAAGAGCCTCTCGACACTTGAAGGGCAAGCATTATTCTCCCTTCTACACACTTCATCTCTCTTAATTTGTAATCTTTCCGCACTTGATATATAATATATCCGGCGACTCTGCCCTTTTGAAGTGGACGTAGGTCACTGACCGAAACACTATAAATCTCTCTCTCCTCGTAATTACTGCATTTATTGCTCATATCTGACAGGTGGTGTGCAAATCCATTTTGTGCATCATCAGTTTGGCGCCGTCTGTGGGAATTGACTAAAGTTCTCACGTCATAATCCTTCTCTTTTCAAAATTATGGTGATCACCACAAGATCTACAAGACGACTAGAGGATAATCCCTCCGAGAAGGCGAAGGTGATCCTCCACCGACGAATCCTGCCCCAAATGCTCCTGCTCCCACTCCTCAACAAATGTTGGAGACCATGCAGCAGCTGGTGACCCAAAACCAGCAGATCCTACAGCTCATGCTCGCAGAAGGACAGGGAGCAGGGCAGGGAGGACCGCAATTTGGAGGAGTACCGCAAGGAGCACCGCGCTCGGGACATCCAAGAGCTTCACGCCGCGGAGCTCCTCCCCCGGACGCCCATCCCCAGGGCGCCCAAGGAGTTCACCAGGGCACCCATGGGCCTCATGAATTTCCCCTGGGCGCTCCTCCCCTGGGCGCCCATCAGGGTGGTGCACATCAACAGGTACCTCCTCCTCCAGGTGGAGCCCAGTTTGGAGGACTCCCACCTCCTGGGGGAGCAAATCATGGAGGACTTCCACCTCCTCCCTCTACTTCTAATGGGGAGGATCCTCATTTCCAAGAGGAGGAAAGTGAAAATCAAAGTATGGAGGATGGGAGTTATTTCCAAGATCCGTCCAGGGAAGCCCCCAATCGCTGGGACGAGAAGATCAAAGAAATGCAGAATCAGCTAGGGGATGTCTTCAACGCCATGAAGGTGCAGGCTCCAGAAACGGTGGATTACCTAGTCAGGCGAACGGACACACCATTCAAGCCCGACGTGGTGAACTACCCACTCCCTCAAAAATTCAAGATGCCATCCGTCGAAACCTTTGACGGTACGAAGGATCCACTGGACCACCTCGAAACTTTTAAGCCCTTAATGCAGCTGCACAACGTCCCCGACGAAATTATGTGTAGGGCAATCCCAACTACCTTGAAGGGATCAACGCGACAATGGTTCGCCAAACTCACCCCGGCCTCCATAGGCTCCTTCGCCGAACTAAGCAGATCATTTGTGGCACAGTTTATTGGTGGACGCCGCCAACAAAAGCCTACCACCCATCTGCTCAATATAAAACAGGATCGAGACAAGAGCCTGAGGAGCTACCTCACTCATTTTAACGAGGAGGTCCTTCAAGTCGAGGAGCCCGATGATAAGGTCAGCGTGACCGCCTTCCTAGGAGGCCTCCGGTCATCAAACTTCATCTTTTCAGTAATGAAGCGACCACCAAAGAGCATGCCAGAACTATTGGCAAAAGCTCAAAAATATATGAACGCTGAGGAAATCAACAGGTCCAGGCGAGGAGAATCATCTCACGGATCGCGAAAAGCTTGACTTGCCTCTGCACTGTTCTCAAACAGGCAGCCTATCTCCAGCTTAGCGGCTCTCTCGCGGGTCGCCAAGAGATTGGTCTCTGCACTGTTCTAAAAAAGGCAGCCTATTTCCAGCTTAGCGGCCCTCTCGCGGGTCGCCAAGAGCTTGGCCTCTGCACTGTTCTCAAACAAACAGCCTATCTCCAGCTTAGCGGCCCTCTCGTGAGTCGCCAAAAGCTCGATCTCAAAAGGTGTAGCTCTCTCACGAGCAATCCTCAAACTCTGTCTTTGCTCTCGCGCAAAAAGTCTCTCTCTCTAGGTAATCATGTTAAACATTTTAATGTTTGGAATAACATTGTTTTCGACATCTCCAGGCAGGATGTTGAAACTCAGGTCATCTGCAACCCGAGGTACTACATTAGATCACCGTGACCAGCTGCCTAACTGCCCAAACCAGTTGCCTGGCTGCCTAAATCAACTGCCTGGACAGCACACGAGCTGCTCGCCCATGCAGACAGCGGCCAACCCCGTAGGGACGGCCACACCCGCAACTGTAGACAGACTGGCGCCCGCGCTTGCCCGGGCTGCGACGCCCGCGCCCTCGGGCCCCCCCTCGCCCGCCGGGCTGGCACCCGGTCCTGCCTGTGTAGCGACACCCACGCCAAGGTCGCCGCCCCCAGGCCGGCGCCGGCGCCCGCTCGTGTGGCGATGCCTGCGCACATGGGGGCAGCTGCATCTCCCGCGGCTCTCGTGACCGCCCGTCTAGAGATGCCTGCGCCCATGGTGTTTGCTGTGTCTGCAACCGTCGCCCGTGTACGGATGCCCACATCACCCACGCCAGCGTCGCCCGTGCCAGCGCCCGAGCCACCCGCGCCACCCGCACCTGTGCCGCCCCCTGCAGAGCCCGCGGCAGTGCCCGTACTGCCAGCGCCCGTGGAACCCACGCCGGGTGCCGCTACCACGCACGCCACGCATGCGCCCGGCGCCCGCTGTACAGTCCCCGCCGTGTCTGACCTCTACTGCACGGCGCTCGGGCCCGGCGCCGCCCGTTGCACGACACCCAGGCCCTGCGCCGCCGCCTGCACGTCTCCCAGGCCCGCGACCAGCGCTGCGCCGACGCTCGCTGCAGCCGTCGCGACGACCACCACCGTCGTGCCTTCAATCGTGTGCTGATGGGTAGCGCCTAGGGCATTCTTCCTGGCAGGTTGCAGGTTCATCACAAGCTTCTTCTTCTTATGAGATGCTTTGTCTTCACTTGAATGCTCCATGGCCTTGAAGACTACAACACCTTCCCTCTTTTTTGAAATGAAAAAAAAAATCTCAACAAAAGGGGTTCTCTCCACTCTCACAATGAAGAAGATGAGTTCTCCTCTAGAGAAGCCCCAAACCAAAAGGACTCTCCCAAACACACATCCAAGTGGAAAAAGAAGAGACTAACTGCATGCAGGAAGACGAAAAAAATTATTTGAAGGGAAAAACGACCTGGATATTCAAAATGCCCCCCTTTCAAAGCTTCTTTGGGCGCGGAGCATTGAGGGGCAAATGATGAGTCTGGCCAAGTGGCTCAGTTCGTAATGAGCCCAAACTTATATTTATGAAGATCTGTTTGGTCCATTGAGGTCCAGACCCAGATCCATGAGGCCACGCCACGTCAAGGCAACCCACATCGCCTCGGGAGTAGTCAAGCCACATCCCGCTTTTACCAAGTCCTGCGAAGAATATAATTGCCTCGCCCATCGAGGACAGCTAGAAGGCTCCTTGTGAACGATGCTGAAAAGTCATCCCCATCTGTTAGGGGAAGACTATAAATAGAAGAGCCTCTCGACACTTGAGGGGCAAGCATTATTCTCCCTTCTACATACTTCATCTCTCTTAATTTGTAATCTCTGCGCACTTGATATATAATATATCCGGCGACTCTGCCCTTCTGAAGTGGATGTAGGTCACTGACCGAACCACTATAAATCTCTCTTTCCTCTTAATTACTGCATTTATTGTTCATATCTGACAGATGGTGTGCAAATCCATTTTGTGCATCATCAGAATCAATCCGAGTTGCATAATGCATTGAACAAATGCAATTGAATTCCTCATATTTCTTTCTAAAGTGGCTAAAAATGAAGAAGCAAAAGTCTTGTCTATGAGAAACATGAGACAACCCATTGGTTAAGGGTGTATCATCCCGCACAGCTAGCTGCCTAGGGAGGCAAGTCTTCACAAGGGTATTGTACCACTCATCCATCTAGTAAAAAATCTTGTCTACACCTCTACCTTATATCATTCACCTCTCAACTCTTTAATAATCCCTTGTTGGAGCCCATTTGACAATAAATTCCTATTCATTTAATTCCATACAAACAAACAAGCCTTCAAACATCAAAGTTAATGAGGTTAAGGCGTGTGCCCTTTAGTAGAAAGGCAATTTCCTTTGGTTAAAAGTCACTAAGTTCCTTTGGTTAAAAGTCACAAAGTAATCTAACATAAAAAAAAAAAAAAAAAAAAAGCTATAATTCTATTTACATATCGTTTGTTTTTCTTATTTTATTAGCCATTAACATATTTAGCCTCTTTTATAATCTGATAGAGGCAAAGTTTTAGTACTATAACAAACAAGAAGGCTACTGAATTTGGCCTATTGGGGACTAATTTTGTCTTGAATCAATCCGATTATATTACATGTTCATCAACGTATGTACATTTGCAAAATTTCACCCCAACTAAAGTACATACTCCATTGGATTATTTCATCATCCGTCAAACTCTAAAATAAAGGAAAACTTTAAGGGGACAAGATGTCATATGATCGCATCAAGGTTATTCTTTTGGCAAGAGGCTACTCTCTAATCTTACGTTTAGGCCTACGAATCCGGCTCTATGATTGGGGGGCAGCCTCGCCTAGCCCACCAAAGACCAAGAATGTGAAGGTTTTTTTTTTTTTTTTTTTTAAAAAATGTTCTAAAGGCTAAGATAGACTCTAAGGGTGCACAAAAAATTCGTCGATCTGTAAATTCGATTTGATTCATTGATTTTTAACCGATTCGAAGGCAAACGGATTGATGACGGATTTCATCTTCAATTCGCAGATTCAATCCGATCCGATCTGTTGATATTAAACATAAATAAACAACTTAAAGGATATGGATATAAATTAAAATGTCTAAATATAAAAGAGGAGTTAGGGATCAAAATGTAATTCAATGGTGGGATCCCTACCGACCTTTTATCCCCAAAACCCTCCCCCACCATCGACCAAGACCTTCATCTCCCAGCACCACCGCTTGCCGCCTTGCCCAAATCCCCAACCTCTCTCTCTCTCTCTCTCTCTCTCTCTCACACACACACACTCCTCTTCCCCTATCTCATTCTTTCACCCCAAAAGAGAAGGCAGATATGGCTCTGGGCGGTGTTGTTTCTTTTCTTGCATGCTCTTTGCTCTTCTTGCATCCAATAGCAGCAACAGAAGTGTCTTTACCTCCTATTCTTGCTCCTATATGGAGTATGTGTCATCGTGATATGATTAGATGAAACGTGTGATGGTATTTACTGCGGGAAGGGGACGTGCAAGGCAAGTCCGAATGGGATGCTGGGTGGAAGCAGTCCAGTATTAAAGATTATAATTTCAAATTTATGCCCTGCGTCATTCTCAACTGTAAGATCTTATTCCTCCTCCTCAAGAAATTTGAATGACTGAATTTGATACAAAAGGCGAGGAATGTTTCAATGTAGATGGAAAAGAAAAATCCCTAAATTCAAAACCTCTAATCCATGTACCCCTGTATCCAAAACCCCACACCCCCCAAATCCTAAATCCCTAAACCGGAAATCCCTAAATCTGCAAACCCAATTGGGCAATTCCTGACTGACTATAGAATTATATACATGGAGAAGTTTGATAGTTTCTTCTCTTCTGATTTTGAGAATGGAAATTTATGTCAACTTTGGATTAATTTCGTTTGTTCCCCTTCTGTTTGGTCTCTGTAGAATTTTTTTCTTCTTCTTCTTCTTCCTTGTGATAATATTAGATTCAACAGATTAAACCGATGATCAGATTTTAATATCCAGGTGACGGATTTGACGGATTCCAAATCCATCACTCCATTGGTAACGGATTTGACCTAATGCACAATCCGATCTGTGTACGCCTGTACATTAATTTATATAGACACGTGCACTCTATATAAATGTGTGTACATGTTGCACTCTCCTAGGGATGGTTCCCATGGATGTCCATGCTAATGACCTTGTGGGGCCCCATCAATCATGGGGTTGAACGAGGATTGGAAGATTTGGATGTGACCTACCCATGTGGATGTGATTTACCCATGTGCAAAATTATAAGTTTATCAGATCATCCTAACCCCTTGATTTGTGACCCATAAATTTAACGGCTTTATATCAACAAAAATGATTTTGACCGTCAATCCAACAGATATGGATATCTGCAAATCTAACGGACCTGGTGTAAATAGGAGGTGGGGGGTTTGATTGTCCATTCAAATTAGTGCCCAGGTGATCCCACATGGCTGTCCGGGGATGTCCCCATGTGGATTATACTTGGAAGAGTATGTCCCCGATATGCCCTTACTCCATTATCTATCTACCCTTATAAAAGAGGCAAGATTGCATGTTGCTTTAGTACAACTACTGTGGGGCCCACAAAAAAATTTATAATTATAATTATATTATATATTATATTATATTATATAAGGGTACCCTTATAAAAGAGACAAGATTGCATGGTTGCTTTAGTACAACCACTGTGGGGCCCACCAAAAATTTATATAATACATATAATAATAATAATATAATATCTATATCCTTATTATCTATCTATCTCATACAAACTTTTTTAATACACCATTGTGGGGCCCACCCCCAAAATATTATATCTATCTACTTTTATAAAAGAGGCAAGATTGCATGTTGCTTTAGTACAACTACTGTGGGACCCACCAAAAAATTTATAATTATAATTATATTATATTATATATTATATTATATTATATAAGGGTACCCTTATAAAAGATGCAAGATTGCATGGTTGCTTTAGTACAACCACCGTGGGGCCCACCAAAATTTTTATATAATATATATAATAATAATAATATAATATCTATACCCTTATTATCTATCTATCTCATACAAACTTTTTCAATACACCATTGTGGGGCCCACCCCCAAATATTATAATATCATATAATAATATATTATTTTGAGAAATTGCAAACTTTTTCACTACACCTTTGTGGGGTCCACCCCAAAATATTATAATGCAACCTTTTTCACTACACCATTGTGGGGCCCACCCCCAAATATTTACTATCTGCTATCTACTACTATACCATCATAAAAGAGGGAAAGTTGCAAACTTTTTTCGCTACACAATTGTGGGGCCTACCCCCAAATATTATAATATAATTTAATAATATATTATTATGAGAAATTGCAAACTTTTTCACGATACCTTTGCGGGGCCCAACCCCAAATATTATAATGCAAACTTTTGCATTACACCATTGTGGGGCCCATCCCCCAAAAAGTATAATATAATATAATAATATATTATTATGAGAAATTGCAAACTTTTTCACTACACCATTGTGGGGCCCACCTCCAAATATCCACTATCTACTATCTATCTTCTACTCTTATAAAAGAGGCAATATTACATGATTTCTTTATTACAACAACTGTGGGGCCCACCAAAAAATTTATAATAATATATTATATAATAATAATAATATAATCTATATACCCTTATTATCTATTTATCTCATACAAACTTTTTCACTACACCATTGTGGGGCCCACCCCAAAATATTATAATATCATATAATAATATATTATTTTAAGAAATTGCAAACTTTTTCACTACACCTTTGTGGGGCCCACCCCAAAATATTATAATGAAAACTTTTTCACTACACCATTGTGGGGCCCACCCCCAAATATTTACTATCTGCTATCTACTACTATACCATTATAAAAGAGAGAAAGTTGTAAACTTTTTTCATTATACCATTGTGGGGCCCACCCCCAAATATTATAATATATTATTATGAGAAATTGCAAACTTTTTCACTATACCTTTGTTGGCCAAACCCCAAATATTATAATGCAAACTTTTGCACTACATCATTGTGGGGCTCATCCCCCAAATAATATAATATAATATAATAATATATTATAATGAGAAATTGCAAACTTTTTCACTACACCATTGTAGGGCCCACCCCAAATATTATAATATAATATAATAATATATTATTTTGATAAATTGCAAACTTTTTCACTACACCTTTGTGGGGGCTCACCCCAAAATATTATAATGCAAACTTTTTTACTACACCATTGTGGGGCCCACCTCCAAATATCTACTATCTACTATCTACTACTATTATAAAAGAGAGAAAGATGCAAATTATTTTTCACTACACCATTGTGGGGCCCACCTCCAAATATTATAATATAATATAATAATATATTATTATGAGAAATTATAAACTTTTTCACGACACCTTTATGTGGCCAACCCAAATATTATAATGCAAACTTTTTTACTACACCATTGTGGGGCCCACCCCCAAATAGTATAATATAATATACTAATATATTATTATGAGAAATTACAAACTTTTTCACAACACCTTTGTGAGGCCCACCCCAAATATTTTATTATAATATAATATAATCATATATTATATAATAATAATAATAATAATAATAATAATAATAATAATATAAAATCTATATCTATCTCCTTATTATAAAAGAGAAGAGAAGTTGTATACTTTTTCACTACACCTTTGTGGGCCCCCCCAAATATTATAATATAAGATAATATAATAATATATTCTTATTATATTATAATAATCATCATATAATATCTATGCCCTTATTATAAAAGAGAAAAAAGTGTCATGCTTTTTCTCTACACAACTGTGGGCCCTACTTAGTATTATGATATTATATATATAATAAAAGAGAACTACACATATGTGGGCCCCAATAAAAGAGAAGAACTTGTCATGCTTATTATGTATATATAAAATAAAAAAGAACTACATGTCTGTGGACCCCAATTAGTAGAAGAACTTGTCACGCTTTTTCTCTACATCTAGACATCTGTGGGCCCCACTTAGTATTATTATATTGTATATATATAAAATACAAGACAACTACACATCTGTGGGCCGCACTTCGTATTATTATATTATATATGTATAAAATAAAAGAAAACTACATATCTGTGGGCCCCACTTGGTATTATTATATTATACCACTTAGTAGAAGAACTTGTTATGCTTTTTCTCTACATATCTGTGGGCCCCACTTAGTATTATTATAATATCTGTATGCTTAACTTAGTATTATTATATTAGATATATATATGATAAAATGAGAACTACACATCTATGGGCCCCACTTAGTAGAAGAACTTGTTATGCTTTTACTCTACATCTACACATTTGTAGGCCCCACTTAGTATTCTTATATTATATATAAAATAAAAGAGAACTACACATTTGTGGGACCTACTTAGCAGAAGTACTTGCATGCTTTTTCTTTACAAATCTGTGGGCCCCACTTAGTATTATTATATTATATTTTATATATGGAGAATATTCAAGTGCATCCATCCCTCACCATTTGTGGTGAGGGACACCCCTTTCGAAGAAATTTCAAGTACAAAAGAGAGATGTACTTCTCTTTTGTACCTCTCCTTTGTACTTGAAACTTCCCCAAAAAGGGTGTCCCTCACCACAAATGGTGAGGAATGGATGCACTTGAAGATCCCCCTTTATATATATAATCAAAGAGAACTACACATCTGTGGGCCCGCTTAGTATTATTATATTTCGATGAAATGCTTAGCTCAAATGATCATGAAAAGGGTTGTGTTTGAAGAATTTGTTCATTCACTACAACAACTCAAATGAAAAATTTCAGTTGAGATTTTCATGTATAGAAAATTTCAACTTTAATCCCAATGCCTGTAAAGACAATTTGCTTGGAATCTTTGTGATTTGTTGTTCATTCGTTTAAAGCTATGAGTTGTGTACTGTTTTGGTTGATTAGTATTTTGTTTAATTGAATTTGGTATGTATTTGGCGCTAGGTTTTAGACAAATTTTAATGGAAAATGGGCCGGACTATCGATCTATATTGAAATTGGTGAGTGTTTTGCCTAATCATGTATGGCCAGAAAATGGTGGTTTTCAACTTTTTTTTAAAATTAGTTTCCTTCCATATATCTTGTTATCCCATCTTCTTTTTACTTTTTTCTATTGAAGCTCTTACTAAATTTCATAAGAACAATGAGTGATTGTATATTACTTAATTTGCCAAAAAAATGAGTTATATGTAAACTGGTCATTCATTCTCCATTGGGATAGTTAATATTGAGTTTTTTAACGACTTTATTTTTTCAGATTATCATACTGAAAGAGTATGTTCCTTGAAAGAGTATGTTCCTTGCACATGCATTGCATGTGCAGGGCTCCGCTAGTAGTAAAAAAAAAGGTGGTCTAATGTAAATAAATTTCCCAACCAAAATATACAGCGATGCCAAAAGCCAACTACATGACATAACGACTGTTATTAAATCTCACTAGTGTGATAGTCACATTTTGGGTTTTTGGATATACTTGCCTTTATTTTTGGAGAATGTTTGTCACGACCCGGGCTTGAGATCCAACTAAACTAGACAAACCCCGGGTCGCGCGGTCCATACTTACTCCCGTAAATTCCGAATTAACTGAAGTTAAAACGAAATCTATAAGGAATAACCATATATAAATACCTGTCAAATATACATTTGCGGAATATATATATATATATATATATATATATATATATATATTGACGAAAACAATTAAAACAGTACGAGTCCTTTACAGTAAAAGTAAAGTTCAATACATACATTTCATTTTCCTAATTAAGTCAACCACTACATATTCAAATATAATGTTGGTGACTGCTATTTACATCTTCAAATGGATACACCAAGTACTTCTCAAAACATTTCTAAAATGTTTCAGTTCCATTATCAAAACATCAACCACAAAAGTTCATTATAAATATTCTCCAAAAATATTTCCCAATCCAACTCGCACTCCGATTCATGTCCACTCAATCAATCCTCCTGGAGGCATCGGATTGGCCTCCTCCTCTGCGGCGTGTCCTCTGCATGATCGGCACGGGCAATTGGGCCTGTAATGTCATCAATAATACTGTAAACACGACAGTTCAACAATGTATACACAAATCTATGATAGTACATGCTATAATATATTAGTTGATCAATTCTAGACAATTCAAATCAATAACATTAACATATACATTTAGAGTCAAGTAATGACAATAACTAGGTTGGCAACTACAATAGTATTCGTTTCATTTTTATTTCTTCCAACGGAAGTAGTCATTGTATTTGTAAACACAAATACTAGTCATTCATTTATATTCATTCATTTTCAATGAGTACTCTTTATTATGTGGCTTTTCATTCAACAATTTGTGGGATCTACTAGTGTCTGGATCATAGAACACTAGCATCGCCACGGAGTTACGGAACACCCCCAAGTCCATCCATTGCAGTAGGATTGTTCATTAAGTTATTCATTAATTCATTTTAGCTCAATAACGAGCTTAGGAAACTACTATGTAATGCCAGACTCAAGAATCAAATCGAATCAAACCAATAAACTCTATTCAATTCAATTTCTCTATTCAAACCATTCATTTAGGTGTAACACTTGGTTATCTAGTGTACGTGATATTTTCGATGAAAATCACATTAGATATAAGAGTGCTGCTACCTACACACTACAAAAGGCGTTCCACACATTGCATTTTAAAAAAATAAAAAAATTCCTAAACTACCCCTATCCCTCTCTTTCCCTCTCTCTTCCTCTCCCTGCTCCGGCAACCCTGCCAGCCGCCGCCCTACGCCGACCCATCTCCCTCTCCTGCTCTACCAGCCCCCACCCGCCCTCATCCCCAGCCCTCCCCCCACCATCCCCCACCATCTCCTCCGCCCACACCCATCGCCTCTGCCTCTCTTTGGTCTCTCTCTTTCTATCCCTCCCTCCCCTTCTCTTTCTCCCTACAACCACTCCTTCGCCAGCCGCCCCCAGCTCCTCGCCGCCTAGTATGTATAAAAATGTATATGGCGCACACACGTGTGTGTGCAAATAATAAACATATGAGATGAATTATTGTAATTATATTAAATGAACTCCTATGTGCTCTAATACCGTGCATACAAATAGGCTCATTTAAATCAACTATGTATGTATCTCAATTACTGTGAAACAAATAGCCCCCCATTTGAATTAATTACTTTTGTTTTATTCCAATTCCAATCGAAGAAATATGCCCATTTGAATCAATTACCTCCTATATATTCCAACTCCATCATAACATAAATCGCTCCCATTCCACCAATGAATTCCTATTTATTGCAATTCCATGCAAACAAATACGTTCATTTAACAATGAATACTAATGTATTTGAACTCCATGCAAACAAACAAGTCCATCTAAACCAAATACTTTCTTTGTAGTCTAATTCCATACGAACAAATTGGACATTTCAATCAACTACTTCCTATGTATTCAAGTTCCATGTGAACAACTGGACTCATTCCTTCAATGAATTCTTCTATACTCCGGTTCCAAGCAAACAAACAAGCCCATTTGACAATCAATCCCTATGTATTTAAATTCCTTGCAGTCAAGTAGGCCCATTTGACAATGTTTCTCATGTATCAATTCCATGTAGCCAAACGGCCCCATTTGAATGCATAGGCTTTGATTCCATGCAAACAAATGGGCACATTTAAACTATACTACTACAATGTCCAGAGAGATACGATCATTTACATACGTAAACAAACAATCATGCACATGCCAAAGTGTTGGGTGTGTTGCATTTATAAATGTAAATGTGTTTTATACCAGGCTGAAATTTTCATTTCTGCTACAAACACATACACACTCACCCATGCATTTATGTTTCCATCCGGCTGAGCTATAGCTTCGGATCATACTATACTAAAATCACGTAGAACAAATTGCATCTGATAGCATCATGTTGGCAGTGGATGATGGTGTTAAAACGGGAATAAAAGACTTTTATTCTCTTCTAGCCTTAGCCCAACCCCCAACAACACGTCTCTTTACAATTTAACTAGTGGAGCCTTGCACGTGCATACTCTTTCAATATGATAATCTGAAAAAATGAAGTCATTGAAAAACTCAATATTAACTATCCTAATGGAGAATGAGCAGTTTATATATAGCTCATTTTTTTGGCAAATTAAGTAATGTACAATCACTCATTGTTCTTATGAAATTTAGTAAAAGCTTCAATAGAAAAAAGTAAGAAGAAGATGGAATAATAAGATATATGGAAGGAAACTAATTAAAAAAAAAGTTGAACACCAACCTTTTCTAGCCATACATGATTAGGAAAAACACTCACCAATTTCAATACAGATCGATAGTCCAGCCTATTTCCCATTATAATTTGTCTAAAACCTAGCGCCAAATACATACCAAATTCAAGGAAACAAAATACTAACGAACCAAAACAGTGCTCAACTCATAGCTTTAAACGAATTAACAACAAAATACAAGGATTCCAAGCAATCTTTAGCATTCGCATATCTTCATCTGACAAGCAAATCGTGTCTTTACAGGCATTGGGATCGAAGTTGAAATTTTCTACACATAAAAATCTCAACTGAAATTTATCATTTGAGTTCTTGTAGCAAATGAATAAATTTTTCAAACACAAGCTTTTTCATGATCATTTGAGCTAAGCATTTCATCGAAATATAATAATATTAAGTGGGGCCTATAGATGTTTAGTTTTTGATTTTTTTATATATAATATAATATAATAATACTAAGTGGGATCCACAAATGTGTAGAGAAAAAGCATGACAAGTTCTTCTACTAAGTGTGGCCCACAAATGTGTAGTTTACTTTTATTATATATATAATATAATAATACTAAGTGGGGCCTACAGATGTGTAGGTGTGGAGTAAAAGCATGATAAGTTCTTCTACTAAGTGAGGCCCATAGATGTGTAGTTCTCGTTTTATTATATATATATATCTAATATAATAATACTAAGTGGGGCCCACAGATGTGTAGAGAAAAAGCATGACAAGTTCTTTTACTAAGTGGTATAATATAATAATACTAAGTGGGGCCCACAGACGTGTAGATGTAGAGAAAAAGCTTGACAAGTTCTTCTACAAAGTGGGGCCCACAGATGTGTAATTCTCTTTGATTTTATACATATATATATAATATAATAATACGAAGTGGACCCACAGATGTGTAGTTCTCTTGTATTATATATATAATATAATAATACTAAGTGGGGCCCACAGATGTTTAGATGTAGAGAAAAAGCATGACAAGTTCTTCTACTAAGTGGGGTCCATAGACGTGTAGTTCTCTTTTATTTTATATATAATATAGTAAAATATAATAATACTAAGTGAGGCCCACATATGTGTAGAGAAAAAGTATGAAAAGTTCTTCTCTTTTATTGGGGCCCACATATCTGTAGTTCTCTTGTATTATATATATATATATATATAATATCATAATACTAAGTGGGGCCCACAGATGTGTAGAGAAAAAGCATGACACATTTTTCTCTTTTATAATAAGAGCATAGATATTATATGATTATTATTATAATATAATAAGAATATATTATATTATATTATAATATTTGGGGGTGGGCCCCACAAATGTGTAGTAAAAAAGTATGTAATTTCTCCTCTTTTATAATAGTAATAGGTAATAGATAATATATATAAATATAAAATATAAGATATAAGATAAGATAAGATAAAATTGTAGATACATTATAATATTTGGGAGTGGGCTCCACAAAGGTGTAGTGAAAAAGTTTGTAATTTCTCATAATAATATATTATTATATTATATTATACTATTTGGGGTGGGCCCCACAATGGTGTAGTGAAAAAGTTTGCATTATAATATTTGGGGTTGGGCACCACAAAGGTGTAGTGAAAAAGTTTGCAATTTCTCATAATAATATATTATTATATTATATTATAATATTTTGGGGTGGGCCGCACAATTGTGTAGTAAAAAACAGTTTGCAACTTTCCCTCTCTTATAATAGTAGTAGATAGTAGATATTTGGTGGTGGGCCCCACAATGGTGTAGTGAAAAAGTTTGCATTATAATATTTTGCGGTGGGCCCCACAAAGGTGTAGTGAAAAAGTTTGCAAAAATTTCTCAAAATAATGTAATATTATATTCTACTATTTGTGGGTGGGCCCTACAATGGTGTAGTAAAAAAGTTTGCATTACAATATTTGGGGTTGAGCCACAAAGGTGTAGTGAAAAAGTTTGCAATTTCTCATAAAAATATATTATTATATTATATTATATTATTTGGGGGTGGGCCCCACAATGGTGTAGTGATAAAGGTTTGCAACAACCCCGAAGGGTAACTTAGTTGGCGTAGGACCACGGTTTGCACCCGGAGGTTGTGGGTTCGAAACTGCACTACCACACTAGGGTTACAGGGGAATTTTACCTGGCTTTCTCTCTTGGGCACGTAGGAATTATTCTGGCCCAAAGGGCTGGGAACCCTGCGATATCAAAAAAAGAGAAAAGGGTTTGCAACTTTCCCTCTTTTATAATAGTAGTAGAGTACTAGATAGATAGTAGTAGATAGTAGACATTTGGGGGTGGGCCCCACAATGGTGTAGTGCAAAAGTTTGCATTATAATATTTTGGGGTGGGCCCCACAAAGGTGTAGTGAAAAAGTTTGCAATATATCAAAATAATATATTATTATATTATATTATAATATTTGGGGGTGGGCCCCACAATGGTGTAATGCAAAAGTTTGTATGAGATAGGTCCATAATAAGGGTATAGATATTATATCATTATTATTATAATATAATAATATATTATATTATATTTTTATATAATAATAATAATAATAATATATTATTATTATTATTATATAATATATTATTATATTTTCTTATAATATTTTGGGTGGGCCCCACAATGGTGTAGTGAAAAAAAGATGCAACATTGCCTCTTTTATAAGAGTAGATAGAAGATATAGATATTATATTATTATTATTATAATATAATAATAATATATTATTATATTTTCTTATAATATTTTGGGTGGGCCCACAATGGTGTAGTGAAAAAAAACATGTAACATTGCCTCTTTTATAATAAGTATATATAGATAGACAAGGGAGTGCTATTTTATAACGAGTGCCATAAACAAAACCATGGAAAAGAGTACTTCGTTTTGCCTTTTCTTGATCCAACCTATCATATTATAAGCTTACTTACATGTAGGAAATTGTGCCAAATCTCACTCAGACTAGGGTATTACGTACCATTGGATTATCTCATCAAAACCCATTCATCTATAACCAAGTTGTCAGCACTAATTACTGCCATCAATTAAAAATAGTGGAAGAAGACCCACACTTAAATAGTTCTAGTAACGAACTGGACCTGTCTTCCAACCATTTGGGGCCTTACCTAATACACAGTGCTAGTGGGTGGCATTGTGTGTCTGGGATTTTACCAATAATCAAAGGGGGATTGGCGGGTTCCTCGTCATAAATAAAAAATAGTGGAAGAAGGCTATTTAATTTGAATCCATCTTTGCATCCAACTCAATTATATTACATAGGAGTGTAATGGTTCGGTTAACCAGTCATTTTGGGAAAACCATTAACCGAATTGTAACCGCGGTTTTATGTCTTTTAAATCTGTAATCGTAACCGTATTCACAAAAACCATGGAAAATCGAACCGTGGTTAACCATATGAGACGGTTCGGTTATGATTAATAACCGTGGAAAAATCTGTTGATGCACCATTTTCACACCTTCCTGTGTGTTCTCTCTCCTTTCCATTCCTTAACTTGAATTTTAAGCATGATTTTCTGTCCCTCTTTAAATCATCCAACAGTTGGATAGTTAATTCAATAAGATTGCTGAATCAAATGGGTCAATCAAATCCTCACTTGACCAAAATGCTGCAAAGGATATCAACTATAGATCTGTCCTCAATAATCCATGAACTGTAGCAGCCTATAATGAGAAAGACAACAAAACAAAAACAGCCAATCTAAGAATCGAAGTCAAAGACTCAATATGTAGAATTGAGTAATCCACCAGATAACATAGTTTAGAATAAATATTGTACTAGTCCTTTCACAAGACACTCCAATGCCACTTGAGTAATCCACCAGATCACATAGTTTAGGATAAATATTGTACTCGTCCTTTCACAAGACACACCAATGCCACTATTCCAACACCAATTACAACATATTAACCCATTTATGCTTTCCAGCCTCACTAAACTGTCTCATGTTTTAGAACCATCCCAACTGGAATTCCCTACACCTGGAATAGGATCTGTTGGACTCTTCCCAGTCAATTCCAGCCTTCACAACCATTACCCAACCTCCTCCATCGCTGCCACCCTAAAACAAATCCCCAAACCTCCACTTGCACCACCACCCCTAGGCACTCTCACTGTCGCCCCAAAATTAATATGAGCAATTACGATGGTACTTATTTAAGTAGAAACTGAAAAAACAGTGTCCGACCCAATTAAGCTTCCCACATTCCATGCCACCTCAAATGCCCAGATAAGGTACCGACGAACGGATTGTGATTTGGGATACATCCAAACGTACCCAAATCAAAAAGAAAGAACAAGGCAAGAAAATATATTGAAAAAAAATGAAGAAGTACCAGAGAAAGATGAACAATTAGAGCCAAGGAGCAGGTTTTCATCTCCCAGGGTCGATGTCATCATCGACATGGGAAACCACAGATAGTGATAAACATGCATACCATATGGGCGTGGGGCGAGATTCATGAATGCTGAGATTTGAGGGAGGGGAGAAACACAGAAAAGAAAGAGAGAGAGAGAGGCACTACCTGTCGCCGCCTTCTCCTCCTCCACTTCTTCTTCCTCAGTTCCTTGTTTGGCTGCAAGAGAAAGAGAGGTTTTGCTGTGCCTGGAGTCGAGATAGAAAGTGAGGTGAGAAAGAGGACTCAGGTCTTCATTTTGGCAAGGATGGTAGGATACACACTTTAAGTCATTATAATAATATTACATTGAGGCCCTTTAGATTTTTGTTATTAGTATAATGGTTCAGTTAATCGTGTGCCGGTTAACCGAACCATATGTTATGGATCGGTTCGGTTAATAACTGTGAATCAAGACTAAAAACCGTAACTAAACCGAACTGTGAGGTTTTTGAATTTTATTAACCGTAATTGTAACTGAACTGTGAAACATGGTTATTAATTGCGGTTCGGTTCTGTACGGTACGGTTAGATGGTTTTTCGATTTTCTTTTACACCTGTAATATTACACTCTCAAAATTTTAATAATTTTACTACCCTCATAGTTCTTGATTTTTTTTTTACACCTAATCTCACCTTTTCATTAATTACTTAAGTTCTGAACCCTTTTTTTTCATAAATATATTTATTAAAACATTAAATAAAAAAAACTTACATCACCACCTCTCTCTCTCTCTCTCTCTCATGTCATTTAGTTTTCAATATTTTTGGATCCTACCCTTTCTCTAATAAATATTTTGTCAAGGGCCCATGCACTGCTTGGGGTTCGTGTCTAGTATGCGCACCATTCCAACAGCTATCTTTACTCAATTTGAAAGCATATGTTTATAAGCCAGACATTGGATCCAGGGATTTCTTCACACCCCTCTTGCATTTCAAAGCATTCATTGCTTCACATGAGAGTGGCATCAAGCATTGAATTTTGAAATGGACAGTCAAAATTAAAAACAGTGAATACTTGTCACACCCCGTTCCGAATTAATCGAGATTAATGCTAATTAATCGTGTTTAATTAAGTTAATTGTGATGAATAGTCAAATTAAGTTGAGTTAGTCTCACATAGTTGAATTGAACTTAATGGAATGAGTTTGGATGAGCCTAAGTTAATTGAGTTGGTTTTTTAACTCAATTGATAAGAAAAAGGACTTTTTTGTAAATACGGATTTTTGTGTATTTTGTCGAATACAGTAACTCTTGATATCATCGCGTGTATCTCAAAGATTACATCAACTTTCATAATAAGCTTGATTGCATTTGATTTGAAATGGATTAAATGAGTCTTCATTTGACTCAAAATGTAAATAAGAGTAGGTTAAAGTACAAAATTGTGTTGTATAAGGTTTAAAGGAACCCAAATTTTCATTTCATTCAATCATTTCAGCAACCATAATCCTAGCCTCTTTCTCCTTCTTTTCTTCTTCATTTCTGGTTCATCAATTGTAAGGGGAGGTATTGTGCAAGTGATTTTTGAAGAAGATTTGTGCTAGTTCCATCTTCTTCATCTTCTTTATCAAGTTTTCTTCATCCTTGGAGTTAGGATTTGAGAGAAAGTTTAGTTTTTCTCTTCTTCAAGATTACAAGTGAGTATTATAGGTTCTTTATAGAACTTTCAAGTTCTACTGTGTGTTTAGGACGGTTGTTTAGTTCAACAACTCATAGACTTTTATTTTTTAATTGTTTCATGGAATTAGGGTTGGAAGGTTTTGTCTCAAATTGAGCTTACAAAGAGGGGTTTTCATTAATTGACTCCAAACAAAGGCAAATATATTAATTTCTATTGATTTAAGATGTTATGAGAGTTGTTTGGAACTTTTGGAGTTCAAAGTTAGAAATTCGTTTCAGGAATTTCTGTAGAACTGGGCACAAGTTCGGTTAACCGAATAGGTGACCGAACACATGAGATATTGCTAACTCTTTTGCTTCTACTTGTTCACGGATAAAATGCCACTTTTGTTTGATATGTTTTGCCCTCTGATGAAGCTAAGGGTCTTTTGTCAAGCATATAGCAATTGTACTATATGTTCTCAATGGAATGGGATCACGAACAATGGATATTAGTCCCAAATCCGAAAGAAAACAGCGAATCTTACAGCCTCCATGGCCGTCAGTGTGCAAGCAACATATTCGGCCTCTGTGGTCGACATGGCCGTACACTCCTGCTTCTTACTGGACCATGAAATGGCTCCCCTGCCCAATAAGAACACATCCCGATGTGGATTTACCGTCGTCGAGATCATCCGAAAAGGATGAGTCACTGTATACTAATAAACTCAAGCCACCGTGTTAACAAATCGTCATATTTTTTGTGCCCTTTAAATATCGGAAGATTCGTTTGACGGCATTCCAATGAGCAATACTCGGGTTACTTTGAAATCGACTAACCAACCCAACCGCATAGTAAATATCAGGGCGTGTGTACAACATAGCATACATTAAACTTCCTACAGCGTTGGCATAGGGTATAATAGCCATTCTTTTTGTTTTAGCATTGGTTTGAGAACATTGCATAACACTTAATTTGTAACCCTTATCAATCGGGGTCTCAACGGGACTAGCATTGACCATTCTAAATTTCTCTAAAATCTTCTCAATGTAAGTTGTTTGGGAAGGGCAAGAATGCGTTTTGTACGATTTCGGAAAATTTTAACCCCCAAAATGAACTCAGCTTCACTCAAATCTTTCATTTCAAAAACAGTTGACAACCAAGCTTTGGTCTCAATTAAAAATCCAATATCATTGCAAGCCAAAAGAATATTATCAACGTAAAGGGATAGCAACACAAATTTATGTTTAGATCGCTTAATGTAAACACAATGATCTTCATAACACATGGAGAAACCATTTGACATGATTGTATTATGAAACTTTTTGTACCATTGTCTCGAGGATTGTTTAAGGTCATAGATAGATTTATGGAGTTTGCAACCTTTATCCTCATGTCCTTGTTCCACATATCCTATCGATTGTTTCATGCATATTTCCTCCTCAAGATCACCGTTTAAAAAAGCGGTCTTAACATCCATCTGGTGTAGTTCTAAATCCATGTGGGCCACAATAGATAAGATCATGCGGACAAAAAAAAATCGCACCACAGGAGAGAAAGTTTCTTCATAATCCACACCTTCTTTCTATGTGAACCCCTTAGCCACAAGCCTAGCTTTAAATTTGTTAATGGAACCATCGGCTTTTCGCTTAATCTTCAAAACCCATTTATTGGTAATGGCTTTTATATCTTTGGGAAGTTCCACAAGATCCCATACATGGTTTTTACGAAGAGCTGATCTCATCATTCATTGCGAGCATCCATTTCCTTCGAGTTTACCGATTCCATTGCTTCTTGATAAGAATGTGGTTCGTCCTCGTCAGTTGCAATATATGCATAAGAAGTTCCCTCAATTTCAAAATACTTCTTTAGAATTAGTCCACGAGAAGAATGACAAAGGGCATCATGAGCACTCCCACTTGCTTGTGACTCCATAGGATCTCTCCCACTAAGACCTGCAAGTAGTGTTGGCTCCCCTTGGTAGGAGAAGTAATCCATTTCAAATAGTTTAATGGATACCATTGTCTTCTTCTTTTCAGGATATTGAAACTCGAAGAAATCTACGTCACGAGATTCTGTTTCGATTAATCTGCAGTTGACATCCTCATGAACTAGAGCGTATCCTTTTGACAATTCAGAGTATCTCACAAAGATACTTGGAATTCTCTTATGCTCCAATTTATTAGGATGTGGGATAAGGACATGCCCTAAAGAACCCCACGGGCGTAGGTCTCCCAAGGAAGGTTTTCTACCAGTCCATAACTCATATGGAGTCTTGGGAACAAACTTAGAATGGACTCTATTTAATATTGTTGACACCAAAAATGTCACTTTGCCTCTTCAACATCAAGAAAGCTACATGAAGTCGCAACCTGCCATAAATAGGCAATGCAATTTCTCCAAAAATTCAAATCTTGTCAGAATCAAACAAAAACTGCAAGATCCTTCAAGATAGCCAAGAGAAGAGTACACATGAAGTTTCGGGCCATTTCGACAACATTTGGCCTAACTTCACTTCTCCGACAGCTAAACGGGAGCTCTCGGCGGCGACATCATCGGAGACGTCAAAACTTCGATCAGAGCCTACAGATGACTCCAGCATGTCTCAAAAGGGCTCCATGCCAAATTTCAAGTCAAACCGACAACGTTTGACCCTCCATCAATGCTCGAGCAGCAAAATCAAGCCTCTCGGCGGCGGGAACCACCGAAGCCTTCGCTCATCAAACCAAGTGCATGAGTGGCTTCAACATGCTTCCAAAAGGCTGCACGTCAAATTTCAGGTCATTCTGACAACGTTTGACCAGGTTTCGATGCTCTGAGAGAAAATCAAGCCTATCGGCGGCGGAGCAACCCGGGATCATGACATCTAAAACAGAGCCCATGGAACGTCTCAAAATGACTCCAATAGGCTCCCCGTCAAATTTCAGGTCAATCGGACATCGTTTGACCACGTATCAAAGCTCGGCATGTTCCCCGCAGCAAAATCAAGTGAAGCATCGACGGGACCCCAAACGGCTTCAAAACTCAAACAAAAGCCTATGGTTGGTCTTATTTATTGCTCAGGAGGCTCCACCTCAAATTTCAGGTCATTCCGACATCGTTTGACCAAGTTTCAGCTTCTGGCGGAAAATCAGCAGCTCTACGCGACAAAGTCTTCGGCTTTCCCGGAAAATTGGAAACTTTGCACTCTAAAAATGCAAGGATTCTCATCAGGTTTTCTACAGGGAAATCAAGCCAATAAATGAGAAGAAATGTCAAGAAAAATACAGAAGAAAACGGCGAAGAAAAAGACCTCAAAACGACAGCAAAACGGGCTCCGAAGGGAAAAATTCCCCCAAGGTCGCAGGCCCCTGCGACCATGGAAGTCCGGGTCACCGGATTTTCCGCCGGTGACCCGTTTTTCCGTCTTTTTTCGCGTTTCGCGCACTTTGGCCCCTGTGGTTTCCTGAAAATGTGATTTTTAGTGCTTGAAATTGACTCATATCCTCCGACATCCGTCAAAATCACGGGTCAACCTCCAAAAGCACAAAATCATCATTGATCGCTCCAAGATCGCCAACCGGTCGACCAAAAAAAGTGCTCTTTCTGTCCGACCGATCGAGAAATCGACAAGACAGATGTCACCGGCCCGCTCTTAGCTATCAATGTCTGAAGTTACATGTTCATCCGATGTCGATCAGCATGAAGATCCATCGATGATCATCGCCAGAAGAATTCCAGAAGACACGGCACGGCCCGCGACTCTTCGACTGCTCGGCGACCAATTAATGTGGTTAATTGACTAGCTTTATTGCAGTCATTAATTCATTTCTTTGGACGGCCCAATCAGAAACAAGCATTTGGGAGTTACAAGTCAATTAATTCATGGCATTTAAACCATGAAACTCCTCCCATTATGGTAATTAAGGTGATTAAAAGCCCTTAATCTCCATCGGCCAATCAGATTCAAGGAAAAAGGAGTTACAAAATCAAGAAATAAATCTTGTAACTCCTCCCATTAAAGCCATTAAAGCCCATAAACTCTCCTAAATGGCTACCAAAAGCCTATAAATAGGAGAGCATTCCATTGAAATCGGGATAAAAAAAAAACGAGATCGATCGATCGGAAAGAATCCAGAGCTCGTATCCAGAGAAAGAAAAAAAGAGAGAAAAACTCTGCTGAAGTTCTGCACCGGCCACCACTACAAGGTGACAAAAGTCCCTTGCGGGACACCCCCCCAAGGTCCTTGCCTTCTCCCGCTGCCTCCAATGGCTTAGACATGGCTTTTCAGCCCGTCTACTTAGCTTTTTATTGGACATAGGACCTTCTCTTGGTCTTTGTCCTCTAAAAATCTGAGGTTATAGCCAAGCCAAGCGAATCAAGAGCATCTTCTGTTCTCATCTGCATGGATGATGGCGAAGCCCATACATGGCTTGCGACCGTCAATCTGAACGAGTCCCCCACAATCTCCTGAAAAGTTAGATCTTCCTTTTCTTGCTTTTCATTGTAGTTTGTATTTTTCTAAAGAGACAAAAAATCACAACTCTTGTCTTTCATTATTGATGAGAATTGTAAATCGGCTATAAACGCCACAAAATCGGCTATAAATGCCAAACAAAATCGCCTTTCACGGCAAACCAAGAAAATGTCTCTTTTCTTAAATATTTGTGCAATGGAAAACTTGAAAGAAGTTGATTTCCTTTTTACTTGCGAAGGTTGATCTCCGGATTACCACTTGCAATTCCAAGTAAAATAGAAAATCTGGCACACCCACACAAAGAAATGTTGATGCATGCTTCAGGCCCGCCAGGGCGCGAAAGGGCCGGACCCGACGGACTCCTACGTTCCGCCGACCCCGGTAGCCGTCCCACGGCGCCTCGGAGCGCGTTCCATCAAGCTGGCACACCCGGTGGGACTCGTTCATTTGAGAACACGGTGCTCGGAAATGAAATATTTGCATATCATACTTTTTGCTCTATGCTTATACTTCTTTTCCGGATTCCTTGGCTACTTTCTAGCTGGTAGCCTATGTTGGATTTTGCATCCTAAAAAAAAATGAGATGGGATTTTTTGGAAATTTCTATTTCTTTGAGTTTGTTTCCATTCTTTCTCTTTTCAAAAAAAAAAAAATCAGTTTTCTTAGTTTGAATTCAAAATTGAGAAACTTTGATCCTATCCTATCGTTCTTTGGTGCTTGCAGAAATGTTGAGCCCGTTCGACTAAGGTTTTGGACCATCGTTTCTCTTCGATGAGTTCATTAGAGATTTCAAAAAAAAAATTATTAAAAAAAAAATAAAAAAAAAATCAGTTTTCTCAGTTTGGATTCAAAATTGAGAAACTTTGATCCTATCCTATCGTTCTTTGGTGCTTGCAGAAATGTTGAGCCCGTTCGACTAAGGTTTTGGACCATCGTTTCTCTTCGATGAGTTCATTAGAGATTTCAAAAAAAAAAAAAATCAGTTTTCTTAGTTTGGATTCAAAATTGAGAAACTTTGATCCTATCCTATCGTTCTTTGGTGCTTGCAGAAATGTTGAGCCCGTTCGACTAAGGTTTTGGACCATCGTTTCTCTTCGATGAGTTCATTAGATATTTCAAAAAAAAAATTATTAAAAAAAAAATTAAAAAAAAATCAGTTTTCTCAGTTTGGATTCAAAATTGAGAAACTTTGATCCTATCCTATCGTTCTTTGGTGCTTGCAGAAATGTTGAGCCCGTTCGACTAAGGTTTTGGACCATCGTTTCTCTTCGATGAGTTCATTAGAGATTTCAAAAAAAAATTATTAAAAAAAAAATAAAAAAAAAATCAGTTTTCTTAGTTTGGATTCAAAATTGAGAAACTTTGATCCTATCCTATCGTTCTTTGGTGCTTGCAGAAATGTTGAGCCCGTTCGACTAAGGTTTTGGGCCATCGTTTCTCTTCGATGAGTCTATTTGGGATTTAAAAAAATAAAAAGACAGACCACTAAGGTTAAACCAATTGCGTTCTTTGATCACGATTGATTCAAGAAAAGCCTTGTCCAGAGTGTGGAGACAGCTTGACTGTTCTAGGCAAGGGTCCTCCAAACGGGTTCATTAAGTAATCCTACCCTTACCTGGGGGCAATTCTATCAATTGAGGTTTCATAAGACCGGGTTAGGAGGCCTATGTGTACTCTCTCGTCTTTAAATCTTAAAAAATTAAAATCAAAATAAAAAAAAATAAAAAAAAGATTTTAAAAAAAAAAATCTTAAAAAAACAAAAATTTTCAAAAAGAACTAAAAATAAAAAAAATAAATAAAAATATATTTAAAAAAAAAATAAAAAAAAATAAAAAAAATAAAATAAAAAAAAATCATTTCAAAAAAAAAATCTCCAAAAACTCGTCACTTTTGATTTCAGATCTGAGAAATTTTGGTTTCTTCTTTTCTGAGCACTGGCGCTCGCGGAAATCGCCGAGACCGTGTTCAGATCAGAATACCATTTGCTCTCCTTGATGGAACCAATCTTGACATTTCAAAAAAAAAAAAAAACTCGTCACTTTTGGATTCAGATTCGAGAAATTGTGGTCTCTTCCCTTCTGAGTACTGGCGCTCGCGGAAATCTTTGAGCCCGTATTTGAATCGGAATGCCACCTGCTCTCTTTGACGAATCCATTTCTGACCTTTCAAAACAAAGAATCCCATCTCATGGATGCGATCTCCAACATTTGTGCATAGCAGTACTGGTACGCCCTTTCAGGGTCTACTGTATCCGTGACCGGCACATTTGTAACTCCTACCTTATATTCTTCTTATCTCGAGTAAGCCCTGCTTCTCAATAAGTCGAATTTAGGTTTACAATTGCTTCTAGCAGTCACTGGAACGCTCATTCTGGGCTCACCATACTTGCTGTCAGAACAATTGTACCATCTATGGCTTTTTACCTTCTTCATGTCGCTTGGGTCATATCCCTTGAGCGATTTGAAAAGACAACCATAGAAATTCTCATTTATGATCATTATATTCTTGTGATTACTAATGGATGTAGTCTTGTTTCAGAAAACTTTTTTCGAAATTAACAATGGCAGCCTTAACCATTATCTTCGATGAGAACAAGCACCAACTCATGCTTCAACAGAAGCAAACCGAGCGCACTTACAAGCGCCCTGCCAGCTGCCGAAGCGTCAACTCCCTCGGCAACTCTCTGAACTCCGGGTCGACCTCGACTCCCCGGACCATCGTCTTCGGGACACTGGGACCATTCCCACTTCCCGAAGAACAAACTGCGCCTGCCAAAAGGCAGAAGATCGCCTCTCAACGTGTCACTCCCGTGACACCAAAGGCGAGCGCCCAAAAGCCCGAAGTCCGCGGCACCCCCGCGAAGCCTCGACCCACAAACAACCAGGTCTATCCCAAGACTTGGTCTCCAAGACCTTCCCCAAAACAAAGAAGGTTTCAAACTTCCACCAAGCCAGCATACCTGGCCCCACTCAAAGAGAACCAGTTCTACCCTCTTGCCTACATGAAAGAGGAGAGACCCATCTCCAACCTGACTCCCAAGTCAACCCAGCATGAGCCGGCTTGTTCTTACAGGCCCAAAATCAGATCATGCATCACCAGGCCTCTACAAGCACCTGCCAAGGCCTACACTCCTTCAGTTCGACCCTTCATCTCTACAGGGGCCGAACTCGAAAGGTTCAAAGCTTCGCTGCAACAGGCAAAGGACCGGGTCCGGATCCTGTCCTTGCCTAGCTACAAAGAAGACAGGCTCGGCTGCTGCGCCCGAGGGAGCACATCCTTCATCGTCAGAGCCCAGCCAGAGCTGACTGAAGCTCAAATCGCTCGTCGAGCACGCCGCCGTGCTTCATATCGACAAAAGAGACTAGAGAAGCAACGGATCCAGCCTCCTACACTTCAAGTCTCCCACAAATGGGTCGAAAAAGAAAGACCCGACCAACTTGCTGCCGTCCATATGGTTGGAAAAACCAGAAGACGCCAAAGGTCAGCATAAAAAATCCATGTCCGACGTCCGGTGACCCGTAGCGTCACCAGGACACAAAGACATCCCGAAGAATCTACTGCCCCTTCAAGCCAAGGACGGGAGAGTAATCCTTCATCAAGCTTTTCATCAAAAAGAATGAGCCCCAGCTCGGTCACCAGGACGATTTCCTCGTTCGAATCCCGAGGGATGAACGTCTTGGCTACAAGTTCTGAGCCACCACCTCAGAATCCACCTCGAGATGATGCGCTCACACGCATCCAGCAGTTGGAACAAGGCCAGCAGAGGATTGAAACTCTGATGGAAAACCTTCTCCTTGTTGTCCAAAATGAGGTGAACAATGAGCCTCCTCCTAATGATAGCAATAACGAGGGAAATGGAGAAGAAAATGAGTCACGCGCCCTTACCAAAAAGGACGTAGACAGTATCCTCGCCAAAGCAAAAGAAGAGGATATACTCAAGGAGCATGGGATCAAGCCACCATATCCTTTATGGATGGACTCGGTCCTGTTCCCCACAGAATTCAAACATCCCACTCTCCAAACATATACGGGGAAAGGATCAGCCAGACAGCACGTCATCCACTTCAAGATTTTGACGGGAGCTATCGCGGATCAAGATGCACTCAAGATCCGCCTCTTTGCAAGTACCCTAAAAGGTACGGCCTTCGATTGGTACTCCACTCTTCCGGAGAACTCCATTCAGAACTGGGCTATGCTGGAGACACGCTTCCTGACCCACTTCCAAGGTGAGGATCATCCTGTTACTATGGCTCAGCTCTGCAGCCTAAAACAGGGAGAGAATGAGTCAACTTATGACTTCATTCACAAGTGGAAAGTAATGGCATACAAATGTTCAGATGTATTGCCACAGGCGTCGCTAGTCGACATCTGCCGAAACAACATGAGAGCCAGAATACGCTCCATGATCATCGGCAACAAATCAAAAAACCTGGGAGAACTCCTGGAAGCTTCTATGGAAGCTGAAACGGTGATTAAAGACCTCAACAATCAGAAGTCATCAAGAAAAGAGCCAACCGCCATTGCAACCTCTAAACCAAAGAAGAAAGAGGTCCTTAATGTGCAAACCAAGTCAGCTCCTCAGCAACCAAAGAAAGCTGAAAATAGAGCTGCAGGTAAGAGACCTGAACTCTCTGATGCCTTCAAAGAGCGAGTAGAAAAGAAATATCCGTTCGATGAAGACGTTGAAGAAATCTTTGAGGCTCTCCTAGCAAATGGCAAACTCATTTTGCCAGAGCCCAAAAGACCTGGAGACGTTGGCAAAACCAATGATCCTCGGTACTGTCCATACCACCAGATGGTCTCGCATCCTCTCAATCAATGCTTTGTTGTGAGAGAGAAGATAAACGAGATGTGGAAAAACGGAGTCATCACCTTTGACAAAAACTATGGGACTGCCTCCGTCAACATGGTGTCATGTGGACAAATACCAAAATCACCGAAGAAGAAGATCACTACTTCCTTCAAGGTGATAAAAAGAATTCAAACGTCCGAAGTGTTGGTTCCTTGCCCGACACCAGATGGACAACCCATATGGGTACATCCCGATCTCTTGGAAGATGAAAACTGGGAGATCGTAAAAACAAAGCCGACAGCTCAACAGCGAAGGCAGGCTAGGAAACATCTCCTCAGGCTCAAACGGCAAGAGAAGACCCAGCCAAAACAAGAAGTCCATGAAAAGGCAGAGGCCTCCTCTACCACTTCACTCGGGGCAACAAAAACGTCCCTTCTAGAGACTTCAAAGGCGGTAAGAAACTTCACTCTCAGTGATTTCATGCCACCTCAATTCAAAAAAGAAGCCATACAGGGGCATTATACTCTTGCAACTCGGTAGTTGGATTCTCCATTGATGGATACGAATCCAGCGACACCGACGATGGATTCGAGGCCAACTACACCGGCGAGTGGGAGGAATCTCTTGAAACAGGAGAGTATCTCTCCGATGAAGAATGGGTTCCTGAAACTCACCTTATGCCAGTAATCTGGTATAACCCCTTGCAACCACAAGGATCCTGGTCTGATGATGAAGAAGACCAAGAGGCTGCACAAGAAGATGCTGTTAACCCAGCACCTGTCGTTGCTCCAGTGGAAATCAACTATGTTGAGCCACACGGAGAAGACGAAGAAGAGGATCTGGCTCCCATGCCTGATCTTGAAGAATATGCAAGGATCTTGCAGCGTCTCGCTCTAGAACAAGAGCAAGACCGCGTCAACGAGATTCCTCACAATCCAGAGCCGGAAGTCCCTGAAGCCCATCAGGTACCTCCTCCCTCAACTCCTGAAAATGGAGAACATTGCTGGATTGACGATCCTCTTACATCCGAGGATGAGTCTGACTCCGAGCAGACAACGTCTCCTTTAAGAGCTGCCTGTAATGTGATAATTCAGGATTATAGCTCTTCCGATGCATCATCTGATGAGATCACTTACACACCGGCGACACCTAGCACCATATCTTCTGGGGCTACCTCGTCTCACGTGACTTTCACAGAGATGACACCCTCTCAGGTTTCGTCCCCTGAGACTGTGACTTCAGAACTCACGCTCTTCCCGACTCATCATCATGAAGAAAACCCAACTTGGGATGATGGATGGGTCAACGAAGAAGAAAAGCTGCTGGATGCTGTTTAGGACTTGCTCCCGGAAAATGCTCCGTGCAACACAATCACTGAGGATGGCAACTCTGCTGCGGATACATCTCCAGTAGATGAAAAACGACAGCCTCTTGATCCTGAGGACAATCTTCCAAGCGAAGACCCTTCTCAAGAAGCTCTCGAAGTTGGTAGAGGCACCCGCTCGTGCCGGGACTACCACAAGAATTACAACCAATCTTCCTTTACTTATGTAAATCCTTCGGGAAAAGATGTTGTAAGCGCCCCCAGTGGCAAAAACAATGAACATGCAGGCCCCAAGGAGGCTTTCAAGTATGACTTGGTTGAGCACTTCAAACACATACCTGCACGTCTTCACATCCTAGACTTATTGCGAATGTCTCCACGCACTCGTGATAATCTCATCTCAGAATTACAAAAACTGAATGAGGATGTCGACAAACATGCCCCACAAGTCCTCCAAATTGAAATGGACTACCGGGTCAAAAACTCTGAAACTTCCTCAAAGGGAGAAAAGAAAACTGAGGGATCATGCATCCAATGCCTCTCGGTTCAAAAGGCAGCCAGTGCAACCATCGCCTTCACAAAGGACGACCTCCTACTTGGCGAAGCAAAGCACAACCGACCCCTGTACTTCACAGGGTACATCAAAGAAATGCCGATACATAGAGTTCAGATCGACCTAGGTTCTGCACTCAACCTTATCTCCACTTCGGCTCTTGAAGAGTTGGGCATCCCACCCAGCAAGCTAAGCCACACATCTGTATCTATCTTTGGATACGATGGGAGCACTCAAAGGCCTATCGGCAAAATCAGGTTCAAATTGCAAATCGGTGATCTTATCTCTGAGGTCACTGTGTATGCAATAAAAACCCCCTCATGCTACAACATCCTTCTCGGACGTCCTTGGATACACGAGAACGGTGTTGTCCCTTCAACTCTACATCAATGCATCAAGTTCGTCGGCGACGACGGCATGGTACATCGTGTCTTTGCGGAAAGAAAACCCTTCAAAGGTAAAGAAGTCCACTTCGCAGACTCCCAGATGTATGAAGGAGAAAAAGAAGAAGAGGAAATAGCACCCCCTGCTGAAAATCTCCAGAAAGATAAAGGCAAGGCTCCTCAAAAATCACCGGAAGAAAACAAACCCTCCGGCAAATTAGAAGAGAATAGTCAATCTCCCTTCGTTATCTCCCTCAAGAATTCAAGACCTTTGGTCATCACGACTAAAGTGAAGAAGACGAAACAAAAGTCTGGGGGCAAATTTGTTGTTTCTCTCGTGTCTATCATGCAAGACACGGACTCGGACTCAGAGCCAGAAGACGATGCATCGTCAAGCCAAGCTGACACTCAGCAAGTTCAGCCTGCTCTCACTCCGATGGAGACACCTGCTGATGTAGAAGATCCTACGTCTGCTACCTTTGTTGTTCCGGCAACATTACCAAAGCATGCCTTGCAGTGATGTTCGCCGTACAAAAGCTACGTCACTACTTGCTTTCCAACACAGTCTACCTGATCTCAAGGATCAATCTCTTGAAGGTCCTTGTTACGAAGGCCGGTTCTCTCAATGCCCGACTGGCAAAATGGTCCATCCTCTTGTCACAATTTGATATTAGGTATGTGCCACAAAAAGCAATCAAAGGCCAAGCTCTAGCAGATTTCCTCGCAGAGCATCCATTGCCTAAAGATTCTCCACTCAGAGATGATCTCCCAGACGAACCTGTCTACAACGTGGAGACTTCCTCACCAAATGCCTCCTGGGACATGTACTTTGACGGTGCAACCAGGACAAATGAAAACAGAAAGCTGATCTCGGGAGTTGGCATCCTCTTTGTTAGCCCCGACAAATGCATGATTCCACACGCTTTCTCGCTACTGGAACCATGCACAAACAATGCAGCTGAATACCAAGCTCTGATCCTAGGATTGGAACTCGCCATCGAATCCGGTATCACTATGCTGGAAGTCTTTGGAGACTCTCAACTGATCGTCAACCAGATGAATCAGAAATATGAAGTCAGGAAGCCCGATCTGCTGCCTTATTACAACAAGGCACAATCGCTTCTGCAAAAGTTTGACATCTGCAACATCACCCACATTCGTAGAGGTGAAAATATCCGTGCAGATGCCCTGGCTGGACTTGCCGCATCAATGGCGATCCAGGAAGGGGAAAACATGCAAATTACAGTGAGTGAGAGAAGGATCCTCCCTCCTCTTAACACACACCAAGCAGTTGCTGAATGCCACCGAGTGGTTGGAAGTCGGATCTCTATCCTTCAAACTTCAATCGGCGACTGGAGGGATCCGTTCATTGATTACACTATGTTCGGAATCCTACCTGAAGATCCAAAAGAACGGGTAAGCATTCAAAGGCGAGCCCCAAACTTTCATTTGGATATCCCTTCAAAGATCCTTTACAGGAAATCCTTCAACGGAGTACTGCTACGCTGCTTGTCACAACAAGAGGCCGAAGAAACACTTAAAGAAGTTCATGCTGGTCTTTGTGGAGCCCATCAGGCAGGTCCTAAGCTCTATGATCAGATAAAAAGGTTAGGTTACTATTGGCCTACCATGGTTGCTGATGCAATGCAATTTGCCAAACGCTGCCAGCTATGCCAAGTTCACGGAGATTACATTCACATGCCTCCGGAATGGCTGCATCCTACAGCAATCTCATGGCCTTTTGAAGCATGGGGCATGGACATCATAGGCCTATCTCTCCCCCTTCAAGCAAAGGTCATCGCTTCATCTTCGCCGCTACGAATTATTTCTCCAAGTGGTCAGAAGCATTTGCGTTCAACGAAATGAAGACCTCATCAGTTCTTCAATTCCTACGCACCAACATCATTTGTCGTTTCGGCATACCCAAGAGATTCGTCCATGATAACGGACCACAATTCCGGGATCATCGATTCTACAGGTTTTGCGACAAATACAAAATCCAAAGCTGTCCTTCGACTCAATACAATCCGGCAGCAAACGGATTAGCAGAAGCCTTCAACAAGACACTCTGCAAAATCCTCAAGAAAATGGTCTCTAGTCACAAAAGAGACTGGAGCGATAAACTGTCTGAAGCTTTGTGGGCCTATCGAACCACCGTTCGAGGACTAACCCATAGCACACCATTCTTCTTGGTCTATGGATGCGAAGCTGTCGTGCCCCTAGAGGTACAAATTCCTTCTCTGAGGGTATCTCTACAAAATGACATGACTCAAGAAAGCAATGTCAAATTGCGACTCCATGAGCTGGACAATCTCGACGAGAGACGGCTCGAAGCTCGACAAAGCATTGAACTTTACCAAGCACGCATGGCAGGATCTTTTGACAAAAAGGTCAGGCAACGCGCCTACAAAAAGGGTGACTTGGTTCTTACGGTAAAAAGACCAATGATCTTCGCTCACAAGTCCAAAGGCAAGTTTGAACCAAAATGGGAGGGACCCTACGTCATCGACAAGGTCTTCTCCAACGGCGCATATGCCCTCCTAAACATGGAAGGCGACAGATGTATGCTGCCTATCAACGGCAAGTTCTTGAAGCGGTACTACCCTTGAAGA
Organism: Umbellularia californica; assembly: GCA_028538565.1. Taxonomy (NCBI): domain Eukaryota; kingdom Viridiplantae; phylum Streptophyta; class Magnoliopsida; order Laurales; family Lauraceae; genus Umbellularia; species Umbellularia californica. The sequence continues at coordinate 49,093,380 of JAPQWN010000006.1, read as the reverse complement.
CTTACCCAACTGGGTAAGAGCAATGCCTGTATGGCCAAAACCTGTTCTCAGGTACTCGCTCATCAAACCCACTCTCTTTAGAATTTTCATATCAAATGTCAAAATTTCTAGAGATTCAAAAACAATGCTTACTTTTATCGTTTCATTGTTCAAAAACAAAAAAAAAATCCAAGTTTAGGAGCCTCTCCCTGACTTGACCAAAACTTTCGATCCTTGAACCAAAATTCATGGTTTGAAAAAAAAAATCCGGATTCAGGGATTTCCACCCTAGTCCACCATACCTTTTACCGCCAAATGGTTCTAGGTCAAAATTTACGACCCTCGTGTCTTTAAACAAAAAAAAAAATGGTTTTTCAAAAATCGTGGGGAAACGACATCAAAGTCAGTACCCGCAAAACAAAAATTTTGAAAAAAAGCAAGGATGCGACATTCCATCGATACTTGCACCCAAAATCGCAGGGAAGCGACATTTCGTCGATACTTGGAAAATCCAAAAACCGTGGAGAAGCAACAAACCAGTTGATATCCACAACCCAATTTCAAAAATCGTGGAGACACAACATTTCAGTTGATATCCACAACCCAAATTTGAAAGGTTCGAGAAAACCTAAAATCGTGGAGAAGCAACAAACCAGTTGATATCCACAACCCAATTTCAAAAATCGTGGAGATGCAACATACCAGTTGCTATCCACAACCCAAAATTACAAATGGTTCGAGAAAACCTCAAATTTCAAAAATCGCGGAGAAACGACATCAAGTCAGTACCCGCAAAACCAAAAGTCTTGGGAAAAGCAGGGAAGCGACGCTTAGTCGATATTTGCACCCCAATTCGCGAGGAAGCGACATTCCATCGATACTTGCAAAACCTAACCCGCGAGGAAGTGACATTCCATCAATACTCGCAAAACCGAATGAGCAAGGAAGCAACATTCCATCGATACTTGCAAGACCATTCAGCGGGGAGGCGACATTTAGTCGATACCTGCATTTTGAAAACCAAAACTCGGCTATAAATGCCAAAATCCGGCTATAAATGCCAAAACAAAAATTTCCGGCTATAAACGCCAAAATCGGCTTTCATGCCAATAAAACAAAACTTGGTTTTCAAAAAACTAGGCTACAAATGCCACACAAAAAAAAAAACCTGACTCTCATGTCAAAACCGGCTATAAATGCCACAAATTGGCTATCAATGCCACCAAACCGGCTATAAATGCCACAAATTGGCTATCAATGCCACCAAACCGGCTATAAATGCCACCAATTGGCTATCAATGCCACCAAACTGGCTGTAAATGCCACAAAAATCCGGCTTTCATGCCAAATTCGTTTCCCCTACCAAAAAACCATTTGACAAAAGATTTTCACAAAATGACAAAGCTTTTGATCAAATCCCATTTAGCAATTGCTTTCATCACAAAAAGATTTGAGTGAGCGTAGGGAACACAAAAAAAAAAAAAAAAAAAAAGGTACCAAAAAAATACATGTGGTACCAAAGCAAAAAAAAATAGAAAGTGTTCACAAGCACTACAAAAAAATCCATGTCCGACGTCCGGTGACCCACAAAATCCAAACATCCTACTCTCCAAACATATACGGGGAAAGGATCAGCCAGACAGCACGTAATCCACTTCAAGATCTTGACGGGAGCTATCGCGGATAAAGATGCACTCAAGATTCGCCTCTTTGCAAGTACCCTAAAAGGTACAGCCTTCGATTGGTACTCTACTCTGCCGGAGAACTCCATTCAGAACTGGGCTATGCTGGAGACACGCTTCTGATGGAACGCGCTCCGAGGCGCCGTGGGGCGGCTACCGGGGTCGGCGGAACGTGGGAGTCCGTCGGGTCCGGCCCTTTCGCGCCCTGGCGGGCCCTGAAGCGTGCATCAACATTTCTTTTATGTGGGTGTGCCAGATTTTCTATTTTACTTGGAATTGCAAGTGGTAATCCGGAGATCAACCTTCGCAAGTAAAAAGGAAATCAACTTCTTTCAAGTTTTCCATTGCACAAATATTTAAGAAAAGAGACATTTTCTTAATTTGCCGTGAAAGGCGATTTGTTTGGCATTTATAGCCGATTTTGGCGTTTATAGCCGATTTACAATTCTTATCAATAATGAAAGACAAGAGTTGTGATTTTTGTCTCTTTTAGAAAAATACAAACTACAATGAAAAGCAAGAAAAGGAAGATCTAACTTTTCAGGAGATTGTGGGGGACTCGTTCAGATTGACGGTCGCAAGCCATGTATGGGCTTCGCCATCATCCATGCAGATGAGAACAGAAGATGCTCTTGATTCGCTTGGCTTGGCTATAACCTCAGGTTTTTAGAGGACAAAGACCAAGAGAAGGTCCTATGTCCAATAAAAAGCTAAGTAGACGGGCTGAAAAGCCACGTCTAAGCCATTGGAGGCAGCGGGAGAAGGCAAGGACCTTGGGGGGGGGGGTGCCCCCCAAGGGACTTTTGTCACCTTGTAGTGGTGGCCGGTGCAGAACTTCAGCAGAGTTTTTCTCTCTTTTTCTTTCTCTCAGATCTCTTTCTGATCTTTTTTTCTGATCCTCTGATTTTCTCCTCTTTTTTCTGATTTCAATTTCAATGGAATGCTCTCCTATTTATATGCTTTTGGTAGCCATTTAGGAGGGTTTATGAGCCTTAATGGCTTTAATGGGAGGAGTTACAAGATTTATTTCTTGATTTTGTAACTCCTTTTTCCTTGAATCTGATTGGCAGATGGAGATTAAGGGCTTTTAATCACCTTAATTACCATAATGGGAGGAGTTTCATGGTTTAAATGCCATGAATCAATTGACTTGTAACTCCCAAATGCTTGCTTCTGATTGGGCCGTCCAAAGAAATGAATTAATGACTGCAATAAAGCTAGTCAATTAACCACATTAATTGGTCGCCGAGCAGTCGAAGAGTCGCGGGCCATGCCGTGTCTTCTGGAATTCTTCTGGCGATGATCATCGATGGATCTACAGGCTGATCGACATCGGATGAACATGTAACTTCAGACATTGATAGCTAAGAGTGGGCCGGTGACATCTGTCTTGTCGATTTCACGATCGGTCGGACAGAAAGTGCACTTTCTTGGTCGACCGGTTGGCGATCTTGGAGCGATCAATGATGATTTTATGCTTTTGGAGGTTGACCCGTGATTTTGACGGATGTCGGAGGATATGAGTCAATTTCAAGCACTAAAAATCACATTTTCAGGAAACCACAGGGGCCAAAGTGCGCGAAACGCGAAAAAAGACGGAAAAAAGGGTCACCGGCGGAAAATCCGGTGACCCGGACCTCCATGGTCGCCGGCGACCATGGACCGGCGACCATGGGCCATGGTCGCAGGGGTCTGCGACCCTGGGGGATTTTTCCCCTTCGGAGCCCGTTTTGCGGTCGTTTTGAGGTCTTTTTCGTCGCCGTTTTCTTCTGTATTTTTCTTGACATTTCTTCTCATTTATTGGCTTGATTTCCCTGTAGAAAACCTGATGAGAATCCTTGCATTTTTAGAGTGCAAAGTTTCCAATTTTCCGGGAAAGCCGAAGACTTTGTCGCGTAGAGCTGCTGATTTTCCGCCAGAAGCTGAAACTTGGTCAAACGATGTCGGAATGACCTGAAATTTGAGGTGAAGCCTCCTGAGCAATAAATAAGACCAACCATATGCTTTTGTTTGAGTTTTGAAGCCGTTTGGGGTCCCATCGATGCTTCACTTGATTTTGCTGCGGGGAAAATGCCGAGCGTTGATATGTGGCCAAACGATGTCCGATTGACCTGAAATTTGACGGGGAGCCTATTGGAGTCATTTTGAGACGTTCCATGGGCTCCGTTTTGGATGTCATGGTCCCGGGTTGCTCCGCCGCCGGTAGGCTTGATTTTCTCTCGGAGCATCGAAACCTGGTCAAACGTTGTCGGAATGACCTGAAATTCGACGTGCAGCCTTTTGGAAGCATGTTGAAGCCACTCATGCACTTGGTTTGATGAGCGAAGGCTTCGGTGGTTCCCGCCGCCGGGAGGCTTGATTTTGCTGCTCGAGCATTGATGGAGGGTCAAACGTTGTCGGTTTGACTTGAAATTTGGCATAGAGCCCTTTTGAGACATGCTGGAGTCATCTGTAGGCTTTGATCGAAGTTTTGACGTCTCCGATGATGTCGCCGCCGGGAGCTCCCGTTTAGCTGTCGGAGCAGTGAAGTTAGGCCAAATGTTGTCGAAATGGCCCGAAACTTCATGTGTACTCTTCTCTTGGCTATCTTGAAGGATCTTGCAGTTTTTGTTTGATTCTGACAAGATTTGAATTTTTGGAGAAATTGCATTGCCTATTTATGGCAGGTTGAAACTTCATGCAGCTTTCTTGATGTTGAAGAGGCAAAGTGACATTTTTGGTGTCAACAAATGCCCCCTCGAGGTACAGCGACGAGTTGCTTGACTTTTGTAGTCGATGTGCCTCGAAGAGAGTTTTGAAGGAGAGCTTGTGTCTCGACCAAGAGTCTTTGAGCAATCCTTCCTTTGGTAGAGTAGCCTTTGAGCTTCCAGGGGAATTTTATGGTAGTGAAAGGAATCACACACCATCTCGAGGCAAAGTTTTGAAGATGACATCAGGGATGTGGATTTGGGCTTTTGTGTTTGACCTTGTGACCTAACAGGGGAATTTTATGGTAGTGAAAGGAATCACACACCATCTCGAGGCAAAGTTTTGAAGATGACATCAGGGATGTGGATTTGGGCTTTTGTTTTTGACCTTGTGACCTAACAAGCTGTATGTGGCAGGTTAGGGGGTCGGGTTTTGGTTTTGACCTTGTGACCCAACAAGCTGTATGTGGCAAGTTGGGGGATCATGATTTGGTTTTTGGTTTTGGTCTTGTGACCTAACAAGCTGTATGTGGCAAGTTAGGGGACCAGGATTTGGTTTTTGGTCACTCTTTGGGACTGTGTGGGTCCATTGGAGTGGTTTGGATTTTTGTGGAATGTCAATTTCAAGATTTTGGCTCAATTTGGTATATGAGGCTGGATGGTTTGATTTTTGGAAGCTCATGGGGCTTGGGATTTTTTGTATGGTTCAATCAACTCAAAAGAGGCATGGAACCATTTTTGTATGCTCTTGGTAAGAGGGATTTTTTCCTGACTAAAAGCCCTTTTTTTTTTTTTTTTTTTCAGTGCCTAGGTAGTCAAACCTGGCTCATATGGGCTAGCCCATGGGACCTTAAGCTTTTTAGGATGGCTTAGATCTCATGTGGGGTCATTTTTGTAAGGAATATCTAAAGATATCTCATTTGAATAGAGAATATCTAAAAATATCTTTATGGGAGAGAATCTCTCATATTCCCTTAATTTGGGAGAGAATATCTCAAGGTATCTTTCTTTTTGGGAAAGAATCTTCAATATCCTATTTTGTTGGAGATAATCTCTCATTTGATTGATTTTGGGAGGAAATCTCTCAAAGACATCTTTCTTTTTGGGAAAGAATCTTTCTAATTCCTTCTCTTTTGGTAAGGTTACTAATTAGTAACACTTACCTTTCTTCTTTGTTTCCTTCTTTGATTTGCTCTCTCCTATAAAAGCAAAGGAAGGTAGGATCTCTTGCTCTTATTGCTTTCTTTTGCAACAATCTCAAGAGAGCTCCAAGACCAAGAGTTCTTCTTCTTCAAGGATCTTCAAGCTTTTTCCTTCTTCTTCTCCATCAATGGCTTCAAGTAAGTTTTCTCTCTTTTTCTTTCAAGAAAACTCCATGTAGAGAATAGGATGGTAAAAAAAGTTTCTTTTCTTTTTTTTTTTCTTTCTTCTTGTTTTTTTTTTCTTTCTATTCTTCTTCTCTTTTTTTTTTCTTTTCTTTTCCACGTGATTTCTGTTTTTTTTTTTTTTTTTTTGCCACGTGTGTCTCTTTTCTCATTTTTTTTTTTTTTTTTTTTGGTGGGAAAGTTTCTTCCTTTTTTTTTTGTTCTTTTCTTTCTCCCCCCTTTTTTTTTTTCTTGCCTGCGACTTGATTTGCTAACATTTTTCTTGTCAGCTGACTTGCCACAGGATTCCGACGACTTTGAACCATCAATGGACGCAAATGTTGATGATGCTTCTGATGAGTTCATGGAGGAAGAGAGTGTTCCGCCAGTCGTCGAAGAAGGTACTTTGTAGTGATGACCCTGATGATTTTTTTTTTACAGGATCATATTCATACCTTTTTGTGTTTCATTTGCAGGTTTTGAAGTGACAGAAGAGAGTCCATCGCTTTCTTCAGAACCAGAGCAAGGGATGCCAGAGGTCGATCCGGAGGTAGAGACCAGTTCTGACATGATTGAGGAGATGCCTCGTGTTGAGATTCCCTCTCCAGTGGCTCCAAGTGAAAAGAGTTCTTTTGTTACTCTTCCAATGGGACATGACATGAGCAGCCGATCAGCGGAGAAGGGTGAATCTTTATCCAGTTCGTCTCTTCAATTTGCGAAGAAGGTGCTGGCTCGGGTTTTGAGTTCTTGGGTCAAGACTCTCCTTTCTGGACACTTGGAGGCAGGATTTGGCATGATCCCACATGTACAGGAGATTCTAATCGACACCGAAGAGGTTGGTCTGGATGTCACAGGTGCCAGGGCGATCGTTGATAGGATCATTGCACTGGGTGACAAGTGGTTTGAGACCATGGGTTTCCCTGACGACCAATTCTTCAAGGAGATGTTCTTGGACCCTGCTGATAAGGCTAAGTCTGACCTGAATGAGGCTACACAAAGCAAGAAGCAGCTAGTTCGGGAGAAGAACAAGGAAGAGCTAGCCATCATCGGATTGAGGCATGACCTTAACGTCCTTGATAGGGAAGTTGAGGAGGCCAGGAAACGTCTTGAGCATTTGAAGGCACAAGTCGATGCGAAGTGGGCTGCTATAACAGAGGCTCGTGACAGGGAGAGTACTCTGATCCGCAGGGTTGCAGATGCCGGTCAAGTTCTCGAGAGGAGGACTCTAGAAAACGAACGATGGCAAACTGCTGGGGAAGAGCTTCCCGGTGTGAAAGAAGGGTTACGGCATTCGCCAGCATCTCATGGCAAGTTCCTGAAGAAGCGTGCCTTGGAAACTTTGACGGCTGATGCCAAAAGTTTGCTTGAGGAGCTGAAGCTTTGGCTGGAGACCATTTTTGGCTAAGCTCCTGATTTTTTTATAGCAGAAACCATTCTTCTTTTTTTTTTTTAGTACCACATGTATTTTTTTGGTACTCTTTTTTTTTTGTAGTGCTTGTGAACACTTTCTTTTTTTTTTTGGTACCACATGTATTTTTTTGGTACTTTTTTTTTTTTTTTTTTTGTAGTGCTTGTGAACACTTTCTATTTTTTTTTTGCTTTGGTACCACATGTATTTTTTGGTACCCTTTTTTTTTTGTTCCCTACGCTCACTCAAATCTTTTTGTGATGAAAGCAATTGCTAAATGGGATTTGATCAAAAGCTTTGTCATTTTGTGAAAATCTTTTGTCAAATGGTTGTTTTGGTAGGGGAAACGAATTTGGCATGAAAGCCGGATTTTTGTGGCATTTACAGCCAGTTTGGTGGCATTGATAGCCAATTGGTGGCATTTATAGCCGGTTTGGTGGCATTGATAGCCAATTTGTGGCATTTATAGCCGGTTTTGACATGAGAGTCAGGTTTTTTTTTTGTGTGTGGCATTTGTAACCGAGTTTTTTTTGAAAACCGAGTTTTGTTTTATTGGCATGAAAGCCGATTTTGGCGTTTATAGCCGGAAATTTTTGTTTTGGCATTCATAGCCGGATTTTGGCATTTATAGCCGAGTTTTGGTTTTCAAAATGCAGGTATCGACTACATGTCGCCTCCCCGCTGAATGGTCTTGCAAGTATCGATGGAATGTCGCTTCCTTGCTCATTCGGTTTTGCGAGTATTGATGGAATGTCACTTCCTCGCGGGTTAGGTTTTGCAAGTATCGATGGAATGTCGCTTCCTCGCGAATTGGGGTGCAAATATCGACTAAGCGTCGCTTCCCTGCTTTTCCCAAGACTTTTGGTTTTGCGGGTACTGACTTGATGTCGTTTCTCCGCGATTTTTGAAATTTGAGGTTTTCTCGAACCATTTGTAATTTTGGTTGTGGATAGCAACTGGTATGTTGCATCTTCACGATTTTTGAAATTGGGTTGTGGATATCAACTGGTTTGTTGCTTCTCCACGATTTTAGGTTTTCTCAAACCTTTGAAATTTGGGTTGTGGATATCAACTGAAATGTTGTGTCTCCACGATTTTTGAAATTGGGTTGTGGATATCAACTGGTTTGTTGCTTCTCCACGATTTTAGGTTTTCTCGAACCTTTGAAATTTGGGTTGTGGATATCAACTGAAATGTTGTGTCTCCACGATTTTTGAAATTGGGTTGTGGATATCAACTGGTTTGTTGCTTCTCCACGGTTTTTGGATTTTGCAAGTATCGACGAAATGTCGCTTCCCTGCGATTTTGGGTGCAAGTATCGATGGAATGTCGCATCCTTGCTTTTTTTCAAAATTTTTGTTTTGCGGGTACTGACTTTGATGTCATTTCCCCACGATTTTTGAAAAACCATTTTTTTTTTTGTTTAAAGACACGAGGGTCGTAAATTTTGACCTAGAACCATTTGGCGGTAAAAGGTAAGGTGGACTAGGGTGGAAATCCCTGAATCCGGATTTTTGTTTCAAACCATGAATTTTGGTTCAAGGATCGAAAGTTTTGGTCAAGTCAGGGAGAGGCTCCTAAACTTGGATTTTTTTTTTGTTTTTGAACAATGAAACAATGAAAGTAAGCATTGTTTTTGAATCTTTAGAAATTTTGACATTTGATATGAAAATTCTAAAGAGAGTGGGTTTGACGAGCGAGTACCTGAGAACAGGTTTTGGCCATACAGGCATTGCTCTTACCCAGTTGGGTAAGTCTTCAAGGGTAGTACCGCTTCAAGAACTTGCCGTTGATAGGCAGCATACATCTGTCGCCTTCCATGTTTAGGAGGGCATATGCGCCGTTGGAGAAGACCTTGTCGATGACGTAGGGTCCCTCCCATTTTGGTTCAAATTTGCCTTTGGATTTGTGTGCGAAGACCATTGGTCTTTTTACCGCAAGAACCAAGTCACCCTTTTTGTAGGCGCGTTGCCGGACCCTTTTGTCAAAAGATCCTGCCATGCGTGCTTGGTAAAGTTCAATGCTTTGTCGAGCTTCGAGCCGTCTCTCATTGAGATTGTCCAGCTCATGGAGTCGCAATTTCGCATTGCTTTCTTGAGTCATGTCATTTTGTAGAGATACCCTCAGAGAAGGAATTTGTACCTCTAGGGGCACGACAGCTTCGCATCCATAGACCAAGGAGAATGGTGTGCTATGGGTTGGTCCTCGAACGATGGTTCGATAGGCCCACAAAGCTTCAGACAATTTGTCGCTCCAGTCTCTTTTGTGACTAGAGACCATTTTCTTGAGATTTTGCAGAGTGTCTTGTTGAAGGCTTCTGCTAATCCGTTTGCTGCCAGATTGTATGGAGTCGAAGGACAGCTTTGAATTTTGTATTTGTTGCAAAACCTGTAGAATCGATGATCCCGGAATTGTGGTCCGTTATCATGGACGAATCTCTTGGCTATGCCGAAACGACAAATGATGTTGGTGCGCAGGAACTGAAGAACTGATGAGGTCTTCATTTCGTTGAACGCAAATGCTTCTGACCACTTGGAGAAATAATCCGTAGCGGCGAAGATGAAGCGATGACCTTTGCTTGAAGGGGGAGAGATAGGACCTATGATGTCCATGCCCCATGCTTCAAAAGGCCATGAGATTGCTGTAGGATGCAGCCATTCCGGAGGCATGTGAATGTAATCTCCGTGAACTTGGCATAGCTGGCAGCGTTTGGCAAATTGCATTGCATCAGCAACCATGGTAGGCCAATAGTAACCTAACCTTTTTATCTGATCATAGAGCTTAGGACCTGCCTGATGGGCTCCACAAAGACCAGCATGAACTTCTTTAAGTGTTTCTTCGGCCTCTTGTTGTGACAAGCAGCGTAGCAGTACTCCGTTGAAGGATTTCCTGTAAAGGATCTTTGAAGGGATATCCAAATGAAAGTTTGGGGCTCGCCTTTGAATGCTTACCCGTTCTTTTGGATCTTCAGGTAGGATTCCGAACATAGTGTAATCAATGAACGGATCCCTCCAGTCGCCGATTGAAGTTTGAAGGATAGAGATCCGACTTCCAACCACTCGGTGGCATTCAGCAACTGCTTGGTGTGTGTTAAGAGGAGGGAGGATCCTTCTCTCACTCACTGTAATTTGCATGTTTTCCCCTTCCTGGATCGCCATTGATGCGGCAAGTCCAGCCAGGGCATCTGCACGGATATTTTCACCTCTACGAATGTGGGTGATGTTGCAGATGTCAAACTTTTGCAGAAGCGATTGTGCCTTGTTGTAATAAGGCAGCAGATCGGGCTTCCTGACTTCATATTTCTGATTCATCTGGTTGACGATCAGTTGAGAGTCTCCAAAGACTTCCAGCATAGTGATACCGGATTCGATGGCGAGTTCCAATCCTAGGATCAGAGCTTGGTATTCAGCTGCATTGTTTGTGCATGGTTCCAGTAGCGAGAAAGCGTGTGGAATCATGCATTTGTCGGGGCTAACAAAGAGGATGCCAACTCCCGAGATCAGCTTTCTGTTTTCATTTGTCCTGGTTGCACCGTCAAAGTACATGTCCCAGGAGGCATTTGGTGAGGAAGTCTCCACGTTGTAGACAGGTTCGTCTGGGAGATCATCTCTGAGTGGAGAATCTTTAGGCAATGGATGCTCTGCGAGGAAATCTGCTAGAGCTTGGCCTTTGATTGCTTTTTGTGGCACATACCTAATATCAAATTGTGACAAGAGGATGGACCATTTTGCCAGTCGGGCATTGAGAGAACCGGCCTTCGTAACAAGGACCTTCAAGAGACTGATCCTTGAGATCAGGTAGACTGTGTTGGAAAGCAAGTAGTGACGTAGCTTTTGTACGGCGAACATCACTGCAAGGCATTCTTTTTCGACTGGAGAGTAGCGATGCTCTGCACCTACTAGCATGCGGCTGAGGTAGTATAGAGCAGCTTCTTTTCCCTCACCATTCTCTTGTGCAAGCAGAGCGCCTACAGAATGATCAAGAGCTCTTGTGTACAAGATGAATGGTTTTCCAGTGGCAGGGGCAGCTAACACTGGAGGTTTGGTCAGGTATGACTTGATATCTTGAAATGCGGCTTCGCAGTCGGCATCCCAGACAAAGTCTACACCTTTTTTCATTAATCGAGAGAATGGACGGCATTTCCCCGAAAGATTGGAGATGAACCGTCTGATGTAAGCCAATCTCCCTTGGAGCCCTTTTAGTTCTCTCAAGGTTCTTGGAGAGGGCATTTCTAGAATAGCCTTGACTTTTATGGGGTCAAGTTCTATTCCAGCTTTCTGAACAAGGAATCCGAGAAACTTACCCGACGAGACGCCGAAGAAGCATTTTAGAGGATTCATCCGCAGTTTGTGTTTGCGGAGTCGGAGGAAGACTTCCCGAAGATCTTTGAGATGGTCTTCTTTTCTTCTGCTTTTGACGGCGAGGTCATCAACGTAACATTCGACCGTCTTGTGCTCCATATCTTGGAATATTTTCATCATAGCCCTCTGATATGTGGCACCAGCATTTTTCAGACCAAATGGCATGACAGTGTAGCAATACACGCCAAATGGAGTCCGAAATGAAGTGTGTTTTTCATCCTCGGGATGCATCTTTATCTGATTGTAACCAGAGAAGCCATCCATGAATGTCATTCGCTCGAATCCGCAGGTATTGTCAATCATCACCTCCGGTATGGGGAGCGGGAATTCATCTTTAGGGCAAGCGCCATTCAGGTCTCTATAGTCAATACAGACCCTGATCTGCCCATTTTTCTTTGTCACGGGGACAATATTGGCCAACCACTCTGGATGTTGTTCCTCACGGATGAAGCCAACGCTTTTGAGTTTTTGAACTTCTTGTTCAATTTTATCCATCACATCTGGACGGAATCTTCTTTGGCCTTGTTTGACAGGCTTGATGTCTTCTTGAAGATTGAGTTTGTGGACTGCTACTTTGGGGTCTAAACCAGGCATTTCAGCATAGGACCATGCAAAGCAATCAACGAACTCACGAAGAAAAGCGATATACTCGGGTAACTCATCATCCTTTATATTCTTGCTTATGAATACAGGACGTGGGTTATCTGGTGTTCCCAAGTCTATCTTTTCAACAGGATCTTCTGTCGGAAGGTTCGAAGGTGGTTCCTCCACAATATTTTCGGAGGCTTCCAACTCAACGAAACCTTCTGGAGTTTCAACTGCATTACCAGACCAAGGCTCTGTTCCTTTCCATGGATTTTCTTGATTGGTGATCTCCTCAAGGCTTGCTATGAGATAGTCCCAATCGCCTGTTGAGTCTGGTATTTCTTTTGGAGACGCCACAAGTCTGTATTATCAGACGATTCCTCTTTATCATCAGAGAAATCATACCAATTGGATGAGCTTCCTGGATCTTTGTCAGGTAACTCTTTAAAGAGATTTCCAGGGAGATCGATGTCTTCGTGGACTTTAGATGTTGAGGCTTGGTCGGTAAAACGACTTTTAAGCCTTTGTGTCAACTGTCTCAGAGGAGTGTCGGGATCATACCCTAACCCATATGAAGACTTTTCTACATGACCGTAGAGTCTCCAATCTTCCAGCTGGCTTTTGGTCAAGGCGGGCTCCAATGGCGTGAGAATACCGCGTCTTTCTCCCAAACCGACTGGGTTTTGAGCGTCATAGCCCATTTTCTTCATAATTGCTTATGCCACAGGACTATATAGAGATAGCTGAGGCATACCTTCATTTTGGAAAGGTTCCAGCATGGAATTTGATGAAGAAGCGTCTGATCTATGGAAGAAGATCGGCCTTTGCTTTGGTGATGTTGCCGGAACAACAAAGGTAGCAGACGTAGGATCTTCTACATCAGCAGGTGTCTCCATCGGAGTGAGAGCAGGCTGAACTTGCTGAGTGTCAGCTTGGCTTGACGATGCATCGTCTTCTGGCTTTGAGTCCGAGTCTGTGTCTTGCATGATAGACACGAGAGAGACAACAAATTTGCCCCCAGGCTTTTGTTTCGCCTTCTTCACTTTAGTCGGATGACCAAAGGTTTTGAATTCTTGAGGGAGATAACGAAGGGAGATTGACTACTCTCTTCTAATTTGCCGGAGGGTTTGTTTTCTTCCGGTGATTTTTGAGGAGCCTTGCCTTTATCTTTCTGGAGATTTTCAGCAGGGGGTGCTATTTCCTCTTCTTCTTCTTTTTCGCCTTCATACATTTGGGAGTTTGCGAAGTGGACTTCTTTACCTTTGAAGGGTTTCCTGTCCGCAAAGACTCGATGTACCATGCCGTCGTCGCCGACGAACTTGATGCATTGATGTAGAGTTGAAGGAACAACACCATTCTCGTGTATCCAAGGATGTCCGAGAAGGATGTTGTAGCATGAGGGGGTTTTTATTGCATACACAGTGACCTCAGAGATAAGATCACCGATTTGCAATTTGAACCTGATTTTGCCGATAGGCCTTTGAGTGCTCCCATCGTATCCAAAGATAGATACAGATGTGTGGCTTAGCTTGCTGGGTGGGATGCCCAACTCTTCAAGAGCCGAAGTGGAGATAAGGTTGAGTGCAGAACCTGGGTCGATCTGAACTCTATGTATCGGCATTTCTTTGATGTACCCTGTGAAGTACAGGGGTCGGTTGTGCCTTGCTTCGCCAAGTAGGAGGTCTTCCTTAGTGAAGGCGATGGTTGCACTGGCTGCCTTTTGAACCGAGAGGCATTGGATGCATGATCCCTCAGTTTTCTTTTTTTCTTCTTTTAAGGAAGTTTCAGAGTTTTTGACCCGGTAGTCCATTTCAATTTGGAGGACTTGCGGGGCATGTTTGTCGACATCCTCATTCAGTTTTTGTAATTCTGAGATGAGATTATCACGAGTGCGTGGAGACATTCGTAATAAATCCAGGATGTGAAGACGTGCAGGTATATGTTTGAAGTGCTCAACCAAGTCATACTTGAAAGCCTCCTTAGGGCCTGCATGTTCATCATTGTTGCCACTGGGGGCGCTTACAACATCTTTTCCCGAAGGATTTACATAAGTAAAGGAAGATTGGTTGTAATTTTTGTGGTAGTCCCGGCCCGAACGGGTGCCTCTACCAACTTCGAGAGCTTCTTGAGAAGGATCTTCGTTTGGAAGATTGTCTTCAGGATCAAGAGGCTGTCGTTTTTCATCTACTGGGGATGTATCTGCAGCAGAGTTGCCATCCTCAGTGATTGTGTTGCACGGAGCATTTTCCGGGAGCAAGTCCTGAACAGCATCCAGCAGCTTTTCTTCTTCGTTGACCCATCCATCACCCCAAGTTGGGTTTTCTTCATGATGATGAGTCGGGAAGAATGTGTATCCTGAAGTCACAGTCTCAGGAGAAGAAACCTGAGAGGGTGTCATCTCTGTGAAAGTCACGTGAGACGAGGTAGCTCCAGAGGATACATTGCTAGGCGTCGTCGGAGTGTAGGTAATCTCATCAGACGACGCTTCAGAAGAGCTATAGTCCTGATATATTACATTACAGGAAGCTCTGATAGGAGATGTTGCCTGCTCGGAGTCAGACTCATCCTCGGATGTAAGAGGATCGTCAATCCAGCAATGTTCTCCATTTTCAGGAGTTAAGGGTGGATGTACCTGATTATCTTCAGGGACTTCAGGCTCTGGGTTGCGAGGAGGCTCGTTAACACGATCTTGCTCTTGTTCTAGAGCGAGACGCTGCAAGATCCTTGCATATTCTTCAAGATCAGGCATGGGAGCCAGATCCTCTTCTTCGTCTTCTCCGTGTGGCTCAACATAGTTGATTTCCACTGGAGCAATGACAGGTGCTGGGTGAACAGCATCTTATTGTGCAGCCTCTTGGTCTTCTTCATCATCAGACCAGGATCCTTGTGGTTGCAAGGGGTTATACCAGATTACTGGCATAAGGTGAGTTTCAGGAACCCATTCTTCATCAGAGAGATATTCTCCTGTTTCAAGAGATTCCTCCCACTCATCGGTGTAGTTGGGCTCGAACCCATCGTCGGTGTCGCTGGACTCGTATCCATCAATGGAGAATCCAACTACCGAGTTGCAAGAGTATGATGCCCCCTGCATGGCTTCTTTTTTGAATTGAGGTGGCATGAAATCACTGAGAGTGAAGTTTCTTACCGCCTTTGAAGTCTCTGGAAGGGACGTTTCTGTTGCCCCGAGTGAAGTGGTAGAGGAGGCCTCTGCCTTTTCATGGACTTCTTGTTTTGGCTGGGTATTCTCTTGCCGTTTGAGCTTGAGGAGATGTTTCTTGGCTTGCCTTCGCTGCTGAGCGGTCGGCTTTGTTTTGACGATCTCCCAATTTTCATCTTCCAGGAGATCGGGATGTACCCATATGGGTTGTCCGTCTGGTGTCGGGTAAGGAACCAACACTTCGGACGTTTGAATTCTTTTTATCACCTTGAAGGAAGTAGTGATCTTCTTCTTCGGTGATTTTGGTGTTTGTCCACATGACACCATGTTGACGGAGGCAGTCCCATAGTTTTTGTCAAAGGTGATGACTCCGTTTTTCCACATCTCGTTTATCTTCTCTCTCACAACAAAGCATTGAATGAGAGGATGCGAGACCATCTGGTGGTATGGACAGTACCGAGGATCATTGGTTTTGCCAACGTCTCCAGGTCTTTTGGGCTCTGGCAAAATGAGTTTGCCATTTGCTAGGAGAGCCTCAAAGATTTCTTCAACGTCTTCATCGAACGGATATTTCTTTTATACTCGCTCTTTGAAGGCATCAGAGAGTTCAGGTCTCTTACCTGCAGCTCTATTTTCAGCTTTCTTTGGCTGCTGAGGAGCTGACTTAGTCTGCACATTGAGAACCTCCTTCTTCTTTGGTTTAGAGGTTGCAACAGCAGTCGGCTCTTTCTTTGATGATTTCTGACTGTTGAGGTCTTTGATCACCGTTTCAGCTTCCATGGAAGCTTCCAGGAGTTCCCCCAGGTTCTTTGATTTATTGCCGATGATCATGGAGCGTATTCTGGCTCTCATGTTGTTTCGGCAGATGTCGACTAGCGACGCTTGTGGCAGTACATCTGAGCATTTGTATGCCATTGCTTTCCACTTGTGAATGAAGTCATAAGTTGACTCATTCTCTCCCTGTTTTAGGCTGCAGAGCTGAGCCATAGTAACAGGATGATCCTCACCTTGGAAGTGGGTCAGGAAGCGTGTCTCCAGCATAGCCCAGTTTTGAATAGAGATCTCCGGAAGAGTGGAGTACCAATCGAAGGCCGTACCTTTTAGGGTACTTGCAAAGAGGCGGATCTTGAGTGCATCTTGATCCGCGATAGCTCCCGTCAAAATCTTGAAGTGGATGACGTGCTGTCTGGCTGATCCTTTCCCCGTATATGTTTGGAGAGTAGGATGCTTGAATTTTGTGGGGAACGGGACCGAGTCCATCCATAAAGGATATGGTGGCTTGATCCCATGCTCTTTGAGTATATCCTCTTCTTTAGCTTTGGCGAGGATACTGTCTACGTCCTTTTTGGTAAGGGCGCGTGACTCATTTTCTTCACAATTTTCCTCGTTATTGCCATGATTCGGAGGAGGCTCATTGTTCGCCTGATTTTGGACGACAAGGAGAAGGTTTTCCATCAGAGTTTCAATCCTCTGCTGGCCTTGTTCCAACTGCTGGATGCGTGTGAGCGCATCATCTCGAGGTGGATTCTGAGGTGGTGGCTCAGAACTTGTAGCCAAGACGTTCATCCCTCGGGATTCGAACGAGGAAATCGTCCTGGTGACCGAGCTGGGGCTCATTCTTTTTGATGAAGAGCTTGATGAAGGATTACTCTCCCGTCCTTGGCTGGAAGGGGCAGGAGATTCTTCAGGATGTCTTTGTGTCCTGGTGACGCTACGGGTCACCGGACGTAGGACATGGATTTTTTATGCTGACCTTTGGCGTCTTCTGGTTTTTCCAACCATATGGACGGCAGCAACTTGGTCGGGTCTTTCTTTTTCGACCCATTTGTGGGAGACTTGAAGTGTAGGAGGCTGGGTCCGTTGCTTCTCTAGTCTCTTTTGTCGATATGAAGCACAGCGGCGTGCTCGACGAGCGATTTGAGCTTCAGTCAGCTCTAGCTGGGCTCTGACGATGAAGGATGTGCTCCCTCGGGCGCAGCAGCCGAGCCTGTCTTCTTTGTAGCTAGGCAAGGACAGGATCCAGACCCGGTCCTTTGCCTGTTGCAGCGAAGCTTTAAACCTTTCGAGTTCGGCCCCTGTAGAGATGAAGGGTCGAACTGAAGGAGTGTAGGCCTTTGCAGGTGCTTGTAGAGGCCTGGTGATGCATGATCTGATTTTGGGCCTGTAGGAACAAGCCGGCTCATGCTGGGTTGACTTGGGAGTCAGGTTGGAGATGGGTCTCTCCTCTTTCATGTAGGCAAGAGGGTAGAACTGGTTCTCTTTGAGTGGGGCCAGGTATGCTGGCTTGGTGGAAATTTGAGACCTTCTTTGTTTTGGGGAAGGTCTTGGAGACCAAGTCTTAGGGTAGACCTGGTTGTTTGTGGGTCGAGGGTTCGCGGGGGTGCCGCGGGCTTCGGGCTTTTGGGCACTTGCCTTTGGTGTCACGGGAGTGACACGTTGAGAGGCGATCTTCTGCTTTTTGGCAGGCGCAGCTTGTTCTTCGGGAAGTGGGAATGGTCCCAGTGTCCCGAAGACGATGGTCCGGGGAGTCGAGGTCGACCCGGAGTTCAGAGAGTTGCCGAGGGAGTTGACGCTTCGGCAGCTGGCAGGGCGCTTATGAGTGCGCGCGCTTTGCTTCTGTTGAAGCATGAGTTGGTGCTTGTTCTCATCGAAAATAATGGTTAAGGCTGCCATTATTAGTTTCAAAATTTCTGAAACAAGACCACATCCATTAGTAATCACAAGAATATAATGATCATAAATGGGAATTTCTATGGTTGTCTTTTCAAATCGCTCAAGGGATATGACCCAAGCGACATGAAGAAGGCAAAAAGCCATAGATGGTACAATTGTTCTGACAGCAAGCATGGTAGGCTCGAAATGAGCGTTCCAATGACTGCTAGAAGCAATTGTATACCTAAATTCGACTTATCGAGAAGCGGAGCTTGCTCGAGATAAGAAGAATATAAGGTAGGAGTTACAAATGTGCCGGTCACAGATACAGTAGACCCTGAAAGGGCGTACTAGTACCGCTATGCACAAATGTTGGAGATCGCATCCATGAGATGGGATTCTCTTTTTTTTTTTGAAATGTCAAGATTGGATTCACCAAAGAGAACAGATGGTATTCCGATCCGAATACGGGCTCAACGATTTCCGCGAGCACCAGTACCCAGAAGGGAAGGAACCACAATTTCTCGGATCTGAATCTAAAAGTGACGAGTTTTTTTTTTTTGAAATGTCAAGATTGGTTCCATCAAGGAGAGCAAATGGTATTCCAATCTAAACACGGTCTCGGCGATTTCCGCGAGCGCCAGTGCTCAGAAAAGAAGAAACCAAAATTTCTCAGATCTGAAATCAAAAGTGACGAGTTTTTGAAGATTTTTTTTTTTAAGATGATTTTTTTTTATTTTATTATTTTATTATTTTTTTTTATTTTTTATTTTTTTAAAAAAATATATATTTTTTTATTTATTTTTTTTTGAAGATTTTTTTTTGAAAATCTTTTTTTTTATTTTTTTATTATTATTTTTTTTATTTTTAATTAATTTTTCTAAGATTTAAAGACGAGAGAGTACACATAGGCCTCCTAACCCGGTCTTATGAAACCTCAATTGATAGAATTGCCCCCAGGTAAGGGTAGGATTACTTAATGAACCTGTTTGGAGGACCCTTGCCTAGAACAGTCAAGCTGTCTCCACACTCTGGACAAGGCTTTTCTTGAATCAATCGTGATCAAAGAACGCAATTGGTTTAACCTTAGTGGTCTATGTCCTTTTTTTTCAAATCCCATATAGACTCATCGAAGAGAAACGATGGCCCAAAACCTTAGTCGAACGGGCTCAACATTTCTGCAAGCACCAAAGAACGATAGGATAGGATCAAAGTTTCTCAATTTTGAATCCAAACTAAGAAAACTGATTTTTATTTATTTATTTTTTTTTTTGAACTCTCTGATGAACTCATCGAAGAGAAACGATGGTCCAAAACCTTAGTCGAACGGGCTCAACATTTCTGCAAGCACCAAAGAACGATAGGATAGGATCAAAGTTTCTCAATTTTGAATCCAAACTAAGAAAACTGATTTTATTTATTATTTTTTTTTTTTGGAAATCTCTAATGAACTCATCGAAGAGAAACGATGGTCCAAAACCTTAGTCGAACGGGCTCAACATTTCTGCAAGCACCAAAGAACGATAGGATAGGATCAAAGTTTCTCAATTTTGAATCCAAACTAAGAAAACTGATCTTTTTTTTTTTTATTTTTTTTTATTTTTTATTTTTTATTTTTTTTTTGATTTTTTTTTTGATTTTTTTTTTATTTTTTTTTTGAATCCAGCTTGATGGAACGCGCTCCGAGGCGCCGTGGGGTGGCTACCGGGGTCGGCGGAACGTGGGAGTCCGTCGGGTCCGGCCCTTTCGCGCCCTGGCGGGCCCTGAAGCGTGCATCAACATTTCTTTTATGTGGGTGTGCCAGATTTTCTATTTTACTTGGAATTGCAAGTGGTAATCCGGAGATCAACCTTCGCAAGTAAAAAGGAAATCAACTTCTTTCAAGTTTTCCATTGCACAAATATTTAAGAAAAGAGACATTTTCTTAATTTGCCGTGAAAGGCGATTTGTTTGGCATTTATAGCCGATTTTGGCGTTTATAGCCGATTTACAATTCTTATCAATAATGAAAGACAAGAGTTGTGATTTTTGTCTCTTTTAGAAAAATACAAACTACAATGAAAAGCAAGAAAAGGAAGATCTAACTTTTCAGGAGATTGTGGGGGACTCGTTCAGATTGACGGTCGCAAGCCATGTATGGGCTTCGCCATCATCCATGCAGATGAGAACAGAAGATGCTCTTGATTCGCTTGGCTTGGCTATAACCTCAGGTTTTTAGAGGACAAAGACCAAGAGAAGGTCCTATGTCCAATAAAAAGCTAAGTAGACGGGCTGAAAAGCCACGTCTAAGCCATTGGAGGCAGCGGGAGAAGGCAAGGACCTTGGGGGGGGTGCCCCCCAAGGGACTTTTGTCACCTTGTAGTGGTGGCCGGTGCAGAACTTCAGCAGAGTTTTTCTCTCTTTTTCTTTCTCTCAGATCTCTTTCTGATCTTTTTTTCTGATCCTCTGATTTTCTCCTCTTTTTTCTGATTTCAATTTCAATGGAATGCTCTCCTATTTATAGGCTTTTGGTAGCCATTTAGGAGGGTTTATGAGCCTTAATGGCTTTAATGGGAGGAGTTACAAGATTTATTTCTTGATTTTGTAACTCCTTTTTCCTTGAATCTGATTGGCCGATGGAGATTAAGGGCTTTTAATCACCTTAATTACCATAATGGGAGGAGTTTCATGGTTTAAATGCCATGAATCAATTGACTTGTAACTCCCAAATGCTTGCTTCTGATTGGGCCGTCCAAAGAAATGAATTAATGACTGCAATAAAGCTAGTCAATTAACCACATTAATTGGTCGCCGAGCAGTCGAAGAGTCGCGGGCCATGCCGTGTCTTCTGGAATTCTTCTGGCGATGATCATCGATGGATCTACATGCTGATCGACATTGGATGAACATGTAACTTCAGACATTGATAGCTAAGAGTGGGCCGGTGACATCTGTCTTGTCGATTTCACGATCGGTCGGACAGAAAGTGCGCTTTCTTGGTCGACCGGTTGGCGATCTTGGAGCGATCAATGATGATTTTATGCTTTTGGAGGTTGACCCGTGATTTTGACGGATGTCGGAGGATATGAGTCAATTTCAAGCACTAAAAATCACATTTTCAGGAAACCACAGGGGCCAAAGTGCGCGAAACGCGAAAAAAGACGGAAAAACGGGTCACCGGCGGAAAATCCGGTGACCCGGACCTCCATGGTCGCCGGCGACCATGGGCCATGGTCGCCGGCGACCATGGACCGGCGACCATGGGCCATGGTCGCAGGGGTCTGCGACCCTGGGGGATTTTTCCCCTTCGGAGCCCGTTTTGCGGTCGTTTTGAGGTCTTTTTCGTCGCCGTTTTCTTCTGTATTTTTCTTGACATTTCTTCTCATTTATTGGCTTGATTTCCCTGTAGAAAACCTGATGAGAATCCTTGCATTTTTAGAGTGCAAAGTTTCCAATTTTCCGGGAAAGCCGAAGACTTTGTCGCGTAGAGCTGCTGATTTTCCGCCAGAAGCTGAAACTTGGTCAAACGATGTCGGAATGACCTGAAATTTGAGGTGAAGCATCCTGAGCAATAAATAAGACCAACCATAGGCTTTTGTTTGAGTTTTGAAGCCGTTTGGGGTCCCATCGATGCTTCACTTGATTTTGCTGCGGGGAAAATGCCGAGCGTTGATATGTGGCCAAACGATGTCCGATTGAGCTGAAATTTGACGGGGAGCCTATTGGAGTCATTTTGAGACGTTCCATGGGCTCCGTTTTGGATGTCATGGTCCCGGGTTGCTCCGCCGCCGGTAGGCTTGATTTTCTCTCGGAGCATCGAAACCTGGTCAAACGTTGTCGGAATGACCTGAAATTCGACGTGCAGCCTTTTGGAAGCATGTTGAAGCCACTCATGCACTTGGTTTGATGAACGAAGGCTTCGGTGGTTCCCGCCGCCGGGAGGCTTGATTTTGCTGCTCGAGCATTGATGGAGGGTCAAACGTTGTCGGTTTGACTTGAAATTTGGCATAGAGCCCTTTTGAGACATGCTGGAGTCATCTGTAGGCTTTGATCGAAGTTTTGACGTCTCCGATGATGTCGCCGCCGGGAGCTCCCGTTTAGCTGTCGGAGCAGTGAAGTTAGGCCAAATGTTGTCGAAATGGCCCGAAACTTCATGTGTACTCTTCTCTTGGCTATCTTGAAGGATCTTGCAGTTTTTGTTTGATTCTGACAAGATTTGAATTTTTGGAGAAATTGCATTGCCTATTTATGGCAGGTTGCAACTTCATGCAGCTTTCTTGATGTTGAAAAGGCAAAGTGACATTTTTGGTGTCAACAGCTTCCTGACCCACTTCCAAGGTGAGGATCATCCTGTTACTATGGCTCAGCTCTGCAGCCTAAAACAGGGAGAGAATGAGTCAACTTATGACTTCATTCACAAGTGGAAAGCAATGGCATACAAATGTTCAGATGTATTGCCACAGGCGTCGCTAGTCGACATCTGCCGAAACAACATGAGAGCCAGAATACGCTCCATGATCATCGGCAACAAATCAAAAAACCTGGGAGAACTCCTGGAAGCTTCTATGGAAGCTGAAACGGTGATTAAAGACCTCAACAGTCAGAAGTCATCAAGAAAAGAGCTAACCGCCATTGCAACCTCTAAACCAAAGAAGAAAGAGGCCTTCAATGTGCAAACCAAGTCAGCTCCTCAGCAACCAAAGAAAGCTGAAAACAAAGCTGCAGGTAAGAGACCTGAACTCTCTGATGCCTTCAAAGAGCGAGTAGAAAAGAAATATCCGTTCGATGAAGACGTTGAAGAAATCTTTGAGGCTCTCCTAGCAAATGGCAAACTCATTTTGCCAGAGCCCAAAAGACCGGGAAACGTTGGCAAAACCCACGATCCTCGGTACTGTCCATACCACCAGATGGTCTCGCATCCTCTCAATCAATGCTTTGTTGTGAGAGAGAAGATAAACGAGATGTGGAAAAACGGAGTCATCACCTTTGACAAAAACTATGGGACTGCCTCCGTCAACATGGTGTCATGTGGACAAACACCAAAATCACCGAAGAAGAAGATCACTACTTCCTTCAAGGTGATAAAAAGAATTCAAACGTCCGAAGTGTTGGTTCCTTGCCCAACACCAGACGGACAACCCATATGGGTACATCCCGATCTCCTGGAAGATGAAAACTGGGAGATCGTAAAAACAAAGCCGACAGCTCAACAGCGAAGGCAGGCTAGGAAACATCTCCTCAGGCTCAAACGGCAAGAGAAGACCCAGCCAAAACAAGAAGTCCATGAAAAGGCAGAGGCCTCCTCTACCACTTCACTCGGGGCAACAAAAACGTCCCTTCTAGAGACTTCAAAGGCGGTAAGAAACTTCACTCTCAGTGATTTCATGCCACCTCAATTCAAAAAAGAAGCCATGCAGGGGGCATTATACTCTTGCAACTCGGTAGTTGGATTCTCCATTGATGGATACGAGTCCAGCGACACCGACGATGGATTCGAGCCCAACTACACCGGCGAGTGGGAGGAATCTCTTGAAACAGGAGAGTATCTCTCCGACGAAGAATGGGTTCCTGAAACTCACCTTATGCCAGTAATCTGGTATAACCCCTTGCAAGCACAAGGATCCTGGTCTGATGATGAAGAAGACCAAGAGGCTGCACAAGAAGATGCTGTTAACCCAGCACCTGTCATTGCTCCAGTGGAAATCAACTATGTTGAGCCACACGGAGAAGACGAAGAAGAGGATCTGGCTCCCATGCCTGATCTTGAAGAATATGCAAGGATCTTGCAGCATCTCGCTCTAGAACAAGAGCAAGATCGTGTTAACGAGCCTCCTCGCAACTCAGAGCCAGAAGACGATGCATCGTCAGGCCAAGCTGACACTCAGCAAGTTCAGCCTGCTCTCACTCCGATGGAGACACCTACTGATGTAGAAGATCCTACGTCTGCTACCTTTGTTGTTCCGGCAACATCACCAAAGAAAAGACCGATCTTCTTTCATAGATCGGATGCTTCTTCATCAAATTCCTTGCTTGAACCCTTCCAAAATGAAGGTATGCCTCATCTATCTCTATATAGTCCTGTGGCACAAGCTATCATGAAGAAAATGGGCTTTGACGCTCAAACCCAGTCGGTTTGGGAGAAGGCCGCGGTATTCTCACGCCATTGGGGCCCGCCTTGACCAAAAGCCAGCTGGAAGATTGGAGACTCTACGGTCATGTAGAAAAGTCTTCATATGGGTTAGGGTATGATCCCGACACTCCTCTGAGACAGTTGACACAAAAGCTTAAAAGTCGTTTTACCGACCAAGCCTCAACATCTCAAATCCATAAAGACATCGATCTCCCTGGATATCTCTTTAAAGAGTTACCTGACAAAGATCCAGGAAGCTCGTCCAATTTGTACGATTTCTCTGATGATAAAGAGGAATCGTTCGATAATACAGACTTGTGCTATTCTGACCCAGAAGAACCCTCGTCTCCAAAAGAAATACCAGACTCAACAGGCGATTGGGACTATCTCATAGCAAGCCTTGAGGAGATCACCAATCAAGAAAATCCATGGAAAGGAACAGAGCCTTGGTCTGGTAATGCAGTTGAAACTCCAGAAGGTTTCGTTGAGTTGGAAGCCTCCGAAAATATTGTGGAGGAACCACCTTCGAACCTTCCGACAGAAGATCCTGTTCAAAAGATAAACTTGGGAACACCTGATAACCCACGTCCTGTATTCATAAGCAAGAATATAAAGGATGATGAGTTACCCGAGTATATCGCTTTTCTTCGTGAGTTCGTTGATTGTTTTGCATGGTCCTACGCTGAAATGCCTGGTTTAGACCCCAAAGTAGCAGTCCACAAACTCAATCTTCAAGAAGAAATCAAGCCTGTCAAACAAGGCCAAAGAAGATTCCGTCCAAATGTGATGGATAAAATTGAACAAGAAATTCAAAAGCTCAAAAGCGTCGGCTTCATCCGTGAGGAACAACATCCAGAATGGTTGGCCAACATTGTCCCCGTGACAAAGAAAAATGGGCAGATCAGGGTCTGTATTGACTATAGAGACCTGAATGGCGCTTGCCCTAAAGATGAATTCCCGCTCCCCATACCGGAGGTGATGATTGACAATACCTGCGGATTCGAGCGAATGACATTCATGGATGGCTTCTCTGGTTACAATCAGATAAAGATGCATCCCGAGGATGAAAAACACACTTCATTTCAGACTCCATTTGGCGTGTATTGCTACACTGTCATGCCATTTGGTCTGAAAAATGCTGGTGCCACATATCAGAGGGCTATGATGAAAATATTCCAAGATATGCAGCACAAGACGGTCGAATGTTACGTTGATGACCTCGCCGTCAAAAGCAGAAGAAAAGAAGACCATCTCAAAGATCTTCGGGAAGTCTTCCTCCGACTTCGCAAACACAAACTGCAGATGAATCCTCTAAAATGCTTCTTCGGCGTCTCGTCGGGTAAGTTTCTCGGATTCCTTGTTCGGAAAGCTGGAATAGAACTTGACCCCATAAAAGTCAAGGCTATTCTAGAAATGCCTTCTCCAAGAACCTTGAGAGAACTAAAAGGGCTCCAAGGGAGATTGGCCTACATCAGACGGTTCATCTCCAATCTTTCGGGGAAATGCCGTCCATTCTCTCGATTGATGAAAAAGGGTGTAGACTTTGTCTGGGATGCCGACTGTGAAGCCGCATTTCAAGATATCAAGTCATACCTGACCAAACCTCCAGTGTTAGCTGCCCCTGCCACTGGAAAACCATTCATCTTGTACACAAGAGCCCTTGATCACTATCTGGGTGCTCTGCTTGCACAAGAAAATGATGAAAGAAAAGAAGCTGCTCTATACTACCTCAGCCGCATGCTAGTAGGTGCAGAGCATCGCTACTCCCCAGTCGAAAAGGAATGCCTTGCAGTGATGTTTGCCGTACAAAAGCTACGTCACTACTTGCTTTCCAACACAGTCTACCTGGTCTCGAGGATCAACCTCTTGAAGGTCCTTGTCACGAAGGCCGGTTCTCTCAATGCCCGACTGGCAAAATGGTCCATCCTTCTATCACAATTTGATATTAGGTATGTGCCACAAAAAGCAATCAAAGGCCAAGCTCTAGCAGACTTTCTCGCAGAGCATCCATTGCCTAAAGATTCTCCACTCAGAGATGATCTCCCAGACGAACCTGTCTACAACGTGGAGACTTCCTCACCAAATGCCTCCTGGGACATGTACTTTGACGGTGCAACCAGGACAAATGAAAAAAGAAAGCTGATCTCAGGAGTTGGCATCCTCTTTGTTAGCCCCGACAAATACATGATTCCACACGCTTTCTCGCTACTGGAACCATGCACAAAATGCAGCTGAATACCAAGCTCTGATCCTAGGATTGGAACTCGCCATTGAATCCGGTATCACCATGCTGGAAGTCTTTGGAGACTCTCAACTGATCGTCAACCAGATGAATCAGATATATGAAGTCAAGAAGCCCGATCTGCTGCCTTAATACAACAAGGCGCAATCGCTTCTGCAAAAGTTTGACATCTGTCACATCACCCACATTCGTAGAGGTGAAAACATCCGTGCAGATGCCCTGGCCGAACTTGCCGCATCAATGGCGATCCAGGAAGGGGAAAACATGCAAATTACAGTGTGCGAGAGAAGGATCCTCCCTCCTCTTAACACACACCAAGCAGTTGCTGAATGCCACCGAGTGGTTGGAAGTCGGATCTCTATCCTTCAACCTTCAATCGGCGACTGGAGGGATCCGTTCATTGATTACACTATGTTCGGAATCCTACCTGAAGATCCAAAAGAACGGGTAAGCATTCAAAGGCGAGCCCCAAACTTTCATTTGGATATTCCTTCAAAAATCCTCTACAGGAAATCCTTCAACGGAGTACTTCTACGCTGCTTGTCACAACAAGAGGCCGAAGAAACACTTAAAGAAGTTCATGCTGGTCTTTGTGGAGCCCATCAGGCAGGTCCTAAGCTCTATGATCAGATAAAAAGGTTAGGTTACTATTGGCCTACCATGGTTGCTGATGCAATGCAATTTGCCAAACGCTGCCAGCTATGCCAAGTTCACGGAGATTACATTCACATGCCTCCGGAATGGCTGCATCCTACAGCAATCTCGTGGCCTTTCGAAGCCTGGGGTATGGACATCATAGGTCCTATTTCTCCCCCTTCAAGCAAAGGTCATCGCTTCATCTTCGCCGCTACAGATTATTTCTCCAAGTGGTCAGAAGCATTTGCGTTCAACGAAATGAAGACCTCATCAGTTCTTCAATTCCTACGCACCAACATCATTTGTCGTTTCGGCATACCCAAAAGATTCGTCCATGATAACGGACCACAATTCCGGGATCATCGATTCTACAGGTTCTGCGACAAATACAAAATTCAAAGCTGTCCTTCGACTCCATACAATCCGGCAGCAAACGGATTAGCAGAAGCCTTCAACAAGACACTCTGCAAAATCCTCAAGAAAATGGTCTCTAGTCACAAAAGAGACTGGAGCGATAAACTGTCTGAAGCTTTGTGGGCCTATCGAACCACCGTTCGAGGACCAACCCATAGCACACCATTCTCCTTGGTCTATGTATGCGAAGCTGTCGTGCCCCTAGAGGTACAAATTCCTTCTCTGAGGGTATCTCTACAAAATGACATGACTCAAGAAAGCAATGCGAAATTACGACTTCATGAGCTGGACAATCTTGATGAGAGACGGCTCGAAGCTCGACAAAGCATTGAACTTTACCAAGCACGCATGGCAGGATCTTTTGACAAAAAGGTCAGGCAACGCGCCTACAAAAAGGGTGACTTGGTTCTTGTGGTAAAAAGACCAATGGTCTTCGCTCACAAGTCCAAAGGCAAGTTTGAACCAAAATGGGAGGGTCCCTACGTCATCGACAAGGTCTTCTCCAACGGCGCATATGCCCTCCTAAACATGGAAGGCGACAGATGTATGCTGCCTATCAACGGCAAGTTCTTGAAGCGGTACTACCCTTGAAGACTTACCCAACTGGGTAAGAGCAATGCCTGTATGGCCAAAACCAGTTCTCAGGTACTCGCTCGTCAAACCCACTCTCTTTAGAATTTTCATATCAAATGTCAAAATTTCTAGAGATTCAAAAACAATGCTTACTTTCATCGTTTCATTGTTCAAAAACAAAAAAAATCCAAGTTTAGGAGCCTCTCCCTGACTTGACCAAAACTTTCGATCCTTGAACCAAAATTCATGGTTTGAAACAAAAATCCGGATTCAGGGATTTCCACCCTAGTCCACCTTACCTTTTACCGCCAAATGGTTCTAGGTCAAAATTTACGACCCTCGTGTCTTTAAATGGTTTTTCAAAAATCGTGGGGAAACGACATCAAAGTCAGTACCCGCAAAACAAAAATTTTGAAAAAAAGCAAGGATGCGACATTCCATCGATACTTGCACCCAAAATCGCAGGGAAGCGACATTTCGTCGATACTTGCAAAATCCAAAAACCGTGGAGAAGCAACAAACCAGTTGATATCCATAACCCAATTTCAAAAATCGTGGAGATGTAACATACCAGTTGCTATCCACAACCCAAAATTACAAATGGTTCGAGAAAACCTCAAATTTCAAAAATCGCGGAGAAACGATATCAAGTCAGTACCCGCAAAACCAAAAGTTTTGGGAAAAGCAGGGAAGCGACGCTTAGTCGATATTTGCACCCCAATTCGCGAGGAAGCGACATTCCATCGATACTTGCAAAACCTAACCCGCGAGGAAGTGACATTCTATCAATACTCGCAAAACCGAATGAGCAAGGAAGCGACATTCCATCGATACTTGCAAGACCATTCAGCGGGGAGGCGACATTTAGTCGATACCTGCATTTTGAAAACCAAAATCCGGCTATAAATGCCAAAACAAAAATTTTCGGCTATAAACGCCAAAATCGGCTTTCACGCCAACAAAACAAAACTTGGTTTTCAAAAAAAAAAATCGGCTATAAATGCCACACAAAAAAAAAACCTGACTCTCATGTCAAAACCGGCTATAAATGCCACAAACCGGCTATAAATGCCACAAACCGGCTATCAATGCCACAAAAATTGGCTTTCACGCCAACAAACCAAAACTTGGCTTTCAAAAAAAACCCGGCTATCAATGCCACAAAACCGGCTATAAATGCCACAAATTGGCTATCAATGCCACCAAACTGGCTGTAAGTGCCACAAAAACACCGGCTTCCATGCCAACCCAAATTTTGGCTTTTACGCCATAAAATTTCGGCTTCCATGCCATCTCAAAAGCGGCTTTCACGCCACAACCAAAATCAGGCTCCCATGCCAAAACAATTATTTGACAAAAGATTTTCACAAAATGACAAAGCTTTTGATCAAATCCCATTTAGCAATTACTTTCATCACAAAAAGATTTGAGTGAGCGTAGGGAAAACAAAAAAAAAAAAAGAAAAGAAAAGTACCAAAAAAAATACATGTGGTACCAAAAAAAAAAAGAAAGTGTTCATAAGCACTACAAAAAAAAAGTACAAAAAAAATACATGTGGTACCAAAAAAAAAAAAGAAGAATAGTTTCTGCTACAAAAAAATCAGGAGCTCAGCCAAAAATGGTCTCCAGCCAAAGCTTCAGCTCCTCAAGCAAACTTTTGGCATCAGTCGTCAGAGTTTCCAAGGCACGCTTCTTCAGGAACTTGCCATGAGATGCTGGCGAATGCCGTAACCCTTCTTTTACACCGGGAAGCTCTTCCCCAGCAGTTTGCCATCGTTCGTTTTCTAGAGTCCTCCTCTCGAGAACTTGACCGGCATCTGCAACCCTGCGAATCAGAGTACTCTCCCTGTCACGAGCCTCTGTTATAGCAGCCCACTTCGCATCGACTTGTGCCTTCAAATGCTCAAGACGTTTCCTGGCCTCCTCAACTTCCCTATCAAGGACGTTAAGGTCATGCCTCAATCCGATGATGGCTAGCTCTCCCTTGTTCTTCTCCCGAACTAGCTGCTTCTTGCTTTGTGTAGCCTTATTCCGGTCAGACTTAGCCTTATCAGCAGGGTCCAAGAACATCTCCTTGAAGAATTGGTCGTCAGGGAAACCCATGGTCTCAAACCACTTGTCACCCAGTGCAATGATCCTATCAACGATCGCCCTGGCACCTGTGACATCCAGACCAACCTCTTCGGTGTCGGTCAGAATCTCCTGTACATGTGGGATCATGCCAAATCCGGCATCCAGGTGTCCAGAAAGGAGAGTCTTGATCCAAGAACTCAAAACCCGAGCCAGCACCTTCTTCGCAAATTGAAGAGACGAACTGGATGAAGATTCACCCTTCTCCGCTGATCGGCTGCTCATGTCATGTCCCATTGGAAGAGTAACAAAAGAACTCTTTTCACTTGGAGCCACTGGAGAGGGAATCTCAACACGAGGCATCTCCTCAATCATGTCAGAACTGGTCTCTACCTCCGGATCGACCTCTGGCATCCCTTGCTCTGGTTCTGAAGAAAGCGATGGACTCTCTTCTGTCACTTCAAAACCTGCAAATGAAACACAAAAAGGTATGAATATGATCCTGTTAAAAAAAAAAAATCATCAGGGTCATCACTACAAAGTACCTTCCTCGACGACTGGCGGAACACTCTCTTCCTCCATGAACTCATCAGAAGCATCATCAACATTTGCGTCCATCGATGGTTCAAAGTCATCGGAATCCTGTGGCACGTCAGCTGACAAGAAAAATGTTAGCAAATCAAGTCGCAGGCAAAAAAAAAAAAAAGAGAAAAGAGACACACGTGAAAAAAAAAAAAAAACAGAAATCACGTGAAAAAAAAAAAAAAAAAAAAAGAGAAGAAGAATAGAAAGAAAAAAAAGGAAAAAAAAAAGAGAAGACACTTTTTTTCCATCCTATTCTCTACATGGAGTTTTCTTGAAAGAAAAAGAGAGAAAACTTACTTGAAGCCATTGATGGAGAAGAAGAAGGAAAAAGCTTGAAGATCCTTGAAGAAGAAAAACTCTTGGTCTTGGAGCTCTCTTGAGATTGTTGCAAAAGAAAGCAATAAGAGCAAGAGATCCTACCTTCCTTTGCTTTTATAGGAGAGAGCAAATCAAAGAAGGAAAGAAAGAAGAAAGGTAAGTGTTACTAATTAGTAACCTTACCAAAAGAGAAGGAATTAGAAAGATTCTTTCCCAAAAAGAAAGATGTCTTTGAGAGATTTCCTCCCAAAATCAATCAAATGAGAGATTCTCTCCAACAAAAAAAGGATATTAGAGATTCTTTCCCAAAAAGAAAGATACCTTGAGATATTCTCTCCCAAATTAAGGGAATATGAGAGATTCTCTCCCATAAAGATATTTTTAGATATTCTCTATCCAAATGAGATATCTTTAGATATTCTTTACAAAAATGACCCCACATGAGATCTAAGCAATCCTAAAAAGCTTAAGGTCCCATGGGTTAGCCCATATGAGCCAGGTTTGACCACCTAGGCACTAAAAAAAAAAAATGGGCTTTTAGTCAGAAATAATCCCTCTTACCAAGAGCATACAAAAATGGTTCCATGCCTCTTCTGAGTTGATTGAACCATACAAAAAAATCCCAAGCCCCATGAGCTTCCAAAAATCAAACCATCCAGCCTCATAAACCAAATTGAGCCAAAATCTTGAAATTGACATTCCACAAAAAAATCCAAACCACTCCAATGGACCCACACAGTCCCAAAGAGTGACCAAAAACCAAATCCTGGTCCCCTAACTTGCCACATACAGCTTGTTAGGTCATAAGACCAAAACCAAAAACCAAATCATGATCCCCCAACTTGCCACATACAGCTTGTTGGGTCACAAGGTCAAAACCAAAACCCGACCCCCTAACCTGCCACATACAGCTTGTTAGGTCACAAGGTCAAAAACAAAAGCCCAAATCCACATCCCTGATGTCATCTTCAAAACTTTGCCTCGAGATGGTATTTGATTCCTTTCATTACCATAAAATTCCCCTGGAAGCTCAAAGGCTACTCTACCAAAGGACGGATTGCTCAAAGACTCTTGGTCAAGACACAAGCTCTCCTTCAAAAATCTCTTCGAGGCACATCGACTACAAAAGTCAAGCAACTCGTCGCTGTACCTCGAGGGGGCATTTGTTGACACCAAAAATGTCACTTTGCCTCTTCAACATCAAGAAAGCTGCATGAAGTCGCAACCTGCCATAAATAGGCAATGCAACTTCTCCAAAAAATCAAATCTTGTCAGAATTAAACAAAAACTACAAGATCCTTCAAGATAGCCAAGAGAAGAGTACACATGAAGTTTCGGGCCATTTCAGAATCATTTGGCCTAACTTCGCTTCTCCGACAGCTAAAATGGCGCTCCCGGCGGCGACATCATCGGAGACGTCAAAACTTCGATCAGAGCCTACGGATGACTCCAGCATGTCTCAAAAGGGCTCCATGTCAAATTTCAAGTCAAACCGATAACGTTTGACCCTCCATCAATGCTCGAGCAGCAAAATCAAGCCTCCCGGCGGCGGGAACCACCGAAGCCTTCGCTCATCAAACCAAGTGCATGAGTGGCTTCAACATGCTTCCAAAAGGCTGCACGTCGAATTTCAGGTCATTCCGACAACGTTTGACTAGGTTTCGACGCTCCGAAAGAAAATCAAGCCTACAGGCGGCGGAGCTCCCCGGGACCATGGTTTCCAAGACAGAGCCTGTGAATCATCTCAAAATGACTCCAATAGGTTCCCTGTCAAATTTCAGGTCAATCGGACATCGTTTGACCGCACATCAAAGCTCGGCATTTTCCCCGCAGCAAAATCAAGTGAAGCATCGATGGGACCCCAAACGGCTTCAAAACTCAAACAAAAGCCTATGGTTGGTCTTATTTATTGCTCAGGAGGCTTCACCTCAAATTTCAGGTCATTCCGACATCGTTTGACCAAGTTTCAGCTTCTGGCGGAAAATCAGCAGCTCTACGCGACAAAGTCTTCGGCTTTCCCGGAAAATTGGAAACTTTGCACTCTAAAAATGCAAGGATTCTCATCAGGTTTTCTACAGGGAAATCAAGCCAATAAATGAGAAGAAATGTCAAGAAAAATACAGAAGAAAACGGCGACGAAAAAGACCTCAAAACGACCGCAAAACGGGCTCCGAAGGGAAAAATTCCCCCAAGGTCGCCGGCGACCATGGAAGTCCGGGTCACCGGATTTTCCGCCGGTGACCCGTTTTTCCGTCTTTTTCGCGTTTCGCGCACTTTGGCCCCTGTGGTTTCCTGAAAATGTGATTTTTAGTGCTTGAAATTGACTCATATCCTCCGACATCCGTCAAAATCACGGGTCAACCTCCAAAAGCATAAAATCATCATTGATCGCTCCAAGATCGCCAACCGGTCGACCAAAAAAAGTGCTCTTTCTGTCCGACCGATCGAGAAATCGACAAGACAGATGTCACCGGCCCGCTCTTAGCTATCAATGTCTGAAGTTACATGTTCATCCGATGTCGATCAGCATGAAGATCCATCGATGATCATCGCCGGAAGAATTCCAGAAGACACGGCACGGCCCGCGACTCTTCGACTGCTCGGCGACCAATTAATGTGGTTAATTGACTAGCTTTATTGCAGTCATTAATTCATTTCTTTGGACGGCCCAATCAGAAGCAAGCATTTGGGAGTTACAAGTCAATTGATTCATGGCATTTAAACCATGAAACTCCTCCCATTATGGTAATTAAGGTGATTAAAAGCCCTTAATCTCCATCGGCCAATCAGATTCAAGGAAAAAGGAGTTACAAAATCAAGAAATAAATCTTGTAACTCCTCCCATTAAAGCCATTAAAGCCCATAAACTCTCCTAAATGGCTACCAAAAGCCTATAAATAGGAGAGCATTCCATTGAAATCAGGATCAGAAAATCGAGATCGATCGATCGGAAAGAATCCAGAGCTCGTATCCAGAGAAAGAAAAAAGAGAGAAAAACTCTGCTGAAGTTCTACACCGGCCACCACTACAAGGTGACAAAAGTCCCTTGGGGGGCACCTCCCCAAGGTCCTTGCCTTCTCCCGCTGCCTCCAATGGCTTAGACATGGCTTTTCAGCCCGTCTACTTAGCTTTTTATTGGACATAGGACCTTCTCTTGGTCTTTGTCCTCTAAAAATTTGAGGTTATAGCCAAGCCAAGCGAATCAAGAGCATCCTCTGTTCTCATCTGCATGGATGATGGCGAAGCCCACACATGGCTTGCGACCGTGAATCTGAACGAGTCCCCCACAATCTCCTGAAAAGTTAGATCTTCCTTTTCTTGCTTTTCATTGTAGTTTGTATTTTTCTAAAAGAGACAAAAATCACAACTCTTGTCTTTTTCATTATTGATGAGAATTGTAAATCGGCTATAAACGCCAAAATCGGCTATAAATGCCAAACAAAATCGCCTTTCACGGCAAACTAAGAAAATGTCTCTTTTCTTAAATATATGCGCAATGGAAAACTTGAAAGAAGTTGATTTCCTTTTTACTTGCGAAGGTTGATCTCCGGATTACCACTTGCAATTCCAAGTAAAATAGAAAATCTGGCACACCCACACAAAAAAATGTTGAAACACGCTTCAGGCCCGCCAGGGCGAGAAAGGGCCGGACCCGACGGACTCCCACGTTCCGCCGACCCCGGTAGCCGCCCCACGGCGCCTCGGAGCGCGTTCCATCACCCCTATTTTTGTGGGAAATAAAAAACACACGACCATAATGAGAGTAATCACAATAAAAGTAATAAAATATCGAGTTCCTTGCCTATTAGCCACATTCATTGGTTCACAAATGTCAGAGTGGATGAATTCAAGGGTGGCCTTGGATCTTTCTGCCTTTGGAAAAGGTTTTTTTTGTTGCTTTGCCTGTTACACAAGATTCACATGTGGGCAACTATACTTCTGTGAGAGATCCAAGCGGTCCTTCCTTAGCCAATCGGATCATTCGATCTTTTCCTATGTGGCCCAATCGAGCATGCCACTCAATAGATTCTGAACTTGAGTCATGCACCATAAATGAATCAGAAAATCCAACCATTGAATTATTGAAATCCAAAACGTATAAGTCTCCTACAATAAAACCCCATGCATAAATAGAACTATTTTTTTTCTACTGGAAACTCTATCCCTAGTAAAACGAAAATCAAAATCGTCCCTTGTAAGCCAGCAAACAGAGAGAAGATTCCGCCTCATGCTAGGTACAAAAAGCGTCTCATGGAGCACCATAGTTTTTCCTGTAGACGTTGGAAGAAAATAATCACCGATTCCCAATACGTCTTCTGAAGAATTATTTCCACGTAGAACTTGTTGCAGCCGACATCTATTGACTGGAACTCCCAAAAACCACTCATATCCTTTGTCACGTGCTTGGTTGCCCTTGAATCAATTATCCATCCATTAGAACTTTCATTTACATAAAGTGCTTCGGAGCAAACCAAAGAGAGTGACAAAGGTAGGTGTTTATCGTATTTTGCTTGGGGCAAGTTTTAGCAATGTGGCCAAGTTCCTGACATTTATAGCATTTGGTTTTGGCTAAATCTCTAGGCTTGTTACGCTTCTGATGCTTCTTTTGGTCATGTTTAGGTACATGCTGGTCCTATTTAGGCTTCTTCTGGCAGTCTGCCCCATTTGGAAAAGTCCTATTTTGAAACTTACATTTATGTTAGTCCCCGACCCTGATATAGGCTGCTGTTTTGCAAATGGTACTTGTCCAGCAATCTCTACTTGAACTCTTTGGGCTCCGAGCTCGAGATGGCGACACCTATCCTTAAAAGTTTTAACTGCCTCTAAATGGGTCAAAATTTGTTTTATTGTGCGCTAAGAATCAAGTAAAGATCGCAGGACTGCAATGATTTTTTAGTCCTCAATTAGTACATTTCTTGCCCTTGCAACATCCGCAATCATTTGAATCATTTTGTGGAGGTGGTCCCTGAGGTTTACACCTGGGGCCATCCTATACGCATCGAATTCCATGGTCATGACATGGGTCTTACCGGCGGTAATTTCACCATATTCTTCTTTCAAGGCATCCCACATCTCCTTAGTCGTACCGTAGGTTTCATAAGTGAGAACCAATTCAAAATGCATACTACTCAGCATAATGTTCGAGCAGTCCGATTATCTTTATCCCATTTCTCAAAATCATTCAATGCCGGCATGGGTGCAACATCATTTGCTAATTCGGGTCGGATCTTAATTGATTCCAAAGTATACGTGACCTCTTGCTCATCGAACAAGTAAATCATAGTTCAGTACCACTTATCATAGTTATTACCATCTAATTTCTGGAAGCCATCACTGAAAAAGAAATAAGATTAAAAAAAAGTATGATGATCAATGAATGCACAACATTAGCAACGTACACATACATATCGATTGCCCTTTTTGCACTCAAATCATTTCGAGAATTAGGACATTGTAGTGAAAACCTTTCATGCCTAGGGCTAATTCGGGGAAGTCAAAAACAATTATCGTAATTACATGGGTGATTTGATAGCATCATGCACTTCAATAATTTGATCCTTATAAAATATTATAGATGCAAAAAAAAAAAAAAAAAAAAAGGGAGTACAACAAATGCAATTTTTGAATGATGTGAATCCTTTTAATAGGAAAAATTGTTGTAAATAGTTTATTATCCCCCGCATATCTTAGGATCCACAAAGAAATGCTCATTTAGTTGAAGATTGCACCTAAGCCTCCAATTCGGTCTTATGAAATCAAATCAATCAAGTAAGCCCCCAGGAAAGTGGTGGGGTCACAATGGTCCCGCTTAAAAACCACTTTCCTCGAACGTAGACTGTCTCCCTTTAGTGAGATAAGGCTTTTCTTGGAATTGACTCAATCAAAGAGCGCAATTGGTGCAACTCGGTGGTTTTCGTCCTATTAAGCTTGAAATCCCACAGAGACATCCCGTAAACACTACTACATGATACAAAGATTTATTGCACAAAACATAGGTTGGTCCAGTGGGTCCCACGCCTGATTCCTTCATTCTAGAGGTGCCTATGGCCTGACCGAGGGCCAGCCCACTTTGGTCGGGGTTGGGACCAGATGATGAGCCCGTTTTAATATCCTCTTTGCTGGATCTGACCACTAGATATATTATTGTGGGTTTTAATCCCCTCTTTGCCGGATCTGAAATCAATATCTATCACATTCACATCATGATAAAAGCGTTATGAAGTCTTAAGAAGATGACCGCTATGCAAACATTGGCCAAGGCTCATAAAAACTAATTTCTAGAGGGCCCACTCATTTAAGAAACGTTCTACTTGATTGGACAACTAGAGCATGGTCACATTGTCCATTTCAGTGTCAGAAAAAATTCAAAATAAAATGATCCATAAAAGATAAGAAATATGTAGGCCCTACAGTAATCTACTAGAAATAAAACCTACGCCCAATACCAACGATTTTGTGATTCGAGATTGCGACCCCCATATCTCATAAGTCCAGCGAGTGGACTACTTAGATACACTGCACTTCTCATGGTGGGCCAAAAAAAGCTTGTGCAGGTAGACAGTATTCCTACTTTCCTAGGGGTCCACCTTGTATACTTAGATACATTATATGCCCTTATTTGGATTATCCATCGTCCATCAAGTGGGCCTTCCAAAGATATGAACATTAAACATTCGTGTAAGATTCATAAAACTGATGCCATACCCAGTTAGAAAAAAAAGATTTCTATTATTATTTCTTTTCAAAAAAGTGAGTGGCGTGTTGCTATTACTATGGAAAGCCCATCGTTTTCACATGAGTGGTCAAAATCAGAAGCTGGAGTGTTCTCAAATAAAAAATAAAGAGTAATGAGAGCAACTTTGGTGAGTTGTAATGATGCTGTGGGTCTATGAAAACACAATTCTTAACTTATCAAATCAGCCCTTTTTTTTTTAAGGCAGCAAGAGTTCCATTCCGACCCCTCCCCCAACAAACGAAATACACTCAAACATATAGGAAAAAAATGACCCACACAATCTAATATTATTGCTAAGGTTTTGGGTTACCTGATTCGCAACCAAAATAAATCCAATCCTCACATGAGCGCGCCAATAATGGCTCTGATACCAATGAAGGATGTAGATTCTGCGGAAGCACGGATCTCAATGAGCTGGCTGCTACAAACACGATAAGGACTGCGTCGGCTTGAATCAAGCACTAGTTGTGAAGATCGGTGACTATCTACGACAGATCAGTCACAGTGATTCACTCTTCAAGATCCAAGGGTAAGGATGGACACCCTGTATGTAGAAGATGATGACAAACAATTGTAGATCTAAAGGAAGAGGGTGATCTTGTGTTGGGGAATAATCTATTGAGAAGAATTATTTCAACCGATATCTCTCATGTTTATATATAGCCCTTTTGGCTAATAAGTGATAAGATGTCTATTCAAATTCGAATAGAGAGATAATAAGGATAATAGGTTGGATCAAACTCTCTCAATTTGAATTTGAATGAAGATATGATAAGGATAGAAAATTAGATAAAACTCAAACTATTCTTATCCATATCACCATAAGATTCCTTGTGAGGGGTGTCTCTTTGTGAGTGGGGTCTACCCACATGTAAACATAAGTGGGCCCCACCACAAATGCCAACAGTGTAGTTCAACAACTCATAGACTTTTATCTTTGAATTGTTTCATGGAATTAGGGTTTGAATTGGAAGGTTTTGTCTCAAATTGAGCTTACAAAGAGGGGTTTTTGTTAATTGACTCCAAACAGAGGAAAATATATTCATTTATATTGATTTAAGATGTTATGAGAGCTGTTTGGAACTTTAGGAGTTCAAAGTCAGAAATTCATTTTAGGAATTTCTGCAGAACTGGGCACAAGTTTGGTTAACCGAATAGGTGACCGAACACATTGTGAAATATTGGGTGAAAAATGAGCTTGATGGATTAGTAATCGAAGGTAACCAAATTGATATTCGGTTAATCGAGTATTGAATTTCGGTCAGCCGAACAGGTGATCGAGCAGGTAGCTGAGTGCACCTATAAGTTCTCAGAAATTGAAGTTTTAGGATTATTGACAGAAGGTGACAGAAGGTTAACCTGTTCGGTTAACCGAGGGTTGACCGAATGCAAATGTAGAATTTGAGAGGAAAGTTAGCTTGTTGGAAAGCTGACCATTGGTAGCTGAGTGGCATTCGGCTAGCCGAATTCTAGTTTTCGGTTAACCGAACAAGTAACCAAATTCTGAGATTTTTAGATTTGAATTCTGATTTTTCCGTGTGAAAATCGGTTGGATTAGAAGATTTGTTTTTGGATTAATAAATGATGTTTATACCTCCATAGGTGTTAATTAAGGGGATTCTAATGTACAAATTAAATATACCGTAATTTCCTTCTTGGATCTCAAGTCTATATTATGATTTGCATAGGTTCTTATTTCTTCCAATGTGGACTTGAGTTATATTTGATTTGAATTGACTCCTTGAGTCTGGCACTACTTAGTTGTCATGTTAAAGCTCATTATAGAGCTGAAATGGGTTAAATGATTATTCCTACTGCAGTAGATGGATTCGGGGGCGTTCCGGAGCTTCGTGGTGATGCCAATAGAATGAATACTTCCATTGAGAAGAAATGAAATGAAATAAAATGCTATAGTAGTTGCCAATTAGTGTATGTGATGGACCCTCGGTTTTCCGTCCTCTCCTTCCGCACCCCGGGGGCTGACTTGGGTCTCGGCGGGGGAGGGAAAACGCAGGTATCAACATTTTTGTACGGGTATGCCAGATTTATTTTCTACTTGGAATTTGGAATGGTGATGATCCGGAGATTCACCTTCACAAATAGAAAGGAAATCAATCCTTTTTTCTAAATTTTCAAATTGCATAAATATTAAGAAAAGTGACAAGTTTGTTTTTTAGAATGCCGTAGGAGGCGTTCTTTTGGTTTGCTCTCTTCTATAAAAGCAAGAGGGATTGGATCTTTCGCTTCATTGCTTTCTTTGTTTGCAAGAAATCTTCAAGAGTGCTCTCCAAGATAAGAAGTGCTTTTTCTTCTTCAAGGATCTCCAAGCATTTCTTCTTCTTCTCCATCAATGGCTTCAAGTCAGTTTTCTTCATCCACAAGAAACTCCATTGTAGAAGTAGCTTCTTTCTTCTTTTTTCTTCTCTTCTTCTTCTTTTTTTCTTCTTTCTTTTTTTTCGTTTTCCCCAAGCACGTTTTTTCCTTTTTTTTTTTCGTGCATCTTCTTTTTTTTTTCTTTTTTTTTCTCACGGTTTTCTCCTCTTTTTTTTTTTACCGTGTGCTTTTTGTTGCTTTTTTTTTCTTCTGTTTTTTTCACGCTGATTTTCTTCTTCTTCTTTTTTTTCTGTCAGCGATTTTTTTTTCTGTTTCTGTTTTTTTTTTTTTTTTCCACGCTGATTTCCTTTTTATTTTTGTTTCAGCCTTTTTTTTTCTTCTGTTTTTTTTTTCACGCTGATTTCCCTTTTTTTCAGCGTTTTTCTTCTTCTTGTTTTTTTTCTTGGCTGCACGGATAGCCTGCCACGTGGCAGTGGGCCCCAGCCTGTGGGCCCAAAATTTTTTTTTTCTTTTTCTTTCCTCCTTTGTTTGCTCACCATGATAATGAGGATCATGCAATTTCAATATGTTCATGCACTTTTTTTTTTTTTTTTTTTGATGCATCAAGATAGAAGGCTAGAGTCTCTAGGTCAAGCCAACATGATTTTTGGCTTGAACGAAGTTTGATTGGTTTTGACCAAATTGGGTTGGAATCGGTCAAACTTTGGTCAAAGTTTTCCTAACATCTAATGCATGATGATATTCTTTGATGCATGATTTTTGGTAAATGGACTTGGAAGCAAGATGATGCATACTTGAAAATCTTTTGCAAGTATTGGGATTTTGAGCTCGCAGCGATGTTGAGCTCTTTCTCGGTCTTGCTGGATTTTGAGGAACTTTGCAATTTTTGGATTCTAAAGCTCGCAGCAATGTTGAGCTCTTTTCCAAATTTTTCGGAAATTTGATGAGATTGGCTCGTTCTCGCAGCGATGTTGAGTTTGAACATTCTTTGAGAATTTTCCACTGACTATGAGCTCACAGCAATGTTGAGCTCATCTTCAAGCTTCCTGTTTTTCTCGGGGTATTTCCCTTTTCTTCGGAATTGCCCCAGAACTATGTCAAAATTTTGCTAGATTTTTTATAGCAAAACTCTGTCTTTTTTTTTTTTTTTTATGATGATTGATATTTTCTCTTCCATCTTTTGCAGGTAGTTCTTCCGGAACGAACAAGGGTAAAGGTCCTGTTACTGACGTACCTTGTCGGTCTGCTAGATCTTCTAATGCGGCCGCTCAGTAGGCTTGGGAGAAGGTCCAGTTTGTTGAGAAGAACTTGGAAGAATGTGATTCCCTCAATCGTGATGAGACGAGACAGCGATTGATCGCTCTCAAGGATGAGGAATTCTACAAGATCATGGTAAGCAGCCGTCCTTGGGTTACGGACGATCAGAGCATTGTGCCCAAGCCTACCTTCTTCTTTGGTGATGCAGTCCCTGACGACTTAACATACCAAAGGAGCTGTTTTCAGTTCTCTTACACAGCAGATGGTAAGGAGAGAACTATTTCTACCCCGTCGACTTTTGATCGGACCATCTCGATCCTGAGTCTTTCTCCCACATGCCCTAAGAGGGAAGATCCTCCGAGCTGGGTGAAGAGGACCAGCGTGATCAAGACCGGGGTTTTTGTTGGTGGCCCTTCCGATTTTGCAGAGAAGTCGCCTGTCCGTATGGACATGTTGATGCCAGCCAAAGGCTACCAAGGTTCTAATCATCCATTGGTCGATTTGAGACCGGTGGGCCTTGGCATTTTTCGGGGTGACGGCAGCAATTGGGTGAAGCCTTTTCGACTTCGTGGCTGTTTCAGTGCTGACTCGAGCTGGGAATCATGGACTGATCACA
Source organism: Umbellularia californica (assembly GCA_028538565.1). Taxonomy (NCBI): domain Eukaryota; kingdom Viridiplantae; phylum Streptophyta; class Magnoliopsida; order Laurales; family Lauraceae; genus Umbellularia; species Umbellularia californica. Next base: position 49,051,615 of record JAPQWN010000006.1, on the reverse strand, counting down.
CCCTGAGGGTTGGCGAGGCCGTTCTGCGGGAGGCCGAGATTTTTGATGCGGTTCGCGCTTTTCGGGAAACCGTCGTTTTCTCCGATGAGGCTTTCATGGCCATGCTGGAGTCATTCCTTCCACAAACCAACACCTTCATTGTGACGAATGGTGAGATTGGTTTTTCTTTGAAGGAACTGAGCGCCATCACCGGATTGCCTATCCTCGGCAAACTCTATGAGGAGTTTATGCCTATTGACAACGTCCTTGAGGAGCAGTCTGAGGAGTTCAGGGCTTGTATACTTTTAGCTCGTCGCCTTCTATGATTTTTTAAAGGAGAAAGAGGGCTCGAAAGTCAGGTGCAGTAGTTGGAGAAGTTGTAGCTCCAACTTTTTTTATAGCGGGGAGTCTTCTGATGGCAAGGCCCAGGATGCTAGGGCTAAAGCATCAAGTTTGAAGAAGATCGTTGCTATGCGAGAAGATTTGATGAAGTTCTTCGCAAGCACAGATGCCATTTGTCCTGACATTGCGTTGCGCAGAGACCTCGCTATTTACCTCACTTATTGGCTGGGTGAGGCTATTTTTTCTGGAGGAGATGGAACGCACATCAGGCCGCACTGTATTTTTCCGGCTTGTCAGATGGCATTTAGAGAGCGGCTGGCTTTGGTACCTGCTCTTTACTCCTATTTGTGTACCGAATTGCAGGCTGCTGCTTTCCTGGTTCGGTTTGGGCTCCCTATGAACAGGGTATTTTCTGCCCATATCTTCTATTAGTGGTATGTATACCACTGTCCTGACTTCCATTTTTTGGGAGTTGCACAGAACGAAGATCCCATTATGATTCGTTTAGCTAGAGGGACAGCCGTTTCCGAATCGCTTTTGTCTGCCCGTTTGAGGATCCGACGATTTAAGGACGTCGAGATTAGGCAGTCTTCAGTAAAGCTTTCTCCGGGTCTGCGGAAGAAGGCTTTTGACTTTAGTGTCTCCCGTGATTCGACCAGGGCAGGGTCGGGAAGACACTATGCTTTGAAAAACGCGGAGAAGAGATGACTTTTCAATATACGGGTTGGTACGATGGTGTACCGCAGACATCTTTTTGTGGATATCCAGCCGTATGTCCCTTCGCGTTTTGCATTGCAACTTGGCTTCTTTCAAGGCGTTGTCGGAGCGCCTTCGAGCATGATGAAGCGTTTTGGAGTTCTGTAGGATGGGAGAAATGCATGGGCTTTTTATAGCGCTGAGGACACTACCGCCATAATTTCCTATCCTGAGCTGCCCACTTTCTGGACTGCTGGCTTCACGAAGTGGTTCGTGGAGAGCTTCTCAGTGTACCAGGGGCTTTCCAAGAAAGAGCTCGATGTCAAACAATTTTCTTGGAAGGGTCTTGGCAAATCAGATGGTGTCCGCCGAGAGGAAGTTTTAGCATTCCTTTCTGGATAGAAGCATAAGATAGGCTTTCTCAATGAGCAGGACATCATCAGATCAGGAGCTACACAAAGGATTCCTGGTGAGATCTTGAGACAGCTCGAAGAGGAGGAGGCCGAGATCGATGCTATGATACAAGCAGAGCGTACAAAGGCTTCCATGGAGTCTACCGAGAAAAGTAGACCATCCAGTGAGGACTCTAGTGAGAGGCCTGATGTTGATGGTGGGGTAGGATCGTCGAGCAGATTGACCCGCCGAGGCAAGAGGAGGAGAGGACAACGCCGTAACATGAGATGGCACGATATTCCTTCTGATCTTGAAGTTCCTCTCACCTTTGCTGAGGAGGTGTCTGAGGATGCTGACGAGCCTCCGGAGAAGAGGAGAGGAGACAGCTGGTATGGTTCTCCTTCTTTCTTTTGTTTCTTCTTTTCTCTTGTAAGAGATTCTTTGTTTTGATCCGCTCCTTTCTTTCTTTTAGCAGAGGACGATGACTTGGTGATGCCCGAGGTTCCTGCCGATGAGGCGATGACGGATCTAGTCGTGGCATCTGAGGAAGAGCCTAGGGTCTCTGGAGTGGTTCCAGAACCTTCACCTGGTATGCTTGCTTTTGGCTTCTCTTTTTCTTTTTGTTTGTGCTATCATTTGCTAACATGTAGCTTTTATTTTCTTGACTTGCCAGAGGATTCTGACGATTTCGAGCCATCCATGGACGCAACTTTTGACGATGCTTCAGATGAGCTCAAAGAGGCAGAGAGTACTCCGCCGGTCGTCGAAGAAGGTATTTTTGCAATACTAATCTTGATATATATATTTTGACAAGATTATATTCATACCTTTTTGTCTTTTCCTTGACAGATTGTAAAGCAGTAGGAGAGGTCCCTCCGTCTTCCTTAGAGCCTGAACAGGGGATACCTGCGGCTGATCTAGGAGTAGGGGCTTCTTCTTCCTTTAACGAGTCAGCTTCTTCGGTTGGAAAGAGTTTAGTGATTACTCTTCCAATGGAGCGTGACATGGGCAGTCGGGCGCCAGAGCATGGCGAATCCTCATCTGCACCGCACCTTCAGTATGCAAGGAAGGTGTTGAAGACTATCTTGAGCTCATGGGTTGAGACTCTCTCTTCAGGTCATTTGGAAGCTGGCTTTAGTATGATTAAGCATGTTCAGGACATTCTTGCTTATAGCCAAGAAGTTGGTCTGGACATCGCAAGTGCCAAGGATTTTGTTGAGGAAATCATCGCTTTGGGGAACAAATGGACTGAGACCAAGAGTTTCCCAGATGGTGACTTCTTTGATGAGATGTTTGTAAAGCCTTCCAGCAAAGTCAAAGTTGAGCTGGTTGAGGTCACGAAGACTCGGAGGCAGGTCGTTTGGGAGAAGAACGTTACCGAGTTATCCATCATGGGGCTGAAGCAAGACTTAGACCGCCTTGATAAGGAGGTTGTCGAGGCTAGGCGGCGTCTTGAGCTTTTGGAGGAAGAAGCTGCTGCCAAATGGACCGCCATTGTGGAGGCTCGTTACAAGGAGGGGACTCTCATTCGCCAGGTTGAGGAAGCTGAAGGTAATGTCCGGAGGAAGACTCAGGAGTATGAGCAGTGGCAGGTCCTCTGTAAAGAACTTCCTTGCGCTGCAGATGGGTCGCGGCGTTCGGCCGCATTTTATGGGAACATTCTGAAGAAGCGTGGCCTAAAAACTTTGGAAGTTAAGGCCAAGGGTCTGCTTGAGGAGTTGAACCTTTGGTTGAAGACCATGCTAGACTGAGCTTCTGAGTTATAACAAACTCTCTTCTTCTTCTCTGTTTTTTTTTTTTTTTGTACCTCCATGCATAAATGATTTTGGTACTATATTTTTGTATCCCCCTCTTTTTCACTTAAATCATTTTTTGATGAAAACACATTTGAGTAAAAGCTGATGGGAATGTTTGCTTGAGAATTTGATCAAAAGGTTGTTATTTTGTGAAAATCTTTTGTCAAAGGGTTGTTTTGGGCATGAAAGCCAATTTTGTGGCAAAAAGCCTGGTTTTTGTTGGCTTGAAAACCAAATTTTTAGGTGGCATGGAAGCCTAATTTTGTGGCGTAAGAGCCGAAATTTGTTTTGCGGCATGGGAGCCAAAAATTTTGAGATGGCATTAGAGCCATAATTTTTTTTTTTGAGATGGCATGAAAGCCGAATTATGGAATGGCATAGAAGCCGAATTTTATTTTGTCGTATGGAAGCCAAATTTGTTTGTGGCATTAGAGCCAAAGTTTTTTTGTTTGTGGCATGAGAGCCAAAGTTTTTTCGTTTGTGGCATGAGAGCCAAAGTTTTTTTTTTTTGTTTGTGGCATGAGAGCTAAAGTTTTTTTTTTGTTTGTGGCATGAGAGCCAAAGTTTTTGGATGGCGTGAAAGCCGATTTTTGGGATGGCATGAAAGCCAGTTTTTGGAGTGGCATAGGAGCCAAGTTTTGTTTTGTTTATTGTTTATCTTGTTTTGGCATGGAAGCCAGATTTTTGAAAACAAAGTTTTGTTTTGTTGGCATAAAAGCCGATTTTGGCGTTTATAGCCGAATTTTGGCGTTTATAGCCGATTTTGGCGTTTATAGCTGACTTTGGCGTTTATAGCCGAATTTGGCGTTTATAGCCAAATTTTGGTTTTCAAAATGCAGGTATCGACTAAATGTCGCCTCCCCGCTGAATGGTCTTGCAAGTATCGATGGAATGTCGCTTCCTTGCTCATTCAGTTTGCGAGTATTGATGGAATGTCACTTCCCCGCGGGCTGGATTTGCGAGTATCGATGGAATGTCGCTTCCTCGCGGATCGGGTTGCAAGTATCGAATAAGCGCCGCTTCCCTGCTTTTCCCAAAACTTTTGGTTTTGTGGGTACTGACTTGGTGTCGTTTCCCCGTGATTTTTGAAATTTGAGGTTTTCTCGAACCATTTGAAATTTGGGTTGTGGATATCAATTAGAATGTTGCGTCTCCACAGTTTTGGGTTTTGCAAGTATCGAATGGGGTTCGCTTCCTTACGATTTTTGGGTTTTTGGAAGTATCGAATGGGGTTCGCATCTTTTCGGTTTTTGGGTTTTGCGAGTATTGACTGAATGTCGCTTCCCCGCGGTTTATAAAAAACCAAATTTTGTTTAAAGACACTAGGGTCATAAATTTTGACTTAAAACCATTTTGGTTGTAAAAGACGAGGCGGACTAGGGTGAAAATTCCTGAGTCCTGGTTTTTGTTTCAAACCAAGAATTTTGGGTTCAAGGATCGAAAATTTTGGTCAAGTCTGGGAAGGGGCTCCTGAACTTGGATTTTTGGATTTTTTTTTTAACAATGAAACGATGGAAGTAAGCATTGTTTTGAAAGTTTTTTTTTTGGAAATTTCAACATAAAAAATTTCAAAAGGGGATGGGTTTGATGAGTAAGTACCTTGAAATAGGCTTTGGCCGTGAAGATATCGCTCTGACCCGTTTGAGGAAGTCTTCAAGGGTAGTACCACTTCAAGAACTTGCCGATGATGGGTAGCATACATTTGTCTCCTTCCATGTTTAGAAAAGCGTATGCACCGTTGGACGAAGAGTCCCTCCCATTTTGGTTCAAATTTGCCTTTGGAATTGTGGGCGAAGACTATGGGTCTTTTTACTGTAAGAACCAAGTCAACCTTTTTGTAGACGCTTTGCCTGACCTTCTTGTCGAAAGATCTTGCCATGCGTGCTTGGTACAACTCAATGCTTTGTAGAGCTTCGAGTCGTCTTTCATCGAGATTATCCAGCTCTTGAGTCTCAATTTGACATTGCTTTCTTGTGTCATGTCATTTTGCTGAGATACCCTTAAGGAATGAATTTGTACTTCCAAAGGGACAACAACTTCGCATCCATAGACCAAGGAGAATGGTGTGCTATTGGTTGGTCCCTGAACGGTGGTTCGATAGGCCCACAAAGCTTCCGGTAGTTTGTCTCCCCAGTCTCTTTTATGACTAGAGACCATTTTCTTGAGAATTTTGCAGAGTATCTTGTTGAAGGCTTCTGTTAGTCCGTTCGTTGCTGGATTATATGGAGTCAAAGGACAACTTTGGATTTTATATTTGTCACAGAACCTGTAGAATCTGTGATCCCGCAATTGTGGTCCGTTATCATGGACGAATCTTTTAGGTATGCCGAAGTGACAAATAATGTTGGTGCGCAAGAACTGAAGGACTGATGAGGTCTTCATTTCTCTCAGCGCAAATGCTTCTGACCACTTGGAGAAATAATCCATAGCGGCGAAGATGAAGTAATGACCTTTGCTTGATGGGGGAGAAATAGGACCTATGATGTCCATACCCCAGGCTTCGAAAGGCCATGAGATTGCTGTTGGATGTAGCCATTTTGGAGGCATGTGGACATAACCTCCATGAATTTGGCATTTTTGGCAGCGCTTGGCAAATTGCATTGCATCAGCTACCATGATAGGCCAATAATAACCTAGCCTTTTTATCTGGTTATAAAGCTTAGGACCAGCCTGATGGGCTCCACAAAGACCAGCATGTACTTCTTTGAGAGTTTCTTCCGCCTCTTGTTGTGACAAGTAGCGTAGAAGTACTCCGTTGAAGGACTTTCTGTAAAGTGCTTTTGAAGGTATATCCAAATGAAAGTTCGGGGCTCGTCTTTGGATGCTTACCCGCTCTTTTGGATCTTCAAGTAGGATTCCGAACATGATGTAATCAATGAACGGATCTCTCTAGTCGCCAATCGGAGGTTCGAGGATGGACATCCGACTTCCAACCACTTGGTGGCATTTAGCAACTGCTTGGTGTGTATTAAGAGGAGGGAGAATCCTTCTTTGACACACTGTGACTTGCATCTTTTCCCCTTCTTGGATTGCCATAGATGCAGCGAGTCCAGCCAGGGCATCTGTACGGATGTTTTCACCTCTGAGGATGTGGGTGATGTGACAGATGTTGAATTTTTGTCGAAGCGACTGTGCCTTGTTGTAGTAAGGTAGCAGATCAGGCTTCCTGACTTCAAATTTCTGATTCATCTGGTCGATGATTAGTTGAGTGTCTCCAAAAGCTTCCAGCATGGTGATGCCGGATTCGAAGGCGAGTCCCAATCTTACAATCAGGGCTTGGTACTCAGCTGCATTGTTTGAACATGGTTCCAGTAGCGAGAAGGCGTGTGGATTCATGTATTTGTCGGGACTGACAAAGAGGATGCCGATTCCCGATATTTGCTTTCATTTTTCATTTGTCCTGGTTGCACCGTCAAAGTACATGTCCCAAGAGGCATTTGATAAGGAAGCTTCCACATTGAAGACAAATTCGTCTGGGAGATCATCCCTGAGTGGAGAATCTTTAGGCAATGGGTGCTCTGCGAGAAAATCTGCTAGAGCTTGGCTTTTTATTGCTTTTAGTGGTACATACCTAATATCAAACTGTGATAAATAGATGGACCATTTTACCAGTCGGGCATTGAGAGAACCTGCTTTTGTGACAAGGGCCTTTAAGAGGTTGATCCTTGAAACCAGGTAGACTGTATTAGACAGCAGGTAGTGACACAGCTTTAAGAAAAATAACACCGTAGAAATTTATTATGCAGTATAAACATGTCTCCTTCGAAGTTGAAGAAAGCATATGCTCCATTGGAGAAGGCTTTGTCAATGATATAAGGCCATTTCCATCTTGATTCATCGTTGATTTCAGATGTACGAACGAGAATCAATGGCTTTTTAACCACGAACACAATGTCACCTTTCTTAAATGACTCTGTGGGGTTTGGATCATCAAGAGCGATGTTGAGATCTGGGATGTAGTTGATATTCTCTATCAAGGAGGACTCAACGTTGTCATCTTCTTGTTCGATGGGTTCGCCCACTGTGTTGTCAAGAGAGATATTTAAGTATGGTACACAATACCTTTCTTCAAAAGGTTCGAGTGCTGGACGTGATAAAGATGCTTCAGCATTGTGGAAGAAGATTGTTTTTTCTTCTGCCGAAGTTGCCGGAACGACAAAGGAAGCAGACGTAGGATCTTCTACATCAGCAGGTGTCTCCAATGGAGTGAGAGCAAGCTGAACTCGCTGAGTATCAGCTTGGCTAGACGCTGTGTCGTCTTCTGGCTCTGAGTCTGAGTCTGTGTCATGCATGATAGATACAAAGAAGACAGTGAACTTGCCCCCAGCCTTTTGTTTTGTCTTCTTTGCTTTGGTTGTGATGACCAAAGGCTTTGATGTTTCGAAGGGAGCTTGACTGCTTACTTCGAGTTTGGTGGAGGGTTTGTTTACCTCTGATGATTGCTGAGGAGCCATGCCTTTATCTTTCTGGAGACTGTCGGCAAAGTGAACTGTTTTTTCCTCCTGTTCTTCTTTTCCATCTTTATACATCTGAGCATCTACAAAATGGACATCCTTGCCTTTGAAGGGCTTTTTATCTGCAAACACCCGATGTATCAAGCCATCGTTGCCAACGAACTTGATGCACTGATGTAGAGTTGAAGGGACGACACCATTCTCATGTATCCAGGGGCGTCCAAGGAGTATATTGTAGCATGAAGGGGTCCTTATTGCATACACAGTGACTTTGGAAATAAGATCACTGATTTGCAATTTGAACCTGATTTTGCCGATAGGCCTTTGAGCGCTCCCGTCATATCCGAATATGGATACGGATGTATGACTCAACTTACTAGGTGTGATGCCCAGCTCTTCAAGTGTCGAAGTAGAAATAAGGTTGAGTGCAGAACCTGGATCGATTTGAACTCTGTGTACTGACATTTCTTTAACGTACCCCGTAAAGTACAAGGGTCGGTTGTGCTTTGTCTCGCCTAGCAGGAGCTCATCCTTGTCGAAGGCAATTGTTGCACTTGCTGCTTTTTGTATCGAGAGGCATTCATTGCTTGATCCCTCAGTTTTCTTCTATTCTCCTTTTGAGGGAGTATTTGATTTTTTGACCCTATAGTCCATTTCAATTTGTAGGACTTGTGGGGCATGTTTGTTGACATTCATATTCAGCTTTTCTAATTCTGAAATGAGACTATCACGAGTTTGTGGAGACATTCATAATAAGTCAAGGATGTGCAGACGTGCAGGTATGTGTTTGAAGTGCTCAATCAAATCATACTTGAAAGCCTCCTTCGGGCCTGCATTTTCATTATCATTGCCACTTAGGGTGCTTACAACTTGCTTTCCCAAAGAATTTACATAAGAAGAAGAGGGTTGATTGTAATTTTTGTGGTAATCCCGGCCAGAACGGGTACCTCTACCAACTTCAAGAACTTATAGAGAAGGGTCTTCTTTTGGAAGATCACTCTCAGGATCAAGAGGTCGGTCCTTGTCATTTGCTGAAGACGTCTCTGTAGCAATATTGGCGTCTTCAGTGATTTCCAGGAATAAGTTCTGAACAACATCCGACAACCTTTCTTTATTAGTCCAGACATCGTCTGTGAGATTGGGTATCTGGGACCAATCGACTGGGTTTTCATTGAAGAAGATTTCATTGGCAGGAGTTTCTTCAAGATGATCAACCGGGAGAAGCTTGAGCTCCGATGTTACAGCTTCAGGGCTGAGAGGATGATATCTCAGTGGAAGTCACCTGAGAGGATGTAGCTCCGGAAGATGTACTACCGGTTGGGGAGTACGTGTCTTCGGAAGCCTCAGATGCACTATCGTCCTGAGCTATTACATTGCAGGTTCTCCTGACAGGAGATGCCCCCAGTGTAGACTATTGGGAATCGGACTCATCCTCGGATGTAAGAGGATCATCGATCCAACTGCTTTCTCCATTTTCAGGAGTTGAGGGAGAAAGTTCCCATTGATTTTTAGGGACTTCCGGTTCTAGATCATGACGAAAATCATTGATGCGATCCTGCTCCTGCTCTATGGCAAGATGTTGCAAGATTCATGCATATCTTCAAGATCAGGCATAGGAGCCAAATCTTCTTCGTCATCTGCTTCTTGTGGTTCACCGTTCACCCATGTTGGGTTCCACTGAAGCATTAGCTGGTGCCAGGTCAACAGTATTTTCAGCCTCTTGATCTTCTTCATCATCGGACCAGGATCCTTGTGTCTGAAATGGGTTATACCAGATTACTGGCATAAGAAGAGACTCGGGAATCCATTCCTCGTCGGAGAGGTATTCTCCTGTTTCAAGGGATTCTTCCCACTCATCGATATCACTGGCAGTATCATTGGACTCGTATCCATCCATGGAGAATCCAACTACCGAGTTGCAGGAGTATGATGCCCCCTGCGCAGTTTCATTTTTGTATAGAGGTGGCATGAAATCATCAAGGGTGAATTTTCTTACCGCCTTTGAAGTTTTGGGAAGGGATTCTTCCGTCACCCCTAGTGAAGCAGTGGAAGAGGTTTCTGCCTTTCCAAGGACTTCTTGTTTTGGTTTAGACTTCTGCTGTTGTTTGAGCTTGCGGAGTTGTCTCTTAACTTGCCTTCGCTGTTGAGCGGTCGGCTTTGTTTTGACGATCTCCCAATTTTCATCTTCCAGGAGATCGGGATGTACCCATATGGGTTGTCCATCTGGTGTTGGATAGGGAACCAACTCTTGGGATGCTTGAGCCATTTTTATCACCTTGAATGAAGTAGTGATCTTCTTTTTCGGTGACTTTGAAGTTTGCCCACATGACACCATGTTTACAGCGGCGGAGCCATAGTTTTTGTCAAAGGTTATGACTCCATTTTTCCACATCTCATTGATCTTTTCTCTCACAACGAAGCATTGATTGAGAGGATGTGAGATAATCTGATGGTATGGACAGTATCGGGGATCATTGGTTTTGCCAACATCTCCCGGTCTTTTGGGCTCCGGCAAAGTGAGTTTGTCATTTGCTAGGAGAGCCTCAAAGATTTCTTCAACATCTTCATCGAACGGATATTTCTTTTCTACACGTTCTTTGAAGGCATCGGAGAGTTCAGGCCTTTTACCTGTAGTTTTGTTTTCAGCTTTCTTTGGCTGCTGAGGAGCTGACTTAGTCTGCACATTGAGAACCTCCTTTTGCTTTAGTTTTGATGTCGTAACAGCAGTCGGCTCTTTCTTTGATGATTTCTGACTGTTGAAGTCTTTGATCACCATTTCAACTTCCATTGAAGCTTCGAGGAGTTCTCCCAGGTTCTTTGACTTGTTGCCGATGATCATGGAGAGAATTTTTGCTCTAATGTTGTTACGGCAAATGTCAACTAGCGACGCTTGTGGCAGTACATCTGAATATTTGTACGCCATTGCCTTCCACTTGTGAATGAAGTCGTATGTTGACTCATTCTCTCCCTGTTTTAGGCTGCAAAGCTGATCCATAGTAACAGGATGGTCCTCACCTTGGAAGTGGGTCAGGAAGTGTATCTCTAGCATAGCCCAGTTCTGGATAGAGTTCTCCGGCAGAGTGGAGTACCAATCAAAGGCTGTACCTTTTAAGGTTCTTGCAAAGAGGCGAATCTTGAAGGCATCTTGATCCGCAATAGCTCCCGTCAGGATCTTGAAGTGGATGACATGCTGTTTGGCTGAACCTTTCCCCGTATATGTCTGAAGAGTATGTTGTTTGAATTTTGCAGGGAACGAGACCGAGTCCATCCATAGGGGGTAGGGTGGCTTGATCCCATGTTCTTTCAATGTATCCTCTTCTTTTGCTTTTGCGAGGATATCGTCTACGTCCTTTTTGGTAAGGGCGCGTGACTCATTGTTTTCTGCATTGCGCTCCTCATCTTGATGATTTGGAGGGGTTTCATTGTTAGGTGGTGGACGCTATAGAGTAAGAAGAAGATTTTCCATCAGAGCTTCAATTCTCTATTGTCCATGTTCCAACTGCGGGATGCGTGCGGTTACGTCATCATGCGGTGGAGGCGGCTCAGAACTTGTAGCCAAGACGTTCATCCCTTGGGATTCGAACGAAGAAATCGTCTTGGTGACTGAGCTGGGGCTCATTTTTCAAATTGAAGAATCTGAGGAGTGGTTACTCCGGTGTCGTTGGCTTGGAGGAGTGGAGGACACTTCCGGATGTGCTCGTGTCCGAGAGACGTTGCGAGTCACTGAACGCCTAACACTGATTTTGGTTGCTGACTTTTGGCGTTTTCTGGTTTTGCCAACCATATGGACAGCAACAAATTGGTCGGGTTTTTCTTTTTCAACCCATTTGTTTGAGACATGGAGAATAGAACGTTGAGTTCTTTGCTTCTCAAGTCTCTTTTGTCAATATGCCGCGCGGCAACGCATACGACGAACAATTTGAGCTTCAGTCAGCTCTGGCTGGGCTCTGGCGATGAAGGATGTAGTCCCCCGTGCGCAGTAGCCGAGTTTGTCTTCTTTGAAGCTGGGCAAAGATAGAATCTGGACGCGGTTCTTAGCCTGTCGCAGTGAAGACTTGAATTTTGCGAGCTCGGCCCCTGTTGAGATGAAGGGTCGACTCACAGGAATGCAGGCTTCAGCATGCTTTTGCGTAGGCCTAACGATGCAGGATTTTATTTTGGGCTTGTAGGAGCAAGCCGGCTCATGATGATTTTGTTTGTTCTTTGGGCGGAGGGTAGGTTTCTCCTCTTTCATGTAAGAGAGAGGGTAGAACCGATTCTCCTTGAGAGGGACCAGGTATGCTGGCTTTGCAGATGTTCGGGACCTCCGTTGCTTTGGTGAAGATCTCGGGGACCAGGTTTTGGGGTAAACCTGGTTTCTTGTTGGTTGAGGCTTCGTGGGAGTGCCACGGGCTTTAGGCTTCTTGGTGTTCGCCCTTGGTGCCATGTTAGTGACACGTTGCGGGGCGGTTTTCTGCTTCTTGGCATGAACAGTTTCTTCTGCGGAGAGTGGGAATGGTCCCAGCAACCCGAAGACGATGGTCCGGGGAATTGAGGTTGACCCGGTGTTTGGAGAGTTGTCAAGGGAGATAACACTTCGGTAACTGGCAGGGCGCTTATGCTTGTTTTGCTTGTCTTGAAGCATAAGCTGGTACTTGTTCTCATCGAAAGTAATGGTCAATGAAGCTGCCATTGTTAGTTTTGGAAAACTTCTAAAACAAGACCAAATCCATTAGTAATCACAAGAATATGGTGATCATAAATGGAGAACAACTATGGTTTTGTCTTTTCAAGTCACTTGAGGGGACATGGCCCAGCCCAAGGAAGATGAAGAAGGCAAAAAGCCATAGAGGATACAATTGTTCTAAAATGCAACTATGGTAGGCTCAGAGTGAGCGTACCAGTGACTGCTAGAAGCAATTGTAGACCTTAATTCAAATTAGCGAGAAGCAAGGCTCAGTCGAGGTAAAATGATATAAGGTTGGAGATACAAATGTGTCGGTTGCGAATACAGTAGACCCGACAGGGCGTACTAGCACCGCTAGGCACAAATTTTGCAAATCGCATCCTTGGGAAGGACAGGAGATGGGATTTTTTTGAAAGGTAAAATTTGGATTCATAAGGGAGAGCAAATGGTGTTCCAATCCGAACAAAGGCTCAACATTTCTGCGAGCGCTAAATCCGAAAGGGAAGGAACCAAGATTTCTTAATTCTGAACTCAAAAGTGACGGAAGTTTTTTTTTTTTTTTTTTTTGAAGGGTCAAGATTGAATTCATCAAAGAGAGCAAATGGTGTTCCATTCCGAACAAGGTTCAACATTTCTGCGAGCACTAAATCTAGAAGGGAAGGAACCAAGATTTCTCAATTCTGAATTCAAAAGTGACGAAGGTTTTTTTTTTAAAAGTCACAATTGAATTTATCAAAGAGAGCAAATGGTGTTCCATTCCGAACAAAGGCTCAACATTTTTGCGAGTGCTAAATCCGAAAGGGAAGGAACCAAGATTTCTCAATTCTAAACTCAAAAGTGACGAAGGTTTTTTTTTTTGAAGATTTTTTTTTTGAGGATGCACATAGGTTTCCAATTCGATCTTATGAAACCTTAGTAGATAGATCAGCCCCCAGGTAAGGATAGAATTACTTAATGAACCCGTTTGGAGGACCCTTGCCTCGAACAGTCTAGCTGTCTCCACACTCTGGACAAGGCTTTTCTTAAACCCAATTTGGTCAAAGAACGCAACTAGTGCAACCTTAGTGTGTTTTTCGAAAGATTTTTAATGAACTCATCAAAGAGAGCGAATGGTGTTCCAATCCGAACAAAGGCTCAACATTTCTGCGAGCGCTAAATCCGAAAAGGAAAAACCAAAGTTTCTCAAATTTGAATTGAAAAGAGCGAAAACTGATTTTTTTTTTTTTGAAATTATAAATTTTTTTTAAAATCTCAATTGGACTCAACAAAGAGAAAAGATGGCCCAATCCCTGATATGAACGATAACTGCAAACATTTTTGTGAGCTATCAAGTTCAAAGAGGAGAGGATCAAAGTTTCTCAAAGTTGAACCTTAAGAAACAGGGATCATTTTTTTTCTGAAAGAATTTAAAAATGAAGTTTTTTTTTTTTTTTTTTTGAAATCCCAATTGGACTCATCAAAGAGAAAAGATGGCCCGATCCCAATATGAATGATAGCTACAAACATTTCATTGAGCTATCAAGTTGGAAGAGGGAAGGATCAGAATTTCTCAAAGTTGAATATAAGAAAAGAAATCAGATTTTTTTTTTTTTTGAAGTGAAAAAGAACAATTGAAATCCCATCTCATGTCTTTTTTTTTAGATGCAAAATGCAACATAGGCCACCAACTAGAAAGGAGCCAAGGGATCAAAGAATCACGTTCTCAAGTCAACCTGTCCCACCGGGTATGCCAACTTGATGGACCCTCGGTTTTCCGTCCTCTCCTTCCGCACCCCGGGGCCTGACCTGGGTCTCGGCGGAGGAGGGAAAACGCGGGTATCAACATTTTGTATGGGTTTGCCAGATTTACTTTCTACTTGGAATTTGGAATGGTGAGATCCGAAGATTCACCTTCACAAATAGAAAGGAAATCAATCCTTATTTTTAACTTTTCAAAGTGCATAAATATTAAGAAAAGAGACAAGTATGTTTTTTAGAATGCCATAGGAGGCGTTTTTTTGTTTGTTTGCCGTGAAAGGCGATTTTGCCGTCAAATGCGATTTTACAAAACTCATCAAATATGAAAGACAAGAATTGTGATTTCTTTTTGTCTCTTTAAAAATACAAACTACAATAGAAAAGAAAGAAAATGAATCTAACTTTTCAGGAGATTGTGGGGACACGTTGAGATCGACGGTCGCAAGTCATGTATGGACTTCGCCGTCGTCCTTTAAATGAGAATGGTTGATGTTTTGATTCTTCGGCTTGGCTCCTAACATCAGTTTTTTAAAGGACAAGAACCAAGAGGATGTCCTATATCCAATGAAAGACCAAGTAAATGGGCTGAAAAACCACGTTTAGGCCATGTTGTAGAAGGAGGAGACCTTGGGGGGATGGCCCCCCAAGGGACTTTGATCACCTTGTAGTGCTTCTGGGAGCAAAGCGACAGGACTTCGTCTCTCTCTTTTTCTAGATTTTCAAAGCCTGGGATTGTACTTGGGATTTTTTTCATTCATTCTTCTTGGAATGGACCTCCTTTTATAGGCTTTTGGTAGCCATGAGGTGGTTATGGGCATTGATGACCATGATGAGAGAATTGATGAGGAGTTACAAGTTTTTATTCTTTGATTTTGTAACTCCTTTTTTATGGCTTGTGATTGGCCGATGAAGGGTAGTGGGCATTTAATCGCCTTTAATCTTCACGATGATAGGAGTTTCATGGGTTTAATGCCATGATTGCTTGGATTTGTAACTCTCAAATGCTTGAATCTGATTGAGCCGTCCAAAATAATGAGTTAATGATAGCATTAAGTTGTCATAAACGGGCCAATTAATGACATTAAGTGGTCGCCAAGGTATGTGAAGAGTCGCGGGCCGCGCCGCGTCTTTTGAGATTCTTCTTGTGATCATCACAGGTGGATCCACACATTGTTTAATGTCGGATTGCGATGCAATTTTAGACAATGATTGATGTTGGTGGGCCGGTTACATCTGTCTTGTTGATTTCACGATCGGTCGGACAGAAAATGCACTTTCTTGGTCAGCCGGTTGGCGATCTTGGAGCGATCGGTGATGATTTCATACTTTTGACGGCGGATCCGAGATGTCGGTGAAGATCAGTGGTTTTCAAGCATCAAAATTTGGATTTTCAGAAAATCACAGAGGCAGGAACACCCGAAATGCGAAAAAGATTGGAAAAAGGGCGATTTGGTGCAAAATCCGGCGACCCAGATTTACAGGGTCGGTGGCGACCTTGGGCCAGGGTCGCCGGCGACCATAGGGCTTTGGCCCATTTGGTCGCCGAGCTTCGTTTTCGGCAGTTTTTTCGTCTTTTTTGTTCCTTCTTTCTTCTGTATTTTTCTTGACATTTTTCCTCAATTATTGACTTGATTTTCTTGGAGAAAACTTGATGAGAACCCGCGCAAAACTGGAATACAAAGTTTCCCATTTTTTGGGAATGCCGAAGACTTTGTAGCCGATTTTCCGTCAAGAGTCGAAACTAGGTCAAACAATGTTGAAATGACCTAAAAATTGAGGTGAAGCTTCTTGAGCAATGGATAGGACCAACCATGGGTTTTTATTTGAGTTTTGAAGCCGTTTGGGGTCCCGTCGATGCTTGACTTGATTTTACTGCGGGGAAAATGCTGAGCTTTGATATGTGGTCAAACGATGTCCGATTGACTTGAAATTTGATGGGGAGCCTATTGGAGTCATTTTGAGACGTTCCATTAGCTCCACTTTGGATGTCATGGTTCCGGGGTGCTCCGCCGCCGGTAGGCTTGATTTTCTTTCGGAGCATCGAAACCTGGTCAAACGTTGTCGGAATGACCTGAAATTCGACGTGCAGCCTTTTGGAAGCATGTTGAAACCACTCATGTACTTTTGTTTGATGAGTGATGGCTTCGGTGGTTCCCGCCGTCGAGAGGCTTGATTTTGCTGCCCGAGCGTTGATGGAGGGTCAAACGTTGTCGGTTTGACTTGAAATTTGGCATGGAGCCTTTTGGAGACATTCTGGAGTCATCCGTAGGCTTTGATCAAAGTTTTGGTATTTTTGATGATGTCGCCGCCGGGAGCGCTTGTTTAGCTGTTGGAGAAGCGAAGTTGGGCTAAACGATGTCGGAATTGTCCGAAACTTCAGGTGTACCCCTCTTTCGGCTGTCTTGAAGGATCTTTCATTTTTTGTCTGATTCTGACAAGATCTGATATTTGAAGTAGCTTTGCCTGTTTTGTTGCAGGATTCAGCTTCATGAGGCTTCTTGATGTGGAGGAGACATAGTGACTTTTTTGGTGTCAACAGTATGATCTTCATTTGATTCTGAATGCATATGTTATTGTCATTGTACGAATTGTTTACAATTGTCTAATGTTAGACTTAAATAGATTAAGTATATGTAATAGTATGTACTATCATAGATCTGTTTATACATTGCTGAATCGTCGTATTCACTAGTGTTATTGATCACATTACAGAACCAGTTGCCAATGCCGGTCCTGCAGATGCTGTAGTGCCAGCTGCAAGGTCCCTGACCTTAATAGAGTGTTTAATTTTCTAATATTGGCAAATTAGCCTAATTAATTGTGATTCTAGCTAATTAGGTAGGTTTAGTGGCTAAGCGAGTTTCTTTTATCATTAGGAAGTGGTTTACGAAGTTTCGTTTGGTTTCGAGTGCCATTAGTCTTAATAGGGGATTAGGTTGTGATTAATAGGAAAATTAGTCATTTTTTCAGAAAATTCCGTTTTCGTCGAATTTGGGTTCATTGGAAAGATCTTGTCACGCTTGTCATCTTCCGTTCTTAACTCGTCACGATTCGACGCATCGAAGTCCCTTAAATGATTGCATTTCTCTCATTTCACTCAAATGGGCATTTTGGACTTTTCCTGCTCCATCCCTCATTTTAAACCCATTCGAGCAACTTCCCTGCATTCGTTTCATCCCCATTTCAAAGGAACAGCTGCTGGAACTCCTTTATCTCTTTTTTCTCCTTCATTTCTTCCCTTGCATGTGCTACCTAGGAGTGGAGATTCAAGCAACCAACTAAACCAATCTCTTCCTCTCTTATTCTTCTTCATCTTGATCCAAAATTTGGTAAGTGTCCCCAACTTCTTCCCCCCTAATTTCCTTCCTTGCTGCTATAACCCCCTTGAATGTTACTGGATTTCCTTTCTTTTTCTTCCATTGTGTTCTTTGGGTGTAGTGAGAAGGGTTTTTGGAAGTAGTTTGGCTAGAGTGTGAGTGGAGAGCTCTCCTTCCTCCTTTAACTTCTCAAATTTTCATTTCTTCACTCTCTCTGGTGAAGGCAAGTAGATTAGCTTTATCTATTGCTCATGCATGTATATTTATCTTCACTCTTAATAATGCAATTATTTAGCAACACATAATGCCAAGCTTGTCTATGTTTATTTGAATTTTCACATGCTAGATTAGGGAATTAATGGAATTGGACCCTAATTGTATGGTTGGATTTGTTGATGGGAGGAATGGAATTGATGTGGAGACTGTAGGAGGCACTTTTTCTTGCAGAGGTGGTCTTGGAGGAGAGGGAATTTGCTTCCTCAAGGTTTGGACTAAAAACTGAGTCATTTTCTGCAATTCTAGGCACTTGGCTCAAGCCAACCTTCGGTTCGCTCGAGTGAAGGAGCTTTTGGGAGGTCGGCTCAAGCGGACCTGGTATCGGCTCCAGCCAGGGTATTAGACCCCGACCCAGCCTAAATCGATTAGTGTATTCTTAGTGTGTGCTTAGTCCTAAGTGAGTTTAGTTACCGTTGGGTTAGAATATAATTAGTTTTAGTTCTGGATTTAGTTTTGGGAATTTTGAGAGCGTTTAGTGTTAGTCAGACACGCTCAGGAAGGCCTTAGTGTACATGCAAGCGTGGGAGGATCGTGTTAGTTTTTGTTTTATGTGATTTTGATTTCATTTGAACGAACTTATTATTCCTTACAACTTTTGTTTTCGACCCGTTTGTGTTTGAAGCCCAAAAATCCAAGTTTTGGCCTTAAAGGGGTAAAATTGTCTTTTCTCATCTAAATCTGGACACAAATTTTGAAATTTCAAAACCATGTCAAAATTATACTTTTTGAAAACTAGATTTTTCGAGAATCGTTTCATCCTTCTTCGTCGATTTCATCCGGGGCCCACAAGACCATGTTTTAGCCATCTCTTGTTCAAACACATGGGGCCCACAACCCACCCACTTAAGTCCTTCTCCTTCTTCTTTCTCATTCACTCTCATTTTTCCTACAACTTTTCAAGACCCAGGGCTGAGAAACCCCTTTTTCCACTTCACTTTTTCTCATGAATGCACAAGCTAGAAGCCTCCAAATGGAATTCTAAGACCATCATCTTCTTCCTCTCCTTCCAAGCTTTCCGTTGATGCGAATCTCTTGAAGTTTCCAGCTAGAAAACCTCTCCATTTTCTCCTTTGCTCCTTGTTGGAAACTCTCAAGGTAAGAGCTTCAACCCACCTTTTCAATAGTCTTTTTAACTCCTAAAAAACTTGTTTTTCATACATGCAAACCCTTTTGTGGAAATGGGTTCTTTGTTTTCATGGGGTTTTTGTAGTGTTTGGCTTAGCTCTTGGATAGGTGTGCTTGAAGAAGAAAGAGTTTGTTTAGCATTTGGGCAAGGCAAGTAATCTCTATAGGTTAATGTTGCATGTATATTTGTAGATTTCATTATTGCGTTTGAGATTTCGTTTGATTTGTCATTATGTTTCATCAAGAAAATGTGGTTTGGTTTTGATTCTAATGAAGAGTAGAAATGTGTATTGATCCCTTGGAGAGCATGTAGGCCAGGAAAGTGCAGTTGGAATTAGAAATAAAAGGAAGGGAAGAAGAAATGTGAAAATCTGACTTAAAATGCACTCCTCGTGCAGTGTCGATCTGCTGGCGGCTACTATCGAAGTTGATCCAAGAGTAAGGAGGATCATGAAGAATACTTAAGGACATCATTATAGCTTTTGAGGGACAACCAGCTTTATGCAAAACTTAGTAAGTGAGAATTTTGGTTGGAGCAGGTTGCTTTTATAGGCCACATCATCTCAAAAGAAGGTTTAGCAGTTGATCCACCCAAGATAGAAGCAGTTGTCAATTAGAAAAGACTGAGTAGTATGACAAAAATCAGAAGCTTTTTTGGGTTAGTTGGCTACTATCGAAGATTTGTCCAACGTTTTTCGTCCATTGCAGCACCATTGACGAAATTGACTCAGAAGAATGCTCCATTTGTTTGGACCGAGCAGTGTGAAGCAAGTTTTCAAGAATTGAAGAGAAGATTAACCACAGCTCCAATCCTTACATTACCATCAGGCAGTGGCGGATTTATCGTATATACAAATGCTTCGAATGCGGACTGGGTTGTGTATTGATGCAGGATGGCAAGGTGATTGCTTATGGGTCAAGACAGTTCAAAGATCATGAGAGAAACTACGCGACTCATGACTTGGAGTTGGCAGCAGTTGTATTTGCATTAAAGATGTGGAGACACAACCTCTACGGAGTGAAATTTGAAGTCCATTTCGACTATCGAAGTTTGCAATACTTGTTTTCACAGAAAGGATCTAAATATGAGACAGAGGCAGTGGATGGAATACATCAAAGATTATGACTTCCCAATCATCCGGGCAAAGTAAATGTGGTAGTTGATGCTTTGAGTAGAAAATCAGTGGTCATAGCCAGTTTGAGAGGAGTCTGTGTTTTCCAGCAGTTTAAAGAGTTAGGTGTGGAAGTGCAAACCCTAAAGTTAGGTATGATGTTAGCAAATATGACAGTATCTGAACCTACCTTCATCCAAAAGATCAAGGATAGTCAATTGCAAGACCCAGATTTAGCAAAAATTGTAAAGCATCTCGCAGAACGTCCAGATTTCAAGGTGGTGAATGGGATATTGTATTTTCGTGATCGGTTGTGTGTACCTAATGTTGACGACTTGAAAAATGAAATAATGACTAAAGCGCACAGCATAAGATACTCCATGCATCCGGGTAGCACGAAGATGTACCATAATTTAAAGAATAGATTTTGATGGAACAACATAAAGAGAGAGATAATAGCTTTTGTATCCCATTGCCTGACTTGCCAGTTAAATAAAGCAGAGCACCAGAAGCCCCCAAGTTTGTTACAACCTTTAAAGATTCCGGAGTGGACATGGGAGCACATCACCATGGATTTTGTCTCCGGTTTGCCGAACACTAAGAAAGGGAACAATGCAATATGGATTATTGTAGATCGTCTGACAAAGTCTGCTCATTTCATTCCGATGAAGACAGGGAATATGATGCATATGGTACCACTTGCAAAATTGTTTATTGATGAAATTGTTAGTAAGCATGGTCAGCTTGTCTCCATCACTTCAAACAGAGATAGTAGATTTGTTTCTAGATTTTGGAAAACTCTTCTCGAGTCCATGGGTACCAAACTTCAGCTCAGTACAGCATATCATCCACAAACCGATGGTTAGTAAGAACGGACAATACAAACTCTTGAAGACATGCTACGTGCTTGTGTGCTAGATTTCAAGGTTTAGTGGGACGAGTATCTACCACTTTGTGAGTTTGCCTATAACAACAGCTACCACTCTAGCATCGGTATGGTACCTTTCGAAGCGCTCTATGGCAGAAGATGCAGAACTCCAGTCTGTTGGGAAGAAGTCGGTGTGCGTAGTTTTCATGGACCGACGATGGTTGGAGAGACAAGTGACGAGATCAAATTGATTCAGGAATGTTTGAAGATTGCCCAGAGTAGACAGAAAAGTTAGGCAGATACTCGCCAAAAGAGAATTGCAATTTCAAGTGGGTTACAAAGTGTTCTTGAAGGTCTCACTAGTTAGATGAACTCTGAGGTCCGGACAGAAGGGCAAATTGTCAAGAAGATTCATCGGTCCGTATGAAATTTTGAGCAATATTGGAGAAGTTACCTATAGAGTTATGTTACCACAGGAACTCTCCGAGGTGCATAACGTATTTTATGTTTCCATGCTTAAGAAATATGTTCATAGTCCTTCTCATATCCTACAGCACGAGCCTTTGGAGATTCGAGAAGATGCCTCGTATGTAGAAAAGCTGATCAGAATTATTGACACCAAGGAGCAAGAATTAAGAAATCGGACTCTTCAGTGGGTCAAGGTACTTTGGGAAAATCACGAGCCAGAAGAAGCCACATGGGAATTGAAAGATCAAGTGTAGAGGAAGTATCCACAGTTATTACCAGAGGTAAGGATTTATTTTATTTGGTGCACCAAATATCCTAAGCGGTGGAGGATGTTAGACCACGACCCATCCTAAACCGATTAGTGTATTTTTAGTGTGTGTGCTTAGTCCTAAGTGGGTTTAGTTACCGTTAGGTTAGAATATAATTAGTTTTAGTCCTGGATTTAGTTTTGGGAATTTTGACAGCGTTTAGTGTTAGTCAGACACGCTCAGGAAGGCCTGAGTGTACGTGCAAGCATGGGAGGATCGTGTTGGTTTCCATTTTATGTGATTTTGATTTCATTTAAACGATTTTATTATTCCTTACAAATTTTTCTTTTCGGCCCGTTCATGCTTGAAGCCCAAAAATTCAAGCTTTGGCCCAAAAGGGGAAAAACTATCTTTTATCACCTAAATCTGGACACAAATTTCAAAATCGCAAAACCATATCAAAATTACACTTTTGGGAAACTAAATTTTTCAAGGATCGTTTCATCCTTCTTTTCGATTTCATCCGGGGCCCGCAAGACCATGTTTTAGCCATCTCTAGTTCAGACACATGGGGCCCACAACCCACCCACTTAAGTCCTTTTCCTTCTTCTTTCTCATTCACTCTCATTTTTCCTGCAACTTTTCAAGACCTAGGGCTGAGAAACCCCTTTTTCCTCTTCAATTTCTCCTCTTGAATGCACAAGCTAGAAGCCTCCAAATGGAATTCCAAGACCATCATGTTCTTCCTCTCCTTCCAAGCTTTCCATTGATGCAAATCTCATGAAGTTTCTAGCTAGAAAACCTCTCCATATTCTCCTTTGCTCCTTGTTGGTAACCCTCTAGGTAAGAGCTTCAACCCACCTTTTCAATAGAGTCTTTTTAACTCCTAAGGAACTTGTTTTTCATACATGCAAACCTTTTTGTGGAAATGGGTTTTTTTGTTTTCATTTTTTGTTGAGTTTTGAATGGGTTTCATAGGGTTTTTGTAGTGTTTGGCTTAGCTTTTGGACAGGTGTCCTTGAAGAAGAAAGATTTTGTTTAGCATTTGGGTAAGGCAAGTTATCTCTATAGGATAATGTTGCATGTATATTTGTAGATTTCATTACTGCCTTTGAGATTTCATATGATTTGTCATTATGTTTCATTGAGAAAATGTGGTTTGGTTTTGATTCTTATTAAGAATGGAAATGTGTATTGATCCCTTGGAGAGCATGTAGGCTCAGGGAAGTGCAGTTGGAATTAGAAATAAAAAAAAGGGAAGAAGTAATGTGAAAATCTGACTTGAAATACACGCCCGTGCAGTGTCGGTTAGCATGTCGGTCAGCTGGCGGCTAACCGAAGTACCCATTTCGGTTAACCGTTAGCTAACCGAGCTTGGCGGTTCCATTTCCAGAAGCCTGTATCTCATCAGTGAATTTCGGTCAGCTGGCGGCTAGTCGAACCGCACCACCTCGGCTAACCGCGAGCCAACCGAATTCAGTTCGGTTCCTTTTCCAGAGTGCTGTAACTTCTGATCTGGATTCAGCGGTCAGCATGTCGGTCAGCTGGCGGCTAGCCGACACAGCCCATTTCGGCTAGCCGACAGGTGACCGCGATGCTGACCGAAATTGACAAAATGCCTGTTTTTGAAGAAATTCTGTAAGAGTGAAAACCAGAACATGTTAAGGGACGTTTAACCTGATATTGTGCACTTGAAAACCTGAAATTTCTTTTTACTTCGGGGGCACCGATTCTCTTTTAAATTCCAACATTTGGGTTTCAATTCCACAACGTTCAACCAAAGGTCCTCACATGTGCTTGATGGACCTTGTTTTCGTACTCTAGCTTTGATACAGTGAATGTCATCGTGTATTTGTTTTGAATTTCAAGTATAAACTCGTTTGAAAATCTGTTTCCAATATTAAAACGGGGATCACTTCCTAAGCTTATTATGCATATAATTATGCCTTTTGCTAGCCATGTTTTGTTTCGTTTTGATAAGTGATTTTCCCCTTTATTTGGATTTGTTTCAAACGTGTATCTTGTGTTTTGTGCATTCATGAATCCAAGTGAACACTATTGAGCTTAGACTGCCCTTTTAGTTTGATCCACTGTCAGGGAGGGGTCTTTAAACTTGTGGACTATCTGCAAATTAGTCGTGTATTTCATTACACATCGTGCGTGTCCGGTTCTGCGGTCGAAAATCTCCGTTTACCTAAGTGTGATGTGGGAATCATGTTTTGTTTATTGTGTTTATCGTGCGTACTTGCCTTTTCATTTTATATGATAGAGAAAGGATGGGCTCTTTGTGGTTTAACTATTCATGATGTTTTATAAGTACTCATGCTAGCTTGTTTTGTATCTCCGAAATTCATTCATGTCGATATTTGTTTAAAATTTAGTAAGTTATTTTAGTATGGTTTCTTTAAAGATTTATTGATCCATACTCATGCCTAAATTGTTTACATGCCAAACCGTCGTGCTTGATGCTTGTTTATTTTGGTGCCCAAGTGCAGGAGACGCTGCCTTTGAGGAGGAGCGTGTTGATACCAAAAAAGTCACTTTGCCTCCTCAACATCAAGAAGCGACATGAAGCTACATCCTACTACAAACAGGCAATGCTACTTCAAGCATCATATTTTGTCAGAATCAAACAAAAACTGCAAGAACTTTCAAAACAGCCAAAAGAGGGGTACACATGAAGTTTCGGGTCATTCCGACATCATTTGGCTTAACTTCACTCTTCCGACAGCCAAACAGGCACTCCTGGCGGCAACAGTGTCGAAGACTTCAAAACTTCGATCAGAGCCTATGGATGGTCCCAAAATACCTCCAAAAGGCTCCTTGTCAAACTTCAAGTCAAACCGACAACATTTGACCCTCCATCAACCCTCGAGCAGCAAAGCCAAGCCTCTCAGCGGCGAGAACCACCGAGGCCATCACTCATCAAACAAAGTATATGAGTGGCTTCAACATGCTTCCAAAGGGCTGCACGTCGAATTTCAAGACGTTCCGACAATGTTTGACCAGACTTCAACCCTCCGAAATAAAATTAAGCCTACTAGCGGCGGAGCCTCCCAGGACCGTGACATCCAAATCGGAGCTAATGGGTCATCTCTAAATGATTCAAATAGGCTCCTTGTCAAATTTCAGGTCAATCGGACATCGGTTGACCGCATATCAAAGCTCGACATCCTCCTCACGGCAAAATCAAGTTTAGCAGCGACGGGACCCCAAACGGCTTCAAAACTCAAATAAAATCCCATTGTTGGTCCTATCCACTACTCAAGAGGCTTCACCTCAAATTTCAGGTTATTCCGACATCGTTTGAAGTAGTTTCAACTCTTGACGGAAAATCGGCTACTAAGTCTTCGGCCTTTCCAAGAAATTGGAAACTTTGTGCTCCAGTTTTGCACTGGTTCTCATCAAGTTTTCTTCAAGAAAATCAAGTCGATAATTGAGTAAAAATGTCAAGAAAAATACAGAAGAAAAAAGGAACGAAAAAGAACAAGAAACGGCCGAAAAACAAGGCCGCAACCAAAGGGGACAAAACCCCCATGGGGTCGCCGGATTTTCCGCCAGATGGCCCGTTTTCCGATCTTTCCGTGTTTCGAGAGTTCCAGCCCCTTTGATTGTCCAAAAATCCAATTCTTGATGCTTGGAAACGACTGATCTTCGCCAACATCTCGAATCCGCCGTCAAGAGAATGAAGTCATTCATCACTGATCGCTCCAGGATCGCCAACCGGCTGACCAAGAAAGTACACTTTCTGTCCGACCGATCGAGAAATCGACAAGACAGATGTCACCGGCCCACTGACATTAATCAATGTCTAAAATTGCATCGCAATTCAATATCAAACAACATGCGGATCCACCGGCGATGATCATAAGAAGAATTTCAAAAGACGCGGCGCGGCCTAAGACTCTTCAAATGCCCCGGCGACCACTTAATGCTATTAATTGATCCGTTTTATGACAACTTAATGCGGTCATTAACCCATTATTTTGGGCGGCCCAATCAGAAGCAAGCAAATGGGAGCTACAAGTCCAAGTAATCATGGCATTAAAACCATGCAACTCCCTTCATCATGGAGGTTAAAGGCGATTAAATACCCATCATTCTCCATCGGCCAATCACAAGCCAAGAAAAAAGGGGTTACAAAATCAAGAAATAAAAACTTGTAACTCCTCCCATCATGGAGAATCAATGCCATCAATGCTCATAAACCCACCTTATGGCCACCAAAAGGCTATAAAAGGAGGGTCATTCCAAGAAGAAAGGATATGATCCCGATCCACAAAAATCCCCGGAAGCCGGAAAATTCAAAAGAAATTCACACCTAGAGAGAGAGACATCCCAGAGAAGTTCTGACGAAGTCCTGCTACTCTGCTGCAAGAAACACCACAAGGTGATCGAAGTCCTTTGGGGGGCCACCCCCCTAAGGTCCTCTTCTCCTATCCAACATGGCCTAAACGGGGCTTTTCAGCCCGTTTACTTGGTTTTTTATTGGATATAGGACCTCCCCTTGGTCTTTGTCCTCTAAAAAACTAAGGCTCAAGCCAAGCCAAAGAGTCAAAGCACCATCTGTTCTCATCTGAAGGACGATGGCCAAGTCCATATATGACTTGCGACCGTCGATCTGAACGTGTCCCCACAATATCCTGAGAAGTTAGATCCCTTCTCTTCCTTTTCTATTGTACTTTGTATTTTTGAAAGAGACAAAAAAATCACAATTCTTATCTTTCATTATTTATGAGATTTGTAAATCAACTTTCACGGCACAAAATCGCCTTTCACGGCATCAAATCGCCTTTCATGGCAAACAAACAAAAAATCACTTCTTACGGCATTCTCAAAACAATCTTATCTATTTTCTTAAATATTTATGCAATTTGAAAAGTTAGAAAGAATGATCGATTTCCTTTCTACTTGTGAAGGTGAAACTCCGGATCATCACCATTTCAAATTCCAAGTAGAATAGAAAATCTGGCAAACCTGTACAAAAAATGTTGATACCCGCTTTTCTCCTCCGCTGGACTCCTGCAGCCCCCTGGGTGGAAGGAGAGGACGGAAGGCCGGGTCCATCAAGTTGGCATACCCGGTAGGACACATTCATTTGAGAATGTGATGCTTCGATTCATTGGCTCATTTCTGGTTGATGGCCTATGTTGGATCGTGCATCTAAAAATAAACATGAGATGAGATTTCATTCATTCTTTCTCGTTGCAAAAAAGTCTATTCTCTCTTTCTTGGATTCAATTTCGAGAAATTTTGATCCTTTCCTCTTCGAACTTGATAGCTCACAGAAATGTTTGCAGCTATCGTTCATATCGGGGATTGGGCCATCTTCTCTCTTTGATGAGTCCGATAGGTGTTTTCAAAACAAATTTTTTTTTTCATATTGGCAGTTTTGTTAACTCGGGTAATTCTATGAGTTTTTATATGCATATCGGGAGGACTGCTCTTTACATGAGTGTGTGTGTGTGTGTTTTGACTTGGCCTGTTGAGTAGTTCCTCACCGTATTTTGTGTGTTCACTCGCTTTTTGTTTATGTATTGGCAACACTAAGCTTGGACAATCTTGTCGGCTTGATCCACTGACTTGGGGTCCCCTTTTCTGCTCTGCCAAGTGCAGTTTGTATTCTGTTCTGTTCTATTACCCGGTTCCGCGGCCGTGGTTTTATCTAGCTATATGTATATATATATTTAGTTGGCTCTCGTCACCTCGCGTGTCTGAGACCAACACCCTTAGTGTGAACTCATTACATTAGTGATGGAGGATTTAGCTACTGTGGTTGCATCTGTCCTTACGATTGTGGCTCCCCTGAAGAAGGGCGATTTGCAGGGTCCGCATATAGACTGGGTTTGCAATGTGAGGAATGCATGTTCTGTGAAATATCCATGTTTTTCACATGTTTTAAATAAATACATGTTCTCTCAGATATTCATGTTTTTCACATGTTTTAAATAAATACATGTTCTATCAGATATCCATGTGTTACGCTTTTTTAAATGAATACTTGATCTGTCAGACATCCATTTTTTATACATGTTTTAAATGAATAAATGTTTTGTCAGATATCCATGATTTTGCACACGTTTAATTATATGCAGTTTTGATCAAGTAGCATGTTTTATCACATGTTTCGTTATTCAGCATATCTATTATCTTTTCACCCACCTGGCAGACCATCATATATGACCCACTATTTTGGTACTTAGGTTCAGACTTCTCCACCCCGAGCTGAATTCATGTGTTGGCTGTAGAGCCATTAGTTTGCAGGTTATAGTGTCAGCTATGTCATGTAGACATTTAGCTTGACATCGGAGCTACGTTACATGTGGGGTAGTGTTTATTTAGCTTGTTATTTGTATGGCTTTTATTAGCATCTTATTGGGATTGTAATTAACACACATTGATATTTATAACTTGAACACATATGGGAATGTAATATCCTATTACTGTCAGCTCTGTACTTTGTTATGATGGTTTGTTCCATTCTGATATGGTTCTTCATATGACAGCTACTTGCTAGTGGTTGAGTGTGACACGAAATCCGATGGCCACGGACTTCAGGTCACAACGCCATGAAAGCTTCCCGAAAGTATTCAGAGTATGTTGGAATGTGTCATCCTCACACATGCGGATCCTGGAGAAATATAATTTTAATCCCATTCGCGCCCCCCGAAGTGGGGCCGCTGCAGGGTCCGGATCCGTGACAAACCCTGTGTGGGTGGTAGGGTTCAATGACATCAAGCGATCTCAAGCAACCATAGAAGAAAGTTATATGATGGAATGGATGCTAAGTCCTGGCACCAGTGTACGGATCCCAAGCCACCTATGGCAAGTAAATGAAACACCTCATTAATATAATAAAAAGTATTATGTCGCAAAAACGAAAAATATATATCAAGGACTCTATTGGGTGCTCACCTCACTCGGATGTAGGTCGTCCAACCTCTCACGTAACAGCTGTATGTTCTCCTTCGCAATCCCATAATCCTGACCAAGATTTCAGCGGCTCGTTATAAGCATTCCAGCAGTATATCCCCACTGTGCTGGAGGATGGGCAAATGGGAAGTGCTTAAATACCCAAGCCTGCACACCATACCAATTATTAATTATACAATTTAAAGGATCAATTACGAGGGAACATATATGTATCTATAAAGTGTACACATTTACCATGAGCAGCGTCAGATATCCAGTAATCTATCTGACATCTACCCTTGTGGCGGTCCCCAACTAGCGATACAGATATGCCAGTGCAGCAACCCCCCATGCATTATGACAGACCCGTGGCTAGTCCATCAGTAAAGATAGCTAGTAGATGGGACTCGAGTCGATGACTTATCGGTGAAATGCGTGCAGCCTAACAAATACCGAAGATAGCCTCTAATTGCACACTATATCTGCTCAATAGACGACGCAAGAGTCCTATTGCCGCACACCCGTTTGATCCACGCCATCCTAACTACCCCACCAAGCACCATTCTCAACTCAGTTGACGAAGATGCCTTATCCACACCTAGTCCACGCCCAAGTAAATCTACTTGATCAGTAAATCCCATACTTGCCGATGCATGAACAGGAACACCCGTTACTGGGATGTCAAGGAGAGTACCCATATCATCTATGGTGATCGGCGTCTCACCAAATGGCATGTGGAAGGTATTTGTCTCAGGCTGCCATCTCTCTACAAAGCTCGATACCAAAGGGCAGGAGATATATCGGTATGAGAATCGCTTCAAGTCTGTGATGACACAAAAAAAAATCACTTTGTCTCATCGACATCAAGAAACCATATGAAGCTGCATCTTACTACAAACAGGCAATGCTACTTCAAGCATCAGATCTTGTCAGAATCAAACAAAAACTGCAAGATCCTTCAAGATAGCCAAAAGAGGGATACACATGAAGTTTTGGGCCATTCCGATATCATTTGGCCTAACTTCACTCCTCCGACAGCTAAAAAGGCGATCCCGTCGACGACAGTGTCTAAGACATCAAAACTTCGATCAGAGCCTACGGATGGTTCTAAAATACCTCCAAAATGCTCCTTGTCAAATTTCAATTGAAACCGGCAACGTTTGACCCTCCATCAACACTTGAGCAAAAAAAATCAAGCCTCTCGGCGGCGAGAACTACCGAGGCCATCACTCAACAAACAAAGCATATGTGTGGCTTCAACATGCTTCCAAAGGGCTGCACGTCGAATTTCAAGTCATTCCGACAACGTCTGTCCAGACTTTGACGCTCTGAAGCAAAATCAAGCCTACCGGCGGCGAAACCTCCCGGGACCATGACATCCAAATCGGAGCTAATGGATCATCTCTACATAACTCCAATAAGCTCCCTGTCAAATTTCAAGTCAATCGGACATCGGTTGACCGTATATCAAAGCTCGGCATCTTCCTCGCAGCAAAATCAAGTCTAGCATCGACGGGACCCTCTTTCTTAGATTCAACTTCGAGAAACTTTGATCCTCCCATCTTTGAACTTGATAGCTCACAGAAATGTTTGCAGCTATTGTTCGTATCGGGGATTGGGCCATCTTTGCTCTTCGATGAGTCCGATAGGGGTTTTCAAAACAAAAAAAATTCATTTCAAACTCTTTCAAAAAGAAAAATCAGTTTTCTCTCTTTTGGACTCAAATTTGAGAAACTTTGGTTTTTCCATTTCGGATTTAGCGCTCACAAAAATGTTTGAGCCTTTGTTCGGACCGGAACACCATTCGCTCTCTTTGATGAGTTCATTAGAAAACTTTCAAAAAAAAAGTTCAAAAAAAACACTAAGGTTGCACCAATTGCGTTCTTTGACCAAAGTGGATCTAAGAAAAGCCTTGTCCAAAGTGTGGAGGCAGCTAGACCGTTTGAGGTAAGGGTCCCCAAACGGGTTCAATAAGTAATCCTACCCTTACCTAGGGTCTGATCTATCCACTAAAGTTTCATAAGACCGAATTGGAAATCTATATGCACCTTTTAAAAAAAATTCAAAAATAAAAAAAAAAAAACTTCGATCACTTTTGAATCCAGAATTGAGAAATCTTGGTTCTTTCCCTTTCGGATTTAGTGCTCGCCGTGATGTTGAGCCTTTGTTGGGATTGGAACACCATTTGCTCTCTTTGATGAATTCAATTTTGACCCTTAAAAAAACACTTTAAAAAAAAATAAAAAACTTCAATCACTTTTGAATTCAGAATTGAGAAATCTTGGTTCTTTCCCTTCCGAATTTAGTGCTCGCAGAAATGTTGAGCCTTTGTTTGGATTAGAACACCATTTGCTCTCTTTGATGAACTCAATCTTGACCTTTCAAAAAAAAAACTTCCGTCACTTTTGGGTTCACATTCGAGAAATTCTGGTTCCTTCCCTTTCAGACTTAGTGCTCGCAGAAATGTTTGAGCCTTTGTTCGGATTGGAACACCATTTGCTCTCTTTTATGAATCCAAATTTGACCTTTCAAAAAGAAATCACATCTCGTGTCCTTTCTAAGGATGCGATTTGCAACATTTGTCCCTAGCGGTGCTAGTACGCTGTTAGACCCCAACCCAGACCAACTCGATTAGTACTAATTAAGTGAGTGTTTAGTCTTAAGTGAGTCTTAGTACTAGTTGGGTTAGAATGTGATTAGACTTAGTGTGGATTATAGCTTTGGGGATTTTGAGGACGTTTAGTATGAGTCAGACACGCTCTAGGACGCCCTGAGTACACGTGTAAGAATGGGGTTTTGTTCTAGATCTTTGATGTGGATGTGATTTTTGTTTCTCTTGAATGGTTTTATGATTTATGGCAACTTTCGTTTTTAACCGGCATGCATTTGAGGCCCAGAAACCCAAGTTTTGGCCCAATAAGGGCAAATCTGTCTTTGCATGTTAAATCTGGGCACACTTTTCGAAATCGTGAAACTATGTCAAAATTATACTTTTCCGAAACTAGATTTTTCGGTGATCGTTTTGTTCTTCTTCGTCGATTCCATCCGGGGTCCACAAGACCATGTTCCAAGCGTTCCAAGTTTCACTGCTAAAGGGACCCACCTCCAGACACTATATTGAAAGTCCGGGATCCGAAACCTAGAGGGGGGGTGAATAGGGTGAGCTACAACTTAATGACCAATTATGCCAATTTTAAACTTCTTTAAAACAATTAGGCACTTGTGATGATTAACAAATAAAATGCGGAAGCTAAACAACAACAATCACCACAAAAGCAATCACCACAACACAAGATTTATAGTGGTTCGGCCAACGTGCCTACATCCACTACCGGCTTGTGAATCTACACCCCACCGGATTTCCACTATTTATGCTTTTTAATAGGCTAAGCAATAACCTTAAACACTATGCTTTTCTAGGCTAAGCAATAACCTTACAATGTGCTTTTATAGGCTAAGCAATAACCTTTACACAATGCTTTTCTTAGGCTA
Organism: Umbellularia californica; assembly: GCA_028538565.1. Lineage (NCBI taxonomy): Eukaryota > Viridiplantae > Streptophyta > Magnoliopsida > Laurales > Lauraceae > Umbellularia > Umbellularia californica. Next base: position 49,019,734 of record JAPQWN010000006.1, on the reverse strand, counting down.
AGCAATAACCTTTACAATAAAAGATTTTCTCTAAAGAAGGTGTCTTCACAAAACACTCTAAGAGATACAATTTAAGCTCAATATAATTGCCTCTAAATTAGGCGGATAAGAAAGTGTAAAACAACTCACACAACACACTATAAAAATGCAAAGATGAATGCTCATGATGTGTGTGTGGAAACTTCAATCAAGTATTAAAATAAAGCTTAATCAATTTATGCTTGAAGCAATTAAAAGTTTAATACACATAAAAATATTTGATTGAAGTAATATGCAAATCACATGTACCAAATACAAACTTGTTGAAGATATGAAATCAAAAGCTCACAAGTTGTATGAAATTAATTATGTCTAAACATGTGATGCATATTCAATGTTGTTTCCAAAAACAAACTAATTTAACTAAAGTTCAAATGAATGAAAACAACAAAGATGATTCAAACAAGTTAATGAAACATGTTTATAAAATAAATCAAAGGTTTTGACAAAACATGTTTTATAAAGTATTAAAACAAACTTGTTTAGAAATCAAGGTGAAGAATCCAATGACTTAAATCAAAGATTAAAGAAGTAGAGGATTCAACACATCATAGTTTATATGCTAAAATCATTTACCAAAGATTAAACAAAGCATAAAACAATGATTATAAAAAGGCAAAGCTTACTTGGTGGTTTAACTTCATTAATCCAAGCTTTAGCTTTCCTTAATGACCCTTAGCCTTCCTTAGCTTGATCCCCTTTCTTTTCCCTCAAAATACCTCAAGAAGGGCTCCAAAGATCATCACTTGGGGCTAAGGAATGAGCTTCTTTTTATAGAAAAAGTTGCTCAACGGCTACCTGTCGGTCAGCCGACATCCAGGGGTCGGTTAACCGACACCCCAACGGTCACAAGCCAACGGTCATATTTTCAAAAATTTGCTGACCATAAAGCATGTTTCGGTTAGCCGACATGTTCGGTTAACCGAGACTTGACCGACACCCTAACCGACAGTGTAAACTAGGTCAGAAAACACCTCTCTGGTTTTCTAACCGAGAGAGCTTCGGTCAGTTTCAGAAGCAAGGTCGGTTAACCGATCCCTGACCGACATGCTGACCGACAGAGAAGATTTGAAATTTTAGCTCTCTGGAATTCGGACCGACAGATCCATCGGTTGACCTCGGCTCACCTGTCGGTTAGCCGACACCTAGCTTGTCGGTTGACCGACAGCCTAAGACAAAAATCCCAATTTTTGCATATTTCAAAGTATTTTCAAGAGGGGATTTTTGGGCCATTAAACCAAGCATGGAAACATGATTTAAACCAATCCGAGTGCTTTAAAATCATGAATCATAAAAAGCCAAATATGATTTGAAACTTTAAAATCAATGGCTAGCTTGATTTATCAAAATTCTTTTTCAAATTTAAATGCATCCATGCTTAAAACCAAAACATGCATAAATCATAAGGTTTACAAGATTTAGAACAATGCATGTATAAATCAAGATTTCAAGTTTTTCTAAAACAATGCATGTGTGTGAATTCAAAAGATGAATAAAATGAATAGTGTATCCATCAAATTGCAAGATACAAAATCCTTAACAATCTCCCCCTTTGCAATTTGATGGCAAACCTTCTCTTACTCAATACTGAATCTCCACACAAAGTCTTCAGCTCCTCCTTAGCTGGACAAGGCTTGAAATCTTCTTGGATGCTTCTTCACTTGGCTTGGGCCCTTTGTCTTTTCCTTCATTCTCCTTGGTGCTTGGAGCTTGATCATCCTCAAGCTTTCTCTTCATCTTCCTTTCTTTGGCCAAGCATCTTCTACTTCTTTCATCTCTCCCCCTTTGACCATGCACTCTTGGGTTTTGGTAAGATATGCATTCACTCCCTCTTTGGAGGATAATACAATGTCTCTCCCCCTTTGACATTGAATTGCACATCTCTTCCCTTAGCTATATTCTCCCTCTTTGACATCTAGAATATTCTCCCCCTTTGACATTAAATTGCAAAGGTACCTACACACATGAAATAAGGAAAATACCTTTTAGTAGCACCTGTTAACAAAAGAATTCGAAAATGAAATACATAACAGGTTTTCATGTATGGGTGTTGTCTATAAGGGTATAGAGCCAATATAAGAGTGAATTTGATCATAACTAATACTTCCTATGAAGATTTACTCCCCCTCAATCCATTATCTCCTTTTGTCAAACTTTGACAAAGATTTAACAATTTGGTTCAAGAAGAAGATGGTTTAACCAATTGAGGGTTAACTTCAAGAGAAGGATTAGATACAAAAAGAAATAAAGCTCAATATGATCAAATTACCATTATAAAAATACCAATTGACGGAAAAGCTATAGGATAATTAAAGAGCAAGGTCAAAAGGATAATCTATCATGGATACCAATTGAAATATATATAAAGCAATTATACCAATTGAAATTCAAAGATAAGAGTATTAACTCAATCACTCTAAAATGGAGTTAAGGAATATACCTATTAGGGTTCATCCAAATTAGAGTTATCCATGATGAGATGGGGTTTATTAAACATAGCATCAATCAATATAATTATGAAAATCATATGCTATGAAAGTTTTGAGATCATTTCATACATTCATTAAATATAACTATCATACACAAGATGAATGAAATGAAGTTCAATCATGAAGCCAACCTCACAATTAACCAACCAAAATTATGAAAACATAAACATGGTGGTTATGTGATTTACCTATAAGTGCAAGAGAGGAGGCAAACATGAACATTATGATGCTAATGGAATGTGACATGGAACAGAAACATATTACTATCAAGTTCAATCCAATGTACACAAGGTCTATCACAAACTCAAGATATGATACCAATTGGATATTGATACTAATTGAAAATGATACCAATTGATTACCAATTGAATATGAAACATGATTAAGAGCAAGCATGTGACAAACACAAAATTCCAACAAGCATCATAAAATGATATTCATCACTTAGAATAATATAACTAATGAGCATATTGATGAACATGAGAAATTGCATTTAGAATATATATAACTTGGTAGAGGATGCAATTTACAAAAATGTCAAATCATATGAATTCAACAACTAAGAAATCCATCAAACAAAAGATATAACTATGAAATACAAGGAATGGAATTCAAAGAGGTTCATATGATTAAACACTACTATGAAGTTGAAACATGTATAAGAATGACATCACAAGGAAAATACACATGAATCAACATCATAACCATCCATTTAAAAAAAATTACTAGAAAGCATAGAGGATGGATTTGAAAGTTCTAGTATGATATCTATTAATGTAACTAAAGAGCACAACCATACATGGAACTATATGACATTTGCATAAAAAGAATGAAACCAAATGAGCAATGATGCAAATAGCATATAACAACTATTTCCTTCTAAAAGATACAATCATAAACACAAGGAAATAAACTCAAAGGAAAATGCAACTATAAATATAACTAACAAAGCTTAGAACATTTTCCAAAGGACTTTAATTTACTTCAACAATCAAAATCCAACAATGAAACATAAAATCATGATCAAGTGATTAAGAAAACTATGAAGTGAATTAATATCAAATTTCAATTTGTAATTAAGGATAACTACAAAAACTCATACAAATTGACTTAAAAGCTTTTCAAACTTGATATCAATTGGAAAAATGCATTTATCAAAAACACATTCAATTTTGAAGAATATAACTATAAAGATCTAACCAATTGAAACTCAAGTAAATCAAGGAATTGAATTTTCATATCAAAATACTAACTTAGTAAGCATAGAATGAAAATCAATCTTCAATCCTCATTTTTCATCAAGAATGTAGTAATGAGGCTTAAATCATTTTTCAACTTGCATTGTAAAAGATATAACTTATTTGAAACACATACAAGTTGATTTTTCAAAACAATAACTTTCCATAAGAAAGAATCCATGGAAAATCTAAATCATTTATTTTTCAAAATAATTTAACTAAGATAATCAAACAAATGAATTTGAAAATATCAATCGATTATAAAAAAAATCTAGCTATAAAAGCTTTTGAAATCATAATCAATTGATCATATATAGAAATGCATTGCAAAAGATATAACTAAATGAGAGCAAAAAGCAAATTTATAATGATGAAATTATAATCAAATGATTTTGAAAACCATGATATTTAACTAGAAAGGTACATGATGACAAAATCAATTGATTACAAATAAACATTGCATTTTAACAAATGTAACTAAGAAAGTATAAAATGCAAATGTGTCATGACCAACAATATGATTTAACTAAAAAGGTTCGGTTGGTCAAGAGATCCAAGGCCTTAAGGTTTGTCTAAGTATCTATCTTTAGGAATCCACCTAAGGTCTTGAGAGGGTTGATCTTTGAGGTCTATCTTAAAAGTCTCACCAACTTTAGGAGATTTGACTTGATAAATTTTCAATTTAGACTTATCACCATGATAATGAGATTTGACTAATTTTAGGTTTGATTGGTGATTAGTCTTTTGAGGTTGGTGACTTTTCTTAGTAGGGGATTGATTTCTTTTCTTCTTATTTCCTCCCTTTAATTGACTTTTGAATTTTAGATTTAACTTTGCAACTTTCTTCAAAAGTTCTTTCATTTGTTGGGTTAGGGGAGGTAGGTTGAGAAGCTTTTTCTTGATAGATTCTTTTATATTAGTTTTAACTTGTTTAAGCTTTTTAGAATCTATCTTAGGAGACTCCTTTTTAATAGGTTTAACTTGTTTAATCTTCTTGGAGTCTTCCTTGATTTTTAGTGTCTTATCCATCATAGAGTTTGATTTTACTTTCTTTGGTTCATAGATGGTTTTAGACACATGACTTCTTCTTAACTTGCACTCAAACCTAAAGTGTCCTTCAATGCCACAATAATTACATTTAGTCATGGGCAAGGAGGAATGAGTGCTAGAGAATGAGGACTCACCTTTCACAAATGTGTTGGTGACTATGGGGTCATGAGAAATATTCCTATCAAATCCAAGACCCGTCCTATTTCTTTGAGATTTACCCAATTTAAATAACTTTTCAAATTTCTCTTCACCATGGGTAAATTTGCACTCATACTTTTGTTTGTACCTTTCAAGTTGAGTGACTTGTTTTTTAAGGGTTGAATTTTCATTTTTAACTTTTGTTTGTTCATTTTCAATTCCCTTAAAGTTGTTTAGTTCTTCATGGGCAAGTTTTAATTCAAATTTAAGTTCATTAATAACATTGGATCCAAGTTCTTGAGTTTTTATCTTATTAGATAAATTTTCCTTAGTGATAGTTAACTTAGATTCAAGATTGTTAATGTCTTTATCTTGCCTTTGTAATTGATCTCTTAGTTTAGAATTTTCCTTATTAAGATTATCATAATTTATCTTAATTTCATTTAATTCATCTTGAGCATTAGACAAATTATGCAAAGAGATCATAAACTTAGAGTCTACACAATTTATTAATTCTTCTTTCTCTCTAAGTTCATTTTTTGAAGAAACTAATTCTTTGTTTAGACTTTTAGATTTTTCTTCTAATCTTTTATTCTTCTTAACAAGCTCTAGGGAAAATGTACATAAATCATTATAGGCTTGTTGAATGTCATCTTGATTTTCATCATTTTCTTCTTCATTTGATTCAAATTTAGATTCATTAAATTCATGGTTTGAATCTCCAAATGTTGGAAGAAGGAATGGTCTAGAAGAATCTACACAAGAATCTACAAAGTCTAATATAGTGGAATCCATTCTAATGATTTTCATGTAAACACAACACTAGGATTCTAATCTCTAGGATTTAGCTAATAAGGATCAACTCCGGGTGTTTAAGCCCTAAATGGAGTAACCCGCTCTGATACCAATTGAAAGTCCGGGATCCGAACCCTAGAGGGGGGGTGAATAGGGTGAGCTACAACTTAATGACCAATTATGCCAATTTTAAACTTCTTTAAAACAATTAGGCACTTGTGATGATTAACAAATAAAATGCGGAAGCTAAACAACAACAATCACCACAAAAGCAATCACCACAACACAAGATTTATAGTGGTTCGGCCAACGTGCCTACATCCACTACCGGCTTGTGAATCTACACCCCACCGGATTTCCACTATTTATGCTTTTTAATAGGCTAAGCAATAACCTTAAACACTATGCTTTTCTAGGCTAAGCAATAACCTTACAATGTGCTTTTATAGGCTAAGCAATAACCTTTACACAATGCTTTTCTTAGGCTAAGCAATAACCTTTACAATAAAAGATTTTCTCTAAAGAAGGTGTCTTCACAAAACACTCTAAGAGATACAATTTAAGCTCAATATAATTGCCTCTAAATTAGGCGGATAAGAAAGTGTAAAACAACTCACACAACACACTATAAAAATGCAAAGATGAATGCTCATGATGTGTGTGTGGAAACTTCAATCAAGTATTAAAATAAAGCTTAATCAATTTATGCTTGAAGCAATTAAAAGTTTAATACACATAAAAATATTTGATTGAAGTAATATGCAAATCACATGTACCAAATACAAACTTGTTGAAGATATGAAATCAAAAGCTCACAAGTTGTATGAAATTAATTATGTCTAAACATGTGATGCATATTCAATGTTGTTTCCAAAAACAAACTAATTTAACTAAAGTTCAAATGAATGAAAACAACAAAGATGATTCAAACAAGTTAATGAAACATGTTTATAAAATAAATCAAAGGTTTTGACAAAACATGTTTTATAAAGTATTAAAACAAACTTGTTTAGAAATCAAGGTGAAGAATCCAATGACTTAAATCAAAGATTAAAGAAGTAGAGGATTCAACACATCATAGTTTATATGCTAAAATCATTTACCAAAGATTAAACAAAGCATAAAACAATGATTATAAAAAGGCAAAGCTTACTTGGTGGTTTAACTTCATTAATCCAAGCTTTAGCTTTCCTTAATGACCCTTAGCCTTCCTTAGCTTGATCCCCTTTCTTTTCCCTCAAAATACCTCAAGAAGGGCTCCAAAGATCATCACTTGGGGCTAAGGAATGAGCTTCTTTTTATAGAAAAAGTTGCTCAACGGCTACCTGTCGGTCAGCCGACATCCAGGGGTCGGTTAACCGACACCCCAACGGTCACAAGCCAACGGTCATATTTTCAAAAATTTGCTGACCATAAAGCATGTTTCGGTTAGCCGACATGTTCGGTTAACCGAGACTTGACCGACACCCTAACCGACAGTGTAAACTAGGTCAGAAAACACCTCTCTGGTTTTCTAACCGAGAGAGCTTCGGTCAGTTTCAGAAGCAAGGTCGGTTAACCGATCCCTGACCGACATGCTGACCGACAGAGAAGATTTGAAATTTTAGCTCTCTGGAATTCGGACCGACAGATCCATCGGTTGACCTCGGCTCACCTGTCGGTTAGCCGACACCTAGCTTGTCGGTTGACCGACAGCCTAAGACAAAAATCCCAATTTTTGCATATTTCAAAGTATTTTCAAGAGGGGATTTTTGGGCCATTAAACCAAGCATGGAAACATGATTTAAACCAATCCGAGTGCTTTAAAATCATGAATCATAAAAAGCCAAATATGATTTGAAACTTTAAAATCAATGGCTAGCTTGATTTATCAAAATTCTTTTTCAAATTTAAATGCATCCATGCTTAAAACCAAAACATGCATAAATCATAAGGTTTACAAGATTTAGAACAATGCATGTATAAATCAAGATTTCAAGTTTTTCTAAAACAATGCATGTGTGTGAATTCAAAAGATGAATAAAATGAATAGTGTATCCATCAAATTGCAAGATACAAAATCCTTAACATATATAAGCCCTTTCCTTCTTCATTTTCCCTTTTTCCAATCTCTGCAACGGTTTTGCCCTAGAGCAAGTGAGTGGAGAGCCTACCCCTTTGGTCTTCTCCCTTGGAAATGATCTAGCTATAGTGTTCCAAATCAAGATCCAAGACCACCATCCTCTTCCTCTCTTCTCAAGCTACAGCTGGACGTTTTTGGGAGCCAAACCTTTCCACTATTCATCATCCTCAAGCCCTATTCTTCTTGTTTGGCTAGCTCAAGGTTGGTGTCTTCTTCATTCTTCCCATTTGATGTTCTTTAGCTCGCCTAGAGCTTGTTTTCATGGTTTGCAAATCCATTTTCGAAATGGGGATTTGTGATGGCCAAAATTTGTGATGGCCAAAATGTAGATTTTTATATGCTCCATTTTGGGGGTTTTGTGTAGATCTCGTGGAGCACCCCTTTCTTGTTGAGTTTGTGAAGCTTTGGCTTGGCTTGGGTTAGAGGCAAGTAAACATTTTAGTTACTCCTAGTACATTGCAAGTTTTAGGGCATTTTTACCTTTGGAAATGTTATTCATCATCAAGCTTATCTTTCTTGCATGTCATTAATCTCTTTTAGCTTGTTTTAATCTTGCTAAGCAAGAGCACTAATTTCTCTATCAAATCTAGAGGTTTTATCTTCAATGGAAGCATGTTTTCAATGGAATGATTTGCAAGTTATTAGATATATGCTTTGAATGTAAATGGGTTTGTGATTTTGATGTTTCGAATGAAATGTGAATGGATTTTTGTGTGGAGATCATCCCTTGGAAAGCATGTAGGCTTGGGGAGTGCAGGTGGTGAAAATGTGGAAGTGAAGAAGTGAATGAAGTGTGGAAAAAAATTGAATTTTCGAAGTTCTACCGGTAGGGGTATTTCAACCGGAAGTTCTACCGGTAGAAAGGGCTCAAATTTTGACAGATAATTGAGGAAATTAAAAACCCCAAGTTCTACCGGAAGTTCTACCGGTAGAAATGGCCCAGATTGTGGCAGAGAGTGAGAAAAAAACTGTGAACCGCAGTTCTACCGGAAGTTCTACCGGTAGAAACGGCCCAGATTGTGGCAGAGAGTTGAGAAAAACTGTGAACCTCAGTTCTACCGGAAGTTCTACCGGTAGAAGCACTTCAACCGGAAGTTCTACCGGTAGAACATCTTCTACCGGAATTTCTACCGGTAGAGAGGCATGAACCACACCAAAAAGTACTGTTTCGAAGGATTTTGCAGAAATGAAAACTAGACTTGGTCTTAGACCCTTTTATTGACCTTGTGCACTTGAAATTTCCAAAATATAATATACCTTCGGGGACACCAAGTCTTATTGAAATCCGACATTTAGTTTTCAATTCCACAAGGGTCAAAGATGTGGTCTTAGCCTATGCTTGATGGATTTACGTTTGAACTCTCGTTTTGATGCTTCATGCATCCTCGTGTTCTCTTTTGATTTCCAAGTGCAAGTTTGTTTCAAGATGTGTTTCAAGAATCAAAAAGGGAATCATTTCTTAAGTTTGTAAGCATTAATACTATGCTATTTTGCTAGTCTTATCACTTCGTGCTCGTTAAATGATTTCCCTCTTGTTTTGACGTGTTTTCGAACGTGTATTGCCATGTTTTGTGCATTCATGATATAAGTAAATTTCACTGAGCTTGGACCGCCCTTTTAGTTTGATCCACTACCTGGGGGTCCTTAAACTCGTGGACTGTCTGCAGACTAGTCATGTATTTTATTACACATCGTGCGTGTTCGTGGTCCGGTTCCGCGGCCGGATACCCCGTCTACCTTGTGTGGCGTGGGATCGTGTTTCGTGTCGTGCTTGTCGTGCGTGCTTGCTCTTGTCATCACGTATGACAGAGAAAGGATGAGCTCTATGTGGATTTATCTTATCATGATATTATATGTATTCGTGCTAGTTTCGCAAGCATTGAAACGTGTATTTAAACTTTGAACTGTTTTAGCATTATTTCAACTATTCATGTCTAAATTGTTTATTTGCCAAACCGTAGTGTTTGATGCTTGTATTTTGGTGTCCAGGTGCCGGCGGCTTCGCGCGTGACGAGGGGTGCCCGGAGGAGGCTATTGAGCCACCCCCAGCACTCGAGTGGCAGCCCAACGACGTCATCTAGACGCCGGTCGGGATCGTGATTCTCGTTCACCTAGCTGGTTATGTTGGGTTTTCTTTTGGGGTTCAAAATTGTTGTATTGGCCTTTGTTGGCCTCTCAGGGTTTTGTAATTGGAAGTAAAATACTTTGTCTAAATGTTGAAACTTAATCTTGATAGGAATGCTCATTTGACATTCTCTTTTGATACCTTGTCTCGACCTTTTAATTCTTCTTGTATCTTATTGATTAAGAATCGTATGACACGTTTTGCTACACGCTTCCGCATATCTATTCATGTGAGCTCGACCCGTGTCTTAGGATCCTTACCGCGGAAACCTGTGGGAAAATCAAAACAGGCGGTGTGTTTTATGTTAATTAATCATACCGCCGCGCAGTCGTGGGCCCGAGTCCCGGTCCGGGGTCGCGACATACGCCCTTTCGGATCTACTGTATTCGCGACCGACACATTTGTATCTCTAACATTATATCATTTTACCTCAAGTAAGCATTGCTTCTCGGTAATTTGAATTAAGGTCTACAATTGCTTCTAGCAGTCACTGGAATGCTCATCCCGAGCCTGCCATACTTACATTTAGAACAATTGTACCCTCTATGGCTTTTTGCCTTTTTTATCATGCTTGGGCTGGGCCATGTCCCCTCGAGCGATTTAAAAAGACAAAACCATAGTTATTCTCCATTTATAATCACCATATTCTCGTGACTACTAACAGATGTGGTCTTGTTTTAGAAGTTTTCCAAACTAACAATGGCACCTTCATTGACCATCACTTTTGATGAGAATAAGTACCAACTTATGCTTCAAGATAAGCAGAACAAGCGTACTCATAAGCGCCCTGCCAATAGCCGAAGCGTCATCTCCATCGACAACTCTCAAAAGATCGGGTCAACCTTGACTCCCTGGACCATCGTCTTCGGGTCTCTGGGACCATTCACACTTCCCGCAGAAGAAACTGTACCTGCCAAGAAACAGAAAATCGCCCCGCAACGTATCACTAACATGGCACCAAGGGCGAACACAAAGAAACCTGAAGCCCGTGGCGCTCCCACGAAGCCTCGACCTACAAGAAACCAGGTCTATCCCAAGACTTGGTCCCCGAGACCTTCACCAAAACAACGGAGGTCACAAACATCTACGAAGCCAGCATACCTGGCCCCTCTCAAGGAGAATCGGCTCTAAACTCTCTCTTACATGAAAGAGGAGAAACCTAGCCTCTGCCAAATAAACAAACCAATCCAGCATGAGAAGAGAAGTTGTTGGATGCTGTTCAGGACTTATTCCCGGAAAATGCTCCGTGCAACGCGATCACTGAAGACGGCAATGCTGTTATAGAGTCGTCTTCAGCAAATGACAAGGATCAACCCCTCGATCCCGAGAGTGATCTTCCAAAAGAAGACCCTTCTCTAGAAGCTTTTGAAGTTGGTAGAAGTACCTGCTCTGGCTGAGATTACCACAAAAATTACAACCAACCTTTTTCTTCTTATGTAAATCTTTCGGGAAAGTAAGTTGTAAACGCCCCAAGCGGCAACAATAATGAAAATGCAGGCCCGAAGGAGGCTTTCAAGTACGACTTAATTGAGCACTTCAAACACATGCATACACAACTGCACATCCTTAACTTATTACGAATGTCTCTACAAACTCGTAATAGTCTCATTCAGAATTACAAATGCTGAATGCAGATGTCGACAAACAAGCCCCACAAGTCCAACAAATTGAAATGGACTATGGGGTCAAAAAATCAAGTACTTCCTCAAAGGGAGAAAAGAATAAGACTGAGGGATCAATAGTCTTATCTTTGAATCTCAATTGGTATAATTGCTTTATATATATTTCAATTGGTATCCATGATAGATTATCCTTTTGACCTTACTCTTTAATTATCCTATAGCTTTTCCGTCAATTGGTATTTTTATAATGGTAATTTGATCATATTGAGCTTTATTTCTTTTTGTATCTAATCCTTCTCTTGAAGATAACCCTCAATTGGTTAAACCATCTTCTTCTTGAACCAAATTGTTAAATCTTTGTCAAAGTTTGACAAAAGGAGATAATGGATTGAGGGGGAGTAAATCTTCATAGGAAGTATTAGTTATGATCAAATTCACTCTTATATTGGCTCTATACCCTTATAGACAACACCCATACATGAAAACCTGTTATGTATTTCATTTTCGAATTCTTTTGTTAACAGGTGCTACTAAGGTATTTTCCTTATTTCATGTGTGTAGGTACCCTTGCAATTTAATGTCAAAGGGGGAGAATATTCTAGATGTCAAAGAGGGAGAATATAGCTAAGGGAAGAGATGTGCAATTCAATGTCAAAGGGGGAGAGACATTGTATTATCCTCCAAAGAGGAAGTGAATGCATATCTTGCCAAAACCCAAGAGTGCATGGTCAAAGGGGGAGAGATGAAAGAAGTAGAAGATGCTTGGCCAAAGAAAGGAAGATGAAGAGAAAGCTTGAGGATGATCAAGCTCCAAGCATCAAGGAGAATGAAGGAAAAGACCAAGGACCCAAGCCAAGTGAAGAAGCAACCAAGAAGATTTCAAGCCTTGTCCAGCCAAGGAGAAGCTGAAGACTTTATGTGAAGATTCAGTATTGAGTAAGAGAAGGTTTGCCATCAAATTGCAAAGGGGGAGATTGTTAAGGATTTTGTATCTTGCAATTTGATGGATGCATTATTCATTTTATTCATCATTTGAATTCTCTCACATGCATTGTTTTAGAAAAGCTTGAAATCTTGATTTATACATGCATTGTTTTAAATCTTGTACACCTTATGATTTATGCATGTTTTGGTTTTAAACATTGGATGCATTTAAATTTGAAAAAGAATTTTGATAAATCAAGCTAGCCATTGATTTTAAAGTTTCAAATCATATTTGGCTTTTTATGATTCATGATTTTAAAGCACTCGGATTGGTTTAAATCATGTTTCCATGCTTGGTTTAATGGCCCAAAAATCCCCTCTTGAAAATACTTTGAAATATGCAAAAATTGGGATTTTTGTCTTAGGCTGTCGGTCAACCGACAAGCTAGGTGTCGGCTAACCGACAGGTGAGCCGAGGTCAACCGATGGATCTGTCGGTCCGAATTCCAGAGAGCTAAAATTTCAAATCTTCTCTGTCGGTCAGCATGTCGGTCAGGGATCGGTTAACCGACCTTGCTTCTGAAACTGACCGAAGCTCTCTCGGTTAGAAAACCAGAGAGGTGTTTTCTGACCTAGTTTACACTGTCGGTTAGGGTGTCGGTCAAGTCTCGGTTAACCGAACATGTCGGCTAACCGAAACATGCTTTATGGTCAGCAAATTTTTGAAAATATGACCGTTGGCTTGTGACCGTTGGGGTGTCGGTTAACCGACCCCTGGATGTCGGCTGACCGACAGGTAGCCGTTGAGCAACTTTTTCTATAAAAAGAAGCTCATTCCTTAGCCCCAAGAGATGATCTTTGGAGCCCTTCTTGAGGTATTTTGAGGGAAAAGAAAGGGGATCAAGCTAAGGAAGGCTAAGGGTCATTAAGGAAAGCTAAAGCTTGGATTAATGAAGTTAAACCACCAAGTAAGCTTTGCCTTTTTATAATCATTGTTTTATGCTTTGTTTAATCTTTGGTAAATGATTTTAGCATATAAACTATGATGTGTTGAATCCTCTACTTCTTTAATCTTTGATTTAAGTCATTGGATTCTTCACTTTGATTTCAAAACAAGTTTGCTTTAAAAACTTTAATACATGTTCTTGGCAAAACCTTGGATTTGTTTGATAACATGTTTTGTTGAACTTGTTTGAATCATCCATGTTGTTTTCACAATCCTAAACCTTTGTTGCACTAGTTTTTGAAAACAACACTTAGCATGCTCACTTGTCTAAACCCTAATTACTTACAAGTGACTTGCTTTAAACTTCAATCAAATCTTTGTATGCATTAAACCCTTGAATGCTTCTTAGCATACATTGATTGATCTTAAACTTTTAATATTGATTGAAGTTTCCACACACACACATCATGAGCATTCATCTTTGTATTTTACAGTGTGTTGTGTGAGTTGATTTACACTTTCTTATCCGCCTAATTTAGAGGCAATTATATTGAGCTTAAATTGTATCTCTTAGAGTGTTTTGTGAAGACACCTTCTTGAGAGAAAATCTTTTATTGTAAGGGTTATTGCTTAGCCTAAGAAAAGCATTGTGTAAAGGTTATTGCTTAGCCTATAAAAGCACATTGGAAGGTTATTGCTTAGCCTAGAAAAGCATCTTGTATAGGTTGTTGTTAAGCCTTGAAAAACAACATTGTAAGGTTATTGCTTATCCTTGGAAAGCATATTGTAGTGGTTATTGCTTAGCCATTTGAAAAGCATAAATAGTGGAAATCCGGTGGGGTGTGAGAACACAAGCCGGTAGTGGATGTAGGCATTGAGGCCGAACCACTATAAATGATTGTGTTATGGTGAATGCTTATGTGGTGATTGTTGTTGTTTAGCTTCCGCATTTTATTTGTTAATCATCACAAGTGACTAATTGTTTTAAAGAAGTTTAAAATTGGCATAATTGGTCATTAAGTTGTAGCTCACCCTATTCACCCCCCCTCTAGGGTTCGGATCCTGAACTTTCAGCTCCCACGAAGCCTCGACCTACAAGAAACCAGGTCTATCCCAAGACTTGGTCCCCGAGACCTTCACCAAAACAACGGAGGTCACAAACATCTACGAAGCCAGCATACCTGGCCCCTCTCAAGGAGAATCGGCTCTAAACTCTCTCTTACATGAAAGAGGAGAAACCTAGCCTCTGCCAAATAAACAAACCAATCCAGCATGAGAAGAGAAGTTGTTGGATGCTGTTCAGGACTTATTCCCGGAAAATGCTCCGTGCAACGCGATCACTGAAGACGGCAATGCTGTTATAGAGTCGTCTTCAGCAAATGACAAGGATCAACCCCTCGATCCCGAGAGTGATCTTCCAAAAGAAGACCCTTCTCTAGAAGCTTTTGAAGTTGGTAGAAGTACCTGCTCTGGCTGAGATTACCACAAAAATTACAACCAACCTTTTTCTTCTTATGTAAATCTTTCGGGAAAGTAAGTTGTAAACGCCCAAGCGGCAACAATAATGAAAATGCAGGCCCGAAGGAGGCTTTCAAGTACGACTTAATTGAGCACTTCAAACACATGCATACACAACTGCACATCCTTAACTTATTACGAATGTCTCTACAAACTCGTAATAGTCTCATTCAGAATTACAAATGCTGAATGCAGATGTCGACAAACAAGCCCCACAAGTCCAACAAATTGAAATGGACTATGGGGTCAAAAAATCAAGTACTTCCTCAAAGGGAGAAAAGAATAAGACTGAGGGATCAAGCATTGAATGCCTCTCGGTTCAAAAAGCAGTAAGTGTAACAATTGCCTTCGATAAGGATGACCTCCTACTAGGCGAAACAAAGCACAACCGACCCTTGTACTTTACGGGGTACGTCAAAGAGATGCCAGTACACAGAGTGCAGATCGACCCGGGTTCTGCACTCAACCTCATCTCTACTTCGGCATTCGAAGAGCTGGACATCCCACCTAGCAAGCTGAGTCACACGTCTATATCCTTCTTCGGATATAACGGGAGTGCTCGAAGGCCTATCGACAAAATCAGGTTCAAGTTGCAAATCGGTGATCTTATTTCTCAAGTCACTTTATATGCAATAAGGGCCCCTTCATGCTACAATATCCTTCGTGGACGCCCCTGGATACATGAGAATGGAGTCGTCCCTTCAACTCCACATCAATGTATCAAGTTTGTTGGCAATGACAGCTTGATACATCGAGTGTTTGCAGACAAAAAGCCCTTCAAAGGCAAGGATTCCATTTTGCAAATGCTGAAATGTATAAAGATGGAAAAGAAGAAAAGGAGGAAGAAACAACACCCTTTGCTGAAAATCTCTAGAAAGATAAGAGCAAGGCTCTTCAGCAATCATCGGAAGCAAACAAACCTTTTAGCAAACTCAAATTAAGTAGTCAAGCTCCCTTCGTGATCTCTCTCGAAACATCAAAACCTTTGGTAATCACTACCAAAACAAAGAAGACAAAACAAAAGGTTGGGGACAAGTTTGTTGTCTCCTTTGTGTCTATTATGGATGACACAAATTCGAACTTAGTGCCGGAAGACGACACATCGTCAAGCCAAGCTGATACTCAGCAAGTTCAGCCCGCTCTCACTCCATTGGAGACACCTGCTGATGTAGAAGATCCTACGTCTGCTTCTTTCGTCATTCCATCAACTTTATCAGAAGAAAATGTAATCTTCTTCCACAGGTCAGGAGTTTCTCCACCAAATTCTCTGCTTGAACCTTTCTAAAATAAAGGTATGCCTCAGCTATCCCTGTATAGTCTAATGGCACAAGCTATCATGTAGAAAATGGGCTACGACGCTCAGAATCCAACTGGTTTGGGAGGTGGCCGTGGTATTCTTACACCATTGGAAGCCACCCTGACCAAAAGTCAATCGAAAGATTGGAAACTCCACCGTCATAAAGAGAAGTCTCCATACGCGTTGGGGTATGATCCTACCACACCCATGAGACAGTTTATACAAAGGCTGCAAAGTGTCTTGTGTTTAGTGGGGCCCTTGGGGGTTTCCCTTTTGATAGTTTTGACGTGTACTTGGAGGTTTAATCGAGATTCCCATAACCCTTGTCTTGATCCCATTTTACTTGTCTTGTTGACCCTTACAACTTTCATGTTGATCCTGTAATCGTCCGGAACCCTGAAACCCGACTTTCCTAGCATTAAGGGCAAAACAGTCATTTTACATGAAATCTATGCCCAAAAGTTGATATTCCCGGAACCCGCGAAACATATAGTTTTTGAAAACTAGATATTTCGGTGATCACTTTTCTCTTCTTCGTCGATTTCGTTTGAGGTCCCGAAAGTAGTTTCTAAGTCGTGGAGCCCACTCCCATTGGCTTTAAATAGAGAACCCTTCTCTTCTTTTCCCTTTTTCCAGCACAACAACAACAACCTAGGGTTTTTCCTTCTCTTCTTCTTCTCCTTGCTTCTTCACCACTAAATTTCCTCCAAACTTGCACCAATAGCTCAAATGGTGGTCACCATCTTCTTTTCCATCACTAGAGCTCTCCTTGGATACAATTAGTGAAGAGAAATCTCCATTCCAAGACTCTGTTTAAGTCACTCTTGTTCATTTAGAGACCTTGCAAGTAAGTTTTCTTTCCCAATCTCTTTGTTATGTTTTCTCCTAGCTATAGAGAAGCCCCATTTTATATATTGAAGAGTTCTTCTTCTTCTTTCCTTGTTTGACCCAATTTAGGGTTTGTTTTTGGGGGTTTTGTGCAGCTTGGAGTTTGGCTTGGAAGAGGAGAGTAATTGCTTGATTCCCTTGATTAGAGACCTAAGGCAAGTGGAATGATTACATGTTCTGAGTTTTGAATGGTTTTCATGATGAGTTTAATTGATTTTGTATCTCCATTAATGCCTTGTTTTACTTGCATTCAATGTGATTTTAAATGCTCTTGGAAAGAAGTTGGTTAACTCATTTATTGTCATGGAGAGGTGGTTTGTATCTCCCTATTTTTATTTCTGTTTGCTTTTAATGGATCCTTGTGAATGTTGTCTTTTCCCTTTTTCTTTGTGATTGAATGTGGGAAAGAATGGAGATGAATGGATTGATGCTTGGTGGAGGTTGTGAGGAGTTTTGATGGGGCATTGAAAGAGGTTTTGGATTTCCCAATTTGATAGAAGAAATTGAGCTCAAAGGTGTAGTAAGAAGTGGAAAGGAAGAGGAGTAGAGCTGTCCTGGAACCAGTTTCTGGACAGTTCGCTCGAGCGAACTGGCAGGTCGCTCGAGCGAAGTGTCCAAAAAGGGGTTTCGAACCATTCCAGAGGACAGTTAGCTCGAGCCAACCTTATATCGCTCGAGCGAACCCTCCTAGAGCTCATTCTAGAGAACGGTTAGTTCGAGGGCACGGATTGTTCGCTCGAGCCAGCCAGAACTGGGCAGGTCCGCTCGAGCGACCCTTGGTCTGCTCGAGCTAACCCTTTCAGAAGGCCATTCCAGAGAGCACTTCGCTCGAGCGAACTCCTGGTCCGCTCGAGCGATGTGTACTGTTTACCTGGGGCTGTTTTGGAAACAAAAATGAAATGTTTTAGATAATGAGAGAGGTTTGTTAGTATCCCCATGGTGATGAGAAGACTTATAACCATTGTTTGAAATCCAATTCAGGAAGAAACCGCATCACAAAGAATTCATTGAAGTTTTGAAACTTCCAAGTGTATAAGGAATCGGAATGTCCTCAAATTCAAGGAGTACAAAGTCTTTTTTATTAAGTAGACATTCGGGACCCTTATTCACTTGAATTAATTTTGAACCTTGATGCTTGTCCCGATATTTGAAAGTTTAGTGCACCCCTTTCTTTTATTCTCGAAACTTATAATTTATGATTTATCAATCCCGAAAGCACTGAAATTGTACTTGTACCTTTTATTAGTCCCGAATTGCATGCCCGACATGATATGATAGTGTGCTCGTGAGCACCCCCATTTTGCCCGCTTATAGTCTTGCATTGGATTTGTTTTACACATGTCTTCATTTATGTAATTTAACCTATGAGTCGGCACCACTAAGCTTGGATGACCTTGTCGGTCTGATCTACCGACTTGGAGATCCCCTCCCGTCCCTCCAGCTGCAGTTTGGATCCCGACACCCGGTTTATTAACCGTGGTCCCGTCCCGATACCCAGCTCGCTCCCATGGTTCCCGATATCCGGTTCGCTACCGTGATTCCCGATACCCGGTTTGCTACCGTGGTTCCGTCCGGTATTATTGTATATGTATATGAAAATTTTGTTGCACCTCCTCACTCCGGTGACCGAGGTCCACGCCCGATACTCTCGTCACTTCGGTGATAAAGGATTTAGCTTTTTGTGGATGCCATCTTGCTTGTTTCCCGATTTCCTTGGTTACCTTACATGTTTTATTACTGCATATATGTTTTTAAATAAATGTCTCGGTTACTTCTTGAAAGTTATTGTTTAAACAGGTTTATATGTTTTCCAAGGTTAATGCTTTTATTTTATATTGGTCATATCTTTTCATCCACCTGTCAAACCGTCGTGTCTGATCCTTTGCTTTGGTACTCAAGTCCCGTTGTCGGTTATCCCAAGGAGGAGCCAGAGGAGGCGGTCGGAGAACCGCAATAGCTAGTTAAGTCGCGTGCCGACGATGTTATTAAACATCCGGTTGTCGAGTTTCGAAACATTTGGGGGGTGTCATTAATTGAGATTTTGGTGGATATTGTTTTGTTTATATTGGCCTTTGTTTGCCTCTATTTTTGGGAATTGTAATTAAATGATATATGCTCAAACTTTAACGGTACTTTTGGGTTACGCTATAGAACATTGCTCATTCTGATACTTGTTATTTAAATGAAATCAACCTTGTTATTTTGGAAATGAATTACATGCTTGATTTGATACACGCTTCCGCAACTTATACAAAAATATTCATATTGATGTGAAATCCTCACCGCGGATACCTGTGGGAAATCACGTGCACGGGAAGTGTGTGTTCTTTTTTTTTAACCCGTGTACGCTGTAATAACAAACATATCTTCGTTATCTTTCCATCATTGTTTCATGTTACTCAGTCCCGATCCCGGATTGGACCCTAATCCCGGTCCGAGGTCGCGACAATGAAGACATTGATCTCCCCGGATATCTCTTTGAGGAGTCACCTGTCAAGGATCCAGGAAGTTCTTCCAATTGGTATAATTTCTCCGACAATGAAGAGGAATTGTCCGATGACACAGACGCGCGATTTTCTAACCCAGAAGAACCATCATCTCCAAAAGAAGTTCGCAACTTCGACCCAGTTCCAACAGGTGATTGCGACAATCTCATTGCAAGTCTTGAGAAAAGCACTGATCAAGAAGACCCATGGACAGAAGCAGAGCCTCGGTCTGTAAATGCCTTCGGAACTTCAGAAGGTCTTGTTGAGTTGGAAGCTCCAAAAATATTATAGAGAAACCACCTTCAAACCTTCCAACAGAAGATCCTGTTCAAAAGATGGACTTGGGAACACCTGATAACCCACGTCCTGTATTCATAAGCAAGTATATCTCTTTTCCTCGCGAGTTCGTTGATTATTTTACATGATCCTATGCTGAAAAGCCTGGCTTAGACCCCAAAATTACAGTCCACAAGCTTAGATTGCAAAAAGAAATCAAGCCTGTCAAACAAGGCCAAAGAAGATTCCGTCCAGACATGATGGACAAAATTGAACAAGAAGTTTGGAAACTCAAAAGCGTTGGATTCATCCGCGAGGAACAGCATCCTGAATGGTCGGCCAACATCGTCCCTGTGACAAAGAAAAATGGGCAGATATGGGTCTGTATCGACTACAGGGACTTGAATAATGCATGCCCTAAAGATGAATTCCCTTTCCCCATACCAGAGGTGATGATTGACAACACCTGTGGGTTTGAGCGAATGACATTCATGGATGGATTCTCTAGCTACAATCAGATAAAGATGCATCCTGAAGATGAAAGACATACATCATTTCAGACTCCATTTGGCGTGTATTGCTACACTATCATGCCATTCGGTCTGAAAAATGCAGGTGTAACATTTCAGAGGGCTAAGATGAAAATATTCCAAAATATGCAGCACAAGATGGTCGAATGCTATGTCGACGACCTCGCCATCAAAAGCGAAAGAAAAGAAGACCATCTCAATGATCTTCGGGAAGTCTTCCTCCGACTTCGCAAACACAAATTGCGGATGAATCCATTAAAATGCTTCTTCGGTGTCTTATCAAGTAAGTTTCTCGGATTCATAGTACGGAAAGCCTGAATAGAACTTGACCTCACCAAAGTCAAGGCTATCCTAGAAATGCCGTCTCCAAGGACCCTAAGAGAACTAAAAAGGCTTCAAGGAATATTGGCATATATCCGACGGTTTATCTCCAATCTGTCAGGGAAGTGCCGTCCATTCTACAGATCAACCTCTTAAAGGACCTTGTCGTAAAAACAGGTTCTCTCAATGCTCGACTGGCAAAATGGTTCATCCTTCTATCGCAGTTTGATATTAGGTATGTACCACAAAAAGCAATCAAAGATCAAGCTCTAGCAGACTTTCTCGCAGAGCACCCATTGCCTAAAGATTCTCCACACAGGGATGATCTCCCAGACGAATTTGTATACAACGTGGAAACTTCCTTATCAAATGCCTCCAAGGACATGTACTTTGACGGCGCAATCAGGACAAATGAAAAAGGAAGGTAGATATCGGGAATTGGCATCCTCTTTGTCAACCTCGACAAATACATGATTCCACACACTTTCTCGCTACTGGAACCATGTTTAAACAAAGCAGCTCAGTACCAAGCCCTGATTGTAGGATTGGAACTCGCCCTCAAATCCGGCATCACCATGCTAGAAGCTCTTGGGGACTCTCAACTGATCGTCAACCAGATGAATTAGAAGTTTGAAGTCAGGAAGCCTAATTTACTATCTTGCTACAACAAGGCATAGTCACTTCGACAAAAATTCAACATTTGTCACATCACACACATCCTTATAGGTTAAAACATCTGCGCAGATGCTCTAGCTGGACTCGCCGCATTTATGGCAATCCTAGAAGCGGAAAACATGCAAATTACAGTGTGTCAAAGAAGGATTCTCCCTCCTCTTAATACACACCGAGCAGTTGCTGAATGCCAGAAAGTAGTTGGAAGTCGGATGTCCATCCTCAAACCTCCGATCGGCGACTGGAGGGATCCGTTCATTGATTACATCATGTTCGGAATCTAACCTGGAGATCCAAAATAACAGGTAAGCATCCAAAGACGTGCCCCAAACTTTCATTTGGATATTCCTTCAAAAACACTTTACAGAAAATCCTTCAACAGAGTACTTCTACGCTGCTTGTCACAACAAGAGGCCGAGGAAACTCTCAAAGAAGTGCATTCTGGTCTTTGTGGAGCCCGTCAGGCTGGTCCTAAGCTCTACGATCAGATAAAAAGGCTAGGTTATTATTGGCCTACCATGGTAGCTGACGCAATGTGATTTGCTAAACGCTGCTAACAATGCCAAATTCATGGAGATTATGTCCACATGCTTCCAGAATAACTACATCCTACAGCAATCTCATGGCCTTTCGAAGCACAGGGTATGGACATCATAGGTCATATCTCTCTCCCATCAAGCAAAGGTCATCGCTTCATCTTCGCCGTTACGGATTATTTCTCCAAGTGGTCAGAAGCATTTGCTCTCGGCGAAATGAAGACCTCATCAGTCCTTTAATTCTTGCGCACCAACATTATTTGTCACTTTGGCATACCTAAAAGATTCGTCCATAATAACGAACCGCAATTCCGGGATCACAGATTCTACAGGTTCTTCGACAAGTACAAAATCCAAAGTTGTCCTTCGACTCCATATAATCCGGCAGTGAACAGACTAGCAGAAGCCTTCAACAAGACACTCTGCAAAATTCTCAAGAAAATGGTCGCTAGTCATAAAAGAGACTGGGACGACAAACTACCTAAAGCTTTGTGGGCCTATCGAACGCCGTTCGAGGACCAACCCATAGCACACTATTCTCCTTGATATATGGATGCGAAGCTGTTGTCCCTTTGGAAGTACAAATTCCTTCCTTAAACGATATCTCTGCAAAATGACATGACGCAAGAAAGCAATGTCAAATTGAGACTCCAAGAGCCGGATAATCTCGACGAGAGACGGCTCGAAGCTCTACAAAGCATTGAGCTGTACCAAGCACGCATGGCAGGATCTTTCGACAAGAAGGTTAAGCAACACACCTACACAAAGGGCAACTTGGTTCTTGCGGTAAAAAGACCCATAGTTTTTGCCCACAATTCCAAAGGCAAATTCGAATCAAAATGGGAGGGACCCTTCGTCATCGACAAAGTCTTCTCCAACGGCGCATATGCGCTTCTAAACATGAAAGGAGACAGATGTATGCTGCCCATCAACGGCAAGTTCTTGAAGTGGTACTACCCTTGAAGACCTCCAACGGGTCAAAGCGACGCCTACATGGCCAAAGCCTATTTTCAGGTACTTGCTCGTCAGACCCACCCCTTTTGAAATTTTCATCTTTATGTTGAAATTTCTAAAAAAAAATTCTCAAAAAATAATGCTTACTTTCACCGTTCCATTGTTCAAAAAAATCAAAACCAAAAACCAAGTTTAGGAACCTCTTCCCGGACTTGACTAAGATTTTCGTTCCTTCGACCCAAAATTCATGGTTTGAAACAAAAATCAGGACTCAAGAATACCCACCCTAGTCTGCACCGACTTTTACAACTAAAAATGGTTTTAAGTCAAAATTTACAACCCTTGTGTTTTTAAACAAAAAAGGATTTTTAGAAATCGTAGGGAAGCGACACTCAATTGATACTCGCAAAACCCAAAAATCGGAAGGATGCGAACCCCATTCGATACTTCCATAACCCCGAAAAATCGGAAGGATGTGAACCCTATTCGATACTTCCAAAACCACAAAATTGCAAGGAAGCAACACTTTGTTGATACTTGCAAAATTTCAAATTTTAAAAATCGTAGAGACACAACATTCAGTCGATACCCGCAAAACCAAAATTTTTGAAAAGAACAGGGAAGCGACGCTTAGTCGATACTTGCACCCCAATCCGCGAGAAAGCGACATTCCATCGATATCGCAAACCCAGTCAGCGAGGAAGCGACATTCCATCGATACTCGAAAACCGAATGAGCATAGAAGCGACATTCCATCGATACTTACAAGACCATTCAGCATGGAGGCGACCTTTGGTCGATACTTGCAATTTGAAAACCAAATCTGACTATAAACGCCGAAATAAAAAACCCGGTTATAAACACCAAAATAAAAAACCCGACTATAAGCGCCAAAATCGGCTATAAATGCCAAAAAATCGGCTTTCAAGCCAACAAAACAAAACTTCGTTTTCGAAAATTTGGCTCCCATGCCACAAAACTAAAATTCGACTCTCATGCCAATTCAAAAATCTGGCTCCCATGCCAAAAAAAAAAACAAACAAACAAAATTCGGCTTTTAGGCCATCTCAAAAACTTTGGCTTCCGTGCCACAAAAAAAAAATTGGCTCCCATGCGAAAAACAACAAACAAAACCTAGCTCTCATGCCAATTCAAAAATTCGGCTTTCATGCGATCTCAAAATCTCGGCTTTCATTCCATCTCAAAATTCAGCTTTCATGCCATCTCAAAATTTTCACTTCCATGCCACAAAAAAACTTTGGCTTCCATGCCACAAAAAAACCTTTGCTTCCATGCCACAAAAAAAACTTTGCCTTCCATGCCACAAATAAATTTTGGCTTCCATGCCACAAACCAATTTTGGCTCCTATGCCCCAAATAAATTTTAGCTCTTACGCCACAAAACTCGGCTTCCATGCCATCCCAAAAGCTTGGCTTTCAAGCCATCAAAAAACCAGGCTTTCGCCACAAAATCTGGCTTTCATGCCCAAAACAACCATTTGACAAAAGATTTTCACAAAATGACAACCTTTTGATCAAATTCTCAAACAAGCATTCCCATTCAATTCTTGCTTAAATTTGTGAAAGGAGGGAACACAAAAAAATACAGAACAAAAAATGTTTATACATTGAGGTACCAAAAAAAAAAAAAAAAGAAGAAAAGGAGTTTGTTACAACTCAGGAGCTCAGTCTAACATGGTCTTCAACCAAAGATTCAACTCCTCAAGCAGATCCTTAGCCTTAGCTTCGAAAGTCTTCAGGCCACGCCTCTTCAAAACATTCCCATAAAATGCGGCAGAACGCTGTAGCCCATCTGCAGCACGAGGAAGTTCTTCCCAGAGAGTCTGCCATTGTTCATATTCCTGAGTCTTCCTCCGGAGAGTGCCCTCCTTGGCACGAGCCTCCACAATGGCGGTCCATTTGGCAGCAGCTTCTTCATCCAAAAACTCAAGACGCTGCCTAGCCTCGACAACCTCCTTATCAAGGCAGTTCAAATCTTGTGTTAGCTCGATGATGGCCAACTCGGTAACATTCCTCTCCCGAACAAACTGCTTCCGAGTCCGCGAGATCTCAGTCAGCTCAGATTTGACCTCGGTGGAGGGTTTCTTAAACATCTCATTAAAGAAGTCACCATCTAGGAAACTCTTGATTTCAGTCCACTTGCCACCCAAAGCAATGACTTCATCAACAAAAGCCTTGGCACTAGCAATGTCCAGACCGACTTTTTCGCTCTCAGCAAGAATGTCCTGCACGTGCTTGATCATGCCAAAACCACCTTCCAAGTGACCTGAAGAGAGAGTCTCGACCTATGAACTCAAAACACTCTTCAACACCTTCTTTGCATACTGAAGGTGCGTCGCAGATGAGGATTCGCCATGCTCCGGTGCTCGACTGCCCATCTCATACCCCGTTGAGGAGTAATCAATAAGTTATTTCTAATTGAAAAAGCTGACTCATCACGAGGTTTCACACCTGCCATGTTGAAACTAGTAGAAGAAGCCCTTACTTCTGGATCGGCTGCAGGTATCCCCTATTTTGGCTCTGAGGAAGACGGAGGAACTTCTCCTTCTGCTTCTCAATCTGTCAATAAAAGACAGAAAGGTATGAATATAATCTTGTGAAAAATCAATATCGAAATTATTATTACAAAATACCTTTTTCGACGACCGGCGGAGTACTCTCTGCCTCTGTTGACAAAAAAAAAGTCACTATGTCTCCTCAATATCAAGAAGCCTCGTGAAGCTGCATCCTGCTATAAAACAGGCAAGGCTACTTCAAGCATCAGATCTTATCAGAATCAGACAGAAACTGAAAGATCCTTCAAGACGGCTAAAAGAGGGGTACACCTGAGGTTTCGGGCCATTCCGACATCGTTTGGACCAACTTCACTGCTCCGACATTTAGTCGATACCTGCATTTTGAAAACCAAAACTCGGTTATAAACGCCAAAATCCGGCTATAAACGCCAAAATCCGGCTATAAATGCCAAAACAAACAAAAAAAATCGGCTATAAACGCCAAAATCGGCTTTCATCCCAACAAAACAAAACCTGGTTTTCAAAAAAAAAAACTCGGCTATAAACGCCAAAATCGGCTATAAACGCCAAAATTCGGTTATGAATGCTAAAATTCGACTATAAACGCCAAAATTCAGCTATAAACGCCAAAACTCGGCTATAAACACCAAAATCCGGCTATAAACGCCAAAATCCGGCTATAAACGCCAAAATTCGGCTATAAATGCCAAAACAAACAAAAAAAAATCGGCGATAAACGCCAAAATCGGCTTTCATGCCATCCAAAATCGTCTCCTATGCCATTCCAAAAAAATTGGCTTTCACGGCAACCAAAAACTTTGGCTCTCATGCCACAAACAAAAAAAACTTTGGCTTTTATGCCACAAACAAAAGAAAAACCTTGGCTCTCATGCCACAAACAAAATTTTGGCTCTCATGCCACAAACAAATTTGGCTTCCAAAAGTCCGGCTTTCATGCCATCTCAAAATTTTTTTGGTTCTAATGCCATTTCAAAATTTTTTGGCTCTCATGCCGCCAAATAAATTTGGCTCCCATGCCACAAACAACTTTTATGCCATCCAAATTTTGGTTTTCAAGCCATAAAAAAACCAGGCTTTTTGCCACAAAATTGGCTTTCATGCCCAAAACAACTCTTTGACAAAAGATTTTCACAAATTGACAACCTTTTGATCAAATTCTTAAACAAACATTTCCATCAACTTTTGCTCAAATTTGTTTTCATAAAAAAATAAATGATTTAAGTGAAAGGAAGTGGATATAAAAATATAGTACCAAAACTGTTTATACATGGAGGTACCAAAAAAAAAAAAGAAAAAGGAAAAAGAGTTTGTTACAACTCAGGAGCTCAATCCTACATGGTCTTCAACCAAAGGTTCAACTCCTCAAGCAGACCCTTGGCCTTAACTTCCAAAGTTTTTAGGCCACGCTCCTTCAAAATGTCCCCGTAAAACGCGGCCGAATGCTGTGACCCATCTGTAGCACGAGGAAGTTCTTCCCAGAGGACCTGCCACTGCTCATGCTCCTGAGTCTTCCTCCGGACATTACCTTAAGCTTCCTCAACCTGGCGAATGAGAGTCCCTTCCTTGTCACGAGCCTCCACAATGGCGGTCCATTTAGCAGCAGCCTCTTCCTCCAAAAGATCAAGACGCTACCTAACCTCGACGACCTCCTTATCAAGGCTGTCCAAGTCTTGCTTCAGCCCCATGATGGATAACTCGGTAACGTTCTTCTCCCGAACGATCTACCTCCGAGTCTTCCTGACCTCAGTCAGCTCAGCTTTGACTTTGCTGGAAGGTTTTATGAACATCTCATCAAAGAAGTCACCATCTGGGAAACTCTTGGTCTCAGTCCATTTGTTCCCCAAGGTGATGATCTCCTCAACAAAATCCTTGGCGCTTGCGATGTCCAGACCGACTTCTTTGCTATCAGCGAGGATGTCCTGCACATGCTTGATCATGCAAAAACCAGCTTCCAAATGACTTGAAAAAAGAGTCTGAACCCATGAGCTCAAGACAGTCTTCAACACCTTCCTTGCATACTGAAGGTGCGATGCAGATGAGGATTCGCCATGCTCTGGTGCCTGACCACCCACGTCATGCTCCATTGGAAAAGTAATCAATAAACTCTTTCCAATGGAAGAAGCTGACTCATTGAAAGTGGAAGAAGCCCCTACTTCTGGATCGGCAGCAGGTGTCCCCTGTTTTGGCTCTGAGGAAGACAGAGGAATCTCTCCTGCTGCTTCACAATCTGTCAAAGAAAAAAAAAAAGAAGAAAAAGACAAAAAGGTATGAATATAATCTTGTCAAAAATATATCAAGATTATTATTGCAAATATACCTGCTTCGACGACCGGCGGAGTACTCTCTACCTCTTTGAGCTCATCCGAAACATCGTCAAAGGTTGCGTTCATGGATGGCTCGAAATCGTCGGAATCCTCTGGCAAGTCAGCTAACAAGAAAACAAAATCTACATGTCAACAAATGACGGCACAAAAAAAAAAAAAAAAAAAAGAAGGAGAAGGAGAAGCCAAAGCAATCATACCAGGTGAAGGTTCTGGAACCACTCCAGAGTCCCTGGGCTCTTCCTCAGATGCCACGACTGGATCTATTATCGCCTCATCAGCAGGAACCTCCGGCATCACCAGGTCATCATCCTTTGCAAAAAAAAAAAAAAAAACAAAGAAAGCAGCGGATCAAAACAAAAAATCTCTTACAAGAGAAAAGAAGAAACAAAAGAAAGAAAGAGGATCATACCTGTTGTCTCCTCTTCTTTGCTCCTCTTCTCCGGAGGCTCGTCAGCATCTTCAGACATCTCATTTGGTATGTCAAGTCGTCAGGGACTGCATCATCGAAGAAGAAGGTAGGCTAGAGCACAACGCTCTGATCGTCCGTAACCCAAGGACGGCTGCTTACCATGATCTTATAGAATTCCTCATCTTTGAGAGCGATCAATCGCTGTCTCATCTTTGAGAACTCTTCCAAGTTCTTCTCAACAAACTGGACCTTCTCCCAAGCCTGCTGAACGGCCGCATTGGAAGATCTAGTAGACCGACGAGGTGTATCAGTAACAGGACCTTTACCTTTGTTCGTTCTAGAAGACCTACCTACAAAAGATGGAAGAGAAAAGATCAATCAACATCAAAATGATAGAATTCTGCTACAAAAATTCTAGTAAAATTTTGACATGGTTCCGGGGCAATTCCAATGAAAAGGAAAATACTCCGAAAAAGACAGGAAGCCTGGAAATGAGCTCAACATCGCTGCGAGCTCATAGTCAGTGGAGAATTCTCAAAAAAGGCTCGAACTCAACATCGTTGCGAGAACAAGCCAATCTCATCAAACTTCCGCAAAATCTGGAAAAGAGCTCAACATTGCTGCGAGCTTCAGAATCCAAAAATTGCAAACTTCCTCAAAATCCAGCAAGATCGAGAAAGAGCTCAACATTGCTGCGAGCTCAAAATCCCGATACTTGCAAAAGATTTTCAGGTATGCATCATCATAATTCCAAATCCATTTTCCAAAACTCATGCATCAAAAATATATCATCATGCATTAAATGCTAGGAAAACCTTGACCAAAGTTTGACCAATTCCAACCCAATTTGGTCAAAACCAATCAAACTTTGTCCAAGTAAAAAAATCATGTTGGCTTGACCTAGAGACTCTAGCCTTCTATCTTGATGCAACAAAAAAAAATGCATACATATTGAAATTGCATAGCCTCATTATCATGGTGAGCAAACAAGGAAAAAGAAAAAAAGAAAGAGAGAAAAAAAAAATCGCTGACCAAAAAAAAAAAGTCAGCGTGTGGAAAAAAAATATATATACACGGAAAAAAAAGGGAAAACCGTGAAAAGAAGAGAAAAAGAAAAAGAACAGAAGAAGAAGAAGCACGAAAAAAAAAGAAGGGGAAAACGTGCTTGAAAAAAAAAAGAAAGAAAGAAAAGAAAAAGAAGAAGAGAAGAAAAATGAAGAAGCTACTTCTACAATGGAAATTCTTGAGGAGGAAGAAAACTTACTTGAAGCCATTGATGGAGAAGAAGAAGAAAAGCCTAGAGATCCTTGAAGAAGAGAAAGCACTTTTTATCTTGGAGAGCACTCTTGAAAATTTCTTGCAAAAAGAAGGCAATGGACCAAAAGCACCAACCCTCTTGCTTTTATAGAAGGGAGCAAGCCAAAAGAGGAAATAAGGAGAAAGAAAGGAGGTAAGTGCTAAAATTTAGCTACTTTCCCAAAAAGAAAGATATTTTGAGAGAATCTTTCCACAAAAAGAAAACTTGAGAAATTCTCTCCAAGTAAAGATATTTTTAGATATTTTCTACACAAAAGAGATATTTTTAGATATTCTTTGCAAAAATGACACCATATGAGATCTAGGCCTTCTCCAAAGCCTAAGGTCCCATGGGTTAGCCCATATGAGCCAGGTTTGACCACCTAGGCACTAAAAGTGGCTTTTAGTCAAAATATTCCTCTTACCAAGAGCCAAAAAAAGAAAAGAGCCAAAAAAAAAAAAAGTCCCATGCCTCTTTTGAGTTGACGGGACCATTCAAAAAAAAGAGAAAAGAAAGTCTCATGAGTCTCCAAAAACCAAACCATCTAACCTCATGAACCAAATTGAGCCAAAATCTTGAAATTGATATTTCACAATACCAAATTCCGGTCCCCTAGTTCGCCACATACAGTTTGTTAGGTCACAAGACCAAAACCAAAATCAAAATCCAAACCAAACCCAAATCTGACCCCCCAACTTGCCACATACAGCTTGTTGGGTCACAAGGTCAAAATAAAAAATCAAACCCCGACCCCCTCACTTGCCACATACAGCTTGTTAGGTCACAAGGTCAAAAACCAAAATCCAAAACCCAAAATCCAAACACCCCATGTCATTTTCAAAACTTTGCCTTGAGATGGTACGTGATCCCTCTCACTACCATAAAATTCCCCCGGAAACTCAGAAGGCTATTAAAAAAATAAAATAAAATAAAAGCTCAAGACTCTTGGTCAAGTTGGAATCTCTCCTCCAAGTTTCTCTTCGAGGCACATCGACTCCAAAAAGCTACTCGTCATTGTACCTCGAGGGGGCATTTGTTGACACAAAAAAAGTCACTATGTCTCCTCAACATCAAGAAGCCTCGTGAAGCTGCATCCTGCTATAAAATAGGCAAGGCTACTTCAAGCATCAGATCTTATCAGAATCAGACAGAAACTGAAAGATCCTTCAAGACGGCTAAAAGAGGGGTACACCTGAGGTTTCGGGCCATTCCGACATCGTTTGGACCAACTTCACTGCTCCGACAGCTAAACAAGCGCTCCCGGCGGCGACATCATCAAAGACGCCAAAACTTTGATCAGAGCCTACGGATGACTCCAGAATGTCTCCCAAGGGCTCCATGCCAAATTTCAAGTCAAACCGACAATGTTTGACCCTCCATCAATGCTCGAACAGCAAAATCAAGCCTCCCAGTGGAGGGAACCACCGAAGCCATCACTCATCAAACAAAATACATGAGTAGCTTCAACATGCTTCTAAAAGGCTGCACGTCGAATCTCAGGTCATTCCGACAACGTTTCACCAGGTTTCGATGCTCAGAGAGAAAATCAAGCCTACCAGCGGCAGAGCAACCTAGGACCATGAGATCCAAAACGGAGCCCATGGAACGTCTCAAAATGACTCCAATAGGCTCCCCGTCAAATTTCAGGTCAATCGGACATCGTTTGACCATATACCAAAGCTCGACATTTTCCCCGCAGCAAAATCAGGTGAAGCATCGATGGGACCCCAAACGGCTTCAAAACTCAAATAAAAGCCCATGGTTGGTCCTATCCACTGCTCAAGAAGCTTCACCTCAATTTTCAGGTCATTCCGACATCGTTTGACCTAGTTTCGACTCTTGACGGAAAATCGGCTACAAAGTCTTCGGCTTTCCCGAAAAATGGGAAACTTTGTGCTCCAATTTTGCGGGGGTTCCCGTCAAGTTTTCTCCAAGAAAATGAAGTCAATAATTGAGGAAAATTGTCAAGAAAAATACAGAAGGAAAAAGGAACGAAAAAGACGGAAAATCGGCCGAAAACGGAGCTTGGCGACCAAGGGGCAAAAAACCCTAAGGTCGTCGGCGACCATGGCCCAGGGTCACCGGCGACCATGGAAATCCGGGTCGCCGGATTTTGCACCAAAGTGTCCGTTTTCCGATTCTTTTCGCGTTTCGGGTGTTCTAGCCTCTGTGATTTTCGGAAAATGCAATGTTTGATGCTTGAAAACGACTGATCTTCGTCAACATCTCGGATCCGCCGTCAAAAGCATGAAATCATCACCGATCGCCTCAAGATCGCCAACCGGCTGACCAAGAAAGTGCACTTTCTGTCCGACCGATCGTTAAATCGACAAGACAGATGTCACCGGCCCGCCAACATCAATCAATGTCTGAAATTGCACTGCAATCCGACATCAAACAATGTGTGGATCCACCTGTGATGATCGCAAGAAGAATCTCAAAAGGCGCAGCGTGGCCCGCGACTCTTCACATGCCTGGGCAACCACTTAATGACGTTAATTGACCCGTTTATGACAACTTAATACGATCATTAACTCATTATTTTGGACGGCCCAATCAGATTCAAGCATTTGGGAGTTACAAATCCAAGTAATCATGGCATTAAACCCATGAAACTCCCATCATCATGAAGCATAAAGGCAATTAAAAGCCCACTACCTTCATCGGCCAATCACAAGCCATGAAAAAGGAGTTACAAAATCAACTTGTAACTCCTCATCAATGCTCTCATCATGGCTATCAATGCCCATAACCATCCCATGGCTACCAAAAGCCTATAAAAGGAGATCCATTTCCAAGAGAGAGAGGACCATCATCGAAGAATATCGACATCTATCGACTTGAAGTTCCGTACTTCTCCCAAAGAAATCCAGACGAAGTCCTGCTGCTCTGCTGCAAAGAACACCACAAGGTGATCAACGTCCCTTGGGGGGCCACCCCCCCCCCCCCCCCCCCCAAGGCCTCCTCCTTCTCCAACATGGCCTAAACGTGGCTTTTCAGCCCGTTTACTCGGTTTTTCATTGGATATAGGACCTTCTCTTGGTCCTTGTCCTTTAAAAGACTGAGGTTAGGAGCCAAGCCAAAGAATCAAAGCATCACATGTTCTCATTTGAAGGACGATGGCGAAGCCCATACATGACTAGCGATCGTCGATCTCAGCGTGTCCCCACAATCTCCTGAGAAGTTAGATCCATTTTCTTCCTTTTCTATTGTAGTTTGTATTTCTTAAAGTGACAAAAGAAATCACAATTCTTGTCTTTCACATTTGATGAGTTTTGTAAAATCGCCTTTCACGGCAAACAAAACAAAACGCCTCTTACGGCATTCTAAAAACTTGTCTCTTTTCTTAATATTAATGCAATTTGAAAAGTTAGAAAAAAGGATTAATTTCCTTTCCACTTGTGAAGGTGAATCTCTGGATTATCACCATTTCAAATTCCAAGTAGAAAGTAAATCTGGCATACC
This sequence comes from Umbellularia californica, assembly GCA_028538565.1. Taxonomy (NCBI): domain Eukaryota; kingdom Viridiplantae; phylum Streptophyta; class Magnoliopsida; order Laurales; family Lauraceae; genus Umbellularia; species Umbellularia californica. The sequence goes on along the minus strand of JAPQWN010000006.1, from coordinate 48,986,715 downwards.
CGTACAAAAATGTTGATGCCCGAGATTTTCCCTCCTCCGCCGAGACCCAGGTCAGCCCCGGGGTGCAGAAGGAGAGGACGGAAGATTTCTTTCGGGTCCATCAGCCTCCATGAGCTCTTCCAAAGCATCGTCAAAGGTTACATCCATGGATGGCTCGAAGTCGTCGGAATCCTCTGGCAAGTCAGCCAACAAGAAAACAAAGCAACATGTTGGCAAATGGCAGCACACAAAAAAATCATACCAGGTGAAGGTTCTGGAACCACTTCAGAGTCCCTTGGCTCTTCCTCAAATGCCATAAACGGATCCGTCCTCTGCTCATTAGCAAGAACCTCGGGCATCACGAAATCATCATCCTCTGCTAAAAGAAAAAAAAGCAGCGGATAAAAAAAAATCTCTCGTATGAAAAAAAGAAGCGTAAACAGAAAGAAAGAGAATCATACCAGCTGTCTCCTCTTCTCTGCTCCTCTTCTCTGGAGGCTCGTCAGCATCCCCAGATACTTCCTCAGCAATGGTGAGAGGAACTTCCAAATCAGGAGGACTTTCTTGCCGTCTCATCTTACGGCGTTGTCTTCTTTTCCTCTTGGTTCTGTGGGGCGGTCTGCTCAAAGATCCTACCCCACTATCAACATCAGGTCTCTCAATAGAGTCCTCACTGGATGGTCTGCTTTTCTTAGTAGACTCCGTGGAAGCCTTTGTGCGCTCTGCTTGTATCCAAGCGTTGATCTCGGCCTCCTCCCCTTCCAGCTGTTTCAAAACCTCACCGGGAATTCCTTGTGCAGCTCCTGATCTGATGATGTCCTGCTCATTGAGAAAGCCTATCGTGTGCTTCTCTCTAGAAAGGAAAGTCAAAACTTCCTCTCGACGAACACCATCTGATATGCCAAGACCCTTCCCATTAGATTGCTTGACATCAAGCTCCTTCTTGGAAAGCCCCAGGTACACTGAGAAGCTCTCCACGAACCATTTCGTGAAGCCAGAAGTCCGGAAAGTGGGCAGCTTAGGATAGAAAATCATGACAGTCGTGTCCTATGCACTGTAAAAAGCCCATGCATTCCTCCCGTCCTGCAAACCTCCAAAACGCCTCACCATGCTTGAAGGCACTCCAACAACGCCTTGAGAAAAGCCAAGCTGCAGCGTAAAACGCGAAGGGACATACGGCTGGATATCAACAAAAAGATGTCTTCGGTACACCATCATACCAACCCGTATGTCGAAAAGCCTTCTCTTCTCTACGTTTGTCAAATTATAGTGTCTTCCCGACCCTACTCTAGTGGAATCACAGGAGACACCAAAATCAAAAGCCTTCTTCCGCAGACCTGGAGAAAGCTTCACTGAAGACTGTCCAATCTTGACGTCCCTGAACCGTCAGATTCTCAAACGGGTAGACAAAAGAGATTTGGAAACAGCTGTCCCTCTAGCCAAACGAATCATAAAAGAGTCATCGTCCTGTGCAACGTCCAACTGATGGAAGCTAGGACAGTGGTATACGTACCACGAATAAAAGATGTGGGCTAAAAACACCATGTTCATAGGGAGCCCAAGCCGAATCAGAAAAGCGGCAGCCTGCAATTCGGTACACAAGTAGGAGTAAAGAGCAGGCACCAAAGCCAGCTGCTCTCCGAATGCCATCTGACAAGCCAGAAAAATACAGTGTGGCCTGATGTACGTTCCATCTCCTCCAGCAAAAATAGCCTCACCCAGCCAATAAGTGAGGTAAACAACGAGATCTCTCCGCAAGGCAATGTCAGGACAAATGGCGTCTGTGCTTGCGAAGAACTTCCTCAAATCTCCCCGCATGGCGGAGATCTTCTTTAAACTTGAGGCTTTAGCCCTAGCATCATGGGCCATGATATCCGAAGACTCCCCGTTGTCAAAAAAGTTGGAGCTACAACTCATCCAACTGCTGCACCTGACTATCGGGCCCTCCTTCTCCTTAAAAAAATCATAGAAGGCAACGAGCTGAAAGTAGAAAAGCCTGAACTCCTCAGACTGCTCCTCAAGGAAGCTGTCGATAGGCATGAACTCCTCATAGAGTTTGCCGAGGATAGGCAGCTCGGTGATAGCGCTCAATTCCTTCAAAGAAAAACCAATCTCACCATTTGTAACAATGAAGGTGTTGGTTTGTGGAAGGAATGACTCTAGCATGGCCATGAAAGCCTCATCGGAGAAAACTACGGTTTGCCGAAAAGCGCGAACCGCATAAAAAATCTCGGCCTCCCGCAGAATGGCCCCGCCAACCTTCAGGGTGTGATCAGTCCATGATTCTCACCTCGAGGTAGCACTGAAACAGCCACGGAGTCGAAAAGGCTTCACCCAATTGCTCCTATCACACCGAAAAATGCCAAGGCCCACCGGTCTAAAATCGACCGACGGATGATCAGAACCTTGGTAACCACTGGCTGGCATCAACATGTCCATACAAACAGGCGACTTCTCTATAAAACCGAGAGGACCGCCAACAAAAACCCCGATCTTGATCACATTGGTCTTCTTCATCCGACTCGGAGGATCTTCCCTTTTAGGGCATGTGGGAGAAAGGCTCATGATCGAGATGGTTCGATCGAAGGTCGACCGGGTGGAAATAGTTCGTTCCTCACCATCTGCCGAATAAGAGAACTGAAAACCTCTCCTTTGGTATGTCAAGTCGTCAGGGATTGCATCACCGAAGAAGAAGGTAGGCTTGAGCATAACGCTCTGATCGTCCGTAACTAAGGACGGCTGCTTACCGCAATCTTCTAGAATTCCTCATCCTTGAGAGTGATGAATCGCTATCTCATTTTATCACGATTGAGAGAATCACATTCTTCTAAGTTCTTTTCAACAAACTGGACCTTTTCCTAGGCCTGCTGAACGGCCGCATTAGAAGATCTGGCAGACCAATGAGGTACATCAATAACAGGCCCCTTACCCTTGTTCGTTCTGGAAGAACTACCTGCAGAGAATGGAAAGAAAAACAAAGATCAATCATCACCAAAATGACAGAATTTTGCTAAAAAATTCTAGCGAAATTTTGACATGGTTTCAGGACAATTCCGAAGAAAAGGGAAACACTCCGAAAAAGATAGGAAGCCTGAAGATGAGCTTAACACCACTATAGGCTCATAGTCAGTGGAAGATTCTCAAAGAAGGTTTAAACTCAAACATTGCTATGAGATCAAGCCAGTCTTATCAAATTTCCGCAAAATTGGAAAATGGCTCAACATTGCTGCGAGCTCCAAAATCCAAAACAACTTGCAAAATTCCTCAAAATCCCGCAAGACCAAGAATGGGCTCAACATCGCTACAAGCTCCAAATCCCAAGACTTGCAAAAGATTTCTAGGTATGCATCATCATGCTTCCAAGTCAATTTACTAAAAGTCATGCATCAAAGAAAACCATCACGCATTAGATGCAAGGAAAACCTTAACCAAAGTTTGACCAATTCCAACCCAACTTGGTCAAAACCAATCAATCTTTGTCCAAGTCAAAAATCATATTGGCTTGACCTTGAGACTCTAACCTTCTATCTTGATGCATCAAACAAAAAAAAAATGCATGAACATTTTGAAATTGCATAAACCTCATTATCATGGTGAGCGAAAAGAAAAAAAAGAAAAAAAGAGAGAAAACCTCTTCAAAAAAAAAAAATTTGGCTGGCCCACAAAGCCGCGGCCGTACGGCCAGATCCGTATGGATCTGTCCGTACGGCCCAAAAAAAAAAAGAGTGAAAAAAAAACAAGAAAAAAAATGGTGAAAAAAAGGGGGGAAAAACCGTGAAAAAAAAGAGAGTGAGAAGAAAAACCAAAAAAAAAAGAGGAGAAGAAAAACCAAAAAAAAAGAAGAGAAGAAAAACCGTGAGCAAAAAAAAGAAAAAGAAGAAAAAAAAGAAAGAAAGAAGAAGCACAAAAAAAAAATGCTCAAAGACTCTTGGTTAAGTCGGAAGCTCTCCTTCAAGTTTCTCTTCGAGGCACATCGACACCAAAAGCTACTCGTCGCTATACCTCGAGTGGGCATTTGTTGACACAAAAAAAGTCACTTTGCCTCCTCGACATCAAGAAGCCACATGAAGTTGCATTTTACTACAAACAGGCAATGCTACTTCAAGCGTCAAATCTTGTCAGAATCAAACAAAAACTGCAAGATCCTTCAAGACAGCCAAAAGAGGGATACACTTAAAGTTTTGGGCCATTCCGATATCATTTGGCATAACTTCACTCTTCCAATAGCTAAAAAGGCGCTCCCGGGGGCAACAGTGTCAAAGACATTAAAACTTCGATCAGAGCGTACGGATGGTTCCAAAATACCTCCAAAAGGCTCCTTGTCGAATTTCAATTTAAACCGGCAACGTTTGACCTTCCATCAACCCCCGAGCAACAAAATCAAGCCTCTCGGTGGCGAGAACCACCGAGGCCATCACTCAACAAACAAAGCATATGAGTGGCTTCAACATGCTTTTAAAGGGCTGCACGTCGAATTTCAAGTCATTCCGACAACGTCTAACAGACTTCGACGCTCTGAAGCAAAATCAAGCCTACTGGCAGCGGAGCCTCCTGGGACCATGACATCCAAATCGGAGCTAATGGATCATCTCTACATGACTCCAATAGGCTCCCTGTCAAATTTCAGGTCAATCGAATATCGGTTGATCGTATATCAAAGCTCGACATTTTCCTCGCAGCAAAATCAAGTCTTGCATTGATGGGACCCCAAACAACTTCAAAACCCAAATAAAAGCCCATGGTTGGTCCTATCCACTGCTCAAGAGGCTTCACCTCAAATTTCAGATCATTCCGACATCGTTTGACCTAGTTTCAACTCTTGAAGGAAAACTGGCTACAAAGTCTTCGGCTTTTCCAAAAAATGGCAAACTTTGTGCTCCGGTTTTGCGCTTCTTCTCATCAAGTTTTCTCCAAGAAAATCAATTCAATAATTGAGGAAAAATGTCAAGAAAAATACAGAAGAAAAAAGGAACGAAAAAGAAGAAGAAACGGCTGAAAAACGAAGCGGCGACCAAAGGGGACAAAACCCCCATGGTCGCCGGCGACCACGGCCGAAGGTCGCCGGTGACCCTGGGTGCATGGTCGACGACGACCCTGGAAATCCGGGTCGCCGGATTTTTCACCGGATGGTCCGTTTTCCGATCTTTTCTCCGTTTCGAGAGTTCCAGTCCCTGTGATTTCCCAAAAATCCAATTTGTGATGCTTGGAAATGACTGATCTTCGCCAACATCTCGGATCCGCCGTCAAGTGCATGAAACCATCATTGATCGCTCCAAGATCGCCAACCGACTGACCAAGAAAGTACACTTTCTGTCCGCCCGATTGAGAATTCTACAAGACAAAGTCACCGACCTACTAACATCAATCAATGTTTGAAATTTCATCGCAATCCGACACCAAACAACGTGTCGATCCATCGGCGATCATCACAAGAAGAATCTCAAAAGACGCTGCGCGGCCCGTGACTCTTCAAATGCCCCGGCGACGACTTAATATTGTTAATTGACCCGTTTTATGACAACTTAATGCGGTCATTAACTCATTATTTTGGACAGCCCAATCAGATTCAAGGAAAAAGGAGTTACAAGTCCAAGTAATCATGGCATTAAAACTATGAAACTCCCCTCATCATGGAGATTAAAGGCAATTAAATGCCCATCATTCTCCATCGACCAATGACAAGCCAAGAAAAAGGAGTTACAAGATCAAGAAATAAAAACTTGTAACTCCTCCCATCATTGAGCATCAATGCCATCAAACCTCTCATCATGGCCATCAATGCCCATAAACCACCTCATGGCTACCAAGAGCTTATAAAAGGAGGTCCATTCCAAAGAGAGAGACACCTACCGACTGACACTAAGACACACATGCACACATCCGGAGTCTGGAAAATCGCAGATAAATTCTGACGAAGTCCTGTTACTCTGCTACAAGAAACACCACAAGGTGATCAAAGTCCCTTAGGGGACCACCCCCCAAGGTCCTCTTCTTCTATCCGACATGGCCTAAACGCGGCTTTTCAGCATGTTTACTCAGTTTTTTATTGGATATATGACCTCCCATTGGTCTTTGTCTTCTAAAAAACTGAGGCCTGAGCCAAGCGAAAGAGTGAAAGCATCAAGCGTTTTCATCTGAAGGACGATGGCGTAGTCCATACATGACTTGTGACCGTCGATCTGAACGAATCCACACAATCTCCTGAGAAGTTAGATCCATTTTCTTTCTTTCTTATTGTACTTTGTATTTTTTAAAGAGACAAAAAAACGCAATTCTTATCTTTTATTCTGATGAGATTTGTAAATTGCCTTTCACGGCAAAAAACCACCTTTCACGGCAAAACCGCTTATGGAAAAAGGAATGTAAGGGCCTATTTGGCATCGTTCTTGTGTTGTTCCCAATTTTGTACTCGGATTAGGTTGTGTTGAGATCAGGTTGCGCCGAGTCTATACTCTACGGAACTTGTTTGGCAACATTATATTAAATTACTCTTCTAAAAATATGCCGTACGGAACTTGTTTGGTAACATTAAAAAGTTTTGCTCTAAGGAGCAAACAAAGGATTTACAGTGTGGGACCCCACCTTTTATTGTTTGCAGTAATATTATTATCATATATGGGACCCACCTGTAGAAGTTTCAACAAGGTACCTGCTTTTAAAAATTAGAACATGGAACCCATATCCATTGGATTTATAATGTGGGCTCACCTTTATGGGAATTATAATGTGTGCCAACTTTTGTAAATGTAAATATGGGGTCCACCTTTAGAAATTAGAATATGGGCTCACATTCATAGGATTTACATTGTGGGTCCACCTTTTGTAAACGAGACCATGTGAACCATATTTATTAATTACAAAGTAGAGCCACATTTTTTGTAATTGTTGACACAGGCTCACCTTTAGAAATTAGAATATAGTGCCCACCTTTAAAAATTAGAATATAGGGGTAGCACATTTATAAAATCTACAATGTGGGCCTACCTTTATAGGAATTATAATGTGGGGCCATACTTTTGTTAATTGTGAACACAGGACCCACCTTTAAAAAGTTACAAAGTGGTACCCCCATTTAGAAATCCGAACATGGGGTCATCATTAAAATGTGGAGCCATACTTTTTGTTAATTGTGAACATGGGACCCACCTTTAAAAAATTCCAATGTGGTACCCACACTTAGAAATCCGAACATGTGGCCACCATTAAAATGTGATTGTGGACACGGGACTCACCTAGAGAAATTACAACATGATGCCTACCTTTATAAACGATTTATAATGTGGTCCCACCATTATATAATTATAATATGGGCTCACCTTTTGTAATTGTGACCATGTGACCTACCTTTAGAAATTATAAAGTGAGACCACCTCCTTTGGGATTGTGAATGTGGTGCCTATATTTAGGATAAGTGAGAGGATTTAGAATCTTCAAATGATATTCTTTAAAAGGCAAGCGATAAAAAATAAACAATTATGCCAGCAAGTTGTTTCTTAAACAAAACAAAGTTTTTTCGTTCCAACTTTCTTATACTGGTGGGTTAAGATTTTGAGATTCTTCTTATGAGAACAGAATTCGAACAGTCATTTACTCATACCAAACATGTTTTCTACACTCTTATCTCGTGGGAACATAGGAACATCCAAATGGCACAATGCCAAATGCATCTAAAGGAGAGAAATTAGATGGATTATGAAGTCTTTCCAGGTTGAGTTTGTTTATTGCACAAGATTCAGGAGCTCCATCTCATATTAGAAAATCTTTGAATTTGAATTTTGCAAACACGAGTAGGCCCCACCTTGGGCGTGCAAGGTCCACTCGCGGTGAAGATATAACAATTGTGATAGGTGATCTAGACTCCTGGTTTGGACATCCAATGTGGCTGGTTCTTCCCTTGGCTTCTTTCTTTGTTTCGTTCCTTCTTTTTTCTCTCTTTCCTTTCTTGCTTTCGCTTCCACTTCTTTCCTTCTTTGTACTCTTTACTTCAAATTTAAAATTCTAATTTCCTAAAAACAAGGAAGACTTTTTGCACAAACGTGGACCCCCACCTGGGCCATGCCTTCCTTGGAATTCACACCTAAGGGAGGTGTGGGTCCCATAAAGTGTAATTTCTCTCCCAATTTCTCCTTTTATTTCTCTCTCTTGCTTACTGTTGAATTTTCCTTTCTTGCAGGCTCCAAATCTCTGAATCTTGTACAAAAATAAAGCAATTAATTAAAATGAGTAAATTTCATGTAGAAAACGATCATGCTATGCATGAGACCCAGCCGGACACGTATGAACTCTAGTGAATAACATTACTTAGAGTTTCGTGCACTATGCAACAATAAAAACAAATTTCGTGAGTTTACGCATACTTTTAAAGTTATGTAAATAATCCGATAATCCAACAAAATGATTTTAATAAAAACATGCAAAGCTATGAGTTTAAACAAATTTTTGTAAGAAATCAATTTTTGATGGTATAATGCATGATTTTATGAAATTCAATACAATTAACCCTAAATAAGTCCATATTCTATATCAAATGATGACTATATATGAAACACAATTTCAATGACTTATCATCTTCCTTGGCTTGGATTTCCATAGCTAGTGGATTTATATCTAATATCTCCTTCATCCAGTCCAAGTTCCCGTTGCCACTATGGTCATCCCAGTTCCCATCTACCGCTTAGATATAAGAAGTAAAACAAGAAACACCTAAAAGGAATATAAGCACGCAGGCTCCATGACTTCTGTTCCATCGTGCAACTTGGCGCTCTACTTAAATCTTCTTATGGTATTGGACATATCAAAGTCTCTAACCTATTAATAATAGGAGAGGAACAAAAGAACCCAAGGTTTGTAGAATCCATTAGAAAAAAAAAGGCTTTTGTGAATTCAAGCATTGGACGAAGAGTGAGTGCCCGTTTCAAAAGATCAAGAAAGATAAAGAAAAAAACTTGGATGAGGAGTGATCGAGGAAAAGAGTAATTGGGGTTGAAGGTTGTGGTCAAGGATAAAAGGGCAAAGTAGAGATGTTTTAATGAGAGAGAAGTGAAGTTTGTTTGGAGAGAGAGAGAGAGAGAGAGGGAGAGGGAGGGGGCAATCTGTAAAGAAGAAACAAGTGTTAACAATCATTACATTTTGAAAAAAAATTAAATTTCTATTTTAATGCATTAAAGCCAAGTGTTTTGGCTATAATTTTGACTATTGGTTATGATTTTGAAAGTTATTCTTTTATTATATGTTCCACATTCTCTTCCCACTTTTTATCTCATGGAATTAACTACTTATCTCACGCTCGCATGAAACCACCTATGTGTATTATCCACTTTTCAAAATTCCACTTCTTCCCTTTTATTGAAATAAGCGCTCAGATAACCTTTCTTCTTTTTATTTTATTTCAAAAATTCAGGAATACTGTTATCGAGTGATGTTATTAAGAGGTTTTCTTTAAAAGTTAATGAATTCATGAGTTGACTTTATTTACCAAAAAATTCTATTTGTTTTGTTTTTTAGGGATTTTCACAAAAAAAAAAAAGCTTAAATTATAATTAAATGGTTTTATGAAGAAAACCATAAAATGATGAAATAATTGTTCGTGTATGTTTTTTGACAAAATTACCCCAGTTGACGATATCATTAACTTAGTTGATGATATCGCCAACCTCATGCAACTTTCTTTTTCATTTTTCTTGTACTTTTCTTCTTATTTAATGATGATTTTCATACTGATTGTTTTAAGTTTGGACGGGATGATGCTTAAGATTTGGCGGAAGATGATTATCCATTTCAAATATATAAAGAAAAATCAAAAGGATGTGATAAATACATCAAAAAAAAAAAAAAAGGTTTGATAAGTCTTTCACAAATCACATAATCAAGTGTGTTCAATTCATCCACTGTCAAATCCATTCTTAAAGCTAGTTCAAAGATCCCTGATTAATGAAACAAAAAATACTACCCGGATCTAAAACTCCATACAATACAATACTTAGGAGAAACCCTTACATTCACCCCCAACATGGCTCTCTAGTCCCTAAATTTTGCTCATAGACATCAAAACTTATGGAAGTCCCCCAAATAAACGGCTTCAAACTTTAAATGTTCGCAAAAGGATGCTCAAATTCATCCCTTAAAAGTCTCACTCGAAGCCACAACCAAATTGAGAGAAAATCTTTATTTAGGTATTTCATCAAACACCTTACACTCCAAACTCGAACTCCCAGAACTCATGTGAAGGGGGCGACAAATGTGTATAAACTAAACATGGGACCCACACAACCAAGGAAGATTGCCATTATAATATATTAAGGTAAAAGGTTTTGGATCCAATTTTGACTGTGCTTTATATTTTGACTGGAGTTGCTTTCAATTTTTACAACTACTAACATACTCTCCCTCCAATTTTCACTAATATACTTCCCTTACTTATGGTTCCCATCTTTCCCCATTTCTAACATACATAAAATCCTGTCACTTCATGCATACCCGTGATTAGCATGGGTTTTTGTGCTAGTAACTACTTAATGAAGACTACTTATAGTGATTTTCATAACCTTTCCATTACTAGTTAGAAAAAGAGGGAGAAAATATCATTTTTTGCAATGAAGGTCGACATATCATTAACTGAATTGATGATATTGTCAACTTGGGTGATTTTGTCCAAAAAAATGTACGAATAATTATCTCATCGTTTTATAGTTTTTTTTTTCATAAAATCATTTATTTAAGATTTAAACTTAATTTATTTTGTAAAAATCCCAATTGTTTAGATGAATATTTAATTTGCAATGATGAACATACCCTTGTTGTTCACCGGTTATTGTGCAATTCATTAATCATCGACAAGCGAATTTCTTCTTTTGATATTCATCCATAACTCGTTTTGACAAATCTTTTGAATAAGATTTGATATACATCATTGATTGCAATGGTTTAGATCAGATTTGTAAAAGTGAGAGGCCAGGACCTGAACTCAACTCCCCATCTGGATCGTCTCTTTCTGCCACGTGTGCAGACATAACTCTGCCAAGTCATGGTTTCCTCCTCTTTTTTGCTTTTTTGCCCCTTTATTACATTTCCCGCCTCTCCTCACTCCCTCAAATTTCAAATTCCACCTCTTCAAAACCTCCGAATTCCATCCTCCAAACAACTCTCCAACAAATTCGATCCCCTTTCCCTACTCCAATGCATCCAGAACAAGACCCATCTCTTTCTCCCTCTCCTTTCCCTTCTCCAAATCCTTCCTCTTTCCTCAGAGACATTTCCAATTTCAAAACCCCCAAAAGCTCCTTCCAAAACCCTAACGCCAACCCTAACCCACTTTTCTTCACTGCTTCCAAGCGGACCTCCTTCTCATCCACTACCACTCCTTCCTCCTCTACTTCCGCTCTCCGTCGCCGCCGCGCATCTGCCCTCCCATCGCGATCCAAGGCCGCTCGCTGCCTCAAAGCGCTCGAGCTCGAGCAGTCTCAGTCCTCTCGAAAGGCGCAGATCCGCCGTCAGAAGTCGATCGAAGCGCAGTCCAGATCGATCTCTGTTTGGCTCAATATCCTCTTCAGGAACCCTAGGCTGTGCGGATGTGATGCGTTTGTGTGGAATGGAGCGGACAAGTCTGAGAGCGCGGAGGGAGTGGCAGGTAGGAAGCGGGAGAGCGTCAAGGGGGGACCGAGAGTCGGGACTGACAGGGCCTGGCGGAGTCCGAAGCGACAGAGGCCTGCGGTTGATGCGGGATTTTCAGCGGGGAAGGCGGTTTTGGGGTTTGCGTCGCTGGAGGCGTCGTTGCGGGATGTTTGCAGCTTTGAGGACTTGGTTGAGCGAATGGGGATGTATTTGAGTCCTGATAGTCAGAATGAGGTGCTCTCTGTGATGTCTCGAGTGGTGAAGGTCAGTTTCTCTGTAGCTTTGTTGTTTAGACATTTTCTATGCTCCCTCCAATACGCACACTTTGTTGTTTAGTCATGGTGCAAGGTGTCTGAGCGTTTTCCTCAAAAATTCCTCTTTCCGTTGAGTTCTCACATTCGCAGAGATCCGGGTGCGTTAGTGCAGGGAAAAATTTTAATTGGACACTCCATGCTTGCCCCAAAGTCACGATTATGATTTGGGGGCTTGGCAACGTTAGTATTAGACCTGATTCTTCAATCATCAGCATAATGCAGATCCTTTCTGGTTTGGATCTGTACAGATTGTTGAGGTTCTTTCTCAAACTCAGTACAGATCTGATTCTTGAATTGGTGATCACTCCTATCTAAAACACCATCAACATTGTCGGTTGTTGTGTGTGAAGTCTCTAGTAGTCTTCTGGGAAGCTTTCAGCATCATGAGAGGAACGTATCTGTGACTTTTTGGGTTTTTCAGCACAACACCTCTTCACTCAATTACATATAATGTTGTTTTTCTGTGGTTTCGATCTCTGTGAATCTCTAAAATTGATTAATTCTCTGGTTTGATGAAACTGCTTGTTTGGATTACTTCATGGCCCCAAATAGTAATAAGAAAACAATATTTTTTTGGATGATACCAATTACACCTATTGGTCCCATTTAATGCAGAATTTTTTGAAAGGGCCAATTATGGAAATATGTTGCTAGTAAAATTGATTCACTTGATACAAAGGACATTAAATATAAAGAATGGGTTTCTGCTGTTGGAAAAACTAATTGTTGGATGCAAATTCTGTTATTATCCCATTCATTGGCATCTAAATAGCCCAATTTAAGTACGTGAAAGATTCTTGGGATTATTGGTTCGACTTTATATTTAGTCAAACTCAGCTTGACGGTATCAATTAGAATGGGAAATAAAAAACGCAGAACAAGGAAGTGACATCATTCATAATTTCTAGATCAAAATGACTTCACTTGGGGATCAACTAGTTCTTATGGACATTTGCACAACTGATTCAGTGACATTTGATGCCTATTAACAGGAAACCCACTTGGTACAATTCCTTATGACCCTATTGTTGGAAGTAGGTGGGCTTTGTGGATAGGTTTTCAAAACTTTTTTACCCACTTGACTCAGGAATCAAGTACCCATAAGGCCATAAACCACATCCAGGATCCAATCCCTCAAACTTATCAACCATATACAGTAATAAACTCTATCTAGAAGATAGAAACCAGCAACACCATGCAACCAAAATAATCCACAACAAATAGAGAAGTAGATTATATCTTTGGAGCCCGGTAGTGCTCTAATGGAGAAGAAGACAAATTACTTGAACAAGAACTCTTCTTGAAACAAATTAGGTTCTCCAAGACCTTGTTGTTTTCCACATTATGACCCGCTATCAGATTTTTTTTCTCAAGAAGATTGGTGGAAACTTCAAGAGAAAACCCAACTAGAAACTCCATGGAACTAGAAGAGAAAGAGAGGAAAGAGAGATGTGCAACTATTGCACAAAAGAGGGTTGGGCGTGTTCTCTTTATGGTGGACGTCCAAGGGGGGCTTCCCCTTTTATAGCCCTTATGCAACTCCTCTTCTTACTAATAAACTAGAAGTCTTACTTCCAAAACAATTAGTAACTTTCTCCTTTTCTAATTACTATAGAAGTCTCACTTCCACAATAATTAGTAACTTTACTATTACCACTATTAGAAGTCCTACTTCAAATAAAAATAGTAACTATCTAATTCCTTCCTTTTAGAGTTCAAGTAGGATTAGTATCTTTCTAATAACTTGGGCTAGCGTGGGGGCCACTAGGGGTTCCATAGAAAGGTGGCTCCAACTAGGACACCACGACCCCACATCTCATGTGCAATCCGGGCCCACAGTTAATTGACACCACTATATAAATGCAATTGCACTCCAGTCTTAGGAATAAATTACAAAGAAAATCCTAAACTTCCCAATTACCACAAGTAGGCCTCTCTGTCAACATCCATGAATCAATTGGATAAAATCTATCCCTTCCAATTTTAGATCCACATCTTATTATCCTTGAGCCCCAATTAATCACAGTGATCATCAGTACCATCCAATTAACTCTTAATCGAGATGAGTGTGCACTTACTAATGACAAATCCATTAATTGGCACAAGGGGATAATATAGATAGATTCCATCTTGACCATTAAATGTTCCCACAGTCGTACTACCACGTATCCAAGACATCGAGGTGTTGACCTACAGTTGGCCTCACTCATTGGTGACTCAAAGCAAATGAATAAATAGAAACTTGAGTTTATCAATGTTTCAAAATTGAGAGCCTATTGCTAGGAAATTATGAGAGCAGACCTTAAGATGAAGACAGTATTTCATAAGGTGCTTCTCATAGTCCTTCAATACATCCAATGTACCAGAACCATGATCTAGAATCTTACATTCTGATGATCGAGACAAATCACACTATCTCATAGTGATCAAAGTGCTGCAACCTTATCAGATGAGATGCCCAGTCTCATCACTGGTTGTGAAGATATTTAAGTATAAGATTTGTGACAAATGTCTCCCGTATGTGGATCTGATCTATACACATATATCACATTTAACATACTAATGGGACCCGGTTCATCTCATGAACCATCATGTCATATATATTGGTCATGTGTATTAAGTAATAAAACACCATTCATCTCATGAAAGGAAAGCATTATTTTATTGATAAATAAAGAAATTAATCTATTTATTACATCATCTGATGAATTGAGACCACATAAACTAACACCTATGATCAGATTTTGAGGATTTTAGGGGATTGCTACTCCTTTGATCTCCCCTTCTTTTCATGGATGTTGCTTTATCTGAACTCTTAGCAGAAGAACATACCCAAAACTCTCTTACTAAGAGAAATAGAGTACTTCTGATCATGGCCTTTTGTGCCCCCATGGGTAAGTGATATTTGCATAGATTAGCAAAAGAAAAGAGATTGTCTTGTCTAGTCTAAGAGACATAGGAAGAAAAGTAATTGAAATACCAATCATCAAGCACAATGGGGCCCACCTGCTCCTAATGCAAGGCTTGATCAGCAAAAGCCATAAGTTAATACAATTGACACAAAAGCCACATCCAACAATCTTGAAGATCTTGCTGATTTCAAATCCAATCCATGGTAGATGAGCATTTGCAACAAATGTTTCTCACCTCTCCGAGGTCAGTGAACACCCCATCTGCTGCTGGTTTTGCTAGGCCCATTTTTAGCCACTTAGGTACTGCTAAAAATACATTTGGATGTATGAACCTCAAGTCCCAAAAGTTAAGTGAGATTGCCAAGTTCTTCCTGCATCACTTGTTGCGAACAATTTTGCTTCAGAACTTGTGAGTTGCAGTTGGGCATAGAAGTCGAGGATAATGTAGCAGGCAATGAGAATTGAGACATTAGGAAAACCATAACGATCAAGTGGTCGAGTAGACCTATAAAGTGGGAGGGGATTTAGACTATGATTGGGAGTTGTTGGAGGCAGCTGTCATTAGGGTCCTCTTCTGTCACGACGCGGCCCTAGGACCCGAGATTAACCTGCAGGCCGGGCCGTGATGTGGATGGTGATTATAATGAACACAAACATAAGTATGTAGGCCCAGGCGGGGTTGCATGTGAGTTGGTTCAAATTGCTCCAAATCATTCAGTGGAATTATGGGCACCCATCTAGCAAACAAGTAAAATAGATATATCAGATAATAGTGAAGATGGCATAAGTAACAAGAATCCATTAACAGGTTTAAGTTTGATAACCAAAAATTAAAAGTATGAATTACATCAAATGGCCAACCAAAATGGGCCACTCTATCAAAGAGTTCTAAAATAAAAGCTGCCCAAAAGAAAACTATCTAAAGGAAATTATCTCCAAAAGTCTCTCTTTGGTATCAGCATATCGATCTAGACCACGTCGTCGGCACTCCACTCTCTCAAGCCATGCTGGGTCTCCTCGACTGCCGCAACCTCCTTAGAGTAGAAAGTGGATCCATCACCCATACGCCAAGCGAATAACATCATACTATTGAAATAGCCTTAGCAATAAATAATATGGATGGCATTTCATGATTTATCAAGTAATGAGTAAAATGACATGTAAATTAAAGATGCAACCATAAAGATATGAGGCTAAGCATGGTTGATGCATGAATAAGTAGATATGATGCATAGGGTCCCAATGATAAACTTACACATGAGGGGAGCATCCTATGCAGACTGGCATCCACAAAGCTAAGGTCTCTTGCTGTCTGGCTGGCATTGGCTAAGCCATAGTAGGAGCACCATCATACGAGCAAGTATGAGTACCATTAAGCATCCTTTAGCAAGGACTCAATTTATGGCCATAATACAACATAATACATACACACGGGAATGGTACTAAGTGGTGGTAAATCTGAGATTGCCTCAACACGAACCACACTATAGTGTTAATAATCATAACTAAGCTAACCCAAACACAGTCGCGCACCAAATGCGCCAGATCAAAGCTAAGTGGAGCCGACACCAGAAAATCAGTATACGAGGTATAACTATACTACCGACACAAGAAAGCCATATAAACGAGAGATTGATTGGGATTGGATGCCCTGGATGGGTTGATCCATCTCTATTTAAATTACATGGTTGCCTTAGTTAAGGCTCCATCAATGTTAATTACAATCAATTACATTCAATTGGGATTTTACATATAAGGAATGTGTGTTAATTTGATGTGATTAAATCTAATGTGGATTTTGGGCCTATGGTACAGTGGGCCATAGATGGGCCAAACTTATAGTACAACGGGCCTTTGTTAAGACCCCCCTCAAATTGATGTTGTGGAATCAATAAGCATCAATTTGTTGGATAAGAATTGATGCCGTGGTCAAGGAAGTCCCTTCGTGAAGATATCTGCAATCTGGAGGCCAGAGGAAATGAACGGTAGTAGAGAAATTACATCACGTAGATATTCATCACGAATGAAATGACAATCAACTTCGATGTGCTTGGTCCTTTCATGAAAGACTAGATTTTCTGTAATACGAACACTAGTGTTGTCAACATGGAGAGGTGTAGGTGAGGTTTGGGGAAAACTGAGATCGAAAAGCAGCCCACGAAGCCAAAGTATTTCAGAACATGCATGACGCAGCCAAGATCCATGATCGAACAATAGATCAATCTCCTGAAGGATTGATCGAATCCAAGATGGATTCCAGCCACTAGGGCAACCTCACAAGAGGAGAAAACACCATAATTGAAAAGAAATTCTCATAACTCAAAAAGATTAATTGATAATAAGCATATCTATTACAATGGAGGGCTTCTCTATTTATAATGTAATAAGGACTCTAAAATAGAAAGCTACTAATCGTAAAACAATAAAACAAGAAACAATCCTAATTAAATAAACTTAAGATAAAAGTATTATGCCACAGTAGCTTCTCAGCTAATTAGGCCTATGGGCTGAACCCAATGGACTGGGTTGGATGGCTGGGTCCATCATGTGGGCCCAGAGCCTTCCGTACTGCATCAATTCTCCTCCGCTTGAAAAAACTCGACTCCGATGAGTTGACAACGTGATAATATGGGAGAGAATCCGACCACAAGTTGGGGAAAGGTTCACTAGGGTAAAAAATCAATCGCACAAACTTCAGAATATTCTTGCGGTCTACATTTGTTTTGCGTGTCATGCAAGCTTCATGTAGTATTTTCCTCCATTTAAAAGAAGATGGGAGGTGTCGTTTCTTCTCATTCTTGCATTTAGCTCGGATGTGTGCTTTTCCCATGAGAGACGACAATCGTAGAATCATGTGGGCCCATAACCCACAGGTCACAGGATCGAAACCTGTCTCTGATACCAATTGATGCAGCCAAGATCCATGATCGAATAATAGATCAATCTCCTGAATGATTGATCGAATCCAAGATGGATTCCAGCCACTAGGGCAGCCTTACAAGAGGAGAAAACACCATAATTGAAAAGAAACTCTCATAACTCAAAAAAGATTAATTGATAATAAGCATGTCTATTACAATGGAGGGCTTCTCTATTTATAATGTAATGAGGACTCTAAAATAGAAAGCTACTAATCCTAAAACAATAAAACAAGAAACAATCCTAATTAAATAAACTTAAGATAAAAGTATTATGCCATAGTAGCTTCTCAGCCAATTAGGTCTATGGGCTGAACCCAATGGACTGGGTTGGATGGCCGGGTCCATCATGTGGGCCCAGAGCCTTCCGTAATGCATCAATTCTCCCCCGCTTGAAAAAACTCGACTCTGGCGAGTTGACAACTTGATAATATGGGAGAGAATCCGACCACAAGCTGGGGAAAGGTTCGCCAAGGTAAAAAATCAATCGCAGAGACTTCAGAATATTCTTGCAGTCTGTATTTGTTTTGTGTGTCATGCAAGCTTCATGTAGTATTTTCCTCCATTTAGAAGAAGATGAGAGGTGTCGTTTCCTCTCATTTTTGCATTTAGCTCGAATGTGTGCTTTTCCCATGATAGACGGCAATCGTAGAATCTGCCATATTTGAAGGCAAGCTGCAAGCTGCCATTGTTGATCCCTGAAGATGAAGTCAATGTGAGGGACGTCAATAACTTGATGTACTTATGAATCCTCGAAAACAATTGATTTGGTTTCCGATGACCCAAATAGATTATCTGGCAGTGGCATGTCAACAAAATCTACCGGATGTTCACTTTGTTTGGTAACCTGGTCAAAATCTGCAATTGCTGCGTCTCCTTGGTCTTCTTCTACGCGTTGTGGCTCTTGAGGAACACAAACTTGATCATCTTGCACTTGTTCCAAATTTTCCAGGAGATCAGCTTTGCCTTGACCTTGATCCTCTATTACACGCTTGATGTCGGCTGGCATGACTTGTATCTCTTGTGGTGCAATCATGACCGCTCTTTCAACTCTTTGCTCTTCTTGTGGCTCTTTCTTTGATTCAGTGGAAGGAGATGATGTAGACGAAGATGAGGCTGTTGATGTCATTGGAACGAGCATTACCCTTTTTCCATTCCACCTAGTGGTATATGTATTCACTTCTTTATCATGGTGCACTTTCCGATAAAAAAGATATGGACGTCCGAAAATAATATGAGCAATATTCATATGGATCACATCACACCAAATTTTGTCTTCATAATGTCCCATTTTGAATGATACTAAACATCTATGAGTGGTGGGGATGACATGACCATTAGTCCAGGTGACTTGGTAGGGCTTATGAAGCTTCTCAATTGGCCAATGAAGTTTGTCAATGACCTCTTGCACGACAAAATTCATTGCACTACCAAGGTCAATAATCAAATTAGCGGACTTGTCTTCGACTCTTATCCGTGTGTGGAATTTCTGAGCATGTCTCCATTCTTCTTCTTCCTTTTCATTTGTATTGAGGAGTCTGCGAATGACAATAGTGAGGATGTCTTCTCCTAGGAAAAGTCTTTCCACAACATGAGCTCTTGATCTTTGATGAATATTTCTTTCTTAACACTGAGACTGACACATGGGAGATTTTCGAAGCATGTGCTCAACACGAATAGCTTCTTTGTATGCTTTTGGAATGGTTTCACAAAAATTTACTTTTGCTCGTATGCTTGGTGTTAACCCTTTGATATATCGAGCTCCATCATTCTTATTGCTCTCCCATAAGCCACATAAAATTTCCAACTCTTGATATCGAGAGGTATATTCATCAACAGAGAGGTATATTCATCAACAGTCAAGTTACCTTGCTTCAAATTAATGTGCTGCTCAAAGTAGAACTCTTTCTCATGGTACTGATTTCCATATCTGAACTCATATATAATAGCTTCAATGTGTCTCATATTGATTTGATAGGCTCGGTTAATGACACTCTGAACGGGTCGGATTTGAATTAGGCCCACTTGACTTACACTGAAAATTTCTGCAGTTTATTTATTTATTTATTTATGTTTTATAGTTGGGCCGGGTTCTGGTTTGAATCAGACCTAAACTCAAGCCCAGGCAGTTAGCAGTGGGCAATTGGAAATCACGTGTGAAAACCCTTGTCTCTTGCTTCGAATTGAGTGCAGAGAGGGAAATAAGAGTGGCTCAGGTCTTTACCTTTTTACTTCGATTTGGAGAAATCATTGAAAGGGTTAGGCAATGGAAGCAGATGGCAATGGTGTCATTGGATGCTTGGTTGCGGTTGGGGCTACTGATGGAGGAGGCGATGGAGCTTGCAGGGAGGACGGTCGTCGTGGTGCTGCTGGTAAGGTATCTTGATGGTGAAGTGGAGCTCTCAGGTGCCAGGTACGCTTCGCAACTCAGATATCCTGCTCCTCTCTTCTTCTTTCTTCTACAACTACTATTTTTTTTTTTGGTTCTGCTTCTCTATATCTTCTTTGGTTTTTTTATTTTTTATTTTTTTCTCGTTGCTGCTTTCTCTCTCTTCTGCTCTATTTTTTTCTTTGATCTGGGATGAGTTGAAGAATGGATTTGGATTTTTAGGGTTTGGCAATGAGTTCGGTTGGGTTCAGATGGTTTGGATTGGGGGTGGCTAGATGATGATGGGATAGAGGGATGGGGTTGCACGAGGATGATCGAATAGGAATTCCGAGAAGGACAGATGTCTCTCAATCGATCACTCTTTGGCTCTGATACCAATTGACGCAGCCAAAATCCACGATCGAACAATAGATCAATCTCCCGAAGGATTGATTGAATCCAAGATGGATTCCAGCCACTAGGGCAACCTCACAAGAGGAGAAAACACCATAATTAAAAAGAAACTCTCATAACTCAAAAAAGATTAATTGATAATAGCATGTCTATTACAATGGAGGGCTTCTTTATTTATAATGTAATAAGGACTCTAAAATAGAAAGCTACTAATCCTAAAATAATAAAACAAGAAGCAATCCTAATTAAATAAACTTAAGATAAAAGTATCATGCCACAGTAGCTTCTCAGCCAATTAGGCCTATGGGCTGAACCCAATGGACTGGATTGGATGGCTGGGTCTATCATGTGGGCCCAGAGCCTTCCGTATTGCATCAATGCAGCAGACATGGGTCGATATTCGGCTTCAGTTGAAGATTTGGAAACCTTATCTTGTTTCTTACATTGCCAGGATATCAACGCATCGCCAAGATACATACACCACCCAGTTGTGGACCAACAGGTGTCAGTACAACCCACCCAATCAGCATCGGAGAAAGCAATTAGATTTAGTGGGGAGCTTGTAGGAAAGAATAGTCCACGAGTAGTCGTACCAAGAAGGTGATGAATAATACGTCGGACAACCGCCAAATGAAGATGCCTTGGTTGAGTCATAAATTGGCCGATAAGGTTAGAGCGGGGCATCGGGAAGAAGATCCCCACTATCTGTTGAAATCTTCAAGTTCACTTCAAGAGGAGTATCAATTGGAGTTGAGTGTTGGAGTCTTGCTAGTTCAATTAGGTCTAGAGTATATTTGTGTTGGTGCAAGATGATTCTTTTTTCTGTTTGATGAACTTCAAGACCTAAGAAGTAGGTCAAGGGATCCAAGTCTTTCATATGGAATGATTGATGCAACAAAGATTGAAGCTTAGATATTAGTGCGGAATCAATTCCAGTAATAATGATGTCATCAACATTAACAAGAAGAATAGTAATACTACTTGGGGACTTATGTGAAAACAATGAAACAATGATGGATCATACGGACTTTGCTGGAAGTCTAATAGAGTCATGGCTTCCCGAAATTTCTTAAACCAAGCTCGAGGAGCTTGTTTAAGGCCATAGAGGGAACGCCTCGGTTTAGCCACATCTGAACTACTGAAAGGGGAATACGCTTTATGAAGGCGCATATAAACCTCTTCTTTAAGATCACCATGAAGAAAGGCATTCTTTACATCTAACTGAAGAATGGACCCAAGCCTGAGATGTTGCGATGGCAATAATCATTCAAACAGTGGTCATCTTTGCAACTGAAGCAAATGTTTCATCATAGTCGATGTAATATTCTTGGCGGTTACCAAGAGTGACCAAGGGAGCCTTATATCGGTCTAACGATCCACCGGATTTCAGTGTGACCGAATAAACCCATTTACACCCAATAGGTCGAACTGGAGGTGGGCAGGTAACCACATCCCATAGCTTTCTGCCAACATACATGTTCCACAGCTTGAGAATAGGAAGTGGGAATGTCAACAGAAGCTAGTGTGGCAAGAAAAGACAAATGAGAATACCCATAACTATCAGGAGGCCAAAAGACGTGTGGAGTGTCGAAGAGTGGGCGTCATAGCTGGTTCTGGGGTAGTGGCTATAGGAGTTAGATTAGGTGTCGGATCAGGTGGATCTTGAATGGGTTGTATTGCAACAGTAATTGGTTCCGTTCGTCGCCGATATACAATTCCAGGTTTGAACCTTTCAACAGAAGATGAAAAAGTATTGGATGAAAAAGGTGGTCGTATAGTCATGGTGATAGAAGTGGAGGAATCGATGGTTTGAGGAAACAAAAATATAAATTTTCAAAAAGAACAACATTTCGGGAAACGCGAATTCTTTTGATAGATGGACCATAACAAACAAATCCTTTTTGATGAGTT
The DNA here is from genome assembly GCA_028538565.1 of Umbellularia californica. Lineage (NCBI taxonomy): Eukaryota > Viridiplantae > Streptophyta > Magnoliopsida > Laurales > Lauraceae > Umbellularia > Umbellularia californica. The sequence continues at coordinate 48,964,289 of JAPQWN010000006.1, read as the reverse complement.
GTGTAACCAAGAAAAGCACATTTGGTAGCTTGAGCAGGCAATTTCGTCCGTTTAGAAGGAGGAAGATGAACAAAACAAACACACCCTAAAGGACGGAGATGTGTATATGTAGGATGAGAGTTAAAGATACGAAAATATGGGGACTGATTTTGAAGTTTGGGAGACAGAAGTAGAAGTCATATGATATGATGCTCTAGAATCAAAATACCACATGGAAGGAGATGAGAAAGTTTTACCCGAGATGCCCAAGGTAGAGAATGCTCGGAGAATCATTTGTTGAATCATTTCAGGATTGATGCTTGGAGAATCATTTGTTGAATCATTTTAGGATTGATGCTTGGAGAATCATTTGTTGAATCATTTCAGGATTGATAGAATGGCTGGGTGCAAATGGTTGTGAAGACCTGGACGAAAACGGAGAAGCAGATGCCACAGAGTGAGAAGCTGAAGAAGCAATGGCAGAATAAGCACGCGAATTTTGGTTTTTTGGTCGTTTTCTGCATTCAGAAATAATATGGCCGCTAGCTTTGCAGTAGTTACAAACTTTTCATCTGCACTCAGAAGAATAATGTCCATACTCCTTACAAATGAAGCATTGAATCTTGCTCAAGTCCTAGGTTGAAGTGTCGCGTCTGGAGGATTTCCCTTTTGCCACATAAGCAGTAGCAATACCACGTCATTGCAACAAGACTTGTGGGCCACATGTGGGACCCATGAAATTCTAATTTTAATTGTTATTAGTTTTATTTTTAGCAAGAGTATAATTAGGATTAGTTTCTAATTTTTATTGTGTTTCCTAGTTTGATTAGGTTTGTTTTTAGGGTAAGTATTTTATTATAAATAGAGCATTGTGGAGATCAATGATCTCAGATTAGAATTGAGTTAATAGAAGGTTTATCATTGAAGACTGTTTCTTCCACGTGTGATTGTTCCCTGTGAACCCTAATTGTGCCCTGGCACTTGCATCCTAATCTTGGGACTGCATCACTAGGGGATGATTTTTGGGATAGTTGATGTTGAGTGAATATCCGCTGTTCTTCGTGGAGCACTTCATTGAGACATGTCTCCAATGAGGGAGATGGATGACGACGCATAAGATTTGAGCGGACATTTTCAAATTTAGGCCTAAGCTTCATTAAGAACTGATCTCTTTAAGTTATTTTATGAACTTCCCGAACACTAGATAGAGTGTCTCCTGTGATAGTGGCATATGTAATATCCGTGTATTCAATCCAAAGAGCAAAGAAGCCGGAGTGATACTTCTGAACAATCATGTGTCCTTGAGAGTATTGAGCAATTTCGTGTTCGAATTGGAACTGTTGGGCTGAATTTTCTTGGTGATAGATGCGCTTCAGAGATCCCCACATATCTTGAGTTGATGGCGTAGCTCGGAGGCCACGGTGAAGATCTACACCTACGACGGTGAGATTGAGCCCTAAGACTCAAAACCCTAAGATCACTTAGGGGAAATACCCCAAAGGTGAACTCATAAGAACAATTCTGAACTCTTATTTAAAATTATAGCATAACTTACAATCAAGTATTCATCTCTATTTATAATAGAGGAATGGTCTAAATAATGAAACTACCATTATTCAGTGATCCCTAAAATCACTCCCTAAAATCTCTCACTAAAATTTCTAAGTAAATCAAATCAGTAAAATATTAAATTACTAAAATTAATAAACTATTTAAAGAAAGTAAATCATTCTTGGTGGGGTCCATGAGGGGCCCACTTCTTCTTGGATCTCACTCCATCAACTCCCCCCCTCTTGGAAGAACTCGACTCCGGCGAGTTGAAAAGTTCATAACACAGGAGAGAATCCGACCACAATTTCGGAAAATGTCCGCCTGGGTCGAAAATTAAGCGCACAAATGTCCGCTTCTTCTTTTGAGTTGCATCTACATGGCATGGCGTGGAAGTTTGACGCAATGTAGTCAGCCATCTAAAAGTAGGTCGGAAACGTTGCTTCTTTTGCCGTGTGCGAGCTTGCGTTTTTCCTAGGAGAGACTGCAATTGTAAAATCTGCCATATCGGAGTGCAATCTACAAGCTTCCATTTTTTATCCCTCCTGAAGATGACGTCAATGTGAGGGACTGCAACAACATGATCTTCTTGTGAAACTACCGAAACAATCGACTTGATTTCCAAAGACCCAATTGAATTTTCTGGAATGGACATGACAATTGGATCCAACGGATGTTCAATCTTCTTACTAACTTGGGTAGAGTCTTCAGTATGTGCTTGTCTTTGCTCTTTCTCAACCATTAGGGGATCTTGACTGACATTAGGATGACCAAAATTGGGTGTACCCACAAAATCATCAGGGCCATGAACTAGCTCTACAATGTCATTTTTGTTGTTCGAAATCAGCTCTTTTGGTGCAATCATAACTACTTTTTCAAGTTTTTGCTCCGTTTGTGGCGCTTCTGTCGAAGGTGCAGATGACGAATGAGATGTTGATGTCAGTGGCATGAGTCTATGCCATCTTCCATTCCTGAAAAGGGTATATGTGTTTGCCTCTGTATCATGATGCACTTTCCGATCAAAAATCCATGGACGAGCAAAAAGGATATGAGCAATATTCATATGGATCACATCACACCAAATCTGATCTTCATATCCGCCAAGCTTAAAAGAGACCAAACATCTATGAGTTACGGGAATGACACGACCATTAGACCATGTGACTTGGTAGGGCTTAGGAAGCTTCTCAGTTGGCAAATTAAGCTTGTCAATAACCTCTTGTGCGACAAAATTAACCGCACTACCATTGTCAATAACCACATTAACAGCTTTGTCAACAACTATCACCCGCATGTGAAATTTTTTAGCATGTTTCCATTCTTCTTTCTCTTCTTCATTGGTATTGAGGAGTTTGCGAATGACAAGAGTGGGGTTTTCTTCTTCTGCAAAATGTCGTTCCACAATATGAGCTCTTTGTCTACATTGTTGCCTGCGAGACTTTCGAAGCATGCGCTCAACACAGAAGGCTTCTAAGTATGCATCTTGACTGGTTTTGCAATAATTCATATTTTCCAAGATATCTGGTTGCAAGCCTTGATATAGCGAGCTAAATCGTGTCTCTCATTTTCCTCCAATTCGCATATCTCATATAATTCTCGAAAGTGACGGGTGTATTCATCAACCGTCCAATTTTCTTGCGTCAAGTTGAGAAATTCCTCAAAATAGAATTCATTTTCAAAATACCAATTGCCATATTTGCGCTGATACAAAATTCTTTGAATTTTAATGGGGCTCCCAAAAAGTTTCATATTGACTTGAATCAATGATTCAAATATATTGCTTTGCAAATTTCTGCACTTTTCTTTTCTTTTCTTTTTTTATACTTTTTTTTTTGTTTTTTTTTTTTTGTGTGTGTGTGTGCAGGTTTGGGCTTGGGCTCAGGTTGGGCCCAAACGTGTGCTCGGAAAATGTTGGAGACAACCCGTGGAGAACCTGTTAAATGGGTTGCTGGATCTGGATCAATGGATCACAGCCCATGGAAAATAAAGCCCAACTTGTGGGTCAAAACATATCACACGTTTACAGCCATGTATATTTATTCATTGCCTTATTAGGAGATATGATTAGATTAGTGATTAGATTAGAATAGCTGTAATTGCTGTAATTACTAGAATCTCTGTATCCTATATGGAAACAATATGTTTATATAATGAAGGAACGTGACCCTAAACTGGGATCATCAAATTCACAAATCTCTGTGAGTCCCTGTCTTTCTTCTTCCTTCTCTTATTCTGACATGGTATCAGAGCTGTGTCTCTGAGTGAATCCTCTTCATCTTCCAAGCATTGGAAATTGTCATAGTCTCTGGGAGACTCTCTCAGTATCTCGTCTCTATCTTCCAAGCACTGGAAGTCATCAGATCAAGCTGTGATCAAACGTGGCCCACCACAGATCTGCATCACCACCTCTGGAAGTTGCAACCATTCTGGTCGTCTGCTCCCTCTGGTATTTTTGGACATTTTTTGAGGATTTTTTGCATCTCAGAGGTAGGATTTTTACAACCTCTAGGCAAATCTCAATTTCTGCAGTATAGTTTCATCACAGCCGTCCAGATTTTTGATCTGGCTCTGTTTGGCACGAAATCTGGTTTCTTGGATGCGAATTTTGATCCTTCATCAGTCTATGACATCTGATTGATCTTTCCATTCAATTTTCCTCAGCTGCACTTCATTCTACATCCAAATTTCAGGTCGTCTGGCATGTTTTTTTGAAGAAAAATTGTTTTTTTTCCACTGCTGTTCAAACTGATTAATCTGTTGGACTATTTGGAAAGCCTCTCTGTTTAGCATCTTCTCTCAGTTAGTTTTTTGAAGATTTGGAGACAATCTTTAGCACAGTTGGACTGTCTTGAATTTTGTAAAAGGTTGCCTACAATGGAAAAGCATGATATTGCCCTGATCAAATTTAATGGCAAGAATTATACTTCCTGGTCCTATCAATTTCAAGTCTATCTTGAAGGAAAAGAAATGTGGGGACTTGTTTCAGGATTGGATCCACGCCCTACGGAAGATGAAAAAAAAATACTTTCTTGGAATACAAAGGATGCCAAGATAAAAACCTGGATTCTTGGTTCTGTTGAACCACAATATATTCTGAACCTCAAACCTTACAAGACCTCTAAGGAGATGTGGGAATATCTGAAACAAGTATATCACCTGGGGAACTCTGCCCGTCAATACCAACTTGAACTAGAGATTGCTTAGTATTCCCAAGGCACTTCTTCCATCCAGGATTATTATACGGGTTTTCTCAATTTATGGGCAGAATACGATGAAATCAAATACCTCAATGTATCTGCGGCAGCTCTTTCTGAGATTCAAATATTGCAGGCAATTTCTCATAGTGACCAGTTCCTCATGAAACTGCGTTCTGAATATGAGATCACTCGTTCAAATCTGATGAGCAGGGTTCCACCTCCATCCCTGAATGAGTGTCTTAATGAATTCTTGCGCGAGGAACAAAGTCAGCTCACTCAGCATGCTCTGAAACAACAATTCTCAGGACCCTCTCCTGATGTCGCATATGCTGCCACTGCAAGTCACACCCCCGGTGTCTATCATGGTCAGGGGGGGACCGGTCATCATCCTACTTCTGCTACTAAAGGACAGCCTCCTGCCAAAGATCTCAGCAAAATCCAGTGCTTTGGCTGCAAAAGTTATGGACACTATGCCTCGCAGTGTAAGACCAAGTTTTGTAATTACTGCAAATCAAATGGTCATGTTATTAATGAATGCAAAAGACGGCCTCAAAATCGCACTCCACGAGCATATCATGTTAGCACTGCAGATGCTCCTACTTCCATTGATAGTCCTTCAGCACCAGTCATGCCTTCACCCCCTTCTGCCTCAAGTAATGCTCCTCCGATCACTCCTGAGCTTATCCAACAAATGATCATGAATGCCTTTTCTGCACTTGGCATTTCAGGTAAACACCAATCCTCTTCCTCTATATGGTTTATTGATTCTGGGGCTTCCAATCACATGACCTCTTCCACCACTCATCTCTCTAACATACAACCATATGCTGGAAATCTGCAAGTCCATACTGCTGATGGTCAAAAGCTTCCTATTATAGCTACTGGTGATATCATTCACACATTACCTCTCACCAATGTCTTTCTCTCCCCTCATCTCACTACAAATCTTCTATCTGTTGGCCAACTGATTGATGAGAATTGTAATGTTTCCTTTTCTCGTTCTGGTTGTGTTGTGCAGGATCAAGTGTCGGGGACGGTGATCGCGACGGGGCCTAAGTGTGGACGTCTGTTTCCTATTGTTCTGCCTTCATCTCAAAATAAACAAATTTCTGCTTTTTCTTGTTCTTCTTCTCAAAATGTTTGGAGGCTCTGGCATAATAGATTAGGCCATCCTCATTCAAAATTGTTATCTTCAATGTTAAATTCTGGTATTATTAATGAAAATAAAAATTCTTTTCGTCACATTTCTGATGAGTGTTCTGTTTGCAAACTTGGAAAAAGCAAAGTTCTTCCTTTTTCTTCCAGCTCTACTATGGCTTCAAATTGTTTTGACATTATTCATAGTGATGTCTGGGGGATTACTTCTGTAATCTCTCATACACATTTCAAATATTTTGTCACTTTTATTGACGATCATAGTCGATTCACATGGGTCTATTTCTTGCATCCCAAATCGGAAGTCTTTGATGCTTTCCAAAAAATTATGGCTTATGCTGAAAATCAGTTTTCTACTTGCATAAAAATTCTCCGATCCGACTCTGGAGGGGAATATATGTCCCATCAGTTTCAAACCTTTTTACAAACACACGGGATTTTATCGCAGCGATCTTGCCCTTACACTCCTCAACAGAGTGGAGTGGCTGAACGGAAAAACAAACATCTTCTTGATACTGTTCGGTCCCTTCTCTTAACATCTTCTGTTCCAGCAAAATTTTTGCCTGAAGCTTTAGCCACTACGGTTCACTTAATCAATCGCTTGCCATCTCACCGCCTCGCCAATCAAACACCATACTTTCGTCTCTTTCATACAGATCCTACTTATACCCACTTGCGTATATTTGGATGTGTGTGTTTTGTCCATCTTCCTCCTGCCGAACGCACCAAATTAACTGCTCAATCAGTTCAATGTGCGTTCCTGGGCTATGCTTCTCACCAAAAGGATATGCCTGCTATGATCCTGTGCTCAACCGTCTTCGTATCTCTCGTAATGTCACTTTTTTTGAAAATCAATTGTTTTTTTTCAAACCCTTCCTCGCCTTTACCATCCTTTTCTCATCTACCTGCTTTTTCTGATACAAACTCATCTCCACTCATTGTCTATGAACGGCGTCGTCAAAAGGATGCTCCATTACTGCCGCCCCCTCTGGATCCCTCGCCGGCACCTGATCTTGCCCCCACTACATCACATACTGCCTCATCTCCAGTTCAGCTTCGACGCTCTACTCGTCTTTCCAAGCCTCCGGCCAAATATGGGTTCACTCACACATCCTTGCTTGCTACTCTCTCTTCTATTACTATTCCTACATCTTACTCACAGGCAGTGAAGCATGACTGTTGGCAAAAGGCTATGCAAGAAGAATTAGATGCGCTGCAGGATAATCATACCTGGGATATTGTTCCATGTCCCACCTCTGCCAAACCTATTGGCTGCAAATGGGTTTTCTCAGTCAAACTCAAAGCTGATGGCTCGTTGGATCGTTATAAAGCACGGTTAGTAGCATTGGGCAACCGACAGGAATATGGCATAGACTATGAAGAAACATTTGCTCCGGTTGCCAAAATGACAACCATCCGTACTGTTCTTGCCCTTGCTGCTTCTCACTCATGGCCTCTTTACCAATTTGATGTCAAGAATGCCTTCCTTCATGGTGATCTCAAGGAAGAAGTCTATATGCGCCTTCCCCAAGGAACTCCAGGTGCCTCGACTAGCGATTGTGCGCGCTTACGACGCTCTCTCTATGGTCTTAAGCAAGCTCCGCGCGCTTGGTTTGAAAAATTTCGCGATGCTCTCCTTCATCTTCAGTTTACTCAAAGTGCCTCTGATCCTTCTATGTTTCTTCATCGCTCCTCAAATGGGCTTACTGTTCTCTTGGTTTACGTGGATGATATTATCATATCTGGGACAGATTCTGGCATGATCACCCATCTACAGGCATCCTTACATGAGTCTTTTCATATGAAAGATTTAGGCCCACTCACATACTTCTTAGGCCTTGAAGTTCATCAGTCAGAGAAAGGTCTCATCCTCGATCAACACAAATATGCTCTCGACCTCATTGAGATGGCTGGTCTTCAAAACTCAACTCCCGTTGATACCCCTGTTGAGGCAAATCTTCAGCTCACACTTGATTCGGGTGACCTTCTTCCTGATGCTACCCTGTATCGTCGTTTAGTCGGCAGCTTGATCTACTTGACTATCACTAGGCCTGATATCTCCTATGCGGTCAACCTGGTTAGTCAGTTCATGACTCAACCACGCCATCTCCATCTAGTTGCTGTTCGCCGCATTCTTCGATATATTCTGCATACACCATCTCGGGGACTTTTCTTTCCCGTGGGCAATTCGACTTCTCTCATTGCTTACTCTGATTCTGACTGGGCTGGTTGCCCTGATAGTCGACGCTCTACCACGGGCTGGTGCATGTTTTTAGGTGACTCGTTGATCTCATGGAAGTGTAAGAAACAAGATAAAGTCTCCAAATCATCCACAGAAGCAGAATATCGTGCTATGTCTGCCGCCACCTCTGAAATTGTTTGGCTTCGAGGTCTTCTCTCTGAGCTTGGATCTCCTCAATCTGGTTCTACACCTCTATATGCCGACAACACAAGTGCCATCAGGATTACTGAAAATCCGTTCTTCCATGAACGCACCAAACATATTGAAGTTGCTTGTCATTACATACGTGATGAATTTGTGCGTGAAGCTATTACTCTCCCTCATGTTCCTACCGGACTTCAAATTGCAGATATATTTAGTAAAGGACTTCCTCGGCCACGGCACCAATTCTTAGTTGGCAAATTGATGCTGGTTGATTCACCCGCCTCAATTTGAGGGGGGGTGTTAAATGGGTTGCTGGATTTGGATCAATGGATCACAGCCCATGGAAAATAAAGCCCAACTTGTGGGTCAAAACATATCACACGTTTACAGCCATGTATATTTATTCATTGCCTTATTAGGAGATATGATTAGATTAGTGATTAGATTAGAATAGCTGTAATTGCTGTAATTACTAGAATCTCTGTATCCTATATGGAAACAATATGTTTATATAATGAAGGAACGTGACCCTAAACTGGGATCATCAAATTCACAAATCTCTGTGAGTCCCTGTCTTTCTTCTTCTTTCTCTTATTCTGACAGAACCCTCTTCTTTTGACTTGCCTAGGAGTCTGTGCAGAAAAAAATAAAAGAAGGCAAGGTCTTATCTGTTTCATGCCAAAGAGGGAAACGAAGGAGAAAACCTGGCTTTGAGGATGGTGAAAAACTAGAGACGATCGATGTTAGAGAGACGAAGACTGTTGTGACGATTGCACTGTGATGGAGGCGAATGTGGATGAGGCGGAAGGTGCGGAGAAGTTGGTTGATGGCTGGCGACGGCAATGGTGGTGCCACTAGATGATGTCGTCCGGTGCCAGTTACGCCCTCGAACTTAGTCAACCTTCTTTCATCTGCTGCTCTTCTCTTTCTTTTTCTCCTTTTATTTTTGTTTTTAACTTCTTTGTTCTGCTTCTCTCTCTCGATATCTGCTACCTTTTTTTTTATCTGGGTATGGGTAATGGAAGTGAAGGGGAATTGGGATTTTCTGATTCTGCTGGGTTTGGGGACTGATGAGCAGAGGGTGCGGTTTGCTGGGCTTTTCGTTTCGGGATAGGTGTTGGTAAAGGATTTGGGTTTCGGTGAGTGGAGGCTTCGCAGGAATATGGATTGGTGGTTCGATGGGGGGAAGATGGGTGTGAGTAGGGAATGGAGCAGAGGTTATTGATGGGGGTTGGAGTTTCAGATGGATGTGATTAGGTCTTTCTGATGTTGGGGTTTGGGTTGGCTGGGGTCTAGGGATTTAAGGATTTAGAGATTAGGGATGATTTGGGGCTGTTGGTTGATGAATGGATTAGGGTTTCTGGGTGAATGGATGGGCCGAGTGTGGAGGGGTTTGAGGTTGCAGTAGTGGATCGACTAGGTTTAGGGTTTTGGCTGGTGGGTTTTTGTTTTTGCTAGGCAGGAATGGTTTGGACGACGAGGACGATGGGTCGGGATGATTTGTGGGATGTCAGGGGTGATGTGGAGAAAGTGATGTGGGGAGGGTTGCTGGAACAGTGATGGTCTGTGATGGTGATGAGAGGGCTGGATGTAGTGAAATCTGATGGATGTATGGGTGATGGGGATTCGGATGAGTGCATGGATGGGTGAATGACAGTAGATGGTGGATGGATGTTGGATTGGCGATTGGAATGGCGATCCGATATGGATCGTCAGCTTTGATACCAATTGATGGCGTAGCCCGGAGGCCACAGTGAAGATCTACACCTCCGATGGTGAGATCAAGCCCTAAGACTCAAAACCCTAAGATCACTTAGGGGAAATACCCCAAAGGCGAACTCACACGAACAATTCTGAACTCTTTTTTAAAATTATAGCATCACTTACAATCAAGCATTCATCTCTATTTATAATGGAGAAATGGTCTAAATAAAGAAACTACCATTATTCAGTGATCCCTAAAATCACTACCTAAAATCTCTAAGTAAATCAAATCACTAAAATATCAAATTACTAAAATTAATAAACTATTTAAAGAAAGTAAATCATTCTTGGTGGGGTCCATGAGGGGCCCATTTCTTCTTGGATCTCACTGCATCGGCAATTGATGTGAAGATCTACACCTTCAACGGTGAGATCGAGTCCTCGGACTCAAAAAAAAATCCTAATATCCATAGGAAGAAAACTCACGTCTGAGAATAACTGAATTTTATTAAAATTATGGCATAATTTACAATCAAGCATTCATCTCTATTTATAATAGAGGAATGGTCTAAATAAAGAAACTAACATTATTCAATAATCCCTAAAATCACTCCCTAAAATCTCTCACTAAAATCTCTAAGTAAATCAAATCACTAAAATATCAAATTACTAAAATTAATAAACTATTTAAAGAAAGTAAATCATTCTTGGTGGGGTCCATGAGGGGCCCACTTCTTCTTGGATCTCACTGCATCATGAGCAGTTTTATTATTATAGGGCTTAAGATGTAAGAAAAATTGGGGTTCCATTGTGCCTAACATCCAGCTCATAATTTGTGCTTCTCTGGTTTCCCAATCTTCCAATTTTTCTTCTTCCGTTGACTTTTTCATAGAAACAGAAATGTGGCCCCATAATTTTTTTCCTTTCAGATATAACTCAAATTGATAGGCCCAAGCAAAATAGTTTTTTCATTGAATTTGATCAATTGCATTTCATTCTTGTCCATTTTCAATCCAAAGATGACAATAGCAATAGACTAGAAAACAGAAGGTAGCAGAAGGCACACAACAAAGTGGGCAGCAACCAGACAACAACAATAAAGAGCCTAGATTAATTGTAGATTATGCAGAAAGCACAAATTGAAGTTGGCAGCAAGAATAGAGGAACAAGCAACAAGCCAAAAATTTGTCTAACAAAGGCCCGTTGTACTATAAGTTTGGCCCATTGTACCATAGGCCCAAAATCAATTCTAACAACAATAACACTGTACTTTGGTCCTTGCGTTTGCAGTAAGACCAGTATTTTTGATTGCATCGAGTGGCAACATGTCCATACTTCTGACAACAATAACGCTGTACTTTGGTCATATCTCTGTTCTGCTATTTGGAATGAGTAACATTGGCACCAGTCAGTGGACAGGTGGAAATTGCTTGTTGAAGAGCAGCCTGGGTTGTAAGACGTTCTTTTTGAAGAAGCTCTTCGAAGCAAGAATCATTTTTTTTTTTTTTTTTGGGGGGGGGGGGGGGGTGTTGGCACTGTCAATCCAAGCCCAAGCCCATTTTGGGCCCAGTCTTCATATGTTACTTAGTCAAAGCCACCTGTACATTCTTAGTTTGTACAACAGTTTTTATGCTGTAGATAAGATATACTTGCATGTAATCAGGGCATTAAGCCCCTTTATAATGGAATAACAGTCAACCCTAATGGGTACTGTGTTTTAAACATTCAAATCAAGATTGCTGTATTCGATATTCCATCTCTCTAAATGTCAGGCACTCCTCTTAGAATCCTCTGTTCCACCAAAATTTTGGCCCGAAGCTCTGTCCACAACAGTTCATGTTATAAATAGGCTACCCTCACCTCGTATAAAGCTTGAAACACCTTGTTTTCGTTTATTTCATAAGCATCCTATTTGTTCTCATCTCCATATTTTTGGGTGTGTGTTTTGTGCTTCCCCCAGTTGAACGAATAAAACTATCTGCTCAATCCTCTAAGTGTGCCTTTTTAGGTTATGCGAATGACCAAAAAGGATTTTTCTGTTATGATCCAAAGGTAAAACGTATCCGTATTTCTCGTAATGTTGTGTTTTCTGAAAATCAATATTTTTTCTAACATCATCTATATCATGATACATCTTGTGTGTTTTCACTTGTTCCTGACTTTGGTGATCCTCCTGCTCTACCTATGAAAAATATCAAGCCTATACTTGTGTATGGAAGGAGTAGACGGGAAAATACTATTGCACCTAAGCCCCCTGATATGTCATCTTCCTCGGCACTTGACCCAGCACCTGCTCCAGACATCTCCCAGTTAGTCCCTCTTCGTCGATCATCTAGAATTTCCCGCCCTCCTTATCGGTTTGGCGTCACCCATACATCCTTACTTGCTACTCTGTCTTCTGTTCATATATCTAACCATTTTTCAGAAGCAGTGCAACATGAGTGTTGGCTTCAGGCCATGCAGGAAGAACGAGACGCACTCAAAGTGAATCACACATGGGATGTTGTTCTGTCCTCCGTCCATCAAACCCATTGGATATAAGTGGGTTTACTCTATCAAGCTCCATTTTGATGGTACTTTGGCTCTGTTGGTAAAGTAAAGTCCCCCATCCCACATTGCCTAAGTAATGCCCTTGGCAGGGCTTCATATATACCTGTTTGGGCCTTCCACATATGAGCCTAAGCTTTTGGGTTGGTATATGGTTTCTTTCATGGTATCAGAACGGGTTCCGATCCCATCATTTTTGTGTAGCCCACGTGGTAGGCCCATCCATGAATTCTGTTGGGCCTGCACGTGAGGGGGGAGTGTTGGTAAAATAGAGCCCCACATCCCGCATCGCCTAAGTAATGCCCTTGGTAAGGCTTCACATATACCTGTTTTGGGCCTTCCACCTATGAGCTTAAGCTTTTGGGTTGGTGTATGGTTTCTTATAGTCAACAGATCTCAGATCTATATAGAGATTTACAAAAATCTAGTCAAGACGACCTAGATTTTCTGCCAAAACTAGTAGGTGGGGCCCACTGGTGATTCAATCTACTAGATCAGGGTGATCACGTAGATGCTTCACAAAAATATCGAACCAACACAACCAAGATTGCAACAATCGAAGACCTGTGTTTAAAGATGGACGGCTTTGATGAAAATATATTGCAAAAACTAGCAAATCCAAACTGTGATCAAAAGGCCTACCTCTGATCTTCAAAAAGTTCTGTGAAAATACCAAAAACTCCCAGAATATCAGGTGACCAAACTGTAGTGTCTTTCTGATCAAATCTGATCTATAGATGGTCGTCCCTTGCTGAACTCCACACACTGCCGTCTTGTATCTTTGCTCATCAAACCAGTCGACAGAGTTGTCGCTCCTTGAGAACTCTCCTTGAGAACTTAGACAAGAGAGATTAGATGGCTCTTAATCTCTTTATTGCACCAAGATTGGCTCTGATACCATGACACGAGAAAGCCAGAAAGAATCTCAACATATAAACGAGAGATTGAATAAAATTGGATGCCCTGGATGGGATGATCCATCTCTATTTAAATTGCATGGTTGCCTTAGTTAAGGCTCCATCAATGCTAATTACAATCAATTGGGATTTTACATGTAAGGAATGTGTGTTATCCATGGTTCAAAATCGCGGTTCGCGGCCCATTGAGGCCCATCGCGGAGCGAATTTTTATTTAACCCCAAAAAATCTGAAAAAATATCCAAAAAATCCAGAATATTATAAAATGATAGAAAATAATGTTTTTTTCCATTAGTGCACACTTTAAAGCAAAATAACGGTCCATTCAAGTCATAACATCCTGTATCATTGCTGTATCGATATATATAGTAAAATATCATAAATTTGACATAATGCAATCATAATTTTGGGCAAACTAATAGTGTTAAACATTTAAAGTCTACAAGCAAGCAATAAATACTAATAGAGTTAGTGCATGTGCCTAATGCCAGAGCGAGTGGCGTCCTGGGTCGATATCATCATCATCATTATTAGTGAGGAAAATCATATCTAACTCAATATAAAGCCTTTGGTTCATGTATTACACATTTACACAATCTTAAAAAAAAAAAAAAAATTCGGATTTAAATAATGAAAAAATAAAAAAATATTACAGCAAGTGTTAAAACTTGAATTTTTTTACTCCAAAAGTATAGATCTAACACATCTCAACCATCTCTAAGTTATTTTGATGTTGAATCTTGAAAAGAACTCAAAAAAAAAAAAAAAAAGAAAGAAAAGCCTACCAAAGAGGTCCCTTGAGTTTGATTAGCTTTCCCCCACATACAAATCCACCCAAAAGTAGCTTAGATCTAAGCTTTTCCATGCCTTAGAAGTTATAGCAGGCCTTAGGAAGCCTTAAGAAGCTCTCTGGGAAGAAACAAAACGAAAAAAATGAAAGAAAACTCGATTTTAAAAAAACACTCCCGTCAGACATTATAACGGCCGTAATTTTGAATATAACGGCCGTTATTTTGAATATAATGGCCGTTATAACGGTACGGCCGTTATATTCAAAATAACGGCCGTTATGATCCGTTATTTTGGCGATTTTTGGCCCCGTTACACATCGCGGCCGTTATATGTAAAATAACGTAACGGTATCGGCCGTTACCGTTACATAACGGCCGTTATGTAACGGTAACAGCCGCGATTTTAAACCCTGGTGTTATCTGATGTGAATAAATCTAATGTGGATTTTGGGCCTATGGTACAATGGGCCATAGATGGGCCAAACTTATAGTACAACGGGCCTTTGTTAACACTAGAATCATGAGGAAACTACTCCATACAAGTCAGGACCTACTAATTTTCCCTAATTGTCATGAGTAGTCCTACCTATGCCTTAGAATCACTAGACTTAGCCAAATATGGAAAACATGCGAAACGAGGCAATGATAGGGAAAACAAGACTATGTAAGTCCAAACATGATAAGGTAGCCAAAAGAAGGTGAACTGTACAAAAAGAGGGTTTTAAACTCTCCAACCCGGTCTTGTCTAGCCTAACATGGTAACACCAAATGGGCATCGTGGTATGCACCAAGTAACCTATAAATAAGCTACTTAATATGCGCACAACTTAAACTTGCAAGCGCACAAGATCACTATGTGGTATAATGAATTGTACGTACAAGGTTGTCATGCCCCAAAACCGGACTCCTGCAGAGGTCCGACCTCGGGGAGTGTGATTTTGGGAATAATTAAAATTTTTTTTCTCAGGATTCGCGTGTGTGGAAGACATAATTCCCAAACACATCAAGAACATTTCGCTGAAGCTTACGTGGCGTAGCGACTCGGAGTCTGTGGCCATTGGATTCCGTGTCGCACTCAACCTATCATTGTGAAGCCGTCATAGCAATGATCATACTCTAAATGGAACAAACCAAGATAATAACATATACAGAGCTGACACTAACGGGTTAATCATTACCCAAGCATATTCAAGTTATAATTAATAAGTGCATTAATTACAATCCCAATGAAAAAGAGCTAACAGAAGCGGTACAAAATAACCCGCTAAGAAAAAATGCTACCCAAGTGTGTAACATAACTCTGGAGTCTAGCACGACGTCTACATGACGTCACTGACACAACAAACCTGCAAAACTCGTGGCTCTACAGCCACCTGCACACGTACTAGCTCAAGACGAGAACTTGCTACCTAAGGCACTAAAGTATAGTATATCAGACACGACGGTCTGGCAGGTGATCAATTTAGGCATGAGCATATACAAAATTAAAGTTTAAAAGAAGCAATATTTGAAACAATTTACTGAATTTAAAACAGACTTATAGTGTTTAAAACAATGCATGCATGAACAATATACTTGTCAAGTGAACAAAAGTCCATGAACGATATACGAGACGAAACTAGTATGATTAGTCAATCCGTTTTTCAAAACCAAAGCATAGTTGAAAGTCCCAGAGAAATCATACAAAGCTTGCAAGATAGGAACATTGTAATCCATGTACAAGATAGAAACCATGGTGATAAAACTGACTGAGCAGATGGCAACCACACGAAGCTATATTCCTGGTCACCGAAGTGACGAGAGCACTCACGATAATATCCCCCGTCACATGAAGTGACGGGATCACACATGATAATATTCTCTGTCACACGAAGTGAAGGGAGCACAGGATCACATAATTATAGTAACCCAGTATATCTGGGCATCACACGAGAGTCTCGCCGCAGAATGGGCTAAACACGCACGCACGAATTCCAAGCTGCAGTTGGCACGAAGTATTTAAGGACCCAAGCCAGATGATCAAACCGACAAGGTAGTCTAAGCTGAGTGGCGACGACACGAAAATCCACATGAAAATCCACAAGAAGCTTTACAAATCACAACTGTATTCTTGAATTGATAAGGGACTACTTTGCACACTGAAGATAGCCACACACACGAGAGCACACGTAACAAGTATCCCTATCAAAAAGCCCACACGACGTGGCGAACCACACGGAATCCATACTTGACACTAAGTCAAAACCTTTTAAAACCAAAACCTTTGCACCCATACCTTTGCAAACCCAAACGTTTGCAACCAATACCTTTTCAAGTCAAAACCTTTACAATTTCAAATTGTTGCAAACCAATGTCCTCCACATCAACCCTAAGGGCCTGTTCGGGGGCTTTACTAATGGAGTTGAGTGGAGTAAAGGTTATTTTGAAGAAATAATAGAATATAAGCGGGTTATGATGGTATTTTGTTTTTAGTTGTTTGTGATGGAATCTTTTTGACTTTTTTCTATTGAAAAGTGGAGTTTTTTTTTTTTGTCTTTTAGTGGAGAAATGAGATCACTTTTTGACCTTTATTTTTTTGAAAAATATGGTGGGAAATTTGAATTAAAGTGCTTTTGGTGGGATTTTTTTTTTTTGAGAAATGGGGCTTTACCTTACTTGACTCTACTAGTAGAGCTGCCAAACAAGCCCTAAGGTTTTCAAAATAGACTTCTCAAGCATATGCTAAGGCCCATCATTTGATCTTTGTGTAATTGAAACCCAAATGTTGGAATTAAAAGCGGATTGGTGCCCTTGAAGCTAAACAACATTTCAGATTTCCAAGTGCACAATATCAAGCTAAAAGCCCCTCAACATATTCTGGTTTTCGTTCCAACAGAAATCCTTCAAACATTCATCCTTCTCTAAATTCGGTCAGGTCTCGGTTACTTGTCGGCTATCCGAGGTTGTGTAGGTCGGCTAGCCGCCAGCTGATTGCCTGTTCCCATATAGGAAAATTCAGCATTTTGGAATTGTAACCGAAGTGGAGGTCATTCACCCTTCAGTTGGCTGTCGATTACCTGTCGGTGAGCCGACAGCTGACTGCTGACCCTCCGACGAACTACAAGCTTCTGGAATTGTAACCGACATGGGGTCGGTCACCCGATGGCGTCAGCTGACCGACACCCTGCAGAAAGTAGCATTTCAGATTTGATTTCTTTCATTCTTCTTTCATTTCACTTCCTTTCATTTTGTCAAGTCCCTGCCCTTCCGGAGCCTACATACTCTTCCAAAGATAACCATTCCCAACCATTTCCATCACAAACTCCTCCATTCTCCATGCCACAATGATCATCAAGCCACTCATTCAAAACACTTGTAATGGAACAAAAACATGATTCAAACTTAACAAGATGGAGGATTTTCGAACAATACTAAAAACACATGCATGCAAGCTTATAAATAGATGTCATTACACAAGCCTTGCGGAAACCAACCAAATACAAAATTAGTGTATGAAATCAACATTTTACAATCCAGTTTTTCTACATACTAAACATGCAATAGAGATCATGCAATAGAGCTAAAAAGATCACTTGCCCTAGCCTCTAGCACTCCAAGATCACTCCTAGATCTCACCCATTAGACAATAGCTCATCTATTAAATAAAACCCCCAAAGAAATGTCCAAAATGGCTCAAAAATTAGAAAACTAACAGGGACATGGAATATCATGCATGTTGGAATTAGTGGCTCATCTATGACCTAGATCAACATGTTAAAAGATGGGAGCAAGAGGCTTACTCTAAGATAGCCCTACAACAACTCTATTGGCTGTTGGAGCGGGCGTTGATGACGAAACGACGAGAAAAAGGTGTCAATAGGAAGTTGTCAATGCATGGAGTGGAGTGGTAGTGATCAATCTTCAATTTGGTAGTGTTTGGTGGGGATTGGGAAAGGAAGTGAGCAAAGAGGGGATAAGGAGCTCAGCTGGGAGCTCTGCACTCAGTCACGTTTGGGGAAGAAAAATGGAGAAGAAAGAAAGAAGATGGGCTTATATAAGTTGATGATAGTGGGGCCACAAATTAAAACTCTTCATGGGCTTGAAACTGGGCTTTCTGGGCCTCGGATGGACTCGACGAACAAGACTAAAATGTTCGTCATAAAATCTAGTTTTCAAAAAATATACTTTTAACATGGTTTTGGAATTTTGAAATTTGGGGTCAGATTTCAATGTGAAAAGGTTGTTTTTCCCTCTAGGGCTGAAAAACTGATTTTCTGAGTTTCGAATGGGATCAGGCCAAACACAAAAGTTGTTGGGACTAATTTGACCTATCAAAAGAAACCAAAATTGGAAATTTTCAAAATTAAGAACAATCCCCCCACGCTGACACGTGCAACGCAAGTCATCCTCGGGATACTAGACTGGGTCCAATGCCTTTCAAAATTCTCCAAAGCTATGGAAAACTCTTCTAAACCACAAACCAACTCGATTAGGCTCAAAACTCACTTAGAGAACTAACCCACAGCTAACAACACACTAATCACGAAAATTAGGGGCCGGGGTCTTACTGAGGTTGATTAAGGAATGCTAAAAGGAACTACATAAAATTAGGCTAGGGTTTCAATTACACCCTAGCCCTAAAAGTTTAGCAACTCATATTTGTAATAAAAAATAACATAGAAAAGAAAGTCATAAGAAAAACTCTAGAAGATGATGTTGAAGAAGGGCACGGCTAGCAGCTTGTTTGCTCTCTCCTTGGCTTCAAAAAGCTCTCCAATTTGATGATGTATGGCTGCTAGGGTTTTGGTGTTTGTGGTTGGCTTACATCCCCCTTTTGTCCCCCCTTTTATGCTTTTTTTCCTAAGCTTAGTTTCCAAGTTTGATGAGAATAGATTTCTTCTTTTCTTGGTGTGCAAGACTTTCTAATTCCGGTCCCACTTTATAGCTTCTTGAAAGTTTCTCACGTGGACCCACAAATCTGAAATTAATTTTCAAGGGACTAAATCTGTATCTTTGAACATGAGAGTAGGCCCTTATGGGGTGTGCAAGGTGGAATGTGGGACCCCCTTTGTTGGATGTCTAAGCTTAGCTTGGTCTCTTGCTTAGCAACTTCCTTCTTTTTCTCCTTTTTCTTCTCTCCTTCCTTATTTGCTTTCTTGCTCTCCAATTCTTTCTAATTTATTTCCTTTTTTCTCTCCAACTCAAATTCAAATTTGAATTTCAGATTATCCAAAGAATTAGAAAGGGATCTTGAAAATTTGCAACAACTTGGATGGGCCCATCATGGCTCCCCCTTCTTGAGATTCACGCCTGAATCTCTCATTATTCTTTTACTGAAATTCTTCTCTTTTGGCTCCTTTTGACCTTTTCATTAAAAATAAAAAGGACAATGTAAAAACAAATAAAATAACAATGAACTAGCACAAGATAAATCAACTATTAGGGCTGAAATTGTAAACATTTAAGCACTCATCACAACGTTTTGGCATGATTGAGTTGACCCGAAATGGGTAAGAGAAAGGTTTATGCCATCTGGTTGGAAAGGTCGCTTGCAATTTAATGTGAGCCTGCCATTCTAGTCGACCATGCGTAGGGATTTGGTTGTTTCAGACGGCGGAAAGTTTGTAAGTAAATGTGAGCTAAGCTGAGAGACAGACTTCCGGTGTCACCCTGTGGTGACAAGAGCTAGGGCGAGGTCCAACATAACAGAAATAGGATGTAAAATCCATTCCATGGCCCAAGTGCATAATAAGTGGCATAATACAAAACTTGATGCTAACATGGGTTATGGTACATGGATAGCACATGATGAGTGAATATAAAGGAAGACATGTATAATTGAATGATTTCATGGTCTACGTGAAGTTACTAGCCAAACCTAGGTCGAGGATTGCCATCTGCACGCAAGTGACCATGTCATCCAACTCTATGCATTTGTAGGGTGTCGGTGTTAGACATGTGTTCGTTTGGATTACTGAATGCTGTAGGACGCCCAAGGCCCCACATTCGCATACCCTTGGCTTGACAACGCACTCTGCATTGTTCTCGGACAGTCTGTAAGCAGATGTCAAGCTCAATCCACTGCTTACCAATGATCTTTACCTTTAAGGCATTAGAGATCATGGATAGGGGTTCCCAGTTACTCCATTCCTAAGTCCATCAATTTCCCAACCAAAAGGGGTTCATTGGTCATTTATTGACTTATGAAAACACCAAGAATCCGGGTAACGAGGGGCCCCAAAAGGGGATCAAAACAGGGATAACAAACCAGGCCTCCACCAGCCAACGCTAAACCAGCCAGTTGACTGGTGGCCTACAGGGACCAAGTCACGAAGTCCACTCCACCCCTTCAATTCCACTTTACAGCCTCCTGAATTCCAAAATCTAGGGTGCCAACAGCATCCCTATAGTTACAATAAGATAAGAGCTTGAACAAAATAGGTCTCTATACATGGAAGATGCAAAATCAATCACACACAAACACAAGATGATGTTCGTAAAGTTTACTTTCCTTAGCTTCCAACTCCCACAAAAATGCTATCCAAACCTCTAATTTCATCCAATCCACACTCTGAAGTCAAAAGCCCCAAATCTCTACAACCCTAGGGTACCAAATTGGGGAAAACAAGAGGGCAGATGAAATTAGGTGATGCATGAAACATAAATAGTTCAAACAAAGGTAGCATATATGGAAATTGGGTGTGGAAGCTCACCAATCTCAAAATCAGAACTTGGGGACTGCAAAGGGTGGCTGGCCGTGCTTGAATAGCGGGCTGCTGGCACCGGAGATGGGGGAGATGATGATGATGGCAGTGATGACGATGAATAGGAGCTCAAGATGGTGGAGATCCACCTTTTGGCAAGCAAGATTGGAGGAGAAATGGGAGAGGAAGAAGAAGAAGAAAAGGAAGACGATTTCAGCTGTGCAAGAAATGAGAGAAGGATGTGGCCATTCATGGGGTATAAAGGGGTTTTAGTGAATTTTCTGTCCTTACAAAACGGGCTCTAAAACCACAACTTTTCTGAAATGGCAAATACACCCCCCCGCCCCCACAACCCAAATGCACCTAACTTGGTCCAAAAACTCTCAAATCAATTCAAAAGGCTATCTTAATTAAAACAAATCTAATAACCATCTAACAACTAAACACAAATAATTATACTAAAAGCACAATTAATTACACTAATAATTGAAATCATGTAGATAATGATTTGGAGATGAAGATAGAGAAGCGTGATGTTGAAAAAACTGATGTTCCACGGAAACAACATTATGGGAAGGATGAATGTGGCGAATGGAGGTTCATAACAGAAACAGCCCCTTTTGATGTGCAACATAGCCGATGAAAGCACACCAAACTGACTGAGTTGATAATTTATTCTGTTTGGACAGTGGAAGATGAACAAAAACAAATATATGAAGATCATCATAGCATGGATGATGTTCATGAAATAATGTGGGGATTGATATTCTCGCCAAAGAGGGAGTTCTTAAAACTGCCTTGAATGTTTCTATGTAATGTTTGCTTGTTTGAGCGTGATCCCAGTTTTTGGTTTGGGGCTTTGCCTGTGTTTTTGGGGTTTCCCCATTCTGTCTCTTCGGGCTTTTTTTGCCATTCCCTTTGTTGTGGGGCTTTTTGAGACAGTATATATCTCTTATACTCTGTAGTTTTAGTTTTTTGAAGAAACAATACATCGTCATTATTTAAGAAAAATAATGTGGGGATTGATGTTGGAGCTTTGGGGAGGGAAGTTTATTAATAAAGTGGACTGTGGTGGAGGTGGGCCCCCCCCCCCCCCCCCACGCACGAAAGTGGACGGAACTGAGGATTCAAGGAGTGAGGTTGCATTCAAGACATGACGATTTTTTTTTTTTTTTTTTTTTCTTTCATAACCCCATCCTATTATGGGGTGCAGAGGCAGAGAAAAGTTATCTGGGAGTTGATTCCTTTGTGTTGAAGAAATTCTTGGGATTCATAAGAAACATATTCACCTGTGAAATCAAAATAGAGATTTTTGATGCACTTTGAAAATTGGTTTTCAACTAGTGCCAAAAACTTTTAAAGCTATGAAACAATTTTGATTTTGAATGCGAACATCCATGCATCGCGATTATAATCATCAATAAAGGTGACAAATCATCTGTGGTGGGAATGTGAAGTAGTAGGAGCATTCCCCCAAACATCAGTATGAATTAAGTAAAATCAATTTCTGGTGATGTGACGGTGTGTGGGAAAAGGAAGAATTATTATTGGTGGAGAATTTGTGTGCTAATCCCTTGGATTGTCTGCTTACAAGCTTCGAGCATGATATGCAAGCTTACAGCATGTCCCCTTGAATTGGGGTGACTACAATCAATATCCCCATGATTGGGGCAACTATAATTTGTTGGAATATTCTACAGAGATTATCTGATATAGCGTCTAATGAGAGTATTTGTTTCAGTGTCCTTGTGTTGTTCACTCTCTAATACTATGTGGCAAGTTGTACTTTTGTTAGAATTCAAGGGACTGCCGCAGAGTTTTATTTCTGATTGCTTTAGATTTTGATGCAATCAGCACTAATCCCAACTGATGGTGAACCCACAATACCTCGATCTTCCATCAAACAGAAAATCCACACACAGAGAAAGATTAGAGATTCACTTTCTGTTGATTGTGAAAATTCATCGTCAATGCCTTTGATCCAATGGGAGAAATCCAAATCAAGGAGAAAGAAAATAGATAAAAATTCACACATGCTACTTTAATTAATTTTCATAAAATATCCCACGACTAATTTCCCATACAATGGACTTGTATGCTATGCCAACAAAGAAGCCCTAAACCTATGATTAAATCATAACCATTAATCATAATCCTAATGATAATAGAAACCCTATTAAAGAATATCCTAATTACATTCAAGCATGGAAAGAAATTGAGAAAAGATCAAAGAGGGAATTGTGTATTAGAAATTCCTAGATGTTGTGGACCCCACCTCTTGGGTGCATAGAGATATTCGGTTATTCTTTCTTATAGAATCATGCATAACCGTTTGGCCCCTCTTGCACATTTGTAGAGATTAAAGATTCTCATTGATAAGCCAGCTATTTCTCCTCTATTGGAGTTTTACCAAATAATGAGTCATCATCCAGCCTAATAAATAGGAGTGTGTATTGAAATGGGTAAGAAATGAATCCAAAGTCGTATATTCTTTAGTGATTTGTACGTGCAACTCATTTTGGAAACTTTGTCCCACATGCAACTCAAATTCCAGCCATAGATTCATCATGGATTTTGAGATATTTGCTAAGATGTCCAGCTAGAAACTGATTTTTTTTTTCTGTCGCCCCTTTTTGCACAATCCGAATTGGTGATCATCTCTCGAAGGCCAAAAACGGCCAGGGGTTGTAACTTTAGAGCTTTAGTAACCATGGATTGTGAGAAATTTGTGAAAAGCGTCTGATTGTTGGATGTACTATAGTCTAGATGGTAGGGGCCCATTTGGCATCATTCTCGTGTTTTTCCTAATTTTGTTCAAAGATTAGGTTGTGTTGAGATCGGATTGTGCTGAGACTATACTTAGCAGAACTATTTTGGAAACATTATATTAAATTACTCCACTGAGAAACTGCTGTATGGAACTTGTTTGGTAACATTATAAAAGTTTTGCTTCAAGGAGCGGACATGGGATTTGCAATGTGGGACCCACCTTTTATTGTTTGCGGCACTCTATTATTATCGTACATGGAACCCACTGTAGAATTTATAATGTGGTACCCACCATTAAAAATTAGAACATGGAACCCATATTCATAGGATTTACAATGTGGGCCCACCTTTATAGGAATTATAATGTGGGGTCACCTTTTTGTGAATGTAAATGTAGGACCCACCTTTAGAAATTAGAATATGGGCCCCACATTCATCGGATTTACAATGTGGATCGACCTTTTGTGATTGTGATTATGTGATCACATTTATGAATTACAAAGTGGAGCCACATTTTTTTGTGATTGTAGACACATGACCTACCTTTAAAAATTACAATGTTGTGCTCACCTTAAAAATTAGAACATTGGGACAGCACATTCATAGGATGTGGGAACACCTTTATAAGAATTATAATGTGGGGTAATTTTCTGTTGATTGTGAACGTGGGACCCTGTTTGAAGTAGGTGGGCCTCGTGGATAGGTTTCAAAAACTTTTTGACCCACTTGACTCAGGGATCAAGTATCCATAAAGCCAGAAACCACATTCAGGATCCAAGAACCTCAAACTCATGATCAAGATCAGTAAATCACTATCTCTAGGAAAACAAATAACATCCAATGCAACCAAAATAAATCCACAACAAACAAGGAAGTAGATTATACCTTTGGTGCTCGGTAGTGCTCTAATGGAGAAGAAGACAAATTGCTTAAACAAGAACTCTTCTTGTAGCAAATTAGGATCTCCAAGACCTTGTTGTCTTCCATGGTATGACCCGTTTTAGATCTCTTTTCTCATGAAGAATGGTCTGATCTTCAAGAGAAAACCAACTAGAACCTTAAGGCAAATCCGGAAGAGAAACTAGAAGAGAGAGGAGAGGAGAAGTAGTCTCGCAACTCTTGCACAAAAGGGGTTGGGCGTGCACTCCAATATGTTGGACCTCCAAGGAATTGGGTTCCCCTATTTATAGTTTATGACATCTCCTCTTACTAATATTTAATAGAGTCTCACTTCCACAAGAATTAGTAACATTCTCTTTTTACTATTACAACTATGAGAAGTCTCACTTCCAATAGATATGGTAACTTTCTATTTCCTTTCCTTTTGAGTTCAAGTAGAATTAGCAATGATCTAATCTTGGGCTAGTGTGGGGATCACTAGGGATTCCATAGAATGCTCCCACATCTCATGTGGAATCCGGGTCCACAGTTAATTGCAAATAACTCCACTATATAAATGCAATTGCACTCCAGTCTTATGAATAAATTACAAAGAAGACCCTAAACTTCCCTATCACCACAAGTAGACCCCTCTATCAATATCCATGGAACAATTGGATAATATCCGTCTCTTCGAATCTTAGATACACATTATTATTCTTGAGACCCAATTAATAACAGTAATCATCAGTACCTTCCAATTAACTCTTAATTGAGATGGGTGCGCACTTACTAATGATAAATCCATTAATTGGCACAAGGGGATAATAAAGATATATTCGATCTTGACCATTGAATGTTCCCACAGTCCTACTAACACGTACTCAAGACACCGAGGTGTTGCCCTACAGTTGGCCTCACTCATTGGTGACTCAAAGCAAATGAATAGATAGAAACTTGAGTTCATTATTGTCTCAGTTTTGAGAGTCTATTGCTATGGAATTATGAGAGCAGACCTAATATACTCGTTGGCTCCGGTTAATCTTATGAACCATCATGTCATAAGTATTGGTTATGTGCAATTAGAAATAAAACACCATTCATCTCATGAAAGGAAAGCATGATTATATTGATAAATAAAGAAATAAATCAATTTATTACATCATCCACTGGATTAAGACCATAAAATCTAAGAGACCCACCTTTAAAAATTAGAATGTGGCACCCACCTTTAGAAATCCGAACATGTGGCCACATTCATAGGATTAACAATGTGGACCCACATTTATAGAATTTACAACGTGGCTCCATCTTTTGTGATCTTGACCATATGACCAACCTTTAAGAAATATAATTAGGGCCACCTTTTCTGTAATTGTGGACATGAGACTCACCTTTAGAAATTACAACGTGATGCCTACCTTTAGAAATTAGAAGATATGGCCCACATTCAGAGGGTTTATAATGTGGTCCTACCATTATAGGATTTATAATATAGGGCTACCTTTTGTGATTGTGACCATATGACCCACCTTTAGGAATTATAAAGTGGGGTCACCTTCTTTGAGATTGTGAATATTTGGCATGCCTTTAGGATAAGTGAGAGGATTTGGAGCCTTTAAATGTGATTTTTTAAAAGGCAAGAGATAAGTAAGAAACAATTGTGCTAGGAAATTGTTTCTTATATAAAACAAAGTTTTTTTGTTCCAACTTTCATATGTCAGCGGGTTAAGGTTTTGAGATTCCTTCCCGTGAGATCGAAATTCAGAACAATGATTTACACATACTAAACAAGTTTTCCACAGACTTATCTCGTGGGAACATGGGAACTTCCGAATGGCATGATGCCAAACGCACCTTGGATTCTAAGGTGTTTGCCAAACGTGGAATGCTATGAATCCTCCCCGTAGAAATTGTCGTCGAGGATTGTGTAGTTCTAGGGTAATGAAGGAAATGAGGATGGTACCCAAATGTGCCCTTAATGTTTTCCAATAATTTGTCGAAATGCATGATGAATCAAGATATGGGAATTGAGCCCCTAGCTGCTTGTCTTTCTGAAGAGAATTAACGGTTTGGATCATGAAATTGGGGCCCTTAGAAGTCTAGAACGGTAGTGCCTGGGGTCTGGACTTTTCTGCAAACATCTCAAAATCTATGATGGATCAATGGATGAAAATGTCTGTTTTTTCCCCTTATAAAGAGAATGAACGGTTTGTATTATGAATTAGGTTCCCACAAGATGAAATTATTTGAAAAAAGGACTGCCCCTTAAAGATTTTTTATAACACTGTTGTAACACTGTAGAAATCCAACAATTATACTTCATAGAAATCCATGATGAGGTATGCCTGAAACTTGACTCCATAGCATTTTTTGTCCTTCTGAAGAGGATGGATGGGTCAAATCATGAAATTGGGCCCACAAATGTCTAGAATGGCAGATATTAGGGTTGTGAGTTTTTCACAAACATCTCAAAATCTGTGATGAATCAATGGATGAAATTTGACACCGTGGTCCTTAATGGCCTTTTGAAGAGGATGGACGACTTGGATCATGAATTAGTGTCCCACATGATGAAAATTTCTGAAGAAAAGGGACTGCTCCTTAAAGAACCTTTCTAACACTATTGTAGCACTCTGCGTATCCAACGGCTATACTTTTTTTACAGATTTCTCACAATCCATGATGACTTATGCCTTGAAACTTGACCACCTAATTTCTTGGCCTCCTAAAGAGGATGCATGGTTTGGATTGAGGAAATTGGGCCACAAAAGTCCAGAAGTGCAGATTTTAGGGTCTATTTTTGGGCAAATATCTCAAAATTGGTAATGAACCAACAACTGAAAATTGGCCCTCCAGGCTGTTTTTGGCCTTCTGAAGAGGATGAACGGTTCAAATCTTGTAAATGAAGCCCACATCGATAAAAAAACGAAAAAACCGGTGACCCTACAAGTCACACCCAAACCAGTGTAGCTCCGCTTTTTTTGTGTGCACATTTACACACTTGGTGTGATTCTTTTTACCATCTCTCCAGGTTTGAAAAATCACATCATTTTCACATGTAATTATGTGTGTGATGTGTAGATGGTTGCAACCAAACATGATGGTGCATAACAGTTACGCATATCCATCATTTTCTTATATAAATTGTGCTGCAACCCCCCAGGTGAAATTGAAGGGTTGATCATGCTTCCAGAAGAGGTTGTTTTCATCATACTTGTCAAGTCAGTTAAATATACGGTTTATATGACAGCTAGTTTAATCTTAGATTTATGAGGTTGTTTAAGTCAGGGGGATTTAGTTTTGTGTGTACTCCATAATTATTTAGCATTCTGAATCAAAGTTATCAGAAGAATTGTGGCTATTCATAAGGTATGATTTAAGTTTTATTGGGTGTAGTTTTCATCCTTTGTTTTGTATGAGGTGTTGAAGGGCTTTGTGGAGAACCTACTGGACCACTAAGGAAGACTATTATATTGTTGGTAATGCCGTGTAACATTATGGCCACTTTTGATATACTGTGGAGTATATAAAAGTGCAGTTTATATTTTTCCAGTGGCATTTTGAGTGTATAGATGCTGTTGAGCATGTATTGATGGTTTGTTTAGGAGTGTTGATGCAGGCCAGACCAATGGGCCCCATTTGAAAGTTTATTCCAGAAGGCCCAAAGCCCATAAGTAAAGAATTTCCAAGGTTACTATTGGTAGTTTCCTATTCTAATAGATTTCTAGAATTAGAGTTGAGTGACTATTGTAATTAGGCAGTTTCTAAGTTTTCTAGATTTATCAGAATTAGGGAGTTTCTAATTTGAATGGCTTGATTACTAAAATAGTGATTAGACTCTATTATATAAAGGGTGTAATCCCTCTCTTGGGATATATAGAAAATTAATAAAAATTGAGTTCTCTCAGTCGTGTGTTTCTCTCTTGTCTGTGGTGTGAGACCAAGACACCCTACCCTAAGCCGTTTGGCTTGGAGAATAGCCCGTTGGCTACCTCCTTCATCCCCTGCGCTGCGTCAATTGGTATCAGAGCGGAGATCCAGTCTTTGATCACCGTTTCGTTCCAATTGCCGATTCAAGGTACCCACTATCCTTGTTTCTCCAATTACCTTCATCCATTATCATCATCATTCCCACAACCTATCATCACTAATCCATTCCATCCATCCACCTAGTAGCCGCTGAACCCAACCCATCACATCCTTAATCCATAAAAAAAACAGAACCAACCCCGCTGCCCCCCGACCATATCCAACTCCAACCGAAATCACCACATGCCTTCCGCCTCCCATTCGCCAAACCCAAATCTACATCCTCGGCCAAACTAAATCCCCAACATCCAATACCTGCGCCCAAATCCTAGCCAGCCCACCATCGTCCGCCAAACGAAATCCCTAATCGAAACCATAAATCCCCAAATTCCAAATCCCTCAACCCCAACCAGCCCACATTCCCAAATCACACGATCCAGCCCACCATTCTCCTTCCTCTCTCCCCTGCCTTGCCTGTGCCCAACCCAGAACCAGCCAGCAACCTCACTACCCTTCGCTCCCTCTTGTTTCCATTAGCACCGCCCAGAGAGAAAAAAAAATTATAAGAGAGAGGAGAGAGAGAAACGGAAGCAGAACAAGAAGAGAACAAAAGCATACCGGGACCTCTAGCCCCCTCCGCATCACTTTTGCCGTTGCCATCGCCCTACCGTCCTGCTTCTCCAGCTCCAGGCCTCCTACCAACCATTCTTAGTGAGGACATGCAGGAAAGGAAGGAGCCCAACCCTTTTTTCTTCTACGCACGGAACACGAGGCGCTAGGGTCATGTGTCTGTGACAGAAAACGAGCTCATCACTTGGGCTTGAGTTCAGGTTAGATCCAACCCAACAACAATAAGCAGTAGCACAAAAAATAAAAAAAAGGCCAGCGTGTCTACCTCGATCCCGACTACTCGCACTGGAGCCACATTCAGAGGTAAATTCACGGACCGCTAGCATTATACCTACATCATGGCATTAATGGACAGGGTTGAAGAACGTCTTCGGAGCACGCCTCCTTTGGGCATCCGGAACAATGACAACCCAGGACCTTCCAACAACAACGATGGCAGTAAGGCACTAGGGGAAGCAACAGACAGGCAGATGTGGAAAATTCTGTCAATGGGGAACCGCAGGAAACTTATCGGCAATTTATGGAGCGTATTTTGGATGAAACTGATTATGAAGACCGTCATGGCCGACGAGATGACATCACCAAGAAGGTACATGTTGATGTTTCTGATTCTTTGGACGCATGAATGTAAAATCTTCACCGACGGGATTACAGCCTTTGAAGATTATTTTGAATGGTATAATATGGAAGAAGACAAACGCGTTTCCTTTGTCAAAATGAAGATGAAAGTTGCAGCTCGTGTTCAGTGGGGAGTATTGATGACAGGCATGCTAATTATGGGAGACGTCCTATTAGCACATGGGAGGAGATGAAACAAAAACTTGAGGATAAATATCTGCCGGTTGATTATCTTGATTCCCTCTATGATCAATAAGTTGACTGTAGACAAGGGACCTCCATTGTAGATGATTTCACAGAAAGGTTTCTTGATCTCATGGTGCGATGCAAAGTGCCTGAAACTGATCGACTGGCTATTATAAGATACAAGAAAGGACTACGTCAAGAGATCCAAAGGGAATTGACTATTCACACCTTTTACAGCATTGAAGAAGTTCATCGATTAGCACTCCGCGTCGAAGAACAGTTGCGATATCCATATTCAAGGCGTTTTGGTGAGCCTTTCCAAAGGAGGACCTCTGATACAACTTATCTGTGGGTTGCTCCAGCACAAAACTCAACCCGACAACCTCCTCCACAAAATTCGAACAGGCAAGCACCTCCTCATAAATCAATCAAAACCTGTAAATTTTGCCAACAAAGGGAAGAATATTTTCAATTCTTCACGTTCAAAGCAGGATGTCGATTGCTTTCGATGCAAAGGCGAAGGACACTATGCTTCTGAATGTCTAGGGTCAAAGAATCTTCACTATGCACATAATGGAGATGATGACAATGATTCAGAGCCTATTGATGAAAAAATTGAAGCTGAAACACCATATTCAGAGCAGGAACCTCCGTCAGAACAAGAAGATCATTCCTTCTATCAAGCTGAAAAAGGACGGACATTGTTCATTCGTTGTGTCTTCATTACTACCGAAGAAGAAGCTGAAGATTGGAGGCGAACTACCATATTTCGCTCTATGGCAAAATGTCGTGTCATATTGTGCAATCTCATCATTGATGGAGGAAGCGAGATGAATGTGATCTCCCAAGAAGTAATTGACAAGTTAAAGCTTCCAACAGAAAAACACCCAAAGCCTTACAAGGTCTCTTGGTTAAATGATTTAGCAAGTCCAGTGACCAAGCGATGCCATGTAACATTCCAAATTGGTGGTTATGAAGATTCTATGTGGTGTGATATTATCCCCATGAATGTTACTCATATTCTATTGGGAAGGCCTTGGCTTTTTGATAACAAAGTCCGAAGTGATGGAGAAAAAAACACCCATACTTTTAAGTATAAAGGTCGCAAGGTTACTTTTCTTCCACTTAAGCCTCCTACTGCCCCAGCAAAGCAATCACCATCAGTTCCGGCAAAACAATTTGCCTCTCAGCCAAGTTTTCGCATCCTTTCAATGCGAAAATTTGAAGAACTAAGTAAAGAGCAAGGAGTTGTTTATGCCCTTATCCCACAGTAATTCAAAGAGGCAGCAGTTGTGAAAGTAGTTTTTATGCCACCAGAAATCAAGTCCTTATTGCATGGTTTCAAAGACTTGATTCCAGCTGATCTTCCAAAAGAGCCACCGCCTATGAGGAACATCTAACATGTAATTGATCTGGTCCCCGGGTTATCGCTAATTTACCTGCTTATTGCATGAGCCCTACAGAACACACAGAATTGAAAAGGCAAGTTGAAGAGCTCCTCCAGAAGGGTTATATTTGCAAAAGCATGAGTCCTTGTGCGGTACCGACACTCTTGACACCCAAGAAAGATGGGTCTTGGAGAATGTGTGTCAACATCCGAGCAATCAACGAAATTACTATTAAGTACCGGTTTCCGATACTTTAATCCGATGATATGCTTGATATGATGGCCGGATCGTCCGTCGTCTCTAAAATTGATCTTAGAAGCGGATATCATCAAATTCGTGTTCGCGCAGGAGATGAATGGAAGACAACTTGCAAGACTAAAGATGGATTATACGAATAATTAGTCATGCCGTTCGGCTTATCCAATGCTCCCAGCACTTTCATGAGAGTTATGACATAGCTTCTACGGCCTTTCCTTGGTAAATTCGTCGTTTTGTATTTTGACATCTTGATCTTCATCAAGTCCAGGGATGCACATCTTGATCACCTCAGGTATGTGATGCGTGCACTTCGCAAAGAGAAGTTTTACATTAATTTGAAGAAGTGTACATTCTTAAGTTCCAAAGTTATATTCTTGGGATTTGTTGTATCGGCCCAAGGAGTAGAATCTGATCCAGAGAAGATCAAGGGAATCGTTGACTGGCCCATTCCCAAAACTATCAATGAAGTACGGAGTTTCCATGGATTGGCCACTTTTTATAGGAGATTTATTCGCAATTTTAGCACCATTATGACTCCTATAACTAATTGCATGAAGAAAGGTGACTTCACTTGGACTAAGGCAGCCACTCGTGCTTTTGAACAAATCAAGCAGAAAATGATAGAGGCACCTGTTTTGAAGCTTTTAGATTTTGACAAGGGCTTTGAAATTAGTTATGATGCTTTGCAAGTTAGTGTTGTCTGAGTCTTAAGTCAAGATGGTCACCTAGTTGCTTATTTTAGCTAGAAATTAAATGACTCTCGCAAGAAGTATTCGCCATATGACTTGGAATATTATGCAGTTGTCCAAGCTCTTTGTCATTGGCGTCATTATTTGATCGGGAAAGAATTTGTGTTGTACTCTGATCATGAAGCTTTATAGCATTTGAGCTCACAGAAGAAGATGAGCGCCGACCGTGTTTAATGGAGCGCATATCTTGCGTCATAAGTTAGGAACGGAAAACAAGGTTGTATATGCATGAAGTTGTCATTCTCACTTGCTCATGACAATTTCTGTCACAGTTCCAGGCTTTGATAAGATTCGTATGGAGTATCTTGCTGATCATGACTTTGGTCGCATCTACAAAGCTCTTTTTAATGGTGAGTTTTCTGACCATACCAAATTTTCTATCCATGATGGTTATTTGTTTCGTGGAAATCAGTTGTGTTTGCTTGCAACGTCTATGCATGAATTTTTCCTCCAAGAGTTGCATGGAGGGGGATGCAGTGGACATCTAGGGCGAGATAAGACTTTGGCACTTGTGGAAGACTGCTTCTTTTGGCCTCGACTGAAGACGGATGTTGCCTGAATTTGTGAACTATGCAGGATATGCCAGCTCGCCAAGGGACAAAAGAAGAACACTGGATTGTATCAGCCCCTTCCTATTCCACATGAGCTTTGACAAGATCTAAGCATGGATTTTGTCTTGGGCTTACATAAGACTGCAAAAAGGGTAGATTCTGTTTTTATTGTGGTGGACAGGTTTTCCAAAATGGCACACTTAATCCCTTGTGCAAATACAGCAGATGCCAGAAAGGTTGCCACCCTTTTCTTCAAAGAGATTGTTCGTCTTCATGGCCTACCGAAGACTATAGTGTTGGACAGAGATACTAAGTTCATGAGCTCCTTCTGGAAAACTTTATGGTATTTGATAGAGACAAAGCTGTAATACTCCAGTGCCTACCATCCGCAGACTGATGGCCAGACTGAGGCCGTCAATCGCAGTTGGGTAATCTTCTTCGATGTCTTGTCGGAGAACACATTGCTTCAAGGGATCTTATTTTACTCATGGCGGAGTTTGCCTATAATAACTCCGTAAACAGATCAACTGGAAGATCACCATTTGAAGTTGTCACCGGCATTCAGCCACGTCTTCCGATTGACCTAAGTCCTTTACCAGCTGAAGCTTGGCCTAGCTAAGAAGTTGAACAATTTGCCCAACACATGAAGCAAGTTCATGATGAGGTCCGTCAGCAGATTTTCAAAAGCAATGACACTTACAAACACCACGCGGACACTTGCAGGCGCCATGTTGAATTTAATGAAGGAGACATGGTCATGGTGCTAATCACGCCCGAACGGTTTCCCACAGGTAGTTACAAAAAGCTTTTTCCCAGAAGTGCAGGTCCGTTCAAGATTCTGAAGAAAATCAGCTCCAATGCATATGTGCTCCTATTGAAAGTGTATTCCAGAAGGCCCAAAGCCCATAAGTAAAGAAATTTCCAAGATTTCTATCGGCAGTTTCCTATTCTAGTAGATTTCTAGAATTAGAATTGAGTGACTAGTGTAATTAGGCAGTTTCTAAGTTTTCTAGATTTATCAGAATTAGGGAGTTTCTAATTTGAATGGCTTGATTACGAAACTGGTGATTAGACTCTATTATATAAAGGGTGTAATCTCTCTCTTGGGATATACAGAAAATTAATGAAAATTGAGTTCTCTCAGTTGTGTGTTCCTCTCTTGTCAATGGTGTGAGGCCAAGACACCCTACCCTAAGCCGTTTGGCTTGGAGAATAGCCCGTTGGCTACCTCCTTCGTTCCCTGCGCTGTGTCAAGTGTCGCTGATTGTAACATTTGTGTCATGGAAACGTATGAAGTTAAGTTGATGGTTGGTTCAAGTGTTGCTGATTTTTAAGTTTATGCTGTGGACTGTGGAGAATATAAAGTTAAGTTGTCTGGTGTGAATGTAGCAATAAAGGATGCTCGTAAGTTTGTAAAACATTATGAATACCCTTCATCTGCTGCTGATGTTGAAGAGAAAAATGACAAATTCCCTGAGGCAAAGAGTCACAGAAAGAAGCAGTTATATGATGTTCCTTCTTTTTGTCATTGTTGATATCTATGCACTAGCTTGAGGGAGAGTGTTGAGAAACAATGGGGGACCTATTTGTAATTTTTTAGCTCTAATAGAATAATTTGTAACTGTGAGAAACATGGGTGAAATTAAAAGGCAGCTGTTCACAACTAGGTTTGGATGACTAACTAGCATACTCCATATTCCTTCAACTCTAAAATCCTATTCGTCTTCTGTAACTTTTTATACTTTAATCTTTTCGTTTTTTATTTATTTTTTATTTTTTATTTGTTTTATTTATTTTTTTTTTTTCTTATCTTTCTTATTAATTTAAAAGTTTCATCTACATCTATAATGTTGTTTGATTATCGTTGCACCATATATCCATGACAATCATAATTTATCTCTCGATGCTCTAATTCAGGCTTCTTATTGTTTCCTTATTATTATTATTATTATTATTATTATTTTTGGTTATTTGATTTATCTTCTTGTTAATGTATCTGCAGAAGAAACAAGTGCTGCTTCTTGTGAGCAGTCTGTCATTAGTGTGTGTATCTGTCTGTGCATATATATATATATATATATATATATATATATATGGCTAGGTTGGCCTACTGGCCAGGAGTGATACTGTCAACTTGAAGACCTCGGATCGATACTTGGGCATGTGTGATCCTTGGGCCATTAGTGATACTGTCACCACCACTCAACATGAGTGTGTTGACATCTTTCATTAGTATTTTAAATGAAGCTTTGTGCAGTGGGTTTGGTTCTCTTGTTTAGATGTTCTGTTGCTATTTTGCTACTCCACAAACTTCTAGGTTACAAATATTCAGTATTAAATTTAATAGACAAGTACAGTATCTTGGTATCATAGTTCTGCTGCTACTGCATTACACATTTCTGTTTGATGGTAAAGCATCATACTCACAAAAATACAAACAGTGATAAGTATTTCTCTTGTTAGATAATTCAAAGCAGGCACTTCTCCACATTGGGCTGCTCAATGCTATATTTTTAGTCCAAGAGTCCTGCAAAAATTCTAAAAAAAGCAAGCACTATATCCCTGCTTTCTTTGGGGGTTTTCTTACCGAGAAAAAGAGGCGTGCTTTGTTTTCTTCCAACAAACTGTCTTTTATGACCGAAATTTAATTGTAATTTGTCAAGCTTTGCCACTACATGTCATCAGTTTTGCTTACTTTGTTATTGGGTTTTCTTATATTTTACTGTTATTGTTAATATTGTCAACTTTTTTTAATTTATAAATTGTTAATTTTGTTCATGGTATTATTTGTTTTGTAGAATATAGATGAGGGGAGATTACGGATGAAGGCGCATTGTCCAATTGTTACTGATGTTGGGCTAAAGGAGAAGTCTACAAGAGTCCTTATGTGTTATAACCTCACATGGCTTCGGATTGGATTGCATATTGTGCTCGGTGGTGATTCCTTATTGCCCAGTGAGGATGGCAATTCTGATCAAGATGGATTGTTTCTTAACATGATTATTGAGAAGCTGTTCTTTTCACATTCGGATCTTGCAAAATCCTTTTCTTATAACAAGTTGGTTGAGGGATTATATAGGCCTGGTTACTTCGAGGCTTTAGGGAGTGTTATATTGAAGAGATTTTTGCTGCTTGTTCTTATACTCGACAGAGCAAAATGCCAGAGCACTCTACCTTTGAAATATGGAATTGATGGGAAAGATGGGGGATCTCCTTTATTATTCAATTGCAAGTCCCACATTAAATCGAGTCGACAAGTTATTCATGGTAATTAACCTACTTGTTACTGGACATTTCCTTTTTCTTTTGCATTTTAATTAATCTAGATTCAGTTAAAACGTCCCCAGTGAAGGTAGGCTTACATTATCTGTTGGCATGCTATATAGAGTTCTTATCCAAAGTAATGCATGGAGAAGGTGATCTTCTTGCTCATCTAGTGATTATTGGATTCAAAGTATTGCATCAGCAGGTTCGTTTTCAAGCTACTATGGTGGTTGCTTTTCTTTTCCTTCTTGTTGTCATGGTGAAATAAAGTATGAGTTGTAAAAGTTGATGAAAGATTGTGGTGTATTTAGATTTTGTCCCTGTTTATTTTAGTCTTGTATTTTAGGTTTGTAGCTGCTGGTCTTTGCAAGATTGAGTGTGGATAGTTTGTTAGTATGCTGATAGTTGCTTCTTGCATAGGTGTGATGCATATTTCATTTATTAATAATTTATAATGCCAGAATACATTGCAATT
This sequence comes from Umbellularia californica, assembly GCA_028538565.1. Classification (NCBI taxonomy): domain Eukaryota; kingdom Viridiplantae; phylum Streptophyta; class Magnoliopsida; order Laurales; family Lauraceae; genus Umbellularia; species Umbellularia californica. Next base: position 48,927,583 of record JAPQWN010000006.1, on the reverse strand, counting down.
CTCATTTCCAAATTGTTGTGATGCGCGCTGATATCCTATGATTATTTTGGCAGCACAATCATTCTTACTAAATCTATTTCTTATGTAAATAAAACCTTGATTATTGCAGACCCCACTTTCAGAATATGATTTCAGTGTGACAAATTTATTTGAAGATCTTCAAGATGGCGTACGCATCTGTAGAGCTGTTCAACTCTTACAGTGTGACTCCTCAATTCTCTCGGTTGGTTTCTTCCAATGAGTGTCCTTTAGTCACTTCAGTTTGCTGAAGTATCATATATTCACGTGCTAAGGTTTTGGTTGTTAACTGTGTTGACAGAAAATAGCTGTTCCTTCAGATTCCCGAAAGAAGAACTTGCTGAATTGCGGCATTGCCATGCAATTTCTGAAGCAGGCTGGGTTGCCTTTATTGGACGAAGATGGAGTTTCAATTGGAGTGGAAGATGTTGTTAATGGAGACAAGGAACTAACCCTTGCTTTGCTCTGGAACATCTTTGTGTATTTACAGGTTTGTCTAAATTTTGTAGTTATGAGAATCTTTGAGTATGTTGTTCTTTATTTACACATAAAGTGCACCAGGTTATGTCCTCTATGACTCTTACTGTAGAAAAATGCCTTAGGGTGAGCTTGGTTAGGATTATTAAAAGGGCTTTTTTCGCGTTTTGCTTTGAAAAGGCTGAAAAAGTCATGGGAAGTTTGTTTGGTTATTATATTTTTATATGGGCTTTTGAAGGCAAAAGTAAAAATTCACTTTGTAAACAAGTAATGATCCACTTTGCTATGGAAATGAACTTCTTTACTTAAGCGGAAAGCACAAAAGAATAAGGCGGACGACAACTTTGGTTTTCCCTCCAAGTCGCGATCATTTGTCCAACGATTACACGATAATCGTGCGACCCTTTTCTGGAACTCTATAATGGGGTCCACATGGAGATCATTTGGACCGTTCAAGTTGAATGTCGTCCCCTAAAATTAAAGACTATCGAGTTTCACTTCAAAAGGACTAGGTCCCACCGTAGGATAACCAAACAACCTTGGATGCTTTTAATGTTAAAAGTAAATGCAAAAGTTGAGCCAACCAAACAATATTTTCTCTTAAAAATTTTCTTTGAAAAAGTAGCTTTTCAGAAGCTGATTTCAAAAAAGCAAGTTTGAATTTTAAGAAGTCGAACCAAACACGCCCTTAGCCAATAGTAAATTAGCAATGTGCTTGGATAGATTAGTGAGTAGTGATGGTGCCTCGGTGGTCCCTCCCAATGGCCCTGCTAGTTGGTCTCACTTGGTGACCTTATCAGTGGTCCCTTTGTCACGACCCAAATTCCGGGGCCCTGTCGGATATCCGGATCGTGATAATATAGCAATATTCACCATGCACACATCAAATAATATTCACAAGGAATCAGGCATTTAATTCTAAATATATTTTTAATTACAAATATAAAAAAAAATCTTTGAACAATCAAACTTATTATTCTTGACTCAAATCAATAATTTGCTAAAACATTAAAGAATTTCTCCTAAACAAGGACTAATAATTCTATCAAATATTTAAGTTTTTCTCGTTCTCTCCTTTCAGCTACGCATGCCAAAATCTACGTGCTGATCGTTAATCCGCTCTGGCCCACCCGCAACATGATTAATTGAAGGGGGTAACACAACATCAGTGTTTCTGGTGAATGAATTTTCCTAATTACACAAGCCGCATATAACATAATTTCACATAATCAAGAAATCTGAATCAATAATTCAAATATCATTAAAAGTACGTTCACATATAAATCCGTGCTCATGCACATTACCACGCCTCAAAAAGCCCATCGTATACACATATACCGATTGCCATGATCCTGTCTCATCAGACACGTCCACTAAGGACCAGCCATCATAATGGCCATTCTCGTCCACTAAGGACCAGCGGCTATAACGGTCCGGACACAAAGTCCAACATCCCACGTCTGGGACCCAGAGCATAATATATCACAAACACATAACAACCATAACATATAATTGAACACACATGTCAGCAGTGTGGGCTCAACCTATGCGCCTCTTACTAATCTGCCCCACTTCTTATCGTATTAGTATTGAGTGATATAGGGGTGTCCTACACTTTATTATAAACATAACATTAGTTGCTCGCAGTTTAAAGGATTAATCACAGTTAATCATAATTAATCACAATTAATCATAACTAATCACAGATAATCATAATTCTCAAAACTTCACTTCATCAAAGTAAGAAGTTATTTAATATTTCTACACCAAAATCCATGTTTTTCTCAATTATTAAACCTTTTTCAGAACTAATCTTAATATATTGAACATAAAATAAACAAACAGTTTATGTCTGGATCTCTTAATGTAAAGTCCAGTGGGTCCCACTGGACCAAACCAAGATAAGACCTAATGTCTAATGTCGTCTAGGGATAGGCTTTACTCTTAATGGATTGGATTCACCATCAGACATCTTTACTGGCCCCACAGTCACAAAAAACACGCACAGTAAGCCTCACGGTCAACAAAATTGAAGCTTTTGGATATCTGGGCAAATGAGGCCCAGGCCACATGGGACCACCACCATCTAGGTCGTCCCTGGGCCCTCTTCAAGATGTGGGGTCCAAATCTTCGATTAACTTAGGTAGTGGGTCCCAGTGTGGATGTCGACCCAACTACCCTGTTTTCCTGATATAAATAACGTCTCTGTTGCAAACATTCAAATAGATGGGGGCCCAAATGGGGCCCACTCCCTAAGGGTCCACCACCACACTGGTCGCCCATGGTCCCCTCTTAGATGGGTGGTCCTGATCTTTGATCAGATCCCTTGATGGGTCCCACTGTGCATGTTGACAGTCTACACAATTCATGCTGCAATCACGCCTGGGTTCTTTTGATTCTATCGGAGAGCGGGACCTACTGGTCTAATCCCAAGATGCTGTTGTTCCCTATGGTCGACCATGGCTCCTCAACAAGATCTCTGGTCCTGATCTGTGATCAGGTGGGCCATGGGGTCCCACAGTTCCCCAATACCAAATTACTACTCAACGACTGTCTCTGCTTTCCATCAGATTTTCAAATCTGTTACATATTCCTGCATCCAAATCTATTAGCACCATTCCCTTATCTGTTCACATGAAAATTCAATAGATCTTGTAATGCAGATTACATGACATATGATTCAACAGATCTTCTTAACATCGAGTACTCATATCATATGATTTCTTAACAGCAGATCTTCCCAACACAGAATATTCACATCACAACAGAAATATCAATCATCTTAATTGACCAACTAGTTAACTAGGAAAATCCACTCACCTTTGATAAACGATCATCGCCTTTGCAATATGTGGACGCGAATAGGACATTAATCAGCCTTCCTCTCCTTCTCCTATATTGCAGCCACAATATATTCTCTCTCAGAATTCTCTCAAAACCAAGAAGGAGGAAATTTTACTAATATATATACTGGGTGATCGATGGTTGCATATATATATGTATATATATATATATATAACATTGAGTCTTATTCCTACTCCCTTTTTCCCTTTCTAATTAGTGTTACCTTACAACTCCTGCCTTTCTAAAATTCTTCATGTGAGAGGCAACTTCTAATTTCATAATAGGTAAAACTTCTAATTCTATCCTAAGTTACCCATTAAGGTCCTACTAAGGGCCAAACTAATCCTGGGCACAAGTGACTCAAGATATTACATACTTCCCTTTTTAAAACATACCTGTGGCAAAAAGATGCAGGTACTTCGTTCGGACTTCGTCCTCAATCTCCCATGTAGCTTCCTTTGGATCGTGGTGTGTCCTAAGCACCTTAACTAGTCGTATTGATCACCTTTGTAACACTCTTTCCTTGGTGTATAAGATTGCAACAGGTCGCTCCTCATAGGATAAATCTGGCTGTAGATCCATCGGCTCGAAATTTAGCACATCAGACGGGTTTGGTTCATACCTTTTCAATATCGGTACATGAAACACCTTATGGATTCCAGCAAGCTATGATGGTAGTTCCGGTTCGTAAGCATTCCCATCGCTCACGCGCCCCGTAATCTTGAATGGTCCAATGTATCTCAGGCTTAGCTTTCCCTTTTTGCCAAATCGCATCACTCCTTTCGTCGGAGAAACTTTTTGGAATACTGAGTCACCCACCGCAAATTCCAATTCTCTCCGGCGTTTGTCTGTATTACTCTTTTGGCGACTCTGTGCAGTCCTTAATCTGTCTCTGATCTTCTTAATATTTTCAGTAGAAGTTTGCACCCATTTAGGGCCTAAGATCCGTCTATTGCCCACTTCTTCCCAACAAATTGGAGAGTGGCAGCTTCTGCCGTACAAGGCCTCAAAAGGAGCCATCTGGATACTCGAATGATAGCTATTATTATAAGCAAAATCTGCCAGTGGTAACTGCTCATCCGCACTGTCACTGATATCTATAGCACAAGCGCGAAGCATGTCTTCTAGTGTTTTGTTTGTCCTCTCCGGCTGTCCATCAGTCTGGGGGTGATACGCAATGCTAATGTAACACCCTGAATCCCGGAGCTCATTAGGATCCGGGGCATTACTATAACGTAATCAAGATCACCACATAAATCAAGTATGACAAAGAATTGTTAACAAAGCAAATCCTAAATCATAAAGGAACAAGTTCAACATTATTGAAGAAACAATCAGTCACTAAAATCCTAGACATCATTTTCCAACACAATTGTAACGGTTTCTCATCAGCCACGCAAGTTGAAATCCAATGGCTGATTTCCTTCGCTGCCAAGCTCCCCCAAATGTTGCGCACCTGAAGTGGGGCAAACCACTTATCAGAAAACTAGTGAATAATATTCTAAATACACAGGTCATTATTAACACAATTCATTAACCGAAGTGTAAGAAGAATCCATGAGATATTAATGGATGTCCTAGAGTTTTCTTATTATTTAATGAGGTTTCATATTCATTTCTTAACTTTGGCAAGTTCAATATTCCCAACTATGAGTCCTTATAATTCAATAGAACTCTATCATAAAAGTTTCAGTGTTATCAGTCCCTTCCAAAGGAAGTCTTTTCTATAAGTTATTCCAAACTCTCCAATAGGAGATTGGTTCAATAATCACTGATTCAATCCTAGTCCACCTTTTTACTCCATACCCACAAGGGGTTCATTGATCAATCAATATTCAGAGTAGCTGTCAGACTTAATCCGGGGGGGGGGGGGGGGTGTTGTATTAAATGGGACTAAATCCACTTTCATCAAGGCACACAATTCAGACTTAATCCCACTAATAATCCATACTTAAAACACTAATCATTCCATAGGGTGTAGTTAACAAATCAAATGAAAAACCCCACGGTATATACTTCACTAAACAGATTAATTACTCATAATTTTGACAAGGATTTAATGATCTAAACATGATTAAAACCATGCATTTATCCACATATAAACCATTGAACAGATTTATGTGAATCAAGAAATACAGCATAACATTTTTGGAAACTTGCCCTGGCCTATGATCACTCCAAACACTTCTCAAAAAGCCAATCCTCTACTGAAAACCCCTCCAGGAAATTCTCACAAATCTACTCCGAAAGATCCTCCAAGTGGTTCAAACAAGAAAGAAAATGACGTTGAAGGGGCTGCCACCCATAGATTTTCGCCAAAACGAACTATGTTGCAAAGGAGATGATGTAGAGGAGAAGGGAGAGGGAGCTCTCTATGTTGGATGGTGGAAATGAAGGAGAGAATAGTGGTAGGTGGGGAGTTGGGAGCATTTATTAGGGTAGGTAGGATATTTTGTGAGAGGGGTTATGTTGTGAGACAAGCACCATTAGCATGGCTTTAGGTGCGGAAATGAAGACTTTCGGGTCCTCGGTTGGGTCGGTTCGCAAAAAAACAATGAACAATTATAGAATACGAGGAGTGCTTTCCAACAAGCCCTAAATCAGAATTTTCAGAGGTCACTGTTGGAGTTGTGATTTTTGGAAACACAGGTAAACACCTCAAAAAGTGTGTCCGGGGTCAAACTGGGCCCTAAGGGCCTTAGATGAGTTTGGGCTGAACATGAAATTTGTTGGGTAGGTCAATATCTAATTTTTTAGATCAAGAACAAAGCATTTCAAGGCTCCGAGGAAAAAGTCAACTGTTCGGTCAAAGCCTATAAATTTAGGAATAAATTGGTCAATTGAAAGGTTTCAGGGCCTTAGATTGATTCGAGTTAAATACGAAAGCTGTCCAAAATGATAATCTCGATCTAAAAAGCTTAGAATGGTAGATTTATAGAATTTATGAATAAGCCCCCAGTCTTTCTCAAAAATTACAACGGGCCCTAAAAGGGTCAAATTAGACTCAGGGGCTCTCAAAACTTCCCAAAGCTGCTCAAGAACTATTCTAACACACAAGACATCGCGATTGGCCTCTAATCCCACTTAGTATTCCTAACCAAACCAAACCAAGCCTTTTCCGTCTAGGTGGGGTCGGCTATATGGATTTGACGACGCCAATCAAGTCTGTTTAGGGCCTTAATTAGTGCTGATCCTAGGGTTAAAAGGTCGGGTTCTTACATATTGCATTCACAGAAAAACTCCATCATTTAATTGTGAGTTCTTCCTCTTTAACTTGCTTCATGTGCCTATCACTTGCAAGGAAATAAGGAATATTACTTTGTAAGAATCCATGATAGTAAAGAAGGATGGGTCAAAGTAAGGGTGGATAAGAGATTGCTGGTCGCTGTTTGTCAATAATCTTGCTTTGGTGACGGCAACAAAGGATCTTTTCGATGTGTTCAAGGAGGCTGGTCCAGTTTTTGATATCTTTTTGCCAAAGGACTGAAGTTCAGGACAAGGAAGAGTATTTGGTTTTGTTCATTTCAAGATAGAATGGGATGCAAGTAGGGCTATCCAAAGAATGAATGGCAGGGTTGTATGTGGAATGAGGATCGGAGTTCAGATCGTGAAAGTGCTTAATGGAAATATTAAGTATTTGAGGGCCTGAGGCCTTCGAAAGCAGGTAGGATGTTTACATCCATGGTTGTCAATCAATTTCAAGGAAGAGATTATTGAAATCATCATTGTAGTATTGTCACTATGGTGGTTGCCTGAAATCACCATGGTGGTCCTCCTTTTAAGTTTGAAATTGCTTGGCCGTCGGAAAAAAGGATTGCCTGATATTGTCAGAGAATGGTGGGCCTCTAATTATATTAGTGGTTGGATGGGTTATCAATTAGCTCAGAACCTAAAATTCCTTCAAGATAAAATGAAATGTTGAAGAAAAGATGTACTGTTAGGGACTTTATATGTTGCAATTTGATTGGATGTATACATATTTTTTCAAAAGTTTGATCTCCCATTTTCACATGTTTTTAACTTTCAAACCTTGAAAATCTTCATGCATAGTTCTTAATTTTCAAATCTTGAAGTTTTGGAATTTTCTCATGCATTTTATGATCTCATTTTCATATCTTTATTGGCATCTTAGGATCATGATTTAAAAATCATTGCTATCATCGTGTTAATTTTAGATGTGTGAATCTCTTTGGAGTAGCCCTTTTTGGGAAATCATTCGGTGTTTTGCTACAGTACATTTGGGAGTACTGTGACCGTCGCTACATTGACCGTTGCTAAAGTGCCGTTGCTACAGTAACTTTGAAAAACTATTTTTTATAAATTGAAAGGTAGTTTCAAGGGATTTTTGAAGTTTTTTTGGTGGGCAAAGGAAGGAGAAGAGCGAAGGAAGACTAGTGGGGGAAGGGAAAACTAAAGCTTGAATTTCAACCTTAGATTCATATCAAGTTATTTCCTTTTCCTTTACTAGAACTCCATGCTTGGCAAAATCTTTGATTTTTTTTATAGCATGATTTGTGTAAGCCTTTTTTAAATGTTGTTTTCCATAACATGATTTACACCTTCAACATTCTTATCATTATGGATTCAACATTGTTCATTTTACGCATATTATGTTTGTCATTCTATGATCAAACTTGGTAGCCTTTGACTTTCATTTTTCAAATATCAAGTTTGTTTCTTGTTCAAACACGTGTTCAACAGTTTTTACCTCTATCTAATTATCATGAATTATTACTTTAGAAAGTCTTCTTATTTGACTTATCTTTCTTGAACCATCATTTTAAAATGATTAGAGATATCATGCATACATATGGTCATTGAGTTGCAATCTTTGAAATCATCTTCATGTGTATGCATTAAGTGGAAAATCACTTTCACATTAGACTATGTAGGAGACACATTATTGTGCTCCATTGTATCTCTACTAGTGTATTTTTAGACACAATTTAGAGAGATAAAATTTTTGATTGTAAAGGTTATTGGTTAGTCTAGAAAAGCATATGTAAATGGTATTGCTAAGCCTTTGAAAACCATAAGTGGTTATATGGTTTGAGGTGAACCGTAAACCTCCATTGAATTAGTGGATTACCACAAAGTGATTCTTTTCGCTACCTTGGTTCTAAAATTAGTAAGGATGGGGAGATTGATGAAGATGTTGAAGATAGGATTAAAGCAGGATGGTTGAAGTGGGGCCTTCTTTTGGAGTGCTTTGTGCCCGACGAATGCCAACTAGATTGAAGGGAAAATTTTACAGGACAGCGATTAGACCGGCTATGATCAATGGGGCAGAATGTTGGCCAATTAAGAAGCAACAAATGCACAAAATGGATGTAACAGAGATGAGAATGTTGAGGTGGATGTGTGGTAAAACTAGGAACGATAGAATTAGAAATGAGCGTTTTCGAGAGCATTTAGGGTTAACAACAATACGAGATAAAATCAGAGAAAAGTAAGTTGGTAAGGAAAAGTTTGGCCATGAAGGTTGATGGCCCACCAAGAGGAAGGGGTGGGCCAAAGAAGACGTGAATGGAGGTAGTAAAAATAGATATGGAGAAGTGTAACTTAATTGAGGATTTGACTAAAGATAGATAGGAATGGAGAAACATAATTCGTGTAGCTGACCGCAACGTAGTTGGGACAAGGCTTTGATGATGATGATGATGGTTTAAGCTGGGAGTGGATGTTTGCAACTTGGCTGAACCACTATATATCGCTTTATTGTGGTGAATGCTTTTCTCTGTGGCGAATATTTATCTTGTTTGCTTTCGCAGTTAGATTCCATAAATATCCCTTGAGCAAAATTGGCAAAAAGAATTTGAAATTGGTCAAGAATTAAGCTCACCTAATTCAAACCCCGACCCCCCCACCCCCCTGAATGTTATTTTTTTTTCTTTTCCTTCTTTGATTCTTCTTTCTTTCTTCTCTTCAATTCCATCTCAAGGCGGGTCCCGAATTTTGCATTACACCCACACAAATTAAAATAATAAATCAGCCATAATTAATGTGCATGTAACTCACAAACGCATTGCATGGGGCCTGAATGACATTGGAAACATGCGTATGAATACACCACCTTAACCGATTTTTCGTGCTCTACACAATAGTGCAAAAATAACATGCATGTTTACGTGCGTTTAAAATGCTATTCAAAACGATGATTTCATGAAAATCACGCAAAGTATGATTTTTTACCAATTTTGACTCAAATTTCACTTTGATGGCTCAAATGAATTTTTTTAATGAAATTCTATGAAATCCAATGCCAATTATCCTAATTAAGTCCAGAAATTCACATGAAATGATGAATTAAAATCACAATTTTGCGGACATATCAGAAGGATGATCAAAAGATGGCCCCCCAGTATGACTACCACTGTTACTGAATTATGAGTTGTTTCTTTCTTCTAGACTAGAGAACTAGATTATCTTAAATAACTCAGACTAATGATTGGAAATCGCTATTGGAATCTCTTAAATAACCAAGCTATGTTACGATGTTACAATTATGAGCGTAAAGGAGTAAGAAAGAGAAAACTAAGTAACATATTTTGGATGAAAGGTTGTGCCTATCATGGGACGATTTGTCTGTTTTTATAGAATTGAAGAGTACAACCAGGCCTTTATTGGGGCTAATCAAGATTACAATCAAGCCCTAATTGGAGCTAGTGAATATAATATTGTAGGAACCAAGATAAGTCAACCCTATAGATATCTAGTCATAAATATGTTACAAGTGTTCCTTATTAGGTTAGTACTCCTACACACGACATATTAGTGGAGGGTCTGGCCCACTAATGGCCCACAAAACTGTTCTTATCTCTACAATTTCCACAAAACTAGTATTTAATCACTTTTGTCTAAGTGTTGTGTTGGGTCTTGTGATCATGTTGTCATCGTTCCGATTCTTGTGCTCTGACCTCTAATACCAAAATGAAGATATAACTCGTAAATCAGATTCAATGTTTGTTTGAATCTTCGTGAAAGATGATAAATGGATAGGAAAAGTAGTAGGACAAAAGAAATTAATAGAAAAGAACGGTCATGCTTCGATGGTTACAATGGACTGAATAGGTTATAATTTATTGCTAAAAAAAATTACCCATATAACATTATTATTAACCACAAGAAAACCTTAGCATTTAAGAATTACTAGCATGTCCTTTCCCTTATATTTCTGTACCCAATAATTGATAAATATCCACTGAAAAAGGGTTTCGCATCTAGGGCGCTAGAGGATGCTTGCTTTTCTACTTACGGTACTCAATGAATTTTGGGAGTCATTGTACCTTTGGAAAATGTTCCTCTGGACATGAATGTTTTAAACTTCACAACGGACTAGCGGTATGGTATGCCTGTCAATCTGGTTAGATTGGAACTGAAAATCTCGTAAAAGATCATAAAGAAAGGTTAAAAACTGGCAGCTGTGGTTGAACCCCCATATCTTAAAATACATTTTTTAATTTATTATTTTTTATTACATCATGGTTAATGCAAGTTAAACAGGACAGTTGATCCTGGTTTGACCAAATTTTGCTCTCCAGCATTTTGCCCTCTGGTTCGGATTTTAAAACATTGGTGGAAACCACATGGATAATGTTCTGATGGTAGTCTTGTGTATCTTCCTTTACTTCTAGATGGGATACACTCATCGTCCTCAGAGATTCTTTTGCATTAATTTGAAAATGAGTGTGATTGTAGTGATACGGCTATTTCGTGTTTGACTAACAATCTCCTAAACTAATTATCACTATTGTTTTGCAGGTTCCATTGTTGATCAACAAGGTCCTTTTAGCTGAGGAAATATTGAAAGTCAAGGCATCTATAATGGTAAATGCCTTTTTAGTTTTGTTTAATATTTTTGTACTTTTTCATTTGGTACTAACATAGAAGTATTGCCATAAATAATTAAAGATGAACCACGAGTATTAGTATCAATTCTATTTACTTTTTTTCTTTTCTTTTTCTTTTTTAGCTATATCTCAAGGTAACTCATGCACCCTAATGTTAGAATTGTTCCCTCTATCTCAAAAAATGATAAAAAAAGTGGTTGATATGCTATAAATATACGTAATTAAAGATGCGATGTATGATGTAAATATTAATAATTATAGGTGAGATGTGAATATTGTTTTCAATATTACTTATACATTTTTTGCAAGATAACTTGCAGCACCACATTTACACTAAAATTAGAACACATACTTTACATGCCACTGAGAAATAAAAGCATCCGCCGTGTTTTGTGATGGAGATCCCATTTTGGCCTTAGCTGAAGCCTTCATGGAATGCTATGAGCTGCACCCAACAAGGGTTCATGGATCCAGCCGAGAGCCCAACCGTTCCCATGAACTGTTCGGCTAGACCAAGTAGGGCCCAGTCCTTAATCACACCTAATTCCCATCCATTTACATTTTACGTGCATCTTTTGTGTAGCAGATGTCGTATTTACATTTAACAGTGTATTGGAGTTATAGGCTGGAATTAATGGCTTAGTTGTTGCCCAGGGCCACTGGTTTCTATGAGAAATCTGTTTTTCTGAAAAACACTGCTGGGCAGTAGTTCTTTGGGGTTTTCTCTTGTGTCATTTTCTCATATTTCTGTTTTAGTGGTTGGAGGGGTTTTTGAGTTGCTGTTGGTATCCTATAGACCACCTGGTACTCAAATCCAGCCATTGAACTGCACCTGGTAGAAAGCTGCCTGCTATTTTGTGGGGATGTTGTGCTAAAATTAAATTTCAGCAAGTATTTGTTGCCTACAGATTGTTTCGACAATCTGCAATTCATCATTTTGTATGGCTGAGACCCGGCTGGTAAAAATATAATTGCTGCTGATTAGAAGCGTATAGATCATCCCTTGAACGGAAAATTGGGTGACCCGTTTTTATGCCCAAAGCTAGTTTTTGTCACTCTTTTGCTTAGGAGAAGGCTTTGAGGAGGGTTTATTGCCTTTAAAGAGTAGGAGAATGAACGGAAAATACTTATGAAGGACGAAGTCGAGCTGCTACGATGGTTTTTAATCCTGGTTGGGACTGGGTTGACTTGTCTGAGTCAACTCTGTGCCACCTAGGTCTGAGTCGGGTGTATAAGTCATATCAGGAGGTTTTCTATAATCAGTATTTATTGCAGTTTTTTTTTTTAATAGCCTGAAATAAAGTTTTTAATAAATATGGGTTGTTGTTTAACGTAGTGGGTTACGGTAAATCATTCTCTTCTTTTGTTCTTACTCTCTTTCTCTACTCTCTTCTCTTTGTGACTACTATTCGGTATTTTTTCATAGAACCCTAGATCTACATTCATCTAGGATTCTAACCTGGTATTAGAGCCACCAGGAGGAACGACTCAATGCTGAAATGTACGTGTCTTGCAACGTTTGCTGACTGGGTTCGACTCGCGAGGGAGGAGGTGGAAAGGGGAGAGGGGGGTTGTGTTGACTAGTATTCTGTTGCCTTCACTGAGTACTAATGTCTTGATGATGGTGTAACCCGGAGGCCACGGTGAAGATCTACTCCTCCGACGGTGAGATTGAGCCCTAAGACTCAAAACCCTAAGATCACTTAGGGGAAATACCTCAAAGGGGAACACATGAGAACTTCTCTGAAGTTTTATTAAAAATATAGCATGACCATTACAATAGGGGACTCCTCTATATATAGAGTAATACTACTGTTTCTTAATAACCAAGACATTCTAAAAGAACTCTCTATTGAAAGGTTGATAACAAAGGAGAGAATCTGACCACAAGTTTGGAAAATGTCCGCCTGGGTCGAAAATTAATTGCACAAATGTCCGCCTCTTTTTTTGATCTGCATCTACATGGGAAATCGTGGGAGTTTGACGCAATGTGTTCAACAATCTAAAAGAAGTTCGGAAGCGTTGCTTCTTCTGCTGTCTGCATTTGCTGCGATCTTACGCTTTTTCGATGAGAGACTGCAACTGTAAAATCTGCCATATCTGAGTGCAATCTTCTAGCTTCCATTGTTGATCCCTAAAGATGAAGTCAATGTGAGGGACTGCAACAACTTGATCTTCTTGTGAAACTACTGGAACAATCGACTTGATTTCTAAAAACCCAATTGAAATTTCTGGAAGTGGCATGACAATGAGATCTACCAGATGTTAAATCTTTTTACTAACCGTGGCACAAGGATGAAAATAGCGGCTACACCCGCCGCCAAACCGCTACGAATTGGGCGATACGTAGTGTAGCGGGAATACGTAGTGGCGTAGCGGTGCGATTTGAAAAATATCACAAAACAAATATGAGAAAATTCCAGAAAATCCAGAAAATTGTAAAATGAAAGAAAATGTGATTCTTTTGCAAAAGTAAGTAAGAAAAGGGGGTGTAGCGGTGCCCTCAATATATGCGGTCCTGTATCGCTGTATAAATAGAAAATAATAGTAATGATTAGTTTTTTCACATGTATTCATGTTTCTTAGTCATGCCAACTTAAAAAGAAATGGAAAGCTAAAAAAAAATAAATACTAGAAAATGAAATAAAGGCATAAGAATTAAGAAGACTTAAGAGTTAGGTCATTACTTAATACTCATTACTCATTAGTGAACATTGAACGATCAAATATCAATACTTCAACATTCAAGGTTCAAATTCAATCAAGTGAGTGAACTATGAAGTGATCAACAATCAACATTCAACACCATTTTAGAAATGACAAAGAGTAGAGAGTTAGTGAAGGAAATAGGAATACCTTAATCACCACCAAAAGGAATGTCTACCAAGATTGAAGGCACTATGGTTATCTTCATCCCCATCAGTGTTATCATTTGAATTGGCACCATATTGAATTTGATATTGATGAGCATTGGGATCCACAAATCCAAAGAAGGCAGCCGCATCGGCATCATAGGAACTTGGAGGAGGTGGAGGTAGATATCTATCATATTGCGTTTCACCATAGTTACCATATGAGTAGGATCCTAAAGTTGAAGGTTGTTCTTCTCCTTGTTGTACTTGACCATATGGAAAATAGTCAAAATATTGTGAGGGTCCTTATCCATTATAACTAGGGTTCCACGATTCAGCCCATGATGCCGCTTTTTGTCCTCCAATACCTCCACCCATATCTCCTTGTTCATTACTACATCTAGGAGCAGGTGGTGAGACTCTCCGACGCCGTTGATAACCACAGTTTCCTTCCATTCTTTCCGTAAAGTCCTGTACCTCCTCTACAGGAATGACATCTTCCTGATCATGTTGGTTGTGTTCACTAGTAGCACCTATCCCACTAGTGTCTCCTGCTCCATCTCCCCCATCTCCTCCACCATGGCTACTCGAAGAGACGGTGGTACTCATCATCTCAGAAGATGGCACAACATGAGCAGGTTCTTTCCCCTTAGGTTGTGGTTGCGGGCCTTGCGGTTGTGCACTTGAGCCTTCTCCCCCAAGTGGGGCACCCTCTGCCTCACCCATATCTTCATCAAGCAAATCTCTAACATCCTCTTGAAAGCCAAGATCTGAATCTAGCAATGGATCCTCTATCTCGGCTATCCATGGGAGCAAGGGATCGTCCTCTCTGAATATTGATCCATACTAATAGGACAATAGCTCGGATCATCCCTTGCTTTCCTTTCTCTTGTTTTGTTTCTTAACTTCAAATTGTAATGGCTATATACGAGCTTGTTGAGTTTTTGCATGGTAAGCCGATTCCTGCACTTTGTGTGGATCAAGGAGAAAGTGCTCTAATTCCTTTCACAGTTTGATGAAGTTGTAACTTGACTAAGGATGCGAACAGCCGCTTTCCTTAGAATTGGAGTATCCTTTCCAAAATTCATCCACCAATCAGCTGGAATTCAATGTACACAAATAAAATTAGATATTCCTTAAGTCCTTCCAAGTTCCAACTAATTGAGAGATAAATAACAAAAGTCTAATACGTTGGGTGATTGGGTCTTTTATTCATACCAGGTGGCATCTTTCTAATCGCCCTTTTTGCAAGTGGGTCAGCAAAGCCTCCTCTCCTTTGTGTCTATGTAGATATCTACAGTGTGAAAATTAGGAATAAATCAATAAACCATACATGTTTATGACCTATCTCAAGCATATACATATGTCATCTCAAATCTCAATCACTAATTCACCTCTTGGATGGCATCGATTGAATCATCGACTGCCAACGATTTCTTCAACACTTTCCTTAATCCCACCCTTAACTCCGTATCTATTGAATCGCTGTGTTGTTGGGCATTGAGGTAGTAGAATTCGGGACTAAGGAAATAACCTACATTGAAAATATGTTGAAATGGAAAATGATTAAACATCAATCAAAGAGAGCTACATTGCTTTAAAAGCATCAAATAGTGATATTGTTATTGAGTACCTGCAGCATGCAATGGATGGTGTAGTTGGTCGCTCCACCGGGCATCAATAATCTTTATATATTCATCATGACATCTAACATTTTCCATGATTAGCTTGCTTAGCTTGATCCATTGTTTCATATATATATATCCCATTGTTGGTTTGTCACCATTTACAAGCCGCAACACTCTGACTAAAGGCTCATAAACCATTAATAAATTAGACACTTTCTTCCAAAATTTATTGTTACTCATCAAGTTAGGGATCTCAAATTTCGGACCACTTGTTGCATTGCCCCATTTCGAACGAAGCCATTCCTCTTGTTGCATTGCCCCATTTTGAACGAAGCCATTCCTCTGATGCAAACATCTGAATCAGCTCTGTTCTAAACATTACAAGGCTCTCCATCGCAATGAAATGGGTAACAAACCTAGTTGATCCCGGACGTACCAAGGCATGGTTATTTGTGAATCTTTTCATCAAGCTCAAAAGCCATGAATGGTCATAAATAAATCTGGTAATGCCTCTACATGCCTTGATAACTTCAGCAATTTTCTTTTTTTTTCCAATATCTTCCTTGATGAGATCTATACAGTGTGCTGCACATGAAGTCCAAAACAGATGAGGCCTTTTAATCTCCAATATCTTACCGGCTGCCTTGAAATTGGCGCCATTATTTGTGACGATCTGTACAATATTTTCCTTTCCGACACTATCTACAACCTTATCCATAAGAGTGTAAATATATTTAGCTGTCCGTCTATGTTCAGATGCATATACGGACTTCACAAAGACACACCCAGTGATTGATTGTACCAAAAAGTTTATTAATTGTGTTTGTGTGTCGCTAGTCCACCCATCACACATAATGGTGACCCCATTCTGTTGCCACATGGGCCTAAAGTTCTCCACCCATGCCTTTATTTCTTTATATTCTTCTTCGAGATATTTAGTGCCCACATCATAAACAGAGGGCGACTGTATTCTCCGGCCAGCTTCTGCGGCAACATCAAGAATTGTTTGGAAATGGGGAGAATCTATTGCGATAGGTGGTATGTTCTTGTGAATTAGCCATTTTGCTGTAGCTTTGGCTAACCTATCTCTTGCACTCTTCATCACCCCTTTCATAACTCTTGATATATTTGGTTGTTTAGCCCCCTCTTTTCTATGTGCTAGAGGATCAACAGGGGGAGGAACTGCTTTTCTAGTAGAAATAACTTCTACATCAACATCCCATTCTCTGGTTCTAAATGCCCTATGCATGGCCCCTGCAATGCCCTTGCCCTTCCTTGGCACAGCAGAAGAGCCCCCTGCATCATAATATTTGCTACTTCCAGCAAATGCATGATGTTCATATTCTTCTTGGTGACTCATGATGGACTCTCGGTGTGCAACCTCCATCTGTGCATCTTCATCATTAAAACCTTCATCCCCAAATACATCATAATGGGCAGCATCAACATCTTGCTGCCTCTTTTCTTGTATCTCTATTTTTCTAGCGTTGTTTTGGCCAATCAAAGCTTTCATTTGTTTCCTGACTTCCCTTGGTACCTCTTTACAGCCAGCAACATTGCCAGAAATGTGGCCCAAGTGGTGCTTGAATCTTGTAATGCCCCCATTGGTCACTTTCCCACAAAACTTGCATTTGATTTTCAATCTTTGTTCTCAACTGCTTCACCAAAGCTCTATGCTGGATAAATATCACGAGGCATTTTCAAAAATCATTTGGCAAACACAAATGCACAATAGAATACTGATTACCTATAAATATGAACAAGTAGTATGTTAAAAATTAAAAAAACAAAAAACATGTTAGAGGAAACATATATCTAATACTTAAGATCATTCTCTTGACATTTAATTGGTATTTCATTACTTAAAATACAATTTTTTTCAAAAATTTAAAAAATCCGATAATAAGAAAATAAAATAAAATTAGGAAAAGACAAATATATGTTGGATTGATCTTTGCCAAACATATTCAAAACATTTAGGAGCATTTTTCAATACATTTGATTGGCATTCTATTACTAAAAAATATTTTTTTTACAGAAATAAAAATATCCAAAAATAAAAAAAGAAAAAAAAAATGAAAAACAAGCAATATATGTTGGAATGATCTTTGGGAAACATAGATCTAAAATCTAGGGGCCCTTTCAAAGACATTTGATTGGCATTAAATTACTAAAAATATTTTTTTTACAAAAATAAAAAAAGGAAAAAAAAAATGAAAGACAAGCAATATATTTTGGAATGATCTATGGGAAACATAGATCTATAATCAAGGAGCCCTTTTCAAGACATTCGATTGGCATTCAATTACTAATTTTTTTTTTTGTTTTACAAATATAAAAAAATCCGAAAATAAAAAAAAGGAAAAAAAAAAGAAACACCAGCAATATATGTTGGAATGATCTATGGGAAACATAGATCTATAATTTAGGAGCCCTTTTCAAAACATTTGATTGGCATTCAATTACTAAAAATATATTTTTTTTTACAAAAATTAAAAAATAAGAAAATAAAAAAAGGAAAAAAATTAAAAAACAAACAATATATGTTGGAATGATCTATGGGAAACGTAGATCTAACAATATGAAGCTATTTTCAAGTTGTTTCATGAGTTTTCCATAAGTGATAATGGTTTTTTTTTTTTTTTTTTTTAAATAATATAAATCCTAAAATAAAAATAAAAATATTAAAAAAAAAACAAAAGATATGCATGCAAGATCAAAAGGTAGCATGGATCTAGAATAAAACAAGAAAATGATGCCATTATGTTGTGATTCATAGTAGTTAGAGTGAAAATCTCTAAAGTTGAAATAAAGTTACATACCTAGATGAAGAATCTTGTTTGGAAACTTTAAAATCCTTTGAATAGTTGAATGTTGGTGATTTGGTGGCAAAAAATCTTGAACAAATTCACACTTGGGAGTTTTGGGACCATAAGGAAGTAGAAAGGAGGAAGAACCAGTTGAAAGAGAGGAAGAGATGACTCAAAGGGGGGGTTTTAATAACCCCCTGCCACGTATCGGCCGCCACGGGAAAAATCGGCCACCACGCTTGCGTAGCAGCCGATATGGGCCGCCACACGTGCGACGGCCGATATATACCGCCACGTCACGGGCGATATTTATATCCTTGTAACCATCTATCTCCTGTCTTTCTTGAATTTATTACCAATATGTCATTAGAATGCATACCCAAATGCTTGTGTAAAGCACTACCTCATCCAAAGTGGAAGGAGGTAGTGCTTGACGACATGCGGGCTTTTGAGAAAAATAAAACATGGGCTTTGACATCTCATCGAAAAGGAAAGTATTCAATTGGATGTAAATGGATCTTCACACCAAAATATAATCTAGCCGGCACCATTCAGTGACATAAAGCTTGTGTTGTTCCTAATTGATTTACCCAATTATATGGACGAGATTATTTAAGACATTTTCTCCAGTTGATAATCTAAGTGCCGGTTTGGCAAGTCTATTTGTATGCTCTTATTGTGTTAATGCAGCTTGAAAACTCAAAAGTCCGTTTGGTAACCATGTTGGGACCCTCCAGTTGAAACCTCATAATGTCTGTTTCGGAAAGCGTCAAAATCCTTGAGAATTGAAACAGACGTTATTGTCTGAAGTGCACAAACATGCACTGCTACAGTGCATTGGATGGTGATTTTGGCATCTCCGTTCTTTTCTTTCTTTTATTTTTTAAATTCTGTGACTTTAAATGACTGTCCCTACCATTGGATGCCTTAAGAAGACGAAACACGATTACGGGCTCATATTTAAGCTATTGATCCATCACGGTTTTCGAGTTATTTAAAAAAAATGTGGTTCATTCAATCTAATTTTCACTTTTTGGGCTCCATAATCTTGATGTGAACTATTAATCCTCTTTGGAAGAATGAAAATGGCTATGGCTCAAAATGGCTTGTTGAAGGGGATTTTTTTTTGACTCGGCACCTCTGGAGGCTGATTGGACTACGCCGATTTTTAAAGCTATGCTGGGTGAAATTCTGAATGCCGATGTTACCAACGAAGGTTTCTTGCTTTAGTGATGATAATTTGTTGTTCAACAATAACATTGGTAACAAAAAAAGCTTATTGGAGAAATTATAGCATTTAATTCTAGTGGTGTGAGGTTAAGGTTTTTTGTTTTTGTTTACGATTGTTTTTAAAATCTTATCTTTTTTTTTTTTTTTTTTAACCTTTATTTGATCTATGTTTACAGGTTGATAACCTCTTGTAGTTGATATATGTCTTTTGCTTTTCAGACTTCCTCACACATGGAAATGCTTCTTGAATGGATTCAGGTATTGCTCCTATACCTAATTCAATGAATATTCTTTGTTTACTTTTGTCAGGTACATGGATTCGGTCCATTTAGATCTAGCATAACTTGAGCCTGGAACAAACTTTGATATTGCTCACTAATCTAATCACATGGTTGCGGTTTTGATTGTTTACTGCAAAACAGAAGAAAACTATAAATAAAGGAAATCTTTCGGATTTAGGGTTAGGTTTGAACCCTTATCTAAATAATGAATTCCCTATTTACAGACATATTGATGTAACATTCCAAACGTGACGCCGATTTCACTCATTGAAGGACAATTTGTGAGCAAACCAGGCCACTCTGCAGGAAACACCTATCAAGTGCATGGAATCCATTGAACTTTCTTATAACATGATGGTGCAATGGAAGATCCTATCTTCCATGTCCATATGGATTGCTTGGATCCACTTCACAATACCAGTCGAATGGCTTGATAGCATCTTCTTCTCGATACCATTTCAATTCTGAGTCCCAAATGGCTTGCTGGTGTCCACTTCACAATACCTTTCTGAATGGCTTGATAGTATCCACTTAATACCATTCCAATTTCGATGCCCGAATGACTTGCTAGTCTAAGTTTATTAGATGCATATTCTAATTCATAAACGGCTCAGCTGGATTGATCACAATTCAGAACATGAGACTATGATAGCTAATTTAATAAACCAAATAGTATTTCTTGAAAAAGATTGGATGTCAGGATTTTTGTGTATCCCTGTGAAGGGTTGGCACATGCACACACACAAATACATAAATATTACTTTGTGTGCCATTTGAGGCAAATTACAATTAAACTAGTATGGAATGTTATAGGTAATACACATATAAGGGCTTGTTAAAGGCGAGCCCAGGCGCAAGGCGCACCTGTAGCGCCTCAAAGCCTTTGGGGTGAGGCGATTTAAGTAAGGCGCAGTAAAAGCTCATAAGGCGCGCGCCTTTGAATGAGGCGTGAGGCGTGCGCCTAGTGGGCTTCAGTCAATGAGGCCCAAAACTTAATATTTTGAAAAAAAAAAATGAAAATGATCCAGCCCAACAGGTCAATGGGCTTATATTAGAAATTGGCCCAGCTGTCCAGCGGCCCAGCCCAATAAGAAGGGCATATATCGTGCCCTAGGTGAGATGAAACAAAAAAAAAAAAGAAAGAGGGAATCGCTGGGAGCGGGAGAAGAAGAAGAAGAAGAGCGCAGGTGCCAGGTTCTTGCCTTTCTTTCTGTTTTGTTTCTTTCTTTCCCTTTTCTTCTGCTGCTACTGTTTGCTGTTTTCTCTCTCTGTTTTTTATTTTTATTTTGGTGATCTCTGCTGCTCGTGCTGTTGTTCTGTTGTTTTTTTTTTTTTCCTTCGTGCTGCACTGCTGCTGTGTTTCTGCTGCTTTTCCTTCATGCTGCTGTGTTTCTGTTTTTTTTTTTTTTTCCTTCATGCTGCTGTTTTTTTTTTATCCCTGCTGCTGCTGTTGCTGCAGGTTTTTTTTTTTTTTTTTTTGTTTTCCCTGCTGCTGGTGTTGCTGTTTTCTTTCTGCTGCTGCTGCTGGTTTTTTTTTTTTCCCTGCTGATGCTGTTGCTGTTTTCTTTCTACTGCTGTTGCTGTTCTTATCCCTGCTGCTGCTGCTGCTGTTATTTTTGTTTTTTTGCTCTGCTGCTTCTTTTCTTTTTTTTGTTCTGCTGCTGTTGTTGCTGCTGTTTTTTGCTACTGTTTTTTGCTGCCCTTTTTTGCTTCCATGATGGTGTTCTTGCTGCTGTGTTTCTGCTTCAGTTTCTGCAGCTTTTTTTTTTTTTTTTTCTTTCTGTTGTTTTCTTTCTATTGCTGTTGTTGCCACTGATTTTCTGCCACTAATTTTCTTTCTTTTTTTTTTCTTGTTCATCATTCAGATCATGCTTTCTTTCTTTCTTTGGTTTTTTTTTTTTTTTTTTTACGTTCTTTGGCTGCTGTAAATCTGCTTGTTCTTTTTGTTTTTTTGCTTTGCTGCTATTTATATTTCCTGCAGCTGTTTCTTTTCTTTTCTTTTTTTTTTGTTCTGCTGCTACATTCTTTTTTTTTTTTTTTGTTTATCTATGCTGCTACTTCTGCAGCTATTTATAGATGTCAACGCCATCAGAAGGTAGTAGTAGAAAGGACCCAGCATGGCAGTATGCACATTTGGAAAATCCACAAAATATTAATAGGTTCAAATGTAATTTTTGTGGCAAAATATCAAATGGAGGTGTTTATTGGGTCAGGCAACACCTTGTTGGGGGTTTCAGGAATATTACTGCTTGTCCAAAATGTCCAGCTGAAGTTAGAGAAGAGATTAGAGAGTACTTGACAAAGAAAAAGGAAGAAAAAGAAGAAATGAATATGTTGCCTCATTTTGATGAATTGGCTAATGCGTATGAAGAGGATGAAGAAGATGATGTAGAGGTCATTGAACGTGGTAAAAGACCCTTGGCTCATGGTAGTGAAGTTTCTAGTGCTCGTGGAAGTACTTCTATCTCCACTGTGTCCAAACCTAAAAGGCCAAAGCAGAAAGGGCCTATGGATGTATTCTTTACTCCCAATCCGGATGTTGTTGTGCAAAATCGAAAAGTCCAAGGAAAACAAACAAGAATTGATGCAAATGATCCGTATAGGAAAGAATTAAGAGTGCGGGCATGTGTAAGATTTGCAAGGTGGATGTATGATGCTGGAATTCCTTTTAATGCAGTTAATTGTGACAGTTTTGGACCAATGATTGAAGCTATTGGGCAATATGGTCCGGGTATGAAACCACCAAGTTACTATGAGGTGCGAGTTCCTCTCCTCAAAAAAGAGATAGAGCATACTAATAATTTGATGAAGGGTCACCGGGATGATTGGGTAAAGTATGGATGTTCTATAATGATGGATGGGTGGACTGACAAGAAAGGGAGGATGTTACTTAATTTTTTAGTGAATTGTCCCAAAGGAGCCATGTTTGTGGAGTCAATTGACGCTTCTAGCTACTCAAAGGATGCAGAAAAATTGTTTCAACTAATTGAAAAGTTTGTGGAGCGTATTGGAGAAGCTAATGTGGTCCAAATTTTCACAGACAGTGCTGCAGCTAATGTGTTGGCGGGTAAGAATTAGTGGTTATTGGAAAAAAGTTTTTTATTTAGTAGTATTAAAAGAATCAGTTATCTATAACTCTTTTTTATCTCTTTCTTTGTTTTGGTTCTAACAGGAAGGTTTTTGGAGGCAAAGTTTGCACACTTGTATTGGACACCATGTGCTGCCCATTGTTTGGACTTGATGTTGGAAGACATTTTTAAGATACCAAGTCTCAAGAGAACATTTGAAAGGGCTATTGTGGTACATGGGTTAATTTATAACCGCCCAACTTTGCTAAATATGATGAGGCGGTTTACACAAATGAAAGAGTTGATAAAGCCTGCAAAAACCCGATTTGCAACTGGCTTTCTTACTTTAGCAAGGATTCATCAACAAAAAAACAACTTGAGGAAGATGTTCACTTCAGAGGAATTGACAACAAGCAAATGGGCAAAGGAGCAACAGGGTAAAAGGGTTGCACAAATTATGTTAATGCCTTCATTTTGGAACACTGTTGTCTATGCCCTTAAGGTCTCAGGTCCTCTTCTTTGTGTACTTGGATTGGTTGCTGGTGAGAAAAAGCCTCCCATGGGATACATTTATGAAGCTATGGATAGGGCTAAAGATGCCATTTCAAATGCTTTTGGTGGAAAAGAAGAAAGATATAATAATATCTTTGAAATCATTGACAGAAGGTAGGATGTTCAATTGCATCGTCCTTTGCATGCTGCAGCTGGATATTTTTTGAACCCAGAGTTCGTTTATTCGAATCCCAATATTGAGCATGATAATGAAGTTATGGCAGGGTTGTATAAATGCATATCAAAGCTGGTCCCAAATATTGATGTGCAAGATAAGATCAGTCAAGAGTTGTCTATTTATAAGCAAGCTGAAAATTTATTTGGGTTGCCTATTGCGATTAGGGAAAGGGCGAAAATTTATAAGTTTATTCCATTATATTATAAAATTAATTTTTTACATTTATGCCATAAATTTATGCTGATTACCTAAAATAAACAGCTGCATGGTGGGCTGCATATGGTTCCAAGACCCCAAATTTGCAAAAATTTGGGATAAAAGTTCTTAGCCTGACGTGTAGTTCATCTTGTTGTGAACGAAATTGGAGTGTATTTGAGCATGTGAGTATTTTTCTCAAGTCTAATAAATTTAAAATATTTTTTTTTCTCTACATATAAATTTTAATATCTTTTTTAATTGTTGCAGATTCATAGCAAAAAAAGAAATAGGTTGGATCAAAAACGTCTCAATGATCTAGTATTTGTTAAGTACAACAGAGCACTCAAACGTCGATATGATATGTGTGACATACTTGATCCCATTTCTTTGAAGAATATTGATGAAAGCAATGAGTGGTTTCTTGGGAGGATAGATAGAGAATTGGATGAAGATGATGAGTTTGTGTTTGATGATGATAGACATGGGGTGATGTTGCTACAGCTTCTGGAGTGGGAGAAAGTAGTCAAAGAACTAGAGCAACATCAACTTCAAGGGCAAGGGCAACACCAAGAGTAACTAGATCATCAAGTGTTCTTCAATTGGTAGATGAGGAAGAGTCAGAGGAGGCGGACGAGGAAGACGTGGATGGATATAAATCCAATGATGAAGGGCAAGATTATGACTTACTTGGTGTAGATGTTGAGGATGACTGTTAGGTCCTCCTTAGGAGCATCTGTGTTGTTGCTTTTACTTTGAAATATTTTTGTGTGGTGGTTTTATGTATGGTGTCTCACTTTTTTACTTTTGTTGGAACTTTTGTTGAATGTTACTTTAGCATTTAGAGTGATGGATGCTTTATGACTTTGAGTTCTTCTAATATTCCTCTTCTTTTTTGCTCTAATTATTGAATTATGTATCTATACTAAAATATATATTTTTTATCTACAATGTGCGCCTCGCTTCGATGAAGCCCACGCCTCGCCTCGCGCCTAGGCCCCAGGAGACCTTAGCGCTTTGATGCGCCTCTCGCTTTTCAAAACACTGCACATATACATAAATATTACTTTCTGTGCAATTTGAGGCAAATTACAATCAATGAACATATTTACGATTTGACGAAGTATGCACTGTTATAGGTAATATTACAGCCAATATAATCTTCTGAGAGTAGAATGTTGATTGATCTATTTCCTTTGTGGGGATATGACACGTTTTTGAATGGGTTATCAGATTTCCACTAGCTTGGCATTGGACCTATTTTCTCTACACTCCTCAAATTGATGTGGAGTGGAGCAGAGTAGTAATTTGGTGGTGAGAAAGTCATGCCGAGACCTTGTCATAGCTTTTGTGAAATGCTCGCCCACTGAAGATGAGAGGAAACCTAAGGGATGTGAAGTGCCTTGGACTTAATTTTCTCAGTAATAAAATGTCAATCCACTCCTATATGTTTGGTCTGCCCATAGAACAATGGATTGTTAGTAATTTGAATAGCACTTGTACTATCAACAAGAAGTGTAAGCGCTTGAGTAAAGACACCAAATTCACAGAGTAGATGTCAAAGCCAAACAACATTGCTTGCAGCAGAAGACGTAGCCCATATTTAGCCTCAGCTGGTGATTTTGAAACAGTAGACAGCCTTTTGCATTTCCAAGAGATGTTCTTGAGAATATACACCAGCCTGTAGTCGATCAATAAGTATCAGGTCAACCATCCTAATCAACATCCACATATCCCTGAAGAAGAAGTGGAGTGGAGTGGAGGATGAATGGAATAACTCTTTTTTAGTTAACCCACATATGTAACGGAAAATGGGATGAACCACAATGAGATGGTTCATGTGAGGATTACTGACAAATTGACTAAGAAGTAGTGTAATGAGTGTCAGGATGAGTCATTGTGAGGTAAATGAAACTTCCTACTGAGTTGCAATATAATATGGCATCTGAAAGAAAGCTCCCATAATCCCTACTGAATTCAACATTGATCTCCATTGCTGTGTTAGCAGTTCTTTCAGCAGCGAATCCGGCCATGGACAGTAAATCTTTGGCATACCTTTGCTGATGGACTTAGATGCCAAGCAGAGGATGTTTGAATTCTAGACCAATGGTAAGTCAAGACACCAAGGCCTTTCATTTGAAATGTCTTCATGACGTACTTTTTGAGATCCCCAATTCCAAGTGTGTTCTTTCCACTAATAATAATATCAGCCACATACAACAATAAAATGGTGCAACCTTCAGAAGTTCGGTGAAAAAAATAATGAGTGATCATTATAACTTTGCGGAAATCGGGCTTTGAGAATGTGATGCTCATGGCCCAATTCAGATTGAAAATCACACAATTCAGAATGAAAAAAAGAGGCTGAATGTGCTTAGTTTTTGGAAAATTGGTTTGTGGGCCAGGTCAACCCCATCCCACTTGAAAACCTACCTCAATAAGATCGCCTGGGAGTCTTCTTACTGGTAGTATGATTGCTTTCAATATTATATGGGCCGCGTGGGGCCCATAGCATAGTTGTCCAGAATGTCTGGAGCGACATTGTTTTTGGAGAAATCATCAAAATATGAATTCTGATTCCAATGAATTGCTGGATTCTCTTCATTCAAACATGATGAGTTGGAACCCAAAGATCTTAGGCAAGATGGATGTTTTTGATTGCTCAAAATCTGAAAAAGGGAGAGAATTTGGGTGTGCTAAGAGGATTTGCTGTGCATTTACAGCCATGGCTGGTAGTCGCCAATATCATTAATTTTTTTCTATATTTGCTTTTCATAGTAGATTGTGGTGTTAATTTAGCTGCTGTTATCAAGGGTGTAATGGGATCAAGTGGGGATATTCCCAATCTGTCTTTTCTTCTTTAAAAGCTGTAACAGAGATCATAGTTGACGGCATGTTCTGGATAATAGGAAAATAAACAGAAATTCTATTTCTTTATGTTTTCTTCCATTGCTTAAGTTGCTGATGCATGGTGTTGTTAGTCTTGTTGTTTGCTTGTTTGTCCATTGAAGGCGTGATGGACACAAAACACTGCCAGGCAATAGCATAACTTGGTCTAAATCAGTCTTGAGGTTGGATTGACACGCTGGCTGCATCAGATTGGCTTTGCCAAAACTTATCGATGTTGGGAATTTATAGTAAAAACATACTTTTATGTATTTGTCTTTGACTGATTCACTTTTTAGTATATTTTGTCTTCTCATCTAACTGAGATTTTGTATGGGCAAATAGTTGCATTGTTAATTACTATACATGTGAGTGTCTTTTATTCCATAAAGTAGACAAGCTGGTGTGTAGAGTTCTACTTATACACGGAAGACTTATTTATCGGTTCTTATATTAGTTTGAGAATAGGGACATGAGTGCAATTATAATTCTTTACTGGACTGAATTGTAATTTATGGAACTTGGATTCTAATTTGGGTCGAATTAGGGTTTCCCGTTTCGAGAAGAAGCCTATCCTTTTTTCCTTCTTAAGGTCCCTATTGTAGCCTATATATATGCGTTATTGCTTTCTAGGTTAAAATAAGAAGAAGAGAAATCTCGTTTTGGAGAGCAAAAGAGAATTCGCAGAAGAGGCCCACACTCTAGTGCGAGTTCAAACATAGAGGAATACAATAGAAGATCTTGAGATTTTTGGGTTACTGTAAGAACAAGATCAAATCCGAGAGATCTCGTAGGTATGGTTTTTAATCATATTCGTCTATAGTTATTTCCGCAGTGATATGTACGCAATATCTAGGGTTCCTGGTTGATGCAGGCCAGACCAATGGGCCTCGATTGAAAGTATATTCCAGAAGGCCTAAGGCCCACATGGCTCAACAGTGATTTCAAAACTGCAGTTTTCTATTTTAATAGAATTCTAGAATCCGTAGATTTCTTTATATACTTTGATTAGGAAATTTCTAAATTCAAAGATCAGAATTAGAAGTTCTTAGTAGGAGTTGATTACTAAAATTATGATTGACACTCTATTATATATAGGATGTAATCCCTTCTCTTGGGATATGCAGAAATTAATTGATAATTTAGTTTTATCTCTCAACGTGTATTTCCCTATCTTTGGTGTGAGGCCTAGACACCCTACTAGAAGCCTTCTAGCTTGGAGAATAGCCAGTTGGCTACATCCTTCGTTCCCTGCGCTGCTTCAATTGGTATCAGAGAGGAGATCCGTTTCAGATCGCCGGTTCCGATCGCCGATCATGGTAATCCGATACTTTCTGTCATTCCCCATCACCGATACCCAACCCCAGCCGAAAACCATCACCACCCAACCCAGATCCCTCTCCTTTCCCTGTGCCCAACTCAGCAACACCCCAACGCCCGATCCAAGCCACCAAAACTAGCCCCATCAACATCCCTTCCCAGAAAACCTCTGCGGCCTCTTCCCAACTACCGAACCACTCCTAGAACCCAACTCCTTGTTCCCAAACCCAACCCATCGTCCATCAGAACTCCGTCTCACACCCCAACCCCAAACCAAAACCCTAATCTTCCCCTTTCCGCAAATCCAGAACCCCAAATTCCCAAAACCCTAGACCCTAGGCAACCACATCCCCAAATCACACGCCCCCTCCACTCCTTCTCGCTTCCAGACACCACCACCCGTAGAAAAAAAAAGAGATAGAAAAGAGAAGACGACTGCACAGCGAACAAAAAAAAAAAAAAGTACCTACCTGTGCCAGTCGCCGTCGCCGATGACCTGCGCCGTCGTCCTCGTAGCCGCCCACGTGCATCGCCTCTGCTAGTCCCTCCACCGAAGTCTCCAGAGCCCATCGACCTCCATCTCCCTTTTCCTTTTCAAATAGCAACGAAAAGGGTTGAGAAAGTCTCGTTTCACTTTTCTACGCACGCCAAGTCCGAGGCAGGCCTCTGTTGAAGACAGCACTCGGCCCACCGGCCCTCTTCCCCTTTCGGGCCCTAGTTCAGGTCGAGCCCGACCCAACAACAAGTAGAAAAAAAAAATAAAAAAATCATCATTAGCAGCAAATTAGCATGTCTACCTGCACTGGAGCCACATTCAGAGGTAGATTCACGGACCGCTAGCGTGATACGTACATCATGGAATTAATGGATAGATTGGACAGGTTGAAGAATGTCTTCGGAACACGCCCCCTCCGGGCAATCGGATCAATGGCAACCCAGGACCTTCCACCAACAAAGATGGCTGTAGGGCACCAGGGGGAAGCAATCTACAGGCAGATGTAGAGATTTCTTTCAATAATTAACCGCAGGAAACTTATCGGCAATTTATGGAGCGTATTATGGAGGAAATTGACTATGATGACGGTCATAGCCGACGAGATGATATCACCAAGAAGGTACGTGTTGATGTTCCTGATTTCTTTGGACGCATGGATGTGAAAGTCTTCACCGACTGGATTACAGCTGTTTAAGATTATTTTGAATTGTACAGTATGGACGAAGAAAAACATGTTTCCTTTGTTAAGATGAAGATGAAGGGTGCAGGACGCGTTTGGTGGCGGAGTATTGATGACAGGAATGCTAATAATGGGAGACGTCCTATCAGCACATGGGAGGACATGAAACAGAAACTTGAGGATAAATATCTACCGGTTGACTATCTTGATTCCTTCTATGATTAACTTGTTGATGTAGACAAGGATCCTCCGCCGTAGATGATTTCACAGAAAGATTTCATGACCTCATGGTGCGATGCAAGGTGCCTAAAACTGATCGACAGGCTATCACTAGATACAAGAAAGGACTGTGTCAAGAGATCCAAAGGGAATTGACTACTCACACTTTTTACTGCATTGAAGAAGTTCATCGCTTGGCACTCCGCGTCGAAGAATAGTTGTGCTATCCATATTCAAGGCGTTTTGGTGAGCCTCTACAGAGGAGGACATCCGATACAACTTCTCATCGGGTTGCTCCAGCACAATACTCAACCCGACAACCTCCTACACAAAATTCTAACAGGCAAGCACCTCCTCAGACTCAATCAAGACCTGCAGATTTTGCCAACAAGGGGAAGAATGTTGTTAATTCTTCACGCTCAAAGAAGGACATCGATTGCTTTCGATGCAAAGGCAAAGGACACTATGCTTCTGAGTGTCTAGGATCAAAGAATCCTCACTATGCACATAATGAAGAAGATGCCTATGAATCAGAGCCTCTTGATGAAGAAATAGAAGTTGAATTACCATATGAAGTGCATGAACCTCCACCCGAACAAGAAGATCATTCCTTCTATCAAGCTGAAACCGAAGGACGGACATTGCTTATTCGTCGTCTCTTCATTACCACCGAAGACGAAGTTGCAGATTGGAGGCGAACTACCATATTTCGCTCTATGGCAAAATGTCATGACAAATTGTGCAATCTAGTCATAGATGGAGGAAGCGAGATGAATGTGATCTCCCAAGAAGTAATTGACAAGTTGAAGCTTCCAACAGAAAAACACCCGAAGCCTTACAAGGTCTCTTGGGTGAATGATTGATCCATTCCAGTCACCAAGCGGTGCCAGGTAACATTCTGAATTGGTGGTTATACAGATTCTATTTGGTGTGATATTATCCCTATAAATGTTACTCATATTCTATTGGGAAAGCCTTGGCTTTTTGATAACAAAATCCAAAGTGATGGAGAAAAGAACACCCATACTTTTAAGTATAAAGGTCACAAGGTTACTCTCCTTCCACTTAAGCCTCCTACTGCCCCGGCAAAGCAATCACCATCAGTTCTGGCCAAACAGATTGCTTCACAGCCGTGTTCTCGCATCCTTTGAATACGGAAATTTGAAGAAGAAAGTAAAGTGCAAGGAGTTGTTTATGCCCTTATCCCACAAGAATTCAAAAAGGCCGAAGATAAAAAGGCAGTTTCTACACCACTAGAAATCAAGTCACTGTTGCATGATTTTAAAGACTTGATTCTAGCAGAACTTCCAAAATAGCTACCGCCTATGAGAAACATCCAGCATGCAATTGATCTGGTCGCCGGGTCATCGTTTCCAAATTTACCTGCTTATCGCATGAGCCCTACGGAACACGTCGAATTGAAAAGGCAAGTTGAAGAGCTACTCCAAAAGGCTACATTCGCAAAGCATGAGTCCTTGTGCGGTACCAGCCCTCTTGACACCCAAGAAAGATGGTTTTTGGAGAATGTGTGTCGACAGTCGAGCAATCAACAAAATTACCATTAAGTATCGATTTCCGATACCACGGGTGGATGATATGCTTGATATGTTGGCCGGATCTTTCGTATTCTCCAAAATTGATCTTAGAAACGGATATCATCAAATCGGTGTTCACGCGCAGGAGATGAATGGAATACAACTTTCAAAACTAAAGATGGATTATATGAATGGTTAGTCATGCCGTTCGGTTTATCCAATGCTCTCAGCACTTTCATGAGAGTTATGACATAGCTTCTACAGCCCTTCCTCGATAAATTCGTCATTGTGTATTTCGTTGACATCTTGATCTTCAACAAGACCAAGGATGCACATCTTGATCACCTCAGGTATGTGATGCGTGCACTTCACAAAGATAAGTTTTACATTAATTTGAAAAAGTGTACATTCTTAAGTCCCAAAGTTCTATTCTTGGGATTTGTTGTCTCGGCCCAAGGAGTAGAATCTGATCCAGAGAAGATCAATGCAATCGTTGATTGGCCCCTTCCCAAAACTATCAACGAAGTAAGGAGTTTTCATGGATTGGCTACTTTTTATAGGAGATTCATTTGCAATTTCAGCACCATTATGACTCCTATAAATGATTGCATGAAGAACGGTGACTTCACTTGGACTAAGGCAGCCACTCGTGCTTTTGAACAAATCAAGCAGAACATGATAGAAGCACCAGTTTTGAAACTTCCAGATTTTGACAAGGTCTTCGATGTCAGTTGTGATGCTTCACAAGTTGGTATTGGTGGAGTCTTAAGTCAAGATGGTCACCCAGTCGCTTACTTTAGCGAGAAATTGAATGACTTTCGTAAGAAGTATTAGCCTTATGACTTGGAATATTATGCAGTTGTCCAAGCTCTTCGCCATTAGCGTCATTATTTGATCGGGAAAGAATTTGTGTTGTACTCCGATCGTGAAGCTTTACAGCATCTGAACTCACAGAAAAAGATGAGCGCTAATCGTCTTAGATGGAGCGCCTATCTGCAGGAATTCACATTTGTATTACGTCATAAGTCAGGAGCAGAGAATATCCTGATGATCATGACTTTGGCCGCATCTATTAAAATCTTCTTAATGGTGAGTTCTCTAACCATCCAATTTTTTTTTTTTTTTTTTTTATCATCGATGGTTATTTTTTTCGTGGCAATCAATTGTGTTTACTAGCTGCTTCTATCAGCGAGTTTGTCCTCTAAGAGTTGCATGGAGGTGGATGCAGTGGACATCTAGGGCGAGATAAGACTTTGGCACTTGTAGAAGACTGCTTTTTTTGGCCTCGACTGAAGATAGATGTTGCCCGAATTTGTGAACTATGCCGGGTACGTTAGCTCGCCAAGGGACACAAGAAGAATACGGGATTATATCAGCCCCTTCCTATTCCACATGAGCCTTGGCAAGATCCGAGCATGGATTTTGTCTTGGGCTTACCAAAGACTGCAAGAAGGGTAGATTCTATTTTTGTTGTGGTGGATAGGTTCTCCAAAATGGCACACTTTATTCCTTGTTCGACCACAGCAGATGCAAGAAAAGTTGCCACGCTTTTCTTCAAAGAGATTGTTCGTCTTCATTGCCTATCAAAGACTATGGTGTCCGACAAAGATACTAAGTTCATGAGCTTTTTTTGGACAACTTTATGGCATATGATGAAGACAAAGTTATAGTACTCTAGTGCCTACCATTCTCAGACTGATGGCCAGACTGAGGTCTTCAATCGCAGCTTTGGTAATCTTCTTCGATGTCTCGTCGGAGAACACATTGCTTCATGGGATCTTATTTTAACCATGGCGGAGTTTGCCTATAATAACTCCGTAAATAGATGAACTGGAAGATCATCATTTGAAGTTGTCATCGGCATTCAGCCACGTCTTCCAATTGACCTAAGTCCTTTACCAGCTGAAGCCAGGCCTAGCCAAGAAGCTCAACAATTTGCCCAACACATGAAGCAAGTTCATGATGAGGTCCGTCAGCAGATTGCCAAAAGCAATGACACTTACAAACAGCACGCGGACACTTGCAGGCGCCATGTTGAATTTAATGAAGGAAACATGGTCATGGTGCGAATCACGCCTGGACGGTTTCCCACAGATACTTACAAAAAGCTCTATCCCCGAAGTGCAAGTCTGTTCAAGATTCTAAAGAAAATCAGCTCCAATGCGTATGTGCTTGATCTTCTGCCAGACATGAATATCAGTTCTACCTTCAATATCGAAGATCTCACAATTTATCATGGGCATTATTAAGATGAATCGTTTGAAGAGCAAGATATCCAGCTTCCCATAGTTCCAGTTCCTTGCGAAGAAATTGAAGATGTCTATGATGATCAGATAGTGTCTACAAAGACTGGCGGATATCACAAGTTTTTGGTTAAGTGGAAAGGAAAGCCATTTTCTGAAGCTACATGGATCACTGCCACAAATTTTCAGCGACTTAACCCGGATTTGTACGAGAAGTACCAAGCTGATAACTCGCCGGAGTCCAGTTTCTCCAAGCCGAGGAGAGCTGATGCAGGCTTGACCAATGAGCCCCGGTTGAATGTATATTCCAGAAGGCCCAAGGCCCACACGACTCAGCGGTGATTTAAAAACGGTAGTTTTCTATTTTAATAGAATTCTAGAATCAGTAGATTTCTTTATATACTTTGATTAGGAAATTTCTGAATTCAAAGATTCTTAGAATTAACTAATAAATTAATAAATTTCTGAGTTGCAAAAATACAATTAATAAATTTCTTGAAAGCATTAACTAATCCAACCTTGGACAAACGAAGGGCTGATAACAAAATACGAATAAAGAAATTAAGCTACATGTGTGTATCTACTCTCGTTGCACCACATCAAACTACCATCAATAAAATTCCTAGGTTTACTGCTTGAGTAATCGGGCAGTTCCCAAAGCAACCGCTTAACCCATCATTGCTAGCAGATGAAATACCTGTTACCTACGAGGACCAACTATGGATTTAGACCGATGAAGTCTGGCAAGTGATCAATATACATTACATAACAAGCTATCGGTATAAATTAAACAAATTACCTTGAAGGACCATAGTTGAGCCCCTTTTCTCTTTTTCTCCTCTTCTTTCCTTCTCTTCCTCTTTCCTTCTCTTTCTGTCCGCCGAATAGGTGAGTGCAGGAGGAGAGAATTGGGTTGTGGTCCTTTTATGGATTTGGGCTTCTCTTTCCTATTCACATTAGGAGTCTTTACTCCTAGCAGGCCTCGCTAAATTAGCTTCCCTGTGGTCCAATGCCACCAAGAAACCTCCTTCCATATTGTGGAAATCCCACTATCTTAACCTTGACGAGCCAATCCCATGTACTAATGCCTATCTATACGTATATGAATATAATTTATTTGGGCATATGTTAATTTATAGTTTCAAAATAGAAATAAATCCTACATGAACACAGGTAATTCTCAATGCATAATTGTTGCAGTCTCGATTTGTTGCAATTGGACTGTCTAGTGCCCAAATAAATCAAATACAGAAAATATCCAGCCACTACACCAATATGCAGTAAAAGAACACAAATCCTGAAATTAATGGGGAAGGAACTATGCTGAAAAAGCCCAAATTCTGTACTTAAAGAGCCTTCTCAATTTCCTAGCATCCACATTATACAAGAGAGGTAAAATAAAGCCTAAACAATGATTTATTGAAAATTTGTACTGTTGCTGCTACAGTAATGACGACCCTGTAGTGTTTAAATAGCACTCCAAAACTTCCCTAAAATCCCTAGAATCTGCTCCTAAATTAATTTCCTACTGTCAATAGTATTCTTAACAAGAGTTTCCTACTCAAACATGCATGAAAAATATAAAGAAATAAGGAGAAATCTGCAGGATTTCTAGAATCTGGACATCTTTGATATCTTGCAGTAGAATTGCCATGGGACCCACATGGACCATCCTTTGATGGAAACAAACTCCAGAATCTTGAAGTGGATTCATGGGTGAACCTGCTGGTGCCCTTCTTTAGTAAATTGCGTCAGTTTGTTCCTCCAAACTGTAGGCCCAAAAACAGCTATGTGAATCCTCATTTTGTGTAATGGAATTCTCTGGATATTGCCAAACCGCCCCCCGATATTTACTGTTGTATTTAAACAGCCCCTGGCAACTGATTTTCTTTAATATTTGGTTGCTGTTTCAGGCCAAATTAATCCTTTTGCCCACCTACAATTGTGTCCGCATCCTGTAGGTTTGATCACAAGCATGCAATCATTGGTTTGTTTCGTCCTTGTCAATTTTTTGAAATTGATCCGCATAAAAAATGGAAGATACTTATATTGAAGTCCAAATCAGTAAATGTCAATTACTAAATAGTCCAGGTGGCTTGTTCATGGTATGATATTCTGCATGAGATCAATTAGTAATATTTAATAAGTGGTACTACATGTTCTAATTTGGTTTTATAAAGTTTTTAAGTTACAGTTAAGTGTAAAATTGGACATAATTAACAATTGATCCAAGTGTTTAAGATAACTACGGAAATTGGGATCGACAATTATGGAAAACCTAGCAATTAATCCTAATTCCCTATTTCATCTAGTTGGGGCTGAAATTCAAGTAAACCCTAATAATTAATGTAATTTGGGTTTGGGTCCTTAGATTCTGCCCAACCTAAATAAATTTGGTCCTCAAAATTTTCCTTAGGTAGGTACTGAGACAATACAGATTGCTGTTCCAGCAGATATACAGCAGTCTCATCTCTCAGCATGCAAAATCATTAAAATATCGCAGTGATAGAGAGGAGAATTAACTCAAGTTCGACTTGTGACCTTTACTATTCAAGAATTCTAAGTCCCAAACAAAAACAAGGAAATGTTGTATATTTGCTAATATGCTGTAACATCCAATAGCGTTGTATGAAACTTGCTTACAATCCCCTTTAAATACAAATCAACCTTGAGAAATCTAACCACTTGCATAACTATTATTATTTATAGTAGGAGGTTTTCAATTTAGTTTTGACTACTTCCCTCAATTTTCACTTTTAGTGGAGCCTACATCAATATTTTAGTATTTTAAAGAAGCACCTCTTTAACTATTTATAGTCATTAAAGTAATCCTTAATCGTTTAGGATTCGGATTGTATTACCATCTCTTTAACCATTGTTAATCTTTTAAAATACCTTTCCCAATTTACATTCCGTTTTCATCATCATATAATCTCTCTATTTCATCACTGTAAATCACCTAAACTATTTATATCTATTGGTTTAATATACCTAAAAACCTCTGCAAAACTCTCTACACTTATAATTGCTGATTTTGAGTAAAATTAGTATCATAAATGAAGAATGATGAATTTCGGTAAGAAAGGGAAAGAGTTTTTATAGAGGAGAGTGGCTTTTAGAGAAAGAAACACATTTTCTGGATGCTTAGGTTTATGTGCGAGTTGTGTAATTACATTATTTTAACTTTTTATAATGAAGAGAATGCCTTTTTCCTGTGTTTTTATATGCTTACTAAACAGTCCCTACATTTCTGTAAATTACATATCCTCTTCTGGATCTCAGAGCAATTTCAAGAAACTGGCTGAAAGTTTGTTGAAATCTTTTGTCATTGCCAAATATTTCAACTCAAAACCTGTCTTATTCTTTAGAAAACAGAAACTGCACCAGCAGACTTACTGCAATTATTTAATATCACACTGTCCCCATAGTGCTTAATAAGATGAGATGATATCTAAATTTGTAAATATATGGGTTTTTTATGTATCCATATTAACAATTACTTCAATTCTAAGCTGTTCTGGTTTTATGATATTCTTCTGCTTGGTAGTGTATATTTTCCTTGTATTACCTAATTTATTTTACTATATTTTTTTGTAGGCTATCTGTAAAACCTATGATATTAATGTTGATTCTTTTTCATCCTTGGTTGATGGGAAAGCATTGCGCTACTTGGTTGATTACTACTTCCGAAATGTACTTCATGTCACCTCTTCACTTTCGGTAGATCAGTAATTGCTTACTTCTTAATTTATCTATCTTTTTTGTGATTTTTAACCTTTCTGAACTCATGTTTAAATTACCGAAGTTTATTTGTTGGTAGGAGAGTTTTGATGCTAGTGGTGAGCACTCTCTTCTCCGCAATATTGATAATACAGTTGCCACTTACAACTTTGTCCTTGTCCAAAAAGTGACTACCATGCTAGGAAACATCCCTGAGGTGCGTGAGTGTAATTTGAAAATGTGTACCATCATGTACTTCATGCAGTACTAAGCGCCCCTACTTGATGTTTCTATTTACAGGTCTTGCAAATAAGTGACATACTTGAAAATCATCCGGCTTGTAATGAACGAAGTGTGATAATTTTGTTTGTATTCCTGTCATCAGTTCTGATTGGTAGAAAAGAAATGGTAACATTTGTATTTAAGTTTAGAGGATATTGAATTTGAAGTGTCATAATTGGATAGGATCTAAATGGTAACCAGTCTTCCTGTTTTTTTTTGTAGGATAAGCTACATATCGAGAGGCTTATGGGATGGAATTGTTGTAGCCTCGGGGCAAGATCTAATGGGGTAATTAGAGTCATTCTATTTTAATAGGGTTTGAATCATGTTCTTAATGATAAACAGAAAAAGAAATGATTAGCCTACTTCTATTACTCTAATTGTCTTTTCCTATTCTATGTGGAATCTTTTAATGTTCTTAAACCGATGGAGCAGAATGATAGAAGACTGGAAATGAAACCTTCCTCAACTTCTGAGCATCTACTAGGAGCTGAAAATGGGGATCTATTCAATATTATTTTAAGCCCAGAAATGAGTGTCTTAGACTCTAAAACTTTGGACCGTGATGGATTTCATGAACATCAAGAAGGTTTTCCCTGTCACTTTGTTGATGTCTTAAATTGATATTTCAATGCTCTATTTTAGAAACCTTTTGCGATTAGCAAAATGAAACTGAAGCATATTTGAGACCTATTCCTTTACTTGTTTTAGTGAAGCTCCACCATTTTGGTTACACTGTCCAGTCCTAACTCAAACTATGTGTATACACTGTCAAATTTTCCTTTGGGTCTCATTTCCATATTGTTGAGAATTCCATAATATTGTGTAAATCATTACTTTTTTTTTTCCACTTAAAAGGAGGGAAATTCTAATCTAGTTTACCTAGCTTGGCAGAGATTTTTTTTAGTTTTTATTTTATTGGTGTCGATATAAATTGTCGTGCCGTTCACTAACACAGCTCGAGCTGTTGGTGTTACTGGTTATTAACATAGTATCAAAGCCAGTGGTCATGAGTTCGAAACTTCTGGGAGGCATGTTACCTCCATCTATCTGTATGGTTTGTTCAGTTTCGTCTGTCTGTTTGGTTTCGAGTTTGAACGGCCTCTCGTTCCAGGAGGGTGTTGATATATTGTTTTGCCGTCCACTAATAGCTCGAAATTTTGGTGTTACTGGTTATTAACAATTGAAAAAGCTTTTTGTTGTTCACCTGGAAATTGAATGGTCATTAACAATTGGAAAAGCTTTTCCCTGTGCACCTGGAAACTGAATTTTGCAGTGTATGTAGTCATAGTTTTTAAGATCGAAATCGTATCACAAATCGTTCATACCCATGAATCGAATCCAAATGGAAATTGTGTCGGGAATGTAGGGTTTTTTTATTTATTTATTTTTCTAATAAAAAATGAAAAAAAATTAAAAATTAGAAAATAAAAGAATTTTTTTTTATTAATGACCATCCTTTTTCCATTTATAGCAGTATAAATACAATTATAGGAAAGCCTATCATACAATCATAACAAGAACATCATAACACATTAATATATATATATATATATATATATATAAATGAAATAAATGATGTCAATCTGTAAATTATAATATAATTATGTTGCTAAGTTACTGTTTGGATGTGATCCTGATGATTATCCTTAACATGTTCTGAACCATATATATATATATATTGACGTAACTGATGCTGAAATTTTTGATCATAATGATTGCGAAGGTATTACAATTTACAACCATTCCCATGTATTTAAAAACCAATTTGAATCGAAGTGGGGCAAATGAATTCAAGTATGGGACTGATCGCATACCTGAACCTAATAGTGGAATCCTATGTGAATTATATTAAATATGAGCAAGAATCATGACGTGTTACGTAGATGAGGTGAGTTGAAGGAAACCATGGTACTCTGAACAACTAGCACAGTGCGAGGTGACAACCTCGTGCTTAGGGTCGTGTTGTGGATGTGAGATTCTAGAATTTGGGGGTTGAAATATGACATTTATATGATGTGGATGAATCATGAATGTGGACTATGGAGGTCATTGTGTGAGCAGGTCCTTGCTGGGTGTATGTAGTGATACAGTGCCTGCGTGGCAGTCTTTTATCTGAGATGTGCGTTGGTGGCAAGGTGGTGTTGATCGGGTGCTGGGAATCTTTTTTTTTTTTTAAAGAAAATTCATAATGGGGATTATACTATGGGATTGTTTTTAATATGGAGACATTGTTACACTTTTTTTTTTTTTTATTTTTTCTTGAGATTTCAATTGAAATATTGATTGTTAGTAGAAAATGCCGATGCCTTGTGTGAAATTCCATTTGATTTATGTATGGTGATCTATGCTTACGAGTCACGACTTAGATTCCGACAGGGCGGCAGCATTTGGGTCTTGGCATTCTCGGAATTAAATATAATTTCCTGAATTTCAACATTCAACAGAAATCCTAGGAGTTCAATTTCAATGAAAGAGATTGACACTCAAGAATACAATCAATAGAGTTTCTAGGAACTTAATTTCCAAAAAAACAGAGAGGTCTTTACGAATATGTTTAATAGAATCCCTAGGAATTCAATTTCCATAAATACATCACATAGAATTCTTAGTTATTTAATTTTCACGAAACACTTGACGTCATCAAAATATTTTATAGAATTTCTAATAATTCAATTTCAATTAAAAAACCTGGGTAATACATTTAATATAAATCCTAGGAGTTCATTTTCCACAATGCACATAGGTCCTTCAAAAAACATTTAATAGAAATCCTAGAGAAATCCACTTTTGACAAAATAAATTGGTCCTTAAGAATACATCCAATAGAAACCTTAGGAATTTGAATTCCATGAAACATGTGGCACATTAAGAATACATTTAGTAGAATTCATAGGAGTTAAATTTCAATAAAAGCAATGGCGTGCTAATAAAGTGTTTAATCAAATTCAAAGGAACTCAATTTCCATGAAACACACTTCATAAAAAAATTACAACAAGTCCTCTCTCTATCACACAACACTATGACCCCTCTCCTATGATGCCCAGATACGGACATTGATATCCGAGATATGATTCCTCACTGTTGGAAATCTAGGACACAGATACGGATACGGGTGCCCTAATTTTTCCTTTAGACCACCTTTGAATCATTGTAGTTGTCACTGTTTTCATTCCTCTCTAGCATTTTTTATGGTGAGAAGTAAAAATTTTAAAAGTAATATAAAAAATAAAGGACTTTATAAGTAGGATATGTTAAACTTGTGCCGTAGAAGTAGCGGTGCAGTATCATGTACCGATACAAGTGTCGTATCGGTCCGATAAGGATACACTAGCACAACCACCCGTGCTCAGCACAGTTCCATTATAAATTAAAAATTCTTAGATTAAAAAGGTTATATGGTGTACCTCTTTCCATCCATTAAGTAAGTTGCGTAGATGAAAAAAAAATGGACAGAAAGGGAGTAGAAGAGGATTAACTGTCAGTCAAGATCAATTACTTGATGGCCGATGGCAATAGATTAAAGGAAAGGGATGGCATAGCTAGCGGCATCATTAGTTTCTTTCAAAGCCTGTATAAAAAAGAGAGTTCCAACAAGCCTTCCTTAGAGAATCTTCATTTCTCTACCATCAGCGAGGAGAATGCGAATTAGTTGGAAGATGAGTTCCAGGAGGAAGAAGCCAAAGCGGCTGTCTCTAATCTTGTTAGCGACAAAGCTCCAAGCCCCAGATGGTTTACCAATGTCATTCTTCCACTCATTCTGGGACCTCCTCCGAGTTGACATTCTGGCCTTCATGAAGGAATACAGGCGGGCTTTCCAAATCGATTAGTGCCTCTTTCATCGCCCTTATCCAAAAGAAGACTGGGACTGACAGTATTAAGGACTTTAGGCCAATAAGCCTCTTAGGCAGCATCTACAAAATCTTGGCAAAAGTGCTAGCTTCCAGATTCCCAAAGATCCTTCCTTCCATCATCTCTCTCTCTCTCTCTCAAGGAGCCTTTGTTCAAGGCATATAGATCTTAGATGGGGTTCTTGTTGCCAATGAATGCATCCACTCCAGATACAAGGACAAAGTTCCAGGTATCATTTGCAAACTTGACTTGGAAAAGGCCTTCGACATGGTGGACTGGGACTTCCTCCTTTACTTGATGCGCAGGATGGGCTTTCGATCAAAATGGAGTTTTGGATCAAAGAATACATTTCATCTGCTACCTTTTCCATTCTAAACATTGGCTCCCTGAAAGATAGTAGGCTATGGATCCCTTCTCGTGATGGTTCTTTTTCGGTATCTTCTTTCTTCTCCACCTTATTGACCACTTCAGTGGCTTCATAGTCATCGCTTTTACTTGGCTTGCTCTTCGAAAAATATTTTTAACAATGGATAATCTTCGTCGCAGACATATCCTCCTTGTTAACACCTGCCCCCTCTGCTTAGCGGTCGAGGAATCGGTTGATTATCTTTTGCTCCATTGCAAGGAGACGAAGCCCTTTGATCTGCAATCCTGGACGAGTTCAATTGTAGTTGGGTTATGCCGCAGTCCTTGCACGATCCGTTCCATCAGTGGGCTACCCCGATTAATACCTCCCTAGGGATGATCATGTGGCGCCTCTTTTTTGGCTTGCATCTGGGCGATTTGGGAAGAGAGAAATAGAATGTGTTTTGAAGGGATTGCTTCCTCCAAAGAAGACTTAATCATTAGGTTGAAATTTTGCGTTGCCTCATGGGTCTCCTATCTTCCAGATTTTTGGGGCTTATCTATTGATGCAATCATGTTCTCTTTCCCTCTCCTTGTTTTTGTTTCCCCTCCTTTTGGGAGGTGGCTGGTTTTTGGGGTTTTTGCCCAGCCGCTTCTCAGTATAACTCTTTTATACTGTGAAGCTCTTTTGTAAAGTTCTTTTTTTCTATTAATACAAGTTACCATTTCAATATATATATATATATATATAACTGACGGTCAAGATTAGATCGAAAACCTTTTAGCTTAATATATTGTAATTGGTCTGGTACAAGTATCCGGGTATCATAGCCCCTCTAAAAAGCTAGGATTCGAGCAGTCTTGTTATTAGCTTTGAATAATTAACGTATCCTTCAATATGTACAATAGCGACACAAGTGTGTCTAATTCTTCCAATACATTTAATTAAAATAATGATAAGTTTGTTTATGAGAATACCACACCAATGTCATCGTCATCATCAACATCAAAGCCTTGTATCAGCATTATCAGGGTCGACACTATAATTCTGTTTTTCCATTCAGAAGTCAACACCAATGTAACAGATTTTACAACTACAAGTACAAAAGTAAGGGCCTGATTGTATAACATTGTCACTGCATACATAGTTATCAGAATCCTACGATTTGTATCCCGAATCCCGATAAGTATCCTGAATATTAAGGAAAACAATTTGTATCTAAGCAATGAACCCCATTTGTCGATGAATCTTACGATTTCGGTGTGAATCCTACGATTCAATACTCGTTTAATCGAATCTTACAATTCAAGTGATTCGGCTAAGCGAGAATAACTACAACCAGTAAGTTAATACTAATAATCTTTTACCTTTTTTCGTTATTTATTCTTTCTTCCTTTTATCGGTTTTATTTATAAAAGGTTATTTCATAGTTAAAAAAAGCTCATAAGATTTTTTTGTGGCTTTGATGAGGTTTTAATGATGAATCAAGAACATGCATTTTTTTAAAGTATTCGATTGTCCGTATGATGCTTGTCTATATCTTCTTCTTCATCTTTTTAATCTATTTTTTTTCCCTTCATGAATACTTTCTTAACTTAAAGAGATATCCTACTATGTAAGATTGATGATTTGAAATTTTATTTTTATTTTTATTTTTTGATTTAAAGATAATAAAATATATACATATATTGATACCTTATACTTATTTAACTGCTACATACTAACCCGTGCTAAGCACGGATATGACCAACACTGCAATCTAGGTATTCATGCATTAAAAGAAATTATAGCTTTTAGAAAAAAAAAAAAGGGAAAAAAGGAGAGGCTATGAGTACCTGTTTATGTAATTCAAATGCTAGTGGCGTAGAAACGAAATAGGAGAATTAAAGTAGGAAGGGAATGAGAATTGGAGTAGAAAGGAGATGGTAGAACTTGAAAAATGGAGAATAGATAAGTGATTTTGATAAAGCAATAAATTAGATAGTTGCATGAGATAGGAGTGGAGAGAGAATATGCAAGATTTTGAAAAAAAAAGGGTAATGGAAACAGATTTCGGATCTGAAGGTCACTACTTAAATCCTCATCCTCATAGATAACTACCTGGCTTACTAGCACACTTGCTACAAGAATTTTGATTTCATTAGGATGCATGAAAGATCACATTCTACCACATTATCATGTCCCATCCATTGAAGATATCCACATAAGGTTTTCCTCATGATTAACCATGACCAATCCTCCAT
Organism: Umbellularia californica; assembly: GCA_028538565.1. Lineage (NCBI taxonomy): Eukaryota > Viridiplantae > Streptophyta > Magnoliopsida > Laurales > Lauraceae > Umbellularia > Umbellularia californica. The sequence goes on along the minus strand of JAPQWN010000006.1, from coordinate 48,883,778 downwards.
GTTTGGTTCGGCCAGGCCTAGGTTTCTCGGTAGAATCCATCCACACATCAATCCTCCATGTCCCATCCCTTGATGAGATCCTCTAAGCTATTGAGGAGAAGAAATAGGAAAAAAAATGTTTTAAATTGAAATTGCTGGGCCGTACTAGGTTTTAGACCGTAGCACTGCTATTTTTAAAATAGCATAGTGGCCTCCACCGCTACGGCTGATAGTAGCGTAGCGGCCACTATTTGGAACCATGACAACGATATATGAGTATATATAATGATTAATTATTATTTTTTGTCTTTTAATTTATAGCTTGGGTGAACAGGTAATTTATGAATTGATTGATATTCAAGAATGTTAAACATTATTTTTTCCAGCAATTGGGAACGACTCTGTAAGAATGCTACCAAACAATAGTACTACTCATTCTCAGAATTGAGCATTCTCTTTATAACAGTTTTCAACGTGGAAGAATTTTGAACACGGAAATTATGCCAAACGGGCGCTTATCTGTTCAACTGTGATAACTGATTGTTTTTCATTGGTCAGATGCATGGACGAAAAGATTTTCTCTTTTTTATTTTTATTTTTGGCATGATTCGATTCTGCCACATTTTGGTTTTGAAATTAGCACATTCCAACTGTCTTTGCGGCTCTGTCATCTAATTCTACTATGTTAATATATTTAAATCAAATGTCATTGTTTATATGAGCAAGAATTTTGATCTTGTGACAGGAAGTGCTTATTACAGCACTTGTTCATTTGAACTAACTATGATTTAATGTCTAGAATGTGCGGCAAAAGTTATCCAGTCTCATTTTAGAGGATCCATTGAACGCCACAGTTATTTGAAGATGAAGGCTGCAACTCTTGTTCTGCAGGATATTATTCTGGCATGGCTAAAGGCAACTGATAGGATTACTACTTACAAATGCATTCACACTATGGTCCAAAAGCAGTCACCTGGTAATGACTACTGACACCATTTAATAAGCTATTGTTTTGTTAGCATTTGATTCAGTGATATGTTCTTTTGACAGGATGTTGTAAATCTTCAGACATGTACCAAAGATACTACCATTTCATGATTGAAAGGCATACTTATGTCAGGATTAGAAAATCTGTGATACTTATACAACGAGCAGTGAGGAAATGGATCAGACAAGGGCATCAGTGGAACAGTTCAAATGCTTTGGAAGCCAAGGCCTCTGCAGATCTACTCAATGCAGCCTCCATTATGCAGTCTCACATTCGAGGAAGAATAGTGAGGTCTTGGTATGCTCTTATGCCTACTAAGGCTCAGAAAATTGAACCCTTATATGAGGAAATTTCTGCTGCAATCAAAATCCAGAGTCATTGGAAAAGTTGGTGCCTGAGGAAGGATTTTCAACATCAAAAGAAAGCAATAATAAAGATACAAAGTAGTTTTCGATGTTTTATTGTTCGCAAGAAATTCAATGAACTCAGACATGCTGCCATTGAAATTCAACGATTTTCAAGGGGATACATTGCTCGCAATAAGCTACTAGGTTTTGTCTATTGACCCATTTCTTGTTTGATTTTACCTTAATTATTAGAAATATTTTTTTTAATATTTTGGAGTGGTTTCTGAAATTCGAGAGTTCATTAAGGAATTCTTGGAATTGTATACATCAAAACAAGCATTGCCCTAATGTGCTTTTTTATATATATGGTCATATTATAATTTATTAAGCCAGAAGGTTTTGGCTTCAATTTTGACCGTCGGTTATAATTTTGACGGACGGTTATGTAACTACTCATGCTACTAGCCACTCTTTTTTCCATCAAACCACTCATGTTTCAGTTGTTCCTATGTAATTGTACCCTTTTTGCTTCAATTTCTCTATTTCTATTTTATCGAACTTGTCCTATGGAAAGAGGTAATTTTTTGTAATATATGATTATTTATTTCGCAGTGTAGGGAGATACCGTTCTGAGCACGGGTTATTGGGCTAGTTTTAGTAGTAATGATGGTGCATTTCTATGAAAACCCTCCGTAGTCTTATTGTCAGAATCCTACAATTTGTATCTTGAATCCTATGATTCGTCCTAAATCCTAAGGAAAAAGATTCGTGCCTATTAAATGAAATAGAATTGTATGATTTCAGCTGTATGGTTGATATTAGTGTTTTTCCCCTTCCACTTTTTCAGTTTTGTTGGCAATTCTACTTTTATGGACACTATCTGTTTCACTTTGGGTACATGCAGTGTTTACAATATACCATTCATCTCTTCGTAAATTAGTTTCTTATTGGATGAGATGCAAGCTACTTAGTGTCATTTTTATTCATGTAAAATTTTAGTCATACTGTTGGTATGTATAAACTAAACCTAATAAAACCCATTTCATTCCAAGAAGAAAGCATGACAGCATGGTCATGTTCTAGAATACATGAGAAACTCAAGATGTAGAACAAAAACATCTAATCAAAGAAAACATGCATGAATGAGTCATGTGTTAGAATATATGAGAAATCCAAGAGATAGAACAAAAACAACAAATGGAGTATTACGAACTAATGCAAATGCATCTTGCCACAAATTGATTCAATATAAACAATAAAAACCCACTAACTACAACAACATCAAGTCAGCAACCATATCACATAAACTCTAACATATCAGCGGCAACTAAAATATAAGAAGAAGAAAAAAAAAGAAGCAAAGTAGCAAAAATCTCATGTAACGATCTATAAAACGATCTGACCAAAGATCATGGGGATCAGATCTAGAATTAAGGAAAGGGTGTAAAAAGAAACAACAGATTTAAAAGAAAACGGAGAGAGTCCGAAACTCCAGGAATGAGTTTGAAGATACCTTCAAATGAGACGGAAGAGATTTTGGTGCCGAATCCTTCCCACAAGGTTGTCCATGATTTGAAGAGTCTCTGGGTGTTAGTAATGACCTTGATTTTGTAGGACTTCAAAATGAGTAAAGATTTTGCTTGGGTGCAGAAGAGGAACATGCAGAGGCGTGTTGCGTTTCGGAAATGGAAAAACGTGTTGACATTAATGAAAATCGGATGGTAGGTCAAAATAAATTTCGTGTCAAAATCAATCGGCCCAATTGTCTGTTATCACTAATTAAAAGTAGTCGGTTTCATATTATATTATATTCATTATGTTCCTATTGATGTAAAATGAGTAACTAGTTTTTTTTTTATATATTTTGATATATTTGATTATTATCTTCTCGTTTATAAGGAAAATAAAAAACCTAGTATTGGCTATACAATTTGATTCAATCCCTGAAACGATTTTTTATGCGTTTACGATTTCCTGTACAACTTGAATTACAAAGCAGTTCCGAAATTCCTACTAAATTATGAAAACGCCCTTGCTCAGTACTGATTTTTGGTTGCTGTTACTGTGAGTAGGATTGGAATCGTAGTTTTCAATTCTGTTCCGGTCCCCCTTTTGGTTTGGCGTTATACTGTTGCATATTTACATTATTTAAATAAAGTTACACTGTACAATTGGGCCGATATTGGGCCCAAAACGAACAGAATGGGCTGAAAGTGGGCTTGGTGTCTTACATGTGATTCCATTCCACCCCGGGCCAATTCCAGAACGTTCCAGTCAGTTTCAACCATAACAGAACGGAATTCACAACTATTGATTGGAATATCCTAGCGATCATTATTATGTGTGCACTGCAAAAGTAAGAACTAAATGTAGAAATCAGAGCGTGTAACCGTGTAGCTAGCAAGGGAATTTGCAGACAGTACTGACTTAGGTGAGGTCCTAGCTTGTTCAGATTCTCGATCTAGAATATGAGTCCGAATCATGGGATCCAGATCCTAACGTACTGCTAATTGTGCCCTGAGGATCCATACCCTATGTCAAATTCTAAAGAGGAAGGGATACAGGTCAGGATTCCGCTATGGATATAGGAAAATATTTCATGGAATTAATAATCATGGATTTCTTACATTTGCATAAGGAAGCAAGAAGTGAGGTGGTTTAAAAAATCAGAAAGACTGAAAATATTTCCTCTTATACATTTTACTGCTCAAGAAGTGTTTATATCCATTAACATTAGCAAGGAAAACAAACTGAAGAAATATATTAAGAAAAAGAAAATAAACACTTTTGACCAGAAAATGAGAAGGAAAAAAGTAGTCTTGTAAGTGATCCTTCACGATAAGCTATGACTGTGATGAAATCCCTCATACCTTTCTAGAAAATGCCGTTGTGTTTGAAAAGTTTTCTGCCATGGTTCTCTGACGAACAGTATTCCAATCACATCCTACATGGATGTTAGCCTGGAAATATGTGTGCACTAGGATATGGTAGATGTCCTATGGATTACTATAAGTCTTCTGAATCATCACTTTTGGTTTCAGTTTTGAATTTTAGTAGCTCATAGTTTTGAATCTGGGTGATTGCAGGTTCTCATTACCTTTACTCAAGGAGGCTGCTTATTTCTTTTGCTAATCAAAGTAGGAGTAGCTGTGTCCAAAGCTTTCAACTGAAAATTTTGTTAAATTCAGTTTTGAAACTGCAGCTTTGGTGGAAGAGAGTGTTAGTTCTTAAGTCAAGAATGAAGGCTACTCTCCTGATTCAGTCCCACATTCGAGGGTGGCTTGCACGTCGTGAAGCTTATAGAAAGCTACTTGGTATCGTGATCATTCAAGTGAGTTATCTCTTTACAATTTGTATCCTCTTCATTGAGATGTTACTTTTTTCTAGGAATTTGAGCAGCTTCATCATCTTTACTTCCACTACTTGAACATCTGCACATCGAAGCTGCCTCGGTATGGATGGTATTGTTGATAAAGTCCTTCATCCCACATCGCCCAAGTAATGGGTTTCATATGGATTCATATACCTGTTTGAGCCTTTCACCTATCAGGTTAAGCTTTTGGGTTGTACATGGTTTCTTTCATGGTATCAGAGTAGGTTCTGATCCCGTCGTTCTTGTCTAGCGTACATGACAGGCCCGTCCATGAAATCTGTTGGGCCTGCACCTGAGGGGGAGTGTTAGGAAAGTCCAACATCCCACATCGCCCAAGTAATGGGTTTGATATGGATTCATATACCTGTTTGAGCCTTCCACCTATCAGCTTAAGCTTTTGCGATGTACATGGTATCTTACAGGAATATAAAGTAATTTTTTGCAATTGAAATGCAGAGTCATTTCCGAGGTTGGTTGATGAGAAGAGACTTTTTATATCAAAGGAAGGCAATTATAAAAATCCAGAGTTCAATTAGATGTTTCAGATGCTGGAAAGAATTTAATCAATGTAGACTTGCAACAATTGAAATCCAAAGGTTTATTAGAGGGCAAAACACTCGGGATAAACTATTAGGTGGTATCTTCCCTTGCTGGTCGACTTTTTTTCTTGATAACTGTTCTTCATTCTTTATTCTTCTGTTACATTCATTTCGTTATTATTTTTATTATTATTATTTTGCACTGAGATATGAAAATTGGGTCAATACAGGTGCTTCTTCCCTACGCTCAAAAATCTACGTTGTTTCCTTGGAAGGGATGAAAAGCACTTGTTTTTGGAACTTCGAATTGGAAATCTTGCTTGGCACTGTTGTGAGGCTACAGAGGTGGTGGAGGCGAGTTTTATACATTAAATTAAAAACAAAGTCAGTAATCATTATTCAATCCCATATCCGTGGATGGATTGCTCGACGAGAAAGTAGACAGGCAAAGGAGCATATTGTTTTGATTCAAGTGAGTTCTCTGCAATTTTTTTATTTAATTTGTTCCTCTTTTTTTTTTTCCTTTCATCCTATATAAGTTTTATAATGATCATTTCAACTTTGGGATGCATTCTTTAGTTCATTGAATGTTTTCGTTGTTTACTACATTGTTTACGACATTTTGAATAGTAGCTCAATGTGGTATAGACTATTGAGCCTTTGTTATTTTCAAGGCCTTAAAGCGTACAACTCTTGATATACAACCAAGTTAGTTCGAGGCTATTTTCCGTCCGTGCATAATGGTGCTCTGATTGTGCTCATATAAGTGGATCCAAGGGTATTTCGTAATGTTTGAGTCATGGTTGACTTGATCTCAAACTTGATATGGATTGTAAAGTTGAACATAACCATTGCTTAGTTGGCTTTTCTTTTGTAGTCAAGGCATATTTTAAGCTCAAGTTTGATTTATCACGTCAAACCCTAGCTTGACTTGACTCTAGCCAAGCTCAAGTCATGCTAATAGATGTATTGTGATGGATGATTGTGCTATTTTGTTCATATTTTACTGTCATCTGCGCTACTTTGCTTGAAGCTGTACTCAAGGTTCTCTGTGCTCTATTATTCAATTTATCTCAGTCTTTTCTACATATTATTTGGCAGTCATATTGGAGAGCTAGTCTTGTGAGGAAAGATTCGAGAGCGCAGCTACTAGATTTGCGGCGTAGGATGCAAAGGTCTGCAGCAAATGTTGACAATGGTGATCGTCTAATGAGCCGCCTTGTGTTTGCACTTTCAGAATTACTGAGCGACAGCGTCAGTGATATTCTCCATACGTGTGCAACATTAGGTGATTTTTTCCTTTGGTGAATGCTTGTAATTTACATCTTTTGGTTACTGTATAATTTTCCATAGAAAATTATACAACGAACTCTTTTGTTAGTAGTTTTTCTTCCCTATGCATTTATAGCATCCTGCTTCCACTTTGTTTACTTTGGAAATGGTTGCCTATATTCTCTGTTTTAGTTTAATTGACTTTAGTTACAGTCCATGATTGCTTAGATGCCGTTTAAGATTAAATTGAGGAAGTTGAAAGAAGAATAAAACAAGGGAAGAAATAGGGAGAGTGGATATATTGTTTATTGAAGCTAATCATTCTATTTTTATTGGTTCAAAGTACATACTCGTAGTATTTCGCTGTTCATTTTAGCAGGTAGTTGCCTTCATTTTGTGTTGATAATATAATTTTCTTTAAATAATGGAGAGTACAAAAGAAAAAAAAATCAACTACATTAAAGGCGTCATCAACAGGTAAACCCTGCCCAACCCCTGCTTCGCTGGAATATCTGCCGTGTCATTTGCTTACTGGCCCACGTGGCAAAACTCAATCTGAATAGGTGATGATTGTGCCTTAATGTTATCGAAGAAAAACTGAAAATTCCAAGGATTCAAATCATTAGAACTCACCCACAAGATAGGTTTTAGAGAATGGCTGTCCATGATTAACCTATCTTGGAAAGCATAGGAAAAATGGCTGCAATGCTTTCAAGATAGTCATAACTTAAGCTTCTTCTGATTCCTTGACTCCAGTATGCTCAAAGAACAAAACCATGCCGCATTATAATGAATAATTCCTCCAATACCTGCTGGACTCAGTTTGCCTCTTGCTGCCTTATTAACATTTAAGAATTAAAGTATTATACTATATTAAAGCCAAGCCTTTTAAAGTTAAATTTGACCGGGAGTTATATACTTTCTCTATAACTAATCCACGTTATCCCCACACTTCCACATGCAACCACCCATTGTTCACTCCTCTTTTTAACCACTTCATTTTCCATCCAAGATCACATATACACTTACTCTGTGTATACTGTTTTCTTTCAATCCAAGTTCTCTTCCTCCAATTCTACACCGCAGAGCCTTGGTTTAAAAGAAAAAAGACTGTCATAATCATTTTTTCTGTTGTTTTCTATCGGAAAGTGTTTGAGGATGATTCTATGTAATTTAAATTTCTTTTTAATTGATTTTTATATATGCTCATGCCTAGCACGGGTTAGTGTGCTAGTTTATTTTATTCCTTGATGCTTAAGATGGATTGCTAGTGCTAATGTCGGAAGTAGGTGGGCCTTCTAGATGGGTTTTCAAAAATTTTGACCCACTTGAGGCTTTGGTCAAACACCCAAAAGGCCAAGAACACAATCCCAAGATCTATAACCCTAATCTCATGCATTAAGATCAAAGATCTATCAAAAGGATAGATCAAGAAAAGCAAACAAGCATAAACTAGAAGATCTACTAAAAACAAACAAGTTGTAGATTTATACCTTAGGAGCTTGGTTGCGCTCAAATTGAGAAGTTGATTTCTTGATTCTACGAAACCCTTTTGCAGATTTGATTTCTTTAACCTTGTGTTCTTCCACGCTATAACCCTCTTGTTAGAGAACTTGGGATCTCAAAAAAGAAGTAACCCAAGGATCTCAAGAATGAAACTAGAGGAGAGGAGATGTGGAAGGAGAGGGAGAGAGAGTGGCTGTCCAACCTTGGGCGTGTGACGTCCACCCTCCCCTCATATATATAGTTTTGGTTCACCTCCTATTGGATTATATTTAGAAGTCTCACTTCTATTTCTATTATTTGTCCTACTCTTCCTTTTTAGTTGTTTGGTATGGAATCTTTTTTACTTTTTGTATAGAAATGTGGGGCTTTTTTGTCTTTTAGTAGAGAAAGGAGGTTGCTTTTTTTGAAAAAGATGGAGGGAATTTTGAAGTAAAGTGCTATTGATGTGACCCCTTGTCTGAAAAATGAAGGCTTTACTTGACTTTTACTATTCTAATAAAGTGCCAAATGGGCCCTTAGGAGTTCCAATTGGAATAGAACCTTCTCTTCTTAGGGCTTGCATAGGGACCACTGGGGATTCTTTAGAATCTAGCTCCAACTGAAACATCTGGACCCCACATCTCATGTGGCCTCTGGACCCACAGTAAATTGCAAATAATTCTACCAAATAAATGCAATTGCACTCCAGTCTTAGCAATGTATGTATAAGAAGACCCTAAACTTTCAAATTACTATATGTAGGCCCTTCCATCATTTATATGCACGGATCTATTGGAATTGAACTGTCCAACCAAATTGGATTCATCTCTTATTATCTTATAATGACAATGATCATTAGTGTCATTTGATTAACTCTTAATCAAGATGGGTGCGCACTTACCAATGATAAATACCATTAATTGGCACGAGGGAATATTTCTCTTCTTAAAGGATAGATTCCATCTTGAGAATTATATGTTCTCACAGTCCCACTACCACGTACCCAAGATACTGAGGTGTTGATTTACAGTTAGCGTCATTGATTGGTAACTCAAGGTAAATGTATAGCAGAAACTTGAGTCCATTAACCTCTTAGGATTAAGAACCTATTGCTTGGAAATGATGAGTGTTTCCTTAATTGAAGACAGCATTTGCATAAGGTGCTACTCATGGTCCTTCTGTACATCCAATGTACCAGCATAACAATCCAAAGCCATGCAGTCTGATGGTTGAGACAATCCACACTATCTCATAGTGACCGTGGTGCTACAACCTTTTCAAATGAAATGGCCAGTCTGATCACTGGTTGTGAAAATACTTCAAGTATAAGAGTTGTGATCCATGTCTCCTGTATGTGAATTTTGATCCACACATGGATTACATTTAATAAACTCATGGGGTCCGGTTCATCTTATCTTATGAACTAGCATGTCATTTTGTATTGGTTATGTGCAATCATAGAATAAAATACCATCCATCACATGAATAAAGCATGAAATTAAAAATTATTTAAGATAATAAATGAATTTATTCATTTCATCCACTGGATTGAGGACATACAATCTAACAGCTAAGTCTGAGCTTAGAGGTAAGTGCTTGTGCAATGGTGATTCTGGAAATTTGTTCTCAAGTTGTTGGTTTCCTCTTTCTGTGGGACTTCTTTCCTCACCGCTTCCCTCGTTAGCCTCTGAGAAAGAGATATCCATTATTTTGCAAAACAAATCGCTTTGTTCTATACATTTTTGTGAAAGATAACAGAAATAGGAACTAATATCTAAAATTATTTTGACTTTGGAGCAATCTCGATTTACTCAAGAGTTGAAGCAATTATGTTTGATTGATGTGTTGAATGTTGATTCAAGTTGTGGAGCATTTAATATTTGAAATATTTTTTTTCCTGATTAAATGTAACCCCCTAGCATGTCGATGAAAAACATTCAAGGAAATCGTAAGTGCCCATTCCTTTTGTATCCATGTGAAAATCTGAAGTGCCCATTCCTTTTAATGTATTTGCATTGTGCAGCTATGGCCACAGAACATTCCCAGAAATGTTGTGAAACACTTGTAGATGCGGGAGCTATTGATGCTTTGCTGAAGCAAATACGCAAAGCAAACCGTAGTGCTCCTTACCAAGAGGTCTTGAAGCATGCATTCTCTACTCTAAGGAACCTCATTCGCTATCCTCATTTGGCAGTGATTCTGGTCAATACTAATGGATCAGTAGAAACAATCTTCTGGGAGCTGCTAAGGTATGCCATCTACTTATGCAATCTATGTATGCATCTGTTTAATGCGTGAAGTGTCTAAAAACGTAATTTAAAGTTACCTAAAGTGTTCATTTGTGCAATGTGAGGACTCCGCAATTGGGATGGAAGCAATTCATATTTAATGTATGCCTTGATTTTCTGAGGTTTATTGTGACAACTGTGGGGGAAAAGGCACCTTTTTGAACACTAATTCTAATGATAGATATGAAACTGAAACTCAATGATGATGCAGGCTGGTCCGGAATACAAGAAGCTCAAGAGAACCTATTAAATTGAGAATTGCCCTTAAACCTTATTCTTACGCTCCAACAAAAAGATTTCAAGAAAATAACTATCACGACCCGAACCCCAGGGCCCACGGATTCAGAGACATGGGTATTGAGTTTCACATCCACATTCATTTATCAAATTAAACAGCAATAAGAGTTCAGAGAAAATGATATTTATTTCATCATTATAGTTTTAAACAGCAAAAGATTTACTTTGGACATAAGAAATCCAAAGCCAACATAAACCATCAAATGATCTAAAGATGGCTAATCCTCCGAAAATTGGGTGTGATCCACTCAGCCACATTTGTCAAATCAAATCACTTGATCATCGTGTCCTCTCCGGCTGCTTCACGTTGATTACATAGCCGGGGCAACCTAGGGATTAGAACACTGAATGAATGAATTCTACTTGTGTGTGGGTGCAAGCAATATAGTGGAAAGAAGCTGCATATACACCATTAAGAGGGAACATAACTCATAAACATGGGTTACTAAATGGGGTGTGGTCACAACTATGGGTAACTTCCCAACTACTAAATAACATTGGCCACAAACATAAGCCCTTTGGAGGCCTTCCACACCGTAAGAGGGATCATTATACCCATTGTACACATGATAGGTTATCCACATAAGTTTTCAACAACATTGCTTATGAGGGTCTTCACACATTATTGCCCAGAGAAAAGAAAATTTCACACTTTATTGCTCATATGCGGATTTCACGCAACATTTCCCAAAAGAAGGGAATTCCACACTTTGTTGCCCATAAAGGGATTCCACGCATCATTGTCCAAAACAGAAATTTCGCACTTTATTACCCATAAAGGGATTTCACACGTCATATACCACACTTTTTTGCCCATAAAGGGATTTCACAAATTATTGTCCCAAAAGGATTCCACACATTATTGCTCACATGGGATGTTTCATCTATGGCGCTAGCAGTTGAGGGTGCCCAAGAATGTGACACACGTCACATCTCTCCACCCTTTATCGGCTTCGTGTAATGCTCTCAACTTCCATAACAATTTTATCCTGAAACCAATCCATACACATGACTTCATTTAAGTTGCCCCTAATCCATTCATTATTAGTCATTCTTTTGTGCATGGCCAATGATTCCCCCAACCCACTCCCTCTCTCCAGATACCATAATATCTGATGCCCAAATACGGCATGTACTCGGATTTTACACATAAAAAGTGAAGTATCGAATACTATATGTTGCCCATTTTGAAAAATTTGTGCATCATATACCATAACAAATTAAACTAAGATTTACACAACTCATAATGGCATTAAATGGTAATGCATCTTAGGTAGCACATAACAAAAAAAAAATTAATGAGCATATCTCTAGATTATTGGAAACCACTAAAGTAAAGGAGCCCACTAACTATGGCACGACGTAGATGTTGTCCATGGCCAAAATCCCTCAAATGGAGGATTTGGCCTATCTCTAGCACCACAATCGAGGGTCCAGCCATCTCCCAAGTGCCCATTTGGGTGGGTAAAATCGCGTCCCTAATCCATGAATCATGCACACATCATCATCCTAATATCATGCAATAACACATCATGTATGGTATCTTGGCTGGTTATCATCCAGGATCTAGTAGTAAGTTGTAAATATGAAAACGGAGAGGAATAACATCAAACATTAGACCTACAAGAGCCCAAAGATCATCAACTATGGCTGATCCCTCCCATGGGTTACTGATGCATGGAAGTTTTGAAGCACGTGTCTGCAATCACTATTTACGTCTCCGTGGAGACTTCTCACAAGGACGCACCTCAAGAATAAAACCCACACAATTTCTATTAATTAGAAGTCGTAGAATTCCTTCTTTACAATGCAAGTTAAATACGGAAAGCTAACTCAGGGGCTACGAAACCTAATCCAGTGATAGAGACTATCCTAATTACAACTCCTTCAATAAAATTAGAAACCTATTAACAATTAATTGGGGAAATATTATGAAATGAAAAATATTCCTAAACTATCTTGGGTGGTCCCACTTGTGGTCCTATCCGTTCTACGTCATTCCCCCTGGTTGAAAGAAGAGTTCAAGCTTGAACTCGGGATTTCTTCATGCCATAGTTACCTAACTCGCAGTTCGATCTGTTCAAATTCGAATTCGCAGTTTGCAATTGGTAGTTCGAGTTCGATGAATGTGAGCAACTAATTCGAACATATGTAGTTAGACATAATTTGCTCTAATTATTGTAGAATGATCCACCCACTTGATTAGACCCACCTAATTTTTTGTTTATCATAAATTTGTTAGATCTTTTTACGTTTTTACATATGTGGAAACCTAATGTCAATCCAATCGCTTCATGCTCTTTGGCACCCATTTTGTTGGCAGAAATCGTAATTTTTTTTTTTTTACTATTGTTATAGTTTGATTACATAACAATGTATTTGCACAATATAAAGCTATTGAATTAGTAGGCCTCATATTGATGGTTAGGATCATTTGGTCATACTAAAATGGGGTCCTTCGAAGTTCCAATCAAATCCATCCATTATACTTTTGGTTCCCCAGAAATTAGGTGGCCCCCTCTTGGGCTTGGCAAACTATGAGTTAAAATTGACAGAATTTTCCAGGGGCCTCTGCTATAGAGATTTTGTATCATCTGAAGTCCTTTGAAGTCTTTCCACTTATTGTGTTACAAAATTTATAAGTGGGGGGCCTGCCTTTCCATCAAAGCCACTAAAAAATGGTCTTACCTTTATTATATATGAGCCTGAGTTTTGCTCCAATCAAGTATAACAAATGTTAGATTAGTGGCATTTAGATCATGTGATTTGACTTTTTATTTTTATTTTGTCATAATCTTCTTCTTCTTCTTGTTTTTTTTTTTTTTTTGTGATCATTCTGAATTGGGTATAATCTTTTTAGGAGTTAAAATTTGGTCTAAAGTTATTTTGAGGGGGAGAATGACTATGTGGTTTAAATTAATAGAGGCCACTGATAAATTTATACCATTGATCCCACATGGAACCCTTATAACTCTAATTTTAGAACTCATTACAGATTTATCATACATTATTTATTGCAGTTAAAGATGTAAGCATTTTTAATCAAAGAAAATGAGAGAACATTAAGAGGCAACATCTCAAAAAAGAAAACTTTTGTGTTCTTTATTAATCACAGGGTATAATCCTTAAAAGAGGACAATGGAAAGCTACTACTTGTCACTTCGATTGTAAAATTGACTCAGGAGAGTAAAAAAGAAAAATTGAATGAAATAATATATTATTTTTATAAAGAAAGGAAGCTTGCCTTGTCAAATCGATTAGATTGAGGCAAGAGAGGAAGAGTAAAGTATTAATTTCCTTTATCTTCTTCAACCAAAGGAAAAAGCAAACTCAACTTGGCAACCAAACGAATGGAAAGGCCTGCATCCCCACTGCTAAAAGCTCCAGCGAACTCTAGTGAACCTCTAACTTCTGAAGTCGAATTGAACGAATTCAAACTTGAATTATTTGTTCGAATTGATTTGCGGTTCGTTACCTCCCGAAGCATTTTAGTTAACTATGCTTCACGCTGCCTCTATAGACATGGTGTATTTGAAGAGTTTCTGTTGTGACACTGGATGTGGATCCTTTGGTGGTTTTCGCTTCTTTGGATGTTGTGTGACTTTTTTTCCATCATGCATATGCATGTGTGGTCGTGTCGTGCATACCATGAGTCCTATTTTTTTTTATACATCCATGGGCGACCCAGTAAGATATCACCACTATCCATTGTAGCACATTCTACCAAACTTTATCTTCATAATCTCCACCAATTGCAAAAATAACTCGACATGTATGTTGGACTTGGCACTTAATCATCTTTTTTGAGCCACTTGACAAAATAGGGCGATAATGCCTTCAAACGATCAGCTTGGCGATCCACAATGTAACGACCTGGGTCCACTATCCACATGATTTCGACCGAATCTTGCCTCACGGTTTGAAAAGGTCTCATGTGGAGTTGTGAGACTTACGCACCACTACATACCCAGTCCTTTAGAGTTTCTCCCGCCCTTTCTTTAAGCGAATGCTCGCCAGACCACAGGCGTGACGTACTCCCTCACTGGAAAGCAGAGCTGTCCTTTGCTCTGATACCATCTTGGCGCTACCCCGAATCTTCAATCGATTAGATCAACATCTCAAATGAGGTTGATCGAACCTAAACAAGGGATTCCACACAAAACATCACTCACAACCATGAAACTCATGGGATTAAACTCACGATACTTAAATTAATTAAGAAAAGCGTAACCTTACAATGAAAGAGTTCTCTATACAATGAAAGGCAATACCTTTGGCAGCTCAGTGGCATCCTTTGATCAGCAAATTTCTTCAGAATTGGCTCTACTTGTTGGATAGATGTGATAGGAGTGTCTTCTGTAATTTGCTTAGCAATCAAAAGCATACATGGCACCTTGCTCTTTTATTTCAACTTCAAACTTTCGCATCATCAAGATAGGAAGTGTCGGAGTTGCATCATATGTGGGTGAAGAAGATTTAGTGGGCAAGGGAAGTAACCTGATTTTGCATCTTTCAGTTGAAAGTATAAGTGTTGTGCTCATGATCCGTAATGACCTTAGGTTTTTGTAGCCATGGTCGGCCAAAGAGAATGTAACGTTCCTTGGAATGACGTCACATTGAGTCGTATCTTCATATTTGCCAATCCTGAAAGGAACTGCGCATTGCTTACTGACAGGATGGGAATAATTGTTGACCCATGCAACTTTGTAAGGTCTTGGATGCTTCTCGGTTGGTAGCTCCAGTTTCTCTACTGCTTCCTGGGAGATAACATTTATCGCGCCGCGACCATCAGTGATCATATTACATGACTTGCCTTTGCAATTTACTCGTGACTAGAAAATAGAGGCATGATTCCAGTCTTCATTTTCTTCCTTTGAATCAACTACTATCAGACAACACTCAAGGAAAAGCAGTGGGGTGTCTTAATCAGTTTTTGTATCATGCAATTGATTTTCTGTGGTTTCATATTGAGGCTCCGCATTGACCGGCTCTTCTTCGATTTGCTCATCATAATGTTCATCATCTTTGGGCTCATTAGTAGCGTATAAACTTCTATGTGGACAGTCATTTGCAGAATGTCCCCGTTGTTTGCAGGCATGACAAACAATTTCTATCTTATCCACTTTTCCGTGGGCACGGTTATCATTCTATGTGGACACTCATTTGCAGAATGTCCCCGTTGTTATGGAAGAGCCTGCCTTTGCTGAATGGCTTGTTGTGACATCTGTGGTGCTTGTTGGAATGGTTTTGGAGGAGGAGGCCGATAACCTTGCATCTTAGTACGATTATAAGTAGGTTCAAGTCCTCTTTTAATAGAAGACTCCCGGGCTTGAAAAGCGTTGCGTCTCCGAACTTGAATTTCATGTCAAGCTTTCCGGGCTTTACTGAATACCTCATGAACTCTGGTGTAATCAAACAGAGCAACTTCCCTTTTGATGTCTGTTCGTAATCCATCCCGATATCTAGTGATAGTTAGGTGATCATCTGCTTTGAAGTTATAACGACAATATATTCGCAAAACTCGTTTGTATGTTCCTCCAATGATAGATTGCGTTGTTGGAGAGTAAGATACTCTTGATGTAGTGTGTCAATGTAATTAGAAGGAAGGAAATTGCTCTTGAGCTTGTCTTTCATGATAATCCATCTAGTAATGGGTTTTCCCAAAGCAAGCTCATTATTTTCAACACCATACCGTCAGATTCTAGCAGGGCCTTTAAGTTTAACCTTCGTAAATGCTATCTGCTGCTCATCATTCATGCTATACCAAGAAAAATAATCTTCCAGAGAATCAAGCCAATCAACAAAAACTTTTGGATTGACTTATCTAGTGAAATCAGCCACATCAATTTACACTTCTTTCTGAAATCATCATTATGGGGTGCACCAATGGGACCCGGGGTGTCTCGTTCAGTGATGAGACGCTGTACAAAGTCACGCATAGATTCACCGGGATTAAATTTTTTTTTTTTTTTGAATGGGTGTAAGTGTTTGTGAGGTAGTGGACGATCCTTCCAATGCTACCATCTACTTGCCTTGCAACTCAGCAAGTGTAGTTTCTGCTTGTTGTAAACGATTCATAACCTCGTCCATCTCTTGGCCCAGTTTGAATAATTGTTCATCCCGTTTGTGTGCTAATGACGAAGATCATTGCCTCTTCTAGGCATGGCTGGAAAGATTTTTTTTTTTTTTTTAATTGGTTTTGGGTTGGGTTGGGCTCAGGTCGGATCCAAACTCAGGTTTGGCATGCCTGTGCAAAGAAGAGAAAAAAACGGAAACTTGGGACTCCTACCTGCTTTGACCCGAAGGAAACGAAGATGGGCTTTGGGCGATGGAGGCAAGAAATGATGGAGACGATGGCGTTGCGATGTTGGAGATGAAGATGCTGTGGGGAGCGCTGGCTGATGGCTATTGTCGGAGGAGTAAGGAAGATGCCATGTATGTTTTTCGAAACCCTTCTCCTATATTCGTTTTCTTCCTTGTTTTTTTTCTTTCTTTTTCTTCTAGGTTTGGGGATGGACGAACAGAGGTTTGGAGGTTGGCTGGAGTTTTGTGGGTGGTCGGATAGGGTTGAGTGGTTTCGGGATTTGGGTTCAGTTGTGCTAGGAGATTGTGGGAGGGTTGCTATGGTGAAAAGGAACTTCATAAGATCTGGGGTATCGGTGCGGAGTTTGGGGAGAGGAGAGGTCGCCGGGATGGTTTGGGGCGTTAGTTGAGATGGGATGGGTTAGGGACAATGTTGGGTTGTATTTGGCAGGGATGTGAGATGGGTTTAGGGTTTCTGGATTTGGTGGTTGGGGTGCCCGATGAAGGGGCTGGGTGGATTGAGGTTGAGGGAGGTGGTTCTGGTGGAACAATTTGGGGCTGCGGGAGTTTCAGTGAGTTGGGAAATTTAGGCAAAGTATTTCGGTGAAGTATTAGGCTTTTTGACGGAGGGGTGTCGGTGGGGTTGGCGGTGAAAGGTGGTTGTCGATAGGGAAAGAGATGGATGGACGGAGATCCAGGGAAGATAGTCGTTTCCTCGGCGACCAGATCTCGGCTTGATACCAATCTGGCGCAGCCCCGGATCTTCGATTGATTAGATCAACGTCTCAGATGAGGCTGATCGAACCCAAACAAGGGATTTCACACAAACATCACTCACAGCCATGTAACTCATTGGAATAAACTCACGATACTTAAATTAATTGAGAAAAGCGTAACCTTACAATGAAAGGCTTCTCTCTATATATTAGCATTGTTTCTAAATAATCAGTATGGAAATATCCAATCCTAAGCAAAATAGAAATTAGAAAGCAAGTCTATTAAGCAAACTAAGCAACATTACTAATTTAGAGACTATCTAAATTAAGGGTAGGGATCTCTGTAAAATCAAATATCATGTGGGCACTTTAAGACCTGTGGGGGTCCTAGTCTTGGGACGGACTTCGTCACATTTGTAACGACTCGGGCTTACTATCCACATGATATTCTCCGCTTTGGCTTGTAGGATTTCGACCCAATCTTGCCTCACGGTTTTAAAAGTATTCATGTGGAGTTAAGGCCAGGTCTTGCACATATATACCAAGGATTAGGACTAAGATGTTTCCAATGTGGGACTTATACATTACTACATACGTAGTCCTTTAGATTTTCCATCGCCCTCTCACTAGGTGGATGCTCGCCAGACCCAACGCCCTTCTATAGGGGGCTACAGGCGTGGCGCACAAGACCTTGGGATATGATATTTTGACAACTTCCTCCATTAATCACAACCGCTCAACAATTGGTGGTCTCCTCGAGGACCATGGGAGTTTCACCATCATAGGGACCGATCTCTAATTCCTCGATCTCGCTCTCGTTCTCTGTAGGATCATCTGGTGTATCGTTCACATCAATGTCATTGTCAAGGTAGTTTATGCATTTGGGACATTCAAATGATTGATGCCCTTGTTGTTTACGATGAAAACATGTGATCCTATTTTGGCCTTCAGTCTTGGTTAAATCTTTTTCCAAGGAACTGCCACTTGGTTTAGAATCTTGCATTGATGAGGTCTGCCGTGCAATCCATTTAGATGCACTAAATTTTCGGGCTTCATAATGTGCAGTGTCTTCGGCCTTAATGACATGTTGGATGATCTTATCAACATTATCAAATTTTTTGAATGCAAGTATATGTTGGATGTCTATTTTGAACCCATGAAAATATCGGCCAGCTAAAATATCATCGGTCTGATTTAATGCAAAACGAGCTTCCATGGTTCTTGTTTCAAATCTTGAAATGTTGAACGTAGATCTTTTGAGGAATTGATTAGGATGAACTTTTGTTTCAATAGGTTCTTCATTTCAATCCATGTCTCAACATGATCTATATTTTTTCCCCTTTTCTTTTATATCTCGGCCCACCATACCGCAACATAGTTGCGAATTCGTGTTGCTACCAGAGTGCGACTTTATGAACTTCCATCACTGGTTTGTATGTAAAAATATTTTGAACATACATTAACCAATTCATAAATTCATCCGGTTTCAATTTGCCATCATATTCAAGAATCCAAATTTAATTCCTAAATCCCAATCAACATTGTTTGCTGGTTGATCTCATTGATTCTAAATATTTCCTCCATCAACTCATTAATTATTTGCAGGTTGATTGCTTTCTAAATGTGTTATATTGGTATCCATCCTTAAAAGAGTTTGTTGGATTTGAGTGATCATTTCAGATAATTGAGCAATAGTTCCAGTTAACTATGCAACAGTTTCGGTTTATTCTTCCGTGGGCATTGATGAAGACTCCACTTTTGCCTTCTTCTTTTGAGCCATTTTGCTTATATGCAATTTAAAAGTTTGATTGACATGATGTGTAGATCTATGTTCCTCGAATGTGTAGGGAAAAAGAATCTGAAATTCGAGTTCGGATGGTCCTGTAATCTCAAAAACAAATCCTGGCCTTCGATCTGGTCAAATTTGGCCCTTGGGTCCTCAACAATTCCAATCTTTGACCTTGCAACTTCAATTCCTAGGAAATATTTCAATAAACCTAAGGACTTTGATTTCAAATTCACTTTCAAAATAACTTTCAACCAAGAGATTTCATCAACATCACTCCTAGTAACAACGTCATCTACATACACAGCAAGGATGACAACATTCATAGTCTTTTTTACAAAGACTCTGTGATCTGCGTAACACCTGCGGAAACCAGTGTTAAGCATAGATTTACTAAACCTTTCAAACCAAGCCCGGGGTGACTGTTTAAGTCCGTATAAGGACTTTTTTAGAAAGTAGACTGTCTTCCTCTCCCTTGACAACATATCCAGGTGGAGGGTCCACAGAGACCTCTTCGTTCATGTCCCCGTGGAGAAAAGCATTTTTCATATCTAGTTGGTACGATGGCCAATCAAAGCTTGTTGTTAGGGATAATAACACACGAAAGAAAGTAAGTTCAGCGACGGAAGAAAAAGTTTCAAAGTAATCAACTCCATAGGATTGAGTAAATCCCTTAGCAACAAGTCTTGCCTTGTATCTGCTAATTGTACCATCTGGATTGTACTTTAATGTGAACACCCATTTACATCCCACAGTACACTTCCCTTCTGGAAGAGTAGTCAGCTCCCACGTATGATTCTTTTCTAGGTCATTCATTTTTAAGTAGTTGTTTGTGCAGTTTCCTATCACCAATTGCATTTGGGATTACTGGCTAGCAACTCTGTCATTCATTTCCTCCACCATTGCTTCTTTCCGCTTAGGATAATTTAGAGCCTTTGACACATGCTTAGGTATACATTCAGTTCCTGGGTTGGAAATAAATGTCTGATATATAGGTGACAAGTGACTTTAAGAAACGATATTACAAATAGGATGATGCGTAACACAGGATCTTGTTCCTTTGCGTACAGCAATTGGAAAATCTAAGTAAAAAAAATACCTGATTGGGGATCAACCCTTGACGGAGGAGGAAGAGGACTCAGATCCAGGTTCGGAACATCAAATGATGGTATAGATGAGAGTAATGGTCTATTTCGCTTTTCCTTTCTTAAATATACTTGCACTGGTTTTTGTATCTTCTAAGCTCTTTCTAGATCAAGAGAGGCTGAACCTTCCATACCTTCTCCACATAGTGAGCCACAATACAATGGGGGAGACACATAATAACAAGGGGAACATCCTCTTGTGCACTTCGTTTGGGTAATAACTCTTTGCTTGCCGTGGAGAAGAAAGAAATGTCCTCATGGAAACTCACATCCATGGTCACAAAGACTCCTTTTGTCCTGGAGCATAACACTTTTGATCCTTTTTGAGAGCTAGGGTATCCCACAATCATGCATTCAACGCCCTTTGGATCCAATTTACCTTGTTGGTACTTTGGAATGTGAACAAAACAAGTACAACCAAGCACTTTTGGTGGGACATGAAAAAATAATGTACGGGGACGTAATAGTTCAATAGGACTCTTTCCTCCTAATGTCTTCGAAGGCATTCTATTTATTAAGTATGCCGCTATTAAAACTCCTTCTGACCGAAAAGGATTCAGTACGTTCATCTCAAATAGAAGAGCCCTAGTGACCTCCAACAATTGTCTATTCTTACGTTCTGCAACACCATTATGCTCCGGGGTATATGCACAGGAGGTCTGTAATTCAATCCCATTTTCTGCAAGGTAACTTTGAAAAACATTTGAAGTATACTCCACCATTATCAAAGCGAAATGGCTTAATTTGTTTGTCAAACTTAACTTTAATCATTTTATGATATGTTTGAAAAGTGTGGAAGACTTCATTTTTGGATTTCAAAAGATACACCCAAGTCACCCTAGTTACATCATCAATAAAAGTCACAAAGTATTGATGACCATAAATAGATGGAATAGGAGCATACCAGACATCGGAATGAATCAAATCAAAAGGGCAAGTACTTCTTTTATTAATATTAACTGAATACAATAATCTCTTATTCTTTGAAAGTTGACAAGCATCACATCTCAAAATACTACCAGGGTTCATTTGCAAACTTCAGAAAAGAAATATTTTGAAAACACTGCAGAGGCGCATGACGAAGACGACGATGCCAAAGGGCCACTTTATTCTCATCAACAACTTTAGTCTGTAAAACATTTGACTCCATTTTCTTCAAGTCCAAAATGTAAAGACCATTACTCACACTACCACCACCAATCTTCTGCCTCGTCCTCAGATCCTAGAAAACACAGTAAGAAGGATAAAAAGTGACACAACAATTAAGGGTCTTGGTCAGTGAACTAACAGAGAAAAGATTAAATGAAAATTTTGGAACATGGAGAACAGATGACCAGGTTAAGTTAGGTAAGATGCGGACAGTTACTCTCCCAACTATGTGAGTGTAAGAACCATCAGCAATTCTCACCCTCCCATCATTAGTAGTAGTGTAAGACTGAAACTCAGAATGTATACCTATCACATGGTCTGTGGCTCCTGAATCAATTACCTATCACATGGTTTGTGGCTCCTGAATCAATCACCTCGTTAGAGGGAGAAGCAGAAGAGGCAAAAGCGTAGGATTATGGGAAAAAGAAGCCGTACGCAGATAAGCATCCTGAGTCACACCCTCTAATGCTTCCGAAATCTCTGACGTAGAGGTAGAAGCTCATCTTTCCAATTCTGGGAGTCAACCTTGAAATTGCATCTTGTTCATTAGAACGATTAGTGTGTTTTGCGTCTGCCAGTGCTGCAGATATATTTTCCAGCCTACCATGAACTATGATGCACAGATACTTCAAAATGGGCAATCTATCATGTCGTATTGTATCCAATACTTCACTTTATATATGTAAAATCCATGTCCTTACCGTGTCCATGAAGTGTCCCTGCTGTATCCATGTCGTATCTGGGCATCATAGGCCATGAAAAGCCCAATAATTTTCACGTGTATGTCTATATTGTCATTCTCACAATTACAAAAAGAAGGGAACGAGTGACATCAAGGAGATGAAGGCTATAATTGTACAACAAGTCTATCTGTGTGCTGGAGCCAATTGCTAACCAAGCAAAGAAGAGAAAAATCAGCCCAGAACACTCACAGGGCAAAAAACACCGCTAACGACCTGAATATTGGCTGAAAATCCTCTATGTGGGCCCCACTGGTGGGTCTGGACCAAGATCAGATGAGATTGCTAAGGAAGCACATAAATTTGGCTTCTACTGAAAAAAGAATTATCCAATTCCTCTAAAAATCCAGGATTCTGGGCTGTCTAGATGAAATAGTTATTGAAAATCTGGAAATTTTTGAGAATGAGTAAAACTCCAACCTGGAAGAGATAAAATCTGAAAAAATCTCCAATATTCCTGGAAAATCCAGGCGACCATGTCTGGGTATGTTGTTGAAGTTGTCTTGACGATCAGAGGTGGGCCACCATACAGATACATGATCTATCTTGCTCGAAACTATGTGGATTTCTTGAAACAGATCCTTGATCTGTCTTTCTTCACGAGAGAGATTGGTTTCTCTCTAATCTATTGCCTGGATGCTATGTAAGATCAGATACCCAGATTTCTTTGGACTTGGCTCTTATACCATGTCATTCTCACAATTACAAAACACAAGAAGGAACGAGAGTTCTTGGAAAAAGATTGTATTCAACTGAGTGCCTCCTTTGGAGATTGACCCTCACTAATAGGTATTACATGCCTTTAATCAAGGCTCTAAGTTAGGAAAACATCCAATTACATGAATTGTTTCTAGGCAAGTTTATCAATTACAACTAAAATAGAAATATACACACTATGTACAGCTGTATCAATTTGACCCAATCAATCCACGTGATGTATTATGACTTGGGCTGGATCCCTTCGTGGGTCGTGGGCAAACTTAATATATATCGCCCACAATGAGTGCAAAATGATTTGTCATGATTGGAGCTAGGATATTCGCTGTAGCCGTGTCCAGCATTGGGTGGTGGTCCTCCTCGACCACGATCACCATTTCCTCAGCCGCCTGAATGTCCTCCCCCACGAGTATTTCCACCATTGCCATGTCCACGTCCACCATAACTACCGTATCCTGTGTTTGACATTGCATTTTTGACATTATTCTTTGCAAGAGCAGATCTCTAGGTGTAATGTCAGGTTTGGAAGTCGTAACCAACCGACGACTCTCCTCTTCTTGAAGTAAAGCAAATACTGTACCGATGGGGGGTAACTGATCCTGACTTGTTACTTGTGTGCAAATCGGTTCATACTATGGGTTGACACCTCCCAAGAGTTTAATTTAGCCAGTTTCTTAGCACAACAAGGTTCATGGCTCATTTAAGACTCTAACTCTATCCACAACGCCCTAAATCTAGAATAGTAGTCTCCAACTGAGAGAGTTCTTTGCTTAAAACTAGCAATCTCCATCTTTAGTTCGAGGATTCTAGCATTATTCCTCTTTTGGGCACAGGCTGCCTCAATGGATTCCCAAAGTTCTTTTGCGGTTGTAGAATATTTAAAACTTCTTGAATTTCCTTCTTCCATTGAATTAATAATCCGGTTCATGATCAACATATTTTCTGACACCCAATCTGAGTATTTAGGATCGTTCTTTTCTGGTTCTTAATACTCCCATCAATATATCCAAGCCTCTTCGATCCTACAATGGCCATTTTGGCTGAATTGGCCAATCCTTATAATCAGTACCATTGAAGACGTTTGGTGTTATCATTGTATTAGGATTAACAACATTTCGAAGAAGTTGTTGACTGGATCCCAGAGAACTTTCACCCTTGGACTTCATTAGACTAAAATTCCAAAAAGAGGTAACACTTTGATTAATTCAGACAGAAAAGAAACCAGAGCACCAACCTGTTAACAACTTGATTGATCCAGAGGGAAGGGAGAACCAGAACATCAAACTATGCACAACAGACACACTTACAAATGAAGAGAAACAACCAGATCATCCAACTGCTACCAATGAAACCAACAGACAGTTTGCCAATGAATCAACTGCAACTGTAAACTCCACTGTCACAAACGAACTATCACCAAGTTCCAAACGATACTATGCCCAGCTTTTTTCATCACAAACGACCAACATCAACACCAAATCAGACACATCCACTTCACTGCACGACTTTCTGGCTTATCTCAATTCTTACACAAGGCTTTTGAACCATGTTAGACAGCAGATTGTGCTTCAAATACATGCACGATGAAGCATTTGTCCCAGCCGGACCTTCACACTGGTTTGGCTAGGGCTTAAATCGTCCAAACTCTTCTTTCTTCAAATCTCTGCCTGTAGATGTATCGATGTAGGAGTCTGTTATTGTAGAGGTGGCTCTGATACCAAGTTGGAACCCTATATTGGATTAGATCTAGGGTTTCAACGTAATATCTCTTAGAAACCGAGAAAAGAACGAAGAGAAGAAACGTAGTGAGGGAAAGAGATTTTGAAGAGGAAGCCAGAGAATTAATCGACCATATAGAGTAGTCAACAATCCCTATACCATTATATTTTAGTTTCTGAAATATTACAATAAAGGCCCTCAAGTTTCTGGTATTTACATAGAAGGTCCCCCAGCAAATTATAGATTATAACTAAGGTCCTATTCTCTAACTGATAACAAATAAAAAGTCTAGGAAATATTTCTCTACAATGCAGTTTAAATAGGAAATGCAAACTTGGCTAAGAAACCCAATCCATCAATCAAAACTATCCTAATTACAAGTCCTTCAATAAATTAGAAACCTACGAACAAATAATTATGGAAATAAAAAAATATTCCTAAACTATCTTGGGTGGTCCCACTTGTGGGCCTATCCATTCCGCGTCAGGTTCGGCCTTGGCAGAACTCCAAGATTGGAGTTCGCCTAACTCACAAAATCCCCAGCTAGGGGTTTGACCTTATCAAACCCCTAAATTGGGGGGTTGGTCAGTGGGTGTGGTCCCTTTCTCAATCATGTTTTGATGCATTCTAGCAAAGATTGAACACACTACCTTTTTTTCCAAGAATAGCTCCTCACAAATAAGTAATCTAGAGCACTTACTCACTTTGAATATATTCTATTTTCTCCAATCACTTGAGGAAAGCTACGTCACTCCCAAATAGGTCGTCCTCCCACCTATACCTTGATTCCCTTGATGGTCTTCAAATTCTCCTTCTAGTTTCCAAGATGAGAAGAGAGTTAGGATTTTGCTTGGATAGGTCTAAAGAGAAGAGAAGGTGATGTGAGGTTTGTGAATGTCAACAAGGTGAAAAATATGTCTGGGAGTTGTGCGCAAGCCACTTCTCATTGGGATCTGTGTGCACAACTTACTCCCCTCTTTTGTTGCAAAGTGTGGGTCCCTCTACTAATTAAGCCATCACACCACACATGGACCACATTCTTTAAACATAAACCAATTCCTTTCATCACAAAATGTGGGCCTTAGTTTTAACTCTTAGAATAATTCTTGGCTTATTCCTCTAGGCCCCACTAATTTTAGAATCCTTTAAATGACCACTAATGATTCAAAATAATCGCTCTAAAATCTAATGACTTAAAAAAATCTATCTTCCATATTTCAAAAAATAAAATAAAATTTAATGGACAAAAATTTTTAACTGGCCCGAAATAAAATTAAACCGGTCAATTATTAGGTCAGGGATATTACAATAACTAAACAAGTAGGGAGCTTACACAAGCCAAGAAGAGGATGCGTCAATCCTAATTCTAATATTCCATCCCCAACTAAAGAGTTTGAATGCTCATAGATATGAGTGAACTTTATGAGATGACATTATTTTCAGAAAACCAAATCTACGGTTTCCTGCTCTCGTATTGATTATTATATATGCTCTCTTATAATGAGGAACCCCTATTCACAATCTCAACCGTCACATACATTAAGCTTTGTTATCCCGACACTTTGAAGATGGTAAATTTACAAAAGACTCATCATCATCGTCATCATCAAACCCTTGTCCCAACTTTGTTGGGGTTGGCTACATGAATTCTGAGTAAAATACGAAATAACCTATATTCATCACTAACTTTTGTCCTATTAAAGAGTGGTCCATTACTCTTTAAAAGAATGTCAAAGTTGCACTAACTTGACTAATTGTCCGCCCATCTCACGACAAGATTAGCAGCTGATATCAACCAAATTAGGAATATTATTGAACATCTTCCGCCAATTCAGCAACTTTTAATTTGAACTTTTTGTATGGACACTCGATTTTCAAATCTCGAGAAAATCATATGAACAACTGTTGGAAAAACAATTGTTTAGATTATTATCCTTGAGTATGATGGAAAGCTGCAACTAGAGACAATCATGGATTGACTGGTCTGTAATGAGAACATGTTTGCCCACAAAACTGTGGCAGATGGCCAAAAAGTGACAGTGACACTAGTGGCTGCTAAATTTTGTGGGTTTGCAACTATCTAGTTGACAGTTGAGATGACAACGGCAAGCCAGGCTATGGATAAGGTGGAAGCATGGCTGCACATCCAGAATCTGATGAACCAGTTAACTTTCAGAGGGACTTGCTCTCCAAATTTCTAGACTTGAAATAGAGCAACAAGTCAATGGTTGAGTATACAGGATTCTTTCTAGTCCAAGCAGAGGTGTGAGATGGACGAGTCAAAGGATTTCTTAGCTTGCAATTATTATCATGGCCTTAGCTTAGACATGCGATATCTCTTGGCATTTCAAGACGATAGATGGGGTGGTGCATTATGTATTTATAGTAGAAAAGATAGCTAACTGTGGAGCTTGCAAAGTGACTGCAGTCTACCCTACGAAGCCATCACCGCCAAAGAGAGGATTGGGGTCATGTATTACGATGGCTATCTCTTCTTGAAACCTTGGGGCAGTGATGCAAATATGGTGAGCAAACCAAGTCAACCCCATAGCCCAAGTTTCAGGTCCAAAAGAAGAGATTTTGGTGGCAACTCATCTGGGGCAAAAAAGAAATTTTTTTCTTTAGAATTATAGTAGGTATATATTTATTAAGTTGTGATTAGGATTGTAATTAGAAATTTGATTAGGTTAGATGTAATTTCCTATTTTTTATAACTTTCTGTTTTAGAGTTCTTTGTTTCCTATAAATACATAGATATGTAAAGCAAGAAGATAGAGTGGGATATTAATAAAAAAATTTCCCTTCATGCGTTGATTTTTTTTCTACATTGTCGAAGTCTCTAGGAGACCTAATCTGGTAATAAATTTGTCGACAACTTAGCTTTTTATTTTTACTTTATTTTTATTTTTTTGCTTGAAAGCTTTTTAGATCTATATAATCGTTTGTCTGTGTGAGAATTAGCAGTGCAATATACAAAGTTTTGATAAATGTTTTTTAAATGAGTTCTACAATGGTGCCTTGCCATATGCTAATTTCAAAAAAAAAAAAAAATTCATTTAACTATTGCAGAAACAAAGGGGAGGGATATTTCGTGGTTTCTGCCCTGTTGAAGAAGTTGTGCTCAACACAGGAAGGTCTTCAAGCTGTATGTAAATTACCTGCCTTTTTAAAAAGGCTAAACTCACTTTCTGAGGATCTTGAAAGGAAAGCAAGCATGGAACGGCGGTGAGATTCTAAGGATTCCTTTTCTCCGTTTCATAATTTTAAATGGATATTCTCTATTCAAGCATTCATTGGCATCTTGAAATAGGAATTTGATTTTCCTTATTTCTTTTTTAATTTTGACATGGAACGTATTCCAACAACTGTTAATTTAAGTTGACGAGTATTTTCAAATGGTACATGTGGCATTTTGGTCGAGCATTCTTGTTCTCCTATATACTTGAGTTCTGCCTGTTTGGTAATTTTAATTTTAAAATCAAGTGAAATGAAGTGAAGTAAAGCATCAAATTAGGAGGGAATAAAATATAAGTGGGTTATGATGGTATTTTATTTTTAGTTGTTAGGTATAGATTCTTTTTTACTTTTTGTATAGAAAAGTGGATTTTTTGTCTTTTACTGGATAAAGGTGGTTGCTTTTTGATTTTTTTTGAAAAAGATGGAGGGAATTTTGAATTTAAGTGCTTTTGAGGTGACATCTTGTTTGAAAAATGTAGGCTTTATTTGACTTTTACTATTCCGGTAAAGTGCCAAATGGGCCCATGGATGCCTTTTTCAAAAATTGATACCTTAACATGTTCTAAGCATCCAATTAGGGTAATCGATGAGCTCTTTTATGGATTCTTTTTTTTTTTTTTTTCTCAAGTATTCTTTCATCACCTTAAAATTGGATAGCGTAGAATAGACGAATGGGGTTAGTTTTTCAAATTTGTTTGATCCGAACATTCCTGTTTTACTTTATGGAATTGGAAAGCCCAAGCATTGTTTTAATCAGGGCTGGTTGAATTTAAACTGCGACATGCTACGGTACGGTTTGGTTGCTTTCCTTAAATTGGGTTGTGCGAACTATATGTTGTGCTGATTTTTTTCATTTTATTTTTATGAACAGGCTTGTGAGTAGTTGGGAGAACAATTTTGAGAAAATAAAACTAAAAAAGTTTAAATTGTTTATAGTCAAATCTGAGAAATGAATTGCATCAAGGTTTCCAATTTTAAATGGAAAATAATCAGGTGAGAACTGTTCTCACGGATCAAACCGTGAGAACTATCGGTGGGGCCCACCTATCACCCAATTTAAACCTTGCAATGGACAGGGACCCATTTGATAGTCACACACCCTAAGTTTGGCACCAATGCGAATGAACTGGACCGTTGGATCGACTATATATCCATACAAATGGACTGGGTTTGTCGGCCATGGATGAAGGGGTTAAGAGCATGGGATTAGGGCCAAATTTAATATTCTGGGTGGGTCTCATATAGATCTTTCAATCCCCACCAGTCTCATCCCAAAATGGGACCCCTAGTGGACCTTACAAAAAAGTTCTCAGTCACTCTGTGAGAACAGTTCTCACTGGATCAAGTATGTGATCTATTCGTCACACATTCTTTCTGCTGAGCATTGCTCTTTTTATACCAGTGCTGACAGTTTTCCATGCAGGAATCCTCGTCTGGCTGCCGCAAGGGGAAACACAGAACATAAGTTGAGAGAAGCTCTTGAGCTCTTGCAGATTGTTACAAATCGATAGAAAAGCTTTATAATTGAACCGAAGTTCGATGACTAGTCTGTTTTTGTTTAATATTTGTACAATTAGTTGTGTTCAGGTTTTGTGTTCTCTGAATCTCAGTTTAGGCATTGTCAAGTAGATTGATAGCAACAGTTCCATGACATCCTTTTGTTGTTGGTGTTTTCGTTTGTGGAAATAATTCTATAAAGTGGGTACTTACCATCCATCCGGGGCTTATGGTAGATATATGGTGCTAAAAGCATTACCCACACTATTGGCTGTTGATACACATCCAAACGTGATGGTTAGCAAAATATGGTCCAATGTTCTTTTTAGTAGCTTTAAGTATCACTTATTGCATGACGAGGTCCATACAATGCTTGTATCTTTCTTTTTTTTCCCTTTTTGGTTTTATGTGAGGGTTAATGGCCATGGTTTCATGGGGTATTTGCTACTACTGGTTTTGGCAGCCACCATTAATTGTATTTGCTCGGAACTCTTTTTTATTAAAATGTCATATGATCAATTTCTCAGTCTGTTATATTGGTTTCCAACCTGCTGCATATGCTTCTGGCATCTTGAAAAAAGATAGTACCTGTGCGAAGTATGGGCACTACAGATGATATTTGCATGAGAAAATAGGCGATGACATTTAGATCATGAAATGTGTTCCTGCATAGTCTAATTGAATGATACAGAGTCGACCATTAAAGATAAGAATCGAAAGATCTTAATGGTTAAAGGGTTTGTATTAAATCGATAAATAAAATGCCCTGCGGGAACTGTATAGTTTGTATTGCATGATACTGCTCCGATACACTACACTGAAGCAAGTTATCATATCAGATGGAGTTCTTCCCTCCAAGGATACAAGCCCTCTCCAGATGATTCCATTCTTGTTTGTGCCTGGAGGGAACCCTAGCGCAGTGAGCTCTTCATCTAACCATGAGGGGATTGCTCATCCAGACTCTGATACTGCTCAAATGCATTGTCAACCGGCTACCCAAACTGGCTCCCTTGAATACTCAGAGCCCAGCTGGTAGGAGCCTAGAAGATTTGTTTGATGGCCTTGAGTAAATCCCCCTATTCTACAGCTTTTCTTCCACCGTCCTGGACAGATGGAAAGCCGTCCATAAAAATCCCAAAAATAATTATAGCAAACAGCAGTGGTTCTCTCTTATGCACCAGTCGAATGGGTAGAGGGTTTTGCTTTCATCTTGGAATCATGCATGAGAAATTCAAGCAAGGGTTTTGTGTCTATAGATTAAATTCCGAAGACGGAAATGACCTCTTCAACCGGTCGACCCTCAATGGCAAAGTTTAAATTGCATCAACTTCCTTGAAACCAGCCTTCAACTGGCCCTCTCTTGCTCTGGACTGGAATCTGGATTAGGTTAAAGGACCTCCACTTCCATTGTAGCAGGCTCATTTTATTCTCCCTAGCAAACTCTGTGGGTCAACTGATTAAGTTGGATGCTATAATAGCCTCTCAAAGGATCCTCACATTAGCTGTAATTTGTCTGAACTTGTCAGCCCTAACACCCATGTAGTGATCAAGTTATAAATTATTATTCAAATTAGTGAAAGGGCTGAAGTGAGACCACCTAAAGATGGAACCCATGACTCTCTTAACTTTTTTGTTGTAAATTTAAATTATTCAACTTATTGAGATGGCCATCGTTATCCATGTGTTTTATGTGACCAATCTTATGGTGGGCCGAATTCCTATTATAGTGAAATCGGGCTACATCCCTGAAAAGAGGAGATTATATTTGCAAAGCTTAGCGCTTTGGCCAACATGTAGTCTTAAAAATATTTTAGAAACATGGTCTGAGGATACCACTTTTACTTTGCCACATGGGTTGCAATGTTAGTACCATATTTTCATGAGCACTGTTTTCGTATTGTCAATTCTGTGCCAAAGAGTTTTGAAGACATTGCCTTTCCATCTACTACAAGGAAGATCAAACTCAAGAGGAATGCCAAGCTTTTGGAAGGCCCAGATTAATCAAAAGAGAGACTCCCTGTGTGTGCCAACCTACTTAGGTAATATGGACCTAAACGGGACCGTCTTTTGGACCCTAGAACCATAGGAAAAATGCTTTGTTTCAAATTGGTTTTCAAATATATATAGACAGCTCTATACAATCTAGAAGAAGCTGGTTCGTTGACCTTGCGGTTACCTGGCGGCTAGCCTCTTTGTTGTAAGCAACTAACCGCCATGTAGGTGAACGGCTCGGCTGCTATTCTAGAGAGCAACTCCAAATCAAAAATAGAAGTTCGATCACTAGGTAACCGAAGTCAGCAATTACTTTTCAGAATGCTTCTCTATTTCTGGAAAATAACTTCGGCCACCTAGTGGTCACCTCACGGCTAGCTGCCAAGGCCACCGACGGCTAACCGCGAGTTGACCGAATTCTGAAAATATGACCGTTATTCCAGATCATTTGAAAAGAGGCTGGCTGAGGTGTTTGGAGGCGAGCCACCATACTAGCCGTTGGAGCTTTGTTTATAAATATCTAGAGCTCGTTTTTCACTAGAACTTCAACACTTTTGAAGAGCTCTCATTTCTACTTCCTCCTAATCAAAATTAAGTTCTCCAATCCTCTTCCAAACACACCAATACCTGATTTAGGCAAATCTAAGAGCTTCCTTAGCTCCAAGTAGGTGTGTTTTGAGGAAGACCTTCTAGGGTACTTTGATCCCCAAGTTATTAATCATTTTTATCCTAGAATACAAACCTCTTAATCTTAGTTGTGCAACTCAATGGAGCATCTTCATCAACACCAAGCTAGCATCAAGAGGTTAAAGCTTCAACTGTGGTTAGAGCTTCAACGAACACTTTCCAGACTTCGTGAAAGGCAAGTGTTCGCCCTCGAATCAAATTCTACAATCTGTGTATGTTGAGATAGTAGATTGAAACTGTGTGCTTCAACTACTCTAAAAATTGTGTGTGGGGGATTAGATCTGTTGATTGAACCTCGTTATCAAAATCGAGTTATGTAAATAATTAGAATCATTACTTGTGTAGTTTGATTCTTCTTAGTGGAACCAAGGGACTATATGACCCTTATGACTGGATATAGGACGTGTGGTCCGAACCACTATAAATCTGTGTGCATCTCTCTATATTGCTTGTTTCAATATCTTGGTCTTGCTTCATATTCTTGTTCTATATTGAACATAGCTAAGTGCACACACCTTTGCCAACATCTCACTTGATCACTTTGTAATCTTGTTTAATTTATTAAAATTGGCAAAGAAGTTCAATAGTCCTATTCACACCCCCCTCCTCTCGGACTTGTACATTGGCCCTGATTGCACTTTCATGCAATGTATATGCTATTGATTTTCAATCCATTATCCTAGCCCAAACATAACTTAACACACCTAAATTCACTATCCGCCACCAACCAAGCAGTGGTGTGATGAACCCTAGAATGGATGTGACCCATCAATGATTGCTCTTTTGTTTTACTAACATCAAGATCATATAAAGTCTCTTCTTTTGAATGATCTATTTCAGCATTAGAGTACCTATTAATTGTTGCACCATTCCATCTTTTCAATATGTAACTCGATGGGTGCGTTAAGATGTTCTCTTTCCTGAAGACACTTATCATATGTTTACATGCAAGGGATGCCTACCATTGGCTCTTATTGCAGAAGAGTATATGCCCTTGGTTCTTTTTTTTTCCTTTCAATAGGTCTTGTGACGAACCTTTTCAACTCAAAATCTATGATAAAGCCCACTTTTTCATTTTTATTTATAACAAACTCGCTGCATTGTACGTCATGTCAAAACTTTTCAAACTTTGAATATGTCTTTAAAACTGCTTAACTATGATTTGTTCTATATTCTTCTTCATTTTCAATTTCACACCGACTAATGAGTGCCCTTTCATTTAACTCATTTAGAGTTGTCCTTGAATTAACATAATTATATAAAAAATGAATTTATACTTTCACTACGTTATGTTGTTTGTATATTTGCAAAGAATGTATTTATCAAGTACACCAGCACCCATTCCTAGCTTCTTTAAAATTCAGCCACAATCCCTTTTAGAAAGATGCACTTAGAAAATTCTATTGCAAAATTACTTTTGTACTTCTACACGTGTTAAATTCTTTGTTGCATTCTTATCTATATGCCATAAACAAATATAATGATATTTTTGCAATTGCTCTGGTAATAACCTCGGCTTGATCTATGATTATTCGTATTGGATGTCATCCACTGTAAGGTTTTGAGTGTGTTGGCAATTCATGGGGATGGACAAAACTTATGATTGCATGATGTATTTTTTCCCTTTTAGAATGGATTGTAAAATCTTCTTCGGAAGAAACTCCAAAGGAAGCTCCAGTTGAAGTGCACATTCGAACAGACCTGAGTCAAAGCTGCTAGCCAGAATTCCTGAGAGACCCAACGTTCGAATAGCCCCCATTCTCATTCAAACGGACCTGGAGATTGTTCTCAAGTCAAGAAACTTGAGAGGCCTCACATTCGAACGTACTTCTTTAGATTTTCCCAACCAAGCATCCGAGAGGGCCTAAGTTCGAACGGACAACATTCTCGTTCAAACGAAGTTTTTCAATGTTCCTTGGCCAAAATTTTGATAGGCCCTGCACTCAAATGAGAGTCATTGGCGTTCGAACGAAAGTTGTTCGTGAATTTCCTTTAGAAGTCATGAGCTTCGAACGAACACTAAGTCACGTTCGAACGGACAAAGGAAAGATTTCCAGGGTGTAACCCTAGAGAAAAAAGTTGTTTATAGGGGTTATTCTCTTTCGCCCGTGATCTCTCTAACACACCAATGACAGCTGTAGATCTGAGAGAGAATATTTTCTTCTCAAGAGTCATTCATTCTTTGATGTCCTGAAAATTCATCATCTAGAGTCCAGTACTTCGTTCTTTATACTCTTTCACGTCTAGAAGTAGCTTCATGATTGCAACTGGAGATTTAAGCACAGTTGAAGGTAAACGGCGAGTATCCGGCAAGAGGTATTGTCAGTCCTTAGGTTGAGATTCAACTGGAGAAGGGTTGTAAATACTCTTGTAATCTTCTGGTTATAGTGTTTGATTATTTTCCTTTGACCGGGTTCTAGGATTTGTGGTTTTTTCCCTGAATCGGGTTTTCCACCTACATTGTGTGTCTCTTTTGGTGGGTGATTATTAGCCTCTTATGTGATTGATTTTTTTTTTTTTTTTTGAACTGCCTTCATAAATCTGATCCGGTACCTGAACCCATATTAGGGTTTAAAACCATCATCCATAGGGCCGCACAAAAATTCTGGTATCACCGCAAAACCGAACCGAACCGAACCGAACCGACCGAACTGGTTGGTTCGGATCGGTTTATAGTAGATCGGTTCAGTTAACGGTTTGAAAATCATAAAAACTGCTTACATCGGTTAGTTATTTGTTTGTGCCCACGGTTAACCGCTTAAACCGAACCGACCGTATGTAGTAATTTAAGTATTGATTTTTTACTATTTTAGCTTAGGGTTTCGTTTTTAACTATTTTCAAAGTAACATTCGATAACTCCATTCTCACATGAACTCAACCATCAACACTACCTCAGTGCATCTCCTCTAATCTCTCAAATGCTTTTTGATACTTCATTGCAGATGGAGGGATTTCTGTAGATGGTGTTTTCTTTCCATTATAATTCATACCTCGTTTCAACGAAGTTTTTATCAGAAGGCTGCACTCTTAAGAATGCTAAAAAAGCCAGTACAGCCTAGCCTTTTGATGGTTGGTTTTGGTCTCACCTAACTAATGTGTTAAGAAACCTTCATTTCTGAAAAATACAGTGGGTTTTGATACAGATTCCGTTTGTGTGTGACTTTTCTTGACATGAATTATTATTCTATTGTAATTTCAAATGGTATCATGTGGAATGAATGTTTCACTGCATGCTGGTTATTTTTTTTAATTTTTTTGAGCGCTTATGTTTAGTTCAAACTTTTTTTTTAGTAGAATTATTTTTTATATGCGTTTAGTCCAATCTGGAATGTTGGATTATTATGTTCGCACTAAACATTGGAATAAATGCAAAGGACAGGGTATCATCATTTTGAAATTTTCAATGTATGTTCTCAAAAAAATAAAATAAAAAACAACGGTTTAATTGACCGAACTGAACCGAACCGTTTGGTTCCGTTTGGTTTAGTTTAAACCCTCTGCATCGGTCGGATCGAATCCGTTAATGACAAAATTGACAGGTTCGGTTTGGTTGTTGGTTTTAGTGTTATATCGATCCGAACTGCCCATGTGCAGCCCTAATCATCCACCCATCGCATTCAACCATGTTTCAAATAACCATACAAATGATTTTTCAATTTCATCTCCTGACAATGCGCAACCTAATAAAATTGTTTGGCCGTGATGATTAACTCCCACAAAGTTGCAAATGACAATGCACAATGTAGTTTTAAAACCGATAACATCACCAAAACAAGCATAATCCATCCTCGACTTATTATTGGCCCCAAAAATATCTGTTAGTCGACTTTCACTATCAACTTGTATAGAATAAAAGAAATGGGAGTCTTTCATTGGATTTTAGTAAAATAATTGTACACATATTGAGCATCACCACTTTTAATTTCTACTTGTTGAATATGTGCCACATGATTTTGGACATCTTTTCTAGTGCAATAAATGTTAGATGAACCTCCACCTTCTTCACTTAATATTTTCTAATGACCGATAGTTTTGCACCCGCGTTAGGCATAGTAGCATATTTTTTCCATATAGATCACCAACCCTTTTATTTGATTTCAAGGCTTACTAGCTCATGGTTATATTGATCTTCAAATTTAACTACAACCAAGTTTTGTCATCCTGTTTCTTCAATTCAATCAATGCTTTACATCCAATTCAAGTTAATGCCCGTTCCTACTTTTTTTCTATTCACGGTTGTACTGATTTTTTGTTAACAAAAGCTTCTTTACAACATACATAAGTAACCCTTCTGATGGACCCGAAATGAATCTTCCGTCCTCTCCTTCCGCACCTCGGGGGATGACCTGGGTCTCGGCGGAGGAGGGAAAATCTCGGGCATCAACATTTTTTGTACGGGTATGCTAGATTTACTTTCTACTTGGAATTTGGAATGGTGATAATCCGGAAATTCACCTTCACAAGTGGAAAGGAAATCAATCCTTTTTTCTAACTTTTCAAATTGCATTAATATTAAGAAAAGAGACAAGTTTGTTTTTTTAGAATGCCGTAGGAGGCGTTTTTGTTTGTTTGCCGTAAAAGGCGATTTTGCCGTGAAAGGCGATTTTACAAAACTCATCAAATGTGAAAGACAAGAATTGTGACTTCCTTTTGTCTCTTTAAGAAATACAAACTACAATAGAAAAGTAAGAAAAGGGATCTAACTTCTCAGGAGATTGTGGGGACACGTTGAGATCAACGGTCGCAAGTCATGTATGGACTTCGCCATCGTCCTTCAAATGAGAACATGTGATGCTTTGATTTTTTGGCTTGGCTCCTAACCTTAGTTTTTTAAAGGACAAGGACCAAGAGGAGGTCCTATATCCAATGAAAAACCAAGTAAACGGGCTGAAAAGCCGCGTTTAGGCCATGTTGGAGAAGGAGGAGACCTTGGGGGGGGGGGGGGGTGGCCCCCTAAGGGACGTTGATCACCTTGTGGTGCTTCCGGGACCAAAGTAGCAGGACTTCGTCTCTCTCTTGGATTTTCTGGATTTTTAGAGCTTGCACTTGGGATCTATTTTTATCATGCATTCTTCTTGGAATGGACCTCCTTTTATAGGCTTTTGGTAGCCATGAGGTGTTTATTGGCATTGATGGCCATGATGAAAGAATTGATGAGGAGTTACAAGTTGATTTTGTAACTCCTTTTTCAAGGCTTGTGATTGGCCGATGAAGGTAGTGGGCATTTAATCACCTTTATGCTTCATGATGATGGGAGTTTCATGGGTTTAGTGCCATGATTGCTTGGATTTATAACTCCCAAATGCTTGAATCTGATTGGGCCGTCCAAAATAATGAGTTAATGACCGCATTAAGTTGTCATAAACGGGTCAATTAACGTCATTAAGTGGTCGCCAAGGCATGTTAAGAGTCGTGGGCCGCGCTGCGCCTTTTGAGATTCTTCTTGCGATCATCACAGGTGGATCCACGTATTGTTTGATGTCGGATTGTAGTGCAATTTCAGACATTGATTGACGTTGGTGGGCCTGTGACATCTGTCTTGTCGATTTCACGATCGGTCGGACAGAAAGTGCACTTTCTTGGTCAGCCGGTTGGGAATCTTGAGGCGATCGGTAATGATTTCATGCTTTTGACGGCGGATGCGAGATGTCGACGAAGATCAGTCGTTTTCAAGCATCAAACATTGGATTTTCCGAAAGCACAGAGGCTGGAACACTCGAAACGTGAAAAGATCGAAAAACGATCAATTTGGTGCAAAATCCGGCGACCCGGATTTGCAGGGTCGCCGGCGACCTTAGGGTTTTTTGCCCTTTGGTCGCCGAGCTTCGTTTTTGGTCGATTTTGCGTCTTTTTCGTTCCTTTTTTCTTCTGTATTTTTCTTGACATTTTTCCTCAATTATTGACTTCATTTTCTTGGAGAAAACTTGACGAGAACCTGCGCGAAATCAGAGCACAAAGTTTCCCATTTTTCGGGAAAGCCGAAGACTTTGTAACCGATTTTCCGTCAAGAGTCGAAACTAGGTTAAACGATGTCGGAATGACCTGAAAATTGAGGTGAAGCTTCTTGAGGAGTGGATAGGACCAGCCATGGGCTTTTATTTGAGTTTTGAAGCCGTTTGGGGTCCCATCGATGCTTCACTTGATTTTGCTGCGGGGAAAATGCTGAGCTTTGATATGTGGTCAAACGCTGTCCGATTAACCTGAAATTTGACGAGGAGCCTATTGGAGTCATTTTGAGACGTTCCATGGGCTCCGTTTTCGATGTCATGGTCCCGGGTTGCTCCGCCGCCGGTAGGCTTGATTTTCTCTCGGAGCATTAAAACCTGGTCAAACGTTGTCGGAATGACCTGAAATAATACGTGCAGCCTTTTGGAGGCATGTTAAAGCCACTCACGTATTTTGTTTGATGAGTGATGGCTTCTGTGGTTCCCGCCGCCGGGAGGCTTGATTTTGCTGCTCGAGCATTGATGGATGGTCAAACATTGTCGGTTTGACTTGAGATTTGGCATGGAGCCCTTTGAAGACATTCTGGAGTCATCCGTAGGCTCTGATCGAAGTTTTGGCGTCTTCGATGATGTCGCCGCCGGGAGCGCTTGTTTAGCTATCAGAGTAGTGAAGTTTAGGCAAACGATGTCGGAATGGCCTGAAACCTCAGGTGTACCCCTCTTTTGGCTGCCTTGAAGGATCTTTCAGTTTCTGTCTGATTCTGACAAAATCTGATGCTTGAAGTAGCCTTGCCTATTTTTGTAGCAGGATGCAGCTTCACGAGGCTTCTTGATGTGGAGGAGACATAGTGACTTTTTTGGTGTCAACACCTTCGTACTGTTCCATCTCATTTGGACCTGCATACTTGTGCTTCTTTCGTGCACAAAGGCCTTGTTTGGCATCTATACTCTGTTGACACCAAAAAAGTCACATTGCCTCCTCAACATCAAGAAGCTATATGAAGCTGCATCCTACCACAAATAGGCAATGCAACTTCAAGCATCAAATCTTGTCAGAATCAAACAAAAACTGCAAGATCTTTCAAAACAGCCAAAAGAATAGTACACATGAAGTTTCGGGCCATTCCGACATCATTTGGCCCAACTTTACTCCTCCGGCAGCTGAACAGGCACCCCTAGCGGCGACAGCATCAAAGACATCAAATCTTTGATCAGAGCCTATGGTTGGTCTCAAAATACCTCCAAAAGGCTCCATGTCAAATTTCAAGTCAAACCGACAACGTTGCCCTCCATCAACCCTCGAGCAGTAAAATCAAGCCTCTCAGCGACGAGAACCACCGAGGCCATCACTCATCAAACAGAGCACATGGGTGACTTCAACATGCTTCCAAAGGGCCACACGTCAAATTTCAGGTCATTCCGACGACGTTTGACCTGACTTTGACGCTCCAAAACAAAATCAAGCCTCCCTGCGGCGAAGCTTCCCAGGACCATGACATCCAAATCGGAGTTAATGGATCGTCTCAAGAAGACTCTAATAGGCTCCCTGTCAAATTTCAGGTCAATCGGACATCGGTTGACCGCATATCAAAGCGCGGCATCTCCCTCATGACAAAACCAAGTCTATTGGTGACAGGACCCGACACAGCTTCAAAACTCAAACAAAAGCTTATGGTTGGTCCTATCTACTACTCAGGAGGCTTCACCTCAGATTTCAGGTCATTCCGACATCGTTTGACCAAGTTTTGAGTTCTGACGGAAAATTGGCAACAAAGTCTTCAGCCTTTCCAGAAAATAGGAAACTTTGTGCTCCGATTTGCACTGCTTCTCATCAGGTTTTTTTAGGAGAATCAAGTCAATAAATGAGAAAAAATGTCAAGAAAAATACAGGAGAAAAAAGGATAAAAAAAGATCGAGAAATGGCCGAAAAACGGCGACCAAAAAGGGGAAAATCGTGCGTGTTTGTGATTCGGTTCCACGGCCGGATACCCCGTCTACCTTGTGTGGCATGGGATCGTGTTTTCACGTCGTGCTTGTCGTGCGTGCTTGCTCTTGTCATCACGTATGACGGAGAAAGGATGAGCTCAATGTGGATTTATCTTTTCATGATATTATAAGTATTTATGCTAATTTCGTAAACCCGAAACGTATATTTATATCTTGAACTGTTTTAGCATTATTTCTCATATTCATGCCTAAATTGTTTATTTGCCAAAACCGTCATGTTTGATGCTTGTTATTTTGGTGTCCAGGTGCCGGAGATGTCGCGTGTGACGAGGAGTGCCCGGAGGAGGCTTTTGAGCCAACCACAGCACACGAGTGGCAGCCCAACGACGTCATCTAGACGTCGGTCGGGATCTTGATGTCTCGTTCACTTAGTTGGGATATTTTTTTTGGGATCTTTTGTTGTATTGGCCTTTGTTGGCCTCTCTTGGTTATGTAACTTGAACTAATGTACTTTTGTCTAACTATGAAACTCTAATCATGATAGGGATGTGTTGATGACATTCTCTTTTGATACCTAGTCTTGATATTAAAATTTCTCTTGCCTCTTGTTGTTTAAGAATTGCGTGATTCGTTTTACTACACGCTTCCGCATACCTATTCGTGTGAGCTCGACCCGTGTCTTGGGATCCTCACCGTGGAAACCTGTGGGAAAAGCGGTGGTATGTTTTATATGTTAGTTAGTCATATCGCCGCGTCGCGGTCCCGGGTCTCGGTCCGGGGTCGCGACAGGACTGGTATCTGAGCGGGACTTGTTTCAGGCACTTAAAAGAAACTAGAAAATCTTAGGAACGTGGCGAGGATTCGTGAGTTCGTTAGAACGTTTGTTTAGGCAAGTTGACCAACCCAATTATACTTATATATGTGCTAACAAATTGTCTTGCAGCATCATGCCTCCAAGAAAAGCTCCAAACCATCATGCTTCGGGTAGTAATCACAATGAGACAGATGCGTCTGAGAATCCTACCGCTACTCAATTCCAGGCATTAATGCAAGCTATGATAGATCAACAGAAACAAGCCAATGAAACTCAAGCCAAATTTTAGGAACAGATGGCGAAGAAAGATGAGGAGATGGCACAAGTTCAAAGACAACTTTTGGAAGTCCTCCAAAACAGACCTCAACATCAAGTTGCACAAAATGTGGTGTATCACAATAGAGCTGATGACATCAATGTTCTCTTCGAGAGATTCCAGAAGAGGGGACCCAAGGAGTTCTCAGGCCAAGAGGACCCTCTGACTGCAGATGACTGGCTCACTAACACTGCTAAGATCTTTGATGTCTTCACTTGCACGGGCAGGGAGAGGGTGAACCTCACAGCTTCTTTGTTCTATGGACTTGCTGACTCTTGGTGGCAGACAGTTAAAGAGCCATACCAGGTCATGGCAGATGAGGTAGATTGGACGACCTTCAAGACACACTTCACCGACAAGTATGTCCCTTCTCATGTCAAGAGACAAAAGGCAATCGAATTTCAACAGTTGAAACAAGGAAACATGTCAGTTCTGGATTATGTTACGAAGTTTGAGAGGCTTGCTCGCTATGCTACCGAGTTGATAGATACGGAACATAA
This sequence comes from Umbellularia californica, assembly GCA_028538565.1. Taxonomy (NCBI): domain Eukaryota; kingdom Viridiplantae; phylum Streptophyta; class Magnoliopsida; order Laurales; family Lauraceae; genus Umbellularia; species Umbellularia californica. The sequence continues at coordinate 48,841,999 of JAPQWN010000006.1, read as the reverse complement.
GAAGATCACCAAGTTTTTGGAAGGGTTGAATCCCATTCTCAAGAGGGATGTCACGGGAGTGATTCCACCAGCCATATTTGATGAAGCAGTTAGTCGGGCATATAAATTTAAAGAGTTCAGCAATGAGATTATTCAGAATAGAAAGCAGCATTACCAGCAGCATAACCAAAGGCAACAAAGTGGCAAGAAGCCAAGACAGGAACAGAACCAAGTTAGACAAAGTGGTTGTAATCATTGTGGCAAGAATTACCCTACCCACGAATGCCGCAAAGCAACGGGTGCTTGCTTCAAGTGTGGAGGAATGGACCACGCAATCAAGGATTGCCCACACCTTCAGGGTCAGACCAACAGATATCAGCAGCAAAGGCAGGCAGCACCCCAGAATCAGGCACTACCAGTTCAGAATCAAGCAAGGCCACCACCGCAACAGCAGCAGCAAGGCAGACAAGTGCAGAATCAGAATACTCGTCCACCTTAGAACAGGAACAATCAGGGCAGGCAAATTCAGTAGCAGAATAGGCCAAACCAGCAGGGACGCGCGTACAATATCAACCGTCCTGACGGTGAAGCAACAGGTGACGTCATAGAAGGTAAACTTCTTGTTTGTGGAGTAGAAGCACAAATCTTATTTGATCCAGGATCCACACAGTCTTTTCTATCCTCTTTGTTTGCAAAGAAGATTGATGCACATCATGCAGAATTGGATTTCATTTTGACTGTTACTACACCAGTAGGTAGACATGTTGTTTGTACCACCTATTACCCTAGTTGTCCGATTTTGTTAGGAGATATCAATTTACCAGCCAACCTCATAATTTTAGACATGCATGATTTTGATATTATCTTAGGCAATGATTGGTTAGAGACCTACTATGCTACAATGGATTGCTTTGGTAAGACCATCACATTCAGACTGCAAGGGCCAGAGACAGAGTTGATGTTTCAGGGTAACAGGAAGAAGTCTTCAAGCAGTTTTATTTCAGCTTTGAAAGCTAACAGATTGGTGGGCAGTGGTTGTGAGGCATTTATAGCGTTTTATCACGGAGGATAAATAGTCCCAAGGGGTGGAGGATATCCCCGTAGTGTGTGAATTTCTGGATGTTTTTCCAGAGGAAATCTCAGGTTTACCACCAGTTAGAGAAGTTGAGTTTACTATTGAACTCCTTCTAAGGACTGCACTGATCTCAATTGCACCTTATAGGATGGCTCCTGCAGAGTTAGGTGAATTGAAACTTCAGTTGCAAGAATTGTTTAGCAAAGGCTTTATTAGGCCAAGTGTTTCACCTTGGGGAGCGCCAGTTCTTTTTGTGAAGAAGAAGGATGGAAGTCTTAGAATGTGCATCGACTATAGAAGGTTGAATCATGTGACCGTCAAGAACAAATACCCCTTGCCAAGGATAGATGAATTATTTGACCAATTACAAGGCGCAACACACTTCTCCAAGATAGACTTGAGGTCAGGGTATCATCAGTTGCGGGTTAGAGAGTCTGATGTGGCGAAGACAGCTTTCCGAACGAGATATGGGCATTATGAGTTCTTAGTGATGCCTTTTGGCTTGACAAATGCACCCGCAGTCTTCATGGCTCTCATGAACAAGGTCTTTGCAGAGTTCGTAGATCACTCTACAGTGGTGTTTATTGATGATGTCCTCGTGTATTCTAAGTGTAAGGAGGAGCATGAAGAGCACTTGAGGACATCGTTACAGCCTTTAAGAGACCATCAGCTCTATGCTAAATTGAACAAATGTGAATTCTGGCTAGAGCAAGTTGCCTTTTTAGGTCACATCATTTCGAGAGAAGGGTTAGCAGTTGATCCAGCCAAGACAGAAGCAGTTATTGAGTTGAAGAGGCCTAGCGGTGTGACATAAATCAGAAGCTTTTTGGGATTAGCGGGATACTATCGGAGATTTGTCCAAGGTTTTTCGTCTATTGCAGCACCATTGACGAAGTTGAGCCAGAAGAATGTACCTTTTGTTTGGACCGATCAGTGCGAATGCAGTTTTCAAGAGTTGAAGAAAAGGCTAACCACAGCCCCGATCCTCACATTACCATCGGGCAGCGGTGGATTTATTGTTTTTACAGATGCGTCCAACGTGGGATTAGGCTGTGTATTGATGCAAGATGGCAAAGTGATTGCCTATGGCTTGAGACAGTTGAAGAATCATGAGGTAAATTATGCAACTCATGACTTGGAGTTGGCGGCAGTGGTTTTTGCTTTGAAGATGTGGAGGCACTACCTCTATGGAGAGAAGTTCCAAGTCCATTCAGACCACCGAAGTTTGCAATATTTGTTTTCACAGAAGGGATTGAACAGGAGGCAGAGACGGTGGATGAAGTATATAAAAGATTATGACTTCCCAACCAAGTATCATCCGGGCAAAGTGAATGTTGTAGTAGATGCTTTGAGCAGAAAATCAGCAGTTATGGCTAGTTTGAGAGGAGTTAGTGTTTTCCAATAGTTTGAAGAACTTGGAGTGGAAGTACAACACTTGAGGAGAGGTGTTTTACTGGCAAATATGACAGTGTCGGAGCCTACCTTCATCCAGAGAATCAAAGATAGTCAGTTGCAAGATCCAGATTTGGCCAAGATTGTAGATCAGATTGCAGAACGTCCAGATTTCAGGATTTCTGATGGAGTGTTGTATTTTCGTGATAGGCTGTGTGTACCAAATGTTGATGATTTAAAGAATGAAATTATGACTGAAGCCCACCATACTAGATACTCTATACATCCGGGTAGGACGAAGATGTACCATAACTTGAAGAATAGATTTTGGTGGAATAACATGAAGCGAGAGATTGCAGCTTTTGTGTCTCGTTGCTTGACTTGTCAGATGATCAAGGCAGAACATCAGAAGCCTCCTAGTTTGTTACAGCCTTTAGAGATTCCGGAGTGGAATTCGGAGCACATCACTATGGGTTTTGTCTTCGGTTTGCCTAATACCAAGAGGGGAAACAATGCGATTTGGGTTATAGTAGACCGTTTTACGAAGTCTGCTCACTTCCTTCCGATGAAGACTGGGAATATGATGCACATGGCACCACTTGCAAGACTATTTATCGACGAGATCGTTAGTAAGCATGGCCAGCCTGTCTCCATCACCTCCGACAGAGATAGTAGATTTGTTTCGAGATTTTGGAAATCTCTTCTTGAATCCATGGGTACCAAACTTCAGTTCAGCATAGCGTATCATCCTCAGACAGATGGTCAGTCAGAGCGGACGATACAGACTTTTGAAGATATGCTGCATGCTTGTGTATTGGATTTCAAGGTTCAGTGGGATGAGAACCTACCTCTTTGTGAGTTTGCGTACAACAATAGCTACCATTCTAGCATTAGAATGGCACCTTTCGAGGCACTCTATGGTAGGAGATGCAGAACTCCAGTTTGTTGGGAAGAAGTCGGTGTGCGTAGTTTTCATGGACTGACGATAGTTGGAGAGACAAGCGACAAAGTTAAACAGATTCAGGACAGATTGAAGATTGCTCGAAGTAGACAGAAGAGTTATGCTGACACTCGCCGGAGAGAATTACAGTTTGAAGTGGGTGACAAAGTATTCTTGAAAGTCTCACCGGTCAGAGGTACTCTAAGATTTGGAAAGAAAGGAAAATTGTCCAGCAGATACATTGGCCCATATGAGATTTTGAGCAAGATTGGAAATGTCGCATACAGGCTTGCGTTACCGCCGGAACTCTCCGGGGTACATAATGTTTTTCACGTCTCCATGCTCAAGAAGTATGTTCACAGTCATTTTCACATTATTCCACACGAGCCTTTAGAGATTCGGGAAAATGCTTCATATGTGGAGAAACCGGTTAGAATCATCGACACCAAAGAACATGAATTGAGAAATCGGACTATCCATTGGGTCAAAGTACTTTGGGAGAATCACGAGCTAAAAGAAGCCACATGGGAATTGAGAGATCAAGTCCAGAAGAAGTATCCACACCTGTTACCAGAGGTAAAATTATTTATATTTGGTGGACCAAATATCCTAAGGGGTGGAGGATGTTAGACCCCGACCCAGACCAACTCGATTAGTACTAATTAAGTGAGTGATTAGTCTTAAGTGAGTCTTAGTACTAGTTGGGTTAGAATGTTATTAGACTTAGTCTGGATTATAGCTTTGGAGATTTTGAGGACGTTTAGTATGAGTCAGACACGCTTAGGGACGCCCTAAGTACACGAGTAAGAATGGGTTTTTGTTCTAGATCTTTGGTGTGGTTGTGATTTTTATTGATCTTGAATGGTTTTACTATTTGTGACAACTTTCATTTTTAACATGCATGTATTTGAGGCCCAGAAAACCAAGTTTTGGCCCAATAAGGGTAAATCTGACTATTCATGCTAAATCTGGGCACACTTTTCGAAGTCGTGAAACTATATCAAAATTATACTTTTCCAAAACTAGATTTTTCGACGATCGTTTTGTTCTTCTTCGTCGATTCCATCCGGGGTCCACAAGACCACGTTTTTAGTGTTTCAAGTTCCTCTGCTTTTGGGACCCACTTTCAGACACTATAATTACTCTCCTATTCTCTCTCCTCCATTCTTTTCCCAAATCTCTGCAACTCTCCTTGACCTAGAGTGAAGAAGAGAAGAAAGCTTCCTTCTTGACCTTTTCTTCCTTGAATGATCTAGCAAGAAGGCTCCAATCTCAGATCCAAGACCACAATTTTCTTCCTCTCTTCGCAAGCTACAGCTGGACGCGTTTTTGGAGCAAATCCCTTCACTATTCATCATCTTCAACCTCTCTTCTTCTTGTTCAGCTAGCTCAAGGTTAGAGCTTGGACCCATCTTCTCATTTGATGTTCTTTAGCTCGCCAAGAGCTTGTTTTTCATGGTTTCAAACCCATTTTCGAAATGGGGGTTTGTAGTGATCAAAATGGTGATTTTGTGTGCCCTATTTTTAAGGGTTTTGTGTAGATTTCGTGGAGCACCCTTTCTTGTTGATTTTGTGGAGTTTTTCCTTGACATTGGGCCAAGGCAAGTAGACATTTTAGTCCCTTTTTGGACATTGCAAGTTTTGGGTATTTTATCTTTAGAAATGTAGTTTTTATTATCAAGCTTACCATTTCCCTCATGTTATCAATCTCCTTTAGTATGGTTAAGTTTTATAAGCATGGTTGCTAATTACTCTCTCTAATGTAGAAGCTTTATCTTGAATGGAAGCATGATTTTCAATGGAATGCTTTGCAATTTATTAATACATGATTTGAATATGAATGGTTTAGTGATTTTGATTGAAATGTGAGTGGTTTTTGATGTGAAATCATCCCTTGGAAAGCATGGAGGCTTGGGGAGTGCAGGTGGTTCAATTATGGAAGTGAAGAGGGGAGAAAAGTGCAGTTTCTGTACTTACTGCGTTCAGGCAGAAGCCTGTTCGCTCGAGCGACCATAGGGTCCGCTCGAGCGAACACGCCTCTGTTTGAAGGATTTCGAGCAGAAATCTGTCCGCTTGAGTGAACTTTTGGGTTGGCTCGTGCGAACAAGTTTCTGTCTGGTGTCCGCTCGAGGGATAGTTTGACCGCTCGAGCAAACTTGATACTCATAGCTTTGGATTTTCAATCTTTTTCTAAATTTCTTGGAAATTGAAAACTAGATTATGCTTTAGACTTTTAATTGACGTTGTGTAGATTGGAATTCCAAAATGTACCCTTACCTTCGGGGACATCAAGCTACGTAAATTCTTACATTTGGGTTTCAACTTCACAAAGGTCAATGAACAGTCTTAGCCTATGCTTGATGGACTTCGTTTGCACTCTTGTTTTGGTGCTTCATGCATCATTATGTTTTGTTTGAATTTCAAGTATACGCTCGTTTTAAGACGTGTCTCAAGAATAAGAAAAAGGGAATCATTTCGTAAGCTTGTTAAGCATTCATATTATGCTATTTTGCTAGTCACGTCAGGTTATGTTTGATAAATGATTTCCCTCTTGTTTTGTGGTGTTCTCGAACGTGTATCGCCGTGTTTTGTGCATTCATGATATAAGTGAATACCACTGAGCTTGGACTGCCCTTTTAGCTTGATCCACTACCTGGGGGTCCTTAAACATGTGGACTGTCTGTAGACTAGTCGTGTATTATATTACACATCGTGCGTGTTCGTGATTCGGTTCCACGGCCGGATACCCCGTCTACCTTGTGTGGCGTGGGATCATGTTTTCGCGTCGTGCTTGTCGTGCGTGCTTGCTCTTGTCATCACGTATGACGGAGAAAGGATGAGCTCAATGTGGATTTATCTTTTCATGATATTATAAGTATTTATGCTAATTTCGTAAACCCGAAACGTATATTTATATCTTGAACTGTTTTAGCATTATTTCTCATATTCATGCCTAAATTGTTTATTTGCCAAACCGTCGTGTTTGATGCTTGTTATTTTGGTGTCCAGGTGCAGGAGATGTCGCGTGTGACGAAGAGTGCCCGGAGGAGGCTTTTGAGCCAACCCCAGCACACGAGTGGCAGCCCAACGACGTCATCTAGACGTCAGTTGGGATCTTGATGTCTCGTTCACTTAGTTGGGATATTTTTTTTAGGATCTTTTGTTGTATTGGCCTTTGTTGGCCTCTCTTGGTTATGTAACTTGAACTAATGTACTTTTGTCTAACTATGAAACTCTAATCATGATAGGGATGTGTTGATGACATTCTCTTTTGATACCTAGTCTTGATATTAAAATTTCTCTTGCCTCTTGTTGTTTAAGAATTGCGTGATTCGTTTGACTACATGCTTCCGCATACCTATTCGTATGAGCTTGACCCGTGTCTTGGGATCCTCACCGCGGAACCTGTGGGAAAAGCGGCGGTATGTTTTATATGTTAGTTAATTATATCGCCGAGTCGCGGTCCCGGGTCTCGGTCCGGGGTCACGACAGTAACAATCAATGTCTGAAGTTGCATCGCCATCCGACATCAAACAACATGAGGATCCATAGGTGATCATCGCAAGAAGAATTCCAAAAGACGGGGTACGGCCCGCGACTTTTCAAGCCCCCTGAGACCACTTAATGCTGTTAATTGACCAATTTTATGACAACTTAATGCGGTCATTTACTCATTATTTTGGACGGTCCAATCAGATGCAAGCAAATGGAATTTACAAATCAAAGCAATCATGGCATTAAAACCATGAAACTCCTCTCATCATGGAGATTAAAGGAGATTAAATGCCCATTATTCTCCATCGGCCAATCAAAAGCCAAGAAAAATGAGTTACAAAATAAATTAATTAAAACTTGTAACTCCTCTCCATCATGGAGCATTAATGCCATCAATGCTCATAAACCACCCCATGGCTACCAAAAGCCTATAAAAGGGGGGTCATTCCAAGAAATCCAGGATCGATATGGAAAATCCAAGAGCAATTCACATACAAAGGGCTGCATAGACACAAAGAGAGTCATAAAATTCTAAAGAAACTCTGCTGTAACACCACAAGGTGATCGAAGTCCCTTGGGGGGCTACCCCCGCAAGGTCCCTGTCTTTCTATCCAGCATGGCCTAGACGTGGCTTTTCAGCCCGTCTATTCGGTTTTTCATTGGATATAAGACCTCTCTTCGATCTTTATCCTCTAAAAATCTGAAGTCCAAGCCAAGCTAAGAAAATCAAAGCATCATACGTTCTCATTTGAACGAGTCCCAGCAATCTCCTGAGAAGTCAGAATTCCTTTTCTTTCTTTTCTATTGTATTTTGTATTTTTCCAAAGAGACAAAAAAAATCATAACTTTTGTCTTTCATTATTGATGAGATTTGTAAATCGCCTTCCCCGTCAAAAATCGCCTTTCACGGTAAAAAAAGCTTTTTTCGGCAAAAAACCGCCTTTCACGGCAAACATTGCCTTTTACGGCAAAAAAATTGCCTTTCATGGTAAACAAAGAAAAATCGCCTCTTACGGCATTTAAAAAACCTTGTCTCTTTTCTTATAATATATGTGCAATGGAAAGTTAGAAAAAGATTGATTTTCTTTCTACTTGTGAAGGTGTATCTTTGGATCACCATCTCTAAATTCCAAGTAGAATAGAAAATCTGGCATACCCGTATAAAAATGTCGATACCCGCTTTCCTTCCACTCCACTGGCCTCTTGGTAGCCCTGGGATGAGCGGAGGTGAGAGTGGAAACCAAAAAACCAAAAAACCACAGACCATTCAAAATAGAACCATTAAAAAAAGAGTTATAAAAAAAAGAGGCTAGAACAAAAAAAAAATGTGTTTGGTAATGAATGGGTCTATTTCAAATAGACCATTTGGTATGCCCTCTATTTGCCTCTTTTTAGAGGGGCAGCTTCCGTCATTATATAAAAAATGAACTTATGCACATTTTCGACCTTCATATATTATTTAATAACGCATGCAACATAATAATAGCTACCACTTGAGCATAAGGATGGCTCCTTTTGAAGCATTATATGACAGGAGATGCAAAACTTCAGTGTGTTAGGAAGAGGTCGGTGAACGTAGCTTTCATGGACCGACATTGATTGGAGAGACAAGTGAAAAGGTCAAGCTTATCCATGAGCGTTTGAAAATTGCCAGAAGTTGACAGAAGAGCTACGCCAATGTTTGAAGAAGAGACCTACAATTCCAAGAAGGAACTAAAGTGTTTTTGAAGGTGTCACTGGCTAGAGGAACTTTGAGTGTCGCGACCCCAGACCGGGCTTAGGGACCAAATCCCGGATCGGGACTAGTGTGATAGGGCATGCGATCATATGGAGTGATGACAATAATTAAAGATATGTTTATGATCAAGCGTACACGGGTTAATAAAAGGACACACATTACCCGTGCACGTGATTTCCCACAGTTGTCTGCGGTGAGGATTTTCCAACACACATAAACATTTAGTAAAACTGCGGAAGCGTATGGCAAATCAAGCATGTAAATCTTTTCCATAATAACAAGACTGATTGCATTTAAATAACAAGTATCAGAATGAGCAATGTTCTATAACGTAAACCAAAATACTGTTAAAGTTAGAACATATATCATTTAATTACAATTCCAAAAAATAGAGGCCAACAAAGGCCAATATAGACAAAACAATAACCACAAAAAATATAGTTTCTAACACCCCCAAAATGTCACGCAACTCTCGAGGCAACTGAATGTTTAAACAACATCATCGGCGCGCCACTCTACTAGCTGCTGCGGTTCTCCGACCGCCTCCTCTGGCTCCTCCTCGGGGAAACCAACAACGGGACCTGAGTACCAAAGCAAAGGATCAGATACGACGGTCTGGCAGGTGGATAAAAATGTATACACATTTGATAATAAAACATTTACCTTGGAAAACATTTAAACCTGTCTAAACAATACTTTCATGAAGTAAATGCATCATTTAATTAAAAACATATATGCAAGGTAAAACAGGTAAAGATAACCAAGGAAATCAGGAAACGAGCAAGATGGCAACCACACGAAGCTAAGTCCTCTATCACTGAAGTGATAGAGCAAGCATATCAAAGCATTGACCTCAGTCACCGAAGTGAGGAGGTACAACGAATTACATATACATATATACTATATACAAGACATGACCACGGTAGCGAGCCGGGCATCAGGAACCACAGTAGCAATCTGCGGTATCAGGACAAGACCACGGTTAATAAACCGGGTAGCGGGATCCAAATTGCAGTTGGCGGGACAAGAGGGGGATCTCCAAGTCAGTGGATCAGACTGACAAGGTTATCCAAGCTCAGTGGTGCCGACTCATAGGTCAAAACATGGAAATCAAGACATGTGTAAAATAATTCAAGTGTAAGACTATAATTGGGCAAGACGGGGTGCTCAAGGCACAACTATCATGTCAGGTCGGGCATGTATGTCAAGACTAGTAAAATAGTACAAGTATGCTTTCAATGTTTTCGGGATGAATAGATCCCAAATCATAAATTTCGGGAATAAAAGGTGAAGTACCCTTTCGAAATGTCAAGACAGTGTCGGGGTTAAAACTAATTCAAGTGAATAGGGATCCCGTATGCCTATTTTAAAATTACTTGGTACTCTTTGAATTTCAAGACATTCCAGGCTCCTTAGGCACTTGGAAGTTTCCAAAACTTCAATGAATTCTTGTGATTGTAGTCTCTTTCTCAACCGAGCTTCAAACAATGGTTGTAAGTCTTCTCATTACGATAGAGATGTTAACAAACCTCCCTCCATAGCTAGGATATTTCATTTTTACTTCCAAAGTCACCCCAGATGAATAGTACACGTCGCTCGAGCGGACAAGGAGTTCGCTCGAGCGATGTGTTCTCTGGAATGGCTTTCTGGGAGGGTATGCTCGAGCGGACCTGCCCAGTTCAGGATGGCATGAGCGAACGATTTGTGCGCTCGAGCCAACAATTCTTTGGATGGCTGCTGGAGGAGTTCGCTCGAGCTAGCACTGGGTTCGCTTGAGCAAACAACTCTCTCGAATGACACGAACCCTTTCCTGGGTAGTTCGCTCGAGCGAACTGTCCAGAACTGGTTTCGTGAACAGCTCTTCTCTCCATTCTCTTTCTCTTACAAATCCATTTTTCTTGAGGTTCCATTTTACACCAATGGAGGGCATGAAAGCACCTCAACATCATCTCCAAAACTCCATCAAAACTTCTCACAACCTCCACAAACAATCCATCCATCCATTCATTTCCACATCCATTCACAAAGAGAAGATGTAACCACATTTACAAAGATTCATTCAAGTTTTAGGCACAAGATATAACAAAGACTATCAATCAAATTTCAAGACAATTAATGGGCCAAACAACCCTTTCTAAAAGCATTTATAACACAATAAATGCAAATGAAAACAACCATTAATGAGATAATAAATCACACATTTGTCATGGAAATCATTCAAAACTAAAACAACCATTAAATCCACTTGCCTCAAGGTCTCTAAACAAAGAAATCAAGCTTCTAATCAATTCTTCCAAGCCAAACTCCAAGCTACACAAAAACCCCCAAATACAAACCCTAAAATGGGTCAAACCAAGAAACAAGAAGAAGAAACTCACAATAATAAAAATGGAGCTCCTCTATGACTAGGAGAATACAAATCTAAGAGATTAGGAGGGAAAACTTACTTGGAAGCTCTTCAAATGGACGAGACTAGCTTAAAGAGGGTCTTAGAATGGAGGTCTTCCCTCCAAAGTTGTATCAATGGAATGCTCTAGAAGAGAGGAAGAAGATGATGACTTCTATTTCTTGATTGGAGCAAGGTGGGTGGTACTTGATGGTGGAGAAACAAGAAGAAAAGAAAGAGAAGGAAACCCTAGGCTTTTGTTGCTCTAGTGCTGGAAAAAGGGGAAATGGAGAGGATGAGTCTCTATATAAAGCACTTGGAAGTGGGCTCCACCACTTATGAACTTTGGAGGCTGAAATCACTAATCTCGGGACCTCGGACGAAATCAACGAAGAAGAGAAAAGTGATCGTCGAAATATCTAGTTTCCAAAAAGTATATGTTTTGCGGGTTCTGGGGATATCGACTTTTGGGTACAGATTTAGTGTAAAAAGACTGTTTTGCCCTCAATGCAAGAAAATCGGGTTTTGGGGTTCCAGACGGTTACGGGCTCAACATGAAAGTTGTAAGGATCGGTAAAATAAGTAAAACATGATCAAGACAAGAATTAGGGGAAAATCAAGTAACATCCAAATGCAAGCAAGACTATAAAAAAGGAACCCCCAAAGGGTCCCACTAAACACAAGACACTAAAAGTTCCCCAAAGCTATAAAAGAACTATACTAATCCAAGCTCAGTCAAAACCACTAATCAAGCTTAGCACTAACACACAACTTAATTAGTACTAATCGAGTTACTCGGGTCGGGGTCTTACATTGAGGTTCGAGCAAATGGGTAAGTTGTCGAGGAGATTCATTGGACCATATGAGATTTTGAGTTGTGTTGGTGACATGGCCTATAGACTAGCTTTGCCACCAGAGCTCGCGGGTGTGCACAATGTATTTCATGTCTCGATGTTGAAGAAGTATGTTTCAGACTCTTCACATTTGTTACAACATGAGCCATTGGAGATTCAGGAAGATGCCACCTATGTTAAGAAACCGAACAGGTTTATTGACATGAAAGAGCAAGAGTTGAGAACTCAAACTATCCATTGGGTAAAGCTGCTTTGGGAGAACCACCGACCGGAAAAAGCTACTTGGGAATTACCTGATCAAGTTCAGAAGAAATACCCTCACCTGCTACTGGAGGTTAGTTGTGATTTGGAGGACCAAATGCTCTAAGGGGTGGAGGATGTCAGGCCCTGACCCAGGTTTAGTATGATTTATTATTGTTTTAGCCATGATTAGTTTTTAAGTGGGATTAGAGGACGATTAGCTTGGGTTTTAGCTATATTAGAATTTTGAATAGCTTTGGGGAATTTTGAGAGCCTTTGAGCTTGGTCTGACATGGCCATGGGTGACCGTATGACACGTGTTCGTTTGGAAAATTTATTCTTTATTTCGACAAATTCAGATTTCTACTTATTTTGGTTTGTTGTATCAAGCTCCACAACTTTTATGTTTGCTCCATCTGTGTTTGAACCCCTGAAATTCTGTTTTTTGAGAAGAATGGCAAAACAAACTTTTTCACATCAAATATGTGCATGAATTTCAATGTTTGCAAAATATGTGAAAATTATATTTTTGGAAACTAGATATTTTGACGATCATTTTTCTCTCTTTCGTTGATCTCATTTGGGACACGTATAAGGGAGTTTTAAGCCCTTGAAGTGGATTGACCTGGTGGGGCCCACACCCACCCAACTCAAAACATCCCATGTGTGTTTCTTCTCCCTCACTTCTCCATTTCATGTTTTTCCAACTAGCTAAGGAGTTAGAGAAAACCAGCTCTTCTTCCTGACTTCTCTCCTTCGCATGTTGAGCTTGCTTTGACTAAAATGAAGATTTGATTGTATTTTCTTCTTCCCCTCCCATCAAGCTTTCTAGCCATACCTTTTGTGAAGGATTTCAGCTGGACCCTTCTTCCTCTTCAAGCTTTTCTTCTTGTTTGGAACTCCTAAAGGTAAGCAATGGCTTCCCTCTTGTAATATTGGTTTTGTTGGACCCTTCAGAACCTCTAGATCATGCATGCAAGGAAGTTCTTGGAGAACTCTTTTGTTTTTCAAAATGATTGGGTTTTTGAGATGTTTTCATGGGGGTTCTTGTAGCTTGGAGGTCTTGCTGTAGAAGAGGAGTGCTTGGAGTGTGAGTAGAACCCAATTTGATCTAAGGCAAGTGAATAAACTAGTGATGAATGTGCATGCTTTATATCTAGGGAAATCCTACTTTTGATTTCTTACTTTGGATCACACAATGTTTTGATTTATATTGATTCCCAATTTATTTCGTTATGTTATGGTTTTCTTTGAATGAATGAGTAAATTGATTTTAGTTTCATTTCTCAATTTCAGTCTATGTGGATTTTAAGTTTTGCAAGTGTTTTTGAGTTGAGAAACATTAAACAAAACTTCCCAGAATTTTCCCGGAATTTCTTTGCCCAAGAGTTTGAACTTTGGTTTCAAGAGTTCGAACTCTTGGCCTCTCTAGTCTTTGGCTTGGGAATTTCTGAACTCGAGAGTTCGAACTCTGGTTATGAGAGTTCGAACTCTTGGTCCCTTGGGTTTTTGGCCTGGGAATATCTGCACCCGAGAGTTCGAACTCTTGGCCCCTCGGGTTTTTGGCTTGGAATGTCCTGGTCCCGAGAGTTCGAACTCTGGTTCTGAGAGTTCGAACTCTTGGCAAACACTTAACAGATTTTGGGTAGATTTTCAAACTGCCGTAACTTTTGATTCGTACATCCAATTGTGGAGTTCTACATATCGTTGATAAGCTTTTGGAACGTAGAATTCATTGGTCCACACAATTATATGATTCTAAGTTAGATAAGATAGGGGATATTGAATCAATGAATTCAGCCTACCGATATGTAATCAGAATTCACATATTTAGGGGAATTGATGAGAGTACAAGGATCCACTCTTAGACGGGATGTTCCCCCTTAGTCTTGATGTGCTCCTAGAGGTTCAAATCTCGGATAACTTCAGAGGCACCAAATCTCGTTCAAAAACCAACAATTGAATTGCTAAGAGCCCATCGAGAGTAACCTTGGAAAGCCATTCAACCCAGATCTTGATACCATTCCGGCTTTGAAAATGTGTATGTTTTCTAATGGAAGGTTTTGTGGAAATTTGAGTGGTTCGCCATATTATGAAAATCTTGATGAGGTTACTCGTTTGTTCCATTTTCGTATGTTCGTATATGCTTTTGTTCAAGGTAGTCCTCTATCAATTTGAAATGTATTTTCACTTGATTTGGATTACGTTTGTTCGGTTTTTGGTCGGCACCACTAAGCCTGGGTCGCCTAGTCGGGCTGATCACCCGGCTTGGGATCCTCCAATATTTCGTCAACTGCAGCTTGGACACTTTGATTGATTGTTATCCGTTCCGCGGTGGACTCTGATTGTTAACCCATCTATATTGGGCTATTATTGTTGTTGGAAGTAGGTGAGCCTCGTAGATAGATTTTCAAAACTTTTGACCCACTTGACTCAGGGATCAAGTATCCATAAGGCCAAAAACCCAATCCAGGATGCATAACCCTCAATCTCATGATCATGTACAGTAAGTAAAACTATCTAAAAGATATAACAGAAGTGAACAAGCATCCATTAAAATCTACCACATAAAAGGAAGCAGATTATACCTTTGGAGCTCGGTTGCGCTCTAATGGAGAAGTTGATGACTTTCGTTGATGTAAAACTTTTCTACAAACTAAGATCAGAATCTCCACCACCTCTTAGCCTTCCACGCTATGATCCGAATTAGATCTCTCTTCTCAAGAAGATCGGTGGAATCTCTAAGAGAAAACCCAACTCGAAACCCTAAGGAATTAGAAGAGGAAGAGAGAAGACAGCAGTGCAACTATTGCATAAAAGGGATGGACGTTTTTCACTCCTATATTGATGGACATCCATGAGGGATAAATCCTCTTTTATAACCTCTCAAGTCTCCTCTTTTCTTAATTGAAATAGAAGTCTTACTTCCACAACAATTAGTAAGTATACTATTACCACTATTAGAAGTCCTACTTTAAATAGAAATAGTAACTTTTTAATTCCTTCCCATTAGAGTTTAAGTAGAATTAGTATCTTTCTAATAACTTGGGCTAGCGTGGGGACAACTAGGGATTCCACAGAAAGCTGGCTCCAACTTGGACATGCGACCCCACATCTCTGTGCAATCCGGGCCCACAGTTAATTGCAAATAACACCACTATATAAATGCAATTGCACTCCAGTCTTAGGAATAAATTACAATGAAGACCCTAAACTTCCCGATTACCACAAGTAGGCCCCTCTATCAATATCCATGGATCAATTGGAATAAATCTGTCTCTTCCAATCTTAGTTCCACATCTTATTATCCTTGAGCCCCAATTAATCACTATGATCATCAGTACCATCCAATTAACTCTTAATCGAGATGGGTGCGCACTTACTAATGACAAATCCATTAATTGGCACAAGGGGATAATAGAGATAGATTCCATCTTGATCATTCAATGTTCCCACAGTCCTACTACCACATACCCAAGACACCAAGGTGTTGACCTATAGTTGGCCTCACTCATTGGTGAATCAAAGCAAATGAATAGATAGAAACTTGAGTTCATCAATGTCTCAGGATTGAGAGCCTATTGCTAGGGAATTATAAGAGCATACCTTATTATTGAGATAGAATTCCATAAGGTGCTTCTCATGGTCCTTCAATACATCCAATGTACCTGCATATTGATCCAGAATCTTCCATTCTGATGATCGAGACAAATCACACTATCTCATAGTGATCAAAGTGTTGCAACCTTATCAGATGAGATGCCCAGTCTCATCACTGGTTGTGAAGATATTTTAAGTATAAGATTTGTGACATATATCTCCCATGTGTGGATCTCATCCATACACATATATCACATCTAATATACTAATGGGACCCAGTTCAACTCATGAACCATTATGTCATATGTATTGGTCATGTGCATAAAATAATAAAATAACATTCATCTCATGAAAGTAAAGCATGATTTTATTGATAAATAAAGAAATTAATCAATTTATGACATCAATTGATGGATTGAGTCCATACAATCTAACAATTGTATCATTTGTTTGTTCCAGCCATTTTATATGGTTACGGTTATTGATTGCTCTTGTTACTTTAGTAATAGGAGAAAATAGCTCAATGTGGGTTGCCAATTTTTGTTCGGTTCGTATTACTCTTTTAAATGTTCTCATTGTAACTTATCGAATTCGGTATTTGTGTTCTTTATTTTATCATTACTTATGCTTAGACTTTCAAATGTACCATTATGATTTTATTATGTTTTTGTAAACACTTGTCATTCCGTTACCTGCTTTATCTGCTTCCTAGATGGTCGTGTCTGATACTCATTTGTTTGGTGCCAGATGTCGACCCCGCTGCCTTTGAGGCGGTGCGTGAGGAGGAAGAGGTTGATCCGCCGATTGCTTGAGAGTGGCAGCCCAACAATGTCATCTAGACATCGGGAAGTGTGATGAGACACCTATCGCATTTTGGGATTGATGATGTTATTTTGGGAACTTGTTTCACTAGCCTTTGTTGCTTTTTATGTTAGGAATTGTAAACTTTAAACTTACTTTTGTGATGGTTAAAACTTGAACTGACTTGGGGTTTGCTTTTGTATATATTTCTCATTTTGATGCAAGGCTTGAATGTCTTTATTTACGTTCGATTTTAATTGTGTGTTTGCTACATGCTTCCACGCATATATGTTCATTGTGAATTTGATTGTCGGGTTGTGACGGATCATGTTGGAATCCTCATCGCGGAAACCTGTGGGAAGCAACAAGCGCGCGAGCAAAATTTTTCGGCTTGCCACAGGTCCGGATTAGAGCCTCGCTTGGCTAGGTCTCAGTCCAGGGTCATGACACTAATTAGGCTACCTGCCCAACCACACGGCGTTCCATGACTGGCATTCATTGGCTCTAGTCCTATCTCATGGAGAACTAAAAAACAACACACTGTTTCAAGATCTTCTGCAGAGGCTGACTATAGGGTCATGGCCTAAACTGCATGTGAATTATAATGGCTTCATTATCTTTTCCATGATCTTGGTCTTTCTCATCCTAAACCGATGACCTTCATTGTGATTATCAAGTTGCACTTTATATTACTGCTAATCCAGTTTTCAACGAAAGGACAAAACATATTGTGATAGATTGTCATTTTATATGTGAAAAACTCCAGTCTGGTCTTACTAAGACATCAAAGATTTATACTTCTCAACAGATAGCAGATATTTTTACCATTGTTTTGGGAAAGGAACAATTCCACCATTTAGTTCTTAAGTTGGGCGTTCTTGACAGTCACACTCCAACTTGACATGAGTATTACATTCAAAATTTAAACTATATAAATCTTATCTTATTTTGTTGTATCTGTGCATCTCAATCCCTCTGATCAAGGGAATATAGTTTGTATACATCTTATTTAAATGGGTTATCCACTTATCCCAATTAATGAAAAGTAGTATAGTTTATCAAATTTTAAAAGAGAGTTAAAAATCAGGGCCATTGTACCACAGTACTTTAGAGCGGCTTTGAGTTCTTATAGGTTGGCTCCACTATTGGATTAATTATAAGACTTTAGCTTAATTATAGAATTATACAAGATCAATTTGTAAGTACTTCTCAGTTTGAGGGCCTTACTAGCTGACTACTTAACTATGGTTGAAACTACTAAATGATATTTGAGATTAGATACGTTATTTTGTTAATTAGTTTCATCAGGCTCCATATAAGAGTGACCAATAGATTTCTTAAAAACGCCCATCTAACTGTGAACAAGAAACAAACCAATTTGGAGGTACAGAAGAAGAAAGAAGTTTGTGAAGGTTTGACTAACCTAGATCAACCTTCTATTTAAGCTTTAACACAGGCTAAGGTCCAAATAAGAATCAATCACCACAACTTTCTCAGATTATAAAATGTATTTCAAACCAAATTAATTAATCTAATCAATTAACCTAAGTCCAAATAAGAATCAATCACCACAAATGAGAAGAGACACAAGATTTATACATGGAAAACCCTACTCGGGAAAAAACCACGGGTGGTAGAGACCATCGAAAGCAAAGCACTATTAAACAAAGATTAAAAGTGAACTTACTAGATCTTTGACGTAGTTGAAACTAAACCTAAAGGACTGTGAAGAATTTGCCGACGACATGCCGTTCAACTTCCACGTGCTAGCTTGAAACCCACCTTGAATGCCCCTTCAAGGTGCATGAGAGAATAAGGAAAAAGAATATATCTTCAACGCAGTCTTCCTTGCAAGATTAGCCCACAAAATCTCTCTTAGATGAATGCTCGAAGCTTGAGAGAATTAGATAGCCTAAGTTAATATTTTGTGGCAGCAAGGGGTCTATAGATAGCCCAAGGTTCGTGCACAAGCCTTTTGGAAACAAAGGACTCTCAGAGACAGTGGAGAGAATTCAGCAAGAAGAGTCCCGAGCGGACTAAAAATCCTCAACTCGCTATAGTGAGCAGGGTGTTTTGAGGGCGCCAGTGGTATAGCTTGCTATAGCAAGCTTCAATTTCGCTATAGTGAGACTGTCTTCTGGAAGAGGGATGGTGGCGCGAGATGCAAGGTCTCTTAACAATCTTTTAAAAACTTCATAAGTCTTCAAGACTTATCACAAATAACCAAAAGTTGTCTTCCACTATCACAGGATTACTTCACAGTCCTTTTCTAAACAACATAGAAATTACAACTCAATTAGGCCTTGAGTTTTGTTCAAACTAGGAGAATTAGCCAACTAAAACTCTTAACAGTTTGTAAATACGAAAGAGCTCGTCTACGAGACAATTCCTCAGTTGCTTGCTATCTATTTTTTAGCTTGTAGAGAGAGGTATTGGCAAAACTTCTCTCTTTTACACCGTGAATCTGGTTATTGCTCTACGTTGTAATAATGGCAATGAGGAGATAAGATAGTTCGATTATTCGATATCTAGAACCAATGACAGGAGATGTCTTCACTGCTTGTTTTCCCGATTGTCAATTCGATGATACAATATTCCCTCCGTTAGGGGGAGATAAGATAGTTCCTAAAAAACGTATTGTTCTTGTAGAACAGCCCGTTCCTGAAGAATGACGAGAATTAACATGGAATACTTCCACTATGCCTCATCTGGATCCAAGAACTTTGCAATGTGAAAATGAAGTACGGAGAATTGTGCACTTGCAAGAAATTGCAACCAGATTATCACGACCCCAAACCCGGGGTCTGTGAAGTAATAATTATGTTTCTCCCAAGATCCGCGTGTGTGAGGATTAAAAATAAATTCCAACACACTCTGAATATTTAGCGGAAGCTTTCGTGGTGTTGCGACTCGGAGTCCGTGGCCATTGGATTCTGCACCGCACTTAACCCAAGCATATACTCATCTTATCAATGATCCATCTTAGACTGGAATAAACCATCACAATAAAGTACAGAGCTGACAGTAACAGGATATTACATTCACATATATGTTCAAGTTACAAATAACAATGTGTATTAATTACAAATCCCAAGAAAAGGCTAACAGAAGCCATACAAAAACAAGCTAATGATCACTACCCCATATGTGACGTAATACCAATGTCAAGCTCGATGTCTACATGACATAGCCGACAAACAACCTGAAAGCTCATGGCTCCACTGTCGCCACCCCAGACCAAGGCCCGGGCCCGTGACTGCGCGGCGGTATGATTAACTACCACAAAACACACCGCCGCTTTTATTTTACCCACAGGTCTCCGCGGTGAGGATCCCAAGACACGGGTCTAGCTCACACGAATGGATATGCGGAAGCGTGTAGCAAAACATGTAGCACAAATCTTAAACAATGAGATACAAGAGAAATTATAATATCGAGACTTGGTATCAAAAGAGGATGTCATCACAGCAATCCTATCAAGATTAAAGTTTCACAATTAACCCAAAGTATGTTAATACAGGTTACATAACTCAGAGAGGCCAACAAAGGCCAATACAACAATTACAATCCCAAAAGATAACCCAAACTAGGCGAAACGAGAATCAATATCCCGACCGGCGTCTAGATGACGTCGTTGGGCTGCCACTCGTGTGCTGGGGGTGGCTCAACAGCCTCCTCCGGGCACTCCTCGTCACGCGTGAACTCTCCTGCACCTGGACATCAAATAACAAGCATCAAACATGACGGTTTGGCAAATAAACAATTTAGGCATGAATATGATAAATAGTGCTAAAACAATTCAAGATTTAAATACACATTTCAAGTTTATGAAACTTATCATGAATACTTATAATATCATGAAAAGATAAATCCACATTGAGCTTATCCTTTCTCCGTCATACATAATGACAAGAGCAAGCACGACACGAAAAACACGATCCCACGCCACACAAGGTAGACGGGGTATCCGGCCGCGGAACCGGATCACGAACACGCACGATGTGTAATATAATACACGACTAGTCTGCAGACAGTCCACATGTTTAAGGACCCCCAGGTAGTGGATCAAGATAAAAGGGCAGTCCAAGCTCAATGGTATTCACTTATATCATTAATGCACAAAACACGGCAATACACGTTCGAGAACATGACAAAATAAGAGGGAGATCATTTATAAAACACAACACGACGAGACTAGCAAAATAGCATAATATTAATGCTTAGCAAACTTAAGAAATGATTCCCTTTTTTTTTCTTGGAACACATCTTGAAACACGTCTTAAATACAAATGCACACTTGAAAATCAAATGAGAACACGATGATGCATGAGGCATCAAAACAAGAGTGCAAACAAAGTCCATCAAGCACAGGCTAAGACTGTTCATTAACCTTAGCGAAGTTGAAACCTAAATGTTAGAAATTTACATAGTTTGATGTCCCCGAAGGTAATGTACATTTTGGAGTTCCAATTTACACAATGTCAATTAAAAGTCTAAAGCATAGTCTAGTTTTCAATTTCCAAGAAATTTAGAAAAAGACTGAAAATCCAAAGCTGTGAGCATCAGGTTCGCTCGAGCGGTCAAACCATCGCTCGAGCGGACCCCAGACAGAAACTTGTTCGCACGAGCCATCCAACAAGTTCGCTCGTGCGGACAGGTTTCTGTCCGAAACCCTTCAAAACAGAGGCATGGTCGCTCGAGCGGACCCTATGGTCGCTCGAGCGAACAGGCTTCTGCCTGGGCGCGTCTGAGTGCAGAAACTGCTCTTTTCTTCACCAATCTTCATACATTTTACTTCCTCTTCTTCTTACTTCTGAACCAACAAAACCCCTGAGCCACCATGCTCACCAAGGGTCAAAAACCACATTCAATCCAAAATTAAACCATTAAATCCATTAAGAAAACATCAAGACATTTCCATGTACAAATTTCACAAAACTTGCAAGACCAACATGGTTCTAAGAACTTGATAAATCATTAATGAAAATACTAATAGAGAAACTAAAGTACATGGCTTGAAAGAATGTAGACATAACTTGCATTAAGAGAACTAACACAAAAATCATATCTTAATGAAGAAAAAGAAACCCTAATGCAATAAACATGAAAAATCCCAAAGAGTTCACTTGCCTCAATCCAAAGCCAAAGAAAGCTTCACAAAAATCAACAATAAGGGTGGCTCCACGAAATCTACACAAAACCCCCAAATAGAGCACACAAAAATCATCATTTTGATCATTAAAAACCCCCATTTCGAAAATGGGTTTGAAACCATGAAAAACAAGCTCTAGGTGCTAAAGAACATAAAATGAAGAGATGAGTCCAAGCTCTAACCTTGAGTTAGCTGAACAAGAAGAATGGAGGTTGAAGATGATGAATAGTGGTGAAGGTTGGCTCCAAAAACGTGTCCAAACGAAGCTTGAGAAGAGAGGAAGAATGGTGGTCTTGGATCTTGATTTGGAACACTTTAACTAGATGATTTTCAAGGGAAAAGACCAAGAAGAAAAACTTTCTCCCCTCTCACTTGCTCTAGGTCAAGAAGGTTGCAGAGATTTGGAAAAGAATGGAGGAGAGAGAATAGGAGATCTTTTATAGTGTCTGGGAGTGGGTCCCCTAAGCAGTGAAACTTGAAACTCTTAAAACATGGTTTTGTGGACCCCGGATGGAGTCGACGAAGAAGGACAAAACGATCGTCGAAAAATCTAGTTTCGGAAAAGTATAGTTTTGACATAGTTTCACGACTTCGAAAAGTGTGCCCAAATTTAGCATGAAAAGACAGATTTACCCTTATTGGGCCAAAACTTGGGTTTCTGGGCCTCAAATACATGCAGGTTAAAAACGAAAGCTGTCACAAATAATAAAACCATTCAAGATAAATAAAAACCACAACCATAGCAAAGATCTAGAACAAGAACCCATTCTTACACGTGTACTCAGGGCGTCACTGGGCGTGTCTGACTCATACTAAACGTCCTCAAAATCCCCAAAGCTATAACCAGACTAAGTCTAATCACATTCTAACCCAACTAGTACTAAAGACTCACTTAAGACTAAACACTCACTTAATTAGTACTAATCGAGTTGGTCTGGGTCGGGGTCTAACATCCTCCACCCCTTAGGATATTTGGTCCACCAAATAGAAATAATTTTACCTCTGGTAACAGGTGTGGATACTTCTTCTGGACTTGATTTCTCAATTCCCATGTGGCTTCTTCTGGCTCGTGATTCTCCCATAGTACTTTGACCTAATGGATAGTCCGATTTCTCAATTCATACTCTTTGGTGTCGATGATTCTAACCGGCTTCTCCACATACGACGCGTCTTCTCGAATCTCTAAAGGCTCATGTGGAATAATGTGAGAAGGACTGTGAACATACTTCTTGAGCATGGAGACTTGAAAAATATTATGTACCCCGGAGAGTTCTGGCGGTAACGCAAGTCTGTATGCAACATTTCCAATCTTGCTCAAAATCTCATATGGGCCAATGTATCTGCTGGACAACTTTCCTTTCTTTCCAAATCTTAAAGTACCTCTGACCGGTGAGACTTTCAAGAATACTTTGTCACCCACTTCAAACTGTAATTCTCTCCGGCGAGTGTCAGCATAACTCTTCTGTCTACTTCGAGCAATCTTCAATCTGTCCTGAATCTGTTTAACTTTGTCGCTTGTCTCTCCAACTATCGTCAGTCCATGAAAACTACGCACACCGACTTCTTCCCAACAAACTGGAGTTCTGCATCTCCTACCATAGAGTGCCTCGAAAGGTGCCATTCCAATGCTAGAATGGTAGCTATTGTTGTACGCAAACTCATAAAGAGGTAGGTTCTCATCCCACTGAACCTTGAAATCCAATACACAAGCACGCAGTATATCTTCAAGAGTCTGTATCGTCCGCTCTGACTGACCATCTGTCTGAGGATGATACGCCATGCTGAACTGAAGTTTGGTACCCATGGATTCAAGAAGAGATTTCCAAAATCTCGAAACAAATCTACTATCTCTGTCGAAGGTGATGGAGATAGGCTGGCCATGCTTACTAACGATCTCGTCGATAAATAGTCTTACAAGTGGTGCCATGTGCATCATATTCCCAGTCTTCATCGGAAGGAAGTGAGCAGACTTCGTAAGACGGTCTATTATAACCCAAATTGCATTGTTCCCTCTCTTGGTATTAGGCAAACCGGAGAGAAAATCCATAGTGATGTGCCCCCATTTCCACTCCGGAATCTCTAAAGGCTGTAACAAACCAGGAGGCTTCTGATGTTCTGCCTTGATCGTCTGACAAGTCAAGCAACGAGACACAAAAGCTGTAATCTCTTGCTTCATATTATTGCACCAAAATCTATTCTTCAAGTTATGGTACATCTTCGTGCTACCCGGATGTATAGAGTATCTAGTATGGTAGGCTTCAATTATAATCTCATTCTTCAAATCATCAACATTTGGTACACACAACCGGTCACGAAAATACAACACTCCCTCTGAAATCCTGAAATCTGGACGTTCTGCAATCTGATCCACAATCTTAGCCAATTCCGGGTCATGCAACTGACTATCTTTAATTCTCTGGATGAAGGTAGGCTCAGAAACGGTCATATTTGCCAATAGAACACCTCTCCTCAAGTGTTGTACCTCTACTCCAAGTTCTTCAAACTGTTGGAAAACACTAACTCCTCTCAAACTAGCCATAACTGCTGACTTTCTGCTCAATGCATCGGCTACAACATTCACTTTGCCCGGATGGTACTTGATTGGAAAGTCGTAATGTTTTATATACTTGATTGGAAAGTCCTCTGAGATCCACATGCTAAAACAACAAAACTCTAACTCTCTGGCGCGAAAACAAGAAAAAGGCACTGAATGTGGGTGCGGAGACATTAAATCCTCCCCCACTAGAAAAGAATTTGGTGCCCCAAATTCCCTAGCAAGAACAAAAGAGAAGAGACAAGAAGGGTCTCCCCCACTAGAAAGAAAACAAATCCGCACAAAAAAAAATGGGATCTAGCCAAAACAAGATGACAAATCTAACGGTTTCCTCACGACACGTCTTAAGGTTCCTAGAGTGTTTTATTTCCTAGAAACTTGTTTGCTTTGATACCAGTCTGTCACGACTCCAAACCCGGGGTCCGTGAAGTAATAATTATATTTCTCCCAAGATCCGCGTGTGTGAGGATTACAAATAAATTCCAACACACTCTGAATATTTAGCGGAAGCTTTCGTGGTGTTGTGACTCGGAGTCCGTGGCCATTGGATTCCGCACCGCACTTAACCCAAGCATATACTCATCTTATCAATGATTCATCTCAGACTGGAATAAACCATCACAATAAAGTACAGAGCTGACAGTAACAGGATATTACATTCACATATATGTTCAAGTTACAAATAACAATGTGTATTAATTACAAATCCCAAGAAAAGGCTAACAGAAGCCATACAAAAACAAGCTAATGATCACTACCCCATATGTGACGTAATACCGATGTCAAGCTTGATGTCTACATTACATAGCCGACAAACAACCTGAAAGCTCATGGCTCCACAGCCACACGTGCACTCATCTCAGGTGAAGAAGTTTGAACCTGAGTACCAAAGTAGTGGGTCAGACACGACGGTCTGGCAGGTGGGTGAAAAGATATAACAATATACTGAACGATAAAACATGCAATAAATCATGCTGTCTGATCAAAGTTGTACATAATTACAAATGTATAGGAAATCATGAATATCTGACAAAATCCTGTATTCATATAAAACGGGTATGAAACATAGACATTTGACAAAACATATATTCCTTTAAGGCATGTATAAAACATGAACATTTCACAAATCGGGAACTCATTTAAAACATGTATAAATAATGCATAATTTGCTAAGAAAAAACATGATCAATATAAAGCAGTAAGGGTATCAAGGATCAGGAACTATCAAGATGGCAACCACACAAAGCTAAATCCTCTATCACCGAAGTGATAGAGCAAGCATATCAAGGCGTTGACCTCAGTCACCGAAGTGAGGAGGAATAACGAAATTTACATATACATATACTATATACGGGACATGACCACGGTAGCGAGCCGGGCATCAGGAACCACAGTAGCAATCTGCGGTATCGGGACAAGACTGCTGTTAATAAACCGGGTAGCGGGATCCAAACTGTAGCTGGCGGGACAAGTGGGGAATCTCCATGTCAGTGGATCAGACTGACAAGGTTATCCAAGCTTAGTAGTGCCGACTCATAGGTTATATGCACGTAAACAAAACAAATACATGTATGCATGTTCTCTTTTTGGCTCATGGGCTCTCACTACAAAGCTCTGGCCCCATATTGCCTCAAGGTTTTATTCTCAAAATAATAATCCTTTTGGTTCATGGGCTCGCACTACAAAGCTCTGGCCCCATCTTACCTCAAGGTTTTGGCTTATGAGTCATATACAAGAAATCAACATGTACGAATATAACGGGACGGGATACCCATAGGTTAAATCACATAAATCAAGTCACGTGTAAAACAAATCAAGAGCAATAATATAACTGGGCAAGACAGGGGTGCTCATAAGCACAAAAGCATATCTGTATCGGTCAGGCATGTACGGGCTAGCAACAATGCTAAAACATGAATTTCAATACTGTCGGGCAAGTCTAGTAATAAAACACGAGATTTAAAGTGTACAAATGAAATTCGAATTTAAATAAGACATAATGGATTTCTATACTTTTCCGGGCCAATCGTTAAGGGTCCTAGATTCATATCGATGTGAATAGGGTCCCGTATGTCTAATTTGACATAAACTTGGTACTCCATGAGAATTAAGGACATCTCGGATCCCTATGCACATTGACAAGTCTAAGGATCCTTGACGAATCTTCATAATGGGGTTTCTCTTCATCCGGACTCCATAAAATGCCTTCCAAGTTCTTACATTGCATTGGGGCTCCAAACCATACCTCCCCAAGCTTAAAAACAATGTTTCAAGGCCCCAAGTATTGATAGGTCATATGCAAGAAATCAGGCATGTATAAAACACTTGATGAAATTGTGTAAACGGGCGAAACGGGGTGCTCAAGGTATAAATATTATTTCAATATCGGGTCATGCATATCGGGGCTAGCACAAATGCTACAAATACAGTTCAGTGCTTTCGGGATGGATAAATCACAACTCATAAATTTCTTGAATAAAAAGGGGTGCAATAAACTTTCGAAATATCGGGACAAGTATCGGGGTTCAAGATAACTCAAGGTGGATAGGGATCCCGTATGTTTATTTTTCAGTAAACAGTTGGTACTCCTTGAGTTTAGAGACATTCTGGGCTCCTTACACACCTGAGTAACCTCAACATTTCAACAAATCTCGGCGATGTGGTTTCTCACTGGAACGGGCTTCTAACAAACATTTCATCTTTGTTTCGAACATATTCCAGGTGGAAAGTGCCCATTGCTTTCGGAAAGGTTCACAAGCAAATGGGATGGGAACTCCCTTCATCTCTCTTTATTCCCATAATTCTGTGAAATTCGGTTACCTGGCGGTCACCTGGCGGTTAGCCGTTGGCTGACCGAGGGGCTGACCGTGGTTTACCTGACCAAATGCAGTATTCTGGAAATATAACCGCTTCAGTTCGGTTGGCTGGCGGTTAGCCGCCGATGGACTCGACGGTTAGCTGCTAGCTGACCGCGAGGCTGACCTTAAGGTTACAACTCTTTGGAAAAGGAACCGAAACCGGTTCGGTTAGCCACCAGTCACCAGATGACTAGCCGCTAGGTGACCGTCGGCTGACCGCCAGTTTCGGGAACTCCACAGTGCAGTTCAGATTCAGGTCCTGTTTTCTCCAATCCATTCCTTTCCCTCTCGAATCACTTACCTGCAATAAAATGAGCTGAAAGCTCCTCCTATTCCACCTTCAACTCTTCTCCAACATCAAAACTTCTACATATCATTATCCAATCACTTCTTCCTTTTTTTCACTGTCAACCATAAGAGAAGAGAAACTCCACAATCACCGAGACCCATTTAAGCCAAAAACAAGAGATAGACAAAGACTAAAATCCACCATGTTTCCAAAACATTAATGTACTTTCATAAGCATTTATTTCAAATCTATGCAAGTTCATAAACATGAGTATAAATAGCAAACCAACCACATTCCTTGCAAAGTTCAATAAATACTGAAACTATCCAATCATCCACTTGCCTTAGGTCCAAGCTAAGCAAATCCAAGCTCAAAACACTATCAAGATCAACCTACAAGCAAAGCAAAGAAACGCCCAAAACAAACCCATCTTAGAACCCTAAAATGGTAAATCAAGAAAGACAAGGAATGGGGCAAACAAAGTTAGGGAAATGAGATCTAAGGGGATGCCATTGCACAAATAAGGAAAATGGGAAGGATTCCTTACCTCTAGGCCATTAATCAATCAAGAAGAAGCTTGGAAAAGGGGCTGCCCACCTTGGTTTCCCACGAAAATGGTGTCAAAAGAGAGAGGAGATGAAGGGGAAGAAGTTGCCGGAGTTTTCTCGTCGGATTGGTGGCTTGGAGGCTTCATTTGAGCAAGAGAAATGGAAGAAAAGGAAGAAGGAAGGCTGCTGGTACTGTAGCAGGGAGTTGCAGCCGATGGAATGGAAAAATGAGGGAGAAAGATAGGAAGTTGCCCTTTTATAATGGGTGGGTGTGGGGTCCACACTAAGTAGAAATTGTAACGGAGATTAGAGGGCTTTCTAGACCTTGGATCAAGAAACTTAAAACATGAAAAGTGTCCGGAATAAAATTAGCTTTCCAACAAGGTTAATATTGACATACTTCCGAGGTCCACATAAAAAGTCAACTGTTTGGTCGAAGGGGTTAAAGAATGGAAAATTTGGGATTTCTGGAAAACTGATTTTAGGAGTTTCGAATGGGCACGGAGTGAACACGAAAGTTGTAGGGAATGGCGAGATTAGTCAAACGAAGCTGAAATGGGAATTTTTGGGAATCACCAAGAATCTCCCCACGCTGACCACGCAAAACAAATGGAACCCTACTGTCACTGTCTAGGTTCATTGGCTCTCAAAACTTCCCAAAGCTAATGAAAAGTCATTCTAACTCAAAACTCAACCAAACAACCACTAAACCCATTGGGAAAACCAAATCACGATTAAAACCACACTAAACCAAGAAATTAGGGGTCGGGTTCTCACGTAGATTACCTTATGCATTTAACGATGCAACAAAGGTGATGAAGCCACATGTGCCAGCTATAAATGTCCCTGCCTGGACGAATGTCCCTGTAGGATTAAGTCAAAATACAACAGCAAAAGAATCCACAACACGCTAGAAGTGTGGAAAACCTATAGGTTCAAAGGACTTAGCTCCGCGGAAAAGGAGAAATAAGCAATCATCATTATATCCTCTCGAAAAGGCACATAACGCTCCTGAAGAGGTTCCTCCCAAAGAGGCACTGTGAGAACTTGGTCCGGGCGGCACCCTTAACCACGGGGCGGAGCGTATCAACCATGGGCTTCAAACGGTGAGTCTCCGTTAGCCCGCATTAGAAATATCCAAGTCCTAACCCTGGGCTTATAAGTTGTCACAGCCCCGCCCAACTCAGCATGAAATTGTCCGCTTTGGCCCACGTGCACGCGCGGGGACTTCCCAGGAGGTCACCCATCCTAGTACTGCTCCCACCCGAGCACGCTTAACCACGGAGTTCTTACGGTTTCCGGGGCCACACGGTTTTGAAAGGCCTCATGCTAAGTTAATACGGGGTTTGACTTATAAGCCCAGGGTTAGGACTTGGATATTTCTAATGCGGGCTAACGGAGACTCACCGTTTGAAGCCCGTGGTTGACACGCTCTGCCCCGTGGTTAAGGGTGCCGCCCGGACCAAGTTCTCACATTCTCCCCCACCGGAAATAGAGCCGTCCTCGACTCTGATACCAATTGTCACAGCCCCGCCCAACTAAGCATGAAATTGTCCGCTTTGGCCCACGTGCACGCGCGGGGACTTCCCAGGAGGTCACCCATCCTAGTACTGCTCCAGCCCGAGCACGCTTAACTACGGAGTTCTTACAGTTTCTGGGGCCGCACGGTTTTAAAAGGCCTCATGCTCAGTTAATACGGGGTTTGACTTATAAGCCCAGGGTTAGGACTTGGATATTTCTAATGCGGGCTAACGAAGACTCACCGTTTGAAGCCCGTGGTTGACACGCTCCGCCCTGTGGTTAAGGGTGCCCCCCGGACCAAGTTCTCACATAAGTCAAACCTCGTATTAACTTAGCATGAGGCCTTTTAAAACCGTGCGGCCCCAGAAACCGTAAGAACTCCGTAGTTAAGCGTGCTCGGGCGGGAGCAGTACTAGGATGGGTGACCTCCTGGGAAGTCCCCACGCGTGCACGTGGGCCAAAGCGGACAATTTCATGCTGAGTTGGGCGGGGCTGTGACAATTGGTATAAGAGCCGAGGACGACTCTATTTCCAGTGGGGGAAATTGTGAGAACTTGGTCCGGGCGGCACCCTTAACCACGGGGTGGAGCTTGTCAACAACGGGCTTCAAACGGTGAGTCTCCGTTAGCCCGCATTAGAAATATCAAAGTCCTAACCCTGGGCTTATAAGTCAAACCTCGTATTAACTTAGCATGAGGCCTTTTAAAACCGTGCGGCCCCGGAAACCGTTAGAACTCCGTAGTTAAGCGTGCTCGGGCGGGAGCAGTACTAGGATGGGTGACCTCCTGGGAAGTCCCGCGCGTGCACGTGGGCCAAAACGGACAATTTCATGCTGAGTTGGGCGGGGCTGTGACAAGCACATAACACTTCTAAAGAGGTTATGGTAAAATCCGTTCTCTCTAGAATAATGGAAGTCCCTAGTGAGACTTTGGAAGCCCCTGAAGAGGCACCGGTACCGAATAATGAAAGATCTCTATACTTTACAATTATTCGAAGGAGAGATGGAATAGAAATGAGATTATCATCGATGATGAATTTCACAAATATCAAAGGAAAATGATAATAATGATTCGGACACAGAACCACGTTCTATAAATGAATGTTGACAAAGAAAGGATCGGCCACAATGAGAAAGTTCCATCAAAACAGAGTTAGAGTCTCTCAACAAATGTGGTGTGTTCGGACCTATAGTTTGTTGACCCCAAAAAAGTCACTATGTCTCTTCAACATCAAGAAGCCTCGTGAAGCTGCATCCTGCTAAAAATAGGCAAGGCTACTTCAACTTTTGCTAAAATTCGTTTTCAACAAAAAAATGATTTAAGTGAAAGGAAGGGGATACAAAAATATAGTACCAAAACTGTTTATACATGGAGGTACCAAAAAAAAAAAAAAAAAAGAAGGAAAAAGAGTTTGTTACAACTCAGGAGCCTAATCCGACATGGTCTTCAACCAAAGGTTCAACTCCTCAAGCAGACCCTTGGCCTTAACTTCTAAAGTTTTTATGCCACGCTTCTTCAGAATGTCCCCATAAAACGTGGCCGAATGCCGTGACCCATCTGCAGCACGAGGAAGTTCTTCCCAGAGGACTTGCCACTGCTCATGCTCCTGAGTCTTCCTCCGGACATTACCTTCAGCTTCCTCAACCTGGCGAATGAGAGTCCCCTCCTTGTCACGAGCCTCCACAATGGCGGTCCATTTAGCAGCAGCCTCTTCCTCTAAAAGATCAAGACGGTGCCTTGCCTCGACAACCTCCTTATCAAGGCGGTCCAGGTCTTGCTTCAGCCCCATGATGGATAACTCGGTAACGTTCTTCTCCCGAACGATCTGCCTCCGAGTCTTCGTGACCTCAGTCAGCTCAGCTTTGACTTTGCTGGAAGGTTTTATGAACATCTAATCAAAGAAGTCACCATCTAGGAAACTCTTGGTCTCAGTCCATTTGCTCCCCAAGGTGATGATCTCCTCAACAAAATCCTTGGCGCTTGCGATGTCCAGACCGACTTCTTTGCTATCAGCGAGGATGTCCCGCACATGCTTGATCATGCCAAAACCAGCTTTCAAATGACCTGAAGAAAGAGTCTCAACCCATGAGCTCAAGACAGTCTACAACACTTTCCTTGCATACTGAAGGTGCGGTGCAGATGAGGATTTGCCATGCTCTGGTGCCCGACTGCCCACGTCATTCTCCATTGGAAGAGTAATAAATAAACTCTTTCCAACGGAAGAAGCTGACTCATTGAAAGTGGAAGAAGCCCCTACTTCTGCATCAGCCGTAGGTATCCCCTGTTCTGGCTCTGAGGAAGACGGAGGAATCTCTCCTGTTGCTTCACAATCTATGAAAGAAAAAAAGAAAAGACAAAAAGGTATGAATATAATCTTGTCAAAAATATATCAAGATTATTATTGCAAATATACCTGCTTCGACAACCGGCGGAGTACTCTCTGCCTCTCTGAGCTCATCCGAAGCATCGTCAAAGGTTGCGTCCATGGATGGCTCGAAATCGTCGGAATCCTCTGGCAAGTCAGCTAACAAGAAAACAGAAGGTACATGTCAACAAATGACGGCACAAAAAAAAGAAAAGAAGAAGCGAAAGCAATCATACCAGGTGAAGGATCTGGAACCACTCCAGAGTCCCAGGGCTCTTCTTCAGATGCCACGATTGGATCCGTCATCGCCTCATCGGCCGGAACCTCAGGCATCACCAAGTCGTCATCCTCTGCAAAAAAAAAAAAAACAAAGAAAGAAAGCAGCCGATCAAAACAAAAAATCTCTCATAAAAGAAAAGAAGTGGCAAAAGAAAGAAAGAGGATCATACCAGCTGTCTCCTCTTCTTGTAGATTTCCTCATCTTTGAGAGCGATCAGTCGCTGTCTCATCTCATCACGATTGAGGGAATTACACTCTTCCAAATTCTTCTCGACAAACTGGATCTTCTCCCAAGCCTGCTGAATAGCCGCATTGGAAGATCTAGCAGACCGACGAGGTGCGTCAGTAACAGGACCTTTACCCTTGTTCGTTCTAGAAGAACTACCTGCAAAAGATGGAAGAGAAAAGATCAATCAACATCAAAATGACAGAATTTTGCTACAAAAATTCTAGCAAAATTTTGACATGGTTCCGGGGCAATTCCGAAGAAAAGGAAAATACTCCGAAAAAGACAGGAAGCCTGAAGATGAGCTCAACATCGCTGCGAGCTCATAGTTAGTGGAGAATTTTCAAAGAAGGTTCGAACTCAACATCGCTGCGAGAACGAGCCAATCTCATCAAACTTCCGCAAAATCTGGAAAAGAGCTCAACATTGCTGCGAGCTTCAGAATCCAAAAATTGCAAACTTCCTCAAAATCTAGCAAGACCGAGAAAGAGCTCAACATCGCTGCGAGCTCAAAATCCCGATACTTGCAAAAGATTTTCAGGTATGCATCATCATACTTCCAAATCCATTTACAAAATCATGCATAAAAAAAATATCATCATGCATTAGATGCTAGGAAAACCTTGACCAAAGTTTGACCAATTCCAACCCAATTTGGTCAAAACCAATCAAACTTTGTCCAAGGCAAAGATCATGTTGGCTTGACCTAGAGACTCTAGCCTTCTATCTTGATGCATCAAAAAAAAAATGCATACATATTGAAATTGCATAACCTCATTATCATGGTGAGCAGAACAAGGAAAAAGAAAAAGAAAGAGAGAAAAGAATCTCAGCAGAAAAAAAAAAATAAACTTTGGCCCACTGCCACGTGGCAGTACGGCCAGGTCCGTTTGGACCTGTCCATATAGCCTTAAAAAAAAAAAAAAAACACGCTGAAAAAAAAAAATAGAAATCAGCGTGAAGAAGAAAAAAAAGAAAAAATGAAAACAGAAAAAAAAAGAGTACACGGTAAAAAAAAGAAAAGAAGAAGAAGCACGAAAAAAAAAGGGGAAACGTGCTTGGAAAAAAAAGAAGAAAAGAAAAGAAAAAGAAGCAGAGAAAAAAAAATGATGAAGAAGCTACTTCTACAATGGAAATTCTTGTGGAGGAAGAAAACTTACTTGAAGCCATTGATGGAGAAGAAGAAGAAAAGCTTGGAGATCCTTGAAGAAGAGAAAGCACTTCTTATTTTGGAGAGCACTCATGAAGATTTCTTGCAAAAAGAAAGCAATGGAGCAAAAGCACCAACCCTCTTGCTTTTATAGAAGAGAGCATGCCAAAAGAGGAAACAAGGAGAAAAAAAGGAGGTAAGTGCTAAAATTTAGCTACTTTCCCAAAAAGAAAGATATTTTGAGAGAATCTTTCTACAAAAAGAAAACTTGAGAAATTCTCTCCAAGTAAAGATATTTTTAGATATTCTCTACACAAAAGAGATATTTTAGATATTCTTTACAAATATGACACCATATGAGATCTAGGCCATCTCCAAAGCCTAAGGTCCCATGGGTTAGCTCATATGAGCTAGGTTTGACCACCTAGGCACTAAAAGTGGCTTTTAGTCAAAATATTCCTCTTACCAAGAGCAAAAAAAAAAAAAAACAGAAAAGAGAAAAAAAAAAAAAGTCCCATGCCTCTTTTGAGTTGATGGGACCAGTCAAAAAAAAGAGAAAAGAAAGTCTCATGAGTTTCCAAAAACCAAACCATCCAACCTCATGAACCAAATTGAGCCAAAATCTTGAAATTGACATTTCACAAAACCAAATTCCGGTCCCCTAGCTCGCCACATACAGCTTCTTAGGTCACAAGACCAAAACCAAAATCAAAATCCAAATCAAACCCAAAACCAAAAACCCTAAATCTGACCCCCCAACCTGCCACATACAGTTTGTTGGGTCACAAGGTCAAAATCAAAAATCAAACCCCGACCCCTAACTTGCCACATACAGCTTGTTAGGTCACAAGGTCAAAAACCAAAATCCAAAACCCAAAATCCAAACACGCCATGTCATTTTCAAAAATTTACCTTGAGATGGTGTGTGATCCCTCTCACTACCATAAAATTCCTCCGGAAACTCAGAAGGCTATTCAAAAAAAAAAAACAAAAAAAAGAAAAAAAAAATGCTCAAGACTCTTGGTCAAGTTGGAATCTCTCCTCCAAGTTTCTCTTCGAGGCACATCGACTCCAAAAAGCTATTCGTCGCTGTACCTCGAGGGGGCATTTGTTGACACCAAAAAAGTCAATATGTCTCCTCAACATAAGAAGCCTCGTGAAGCTGCATCCTACTACAAAACAGGCAAGGCTACTTCAAGAATCAGATTTTTTCAGAATCAGACAGAAACTGAAAGCTCCTTCAAGACAGCCAAAAGAGGGGTACACCTGAAGTTTCGTGCCATTCCGACATCGTTTGGCCCAACTTCACTGCTCCGATAACTAAACAAGCGCTCCTGGCGGCGACATCATCGAAGACGACAAAACTTCGATTAGAGCCTACGGATTACTCCAAAATGTCTCCAAAGGGCTCCACGCCAAATTTCAAATCAAACCGACAACATTTGACCCTCCATCAATGCTCGAGCAGCAAAATCAAGCCTCCCGGCGGCGGGAACCACCGAACCCATCACTCATCAAACAAAGTACATGAGTGGCTTCAACATGCCTCCAAAGGGCTGCACGTCAAATTTCAGGTCATTCCGACAACGTTTGACCAGGTTTCGATGCTCCGAGAGAAAATCAAGCCTACCGGCGGCGGAGCAACCCGGGACCATGACATCCAAAACGGAGCCCATGGAATGTCTCAAAATGACTCCAATAGGCTCCCCATCAAATTTCAGGTCAATCGAACATCGTTTGACCACATATCAAAGCTCGTCATTTTCCCCGCATCAAAATCAAGTGAAGCATCGATGGGACCCCAAACGGCTTCAAAACTCAAATAAAAGCCATGGTTGGTCCTATCCACTGCTCAAGAAGCTTCACCTCAATTTTCAGGTCATTCCGACATCGTTTGACCTAGTTTCGACTCTTGACGGAAAATCGGCTACAAAGTCTTCGGCTTTCCCGAAAAATGGGAAACTCTGTGCTCCGATTTCGTGCGGGTTCTCATCAAGTTTTCTCCAAGAAAATAAAGTCAATAATTGAGGAAAAATGTCAAGAAAAATACAGAAGAAAAAAAGGAACGAAAAAGACGCAAAATCGGCCGAAAACGGAGCTCGGCGACCAAAAGGCAATAAACCCTAAGGTCGCCGGCAACCCTGGCCCATGGTCGCCCGGTGACCCTGGGTCCATGGTCGCCCGGTGACCCTGCAAATCCGGGTCGCCGGATTTTGCACCAAAACGTCTGTTTTTCGATGGTTTTCGCGTTTCGGGTGTTCCGGCCTCTGTGATTTTTTGAAAATCCAATGCTTGGATCCGCCGTCAAAAGCATGAAATCATCATCGATCGCCTCAAGATAGCCAACCGGCTGACCAAGAAAGTGCACTTTCTATCCGATCGATCGTAAAATCGACAAGACAGATGTCATCGGCCCACCAACATCAACTAATATCTGAAATTGCATCGCAATCCGACATCAAACAATGCGTGGATCCACCTGTGATGATCGCAAGAAGAATCTCAAAAGGCGCAGTGCGGCCCGCGACTCTTCACATGCCTGGGCGACCACTTAATGACGTTAATTGACCCGTTTATGACAACTTAATGCGGTCATTAACTCATTATTTTGGACGGCCCAATCAGATTCAAGCATTTGGGAGTTACAAATCCAAGTAATCATGGCATTAAACCCATGAAACTCCCATCATCATGAAGCATAAAGGCAATTAAAAGCCCACTACCTTCATCGGCCAATCACAAGCCATGAAAAAGGAGCTACAAAATCAATTTGTAACTCCTCATGAATTCTTTCATCATGGCCATCAATGCCAATAAACACCTCATGGCTACCAAAAGCCTATAAAAGGAGGTCCATTCCAAGAAGAAAGCAAGGATGGAAATAGATCCCAAGTGCAAGCTCTGAAAATCCAGAAAATCCAAGAGAGAGACGAAGTCCTGCTACTTTGCTCCCGGAAGCACCACAAGGTGGTCAACGTCCCTGAGGGGGCCACCCCCCCCATCACCTCCTTCTCCAACATGGCCTAAACGTGGCTTTTCAGCCCGTTTACTTGGTTTTTCATTGGATATAGGACCTCCTCTTGGTCCTTGTCCTTTAAAAAACCGAGGTTAGGAGCCAAGCCAAAGAATCAAAGCATCACATGTTCTCATTTGAAGGACGATGGCGAAGCCCATACATGACTTGCGACCGTCGATCTCAACGTGTCCCCACAATCTCCTGAGAAGTTAGATCCCTTTTCTTAGTTTTCTATTGTAGTTTGTATTTCCTAAAGAGACAAAAAGAAATCACAATTCTTGTCTTTCACATTTGATGAGTTTTGTAAAATCGCCTTTCACGGCAAAATCGCCTTTTACGGCAAACAAACAAAAACGCCTCCTACGGCATTCTAAAAAAAACAAACTTGTCTATTTTCTTAATATTAATGCAATTTGAAAAGTTAGAAAAAAGGATTGATTTCCTTTCCACTTGTGAAGGTGAATCCCCGGATCATCACCATTCCAAATTCCAAGTAGAAAGTAAATCTGGCATACCCGTTCAAAAAATGTTGATGCCCGAGATTTTCCCTCCTCCGCCGAGACCCAGGTCAGCCCTTGGGGTACGGAAGGAGAGGACGGAAGATTCCCTTTTCAGGTCCATCAAGTTGGCATACCCGGTGGGACATGTTGACTTGAGAACGTGATGCTTTGATCACTTGGCTCCTTTCTAGTTGGTGGCCTATGTTGCATCTTGCATCTAAAAAAAAACATGAGATGGGATTTCAATTGTTCTTTCTCACTTCAAAAGAAAACAAATCTGATCTCTTTTTTCTTAAAAACTCAACTTTGAGAAATTTTGATCCTTCCCTCTTCGAACTTGATAGCTCACAGAAATGTTCGCAGTTATCGTTCATATCGGGGATTGGGCCATCTTTTCTCTTTGATGAGTCCAATTGGGATTTCAAAAAAAATTATAATTTCAAAAAAAAAAATTAGTTTTCTCTCTTTTGAATTCAAATTTGAGAAACATTGGTTTCCTTCCATTTCGGATTTAGCGCTCGCAGAAATGTTGAGCCTTTCTTCGGATTGGAACACCATTCGCTCTGTTTGATGAGTTCATTAAAAAACCATTCAAAAAAGAGTTTAAAAAAAAGACAAAAAAAAAAAAACATTAAGGTTCCACCACTTGCGTTCTTTGACCAAAGTGGATTTAAGAAAAGCCTTGTCCAGAGTGTGGAGACAGCTAGACTGTTCGAGGCAAGGGTCTTCCAAACGGGATCATTAAGTAATCCTACCCTTACCTGGGGGTTGATCTATCTACTAAGGTTTCATAAGATCGAATTAGAAATCTATGTGCACCTTTTAAAAAAAATCTTTAAAAAAAAAAAAAAAACTTCTGTCACTTTTGAATTCAGAGATGAGAAATCTTGGTTCTTTCCCTTTCGGATTTAGCGCTCGCAGAAATGTTGAGCCTTGTTCGGAATGGAACACCATTTGCTCTCTTCGATGAATTCAATCTTGACCTTTCAAAAAAAAAAAAAAAAACTTCCGTCACTTTGAGTTTAGAGTTGAGAAATCTCGGTTATTTCCCTTTCGGATTTAGTGCTCGCAGAAATGTTGAGCCTTGTTCGGAATGGAACACCATTTGCTCTCTTCGATGAATTCAATCCTGACATTTCAAAAACAAAAACTTCCGTCTTTACTGGATTCACATCCGAGAAATTCTGGTTCCTTCCCTTCTGAATTTAGCGCTCGCAGAAATGTTGAGCCTTTGTTCGGATTGGAACACCATTTGCTCTCCTTTATGAACCCAAATTTGACATTTCAAAAAAAATCCCATCTCGTGTCCTTCCCAAGGATGCGATTTGCAACATTTGTTCCTAGCGGTGCTAGTACGCCCTTTCGGGTCTACTGTATTCGCGACCGACACATTTGTATCTCCAACCTTATATCATTTTACCTCGAGTGAGCCTTGCTTCTTAGTAATTTGAATTAAGGTCTACAATTGCTTCTAGCAGTCACTGGAACGCTCACTTTGAGCCTACCATACTTGCATTTTAGAACAATTGTATCCTCTATGGCTTTTTGCCTTCTTCATCGTCCTTGGGTTGGGCCATGTCCCCTCAAGTGATTTGAAAAGACAATGTAAGGTCTGCGACCTTACTGGGTCGGTTGGGCCCAATAGTAGGCCCATTGACCCATTTATTTAGCTATTATTATAATTAATTGTATTTCAGATATTTAAGTGGGTTTAGATCATGAGCGAGTTTCTTTTAGTATTAGAATAGTATCTGCGAAGTTTAGTGCGATTCCGAGTCAGTTTGTTGATAGCAGGGGGGTAGTTTGCTATTTAGGGAAAATTGAGTGTTTTTCCGAAATATTCCAAACGCCGTGATTTCTGGGTTTGTTGGAAACATTTCGTCGCGCTGATCATTTTTGTCTCTTGACTCATCGTGATCCGATAACTGGAAACCCTTCAAGTGGTCCATTCTTTCACCGGACCTACTTAAAAGGCAACTTTGGTCTTTTTCTCCCTATCTTCTTCTTAACCTAATCTCTCTCATTATTCTCTGCAATTGAATGAAAGAAACTGCGGCCCCATTCTTCTTCTTCTTCTTCCTTTCTCAAGCCAGATCTCTAGCCTAGAGAGATCAATTCGAAGATCCGATCCGCTAGTCTCCATTCTCTCGATCTCCTCTTGCTTCCGGTATCAATTTGGTAAGCATTCTCATACTTTCATCTTTTCATTCGTATTCTTTTGGTTAGATTTAGGTCTGATCTTAATTCTTTTCCTTCCTATCTTCTTCTTGGCTTCCTAGATTTCGTTTTATCGGGTTAAATCGTGGATTTTGGGGTAGAAAGGCTTCTCCTCGAGTTTTGCCCAAATTCTATCATCTTCTTGGTTGAGGCAAGTAGATCTACATTGTATTTCTAAGCATGTATGTTTGTTTCTATTTGATTGGCTATGATTCCTTGTTAGAATTCCTTAATTCCAAGCCTGTTCTGATTTAGGGATTATTATTGTTAATTATTGGTTTAGGTTGATTAAATGTAAATTGAAAATGGTAGTTATTTGATTCAATGAATGGAGTGGAATGGAATGTGGATGGATTGGATTGTGGGGAGAGCAGGTGGCTCATTTTATGCAGGTTAGCCATGGATCGATCGGAGGAAAAAGGGCCAGAAAAATCAGTTTTCGGCCATTTTCGGGGTTCAGGTTGCAGTTCCGATCGATCGGACCTGCAGTCCGATCGATCGGCACTGTTACTTAACTGTGGCTGATTTCAGACCAATCGATCGGACCTTTTGTCCGATCGATCGGACTGCCCTTTTTTGACAGCACAGGCGAACTTTGGAAATGTATAACTTTTAATCCGACCGTTGGAATTCTACATGTAATATACCGTTGGAAAGATCTCGAGATGTAGAATCCAATGGTTTTAGTTTCATCACGATCGGAGGTCGGGAAGTGATGTAAATGTTCAGATTATCGTCTCAGCTCATATTTTATTGTAAATGAGACTAATAACTTAGGTTTGGGCCTTAGATGTTGGAAACCATGCACCCACACTCATTTGACCATTAATGGGGTTAAAATCGTAGTACGTGGCTTGGTGTGTTTCGATGGGTTGTCTAGGTATTCGTGTATTGCACATGAATTAACCGAATGCGTATGAAATTGTTTCATTAGATGCTTAACATGATTGTACAATAAGGGATTTCCCTAGAAGCATCGTTGATCCATTTCCACACGTACTCCGTTAGAACATGTGAGGTGCAGGGATGACACCATTTACCTAGGACTGGATTGTAATATTCCTTCGACCCGTAACTTGTATCCGTCGTTGTATTCCTTGTACACTCTCTTGACATAAAATACCTAACTAATTATGAAACATAAATTCTTATAGAATTTAGGCTTGGACCTGACTTAGAGTGTACCGTAGGAACCTTGTCTTGTATTGATGAACATGACTGGCTAGCAATGAAAAAGATTATTACGTGGTTTGCTTGTATGGTATTGTTTTGAATGAGATAATCCCTATGATCGTGTCTTGTACATTGAACTAGCCAAACTTGCTTGTCTTGTTTGTCCTTGTGTCAAAACCACTTTATTATTGTTTGCATATCATGGCCATCTGCAGTTTGGGGTTTATTGACGAACCGGTTACTCAGTTGTCTGGATGGGCAGTCGGCTTTGGACGGCGTCCATGGCGTTGAATAGCTG
Source organism: Umbellularia californica (assembly GCA_028538565.1). Classification (NCBI taxonomy): domain Eukaryota; kingdom Viridiplantae; phylum Streptophyta; class Magnoliopsida; order Laurales; family Lauraceae; genus Umbellularia; species Umbellularia californica. The sequence goes on along the minus strand of JAPQWN010000006.1, from coordinate 48,801,354 downwards.
GGAGCGGGCATTGGACCGTGATGCTATTCCTAGGACCGGGAGCTAGGATCCTACTGGAGCCGGACTTTGGTATCAGTAGTCCAGATTAGGATTGTTGCTGGTACCCCGGGAGGTGGCATTGGACATCCTCGGAGTCTCCCTCTTGTCCTTGTCTTGCATTGCATGATAGTGGTTATTGTTAGATGGTTGTTAGGATTCCTATTATGATTCTATCGATCATTATTCTTGCTTTATGCCTAGACTCGCTTTCCTTGTGTTCATATGATGTGTACTTGTCATTACTCTATATTTGATGCATGTCATGTTTATTATGCTATGCTTATCTATTGCTCAACATGTCGTTGACTCTATTCCTTGGTGTGCAGACACCTCAGGTGGTTACTACTACTATGAGGAGCAGGCCGGTGAGGAGATCCCAGAGGATCTCCAACCAGTCGAGGAGGAACGCGAGTGGCGTGCCGATGACGTAGAGTAGCGTCATCACTCCCGGCACGAGAGAGATTCACATGGACTTCATTAGATATATATTCCTTTATTTATTTCTCTCGTTGGACCTTTCTTTCATTGACTTGATTTAATTTTTATTGGCCTTTTTTATTGGGATTGGCCAATGTAATAAATTACTTTAACTCCTTTAGTAGGTTTTAATTATTCTTTCTTGCAACTTTTAATTAATGAGAAGTATTATTCATTGACTGATATTCTATATGCCTAGACTTATATGAGGTTTGAAATGTAATATCCTCACAGCGGACTTACGATCCGTGGGCCTAAAGGACAAATTTTTTAATTAGTCCTAAAATTCACTCTCCGGATCCGGTTTATTCTTAATCGGGTTCGGGGGACGTGACAGACAAAACCATAGTTGTTCTCCATTTATGATCACCATATTCTTATGATTACTAATGGATTTGGTCTTGTTTCAGAAGTTTTCCAAAACTAACAATGGCAGCTTCATTGACCATCACTTTCGATGAGAACAAGTTCCAGCTTATGCTTCAAGACAAGCAAAACAAGCATAAGCGCCCTGCCAGTTGCCGAAGCGTCATCTCCCTCGACAACTCTCCAAACACCGGGTCAACTTCAACTCCCCGGACCATCATCTTCGGATCGCTGGGACCATTCCTACTTCCCCTAGAAGACACTGTACCTGCCAAGAAGCAGAAAACCGCCCCGCAACGTGTCACAAAAATGGCACCAAGGGCAAACACCAAGAAGCCTGAAGCCCGTGGCATTCCCATGAAGCTTCAACCCACAAGAAACCAGGTTTACCCCAAAACCTGGTCACCGAGATCTTCACCAAAGCAACGGAGGTCCCGAACATCTGCAAAGCCAGCATACCTGGCCCCTCTCAAGGAGAATAAGTTCCACCCTCTCTCTTACATGAAAGAGGAGAGACCTACCCTCCACCCAAAAAATAAATAAAATCATCATGAGCCGGCTTGCTCCTACAAGCCCAAAATCAAATCCTGCATCATTAGGCCTATGCAAAAATATGCTGAAGCCTGCACTCCCGCGAGTCGACCCTTCATCTCAACAGGGGCCGAGCTCGCAAAATTCAAGTCTTCACTGCGACAGACAAAGGACAGCGTCCAGATCCTGTCCTTGCCCAGCTTCAAAGAAGACAAACTCGGCTGCTTCGCACGAGGGACTACATCCTTCATCGCCAGAGCCCAGCCAGAGCTGACTAAAGCTCAAATTGCTCGTTGTATGCGTCGCCGCACTGCATATCGACAAAAGAGAGTCGAGAAACAAAGAACCCAGCGTTCTACTCTCCACGTCTCAAACAAATGGGTCGAAAAAGAAAGACCCGACCAATTCGTTGCTGTTCATATGGTTGGCAAAACCAGAAAACGCCAGAAGTCAGCAACCAAAATCAGTGTTAGACGTCCAGTGACTCGCAGCGTCTCTCGGACTCGGACACATCTGGAATAATCTTCCACTCCTCCAAGCCGAGGACACCGGAGTAACCACTCTTCAAATTCTTCATCCAGAAGAATGAGCCCCAGCTCAGTCACCAGGACGATTTCTTCGTTCGAATCCCGAGGTATGAACGTCTTGGCTACAAGTTCTGAGCCGCCTCCACAACATGATGACGTAACCGCACGCATCCAACAGTTGGAGCAAGGACAACAGAGAATTGAGGCTCTGATGGAAAACCTTTTTCTCACTCTACAACGTCCACCACCTAACAATGAAACCCCTCTAAATCATGAAGATGATGAGGGTAATGCAGAAAACAATGAGTCTCGCGCCCTTACCAGAAAGGACGTGAACGATATCATCGCAAAAGCAAAAGAAGAGGATACATTGAAGGAACATGGGATCAAGCCACCCTACCCTTTATGGATGGACTCGGTTCCGTTCCCTGCAAAATTCAAGTAACCTACTCTCCGGACATATACTGGGAAAGGTTCAGCCAGACAGCATGTCATCCATTTCAAGATCCTGACGGGAGCTATTGCGGATCAAGATGCCCTCAAGATTCGCCTCTTTGCAAGTACCCTAAAAGGTACAGCCTTTGATTGGTACTCCACTCTGCTGGAGAACTCCATCCAAAACTGGGCTATGCTGGAGACACGCTTCCTGACCCACTTCCAAGGTGAGGATCATCCTGTTACTATGGCTCAACTCTGCAGCCTAAAACAAGGAGAGAATGAGTCAACATACGACTTCATTCACAAATGGAAAAGCAATGGCGTACAAATGCTCAGATGTACTGCCACAAGCGTCGCTAGTCGACATCTGCCGTAACAATATGAGAGCAAAAATTCGCTCCATGATCATCGGAAACAAATCAAAGAACCTGGGAGAACTCCTCGAAGCTTCCATGGAAGCTGAAATGGTGATTAAAGACCTCAACAATCAAAAATCATCAAAGAAAGAGCCGACTGCTGTTACAACCTCAAAACTAAAGAAAAAGGAGGTTCTCAATGTACAGACTAAATCAGCTCCTCAGCAGTCAAAGAAACCTGAAAAGAAAACTACAGGTAAAAGACCTGAACTCTCTGATGCCTTCAAAGAACGTGTAGAAAAGAAATATCCGTTCGATGAAGATGTTGAAGAAATCTTTGAGGCTCTCCTAGCAAATGGCAAACTCATTTTGCCAGAGCCCAAAAGACCGGGAGATGTTGGCAAAACCAATGATCCCCGATACTGTCCATACCATCAGATGATCTCACATCCTCTCAATCAATGCTTCGTTGTGAGAGAGAAGATCAATGAGATGTGGAAAAATGGAGTCATAACTTTTGACAAAAACTACGGCTCCACTTCTGTCAACATGGTGTCATGTGGGCAAGTTTCAAAATCACCGAAGAAGAGCACCATTACTTCATTCAAGGTGATAAAAATGGCTCAAGCGTCCCAAGCATTGGTTCCCCATCCAAGATCAGATGGACAACCTATATGGGTGCATCTCGATCTCCTAGAAGATGAAAATTGGGAGACCGTCAAAACAAAGTCGACCGCTCAACAGCGAAGGCAAGCCAAGAGACAACTCCGCAAGCTCAAACAGCAGCAGAAGTCTCAACCAAAACAAGAAGTATTTGAAAAAGCAGAAACTTCTTCCACTGCTTCACTAGGGACGATGGAAGAATCTTTTCCCAAAACTTCAAAGGCGGTAAGAAAATTCACCCTTGGTGATTTCATGCCACCTCTATACAAAAATGAAAATGTGCCGGGGGCATCATACTCTTGCAACTCGGTAGTTGGATTCTCCATGAATGGATACGAGTCCAGTGATACTGCCAGTGATATAGATGAGTGGGAAGAATCCCTTGAAACAGGAGAATACCTCTCCGACGAGGAATGGATTCCTGAGTCTCATCTTATGCCAGTAATCTGGTATAACCCATTACAGCCACAAGGATCTTGGACTGATGATGAAGAAGACCAGGGCCCTGTTCAAGAAAACGCTGTTGATCCAGCACCAGCAAATGCTTCAGTGGAACCCAACATGGGCGAACCATGAGGAGCGGATGACAAAGAAGGTTTGGCTCCTATGCCTGATCTTGAGGAATATGCAAGAATCTTGGAACATCTTTCCATAGAGCAGGAGCAGGATCGCAGCAATCTTCGTCATGATCCAGAACCGGAAGTCCCTGAAAATCAACGGGAACTTTCTCCCTTAACTCCTGAAAATGGAGAAAACAGTTGGATCGATGATCCTCTCACATCCGAGGATAAGTCCGATTCCCAACAGTCTACACTGGGGGCATCTCCTGTCAGGATAACCTGCAATGCAATAGCTTAGGACGACAGTGCCTCTGAAGCTTCCGAAGACACGTACTCCCCAACCGGTTGCGTATCTTCCGGAGCTACATCCTCTCAGGTGACTTCCACTGAGATAACATCCTCTCAGCCCTCGTCTCCTGAAGCTGTGACATCGGAACTCAAGCCTCTCCCGATTGATCATCTTAAAGAAACTTCTGCCAATGAAATCTTCTTCAATGAAAACTCAGTCAATTGGTCCCAGATACCCGATCTCACGGGTGATGTCTAGGCTAATAAAGAAAAGTTGCCGGCTGCTGTTCAGGACTTGTTCCCGGAAATTGCTCCGTGCAACACAATCACTGAAGACGCCAATGCTGTTACAGAGACGTCCTCAGCAAAGGATCAACCTCTTGATCCTGAGAGCGATCTTCCAAAAGAAGACCCTTCTCTAGAGGCTCTTGAAGTTGGTAGAGGTACCCGTTCTGGCCGGGATTACCACAAAAATTACAATCAACCCTCTTCTTCTTATGTAAATCCTTCGGGAAAGCAAGATGTAAGCGCCCCAAGTGGCAATAATAATGAAAATGCAGGCCCGAAGGAGGCTTTCAAGTACGACTTGATTGAGCACTTCAAACACATACCTGCACGTCTGCACATCCTTGACTTATTGCGAATGTCTCCACAAACTCGTGATAGTCTCATTTCAGAATTACAAAGGCTGAATGCGGATGTCGACAAACATGCCCCACAAGTCCTACAAATTGAAATGGACTATAGGGTCAAAAAATCAAATACTCCCTCAAAGGGAGAAAAGAAGAAAACTGAGGGATCAAGCAATGAATGCCTCTCGGTACAAAAAGCAGCAAGTGCAACAATTGCCTTCGACAAGGATGACCTCCTCCTAGGCGAAACAAAGCACAATCGTCCCTTGTACTTTACGGGGTACGTCAAAGAAATGCCAGTACACAGAGTTCAGATCGATCCAGGTTCTGCAGTCAACCTTATCTTCACTTCGGCACTCGAAGAGCTGGGCATCCCACCTAGCAAACTGAGTCACACGTCCGTATCCATCTTCGGATATGACGGGAGCGCTCAAAGGCCTATCTGTAAAATCAGGTTCAAATTGCAAATCGGTGATCTTATTTCTGAAGTCACCGTGTATGCAATAAGGACCCCTTCATGTTACAATATACTCCTTGGACGCCCCTGGATACATGAGAATGGTGTCGTCCCTTCAACTCTACATCAGTGCATCAAGTTCGTTGGCGACGATGGCTTGATACATCGAGTATTCGCAGACAAAAAACCCTTCAAAAGCAAGGATGTCCATTTTGCAGATGCTCAAATGTACAAAGATGGAAAAGAAGAACAGGAGGAAAAAATAATTCACCTTGCCGACAGTCTCCAGAAAGATAAAGGCAAGGCTCCTCAGCAATCATCGGAGGTAAACAAACCCTCCACCAAACTCGAAGTAAGCGGCTAAGCTCCCTTTGTCGTCTCCTGCAAATCTCCAAAGCCTTTGGTAATCTCTACCAAAGCAAAGAAGACAAAACAAAAGACTGGGGGCAAGTTCACTGTCTCCTTTGTGTCTATTATGCATGACACAGACTCAGAGTCAGAGCGAGAAGATGACACAGCATCAAGCCAAGCTGATACTCAGCAAGATCAGCTCATTCTCACTCCATTGGAGACACTTGCAGACATAGAAGACCCTACGTCTGCTTTGTTTGTTATTCCGACAACTTCGCCAGAAGAAAAAACAATATTCTTCCGCAGATCGGGAGCATCTCCACTGAATTCTCTACTTGAACCTTTCCAAAACGAAGGTATGCCTCAGCTATCCCTGTATAGTCCAATGGCACAAGCTATCATGAAGAAAATGGGTTACGACACTCAAAATCCGACTGGTTTGGGAGGTGGCCGTGGTATTTTAACACCATTGGAACCCACCCTGATCAAAAGTCAACCAGAAGATTGGAGAATCCACCTTCAAAAGGGCAAGTCTTCATATGGGTTGGGGTATGTTCCTTCTGCTCCTATGAGACAGTTGACACCATGGCTACAAAGTCGCTTTACCGACCAAGCCTCAACATCTCATGAAGACATCGATATCCCTGGATATCTCTTTGAGGAGTACTCGTAAAAAATCCTGAAAGCTCCTCCAATTGGTATAATTTCTCTGATAATAAAGAGGACTTGCCCGATGATACAGACGAGCGGTTTTCTGACTCAGAAGAACCATCGTCTCCAAAAGAAGTACCTTACTTCAACCCAATTCCAGCAAATGATTGGGACCATCTCATTGCAAGCCTTGAGAAGGATACTGATCAAGAAAATCCATGGACAGAAACAGAGCCCCAATCTGAAATGCCTCTGGCACTCCAGAAGGTCTTGTTGAGTTGGAAGCCTCCGAAAACATTGTGGAGGAACCACCTCCAAACCTTCCGACAGAAGACCCTGTTCAAAAGATAGACTTGGGAACATGTGATAACCCACGTCCTGTATTCATAAGCAAGAATATAAAGGATGATGAGTTACCCGAGTATATCTCTTTTCTTTGCGAATTCGTTGATTGCTTTGCATGGTCTTATGCCGAAATGCCTGGCTTGGATCCCAAAGTAGCAGTCCACAAGCTCAACTTGCAAAAAGAAATCAAGCCTATCAAACAAGGCCAAATGAGATTCCGTCCCGACGTGATGGACAAAATTGAACAAGAAGTTCAGAAACTAAAAAACGTTAGCTTCATCCGTGAGGAACAACATCCTGAATGGTTGGCCAACATTGTCCCTGTGACAAAGAAAAATGGGCAGATAAGGGTCTGTATTGACTACAGAGACCTGAATAGTGCATGTCCTAAAGATGAATTCCCGCTCCCCACACCAGAGGTGATGATTGACAACACCTATGGGTTCGAGCGAATGACATTCATGGATGGATTCTCTGGCTATAATCAGATAAAGATGCATCCTAAAGATGAAAGGCATACATCATTTCGGACACCGTTCGGCGGGTTTTGCTACACTGTTATGCCGTTTGGTCTGAAAAATGCATGTGCAACATATCAGAGGGCTATGATGAAAATATTCCAAGATATGCAGCACAAGACGGTCGAATGCTATGTTGACGACTTCGCCATAAAAAGCAGAAGAAAAGAAGACCATCTCAATGATCTTCGAGAAGTCTTCCTCCGACTTCGCAAACACAAATTGCGGATGAATGCACTGAAGTGTTTCTTCGGTGTCTCATCAGGTAAGTTTCTCGGATTCATAGTATGGAAAGCTGGAATAGAACTTGACCCCACTAAAGTCAAGGCTATCCTGGAAATGCCATCTCCCAGAACCCTAAGAGAATTAAAAGGGCTTCAAGGAAGGCTGGCCTACATTCGACGGTTCATCTCCAATCTATCAGGGAAATGCCGTCCATTCTCTCGCCTGATGAAGAAAGGCGTCGACTTTGTCTGGGATGCTGAATGTCAAAATGCATTTCAAGACATCAAAGCATACCTCACCAAACCTCTAATGCTGGCTGCCCCCACAACTGGAAAACCATTTATCTTGTACACAAGAGCTCTCGACCACTCTTTGGGTGCTCTGCTCGCACAAGAAAATGACGACGGAAAAGAAGCTGCTCTATATTACCTTAGCCGCATGATGGTAGGTGCAGAGCATCGCTACTCCCCAGTCGAAAAAGAATGCCTTGCAGTAATGTTTGCCGTACAAAAGCTGCGTCACTATCTGCTGTCGAACACAGCCTACCTGATTTCGAGGATCAACCTCCTAAAGGTCCTTGTCACAAAAGCAGGTTCTCTCAATGCCCGACTGGCAAAATGGTCTATTCTTCTATCACAGTTTGATATTAGGTATGTGCCACAGAAAGCAATCAAAGGACAAGCTCTAGCAGACTTCCTCGCAGAGCATCCATTGCCTAAAGATTCTCCACTCAGGGATGATCTCCCAGACGAATTTGTCTACAATGTGGAAACTTCCTTATCAAATGCTTCCTGGGACATGTACTTTCACGGTGCAACCAGGACAAATGAAAAAGGAAAGCAAATATCGGGAATCGGCATCCTCTTTGTCACTCCCGACAAATACATGATCCCACACGCCTTCTCGCTACTGGAACCATGTTCAAACAATGCAGCTGAGTACCAAGCCCTGATTGTAGGATTGGAAATCGCCCTCTAATCCGGCATCACCATGCTGGAAGCTTTTGGAGACTCTCAACTGATCGTCAACCAGATGAATCAGAAATATGAAGTCAGGAAGCCTGATCTGCTACCTTACTACAACAAGGCGCAGTCGCTTCGACAAAAATTAAACATCTGCCATATCACCCACATCCTCAGAGGTGAAAACATCCGTGCAGATGCCCTGGCCGGACTCGCCGCATCCATGGCAATCCAAGAAGGGGAAAACATGCAAGTCACAGTGTGTCAAATGAGGATTCTCCCTCCTCTCAACACACACCAAGCAATTGCTGAATGCCACCAAGTGGTTGGAAGTCGGATGTCCATCCTCAAACCTCCGATTGGCGACTGGAGAGATCCGTTCATTGATTACATCATGTTCGGAATCCTACCTGAAGATCCAAAAGAGCGGGTAAGTATCCAAAGACGAGCCCCAAACTTTCATTTGGATATACATTCAAAAGCACTTTACAGAAAATCCTTCAACGGAGTACTCCTACGCTGCTTGTCACAACAAGAGGCTGAGGAAGCTCTCAAAGAAGTTCATGCTGGTCTTTGTGGAGCCCATCAGGCTGGCCCCAAGTTCTACAACCAAATAAAAAGGCTAGGTTATTATTGGCCTACAATGGTAGCTGATGCAATGCAATTTGCCAAGCACTGCCAAAAATGCCAGATTCACGGAGATTATGTCGACATGCCTCCAGAATGGCTACATCCAACAACAATCTCACGGCCTTTCGAAGCCTGGGGTATGGACATCGTAGGTCCTATTTCTCCCCCATCAAGCAAAGGTCATCACTTCATCTTCACCGCTACGGATTATTTCTCCAAGTGGTCAGTAGCATTCGCGCTCAATGAAATGAAGACCTCATCAGTCCTTCAATTCTTGCGCACCAACATTATTTGTCGCTTCGACATACCTAAAAGATTCGTCTATGATAACGGACCGCAATTCCGGGATCACAGATTCTACAGGTTCTGTGACAAGTACAAAATCCAAAGTTGTCTTTCGACTCCATATAATCCTGCAGCAAACGGACTAGCGGAAGCCTTCAACAAGACACTCTGTAAAATTCTCAAGAAAATGGTCTCTAGTCACAAAAGAGACTGGGGCGACAAACTACCAGAAGCTTTGTGGGCCTATCGAACCACCGTTCGAGGACCAAGCCATAGCACACTATTCTCCTTGGTCTATGGATGCGAAGCTGTTGTCCATTTGGAAGCACAAATTCCTTCCTTAAGGGTATCTTTGCAAAATGACATGACGTAAGAAAGCAATGTCAAATTGAGACTCCAAGAGCTAGATAATCTCGATGAGAAACTGTTCGAAGCTTTACAAAGCATTGAGCTGTACCAAGCACGCATGGCAGGATCTTTCGACAAGAAGGTCAGGCAACGCGCCTACAAAAAGGGTGACTTGGTTCTTGCAGTAAAAAGACCCATAGTCTTTGCCCACAAATCCAAAGGCAAATTCGAAGCAAAAAGGGAGGGACCCTTCGTCATCGACAAAGTCTTCTCCAACGGTGCATACGCTCTTCTAAACATGGAAGGAGACAGATGTATGCTACCCATCAACGCCAAGTTCTTAAAGCGGTACTACCCTTGAAGACTTCTGTTGACACCAAAAAAGTCAATATGTCTCCTCAACATCAAGAAGCCTCCTGAAGCTGCATCCTGCTAAAAATAGGCAAGGCTACTTCAAGCATCAGATTTTGTCAGAATCAGACAGAAACTGAGAGGTCCTTCAAGACAGCTAAAAGAGGGGTACACCTGAGGTTTCGGGCCATTCCGACATCGTTTGGCCTAACTTCACTGCTCCGACAGCTAAACAGGCGCTCCCGGCGGCAACATCATCAAAGACACCAAAACTTTGATCAAAGCCTACGGATGACTCCAGAATGTCTCCAAAGGGCTCCATGCCAAATTTCAAGTCAAACCGACAACGTTTGACCCTCCATCAATGCTCGAGCAGCAAAATCAAGCCTCCCGGCGGCGGCAACCACTGAAGCCATCACTCATCAAACAAAATACATGAGTGGCTTCAACATGCTTCCAAAAGGCTGCACGTCGAATTTTAGGTCATTCCGACAACGTTTGACCAGGTTTCGATGCTTCGAGAGAAAATCAAGCCTACCGGCGGCGGAGCAACCCGGGACCATGACATCCAAAACAGAGCCCATGGAACGTGTCAAAATGACTCCAATAGGCTCCCCGTCAAATTTCAGGTCAATCGGACATCGTTTGACCACATATCAAAGCTCGGCATTTTCCCCGCAGCAAAATCAAGTGAAGCATCGATGGGACCCCAAACGGCTTCAAAAATCAAAATAAAAGCCCATGGTTGGTCCTATCCACTGCTCAAGAAGCTTCACCTCAATTTTCAGGTTATTCCGACATCGTTTGACCTAGTTTCGACGCTTGACGGAAAAATGGCTACAAAGTCTTCGGCTTTCCCGAAAAATAGGAAACTTTGTGCTCCGATTTCGCGAGGGTTCTCGTCAAGATTTCTCCAAGAAAGTCAAGTCAATAATTAAGGAAAAATGTCAAGAAAAATACATAAGAAAAAAGGAACGAAAAAGATGAAAAAACGGCCGAAAACGACGCTCGGCGACCAAACGGGCCGAAGCCCAATGGTCGCCGGCGACCCTGGCCTAAGGTCGCCAGGCGACCCTCGGCGACCCTGGGTGCATGGTCGCCCAGCGACCCTGGAAATCCGGGTCGCCGGATTTTGCGCCAAATCGTCCGTTTTCCGATTCTTTTCGCGTTTCGGGTGTTCTGGCCTCTGTGATTTTCTGAAAATCCAATGTTTGGTGCTTCAAAACCAATGATCTTCGTCGACATCTCGGATCCGCCTTCAAAAGCATGAAATCATCACCGATCGCCTCAAGATCGCCAACCGGGTGACCAAGAAAGTGCACTTTCTGTCCGACCGATCGTGAAATCGACAAGAGAGACGTCACCGGCCCGCCAACATCAATCAATGTTTGAAATTGCATCGCAATCCGACATCAAATAATGCGTGGATCCACCTGTGATGATCGCAAGAAGAATCTCAAAAGGCGCAGCACGGCCCGCAACTCTTCACATGCCTTGACAACCACTTAATGTCGTTAATTGACCCATTAAAGCAATCATTAACTCATTATTTTGGACGGCCCAATCAGAACCAAGCATTTGGGAGTTACAAATCCAAGCAATCATGGCATTAAACCCATGAAACTCCCATCATCATGAAGCATAAAGGTGATTAAATGCCCACTACCTTCATCGGCCAATCACAAGCCTTGAAAAAGGAGTTACAAAATCAACTTGTAACTCCTCATCAATTCTTTCATCATGGCCATCAATGCCAATAAACACCTCATGGCTACCAAAAGCCTATAAAAGGAGGTCCATTCCAAGAAGAAAGCATGATGAAAAGAGATCCCAAGTGCAAGCTCTGAAAATTCAGAAAATCTAAGAGAGAGACGAAGTTCTGCTACTTTGCTCCCGAAAGCACCACAAGGTGATCAACGTCCCTTGGGGGGCCACCCCCCCAAGGTCACCTCCTTCTCCAACATGCCCTAAACGCGGCTTTTCAGCCCGTTTACTTGGTTTTTCATTGGATATAGGACCTTCTCTTGGTCCTTGTCCTTTAAAAAACTGAGGCTAGGAGCCAAACCAAAGAATCAAAGCATCACATGTTCTCATTTGAAGGACGATGGCGAAGCCCATATATGACTTGCGACCGTCGATCTCAACGTGTCCCCACAATCTCCTGAGAAGTTAGATCCCTTTTCTTCCTTTTCTAATGTAGTTTGTATTTCTTAAAGAGACAAAAAGAAATCACAATTCTTGTCTTTCATATTTGATGAGTTTTGTAAAAACGCCTTTCACGGCAAAATCGCCTTTCACGGCAAACAAACAAAAACGCCTCTTACGGCATTTTAAAAACTTGTCTCTTTTCTTAATATTTATGCAATTTGAAAAGTTAGAAAAAAGGATTGATTTCCTTTCCACTTGTGAAGGTGAATCTCCGGATTATCACCATTCCAAATTCCAAGTAGAAAGTAAATCTGGCATACCCGTACAAAAATGTTGATGCCCGAGATCCTCCCTCCTCCGCCGAGACCCAGGTCAGCCCCCGGGGTGCGGAAGGGGAGGACGCAAGATTTCTTTCGGGTCCATCAACTTCCTCAAACGGTTCAGAGCAATATCTACACGGCTAAAGCGTATTTCCATGGTACTTGCTCGTCAAACCCACCCCTTCCAGACTTTATATTGAAGTTTCCAAAAAAAAAATCTCTCAAAACAATGCTTACTTTCATCGTTTCATTGTTCAAAAAAAAATCAAAATCCAAAAATCCAAGTTTAGGAGCCTCTTCCCAGACTTGACCAAAATTTCGATCCTTGAACCCAAAATTCATGGTTTGAAACAAAAATCGGGACTTATGAATTTTCACCCTAGACCGCCTCGGCTTTTACAACCAAAGTGGTTTTAAGTCAAAATTTATGACCTTCGTGTCTTAAAACAAAAAAAAATTGGTTTTTAGAAACCGTGGGGAAGCGACACTTAGTCGATACTCGCAAAACCCAAAAACCGGAAGGATGCGAACCCCATTCGATACTTCCAAAACCCCAAAATAAAAAATGAAACCCCATTCGATACTTGCAAAATTTCAAAAATCGTGGAGAAGCAACAAACCAGTTGATATCCACAACCCAAATTTGAAAAATTGTGGAGAAGCAACAAACCAGTTGATATCCACAACCCAAATTTCAAAAATCGTGGATAAGCAACATACTAGTTGATATCCACAACCCAAATTTCAAAAATCGTGGAGAAGCAACAAACCAGTTGATATCCACAACCCAAATTTCAAAAATCGTGGAGAAGCAACATACCAGTTGATATCCACAACCCAAATTTCAAAAAAATCGTGGAGACGCAATATTCCAGTTGCTATCCACAACCCAAATTTCAAATGGTTCGTAAAAACCTCAAATTTCAAAAAAATTGCGGGGAAACGACACCAAGTCAGTACCCGCAAAACCAAAAGGTTTGGGAAAAGCAGGGAAGCGACGCTTAGTCAATACCTGTACCCCAATTCGCGAGGAAGCGACATTCCATCGATACTCGCAAAACCTAGCTCGCGAGGAAGTGATATTCCGTCAATACTCGCAAACCGAATGAGCAAGGAAGCGACATTCCATCGATACTTGCAAGACCATTCAGCGGGGAGGCGACATTTAGTCGATACCTGCATTTTGAAAACCAAAATTCGGCTATAAACGCCAAAATTCGGCTACAAACGCCAAAATCGGCTTTCATGCCAATAAAACAAAACTTGGTTTTCAAAAAACTCGGCTATAAACGCCAAATCCGGCTATAAACGCCAAATCCGACTATAAATGCCAAAAATCCGGCTATAAACACCAAAAATCCGGCTATAAACGCCAAAAAATTGGCTATAAACGCCAAAAGTCGACTATAAACGCCAAAATCGGCTTTCATGCCATTCCAAAAAATCGGCTTTCACGCCATTCAAAAAAAACTTTGGCTCTAATGCCATCTCAAATTTTTGGCTCCCATTCCGCAAAACAAATTTTGGCTCTTACGCCACAAAATTAGGCTTCCATGCCACCAAAATTTTGGTTTTTAAACCATAAAAAAACAGGCTTTTCGCCACAAAATTGGCTTTCATGCCCAAAACAACCCTTTGACAAAAGATTTTCACAAAATGACAACCTTTTGATCAAAATCAAAACAAACATTCCCATCAGCTTTTACTCAAATGTGTTTTCATCAAAAAATGATTTAAGTGAAAAGAATGGGATACAAAAATATAGTACCAAAACTGTTTATACATGGAGGTACCAAAAAAAGAAGAAGGAAAAAGAGTTTGTTACAACTCAGGAGCTTAATCCAACATGGTCTTCAACCAAAGGTTCAACTCCTTAAGCAGACCTTTTGCCTTAACTTCCAAAGTTTTTAGGCCACGCTTCTTCAAAATGTCCCCATAAAACGCGGCTGAATGCCGTGACCCATCTGCAGCACGAGGAAGTTCTTCCCAGAGGACTTGCCACTGCTCATGCTCCTGAGTCTTCCTCCGGACATTACCTTCAGCTTCCTCAACCTGGCGAATGAGAGTCCCTGCTTTCTCCCAAGCCTGTTGAACGGCCGCATTGGAAGATCTAGCAGACCGACGAGGTGCGTCAGTAACAGGACCTTTACCCTTATTCGTTCTAGAAGAACTACCTGCAAAAGATGGAAGAGAAAAGATCAATCAACATCAAAATGACAGAATTTTGCTACAAAAAAATTCTAGCAAAATTTTGACATGGTTCCGGGGCAATTCCGAAGAAAAGGAAAATACTACGAAAAAGACAGGAAGCCTGAAGATGAACTCAACATCGCTGCGAGCTCATAGTCAGTGGAAAATTCTCAAAGAAGGTTCGAACTCAACATTGATGCGAGAACGAGCCAATCTCATCAAACTTCCGCAAAATCTGGAAAAGAGCTCAACATTGCTGCGAGCTTCAGAATCCAAAAATTGCAAACTTCCTCAAAATCCAGCAAGACCGAGAAAGAGCTCAACATCGCTGCGAGCTCAAAATCCCGATACTTGCAAAAGATTTTCAGGTATGCATCATCATACTTCCAAATCCATTTACAAAATCATGCATAAAAAAAATATATCATCATGCATTAGATGCTAGGAAAACCTTGACCAAAGTTTGACCAATTCCAACCCAATTTGGTCAAAACCAATCAAACTTTGTCCAAGTCAAAAATCATGTTGGCTTGACCTAGAGACTCTAGCCTTCTATCTTGATGCATCAAAAAGAAAAAAAGAGAAAGAAAATGCATACATATTGAAATTGCATAGCCTCATTATCATAGTGAGCAAACAAGGAAAAAGAAAAAGAAAGAGAGAAAAAAATCTCAGCAAAAAAAAAAAAAAAAAAAAAATTTGGCCCACTGCCACGTGGCAGTACGGTTAGGCCCATACGGACCTGTCCGTACAGCCAGAAGAAAAGACAGAAAAAAAAAAAAAAAAAAAAAAACGTTGACAAAAAAAAGAAAGGGGAAAATCAACAAAAAAAAAAAAGCACACGAAAGAAAAAAAGCAGAAGAAAACCGTGAAAAAAAAAGAGAAAAAAAAAAGAGAAGGAAGAAAGAAAAAGAAGAAGCACAAAAAAAAAAAAGACTAAAACGTGCTTGAAGAAAAAAAAAAGAAAAAAAAAAGGGAAGAGAGAAGAAGAAGAAGAAAGAAAAAAAAAAAGAAAAGAAAAAGAAAAGAAAAAAAATGAAGAAGCCACTTCTACAATGGAGATTCTTGAGGAGGAAGAAAACTTACTTGAAGCCATTGATGGAGAAGAAGAAGAAAAGCTTGGAGATCCTTGAAGAAGAGAAAGCACTTCTTATCTTGGAGAGCACTCTTGAAGATTTCTTGCAAAAAGAAAGCAATGGAGCAAAAGCACCAACCCTCTTGCTTTTATAGAAGAGAGCAAGCCAAAAGAAGAAACAAGGAGAAAGAAAGGAGGTCAGTGCTAAAATTTAGCTACTTTCCCAAAAAGAAAGATATTTTGAGAGAATCTTTCCACAAAAAGAAAACTTGAGAAATTCTCTCAAAGTAAAGATATTTTTAGATATTCTCTACACAAAAGAGATATTTTAGATATTCTTTACAAATATGACACCATATGAGATCTAGGCCATCTCCAAAGCCTAAGGTCCCATGGGTTAGCCCATATGAGCCAGGTTTGACCACCTAGGCACTAAAAGTGGCTTTTAGTCAAAATATTCCTCTTACCAAGAGCAAAAAAAAAAAAAAAAAAAAAAGAAAAGAGCAAAAAAAAAAAAAAAAGTCCCATGCCTCTTTTGAGTTGATGGGACCATTAAAAAAAAAGAGAAAAGAAAGTCTCATGAGTTTCCAAAAACCAAACCATCCAACCTCATGAACCAAATTGAGCCAAAATCTTGAAATTGACATTTCACAAAACCAAATTCCGGCCCCCTAGCTCGCCACATACAGCTTGTTAGGTTACAAGACCAAAACAAAAATCAAAATCCAAACCAAACCCAAAACCAAAAACCCCAAATCTGACCCCCCCAACCTGCCACATACAGCTTGTGTTGGGATTGGTGTATGCCCTAAAGCCCACTAGCTGTTTTTTTCTCTCTGTTACTGGATATTTATTGGTTTTATATATTGGAATGATTCTTTCTCTATAAACATGTGTATATGTATGGTTGTGTGTAAGGCCCATTGTTTTCTAATAATTGAATCAGGTGTGAAGTGGCTTCACACAGATAGGTCTGATTCATGGATATTGGAAACAACAGATTAGTTCATAACTGAAAGATGGAGTTGGGCACTTCATCTTGGTATAAGTTATAATGAGATGCTCTCCTATATAGGGTGACATACCTAAGTCACGGGAGGGCTTTCCCGGATCTATCTCATTAGTGCATGTGTCATGCATTGAACAGGACCATTGTAGGTGTGATCTCTAAAATAGTACTATCACAGAGAGAGATCAAATCACCTCATGCTACTAAGTGACCGGTGCTCTTAATCTTGAGCATTTGTGGATGAAGTGACGAAGTCAAGTTCTTGTGCTTTAATTCACTATGGGTGAGATTCTTTTCTTAGGATCAACAGCTCTGTGAGTTAGGTACTCGGGCTTGATCAGTTGGGACATGCAAATGCAATATAGAATCTATGCCATCTACTGATGGATTGATCGTCCCCTTAGAATTATCCGATTGATCATCAAAATCTAAGATCTTAGTATATGGATGTTCCATATTGATATTGAACTTGTGGGTCGCTCCCTGGATCAAGAGAATAATATCAGGATGATGATTAAGTCAAGGATATGAAGTTCTAAGGATTAAGATTTAATCGAGAAGGTTGACAGTACATCGGATAACCTGACTCGATTGAGGATGTTACATAGAGGGGCATTTAGGTCATTGCACTTAGTAGGTCGGAGACACAGTCAATTTATGACTTGCTTATTTCATACTTAATATTTGTCCCTGGAGTGCAACCATAACTCTCTAGTGGAATGAGTTAAGGTTAAAATGGTCTTAATGTTGCTATGGGTTTAGCATGGACATTTTGGTCATTTTGGGAGCCAAGGGCAAATATGTCTTTTGGTCCCTTCTCTAGTCACTTTCCTATATTGGCATGGTTTCCTAATATGATTAGGAGATGAGGTTGAATTATTTTATGGAAAAATAATTTTGAATTTAAATTCAAATAGGCCTTGATGGCATACATGAATTTAATTCTAGACAAATTATGGACATGTGGGCCATAGTGTGGGCCATAGCATGTGGGACGTCCAACATAGGGATTTCTTAGTGTGGGGTCTCCAACTTTGAGTAGGTCTCTCTACTTGGAAGGTTGGACTCCTCCTTGGATAAGTATTCCTATAATAGAGTTTCCCTTAGAAACTTAAATTAGTAATTGTTGCACAACTAGGATTACTAATTGCTAAGTTTAAGGGATATTCATCATAGTTTCCTTTTCTAATTTGGATTGTTTCTAAGAGGAAATTAATCTTAGGATTGAGCTTTCCTTTTAGGACTTCTAAGAGAATTAGTAGGAGAGACTTAATGGGAAAGGATTCCTTGCAATCTTCATAATAGGAGGAAGCTTCCCTTGGGCGTGAACCACCTTAAAACACAAGAACAAAGCCCAAAACGTGCAGCCCTTGTTTTTCTCTTCTTTCTTGAGGAGATTTCCATCTCATATGATTCTAGAAACTCATCTCAAAAACCTAGATTAAGGTTCCACCACCTTAGCCAATCAGATTTGGAAGTGAGATAGAGGAGAAGATTAGAAGAAGAATAATTCCTGCAGAAATTCCTGCAGCATAGTAGCTGATTGCAGACCTGATCTTGTCCCTTTTGCATCAGATTTTCAGAGGTTTAAAGCTTGCAAATCTTTGAGGTAATAGTCTTCTATAATCTCCTTTTAATTAGACACATGTTGATTATGATTTCATGGAGTTTCTACGCGATTCTTTATGGCTGATTTCCGCTGCATTGTGCAGAAATCAGATTTTTTAAAATCTGTCATGCTTTGTATCGGCCATAGTTGTCTCTATATGAGAAGTTTCAGATCTGAATCGCGGTTTCCTTCAGTGGTATCAGAGCCACTCCATGCGAAATCATGATCCCATGATGTGATTTATTAATCCTAGATTAGAAGGGGCATGGTGGCACCCTGCTGAAATTTATTTCAGATTTGTATTAGTGCTGTATTTTTGTATGCTGGTTATGTTTGGATGGCTGGAATTAATTTTTCCAGATCTGAATCATGTTGTACATTATGCACTAACCTATTTGGTTGCAGCCATAATTAGCATCCTTGATGGTTCGCATGTATGTTATGTGGATTTGGATGTTTGTTTTATTAGTTGGAAAGTGTACGATTGCGCGGTTAGCAATCATAGGAAGTTGTAAAGTTTTCATTAATTTTATTCCAACTAGTCTTGATGTAAGCTTTTTTGAAAAAGCATAGGAATCTCCAATGTAATTTTTGTTTTGTTTTTCATGGGTTTGCTTGTATAAATTTATTTATGGACACAAGCATGAAAAGGAAAGTTTCAAGACAAGAAGGTTGCAAGAAATTGGAATCCTTGGAGATGAAGGAGTCAAGACTTCTAGAAGCATGAGGAGTCCTAATTCGATTAGGATTTGAAGTCCTAAGGACAGGGAGCCATCAAGGATTGCATACTTTTATTTGCTTTTATATATGGAATGCATGGTTGAATGCTTTATATAATTGCTATAATTATCACCTAGAAACATGGCCACCATTAGGATCTATATATGGCATCTTTCTAAAATTAGTATGTTTTTGTTTGGTCAATTGGTTTTAAACGGAACTTAGACCAGCACCTTCTCCAAGTTGGTCAAGTTGGAATCTCTCCTCCAAGTTGACCAAGATGGCAACCACACAAAGCTAAATCCTCTATCACCGAAGTGATAGAGCAAGCAAGTCAAGGCGTTGACCTCAGTCACCGAAGTGAGGAGGTACCACGAAATACATATACTATATACTATATACTAGACATGACTACGGTAGCGAGCCGGGCATCAGGAACCACAGTAGCAATCTGCGGTATCGGGATCCAAACTGCAGTTGGCAAGACAAGAGGGGGATCACCTAGTCAGTGGATCAGACTAACAAGGCATCCAAGCTTAGTGGTGCCGACTCATAGGTTGTATGTAAGTAAATAAAACAGGTACACGTATGCATGTTCTCTTTCTTGGCTCATGGGCTCGCACTACAAAGCTCTGGCCCAATATTGCCTCAAGGTTTTTGGCTTATGAGTCATGTACTAGAAATCAGGTCAAAACATGGGAATCAAGACAGGTGTAAAATAAATCAAGTACAAGACTATATTCGGGCAAGACGTGGGTGCTCAAGGCACAGCTATCGTATCAAGTCTGTCATGTATATCAAAGCTAGCAAAACGGTACGAGTATACTTTGAAAAGCCAAGACAATGTCGGGTTAAAACTAATCCAAGTGAATAGGGATCCCGTATGTCCGTATAATAAAGGAAACTTGGTACTCTTTGAATTTGGGGGACATTCCGGGTTCCTTATACACTAT
The DNA here is from genome assembly GCA_028538565.1 of Umbellularia californica. Classification (NCBI taxonomy): domain Eukaryota; kingdom Viridiplantae; phylum Streptophyta; class Magnoliopsida; order Laurales; family Lauraceae; genus Umbellularia; species Umbellularia californica. The sequence continues at coordinate 48,781,330 of JAPQWN010000006.1, read as the reverse complement.
AGTAGCCTCAACGCTTAAATGAATCTCGATGATGTAGTTTCTCTCTCTAGCGTACTACCAACAGACACTTCCCCTATGCTTCGAACACATTCCCCGGTGAGTGGTACCCATTGCCCTCAGAAAGGTTCACAAGCAATGGGGTGAAAACTCCCTTCAATCCTTCTTTTATTCACAGAATTCAGGGAATTTCGGTTACCTTGCGGTCAGGTGGCGGTTAGCCGCCAGCGAATGCGGCGGTTAACCGCTGGCTGACCGTGAGGCTGACCGTGGAATTGCAGCTCTCTGGAAATGCGACCGCTACAATCCGGTTGGCTGGCGGTTAGCCGCTGATTGGTTAGGCGGTTAGCCGCTAGCTGACCGCGGAGCTAACCGTGAGACTTCAGCTCTCGGGAAAAGTGACCGTAACTGTGCGGTTAGATGGCGGTTAGCCGTCGATGAACACGGCGGTTAGCCGCTAGCTGACCGCGGAGCTGACCGCCAGTCACGGGAATTTCTTCCCTGGGTTCAGATTCAAGCTTTTCCTTTCCCCAAACCCATTCCTTTCATTCCCCATTTGACATCCATACACTCACCAAGAGAAGAAGACAAACAACATCACAAGGATTCACTTAGGCATTGTGCAAAAGAAGAACCAAAACTACAATTCAAGATTTAAGGACCATAGATGAAACCAAAAGCTAGAAATCATGTTTCAAGACAATGAATGGGTTCAACAACCTCTCTTTAGAACATTAAAGCCACATTGAATGCAAATAAAAGCTCATCATAAATGGTACAATAAATACAAACATTTGATCATGGAAATCACTTTTAAAATTAAACATCCACTTGCCTCAAGGTCTCTAAACAAGAAATCCAAGCTCTAATCCACACTTCCAAGCCAATTACCAAGCTACACCAAAAACCCCCAAAACAAACCCTAAAATGGGTCAAACCAAGAAACAAGAAGAGAGACTCACAATAATGAAGATAGGGCTCTCCCAAGACTAGAAGAACAAGCATCTAAGATATTAGGGAAGGAGCTTACTTGTAAGTTCTTCAAATGGACAAGGTGAGCTCAATGAGGGTCTTGAGTTGAGTAGATCCTTCCACAAATGGTATCAATGAATAGCTCTAGTAATGGGGAAGAAGAGGGTGAGGTTCATCTCTTGCTTGGTGTGAGATTTGGTAGGGTTTTGGTGGTGAGGAAGCAAGAAGAAGAAGAAGAAGAGAAATGAAACCCTAGGCTGTGCTCATAAGCTTGTGCTGGAAAAAGGAAATGGAAGAAGGAGTTCTCTATATAAAGCAATGGGTGTGGGCTCCACTACTAGGAAAGCTCTTTGGGCTGAAATCGCTAATTTCGGGATCTCGAATGAAATCGACGAAGAAGAGAAAAGTGATCATCGAAATATCTAGTTTCGGAAAAGTGCATGTTTCGCGGGTTTCGAGGATATCGAGTGTTGGGCACAGATTTCGTGTAAAAAGACTGTTTTACCCTCAAAGCAAGAAGATCGGGTTTCGGGGTTCCAGACGGGTTCGGGATCCACATGAAAGTTGTAGGGATTAACAAGACGAGTAAAACGGGATCAAGACAAGAATTAGGGGAAAACAAGCAACCTCCAAAAGCTAGCAAGACTAATAAAAAAGGAAACCCCCAAAGGGTCCCATTAAGCGAAAAGGCACTAAAATAATTTCCCAAAGCTATCAAGAACTATACTAATCCAAGCTTAGTCAACAATCACTAATCGAGCTCAGCACTAACACCCAACTTAATTAGCACTAATCGAGTCACTCGGGTCGGGGTCTTACAGTATGTGCACCATTTTAAACTGCCTCAAAGAGTTCTATATTCCTTTTTTCCCATTTTCTTTTTTGTAGATAATTGTAAGCTCCCCGACCTTGATAGGGTGTTTACTTTTCTAATATTGGCAATTAGCCTAATTAATTGTGATTCTAGCTAATTAGGCGGGTTTAGTGGCTAAGCGAGTATCTTTTATCATTAGGAAGTGGTTTGCAAAGATTAGTTTGATTCCGAGTGCGATTAGTCCTAATAGGGTGTTAGGTTGTGATTAATAGGAAAATTGGATATTTTTTCGAAAAATTCTGTTTTTCCTGAATTTAGGTCCATTGTAAAGATCTCGTCGTGCTCGTCATTTTTTGTTCTTTACCCATCGCTATTCAATGCCTCGAAGTCCCTCAAATAATCACATTTCTCTCATTTCACTCAAATGGATATTTTGGACTTTTTCTCCCTTCATCTCTTATTTTAAACTCAAACCCAGCTACCACATTCGTTTCTTCCTCCCTCATTCTAGAGTGCAATAGTTGCTGTGACTCAACTTCTTCTCCTCTTCATCTCTCTTCTTGTCACGACCCCAAACCCGGGGTCCGTGAATTGAGAGTTATGTTTCTCCCAAGATCCGCGTGTGTGAGGATTACAAATTCCAACATCCTCTGAATATTTAGCGGAAGCTTTCGTGGTGTTGCGACTCGGAGTCCGTGGCCATTGGATTCCGCACCGCACTCAACCCAAGCATAAGTCATCTTATCAATGATCCATTTCAGACTAGAATAAACTATCACAATAAAAGTACAGAGCTGACAGTAACAGGATATTACATTCCCATATATGTTCAAGTTACAAATGACAATGTGTATTAATTACAATCCCAAGAAAAAGGCTAACAGAAGCCATACAAAAACAAGCTAATGATCACTACCCTTATGTGACGTAATACCGATGTCAAGCTCAATGTCTACATGACATAGCCGACAAACAACCTGAAAACTCATGGCTCCACAGCCAACACGTGCACTCGTTTCGGGTGAAGAAGTCTGAACCTGAGTACCAAAGTAGTGGGTCAGACACGACGGTCTGACAGGTGGGTGAAAAGATATAATAATATACTGAACGATAAAACATGCAATAAATCATGCTGTCTGATCAAAATTGTACATAATTACAAATGTATAGGAAATCATGAATATCTGACAAAATATTGTACTCATATAAAACGGGTATGAAACATAAACATTTGACAAAACATATATTCCTTTAAAGCATGTATAAAACATGAACATTTCGCAAATCGGGAACTCATTTAAAACATATATACATAATGAACATTTACTAAGAAAATGCATGATCAATATAAAGCAGTACGGGTATCAAGGATCAGGAACTATCAAGATGGCAACCACACGAAGCTAAATCCTCTATCACCTAAGTGATAGAGCAGCAAGTTAAGGCGTTGACCTCAATCACCGAAGTGAGGAGGTACAACGAAATACATATACATATATACTATATACAAGACATGACCACGGTAGCGAGCCGGGCATCAGGAACCACAGTAGCAATCGCGGTATCAGGATATGACCACGGTTAAATAAACCGGGCATCAGGATCCAAACTGCAGTTGGCAAGACAAGAGGGGGATCACCTAGTCAGTGGATCAGACTAACAAGGTATCCAAGCTTAGTGGTGCCGACTCATAGGTTATATGCAAGTAAACAAAATAAGTACATGTATGCATGTTCTCTTTTTGGCTCATGGGCTCGCACTACAAAGCTCTGGCCCCATATTGCCTCAAGGTTTTGGCTTATGAGTCATATACAAGAAATCAGGTCAAATAAATACATATGACGGGACGGGATGCTCATAAGCACAAAAGCACATCTGTATAGGTCAGGTATGTATGGGCTAGCAACAATGCTAAAACATGAATTTCAATACCTTCGGGGCAAGTCTAGCCATATAACACGAGATTGAAAGTGTACTAGCGAAATTCGAGTTTAAATAAGACATAATGGATTTCTATACATTCTCCGGGCCAAGTGTTGAAAGTCCAAGATTTGAATCAATGTAAATAGGGTTCCGTATGTCGAATTTGATATGCATTTGGTACTCTTTAAGAATTGATAACATGCCGGGACCTTATATACATTGACAAGTCTATAAGACCTAAACAACAACATGATAAAGGGATTTCTTCTTCCATATAGTTCCACACTTTCTTTAAAAGAAATCTTTCAGAATTGTAATTTCGGACAACCCTCGGTTAGCAATATTTCACAAATGAGCCCAACCTCTTCATCCCATTCACATTCAACCATAAGAAATCCATAATATAAAATCAATTAGGACTTATACATTCAAGATGTCATTTTCAATCGTGGCGAACCACTCAAGTACATTTCAAATTGATTTACAAGAAGAGCGTATAACTTTTGTAACATGGAATGGAATAATGTATGTGATTCAATGGTTTACCAAGGGGAGTCTCAATGCATACTTAATATCTAAATGTTGATTTATAATAATGAGTTTGGCACCAATGAAAATCCACAACACTTAAGATTATAAAGTATGCTTTAAGACTCAAAAAGATTCTTGGGTAAAATCCCATGTCAAAACTTTCTTTCATTTTTCCATTCAATTGATACACTTCAAGCATTTCATTTCATTGATCCAAATATTCACTTTCATTACCAATCCTTGATCACTAAGATAAGTATACCATTAGATTCCTTGCTTCAAGAGCTTTCCAACGGTATATAGAACGTCCAATTCCGACATGGGAATAAAAAGTTATGGGCGTTTCAAAGTGGCCCATAAAACAGCCCAGGCCCGCTCGTGCGGGCCAGGCTGCTGCCTGGGCCCGTTTCAAGTGCAGAAATTTGCACTTTTTGTGCATATTTTATTCTCTTCTCCCCCAATTCCTTCTATTTGCATTCTTATACAATTTGGGCTTTCTCCTAGCCTTAACAAACTACATTAAAACATCATACACTAAATCATTCCATTATTTCCATGAATTTTTTTAACAATGACAAAACATTAACGTTCACCAAAATCACTAAAATTCTAAATTACATATAACCAATCCAAAGACAACTAATTGCTAAATAAAATCCATATAGTTGAAACATCAACTTAGAGAAACAATAGACATAAATCATCTCTTGAACATTTCAATGAAAAATCAATAATAAAAGCTAATCATTTGCATAAAAACATGATTAATGAAAATAAATCATTTCATCCACTTGCCTTAGGTCTTCTAACAAGCAAATCAAGCTCTAAACACTCTTCTAAGCCAAGGCTCCAAGCTACACAAAAACCCCCAAAAAGCAACCCATCTTAGAACCCTAAAATGGTAACTCATCAAAGAGAAGGAATGGGCTCAAACAAGCTAAGAAATAGGACCTAGGGGAAAGCCATTGCTCAACAATAGAAGATGGAAAGAGATCCTTACCTTTAGGGCCATTAATCAACAAGAAGGAGCTTGAAATAGGGGCTGCCCAGCTGAGATTTGTACAAGGATGATATCCATGGAGAGCTAGAAGGATGGAGGAGAAGAAGTTGAGCTCAAGTCTCCATTTTAGCAAGGTTTGGAGGTGGATTTTGTGAGAGGGAGCAAGAAGAAGAAGAGAAAAGGGCAAAAAGCCCTAAGGAGCTGGAGCTCCTCTCCTAAGAATGTTGGAATGAATGGGGAAGAAGGGAGAGGGGTGGTCCTTTTATAAAAGGGTGGGTGTGGGCTTCACCATCACTTAAACTTGTCGGGATTAAAACATCAATTTCTGGGCTCAGGATGCGATCGACGAAGAAGAGAAAAATGTTCCTCATAAAATCTAGTTTTCAAAAAGTATAATTTTGGCATGGTTCTGAAATCTCGAAATTTGGGTCCAGATTTTGTGAAAAAGACCGATTTTGCCCCCATGGCTGGAAAAACTGATTTTTGGAGCTTCGAATGGGCACGGAGTGAACATGAAAGTTGTAGGGAATGGCGAGATTAGTCAAACGAAGCTGAAATGGGAATTTTTGGGAATCACCAAGAATCTCCCCACGCTGACCACGCAAAACAAAAGGGACCCTACGGTCACTGTCTAGGTTTACTGGCTCTCAAAACTTTCCAAAGCTAATGAAAAGTCATTCTAACTCAAAAACTCAACCAAACAACCACTAAAACCATTAAGAAAACTAAATCACGATTAAAACCACACTAAACCAGGAAATTAGGGGTCAGGTTCTCACACTTCTTGCATGTGCTACCTAAAGGGAAGATTCCAAGAAACGAAGCCCACCATTGTCTTCCTCTCTTCTTCCTCTACATTTTGATCCAAGTTTGGTAAGTTTTCCTCAACCCCTTCCTCTCTAATTTTCTTCCTCCTTACTGTTAATGTCTTGCATGTTGATGGACTCTTCTTCTTTCCTTTCCCTTGTGTCCTTGGAGTGTAGGAGAGAGGCTTGGGAGTACTGGTTTGGCTAGGGTGTGAGTGGAGAGCTCTCCTCCTCAAAATGTGTCTCAATTTCCATCTCTTTCACTCTCTTTGGTGAAGGCAAATAGATTAGCTATATGTGTTGTCCATGCATGTGTTTACTTTTATTCTTGATGATGCAATTGTATAGAAAGTCTTAAATTGCAAGCTTGTTTATGTTGGATTTCACATACTAATTAGGTAATTTGGTTAATGGACTTGAAATGGGTGGGTTGGAAAATGAATGGATTGTGGTTTGGAGGAGAGCATGGTGGCTCAGTTTTGTGCAGGTCACAACCTTTGAAAAGGCTTGAAATTGGTGGGAAATGGTTTGGAAGGAATGAGATAAGAAATCTAGCAAAGCAGAGGAATCCCGGGAGGTTTCTGCCTCCGAGCATCTAGACGCTAGGGTTCTGGCGTCCGGACATCAGAAGGTAAAATCTCAAGGCGCCCATACTACTTTCGGGCGTCCAGACGCCGGGAACCTGCAGGGGGAATTACATTGGCCATCTTCTGGAAGCCATAACTTTTGACCCGTTCGTCGGAGTTTGGAGTTCTACATATCATCGGAAAGCCCTCGAGACATAGAATCCAATGGTATACTTATCTTGATGATCATAGATTGGGAAAGGAAGTGGGTATTGGATAAATGAACTAAGCCCTTATCTCTTTTGGAAAGGGATTGTAAACCTAGTTTGAACCCTAGGTTGGAACCTATTGACCTACCCTTGCATGACCAATTGGGGAAAATGAAAATGGAGCACGTTTGGCGTGGTGTGCTTCATTGGTTATCTGGGATTTTCCATATATTGACGTAACTTGGCCGAATGCGTGTGGAATCGAGTTAATTGGTGCCTAACAACTTATGTACACCATGGGCCCGCCAAACAAGGACATCATTGACTCATTCTCTATACGTACTCCGTTGGGGATACGTTCGGTACACGGTGGGCAATTCTTGACCTAGGATTGACTTGTTTTTCACTCTTGAATCGCGAATCTTGTATCCGCAGCTTGTCGTACTTTGTACACTTTATCTTGAATACTTGTATAACTTGTAACTTAACTTGTAGAATTAGGATTTGACCGAACTTAGAGTGTATCTTTAGGTACCTCTGTCTTGTACTGATGAACACCTGTGGATATACTTGAAAGAGGATTACTCATGGAATTTGGAACTTGACTTGTATCTTGGCTTGACTTGGAGTAGCCCTCAACTTGTTATCTTGTACTTGGGAACCTATCCACGTGTATTTGTCTTGGAACTTGTGTTGTATACAAACCATCATCATCATCTTGCATTCATAACCAGCTGCAGACTGATGATTACAGAGTGGGCCGGATACCGGACACTAGGGTGGGCAGTCGGCTTTGGACGATGTCCATGGCGCGAATAACTGGGAGCGGGATAGGACTGTGCTGCTATTCCTAGGACTAGGATCCCCGTAGAGCCAGACTTTGGGTATTCGTAGTTGGCTCGGACGTTACTTATACCCCCGTGAGATGGCTAGGACATCCTCAGAGTCTCCTCTTGCTTGGCATTGCATTTCGCATATGGTTATTCTTGTTCATCTTGTTAGGATTTACATTTTTACTTGATTCTCATATTACTCATGCTTTCATGCCTAGCTTGTACCTTGTTGTCTTATAATCATGTACTTGTCTTTATTCTCGTTTGAAACATGCTATGAATAATGTATATTGCTTATCTCCTTACCAACATGTTGTTGATCCTTTATTCCATGGTGTGCAGAGGACACCTACTGCTATTACACCGATTCTAATGCCGAGGCAATCCCAAAGGATCCTTAAGCGGGGGAGGAGGACGAGGTACGAGAGTGGGATGCCGATGACGTAGCTTAGCGTCATCACTCCCGGCACTAGTTCGTGTTACATGGGAAGATTTGTTATAGTGCCACCTCATTTCATCTTTATGTTTAGATCTTGTGGACTTGTCTATCTTAGCACTGTATATCTTTTGTACCAGGACCTAGGTTTTTGAGATGGTCTTGATGCGTATAAACTTTATATGTTTTATCTTTTGAAACTTGAATATATATAATTGAATGAAATCCATACTTGCCTTGATATTCTTATAGATTTAATGTTGTCTTTACCGAACAAGTCCCTTTGATTATTTGTTAATGAGGCTCAACTAACAATCCTCACAGCGGACTTCGATCCTTGGGCATTAAGGGAAAGATTTTTTAATTAGACTTAAATTTCACACTCTGAATCCGGTTTAATCACTAATCGGATTCGGAGCCGTGGCAATAATCCTAATCTGCCCTATATAATCTTAATTTTTTTTACTTGAAGGTGCTACTAGCTAATACTTTGAAGACTTTAACATCCCTTTCAGCTGGGTTTATGTGAAGCCCTATTTAAACCTGCTCATACACATTTGCCAAGAAATAGACCTGAAAATGATGAGTATGCTGGAGAGTACTACTGCCCACGGAACAAAGCTACAGGTCATTTTCTTGTCAGAAATGCCTCTAACCAAATAGGTCCTCATCATATACTTTGGATCATATTATATTTGGAAGAAGTCTTAAAATGCTTAATCTGAATTTCGGTTCATCAATACGTTAGTCGTAAACGATGGCTTTGATTCCCAAATCCCACATATGGGTAGCAACGGATCAGATCAGATGGTTTGGTTCGAGTACTCTTGACATATGAAGGCTCGAACCGAGCGTAACCATTCATTAATATGGTTGAGAACATCAATCAAAACCAAACCCCAAAGTTTGGAGCGTTAGACCAAACCCTTAATTAACAGGTCAGGTACAGGTTGGTTAGGCGGGTTATAGAGCGGCGAGTCAGGTTGGGTCAGATTTTGGCCAAGATCATAGGTCAAATGGCATGGACTCAATTCAAACCCGATCCACTTACTAATCAGTTAAAAATGTGAACCCGAATACAACCTGAATTCTTGTCAGGACTTGACAGTGATGACAATGAATGGTGGAGGTAGGCTCATGCATAGAAATTCAAAATGTTTCCTGCTTATCATATTGAGATGCTTAACTTGGGCCATACCCAGTTTTTTCTTTGGACTGGTGTTGACTCGATGCACTATTTTGGTCGACTTGAATATCCAATCAGTGCCTCATCTCTTTGAGGGATTGTATTTGTAGGCTCGTACTAGTGTAAAAAACACCAAAATAATTAAATGATCTTATCTTCTATGTATAGATTATATGGAGTGAGACCTCTCATCTGTCCTTAAATAGACTATTTAATAATGATTAGAAGCATCTGGCTTTATATGATTTTTGGCCATAGGTGGTCCTTCAACTAAAGGTTACAAAGGAGCAAGGGCAAGATGGCATAGGCAGAGGTTCAAGTAACCATATAGGACATATCCATCCGGGAAAAAACCAAAACGTAATTGCGATATTACAACCCCTTTTGTCACCCGGCTACTCTGCATCCCACTTTGTGGGCTCTCCCAAGAGAATCTATACACGAGGAGAGAGCCCGCATAAGCAAGAAGGAAGTCCGCACCGTAGGCAGCATAATCAAGGATTGGAACTTGAGCAACTAGGTGAGAAATGGTGTTGCTTACCAACAGAGCAACTCCTAGGTCTCAATCCATACTGATTTCTTAAACAATTTAAATCCTTTTTTTTTTTGGGGGCCTTGATATATACACATCCATATACTCACATGCACTACCCCAAGTCCCAATCCAAAAGACCAGGATGATCCCTTATTATATCTATGGACATGGACAGAAAGATGCCTCACCACTTGGGCTACATGTGGATTGGCTAGTTTTGAAGGATCATTGATGTCATCTAAATTTAGAGAGAGAGAGAGAGAGAGAGAGAGAGAGTAATTATCATGCCTGGTCTCCTTTGGCTTTACTTGGTCTAATATAACATGAGGAATGGGGTTCTTAATAAACCTGCCGACCAGACCCCATTCTCCTTTGGCTGGACATGGGTCTGATGTGTAGACATGTAGGATGGTCCCTGGGTCCAGTTTCTTGCCCAATAATTATAGGTCATGCTTGGATTTACTTATACATAAAATGGCTAAGTAGATAGCCTAGCCCCTCCCAATAAAATTTAACGCAACTGGACCAAATAATGTAAAGATGGGCTAAATTTGGTAAGACCACGAGCCCTATGAAGCCAAACATAGTCTAGTTGATAGCCATTTCTAAAAGGGAGGTTCTATTGGCACCACATTTTTTTCTATTCCTGTCACGACCCCAGACTGGGCCGCCGACCTAATCCGGGATTGAGACTAATGATGATGATATACGAATAAATGGTTCATGCCATAGAACATACTATACGTACACAGGTCTACTACATGTGCATGTGATTTCCCACAGGTGTCCGTGATGAGAATCTCACATCATTTCACAATATTTTATTTAAGTGCGGAAGCGTGTAGCAAATCATAGTAATAAGGTTGAAAACACATGTATAACAAGTATCAGAATGAGCAATGAACATTAGCATATTCCCAGAAGTAAATGTTAATGTTTATACCAAATATTAGTTAATTAACATTTCCCAAACAATTAGAGGCCAACAAAGGCTAATACAATCCAAAATAATCTCCCAAAAGAATGTGTTATCCACAACTTCCAAAATGTGACGTATCTTGAGGCAACCGAATATCTAGACGACATCATCAGTGGCGCGCCACTCAACTAGACGTTGCTGTTTGCTGACCACCTCCTCAATCTCCGTCTCGGGATAAATAATTTCTGGACCTGAGTACCAAAGAAATGGATCAGACACGACGGTCTGGCAGGTGGGTGAAAAGATATAACAATATAACAATAATTGAATTTACCTTGGAAAACATTTAAAACTTGTTTAAACAATAACTTCCATGGAAGAGATAAATCATTTATTAAAAAACATATATGCAATGTAAAACAAGTAAATGTAACTAAGGAATCGGGAAACAGGCAAGATGGCAACCATACAAAGCTAAGTCCTCTATCACCGAAGTGATAAGAGCATATCGGGCATTGATCTCAGTCACCAAAGTAAGGAGATTCAACGAAAAATATACAAATACATATAATAATACGGGACAGGACCACGGTAGCAAACCGGGTATCGGGAATCACGATAGAGAGCAGGATATCGGGAACCACGGGAGCGAGCTGGGTATCGGGACGGGACCACTGTAATAAACCAGGCATCGGGATCCAAACTGTAGCTGGCGGGACGGGAGGAGGACTTCGAAGTCGGTGGATCAAACCAACATGGTCGTCCAAGCTTAGTGGTGCCGACTCATAGGTCATATGCAAGCAATCGGGACATGTATAAATAGATATGATGTGATTGTATAAACGGGCGGGATGGGGTGCTCAAGGTACAAATGTCATTTCAATGTCGGGTAATGTATATCAGGCTAGCAAAATGCATACAAATACAAGTTCAGTATTTTCGGGGATGATAATCATAAATCATGAATTTCGGGAACAATAGAAGTACAATTTAACTTTCGAAATTTCGGGACAAATATCAGGGTTCAAGACTAGTTCAAGGTGAATAGGGGTCCCGTATGTCAATTTCAGTATAAACTTGGAACTCCTTGAATTTGGAGACATTTCAGGCTCCTTATACACCTTAGGAATTCGAAACTTCAAATGAATCTTCGTGATGTGGTTTCTTTCTCAAACGGGCTTCATATCTTGATATAATTCTTTCCATCATAAAAGGGCTCCTAACAAATCTATTCCAACCATTTAAACATTTCATTTCTGCCCCAAACATATCCCCAGGTGAACAGTACCCATCGCTTGAACGGACTTGAAATTTGCTCGAGTGGTGATCTCTGTAAAATGACTTTCTGGGCGGGTTCGCTAGAGCAAGGTTGGGTTCGCTCGAGTGGACCTGTCGAGTTTAGGTTGGCTCGAGCGAAATAATAGTTCGCTCAAGCTAACCATTCTCTAGATGGAATTCTGAGAGGGTTCGTTGGAGCGGACTCGGGTTCGCTCGAGTGAACTGTCCAGAAACAGATTCCGGGACAATTCTGCTTCTTCCATTTTCCTCTTCTTACAACTCCTTTGAGCTCCCTTTCTAGACCAAATTGGGAGGCTCAGAACCCCCTTCAAACATCATCCAAACCACCAATAAAACTTCAATAAACTTTCATCCAATCACCTCCTTCTTCACCTCATTTGACCATAAGAGAAAAAGAGAAATCCAACATCCACAAGTACTCATTTTGTGCCTTAAACACGAGTGAAACAAAGGCCAAATAAGTCAACATTTTCAAGAGTTAAACAAACTGACAAGATGCATTCATGAGCATTTATTTCAAAATCAATGCAAGTCAATAAAAATGAAAAGAAATGACAAATCAACCACATTTCTCATAAAACTCATTTAATGCTCAAACTATCCATTCATCCACTTGCCTTTGGTCCAAGCTTAGTCAAATCAAGCTCTAAACACTCTTTCTCAAAATCACCTACAACATATCAAAAACCCCCCAAAAGCAAACCCTAAAATGGTCAAAATAATGAACAACAAGAAGGAAGCTTGTAGCAAAGAAGATAGAGGTTCTCTAGGTCTAGAAAGACTCATATTCAAGAGATGGAAAGAGAAGCTTGCATGATGGTTCTCCAATGGCAAGGTTAGGCTCAAAGAAGATCTTGGAATGGGTAGTTTCCTCCACAAAGGATATCAAGAGAGAGCTCTAGGAGTGAGGAAGAAGAAGATGACCTCCATTTCTCAAAAGATGCAAGGTTGGTAGTGATTTGGGAGATGGAAGAGCAAGGAGAGGAAGATGAAGAGAAACCCTAGATTAAGGTTGTAGCTTAAGCTGGAAAAGGAGAAGGGAAAAGGGAAGAAGAGACTTCTCTTTATACAAGTAGAGAGTGGGCTCCACCACTAAGAATTTTCATTGGGCTGAAATCATGACTTTCGGGACTTCGAACGAATCGACAAAGCAGCGAAAAACGATCGTCGAAATTTCTAGTTTCTAAAAAGTATATATTTTGAGGGTTTCGGGGATATTAAATTTCGTGTCCAGATTTGGTGTAAAAAGACTGTTTTGCCCCTGAAGTTGGGAAAGTCGGGTTTCGGGGTTTCGGGGTTTCGAACAGGAACGGGGTCAACTCGAAAGTTGTAGGGATTAACAAGATGAGTAAAACGGGGTTGAAATACAAATTATTGGAATCTCACATAATCTCCTAAGTACACGTAAGATCACAAAAAGGAACCCCTAAAGGGTCCTACTAATCAGAGAGGCACTCAAAATTCCCCAAAGCTATATCAAAAGCTATTCTATTCCTAACTAAACCAAAATCCACTAATCATGCTTAAAGCTAACTCACGACTTAATTAACACTAATCGAGGTTGTTGACACCAAAAAAGTCAATATGTCTCCTCAACATCAAGAAGCCTCCTGAAGCTGCATCCTGCTACAAAACAGGCAAGGCTACTTCAAGCATCAGATTTTGTCAGAATCAGACAGAACCTGAGAGATCCTTCAAAACAGCTAAAAGAGGGGTACACCTGAGGTTTTGGGTCATTCCGACATCGTTTGGCCCAACTTCACTGCTCCGACAGCTAAACAAACGCTCCCGGCGGCGACATCATCAAAGACACCAAAACTTTGATCAGAGCCTACGGATGACTCCAGAATGTCTCCAAAGGGCTCCATGCCAAATTTCAAGTCAAACCGACAACGTTTGACCTTCCATCAATGCTCGAGCAGCAAAATCAAGCCTCCCGGCGGCGGGAACCACCGAAGCCATCACTCATCAAAAAAAATACATGAGTGGCTTCAACATGCTTCCAAAAGGCTGCACGTCAAATTTCAGGTCATTCCGACAACGTTTGACCAGGTTTCGATGCATCGAGAGAAAATCAAGCCTACCAGCGGCGGAGCAACCCGGGACCATGACATCCAAAACGGAGCCCATGGAACGTCTCAAAATGACTCCAATAGGCTCCCCGTCAAATTTCAGGTCAATCAGACATCGTTTGACCACATATCAAAGCTCGGCATTTTCCCCGCAGTAAAATCAAGTGAAGCATAGATGGGACCCCAAACGGCTTCAAAACTCAAATAAAAGCCCATGGTTGGTCCCATCCACTGCTCAAGAAGCTTCACCTCAATTTTCAGGTCATTCCGACATCGTTTGACCTAGTTTCGACGCTTGACGGAAAATCGGCTACAAAGTCTTCGACTTTCCCAAAAAATAGGAAACTTTGTGCTCCGATTTCGCGAGGGTTCTCGTCAAGATTTCTCCAAGAAAATCAAGTCAATAATTGAGGGAAAATGTCAAGAAAAATACAGAAGAAAAAAGGAACGAAAAAGACGAAAAAACGGCCGAAAACGACGCTCGGCGACCAAACGGGCCGAAGCCCTATGGTCGCCGGCGACCCTGGGTGCATGGTCGCCCGGCGACCCTGGAAATCCGGGTCGCCGGATTTTGCGCCAAATCGTCCGTTTTCCGATTCTTTTCGCGTTTCGGGTGTTCTGGCCTCTGTGATTTTCTGAAAATCCAATGTTTGGTGCTTTAAAACGACTGATCTTCGTCGACATCTCGGATCCGCCGTCAAAAGAATGAAATCATCACCGATCGCCTCAAGATCGCCAACCGGCTGACCAAGAAAGTGCACTTTCTGTCCGACCGATCGTGAAATCGACAAGACAAACGTCACCGGCCCGCCAACATCAATCAATGTCTGAAACTGCATCGCAATCCCACATCAAATAATGCGTGGATCCACCGGTGATGATCGCAAGAAGAATCTCAAAAGGCGCAGCACGGCCCGCGACTCTTCACATGCCTTGGCAACCACTTAATGTCCTTAATTGACCCATTAAAGCAGTCATTAACTCATTATTTTGGACGGCCCAATCAGAACCAAGCATTTGGGAGTTACAAATCCAAGCAATCATGGCATTAAACCCATGAAACTCCTATCATCATGAAGCATAAAGGTGATTAAATGCCCACTACCTTTATCGGCCAATCACAAGCCTTGAAAAAGGAGTTACAAAATCAACTTGTAACTCCTCATCAATTCTTTCATCATGGCCATCAATGCCAATAAACACCTCATGGCTACCAAAAGCCTATAAAAGGAGGTCCATTCCAAGAAGAAAGCATGATGAAAAGAGATCCCAAGTGCAAGCTCTGAAAAACCAGAAAATCCAAGAGAGAGACGAAGTCCTGCTACTTTGCTCCCGGAAGCACCACAAGGTGATCAACGTCCCTTGGGGGGCCACCCCCCCCCCCAAGGTCACCTTCTTCTCCAACATGGCCTAAACGTGGCTTTTCAGCCCGTTTACTTGGTTTTTCATTGGATATAGGACCTTCTCTTGGTCCTTGTCCTTTAAAAAACTGAGGTTAGGAGCCAAGCCAAATAATCAAAGCATCACATGTTCTCATTTGAAGGACGATGGCGAAGCCCATACATGACTTGCAACCGTCGATCTCAACGTGTCCCCACAATCTCCTGAGAAGTTAGACCCCTTTTCTTACTTTTCTATTGTAGTTTGTATTTCTTAAAGAGACAAAAGAAATCATAATTCTTGTCTTTCACATTTGATGAGTTTTGTAAAAACGCCTTTCACGGCAAAATCGCCTTTCACGGCAAACAAACAAAAAACGCCTCTTACGACATTCTAAAAACTTGTCTCTTTTCTTAATATTTATGCAATTTGAAAAGTTAGAAAAAATGATTGATTTCCTTTCCACTTGCGAAGGTGAATCTCTGGTTTATCACCATTCCAAATTCCAAGTAGAAAGTAAATCTGGCATACCCGTACAAAAATGTTGATGCCCGAGATTTTCCCTCCTCCGCCGAGACCCAGGTCAGCCCCCGGGGTGCGGAAGGAGAGGACGGAAGATTTCTTTCGGGTCCATCAAGTTGGCATACCCGGTGGGACACGTTGACTTGAGAACGTGATGCTTTGATCCCTTGGCTCCTTTCTAGTTGGTGGCCTATGTTGCATTTTGCATCTAAAAAACATGAGATGGGATTTCAATTGTTCTTTCTCACTTCAAAAAAAAAAAAAACAAATCCGATCTCTTTTTCTTAAAAACTCAACTTTGAGAAATTTTGATCCTTCCCTTTTCGAACTTGATAGCTCACAAAAATGTTCGCAGCTATCGTTCATATCGGGGATTGGGCCATCTTTTCTCTTTGATGAGTCCAATTGGGATTTCAAAAAAAAAACACCTTCATTTCAAACTCTTTAAAAAAAAATGATCTCTCTTTCTCAAGGTTCAACTTTGAGAAATTTTGATCCTCTCCTTTTTGAACTTGATAGCTCACAGAAATGTTCGCAGCTATCGTTCATATCGGGGATTGGGCCATCTTTCTCTTTGATGAGTCCAGTTGGGATTTCAAAAAAAAAAAAAAAAAGGTTATAATTTCAAAAAAAAAAATTAGTTTTCTCTATTTTGAATTCAAATTTGAGAAACCTTGGTTTCCTTCCCTTTCGGATTTAGCACTCGCAGAAATGTTGAGCCTTTGTTCGGATTGGAACACCATTCGTTCTCTTTGATGAGATCATTAAAAAACCTTTCAAAAAAAGTTAAAAAAAAAAAAAAAAACACTAAGGTTCCACCAGTTGCGTTCTTTGACCAAAGTGGATTTAAGAAAAGCCTTGTCCAGAGTGTGGAGACGGCTAGACTGTTCGAGGCAAGGGTCCTCCAAACGGGTTCATTAAGTAATCCTACCCTTACCTGGGGGCTGATCTATCTACTAAGGTTTCATAAGATCGAATTGGAAATCTATGTGCACCTTTCAAAAAAAAAATTCTCTAAGAAAAAAATCCTTAAAGAAAAAAAAAAAAACTTCTGTCACTTTGAATTCAGAGTTGAGAAATCTTGGTTCTTTCTCTTTCGGATTTAGCGCTCGCAGAAATGTTGAGCCTTGTTCGGAATGGAACGCCATTTGCTCTCTTCGATGAATTCAATCTTGACCTTTCAAAAAAAAAACTTTTGTCACTTTTGAATTCAGAGTTGAGAAATCTTGGTTCTTTCCCTTTCGGATTTAGCACTCGCAGAAATGTTGAGCCTTGTTCGGAATGGAACACCATTTGCTCTCTTCGATGAATTCAATCTTGACCTTTCAAAAAAAAAAAAAACTTCCGTCATTATTGGATTCACATCCGAGAAATTCTGGTTCCTTCCCTTCTGAATTTAGCGCTCGCATAAATGTTGAGCCTTTGTTCGGATTGGAACACCATTTGCTCTCCTTTGTGAACCCAATTTTGACCTTTCAAAAAAAATCCCATCTCGTGTCCTTCCCAAGGATGCGATTTGCAACATTTGTGCCTAACGGTGCTAGTACGCTCTTTCGGGTCTACTGTATTCGCGACCGACACATTTGTATCTCCAACCTTATATCATTTTACCTCGAGTGAGCATTGCTTCTCGATAATTTGAATTAAGGTCTACAATTGCCTCTAGCAGTCACTGGAACGCTCACTCTGAGCCTACCATACTTGCATTTTAGAACAATTGTGTCCTCTATGGCTTTTTGCCTTCTTCATCGTCCTTGGGTTGGGCCATGTCCCCTCAAGTGATTTGAAAAGACAAAACCATAGTTGTTCTCCATTTACGATCACCATATTCTTGTGGTTACTAATGGATTTGGTCTTGTTTCAGAAGTTTTCCAAAACTAACAATGGCAGCTTCATTGACCATCACTTTCGATGAGAATAAGTACCAGCTTATGCTGCAAGACAAACAAAACAAGCATAAGCGCCCTGCCAGTTGCCGAAGCGTCATCTCCCTTGACAACTCTCCAAACACCGGTTCAACTTCAACTCCCCGGACCATCGTCTTCGGATCGCTCGAACCAGTCCCACTTCCCGCAGAAGACACTGTACCTCCCAAGAAGTAGAAAACCGCCCCGCAACATGTCACTAAAATGGCACCAAGGGCGAACACCAAGAAGCCTGAAGCCCGTGGCGTTCCCACGAAGCCTCAACCCACAAGAAACTAGGTTTAGACCAAAACTTGGTCCCTGAGATCTTCGCCAAAGCAACGGAGGTCCCAAACATCTGCGAAGCCAGCATACCTGGCCCCTCTCAAGGAGAATCGGTTCTACCCTCTCTCTTACATGAAAGAGGAGAAACCTACCCTCCACCCAAAAAATAAACAAAATCATCATGAGCCGGCTTGCTCCTACAAGCCCAAAATCAAATCCTGCATCGTTAGGCCTATGCAAAAACATGTTGAAGCCTGCACTCCCGCGAGTCGACCCTTCATCTCAACAGGGGCCGAGCTCGCAAAATTCAAGTCTTCATTGCGACAGACAAAGGACCGCGTCTAGATTCTGTCCTTGCCAAGCTTCAAAGAAGACAAACTCGGCTGCTGCGCACAAGGGACTACGTCCTTTATCGCCAGAGCCCAGCCAGAGCTGACTGAAGCTCAAATTGCTCGTCGTATGCGTCGCCGCACTGTATATCGACAAAAGAGACTCGAGAAACAAAGAACCCAGCGTTCTACTCTCCACGTCTCAAACAAATGGGTCGAAAAAGAAAGACCCGACCAATTCGTTGCTGTTCATATGGTTGGCAAAACCAGAAAACGCCAGAAGTCAGCAACCAAAATCAGTGTTAGACGTCTAGTGACTCGCAGCGTCTCTCGAACACGAACACATCTAGAGGAATCTTCCACTCCTCCGAGCCAAGGACATCGGAGTAACCACTTCTCAGATTCTTCATCCAGAAAAATGAGCCCCAGCTCAGTCACCAGGACGATTTCTTCGTTCGAATCCCGAGGGATGAACGTCTTGGCTACAAGTTCTGAGCAGCCTCCACGACATGATGACGTAACTGCACGCATCCAGCAGTTGGAGCAAGGACAACAGAGAATTGAGACTCTGATGGAAAATTTGATTCTCACTCTACAGCGTCCACCACCTAACAATGAAACCCCTCCGAATCATGAAGATGACGAGGGCAATGCAGAAAACAATGAGTCTCGCGCCCTTAACAGAAAGGACGTGGACGATATCCTCGTAAAAGCAAAAGAAGAGGATACATTGAAGAAAGATGGGATCAAGCCACCCTACCCTCTATGGATGGACTCGGTTCCGTTCCCTGCAAAATTCAAACAACCTACTCTCCAGACATATACTGGGAAAGGTTCAGCCAGACAGCATATCATCCAATTCAAGATTCTGACAGGAGCTATTGCGGATCAAGATGCCCTCAAAATTCGCCTCTTCGCAAGTACCCTAAAAGGTACAGCCTTTGATTGGTACTCCACTCTGCCGGAGAACTCCATCCAGAACTGGGCTATGCTCGAGACATGCTTCCTGACCCACTTCCAAGGTGAGGATCATCCTGTTACTATGGCTCAACTCTGCAGCCTAAAACAGGGAGAGAATGAGTCAACATACGACTTCATTCACAAATGGAAGGCAATGGCGTACAAATGCTCAGATGTACTGCCACAAGCGTCGCTGGTCGACATCTGCCGTAACAATATGAGAGCAAAAATCCGCTCCATGATTATCGGCAATAAATCAAAGAACCTGGGGGAACTCCTCGAAGCCTCCATGGAAGCTGAAATGGTGATCAAAGACCTCAACAGTCAGAAATCATCAAAGAAAGAGCCGCCTGCTGTTACAACCTCAAAACCAAAGAAAAAGGAGGTTTTCAATGTGCAGACTAAGTCAGCTCCTCAGCAGCCAAAGAAACCTGAAAACAAAACTGTAGGTAAAAGGCCTGAACTCTCTGATGCCTTCAAAGAACGTGTAGAAAAGAAATATCCGTTCGATGAAGACGTTGAAGAAATCTTTGAGTCTCTCCTAGCAAATGGCAAACTCATTTTGCCAGAGCCCAAAAGACCGGGAGATGTTGGCAAAACCAATGATCCCCGTTACTGTCCATATCATCAGATGATCTCACATCCTCTTAATCAATGCTTCGTTGTGAGAGAGAGGATCAATGAGATGTGGAAAAATGGAGTCATAACCTTTGATAAAAACTATGGCCCCGCCTCTGTCAACATGGTGTCATGTCGGCAAACTTCAAGGTCACCGAAGGAGAAAATCACTACTTCATTCAAGGTGATAAAAATGGCTCAAGCGTCCAAAGAATTGGTTCCCTATCCAACACCAGATGGACAACCTATATGGGCGCATCCCGATCTCCTAGATGATGAAAACTGGGAGATCGTCAAAACAAAGCCAACCGCTCAGCAGCGAAGGCAAGCCAAGAGACAGCTCCGCAAGCTCAAGCAGCAGAAGTCTCAACCAAAACAAGAAGTCCTTGAAAAAGCAAAAACTTCTTCCACTGCTTCACTAGGGACGATGGAAGAATCTCTTCCCAAAACCTCCAAGGCGGTAAGAAAATTCACTCTTGATGATTTCATGCCACCTCTATACAAAAATGAAAATGTACAGGGGGCATCATACTCTTGCAACTCGGTAGTTGGATTCTCCATGAATGGATACGAGTCCAGTGATACTGCCAGTGATATAGATGAGTGGGAAGAATCCTTTGAAACAGGAGAATACCTCTCCGACGAGGAATGGATTCCCAAGTCTCATCTTATGCCAGTAATCTGGTATAACCCATTGCAGCCACAAGGATCTTGGTCTGATGATGAAGAAGACCAGGACCCTGTTCAAGAAAACGCTGTCCATCCAGCACCAAACAATGCTCCGGTGGAACCCAACATTGGCGAACCACAAGGAGCAAATGACGAAGAAGATTTGGCTCCCATGCCTGATCTCGAAGAATATGCAAGAATCTTGCAACATCTTGCCATAGAGCAGGAGCAGGATCGCTTCAATCTTGGTCATGACCCAGAACCGGAAGTCCCTGAAAATCAGCGGGAACTTCTCCCTTAACTCCTGAAAATGGAGAAAACTGTTGGATCGATGATCCTCTCACATCCGAGGATGAATCTGATTCCCAACAGTCTACACTGGGGGCATCTCCTGTCAGGATAACCTGCAATGCAATAGCACAAGACGACAGTGCCTCTGAAGCTTCCGAAGACACGTACTCCCCAACCGGTAGCGTATCTTCCGGAGCTACATCCTCTCAGGTGACTTCCACTGAGATAACATCCTCTCAACCTTCGTCTCCTGAAGCTGTGACATCGGAACTCAAGCCACTCCCAATTAATCATCTTGAAGAAACTTCTGCCAATGAAATCTTCTTCAATGAAAACTCAGTCAATTGGTCCCAGATACCCAATCTCACGGGAAATGTCTGGGCTAATAAAGAAAAGTTGCCGGCTACTGTTCAGGACTTGTTCCAGGAAATTGCTCCGTGCAACACAATCACTGAGGACGCCAATGCTGTTACAGAGACGTCCTCAATAAAGGATCAACCTCTTGATCCTGAGAACGATGTTCCAAAAGAAGACCCTTCTCTAGAGGCTCTTGAAGTTGGTAGAGGTACCCGTTCTGGCCGGGATTACCATAAAAATTACAATCAACCCTCTTCTTCTTATGTAAATCCTTCGGAAAAACAAGATGTAAGCGCCCCAAGTGGCAACAATAATGAAAATGCAGGCCCGAAGGAGGCTTTCAATTACGACTTGATTGAGCACTTCAAACACATACCTGCATGTCTGCACATCCTTGATCTATTACGAATGTCTCCACAAACTCGTGATAGTCTCATTTCAGAATTGCAAAGGCTGAATGCGGATGTCGACAAACATGCCCCACAAGTCCTACAAATTGAAATGGACTATAGGGTCAAAAAATCAAATACTCCCTCAAAGGGAGAAAAGAAGAAAACTGAGGGATCAAGCAATGAATGCCTCTCGGTACAAAAAGCAGCAAGTGCAACAATTGCCTTCGACAAGGATGACCTCCTCCTAGGCGAAACAAAGCACAACCGACCCTTGTACTTTACGGGGTACGTCAAAGAAATGCCAGTACACAGAGTTCAGATCGATCCAGGTTCTGCACTCAACCTCATTTCTACTTCGGCACTCGAAGAGCTGGGCATCCCACCTAGCAAACTGAGTCACACGTCCGTATCCATCTTCGGATATGACGGCAGCGCTCAAAGGCCTATCGGTAAAATCAGGTTCAAATTGCAAATCGGTGATCTTATTTCTGAAGTCACTGTTTATGCAATAAGGACCCCTTCATGCTACAATATACTCCTAGGACGCCCCTGGATACATGAGAATGGTGTCGTCCCTTCAACTTTACATCAGTGCATCAAGTTCGTTGGCAACGATGGCTTGATACATCGAGTGTTTGCAGACAAAAAGCCCTTCAAAGGCAGAGATGTCCATTTTGCAGATGCTCAAATGTATAAAGATGGAAAAGAAGAACAGGAGGAAAAAACAATTCGCTTTGTCGACAGTCTCCAGAAAGATAAAGGCAAGGCTCCTTAGCAATCATCGGAGGAAAACAAACCCTCCACCAAACTTGAGGTAAGCGGCCAAGCTCCCTTCGTCGTCTCCTTTAAATCTCCAAAGCCTTTGGTAATCACTACCAAAGCAAAGAAGACAAAACAAAAGACTGGGGGCAAGTTCACTGTCTCCTTTGTGTCTATTATGCATGACACAGACTCAGAGTCAGAGTTAGAAGATGACACAGCATCGAGCCAAGCTGATACTCAGCAAGATCAGCTCACTCTCACTCCATTGGAGACACTTGCAGACATAGAAGATCCTACGTCTGCCTCCTTTGTTATCCCGGCAACTTCGCCAGAAGAAAAAACAATCTTTTTCCATAGGTCGGGAGCATCTCCACTGAACTCTCTGCTTGAACCTTTCCAAAATGCAGGTGCGACATATCAGAGGGCTATGATGAAAATATTCCAAGATATGCAGCACAAGACGGTCGAATGCTATGTTGACGACCTCGCCATAAAAAGCAGAAGAAAAGAAGACCATCTCAATGATCTTCGGGAAGTCTTCCTCCGACTTCGCAAACACAAATTGCGGATGAATCCACTAAAGTGCTTCTTCGGTGTCTCATCGGGTAAGTTTCTCGGATTCATTGTACGGAAAACTGGAATAGAACTTGACCCCACCAAAGTCAAGGCTATCCTGGAAATGCCATCTCCCAGAACCCTAAGAGAATTAAAAGGGCTTCAAGGAAGGTTGGCCTACATTCGACGGTTCATCTCCAATCTATCAGGGAAATGCCGTCCATTCTCTCGCCTGATGAAGAAAGGCGTGGACTTCGTCTGGGATGCTGAATGTGAAAGTGCATTTCAAGACATCAAAGCATACCTCATCAAACCTCCAGTGCTGGCTGCCCCCACAACTAGAAAACCATTTATCTTGTACACAAGAGCTCTCGACCACTCTTTGGGTGCTCTGCTCGCACAAGAAAACGACGACGGAAAAGAAGCTGCTCTATATTACCTTAGCCGCATGATGGTAGGTGCAGAGCATCGCTACTTCCCAGTCGAAAAAGAATGCCCTGCAGTAATGTTCATTGTACAAAAGCTGCGTCACTATCTGCTGTCGAACACAGTCTACCTGATTTCGAGGATCAACCTCCTAAAGGTCCTTGTCACAAAAGCAGGTTCTCTCAATGCCCGACTGGCAAAATGGTCCATCCTTCTATCACAGTTTGATATTAGGTATGTACCACAAAAAGCAATCAAAGGACAAGCTCTGGCGGATTTCCTCGCAGAGCATCCATTGCCTAAAGATTCTCCACTCAGGGATGATCTCCTAGACGAATTTGTCTACAACGTGGAACCTTCCTTGTCAAACGCTCCCTGGGACATGTACTTTGACGGTGCAACCAGGACAGATGAAAAGGGAAAGCAAATATCTGGAATTGGCATCCTCTTTGTCGGTCTTGACAATTACATGATTCCACACGCCTTCTCGCTACTGGAACCATGTTCAAACAATGCAGCTGAGTACCAAGCCCTGATTGTAGGATTGGAACTCGCCCTCGAATCCGGCATCACCACGCTGGAAGCTTTTGGAGACTCTCAACTGGTCGTCAACCAGATGAATAAAAAATATGAAGTCAGGAAGCCTGATTTGCTACCTTACTACAATAAGGCGCAGTCGCTTCAACAAAAATTCAACATCTGCCATATCACCCACATCCTCAGAGGTGAAAACATCCGTGCAGATGCCCTGGCTGGACTTGCCGCATCCATGGCAATCCAAGAAGGGGAAAACATGCAAGTCACAGTCTGTCAAAGAAGGATTCTCCCTCCTCTCAACACACACCAAGCAGTTGCTTAATGCCACAAAGTGGTTAGAAGTCGGATGTCCATCCTCAAACCTCCGATTGGCGACTGGAGAGATCCGTTCATTGATTATATCATGTTCGGAATACTACCTGAAGATCCAAAAGAGCGGGTAAGCATCCAAAGAAGAGCCCCAAACTTTCATTTGGATATACCTTCAAAAGCACTTTACAAAAAATCCTTCAACGGAGTACTCCTACGCTGCGTATCACAACAAGAGGCTGAGGAAACTCTCAAAGAAGTACATGCTGGTCTTTGTGGAGCCCATCAGGCTGGCCCTAAGCTCTACAACCAGATAAAAAGGCTAGGTTATAATTGGCCTACCATGGTAGCTGATGCAATACAATTTGCCAAGCGCTGCCAAAAATGCCAGATTCACGGAGATTATGTCCACATGCCTCCAGAATGGCTACATCCAACAGCAATCTCATGGCCTTTCGAAGCCTGGGGTATGGACATCATAGGTCCTATTTCTCCCCCATCAAGCAAAGGTCATCGCTTCATCTTCGCCGCTACGGATTATTTCTCCAAGTGGTCAGAAGCATTTGCGCTCAGCGAAATGAAGACTTCATCAGTCCTTCAGTTCTTGCGCACCAACATTATTTGTCGCTTCTGCATACCTAAAAGATTCGTCCATGATAACGGACCGTAATTCCGGGATCACAGATTCTATAGGTTCTGCGACAAGTACAAAATCCAAAGTTGTCCTTCGACTCCATATAATCCAGCAGCGAACGGACTAGCAGAAGCCTTCAACAAGACACTCTGCAAAATTCTCAAGAAAATGGTCTCTAGTCACAAAAGAGACTGGGGCGACAAACTACTAGAAGCTTTGTGGGCCTATCGAACCACCGTTCGAGGACCAACCCATAGCACACCATTCTCTTTGGTCTATGGATGCGAAGCTGTTGTCCCTTTGGAAGTACAAATTCCTTCCTTAAGGGTATCTTTGCAAAATGACATGACGCAAATGTCAAATTGAGACTCCAAGAGCTGGATAATCTCGATGAAAGACGACTTGAAGCTCTACAAAGCATTGAGTTGTACCAAGCACGCATGGCACTTTCGATAAAAAGGTCAGGCAATGCGCCTACAAAAAGGGTGACTTGGTTCTTGCAGTAAAAAGACCCATAGTCTTTGCCCACAAATCCAAAGGCAAATTCGAACCAAAATGGGAGGGACCCTTCGTCATCGACAAAGTCTTCTCCAACGGTGCATACGCTCTTCTAAACATGGAAGGAGACAGATGTATGCTACCCATCAACGGCAAGTTCTTGAAGCGGTACTACCCTTGAAGACTTCCTCAAACCGGTCAGAGCAATATCTACATGGCTAAAGCGTATTTCCAAGGTACTTGCTCATCAAACCCACCCCTTTTGAAATTTTCATCTTTATGTTGAAGTTTCCAAAAAAAACTATCTCTCAAAACAATGCTTACTTTCATCGTTTCATTGTTCAAAAGAAAAATCAAATCCAAAAATCCAAGTTTAGGAGCCTCTTCCCAGACTTGACCAAAATTTCGATCCTTGAACCCAAAATTCATGGTTTGAAACAAAAATCGGGACTTAGGAATTTTCACCCTAGACCGCCTCGGCTTTTACAACCAAAATGGTTTTAAGTTAAAATTTATGACCTTCGTGTCTTTAAACAAAAATTTTGAAACCGCGGGGAAGCGACATTTAGTCGATACTCGCAAAACCCAAAAACCGGAAGGATGCGAACCCCATTCGATACTTCCAAAACCCAAAAATAAGAAGGATGCGAAACCCCATTCGATACTTCCAAAACCCAAAAATCGCAAGGAAACGAACCTCATTCGATACTTGCAATTTTCAAAACTCGTGGAGAAGCAACAGACCAGTTGATATCCACAACCCAAATTTCAAAAATTGTGGAGAAGCAACAAACCAGTTGATATCCACAACCCAAATTTCAAAAATCGTGGAGATGCAACATACCAGTTGCTATCCACAACCCAAATTTCAAATGGTTCGAGAAAACCTCAAATTTCAAAAAAAAATCACGGGGAAACGACACCAAGTCAGTATCCGCAAAACCAAAAGTTTTGGGAAAAGCAGGGAAGCGACGCTTAGTCGATATTTGCACCCCAATTCGCGAGGAAGCGACATTCCATCGATACTCGCAAAACCCAGCCCGCGAGGAAGTGACATTCCATCAATACTCGCAAAACCGAATGAGTAAGGAAGCGACATTCCATCGATTCTTGCAAGACTATTCAGCGGGGAGGCGACATTTAGTCGATACCTGCATTTTGAAAACCAAAACTCGGCTATAAATGCCAAAATCCGGCTATAAACGCCAAAATTCGGCTATAAATGCCAAAACAAAAATTTTTCGGCTATAAACGCCAAAATCGGCTTTCATGCCAATAAAACAAAACTTGGTTTTCAAAAAACTCGGTTATAAACGCCAAAATCTGGCTATAAACGCCAAAACTCGGCTATAAACGCCAAATCCAGCTATAAATGCCAGAATCCGGCTATAAATGCCAAAATTCGGCTATAAACGCCAAAATTCAGCTATAAATGCCAAAACAAAACAAAAAAAAAACGGCTATAAACGCCAAAATCTGGCTATAAATGCCAAAATTCGGCTATAAATGCCAAGACAAACAAAACAAAATTCGGCTTCTATGCCATTCTTAAATTCGGCTTTCACGCCATCCAAAAATTCTGGCTCCCATGCCGCAAAATTTTTTTTGGCTCTTACGCCACAAAATTAGGCTTTCTCGCCATCCAAATTTTGGTCTTCAAACCATCAAAAACAAGGCTTTCCGCCACAAAATTGGCTTTCATGCCCAAAACAACCCTTTGACAAAAGATTTTCACAAAATGACAACCTTTTGATCAAATCCTTAAACAAACATTCCCATCAAACTTTTGCTCAAATTGTTTTCATCAAAAAATGATTTAAGTGAAAGGAAGGGGATACAAAATATAGTACCAAAATTGTTTATACATGGAGGTACCAAAAAAAAAGAAAAAGGAAAAAGAGTTTGTTACAACTCAGGAGCTCAATCCTACATGGTCTTCAACCAAAGGATCAACTCCTCAAGCAGACCCTTGGCCTTAACTTCCAAAGTCTTTAGGCCACGCTCCTTCAAAATGTCCCCATAAAACGCGGCCGAATGCCGTGACCCATAAACAGCACGAGGAAGTTCTTCCCAGAGGACCTGCCACTGCTCATGCTCCTGAGTCTTCCTCCGGACATTACCTTCAGCTTCGTCAACCTGGCGAATGAGAGTCCCCTCTTTGTCAGGAGCCTCCACAATGGCGGTCCATTTGGCAGCAGCCTCTTCCTCTAAAAGATCAAGACGTTGCCTAGCCTCAATGACCTCCTTATCAAGGCGGTCCAAGTCTTGCTTCAGCCCCATGATGGATAACTCGGTAACGTTCTTCTCCCGAACGATCTGCCTCCGAGTCTTCATGACCTCAGTCAGCTCAGCTTTGACTTTGCTCGAAGGTTTTATGAACATCTCATCAAAGAAGTCACCATCTGGGAAACTCTTGGTCTCAGTCCATTTATTCCCCAAGGTGATGATCTCCTCAACAAAATCCTTGGCACTTGCAATGTCCAGACCGACTTCTTTGCTATCAGCGAGGATGTCCTGCACATGCTTGATCATTCCAAAACCAGCTTCCAAATGACCTGAAGAAAGAGTCTCAATCCATGAGCTCAAGACAGTCTTCAACACCTTCCTTGCATACTGAAGGTGCGGTGCAGATGAGGATTCACCATGCTCTGGTGCCCGACTGCCCACGTCATGCTCAATTGGAAGAGTAATCAATAAACTCTTTCCAACGGAAGAAGCTGACTCATTGAAAGTGGAAGAAGCCCCTACTTCTGCATCAGCCGCAGGTATACTCTGTTCTGGCTCTGAGGAATACGGAGGAATCTCTCCTGCTGCTTCACAATCTGTCAAAAAAAAAAAAAAAAAAAAAGAAAAAGACAAAAAGGTATGAATATAATCTTGTCAAAAATATATCAAGATTATTATTGCAAGTATACCTGCTTCGACGACCGGCGGAGTGCTCTCTGCCTCTTTGAGCTCATCCGAAGCATCGTCAAAAGTTGCATCCATAGATGGCTCGAAATCGTCGGAATCCTCTGGCAAGTCAGTTACATGTTAGCAAATGACAGCAAAAGAAGACAAAAAAGCAAAAGACAAAGCAAATCATACCAGGTGAAGGATCTGGAACCACTCCAGAGTCCCTGGGCTCTTCCTCAGATGCCACGACTGGATCCGTCATTGCCTCATCGGCCGGAACCTCAAGCATCACCAGGTCATCATCCTCTGCTAAACAAAGAAGCAGCGGATCAAAACAAAATCTTTTACAAAAAAAAAGGAAGGAAGAAGCAAAAGGAAAGAAAGGGGATCATACCAGCTATCTCCTCTTCTCTACTTCTTTTCTCCGGAGGCTCGTCAGCATCGTCAGACACCTCCTCAGCAATGGTGAGAGGAACTTCAAGACCAGAAGGACTATCGTGCCGTCTCATGTTACGGCGTTGTCCTCTCCTCCTCTTGCCTCGGCGGGTTAATCTGCTCGACGATCCTGCCACACTATCAACATCAGGCCTCTCACAAGAGTCCTCACTGGATGGTCTACTTTTCTCAGTAGACTCCATGGAAGCCTTCGTATGCTCTGCCTGTATCATAGCATCGATCTCGGCCTCCTCCTCCTCCAGTTGTCTCAGGACCTCACCAGGAATCCCCTGTGCAGCTCCTGATCTGATGATGTCCTGCCCGTTGAGAAAGCCTATCTTGTACTTCTCTCCAGAAAGGAAGGCCAAAACTTCCTCCCGACGGACACCATCCGATTTGCCAAGACTCTTCCCAGGAGATTGCTTAATATCGAGCTCTTTCTTGGAAAGCCCCCGGTACACTGAAAAGCTCTCCACGAACCACTTCGTGAAGCCAGCAGTCCGGAAGGTGGGCAGCTCAGGATAGGAAATCATGGCGGTAGTGTCCTCTGCACTGTAAAAAGCCCATGCATTTCTCCCATCTTGCAAACCTCCAAAACGCTTCACCATACTCGAAGGCGCTCCAACAACGCCTTGAGAGAAGCCAAGCTGCAACGCAAAACGCGAAGGGACATACGGTTGGACGTCGACGAAAAGATGTCTGCGGTACACCATCGTACCAACCCGTATGTTAAAGAGCCACCGCTTCTCCGCGTCCGTCAAAGCATAGTGTCTTCCCGACCCTGCCCTGGTCGAATCACGGGAGACACCAAAGTCAAAAGCCTTATTCCGCAAACCCAGAGAAAGCTTCACTGAAGACTGCCCAATCTCGACGTCCCTAAATCGTCGAATCCTTAAACGGGCAGATAAAAGTGATTCGTGAACGGCTGTCCCTCCAGCCAAACGAATCATAAAGGGATCTTCGTCCTGTGCAACTCCCAAACGATGGAAGCTAGGACAGTGGTATACATACCACGAATAGAAGATGTGGGCAGAAAATACCCTGTTCATGGGAAGCCCAAGCCGAACCAGGAAAGCAGCAGCCTGCAGTTCGGTACATAAATAGGAGTAAATAGCAGGTACCAAAGCCAGCCGCTCTCCAAACGCCATCTGACAAGCCGGAAAAATACAGTGCGGCTTGATGTGCGTTCCATCTCCTCCAGCAAAAATAGCCTCACCCAGCCAGTAAGTGAGGTAAACAGCGAGATCTATCCGCAATGCAATGTCAGGACAAATGGCATCTGTGCTTGCGAAGAACTTCTTCAAATCTTCTCGCATAGCAGCGATCTTCTTCAAACTTGATGCTTTAGCCCTAACATCCTGGGTCATGCCATCAGAAGAATCCCCGCTGTAAAAAAAGTTGGAGCTGCAACTCCTCCAACTGCTGCATCTAACTTTCGAGCCCTCCTTCTCCTTCAAAAAATCGTAGAAGGCGACGAGCTGAAAGTACACAAGCTTAAACTCCTCAGACTGCTCCTCAAGGACGCTGTCAATAGGCATAAACTCCTTATAGAGTTTGTCGAGGATAGGCAATCCGGTGATGGCGCTCAGCTCCTTCAAAGAAAAACCAATCTCACCATTCGTCACAATGAAGGTGTTGGTTAGTGGAAGGAATGACTCCAGCATGGCCATGAAAGCCTCATCGGAGAAAACGACGGTTTGCCGAAAAGCGCGAACCGCGTCAAAAATCTCGGCCTCCCGAAGAACGGCCTCACCAATCCTCAAGGCGTGATCAGTCCATGACTCCCAGCTCGAGTCAGTACTGAAACGGCCACGAAGTCGAAAAGGCTTCACCCAATTGCTGCCGTCACCCCGAAAAACGCCAAGGCCCACCGGTCTTAAATCGATCGATGGATGATCAGAACCTTGGTAGCCACTGGCTGGGATCAACATGTCCATATGGACAGGTGGCTTCTCTGCAAAACCGGAAGGTCCACCAACAAAAACCCCGGTCTTGATCACACTCGTCCTCTTCACCCAACTCGGAGGATCTTCCCTCTTAGGGCACGTGGGAGAAAGGCTCAAGATCGAGATGGTCCGATCAAAAGACGACCGGGTAGAAATAGTTCTCTCCTCACCATCCGCTGTGTAAGAGAACTGAAAACATCTCCTTTGGTATGTCAAGTCGTCGGGGACTGCATCACCGAAGAAGAAGGTAGGCTTGAGCACAACGCTCTGATCGTCCGTAACCCAGGGACGGCTGCTTACCGTGATCTTATAGAACTCGTCATCCTTGAGAGCGATCAATCGCTGTCTCATCTCATCACGATTGAGGGAATCGCATTCTTCCAAGTTTTTCTCCACAAACTGGACCTTCTCCCAAGCCTGCTGAACGGCAGAATTGGAAGATCTAGCAGACCGACGAGGCGCGTCAGAGACAGGACCTTTACCCTTGTGATGGGCCCGAAAGGAATCTTCCGTCCTCTCCCTCCGCACCCCGGGGGCTGACCTGGGTCTCGGCGGAGGAAGGAAGATCTCGGGCATCAACATTTTTGTACGGGTATGCCAGATTTACTTTCTACTTGGAATTTGGAATAGTGATGATCCGGAGATTCACCTTCCCAAGTGGAAAGGAAATCAATCCTTTTTTCTAACTTTTGAAATTGCATAAATATTAAGAAAAGAGACAAGTTTTTAGAATGCAGAAAGAGGCGTTTTTG
Organism: Umbellularia californica; assembly: GCA_028538565.1. NCBI lineage: Eukaryota > Viridiplantae > Streptophyta > Magnoliopsida > Laurales > Lauraceae > Umbellularia > Umbellularia californica. The sequence continues at coordinate 48,749,776 of JAPQWN010000006.1, read as the reverse complement.
TTTGTTTGCCGTGAAAGGCGATTTTGCCGTGAAAGGCGTTTTTACAAAACTCATCAAATATGAAAGACAAGAATTGTGATTTCTTTTTGTCTGTTTAAGAAATACAAACTACAATAGAAAAGGAAGAAAAGGGATCTAACTTCTCAGGAGATTGTGGGGACACGTTGAGATCGACGGTCGCAAGTCATGTATGGGCTTCGCCATCGTCCTTCAAATGAGAACATGTGATGCTTTGATTCTTTGGCTTGGCTCCTAACCTCAGTTTTTTAAAGGACAAGGACAAAGAGGAGGTCCTATATCCAATGAAAAATCAAGTAAACGGGCTAAAAAGCCACGTTTAGGCCATGTTGGAGAGGGAGGTGACCTTGGGGGGGTGGCCTCCCAAGGGACGTTGATCACCTTGTGGTGCTTCCGGGAGCAAAGTAGCAGGACTTCGTCTCTCTCTTGAATTTTCTGGTTTTTTCAGAACTTGCACTTAGGATCTCTTCCTTTTTTTCCTTTTGGAATGGACCTCCTTTTATAGGCTTTTGGTAGCCATGAGGTGTCCATTGGCATTGATGGCCATGATGAAGGAATTGATGAGGAGTTACAAATTGATTTTGTAACTCCTTTTTCAAGGCTTGTGATTGGCCGATGAAGGTAGTGGGCATTTAATCACCTTTATGCTTCATGATGATGGGAGTTTCATGGGTTTAATGCCATGATTGCTTGGATTTGTAACTCCCAAATGCTTGGTTCTGATTTGGCCGTCCAAAATAATGAGTTAATGACTTCTTTAATGGGTCAATTAACGACATTAAGTGGTTGCCAAGGCATGTGAAGAGTCGCGGGCCGCGCTGTGCCTTTTGAGATTCTTCTTGCGATCATCACAGGTGGATCCACGCACTGTTTGATGTCGGATTGCGATGCAATTTCAGACATTGATTGATGTTGGCGGGCTGGTGACATCTGTCTTGTCGATTTCACGATCGGTCGGACAGAAAGTGCACTTTCTTGGTCAGCCGGTTAGCGATCTTGAGGCGATCGGTGATGATTTCATGCTTTTGACGGCGGATCCGAGATGTCGACGAAGATCAGTCGTTTTCAAGCATCAAACATTGGATTTTCAGAAAATCACAGAGGCCAGAACACCCGAAACGCGAAAACCATCGAAAACGGACACTTCGGTGCAAAATCCGGCGACCTGGATTTCCAGGGTCGCCGGCGACCATGGGGCTTCGGCCCGTTTGGTCGCCGAGCGTCTTTTTCATCTGTTTTTTGGTCTTTTTCGTCCCTTTTTTCTTCTGTATTTTTCTTGACATTTTTCTTCAATTCTTGACTTGATTTTCTTGAAGAAATCTTGCCGAGAACCCTCGCGAAATCGGAGCACAAAGTTTCCTATTTTTCGGGAAAGTCGAAGACTTTGTAGCCGATTTTCCGTCAAGCGTCGAAACTAGGTCAAACGATGTCGAAATGACCTGAAAATTGAGGTGAAGCTTCTTGAGCAGTGGATAGGACCAACCATGGGCTTTTATTTGAGTTTTGAAGCCGTTTGGGGTCCCATCGATGCTTCACTTGATTTTGCTGCGGGGAAAATGCCGAGCTTTGATATGTGGTCAAACGATGTCCGATTGACCTGAAATTTGACGAGGAGCCTATTGGAGTCATTTTGAGACATTCCATGGGCTCCGTTTTGGATGTCATGGTCCCGGGTTGCTCCGCCGCCGGAAGGCTTGATTTTCTCTCGGAGCATCGAAACCTGGTCAAACGTTGTCGGAATGACCTGAAATTTGACGTGCAGCCTTTTGGAAGCATGTTGAGGCCACTCATGTATTTTGTTTGATGAGTGATGGCTTCGGTGGTTGCCGCCGCCGGGAGGCTTGATTTTGCTGCTCGAGCATTGATGGAGGGTCAAACGTTGTCGGTTTGACTTGAAATTTGGTATGGAGCCCTTTGGAGACATTCTAGAGTCATCCGTAGGCTCTGATCAAAGTTTTGGTGTTTTTGATGATACCGCCGCCGGGAGCGCTTGTTTAGCTATCGGAGCAGTGAAGTTAGGCCAAACGATGTCGGAATGGCCCGAAACCTCAGGTGTTCCCCTCTTTTAGCTGTCTTGAAGGACCTCTCAGTTTCTGTCTGATTCTGACAAAATCTGATGCTTGAAGTAGCCTTGCCTATTTTGTAGCAGGATGCAGCTTCAGAAGGCTTCTTGATGTTGAGGAGACATATTGACTTTTTTGGTGTCAACAAATGCCCCCTCGAGGTACAGCGACGAGTAGCTTTTTGGAGTCGATGTGCCTCGAAGAGAAACTTGGAGAAGAGATTCCAACTTGACCAAGAGTCTTGAGCTTTTTTTTTTTGTTTTTTTTTTTTTGGAATAGCCATCTGAGTTTCGGGGGGAATTTTATGGTAGTGAGAGGGATCACGTACCATCTCAGGGCAAAGTTTTGAAAATGACATAGGGTATTTGGATTTTGGGTTTTGGATTTTGGTTTTTGACCTTGTGACCTAACAAGCTGTATGTGGCAGGTTAGGGGGTCGGGGTTTGATTTTGATTTTGACCTTGTGACCAACCAAGCTGTATGTGGCAGGTTGGGGGTTCAGATTTGGTTTGTAGGTTTTGGATTTTGATTTTGGTTTTGGTCTTGTGACCTAACAAGCTGTATGTGGCGAGTTAGGGGACCAGAATTTGGTTTTGTGAAATGTCAATTTCAAGATTTTGGCTCAATTTGGTTCATGAGGTTGGATGGTTTGGTTTTTGGAAACTCATGGGACTTTTTTTTTTTTTTTTTGAATGGTCCCATCAACTCAAAAGAGGTATGGGACTTTTTTTTTTTTTTTTGCTCTTTTCTTTTTTTTGCTCTTGGTAAGAGGGATATTTTGACTAAAAGCCAATTTTAGTGCCTAGGTGGTCAAACCTGACTCATATGGGCTAACCCATGGGACCTTAGGCTTTGGAGATGGCCTAGATCTCATATGGTGTCATATTTGTAAAGAATATCTAAAAATATCTCTTTTGTGTAGAGAATATCTAAAAATATCTTTACTTGGAGAGAATTTCTCAAGTTTTCTTTTTGTGGAAAGATTCTCTCAAAATATCTTTCTCTTTGGGAAAGTAGCTAAATTTTAGCACTTACCTCCTTTCTTTTCTCCTTGTTTCCTCTTTTGGCTTGCTCTCTTCTATAAAAGCAAGAGGGTTGATGCTTTTGCTCTATTGCTTTCTTTTTGCAAGAAATCTTCAAGAGTGCTCCCCAAGGCAAGAAGTGCTTTCTCTTCTTCAAGGATCTCCAAGCATTTTTCTTCTTCTTCTCCATCAATGGCTTCAAGTAAGTTTTCTTCCTCGTCAAGAATCTCCATTGTAGAAGTAGTTTCTTCATCATTTTTTCTTCTTTTTCTTTTCTTTCTTCTTTTCTCTTTTCTTCTTCTCTTTTTTTCTTTTTTTTTCCTTTTCTTTTCATGCACGTTTTTCTTTTTTTTCGTGCTTCTCTCTGTTTTTTTTTCTTTCTTTCTCTTTTTTTTTTCTTTCCCTTTTTTTTTTCTTTTCACGGTTTTCTCTTTTTTTTTTTTGAACTCCTTTTTTTTTCTTTCTGTTTTTTTTTCCACGCTGATTCCCTTTTTTTTTCAGCGTGTTTCTCTCTTTTTTTTTTTTGCTGTTTTTTTTTTCTCTCTCTGGCTGTACGGACAGGTCCGTACGGACCTGACCGTACTGCCACGTGGCAGTGGGCCACGGCCTGTGGGCCAGAATTTTTTTTTTGTTTTTTTGCTGAGATTTTTTTCTTTCTTTTTCTTTTTCCTTGTTTGCTCACTATGATAATGAGGCTATGCAATTTCAATATGTATGCATTTTTTGTTTGATGCATCAAGATAGAAGGCTAGAGTCTCTGGGTCAAGGCAACATGATTTTTGACTTGGACAAAGTTTGATTGGTTTTGACCAAATTGGGTTGGAATTGGTCAAACTTTGGTCAAGGTTTTCCTAGTATTTAATGCATGATGATATATTTTTGATGCATGAGTTTTGGTAAATAGACTTGGAAGTATGATGATGCATACCTGAAAATCTTTTGCAAGTGTGGGGATTTTGAGCTCGCAGCGATGTTGAGCTCTTTCTCGGTCTTGCTGGATTTTGAGGAAGTTTTGCAATTTTTGGATTCTGAAGCTCGCAGCAATGTTGAGCTCTTTTCCAGATTTTGCGAAAGTTTAATGAGATTGGCTTGTTCTCACAGCAATGTTGAGTTCGAGCCTTCTTTGAGAATTCTCCACTGACTATGAGCTTGCAACGATGTTGAGCTCATCTTCAGGCTTCCTGTCTTTTTCGAAGTATTTTCCTTTTTGTTGGAATTGCCCCGGAACCATGTCAAAATTTTGCTAGAATTTTTTGTAGCAGAATTCTGTAATTTTGATGTTGATTGATCTTTTCTCTTCCACCTTTTGCAGGTAGTTCTTCTAGAACGAACAAAGGTAAAGGTCCTGTTACTGACGCACCTCGTCGGTCTGCTAGATCTTCCAATGCTGCCGTTCAGCAGGTTTGGGAGAAGGTCCAGTTTGTGGAGAAAAACTTGGAAGAATGCGATTCCCTCAATCGTGATGAGATGAGACAGCGATTGATCGCTCTCAAGGATGAGGAGTTCTATAAGATCATGGTAAGCAGCCGCCCCTGGGTTACGGACGATCAGAGCGTTGTGCTCAAGCCTACCTTCTTCTTCGGTGATGCAGTCCCCGGCGACTTGACATACCAAAGGAGATGTTTTCAGTTCTCTTACACAGCGGATGGTGAGGAGAGAACTATTTCTACTCGGTTGTCTTTTGATCGGACCATCTCGATCCTGAGCCTTTCTCCCACGTGCCCTAAGAGGGAAGATCCTCCGAGTTGGGTAAAGAGGACCAGTGTGATCAAGACCGGGGTTTTTGTTGGTGGACCTTCCGGTTTTGCAGAGAAGCCACCTGTCCGTATGGACATGTTGATGCCAGCCAGTGGCTACCAAGGTTCTGATCATCCATCGATCGATTTGAGACCGGTGGGCCTTGGCATTTTTCGGGGTGACGGCAACAATTGGGTGAAGCCTTTTCGACTTCGTGGCCGTTTCAGTGCTGACTCGAGCTGGGAGTCATGAACTGATCACACCTTGAGGATTGGTGAGGCCGTTCTTCGGGAGGCCGAGATTTTTGACGCGGTTCGTGCTTTTCGGCAAACCGTCGTTTTCTCCGATGAGGCTTTCATGGCCATGCTGGAGTCATTCCTTCCACAAACCAACACCTTCATTGTGACGAATGGTGAGATTGGTTTTTCTTTGAAGGAGCTGAGCGCCATTACCAGATTGCCTATCCTCGGCAAACTCTATGAGGAGTTTATGCCTATTGACAGTGTCCTTGAGGAGCAATCTGAGGAGTTTAGGCGTGTGTACTTTCAGCTCGTTGCCTTCTACGATTTTTTGAAGGAGAAGGAGGGCTCGAAAGTTAGATGCAGTAGTTGGAGGAGTTGCAGCTCCAACTTCTTTGACAGCGGGGATTCTTCTGATGGCATGGCCCAGGATGTCAGGGCTAAAGCATCAAGTTTGAAGAAGATCACTGCTATTTGGAAGAAGTTCTTCGCAAGCACGGATGCCATTTGTCCTGACATTGCGTTGCGGAGAGATCTCGCTGTTTACCTCACTTACTGGCTGGGTGAGGCTATTTTTGCTGGAGGAGATGGAACGCACATCAGGCCGCACTGTATTTTTCCGGCTTGTCAGATGGCGTTTGGAGAGCGGCTGGCTTTGGTACCTGCTCTTTTCTCCTATTTATGTACCGAACTGCAGGCTGCTGCTTTCATGGTTCGGCTTGGGCTTCCCATGAACAGGGTATTTTCTGCCCACATCTTCTATTCGTGGTATGTATACCACTGTCCTAGCTTCCATCGTTTGGGAGTTGCACAGGACGAAGATCCCTTTATGATTCGTTTGGCTAGAGGGACAGCCGTTCACGAATCGCTTTTATCTGCTCGTTTAAGGATCCGACGATTTAGGGACGTCGAGATTGGGTAGTCTTCAGTGAAGCTTTCTCCGGGCTTGCGGAAGAAGGCTTTTGACTTTGGTGTCTCCCGTGATTCGACCAGGGCCGGGTCGGGAAGACACTATGCTTTGACGGACGCGGAGAAGGGGTGGCTCTTCAACATACGGGTTGGTACGATGGTGTACCGCAGACATCTTTTCGTCGACATCAAACCGTATGTCCCTTCGCGTTTTGCGTTGCAGCTTGGCTTCTCTCAAGGCGTCGTTGGAGCGCTTTCGAGCATGGTGAAGAGATTTGGAGGTTTGCAGGATGGGAGAAATGCATGGGCTTTTTACAGTGCAGATGACACTACCGCCATGATTTCCTATCCTGAGCTGCCCACCTTCCGGACTGCTGGCTTCACGAAGTGGTTCGTGGAGAGCTTTTCAGTGTACCGGGGGCTTTCCAAGAAAGAGCTCGATATTAAGCAATCTCCTGGGAAGAGTCTTGGCAAATCGGATGGTGTCCGTCGGGAGGAAGTTTTGGCCTTCCTTTTTGGAGAGAAGCACAAGATAGGTTTTCTCAACGGGCAGGACATCATCAGATCAGGAGCTGCACAAGGGATTCCTGGTGAGGTCTTGAGGCAGCTGGAAGAGGAGGAGGCTGAGATCGATGCTATGATACAGGTAGAGCATACGAAGGCTTCCATGGAGTCTACTGAGAAAAGTAGACCATCCAGTGAGGACTCTTGTGAGAGGCCTGATGTTGATAGTGGGGCAGGATCGTCGAGCAGATTGACCCGCCCTAGCAAGAGGAAGAGAGGACAGCGCCGTAATATGAGACGGTACGATAGTCCTTCTGATCTTGAGGTTCCTCTCACCATTGCTGAGGAGGTGTCTGAGGATGCTGACGAGCCTCCAGAGAAGAGAAACAGGGAAGAGGAGATAGCTGGTATGATCCCCTTTCTTTCCTTTTGTTTCTTCCTTCCCCCTTTTTTTTTGTGAAAGATTTTGTTTTGATCCGCTGCTTCTTTTTTCTTAGCAGAGGATGATGACCTGGTGATGCCTGAGGTTCCGGCCGATGAGGCAATGACGGATCCAGTCGTGGCATCTGAGGAAGAGCCCAGGGACTCTGGAGTGGTTCCAGTACCTTCACCTGGTATGATTTGATTTGGCTTTTTCTTTTTTGTCTTCTTTTGCTGTCATTTGCTAACATGTAGCTGACTTGCCAGAGGATTCCGACGATTTCGAGCCATCTATGGACGCAACTTTTGACGATGCTTCGGATGAGCTCAAAGAGGCAGAGAGTACTCCACCGGTCGTCGAAGCAGGTATACTTGCAATAATAATCTTGATATATTTTTGACAAGATTATATTCATACCTTTTTGTCTTTTTCTTTGATAGATTGTGAAGCAGCAGGAGAGGTTCCTCCGTCTTCCTCAGAGCCAGAACAGGGGATACCTGCGGCTGATGCAGAAGTAGGGGCTTCTTCCACTTTCAATGAGTCAGCTTCTTCCGTTGGAAAGAGTTTATTGATTACTCTTCCAATGGAGCATGACGTGGGCAGTCGGGCACCAGAGCATGGCAAATCCTTATCTACACCGCACCTTCAGTATGCAAGGAAGGTGTTGAAGACTGTCTTGAGCTCATGGGTTGAGACTCTTTCTTCAGGTCATTTGGAAGCTAGTTTTGGCATGATCAAGCATGTACAGGACATCCTCGCTGATAGCAAAGAAGTCGGTCTGGACATCGCAAGTGCCAAGGATTTTGTTGAGGAGATCATCACCTTGGGGAACAAATGGACTGAGACCAAGAGTTTCCCAGATGGTGACTTCTTTGATGAGATGTTCATAAAACCTTCTAGCAAAGTCAAAGCTGAGCTGACTGAGGTCACGAAGACTCGGAGGCAGATCGTTCGGGAGAAGAACGTTACCGAGTTATCCATCATGGGGCTGAAGCAAGACTTGGACCGCCTTGATAAGGAGGTCGTTGAGGCTAGGCAACGCCTTGATCTTTTAGAGGAAGAGGCTGCTGCCAAATGGACCGCCATTGTGGAGGCTCGTGACGAGGAGGGGACTCTCATTCGCCAGGTTGAGGAAGCTGAAGGTAATGTCCGGAGGAAGACTCAGGAGCATGAGCAGTGGCAGGTCCTCTGGGAAGAGCTTCCTCGTGCTGCAGATGGGTCACGGCATTCGGCCGCGTTTTATGAGGACATTTTGAAGGAGCGTGGCCTAAAGACTTTGGAGGTCAAGGCCAAGAGTATGCTTGAGGAGTTGAATCTTTGGTTGAAAACCATGTCGGATTGAGCTCCTGGGTTGTAACAAACTCTTTTTCCTTTTTCTTTTTTTTTTTTTTTTGGTACCTCCATGTATAAACAATTTCGGTACTATATGTTGTATCCCCTTCCTTTCACTTAAATCATTTTTTGATGAAAACAATTTTGAGCAAAAGTTTGATGGGACTGTTTGTTTAAGGATTTGATCAAAAGGTTGTCATTTTGTGAAAATCTTTTGTCAATGGGTTGTTTTGGGCATGAAAGCCAATCTTGCGGCGGAAAGCCTTGTTTTTTGATGGTTTGAAAACCAAAATTTGGATGGCAAGTAAGAGCCAAAATTTGTTTTGCGGCATGGGAGCCAAAATTTTTTGATGGCGTGAAAGCCGAATTTTAGAATGGCATAGAAGCTGAATTTGAGATGGCATGAAAGCCGATTTTGGCGTTTATAGCCGAAAAATTTTTGTTTTGGCATTTATAACTGAATTTTGACATTTATAGCCGGATTTTGGCATTTATAGCCGGATTTGGCGTTTATAGCCGAGTTTTGGCGTTTATAGCCAGATTTTGGCATTTATAGCCGGATTTGGCGTTTATAGCCGGATTTGGCGTTTATAGCCAGATTTTGGCGTTTATAGCCGAATTTTTTGAAAACCAAGTTTTGTTTTATTGGCATGAAAGCCGATTTTGGCATTTATAGCCGAATTTTTTTTTTGTTTTTGGCATTTATAGCCGGATTTTGGCGTTTATAGCCGAGTTTTGGTTTTCAAAATGCAGGTATCGACAAAATGTCGCCTCCCAACTGAATGGTCTTGCAAGTATCGATGGAATGTCGCTTCCTTGCTCATTCGGTTTTACGAGTATTGATGGAATGTCACTTCCTCGCGGATTAGGTTTTGCGAGTATCGATGGAATGTCGCTTCCTCGTGAATTGGGGTGCAAATATCGACTGAGCGTCGCTTCCTTGCTTTTCCCAAAACTTTTGGTTTTGCGGGTACTGACTTGATGTCGTTTCTCCGCGATTTTTGAAATTTGAGGTTTTCTCAAACCATTTGAAATTTGGGTTGTGGATAGCAACTGGTATGTTGCATCTCCACGATTTTTGAAATTTAGGTTGTGGATATCAACTGGTTTGTTGCTTCTCCATGATTTTTGAAAATTGCAAGTATCGAATGGGGTTCATTTCCTTGTGATTTTTGGGTTTTGGAAGTATCGAATGGGGTTCGCATCCTTCCGATTTTTGGGTTTTGCGAGTATCGACTGAATGTCGCTTCCCCGCGGTTTCAAAATTTTTGTTTAAAGACACGAAGGTCATGAATTTTGACTTAAAACCATTTTGGTTGTAAAAGCCGAGGCGGTCTAGGGTGAAAATTCCTAAGTCCCGATTTTTGTTTCAAACCATGAATTTTGGGTTCAAGGATCGAAATTTTGGTCAAGTCTGGGAAGAGGCTCCTAAACTTGGATTTTTGGATTTGATTTTTCTTTTGAACAATGAAACGATGAAAGTAAGCATTGTTTTGAGAGATTGTTTTTTTTTTTGGAAATTTTAACATAAAGATGAAAATTTCAAAAGGGGTGGGTTTGACGAGCAAGTACCTTGGAAATACGCTTTAGCCGTGTAGATATTGCTCTGACCCGTTTGAGGAAGTCTTCAAGGGTAATACCGCTTCAAGAATTTGCCGTTGATGGGTAGCATACATCTGTCTCCTTCCATGTTTAGAAGAGCGTATGCACCATTGGAGAAGACTTTGTCGATGACGAAAGGTCCCTCCCATTTTGGTTCGAATTTGCCTTTGGATTTGTGGGCAAAGACTATGGGTCTTTTTACTTGAAGAACCAAGTCACCCTTTTTGTAGGCGCGTTGCCTGACCTTTTTGTCGAAAGATCCTGCCATGCGTGCTTGGTACAACTCAATGCTTTGAAGAGCTTCGAGTCGTCTTTCATCGAGATTATCCAGCTCTTGGAGTCTCAATTTGACATTGCTTTCTTGGGTCATGTCATTTTGCAAAGATACCCTTAAGGAAGGAATTTGTACTTCCAAAGGGACAACAGCTTCGCATCCATAGACCAAAGAGAATGGTGTGCTATGGGTTGGTCCTCGAACGGTGGTTCGATAGGCCCACAAAGCTTCTAGTAGTTTGTCGCCCTAGTCTCTTTTGTGACTAGAGACCATTTTCTTGAGAATTTTGCAGAGTGTCTTGTTGAAGGCTTCTGCTAGTCCGTTCACTGCTGGATTATATGGAGTCGAAGGACAACTTTGGATTTTGTACTTGTCGCAGAACCTATAGAATCTGTGATCCCGGAATTACGGTCCGTTATCATGGACGAATCTTTTAGGTATGCCGAAGCGACAAATAATGTTGGTGCGCAAGAACTGAAGGACTGATGAAGTCTTCATTTCGCTGAGCGCAAATGCTTCTGACCACTTGGAGAAATAATCCGTAGCGGCGAAGATGAAGCGATGACCTTTGCTTGATGGGGGAGAAATAGGACCTATGATGTCCATTCCCCAGGCTTCGAAAGGCCATGAGATTACTGTTGGATGTAGCCATTCTGGAGGCATGTGGACATGATCTCCGTGAATCTGGCATTTTTGGCAGCGCTTGGCTAATTGCATTGCATCAGCTACCATGGTAGGCCAATAATAATCTAGCCTTTTTATCTGGTTGTAGAGCTTAGGGCCAGCCTGATGGCTCCACAAAGACCAGCATGTACTTCTTTGAGAGTTTCCTCAGCCTCTTGTTGTGATAGGCAGCGTAGCAGTACTCCGTTGAAGGATTTTCTGTAAAGTGCTTTTGAAGGTATATCCAAATGAAAGTTTGGGGCTCGTCTTTGGATGCTTACCCGCTCTTTTGGATCTTTAGGTAGGATTCCGAACATGAAGTAATCAATGAACGGATCTCTCTAGTCGCCTATCGGAGGTTTGAGGATGGATATCCGACTTCCAACCACTTGGTGGCATTCAGTAACTGCTTGGTGTGTGTTGAGAGGAAGGAGAATTCTTCTCTGACACACTGTGACTTGCATGTTTTCCCCTTCTTGGATTGCCATGGATGCGGCGAGTCCGGCCAGGGCATCTGCACGGATGTTTTCACCTCTGAGGATGTGGGTGATATGGCAGATGTTGAATTTTTGTTGAAGCGACTGCGCCTTATTGTAGTAAGGTAGCAAATCAGGCTTCCCGACTTCATATTTTTTATTCATCTGGTTGACGACCAGTTGAGAGTCTCCAAAAGCTTCCAGCATGGTGATGCCGGTTTCGAGGGCGAGTTCCAATCCAACAATCAGGGCGAGTTCCAGTAGCGAGAAGGCGTGTGGAATCATGTATTTGTCGGGGCTGACAAAGTGGATGCCGATTCCTGATATTTGCTTTCCTTTTTCATTTGTCCTGGTTGCACCGTCAAAGTACATGTCCCAGGAAGCGTTTGACAAGGAAGTTTTCACGTTGTAGACAAATTCGTCTGGGAGATCATCCCTGAGTGGAGAATCTTTAGGCAATGGATGTTCTGCGAGGAAATCTGCCAGAGCTTGTCCTTTGATTGCTTTTTGCGGTACATACCTAATATCAAACTGTGATAGAAGGATGGACCATTTTGCCAGTCGGGCATTAAGAGAACCTGCTTTTGTGACAAGGACCTTTAAGAGGTTGATCCTCGAAATCAGGTAGACTGTGTTCGACAGCAGATAGTGACGCAGCTTTTGTACAGCGAACATTACTGCAAGGCATTCTTTTTTGACTGGGGAGTAGCGATGCTCTGCACCTACCATCATGCGGCTAAGGTAATATAGAGCAGCTTCTTTTCCGTCGTCGTTTTCTTGTGCGAGCAGAGCACCCAAAGAGTGATCGAGAGCTCTTGTGTACAAGATAAATGGTTTTCCAGTTGTGGGGGCAGCCAGCACTGGAGGTTTGATGAGGTATGCTTTGATGTCTTGAAATGCACTTTCACATTCAGCATCCCAGACAAAGTCCACGCCTTTCTTCATCAGGCGAGAGAATGGACGGCATTTCCCTGATAGATTGGAGATGAACCGTCGGATGTAGGCCAGCCTTCCTTGAAGCCCTTTTAATTCTCTTAGGGTTCTGGGAGATGGAATTTCCAGGATAGCCTTGACTTTGGTGGGGTCAAGTTCTATTCCAGCTTTCCGTACTATGAATCCGAGAAACTTACCCGATGAGACACCGAAGAAGCACTTTAGTGGATTCATCCGCAATTTGTGTTTGCAAAGTCGGAGGAAGACTTCTCGAAGATCATTGAGATGGTCTTCTTTTCTTCTGCTTTTTATGGCGAGGTCGTCAACATAGCATTCGACCGTCTTGTGCTGCATATCTTGGAATATTTTCATCATAGCCCTCTGATATGTCGTACCTGCATTTTTTAGGCCAAACGGCATAACAGTGTAGCAATACACGCCGAATGGTGTCCGAAATGATGTATGCCTTTCATCTTCAGGATGCATTTTTATTTGATTGTAGCCAGAGAATCCATCCATGAATGTCATTCGCTCGAATCCATAAGTGTTGTCAATCATCACCTCTGATATGGGGAGCGGGAATTCATCTTTAGGACATGCATTATTCAGGTCTCTGTAGTCGATACAGACCCTTATCTGCCCATTTTTCTTTGTCACAGGGACGATGTTGGCCAACCATTCAGGATGCTGTTCCTCGCGGATGAAGCCGACGTTTTTGAGTTTCTGAACTTCTTGTTCAATTTTGTCCATCACGTCGGGACGGAATCTCCTTTGGCCTTGTTTGATATGCTTGATTTCTTTTTGCAAGTTGAGCTTGTGGACTGCTACTTTGGGATCCAAGCCAGGCATTTCGGCATAAGACCATGCAAAGCAATCAACGAACTCACGAAGAAAAAAGATATACTTGGGTAACTCATCATCCTTTATATTCTTGCTTATGAATACAGGACGTGGGTTATCAGGTATTCCCAAGTCTATCCTTTGAACAGGGTCTTCTGTCGGAAGGTTTGAAGGTGGTTCCTCCACAATATTTTCAGAGGCTTCTAACTCAACAAGACCTTCTGGAGTGCCAGAGAAATTTTCAGACTGAGGCTCTGTTTCTGTCCATGAATCTTCTTGATCAGCATCCTTCTCAAGGCTTGCAATGAGATGGTCCGAATCATTTGCGGGAATTGGGTTGAAGTAAGGTACTTCTTTTGGAGACGATGATTCTTCTGGGACAGAGAACCGCTCGTCTGTGTCATCGGGCAATTCCTCTCTATTATCAGAGAAATTATACCGATTGGAGGAGCTCTCAAGATTTTTGACGAGTAACTCCTCAAAGAGATATCCAGGGATATCGATGTCTTCATGAGATGTTGAGGCTTGGTCGGTAAAGTGACTTTGCAGCCATGGTGTCAACTGTCTCATAGGAGTGGTAGGATCATACCCCGACCCATATGAAGACTTGCCTTTTTGAAGGTGGATTTTCCAATCTTCTGGTTGACTTTTGGTCAGGGTGGGTTCCAATGGTGTAAGAATACCAAGGCCACCTCCCAAACCAGTCGGGTTTTGAGCATCGTAGCCCATTTTCTTCATGATAGCTTGTGCCATTGGACTATACAGGGATAGCTGAGGCATACCTTCGTTTTGGAAAGGTTCAAGCAAAGAGTTCAGTGGAGATGCTCCCGACCTGTGGAAGAAGATTGTTTTTTCTTCTGGCGAAGTTGCCGGGATAACAAAGGAGGCAGACGTAGGATCTTCTATGTCTGCAAGTGTCTCCAATGGAGTGAGAGTGAGCTGATCTTGCTGAGTATCAGCTTGGCTCGATGCTGTGTCATCTTCTGACTCTGACTCTGAGTCTGTGTCATGCATAATAGACACAAAGGAGATAGTGAACTTGCCCCCAGTCTTTTGTTTTGTCTTCTTTGCTTTGGTAAAGATTACCAAAGGCTTTGGAGATTTGAAGGAGACGACGAAGGGAGCTTGGCCGCTTACTTCGAGTTTGGTGGAGGGTTTGTTTTCCTCCGATGATTGCTGAGGAGCCTTGCCTTTATCTTTCTGGAGACTGTCGACAAAGCGAATTGTTTTTTCCTCCTGTTCTTCTTTTCTATCTTTATACATTTGAGCATCTGCAAAATGGACATCTCTGCCTTTGAAGGGCTTTTTGTCTGCAAATACTCGATGTATCAGTCCATCGTTGCCAACGAACTTGATGCAATGATGTAGAGTTGAAGGGACGACACCATTCTCATGTATCCAGGGGCGTCTAAGGAGTATATTGTAGCATGAAGGGGTCCTTATTGCATACACAGTGACTTCCGAAATAAGATCACCAATTTGCAATTTGAACCTGATTTTGCTGATAGGCCTTTGAGTGCTCCCGTCATATCCGAAGATGGATACGGACGTGTGACTCAGTTTGTTAGGTGGGATGCCCAGCTCTTCGAGTGCCGAAGTAGAGATGAGGTTGAGTGCAGAACCTGGATCGATCTGAACTCTGTGTACTGGCATTTCTTTGACGTACCCCGTAAAGTACAAGGGTCGGTTGTGCTTCGTTTCGCCTAGGAGGAGGTCATCCTTGTCGAAGGCAATTGTTGCACTTGCTGCTTTTTGTACCGAGAGGCATTCATTGCTTGATCCCTCAGTTTTCTTCTTTTCTCCCTTTGAGGGAGTATTTGATTTTTTGACCCTATAGTCCATTTCAATTTGTAGGACTTGTGGGGCATGTTTGTCGACATCCGCATTCAGCCTTTGCAATTCTGAAATGAGACTATCACGAGTTTGTGGAGACATTCGTAATAAGTCAAGGATGTGCAGACGTGCAGGTATGTGTTTGAAGTGCTCAATCAAGTCGTACTTGAAAGCCTCCTTTGGGCCTGCATTTTCATTATTGTTGCCACTTGGGGCGCTTACGTCTTGTTTTCCCGAAGGATTTACATAAGAAGAAGAGGGTTGATTGTAATTTTTGTGGTAATCCCGGCCAGAACGAGTACCTCTACCAACTTCAAGAGCCTCTAGAGAAGGGTCTTCTTTTGGAAGATCGTTCTCGGGATTAAGAGGTTGATCCTTTACTGAGGACGTCTCTGTAATAGCATTGGCGTCTTCAGTGATTGTGTTGCACGGAGCAATTTCCAGGAACAAGTCCTGAACAGCAGCCGGCAACTTTTCTTTATTAGCCCAGACATCGCCCGTGAGATCGAGTATCTGGGACCAATTGACTGAGTTTTCATTGAAGAAGATTTCATTGGCAGAAGTTTCTTCAAGATGATCAATCGGGAGTGGCTTGAGTTCCGATGTCACAGCTTCAGGAGACGAAGGTTGAGAGGATGTTATCTCAGTGGAAGTCACCTGAGAGGATGTAGCTCCGGAAGATACGCTACCGGTTGGAGAGTAAGTGTCTTCGGAAGCTTCAGAGGCACGCCGTCCTGAGCTATTGCGTTGCAGGTTATCTTGACAGGAGATGCCCCCAGTGTAGACTGTTGGGAATCAGATTCATCCTCGGATGTGAGAGGATCATCGATCCAACAGTTTTCTCCATTTTCAGGAGTTGAGGGAGAAAGTTCCCGTTGATTTTCAGGGACTTCCGGCTCTGGATCATGACGAAGATTGATGCGATCTTGCTCCTGCTCTATGGCAAGATGTTGGAAGATTCTTGCATATTCTTCAAGATCAGGCATGGGAGCCAAATCTTCTTCGTCATTTGCCCCTTGTGCTTCGCCCATGTTGGGTTCCACCGGAGCATTGTTTGGTGCTGGATCGACAGCATTTTCTTGAACAGGGTCCTGGTCTTCTTCATCATCAGACCAAGATCCTTGTGGCTGTAATGGGTTATACCAGATTACTGGCATAAGATAAGACTCAGGAATCCATTCCTCGTCGGAGAGGTATTCTCCTGTTTCAAAGGATTCTTCCCACTCATCTATATCACTGGCAGTATCACTGGACTCGTATCCATTCATGGAGAATCCAACTACCGAGTTGCAAGAGTATGATGCCCCCTGCACATTTTCATTTTTGTATAGAGGTGGCATGAAATTATCAAGAGTGAATTTTCTTACCGCCTTGGAGGTTTCGGGAAGAGATTCTTCCGTCGTCCTGAGTGAAGCAGTGGAAGAAGTTTCTGCTTTTTCAAGAACTCCTTGTTTTGGTTGAGACTTCTGCTGCTGTTTGAGCTTGCGGAGCTGTCTCTTGACTTGCCTTCGCTGCTGAGCGGTTGGCTTTGTTTTGACGATCTCCCAATTTTCATCATCTAGGAGATCGGGATGCACCCATATAGGTTGTCCATCTGGTGTTGGATAGGGAACCCATTCTTGGGACGCTTGAGCCATTTTTATCACCTTGAATGAAGTAGTGATCTTCTCCTTCGGTGACTTTGCAGTTTGCCGACATGACACCATGTTGACAGAGGCGGGGCCATAGTTTTTATCAAAGGTTATGACTCCGTTTTTCCACATCTCATTGATCTTCTCTCTCACAACGAAGCATTGATTGAGAGGATGTGAGATCATCTGATGGTATGGACAGTATCGGGGATCATTGGTTTTGCCAACGTCTCCCGGTCTTTTGGGCTCTGGCAAAATGAGTTTGCCATTTGCTAGGAGAGCCTCAAAGATTTCTTCAACGTCTTCATCGAACGGATATTTCTTTTCTACACGTTCTTTGAAGGCATCAGAGAGTTCAGGCCTTTTACATGCAGTTTTGTTTTCAGGTTTCTTTGGCTGCTGAGGAGCTGACTTAGTCTGCACATTGAGAACCTCCTTTTTCTTTGGTTTTGAGGTTGTAACAGTAGTCGGCCCTTTCTTTGATGATTTCTGACTGTTGAGGTCTTTGATCACCATTTCAGCTTCCATGGAAGCTTCGAGGAGTTCCCCCAGGTTTTTTGATTTGTTGCCGATGATCATGGAGCGGATTTTTGCTCTCATATTGTTACGGCAGATGTCGACTAGCGACGCTTGTGGCAGCACATCTGAGCATTTGTACGCCATTGCCTTCCATTTGTTAATGAAGTCGTATGTTGACTCATTCTCTCCTTGTTTTAGGCTGCAGAGTTGAGCCATAGTAACAGGATGATCCTCACCTTGGAAGTGGGTCAGGAAGCGTGTCTCCAGCATAGCCCAGTTCTGGATGGAGTTCTCCGGCAGAGTGGAGTACCAATCAAAGGCTGTACCTTTTAGGGTACTTGCGAAGAGGCGAATCTTGAGGGCATCTTGATCCGCAATAGCTCCTGTCAGGATCCTGAAGTGGATGACATGCTGTCGGGCTGAACCTTTCCCAGTATATGTCTGGAGAGTAGGTTGTTTGAATTTTGCAGGGAACGGAACCGAGTCCATCCATAGAGGGTAGGGTGGCTTGATCCCATGTTCCTTCAATGTATCCTCTTCTTTTGCTTTTGCGAGGATATCGTCCACGTCCTTTCTGGTAAGGGCGCGAGACTCATTGTTTCATGATTCGAAGGGGTTTCATTGTTAGGTGGTGGACGCTGTAGAGTGAGAATCAAATTTTCCATCAGAGTCTCAATTCTCTGTTGTCCTTGCTCCAACTACTGGATGCGTGCAGTTACATCGTCACGCTGTGGAGGCGGCTCAGAACTTGTAACCAAGACGTTCATCCCTCGGGATTCGAACGAAGAAAACGTCCTGGTGACTGAGCTGGGGCTCATTCTTCTGGATGAAGAATCTGAGGAGTAGTTACTCCGATGTTCTTGGCTTGGAGGAGTGGAAGATTCCTCCAGATGTGTTCGTGTCCGAGAGACGCTGCGAGTCACTGGACGTCTAACACTGATTTTGGTTGCTGACTTCCAGCGTTTTCTGGTTTTACCAACCATATGAACAACAACGATTTGGTTGGGTCTTTCTTTTTCGACCCATTTGTTTGAGACGTGGAGAGTAGAACGCTGGGTTCTTAGTTTCTCAAGTCTCTTTTGTCGATATGCAGTGCAGCGACGCATACGACGAGCAATTTGAGCTTCAGTCAGCTTTGGCTGGGCTCTGGCGATGAAGGATGTAGTCCCTCGTGCACAGCAGCCGAGTTTGTCTTCTTTGAAGCTTGGCAAGGACAGAATCTGGATGCGGTCCTTTGTCTGTCGCAATGAAGACTTGAATTTTGCGAGCTCGGCCCCTGTTGAGATGAAGGGTCGACTCGCAGGAGTGCAGGCTTCAGCATGTTTTTGCGTGGGCCTAACAATGCAGGATTTGATTTTGGGCTTGTAGGAGCAAGCCTGCTCATGATGGTTTTGTTTATTTTTTTGGTGGAGGGTAGGTTTCTCCTCTTTCATGTAAGAGAGAGGGTAGAACTGATTCTCCTTGAGAGGGGCCAGGTATGCTGGCTTTGCAGATGTTCGGGACCTCCGTCGCTTTGGCGAAGATCTCGGGGACCAGGTTTTGGTGTAAACCTGGTTTCTTGTGGGTTGAGGCTTCGTGGGAACTCCACAGGCTTCAGGCTTCTTGGTGTTCGCCCTTGGTGCCATTTTAGTGACGCGTTGCGAGGCGGTTTTCTGCTTCTTGGCAGGTATAATGTCTTCTGCGGGAAGTGGGAATGGTCCCAGTGATCTGAAGACGATGGTTCGGGGAGTTGAAGTTGACCCGGTGTTTGGAGAGTTGTCGAGGGAACTGATGCTTCGGCAACTGGCAGGGCGCTTATGCTTGTTTTGCTTATCTTGCAGCATAAGCTGGTACTTGTTCTCATCGAAAGTGATGGTCAATAAAGCTGCCATTGTTAGTTTTGGAAAACTTCTGAAACAAGACCAAATCCATTAGTAATCACAAGAATATGGTGATCGTAAATGGAGAACAACTATGGTTTTGTCTTTTCAAATCACTTGAGGGGACATGGCCCAACCCAAGGACGATGAAGAAGGCAAAAAGCCATAGAGGATACAATTGTTCTAAAATGCAAGTATGGTAGGCTCAGAGTGAGCGTTCCAGTGACTACTAGAAGCAATTGTAGACCTTAATTCAAATTACCGAGAAGCAAGGCTCACTCGAGGTAAAATGATATAAGGTTGGAGATACAAATGTGTCGGTCGCGAATACAGTAGACCCGAAAGGGCGTACTAGCACCGCTAGGCACAAATGTTGCAAATCGCATCCTTGGGAAGGACACGAGATGGGATTTTTTTTTGAAAGGTCAAATTTGGATTCATAAAGGAGAGCAAATGGTATTCCAATCCGAACAAAGGCTCAACATTTCTACAAGCGCTAAATTCAGAAGGGAAGGAACCATAATTTCTCGGATGTGAATCCAAACGTGACGGAAGTTTTTTTTGAAAGGTCAAGAATGAATTCATCGAAGAGAGCAAATGGTGTTCCATTTTGAACAAGGCTCAACATTTCTGCGAGCGCTAAATCCGAAAGGGAAAGAACCAAGATTTCTCAACTCTGAATTCAAAGTGACGGGAGTTTTTTTTGAAAGGTCAAGATTGAATTCATCGAAGAGAGCAAATGGTGTTCCATTTCGAACAAGGCTCAACATTTCTGCGAGCGCTAAATTCGAAAGGGAAAGAACCAAGATTTCTCAACTCTGAATTCAAAGTGACAGAAGTTTTTTTTTTCTTTTTTTTTTTAGAGAAAATTGTTTTGAAAGGTGCACATAGATCTCCAATTCGATCTTATGAAACCTTAGTAGATAGATCAGCCCCCAGGTAAGGGTAGGATTACTTAATGAACCCGTTTGGAGGACCCTTGCCTCGAACAGTCTAGCTGTCTACACACTCTGGACAAGGCTTTTCTTACATCCACTTTGGTCAAAGAACGCAACTGGTGGAACCTTAATGTTTTTTTTTTTTTAAAAATCCCTTTTTTTTTAAAGGTTTTTTTTTGAACTCATCAAAGAGAGCGAATGGTGTTCCAATTCGAACAAAGGCTCAACATTTCTGCGAGCGCTAAATCCGAAATGGAAGGAACCAAGGTTTCTCAACTTTGAATGCAAAAGAGAGAAAACTAATTTTTTTTTGAATTTATAATTTTTTTTTGAAATCCCAATTTGGACTCATCAAAGAGAAAAGATGGCCCAATCCCCGATATGAACGATAGCTGTGAACATTTCTGTGAGCTATCGAGTTCAAGGAGGAGAGGATCAAAATTTCTCAAAGTTGAATCTTGAGAAAGAGAGATCATTTTTTTTTTTAAAGAGTTTGAAATGAAGGTGTTTTTTTTTTTTTTTTTTAAATCCCAATTGGACTCATCAAAGAGAAAAGATGGCCCAATCCCCGATATGAACGATAGCCGCGAACATTTCTGTGAGCTATCAAGTTCGAAGAGGGAAGGATCAAAATTTCTCAAAGTTGAGTTTTTAAGAAAAAGAGATCAGATTTGTTTTTTTTTTGAAGTGAGAAAGAACAATTGAAATCCCATCTCATATTTTTTTTTTTTAGATGCAAAATGCAACATAGGCCACCATCTAGAAAGGAGCCAAGTGATCAAAGCATCACGTTCTCAAGTCACTGTGTCCCACCGGGTGTGCCAACTTGATGGACCCGAAAGGAATCTTCCGTCCTCTCCCTCCGCACCCCGGGGGCTGACCTGGGTCTCGGTTGAGGAGGGAAAATCTCGGGCATCAACATTTTTGTACGGGTATGCCAAATTTACTTTCTACTTGGAATTTGGAATAGTGATGATCCGGAGATTCACCTTCGCAAGTGGAAAGGAAATCAATCCTTTTTTCTAACTTTTCAAATTGCATAAATATTAAGAAAAGAGGCAAGTTTTTAGAATGCCGTAAGAGGCGTTTTTGTTTGTTTGCCGTGAAAGGCGTTTTTACAAAACTCATCAACTATGAAAGACAAGAATTGTGATTTCTTTTTGTCTCTTTAAGAAATACAAACTACAATAGAAAAGGAAGAAAAGGGATCTAACTTCTCAGGAGATTGTGGGGACACGTTGAGATCGACGGTCGCAAGTCATGTATGGGCTTCGCCATCGTCCTTCAAATGAGAACATGTGATGCTTTGATTCTTTGGCTTGGCTCCTAACCTCAGTTTTTTAAAGGACAAGGACCAAGAGGAGGTCCTATATCCAATGAAAAATCAAGTAAACGGGCTGAAAAGCCACGTTTAGGCCATGTTGGAGAGGGAGGTGACCTTGGGGGGGTGGCCCCCCAAGGGACGTTGAACACCTTGTGGTGCTTCCGGGAGCAAAGTAGCAGGACTTCGTCTCTCTCTTGGATTTTCTGGTTTTTTCAGAACTTGCACTTAGGATCTCTTCCTTTTTTTCCTTTTGGAATGGACCTCCTTTTATAGGCTTTTGGTAGCCATGAGGTGTCCATTGGCATTGATGGCCATGATGAAGGAATTGATGAGGATTTACAAATTGATTTTGTAACTCCTTTTTCAAGGCTTGTGATTGGCCGATGAAGGTAGTGGGCATTTAATCACCTTTATGCTTCATGATGATGGGAGTTTCATGGGTTTAATGCCATGATTGCTTGGATTTGTAACTCCCAAATGCTTGGTTCTGATTGGGCCGTCCAAAATAATGAGTTAATGACTGCTTTAATGGGTCAATTAACGACATTAAGTGGTTGCCAAGGCATGTGAAGAGTCGCGGGCTGCGCTGTGCCTTTTGAGATTCTTCTTGCGATCATCACAGGTGGATCCACGCACTGTTTGATGTCGGATTGCGATGCAATTTCAGACATTGATTGATGTTGGCGGGCCGGTGACATCTGTCTTGTCGATTTCACGATCGGTCGGACAGAAAGTGCACTTTCTTGGTCAGCCGGTTGGCGATCTTGAGGCTATCGGTGATGATTTCATGCTTTTGACGGCGGATCCGAGATGTCGACGAAGATCAGTCGTTTTCAAGCATCAAACATTGGATTTTCATAAAATCACAGAGGCCAGAACACCCGAAACGCGAAAACCATCGAAAACGGACACTTCGGCGCAAAATCCGGCGACCCGGATTTCCAGGGTCGCCGGCGACCATGGGGCTTCGGCCCGTTTGGTCGTCGAGCGTCTTTTTCGGCCGTTTTTTCGTCTTTTTCGTCCCTTTTTTCTTCTGTATTTTTCTTGACATTTTTCTTCAATTCTTGACTTGATTTTCTTGAAGAAATCTTGCGGAGAACCCTCGTGAAATCGGAGCACAAAGTTTCCTATTTTTCGGGAAAGTCGAAGACTTTGTAGCCGATTTTCCGTCAAGCGTCGAAACTAGGTCAAACGATGTCGGAATGACCTGAAAATTGAGGTGAAGCTTCTTGAGCAGTGGATAGGACCAACCATGGGCTTTTATTTGAGTTTTGAAGCCGTTTGGGGTCCCATCGATGCTTCACTTGATTTTGCTGCGGGGAAAATGCCGAGCTTTGATATGTGGTCAAACGATATCCGATTGACCTGAAATTTGACGAGGAGCCTATTGGAGTCATTTTGAGACGTTCCATGGGCTCCGTTTTGGATGTCATGGTCCCGGGTTGCTCCGCCGCCGGTAGGCTTGATTTTCTCTCGGAGCATCGAAACCTGGTCAAACGTTATCGGAATGACCTGAAATTTGACGTGCAGCCTTTTGGAAGCATGTTGAGGCCACTCATGTATTTTGTTTGATGAGTGATGGCTTCGGTAGTTGCCGCCGCCGGGAGGCTTGATTTTGCTGCTCGAGCATTGATGGAGGGTCAAACGTTGTCGGTTTGACTTGAAATTTGGTATGGAGCCCTTTGGAGACATTCTGGAGTCATCCGTAGGCTCTGATCAAAGTCTTGGTGTTTTTGATGATACCGCCGCCGGGAGCGCTTGTTTAGCTGTCGGAGCAGTGAAGTTAGGCCAAACGATGTCGGAATGGCCCGAAACCTCAGGTGTACCCCTCTTTTAGCTGTCTTGAAGGACCTCTCAGTTTCTGTCTGATTCTGACAAAATCTGATGCTTGAAGTAGCCTTGCCTATTTTGTAGCAGGATGCAGCTTCAGAAGGCTTCTTGATGTTGAGGAGACATATTGACTTTTTTGGTGTCAACACCTTGTTTGTTCTAGAGGAACTGCCTGCAAAAGATGAAAGAGAAAAGATCAATCAACATCAAAATGACAGAATTCTGCTACAAAAAATTCTAACAAAACTTTAACATGGTTCCGGGGCAATTCCAACAAAAAGGAAAATACTCCGAAAAAGACAGGAAGCCTGAAGATGAGATCGACATCGCTGCGAGCTCATAGTCAGTGGAGAATTCTCAAAGAAGGCTTGAACTCAACATCGCTGCGAGAACAAGCCAATCTCATCAAACTTCCGCAAAATCTGGAAAATAGCTCAACATTGCTGCGAGCTTCAGAATCCAAAAGTTGCAAACTTCCTCAAAATACAACAAGACCGAGAAAGAGCTCAACATCGCTGGAGCTCAAAATCCCAACACTTGCAAAAGATTTTCAGGTATGCATCATCATACTTCCAAATCTATTTACCAAAACTCATGCATCAAAAATATATCATCATGCATTAGATGCTAGGAAAACCTTGACCAAAGTTTGACCAATTCCAACCCAATTTGGTCAAAACCAATCAAACTTTGTCCAAGTCAAAAATCATGTTGGCTTGACCAAGAGACTCTAGCCTTCTATCTTGATGCATCAAACAAAAAAATGCATACATATTGAAATTGCATAGCCTCATTATCATAGTGAGGAAACAAGGAAAAAGAAAAAGAAAGAGAGAACAAAAATCTCAGCAAAAAAAAAAGAAAAAAAAAATTTTGGCCCACAGGCCGTGGCCCACTGCCACTTGGTAGTACGGTCAGGTCTGTACAGCCAGAGAAAAAAAAAACAGCAAAAAAAAAAAAAGAAAAGAAAAGAAAAGAAAAACGCTGAAAAAAAAAGATCAGCGTGAAAAAAAAAACAGAAAGAACAAAAAAAGAGTTCACGAAAAAAAAAAGAGAAAATCGTAAAAGAAGAAAAAAAAGAAAAAAAAAGGGAAAGAAAAAAAAGAGAAGCACGAAAAAAAAAAGGGAAGAAAAAACGTGTATGACAAGAAAAGAAAAGAAAAAAAAAGAGAAGAAGCAAGAAAAGAAAAGAAAAAGAAGAAAAAAATGATGAAGAAGCTACTTCTACAATGGAGATTCTTGACGAGGAAGAAAACTTACTTGAAGCCATTGATGGAGAAGAAGAAGAAAAGCTTGGATATCCTTGAAGAAGAGAAAGTACTTCTTGCCTTGGGGAGCACTCTTGAAGATTTCTTGCAAAAAGAAAGTAATGGAGCAAAAGCACCAACCCTTTTTACTTTTATAGAAGAGAGCAAGCCAAAAGAGGAAACAAAGAGAAAGAAAGGAGGTAAGTGCTAAAATTTAGCTACTTTCCCAAAGAGAAAGATATTTTGAGAAAACTTGAGAAATTCTCTCCAAGTAAAGATATTTTTAGATATTCTCTACACAAAAGAGATATTTTTAGATATTCTTTACAAATATGACCCCATATGAGATCTAGGCCATCTCCAAAGCCTAAGGTCCCATGGGTTAGCCCATATGAGTCAGGTTTGACCACCTAGGCACTAAAATTGGCTTTTAGTCAAAGTATTCCTCTTACCAAGAGCAAAAAAAAAAAAAAGTCCCATGCCTCTTTTGAGTTGATGGGACCATTCAAAAAAAAAAAAAAGAGAAAAAAAAAGGAAAGTCTCATGAGTTTCCAAAAACCAAACCATTCAACCTCATGAACCAAATTGAGCCAAAATCTTGAAATTGACATTTCACAAAACCAAATTCCGGTCCCCTAGCTCGCCACATACAGCTTGTTAGGTCACAAGACCAAAACCAAAAATCAAAATCCAAACCAAACCAAACCTGACCCCCCAACCTGCCACATACAGCTTGTTGGGTCACAAGGTCGAAACCAAAATCAAACCCCGACCCCCTAACCTGCCACATACAGCTTGTTAGGTCACAATGTCAAAAACCAAAATCCAAATACCCCATGTCATTTTCAAAACTTTGCCTTGAGATGGTACGTGATCCCTCTCTACCATAAAATTCCCCCGGAAACTCAGAAGGCTCTTCAAAAAAAAAAAAAAAAAAAAAAAAAAAAGCTCAAGACTCTTGGTCAAGTTGGAATCTCTCCTCCAAGTTTCTCTTCGAGGCACATCGACTCCAAAAAGCTACTCGTCGCTGTACCTCGAGGGGGCATTTGTTGACACCAAAAAAGTCAATATGTCTCCTCAACATCAAGAAGCCTCCTGAAGCTGCATCCTGTTACAAAACAGGCAAGGCTACTTCAAGCATCAGATTTTGTCAGAATCAGACAGAAACTGAGAGATCCTTCAAAACAGCTAAAAGAGGGGTACACCCGAGGTTTCGGGTCATTCCGACATCGTTTGGCCCAACTTCACTGCTCCGACAGCTAAACAAGCGCTCACGGCGGCGACATCATCAAAGACACCAAAACTTTGATCAGAGCCTACGGATGACTCCAGAATGTCTCCAAAGGGCTCCATGCCAAATTTCAAGTCAAACCGACAACGTTTGACCTTCCATCAATGCTCAAGCAGCAAAATCAAGCCTCCCGGCGGCGGGAACCACCGAAGCCATCAATCATCAAACAAAATACATGAGTGGCTTCAATATGCTTCCAAAAGGTTGCACGTCAAATTTCAGGTCATTCCGACAACATTTGACCAGGTTTCGATGCTCCGAGAGAAAATCAAGCCTACAGGCGGCGGAGCAACCCGGGACCATGACATCCAAAATGGAGCCCATGGAACATCTCAAAATGACTCCAATAGGCTCCCCGTCAAATTTCAGGTCAATCGGACATCGTTTGACCACATATCAAAGCTCGGCATTTTCCCCGCAGTAAAATCAAGTGAAGCATCGATGGGACCCCAAACGGCTTCAAAACTCAAATAAAAGCCCATGGTTGGTCCTATCCACTGCTCAAGAAGCTTCACCTCAATTTTCAGGTCATTCCGACATCGTTTGACCTAGTTTCGACGCTTGACGGAAAATCGGCTACAAAGTCTTCGACTTTCCCGAAAAATAGGAAACTTTGTGCTCCGATTTCGCGAGAGTTCTCGTCAAGATTTCTCCAAGAAAATCAAGTCAATAATTGAGGAAAAATGTCAAGAAAAATACAGAAGAAAAAAGGAACAAAAAAGACGAAAAAACGGCCGAAAAAGACGCTCGGCGACCAAACGGGCCGAAGCCCAAGGTCGCCGGCGACCCTGGAAATCCGGGTCGCCGGATTTTGCGCCAAATCTTCCATTTTCCGATTCTTTTCGGGTTTCGGGTGTTCTGGCCTCTGTGATTTTCTGAAAATCCAATGTTTGGTGCTTCAAAACGACTGATCTTCGTCGACATCTCGGATTCGCCGTCAAAAGAATGAAATCATCACCGATCGCCTCAAGATCGCCAACCGGCTGACCAAGAAAGTGCACTTTCTGTCCGACCGATCGTGAAATCGACAAGACAGACGTCACCGGCCCGCCAACATCAATCAATGTCTGAAATTGCATCGCAATCCGACATCAAATAATGCGTGATTCCACCCGTGATGATCGCAAGAAGAATCTCAAAAGGCGCAGCACGGCCCGCGACTCTTCACATGCCTTGGCAACCACTTAATGTCCTTAATTGACCCATTAAAGCAGTCATTAACTCATTATTTTGGATGGCCCAATCAGAACCAAGCATTTGGGAGTTACAAATCCAAGCAATCATGGCATTAAACCCATGAAACTCCTATCATCATGAAGCATAAAGGTGATTAAATGCCCACTACCTTCATCGGCCAATCACAAGCCTTGAAAAAGGAGTTACAAAATCAACTTGTAACTCCTCATCAATTCTTTCATCATGGCCATCAATGCCAATAAACACCTCATGGCTACCAAAAGCCTATAAAAGGAGGTCCATTCCAAGAAGAAAGCATGATGAAAAGAGATCCCAAGTGCAAGCTCTGAAAAACCAGAAAATCCAAGAGAGAGACGAAGTCCTGCTACTTTGCTCCCGGAAGCACCACAAGGTGATCAACGTCCCTTGGGGGGCCACCCCCCCCCCCCCCCCCCCCTCTAAGGTCACCTCCTTCTCCAACATGGCCTAAACGCGGCTTTTCAGCCCGTTTACTTGGTTTTTCATTGGATATAGGACCTTCTCTTGGTCCTTGTCCTTTAAAAAACTGAGGTTAGGAGCCAAGCCAAATAATCAAAGCATCACATGTTCTCATTTGAAGGACGATGGCGAAGCCCATACATGACTTGCGACCGTTGATCTCAACGTGTCCCCACAATCTCCTGAGAAGTTAGATCCATTTTCTTACTTTTCTATTGTAGTTTGTATTTCTTAAAGAGACAAAAGAAATCACAATTCTTGTCTTTCACATTTGATGAGTTTTGTAAAAATGTCTTTCACGGCAAAATCGTCTTTCACGGCAAACAAACAAAAACGCCTCTTACGGCATTCTAAAAACTTGTCTCTTTTCTTAATATTTATGCAATTTGAAAAGTTAGAAAAAAGGATTGATTTCCTTTCCACTTGCGAAGGTGAATCTCCGGATTATCACCATTCCAAATTCCAAGTAGAAAGTAAATCTGGCATACCCGTACAAAAATATTGATGCCCGAGATTTTCCCTCCTCCGCCGAGACCCAGGTCAGCCCCCGGGGTGCGGAAGGAGAGGACGGAAGATTTCTTTCGGGTCCATCAGAGGTCACTCGGGTCGGGGTCTTACAATTCCAACCGAATTTCTCTCCACACCGATGTATAAAAGTTGAAGTTTTATTGATTTTACTTTCTGCACCCATCAATATGCCCAAACTATCCCTCTCTACCCACACACGTTCATCTCCTCTTTACCCACACACACACACACACGTTCATCTCCTCTCCACACGACTCTTGTTCTGTCACCAAAAACGGCGTGGGAACATCTTTGATGAAACCAAGTGAAGGGAACGAACCACATAGGGAATCAACTGACATCTTTTGTCACTGAAACCTCTATTTTTAATCAAGGGTAAGTCACCTTCCTTCTTCACCATTCTCGTGTTTTTTTTACAAATAGTTCAATGTAGCAACTATTTTGCATAAAAATATGTTCAAGGGATTCCAATGCTTTGATAGTTATCACATAACGAATCTATTTGCTGTACAGTTGAACTGGTGTGAATTTTTCAAAATGTTTTTTCCTGCACCGCGATCTGTTCGGTACTAATAGTTCTGTCGCGACCCCGGACCGGGACCCGGGCCCGCGACTGCGCCGCGGCGGCATGATCAACCGACAACCAAGGCACGCCGCCGCCGGCTGTTTGATTTCCCACAGGTTTCCGCGGTGAGGATCCCAAGACACGGGTCGAGCTCACACGAATGGGTATGCGGAAGCGTGTAGCAAAACATGTCACACAAATCTTGAACGATAAGATACAAGAAACATATATAATATGGAGACAAGGTATCAAAAAGAGAATGTCATCACAGCATTCCTATCATGATTAACATTCAATGTTTAACAAAAGTATATTAATTCCAGTTACACAACCCAGAGAGGCCAACAAAGGCCAATACAACCAATGGAATCCCAAAAGAACAACCCAACATAACCCAAGCTAGGTGAAACGAGAATCAAGATCCCGACCGGCGTCTAGATGACGTCGTTGGGCTGCCACTCGAGTGCTGGGGGTGGCTCAACAGCCTCCTCCGGGCACTCCTCGTCACGCGTGAACACTCCTGCACCTGGACACCAAAATAACAAGCATCAAACACGACGGTTTGGCAAATAAACAATTTAGGCATGAATAGTTAAAATAATGCTAAAACAGTTCAAGAGTTGAATACACGTTTCACGTTTTCGAAACTAGCATGTATACTTATAATATCATGATTAGTAAATCCACAAAGAGCCCATCCTTTCTCCATCATACATGATGATAAGAGTAAGCACGCACGACAAGCACGATAATCACAACACGATAAACACGATCCCACGCCACACAAGGTAGACGGGGTGTCCGGCCGCGGAACCGGACCACGAACACGCACGATGTGTCAATTCAAGACACGACTAGTCTGCAGACAGTCCACATGTTTAAGGACCCCCAGGTAGTGGATCAAGCTAAAAGGGCAGTCCAAGCTCAGTGGTAATCACTTATATCATGAATGCATAAAACACGACAAAACTTATTCGAGAACACGTCAAAGCAGGAGGGAAATCATCTATCAAACACGTCACGATAGGGCTAGCAAAAATAGCATTATATAAATGCTTAACAAAACTTAAGAAATGATTCCCTTTTTCTTTCTTGAAGCACGATTCTTGAAACACGTCTTAAATACAAACTTATACTTGAAAAAGATCAAACAAGAACATGAGGACGCATAAAGCATCAAAACAAGAGTCCGAACAAAATCTATCAAGCATAGGCTAAGACCAAATCTTTGACCCTTGTGGACTTGAAAATCCAAACGTCGAAACTCTATATAGCTTGGTGTCCCCGAAGGTAAGATACATTTAGGAATTTCAAGTGCACAAAGTCAAATAAAGGTCCAAAGCATAGTCTAGTTTTCATTCCTGCAAAATTTCTCCAAACACAGTTCTCTTTGTAACTGTCGGTCAACGCTCGGTTAACCGAGGTCGATCTGTCGGTCGACCGAAGGTTTGACCGACAGATCCAAGCCCAGAATTGCTGCTCTCTGGAAATTGAACCGACAGATCCTCGGTTGACCGAAAGTGAACCGACGGATGACCGGACAGAAAATGTTGCTCTCTGGAAATTGAACCGACAGATCCTCGGTTGGTTGTCGGTCGACCTGTCGGTTGACCGACAGCGAACCGACGGATGTCCTGACAAAAAGTTGCTCTCTGGAATTTGAACCGACAGGTTCTCGGCTGGTGTCGGTCGAACGACCGACAGCTGACCGACAGGCACGGGCAGTGCATTCTGTTCAGAATTTTCACAACTTTTTCTCCCTTCTTCACTTCCACATTTTTACCACCTGCACTCCCCAAGCCTCCATGCTTTCCAAGGGATTCATTACACACATTATAGAGCATTCCATCCACAATTTGTCCATTTATTCCAAAGAGAAACATCAAGGCATTCCCATAACAATTTCATGAAACTTACAAAACCAACATGATTCTAAGAACTTGATAAATCATTATAGACAAAACCAATAGAGAAAACTGAAGTACATGGCTTGAAAGAGTGTAGGCATAACTAGCATTAAGAGAACTAACACAAAAATCATACCTTAATGAAGAAAAATGGAACCCTAATGCAATATACATGGAAAAATCCCAAAAAGTTCACTTGCCTCAATCCAAAGTCAAAGAAAGCTTCACAAAAACCAACAATGAGGGGTGCTCCACGAGATCTACACAAAACCCCCAAAAATGGAGCATACAAAAATCAACATTTTGGCCAATACAAATCCCCATTTCGAAAATGGGTTTGAAACCATGACAAACAAGCTCTAGGTGAGCTAAAGAACATGAAAAGAAGGAATGAAAGAAGAACACTAACCTTGAGCTCGTTGAACAAGGTGAAGGGAGGTTGAAGATGATGAATAGTAGAAGGGGTTTGGCTCCAAAACGTGTCCAATCGAAGCTTGTGAAGAGAGGAAGAGAATGGCGAAAACGAATCGGAGATTGGAGTCTTCTTGTTAGATGGTTTCAAGGGAAAAAGATCAAGAAGAGGGATGCCTTCTCAACTCCACTCTAGGGCAACCGTTGCAGGATTTGGAAGAAGAAAATGGAGGAGAGAGAGTAAGAGACCTTATATATGGGTTGAGAGGTGGGTCCCTCTCTAGCTGAACTAGAAACGCTTAAAACATGGTCTTGTGGACCCCGGATGAAATCGACGAAGAAGAACAAAATGATCGTCGAAAAATCTAGTTTCAGAAAAGTATACTTTTGACATGGTTTCACGACTTCGAAAAGTGTGCCCAGATTTTGTATGAAAAGACAGATTTGCCCTTATTGGGCCAAAACTTGGGTTTCTGGGCCTCAAATGCAAGTAGCTTAAAAACGAAAGTTGCCATAAATCATAAAACCATTCAAGAGAGACAAAAATCACATCCACATCAAAGATCTAGAACAAAACCCCATTCTTACACGTGTACTCAGGGCGTCCCTGAGCGTGTCTGACTCATACTAAACGTCCTCAAAATCCCCAAAACTATAATCCAGACTAAGTCTAATCACATTCTAACCCAACTAGTACTAAGACTCACTTAAGACTAAACGTTCACTTAATTAGCACTAATCGAGTTGGTCTGGGTTGGGGTCTAACAAGTTCGGACACAATCATTATGTTCGGACTTTTTATTAATGTTTGGAAACTAATGTTCAAAAGGGCACAGGATGTTCGGAACCTAATGTTCGATCATATGTTTGATGTTCGGATATTAAATTTCGAACAATACTGGAAGATGTCAGGAATAAAAATCCGTAGCGTCCAGATAAGTTTGAATACACAGTACCGAATAGTAGCTGGTACACTTAATTTTTATTTTTTTAACACTCTTCTTCCAATGTTTCAGAAATGGATAGGCCAAGCAGTTCCAGATTAAGACCGACAATTTCTAATAGGAGGCGTCGTCAAAGAATTGAAGAGGTTGTAGACGAAATACAGGAACCGGGTTATGATTTGGAACAAGGCAATGAAGGAGGAGCCCCTGTTAAACAATTTGATGAAGAACCTGTGGTTGAACAAGAAATAACTGCGGGGCCAAAAGATTGTTCTTTGTTGCCCAGTTTCAACACACACATAGCTGCATACATTTAGCATTCACATGTATGTATTTTTTTTTATTTTTTTAACAACAAGATCAATGTATTGGTTACATTCTTCAATAATGTACCATTTTCGGAATACATGAACGGGTTACGCTCAAGTGTTTAAGCCATGGATAGAAAATACCACACTGGCAATTAAATGAAAGCCGTAGGTTCAGAAGGTTTGTGGATAGATCTAATTTGATTCCACTTATCACAGCATCCTACAGCTCTTCTAGTAAGATCCTTGTCTCTTGTTTTGTGGAAAGGTGGCAACCTGAAACAAACACTTTTCACATACCGTTCGGTGAGATGTCCATAAGTCTAGATGATGTTGCCACCATACTTAGGATCCCGGTGACTGGCCGTTCTATTGCGTATAGTGGTAGAATGTCATTTCAAGATACTCATTCACTCCTTGTTGACGCTTTGGGAGTTGACCCAAATGAAACAAATGATGAGTTGCAGCAGGTTCGGGGCCAATCTGTAAGATTGGAGTGGCTAAGAGGGAGGTTCTCAAACATATCTGATGAGGATGGAGATGACATGATCGATTGTGCAGTGAGAGCTTATCTTCTGTATTTTTTAGGCTGCACATTGTTCACGAACAAGAGTGGCACTCGTGTGTCAATTATCTATCTTACTCTGTTGACAGACTTAGAGTGTGTTCGTACATATGCATAGGGTGCCGCTGCTCTAGCTTATTTGTATCGACAGTTGGGATTGGCTACCCATCATGAAGTTAAACAAATTGTTGGATATCTTATGCTGCTAGAGTTGTGGATTTATGAGCATTTTGAGTGTTTGGCTCCAACTCCTAACATTCACTATGGAGTTAGTCAGCCCCGAGTGCATCGCTGGCTCCCTCGTAGGGAGACTGCTGCTCCTCTACAAGCACTACAAGAGCGGCTAGATTTTATGGTTGCAGAACAGGTACATAAAATTGCTTGTTCATGATTATTGGATTGAATGACATAAAATTTCTAATAATTGTTTTGGTCATTACAGGTCACATGGGATCCTCAACCCAAACCCGTGTGTGGCACAAATAATACATCCACATGCAATCCTATCAATTCCAACCATACTTGATCTCTTAGTTTCTACAAATATTTTTTCCAATGCATTTCGTAAGATGTTCCCACGAAGCTCCTTAAATTCAGAGGAT
This sequence comes from Umbellularia californica, assembly GCA_028538565.1. Taxonomy (NCBI): domain Eukaryota; kingdom Viridiplantae; phylum Streptophyta; class Magnoliopsida; order Laurales; family Lauraceae; genus Umbellularia; species Umbellularia californica. The sequence continues at coordinate 48,716,767 of JAPQWN010000006.1, read as the reverse complement.
TTGAAACTGTGTTGCACGATTGTCTTACTCTTCTCGAATGAAGCTTTGATACTTGTATGCTGTAATTCAAGAAAGCTGTGCATTTTTGCCCAATTTAACTCAAAAGTACCCTGAGATGATCCAAGCTGCCTCTTCAACTGTGAATGTGAAGACTCGGCCCTATAGCAATAACATAAAAATTAATAGGATTGCATGCGGATGTATAAAAATATGTATAAAGTACCAATTATGGGATAATGAAAGTATAAGGCATTCCTGTTTGATGTAGTATTTCCAAAATGCATGCATTTATCTACCCACGCTGAGACAAATCTCTCCTTGTATTCCTCTAACCAACTATCCTTCACGTACTGCAGTGCTGGAGGATATGTTATGAATTTTGATTTAGCTTACACAAATTATCAATATACTCTTCATCTGTGGAAGAATGGACCAACATATTCCAATACAATGTGAATCTATCCCACTTCTCCTTTGTTTCGAACAACTTCTTACATTTCTCTAGGACATTCTTGTTTATGTGCCATTTGCATAATAAATGTGTCGCATTAGGGAATACACCCTTGATGGCTTTCATGAGTGATAATTCTCTCTTTGTCACAATAACATCAGGAAGAGCATCCTCACCGATGATAGAACGTAATACACGCAAAGCCCATGCATAGTTGCCTTCGCGTTCAGCTTCAATGTAAGTGAAGCACATAGAGAAAGTCATATCTGTTGAAGTCACTCCGACAATCTCTAATAAGGGTATGCGTAACCGGTCAGTCTTGTAAGTGCAATCCATTATTAAGACATAAGGAAATGACCACAATAACTCTATGCTTTTTGGATGAGCCCAAACCAAATTAGTGATAATGTCACTGCCCTCACAGTTCCTATGCTATTCAATGTACTTATGCTCTGTCAACTTTCCCATGAGTTGTTGCATCTGTGTCCTCCCACCTCGCTCAACAACTCTATGCCTATGATGAGCATTGTAAATGGTCTTAATTGTTGTTACATTTAATTCATCAATCTTGTTTCCTCCTCTGTTAATCTCCCTGCGAATGAATGACCCTCTAGATACTCTGCAGTAGGGTGATTATGTATACCACATGTAAATTCCAACATCCAATCAGCAAAAGTGTCCAACTTTTTGCCCTTTAATGTAAAAGGGCATCCACATTTCTTCGACCCTGTTTACTTGATCTTCTTCATAGAAGGCCCCTCATCATTGGTCTTACTGTGCTTGAAATGGCTGCTTCTCTCACTTGCTAGGACAACTCTTGCTTTTATTCCAGGCCTTACAGCATTTGACACCTTTATGACGATGACGAAACCATTTCTTTTACCCACATCACGAGCCCCGTTCACTAATGCATCTCGGCTGTGAAATATCTCAACACATAACCATTGAATAAGACATTAGTAACATAGAATATTTATTCAAATTATAATTTCATATGTCTTACTTCTTCGGTGGTAAACACATCTGTAAAGTCCACCACATAGGCTGACTAAACTTGGCTTTCATCTGTGGATATCTGCAATGAGGAAAAAGAAAATGTGAATTTCTGAGGACTGTTCGGACATATACAACTGCACATAATCAACCGGACTTACCTTTTCACTGCTATTAGGAATGACGGACACGATTTCCTTTTTAACTTCTCCATTGCAATGTTTGGTTCGATTGAACTACAAAAAATAGAGTTTGGATTTGATAGGAGCAAGAAGATTTAAGTGGGAAGAAGGTGAAGTGTGGGATAGTGGTACAATACTATAGAGAGAGTGAAGGAAGAAAGAAATGTGTGAAGTGCAGTGGAGGACGAAGGAAAGGGAGATGAGTGAGTATGGGAAGACCATTGAAGAAGGAAGGAGAGATGAGTGAGTGTGGGAAGAAGGAAGGGAGAGATTAGTTACGTGTGCGAAGAGAAAGTTTTTTTTTTTTTTTTGGATAATGAGATGTCCATTTGAGTAATTTCACATAATGATCTTATTGTAAAAAAAAATTACATAATATCTGCTGTGGGAATAGCAAAAAACGTAGTGCCAATAGAACTCCCCTTTCTTAAACTAAAAACAACCAAACATAGTAGAGCTCTCAATTGGTATATTTCCTAGGGCGCATAATCTGTTTCTTTGTAATTAATGTTGTCAATCTTAGTGAGGATATTCGCCCATAATGGATCTCCATCACATCACTTTGGTAGCATTAATGGCTCTCCCAAGAGCTCTTTTATATCTTTATAACTTAGCTTGCATGTAAATAAATGTTCATGGGTTTAGATAACTGAATCATCCGCGAAACTTGTTCAATTCTTTATATGTTCATAAGAGAGTTTGGAATGAGATCCAACTCTGTTTGATAGTTAAGAATCACAATCCTGGGTGGAGATATGGAGTACTAATCGGAGTGGGATCGAACCCTTGTTTGATCATCTAGAAGATCCTCACCATTCGTAGGCAGGTGATGACAATCATCTGGAATGCTCAAATTAGTGTTGACCCCATCAGCTGGGCCTAGCAATAGCTATATGTCGTAACCCCGGACCGGGCCCGTGGGCCTAATCCGGGATCGGGACTCATGAGATGTCATATTGCCATTGTACATATATTTATTTTGGCCACTGTGCACGTGGATCATTAAGGAATAAGATACTACCCGTGCACGTGATTTCTCACAGGTGTCCACGGTGAGGATATCACATCAACTTAATGTAGTTTTTGTTTAAGTGCGGAAGCCTGTAGCAAATCAAGTCTGTAACTCATTCCCATCAATAAAGATTGATGACACATCAATATAAATCATAATATATCAGACTAAGCAATGATCATGAGTGCTTTCCCAAAAGTAATGTTAAAGTTTATACAAAAGATCATTTAATTTAACATTCCCAAAATTAAAGGCCAACAAAGGCCAGTACAACCCAAAACAATAATCCCAAAAGAATAGGTTATCCACAAACCCCAAAATGAATCGTATTTTGAAGCAACCGAATGTCTAAGCGACATCATCAGCATGCCACTCAACTAATCATTGCAGTTCATCGACCACCACCGCAAGCTCCGCGTCGGGATAACCGGCGTCTGGACCTGAGTACCAAAGAGTGGGTCAAACACAATGGTCTGGCAGGTGGGTGAAAGGATATAACAGTAAAACAGTAATTGAAATTCTGTTAAAACAATAATTTCCATGAAACTATTAAATCATTTGTCCAAAATAAATATGCAATATAAAAACATGTAAAGGTACCAAAGAATCGGGAAACTTGCAAGATGGCAACTACACAAAGCTAAATCCTCTATCACCGAAGTGGTAAGAGCATATCGGGGCGTTGATCTCTGTCACACGAAGTGAGGAGATTCAACGAAATATACATATACATATAATTATATGGGACGGGACTACGGTAGCAAGCCGGGTATCGGGAACCACGGTAGCAAGCCAAGTATCGGGACGGGACTACGGTAATTAACCAGGTATCGGGATCCAAACTGCAGCTGGCGGGATGGGAAGGGGGACTTCCAAGTCGGTGGATCAAACCAACAAGGTCGTCCAAGCTTAGTGGTCCGACTCATAGGTCAAATGACAGAAATCGGGACATGTATAATAATACATAAGGTGCAATTATATAAACGAGCGGGACATGGGTGCTCAAAGGCACGACATCTCTTCATCTCGGCAATGCATAAACGGGTTAGTAAAATGCTAAAATACAAATTCAGTGCTTTCGGGGATAACAATTCATTTAATTACAAATCTTGGGAACAAGAGAATATAATTGATCTTTTGAAATTCCGGATCAAGTATTGGGACTCAAGAATTATGCAAGGTGAATAGGGGTCCCGTATGTCGATTTCGGTATAAACTTGGTACTCTTTGAGTTTTAGAGACATTTCGGGCTCCTTATACACCTTGATTGTGATGTCGTTTCTCTCTCGAGGAGGCTTCATGCATTGTCTATAATTCTCCCCATTTCAATAAAGTACCCAATAAACTTCTCCCAGACATTTAAACATTTCATTCTTGCTCCCAACATAGCCCCAGGTGAACAGTGCACGTCGCCCTCTGAAAGGGGTGCACAAGCGATTAGGACGGAAACCCCTTCACTTCTCTTTATTCTCAAAATTCCTGGGGAAGGTCGGTTACCTGGCGGTTAGCAGGCGGTTAGCCACCGATGGGTTCGGCGGTTAGCTGCTGGTTGATAGTGGATAGCCTGATAGGGTGTAGCATACTGGAATTGTAACCTCCTCAGTTCGGTTGGCTGGCGGTCACTCGTCGGCTAGCCGATTAGGTGACCGCTAGCTTACTGCCCCTTTAGAATAGAAAAAAAACTCTCTGAAATTGTAACCGAACCTGATTTGGTTAACCACCAGTCACTAGGCGGCCAGTTGACAGGTGACCGCCAGCTGACCGCCCAGCTGCGGGAAATTTACATTGAGTTCAAATTCGAGTATTTTCTTCCTCCAATCAATTCTCTTTATTTACCATTCATTTCCTTACAATAAAATGAGCTAAAAAGCTCTTCCAATTCATCATTCAACACTTCCCCCATCAAAACTTCTATAAGCACTAATCCAATCACCTCCAGTTTCCTCCCAATCAACCATAAGAGAAAGAGAAGAATCATCAATTGAAAGGACTCAATTATGCTATATCTAAGAGAGATAAATCAATACTATGAACCAACCATTCCAAGACATTAAATGAGCTAATAAGACTCTTTCATGTGCATTTATTTCAAAATCAATACAAGTCAAGAATGGCATGGATGGAAATAACAATGTCAACCACATTTCTCATAAAACCATTTAATGTTCAAAATATCTATTCAACCACTTGACTTGGGTCTCTCTATCAAGCAAATCAAGCTCCTAAACACTCTTCCATGCCAAGATTCAAAGCTACACAAAAACCCCCAAAACAAACCCTAAAATGGTCAAAACCAAAGGACAAGAAGAGAAAGCTTACAATAATGAAAATGGAGACTCCCATAGGCAAGGAAAACACACATCAAAGAGAAAGGGAGGGATTGCTTACTTGGTGGTTCTCCAAATAGACAAGATTAGCTCAAGGAAATCTTCAATGTTGCTAGATTCCTTCGCCAATGGTATCAATGAGGAGCATTCATGGTGAGGAAGAAGAAGATGAAACTCATTTCTTAATTAGTGCAAGATTGGTGTGGAGGAGAAATGAAGAAGTAAAAAGAAGAAGAAGAAACCCTAGGCAGTCCCCAGCCACTCTTCTCCCGTGTTTTTGAGTCAAGAAAGAGGGAAAAGTGGAATGGGTTTTCCTTTTGTAGCAAATGAGGGTGGGCTCCACCAATAGCAATTCTTGTCGAGCTAAAAACATGGCTTTCGGGACCTCGGATGAGTTCGACGAAGAAGGAAAAAACGATCATCGAAATTTCTAATTTCTAAAAAGTATATTTTTCAAGGGTTTCAAGGATATCGAATTTTGTGTCCAGATTTGGTGTAAAATGATTGTTTTGCCCTTGATGTTGTTAAAGCGGGTTTCGGGGTTTCGAACGGGAATGGGACAAACACGAAAGTCGTGGAGATTGACGAGATGAGTCGAATGGGATGAAAACACGAATTATTGGAATCTCGAATAGTTCCCCAAGTACATACAAAGTCTCTAAAGGAACCCCCAAAGGGTCCCACCAAGTCAAAAAGGCACTCAAAATTTCCAAAGCTATAAAAGAGCTATTCTAATCTCAACTTAGTCAAAACTACTAATCACACTTAGATCTAACACATGACTTAATTAGTACTAATCGAGGTCACTCGGGTCAGGGTCCTACACTATACAATAAGTAAACAATTATGGATAATTAGATTGGCATGTAAATTGAGTGTAGGGCAATGGAGGGTGCAACCAGAGTCTGAATATAAATAATAAGATTAAATGCGAATTTAGTGGTGCCCATGACATACAATTTCCACTAACCTTCTTTTATCTTTTCGAGACCTTAGAGGGGAATGCCCCCAAAGCCACCTTCCACAAGCTCTTTAGGAAAAGGATTTCTCACCAAATTGATGGGCAGTGGTTGATAGTTGATGCCTCTGAAAAGGACCCCAACTACATAGACATGATGACTTTTATGAGACGTCTTTTGTGAAAGGAACCTCCTTTCTTTTATGTCATGCATCATTTAGTGCTTGCTAACATGGTGACATAGATACAAAAGAAAAGGCAGGTTGGAATCTCTCTAGCCGATGTGTTTTCTTTCATGTTAAGCCATCAGCTGCTAAATAGGGTTGAGCACTTTACATAACAATACTGCATCTCAATAAAGAACAATTATAGGATCTTCTCTGCCCTAGGAATAGGCTAGGATTCATTAGTATCTGTTGGCCACAGGTATGATATGTGAAGTCCATTTTGTAGGTGTCCATCACCATTCATTTGATAGGTCTTGTGATGAATGGATCATATCACAAGAGAATAAAATCATGGTGATTATTTCACTGTACTTGCAATAATTTATTTTTATGAATGGGAAATATTTTTTATGAGGCAACAACAGCAGGTCAACTATCACATGTTATTTGAATAAAAAATTGTTAGCCTTTTGTTTCTATTGCATACAATGATTTTTACAATCTCCTTACTAGAGTCCAGCCATCAAACTTGACTTTTACAACAAGTTTCTGTCTGGGGTCCGCTCGAGCGACGGTTTGACCGCTCGGGCCAACCTGATACTCACAGCTTTGGATTTTCAATCTTTTTCTAAATCTCTTGGAAATTGAAAACTAGACTATGCTTTAGACTTTTAATTGACGTGGTGTAAATTGGAGTTCCCAAAATGTACCTTACCTTCGGGGACATCAAACTATATAAATTCTTACATTTGGGTTTTAACTTCACAAAGGTCAATGAACAGTCTTAGCCTATGCTTGATGGACTTTGTTTGCACTCTTGTTTTGGTGCTTCATGCATCATCATGTTTTGTTTGAATTTCAAGTATAAGCTCGTTTTAAGACGTGTTTCAAGAATAAGAAAAAGGGAATCATTTCTTAAGTTTTTTAAGCATTAATATTATGTTATTTTGCTAGTCTTGTCGCGTTGTTCTTGATAAATGATTTCCCTCTTGTTTTGTCGTGTTCTCGAACGTGTATCGCCGTGTTTTGTGCATTCATGATATAAGTGAATTCCACTGAGCTTGGACTGCCCTTTTAGCTTGATCCACTACCTGGGGTTCTTAAACTTGTGGACTGTCTACAGACTAGTCGTGTATTATATTACACGTCGTGCGTGTTCGTGATCCGGTTCCGCGGCCGGATTCCCCGCCTACCTTTTGTGGCGAGGGATCGTGTTTTTTTCGTGTCGTGCTTGTCGTGCGTGCTTGCTCCTGTCATCATGTATGACGGAAAAAGGATGAGCTCAATGTGGATTTATCTTTTCATGATATTATAAGTATCCATGCTAATTTCATAAACTTGAAACGTGTATTTAAATCTTGAACTGTTTTAGCATTATTTCTCATATTCATGCCTAAATCGTTTATTTGCCAAACCGTCGTGTTTGATGCTTGTTATTTTGGTGTCCAGGTGCCGGAGGTTTCACGCTTGACGAGGAGTGCCCGGAGCAGGCTATTGAGCCACCCCCGGCACACGAGTGGCAGCCCAACGACGTCATCTAGACGCCGGTCGGGATCTTGATTTCTCATTCACTTAGTTGGGATATTCTTTTTGGGATCTTTTGTTGTATTGGCCTTTGTTGGCCTCTCTTGGTTATGTAACTTGAACTAATGTACTTTTGTCTAACTATGAAACTTTAATCATGATAGGAATGCTATGTTGACATTCTCTTTTGATACCAAGTCTCGATATTATAATTTCTCTTGCATCTTATTGTTCAAGAATTGTGTGATTTGTTTTGCTACACGCTTCCGCATACCCATTCGTGTGAGCTCGACCCTTGTCTTGGGATCGTCACCACGGAAACCTGTGGGAAAACAGGCGGTATGTTTTATATGTTAGTTAATCATATCGCAGCGTCGCTGTCCCGGGTCTCGGTCCGGGTCGCGACAGGACTGGTATCAGAGCCGGACTTGTTTTAGGCACTTAAAAGAAACTAGAAAATCTTAGGAACGTGGCGAGGATTCGTGAGTTCGTTAGAACATTTGTTTAGACATTGACCAACCCAATTATGCTTATATATGTGCTAACAAATTGTCTTGCAGCATCATGCCTCCAAGAAAAGCTCCAAACCATCATGCTTCTGGTAGTAATCACAATGAGACAGATTCGTCTGAGAATCATACCGCTACTCAATTCCAGGCACTAATGCAAGCTATGATAGATCAACAGAAACAAGCCAATGAAACTCAGGCAAAATTTCAGGAACAGATGGCGAAGAAAGATGAGGAGATGGCACAAGTTCAAAGACAACTTCTGGAAGTCCTCCAAAACAGACCTCAAAATCAAGTTGCACAAAATGTGGTGTACCACAATAGAGTGGATGACATCAATGTTCTCTTCGAGAGATTCCGGAAGAGGGGACCTAAGGAGTTCTCAGGCCAAGAGGACCCTTTAACTGCAGATGACTGGCTCACTAACACCGCTAAGATCTTTGATGTCTTCACTTGCACGGTGTCGCGACCCCGGACCGGGCTTAGGGACCAAATCCGGGATCGGGACTGGGGTGATGGTTGGACATGCGATCATATGGAGTGATGACAATAATTAAAGATATGTTTATGATCAAGCGTACACGGGTTAATAAAAGGACACACATTACCCGTGCACTTGATTTCCCATAGGTGTCCGCGGTGAGGATTTTCCAACACACATAAACATTTAGTAAGATTGCGGAAGCGTATGGCAAATCAAGCATGTAAATCATTTCCATAATAACAAGACTGATTTCATTTAAATAACAAGTATCAGAATGAGCAATGTTCTATAGCGTAACCCAAAATACTGTTGAAGTTAGAACATATATCATTTAATTACAATTCCCAAAATAGAGGCCAACAAAGGCCAATAAGACAAAACAATAACAACAAAAAATATAGTTTCTAACACCCCCAAAATGTTACGCAACTCTCGAGGCAACCGGATGTTTAAACAACATCATCGGCGCACCACTCTACTAGCTGTTGCGGTTCTCTGACTGCCTCCTCTGGCTCCTCCTCGGGGAAACCAACAACGGGACCTGAGTACCAAAGCAAAGGGTCAGACACGACGGTCTAGCAGGTGGATAAAAAGGTATATACATTTAATAATAAAACAATTACCTTGGAAAACATTAAACCTGTCTAAACAATACTTTCATGAAGTAAATGCATCATTTAGTTAAAAACATATATGCAAGGTAAAACAGGTAGAGGTAACCAAGGAAATCTGGAAACGAGCAAGGTGGCAACCACACGAAGCTAAATCCTCTATCACCGAAGTGATAGAGCAAGCATATCAAGGCGTTGACCTCAGTCACCGAAGTGAGGAGGTACAACGAATTACATATACATATATACTATAGAAGACATGACCACGGTAGCGAGCCGGGCATCAGAAACCACAGTAGCAATCTGCGGTATCAGGACAAGACCACGGTTAAATAACCGGGTAGCAAGATCCAAACTACAGTTGGCAAGACAAGAGGGGGATCACCCAGTCAGTGGATCAGACTAACAAGGCATCTGTAAGACCCCGACCCGAGTGAATCGATTAGTACTAATTAAGTTGTGTGTTAGTGCTAATCTTGATTAGTGTTTTGAATAAGCTTGGATTAGTATAGTTCTTTTATAGCTTTGGGGAACTTTTAGTGTCTTGTGTTTAGTGGGACCCTTTGGGGGTTCCTTTTTTATAGTCTTGCTTGCTTTTGGATGTTACTCGATTTTCCCCTAATTCTTGTCTTGATCCCGTTTTTATTTATTTTGTCGATCCTTACAACTTTCATGTTGAGCCCGTACCCGTTCGGAACCCCGAAACCCGATTTTCTTGCATTGAGGGCAAAACAGTCTTTTTACATGAAATCTGTACCCAAAAGTCGATATCCCCGAAACCCGCGAGACATATACTTTTTGGAGACTAGATATTTCGACGATCACTTTCCTCTTCTTCGTTGATTTCGTCCGAGGTCCTGATAATAGTGATTTCAGCCCAAAGAGTTTGTTAGGGGTGGAGCCCACACCCATGGTCTTTAAATAGAGAACCCTTCTCCCCATTTACCCTTTTTGCAGCACAAGCACAAACCTAGGGTTTCCTTGCTTCCTTCTCTTCTTCTTCTTGCTTCTCCACCATCAAGCACCACCCCACCTTACTCAAATCAAGAAATGGAGATCTCAACCTTCTTCCCCACCTTGCAAGCTTCTCTTTAATACCATTTGTGGAAGGATCTACTCAACTCAAGACCCTCCTTGAGCTCACCTTGTCCCATTGGAGAACCTACAGGTAAGCTTCCTCCCTAATCTCTTAGATCCATGTTCTTCTAGTCTTGGGGGAGCGCCATCTTCATTATTGAGAGTTATCTCTTCTTGTTTCATTGTTTGACCTATTTTAGGGTTTGTATTTGGGGGTTTTTGTATAGATTGCATTCTTGGCTTGGAGGAAGTATTTAGAGACTTGATCTTCTTGATTAGAGACCTTGAGGTAAGTGGATTTAATGGATGTCTTAGTTTTCAATGATTTCCATGATTAACATGTTTGATTTATTGTCTCATTAATGGTGGATTTCACTTGCATTCATTGTGCTATAAATGCTTTTGAAAGGGGGTTGTTGAGCCCATTTATTATCTGAAAATCTGATTGATAGTCTTTGTTTTATCTTGTTCTTAAAAACTTGAATGAATTTATGTAATTGTGGTTATGTCTTTCTCCTTTTGATTTAATGGGAAAATGTATGAATGGATGGATTACATGCGGAGGTTGTGAGAGGTTTTGATGGAGTTTTGAAGAGGAGGTTGAGGTGCTTACATGCCCTCCTTTGGTGTATGATAGAACCTCAAGAAATGTGGATTTGTAAGATAAGGAGAATGGAGAAAAGAGCTGTTCACGAAACAAGTTCTGGACAGTTCGCTCGAGCGAACTGCCCAGGAGAGGGTTCGTGCCTTTCCAGAGAGTTGTCCGCTCGTACGAACCCCATGTCCGTTCGAGCGAACCCTCTCAGCAGCCATCCAGAGAATGGTTGGCTCGAGCGCACTAATCGGTCGCTCGTGCCATCCTGAACTGGGCAGGTCCGCTCGAGCGAACCCTCCCAGAAGGCCATTCCAGAGAGCACATCGCTTGAGCGAACTTCATGTCCGCTCGAGCGACGTGTACTGTTTATCTGAGGCCACTTTGGAAGTAGCAATTAAATATCCTAGCTATGAAGGGAGGTTTGTTAACGTCCCTATCGTGATGAGAAGACTCATAACCGTGGTTTGATGCTCGGATGAGAAAGAAACCATAATCACAAGAATTCATTGAAGTTGTGGAAATTTCCAAGTGCCTAAGGTGCTCGGAATGCCTTCAAATTCAAAGAGTACCAGGTAATTGTAAAATAGGCATACGGGGTCCCTATTCACTTGAGCTAGTTTTAACCCCGACACTGTCTTTACATTTCGAAAGGTTACTTAACCTTTTATTTTCCGGAATTTATGGTTTGGGATCTATTCATCCCGAAAACCTTGAAAGCATACTTGTACTGTTTTACTAGTCTTGACACCCATGCCTGACCTGATATTATAGCTGTGCCTTGAGCACCCACTTCTTGCCCGATTATAGTCTTGTACTTGATTTATTTTGCACATGTCTAGATTTCCATGTTTTGACCTATGAGTCGGCACTACTAAGCTTGGATAACCCTATCGGTCTGATCCACTGACTTGGAGATCCCCCTCTTGCCCCGCCAGCTGCAGTTTGGATCTTGCTACCCGGTTATTTAACCGTGGTCTTGTCTTGATACTGCAGATTGCTACTTTGGTTCCTGATGCCTGGCTCGCTACCGTGGTCATGTCTTGTATATAGTATATATGTATATGTATTTCGTTGTACCTCCTCACTTCGGTGACTGAGGTCAACGCCTTGACTTGCTTGCTCTATCACTTCGGTGATAGAGGATTTAGCTTCGTGTGGTTGCCATCTTGCTTGTTTCCTAAATACCTTGGTTACCTTTACCTGTTTTACTTTGCATATATGTTTTCAACTAAATGATGCATTTACTTATGAAAGTATTGTTTAGACAGGTTTAAATGTTTTTCAAGGTAAATGTTTTATTATGAAATGTATTTACCTTTCACTACAACAAAATACAGTTTTGCCAATGAAGTCGTTGCATCTGGAAAGGTAGATTTTGCATCGGCAAAAGATTTGCCAACGCATTTCAGCGCGTCAGCAATCATATGTAGCCAAATCCATAGCCGACGCTATTTTAACTGCGTCGGCATATCCCTAAACAATTGCCAACGTGCTGCAGCATCGGCCAATACGTCGGCAAAGAGGTGTGCGTCGGCAAAAAGTCTAACTTTCTTGTATTGAAAACCATATTTGCCAACGCAGTACCAGTGTCAGCAAAATAAACGCCGACGCTGGTAGTGCGTTGGGAGTTCGTAGTAATGGCCGACGCTGGTAGTGCATTGGGAATTCATAGTAATGGCTGACGCTTGTAGTGCGTTGGAAATTCCTAGTAATGGGCGATGCTCGTAGTGCGTTGGGAATTCGTTGTAATGGCCAGCGATGATTAAGCATTGGGAATTCAAGAAATAGCTGACGCTACCAATGCGTTGGGAATGCATAAAATAGCCGACGCTACCAATGCGTTGGGAATGCATGAAATAGCCGATGCTACCAATGCGTTGGGAATGCGCTATATCTTTGGGCTAATGTGTTGGGAAATGCAACTTCGCCGACGTAAAAAACACGTCGGGAAATGTTGTAATACATTTTCTTTTTTGCAACGCACGCTGGTGCGTCGGGAAAGATTATTATTATTATTATTAATTAAATTTTCATTTATCCCTATATACCAGAAAAGAAATCTGAATAACTATTCAAACCACCAAACTTGATGTACAACCCAATTTAAAACAGATTCATTAACAAATCGAAAATAACATCCACAACCAAATATCCTACATCCATAAACCAAAATAAACCCACAAATCTCTAAAATACACAAATATTACTACTTGATAATTTCCAAGGGTCTTTAACATATACAAATGTCTGTGATCAAAATAAAAAAGGAATGCAACTGAGAGCCCGCAACCAGCACAATAAAATCCAAAATCAATCTGCAAAAAAAAAAAAAAAAAAAAAAAACACCGTCAGAATACAATGTGGACAGATGAACTAATGGAAAATATAAACTGATTGTAATGTTGGTTGAAAAGAAAAAACTGCAAAAATACTAGAGAGAGAGAGAGAGAGAGGTTGTGAATCTTAAGGCCTGTTTGTTTCAAGTAATTAAGTTCCTAGGAATTCTAAGGCCTTTTATTTCTATAAGCAGTTGAAAATCAAGAATCAAAGGTGAGTATCCAAAAATTAGTATCAAATAACCTCCCCTTCGATAATAATTGGATCATGGGAAGAAAATATCATTCAAGATAACGTGTATAGTAAGCATAGCTTTTCATGATGGTGACTCTATCTTTAGGTGATTAATTAAAGAAGTCTAATTTATATAGCCTGTAATACACAAAAGGACTTTAAGAACTGATCATTGCATCAAAAGGATCCCTGTAATACACAAAAGCAAATTAAAAGAACCTAAAGCAGTTTTCCAGAAATTATGCATAACACCTGAGCAGGCAGAAGGTTTATGGTATTTGTATCACATAACGTATTCAAGAAAGCTTAATATTGCAGATGAGATTTTGTTAACTTGGTCACTCAAACTCAAGTCTAGACTTCACGTCTAGTTCCTTGCATCTAACTTCCACCTTTTGAACATCCAACTAGAACTCTATTAGAATTTAATATGATAAGAATTTGGGATGTTTGGGTTTTTTTTAACATGATGTGATGGTTTGTCTTTCGCATTTGAATGCTATGTTTCTTTCACAAAAATCTTATATTCTAGCCACCTAAAGGGCCTCTTTCTTTCCTAGAATTCAAGGACTTCATGTCTAGCGATGGTGGAATTTTTGAATGCTCCCTTGTACTTGAGCGTTTAGAAATTCCACCAAAATGCTCCCTAAGTGACAATCTTAAAACAAGATCCATGCACACAAAAATGAACATCCATCTGTACAAATACTACATAGAAGGTTTATGCAACTAAAACAAGGATAAATTCACAAATCCCATGCACATGCAAGGGTAGATAAATAACTACCATCATTTGGGAAGATAAGGTTCTGAACCAAATAAGGTCGATCTACAAGTAGTTTGGTCCGCTAGATAAATGAATAGAAACAACTGGTCAAAGTTCTCATAACAACCTGAATCATGGATGTTCAGAACATTCATCTGAACAACAAAAAACATTATAATAAAAGGGAGGCAGGGACGTACAAATATTATTAAACAGTAAAGCAATCTAAAAGCATCCTGAGAAAAAGGGGGAACTCGCCTATAACCTAATTAATTACGAAATAAACTGTGACTTAAAGCTTTGCTATGGAACATAGGAGTTCCCGCACTCAGATGTAAAACTTGAAATCAGATGAAACTAAGCAGAAACACAGTTTTAAATGAAACATTTTTGGGACATAAGAGTTCCTATACTCATATGTAAAAATTGAAATCAGATGAAACTAGGCAGCAATGCATTTCTAAAAGCGAAATAACAAGTATAACCGTGCAATTGTACTCACCTCAACAATGCATTTCTAATTTAGCACAATCTGATTTCTACTAATACATACTAATTGTCTTAAAATTTACAGATATTGAGCATGAAATTTTTGCATGAAAAAAAGCCTTTTCTTAGAGCAATAAATCTAACAATTAGTATCAAAGCATGAGTTTTTTAGGCTTAGACTTGAATAGCCAAATAGTAGATTTCCTTTCTCTTAATTATAGTACACTGATTGCATGCTTCTGTTTGGTTATTGGCTTATGCATATATGATGTTTGGATGTAATCTACACTACATGGTTTCATGCAGAGCGGAGAAACTAAACTGGGACAATCTCCATTTGGTGGGCCAGGACAAATTCTATTTCAATCAGCCCAACCTGCCCCTGTATACAAACTGGACTGGGTCAAATTTGACCTAACCTGTACTCTTTCCCAGCCTAGGCCCTGTTCTTTTACAAATCATTTCGGGGCAAGGAATGGACTTAATCCAAACCTGATCCGTTACTCGAATGAATATTAGGATTTATGTTCTGACCTAGACCCAACCAGACCCAAAACAGTCCTCACCTACAAAAATTGGGGGCTGATTGTCATTGGTAGAGTTGACCAATTGACCAATATTGACCACTAAACTTATTTTGATGATTAAGAACTCATCTGAGCTGGATTAATTCAACCTTATTGTGTCGTCGTTGGCCTAATCTATGTAGTGTGATAATCAAAGGTTCTATGCAACGATTCATATGCTGGATATGAACATGTTTGACTTTTATGCGACCCTTCCACTTTTAAGATTAATTTTCATATGTAGGTGAGATCATGTGCAACCCAACAATAATGACTCAATCAAACCCCCCCTGCACATTATGAGCATGTATCATAAATCTGTGCAACATCCTCTACAAAACTATTACCATAATTGCTGTTGAACAAAATAATCGTCCCTGTGTAACCCAAATGTAATCCGGAACTGAAATTATGTTTTCACTTATTAACGGGGGGAAGTGATACTATATTATGACCGTTCATTATTGTATTTCCCGTGAAGCTTAGCTCTGACTTTGAAAAGGGTGCAATACCGACCATTACAGATGCATCATCATATCAGAGGATTGGGGTCTATGTCAATTAAAGGGACCCAAAAATTCTTACAAAATCTTATCAAGGCCTTTCTTCTTTGTCAGTGTAAGAGAGAGTAATGATATGGTCTGTGAATGATTTAATGATGGAAATTCCTAGCCTATATATGTTCATCTGTAAGTATATCATATCTATAGACTTGTTATAAGAGGGAAGGGTTTCTGTCCGTGATAAATTGAGTTACAACAGTGATTAAACTAGTGTGATCAAAGGATCCCCATCAAAATTCTTTTATCCTCAACAGGGCTTACAAAGGAGAATACCTGTCCATATACCAAGCATACCTCAAAATCATCTGTGCCAAAGTCTTAGCCCGTCATCTGAACCAAATGAATCAAGAAAACATGATAGAAGCCATCAAATTATCAAGGAGTGACCCATCCCCAAATATAGATTTTGCCCGTATCCACATACATACCCTATTAAGCTACCACAAGGCCCTGTTGTAGGACAATACCTCCCCATTTCAACCGCAGCTCTAACTTATATACCCTGGCCTCCCTCGAATTCTATGTCCTTGTAGTACAAGAGTACGGGTATTGCCAAAATCTTTGCATTCTGGCAAGGGTATAGTTTGTGTCCCAGGTGAAGGTTGGGTAAGGACTCAAAACCTCAATGGAAAATAACATTACTACTGGTGCTGACTTTGGTGATTTTTAACTGGCAAAAGTGCATTTCTTCCAGGTAAAAGAAGAAAAAATCAACTCATGGATTTTTTATTTTGGTAAGAAGGAAAGAAAAATTGATATCTCTAACATGGGTCAATATGTAGAGGTGTTGGGTGGTTTGGCAGATGCAAGTTCTCAAGCCTTGTTTTAAAAGCATGATCAAAACAGTGCCACCAAGCTACTATACTGAATTGGTTTTCAAGTTGATACCCCTGAAATGAATGCATCATCAATTTCTGAAACAAGATGATGCATTGAATCATCTTAGCATCTTAGCCTCTCTTGATGAAACATTTCTTTGTTGAAGTTTGAACTTCTACAATCTCTCATTGAACCAAAAACAATTTAAAAAAAAAAAAAACCCAAAACAAAACAAAATATCTGATGGAATAATCAGGTCCCATTCCCATTGTTGGAGGGTCATGAGCAAAAGAGCCAATTGAGATAAGATTTTCAGAAACCATACTATCCCATACAAAAGTGTAGATGTATGAATGTTGTTTCTAGTTATGATTGTGCACGAATCGAGAAGGGCGGTAATGGTGTTAATCACCAATTTATTTTGCAGGTGACAAACATCCAAAACTGGGATCCAATAAAATCAAGTGTCTGGATCAGTGCATGGTAAGGTATTTGCTGGACCATTACTATCTAACCTCTGCTCATTATAATGAAGTGTCTGCGAAAAATGTGGATTTTCCATGACTGTAAAAGACTAGTGAGAAATCTCCAAAGATATGATTGCCAAATGTGACCTTAATGAAAATTAAAAACTCCAGGTGGTGTTTGTGTATGAGGTAAAATCACTAGAAGGGACCTGTTTAAAAGTCCTTTAAAATCTTAGGGATTTTGTTTAATTGGACCCTTGATTCATATTAAACCAAAATTTAAGTGGAACTAGTGTGAATATTTTCCTATTAAGATTTTGTGAGATGTGATGAGGTCCAAAGCTGGGAATGCAACCGAGTTGGTTTGTAAGCATGTACTGTTAGACATTGTATAACCCACTTGCCATGCGCCTCTCATGGGACCATGCTAGATTAAGCAGTTGGTTAATACCAATTTCTATCTCATTTGGCTTATCTTCACATCCTAGCCTATTCAAGAGATATAAAGTTTCTTGGTAGAGTACCATAGAGTTTGTTTGCAGAGTATTACAACAATTACTACTCATGCTGCTATTTAAGGGAGTTAGAAATCCTTGGATGGTAGATCTACTAACAGAATGCACAAAGGTATTTGGAGTAGAGTTGCACTGACCACATCCGAGACTAGCAAGAAGGAGCTTCAATGAATATTTTTAAAGCTAGTTCTACATCATGATGAAGATGGTTCTGTGCTTGTATGGGGTAGGTTAAGGAATTAATGTTGAAGGATAAATGGTGACACGGGTGAACCCTAAACTACGTTGAAAATAGAATGGATGTTAGGATGGTCTACTATTGCTGGGACTAGTTTGAGGCAGGGATGGAGCAACAAGACTTTAGCCAAAACCTGTGGAACAATAAGGGGTTCTCTCTCTGAGTCCAATTCTCTTAAATCCACACTTTGTCCATCTCTTCTTGAGGGCCATATTTGTCAAAGATACAAATGAATCGTTAGACAATACTTCTTCAAATTGGCATGCTCAATATTTCAAAAAATTCACTATTCGATGTACATAGTACATGGTGAATCTCTATTAGAAATATTCTTATTCTAAAAGTAAAGAAGAAAGTGTTAAACTAGGGACCATGAATGGGGAATGCAACTCATGGGTTGGGCTAGTCATAATATATGGGATTAGTTTTTTGGGAAAATTTAAGTGACAATCACTTCTAATTTGTAATCAATCCAATCGTACATAGAATAATGGGCATGGGATATCTTAACCTATTTCATCATTCATGAAGATAGTGACTGATGCAAGGCAATGGAGAGGGAAGACACCACCCGGATTCACACATGGAAATAGCTATAGAGAGATTGACTACAGAGAGATTGACTACTATGGGATATCTTAACCTATTCCATCATTCATGAAGATAGTGACTGACTCACCCAAAAAAAAAAAAAAAACAAAACAAAAGGAGTCCGGTTTGGCAAAGTTCTTACCTTATTGGAGTGGGGGCTTGGCAAACAATGTTAGACCCTAAGTTGTGTTTGCAATTTGATGTCCAACATTTGCATCATGATCATCTCATATCATTACTCAAAGGTTTATCTTGAGAATCACAGGATTTAAATCAACTTGCTCAAACTCTGTTTCAAGCCGTTTGGTTGATTTTAGTCTTATTTTGAAAAGCTTTCTTCTTGATAAAACCTTGTCTCAAACACCATTCCATTCTGTGTTTCAAAAGTTTTCTTTAGTTAGATTTTTCTTGTAAATTTAGATCTTCAGAAAACAGTCTGACCATACTGTCGGTCAGCCTGTCGGTCAGGTGTCGGCTAACCGACATTGAACCGAAGCCTAACCGAACTCACTCGGTTAGTGTTTCTGAAGGGTGTCTTTGATGTCGGTTAGGGTATCGGTTACGTGTCGGTTAACCGACCCTAGAAAATGGACTAACCGAACACCTTGTCGATCAGATTTCCAGAGAGCTGAATTTTCACATCTTTTTCACGTCGGTCAGAATGTCGGCCAGGTATCGGTTAACCGACCTTGTTTCTGATCTTGACCGAAGCTCTCTCGGTTAGATTTCCAGAGAGGTGTTTTCTGACCCTGTTTTCATTGTCGGTTAGGGTGTCGGTCAGGCTTCGGTTAACCGAACATGTCGGCTAACTGAAACGTACTTTTTTGTTAGCAAAATTTTAAAATTATGACCGTTGGGTCAGTGACCATTGAGGGTGTCGGTTAACCGACCCCTGGATGTCGGCTAACCGACATATATCCGTTGGGCCAAAATTTCTATAAAAAGAAGTTCATTCCAAGGCCGAAGAAGATGATTCTTGAAGCCATTTCTGAGGTGTACTAAGGCAAATCAAAGGGAATGAACTAAGGATCATTAAGTAAAGCTAAGCTTGGATTAATGAAGTTCAATCACCAAGTAAGCTTTGACTTTTTCTAATCATATGTTTTTATGCGTTGTCTAAATTATTGGTAAATGATTTTTAGCATATTAACTATGATATGTTGAATCCATTCTCTCTTAATCTTTGATTTAAGTTATTGGATTCTTCACCTTGATTCAAATCAAGTTTGTGGTAGAAAACTTCTTAAACATGTTTATCAAAATTTTCAATTTATGTTATAACATGTTTCACTAACTTGTATGAATCTTACTTGTTGTTTTCAATCTTTAAAACTTTAGTCAAAATACTTTGATTTTGAAAACAACATATCACATGCATCACATGTTTAGATATAATTAATTTCATACAACTTACAAGCTTTGGATTTTCATATCATCATTAAGTTTGTACTTTGTTCATGTGATTTGTATATCACTTCAATCAAATCATGTTATGTGCATTAAACTTTTAATTGCTTCAAGCATAAACTGATTGAGCTTTCATTTTCAACTTGATTGAAGTTTTCACACACACACATCATGAGCATTCATCTTTGCATTTTATAGTGTGTTGTGAGAGTTGATTTTCACTTTCATTCGCCTATTTTAGAGGCAAATTATATTGTGCTTAATATATTTCTCTCCTAGTGTTTAGACACTTTCTTGAGAAAGAAAGGTTATTGCTAAGCCTAAGAAAAGCAAATTGTAAAGGTTATTGCTTATCCTAGAAAAGCACATAGTTAGGTTGTTGTTCAGCCTTAAAAACATCATTGTAAGGGTTATTGCTTAGCCTTTTTGTAAAAGCATAAATAGTGGAAATCCGGTGGGGTGTGTGTTCACAAGCCGGTAGTGGATGTAGGCATTGAGGCCGAACCACTATAAATCTTTGTGCAATGGTGAATGACTTGTGGTGATTGATTTGTTTATCTTCCGCACCTTTTCTTGTAATCATCACTAGTTGGAGTTTAATTTGAAGAAAATACAAATTGGCAATCAATTTGTAGCTCACCCTATTCACCACCCCACCCCCCCCCCCCCCCCCCCCCCCCTCTAGGGTTAGGATCCGGAACTTTCAAACAAGAGATGGCAAGGGGAGGAGGCTCGGTTGCTCTGGATTCTGAAAAAAGGGTTTCGGTGACGAGATGAAAAGTAAGAGATGAATGAAAGATAGAAAAACCTAAATCTTCATAATCCAAAACTGCAGAACAATAAAATCCTCAAAGGCCCAAACAGAGATTATACCTTGACGAGAAGTGACTCTCGGATTGATTGCAGTGGAACTTCTTTCCGGTTGTGTTCTGATCGGCAAGGTCTTGGGTGGCTGCAGTGGAAACAATTTTGCAGAGAGACAAGGAGAAACCGTAGAGACGAGCAAAAACGAGGGAAACTAACGATATATAGAGAGGAAAAACGGAAGATATATAGAAACTAAAGATATATAAACTAAAGATTAATTTATAAATTTAGGGTTTTGTAAATATATAATTTTTAACTTTTAGGGGGGCCGCTTATGTTCACCGCTATTAAGAACTTCTAACGGCAGCTACATTTTGCCTGTCGCTAAAAGTTATTTTTACCCTAAAAAATATTGGATGTTGTTAAAATTTAGAAGGTAAAAAGCCAAAACTTTCCTCCCAAACGCTAGGGTTGTTGTTGAAATTTTTTTTTACCGGCGACCTTTATTATGGCAGTCGATATAAGTTAATAAGAAATTTAATTTTAGCAGGTCTAGCTTTGGCAAAGGATTAGGAATAAATCAGGGAGTTGAAAACGGTGTGCTCAGGTTATTTAAAAAATATAATTTTTTTTAACTAAATGGGGCTTTGCGGTCGCAAATCATGCATTGCCAATGGTGCAGATAAGAAGCCAGAGCTTTCCCAACGCAGACTTGTACATCGCCAATAGGAAAAATAATTGCCAATGTGTTTTCGACACCTTGTCTCAACGCGGTCTTACTTGTGTCGGTAAAAATAGCAATTCTCTATGACTTTTGCCAACGCAGTCCAAATATGCATCGGAACTAAGACTTTTACCAACGCAACTTTCACTGCGTCGGTAAATAGTGTTGGAAAAGGTTTTCCACAACTTTTGCCAACGCGGTCTTACTTGCGTCGATAAAAGTAGCAATTCTCTGCGACTTTTGCCAACGCAAATTTTCACTGCGTCGGAAAATGGTGTTGGAAAAGGTAAGTTTGTCATATATGGGGCTTTGCGGACATAACTCATGCGTCGGCAATGGTGCGAATAAAAACTCAGACCTTTCCCAACGCACACTTGTGCGTCGCCAGTATGCAAGATAATTGCCAACCCATTATTGTGTCGGCTTTAGAAAAACACGCGTTGGCATAACTTTCGCTCTCTTTTGGGGGGATTTTTTGTTGGCGCCAATATAGATACCACAGCTTTTGCCAACACGGTCTTACTCGCGTCGGTAAAAGTAACAATTTCTGTGACTTTTGCCAATGCACTCCGAATATGCGTTGGAAACAAGACTATTTGCTAACACTTATTTCCTGTCCTCATGGGAATAAAAT
The DNA here is from genome assembly GCA_028538565.1 of Umbellularia californica. Lineage (NCBI taxonomy): Eukaryota > Viridiplantae > Streptophyta > Magnoliopsida > Laurales > Lauraceae > Umbellularia > Umbellularia californica. The sequence continues at coordinate 48,694,720 of JAPQWN010000006.1, read as the reverse complement.
GAGCTGATTTGGTGAGTCTATCCACTATAACGCATATAGCGTCATTGCCTCTGCTAGTCTTCGGTAGTCCTGAAATGAAATCCATGGTAATGTGCTCCCATTTCCATTCCGGGATCTCTAATGGCTGCAACAACCCTGGAAGCTTCTGATGTTCTGCCTTTATCAACTGACACGTCATACACCGGGAGACAAATGCTGCAATCTCCCTCTTCATATTGTTCCACCAAAATCTTCCCTTCAAATTCTGATACATCTTCGTGCTGCCTGGGTGCATGGAATACTTAGTGTTGTGAGCTTCTACCATGATGTCATTCCTCAAATCTTCGATGTTAGGCACACACAAACGGTCACGGTAATAAAGAACTCCGTCAACAATACGAAAATCGGGACGTTCTGCTATATGTTCTGCAATCTTAGCCAATTCTGGATCTTGTAACTGACTACTCTTAACCTTCTGGAAGAACGAAGGCTCTGACACTGACAAATTGGCCATAATAACACCCTTCCTCAGTGGCTGGAGGTCTATACTCAACTCCTCGAATTGATCGAAAATACAAGTACCACTCAGATTCGCCATGCCCACTGATTTTCTATTCAAGGCATCGGCAACTACATTCGCCTTCCCCGGGTGATACTTGATCGGAAAATCATAGTCCTTGATAAATTCCATCCATCTCCTTGCCTCATGTTCAATTCCTTCTGAGAAAACAGATACCGTAGGCTGCGGTGATCAGAATGGACCTCAAACTTCTCACCATAGAGGTAATGTCTCCACATCTTCAATGCAAAGACGACTGCTGCCAACTCAAGATCATGGGTCGCATAATTCTTCTCGTGATCTTTCAACTGCCGGGACCCATATGCAACAACCTTTCTTTCCTGCATCAACACACAGCCAAGTCCAATGTTCGAAGCATCGGTAAAGATGGTAAAACCGCCGCTTCCGGTTGGCAAAGTAAGGACTGGTGCGGTGGTTAACCTCTTCTTCAGCTCTTCAAAACTAGCTTCACACTGATTTGACCACACATAGGGTACATTCTTCCTTGTCAACTTCGTCAACGGTGCTGCAATCGACGAAAATCCTTGTACAAACCTCCTGTAATACCCTGCCAATCCAAGAAAACTCCTGATTTCTGACACATTCTTTGGTCTTTCCCACTTCACTACTGCCTCAATCTTGGACGGGTCTACTGATAATCCTTCCTTGGAGATAATGTGTCCCAAAAATGCGACTTGCTCTAACCAAAATTCACACTTGTTGAGCTTCGCATACAACTGGTTCTCTCTCAAAAGCTGCAATGTTATCCTCAGATGCTCTTCATGCTCTTCTCTGGTCTTGGAGTACACCAAAATATCATCGATAAACACCACTACAAACTGGTCTAGGTACTGCGCATATATCTTGTTCATCAAAGCCATGAACACTGCCGGTGCATTTGTCAATCCAAATGGCATCACTAGAAACTCATAGTGGCCATATCTTGTCCGGAAAGCTGTTTTCAACACATCTGATTCTCTGACTCTCAGCTGATGGTAACCGGATCTCAAATCAATCTTCGAAAAGTATGAAGCACCTTGTAATTGATCAAATAGTTCATCTATCCTTGGCAATGGATACTTGTTCTTGATGGTCACTTGGTTCAATCTCCGGTAGTTAATACACATTCTCATCGAACCATCCTTCTTCTTAACAAACAAAACCGGAGTTCCCCACGGTGAGATGCTTGGTCTCACAAAACCTTTATCCAACAACTCTTGTAATTGTATCTTCAACTCTCCTAATTCCGCCGGAGCCATTCTATATGGTGTAATCGAAATCGGAGCGGTCCCCGGTAACAACTCAATGGTGAAATCAATTTCTCTCATGGGTGGTAAACTTGGAATCTCCTCTGGAAATACATCCGGGAACTCCCAAACAATAGGGATCTCCTCCACCCCTTGGGACCGTTTATCCTCCGTGATAAATGCCAAATAGGCTTCACATCCACTTCTCAATAGTCTATCAGCCTTCAACGCTGAGACAAACCCTGCACGAGGATTCCTCCTCTCTCCCTGGAATAACACCCCTGCTGGTGTCTCCTCCAACTTGAATGTAAGGGTCTTATGGAAACAATCCATCATGGCATGGTACCCTGCCAGCCAATCCATCCCTAGGATGACATCAAAATCCTTCATCTCCAACAGAATAAGATCTGCGGGTAACACGACTTCCCCTATCTAAACAGTACAACTAGGGTAATAGCTAGTACACACAACTTGTTTTCCTACTGGGGTTGCCACAGTCAAAATGTATTCAAGTTCCCTACCATGCACATTAATCAATCTAGAAAATGCATGGGATATGAATGAGTGTGTGGAGCCAGGGTCAAATAATATCTTAGCTTCTATCCCACTAACAAAAAGTGTACCTTCCACAACATCACCCGCTGCTTTTGCATTCGCTCTGTTGACCGAATATACTTGTCCTCGCTGCTGTGGCCTGATAGGTGCTTGCTACTGCCTTCCTTGAGGGACGTTTCTGTTCTGTTGAGGAGGACGCTGATTCTGCTGCTGTCCCTGCTGACGGGCTTGCTGCTGTTGCTGTTGGGGTCTATACTGTTGCTGTGGTGCCTGTTGCTGGAGTGGCCTTGCTTGGTTCTGCACCACTAGTGCATTCTGTGGCGGTGCCTGACGCGGTGCTCCTTGCTGTTGTTGTTGATTTTGCCTATTCTGCCTTGGACAATCCCTCATTTGATGGGTCATGGAACCACATCTATAGCATGCTCCTGAGACTGTACGACACTGGGCACTGTCATGGTTCTTGCCACAATGAATGCAAACAAGCTGCGCATTTTGGTCTTGCCTCTGTCTCTTGTTCTGTTGATTCTGCTGCTGGTTGTGCTGCTATTGAGGTTGCCCTTGTCCTTTGCCTTGAGATCTAAGGACCTTGTGGTGGAAGTTCTCGAACTTGTAGGCTCTCTTGATCGCCTCTTCAAAAGTGACCGGTGGTATAACTCCCGTAGCATCTCTCTCGATGATGGGGTGAAGTCCTTCAAGGAACTTGGTTATCTTTTTCTCCACCGTGTCCACTAATTCAGGGGCATATCTTGACAACCTCTCAAACTTAGTGAGGTATTCTTGAACAGTCATATTGCCTTGGACAAGCTGTTGAAACTCCACTGCCTTTTGTCTCCTGATGTGCGTGGGTACATACTTGTCACGAAACTGTATCTTGAAGTTCTGCCATGCAACAACGTCTGCCATTGTTCTATACTCTTCCCTTACTATTTTCCACCAGATATCTGCCAACCCGATGAATAGGGACGTTGCCAGCTTTACTCTTTCTCCTCCTGTGCATCTGAAAACTTCAAAGATATTTTCTGTATGGTCTAACCAATCATCTGCAGTCAAAGGATCTTCTGAGCCAACAAAATCCTTGGGTGCCCTCTTCCTGAATCGCTCAAACAAAGCATTGGGGTCATGCTCCCTCTGGTTGATGACAATTGGGGGTTGAGGCTGGACTGGCTCTGGCCTCCTCTGTAACACCTCCAATAACTGTCTCTGCATCTCTGCCAATTCTCTGGCATGATCTTCATCTTTCTTCAGCATTTGTTCTTGCAATTTGGTTTGGTTCTCATTGGCTAGACGCTGCTGGTCAAGAATAGCCTGTAACATCTGTTGGAACTGATTTGGTACTGGATTTTCAGCTCTTGTATTCTCAACTCTATCTTCTTCAAAATCGGTTCAGTAAAATCACTGTTACTCGCTGTGGGATTGCGAGTTGTTAGCACATAAAAATCTAAAACAGGGTCACACATTGCTCACGGGATTCTAGCTTAACGAAAGATCTAACGAATCCTCGCCATGTCTTTAGGATTTCTAGTTTCTTTTAATTGCTTGAAACACGTCTCGCTCTGATACCAGTCCGTCGCGACCCCGGACCGGGCTTAGGGGCCAAATCCGGGATCGGGACTGATGATGATGATGAGCATGTGATCATATGGAGTGACGATCATAAATAAAGATATGTTTAATGCCCATTCGTACACGGGTTAATAAAAGGATACACATTACCCGTGCACGTGATTTCCCACAGGTGTCCGCGGTGAGGACTTTCCAACACACATAAACATTCTGTATATTTGCGGAAGCGTGTAGTAAATCAAACATGTATTTCATTTCCAAAATGACAAGACTGATTATATTTGAATAACAAGTATCAGAATGAGCAATGTTCTATAGCGTAACCCAAAATACTGTTAAAGTTAGAACATATATCATTTAATTACATTTCCCAAAATAGAGGCCAACAAAGGCCAATATAGACAAAACAAAAACCACCAAAAATATAGTTTCTAACACCCCCAAAACCTCACGCAACTCTCGAGGCAACCGGATGTTTAAACAACATCATCGGCGTGCCACTCTACTAGCTGCTGCGGTTCTCCGATCGCCTCCTCAGGCTCCTCCTCGGGGAAGCCAACCACGGGACCTGAGTACCAAAGCAAAGGGTCAGACACGACGGTCTGGCAGGTGAAGCGTATGGCAAATCAAGCATGTAAATCATTTCCATAATAACAAGACTGATTGCTTTTAAATAACAAGTATCAGAATGAGCAATATTATATAGCGTAACCCAAAATACTATTAAAGTTAGAACATATATCATTTAATTACAATTCCCAAAATAGAGGCCAATAAAGGCCAATAAGACAAAACAATAACCACCAAAAATATAGTTTCTAACACCCCCAAAATGTCACGCAACTCTCGAGGCAACCAGATGTTTAAACAACATCATCGGCGCGCCACTCTACTAGCTGCCGCGGTTCTCCGACCGCCTCCTCTGGCTCCTCCTCGGGGAAACCAACAACGGGACCTGAGTATCAAAGCAAAGGATCAGACACGACGGTCTGGCAGGTGGATAAAAAGGTATAAACATTTAATAATAAAACAATTACCTTGGAAAACATTAAACCTGTCTAAACAATACTTTCATGAAGTAAATGCATCATTTAGTTAAAAACATATATGCAAGGTAAAACAGGTAGAGGTAACCAAGGAAATCTGGAAACGAGCAAGGTGGCAACCACACAAAGCTAAATCTTCTATCACCGAAGTGATAGAGCAAGCATATCAAGGCGTTGACCTAAGTCACCGAAGTGAGGAGGTACAACGAATTACATATACATATATACTATATACAAGACATGACCACGGTAGCGAGCCGGGCATCAGGAACCACAGTAGCAATCTGCGGCATCAAGACAAGACCACGGTTAAATAACCGGGTAGCAAGATCCAAATTGTAGTTGGTAAGACAAGAGGGGGATCACCCAGTCAGTGGATGAGACTAACAAGGCATCCAAGCTTAGTGGCGCCGACTCATAGGTCAAAACATGGAAATCAGGTCATGTGTAAAACAAATCAAGAACAAGAATATAACCGGGCAAGACGAGGGTGCTCAAGGCACAACATTCATGTCTTGTCGGGCATGCATGTCAAGACTAGTAAGACAGTTCAACTGTACTTTCAAGGCCTTCGGGATTGATAAATCATAACTCATAAATTTCGGAAATAAACAGGTGAAACAACTTCCGAAATATCGGAATAGTATCGGGGTTTAAAACTCATTCAAGGTGAATAGGGATCCCGTATGTCTGTATAATAAAGAAAACTTGGTATTCTTTGAATTTGAAAGACATGCCGGGTTCCTTATATACATTAGTAGTCCCAATGCTTAAATGATTCTCTGTGATGTGGTTTTTCTCTCGAACAGGCCCCCAACAAACCTCTCATCTCTGCTTCGAACACATTTCCAGATGAGCGGTGCCTATTGCTCTCAGAAAGGTTCACAAGCAATGGTATGGGAGCTCCCTTCAATCCCCCTTTATTCATAGAATTCAGGGAATTTCGGTTACCTTGCAATCAGTTCACGGTTAGCCGCTAGAGGATCCGACGGTTAACCGCTGGCTAACCGTGAGGCTGACCGCGGGATTGCAGCTCTCTGGAATTGTGACCGCTTCAATTCGATTGGCTACCGGTTAGCCGCCGATGGGTTCGACGGTTAGCCGCTAACTGACCGCAGAGCTGACCGTGAGGTTACAGCTCTCTGGAAAAGTGACCGTCTCTACACGGTTGGCTGGCGGTTAGCCGCCAATGGATTCGGCGGTTAGCCGCTAGCTGACCGCGGAGCTGACCGCTAGGTTACAGCTCTCTGGAAAAGTGACCTAAACTGCTTCGGTTAGCCGTCAGTCACCAGACGGCTAGCCGCTCGGTGACCGCTGGCTAACCGCCAGTCACGGGAATTCTTCATTCTCCTTCTCTTACAAACCCACTTTATTGGGGTTCCATTATACACCAATGGAGGGCATGTAAGCACCTCAACATCATCTCCAAAACTCCATCAAAACTCCTCACAACTTCCACCAATCATCCATCCATTCATTCATTTTCACATTCAATCACAAGGAGAAAGATATAACCACAATTACATAGATTCATTCAAGTTTTAGGTACAAGATAAAACAAAACTATCAATCACATTACAAGACAATAAATGGGCAAAACAACCCTTTTCAAAAGCATTAAAATCATATTGAATGCAAGAAAAACCAACCATTAATGAGACAATAAATCCAACATGTTAATCATAGAAATCATTGAAATCTAAGACATCCATTAAATCCACTTGCCTCAAGGTCTCTAAACAAAGAAATCAAGCTTCTAATCAATTCTTCCAAGCCAAACTCCAAGCTACACAAAAACCCCAAATACAAACCCTAAAATGGGTCAAACCAAGAAACAAGAAGAAGAAACTCACAATAATAAAAATGGAGCTCCTCTATGACTAGGAGAATACAAATCTAAGAGATTAGGAGGGAAAACTTACTTGAAAACTCTTCAAATGGACAAGACTAGCTCAAAGAGGGTCTTAGAATGGAGGTCTTCCCTCAAAACTTGTATCAATGGAAAGCTCTAGAAGAGAGGAAGAAGATGATGACTTCTATTTCTTGATTGGAGCAAGGTGGGTGGTGCTTGATGGTGGAGAAACAAGAAGAAAAGAAAGAGAAGGAAACCCTAGGCTTTTGTTGCTCTAGTGCTGGAAAAAGGGGAAATGGAGAGGATGAGTCTCTATATAAAGCACTTGGAAGTGGGCTCCACCACTTATGAACTTTGGAGGCTGAGATCACTAATCTCGGGACCTCGGACGAAATCGACGAAGAAGAGAAAAGCGATCGTCGAAATATCTAATTTCCAAAAAGTATATATTTCGCGGGTTTTGGGGATATCGACTTTTGGGTACAGATTTAGTGTAAAAAGACTGTTTTGCCCTCAATGCAAGAAAATCGGGTTTCGGGGTTCCGGACGGTTACGGGCTCAACATAAAAGTTGTAAGGATCGAAAAAATAAGTAAAACGGGATCAAGACAAGAATTAGGGGGAAATCAAGTAACATCCAAATGCAAGCAAGACTATAAAAAAAAGGAACCCCTAAGGGTCCCACCAAACACAAGACACTAAAAGTTCCCCAAAGCTATAAAAGAACTATACTAATCCAAGCTCAGTCAAAACCACTAATCAAGCTTAGCACTAACACAACTTAATTAGTACTAATCAAGTCACTCGGATCGGGGTCTTACACACGGGCAAGGAGAGGGTGAACCTCACAGCTTCTTTGTTCTATGGGCTTGCTGACTCTTGGTGGCAAACAGTTAAAGAGCCATACCAGGTCATGGCAGATGGGGTAACTTGGACGACCTTCAAGACACACTTCACCGACAAGTATGTCCCATCGCATGTCAAGAGACAGAAGGCAGTCGAATTTCAACAGTTGAAACTGTTAGTTTTATGGTCTCAATCCATTAGATAATGAATATATTGATTAATTTCTTTATTTATCAATATATTCTTGCTTTCCTTTCATGAGATGAATGGTGATTTATTACTTGTTTGCACATAACTAATACGAATGACATAATGGTTCATGAGATGAACCGGTGTCCACAAGTATATTAGATGTAACACACATGTATGGATGAGATCCACATACAGGAGACATGTGTAGCGAATCTTATACTTAAATATCTTCACGACCAGTGATGAGATTGGACATCTCATACTATCAAGGTTGCAGCACTTTGATCACTATGAGATAGTGTGATTTGTCTCGATCATCAGAATGAAAGATACTGGATCATAATGCTGGTATATTGAATGTATTGAAGGACCATGAGAAGCACCTTAAGAATACTGTCTTTACTTTAAGGTCTGCTCTCATAATTCCCTAGCAATAGGCTCTCAATCCCGAGACATTAATGAACTCAAGTTTCTATCTATTCATTTGCTTTGAGTCACCAATGAGTGAGGCCAATTGTAGGTCAAACCTCGGTGATTTGGGTGAGTGGTAGTAGAGCTGTGAGAACATTCAATGGTCAAGATGGAATCTATCCTGATTATCCCCTTGTGCTAATTAATGGATTTATCATTGGTAAGTGCGCACCCATTCCGATTAAGAGTTAATTGGATAGGTACCAATCGATCATTATAATTAATTGGGGCTCAAGGATAATAAGATATGGATCTAATTTGGTGGACAGGTCCAATTGATCCATGGATATAGATGGAGGGGCCTACTTGTGGTCATAGGGAAGTTTAGGATCTTCTATGTAATTTATTCTTAAGACTGGAGTTCAATTGCATTTATATAGTGGAGTTATTTGCAATTAACTGTGGGCGCAGATTGCACATGAGATGTGGGGTCACGTGTCCCAGTTGGAGCCAGCTTTCTAAGGAATCCCTAGTGGTCCCCACACTAGCCCAAGTATTGGATAGATACTAATTCTAGTAGAACTCTAGATGAAAAGGAATTAGAGAATTACTATTTCTATTTGAAGTGAGACTTCTAATAGTGGTAATAGTAAGCTACTAATTATTAATGGAAGTAGGACTTCTATTTTAATTAGAAAGAGGAGGTTACTAATTAATGGAAGTGAGACTTCTATGGGAATTAGTAATAGAGGAATTGCAAGAGGCTATAAAAGGGAAGCAATCCCCCTTTGGACGTCCTAAGCATTATTGTGCAAGAGTTGTGCAAGGCCAGCCCTCTCTCTCTTCTCCTCTCTTGTGCAAGTTGTTGCATATCTCTTCTAGTTCCTTTTCTAGTTGTTCTTGTTAGATTGTATGGACTCAATCCATCAGTTGATGTCATAAATTGATTAATTTCTTTATTTATCAATAAAATCATGCATTTCTTTCATGAGATGAATGTTGTTTTATTACTTTATGCACATGACCAATACATATGACATAATGGTTCATGAGTTAAACCGGGTCCCATTAGTATATTAGATGTGATATATGTGTATGGATGAGATCCACACACGGGAGATATATGTCACAAATCTTATACTTAAAATATCTTCACAACCAGTGATGAGACTGGGCATCTCATCTGATAAGGTTGCAATACTTTGATCACTATGAGATAGTGTGATTTGTCTCGATCATCAAAATGGAAGATTCTGGATTAATGTGCTGGTACATTGGATGTATTGAAGGACCATTAGAAGCACCTTATGGGATTCCGTCTCAATAATAAGGTCTGCTCTCATAATTCCATAGCAATAGGCTCTCAATCCTGAGACATTGATGAACTCAAGTTTCTATCTATTCATTTGCTTTGAGTCACCAATGAGTGAGGCCAACTATAGGTCAACACCTCGGTGTCTTGGGTATGTGGTAGTCGGACTGTGGGAACATTGAATGATCAAGATGGAATCTATCTCTATTATCCCCTTGTGCCAATTAATGGATTTGTCATTAGTAAGTGTGCACCCATCTCGATTAAGAGTTAATTAGATGGTACTGATGATCATAGTGATTAATTGGGGCTCAAGGATGTCACGACCCCAAACCCGGGGTCCGTGAAGTAATAATTATGTTTCTCCCAAGATCCGCGTGTGTGAGGATTACAAATTCCAACACCTCTGAATATTTAGCGGAAGCTTTCATGGTGTTGCGACTCGGAGTCCGTGGCCATTGGATTCCGTACCGCACTCAACCCAAGCATATAATCATCTTATCATTGATCCATCTCAGACTGGAATAAACCATCATAATAAAAGTACAGAGCTGACAGTAACAGGGTATTACATTCCCATATATGTTCAAGTTACAAATAACAATGTGTATTAATTACAAATCCCAAGAAAAAGGCTAATAGAAGCCATACAAGAAAACAAGCTAATGATCACTACCCATATGTGACGTAATACCGATGTCAAACTCAATGTCTACATGACATAGCCGACAAACAACCTGTAAGCTCATGGCTCCACCGCCAACACGTACACTCATCTCGGGTGAAGAAATCTGAACCTGAGTACCAAAGTAGTGGGTCAGACACGACGGTCTGGCAGGTGGGTGAAAAGATATAACAATATACTGAATGGTAAAACATGAAATAAATCATACTGTCTGATCAAAATTGTACATAATAAAAATGTATCGGAAATCATGAATATCTGACAAAATCATGTATTCATATAAAACGGGTATGAAACACGGATATTTGGCAAAGCATGTATAAAACATGAACATTTCACAAATCGGGAACTCATTTAAAACGTGTATAAACAATAAACATCTTTCAAATCGGGTACTCATTTAAAGCGTGTATAAACAATAAACATTTTACAAATCGGGTACTCATTTAAAGCATGTACAAACAATAAACATTTTACAAATCGGGTACTCATTTGAAGCATGTACAAACAATAAACATTTTACAAATCGGGTATTCATTTAAAACATGTACAAATACTGGACATTTCACAAATCGGGAATTCATTTAAAAATGTGTATAAATAATAAACATCTTTCAAATCGGGTACTCATTTAAAGCGTGTATAAACAATAAACATTTTACAAATCGGGTACTCATTTGAAGCATGTACAAACAATAAACATTTTACAAATCGGGTATTCATTTAAAACATGTACAAATACTGGACATTTCACAAATCGGGAATTCATTTAAAAATGTGTATAAACAATAAACATCTTTCAAATCGGGTACTCATTTAAAGCGTGTATAAACAATAAACATTTTACAAATCGGGTACTCATTTAAAGCATGTACAAACAATAAACATTTTACAACTCGGGTACTCATTTGAAGCATGTACAAACAATAAACATTTTCCAAACCGGGGACTCATTTAAAACATGTAGAATTAATGCATCCTTTATTAAGAAAAGACATGATCAATATAAAACAGTACGGGTATCAAGGATCAGGAACTATCAAGATGGCAACCACACAAGGCTAAATCCTCTATCACCGAAGTGACAAGAGTATCGGGCGTTGACCTCGGTCACCGAAGTGAGGAGGTGCAACAACATTTACATATGCATATACAATAATACGGGACGGGACCACGGTGGCAAACCGGGTATCGGGAATCACGGTAGCGAACCGGATATCGGGAACCACGGGAGCGAGCCGGGTATCGGGATCCATGCTGCAGCTGGCGGGACAAGTGGGGAATCTCCAAGTCAGTGGATCAGACTGACAAGGTTATCCAAGCTTAGTGGTGCCGACTCATAGGTTATATGCAAGCAAACAAAACACATACATGTATGCAAGTTCTCTTTTAGCTCATGGGCTCGCACTACAAAGCTCTGGCCCCCTATTGCCTCCAGGTTTTACTCTCATGAGTCATATACAAGAAATCAAATCCAATAAATACATGTGACGGGACGGGGTGCTCATAAGCACAAAAGCATATCTGTATCGGTCGGGCATGTACGGGCTAACAACAATGTTAAAAACATGAATTTCAGTACTGTCGGGCAAGTCTAGTCATAAAACACGAGATTTAAAGTGTACAAGTGAAATTCGGTCAAAATAAAGCATGAATGGATTTCTCATATTCTTCGGGCCAAGTGTTGAAAGTCCAAGATTGAATCAATGTACTAGGGTCCCGTATGTTATGTTCGACATACATTTGGTACTCTTTAAGAATTGAAAACATTCCGGGGCTTTATATACATTAACAAATCTAAAAGACCTAAACAACACAGTCATGATGATGGAATTTCTTCTTCTGTACAGTTCCTCACTCTCCTCCAATATAGTTCCCTATGGTTCCTCAAGAAGAAAACAATACAATTGCTGTCGGTCAGCTCCTCGGTTGGCCGTCGGTCAGCCGAACTGGGATGTCGGCTAGCCGACGGCTGACCGACGCTGACTGTCAGCTCTACACACATCAGGAAGTTTGTTGCTCTCTGGAAAATGAACCGGAAGATCTGTCGGTTGGCTCTCGGTCGACCGAACTAGGGAGTTCGGTCAGCCGACAGCTGACCGACAGATTTCCTGATGGAAATCTGCTCTCTGGAATTGGAACCGAGAGGGTTTCGGTCCACCTCGGTTGGATGTCGGTTAACCGACGGGCTGACCGACAGCTGACCGACGTTACTGCGGACACAGAATTCTGAAGCTGTTTTCAGTCCCTTCTTTCTCCAAACACTCCTCATTTTCAAGGGTCAGATCCCTATAATAAAGTGAGCTAAAAGATCCTCCATTTCAAGCAATCAAAACTTCATTCTCAACACTTCAAATTCCCCATTCAACTACATCCATTCTTCCATCAAATCATCCATTCCATTCACATTCAACCAAAAGAAATCCATCACATGAAACAAGTCAAAACTTAATACAATCAAGATATCATTTTCAAGGAAGCAATGTACTAGAAAGATACACTAAAGAGTGTATTTCAAATCTCAATAAAAGCATGTCATGAAGTAAAGCATAAGTAATGAAAATCATTAATGAGAGCTACACATTTGTATAAAACATGATCAATGAAAATAAATCATTTCATCCACTTGCCTTGGGTCCAACGCTAATCAAATCAACCACTAATCACTTCTCCAAGCTATAAATCACCAATCTAAACAAAACCCCCAAAAGAAACCCATCTTAGAACCCTAAAATGGCAAAACCAAATCAAAACAAAAAGGAAAGTCTCCAATAATCAAAACAAAGCTTCTTAAAGGCTAGGAAAACACAAATCCAAAAGATTACAAGGATTCCTTACTTGGAAGTTCTTCAAAAAGCAAGAGGTTGCTCAAAGGAAATCTTGAAAAGCTTGGTTTTCTTCAAAAATGGTGTCAATGGATAGCTCTTGAGATGAGGATGAAAATGGTGGAGTCTAATCTTGGTTTGGCATTGTTTGGTGGTGCTATGAGATGGAGGAAACAAGAAAGAGATGGAGAAAGCCATGGCTGCTGGGGCTGCTCCTCTCTTAGAAATTAGGTCAAGGAAGAAGAGAAGAGAAGAGGTGGGTTCCTCTTATAACAAAGGGGAGATGGGTCCCACAACTTAAAACATTTGCCGGGCTAAAAACATGCATTTCGGGACCTCAAATCGGTTCGACGAAGAAGACAAAGTTGTTCGTTGAAATAACTACTTTCCAAAAAGTATATTTTCCCCAATTTCTGGAATTTTCGAAATTTATGGACAGATTTAGTGAAAATTGTCATTTTTGCCCTTTTTCTCGAAAAACGCAATTTCTGAGTATTTATTCAAGATGGTCAAAACATGAAAGTTGTTTGTAACAACAAAATGGGTCAAAAGGAATAAAATTTGGAATTTTTAGAAACCAAATATAAATTCTCACAAAAATACAATTTACAAGGGTCGGGTCAAAACAAGGTCAACGTCTTTTAAAACTCTCCAAAGTTATGAAAAATCTATTCAAACTCAAAAACTCAACCAAACAACCACTAAACCCATCGAGAAAACCAAATCACGATTAAAACCACACTAAACCAAGAAATTAAGGGTCGGGTTCTCACAAAGGATAATAAGATGTGGAACTAATATTGGAAGAGACGGATTTATTCCAATTGATCCATGGATATTGATAGAGGGGCCTACTTGTGGTAATCGGGAAGTTTAGGGTCTTCGTTGTAATGTATTCCTAAGACTGGAGTGCAATTGCATTTGTATAGTGGTGTTATTTGCAATTAACTGTGGGCCCGGATTGCACATGAGATGTGGGGTCGTGTGTCCCAGTTGGAGCCAGCTTTCTATAGAATCCCTAGTGGTCCCCACGCTAGCCCAAGTTATTAGAAAGATACTAATCCTATTTGAACTCTAAAAGGAAGGAATTAGAAAGTTACTATTTCTATTTGAAGTAGGACTTCTAATAGTGGTAATAGTATACTTACTAATAATTGTGGAAGTAAGACTTCTATTTCAATTAAGAAAAGAGGATACTTGAGAGATTATATAAGGGAACACATCCCTCTTGGACGTCCATCATATTATAGTGAAAAACGTCCCTCCTTTTTGTGCAATAGTTGCACTGCTCTCTTCTCTCTTCCTTTTCTAGTTCCTTAGGGTTTCGAGTGGGTTTTCTCTTAAAGATTCCACCGATCTTCTTGAGAAGAGATATCTAATTCGGGTCATAGCGTGGAAGGCTAAGAGGTGGTGGAGATTCTGATCTAAGTTTGTAGAAAAGTTCTACATCAACGAAAGTGATCAACTTCTCCATTAGAGCACAACCGAGCTCCTAAGGTATAATATGCTTCCTTGTATGTTATAGATTGTAATGGATGCTTGTTCGTTTCTGTTCTATTTTTTAGATAGTTTTACTTACTGTACATGATCATGAGATTGAGGGTTATGCATCCTGGATTGGGTTTTTGGCCTTATGGATACTTGATCCTTGAGTCAAGTGGGTCAAAAGTTTTGTAAATCTATCCTCGAGGCCCACCTACTTCCAACAGTTCTCTAGTAGTTTTCTTTAGAAGATCCCACCCATCTCCTTGAGAAAAGAAATCTGATAAGGGACATAGTGTGGAAGACAATTAGGTCTTGGAGATCTTGATTTGATTTGCGAAAGAGTTCGAAATAAAAGAAAGTAGCAACTTCTCCATTAGAGCACAACCGAGCTCCGAAGGTATAATCTACTTCCTTGCATGTTGTAGATTTATTTGAAGCTTTCATGTTGCTGGTTCTATCTTCTAGATAGATATATTTTACTGATCTTGATATGTGAGATTGAGGGTTTGCATCATGGATTGGGCTTATGCCCTTTGGAATCGATGATCACTGAGTCAAGTGGGTCAAAAGTTTTTGAAACCTATCCTAAGGGCCCAACAGTATTCCAACAGAAACCAGGAAACATGTCAGTTCTGGAGTATGTTACAAAGTTTGAGAGGCTTGCTCGTTATGCTACCGAGTTGATAGATAGGGAGCATAAGAAGATCACCAAGTTTTTGGAAGGGTTGAATCCCATTCTCAAGAGGGATGTCACAGGAGTGATTCCACCGGCCACATTTGATGAAGCAGTTAGTCGGGCATATAAATTTGAAGAGTTCAACAATGAGATTATTCAGGATAGGAAGCAGCACTACCAGCAGCATAACCAAAGGCAACAAAGTGGCAAGAAGCCAAGACAGGAATAGAACCAAGTTAGACAGAGTGGTTGCAATCATTATGGCAAGAATCACCCTACCCATGAATGCCGCAAGACAACGGATGCTTGCTTCAAGTGTGGAGGAATGGACCATGTAATCAAGGATTGCCCACACCTTCAGAGTCAGGGCAACATATATCAGCAGCAAAGGCAGGTAGCACCCCAGAATCAGGCAGTACCAGTTCATAATCAAGTGAGGCCACCACAGCAACAGCAGCAGCAAGGCAGACAAGTGCAGAATCAGAATGCTCGTCCACCTCAGAACAGGAACAATCAGGGCAGGTAGATTCAGCAGCAGAATAGTCCAAACCAGTAGGGACGCGCGTACAATATCAACCGTGCTGACGCTGAAGCAGCAAGTGACGTCATAGAAGGTAAACTTCTTGTTTGTGGAGTAGAAGCACAGATCTTATTTGATCCAGGATCCACACACTCTTTTCTATCCCCTTTGTTTGCAAAGAAG
This sequence comes from Umbellularia californica, assembly GCA_028538565.1. NCBI lineage: Eukaryota > Viridiplantae > Streptophyta > Magnoliopsida > Laurales > Lauraceae > Umbellularia > Umbellularia californica. The sequence continues at coordinate 48,678,785 of JAPQWN010000006.1, read as the reverse complement.
ATTGATGCACAGCATACAGAATTGGATTACATTTTGACCGTTACTACACCAGTAGGTAGACAGGTTGTTTGTAGCACCTATTACCCTAGTTGCCCGATTTTCTTAGGAGATATCAGTTTACCAGCCAACCTCATAATTCTAGACATGCTTGATTTTGATATTATCTTAGGCATGGATTGGTTAGAGACCTACCATGCTACTATGGATTGTTTTGATAAGACCATCACCTTCAGATTGCAAGGGCCACAGACAGAGTTGATGTTTCAAGGTGACTGGAAGAAATCTTCCAGCAGTTTCATTTCAGCTTTGAAAGCTAATAGATTGGTGGGCGGTGGTTGTGAGGCATTTATAGCGTTTATCATGGAGGATAAACATTCCCAAGGGGTGGAGGATATCCCCGTAGTGTGTGAATTTCCGGATGTTTTTCCAGAAGAAATCCCGGGTTTACCACCAGTTAGAGAAGTTGAGTTTACTATTGAACTCCTTCCAGGGATTGCACCGATTTCAATTGCACCTTATAGGATGGCTCCTGCAGAGTTAGTGTTAAGGATTTTGTATCTTGCAATTTGATGGATGCACTATTCATTTTATTCATCATTTGAATTCACACACATGCATTGTTTTAGAAAAACTTGAAATCTTGATTTATACATGCACTGTTTTAAATCTTATAAACCTTATGATTTACGCATGTTTTGGTTTTAAACATGGATGCATTTAAATTTGAAAAAGAATTTTTATAAACAAAGCTAGCCATTGACTTTAAAGTTTCAAATCATGCTTGGTTTAATGGCCCAAAAATCCCCTCTTGAAAATTCTTTGAAATATACAAAAGTTGGGATTTTGTTAAAACTGTCGGTCAGGTTTCGGCTAACCGATCGTGAACCGAGCTCAACCGAACTCCTCTGTCGGTTCAATTTCCAGAGAGCTAAATTTTCAGATTTTCTATGTCGGTCAGGTGTCGGTCACACTTTCGGTTAACCGAAGTCCAGTTCGGCTAACCGACAAGTTCACTTCAGTCAACAAACTTTTTATGTTTCATGTTTTTAAAACACTTAAATTGATTAAAAACATGTTTTCAGACTTGATTTCTATGGCCCAGAACTTCCACTAGCAAAATACTTTGGAGTAGCTTTCTGCTCAACAATTTTAGAAGGCAAAACTTTTTTGTGCTACAGTACTTGTGCTACAGTACTTGTGCTACAGTGTTTTCGCTACAGTATTTTTGCTACAGTGATGTCGGTCAACCGAACTGGATGTCGGTCAACCGAACTCAAGATGTCGGTTAACCGAACCCACTTCGGTTCAAATTCCAGAATGGTCAAATCTAGCCGTTTTGTTACCGTTGGAGTGTCGGTTAACCGACCCCTAACCGACAGGTAGCCGTTGGGACACTTTTTCTATAAAAGGAAGTTCATTCCAAGGCCAAATTTGATGATTCTTGAAGCCATTTTTGAGGTGTTCTAAGGCCAATCAAAGGGGAATGAACTAAGAAGGCTAAAGGGTCATTAAGGAAAGCTAAAGCTTGGATTAATGAAGTTAAACCACCAAGTAAGCTTTGCCTTTTTATAATCATTGTTTTATGCCTTGTTTAATCTTTGGTAAATGATTTTAGCATATAAACTATGATGTGTTGGATCCTCTACTCCTTTAATCTTTGATTTAAGTCATTGGATTCTTCACCTTGATTTCTAAACAAGTTTGTTTTAATACTTTATAAAACATGTTTTGTCAAAACCTTTGACTTGTTTTATAAACATGTTTCATTAACTTGTTTGAATCATCCTTGTTGTTTTCATTCATTTGAACTTTAGTTAAATTAGTTTGTTTTTAAAAACAACATTGAATATGCATCACATGTTTAGACATAATTAATTTCATACAACTTGTGAACTTTTGATTTCATATCTTCTACAAGTTTGTATTTGGTACATGTGATTTGCATATTACTTCAATCAAATCTTTTTATGTGTATTAAACTTTTAATTGCTTCAAGCATAAATTGATTAAGCTTTATTTTAATATTGATTGAAGTTTCCACACACTCACTTCATAAGCATACATCTTTGCATTCATAGTGTTTGTGTGAGTTTGTTTTACACTTTCTTATCCGCCTAATTTAGAGGCAATTATATTGAGCTTAAATTGTATCTCTTAGAGTGTTTTGTGAAGACACCTTCTTGAGAGAAAATCTTTTATTGTAAAGGTTATTGCTTAGCCTAAGAAAAGCATTGTGTAAAGGTTATTGCTTAGCCTATAAAAGCACATTGTAAGGTTATTGCTTAGCCTAGAAAAGCATAGTGTTTAAGGTTATTGCTTAGGCTAGAAAAGCATAGTGTTTAAGGTTATTGCTTAGCCTATTAAAAAGCATAAATAGTGGAAATCCGGTGGGGTGTAGATTCACAAGCCGGTAGTGGATGTAGGCACGTTGGCCGAACCACTATAAATCTTGTGTTGTGGTGATTGCTTTTGTGGTGATTGTTGTTGTTTAGCTTCCGCATTTTATTTGTTAATCATCACAAGTGGCTAATTGTTTTATAGAAGTTTAAAATTGGCATAATTGGTCATTAAGTTGTAGCTTACCCTATTCACCCCCCCTCTAGGGTTCGGATCCTGAACTTTCAGTTAGGTGAATTGAAACTTCAGTTGCAAGAATTGTTGAGCAAAGGCTTTATTAGGCCAAGTGTTTCACCTTGGGGAGCGCCGGTTCTTTTTGTGAAGAAGAAGGATGGAAGTCTTAGAATGTGCATCGACTATAGAAGGTTGAATCATGTGACCGTCAAGAACAAATACCCCTTGCCAAGGATAGACGAATTATTTGACCAATTGCAAGGAGCAGCACACTTTTCCAAGATAGACTTGAGGTCAGGGTATCATCAGTTGCGGGTTAGAGAGTCTGATGTGGCGAAGACAGCTTTCCGAACGAGATATGGGCATTATGAGTTCTTAGTGATGCCTTTTGGCTTGACAAATGTACCCGCAGTCTTCATGGCTCTCATGAACAAGGTCTTTGCAGAGTTCCTAGATCACTCTACAGTGGTGTTCATTGATGAGTGGTGTTCATTGATGATATCCTTGTGTATTCTAAGAGTAAGGAGAAGCATGAAGAGCACTTGAGGACGTCGTTACAGCTTTTGAGAGACCATCAGCTCTATGCTAAATTAAACAAATGTGAATTCTGGCTAGAGCAAGTTGCTTTTTTAGGTCACATCATTTTGAGAGAAGGATTATCAGTTGATCAAGCCAAGATAGAAGCAGTTATTGAGTGGAAGAGGCCTAGCAGTGTGACAGAAATCAAAAGCTTTTTGGGGTTAGCGAGATACTATCGGAGATTTGTCCAAGGTTTTTTGTCCATTGCAGCTCCATTGACGAAGTTGACCCGGAAGAATGTACCTTTTGTTTGGACCGATCAGTGCGAATGTAGTTTTCAAGAGTTAAAGACAAGGTTAACCACAGCCCCAATCCTCACATTACCATCGGGCAGCGGTGGATTTGTTGTCTTTACGGATGCGTCCAACGTGGGATTAGGCTGTGTATTGATGCAAGATGGCAAAGTGATTGCCTATGGCTCAAGACAGTTGAAGAATCATGAGGTAAATTATGCAACTCATGACTTGGAGTTGGCGGTAATAATTTTTGCTTTAAAGATGTGGAGGCACTACCTCTATGGAGAGAAGTTCGAAGTCCATTCAGACCACCGAAGTTTGCAATATTTGTTTTCACAGAAGGAATTGAATATGAGGCAGAGACGGTGGATGGAGTATATAAAAGATTATGATTTTCCAATCAAGTATCATCCGGGCAAAGTGAATGTTGTAGCAGATGCTTTGAACAGAAAGTCAGCAGTTATGGCCAGTTTGAGAGGAGTTAGTGTTTTCCAACAGTTTGAAGAACTTGGAGTCGAAGTACAACACTTGAGGAGAGGTGTTTTATTGGCAAATATGACAGTGTCTGAGCCTACCTTCATCCAGAGGATCAAAGATAGTCAGTTGCAAGACCCAGAATTGGCCAAGATTGTAGACCAGATTGCAGAACGTCCAGATTTCAGGATTTCCGATGGAGTGTTGTATTTTCGTGACCGGTTGTGTGTACCAAATGTTGATGATTTGAAGAATGAAATTATGACTGAAGCCCACCATACTAGATACTCTATACATCCGGGTAGCACGAAGATCTACCATAACTTGAAGAACAGATCTTGGTGGAATAACATGAAGCGAGAGATAGCAGCTTTTGTATCTCGTTGCTTGACTTGTCAGATGATCAAGGCAGAACATCAGAAGCCTCTTGGTTTGTTACAGCCGTTAGAGATTCCGGAGTGGAAGTGGGAGCACATCACTATGGATTTTGTCTCCGGGTTGCCTAATACCAAGAGGGGAAGCAATGCAATTTGGGTTATAGTAGACCGTCTTACGAAGTCTGCTCACTTCCTTCCAATGAAGACTGGGAATATGATGCATATGGCACCACTTGAAAGACTATTCATCGATGAGATCGTTAGTAAGCATGGCCAGCCCGTCTCCATCACTTTCGGCAGAGATAGTAGATTTGTTTCGAGATTTTGGAAATCTCTTCTTGAATCCATGGGTACCAAACTTCAGTTCAGCACAGCGTATCATCCTCAGACAGATGGTCAGTCAGAGCGGACGATACAAACTCTTGAAGATATGCTACGTGCTTGTGTATTGGATTTCAAGGTTCAGTGGGATGAGAACCTACCTCTTTGTGAGTTTGCGTACAACAATAGCTACCATTCTAGCATTAGAATGGCACATTTCGAGGCACTCTATGGTAGGAGATGCAGAACTCCAGTTTGTTGGGAAGAAGTTGGTGTGCGTAGTTTTCATGGACCAATGATAGTTGGAGAGACAAGCGACAAGGTTAAACAGATTCAAGACAGATTGAAGATTGCTCGAAGCAGACAGAAGAGTTATGCTGACACTCGCCGGAGAGAATTACAGTTTGAAGTGGGTGACAAGGTATTCTTGAAAGTCTCACCGGTCAGGGGCACTCTGAGATTTGGAAAGAAAGGAAAATTGTCTAGCAGATACATTGGCCCATATGAGATTTTGAGCAAGATTGGAAATGTCGCATACAGACTTGCGTTACCGCCGGAACTCTCCGGGGTACATAATGTTTTTCACGTCTCCATGCTCAAGAAGTATGTTCACAGTCCTTCTCACATTATTCCACGCGAGCCTTTAGAGATTCGGGAAGACGCTTCATATGTAGAGAAACCGGTTAGAATCATTGACACCAAAGAACATGAACTAAGAAATCGGACTATCCATTGGGTCAAAGTACTTTGGGAGAATCACGAGCCAGAAGAAGCCACATGGGAATTGAGAGATCAAGTCCAGAAGAAGTATCCACACCTATTACCAGAGGTAAAATTATTTATATTTGGTGGACCAAATATCCTAAGGGGTGGAGGATGTTAGACCCCGACCCAGACCAACTCGATTAGTACTAATTAAGTGAGTGTTTAGTCTAAAGTGAGTCTTAGTACTAGTTGGGTTAGAATGTGATTAGACTTAGTCTGGATTATAGCTTTGGGGATTTTGAGGACGTTTAGTATGAGTCAGACACGCTTAGGGACGCCCTGAGTACACGAGTAAGAATGAGTTTTTGTTCTAGATCTTTGGTGTGGTTATGATTTTTAATGATCTTAAATAGTTTTATTATTTGTGACAAATTTCATTTTTAATCCGCGTGTATTTGGGGCCCAGAAACCCGAGTTTTGGCCCAATAAGGGTAAATCTGACTATTCATGCTAAATCTTGGCACATTTTTCGAAGTCGTGAAACTATGTCAAAATTATACTTTTTCGAAACTAGATTTTTCGACGATCGTTTTGTTCTTCTTCGTCGATTCCATCCGGGGTCCAGAAGACCATGTTTTAAGCGTTTCAAGTTCCTCTGCATTTGGGACCCACTTCTAGACACTATATATACTCTCTCTCTCTCCTCCATTCTTTTCCCTTTTCCAAATCTCTGCAACCTTCTTGACCTAGGGAAAGTGAGTGGAGAAGTTTTCTTCTTGGTCTTTTTCCTCTTGAATCATCTAGCAAGAGAGCTCCAATCCCCGATCCGACTTCATCAATCTCTTCCTCTCTTCTCAAGCTTTAGCTGGGACGTTTTTGTGGCCAAACCTTCACCACTATTCATCATCTTCAACCTCTCTTCTTCTTGGTTAGCTAGCTCAAGGTTGGTGTTTTCCTTCATTCTTTCTTTCCATGTTCATTTAGCTCACCTAGAGCTTGTTTTTCATGGTTTCAAACCTATTTTCGAAATGGGGGTTTGTAGTGACCAAAATGGTGATTTTTGTGTGTTCTATTTTTGGGGGTTTTGTGTAGATTTCTTGGAGCACCCCTTCTTGTTGATTTTGTGGAGTTTTTGCTTGACATTGGACTAAGGCAAGTGAACTCTTTGGGATTTCTTCTTGTACATTGCATTATGGTTTTATTTTCTTCATTAAGACATGACTTTTGTGTTAGTTTCTTAATGCAAGTTATGTTTATATTCTTTCAAGCCATGTATTTCAGTTTCTCCATTAGTATTGTCATCAATGATTTTTCAAGTTCTTAGAACCATGTTGATCTTGTAGTCTTATGATTTTTGCTCATAGAAATGTCTTGATGTTTCTCCATGGATTGAATGTTGTTTTTGACCCTTGGTGAGCATGGTTGCTCAGGGGTTCATTTGGTTCAGAAGTGAGAAGAAGAGGGAAGAAAAATGCAAAAGAATGGAAGAAGAAAAGTGCAGTTTCTGCACTCACTCGAGTTCGGGCAGAAGCCTGTTCGCTCGAGCGAACATGCCTCTGTTTGAAGGATTTCGAGCAGAAACCTGTCCGCTCGAGCGAACTTTTGCGTTGGCTCGTGCGAACAAGTTTCTGTCCGGGGTCCTCTCGAGCGATGGTTTGACTGCTCAAGCGAACCTGATACTCATAGCTTTGGATTTTCAATCTTTTTCTAAATCTCTTGGAAATTAAAAACTAGACTGTGCTTTAGACTTTTAATTGACGTGGTGTAAATTGGAATTCCCAAAATGTACCTTACCTTCGGGGACATTAAACTATATAAATTCTTACATTTGGGTTTCAACTTCACAAAGGTCAATGAACAGTCTTAGCCTATGCTTGATGGACTTTGTTTGCACTCTTGTTTTGGTGCTTCATGCATCATCATGTTTTGTTTGAATTTCAAGTATAGGCTCGTTTTAAGACGTGTTTCAAGAATAAGAAAAAGGGAATCATTTCTTAAGTTTGTTAAGCATTAATATTATGCTATTTTGCTAGTCTTGTCGCGTTGTGCTTGATAAATGATTTCCCTCTTGTTTTGTCGTGTTCTCGAACGTGTATCGCCGTGTTTTGTGCATTCATGATATAAGTGAATACCACTGAGCTTGGACTACCCTTTTAGCTTGATCCACTACCTGGGGGGTCCTTAAACATGTGGACTGTCTGCAGACTAGTCGTGTATTATATTACACATCGTGCGTGTTCGTGATCCGGTCCACGGCTGGATTCCCTGCCTACCTTGTGTGGCGTGGGATCGTGTTTTTTTCGTGTCGTGCTTGTCATGCGTGCTTGCTCCTGTCATCATGTATGACGGAGAAAGGATGAGCTCAACGTGGATTTATTTTTTCATGATATTATAAGTATCCATGCTAATTTCGTAAACTTGAAACGTGTATTTAAATCTTGAACTGTTTTAGCATTATTTCTCATATTCATGCCTAAATCGTTTATTTGCCAAACCGTCGTGTTTGATGCTTGTTATTTTGGTGTCCAGGTGCCGGAGGTTTCACGCTTGACGAGGAGTGCCCGGAGGAGGTTATTGAGCCACCCCCAGTACACGAGTGGCAGCCCAACGACATCATCTAGACGCCGGTCGGGATCTTGATTTCTCGTTCACTTAGTTGGGTTATTCTTTTTGGGATCTTTGTTGTATTGGCCTTTGTTGGCCTCTCTTGGTTATGTAACTTGAACTAATGTACTTTTGTCTAACTATGAAACTTTAATCATGATAGGAATGCTATGTTGACATTCTCTTTTGATACCAAGTCTTGATATTATAATTTCTCTTGCATCTTATTGTTCAAGAATTGTGTGATTCGTTTTGCTACACGCTTCCCCATACCCATTCGTGTGAGCTCGACCCGTGTCTTGATATCCTCACCGCGAAAACCTGTGGGAAAACAGGCGGTATGTTTTATATATTAGTTAATCATATCGCCGCGTCGCGGTCTCGGGTCTCGGTCCGGGGTTGCGACACCAGCCTTTGACCAATGTTGGCAGGATCAGGCCGTAAGACCTCAACTCGAGTGACCTCGATTAGCACTAATTAAGTTGTGTGTTAGTTCTAAGCGAGAGTAGTGGATTTTGGTTAAGTTGGAATTAGAATAGCTTTTAAATAGCTTTAGGAAGTTTTGAGAGTGCCCCCTTGATTTAGCGGGACCCTTTGGGGGTTCTTTTAATGACTTTCCTTGTACATGGGGGATTATTAGAGATTCCAATAATTCGTGTTTCGACTTCGTTTGATTTATCTCATTAATTTCTACAACTTTCGTGTTGGTTTTGTTCCCGTCCGAAACCCCCAAACCCGACTTTCCCAACACCAAGGGCAAAATAGTCTTTTTACACCAAGTCTAGACACAAAATTTGATGTCTCCAAAACCCTTGAAATATATATTTTTTAGAAATTAAATTTTTCGACGATCATCTTTCTCTTCTTCGTCGAACTAATTCGAAGTCCCGAAAGCCATGATTTCAGCCCGACAAGAATTGCTAGTGGTGGAGCCCAACTCCACTTATTATAAAAGGAGAACTTTTCTTCTTCCTCCTCTTTTTCCAGCTCAAAGCCCCAATCCAATCTAGGGTTTTTCTTCTTTTTCTTTTTTCTTGCTCTTCCATCTCCAATCCACTACCAACCTTGCATCAATTGAGGAATGGAGGTCATCATCTTCTTCCTCTCCTTAAGAGCTCTCCTTAGATGCTATTAGAAGTGAAAACCAACCACATTGAGGTTTCCTTTGAGCTTAATCTTGTCATTGAGGAACTCCCCCGTAAGCAATCCTTCCCATCTCTTAGATGTGTGCTTTCCTAGCCTTTGGAAGTCCCCATTTTCGTTATTGAGAGCTTTCTTTTTCTTGTCCTTTGGTTTTGACCATTTAGGGTTTGTATATGGGGTTTTGATGTGTTGTAGGTTGGCCATGTAAAAGGGAGTGATTAGGAGCTTTCTTAGCTTGTGTGAGACCAAGGCAAGTGGATGAATAGATGAGTTTTGAATATTTACATGTTTTATGGAAATATCTTGAATTTTCACCAATGGTTCTTAATGTGTTTTATCTATTCATCTTGCAATGGTTTCTTGCTCTTAAAATACATATTGATGAGTTAATTTCTTTATTATATGTATCTTGATAAATGTATCTATTATGTTGTCGAAGTTGCAATGAATCTTGTGAATGATGGGTTTTCTCTTCTCTCTTGTGATTGAATATGAATGGAAAGAAAGTGAATGGAGATTTTTGGTGGGAGGTTTTGATGGTGATTGAATGTGCCCTCTAATGTGTGAAGAAATGGAGCCTCAAATAGTTGTAGAAAAGGAGAAAAGAAGGATCCCGAAACTGCATTTCTGCAGCTTTCTGGATAGTTCACTTGAGCAAACTTGATAGGTCGCTCGAGAGAACCCTCCCAGAGAGTCCATCACGCGAGCGAACTTCAGGTTTGCTCGAGCGATGGGCACTGTTCACCTGGGGCTGCATTGGGAGTATGTATATGATGTTTAAATGTTTGGGATAGGTTTGTTTGGAGCCCCATTGTGATGAGAAATCTAAGAGGCGACATATGAGGCCCGATTAAGAAAGAAACTCCATCACAAAGATTCATCGAGGTTTTTAAAATCACCAAAGTGTATAAGTGTTAGACCCCGACCCAACCTAACCCGATTAGTGTATATTTAGTGTGTGCTTAGTCCTAAGTGGGTTTAGTTACCGTTGGGTTAGAATATAATTAGTTTTAGTCCTGGATATAGTTTTGGGAATTTTGAGAGCGTTTAGTGTTAATCAGACACGCTCAGGAAGGCCTGAGTGTACGTGCAAGCTTGGGAGGATCGAGTTGGTTTCTGTTTTAATTGTGGTTTTGAATTCATTTGAATGGTTTTATTATTCTCTACAACTTTTGTTTTCAGCTTGTCCGTGTTTGAAGCCCAAAAATCCAAGTTTTGGCCCAAAAGGGTAAAATTGGCTTTTCACACCTAAATCTGGACACAGATTTCGAAATCTCAAAACCATGCCAAAATTATACTTTTTGGAAATTAGATTTTTCAAGGATCATTTTATCCTTCTTCGTCGATTTCATCCGGGGCCCGCAAGACCATGTTTTAACAATTTCAAGTTTCAAACCTTCGGGGCCACAACCAACTCACTTAAGTCTTTCGCCTTCTTCTCTTTCATTCATTCTCTTTTCCTGCAACTTCTCAAGAACTAGGGCTAAGAAGACTCTTTTATCCCCATGTTTCTTCCTCTTGGATACACAATCTCAAGGTCTCCAAATGGAATTCCAAGACCATCATCTTCCTCCTCTCCTTCCAAACTTTCCATTGATGCAATCTTCTTAAAGTTTCCAACTAGAAAACCCCTCATTTTTCTTCTTTGCTTCTTGTTGGAACACCTCTAGGTAAGAGCTTCAACCCATCTCATCAATGGAGTCTTTTTAACCCCTAAGGAACTTATCTATCTAGCATGCAACACCCATTTCGAAATGGGTTTCTTGTTTTCAAATTTTGGGTGAGTGATGAATGGTTTTCTTTGGGTTTTTGTAGTGATTGGCTTAGCTCTTGAGTAAGAGTGCTTGAAGAATAATTTTTTTGACATCTTGGGCAAAGGCAAGTAATCTCTATGGGTTTAATGTTGCATGTATGTTGTAGATTTACATATGCTACCTTGAAATTTCATATTTTTGTTACTAAACTTCATTATATATTTTCCTTAGATTTCTTTTTGTGGTTTTCATTCAATCACATGTATTGGTGTTAAGTGCTCTTCAAACTTCCATATTTCTATTTCTAATTGTGAACCTATGTGTTTGTTTAGAATGTGGATTGTTTTTTATGAAGGGTAGAAATTTGTATGTCTTAGATTGTGGATTGAATGATTTTAGAAATGTGTAATTGATCCCTTAGAGAGCATGAAGGCTCAGGGAAGTGCAGGTGAATTTAGGGTAAGAAAAGAAGAAGAAAAGATTCAGAAAATGCAAAGAGAGAAGTGTATTTCTGCACTCAGTGCCCACAGGAAGTAACCTGTTCGCTCGAGCGCGCAGGAGGCCGCTCGAGTGGACCAGGCCACTGCCTAGCGAGGTGCTGGCCAGAAGCATACTCGCTCGAGCGTGCGTCAGAACACTCGAGAGAACATGCCCTCTATTTGGCGAGGCTGCAGGCAGTAACTCTGCCCGCTCGAGCGAGCTTGGGTCCGCTCAAGCGGACAAGTTTCTGAAGAAGTCCGCTCGAGCGGACTTGGGCTGATTCAACGACAGAGTTTTGTTTTCTTTCGAAGGTTCTTGGGGTGTGAAAACTAGATTACGATAAGGGCTTTGGCTTCACATTGTGCAATTGGAAATCCAAAATATACCCTAACTTCGGAGACACCAAATCCGTTTATTTTACCGACATTTGTGTTTCAATTTCACAAAGGTCAATGAAAGGTCTTAGCATAAGCTTGATAGACTTCGTGTTCAAATTTCAGTTTTTGGTACAATATGTATCATCTTGCGCTCATTTCGAAATTCAAGTATAAGCTAGTTTAAAGATTTATTTTAAGTATTAAAAAGGGGGATCACTTCTTAAGTTTGTGTGCATATATTTTATGCCCTTTTGCTAGTCGTGCCTTGTCTTGTTTTAATAAGTGATTTCCCCCTTTATTTTCAATTTGTTAGAATGTGTATCGTGTGTTTTCGTGCATTCATGAACCCAAGTGAACACCGCTGAGCTTGGACTGCCCTTTTAGTATGATCCACTGTCCGAGGGTCCTTAAACATGTGGACTATCTGCAGATCGTGTATTTTATTACACATCGTGCGTGTCCGGTTCCGCGGACGAAAATCCCCGTCTACCTCAATGTGGCATGGGAATCGTGTTTTGTTTATCGTACTTATCGTGCGTGCTTACTCTTTTCATTTTACATGATAGAGAAAGGATGGACTCTTTGTGGGTTTACTATTCATGATATATTATAATTATTCATGCTAGCCTTGTCTTATATAATTGAAATGTACCTCAGTCAAGTATTTGTTTTAAATTCAACAAATTGTTTTAGTATGTATCTTTAAAACTCCATTTGCTTCATACTCATACCTAAATTGATTACCTACCAAACCATAGTGTTTGATACTTGTTTGTTTTAGTGCCCAGGTGCAGGCGACGCTGCCTTTAAGGAGGAGCGTTAGGAGGAGGCTGTTCAGCCACCTCCAGCTAGAGAGTGGCAGCCCAACGATGTCAACTAGACGTCGGGCGGGATATTGAGTTTCGTTTCACCTTGTTCTGGGTTCTTTTGTTTTTATTTTGGGAGATGTATTGGCCTCTATTGGCCTCTTATGGGTTGTATCAGAACTTAAATTACTTTGTGTTAACTTTATAACTTGAATCATTTTGGGAATGCCATGTTATGATTCCTTTCTTGATATCCTGGTCTTGATGCTATTTTATTCATACACTTGAATAGTTTTATTCATGTCTCATCATGATGCGCATTGCTACACACTTCCGCAAACTTGATAGTGTAGGTTAGTCCCTGTGTTTCGGGATCCTCATTGCGGGAACCTGTGGGATATTTCAAATTAAATATCCAATTTATTCTATATCGCGGGCCCGGGCCCGGGTCTCGGTCTGGGGTCGCCATAATAAGGAGCCCGAAATCTCTCCAAACCTTAAGGAGTATCAAGTATATAGTAAAATTTACATACGGGACCCCGATTCACTCTGAATAAATCATGAATCCCGATACTTGACCCAAAAAATTTGGAAATCCGACCATGTGTCGGATGTGAATTTTGACCACCCCCCCCCCCCCCCCCCCCCCCCCCCACCCCCCACCCGCCGCCCCCCCCCCCCCCCCGCGGCCTCCATGACTTGGGAAATCTCCATTCATCTATATATGCTATTTAAATTTTACATCGAAAATGAGGATTCCTACTACCCTCAAAATCGACGGATCACGATCGCCAACTACGGTAACGCCCATAACATCGTTCTTCAACGAAAGCCGAAGAGAAATGGGAGAAAATAAATGGGTGGATTCTTCCTCTCGTCTAATGTGCTGCCGGCAACACACGACGGTTGTCTTGTCACATTGATTTGGGTCTCTTTGGGTCTCTTTAATATAGGGTCAATACAGCGTTACGAGTTAAAGTCCAAATAAGGTTAATCCTCACATAGCAAAATCATAGTCTATCCAAGTAAAATAAAATAATCAAAATAAAGAAAATAAAAGGGGGGAGGTGCCAAGTATTTAAGAAGAGGATCGGCCCCGTTCCCAGGTATCCCCTTCAAATCCCTTGGCAAAATAGGGTTTAAAGGCTAACTTTGCAAATCAAAATGATGATACAAATGAGATTTTGACTTGTGATTTCTGTGTTTTTCGTGTGCGATGCACGAGTGATAAAAGTGAAAGGCCGATGGGCCGTGATTATTTTAAAAGTGTGTGCGAAATCATTCATCTCATCTCGTCATTCTCATTTATTTAATTTTAGAAGTCGGTTCTTTATTCCCTTTTATCATTAAGTTCAATTAAATATCTGGCACCTGAGGTGGAGGAAGAAATAAAGGAAAAATATTTTTGGGGTTTATTTTGTGGGTTTTATAGTTTTTATAGATTTTTTATATTGGGCTAGAAGGGCCTAACTAAGTGATTTTACTTGGGTTTATATGATTAATGCTTTATTACTGATCATCGGATTAACCCTAACCTAAGGTCCTAGACCGCCCACATCTGCTCTCCCGGTCTCCTAACGGAACAGGAAAGTGATGGGACAAAGCCTACTTCTCTGATCTATCTAATGGGAAACCCAATCTAATGCTAAGGTGTAAATTGTCTAAGTTTGATAGCTCATGTGTCTAAACAGCTTATTAATTTTGATTTGGTTTGTCTTAAGTTGTGGTCTGATTAAGAATTATTTGGGGATGAACTAAGAGTGTTTTAAGGTTCTGTTTTAGTGTGTTGAATGTTTTGGAGTTTCAGGTTTTACTTTAAATGATGAAAGGATGTTGAAACTAGCAAAAACGGGGGTGGAAGAGGACTTGGGCGCACCTGTGGTGGCACCTAGGTCCTCTTGGTGACTTGGGTACACTTGTGGTGGCGCCCAAGTGGCTGCTCTATATGGTTTGATTATTTGCGATGGTATCCGCTTGGTTTTGGAGTTTCGTGGGGTTTTGATTAATGTAAGTTTTTGTTCTAATGTTGTCTTATGTTTTGGGTCGGTTAATTTTAATAGTCTTAAGTCCGGAACTCGAAACGTAACTAGAGTTCACCTGTGTGGGCGCCCAAGTGATTCTGTGTACTTGAGTGGTGATTTGATGTCCTTCTGACTTGATTTGAAGTTCCAGTTGGGTCTAAGTTGATCAAGGTTTTGATTTCAATGGTGTTGTTGGTTCGGTAAGGGTTCTGAGATGATTATTTTGGCCAAGATTTGAAGTGAGTTGGGATTCGGTGGTCCCGGGACTAGGATGGGACTTGGGCGCACCTATGGTGGCGCCTAAGTCTCTCTGGATGACTTGGGCGCCACCACAAGTTTTCGGTACGCGTGTTTTTCTCTTTCTTTGTTTTTTTTTTGGGTTGATTTGAGGTTGAACTTTTATGGTTTGATGTTCTTTAAATTATATGTATTTCACCGTATTGTGTCGATTAGAATTAAGTTAGGTTTCAATTAATTAGATTTCTTAGTGATTTGGGAGGCTGGGTGCCAAGAGGTTAGTGCCTATGTGGATGTTTTCGTAGCTTAAGTCGGTTTGATCTATTAGGTTAATTTAGGCTTCTGACTTCAGCTGTTTCAGGTCGTAAGGGTGTTCTAGTGTGTCGATTTGGGTCAAAGTTTGAAATTAACAGGGATTCGATGATTCCCGAGCTAAATGTGACTTGGGCGCACGTGTGGTGGCTCCGAAGTGTCTGGGATGACTTGGGCGCACCTATGGTTGCTCCCAAGTGTCAAGGGTGACTTGGGCTCACCTATGATTGCTCCCAAGTGTCGGTCCAGTAGTTTGTTATCTTCTAGGGTGTTTTTATGTTAGTTTCAAGTATTTGATTATGGTTTCTGTTAGGAGATGTTTTTTTTTTATTTTTGGGATTTGATTGGTATATCGTGTTAATGAGGGTTTAAATTAAGAGTTGGTGATCAATGTTTGATTAAGGTTTAGTTAAGGTTTGAATTTAGAGTTGTTAATTGGATTTCATTGATTAGGGTCTTAATAAATTAAAGCTTATTGATTAGGTTTGTTAATCAGGATTTTAATTGGGACTTGTTAATTAAGGTTTTGTTTAATTAGGAGTTTTATTAGGAGTTGTTGATCAGTTTTAGGGATTTAATTAATTAATTAGGTATGTGGATTTTAATTGAATGTTTTAATTAGGTGTTTTGAATTAATTAAGTGTTTTAAATTAGGTCGGTCAAGTTTAATAATTTACTTAGGCTCGGACGGAATAAACTAGAATTATCTAGTTAATGTCTAATTCTATAATTCTACTACTTCTTTTAATTTTTTTTTTTTTTTTTTTTTTTTTTTTTTTGTGTTTTCTTCTCTGATTACTAGAGAGCAAGATGAGAGGAGAAGTGTTTTATGATTTTGTGATTTTTCTTTTTTTGGTATTTTATGCAAAAGCAATGCAACCTAACCTAAAGAACAACCTAGGATCCTCTACTGAATGTCTACTCTTTTCCTTTTTATGGACTTTTCTATTTCTTTTAAATTTTTTTTGTTCTCTTCTCTAGTTACTGAAGAACAAGATGAGAAGGGAAGAGTTTTATGATTTTATAAATTTTTTGGTATTTTTATGCAAAAGCAATGCAACCTAAGTATGATAATCTAATATTTTGAAGTCGGGAAGTTGAGCAATTAATTAAAATTATCACAGAGATCTAATAGCAAGTTAAATACAATGCAAAATGAGGAAAATTAGGGCCGAAAGTCAAACTGGGGACTTAGGCGCACACACAGGGGCGCCCAAGTGTCTCTGCAGGACTTGGGCGCACACACAGTGGCGCCCAAGTGTTCCCTCTGCGGGTTGTGATGTATTTCAAACTTCTAGCGATATCCCGGTGTGATTTCTAACAATTCGCGGCTAAGTGCAAGGTCCTACTATGAATTATTAATATCAAAGCTTCCGTATTTAAAAATAATAATGCAAGCGCTAAGATTCGGGGGGTGAATCCCTTTGCAGGGACTTGGGCGCACCCACAGTGGTGCCTAAGTACCTCTGTTTTTCTTTCTTCTTTTTCCTTCTTTTCTAGCAATGATATTTACTCCTCTTTCGATCATTTTAATGCTCTTTACAGATCTGAAGGCTTTGGTATCAACTTGTATGGGGATTGGCTTGAACCAAAGAAACAAAATGTACATAAAACAAAAAATCGGGACCAAAAGCCTACTTCAAAACTTGGGCGCACCCACAGTGGCGCCCGGGTGCTTTTATGCACTTTTCTCTTCCTTTCAACAATATGCTTGGTCCTTTTTTTGTTCTTTCAATACTTTTGACAAATCCGAATGCCTTGATATCACTTATACGAGGATGGACTCGGATCTATGAAGCAAAATGCACACGATATGGAAAATTGGGGTCGAAACCCTAACTTTGGATTTGGGCGCACCTGTAGGGGCGCTCAAATGCTTTTCTGTGCTTTCTTTCTCTTTTGTTTCTTTTTTCAATGTTTTTCGTGCGATTTTGAACACAAAGTCACAGGTCTGAGGGTCCTGATATCAACCAGTTTGAGAATGAATTCGGATATGAGAAACGAAGTGCAGGAGAGGCGAAAACCGGGGCTGAAACCTTGCCCTTGGACTTGGGCGCACCCACAGTGGCGTCCAAGTAGTCTATTGCACTTTTCTTTCTCAAATTCAGATTTTTCCCAACGAAAACGATATGGATGCAAAATCTATTCTAATCACGAGTTCAGGATGATGAAAATAATGCAATCTACAAACTACGAATCATCCTAAGCATGTTTCTAATGATGAATGAATACTAAGTATCAGATCTACTGTAAAATACTACTGTTAATGCAGGTCTACAATGTATGGATGGTCTTAAGCATGTTTCTAACTACTAATGGTGTTGAATACCAATCAAAAGAACTAGATCTAGAAATACCGGTATGGGTTGCGTCTTTAAGTCCTAAACTAAAGCTCTTGCACGGATCCATAGCTTTGGGAGGCTTTCTCCATTGCTGGTCTTGGAGAACCAAAGTAATCTTCTTTCTTCTTTCTTCGAGATCTAAAAATCTCCTTTGTGATCTCTCTCTTTTCCTCTCTTTTTTACTCTACTTTTTCTCTTTTGGTAGCCTTTTTTTTTTGCAAAAGTAGTATAAGAAGTCTATTTATAGGGATTTTGGCGTGGAGGAGGGGCTAGGGCTGCTGGTTGCATGAGTTTCTAGAGTCTTCACGCAAACCAAGGTAAGATGGAGTTTTCGGGGACTTGGGCGCACAAGGCGGGTACCCAAGTGGGTCCCATGAGTTGGGCACCCACATGGTGGCGCCCATGTCCAGTTTTGAAGCCCAACGGGTCTAGGGTCTAGTTTCAGATTGTTTTTGGGTCTAAACCGAGTCGGAGCTGCGAAGAGTAGATGAATCATACCTAAGTATATATCAAAGTGCATTTTTAACATGTTTGTGGACCTGGACGCATCTGGGGCGGCGCCCAAGTTGGTTCTAGGACTTGGGCGCACACACAGGTGCACCCATGTCATGTCTTGGGTCAAATGGGCTCAGGGTTTGGTTCCAGTTCGTTTTTAGGTTGAGATCGGGTCAGAACTATGAAAGGTAGAGCGGGATGCAGATAAATATGCACCTAAGTGCTTTCCTAGGGCAACTAGGGTCCTGGACACACCTGTGTGTGCGCCCAAGTGCATCCCTAGGACATGGGCACACCTACAGGGGCGCCCAGGTGATGGAACGCGCTCCTGCCGAGGGTGCTACCGGGGTCGGCGGACATGGGAGTCCGTTGGGTACGACCCTTTTGCGCCCGGGGGGCTGAAGCGTGCATCAACATTTCTTTGTGTGGGTGTGCCAGATTTTCTATTTTACTTGGAATTGCAAGTGGTAATCCGGAGATCAGCCTTCGCAAGTAAAAAGGAAATCAACTTCTTTCAAGTTTTCCATTGCACAAATATTTAAGAAAAGAGACATTTTCTTGGTTTGCCGTGAAAGGCGATTTTGTTTGGCATTTATAGCCGATTTTGGCGTTTATAGCCGATTTACAATTCTTATCAATAATGAAAGACAAGAGTTGTGATTTTTGTCTCTTTTAGAAAAATACAAACTACAATGAAAAGCAAGAAAAGGAGGATCTAACTTTTCAGGAGATTGTGGGGGACTCGTTCAGATTGACGGTCGCAAGCCATGTATGGGCTTCGCCATCATCCATGCAGATGAGAACAGAGGATGCTCTTGATTCGCTTGGCTTGGCTATAACCTCAGATTTTTAGAGGACAAAGACCAAAAGGAGGTCCTATGTCCAATAAAAAGCTAAGTAGACGGGCTGAAAAACCATGTCTAAGCCATTGGAGGCAGCGGGAGAAGGCAAGGACCTTGGGGGGGAGTACCCCCCAAGGGACTTTTTGTCACCTTGTAGTGGTGCTCGGTGCAGAACTTCAGCAGAGTTTTCTCTCTTTCTCTAGACTCTGTCTGTCTGGAATTCGGGATTCTCTGGATACGAGCTCTGGATTCCTTTTTCTCCGATTTCTGGATCTGTAGTGCTTTTTGCCGTTCTCTTTTCGATCTCTGGATTCTTTTTCCGACCTCTGATCTCTTTTTTTTTCTGATCCCGATTTCAATGGAATGCTCTCCTATTTATAGGCTTTTGGTAGCCATTTAGGAGAGCTTTTATGGGCTTTAATGGCTTTAATGGGAGGAGTTACAAGATTTATTTCTTGATTTTGTAACTCCTTTTTCCTTGAATCTGATTGGCCGATGGAGATTAAGGGCTTTTAATCACCTTAATTACCATAATGGGAGGAGTTTCATGGCTTGAATGCCATGACTTAATTGATTTGTAACTCCTGGATGCTCGCTTCTGATTGGGCCGTCCAAAGAAATGAATTAATGACTGCAATAAAGCTAGTCAATTAACTGCATTAAATGGTCGCCGAGCAGTTGAAGAGTCGCGTGCCGCGCCGCGTCTTTTGGAATTCTTCTGGCGATGATCATCGATGGATCTTCATGCTGATCGACATCGGATGAACATGTAACTTCAGACATTGAAAGCTAGCAGCGGGCCGGTGACATCTGTCTTGTCGATTTCTCGATCGGTCGGACAGAAAGAGCACTTTTTAGGTCAACCGGTCGGCGATCTTGGAGCGATCAATGATGATTTTATGCTTTTGACGGCGGATCTGAGATGTCGTCGGATATGAGTCAATTTCAAGCACTAAAAATCACATTTTCAGGAAACCACAGGGGCCAAAATGCGCGAAACGCGAAAAGGAACGGAAAAATGGGTCACCGGCGAAAAATCCGGTGACCCGGACTTCCATGGTCGCCGGCGACCCTGGGCCTGGGGGTTTTTCTCCCCTTTTTGGTTCGTTTTGCGGTCTTTTTCGTCGCCGTTTTCTTCTGTATTTTTCCTGAAATTTCCTCTCATTTATTGGCTTGATTTCCCTATAGAAAACCTGATGAGAATCCTTGCATTTTTAGAGTGCAAAGTTTCCAATTTTCCGGGAAAGCCGAAGACTTTGTCGCATAGAGCTGCTGATTTTCCGCCAGAAGCTGAAACTTGGTCAAACGATGTCGGAATGACCTGAAATTTGAGGTGAAGCCTCCTGAGCAATAAATAAGACCAACCATAGGCTTTTGTTTAGTTTTGAAGCCGTTTGGGGCCCCGTCGATGCTTCACTTGATTTTGCTGCGGGGAAAATGCCGAGCTTTGATATGTGGCCAAACGATGTCCGATTGACCTGAAATTTGACGGGGAGCCTATTGGAGTCATTTTGAGACGTTCCATAGGCTCCGTTTTGGATGTCATGGTCCCGGGTTGCTCCGCCGCCGGTAGGCTTGATTTTCTCTCGGAGCATCAAAACCTGGTCAAACGTTGTCGGAATGACCTGAAATTTGACGTGCAGCCTTTTGGAAGCATGTTGAAGCCACTCATGCACTTGGTTTGATGAGCGAAGGCTTCGGTGGTTCCCGCCGCCGGGAGGCTTGATTTTGCTGCTCGAGCATTGATGGAGGGTCAAACTTTGTCGGTTTGACTTGAAATTTGGCATGGAGCCCTTTTGAGACATGCTGGAGTCATCCGTAGGCTCTGATCGAAGTTTTGACGTCTCCGATGATGTCGCCGCCGGGAGCGCCAATTTAGCTGTCGGAGAAGCGAAGTTAGGCCAAATGATTCTGAAATGGCCCGAAACTTCATGTGTACTCTTCTCTTGGCTATCTTAAAGGATCTTGCAGTTTTTGTTTGATTCTGACATGATTTGATTTTTTGGAGAAGTTGCATTGCCTATTTATGGCAGGTTGCGACTTCATGCAGCTTTCTTGATGTTGAAGAGGCAAAGTGACATTTTTGGTGTCAACAAATGCCCCCTCGAGGTACAGCGACGAGTTGCTTGACTTTTGTAGTCGATGTGCCTCGAAGAGATTTTTTGAAGGAGAGCTTGAGTCTTGACCAAGAGTCTTTGAGCAATCTTTCCTTTGGTAGAGTAGCCTTTGAGCTTCCAGGGGAATTTTATGGTAATGAAAGAAATCAAGTACCATCTCGAGGCAAAGTTTTGAAGATGACATCAGGGATGTGGATTTGGGTTTTTGTTTTTGACCTTGTAACCTAACAAGCTATATGTGGCAGGTTAGGGGGTCGGGTTTTGGTTTTGACCTTGTGACCCAACAAGCTGTATGTGGCAAGTTGGGGATCATGATTTGGTTTTTGGTTTTGGTCTTGTGACCTAACAAGCTGTATGTGGCAAGTTAGGGGACCAGGATTTGGTTTTTGGTCACTCTTTGGGACTGTGTGGGTCCATTGGAGTGGTTTGGATTTTTGTGGAATGTCAATTTCAAGATTTTGGCTCAATTTGGTATATGAGGCTGGATGGTTTGATTTTTGGAAGCTCATGGGGCTTGGAAATTTTTTTGTATGGTTCAATCAACTCAAAAGAGGTATGGAACCATTTTTGTATGCTCTTGGTAAGAGGGATTTTTTTCCTGACTAAAAGCCTATTTTTTTTTTTAGTGCCTAGGTGGTCAAACCTGGCTCATAAGGGCTAACCCATGGGACCTTAAGCTTTTTAGGATGGCTTAGATCTCATGTGGGGCCATTTTTGTAAAGAATATCTAAAGATATCTCAATTGGATAGAGAATATCTAAAAATATCTTTATGGGAGAGAATCTCTCATATTTCCTTAATTTGGGAGAGAATATCTCAAGGTATCTTTCTTTTTGGGAAAGAATCTCCAATCTCCTATTTTGTTGGAGAGAATCTCTCATTGATTGATTTTGGGAGAAAATCTCTCAAAGACATCTTTCTTTTTGGGAAAGAATCTTTCTAATTCCTTCTCTTTTGGTAAGGTTACTAATTAGTAGCACTTACCTTTCTTTTTTTGTTTCCTTCTTTGATTTTCTCTTTTCTATAAAAGCAAGGAGGAGGCTAGATCTCTTGCCCTTATTGTTTTCTGTTGCAACATTCTCAAGAGAGCTCCAAGACCAAGAGTTCTTCTTCTTCAAGGATCTTCAAGCTTTTTCCTTCTTCTTCTCCATCAATGGCTTCAAGTAAGTTTTCTCTCTTTTTCTTTCAAGAAAACTCCATGTAGAGAATAGGATGGTAAAAAAAGAAAGTTTCTCTCTTCTTTTTTTTTCTTTTCGTTTTCTTTTCTTTCTATTCTTCTTCTCTTTTTCTTTTCCACGTGATTTCTGTTTTTTTTTTCTTTTTCTTTTCGTGCTTCTATCTTTCTCTTTTTCTTTTTGCACGTTTTCTTTCTTCTTTTTTTTTTTTTTTTTTTTTTTTTTTGCTCATCATGATAATGCGTTTTTATGCAAATCTAGATGTTCATGTATGTACTTTTTGTAGATTGAATTTGAGAGCATGATAGCATACCTGAAAATCTTTGCAAATTTGGGAATTTTGGAGCTCGCAGCGATGTTGAGCCCTTCTCGATTTTGCGGAGATTTTGAGGTTTCGAAAGTTTGGAGTTTCGGAGCTCGCAGCGATGTTGAGCCCATCTTCAAACTTTCTATTTCTTTCGGGGTATTTCCCTTTTCTTCGGAATTGCCCCGGAACCATGCCAAAATTTCGCCAGATTTTCTTTTAGCGAAATCCTGTCATTTTGATGATGATCTTTTTTTCTTTTCCAACCTTTGCAGGTGGTTCCTCCAGAACGAACAAGGGTAAAGAGCCTGCTACAAGCGTACCTCATCGATCCGTCAGATCTTCTAATGTGGCC
Source organism: Umbellularia californica (assembly GCA_028538565.1). Classification (NCBI taxonomy): domain Eukaryota; kingdom Viridiplantae; phylum Streptophyta; class Magnoliopsida; order Laurales; family Lauraceae; genus Umbellularia; species Umbellularia californica. Next base: position 48,656,158 of record JAPQWN010000006.1, on the reverse strand, counting down.
ATTCAGCAGGCCTGGGAGAAGGTCCAGTATGTTGAGAGAAACTTGGAAGAGTGCGACTCTCTCAACAGAGATGAGATGAGGCGGTGATGGAGCCGGTTATGGCATCTGAAGAAGAACCGAGGGACTCTGGAATGATTCCAGAATCTCCAATTGGTATAACTTCTTTTGCTTTCTCTTTTTTTTTTTTTTTTTTTGCCTGCGACTTGATTTGCTAACATTTTTCTTGTCAGCTGACTTGCCACAGGATTCCGATGACTTTCAACCATCAATGGACGCAAATGTTGATGATGCTTCCTATAAGTTCACGGAGGAAGAGAGTGTTCCGCCAGTCGTCGAAGAAGGTACTTTGTAGTGATGACCCTGATGATTTTTTTTTTTTTTACAGGATCATATTCATACCCTTTTGTGTTTCATTTGCAGGTTTTGAAGTGACAGAAGAGAGTCCATCGCTTTCTTCAGAACCAGAGCAAGGGATGCCAGAGGTCGATCCGGAGGTAGAGACTCCTACAACCAGTCCTGACGCGATAGAGGAGATACCTTGTGCTGAGGTCCCTTCTCCAGTGGCTCCAAGTGGAAAGAGTTCTTTTGTTACTCTTCCAATGGGACCTGACATGAGCAGCCAATCAACGGAGAAGGGTGAATTTTCATCCAGTTCGTTTCTTCAATTTGCGAAGAAGGTGCTGGCTCGGGTTTTGAGTTCTTGGATCGAGACTCTCTTTTCTGGACACCTGGATGCCGGATTTGGCATGATCCCACATGTACAGGAGATTCTCACTGATACCGAAGAGGTTGGTCTGGATGTCACAGGTGCCAGGGCGATCGTTGATAGGATCATTGCACTGGGTGACAAGTGGTTTGAGACCATGGATTTCCCTGATGACCAATTCTTCAAGGAGATGTTCTTGAACCCTGCTGATAAGGCTAAGTCTGACCTGAATGAGGCTACACAAAGCAAGAAGCAGCTAGTTCGGGAGAAAAACTTGGAAGAGCTAGCCATCATCGGATTGAGGCATGACCTTAACGTCCTTGATAGGGAAGTTGAGGAGGCCAGGAAACGTCTTGAGCATTTGAAGGCGCAAGTCGCTGCCAAGTGGGCTGCTATAACAGAGGCTCGTGACAGGGAGAGTGCTCTGATTCGCAGGGTTGCAGATGCCGGTCAAGTTCTTCAGAGGATGACTCAAGAAAACGAACAATGGCAAACTGCTGGGGAAAAGCTTCCCGGTGTAAAAGAAGGGTTACGGCATTCGCCAGCATCTCATGGCAAGTTCCTGAAGAAGCGTGCCTTGGAAACTCTGACGGCTGAGGCCAAAAGTTTGCTTGAGGAGCTGAAGCTTTGGTTGGAGACCATTTTTGGCTGAGCTCCTGTAGCAGAAACTATTCTTCTTTTTTTTTTGGTACCACATGTATTTTTTTGGTACTTTTTTTTTTTTTAGTGCTTGTGAACACTTTTCTCTTTTTTTTTTTGGTACCACATGTATTTTTTTGGTACTTTTCTTTTTTTTTTTTTTTTGTTTTCCCTATGCTCACTCAAATCTTTTTGTGATGAAAGCAATTGCTAAATGGGATTTGATCAAAAGCTTTGTCATTTTGTGAAAATCTTTTGTCAAATAATTGTTTTGGCATGGGAGCCTGATTTTGGTTGTGGCGTGAAAGCCGATTTTGGGATGGCATGGAAGCCGAAATTTTATGGCGTAAAAGCCAAAATTTGGGTTGGCATGGAAGCCGAATTTTTGTGGCATTTACAGCCAGTTTGGTGGCATTGATAGCCAATTTGTGGCATTTATAGCCGGTTTGGTGGCATTGATAGCCGGGTTTTTTGAAAGCCAAGTTTTGGTTTGTCGGCGTGAAAGCCAATTTTTTGTGGCATTGATAGCCGGTTTGTGGCATTTATAGCCGGTTTTGACATGAGAGTCAGGTTTTTTTTTTTTGTGGCATTTATAGCCGATTTGGTGGCATTGATAGCCGGTTTTGGCAAAAGAGCCAGGTTTTTGGTTTTCAAAAATGCAAGTATCGACTAAGAGTCGCCTCCCTGCTGAATGGTCTTGCAAGTATCGATGGAATGTTGCATCCTTGCTCATTCGGTTGCGAGTATCGATGGAATTTCGCCTCCTCGCGGATTTGGGTGCAAGTATCGATGAAATGTCGCATCCTTGCTTTTTTCAAAATTTGGTTTTGCGAGTACTGACTTGATGTCGTTTCCCCACGATTTTTGAAATTTGTGGTTTTCTCGAACCTTTGGGTTGTGGATATCAAAACATTGCATCTCCACGATTTTTAGGTTTTTTCGAACCTTTTTTTTTTTTTGAAATTTGGGTTGTGGATATCAACTGATATGTTGCGTCTCCACGGTTTTTGGATTTTGCAAGTATCGACGAAATGTCGCTTCCCTGCGATTTTGGGTGCAAGTATCGATGGAATGTCGCATCCTTGTTTTTTTCAAAATATTTTGTTTTGTGGATACTGACTTTGATGTCGTTTCCCCACGATTTTTGAAATTTGTGGTTTTCTCGAACCTTTGAAAGGCTTTGGAAGTATCGAATGGGGTTCGCATCCTTCCGATTTTTTGAGTTTTGCGAGTATCGACTAAGTGTCACTTCCCCGCGGTTTTTTGAAAAACCGTTTTTTTTTGTTTAAAGACACGAGGGTCGTAAATTTCGACCTAAACCCATTTGGCGGTAAAAGGTAAGGTGGACTAGGGTGGAAATCCCTGAATCCAGATTTTTGTTTCAAACCATGAATTTTGGTTCAAGGATCGAAAGTTTTGGTCAAGTCATGGAGAGGCTCCTAAACTTGGATTTTTTTGTTTTTGAACAATGAAACGATGAAAGTAAGCATTGTTTTTGAATCTCTAGAAATTTTGACATTTGATATGAAAATTCTAAAGAGAGTGGGTTTGACGAGCGAGTACCTGAGAACAGGTTTTGGCCATACAGGCATTGCTCTTACCCAGTTGGGTAAGTCTTCAAGGGTAGTACCGCTTCAAGAACTTGCCATTGATGGGCAGCATACACCTGTCGCCTTCCATGTTTAGGAGGGCATATGCGCCGTTGGAGAAGACCTTGTCGATGACGTAGGGTCCCTCCCATTTTGGCTCAAACTTGCCTTTGGACTTGTGAGCGAAGACCATTGGTCTTTTTACCGCAAGAACCAAGTCACCCTTTTTGTAGGCGCGTTGCCTGACCTTTTTGTCAAAAGATCCTGCCATGCGTGCTTGGTAAAGTTCAATGCTTTGTCGAGCTTCGAGCCGTCTCTCGTCGAGATTGTCCAGCTCATGGAGTCGCAATTTGACATTGCTTTCTTGAGTCATGTCATTTTGTAGAGATACCCTCAGAGAAGGAATTTGTACCTATAGGGGCACGACAGCTTCGCATCCATAGACCAAGGAGAATGGTGTGCTATGGGTTGGTCCTCAAACGGTGGTTCGATAGGCCCACAAGGCTTCAGACAGTTTGTCGCTCCAGTCTCTTTTGTGACTAGAGACCATTTTCTTGAGGATTTTGCAGAGTGTCTTGTTGAAGGCTTCTGCTAATCCGTTTGCTGCCGGATTGTATGGAGTCGAAGGACAGCTTTGAATTTTGTATTTGTCGCAGAACCTGTAGAATCGATGATCCCGGAATTGTGGTCCGTTATCATGGACGAATCTTTTAGGTATGCCGAAACGACAAATGATGTTGGTGCGTAGGAATTGAAGGGCTGATGAGGTCTTCATTTCGTTGAACGCAAATGCTTCTGACCACTTGGAAAAATAATCCGTTGCGGCGAAGATAAAGCGATGACCTTTGCTTGAAGGGGGAGAAATAGGACCTATGATGTCCATACCCCAGGCTTCGAAAGGCCACGAGATTGCTGTAGGGTGTAGCCATTCCGGAGGCATGTGAATGTAATCTCCGTGAACTTGGCATAGCTGGCAGCGTTTGGCAAATTGCATTGCATCAGCTACCATGGTAGGCCAATAGTAACCTAACCTTTTTATCTGATCATAGAGCTTAGGACCTGCCTAATGGGCTCCACAAAGACCAGCATGAACTTCTTTAAGTGTTTCTTCGGCCTCTTGTTGTGACAAGCAGCGTAGAAGTACTCCGTTGAAGGATTTCCTGTAGAGGATTTTTGAAGGAATATCCAAATGAAAATTTGGGGCTCGCCTTTGGATGCTTACCCGTTCTTTTGGATCTTCAGGTAGGATTCCGAACATAGTGTAATCAATGAACGGATCCCTCCAGTCGCCGATTGAAGGTTGAAGGATAGAGATCCGACTTCCAACCACTCGGTGGCATTCAGCAACTGCTTGGTGTGTGTTAAGAGGAGGGAGGATCCTTCTCTCGCACACTGTGATTTGCATGTTTTCCCCTTCCTGGATCGCCATTGATGCGGCAAGTCCGGCCAGGGCATCTGCACGGATGTTTTCACCTCTACGAATGTGGGTGATGTGACAGATGTCAAACTTTTGCAGAAGCGATTGTGCCTTGTTGTAATAAGGCAGCAGATCGGGCTTCCTGACTTCATATATCTGATTCATCTGGTTGACGATCAGTTGAGAGTCTCCAAAGACTTCCAGCATAGTGATACCGGATTCGATGGCGAGTTCCAATCCTAGGATCAGAGCTTGGTATTCAGCTGCATTGTTTGTGCATGGTTCCAGTAGCGAGAAAGCGTGTGGAATCATGTATTTGTCGGGGCTAACAAAGAGGATGCCAACTCCCGAGATCAGCTTTCTGTTTTCATTTTTCCTGGTTGCACCGTCAAAGTACATGTCCCAAGAGGCATTTGGTGAGGAAGTCTCCACGTTGTAGATAGGTTCGTCTGGGAGATCATCTCTGAGTGGAGAATCTTTAGGCAATGGATGCTCTGCGAGAAAGTATGCTAGAGCTTGGCCTTTGATTGCTTTTTGTGGTACATACCTAATATCAAATTGTGATAAGAGGATGGACTATTTTGCCAGTCGGGCATTGAGAGAACCTGCCTTTGTGATAAGGACCTTCAAGAGGTTGATTCTCGAGACCAGGTAGACTGTGTTGGAAAGCAGATAGTGACGTAGCTTTTGTACAGCGAACATTACTGCAAGGCATTCCTTTTCGACTGGAGAGTAGCGATGCTCTGCACCTACTAGCATGCGGCTGAGGTAGTATAGAGCAGCTTCTTTTCTTTCATCATTTTCTTGTACAAGCAGAGCACCCAGAGAGTGATCAAGGGCTCTAGTGTACAAGATGAATGGTTTTCTAGTGGCAGGGGCAGCTAACACTGGAGGTTTGGTCAGGTATGACTTGATATCTTGAAATGCGGCTTCACAGTCGGCATCCCAGACAAAGTCTACACCCTTTTTCATCAATCGAGAGAATGGACGGCATTTCCCCGAAAGATTGGAGATGAACCGTCTGATGTAGGCCAATCTCCCTTGAAGCCCTTTTAATTCTCTCAAGGTTCTTGGAGAGGGCATTTCTAGATTAGCCTTGACTTTTATGGGGTCAAGTTCTATTCCAGCTTTCCGAACAAGGAATCCGAGAAACTTACCCGACGAGACGCCGAAGAAGCATTTTAGAGGATTCATCCGCAGTTTGTGTTTGCGGAGTCGGAGGAAGACTTCCCGAAGATCTTTGAGATGGTCTTTTTTTCTTCTGCTTTTGACAGCGAGGTCATCAACGTAACATTCGACCGTCTTATGCTGCATATCTTGGAATATTTTCATCATAGCCCTCTGATATGTGGCACCAGCATTTTTCAGACCAAATGGCATGACAGTATAGCAATATACGCCAAATGGAGTCCGAAATGAAGTGTGCTTTTCATCTTCAGGATGCATCTTTATCTGATTGTAGCCAGAGAAGCCATCCATGAATGTCATTCGCTCAAATCCGCAGGTATTGTCAATCATCACCTCCGGTATGGGGAGCGGGAATTCATCTTTAGGGCAAGCGCCATTCAAGTCTCTATAGTCAATACAGACTCTGATCTGCCCATTTTTCTTTGTCACGGGGACAATGTTGGCCAACCATTTTGGATGTTGTTCCTCACGGATGAAGCCGACGCTTTTGAGCTTTTGAACTTCATGTTCAATTTTATCCATCACATCTGGACGGAATCTTCTTTGGCCTTGTTTGACAGGCTTGATGTCTTCTTGAAGATTGAGTTTGTGGACTGCTACTTTGGGGTCTAAACCAGGCATTTCAGCGTAGGACCATGCAAAGCAATCAACGAACTCACGAAGAAAAGCGATATACTCGGGTAACTCATCATCCTTTATATTCTTGCTTATGAATACAGGACGTGGGTTATCTGGTGTTCCCAAGTCTATCTTTTCAACAGGATCTTCTGTTAGAAGGTTCGAAGGTGGTTCCTCCACAATATTTTCGGAGGCTTCCAGCTCAACGAAACCTTCTGGGATTCCAAGGGCATTTGTAGGCCGAGGGTTTGTTCCTTTCCACGGGTCTTCTTGATTGGTGATCTTCTCAAGGCTTGCTATGAGATGGTCCCAATCGCCTGTTGAAACTGGGTCGAAGTAAGGTACTTCTTTTGGAGACGAGGGCTCTTCTGGGTCAGAATGCCACCCGTTTGTATTATCGGACGATTCCTCTTTATCATCAGAGAAATCGTACCAATTGGATGAGCTTCCTGGATCTTTGTCAGGTAACTCTTTAAAGAGATATCCAGGGAGATCGATGTCTTCATGGACTTGAGATGTTGAGGCTTGGTCGGTAAAACGACTTTTAAGCTTTTGTGTCAACTGTCTCAGGGGAGTGTCGGGATCATACCCTAACCCAAATGAAGACTTTTCTACATGACCGTAGAGTCTCCAATCTTCCAGCTGGCTTTTGGTCAAGGCGGGCCCCAATGGCGTGAGAATATCGCGTCTTTCTCCCAAACCAACTGGGTTTTGAGCATCAAAGCCCATTTTCTTCATGATAGCTTGTGCCACAGGACTATATAGAGATAGTTGAGGCATACCTTCGTTTTGGAAAGGTTCAAGCAAGGAACTTGATGAAGAAGCATCCGATCTATGAAAGAAGATCGGTCTTTGCTTTGGTGATGTTGCCGGAACAACAAAGGTAGCAGACGTAGGTTCTTCTACATCAGCAGGTGTCTCCATCGGAGTGAGAGCAGGCTGAACTTGTTGAGTGTCAGCTTGGCTTGACGAGGTGTCGTCTTTTGGTTCTGAGTCCGAATCCGTGTCTTGCTTGATAGACACGAAAGAGACAACAAATTTGCCCCCAGGCTTTTGCTTTGCCTTCTTCACTCTGGTTGTGATGACCAAAGGTTTTGAAGATTTGAGGGAGATGACGATGGGAGGTTGACTGCTCTCTTCGGATTTACCGGAGTGTTTGTTTTCTTCCTGTGATTTTTTAGGAGCCTTGCCTTTATCTTTCTGGAGATTTTCAGCAAAGGGTGCTATTTCCTCTTTTTCTTCTTTTTCGCCTTCATACATTTGGGAGTCTGCGAAGTGGACTTCTTTACCTTTGAAGGGTCTTTTGTCCGCAAACACTCGATGTACCATGCCGTCATCGCCGACGAACTTGATGCATTGATGTAGAGTTGAAGGGACAACACCATTCTCGTGTATCCAGGGGCGTCCGAGAAGGATGTTGTAGCATGAAGGGGTTTTTATTGCATACACAGTGACTTCAGAGATAAGATCACCGATCTGCAATTTGAACCTGATTTTGCCGATAGGTCTTTGGGTACTCCCATCGTATCCAAAGTTAGATACAGATGTGTGGCTTAGCTTGCTCGGTGGGATGCCCAACTCTTCGAGAGCCGAAGTGGAGATGAGGTTGAGTGCAGAACCTGGGTCGACCTGAACTCTGTGTATAGGCATTTCCTTGATGTACCCTGTGAAGTATAGGGGTCGGTTGTGCCTTGCTTCGCCAAGTAGGAGGTCTTCCTTTGTGAAGGCGATGGTTGCACTGGCTGCTTTTTGCAGCGAGAGGCATTCAATGCATGATCCCTCAGTTTTCTTTTCTCCCTTTGAGGAAGTTTCAGAGTTTTTGACCCGGTAGTCCATTTCAATTTGGAGGACTTGCAGGGCATGTTTGTCGACATCCTCATTCAGTTTTTGTAATTCTGAGATGAGATTATCACGAGTGCGTGGAGACATTCGTAATAAATCCAGGATGTGCAGTCGTGCAGGTATGTGTTTGAAGTGCTCAACCAAGTCATACTTGAAAGTCTCCTTAGGGCCTGCATGTTCATTGTCTTTGCCACTGGGGGCGCTTACAACATCTTTTCCCGAAGGATTTACATAAGTAAAGGAAGATTGGTTGTAATTCTTGTGGTAGTCGCGGCCCGAGCGGGTGCCTCTACCAACTTCGAGAGCTTCTTGAGAAGGGTCTTCGCTTGGAAGATTGTCCTCAGGATCAAGAGGGTGTCGTTTCTCATTTACTGAGGATGCGTCTGCAGCAGAATTGCCATCCTCAGTGATTGTGTTGCATGGAGCATTTTCCGGTAGCAAGTCCTGAACAGCATCCAGCAGCTTTTCTTCTTCGTTGACCCATCCATCATCCCAAGTTGGGTTTTCTTCATGATGATGTGTCGGGAAGAGCGTGAGTTCTGAAGTCACAGTCTCAGGGGACGAAGCCTGAGAGGGTGTCATCTCTGTGAAAGTCACGCGAGACGAGGTAGCCCCAGAAGATATGGTGCTAGGTGTCGCCGGTGTGTAAGTGATCTCATCAGATGATGCATCGGAAGAGCTATAATCCCGAATTATCACATTACAGGCAGCTCTTAAAGGAGACGTTGTCTGCTCAGAGTCAGACTCATCCTCAGATGTAAGAGGATCGTCTACCCAGCAATTTTCTCCATTTTCAGGAGTTGAGGGAGGATGTACCTGATTATCTTCAAGGACTTCAAGCTCTGGGTTGCGAGGAGGCTCGTTAACGCGATCTTGCTCTTGTTCTAGAGCGAGACGCTGCAAGATCCTTGCATATTCTTCAAGATCAGGCATGGGAGCCATATCCTCTTCTTCGTCTTCTCCGTGTGGCTCAACATAGTTGATTTCCACTGGAGCAATGACAGGTGCTGGGTTAACAGCATCTTCTTGTGCAGCCACTTGATCTTCTTCATCATCAGACCAGGATCCTTGTGGTTGCAAAGGGTTATACCAGATTACTGGCATAAGGTGAGTTTCAGGAACCCATTCTTCATCGGAGAGATATTCTCCTGTTTCAAGGGATTCCTCCCACTCATCGGTGTAGCCGGACTCGAATCCATCATCGGTGTCGCTGGACTCGTATCCATCAATGGAGAATCCAACTACCGAGTTGCAAGAGTATGATGCCCCCTGCATAGCTTCTTCTCTGAATCGAGGTGGCATGAAATCACTGAAAGTGAAGTTTCTTACCGCCTTTGAAGTCTCTGGAAGGGACGTTTCTGTTGCCCCTAGTGAAGTGGTAGAGGAGGCCTCTGCCTTTTCATGGACTTCTTGTTTTGGCTGGGTCTTCTCTTGCCGTTTTAGCCTGAGGAGATGTTTCCTAGCCTGCCTTCGCTGTTGAGCTGTTGGCTTTGTTTTGACGATCTCCCAGTTTTCATCTTCCAGGAGATCGGGATGTACCCATATAGGTTGTCCATCTGGTGTTGGATAGGGAACCAGCTCCTCGGACGCTTGAATTTTGTTTATCACCATGAAGGAAGTAGTGATCTTCTTCTTCGGTGATTTTGGTGTTTGTCCACATGACACCATGTTGACGGAGGCAGTCCCATAGTTTTTGTCAAAGGTGATGACTCCGTTTTTCCACATCTCGTTTATCTTCTCTCTCACAACAAAGCATTGATTGACAGGATGCGAGACCATCTGGTGGTATGGACAGTACCGAGGATCGTTGGTTTTGCCAACATCGCCCGGTCTTTTGGGTTCAGGCAAGGTGAGCTTGCCGTTTGCCACGAGAGCCCCGAAGATTTCGTCAACATCTTCATCGAACGGGTATTTCTTTTCTACTCGCTCTTTGAAGGCATCAGAGAGTTCAGGTCTCTTACCTGCAGCTCTGTTTTCAGCTTTCTTTGGTTGCTGAGGAGCTGACTTGGTTAGCACATTGAGGACCTCTTTTTTCTTTGGTTTAGAGGTTATAATGGCGGTTGGCTCTTTTCTTGATGACTTCTGACTGTTGAGGTCTTTAATCACCGTTTCAGCTTCCATAGAAGCTTCCAGGAGTTCTCCCAGGTTTTTTGATTTGTTGCCGATGATCATGGAGCGTATTCTGGCTCTCATGTTGTTACGGCAGATGTCGACTAGCGACGCTTGTGGCAATACATCTGAGCATTTGTACGCCATTGCTTTCCACTTGTGAATGAAGTCATAAGTTGACTCATTCTCTCCCTGTTTTAGGCTGCAGAGCTGTGCCATGGTAACAGGATGATCCTCACCTTTGAAGTGGGTCAGGAAGCGTGTCTCTAGCATGGCCCAATTTTGGATGGAGTCCTCTGGAAGAGTAGAGTACCAATCGAAGGCCGTACCTTTTAGGGTACTTGCAAAGAGGCAGATCTTGAGTGCATCTTGATCCGCGATAGCTCCCGTCAAAATCTTGAAGTGGATGACGTTCTGTCTGGCTGATCCTTTCCCCGTATATGTTTGGAGAGTAGGATGTTTGAATTTTGTGGGGAACGGGACCGAGTCCATCCATAAAGGATATGGTGGCTTGATCCCATGCTCCTTGAGTATATCCTCTTCTTTTGCTTTGGCGAGGATACTGTCTACGTCCTTTTTGGGAAGGGCGCGTGACTCATTTTCTTCAAGATTTTCCTCGTTATTGCGATGATTCGGAGGAGGCTCATTGTTCACCTGATTTTGGACAACAAGGAGAAGGTTTTCCATCAGAGTTTCAATCCTCTGATGGCCTTGTTCCAACTGCTGGATGCGTGTGAGCGCATCATCTTGAGGTGGATTCTGAGGTGGTGGCTCAGAATTTGTAACCAGGACGTTCATTCCTCGGGATTCAAACGAAGAAACCGTCCTGGTGACTGAGCTGGGGCTCATTCTTTTTGATGACGAGCTTGATGAAGGATTACTCTCCCGTCCTAGGCTTGAAGGGGCAGGAGATTCTTCGGGATGTCTTCGTGTCCTGGTGACGCTACGGGTCACCGGACGTCGGACATGGATTTTTTATGCTGACTTTTGGCGTCTTCTGGTTTTTCCAACCATATGGACGGCAGCAACTTGGTCGGGTCTTTCTTTTTCGACCCATTTTTGAGAGACTTGAAGTGTAGGAGGCTGGATCCGTTGCTTCTCTAGTCTCTTTTGTCGATATGACGCACGGCGGCGTGCTCGACGAGCAGCTTGAGCTTCGGTCAGCTCTGGCTGGGCTCTGACGATGAAGGATGTGCTCCCTCGGGCGCAGCAGCCGAGCCTGTCTTCTTTGTAGCTAGGCAAGGACAGGATCCGGACCCGGTCCTTTGCCTGTTGCAGCGAAGCTTTGAATTTTTCAAGTTCGGCCCCTGTAGAGATAAAGGGTCGAACCGAAGGAGTGTAGGCCTTAGCAGGTGCTTGTAGAGGCCTGGTGATGCATGATCTGATTTTGGGCTTGTGGGAGCAAGCCGGTTCATGCTGGGTTGACTTGGGATTCAAGTTGGAAATGGGTCTCTCCTCTTTCATGTAGGCAAGAGGGTAGAACTGGTTCTCCTTGAGTGGGGCCAGGTATGCTGGCTTGGTGGAGGTTTGAGACCTTCTTTGTTTTGGGGAAGGTCTTGGAGACCAAGTCTTAGGGTAGACCTGGTTGGTTGTGGGTCGAGGCTTCGCGGGGGTGCCGCGGGCTTCGGGCTTTTGGGCGCTTGCGTTTGGTGTCACGGGAGTGACACGTTGAGAGGCGATCTTCTGCTTTTTAGCAAGCGCAGCTTGTTCTTCGGGAAGTGGGAATGGTCCCAGCGTCCCAAAGAAGATAGTCCGGGGAGTCGAGGTCGACCCGAAGTTCGGAGAGTTGCCGAGGGAGTTGGTGCTTCGGCAGCTAGCAGGGCGCTTGTAAGTGCGCTTGGTTTGCTTCTGTTGAAGCATGAGTTGGTGCTTGTTCTCATCGAAGATAATGGTTAAGGCTGCCATTGTTAGTTTCAAAATTTCTGAAACAAGACCACATCCATTAGTAATCAAAAGAATATGATGATCATAAATGGGGAATTCTATGATTTTGTCTTTTCAAATCGCTCAAGGGATATGACCCAAGCGACATGAAGAAGGCAAAAAGCCATAGATGGTACAATTGTTCTGACAGCAAGTATGGTGAGCCCAGAATGAGCGTTCCAGTGACTGCTAGAAGCAATTGTAAACCTAAATTCGACTTATCGAGAAGCAGGGCTTGCTCGAGGTAAGACAAATATGAGGTTGGAGTTACAAATGTGCCGGTCACAGATACAGTAGACCCTGAAAGGGCGTACCAGTATTGCTAGGCACAAATGTTGGAAATCGCATCCATGAGATGGGATTCTCTTTTTTTTTTTTTTTTTGAAATGTCAAGATTGGATTCATCAAAGAGAGCAGATGGTATTACGATCCGAATATGGGCTCAACGATTTCCGCGAGCACCAGTACCCAGAAGGGAAGGAACCACAATTTCTCGAATCTGAATCCAAAAGTGACGAGTTTTTTTTTTTTTTTTTTTTGAAATGTCAAGATTGGTTCCATCAAGGAGAGCAAATGGTATTCCAATCTGAACACGGTCTCGGCGATTTCCGCGAGCGCCAGTGCTCAGAAAAGAAGAAACCAAAATTTCTCAGATCTGAAATCAAAAGTGACGAGTTTTGAAGATTTTTTTTTTTGAAATGATTTTTTTATTTTATTTTATTATTTTATTTTATTATTATTTTTTTTAAAATATATATTTTTTAAGATTTTTTATTTTAAGATTTTTTTTGAAAATCTTTTTTTTATTTAATTTTATTTTTAATTTTGATTTTTTTTTGTTTAAGATTTTTTTTGAAAATCTTTTTTTTTTTATTTTTTTTTATTTTGATTTTTTTAAGATTTAAAGACGAGAGAGTACACATAGGCCTCCTAACCCGGTCTTATGAAACCTCAATTGATAGAATTGCCCCCAGATAAGGGTAGGATTACTTAATGAACCCGTTTGGAGGACCCTTGCCTAGAACAGTCAAGCTGTCTCCACACTCTGGACAAGGCTTTTCTTGAATCAATCGTGATCAAAGAACGCAATTGGTTTAACCTTAGTGGTCTATGTCTTTTTATTTATTTATTTAAAAAAAAAATTTTTTTTTAGATCCCTGACAGACTCATCGAAGAGAAACGATGGCCCAATCCCCGATCCGAACACGGGCTCAACGATTTCCGCGAGCACACATGCCCAGAAGAGAAAGGATCAAAGTTTCTCAATTTTGAATCCAGACTAAGAAAACTGATTTTTTATTTTATTTTATTTTTAATTTTTTTTTTTGAAATCTCTAATGAACTCATCGAAGAGAAACGATGGCCCAAAACCTTAGTCGAACGGGCTCAACATTTCTGCAAGCACCAAAGAACGATAGGATAGGATCAAAGTTTCTCAATTTTGAATCCAAACTAAGAAAAATGATTTTTTTTTTGATTTTTTTTTTTGAAAAGAGAAAGAGTGGAAATAAACTCAAAGAAATAGAAATTTCCAAAAAATCCCATCTCATTTTTTTTTAGGATGCAAAATCCAACATAGGCTACCAGCTAGAAAGTAGCCAAGGAATCCGGAAAAGAAGTATAAGCATAGAGCAAAAAGTATGATATGCAAATATTTCATTTCCGAGCACCGTGTTCTCAAATGAACGAGTCCCACCGGGTGTGCCAGCTTGATGGAACGCGCTCCCGCCGAGGGTGCTACCGGGGTCGGCGGACGTGGGAGTCCGTTGGGTATGACCCTTTCGCGCCCGGGGGGCTGAAGCGTGCATCAACATTTCTTTGTGTGGGTGTGCCAGACTTTCTATTTTACTTGGAATTGCAAGTGGTAATCCGGAGATCAGCCTTCGCAAGTAAAAAGGAAATCAACTTCTTTCAAGTTTTCCATTGCACAAATATTTAAGAAAAGAGACATTTTCTTGGTTTGCCGTGAAAGGCGATTTTGTTTGGCATTTATAGCCGATTTTGGCGTTTATAGCCGATTTACAATTCTCATCAATAATGAAAGACAAGAGTTGTGATTCTTGTCTCTTTTAGAAAAATACAAACTACAATAAAAAGCAAGAAAAGGAGGATCTAACTTTTCAGGAGATTGTGGGGGACTCGTTCAGATTGACGGTCGCAAGCCATGTATGGACTTCGCCCTCATCCATGCAGATGAGAACAGTGGATGCTCTTGATTCGCTTGGCTTGGCTATAACCTCAGATTTTTAGAGGACAAAGACCAAGAGGAGGTCCTATGTCCAATAAAAAGCTAAGTAGACGGGCTGAAAAGCCACGTCTAAGCCATTGGAGGCAGCGGGAGAAGGCAAGGACCTTGGGGGGGAGTACCCCCCAAGGGACTTTTTGTCACCTTGTAGTGGTGCTCGGTGCAGAACTTCAGCAGAGTTTTCTCTCTTTCTCTAGACTCTGTCTGTCTGGAATTCGGGATTCTCTGGATACGAGCTCTGGATTCCTTTTTCTCCGATTTCTAGATCTGTAGTGCTTTTTGCCGTTCTCTTTTCGATCTCTGGATTCTTTTTCCGACCTCTAATCTCTTTTTTTTTCTGATCCCGATTTCAATGGAATGCTCTCCTATTTATAGGCTTTTGGTAGCCATTTAGGAGAGCTTTTATGGGCTTTAATGGCTTTAATGGGAGGAGTTACAAGATTTATTTCTTGATTTTGTAACTCCTTTTTCCTTGAATCTGATTGGCCGATGGAGATTAAGGGCTTTTAATCACCTTAATTACCATAATGGGAGGAGTTTCATGGCTTGAATGCCATGACTTAATTGATTTGTAACTCCTGGATGCTCACTTCTGATTGGGCCGTCCAAAGAAATGAATTAATGACTGCAATAAAGCTAGTCAATTAACTGCATTAAATGGTCGCCGAGCAGTTGAAGAGTCGCGAGCCGCGCCGCGTCTTTTGGAATTCTTCTGGCGATGATCATCGATGGGTCTTCATGCTGATCGACATCGGATGAACATGTAACTTCAGACATTAAAAGCTAGCAGCGGGCCGGTGACATCTGTCTTGTCGATTTCTCGATCGGTCGGACAGAAAGAGCACTTTTTAGGTCAACCGGTTGGCGATCTTGGAGCGACCAATGATGATTTTATGCTTTTGACGGCGGATCTGAGATGTCATCGGATATGAGTCAATTTCAAGCACTAAAAATCACATTTTCAGGAAACCACAGGGGCCAAAATGCGCGAAACGCGAAAAGGGACAGAAAAATGGGTCACCGGCGAAAAATCCGGTGACCCGGACTTCCATGGTCGCCGGCGACAATGGGCCGGCGACCCTGGGCCGGCGACCCTGGGCCGGGGTCGCGGGCTGCGACCCTGGGGGTTTTTCTCCCCTTTTTGGTCCGTTTTGCGGTCTTTTTTGTCGCCGTTTTCTTCTGTATTTTTCCTGACAATTCCTCTCATTTATTGGCTTGATTTCCCTGTAGAAAACCTATGAGAATCCTTGCATTTTTAGAGTGCAAAGTTTCCAATTTTCCGGGAAAGCCGAAGACTTTGTCGCATAGAGCTGCTGATTTTCCGCCAGAAGCTGAAACTTGGTCAAACGATGTCGGAATGACCTGAAATTTGAGGTGGAGCCTCCTGAGCAATAAATAAGACCAACCATAGGCTTTTGTTTGAGTTTTGAAGCCGTTTGGGGTCCCGTCGATGCTTCACTTGATTTTGCTGCGGGGAAAATGCCGAGCTTTGATATGTGGCCAAACGATGTCTGATTGACCTGAAATTTGACGGGGAGCCTATTGGAGTCATTTTGAGACGTTCCATGGGCTCCGTTTTGGATGTCATGGTCCCGGGTTGCTCCGCCGCCGGTAGGCTTGATTTTCTCTCGGAGCATCAAAACCTGGTCAAACGTTGTCGGAATGACCTGAAATTTGACGTGCAGCCTTTTGGAAGCATGTTGAAGCCACTCATGCACTTGGTTTGATGAGCGAAGGCTTTGGTGGTTCCCGCCGCCGGGAGGCTTGATTTTGCTGCTCGAGCATTGATGGAGGGTCAAACGTTGTCGGTTTGACTTGAAATTTGGCATGGAGCCCTTTTGAGACATGCTGGAGTCATCCGTAGGCTCTGATCAAAGTTTTGACGTCTCCGATGATGTCGCCGCCGGGAGCGCCAATTTAGCTGTCGGAGAAGCGAAGTTAGGCCAAATGATTCTGAAATGGCCCGAAACTTCATGTGTACTCTTCTCTTGGCTATCTTGAAGGATCTTGCAGTTTTTGTTTGATTCTGACAAGATTTGATTTTTTGGAGAAGTTGCATTGCCTATTTATGGCAGGTTGCGACTTCATGCAGCTTTCTTGATGTTGAAGAGGCAAAGTGACATTTTTGGTGTCAACACCAGGTATGTGCCTGTTGGGGGTTCGCAGGGTAATCTTTCGACGGCCATATCTTTTGATTCGTTCATCGTTTTTGGATGTTCTATATATCGACGGAAAGCTCTCAGAACGTAGCATCTTTTGGTTTATACATCATAGTGATTAGAGTTCAGGAAATAGTAAGGATATCTGGGTCAAAGATTCTAGCTGTTTAAATCATGCTAATCACATCGCTCTTAGGCAAACTAAGTGTAATCCCTCTGGGATCCACCCGAGTGTGTTCTATGTAGTCTGGAATGGACTTGGATAGTATTGTCACCTAATCTTTGTGCGGGTAGTGGGTTGGACTTGAGATCTCGATGCGATTCGGCCCTTTCTCTCACGAATTTCTAGAGACTATCGAACTATGTCAAAAATTATCAACAAGCATCTTCATGTCATTAAGTAAGCTAAATTATGACATTAACCATTCAATTATGGGTGAAATGGGGGCACCGTTATATATGACAGGTGTTTAAGGCTATCATAGGGGGTCAAATGAGGTGTCTACAGTATGCCCCTCTTTGGAGAACAACACGTGGAGAGCTGTACTCCAAAGAAAGTAGACACACCACTCATGACTCACGGGAGCTTTTGAGCTCGCGGGAGTGGCCACCTACGGATGTATGCAATTGCAAACTCGTTCTAAGGGTGAGGTTCACTTTTCTAGGATTAATTCTGATTCAGGGGAAAAAGGAAAAAAATAAGAAGTTACGTACCTACTGATTTGACTGGAAATCCAAGATCTGTGCCTCGGTGCCCATCCTATTGCCACGTGGCGGGTTAGGAACTGTGCCCCGATTGCTTAATTTAAAATTGTAAGACCCCGACCCAAGTGACTCGATTAGTACTAATTAAGTTGTGTGTTAGTGCTAAGCTTGATTAGTGGTTTTGAATAAGCTTGGATTAGTATAGTTCTTTTGTAGCTTTGGGGAACTTTTAGTGTCTTGTGTTTAGTGAGACCCTTTGGGGGGTTCCTTTTTTATAGTCTTGTTTGCTTTTGGAGGTTACTTGATATTCCCCTAATTCTTGTCTTCATCCCGTTTTACTTATTTGTCGATCCTTACAACTTTCATGTTGAGCCCGTACCAGTCCGAAACCCCGAAACCCGATTTTCTTGCATTGAGGGCAAAACGGTCTTTTTACATGAAATCTGTACCCAAAACCTGATATCCCCAAAACCCGCGAAACATATACTTTTTGGAAACTGGATATTTCAACGATCACTTTTCCCTTCTTCGTCGATTTCGTCCGAGGTCCCGATAATAGTGATTTTAGCCCAAAGAGTTTCTAAGTGGTGGAGCCCACTTCAAATTGCTTTATATAGAACTGATGGAACGCGCTCCTGCCGAGGGTGCTACCGGGGTCGGCGGACGTGGGAGTCCGTCGAGTCCGGCCCTTTCGCGCCCGGGGGGCTGAAGCGTGCATCAACATTTCTTTGGGTGGGTGTGCCAGATTTTCTATTTTACTTGGAATTGCAAGTGGTAATCCGGAGATCAACCTTCACAAGTAAAAAGGAAATCAACTTCTTTAAAGTTTTCCATTGCACACATATTTAGGAAAAGAGACATTTTCTTGGTTTGCCGTGAAAGGCGATTTTGTTTGGCATTTATAGCCGATTTTGGCGTTTATAGCCGATTTACAATTCTCATCAATAATGAAAGATAAGAGTTGTGATTTTTGTCTCTTTTAGAAAAATACAAACTACAATGAAAAGCAAGAAAAGGAGGATCTAACTTCTCAGGAGATTGTGGGGGACTCGTTCAGATTGACGGTCGCAAGCCATGTGTGGGCTTCGCCATCATCCATGCAGATGAGAACAGTGGATGCTCTTGATTCGCTTGGCTTGGCTATAACCTCAGATTTTTAGAGGACAAATACCAAGAGGAGGTCCTATGTCCAATAAAAAGCTAAGTAGACGTGCTGAAAAACCACGTCTAAGCCATTGGAGGCAGCGGGAGAAGGCAAGGACCTTGGGGGGGAGTACCCCCCAAGGGACTTTTGTCACCTTGTAGTGGTGCTTCATGTAGAATTTCTGCAGAATTTTCTCTCTTTCTCTAGACTCTGTCTGTCTGGAATTCGGGATTCTCTGGATACGAGCTCTGGATTCTTTTTTCTCCGATCTGGATTTCAATGGAATGCTCTCCTATTTATAGGCTTTTGGTAGCCATTTAGGAGAGCTTTTATGGGCTTTAATGGCTTTAATGAGAGGAGTTACAAGATTTATTTCTTGATTTTGTAACTCCTTTTTCCTTGAATCTGATTGGCCGATGGAGATTAAGGGCTTTTAATCACCTTAATTACCATAATGGGAGGAGTTTCATGGCTTGAATGCCATGACTTAATTGATTTGTAACTCCTGGATGCTCGCTTCTGATTGGGCCGTCCAAAGAAATGAATTAATGACTGCAATAAAGCTAGTCAATTAACTGCATTAAATGGTCGCCGAGCAGTTGAAGAGTCGCGGGCCGCGCCGCGTCTTTTGGAATTCTTCTGGCGATGATCATCGATGGATCTTCATGCTGATCGACATCGGATGAACATGTAACTTCAGACATTGAAAGCTAGCAGCGGGCCGGTGACATCTGTCTTGTCGATTTCTCGATCGGTCGGACAGAAAGAGCACTTTTTAGGTCAACCGGTCGGCGATCTTGGAGCGACCAATGATGATTTTATGCTTTTGACAGCGGATCTGAGATGTCGTCGGATATGAGTCAATTTCAAGCACTAAAAATCACATTTTCAGGAAACCACAGGGGCCAAAATGCGCGAAACGCGAAAAGGGACGGAAAAACGGGTCACCGGCGAAAAATCCGGTGACCCGGACTTCCATGGTCGCTGGCCATGGCCCATGGTCGCCAGCGACCCTGGGGGTTTTTCTACCCTTTTTGATCCGTTTTGCGGTCTTTTTCATCGCCGTTTTCTTCTGTATTTTTCCTGACATTTCTTCTCATTTATTGGCTTGATTTCCCTGTAGAAAACCTGATGAGAATCCTTGCATTTTTAGAGTGCAAAGTTTCCAATTTTCCGGGAAAGCCGAAGACTTTGTCGCGTAGAGCTGCTGATTTTCCGCCAGAAGCTGAAACTTGGTCAAACGATGTCGGAATGACCTGAAATTTGAGGTGAAGCCTCCTGAGCAATAAATAAGACCAACCATAGGCTTTTGTTTGAGTTTTGAAGCCGTTTGGGGTCCCGTCGCGAGTAGACTTGATTTTACCGCGAGGGAGATGCCGCGCGTTGATGTGCGGTCAAACGATGTCCGATTGACCTGAAATTTGACAGGGAACCTATTGGAGTCATTTTGAGATGATCCACAGGCTCTGTCTTGGAAACCATGGTCCCGGGGAGCTCCGCAGCCGGTAGGCTTGATTTTCTTTCGGAGCATCGAAACCTGGTCAAACGTTGTCGGAATGACCTGAAATTCGACGTGCAGCCTTTTGGAAGCATGTTGAAGCCACTCATGCACTTGGTTTGATGTGCGAAGACTTCGGTGGTTCCCGCCGCCGGGAGGCTTGATTTTGCTGCTCGAGCATTGATGGAGGGTCAAACGTTGTCGGTTTGACTTGAAATTTGGCATGGAGCCCTTTTGAGACATGCTGGAGTCATCCGTAGGCTCTGATCGAAGTTTTGACGTCCTCGATGATGTCGCCGCCGGGAGCGCCAATTTAGCTGTCGGAGAAGCGAAGTTAGGCCAAATGATTCTGAAATGGCCCGAAACTCCTTGTGTACTCCTCCCTTGGCTGTCTTGAAGGATCTTGCAGTTTTTGTTTGATTCTGACAAGATTTGATTTTTTGGAGAAGTTGCATTGCCTATTTATGGCAGGTTGCGACTTCATACAGCTTTCTTGATGCTGAAGAGGCAAAGTGACATTTTTGGTGTCAACAAATGCCCCCTCGAGGTATAGCGACGAATTGCTTGACTTTTGTAGTCGATGTGCCTCGAAGAGATTTTTGAAGGAGAGCTTGTGTCTTGACCAAGAGTCTTTGAGCAATCTTTCCTTTGGTAGAGTAGCCTTTGAGCTTCCAGGGGAATTTTATGGTAATGAAAGGAATCAAGTACCATCTCGAGGCAAAGTTTTGAAGATGACATCAGGGATGTGGATTTGGGTTTCTGTTTTTGATCTTGTGACCTAACCAGCTATATATGGCAGGTTAGGGGATCGGTTTGGTTTTGATCTTGTAGACCTAACAGGCTGGATGTGGCAAGTTAGGGGATCAGGATTTGGTTTTTGGCTTTGGTCTTGTGACCTAACAAGTTGTATGTGGCAAGTTAGGGGACCAGGATTTGGTTTTTGGTCACTCTTTGGGACTGTGTGGGTCCATTGGAGTGGTTTGGATTTTTGTGGAATGTCAATTTCAAGATTTTGGCTCAATTTGGTATATAAGGCTGGATGGTTTGATTCTTTGGAAGCTCATGGGGCTTGGAAATTTTTTTGTATTGTTCAATCAACTCAAAAGAGGCATGGAACCATTTTTGTATGCTCTTGGTAAGAGGGATTTTTTTTCCTGACTAAAAGCCTTTTTTTTTTAGTGCCTAGGTGGTCAAACCTGGCACATATGGGCTAACCCATGGGACCTTAAGCTTTTTAGGATGGCTTAGATCTCATGTGGGGCCATTTTTGTAAAGAATATCTAAAGATATCTCACTTGGATAGAGAATATCTAAAAATATCTTTATGGAAGAGAATCTCTCATATTCCCTTAATTTGGGAGAGAATATCTCAAGGTATCTTTCTTTTTGGGAAAGAATCTCCCATCTCCTATTTTGTTGGAGAGAATCTCTCATTGATTGATTTTGGGAGAAAATCTCTCAAAGACATCTTTCTTTTTGGGAAAGAATCTTTCTAATTTCTTCTCTTTTGGTAAGGTTACTAATTAGTAGCACTTACCTTTCTTTTTTTGTTTCCTTCTTTGATTTGCTCTCTTCTATAAAAGCAAGGAGGAGGCTAGATCTCTTGCCCTTATTGCTTTCTCTTGCAACTATCTCAAGAGAGCTCCAAGACCAAGAGTTCTTCTTCTTCAAGGATCTTCAAGCTTTTTCCTTCTTCTTCTCCATCAATGGCTTCAAGTAAGTTTTCTCTCTTTTTCTTTCAAGAAAACTCCATGTAGAGAATAGGATGGTAAAAAAAGAGAAAGTTTCTCTCCCTTTTTTCTTTTCTTTTTCTATTCTTCTTCTCTTTTTTTTTTTCGTGCTTCTTTCTTTCTCCTTTTCTTTTTGCACGTTTTTTCTCTTTTTTTTTTTCGTACTTCTTTCATGGGGCTTTCCATGTTCTGATTTGTTTTCTCACCCTGCTGCTGCTTTTTTTTTTTAGCGGAGGATGAAGAGTTGGCGATGCCTGAGGTTCCGACCGATGAGGCGGTGATGGAGCCGGTTATGGCATCTGAAGAAGAACCGAGGGACTCTGGAATGATTCCAGAATCTCCAATTGGTATAACTTCTTTCGCTTTCTCTTTTTTTTTTTTTGCCTGCGACTTGATTTGCTAACATTTTTCTTGTCAGCTGACTTGCCACAGGATTCCGATGACTTTGAACCATCAATAGACGCAAATGTTGATGATACTTCCGATGAGTTCATGGAGGAAGAGAGTGTTCCGCCAGTCGTCGAAGAAGGTACTTTGTAGTGATGACCCTGATGATTTTTTTTTAACAGGATCATATTCATACCTTTTTGTGTTTCATTCGCAGGTTTTGAAGTGACAGAAGAGAGTCCATCGCTTTCTTCAGAACCAGAGCAAGGGATGCCAGAGGTTGATCCGGAGGTAGAGACTCCTACAACCAGTTCTGACGCGATAGAGGAGATACCTTGTGCTGAGATTCCTTCTCCAGTGGCTCCAAGTGGAAAGAGTTCTTTTGTTACTCTTCTAATGGGACATGACATGAGCAGCCGATCAACGGAGAAGGGTGAATTTTCATCCAGTTCGTCTCTTCAATTTGCGAAGAAGGTGCTGGCTCGGGTTTTGAGTTCTTGGATCGAGACTCTCTTTTCTGGACACCTGGATACCGGATTTGGCATGATCCCACATGTACAGGAGATTCTCACTGATACCGAAGAGGTTGGTCTGGATGTCACAGGTGCCAGGGCGATCGTTGATAGGATCATTGCACTGGGTGACAAGTGGTTTGAGACCATGGATTTCCCTGACGACCAATTCTTCAAGGAGATGTTCTTGGACCCCGTTGATAAGGCTAAGTCTGACCTGAATGAGGAGGCTACACAAAGCAAGAAGCAGCTAGTTCGGGAGAAGAACTTGGAAGAGCTAGCCATCATCGGATTGAGGCATGACCTTAACGTCCTTGATAGGGAAGTTGAGGAGGCCAGGAAATATCTTGAGCATTTGAAGGCGCAAGTCGCTGTCAAGTGGGCTGCTATAACAGAGGCTCGTGACAGGGAGAGTGCTCTGATTCGTAGGGTTGCAGATGCCGGTCAAGTTCTCGAGAGGAGGACTCTAGAAAACGAACAATGGCAAACTGCTGGGGAAAAGCTTCCCGGTGTAAAAGAAGGGCTACGGCATTCGCCAGCATCTCATGGCAAGTTCCTGAAGAAGCGTGCCTTGGAAACTCTGACGGCTGAGGCCAAAAGTTTGCTTGAGGAGCTGAAGCTTTGGCTGGAGACCATTTTTGGCTGAGCTCCTGATTTTTTTTTTTTTTTTTTAGCAGAAACTACTCTTCTTTCTTTTGGTACCACATGTATATATATTTTGTTTTGGTACTTTTTTTTTTGGTACCACATGTATTTTTGGTACTCTTTGCAAGTACTCATTCTACAAAAGTTACTTTTTTTTTTTTGTTTTCCCTACGCTCACTTAAATCTTTTTGTGATGAAAGTAATTGCTAAATGGGATTTGATCAAAAGCTTTGTCATTTTGTGAAAATCTTTTGTCAAATGTTTGTTTTGGTAGGGGAAATGAATTTGGCATGAAAGCCGGATTTTTGTGGCATTTGCAGCCAGTTTGGTGGCATTGATAGCTAATTTGTGGCATTTATAGCCGGTTTGGTGGCATTGATAGCCGGGTTTTTTGAAAGCCAAGTTTTGGTTTGTCGGCGTGAAAGCCAATTTTTTGTGGCATTGATAGCCGGTTTGTGGCATTTATAGCCGGTTTTGACATGAGAGTCAGGTTTTTTTTTTTGTGTGGCATTTATAGCCGATTTGGTGGCATTGATAGCCGGTTTTGGCAAAAGAGCCAGGTTTTTGGTTTTCAAAAATGTAAGTATCGACTAAGAGTCGCCTCCCTGCTGAATGGTCTTGCAAGTATCGATGGAATGTCGCATCCTTGCTCATTCGGTTGCGAGTATCGATGGAATTTCGCCTCCTCGCGGATTTGGGTGCAAGTATCGATGGAATGTCGTATCCTTGCTTTTCAAAAATTTTGTTTTACGGGTACTGACTTGATGTCGTTTTCCCCTTGATTTTTGAAATTTGCGGTTTTCTCGAACCTTTGGGTTGTGGATATCAACTGATATGTTGCGTCTCCACGGTTTTAGGTTTTTCGAACCCCTTTTTTTGAAATTTGGGTTGTGGATATCAACCGATATGTTTCGTCTCCACAATTTTTTTTTTTTTGTTTGGGTTTGCAAGTATCGACGAAATGTCGCTTCCCTGCGAGTTTGGAAGTGTTGAACGTGGTTCGTATTCTTCCGATGGGTGCGAGTATCGACTAAGCGTCGCTTCCCCGTGGTTTTTTTTTTTGAAAAACCATTTTTTTTGTTTAAAGACACGGGGGTCGTAAATTTTGACCTAAAACCATTTGGCGGTAAAAGGCAGGGTGGACTAGGGTGGAAATCCCTGAATCCAGATTTTTGTTTCAAACCATGAATTTTGGTTCAAGGATCGAAAATTTTGGTCAAGTCAGGGAGGGACTCCTAAACTTGGATTCTTTTTTTTTTTGAACAATGAAACGATGAAAGTAGGCATTGTTTTTGAATCTCTAGAAATTTTGACATTTGATATGAAAATTCTAAAGAGAGTGGGTTTGACGAGCGAGTACCTGAAAATAGGCTTTTGCCGTGCAGGCATTGCTCTTACCCAGTTGGGTAAGTCTTCAAGGGTAGTACCGCTTTAAGAACTTACCATTGATGGGCAGCATACACCTGTCGCCTTCCATGTTTAGGAGGGCATATGCGCCGTTGGAGAAGACCTTGTCGATGACGTAGGGTCCCTCCCATTTTGGTTCAAACTTGCCTTTGGACTTGTGAGTGAAGACCATTAGTCTTTTTACCGCAAGAACCAAGTCACCCTTTTTGTAGGCGCGTTGCCTGACCCTTTTGTCAAAAGATCCTGCCATGCGTGCTTGGTAAAGTTCAATGCTTTGTCGAGCTTCGAGCCGTCTCTCGTCGAGATTGTCCAGCTCATGGAGTCGCAATTTGACATTGCTTTCTTGAGTCATGTCATTTTGTAGAGATACCCTCAGAGAAGGAATTTGTACCTCTAGGGGCACGACAGCTTCGCATCCATAGACCAAGGAGAATGGTGTGCTATGGGTTGGTCCTCGAACGGTGGTTTGATAGGCCCACAAGGCTTCAGACATCTTGTCGCTCCAGTCTCTTTTGTGACTAGAGACCATTTTCTTGAGGATTTTGCAGAGTGTCTTGTTGAAGGCTTCTGCTAATCCGTTTGCTGCCGGATTGTATGGAGTCGAAGGACAGCTTTGAATTTTGTATTTGTCGCAGAACCTGTAGAATCGATGATCCCGGAATTGTGGTCCGTTATCATGGAAGAATCTTTTAGGTATGCCGAAACGACAAATGATGTTGGTGCGTAGGAATTGAAGAACTGATGAGGTCTTCATTTCGTTGAACGCAAATGCTTCTGACCACTTTGAAAAATAATCCGTTGTGGCGAAGATGAAGCGATGACCTTTGCTTGAAGGGGGAGAAATAGGACCTATGATGTCCATACCCTAGGCTTCGAAAGGCCACGAGATTGTTGTAGGGTGTAGCCATTCCGGAGGCATGTGAATGTAATCTCCGTGAACTTGGCATAGCTGGCAGCGTTTGGCAAATTGCATTGCATCAGCTACCATGGTAGGCCAATAGTAACCTAACCTTTTTATCTGATCATAGAGCTTAGGACCTGCCTGATGGGCTCCACAAAGACCAGCATGAACTTCTTTAAGTGTTTCTTCGGCCTCTTGTTGTGACAAGCAGCGTAGAAGTACTCCGTTGAAGGATTTCCTGTAGAGAATTTTTGAAGGAATATCCAAATGAAAGTTTGGGGCTCGCCTTTGAATGCTTACCCGTTCTTTTGGATCTTCAGGTAGGATTCCGAACATAGTGTAATCAATGAACGGATCCCTCCAGTCGCCGATTGAAGGTTGAAGGATAGAGATCTGACTTCCAACCACTCGGTGGCATTCAGCAACTGCTTGGTGTGTGTTAAGAGGAGGGAGGATCCTTCTCTCGCACACTGTGATTTGCATGTTTTCCCCTTCCTGGATCGCCATTGATGCGGCAAGTCCGGCCAGGGCATCTGCACGGATGTTTTCACCTCTACGAATGTGGGTGATGTGACAGATGTCAAACTTTTGCAGAAGCGATTGTGCCTTGTTGTAATAAGGCAGTAGATCGGGCTTCCTGACTTCATATATCTGATTCATCTGGTTGACGATCAGTTGAGAGTCTCCAAAGACTTCCAGCATAGTGATACCAGATTCGATGGCGAGTTCCAATCCTAGGATCAGAGCTTGGTATTCAGCTGCATTGTTTGTGCATGGTTCCAGTAGCGAGAAAGCGTGTGGAATCATGTATTTGTCGGGGCTAACAAAGAGGATGCCAACTCCCGAGATCAGCTTTCTTTTTTCATTTGTCCTCGTTGCACCGTCAAAGTACATGTCCCAGGAGGCATTTGGTGAGGAAGTCTCCACGTTGTAGACAGGTTCGTCTGGGAAATCATCTCTGAGTGGAGAATCTTTAGGCAATGGATGCTCTGCGAGAAAGTCTGCTAGAGCTTGGCCTTTGATTGCTTTTTGTGGTACATACCTAATATCAAATTGTGACAAGAGGATGGACCATTTTGCCAGTCGGGCATTGAGAGAACCGGCCTTTGTGACAAGGACCTTCAAGAGGTTGATCCTCGAGACCAGGTAGACTGTGTTGGAAAGCAGATAGTGACGTAGCTTTTGTACGGCGAACATCACTGCAAGGCATTCCTTTTCGACTGGAGAGTAGCGATGCTCTGCACCTACTAGCATGCGGCTGAGGTAGTATAGAGCAGCTTCTTTTCTTTCATCATTTTCTTGTGCAAGCAGAGCACCCAGAGAGTGATCAAGGGCTCTTGTGTACAAGATGAATGGTTTTCCAGTGGCAGGGGCAGCTAACACTGGAGGTTTGGTCAGGTATGACTTGATATCTTGAAATGCGGCTTCACAGTCGGCATCCCAGACAAAGTCTGCACCCTTTTTCATCAATCGAGAGAATGGACGACACTTCCCCGAAAGGTTGGAGATGAACCGTCTGATGTAGGCCAATCTCCCTTGAAGCCCTTTTAGTTCTCTCGAGGTTCTTGGAGAGGGCATTTCTAGAATAGCCTTGACTTTTATGGGGTCAAGTTCTATTCAGGCTTTCCGAACTAGGAATCCAAGGAACTTACCCTACGAGACGCCGAAGAAGCATTTCAGAGGATTCATCCGCAGTTTATGTTTGCGAAGTCGGCGGAAGACTTCCAGAAGATCTTTGAGATGGTCTTCTTTTCTTTTGCTTTTGACGGCGAGGTCATCAACGTAACATTCGACCGACTTGTGTTGCATATCTTGGAATATTTTCATTATAGCCCTCTGATATGTGGCACCAGCATTTTTCAGACCAAATGGCATGACAGTATAGCAATATACGCCAAATGGAGTCCGAAATGATGTGTGTTTTTCATCCTCGGGATGCATCTTTATCTGATTGTAACCAGAGAAGCCATCCATGAATGTCATTCGCTCGAATCCGTAGGTATTGTCAATCATCACCTTCGGTATGGGGAGCGGGAATTCATCTTTAGGGCAAGCGCCATTCAGGTCTCTATAGTCAATACAGACCCTGATCTGCCCAGTTTTCTTTGTTACGGGGACAACGTTGGCCAACCATTTTGGATGTTGTTCCTCACGGATGAAGCCGACGCTTTTGAGCTTTTGAACTTCTTGTTCAATTTTATCCATCATATCTGGACGGAATCTTCTTTGGCATTGTTTGACAGGCTTGATTTCTTCTTGAAGATTGAGTTTGTGGACTGCTACTTTGGGGTCTAAACCAGGCATTTCAGCGTAGGACCATGCAAAGCAATCAACGAACTCACGAAGAAAAGCGATATACTCGGGTAACTCATCATCCTTTATATTCTTGCTTATGAATACAGGACGTGGGTTATCTAGTGTTCCCAAGTCTATCTTTTCAACAGGATCTTCTGTTAGAAGGTTCGAAGGTGGTTCCTCCACAATATTTTCGGAGGCTTCCAGCTCAACAAAACCTTCTGGGATTCCAAGGGCATTTGTAGACCGAGGGTTTGTTCCTTTCCACGGGTCTTCTTGATTGGTGATCTTCTCAAGGCTTGCTATGAGATGGTCCCAATCGCCTGTTGAGACTGAGTCGAAGTAAGGTACTTCTTTTGGAGACGAGGGCTCTTCTGGGTTAGAATAGCACAAGTCTGTATTATCGGACGATTCCTCTTTATCATCAGAGAAATCGTACCAATTGGATGAGCTTCCTGGATCTTTGTCAGGTAACTCTTTAAAGAGATATCCAGGGAGATCGATGTCTTCATGGACTTGAGATGTTGAGGCTTGGTCGGTAAAACGACTTTTAAGCTTTTGTGTCAACTGTCTCAGAGGAGTGTCGGGATCATACCCTAACCCAAATGAAGACTTTTCTACATGACCGTAGAGTCTCCAATCTTCCAACTGGCTTTTGGTCAAGGCGGGCCCCAGTGGAGTGAGAATACCGCGTCTTTCTCCCAAACCGACTGGGTTTTGAGCGTCATAGCCCATTTTCTTCATAATTGCTTGTGCCACAGGACTATATAGAGATAGCTGAGGCATACCTTCATTTTGGAAAGGTTCCAGCATGGAGTTTGATGAAGAAGCGTCCGATCTATGGAAGAAGATCGGCCTTTTCTTTGGTGATGTTGCCGGAACAACAAAGGAAGCATACGTAGGATCTTCTACGTCAGCAGGTGTCTTCATCGGAGTGAGAGCAGGCTGAACTTGTTGAGTGTCAGCTTGGCTTGACGGGGTGTTGTCTTCTGGCTCTGAGTCCGAATCCGTGTCTTGCTTGATAGACACGAAAGAGACAACAAATTTGCCCCCAGGCTTTTGCTTTGCCTTCTTCACTCTGGTTGTGATGACCAAAGGTTTTGAAGATTTGAGGGAGATGACGAAGGGAGGTTGACTGCTCTCTTCGGATTTACCGGAGTGTTTGTTTTCTTCCAGTGATTTTTGAGGAGCCTTGCCTTTATCTTTCTGGAGATTTTCAGCAAAGGGTGCTATTTCCTCTTTTTCTTCTTTTTCGCCTTCATACATTTGGGAGTCTGCGAAGTGGACTTCTTTACCTTTGAAGGGTCTTCTGTCCGCAAACACTCGATGTACCATGCCGTCGTCGCCGACGAACTTGATGCATTGATGTAGAGTTGAAGGAACAACACCATTCTCGTGTATCCAGGGGCGTCCGAGAAGGATGTTGTAGCATGAAGGGGTTTTTATTGCATACACAGTGACTTCAAAGATAAGATCACCGATCTGCAATTTGAACCTGATTTTGCCGATAGGCCTTTGAGTACTCCCATCGTATCCAAAGATAGATACAGATGTGTGGCTTAGCTTGCTGGGTGGGATGCCCAACTCTTCGAGAGCCGAAGTGGAGATGAGGTTGAGTGCAGAACCTGGGTCGACCTGAACTCTGTGTATAGGCATTTCCTTGATGTACCATGTGAAGTACAGGGGTCGGTTGTGCCTTGCTTCGCCAAGTAGGAGGTCGTCCTTTGTGAAGGCGATGGTTACACTGGCTGCTTTTTGCACCGAGAGGCATTCAATGCATGATCCCTCAGTTTTCTTTTCTCCCTTTGAGGAAGTTTCAGAGTTTTTGACCCGGTAGTCCGTTTCAATTTGG
Organism: Umbellularia californica; assembly: GCA_028538565.1. Lineage (NCBI taxonomy): Eukaryota > Viridiplantae > Streptophyta > Magnoliopsida > Laurales > Lauraceae > Umbellularia > Umbellularia californica. The sequence goes on along the minus strand of JAPQWN010000006.1, from coordinate 48,626,647 downwards.
AGGACTTGCGGGGCATGTTTGTCGACATCCTCATTCAGTTTTTGTAATTCTGAGATGAGATTATCACGAGTGCGTGGAGACATTCGTAATAAATCCAGGATGTGCAGTCGTGCAGGTATGTGTTTGAGGTGCTCGATCAAATCATACTTGAAAGCCTCCTTAGGGCCTGCATGTTCATCATTGTTGCCACTGGGGGCGCTTACAACATCTTTTCCCGAAGGATTTACATAAGTAAAGGAAGATTGGTTGTAATTTTCGTGGTAGTCCCGGCCCGAGCGGGTGCCTCTACCAACTTCGAGAGCTTCTTGAGAAGGGTCTTCGCTTGGAAGATTGTCCTCAGGATCAAGAGGCTGTCGTTTCTCATTTACTGAGGATGCGTCTGCAGCAGAATTGCCATCCTCAGTGATTGTGTTGCATGGAGCATTTTCCGGGAGCGAGTCCTGAACAGCATCCAGCAGCTTTTCTTCTTCGTTGACCCATCCATCATCCCAAGTTGGGTTTTCTTCATGATGATGAGTCGGGAAGAGCGTGAGTTCTGAAGTCACAGTCTCAGGGGACGAAGCCTGAGAGGGTGTCATCTCTGTGAAAGTCACGCGAGACGAGGTAGCCCCAGAAGATATGGTGCTAGGTGTCGCCGGTGTGTAAGTGATCTCATCAGATGATGCATCGGAAGAGCTATAATCCCGAATTATCACATTACAGGCAGCTCTTAAAGGAAACGTTGTCTGCTCGGAGTCAGACTCATCCTCAGATGTAAGAGGATCGTCTACCCAGCAATTTTCTCCATTTTCAGGAGTTGAGGGAGGAGGTACCTGGTGGGCTTCAGGGACTTCCGGCTCTGGATTGTGAGGAATCTCGTTGACGCGGTCTTGCTCTTGTTCTAGTGCGAGATGCTGCAAGATCCTCGCATATTCTTCAAGATCAGGCATGGGAGCCAAATCTTCTTCTTCGTCTGCTCTTTGTGGCTCAACATGGTTGATTTCCACTGGAGCAACGACGGGTGCTGGCTCAACAGCATTTTCTTGTACAGCCTCTTGGTCTTCCTCATCATCAGACCAGGATCCTTGTGGCTGTAAGTGGTTATACCAGATTACTAGTATAAGGTGAGTTTCAGGAACCCATTCTTCGTCGAAGAGATACTCTCCTGTTTCAAGAGATTCCTCCCACTCGCCGGTGTAGTTGGGCTCGAATCCATCGTCGGTGTCGCTGGACTCGTATCCATCAATGGAGAATCCAACTACCGAGTTGCAAGAGTATGATGCCCCCTGCATAGCTTCTTTTTTGAATCGAGGTGGCATGAAATCACTGAGAGTGAAGTTTCTTACCGCCTTTGAAGTCTCTGGAAGGGACGTTTCTGTTGCCCCGAGTGAAGTGGTAGAGGAGGCCTCTGCCTTTTCATTGACTTCTTGTTTTGGCTGGGTCTTCTCTTGCCGTTTGAGCCTGAGGAGATGTTTCCTAGCCTGCCTTCGCTGTTGAGCTGTCGGCTTTGTTTTTACGATCTCCCAGTTTTCATCTTCCAGGAGATCGGGATGTACCCATATGGGTTGTCCGTCTGGTGTCGGGTAAGGAACCAACACTTCGGACGTTTGAAGTCTTTTTATCACCTTGAAGGAAGTAGTGATCTTCTCTTCTGGTGATTTTGGTGTTTGTCCACGTGACACCATGTTGACGGAGGCAGACCCATAGTTTTTGTCAAAGGTGATGACTCCATTTTTCCACATCTCGTTTATCTACTCTCTCACAACAAAGCATTGATTGAGAGGATGCGAGACCATCTGGTGGTATGGACAGTACCGAGGATCGTTGGTTTTGCCAACATCGCCCGGTCTTTTGGGTTCAGGCAAGGTGAGCTTGCCGTTTACCACGAGAGCCCCGAAGATTTCGTCAACATCTTCATCGAACGGGTATTTCTTTTCTACTCGCTCTTTGAAGGCATCAGAGAGTTCAGGTCTCTTACCTGCAGCTCTGTTTTCAGTTTTCTTTGGTTGCTGAGGAGCTGACTTGGTTTGCACATTGAGGACCTCTTTTTTCTTTGGTTTAGAGGTTACAATGGCGGTTGGCTCTTTTCTTGATGACTTCTGACTGTTGAGGTCTTTAATCACCGTTTCAGCTTCCATAGAAGCTTCCAGGAGTTCTCCCAGGTTTTTTGATTTGTTGTCGATGATCATGGAGCGGATTCTCGCTCTCATGTTGTTTCGGCAGATGTCGACTAGCGACGCTTGTGGCAGTACATCTGAGCATTTGTACGCCATTGCTTTCCACTTGTGAATGAAGTCGTATGTTGACTCATTCTCCCCCTGCTTCAGGCTACAAAGCTGAGCCATAGTAGCGGGATGATACTCACCTTTGAAGTGAGTCAGGAAGCGTGTCTCTAGCATGGACCAATTTTGGATGGAGTTCTCCGGCAGAGTGGAGTACCAATCGAAGGCCGTACCTTTTAGGGTACTTGCAAAGAGGCGAATCTTGAGTGCATCTTGATCCGCGATAGCTCCCGTCAAAATCTTGAAGTGGATGACGTGCTGTCTGGCTGATCCTTTCCCCGTATATGTTTGGAGAGTAGGATGTTTGAATTTTGTGGGGAACGGGACAAAGTCCATCCATAAAGGATATGGTGGCTTGATCCCATGCTCATTGAGTATATCCTCTTCTTTTGCTTTGGCGAGGATACTGTCTACGTCCTTTTTGGTAAGGGCGCGTGACTCATTTTCTTCTCCATTTACCTCGTTATTGCGATGATTCGGAGGAGGCTCATTGTTCACCTGATTTTGGACAACAAGGAGAAGGTTTTCCATCAGAGTTTCAATCATCTGCTGGCCTTGTTCCAACTGCTGGATGCGTGTGAGCGCATCATCTTGAGGTGGATTCTGAGGTGGTGGCTCAGAATTTGTAACCAGGACGTTCATTCCTCGGGATTCAAACGAAGAAACCGTCCTGGTGACTGAGCTGGGGCTCATTCTTTTTTATGAAGAGCTTGATGAAGGATTACTCTCCCGTCCTTGGCTTGAAGGGGCAGGAGATTCTTCGGGATGTCTTCGTGCCCTGGTGACGCTACGGGTCACCGGACGTCGGACATGGATTTTTGATGCTGACTTTTGGCGTCTTCTGGTTTTTCCAACCATATGGACGGCAGCAACTTGGTCGGGTCTTTCTTTTTCGACCCATTTGTGGGAGACTTGAAGTGTAGGAGGCTGGGTCCGTTGCTTCTCTAGTCTCTTTTGTCGATATGACGCACGGCGGCGTGCTCGACGAGCGATTTGAGCTTCAGTCAGCTCTGGCTGGGCTTTAACAATGAAGGATGTACTCCCTCGGGCGCAGCAGCCGAGCTTGTCTTCTTTGTAATTGGGCGAGGACAGGATGCGGACCCGGTCCTTTGCCTATTGCAGTGAAGCTTTGAACCTTTCGAGTTCGGCCCCTGTAGAGATGAAGGGTCGAACTGAAGGAGTGTAGGCCTTGGCAGGTGCTTGTAGAGGCCTAGTGATGCATGATCTGATTTTGGGCTTATGGGAGCAAGCCGGTTCATGCTGGGTTGACTTGGGAGTCAAGTTGGAGATAGGTCTCTCCTCTTTCATGTAGGCAAGAGGGTAGAACTGGTTCTCTTTGAGTGGGGCCAGGTATGCTGGCTTGGTGGAGGTTTGAGACCTTCTTTGTTTTGGGGAAGGTCTTGGAGACCAAGTCTTAGGGTAGACCTGGTTGGTTGTTGGTTGAGGTTTCGCTGGGATGCCGCGGGTTTTAGTATTCTTGGGGTTCGCCCTTGGTGTCACAGAAGTGACACGTTGAGGGGCGATCTTTTGCTTCTCGGCAGTTGCCTTTGGTGTCACAGTAGTGACACGTTGCGGGCGACCTTCTGCCTTTTGGCAGGAGCAGTTTCTTCTTCGGGAAGTGGGAATGGTCCCCGGTGTCCCGAAGACGATGGTCTGGAGAGTCGAGGTCAACCCGGAGTTCAGAGAGTTGCTGAGGGAGTTGGTGCTTCGGCAACTAGCAGGGCGCTTGTAAGTGCGCTCGGTTTGCTTCTGTTGAAGCATGAGCTGGTGCTTGTTTTCATCAAAGGTGATGATCAGTGAAGCTGCCATTGTTAGTTTCAAAATTTCTGAAAGAAGACCACATCCATTAGTAATCACAAGAATATGATGATCACAAATAGGGAATTCTATGATTTTGTCTTTTCAAATCGCTCAAGGGACATGACCCAAGCAATATGAAGAAGGCAAAAAGCCATAGAGGGTACAATTGTTCTGGTTGCAAGCATGGTAGGCTCGAAATGAGCGTTCCAATGACTGCTAGAAGCAATTGTATACCTAAATTCGACTTATCGAGAAGCGGAGCTTGCTCGAGATAAGAAGAATATAAGGTAGGAGTTACAAATGTGCCGGTCACAGATACAGTAGACCCTGAAAGGGCGTACTAGTACCGCTATGCACAAATGTTGGAGATCGCATCCATGATATGGGATTCTCTTTTTTTTTTTTTGAAATGTCAAGATTGGATTCATCAAAGAGAGCAGATGGTATTTCGATCCGTATACGGGCTCAACGATTTCCGCGAGCACCAGTACCCAGAAGGGAAGGAACCACAATTTCTCGAATCTGAATCCAAAAGTGACGAGTTTTTTTTTTTTTTTTTTTTGAAATGTCAAGATTGGTTCCATCAAGGAGAGCAAATGGTATTCCAATCTGAACACGGTCTCGACGATTTCCGCGAGCGCCAGTGCTCAGAAAAGAAGAAACCAAAATTTCTCAGATCTGAAATCAAAAGTGACGAGAGTTTTTTTTTTTTTTTTTGAAGATTTTTTATTTTAAGATTTTTTTTATTTTTTAAATCTTTTTTTTTTATTTTTTTATTTATATTTTTTTTCTTTAAGATTTTTTTTTAAATCTTTTTTTTTATTTTTTATTATTTTTTTATTTTGATTTTGATTTTTTTTTGTTTAAGATTTTTTTTTGAAAATCTTTTTTATTATTTATTTTTAATTTTGATTTCTTTTTTGTTTAAGATTTTTTTTGAAAATCTTTATTTTATTTTTTTTTATTTTGATTTTTTTTTAATTTTTTAAGATTTAAAGACGAGAGAGTACACATAGGCCTCCTAACCCGGTCTTATGAAATCTCAATTGATAGAATTGTCCCCAGGTAAGGGTAGGATTACTTAATGAACCCGTTTGGAGGACCCTGGCCTAGAACAGTCAAGCTGTCTCCACACTCTGGACAAGGCTTTTCTTGAATCAATCGTGATCAAAGAACGCAATTGGTTTAACCTTAGTGGTCTATGTCTTTTTATTTATTTATTTAATTTTTTTTAGATCCCTGACAGACTCATCGAAGAGAAACGATGGCCCAATCCCCGATCCGAACACGGGCTCAACGATTTCCGCGAGCACACATGCCCAGAAGAGAAAGGATCAAAGTTTCTCAATTTTGAATTCAAACTAAGAAAACTGATTTTTTTGATTTTTTTATTAATTTTTTTTTTTTGAAATCTCTAATGAACTCATCGAAGAGAAACGATGGACCAAAACCTTAGTCGAACGGGCTCAACATTTCTGCAAGCACCAAAGAACGATAGGATAGGATCAAAGTTTCTCAATTTTGAATTCAAACTAAGAAAACTGATTTTTTTTTTATTTTTTTATTAATTTTTTTTTGAAATCTCTAATGAACTCATCGAAGAGAAACGATGGCCCAAAACCTTAGTCGAACGGGCTCAACATTTCTGCAAGCACCAAAGAACGATAGGATAGGATCAAAGTTTCTCAATTTTGAATTCAAACAAAGAAAACTGATTTTTTTTTATTTATTTATTTATTTATTTATTTTGAAAAGAGAAAGAGTGGAAACAAACTCAAAGAAATAGAAATTTCCAAAAAATCCCATCTCATTTTTTTTTTAGGATGCAAAATCCAACATAGGCTACCAGCTAGAAAGTAGCCAAGGAATCTGGAGAAGAAGTATAAGCATAGAGCAAAAATATGGTATGCAAATATTTCATTTCCAAAGCATCGTGTTCTCAAATGAACGAGTCCCACCGGGTGTGCCAGCTTGATGGAACGCGCTCCTGCCGAGGATGCTACCGGGGTCGGCGGACGTGGGAGTCCGTCGGGTCCGGCCCTTTCGCGCCCGGGGGGCTGAAGCGTGCATCAACATTTCTTTAGGTGGGTTTGCCAGATTTTCTATTTTACTTGGAATTGCAAGTAGTAATCCGGAGATCAACCTTCGCAAGTAAAAAGGAAATCAACTTCTTTCAAGTTTTCCATTGCACAAATATTTAGGAAAAGAGACATTTTCTTAGTTTGCCGTGAAAGGCGATTTTGTTTGGCATTTATAGCCGATTTTGGCGTTTATAGCCAATTTACAATTCTCATCAATAATGAAAGACAAGAGTTGTGATTTTTGTCTCTTTTAGAAAAATACAAACTACAATGAAAAGCAAGAAAAGGAGGATCTAACTTCTCAGGAGATTGTGGGGGACTCGTTCAGATTGACGGTCGCAAGCCATGTGTGGGCTTCGCCATCATCCATGTAGATGAGAACAGTGGATGCTCTTGATTCGCTTGGCTTGGCTATAACCTCAGATTTTTAGAGGACAAAGACCAAGAGGAGGTCCTATGTCCAATAAAAAAGCTAAGTAGACGGGCTGAAAAGCCACGTCTAAGCCATTGGAGGCAGCGGGAGAAGGCAAGGACCTTGGGGGGGAGTACCCCCCAAGGGACTTTTGTCACCTTGTAGTGGTGCTTGATGTAGAATTTTTGCATAATTTTCTCTCTTTCTCTAGACTCTGTCTGTCTGGAATTCGGGATTCTCTGGATACGAGCTCTGGATTCTTTTTTCTCCGATCTGGATTTCAATGGAATGCTCTCCTATTTATAGGCTTTTGGTAGCCATTTAGGAGAGCTTTTATGGGCTTTAATGGCTTTAATGGGAGGAGTTACAAGATTTATTTCTTGATTTTGTAACTCCTTTTTCCTTGAATCTGATTGGCCGATGGAGATTAAGGGCTTTTAATCACCTTAATTACCATAATGGGAGGAGTTTCATGGCTTGAATGCCATGACTTAATTGATTTGTAACTCCTGGATGCTTGCTTCTGATTGGGCCGTCCAAAGAAATGAATTAATGACTGCAATAAAGCTAGTCAATTAACTGCATTAAATGGTCGCCGAGCAGTTGAAGAGTCGCGGGCCGCGCCGCGTCTTTTGGGATTCTTTTGGAGATGATCACCGATGGATCTACATGCTGATCGACATCGGACGACCGTGTAATTTCAGACATTGATAGCTAGCAGCGGGCCGGTGACATCTGTCTTGTCGATTTCTCGATCGGTTGGACAGAAAGTGCACTTTCTTGGTCAGCCGGTTGGCGATCTTGAGGCGATCGGTGATGATTTTATGCTTTTGACGGCGGATTTGAGATGTCGTCGGATATGAGTCAATTTCAAGCACTAAAAATCACATTTTGAGGAAACCACAGGGGCCAAAGTGTGCGAAACGCGAAAAGGGACGGAAAAAGGGGTCACCGGCGAAAAATACGGTGACCCGGACTTCCATGGTCGCCGGCGACCCTGGGCCAGGGTCGCGGGCTGCGACCCTAGGGGTTTTTCTCCCCTTTTTGGTCCGTTTTGCGGTCTTTTTCGTCGTCGTTTTCTTCTGTATTTTTCCTGACATTTCTTCTCATTTATTGGCTTGATTTCCCTGTAGAAAACCTGATGAGAATCCTTGCATTTTTAGAGTGCAAAGTTTCCAATTTTCCGGAAAAGCCGAAGACTTTGTCGCGTAGAGCTGCTGATTTTCCGCCAGAAGCTGAAACTTGGTCAAACGATGTCAGAATGACCTGAAATTTGAGGTGAAGCCTCCTGAGCAATAAATAAGACCAACCATAGGCTTTTGTTTGAGTTTTGAAGCCGTTTGGGGTCCCGTCGCCAGTAGACTTGATTTTGTCGCGAGGGAGATGCCGCGCGTTGATGTGCGGTCAAACGATGTCCGATTGACCTGAAATTTGACAGGGAACCTATTGGAGTCATTTTGAGATGATCCACAGGCTCTGTCTTGGAAACCATGGTCCCGGGGAGCTCCGCCGCCGGTAGGCTTGATTTTCTTTCGGAGCATCGAAACCTGGTCAAACGTTGTCGGAATGACCCGAAATTCGACGTGCAGCCTTTTGGAAGCATGTTGAAGCCACTCATACACTTGGTTTGATGAGCGAAGACTTCGGTGGTTCCCGCCGCCGGGAGGCTTGATTTTGTTACTCGAGCATTGATGGAGGGTCAAACGTTGTCGGTTTGACTTGAAATTTGGCATGGAGCCCTTTTGAGACATGCTGGAGTCATCCATAGGCTCTGATCGAGGTTTTGACGTCTTCGATGATCTCGCCGCCGAGAGCGCCAATTTAGCTGTCGGAGAAGCGAAGTTAGGCCAAATGATTCTGAAATGGCCCGAAACTGCTTGTGTACTCCTCCCTTGGCTGTCTTGAAGGATCTTGCAGTTTTTGTTTGATTCTGACAAGATTTGATTTTTTGGAGAAGTTATATTGCCTATTTATGGCAGGTTGCGACTTCATGCAGCTTTCTTGATGTTGAAGAGGCAAAGTGACATTTTTGGTTTCAACAAGAACCCATCCTCTTCCATTTTCCCTTTTCCAGCACAAGAGCAACTCAACCTAGGGTTTCCATCTCTTTTCTCTTCTTCTTTTTCTTGCTTCTCCATTGCCCAAATCCCCACCAACATTGCATCTTTTGAGAAATGGAGATCTCAACCCTCTTCCCCACCTTGCAAGCTTCTCTTTAATATCATTTGTGGAAGGATCTACTCAACTCAAGACCCTCCTTGAGCTTACCTTGTCCATTTGGAGAACCTACAAGTAAGTTTTCCCTCCTAATCTCTTAGATTCATGTTCTTTTAGTCTTGGGAGAGCTCTATTTTCCTTATTGAGAGTTCTCTCTTCTTGCTTCATTATTTGACCCATTTTAGGGCTTGTTTTTGGGGGTTTTGTATAGATTGCATTCTTGGCTTGGAGGAAGTGTTTAGAGATTTGATCTTCTTGATTAGAGACCTTGAGGCAAGTGGATTTAATGGATGTCTTAGTTTTCAATGATTTCTATGATTAACATGTTGGATTTATTGTCTCATTAATGGCTTGTTTCACTTGCATTCATCATGCTATAAATGTTTTTGGAAAGGGGTTGGTTAGCTATTTAATGTCTTGAAATGTGACTTTAAATTTTTTGTTTTATCTCTTGTCTAATACTTGAATGAATCTATGTGGTTGTGATTTTCTCTCCCTTCTTTATGATTGAATGTGGAAATGTATGGAGTTGTTTGGGCGGATCTTTGGTAGAAGCTTTGATATGGGAGAAGTGTTGAAGGTTGATTTGGAGGAGCTTTTTAGCTCATGCCAGTGATGGAAAATGAGGGAAACTGATTTGGAGAAAAGAATACCTGAATCTGAACCCAGTGGAGAATTCCCGTGACTGGCGGTCAGCCAGCGGTCACCGAGCGGCTAGCAGCCTGGTGACTGGCGGTTAACCGATGCAGTTTCGATCACTTTTCTAGAGAGTTGTAACCTTGTGGTCAGCTCTGCTGTCAGCTCGCGGCTAACCGTCGAACCCATCGGCGGCTAACCGCCAGCCAACCGAATTGAAGCGGTCACAATTCCAGAGAGCTGCAATCCCGCGGTCAGCCAGCGGTTAACCGCCGGATCCTCTAGCGACTAACCGCCAACAAACGCTAGGTAACCGAAATTCCCTGAATTCTATGAATAAAGGGGGATTGAAGGGAGCTTCCACACCATTGCGTGTGAACCTTTCTGAGAACAATGGGTACTGCTCACTTGGGAATGTGTCCGAAGCAAAGATGAAAGGTTCGTTGAGGGACCCGTTCGAGAGAGAAACCACATCACAGAGAATCATTTAAGCATTGGGGCTACTAAAGTGTACAAGGAACCCGGCATGTCTTTCAAATTCAAAGAGTACCAAGTAAATTCAAAGTAGACATACGGGATCCCTAATCACTTGAATTAGTTTTAACCCCCAACACTGTCCCGGCATTTCGAAAGGGTACTTCACCTCTTTATTCCCAAAAATTATGATTTGTTATCCATCAAACCCGCAAACCTTGAAAGTATATGCGTACTGTTTTACTAGTCTTGACATGCATGCCCGACCTGACATGATAGTTGTGCCTTGAGCACCCCCGTCTTGCCTGATTATAGCCTTGCACTTGATTTGTTTTACACATGACTTGATTTCCGTGTTTTGACCTATGAGTCGGCACCACTAAGCTTGGATACCTTGTTAGTCTGATCCACTGACTAGGAGATCCCCCTCTTGTCCCGCCAACTGCAGTTTGGATCCCGATACCCGATTTTTTTAACCGTGGTCATGTCCTGATACCGCAGATTGCTACTGTGGTTCCTGATGCCCGGCTCGTTACCTTGGTCATGTCTTGTATATAGTATATATGTATATGTATTTCGTTGTACCTCCTCACTTCGGTGACTGAGGTCAAGGCCTTGATATGCTTGCTCTATCACTTCGGTGATAGAGGATTTAGCTTCGTGTGGTTGCCATCTTGCTCGTTTTCCTGAATTCCTTGGTTACCTTTACCTGTTTTACCTTGCATATATGTGTTTAACTAAATGATGCATTTACTTCATGAAAGTATTGTTTAGACAGGTTTAAATGTTTTCCAAGGTAAATGTTTTATTATGAAATGTGTTTACCTTTTTATCCACCTGCCAGACCGTTGTGTCTGACCCTTTGCTTTGGTACTCAAGTCCCGTTATTGGTTTTCCCGAGCAGGAGCCAGAGGAGGCGGTCGGAGAACCGCAACAGCTAGTAGAGTGGCGAGCCGATGATGTTGTTTAACATCTGGTTGCCTCGAGAGTTGCGTGACATTTTGGGGGTGTTAGAAACTATACATTTTGGTGGTTATTGTTTTGTCCATATTGGCCTTTGTTGGCCTCTATTTTTGGGAATTGTAATTAAATGATATATGTTCTAACTTTAACAGTATTTTTGGGTTACGCTATAGAACATTGCTCATTCTGATACTTGTTATTTAAATGCAATTAGTCTTGTTATTATGGAAATGATTTACATGCTTGATTTACCATACGCTTCCGTAATCTTACTAAATGTTTATGTGTGTTGGAAAAATTGTCACCGCGGAAACCTGTGGGAAATCACGTGCACGGGTAATGTGTGTTCGTTTAGTAACCCGTGTACGTATTGGCACCAAACATACTCTTATCACCATCATTATTATTTCAATGAGTCCCGATCCCGGATTAGACCCAAAACCCGGTCCGGGGTCGCGATAGACTGGTATCAGAGCGAGACGTGTTTCAAGCAATTAAAAGAAACTAGAAATCCTAAGGACGTGGCGAGGATTCGTTAGATCTTTCGTTAGCTGGAATCCCGTGAGCAATGTGTGACCCTGTTTTGGATTTTTTATGTGCTAACAACTTGTTTTGCAGCATCATGCCACCTCGTAAGCGCCCGGTAAATGGCAATCCCACAGTGAGTAACAGTGATTTTACGGAACCCATTGAAGAAGATAGAGTTGAGAATACAAGAGCTGAAAATGCAATGCCAAATCAGTTCCAACAGATGATGCAAGCTATGCTTGATCAACAGTGCCAGGCCAATGAGAACCAAACCAGATTGCAAGAACAAATGCTTAAAAAAGATGAGGATCATGCCAGAGAGTTGGCAAAGATGCAGAGACAATTGTTAGAGGTGTTACAGAGAAGGCCAGAACCGATTCAACCTCAACCTGCGATTGTTATTCATCAGAGGGAGCATGACCCCAATGCATTGTTTGAGAGGTTCAGAAAGAGAGGTCCAAAGGAGTTCGTGGGGACAGAAGACCCCTTGGCTGCAGATGACTGGCTGGAGCATACAGAAAATATATTTGAGGTTTTCAGATGTAATAGGTGTGAGAAAGTACAACTTGCAGCATCACTTTTCACCAGTTTGGCAGATAATTGGTGGAAGATAGTGAGGGAGGAATACAAGACTATGCCAGACGCAGTGGCTTGGGCAAACTTCAAGAGGCAATTCAGAGACAAATATGTGCCCGCCCATGTCAAGAAGCAGAAAGCAGTGGAGTTTCAGCAGCTTGTCCAAGGCAGTATAACAGTGCTAGAGTACCTCACCAAGTTTGAGAGGTTATCACGGTATGCTCCGGAGTTGGTGGACACGGTGGAGAAAAAAATTGCCAAGTTCTTAGAAGGACTTCATCCTATCATCGAGAGGGATGCCACCGGTGTAGTACCACCTCTCACCTTTGAAGAGGCTGTCAAGAGAGCATATAAGTTTGAGAATTTTCACCATAAGATTCTTAAGGTCCAAGGCAAGGGACAAGGGCAACCCCAACAGCAGCACAACCAGCAGAGGAATCAACAGAACAAAAGGCAGAGGCAAGACCAAAATGAGCAGCTAGTTTGCATTAATTGCGGGAAGAACCATGATAGTGCCCAGTGTCGTACAGCCTCGGGAGCATGCTTTAGATGTGGCTCCATGGATCACCAGATGAGGAATTGTCCAAGATAGAACAGGCAGAATCAGCAGCAGTAAGGAGCACCAGGTCAGGCACCGCCACAGAATGCACTAGTGGTGCAGAATCAGGCAAGACCACTCCAGCAACAGGCACCACAGCAACATTATAGACCCCAGCAGCAGCAGCAGCAGGCCCGTTAGCAAGGACAATAGCAAAATTAGCGTCCTCCGCAACAGAATCGAAATGCCTCTCAAGGAAGGTAGCAGCAAGCTCCTATCAGGCCACAGCTTCGAGGACAAGTATATGCGGTTAACAGAGCGGATGCAGAAGCAGCGGGTGATGTTGTGGAAGGTACATTTCTTGTTAGTGGGATAGAAGCTAAGATATTATTTGACCCTGGGTCTACGCATTCTTTTATATCCCATGCTTTTTCTAGATTGATTGATGTGCATGGTAGGGAACTTGAATACATTTTGACTGTGGCAACCTCAGTAGGAAAACAAGTTGTGTGTACTAGTTATTACCCTAGTTGTACCGTCCGGTTAGGAGAAGTTATGTTACCCACAGATCTTATTCTGTTGGAGATGAAGGATTTTGATGTCATCCTAGGGATGGATCGGCTGGCAGGGTACCATGCCACGATGGATTGTTTCCATAAGACCCTTACCTTCAAGTTGGATGAGACACCAGCAGGGGTGTTATTCCAGGGAGAGAGGAGAAATCCTCATGCAGGGTTTGTCTCAGCATTGAAGGCTGATAGACTATTGAGAAGTGGATGTGAAGTCTATTTGGCGTTTGTCACGAAGGATAAATGGTCCCAAGGGGTGGGGGAGATCCCTATTGTTTGGGAGTTCCCGGATGTATTCCCGGAGGAGATTCCAGGTTTACCACCCATGAGAGAGATTGACTTCACCATTGAGTTGTTGCCGGGGACCGCTCCGATATCTATTGCACCATACAGAATGGCTCCGGCGGAATTAGGAGAGTTGAAGATACAATTACAAGAGTTGTTGGATAAAGGTTTTGTAAGACCAAGTATCTCACCGTGGGGAGCTCCGGTTTTGTTTGTTAAGAAGAAGGATGGTTCGATGAGAATGTGTATTGACTACCGGAGATTGAACCAAGTGACCATCAAGAACAAGTATCCATTGCCAAGGATAGAAGAACTGTTTGATCAATTACAAGGTGCCCTACTTTTTTAAGATTGATTTGAGATCCGGTTACCATCAGCTGAGAGTCAGAGAATCAGATGTGTTGAAAACAGCTTTTCGGACAAGATATGGCCACTATGAGTTTCTAGTGATGCCATTTGGATTGACAAATGCACCGGCAGTGTTCATGGCTTTAATGAACAAGATATTTGCTCAATATTTGGACCAGTTTGTAGTGGTGTTTATCGATGATATTTTGGTATACTCCAAGACAAGAGAAGAGCATCTGAGGATAGCGTTGCAACTTTTGAGAGAAAACCAGTTGTATGCGAAGCTCAACAAGTGTGAGTTTTGGTTAAAGCAAGTCGCATTTTTGGGACACATTATCTCCAAGGAAGGATTATCAGTAGACCCGTCCAAGATTGAGGCAGTAGTGAAGTGGGAAAGACCGAAGAATGTGTCGGAAATTAGGAGTTTTCTTGGATTGGCAGGATATTACAGGAGGTTTGTACAGGGATTTTCGTCGATATCAGCACCGTTGACGAAGTTGACAAGGAAGAATGTACCCTATGTGTGGACAGATCAGTGTGAAGCTAGTTTCCAAGAGCTAAAGAAGAGATTCACTACCGCACCAGTCCTTACTTTGCCATCCGGAAGCGGTGGTTTTACCATTTTTACCGATGCTTCGAACATTGGACTTGGTTGTGTGTTGATGCAAGAAGGAAAAGTGGTTGCATATCGGTCCCGGCAGTTGAAGGACCATGAGAATAATTATGCGACCCATGATCTTGAGTTGGCAGCGGTTGTCTTCGCATTAAAGATGTGGAGACATTACCTCTACGGAGAGAAGTTTGAGGTTCATTCTGATCACCGTAGCCTACAATACCTATTTTCTCAGAAGGAATTGAACATGAGGCAGAGGAGATGGATGGAATATATCAAGGATTATGATTTTCCAATTAAGTATTACCCGGGGAAAGCGAATGTAGTTGCCGATGCTTTGAGCAGAAAATCAGTGGGCATGGCAAATCTAAGTGGTACTTGTATTTTCGATCAATTTGAGGAGTTGAAGATAGACCTACAGCCACTGAGGAAGGGTGCTATATGCGCCAATATGTCAGTGTCAAAGCCTTCGTTCATTCAGAAGATCAAAGATAGTCAGTTGCAAGATCCAGAGTTGGCTAAGATCTCAGAGCATATAGCGGAACGTCTTGATTTTCGTATCGTTGGCGGAGTCCTTTACTATCGAGACAGTCTGTGTGTGCCTAACATCGAAGATTTGAGTAATGACATCATGGCAGAAGCTCACAGTACGAAGTATTCTATGCACCCGGGCAGCACAAAGATGTATCAGAACTTGAAGGGCAGATTTTGGTGGAACAACATGATGAGAGAGATTGCAGCGTTTGTCTCTCGTTGCATGATGTGTCAATTGATAAAGGCAGAACATCAGAGGCCTCCAGGGTTGTTGCCACCATTAGAGATCCCGGAATGGAAATGGGAGCACATTACCATGGACTTTATTTCGGGATTACCGAGGACTAGCAGAGGCAATGATGCAATATGGGTTATAGTGGATAGACTCACCAAGTGTTTGTCAATTCCCGCAAGTATACGGTTGTCTCAAGTAATATAGACTATGGAAGTCCGATTATCGTTCCCACGAGGATCGTTACAAAGAAAATAACAATGATCAATGAAAAGGATTATCAATTCAAATATAGCTAACAAATGCAAACAAAAACAATGGAAATACAAATCAAAATAATAACAATGGAAATAAAAGAATGCAAACTAAAAGAAAACAAGAAACTAAATAACAAAGAGATGTTAATAGAAAAACTCAAGTAAGAACAAACCAAGAACAAGATTAGTAACAAGAATAACAAAGTTAATAACAAAAACAAAATGACAAGGTTAATACAAGAACAATGAAGAAATGCTAGATAGATCAAGTGAATAAGTGTGTGAAAATAAGTGCAAGATCAAGATAAAAAGAAACTAAAAGCATCCATGACAACTAACTAATAAGGAGAACAAGATAGAAAATGAGTGGATAGACATAAAAAGAAATGTGCTAATAGTGTAAAATCAAAGGTGAAATTGATGGTGTGAATAGATAAATGGAGTGTGAGAATTAACATAAGTGAATAAATGTGTGAGAATGTGAATAGAATCTAACTAAAGTGAGTAAAATAAGCAAGAAACAATACTAATTGATAGATTGAATCATCTAGAATCCACTAAGTAACACTAATCCAATACTAATGCTCTTATCTTTTCCCAAACAAAGACTCAAATCTAATGACAAATCAATGCTTAGATTTGAAAAATATAACTTTAAAACTCAAAGATAGAAATTAACAATCTAATAGCTAAGATTTTCTTCCCTTCATAAAAGAAAAGATTCCTAATGACTATCTATCAAAAGTAAGCATAAACCATCAAAAGATATTAACTCCTAAGCATGATTTATCAAACCTAAGCATAGATAGTAAAAAGAATGCTAAGAAATAAAATAAGCATGGAAGGTAGCACATTGCAATAAAGAAAAATCTATTCTAGCATGTTAAGCACATAAACAAATGAAATTAAGAGCATAAGCAAAAGGAATAGTATTAACTTAGCTTCATCCAGAAGATCCAATCAAGTGATTAGCCACCCATTGAAGAAGATAAAGCTTTCATTACAAATCTTCAAATTTTACAAGGCTTTCCTCACTTTCTCTCTACAATTTGCTCTCAATTACATGAAAAGCTTAAGTAAAGAGGAGGAGGCTCTCCTTGCTTGTGTCTCTAATGCTTAGAGCTCCCCTCTTTATATAGATACATTTACCTTGCTCTATTTTGGTTTCTTTCCAATGTGGGACTTCACAAGTATGGAAATATGAACATATGAATGTGATCCCATGTTAGAAAACAGGTCCCAGATTGATGTGCGATTTTGAACCCCGAAACATCCGAATTGGGAAAAATGTTGTGAAATATGATTTGTAGATCTTAGGACAAGCTTTCCAATGCTTCTGAGATCACCTCAATCGGACACCCGAGTAAAAAGATATGGTCAAAATACCAACCCAGGTCTTTCATTTTTCTTCTTATTATTGGCCTAACTTTGTCATTTCTTCATCCAATTGTCTTCCAAACTTATCCTTACTCTCTTTAACTCTTGAATCTCAACTTTAATCTTCAAATTAATCTTCAATTAACACCTACAAAAAGAAGTCAACATAATTGAGAGTATTTTTGAACATATTTTGTATGGAAGCCATTAGAAGTTATATAAATGCATACAAATGACCATCTATAATGGAAAGATATGAGCAAAGCATGATGGGGAAGAAATTTATTGTTTTTCTACTAAAAATAGTGTTTTGAGTTCTTTTATCTTTCAAAATTCATAAAATAATACTATGAAAATGTATTTTTGTGAACTCATCACACCCCCAAACCTACATTTTGCTAGTCCCAAGCAAAATAAAAGAAAACTAACTATATGCAGAAAACGATAAAAAATCCTAACTCATTTTCGCAGGAATCGCGGTTGCACTTAGCTCGTGCAACAAGCCATTTAAACCCCTAAGTTTCCCCTAGTGGACGAGTTTTGTCTCGTGAAGGTTTTCAGCGAATAAATCCCACAAAATTCTTTTTATTTATATCCTCGGGTTTTTAGCAAGCTAATAAAAATGAGAGCAAGTTTAGAATACTATCCAATTGTCAAAAATCTTTCCATGATGCTCAAGTCTCGGAGTGTATTTGAGTGAGTTTAGCCAACACTTGTGCGGTTTTGGGTTTTGAGAAAACACAACTTTGATCACCTGCTAAATCCATTCGTTTTGACTTCAGCCTCACAGTCATACTCTCGGAAATAAAATTGCGAAGATTTTCTGACTTATCACTCTATATGTGAGTATTGGCAAAGCAAAAGGACTCACATATTTTTTGAAAATGTGGAATTTTTGGAGAATTTATCTCATGGAAAGAACAACCATTTAACTGAGGGTGAAAATGCTCACTCAACTTCTCACTTGTTGAACATCCTAACTTTTCCTGAAATCCAATAGGTCTTTTATTGGTTGTAATGGGGTTAGGGGAAAGGGTTTGGTAAAAGATGGAAAATGAGGTTTTGGAGTTTATAAGAATAAAAGGTCTTAAGTTTTCTTTGAGGGATTTTTCTTCGAATCGACTTCACTTTTTTTTTTTTTTCTCTCTCTTTTTTTTTTTTCTTTTTTTTTTCTTTCCTTTTTTTTTTTTTTTTTTTTTTTTCGAGAAGACTTTTTCCTTAGATAGATCATGTGAAGTATCAACAATGCACACTTCCTTCTTTCCTCATCTTTTTCTTACACTTCTCAAAAACAATGGGTTGAAGGCTTTTTATTTGGGTAAAGAAGCTTTGGGAATTTTTAAGGAAAAATGTATAAAGGATAATGGCTCAAAAAGGGTTACTATGGAAATGTTTTTATGGATAGGTTTTTAATGGCCATGGGGTTTTAATTTTAGATTGCCTATCATCACTTTACCAGGTCTAGAAAGGTGCTCACAAGCTACAAGTCAAGGTTAGTTCGCAATTTTGGTAATACCCTCAATGGTTGGAAAGAAATAGGCACTAATGAGATAAAAGAAATGTGCCGAAAACTACGAGTTTGAGTAGCTCTTCATTCTACTCGGAATTAGCGCAGAAGAGTCCTTACCATAGAGGAATAGAAAGGCTCTACACTCAATTGGTTAAGTCTCCACTAGTGATTTGTCAGGGTCACTCAGATGTGCCCACTCTTCACTTGGACTACACTCATGTGGCTAAATGTGCAATAATTTTTTCCAAGACTTGATTTTGTGACACTTTTTTTTTTTTTTTTTTTTTTGAATTTGGATAGTATGGTAAACTAAGATTTCGAAATTTATTAACAAGCTAAAATCCTATGGAATTTTTTTTCTTTTTTTTTTTTTTAAAGAAGATAAAGTTTTTTTTTTTTTTTTAAATATTTACAGGCAAATACATGTGTGCAATGTAGTACCACACCCCCAAACCTAAATCAAACATTGTCCTCAATGATATGCAATGTGAAATGATAAATGGACAAGTAAAAATAAAAAATAAAAAAAATGGAACGCCTTACCATGGGTTGATGCAAAAAATGAATATTGGGTTGCCTACCAACCAACGCTAAGTTTCACTTTGTCAGCCCGACATGACCCTGAAAATTACTTATGCAACATACACAGGGTCCTGAACAAGAGTCTCTTCAACATCCTTGTCCTTAAGCTCTAAAAAAGGTTTCAACCTCTGACCATTGACTTTAAAAACATCCCCATTCTTGGGGTTCTCAATTTCAACTGCCCCATGAAAATAGACAGTACGCACAATGAAGGGTCCAGTCCAACGTGATCTTAGTTTTCCTGGAAAAAGATGCAGGCGAGAATTATACAGAAGAACTTTCATGCCCGGTTCAAAGGATTTCCTCAAGATAGATTGATCGTGGTTTCTCTTCATCCGATCCTTATAAATCTTGGCATTCTCATAGGCGTCATTTCTAAGTTCCTCCAACTCATTGAGATGCAGCTTGCGTAGGTTACCGGCTTTAGCTAAATCAAAATTGAACATTTTGATGGCCCAGTAAGCACTATGCTCCAATTCTACCGGCAGGTGACATGCTTTCCCAAAGACCAATCGATATGGAGACATTCCGATCGGGGTCTTATAAGCAGTCCGATAAGCCCATAAAGCGTCTGTCAATCTTAAAGACCAATCTTTCCGGGTAGGATTGACTGTCTTTTCCAAAATTTGCTTTATTTGCCTATTAGACACTTCCACCTGTCCGCTAGTCTGTGGATGATATGGAGTAGCAACTTTATGAGTGATAGAATATTTTTTCATCAGATTCTCGAAGGTGCTATTACAAAAATGACTCCCACCATCACTGATAATCGCCCTGGGGGTACCAAATCTAGAAAAGATGTTTGCTTTAATAAATTTAATAACCACATGACGATCATTTGTTCTGGTTGGAATCGCCTCTATCCATTTGGAGACATAATCTACAGCAAGCAAAATGTATAAGTTGCCGAAGGAACTCGGAAATGGACCCATGAAGTCTATGCCCCAGACATCAAAAATTTCCACAATAAGCATCGGATTTAAGGGCATCATGTTCCTCCGCGTAATTCTGCCTAATTTCTGGCAACGCTCACAGTGCAAACAAAACGTGTGACAATCCTTGAAAAGGGTGGGCCAGTAAAATCCGCACTGCAACACCTTTGCAGCAGTCTTCTTAGAACTAAAATGCCCACCACAAGCGTGGTCATGGCAGAAGGATATCACACTTAAATAGTCCTTTTCCGAAATGCATCTCCTAATGATCTGATCTGGACAGTACTTGAACAGGTATGGGTCATCAAAGAAGAAATGCTTAACCTCAGACAAAAACTTGGACCTATCCTGTTTGGACCAGTGATCGGGCATCTGTCCAATGACCAGGTAGTTAACAATATCAGCAAACCAAGGGAAATGGGAGACACTCAGCAACTGTTCATCGGGGAAACTTTCACTCAAAGGGATGCTCTCATGCTCGATTTCCGTAGGTAATCGGGAGAGATGGTCAGCTACAACATTTTCAGAACCTTTCTTGTCCCGAATCTCAAGGTCAAACTCTTGTAACAAGAGAATCCACCTAATCAGACGGGCTTTCGCATCTTTTTTCATCAACAGGTACCTAAGGGCCGAATGATCGGTGTAAACTATGACCTTAGACCCAATCAGGTAGGGTCTAAACTTCTCCAGGGCAAAGACGACAGCTAACAGCTCTTTCTCTGTGGTTGTGTAATTCAGCTGAGCGTCATTCAAGGTCCGACTGGCATAATAAATGACATGGGGCGATTGGTTCACTCTCTGTCCTAGCACAGCCCCAAGAGCATGGTCAGAAGCGTCACACATGAGTTCGAAGGGAATTGTCCAATTAGGTGACTTTATTATCGGGGTAGAGGTCAACTCCTGTTTCAATTGCTCAAATGCTTGTAGGCAAGGTTTATTGAAGACAAAAGATACATCCTTAGATAACAGATTGCTCAAGGGTGCAGCTATCTTGCTAAAATTCTTAATGAACCGTCTATAAAAACCTGCATGGCCCAAGAAAGATCTGATATCCTTCACCGTTTTTGGCGGTGGCAGGTTGGAAATGAGATCAATTTTGGCCTTGTCAACCTCGATACCATTCTCAGAAATAACATGGCCCAGGACAATTCCTCTTTTTACCATGAAATGACACTTTTCCCAATTCAAAACAAGATTCTTCTCTTGACATCTCACTAAAACAAGGTTCAGGTGATGCAAACATTCTTGGAAACTACTCCCATGGACCGAAAAATCGTCCATAAACACCTCTAAGAATCGCTCGACCATGTCCGAAAATATGCTCATCATACACCTTTGAAATGTCGCAGGTGCATTGCACAACCCAAAAGGCATGCGCCGGTAGGCAAATGTACCGAAAGGACATGTAAAAGTTGTCTTGTCCTGGTCCTCGGGTGCTATGGGTATCTGATTATAGCCGGAGTATCCATCAAGGAAGCAATAAAAGGCATGACCAGCTAGTCTCTCAAGCATCTGGTCCATAAATGGGAGGGGAAAATGGTCTTTACGGGTGGCTGAGTTCAACTTTCTATAATCAATGCACACTCGCCAGCTCGTCTGGGTCCTTGTGGGCACTAACTCGTTCCCCTTCCGTCAGCCATTTCCTCAATGGCAATAGGGTCCGTAAAATTCTCCACAGGGATATCAAATAAATCGAAGCTCTCTAAACGACCCTGTACACGTATCCAATTGTGCATAAACTACCTCTCAACTCCAAAAATGATGGTCCGCTCAGATGAAGGAGGATTAATGCTTAAACACAAACAAGCAAAACAAAGTGATTTTTTTTTTTTTTTTTTTTTTTTTTTTTTTTTTAAAACCAAACTATGCTTAACTAAGGCTACCTAAGATTAAGCTAGACAGCTCCTAACTGTGAAGAGTACACCTAGGCCTCCAATCCGGTCCTATGAAACGTAGTCGGCCAGGCAAGCCCCCAGGGGATTGGTGGGATCACGATGCACGTGGCAAAGGTTCCGCTTAAATACCAAACTCCTAGAACAGATGAACTGTCTCCCTTAAGGGACAAGGCTATTCTAGGCACCGATTTCCGTCAAGGAGCGCAAATGGTACAACCTTTGATGGTCTTCTCCTAATGAACTCGTGTCCTATGGTCACGTTTCTACTCAAATTTTATTAAAGGCTAAGAATTCCTAAGTAGTGAGGAAAATGAGTTCCTATGGGCAAGGAAATGGTGATGAAATCCAATCCTTATCTTGTTGGGGGTATGATTGCCCTTACTAAGTGTGTGCTTTCCAAATTACTTTGTGTATTTTAAAATGATTAAGCACTACAAAGCAATTAAACAATCAAACAACTAACAAAATTGACCCACTAACGGGGGATGCGTGGGTGTATCAAAATACGCACCTCCCAAACTAAATTGGGGGAAGATTGGTTGAAGTCGACCCAAGCCACCAACACCAATTTCGGTGTACGAACTTGGGGGGCTGCGACGGTATCGTCCAACCGTCCTCCTTCTTAATTATTACAATACTTTGAATACTTAAATGAACTTTAAAAAAAATTATTACAAACTTGAAATGAATCCTAATACAAGAGTTTCTAAGAAAGCAATTTAAATTCCTAAGTTAGAATTCTTTGGTTGCTCTTTTCTTCTTTCCTTGCTCCAATCGCGGAATCTCTGAAAATACAAACAAAGAAAATGTATAGAATCCGCAATGAAAACTAAAAGAAAGAATAAAAATGCAACTACGCTATATGAAAATTGAAAATCCTTAAAATCAAGTATTTCTATGTACGCCGATCCCCGGCAACGGCGCCAAAAACTTGTTTGTCAATTCCCGCAAGTATACGGTTGTCTCAAGTAATATAGACTATGGAAGTCCGATTATCGTTCCCACGAGGATCGTTACAAAGAAAATAACAATGATCAATGAAAAGGATTATCAATTCAAATATAGCTAACAAATGCAAACAAAAACAATGGAAATACAAATCAAAATAATAACAATGGAAATAAAAGAATGCAAACTAAAAGAAAACAAGAAACTAAATAACAAAGAGATGTTAATAGAAAAACTCAAGTAAGAACAAACCAAGAACAAGATTAGTAACAAGAATAACAAAGTTAATAACAAAAACAAAATGACAAGGTTAATACAAGAACAATGAAGAAATGCTAGATAGATCAAGTGATTAAGTGTGTGAAAATAAGTGTAAGATCAAGATAAAAAGAAACTAAAAGCATCCATGACAACTAACTAATAAGGAGAACAAGATAGAAAATGAGTGGATAGACATAAAAAGAAATGTGCTAATAGTGTAAAATCAAAGGTGAAATTGATGGTGTGAATAGATAAATGGAGTGTGAGAATTAACATAAGTGAATAAATGTGTGAGAATGTGAATAGAATCTAACTAAAGTGAGTAAAATAAGCAAGAAACAATACTAATTGATAGATTGAATCATCTAGAATCCACTAAGTAACACTAATCCAATACTAATGCTCTTATCTTTTCCCAAACAAAGACTCAAATCTAATGACAAATCAATGCTTAGATTTGGAAAATATAACTTTAAAACTCAAAGATAGAAATTAACAATCTAATAGCTAAGATTTTCTTCCCTTCATAAAAGAAAAGATTCCTAATGACTATCTATCAAAAGTAAGCATAAACCATCAAAAGATATTAACTCCTAAGCATGATTTATCAAACCTAAGCATAGATAGTAAAAAGAATGCTAAGAAATAAAATAAGCATGGAAGGTAGCACATTGCAATAAAGAAAAATCTATTCTAGCATGTTAAGCACATAAACAAATGAAATTAAGAGCATAAGCAAAAGGAATAGTATTAACTTAGCTTCATCCAGAAGATCCAATCAAGTGATTAGCCACCCATTGAAGAAGATAAAGCTTTCATTACAAATCTTCAAATTTTACAAGGCTTTCCTCACTTTCTCTCTACAATTTGCTCTCAATTACATGAAAAGCTTAAGTAAAGAGGAGGAGGCTCTCCTTGCTTGTGTCTCTAATGCTTAGAGCTCCCCTCTTTATATAGATACATTTACCTTGCTCTATTTTGGTTTCTTTCCAATGTGGGACTTCACAAGTATGGAAATATGAACATATGAATGTGATCCCATGTTAGAAAACAGGTCCCAGATTGATGTGCGATTTTGAACCCCGAAACATCCGAATTGGGAAAAATGTTGTGAAATATGATTTGTAGATCTTAGGACAAGCTTTCCAATGCTTCTGAGATCACCTCAATCGGACACCCGAGTAAAAAGATATGGTCAAAATACCAACCCAGGTCTTTCATTTTTCTTCTTATTATTGGCCTAACTTTGTCATTTCTTCATCCAATTGTCTTCCAAACTTATCCTTACTCTCTTTAACTCTTGAATCTCAACTTTAATCTTCAAATTAATCTTCAATTAACACCTACAAAAAGAAGTCAACATAATTGAGAGTATTTTTGAACATATTTTGTATGGAAGCCATTAGAAGTTATATAAATGCATACAAATGACCATCTATAATGGAAAGATATGAGCAAAGCATGATGGGGAAGAAATTTATTGTTTTTCTACTAAAAATAGTGTTTTGAGTTCTTTTATCTTTCAAAATTCATAAAATAATACTATGAAAATGTATTTTTGTGAACTCATCACCAAGTCAGCTCATTTTATCCCCATGAGGACAGGAAAAAAGATGCACATGTTACCCTTGGCAGAGTTGTTTGTCAATGAGATTGTCAGTAGACATGGACAGCCAGTTTCTATCACATCCGACAGAGACAGCAGATTCGTCTCGAGATTTTGGAAGACCCTACATGAGTCTATGGGTACAAGGTTACAGTTCAGCAAGGCCTATCACCCTCAGATAGATGGCCAGTCAGAGAGGGCAATTCAGACTCTTGAGGATATGCTCCGTGCCTGTGTGTTAGACTTTAAGACTCAATGGGACGAGACTCTACCGTTGTGTGAGTTTGCCTACAACAACAGTTACCACTCGAGCATTGGAATGGCGCCTTTTGAGGCTTTGTATGGCAGAAGATGTAGGACACCCGTTTGCTAGGAAGAAGTTGGCACCCGCAGTTTCCATGAGCCGACTATAGTGAGTGAGACCAGTGACAAAATGAGATAGATACAAGAATGTTTGAAAGTAGCCCGGAGTAGACAGAAAAGTTATGCAGACGCTCACCGAAGGGATCTACAGTTTAAAGAAGTAGATAAGGTTTTCTTGAAAGTGTCACCTACTAGAGGAACATTGAGGTTTGGGCAGAAAAGCAAGTTGTCACGGAGATACATCGGACCGTACGATATCATAAGCAAAATTGGTGATGTGGCTTATAAATTAGCCTTACCACCCGAGCTATCCGGTGTACACAACGTCTTCCATGTGTCGATGTTGAAGAAGTACGTTCCCGATCCCTCGCATGTACTCCGGCATGAACCATTAGAAATCAGAGAAGATGCTACCTATGTAGAGAAGCCCATCCAGATTATTGATACAAAAGAGCAAGAGTTGAGGACACAGACTATTCAGTGGGTGAAGGTACTTTAGGAGAATCATGGGCCGGAAGAGGCAATGTGGGAATTGCAAGATCAAGTGCAGAAGAAGTATCCACATCTTCTACCCAAGGTGAGTTTTATATTTCATTTGAAGGACCAAATGCCCTAAGGGGTGGAGGATGTAAGACCCCGACCCGAGTGACTCGATTAGTACTAATTAAGTTGTGTGTTAGTGCTAAGCTTGATTAGTGGTTTTGAATAAGCTTGGATTAGTATAGTTCTTTTGTAGCTTTGGGGAACTTTTAGTGTCTTGTGTTTAGTGGGACCCTTTGGGGGGTTCCTTTTTTATAGTCTTGCTTGCTTTTGGAGGTTACTTGATATTCCCCTAATTCTTGTCTTGATCCCGTTTTACTTATTTTGTCGATCCTTACAACTTTCATGTTGAGCCCGTACCCATTAGAAACACCGAAAACCGATTTTCTTGCATTGAGGGCAAAACGGTCTTTTTACATGAAATCTGTACCCAAAACTTGATATCCCCAAAACCAGCGAAACATATACTTTTTGGAAACTGGATATTTCAACGATCACTTTTCCCTTCTTCGTCGATTTCGTCCGAGGTCCCGATAATAGTGATTTCAGCCCAAAGAGTTTCTAAGTGGTGGAGCCCACTTCAAATTGCTTTATATAGAACCCATCCTCTTCCATTTTCCCTTTTCCAGCACAAGAGCAACTCAACCTAGGGTTTCCATCTCTTTTCTCTTCTTCTTTTCCTTGCTTCTCCATTGCCCAAATCCCCACCAACATGCATCTTTTGAGAAATGGAGATCTTAACCCGCTTCCCCACCTTGCAAGCTTCTCTTTAATACCATTTGTGGAAGGATCTACTCAACTCAAGACCCTCCTTGAGCTTACATTGTCCATTTGGAGAACCTACAAGTAAGTTTTCCCTCCTAATCTCTTAGATTCATATTCTTTTAGTCTTGGGAGAGCTCTATTTTCCTTGTTGAGAGTTCTCTCTTCTTGCTTCATTATTTGACCCATTTTAGGGCTTGTTTTTGGGGGTTTTTGTATAGATTGCATTCTTGGCTTGGAGGAAGTGTTTAGAGATTTGATCTTCTTGATTAGAGACCTTGAGGCAAGTGGATTTAATGGATGTCTTAGTTTTCAATGATTTCTATGATTAACATGTTGGATTTATTGTCTCATTAATGGCTTGTTTCACTTGCATTCATCATGCTATAAATGTTTTTGGAAAGGGGTTGGTTAGCTATTTAATGTCTTGAAATGTGACTTTAAAGTTTTTGTTTTATCTCTTGTCTAATACTTGAATGAATCTATGTGGTTGTGATTTTCTCTCCCTTCTTTATGATTGAATGTGGAAATGTATGGAGTTGTTTGGGCGGATCTTTGGTAGAAGCTTTGATATGGGAGAAGTGTTGAAGGTTGATTTGGAGGAGCTTTTTAGCTCATGCCAGTGATGGAAAATGAGGGAAACTGATTTGGAGAAAAGAATACCTGAATCTGAACCCAGTGGAGAATTCACGTGACTGGCGGTCAGCCAGCGGTCACCGAGCGGCTAGCCGCCTGGTGACTGGCGGTTAACCGAAGCAGTTTCGGTCACTTTTCCAGAGAGCTGTAACCTCGCGGTCAGCTCGCGGCTAACCGTTGAACCCATCGGCGGCTAACCGATAGCCAACCGAATTGAAGCGGTCACAATTCCAGAGAGCTGCAATCCCGCGGTCAGCCTCACGGTCAGCCAGCGGTTAACCGCCGGATCCTCTAGCGGCTAACCGCCAACTGACCGCTAGGTAACCGAAATTCCCTGAATTCTATGAATAAAGGGGGATTGAAGGGAGCTTCCACACCATTGCCTGTGAACCTTTCTGAGAACAAAGGGTACCACTCACTTGGGAATGTGTTCGAAGCAAAGATGAAAGGTTCGTTGAGGGACCCGTTCGAGAGAGAAACTACATCACAGAGAATCATTTAAGCATTGGGGCTACTAAAGTGTACAAGGAACCCGGCATGTCTTTCAAATTCAAATAGTACCAAGTAAATTCAAAGTAGACATACGGGATCCCTAATCACTTGAATTAGTTTTAACCCCCAACACTGTCCCGACATTTCGAAAGGGTACTTCACCTATTTATTCTCGAAAATTATGATTTGTTATCCATCAATCCCGCAAACCTTGAAAGTATATGCGTACTATTTTACTAGTCTTGACATGCATGCCCGACCTGACATGATAGTTGTGCCTTGAGCACCCCCGTCTTGCCCGATTATAGCCTTGCACTTGATTTGTTTTACACATGACTTGATTTCCGTGTTTTGACCTATGAGTCAGTACCACTAAGCTTGGATACCTTGTTAGTCTGATCCACTGACTAGGAGATCCCCCTCTTGTCCCGCCAACTGCAGTTTGGATCCCGATACCCGGTTTTTTTAACCGTGGTCATGTCCTGATACCGCAGATTACTACTGTGGTTCCTGATGCCCGGCTCGCTACCGTGGTCATGTCTTGTAGATAGTATATATATATATATATATATATATATATATATGTGTGTATTTCGTTGTACCTCCTCACTTCGGTGACTGAGGTCAACGCCTTGATATGCTTGCTCTATCACTTCGGTGATAGACGATCTAGCTTCGTGTGGTTGCCATCTTGCTCGTTTTCCTGAATTCCTTGGTTACCTTTACCTGTTTTACCTTGCATATATGTTTTTAACTAAATGATGCATTTACTTCATGAAAGTATTGTTTAGACATGTTTAAATGTTTTCCAAGGTAAATGTTTTATTATGAAATATGTTTACCTTTTTATCCACCTGCCAGACCGTTGTGTCTGACCCTTTGCTTTGGTACTCAGGTCCCGTTGTTGGTTTCCCCGAGGAGGAGCCAGAGGAGGCGGTCGAAGAACCGCAGCAGCTAGTAGAGTGGCGCTCCGATGATGTTGTTTAAACATCCGGTTGCCTCGAGAGTTGCGTGACATTTTGGGGGTGTTAGAAACTATACATTTTGGTGGTTATTGTTTTGTCCATATTGGCCTTTGTTGGCCTCTATTTTTGGGAATTGTAATTAAATGATATATGTTCTAACTTTAACAGTATTTTTGGGTTACGCTATAGAACATTGCTCATTCTGATACTTGTTATTTAAATGCAATCAGTCTTGTTATTATGGAAATGATTTACATGCTTGATTTGCCATACACTTCCGCAATCTTACTAAATGTTTATGTGTGTTGGAAAAATCCTCACCGCGGACACCTGTGGGAAATCACGTGCACGGGTAATGTGTGTTCGTTTAGTAACCCATGTACGTATTGGCACCAAACATACTCTTATCACCATCATTATTATTTCAATGAGTCCCGATCCCGGATTGGACCCCAAACCCAGTCCGGGGTCATGACAAAAATGATGGTGGCAACTGTGCCCTGGCGGTCTGAATCAGAAGTCGGTCTTTCGATTGGCTAAGTCGTTATTAGAGTTTCATTTGTTCTTGCAATAGAGTTCAATTCAATTTGTCATAAATAATGTCTTATAACTTTCATCCACAGTTGAATGCTCAAGGCATAGTTAAAACTAACTAGTAATAATGGGGATCTTGAAGGCAATCATAAACATAGTTCAAGCAATGGTGTAAAGTGCATGTGAGAATGAGATGCATTTTTTTTTTTTTTTGAAAAGAGGTTTTATTTTTGAAACTCAGGTATGCATCGAAAAAGCTAAATCAATGGAAGATGTTCACCGGAATAACTGTCACTCTCTAGGGATCTTGGTCTTCACCCAAGCTTAGATGAGAACCTGGGATAGATTCGATCATCATTTCGTGCTTATCATGGAGAGTTTCGAGTTACACGGATTCCATCCTCCAACGTCAAGATTTGAGTCGGCAAACACCACAATTCGTGATAACAAGGTATTATGGTTGCTGTATCGATCATAAGCGCTTAACTCTACGGTGACTCAATTTCCAGACGTGTGGTAAAATCATGAAAATTTGTATTTAAGGGTACTTGCCTCAAGAGCTTTCCGTAAACCCCATGTTGGGAATCGCTAGCACTTTCTTTCGTTGTTCATTTGGCGAAGTCCATGCTATTCATCTCCATTGGCGTGCTTGAATCACTTTTCATTTTCGCTTTGGGAACCTATATTGAACAGACCATAAAAGATTCTGTATTTTTTGTTAGTGCTCAATTTCATAATTTTCAAAGGTAACAATTCTAATTTCATTGATGGAGATGACATGGGATGCAATGCACACTATATGCGTGATGGGACTAAAGTGTATATAATGATTTTCCTTGCGATGGGGTGATGTTCAGTGCGCGGGTTTTCGCCACTTAGTTTCTTTTATTACTCTCTTCTAATCATTGTTTGTTTTTGTTTTTGTTTGTTTTGTTTACTAATCATCAAAAAGTCATTTTGATCTTATACATGTGCATCGTGGGGCTCCCCGAGTGAAAAGGTATGGTTGGGTGCACATGGAGGGGCGCACATGGGCTTTTGGATACTTGGGCGCACCTCTATGTGCGCCCAAGTGGTCTCTCCTACTTGGCTCAGGATTTTTCGATGCGGTTACGCGAGATATTCTTTGCGTAGTGAAATTGGGAAGTGAAGGGACTTGGGCGCCACTAGGAGTGCGCCCAAGTGGCACTCCTACAAAAATTTGGGAGGTAGAAGGACTTGGGAGCCACCAGAAGTGCGCCCTAGTGGCATTCCGTCTTCTTTTCGAATTAGGAAACTAACCTATATAAGGAATGGCTGCCTTTGGGTTTTCTCATGCTTTCTACTCTTCCAAATTCCGAATTCCAGGGTCCTTGGTCTCTCTCTTGCTCCCAATTAAGCACTCTTTCATCTTTGTTGGTTCTAGTTCATGCAACACATCTTCTAGTTTATTTTGTTCTCTCTTTTGGCATGGTGTGATGTTTTCCATTGTGATAAAATTTTAGGTTGATTTTGGGTTTGCCAAATTATGCTTTTGTCTTTCTTGGGTTGTATCAGCTTTTCTTATCCTCTCTCCCCCTCTTTTTTTTTTTTTTAAAAAAAAAAAAAACAAAGATGTTGCATTACATGAGTATTTAATTCAGAGTTACTTAGACAAGGGGGCATGTTTTTGGTTCCCTAGTGATCTGAAAGTGACCTAACAGTACCCTTGGTGATTTATCCCACTGATTTCAGGGGCTGTGATGAATAATTTTAGGCTAAACAGGACCCATCCATGATGAAGTCCCTGAAGTGGACTTGGGCGCCACCCTTGGTGCGCCCAAGTGTGTGTGTGTTTTTTTATTTTTTATTTATTTTTAATTTTTTATGTGTATTTGTTTAGTCCATATTCTCCGTCTTCAGTTTGTCACTCTGCCATTGTTCTTCTTTTGATCTTATGTTGTTTTCTTTGTTATCATTATGTTACTCCCTTTCTTTTCATTTGCGTTAAGACGTTGTATCATATAGGCATGCAATTTGGACTTTTCAGCTCCTAAAACGGCTTAGGATAGCCCTACAGTACTTCTGAGAGTATTTAGCACGGATTTGGGAAGGCCTGATAGAATTTCCATCGCTAAACCCGGACTTTTCGGGATGAATTCCTTGGAACAGACCTGGGCGCCACCCTTGGTGCGCCCAGGTGGTTCCCCTCTTTTTTTTCTTTTTTGTTTTTTTTTTTTTTTGTTGTTGTTGTTTGGGACTCCTTCAATCTTGAAATCTAAGCCCTTTTTGGATTGTTTTTGATTCGGTGAAAGGTTTCTAATGCCTTGTATATGTGTTTACAAGTCTCATTCTATTCCGATGGCTGGGACCCCAATATTCTCGTTCGTCATTGATGGTGTTAGAAGTCCCCCCCCCCCCCCCCCCCCCCCCCCCCCCCCCCCCACTTGCAAGCCCTATTCACCAGGGGACAAGTATTGGTCCTCAGGGGATGGAAGGATAGGTTACCATGACTCTGAGGAGCGAGTTGAGTTCTATCTCGAGTATGGGTCATCTATGCCTGCCACCTATGATTGCATGTTCCAATTTGAAGAGATGATGGATCAACTGTTGGAAGTAGGTGGGCCTCGTGGATAGATATTCAAAACTTTTGACCCACTTGACTCAGGGATCAAGTATCCATAAGGCAAAAACCCAATCCAGAATGCATAACCCTCAATCTCATGATCACATACAGTAAGTAAAACTATCTTAAAGATAGAACAGAAACGAACAAGCATCCATTAAAATCCACAACATACAAGGATGCAGATTTTACCTTAGGAGCTCGGTTGCGCTCTAATGGAGAAGTTGATAACTTTCGTTGATGTAGAACTTCTCTACAAACTAAGATCAAAATCTCCACCACCTCTTAGCCTTCCACGCTATGACCCGAATTAGATATCTCTTCTCAAGAAGATTGGTGGAATCTTCAAGAGAAAACCCAACTCGAAACCCTAAGGAACTAGAAGAGGAAGAGAGAAGAGAGCAGTGCAACGTTGCACAAAGAGGAGGGACGTTTTTCACTATATAATATATCTTAACGTCCAAGAGGGGTGAATTCCCTTTTATAATCTCCCAAAGCTCCTCTTGTCTTAATTGAAATAGAAGTCTTACTTCCACAACAATTAGTAAGTATACTATTACCACTATTAGAAGTCCTACTTCAAATAGAAATAGTAACTTCCTAATTCCTTCCTTTTAGAGTTCGAATAGGATTAGTATCTTTCTAATATCTTGGGCTAGCGTGGGGACCACTAGGGATTCCATAGAAAACTGGCTCCAACTGGGACACGCGACCCCACATCTCATGTGCAATCCGAGCCCACAGTCAATTGCAAATAACACCACTATATAAATGCAATTGCACTCCAGTCTTAGGAATAAATTACAATGAAGACCATAAACTTCCCAATTACCACAAGTAGGCCCCTCTATCAATATCCATGAATCAATTGGAATAAATCTGTCTCTTCCAATCTTAGTTCCACATCTTATTATCCTTGAGTCCCAATTAATCACTATGATCATCAGTACCATCCAATTAACTCTTAATCGAGATGGGTGCGCACTTACTAATGACAAAACCCATTAATTGGCACAAGGGGATAATAGAGATAGATTCCTTCTTGATCATTCAATGTTCCCACAGTCCTACTACCACATACCCAAGACACCGAGGTGTTGATCTACAGTTGGCCTCACTCATTGGTGACTCAAAGCAAATGAATAGATAGAAACTTGAGTTCATTAATGTCTCAAGATTGAGAGCCTATTGCTAGGGAATTATGAGAGCATACCTTATTATTGAGACGGAATTCCATAAGGTGCTTCTCATGGTCCTTCAATACATCCAATGTACTAGCACATTGATCCAGAATCTTTCATTCTGATGATCGAGACAAATCACACTATTTCATAGTGATCAAAGTGCTGCAACCTTATCAGATGAGATGCCCAGTCTCATCACTGGTTGTGAAGATATTTTAAGTATAAGATTTGTGACATATATCTCCCGTATGTGGATCTCATCCATATACATATATCACATCTAATATACTAATGGGACCCGGTTCAACTCATGAACCATTATGTCATATGTATTGGCCATGTGCATAAAGTAATAAAATAACATTCATCTCATGAAAGTAAAGCATGGTTTTATTGATTAATCAATTTATTACATCAACTGATGGATTGAGTCCATACAATCTAACATCAACAACTCGTGGAAGTCAAGCGCAGGATGTATGATTTACTAGTGATGAAGTATAAGAAGATTTGCGGGCTATACGGAGATTTATGAATCGTAGGGAGGACCGCTCTTAATAGATTGCATGGTTACGATGGGCTTCTGGAAGACTTACCAGTTTTCGTTAATGATGTACTCCAGTCTATTTTGTGGAGTATGATGGACCTTCAGGCAATGCTTGAAGTTTGGGAGGGTATGAAGACTGCAAGTGAAAGAGCTCCTATCGATAATTTTAATGCATTACATAGGCGGATGGATCAATTAGAGCTCATGACCATGTCTTGCCCACACAAAGCCGAATCGGCTATCCCAAGGCGCTACAGAAAGTATATCGAAATGCAAAACACCACCCTTTCATCGCTTATCCATCCAGTGTACTCAGCTCACCTGGACGATTTTAGGCTAATTCGGGAGATTGGTGATGCTCTTCGGGATCCTTTAAACACTTTTGAGGAAGTAAAGGGGCGGCTTGAGACCCACATCTCAGGAATGGAGGCGCGGTTGGCTCGTTTTCCAATTTTTAACGGGATGGTTCACCCCCTATAGAAGACTTTATCGGAAATCCTTATCTTAGGCTAGTTTCTCTTTGTTTATATGAGAGATCAGGTCATTAGGACCATCTTAGTTAGTGATAGACCCCATCTAGGGTATTAGGGGCAAAGATCGTGACCTCAATTTTAGTCGATGTTTAGGATTCAACTGATTTAGTTTATTGCTATAGTTATTGTTTGATGACTCTTATCGGAGTTCAATAAAAGTTGATTTAGATTTTTTTTCTTCCCCTCTCTTTTTTTATTTTTATTTTGGGCTGTTATGGGTAGTGCTTAATATTGAATGGTAATGAAATTTGCTATGATGATGCTAATGATGATGATGAGTTATGCTGGATAGCCGTTTTATGGATGTTTGATGGTGATCATGGTTATGGGATTGTGCTTGGACTTCTTCTTAGTTCTTTTTCTTTTCTTTTTTTTTTCTTTTTTTTTTATATGATTTTTTTATTTATTATTTTTGTTTTATGCGTGTGTGCGTTTTAGTTGACGTATGATGATGTGGAGTATGTGGGTAAATGCATGGATTTGGATGCATAAACCATTAATGTATGATACCTATGATGAATTCATAATGTATTTCAAACCGAATCAACCGACCTTTGCATGTTGTTTGTACTGTTCTTCTTCGTAGGTGGAGATGGACCATCGATGCGCCGCTGATAAACTCGAACTTCGTCTAGTGTCGAGGTTGGTAATCAAGTTAAGTCAAATTTTGTTAAGGTTGGATTGTAGTTATTAATAAAGATTGACTTTAACTTAATCTGTGGGTGAGTTATGTTTTAATCTCATCCCTATTGATGTTTAGATTAATGTTAGGTTTGATCTCTTCCCCCCCTCTTTTTCTTTTTCTTTTTCTTTTTTTTTTTAAGATTTTAGTTCAGTTTTTTTTTTTTTTTTTTTTTTTTTTGTTTTTTTTTTTACTGGGCGAGAGAAACAGGCCCATTTTTCAGGTGGGTCACCCTTAGAGAGGGCCCCACCACGTGATGGTGCTGGGCGTTGGGCGCTAGGTCACAACGGTTGGGGCTTTTGATGCCCCAACGTTTCCCCCTCTTTTTTTTATTCTTCCTTTCCCTCTCTTCTTTTCTTCTTTCGTTTCCTCCTTTCTTGCTCTTGCTGTTTCAGGTGAGGCAGCAGGAACGAGTGAAGAACAGGGCACGACCGAGTGGATGAAATAGGGGGAAGGAGCAGCAGCGCGCAGATTTGTCGGCGTTCAGGTAAGTGGGTCTCAACCTTCCTTTCCATTTTCTGTTTTCCTTCTTTCTCTTCCTCTCTTTTTTTTTATTTCCTGCCATTATTTCAGGTGGGAATCTTGGATGCAGCAAGAAGAGTGAAGGGAGGAGGGGGGAGTTCAAGGTATGTAGATCCGTTCTTTTCCTTTCTTCTATTCTCTCTTCTCTCTTCATTTTTTATTTTTTTTTTAACTCTGTTGTTGCTGCCATTGTTGCAGGTGACAGACGAATGAAAGAGGGGAGCAGCAGAGGCGAGGAGGAACAACAGGGTGGAGAGAAAAGGGGGAGCTCGCCCTTGGGTGGTCCAGGTATGTGGGTCCTATCTCTTCTTATTCTTTCTCCATTTTTTTTTAATTTTTCATGCCCCTGCTGCTGCTGTTTGCAGGTGAAAACCGAGTGACGGAGCAGGTAGAGTGAAGAGAGAAAAAAAAAGAAAGAGAGAAGAGGGAGGAGAGGAAAGGGGGAGCTCGCCCTTGGGTGATCCGGGTATGTGGGTCCTGTCTCTTCTTTGTTCTTCTTCTCTGTTTCTTTTCCCTTTTTTTTTTTTTTTGTTGCTACCATTGTTGCAGGTGAGGGACGAGTGAAGGAGGCGGGCAGCAGAGGTGAAGTGAAAAGAGAGAAACGCAGTGAGAATAGGAAGGGAAGAGAAACAGTGCCGGGTATATATATATATATATATATATATATATATATATATATATATTTACTATCTTCTTGTTTGTATCTCCTGCTCTCTCTTTCTTTCTTCTTTGTTTTTGTACACTGGCTGCAGAATGGGGCTTCGGGCTTGGTTATGGCCATGGGTGTTCTGTAGAAGTAGTAAATGTGGATTTCAATGGTGTTTTGAATTTGAAATGGTAGATGGGGATTGTCTTAGCCGTGTAATGAAAATCCTAATTCTCAGTCCCCCCATAGGTGGCTGTATAGTAATCAACCTGGGCAATGAGTTTGGGTACTGCGAGGGAGGCTCGGAGGTTCCATGCGACTGGGTGAGGCTTGAAAAGATCAGTTGGTGGGGCCGAACCCATTGGTCGTCTCGGTAAATTGGGATGAAGTGGGGTGATTTTTAGTGACTGATACATTTTTGTGTCTCTCGTTTTGTCCCTAAAGTGACTGATACATTTTTGTGTCTCTTGTTTTGTCCCCCCCCCCCGGTAATTTTGCGGCATATCTTGTTGGTCTTGTCGTTTAGTATGTTTTATTGTTTGTTGGCTCACTCTAGTTTTATTTATGTTCTGTGCTACCTCTTTCTCTATTTTTTTTTTTTTTTTTTTGTGACGAATCCACTAGGGATATAGATTAGAATGTGATTTGGCTCTATATATATAGGGGTGGTATGACGGCGATGAATAGAGTGTGGTGGTTCTGATCGTGATGGGACAAGGGTCATGGTGGTGTTGTCTTGGTTTGAGTGGGGATTTGCTTCACTTGTTATATTATATTATTTTATTATTATTATTATTATTTTTAGTCTTGGTTATCGGTTTCACTTTTGTTCTTGGATTGGTTTGCCTTGGGATTGTTTGGTCAATGCTTTTGTCTTTTAATGTCTTTCTTAATTAGGTTCAGCTTGGTTGCTTTGCATAGTATTCAATGTGAGATCTTTTAAATTTTACCTCGCCCCTTGTGCGTTTCTTACTTGCCACCTCTCATACGTGCTTTCTTTTCTTTCCAAATGTGTAGGATGATGAAGACGAGGCTTGCTTGCAAGAGGGCCCCGATGACAGTTGAGTCGGTAGAGGGTTCGTCGAGAGACCTGGGGAGTGTTCCTTTAGATAGACTCAGGGAGGATTCTGGAGTTGGGCTTGCTGAGGAGCTAGAGATGGATCCGACTGCAGCCCGCCCCGGAAAAAGGCGTAAGAAATCACGTACTACGGAGGATCCCCACCTTGTCGACGAGATAAAGGCAGACAAGGTAGTTGCATTTTCTTTTCTTGTATTGCCTCTAGTCATTGTTTATCTTCAACTATTGGGCTAATAATTGTGATGCTTTTCTTAATTTCAGCTTGTGCCTCTTGCTCGGATGCGGGTGGGATGGCTAAAAGTGAAAGAGTGGTGGACAGTGCTACCAAACACTCTGAAGGATTGGGTCCGGGCCATGGGTTTCGGAGATTTTATGTCGATCATCGCTTTCCGTCCTGATCGTGCTCTTATTAGTGCACTCTCAGAGAGATGGAGGGATGAAACTCATTCTTTTCATTTCCCAACTGGCAAGATGACCATCACATTTGAGGACATAGCGAGATGTTGGGGTTTGAGGGTGAGCGGTTTGCCAGTTTCGACTGGTGCGGCAGATGCTAATCCTGAGCTTGTTCGGCCCTTGCTCCAGCGTTTGTTTGGTGCCCGGACTTATCTTGGCTCCAGCCAGATCAACATCGAGTGGCTGTGGGAAGCCTATGGTCCGGCGAGGGCGGGGATCCTAGATCGTGAGTATTCTACCCTTGTTTTTTTTGTAATTCCAATTCATTTGTTCTCTTACTCACTATCGTCTCTTATACAATCCAGGTTGGTCTCGTGATCATACATAATTTTTAGCCGGCCATGAGGCATAAATGGCAGCCGCTGGAAGTTCATCAGTCATGGGTGGAGACATCGGACTTACCCCGACTACTAGCGAGCGGGCGAGGACGGGCACGGCCGATACTATTAGCCCAGACACCGGAATGGGTGGGGGTGAGGATGCGGCTAGCGGCTCCGATGATGAGGAGTATATAGCGCCCCTGGATGAGTTACTTGCGTCCGATGATAGTGATGATCGGATGGACGACAGGGGTAGCGAGGATGAGAGGGCAGGCAATGGAGCAAGGGTCGGAGGCGATGAGGGTGGTGGCGATGTTGTCCCCCCTACAGGTAAATTCTCAAGTTTATTCTTACCCCTCGTTGTTTGGTAGCTAACGTTCATAATCCCTTCTCATTTGCAGAGTATGAGTGTAGAGAGGTACCCGTCGATGGGTACTATCGTCGGAAGACAGTGGAGATTCCTTGTTAGACTTTCTATGTGACTAGTGAGTAGCAAGCGATGACTTCAATATTGCTTTCCGCGAATTGATGAATATTATTGACTGTAGGTCTTTGTCAATTCGGCAGGGAAAAAGGGAACCCGACCTGATGTCGCATTGAGACGTCCTCGGTTATCGCCGGCTAGGCAAGGCGAGGATGAGAGTCTCCGCGCATTCCTTCTCTATTTCTTTGGAAAATGTTTATTTGCGAACGCGACAGGCAACAGAGTGTCTGGCACCTTGCTTAGGTTTGTAGATGATTTGAGCCAGGTAGGTGATTATGCCTGGGGTGCGGCAGCCCTTGCCTTTCTCTTCCATAGCTTGGATGATAGATGTCGGGTGTAGAGGGGCCACAGGAGTCTTTGGGGTTTTGTCCCAATCCTCCAGGTAAGTCAGTTTTCCATATTTGTTAATCTTTTGCTTTGAACATTTCGCCTCACTAATGATTTAACTATTTCGAGACGGTGTGGATGTGGGAGCATATCCTACAGTGTCGCCCTGAGCGTTTGCCGGTGCAGTTGAGTCTTGCGCCCCGGGCGGCGCAGTGGTATCCAAATGCTACTATGTGGGGCTTCGCGGACGTCCGCCCTATAGAGCTGGTAAAAAGAACCAAGGATTCGAGGATGAGACCTGATGAGCAGAGCTATCGCTTTATCTTGAACGAGTTGATGGACCGAGAAGTGAGTCGTTCTCTCTCTCTCTCTCTCTCTCTCTCTCTCTCTCTCTCTCTTTCCTTTTAAGTTATTAACTCCCTTTGGAATTAGGGTAAAATCGGCCACCCTCCCACTGCAAGTTGCTAACGGTTGACATCCTTCGGGGTTGTGCTTTCTTCCTTTTTCCAGATCATTTGGTGTCCTTACCAGGGCGGCCCTGAAGATGAGTTAGTGGCAATGCGAGAGGGGCACATCTATTCGCGAGAGATATATGGCTACACGCTCCCCAGATTGTTTCTAGGTTCGTCGTGAGTTGGGTTGCTCGCCAGTTCAGAAGGCAACAGGTTGTCCTACCCCCTGAACCTAACATGAGTCATTCATATAGGGGATGGGGCGAAGCAATATTTGGCCATTCTCACCCGCACCAGCCTGAGATTGATGATTCGGACGGAGGGGGAAAATGCCTGCTTTTGGCACGGATAAAGAAACATCGGGTGATTATGAACGGCTTTGGAGGGATCTCACGCACCAGTACATACTCCCCGAGTCGTCTTCCGGCGGGTCTTCCTATTCTATCCGAAATTGTGTTGAGGTGATGGAGACGTTGCTGTTGCTCCGGGTAATCAATTAATCTTTACTTGTCTAGATATGGTCCCCTATTCTCGATTTGATCCAATATGTTGTTTTTCTATTTCAGACAGCCTCCTCTGCTGAGATGGAATGTCGAGGGACACGCCCGTTAGGCAATGATTTAAGCGAGGTAAATCTCACCAGGTTTATTAACCGTGTTGTCCCGATTTCCTTCTCTTCTAATTGTACCTATATGCCTTGTGGCAGGGGACCTCTAAGAGAGTGGCGTCTAATGTTAAGGCAGCCCTTCATGAGGAGGTGTTTCGGTTGACAGAGCTGGTGAGAGATAAGGTAATGTTTGTTGAAGTTGTAGCCTAGGGACTGGGTAGTCTTGTCTTTTGATGTCATGCATTAAGGCATTCACTTATTGTGTCATGTTATTATTTTATTTATTTATTATTTTTATGATTTTTTTTAAATTCCAGGAAGCCATGATGGAGAGGTTACAGGCATCGTTGGCAGCTAAAGAGGTACAGAAATCGTTATTCCCCATTCATTATAGAAGTATCCTTTTGAACCTAACAATTTCTTTTATCTTATCTGATGAGATTTTGCAGGAGGAGCTAAAACAACGCGATGCTATCACTGATGCGCTAGTGGACACCTCTGAGGTACATGGTCACTAACTTGGTTGTTCATTTTGAGTTGATGTTTATGGCATCTGATTGTTGTGCAGAGGGACAGGGACTTGGCATCATCTGAGGTTACAAGAATCAGATTGGAGGGCGAACTCCATACATTGCGAGCTGAGATGGACCAGCTGCGGGTTAGTGAGGCTTAGACTTTTATTGCATTCTTCTTTTGTATAATGACTGATCCCTGATTGTTTGCTTTTATGATCTTCCAGGATGAGGCTCGTAGTGAGCGCGACAAGGTGTTTGTGGAGAGATATGCTTCAGAGGCACAAGTATGAGGCTTTCTCATGTAATGTTTCAATCTTGATTCCTCATCCATTGTTGATATGGTTTGTAATCCTGTGATATGCAGGTTGACGAGCTACGTGCCAAGCTTAGGAGCTATGAGGCCTCTACGTAGGTGAGGGTCTTTCCTCCTCTTTTAAATTCTACGTTCGCCGCTGTAAGGTTTGTTGAATGTAATGTTTCCTTAAAATGTCGTCTTGCATAGCGGTGCTATCGTTGTTGCTGCTCCCTCTCCTCTTAGCTTGGGCGAGGAGAAGGCCCTTATTCATGATCAGTATGCTCAGCGCATGGATCGCATGGCGCAAGGTCATGAGGAGGTGGTTGCTGATTTACGGAGGCTCCTCGATCGATATCGCCAGAGGGGGGAAGAGAGGGTTATGCGTTTTCGGACTCGATCCGAGCCCCTTCTCGGTGTACCCCTGGTCCGTCCTCATTTGCTTCATTGACTCATCATAATTGAGCTGCTCTGTAGGGTTATCGTTCTCCGATTGATCTCCTAGGGACCCATTCCTTGTGTACCCTTATTCTATATTTTATTCATGTGCTGGTCATGTATTTATGCTGTTTCATCCCATCTTTGGCTCGTGGTGGGAGCTCATATGTATTTGACTTGATGTGTATGTGGTGCACACATATATTATGTATGTATCGTTGAGATAGTGTGTTTGATGTCTTAGAAGTGTGGTTGATTGATGAGGAGTCATTGTCGGGTGCCGGGGGAATATACGAAGTGTTCTTCTCACAGGTAACAGATCCTTCTATATCCAGAAATTTTTCGGGGTCCAAAAACCAAGGGGAAGTGCTGCCGAAATTTTTCTAGAATATCTCAAAATTTGTGTTCTAAGCACGGATCTCGTAGGAAGGATCATTAGTGATCATGGGCGGCCAAAATGAAATCCACATAACGGACTAAATGAATATAACCTTACATCAATTTCGAGTTGGAGATATAATGCAAACTCAGGGTTCTCAAACAATGGGGAGTGCCTGGGTGTGTGATGCTTGTGGCCTAAACAGCTCTATGTTTTAAGGCATCCGTATTGTTAGCAATAAGTATAAAGGTAGGAGCTCAAGATAATTGCACTTTCAATATTACAATCATATGTGATGTCATAAACGGTGTGCATAGCATACATCTATAATCAAATTCATCATTGATAACATAACAGACATAACCCATATTTTCCGAGTTTGGTTATCATAACTTTGATCTTTTCAAGTCATGAGGAATTGTGCACAAAATAGTACCCGTAAATAATAAACAAATGCCCCAGCTTGTAGGATATTAAGAATGTAATCGGGGTTGGTTTCCCTGCAAGGTCTCGAAACAAACTTGTTAGTTTAATATTTTTAGGCCCCCTGCATAGTTTGGCTAAGGTGGCATTTTCTTTCTCAGTAGAAATGTCAGGGGGCCATTTTGGAACTCAAGCTTTGAGAATAACAAGATTGAATTCATACCTTAGGGGATATATTTTTTCCTGCATCCAACTAAAAGTCATTAGTAGTAAAAGCGTGCATGAGGTGAGTGTGTGTGCAACCTAGTGAGTGCTCATGGTAGTTGTGTATGCAATGAGGACCCAAGTTGGGAAGCCGTGTGAGATAAACATTTATTCATGTGTATATATATATAAAAAAAAAGCCCTAGCATAAGACTAGTGTCTATTCTGGCCGTAGGTGAGGGTGTGAAAGGAGATTAGCTTCTCGATCCATGATTGTCACCTAAGTGGCAACACGGTCTTCCCTAACTGTCCTTTGGAGGTCGAGCCCTCACGGGCCCCTTTTATAGCTGCTTAGTCTTTTCGGTTGAACTTTGGAAAGCACCTAACCGCATCCGGGGCTCATTTGTGAGCAATGTTTGTGTGTGGGGTGGTGAGTCACCGTGCTACCGTAGTGTCGTGGTTTTCAACTACCTTTTGCTCAGTTCGCCTGATAAGTACCCACGTCAATCCAGCAGGCCTAAATTTTTTTTTTTTTTTACATGTGACTGTGTAATGCTCGGGTCCCTTAAGCTTTCTAATTAACCCTTATAACGAGCATTCGGCCAATGACTCCCAAACCAGGTGGCTTTAGGGCACTAAATATGTAAACACCCCTACAGGCTTACTGGCTGGGGCTAAAAAGGCTACGAACCCGAGCTAGTCACAAAACCTTTATTGTTTTCAAGACTCCTAACTAGACTCTTTTTTTTTTTTTTTTTTTTTAACATATGACTGTGCAATGCCTGGATCCCTTAAACTTTCTAATTAACCCATGTAATGAGCATTCGGCCAGTGACTCCCAAACCAGGTGACTTTAGGGCACTAAGTATTTAAATACCCCTACGGGCTTACTGGCTCGAGTTAAAAAGGCTACGGACCCGTACTAGTCACAACGCTTTATCCTTTTTTCTTTTTTTTTGCAAACTGTCGAGAAGCTTTCATGACATGGGCAATCACACCTACAAACCTTCACATTGGGTGGCTTTAACCATGCGGAATCTGTGTGGGGTAGACTCGCCATTTTGTGTATTTTCGGGTGTAGGTGTGTGTTCAAGTTCCAAGTTTGATTAGAGTGTGTCTCTTCGGTCCTCCTACGGGATTTCTACAACTATGCTAAGGAGCAAGGAGGGTCAAACTCCGTGAGAAGTAGGAGATGGTCATACTGTGTACCTTTTCAGGTACATAGCGTTCCATGGATCGAGGAGCTCTTCCCCTTCTGCAGTTACTAGTCTATATGCATTACCAGAATATGATTCTTTAATTACTTAAGGGCCTTCCAATTGGGTCGTAACTTACCTCTAGGATGCAGAAGCTGGGATGGAGCGATGCGCTTCAGGACGAAGTCGCCAACTTTGAATTTCCGTTGTTTGACATGTTTGCCGTAGGCTCTGGCGATTCTTTTTTGATATACTTGTGCATGTTCTGCTACCTTCATTCTTTTCTCGTCGAGTAGGTCTAGCTGAAGTAGCAATGCTTCTCTCCTCTGGTATTCTGTCATATCTTCATCTAGCTGAATGCGCAGTGACGGGTGAAGGACTTCGAGGGGAAGGACTGCTTCCATTCCGTAGGTCAAAGAGTATGGGGTTTCTCTTGTAGGAGTTCTTATGGAAGTCCGGTACACCCACAACGCTTCGACCAAACGGTCTGGCTAATCACTACCTTTGGCGGTTTACACAGTCTTCTTGATGATCTTCAGTAAAGTCTTGTTGGTTGCTTCGGCTTGACCATTTGCTTGGGGGTAATATGGGGTTGAATGATGCAGTTCAATGTCATATTTTGTACACAACTCATTCATTTGTTGGGACATAAACTGGGGTCCATTGTCTGTTATGAATACCTTAGGGATGCCAAACCTGGCTATTATATTCTTTTTAATGAATCTGATCATGGAGGTAGCCTTAATATTAACATATGCTTCTGCTTCTGCCCATTTAGTGTAATATTCTGTGGCTGTCAATATGAATGCCTTATTTTGTGTGTTTTCTAGAGTAGGGGCTAAGGGTCCTATTATATCAAAAGCCCAGGTCGAGAAAGGCCATGGAGCTGTGGTGGGGTGAAGGGATGATGCAGGGGCATGAATTAGGTCGGCATGCAGCTGACACTCTTTGTATCTCCTAATATAATGGACTGAATTTGACTCTAAGGATGGCCAATAATATCCTAAACGGATGATCTTCTTAGCTACATCAGGCCATTGACGTGTCCTCCGCACTCTCCTGAATGTGCCTCTTCAATTATTTCTTACCCTTCCTCTGCAACCACACATCGTAGGAGAACTCCATTGAATGATCTGCGGTATAGTAGTCCCGCGACTATGACATATCTTTGAACCATCTCTTTCAACGCTTTTTTATCCGATCTGCTGGCATATTCAGGGATGTAGCCATCACATAAGTAATTCCAGATATCGTAGTACCATGGGTGATCGTCTGCTAGGTCATCGACATGTTGTATGCGAGCTAGGACCCCTTCTTCTGGCTTGGTATTCTCTTCTTGATCGGACTCTTTGGCCTTGACTTTTTTTACTCTTTTCCTTCAAAATTTTTGGCAGAGCTTCAACAGGGTTCCCTTTAGTTAGATCTATCGGTTTGACGGATGGTGAAGCTAGCCTTCTAATCAAGAATTCTTCGGAGTCTTTGTCGTCGGGGATCTCTATGATGGAAGCTAAGATTGCTAACAAATCAGCCAATCGGTTCAAGGCTCGAGGAATGTAGAGGAAGGAAACCTTCTTGAAACCATACATCAATTCTTTTGCTTTTGCTTGGTAATGTGCAAGCTTGGGGGCACTGACCTTCCATTCTCCGGCTATTTGGGAAATAACAACTTTGGAATCACCGAAGACTCTCAGCTTCATGACACGTAGGGCCTAGGCCTCTCTTAGCCCTGCTAGCAAAGCTTCATATTCCATCATGTTGTTGGTTGCTGGAAATCCGATCTTGTAGGCCTTTGGTATGACAACCCCTTTCGGGGATAATAGCACTATCCCGATTCCTTTTGCATTTTGTTTCAAAGCCCCGTCAAAGTACATGGTCCATGAATCATCATCCTTAACCTCTTCAACATTTGTAAACAAAATGCTTTCATCAGGGAAATCAGTTCTGACTGGCTCATACTGAGGCAAGGGGAGGTGTGCTAGATGGTCAGCGATCGCCTGTCCTTTTATGGACTTTTGTG
Source organism: Umbellularia californica (assembly GCA_028538565.1). Lineage (NCBI taxonomy): Eukaryota > Viridiplantae > Streptophyta > Magnoliopsida > Laurales > Lauraceae > Umbellularia > Umbellularia californica. Next base: position 48,582,034 of record JAPQWN010000006.1, on the reverse strand, counting down.
TAACGTAGGTTATGTCAAATTCGACCAGGAGCATTTGCCATCGCACGACTCTTCCCGAAGTGATTGGTTTCTCGAAAATATACTTCAAGGGATCCATCCTTGCTAGGAGTTTGATCTGATGGGTCAGAAAGTAGTGTCTCAATTTTTGAGCCGCCCAAACTATGGCTAAGCAAGTCCTCTCCATTGGGGAGTATTTCCTTTCGTAGGGTAATAGAGACTTGCTCAAGTAATAAATAACGTTCTCTTTCCGACCGGTTTCATCATGTTGCCAAAGACAACACCTATCGCAGATTCTGTCGCTGACACATATAAAATGAGAGGCTTGTTTTTTATAAGGGGCTTCAGAATGGGAGGACTCAACAAATATTTCTTCAAATCTTCAAATGCCTTCTGGCAGTCGTCATCCCAGTGGTATCTTACGCCTCCTTTTAGCAATTTGTAAAACGGTTCGCATTTTTGGGAGTGCTGTGAAATGAATCTCTTGATGAACTGCAATCGTCCTATGAGGCCTCTCAATTCTTTGCGATTCTTCGGGGGCGGCATTTCAAGGATGGCCTTTACCTTAGAAGGATCAACTTCGACTCCTTGATTACTTACCATAAAGCCCAGGAGTTTGCCAGGGATACTCCAAAAACACATTTCTTCGGATTCATCTTCAGTTGGGTGTCCCTAGATCGTTGAAGGACTCTCCTGAGGGCTACAATATGATCCTCACGGGTTTTGTATTTAATCAGAATGTCATCTATGTAAACCTCTATACAATCGTGTATCATGTCGTGGAATATTGCCACCATGGCTCTTTGATAAGTGGCACCGGCATTCTTCAAGCCAAAAGGCATCACAACGTAGCAGTAGGTCCCCCAGGGTGTAATGAACAATGTCTTCTCTTGGTCTTCTGGTGATAGCTTGATTTGATTATACCCTGAGTAACCATCCATGAATGATAGCATGGCGTGCCTTGTAGTATTATCAATAAGCAGGTCAACGTGAGGCAAAGGGAAATCGTCTTTGGGAGATGCCTTGTTCAAATTTCGAAAATCGATACAGACTGGGACACATCTTTCTTTCTTCTTACCGGGACTATGTTGGCGACCTATTGAGGAAATAATACGACCCTGATGAATTTAGCTTGGTGGAGTTTGTCGACCTCCTCTTTCACTTTTAGGGCATTATCGGGAAGCATCTCTCTCAACTTTTGTTTGACGGGTTTATCATTTTTATCTAGTGGGATTCGGTGCTCCACCAGATCGGGTGCACGACCGGGCATATCATTATAATATGATGCGAACACGTCTTGATATTATCTTAGGATCTCAAGGATTTTATTTTCTTCGTTAGGTTCTAGGCATGCACTGATTTGGACCTGTTTGGGTCTCTCATGCGTCCCTAGGTTTATTTCCTTTGTCTTTTCAGCAGCTGTTTGTGTCTCTTCATCAAATTTCTTGATTACTCTCCCAAATTCTTCAGAAATTTTGTCATCCCCTTCTTCGGTGTCCACTAGTTCGTAAACACCCATTCCATCATCGATGTTCGTAGGTTGCACTAAGGGCTCGGGCTCTGGAATGACTGGCAAAGACTCACAGCCTAACTTATCAATGTTGGTCATAATCTCCTCTAGCCCGGACCGCTCTACTGGAGGTAACTTCCATCTCCTCAGATCGCCCATATTTTGATGAGGATCAAAGTCTTCTACTTATACAATTCCTATTTTTTTGGGTTTTCTATTTTCTAATTTTTTTGGGTTTTGGGGGTTTTCTAATTTTTTTTTGGATTTTTGGAATGATATGGTACAAGTGGGGTTGAAGATGGGCTATCTACCAAGGAGGATCCTCCTCGCTAGCGTAGCCAGGCAGAGGGGCAGTATACCACTTCGTGGTCATTTTGGTCATCGGCTTCCCAAACTTCATGGTCTTCTTGATAGGGGTCTTCTCGCCAAAGGCGCTAGGCAATGGGCCAATATACCACTTCCTCGCGGGTAGGGTCTTCAATTTCCTATGTTTCGCGGCTTTCTCGGAGTTCGGTAATCGGCGTTTTTTTTTTGGTAAATGAGTTGATTTAGTCATAATCAACATGTTGCACGATAGGATCTGGAACCTTGGATTGACAGTGCAGTCTGCATCATCCACTTCTTCTGGTGAATGGAGCTCTCTCCAAGTGGCAAAGATTTGCTCGTAGATCTCACTTTCGGACAACACAGGGCTTCCCAATCTTCTACTAGAACGGCCTTACCTTCATCGTTTGGATCCAAATTGTGGCGTCCCTCTCTAGTCGGTGATGTATTGGAATCCAGAGTTTTATCGTGTCTTATAAAGTGTTCATCTAAAGTCCAGTCCTCTTGTTTACATCTCATATTATTATGCGTGTTGTACCCTAACCCTTCTTCTCTTACTCTAGGGTCTAGTATGTAGGGGTTGATAATCCTTCCCAGTCCTTTCCTAGTCCAAATCTAGGTCGATATCCCATCTTCCTCATCAAAGTCCATCCTAGAGCTTGACTCTCGTTGTCTGTTGTTGGACTTTGCAGGGAGGAAAATTTGGGAAACATACTTTGCATGGGGTCCATATCCATTGAGGAGATAAGAGGGTCAACTCTGTATCCGTGAATCTTGACCTCTGGTGTCATGGGAGCAAGCTGTAAGGTCGGGAGTATTTGGAGTTCCTCCTGTTCAATCACAGGTGGGTCCCCCATCATTTTTATGATCTTGCCTAAATAGGAAAAATTTGACACATTGATGCCTGCTTGACATGACGGCGTTCATATGATTCAACCATCGGCATCCTAAAATTAAATTGAAAATGGCGGGGATATCCATGATATAAAATTCTTCTAGCATCGAGATCGAACTTGCTTGTACTAATAACATGACTTTTCCACATACTGTTTTCTTATTTCCGTCATAACCAGTCACCACCATGGGGCCTGGAGTCATCTTTTGTTGTGAGCCCTAAAGCTTTATAGGTTTTCAATGGGCATATGTTTAATGATGCGCCAGTGTCGACCAAGGCTTCTGACATTTCCTTTCCTACTATCTTGACCGTTAAACGTAGGGGAGACGTCCTCGCTTCAAGTGGTAGCTCTTTTAGCTCTTATTCGGTAAATGTAACGGCGGGAAAGGGAGTTCCCGAGGCTAAGGCTGTGATGGTAGTTCTCAACTCTTCGGGAGTTATGCCTACTGGGACTTGCAAGCGCTTAATAGCCTCAAGTAATTGTTGTTGATGTTTGGGTGAGGTATTAAGCAAGTCGAGGACGGATACCTTAGCTGGGATCTTCGTGAGGTGTCCTAAAAGATCATATTCTATCCCTATTTCTATAGAAGTATGAGCTCTTTCATCAACTATCTCCTCAACCTGAGTGCTGGGGTTTTGCGAGTCCGGATCTTGAGTAACCGGGAGAGGAGGTAAACGGGGAGGACGGATTCGTCCAGATCGGAGGTGAGCTTGAGATGCATTTGCATCCGGGTGAGGATCTAATCCGGAATTCGCAAGGATCGGTGGTCCTTGGTCATCCAGTTCATCAAAATTCACTTTGTAAAGGTCAGGAGAATCGACAATCGCGTCCATTCCGGAGTTATAGATTTTGAACTTCGTCTTCCCATCCCATGGCGTGATGTATTTTCGATAATCCTCCTCTTCAAAGAAATCATCATTGCATGGTTGACTATGATTTATGCTCCCTTGGGCTGGGGTATCAATATATTGGTGTTCCATCATGGCGATGTTTATCAATTGAGTTTGTGGGATTTGTCCAGAGGTCGATGGCCCATGTTGAGGCAGCGGGTTTGTATAAATCTGCATGTTTGGAATATTCTGTGTTGGATTAGTGGTCGCGTTTTGATTAGGAGGGGCATTCCGTGGGTCGCTCGTGCCTATTGGCCTAATATTGTTCCAATCGATCCTACCTTCATCATTGAGGTCATAAATCAGGTCTCTAACTGTGTAGCATTGGGTGAGGTCATGCCCCGGCATCCTATGGTAGGCATAAAACTTGGTTTTATTCAGTGTTCTAACCACGCCTGCGGTCGTTCTGGAGGGAGTCGAAGGGCGTTCTGATTTAGAAGAGACCAGAAAACAGCAGTCCAAGGTTGTGGCAGAGATGGGTAGCTTGTTCTCTTGGGTCTGAATCTTCTTTAATTCCTATTGTTCGTATTATTTTGGTTGCCATTGTTGTCTCTATTGTAATTGAAGGGAACCGTACTGTAGTTGGGTTGAGGATTCGTATTATGATTTGGTGGCGGAACTGTTGAATTCGGAACTGATTGTGTGTGGTCAGGGTTCTGATTTTGATTCACCGGGGGTCCTTGGTTCCTTGGTGGTGGGTCATAACCTTGATTGTTTCTAGGAGGGTTTCGGAAGTTTTGATTGTTCCATTGATAATTCTGGTTGTTCCTTCGATAATTCGGGTTACCGCCCTGGAAATTGGAATTGCCATTTTACCCCTGATTTTGATGTTGGTTAAAGCTGACACTGTTATGTTCCTGGTACAGTCGGTAAACCTCTTCTTGATTTGAGCTTACCTCAGGGGTTGTGTGGATTTTTGGTTGGGTAGTTGCGCCTGTCCTATGCGTGTTTTTCTTATGGTCAATAACAGTGTTTAGTACTCCTCGTCCAAATTTTGTTTCATCCTAGACAATCTACGGTACAAGCCACTCCAACTAACGACCTCCCCGATCGTCATTAAAGCCCTCATCGGATCCGATCGCACAAATTGATTTTGCTATCTCACCGTGAATTCCTCGTAATCTTCGTTATTCTTTTGTTTGAGGTTCGATAAGCCATGCCAAAGGGGTTTGTTTTTAGTCACGTGCTGGTATCGTGCTAGAAAATCTTCTATTACATCCTCGAAGGTATTAATTTCGTGGGAGGGTACAGACGTATACCAAGTTAATGCATCCCCTGTTAGAGATTCCTGAAAATAGTTTATGAGCATAGAGTCATTGTCAGCGATGGCACGACACTTGTTGCAGAATGAAACCAAATGGTGTTGGGGGTCAGTTGTCCCATCATAAGGTATGAATTTAGGCGCTTTGACAAGGAAAGGTGACCTCTCCTTTTCTTCCGTTTTGGTAAAATCATAAAAACCTAGCTTTTTTCCAATCGAGCTCGGGGACTTCTTCTTAATTTCATTTTTAAGCTCTTCTACGTTTTTCTGTAGTTCTTTAAATATTAAATGATCTAGGTATTGGATTATCAGTGGTTGGTATCCTCCTTATGGTCCTAGTGAGGTAGGGGCGTAGGCCGGCTCTTGGAACTGCTCCTAGGGATATAGTTGTTGAATAGGATGATAGTTTTGGTTCAACTGAGCTCCTCCATAAGCGACTGACTATCCTCTGTATTGATCAACCATAGGACTTAAGGCGAGCGGTCAATATGCCTATTGATAGCGTGGCTCGTTTCCCGGGTATGTTTGATAAGAATTTCTAACGCCCGAGGGATTGATAACCTGAATGTTTTGGATTGGGGGACCTTGATCTAAATTAGGCACTTGGTAGGTTTGGGGAGTCTGATTTTGATAAACAGGAGAGGTCCTCTCATATTGAATCAGCTGGGGATATAATATATCATTACTAGCCGTCATAGGGTTGTAATTCATTTGATTGATTGGCGGAGGAGTCATTACCTGGAATTGAGGTCGAGCTGCCTCACGTTATTGGTAGACATCTGGTGTTCCCATATGAGCCAAAGGGTTTTGGTGTGAGGTGCTGGATGCCGCCAACTGACCCAGGTTTACTAAGCCATGACTCGGCTGTCGATATAGATTCTCGTTTATCGCAAGAGTCTGGGGTGGTGCGATAACTCTAGCCGGGGTAGTGATAGGTGCATCAGTAGGCATCCCGTACTGTGGGATAGAAGATGTGATCGGCTTGGTCTGACTGATTAGGGAAGAGTAGGGTATAACCTGTGAGACAACAGGGTCATTCGCACGGAGAGAGTGATCTCTTGACGAGACATTGTCGTGGACCCTATATCTTATAACCTGGCCGGTGGGGCTGACTAGGTCCGTGTAAGTTACTCCTGAATGTGAGGAGAATTGGTTCTCCAATGACGAATGAGATGGGGTAGATATGTTATAATGACTCCTTTCCATTGTAATGGTATTGACCGGGAGTGGGCCTCCTTCGAAAATGGACCGTCTTATCTGTTGTGGGTCATGACTCGAAGATGCTAAGGACCCATCTAGTACCCTAGAGGATTCTGTATTTTACAGTGTTTGGTGTGGCCCGCCAGTGGTCCGAATCAACAGTGGGGGAGAAAGGGGTTGAAGATCGGACATCCCGAACGTGTAACCCTCCATTTGTGAAGAAATATTTAGATGAGAGTAGAGAGAAGGAGGTGATGAGAAAAGCACGTTTTATGTCGTTTGGTAGTGAGTGTTTGTGTAGGTTTGTTTTTTATGATGTAATAGGGGAAAGCTTAGTGGACGGTTCATTCGAACCTTAGGTTTAATTTTGGACTAAACTTATATAACCCTAAACTGAATGGGACGCGGACATCTAATCATTGATTGAATGTTCGTGTCCTATAATAGAACTCTATAAAGACCCAAATAAGTGACAGGAAAACAAAAGTGGTCCCATCACGATCGCCAGGCTGTTGGCATGGAGATCGTGAGACCTGCAAAAAACCCAAATTTGTGACAAGACAACAAAAGATGTCCCATCACGATCGCCAGGCTTTCGGATGTGAATTTCGACCCCCCCCCCACCCCTTATGGCTTGGAAAATCTCCATTCATCTATATACGCTATTTAAATTTTACATCGAAAATGAGGATTCCGACTACCCTCAAAATCGACGAATCACGATCGCCAGCTACGGTAACAGTCGTAACACCGTTCTTCGACGAAAGCCGAAGAAAAATGAGAGAAAATAAATGGGTGGATTCTTCCTCTCGTCTAATGTACTGCCGGCAACACACGACGGTTGTCTTGTCGCATTGATTTGGGTGTCTTTGGGTCTCTTTCATATAGGGTCAATTCAGGGTTACGAGTTAAAGTCCAAATATGGTTAATCCTCACATAGCAAAATCATAGTATATCCAAGTAAAATAAAATAATCAAAATAAAGAAAATAAAAGGTGGGAGGTGCCAAATATTTAAGAAGAGGATCGGCACCGTTCCCGGGTACCCCCTTCAAATCCCTTGGCAAAATAGAGTTTAAAGGCTGACTTTACAAATCAAAATGATGATGCAAATGAGACTTTGACTTGTGATTTCTGTGTTTTTCGTGTGCGATACACGAGTGATAAAAGTGAAAGGCCGATGGCCCATAATTGATTGAAGGTTGCCAATGGGCGGATGTTTGTTTTAGGGAGGCCAATGGGCCGTGATTGTTTTAAAAGTGTGTGCGAAATCATTCATCTCATCTCGTCATTCTCATTTATTTAATTTTAGAAGTCAGTTCTTTATGCCCTTTTATCATTAAGTTCGATTAAATATCTGGCACTTAAGGTGGAGGAAGAAATAAAGGAAAAAATATTTTTGGGGTTTATTTTGTGGGTTTTATAGTTTTTATGGATTTTTTATATTGGGATAGAAGGGCCTAACTAAGGGATTTTATTTGGATTTACGTGATTAATGCTTTATTATTGATCATCGGATTAACCCTAACCTAAGGTCCTAGACCGTCCACATTAGCTCTCCTGGTCCCCTAACGGAACAGGAAAGTGATGGGACAAAGCCTACTTCTCTGATCTATCTAATGGGGAAACCCGATCTAATGCTAAGGTGTAAATTGTCTAAGTTTGATAACTCTTGTGTCTAAACAGCTTATTAATTTTGATTTGGTTTGTCCTAAGTTGGGGTCTGATTAAGAATTATTTAGGGATGAGTTAAGAGTGCTTTAAGGTTCTGTTTTAGTGTGATGAATGTTCTGGAGTTTCGGGTTTTACTTTAAATGATGAAAGGATGTTGAAGCTAGCAAAACGGGGGTGGAAGAGGACTTGGGTGCACCTGTGGTGGCGCCTAGGTCCTCTTGGTGACTTGGGCGCACTGGTGGTGGCACCCAAGTGGCTGCTCTATGTGGTTCGATTATTTGCGATGGTATCGGCTTGGTTTTGGAGTTTCGTGGGGTTTTGATTAATGTAAGTTTTTGTTCTAATGTTGTCTTATGTTTTGGGTCGGTTAATTTTAATAGTCTTAAGTCCGGAACTCGAAACGTAACTAGAGTTCACCTGTGTGGACGCCCAAGTGATTCTGTGTACTTGAGTGGTGATTTGAGGTCCTTCTGACTTGATTTGAAGTTCCAAATGGGTCTAAGTTGATCAAGGTTTTGATTTCAAGGCTGTTATTGGCTCGGTAATGGTTCTGAGATGTTGATTTAGGTTAAGATTTGAAGTGAGTTGGGATTCGGTGGTCCCGGGACTAGGATGGGACTTGGGCGCACCTATGGTAGCGCCCAAGTCTCTCTGGATGACTTGGGCGCACCTGTGGTGGCGCCCAAGTGTTCGGTACGCGTGTTTTTCTATTTCTTTTTTTTTTTTTTTTGGGTTGATCTGAGGTTGAACTTTTATGATTTATGCATGTAGCAAATCAAGTTCATAAATCATTCTAAAATAACAAGAATAATAACATGTATGAACAACCTGATGTCAGAGTGAGCAATGATCATTATAGCATTTTCCCAAAAGTAAATTTTAAGTGTTTATAGAAAAGATCAGTTAATTATCACTTCCCAAAAATAAAGGCCAACAAAGGCCATTACAACCAGAACAATTGCCAAAAGAATGTGTTAGTCACAACTCCTAAAATGTTTCATTTCTTAAGGCAACCGAATGTCTAAACGACGTCATTGGCCTGCCACTCTTCTAAACATCGCGGTTCTCCGACCGCTTCCTCATGCTCCTCCTCGGGATAAATGACATCAGGACTAAGTATCAAAGAATGGGTTAGACACGACGGTCTAGCAAGGGAGTGAAAAGATATAACAACAAAATAATAATTGAATTTACCTTAGAAAACATTGAAACCTGCTTAAACAATATTTTTCATAAAAGAAGTGCATCACTTGGTAAAAAGTACATATGCAATATAAAAGCATGTGAAGGTACCAAGAAATCGAGAACTAGCAAGATGGCAACCACACAGAGTTAAATCATCTATCACCGAAGTAATAAGAGTACATCGGTGTGTTGATCTCTGACACACGAAGTGATGAGATTCAACGAAAATATATACATACATATAAATATACGGGACAGGACCACTATAGCGAACTAAGTATCGGGACAGGACGGGATCTAGGCTGCAGCTTGCAGGACGGGAGGGGGACCTCCAAGTCGGTCGATCAAACCGACAAGGTCGTCCAAGCTTATTGGTGCCGACTCATAGGTCAAATAACATAAATCGGGATGTGTCCAAACACTTGTATGATTTCAAACATATAAAAGGGCGGGATGGGGTGCCCATTGGCACAAACATCACTTATTATCGGGCAATGCATAACGGGTCTAGCAAAATGCTACGAGTATAACTTCAGTGTTTTCGGGGATGACAAATCGTATAACATAAATTTCAGGAAGTGCACATCAAAATTCGGAAAAAATCGAACATAGTTGGATTTCCAAAATTCCTAGGTCAAGTATCGGGATTTAAGATTTATTCAAAGTGAACAGGAGTCCCGTATGTCAATTTCAGTAGAGACTTGATACTCCTTAAGGTTTGGAAACATTCCGGGCTCCTTATACACCTTGGTAATTTCAAAAACCTCGATGAATCTTTGTGATGGAGCCTCTTTCTTAATCGGGTCTCATATGTCGCCTCTTAGGTCTCTCATCACAATGGAGCTCCAAACAAATATATCACAAACATTTAAACATCATGTACATGCTCCCAACGTAGCCACAGGTGAACAGTGCCCATCGCTCTAGCGGACCTGAAGTTCGCTTGCATGATGGACTCTCTGGAGGGTTCGCTCGAGCGAACTGTCCTCTGGGTGGGTTCACTCGAGCGAACTATCGAGAAACCTGCAGAAATGCAGTTTCGGGCTCCTTCCTTTCTCCTCTTCTACAACTATTTGAGGCTCCATTTCTTCACACATTAGAGGGCACATAAACACCTCTACATCACATTCAATAACCATCAAAACCTCCCACCAAAAATCTCCATTCACTTCCTTTCCATTATATTCAATCAAAAGAGAGAAGAGAAAACCCATCATTCACGAGATTCATTGCAACTTTGACAACGTAATAGATACATTTATCAAGATGCATATAATAAAGAAATCAACTCATCAATATGTATTTTAATTGCAATAGAAACCATTGCAAGATGAGTAGATAAAACACATTAAGAACCATTAGTGAAAATTCAAGATCTTTCCATAAAACATGTAAATATTCAAAACTCATATATTCATCCACTTGCCTTGGTCTAACACAAGCTAAGAAAGCTCCTAATCACTCCCTCTTACAAGGCCAACCTACAACACATCAAAACCCCAAATACAAACCCTAAATGGTCAAAACCAAAGGACAAGAAGAAGAAAGCTTTCAATAATGAAAATGGGGACTTCCAAAGGCTAGGAAGCACGCATCTAAGAGATGGGAAGGATTGCTTACTTGGGAGTTCCTCAATGACAAGATTAAGCTCAAAGGAAACCTCAATGTGGTTGGTTTTCACTTCTAATTGCATCCAAGGAGAGCTCTTAAGAAGAGGAAGAAGATGATGACCTCCATTCCTCAATTGATGCAAGGTTGGTAATGGATTGGAGATGGGAGAGCAAGAAGTGTTAGACCTCGACCCAGACCAACTCGATTAGTGATAATTAAGTGAGTGTTTAGTCTTAAGCGAGTCTTAGTACTAGTTGGGTTAGAATGTGATTAGACTTAGTCTGGATTATAGCTTTGGGGATTTTGAGGACGTTAGTATGAGTCAGACACGCTCAGGGACGCCCTGAGTACACGAGTAAGAATGGGTTTTGTTTTAGATCTTTGTTGTGGTTGTGATTTTTTTTTCTCTTGAATGGTTTTATTATTGATGACAACTTTCATTTTTTTAGCCTGCTTGTATTTGTGGCCCAGAAACCCAAGTTTTGGCCCAATAAGGGTAAATCTGACTATTCATGCTAAATCTGGGCACTTTTTTCGAAGTCGTGAAACTATGTCAAAATTTTACTTTTCCAAAACTAGATCTTTCGACGACCGTTTTGTTCTTCTTCGTCGTTTTCATCCGGGGTCCACAAGACCATGGTTTTAGCATTTCAAGTTCCTCTGCATTTAGGACCCACTTCTAGACACTATAAATACTCTCCTATTCTCTCTCCTCCATTCTTTTCCCATTTTCCTGCAACTGTGTTCGACCTAGAGTGAAGAAGAGAAGAAGCTTTCTCCTTGGTCTTTCACCCTTGGAAATCATCTAGCAAGAAGGCTCAAATCTCCGATCCGATTCCGCCATTCTCTTCCTCTCTTCTCAAGCTTCGTTTGGGACGTTTTTTGAGCCAAACCATTCCACTATTCATCATCTTCAACCTCTCTTCTTCTTGTTTAGCTAGCTCAAGGTTGGTGTTTTCCTTCATTCTTTCTTTTCATGTTCCTTTAGCTCACCTAGAGCTTGTTTTTCATGGTTTCAAACCCATTTTCGAAATGGGGGTTTGTAGTGATCAAAATGGTGATTTTTGTGTGTTCTATTTTGGGGGTTTTGTGTAGATTTCGTGGATCTCCCCTTCTTATTGAGTTTTGTGGAGATTTCCTTGACCTTGGGCTAAGGCAAGTAAACTTTTTAGTTCTTCCTAGTACATTGCAAGTTTTAGGGCATTTTACATTGAGAAATGTTGTTTCATCATCATCAAGTTGTCTTTTCTTTCATTGTTACTAATCTCTCTTAGTTGTTTAATCTTGATAAGCATGGTTGCTAATTACTTCATTTAATTTAGAAGTTTTGTCTTGAATGGAAGCATGTTTTCTATGGAATGCTTTATAAGTCAGTAATACATGATTTGAATGTAAATGGGTTGGTGATTTTGATGTTTTGAATGAAATGTGAATGGATTTTGGTGTGAAAATCATCCCTTGGAAGCATGTAGGCTTGGGGAGTGCAGGTGGTTCAAATGGGGAAGTGAAGAAGGGAGAAAAGTACAGTTTCTGCACCCAGTCGCGCACAGGCAGAAGCCTGTTCGCTCGAGTGACCATAGGGTCCGCTAGAGCGAACATGCCTCTATTTGAAGGATTTCGAGTAGAAACCTGTCCGCTCGAGCGAACTTTTGGGTTGGTTCGTGCGAACAAGTTTCTGTCTGGGGTCCGCTCGAGCGATAGTATGACCGCTCGAGCGAACCTGATACTCACAGCTTTGGATTTTCAGCCTTTTTCTAAATTCTTGGAAAATGAAAACTAGACTAGGTTTTAGACCTTTTTATTGACCTTGTGCACTTGGAATTTCCAAAATGTACTATACCTTCGGGGACACCAATCTTTATAGAATTCTGACATTTGGGTTTCAACTTCACAAAGATTAATGAACAGTCTTAGCCTATGCTTGATGGACTTTGTTTGCACTCTTGTTTTGGTGCTTCATGCATCATCATGTTTTGTTCGAATTTCAAGTATAAGCTCGTTTTAAGACGTGTTTCAAGAATAAGAAAAAGGGAATCATTTCTTAGTTTGTTAAGCATTAATATTATGTTATTTTGCTAGTTTTGTCGCGTTGTGTGTGATAAATTATTTCCCTCTTGTTTTGTCGTGTTCTCGAACGTTTATCGTTGTGTTTTGTGCATTCATAATATAAGTGAATACCACTGAGCTTGGACTGCCCTTTTAGCTTGATCCACTACCTGGGGGTCCTTAAACATGTGGACTGTCTGCAGACTAGTCGTGTATTATATTACACATCGTGCTTGTTCGTGATCTGGTTCCGCGGCCAGATGCCCCGTCTACCTTGTGTGGCGTGGGATCGTGTTGTGCTTGTCGTGCGTGCTTGCTGTGAGAACCCGACCCCTAATTTCTTGGTTAGTGTGGTTTTAATCGTGATTTGGTTTTCTCGATGGGTTTAGTGGTTGTTTGGTTGAGTTTTTGAGTTTGAATAGGTTTTTCATAACTTTGGAGAGTTTTAAAAGACGTTGACCTTGTTTTGACCCGACCCTTGTAAATTGTATTTTTGTGAGAATTTATTCTTGGTTTCTAAAAATTCCAAATTTTATTCCTTTTGACCCATTTTGTTGTTACAAACAACTTTCATGTTTTGACCATCTTGAATAAATACTCAGAAATTGCGTTTTTCGAGAAAAAGGGCAAAAATGACAATTTTCACTAAATCTGTCCATAAATTTCGAAAATTCCAGAAATTGGGGAAAATACACTTTTTGGAAAGTAGTTATTTCAACGAACAACTTTGTCTTCTTCGTCGAACCGATTTGAGGTCCCGAAATGCATGTTTTTAGCCCGGCAAATGTTTTAAGTTGTGGGACCCATTTCCTCTTTGCTATATATGGAGCCCTTCTCCTCTCTTTCTCTTCTCTTTGCCCTAATCACCATGGGAGAGGGAGGATCCCAGCAGCCACCGGTTTCCCCATCTTCCTCTTGCTCTCTTCCTCATCAAGCTTTACCAAATCATTGCTAAACCGAGATTGGACTCTACCATCTTCATCCTCATCTCAAGAGCTATCCATTGATGTTATTTTTGAAGAAAACCAAGCTTTTCAAGATTTCTTTTGAGCAACCTCTAGCTTTTTGAAGAACTTCCAAGTAAGGAATCCTTGTAATCTTTTGGATTTGTGTTTTCCTAGCCTTTAAGAAGCTTTGTTTTGATTATTGGAGGCTTTCCTTTTGTTTTGATTTGGTTTTTGCCATTTTAGGGTTCTAAGATGGGTTTTCTTTTGGGGGTTTTGTTTAGATTGGTGATTTATAGCTTGGAGAAGTGATTAGTGGTTGATTTGATTAGCGTTGGACCCAAGGCAAGTGGATGAAATGATTTATTTCCATTGATCATGTTTTATACAAATGTGTAGCTCTCATTAATGATTTTCATTTCTTATGCTTTACTTCATGACATGCTTTTATTGAGATTTGAAATACACTCTTTAGTGTATCTTTCTAGTACATTGCATTCTTGAAAAGGGTATCTTGATAATACTAAGTTTTGACTTGTTTCATGTGATGGATTTCTTTGGGTTGAATGTGAATGGAATGGATGATTTGATGGAAGAATGGATGTAGTTGAATGGGGAATTTGAAGTGTTGAGAATGAAGTTTTGATTGTTTGAAATGGAGGATCTTTTAGCTCACTTTATTGCAGGGATCTGACCCTTGAAAATGAGGAGTGTTTGGAGAAAGAAGGGACCGAAAACAGCTTCAGAATTCTGTGTCCGCAGTAACGTCGGTCATCTGTCGGTCAGCCTGTCGGTTAACCGACAGCCAACCGAGGTGGACCGAAACCCTCTCGGTTCCAATTCCAGAGAGCAGATTTCCATCAGGAAATCTGTCGGTCAGCTGTCGGCTGACCGAACTCCCTAGTTCGGTCGACCGAGAGCCAACCGACAGATCTTTCGGTTCATTTTCCAGAGAGCAACAAACTTCCTGATGTGTGTAGAGCTGACAGTCAGCGTCGGTCAGCCGTCGGCTAGCCGACATCCCAGTTCGGCTGACCGACGGCCAACCGAGGAGCTGACCGACAGCAATTGTATTGTTTTCTTCTTGAAGAACCGTAGGGAACTATATTGGAGGAGAGTGAGGAATTGTAAAGAAGAAGAAATTCCATCATCATGACTGTGTTGTTTAGGTCTTTTAGATTTGTTAATGTATATAAGGCCCCGAAATGTTTTCAATTCTTAAAGAGTACCAAATGTATGTCGAACGTAACATACGGGACCCTAGTACATTGATTCAATCTTGGACTTTCAACACTTGGCCCGGAGAATATGAGAAATCCATTCATGCTTTATTTTGACCGAATTTCACTTGTACACTTTAAATCTCATGTTTTATGACTAGACTTGCCCGACAGTATTGAAATTCATGTTTTTAGCATTGTTGTTAGCCCGTGCATGCCCGACCGATACAGATATGCTTTTGTGCTTATGAGCACCCCGTCCCGTCACATGTATTTATTGGATTTGATTTCTTGTATATGACTCATGAGAGTAAAACCTGGAGGCAATAGGGGGCCAGAGCTTTGTAGTGCGAGCCCATGAGCTAAAAGAGAACTTGCATACATGTATGTGTTTTGTTTGCTTGCATATAACCTATGAGTCGGCACCACTAAGCTTGGATAACCTTGTCAGTCTGATCCACTGACTTGGAGATTCCCCACTTGTCCCGCCAGCTGCAGCATGGATCCCGATACCCGGTTTATTAACCGTGGTCCCGTCCCGATACCCGGCTCGCTCCCGTGGTTCCCGATATCCGGTTCGCTACCGTGATTCCCGATACCCGGTTTGCCACCGTGGTCCCGTCCCGTATTATTGTATATGCATATGTAAATGTTGTTGCACCTCCTCACTTCGGTGACCGAGGTCAACGCCCGATACTCTTGTCACTTCGGTGATAGAGGATTTAGCCTTGTGTGGTTGCCATCTTGATAGTTCCTGATCCTTGTTACCCGTACTGTTTTACATTGATCATGTCTTTTCTTAATAAAGGATGCATTAATTCTACATGTTTTAAATGAGTCCCCGATTTGGGAAATGTTTATTGTTTATCCATGTTTTAAAAGAGTTCCCGATTAGGGAAGTGTTTATTGTTTATCCATGTTTTAAAAGAGTTCCCGATTAGGGAAATGTTTATTGTTTATACATGTTTTAAATGAGTCCCCGATTTGTGAAATGCTTATTGTTTATACATGTTTTAAATGAGTCCCCGATTTGTAAAATGTATATTGTTCGTACATGCTTTAAATGAGTACCCGATTTGTAAAATGTTTATTGTTTGTACATGCTTTAAATGAGTACCCGATTTGTAAAATGTTTATTGTTTATACACGCTTTAAATGAGTACCCGATTTGTAAAATGTTTATTGTTTGTACATGCTTTAAATGAGTACCCGATTTGTAAAATGTTTATTGTTTATACACGCTTTAAATGAGTACCCGATTTGTAAAATGTTTATTGTTTGTACATGCTTTAAATGTGTACCCGATTTGTAAAATGTACATTGTTTATACACGCTTTAAATGAGTCCCCGATTTGTAAGATGTATATTGTTCGTACACGCTTTAAATGAGTACCCGATTTGAAAGTTGTTTATTGTTTATACATGTTTTAAATGAGTTCCCGATTTGTGAAATGTTCATGTTTTATACATGCTTTAAAGGAATACATGCTTTGCCTAATATCCGTGTTTCATACCCGTTTTATATGAATACATGATTTCGTCAGATACTCATGATTTCCGATACATTTTTATTATGTACAATTTTGATCAGACAGTATGATTTGTTTCATGTTTTATCATTCAGTATGTTGTTATATCTTTTCACCCGCCTGCCAGACCGTCGTGTCTGACCCACTACTTTGGTACTCAGGTTCAGATTTCTTCACCCGAGATGAGTGCACGTATTGGCTGTGGAGCCATGAGCTTACAGGTGTTTGTTGGCTATGTCATGTCGACATTGAGCTTGACATCGGTATTACGTCACATATGGGTAGTAATCATTAGCTTGTTTTCTTGTATGGCTTCTATTAGCCTTTTCTTGGGATTTGTAATCAATACACATTGTTATTTGTAACTTGAACATATATGGGAATGTAATATCCTGTTACTGTCAGCTCTGTACTTTTATTGTGATAGTTTATTCCAGTCTGAGATGGATCAATGATAAGATGATTATATGCTTGGGTTGAGTGCGGCGCGGAATCCAATGGCCACGGACTCCGAGTCGCAACACCACGAAAGCTTCCGCTAAATATTCAGAGTGTGTTGGAATGAAATTTGTAATCCTCACACACGCGGATCTTGGGAGAAACATAATTCTCAATTCACGGACCCCGGGTTTGGGGTCGTGACAGACTGGTATCAGAGCGGGCAAGTTTCTAGGAAATAAAACACTCTAGGAACTTTAAGACGTGTGGTGAGGAAACCGTTAGATTTGTCGTCTTGTTTTGGCTAGATGCCATTCTGTTTTGGTTCGGATTTGTTTTCTTTCTAGTGGGGGAGACCCTTCTTGTCTCTTCCCTCTTGTTCTTGCTAGGGAATTTGGGGGACCAAATTCTTTTCTAGTGGGGGAGGATTTAATGTCTCCACACCCACATTCAGTGCCTTTTTCTTGTTTTCGCGCCAGAGAGTTCGAGTTTTGTGGTTTTAGCATGTGGATCTCGGAGGACTTTGGTAGAATTCCCAGCTTTTCGAAGTCACAGATGGAGCTAGCGAAGGAATTTGTGAGCAGTTGTTAGTCAGCAAGGAATGTGAACAGCATATTGAGACCCAATTCCAGTTGATCGTGTACCGTCAGATGGTGCGTCAGGCAAGTAAGTGTGGATTTTGGATAAATCTGGAATATTTTCCTAAACCAAAAGGCTATAGAAACTAGACAAATGGTGGATTTCAGGAAGTTTGAGGTGATTTTCAGTTGATAAAGATTCAAGTGGATACCAAAAGCAAGAAACTTCTCGAATTTGATGAACTCTTGGCGGAGAGGTGCTACAAGATTTTTAATAATTCCAGAATGATGGTGAAGTTGACTCAGCAGGATGCATCAGTGTGTGGTTAAATGATAGGAAGAAAAACTTTCAGCTATGGTGTAGAGAGCTGTGTACAGAATGGATTGTTTCCTGGTTTTATGATAGAGGAGATCTTGCAAACTTTACGGACTTTTGGAATATCAGTTTGGGTAGAGTACAGATACAACGGGAGAATCATAGCCTACAGACAAGTCCGGTTAGAAGACCTGGAGAAGAATGACACTAGGTGCAGTGTTCTACGACAGAGATAGAGTTACGGTACATCGGAGTGAGTCAGAATCTTCATCCTCTTGGACCGACATTGGCAATTGTACAGGAACAGTACAGATGTTTAGAGACAAGTTTTCAATTAGTAGAGCTCCAAGGAGATGTCCAGAATTAGAGATTCCTAGAATTTGATGAGGTTTGTCAGAGAATTATTTTAGGATTTTCAACAAGTGCAGCCATATGGAGTAGACCCAGCAGGATGTGTCATTGTGTGGTTAGAAGCTTTCGGAGTTGAATTTCAGCAACTAATGAAGGAGTGACTGCAGGAAGAACCTCTACTTGATCGCCCGACAACGAAGATCTTTGCAGATTTCATCAACACGAGGAGCATCGGATTTCAATGTACAGATATACGGAGCAGGAAATCAGTTATTTTGGATTTTATTAGGAAAGGTAGACTTGGCAGAGCAGTTGCAAGAGTGAGCACGGAGCTCCAAATACTAAAGAATAGTGAAGGGACAAGCATGTTAGTGTCAGAGACCGAATATTGTACAGAGGATCAAGAGCAACGAGCAGAAAGAATTAAAGCTAGCAAGAGTTAACCTTGAAGATTGTGCAGTGGATGTGAAACCCTAGCTTCGATAGTTGCGATGAAGTCGACAAAATGGTTCCAAGGATTTTCAGTATCAAGGTGTTTAGAAACAAGAGACTTGGTTGAACTTAGAAGGAGTTAGAGTTGGCGAATTCCTTGAGCAGTCAGATTGAGGACAGTGACGGATTCGAGCCAGTGGAAGAATGTTTGACGACCGTTGATAGTTGACCAAGGGGTTCTACCACGAGGGCGACCCAGTGAGTTCAGATGTTTTCGAGAGGACCGTTTTGGAGTTTTGATTTGTGATTTTGTTTTCGAAGTGCGGATTAATATCCCCACTTGTTTTGGATTTGTTTAGTTCATTTGGAGGACCAAATGTTCTAAGGGGGGGAGGATGTGAGAACCCGACCCCTAATTTCTTGGTTAGTGTGGTTTTAATCGTGATTTGGTTTTCTCGATGGGTTTAGTGGTTGTTTGGTTGAGTTTTTGAGTTTGAATAGGTTTTTCATAACTTTGGAGAGTTTTAAAAGACGTTGACCTTGTTTTGACCCGACCCTTGTAAATTGTATTTTTGTGAGAATTTATTCTTGGTTTCTAAAAATTCCAAATTTTATTCCTTTTGACCCATTTTGTTGTTACAAACAACTTTCATGTTTTGACCATCTTGAATAAATACTCAGAAATTGCGTTTTTCGAGAAAAAGGGCAAAAATGACAATTTTCACTAAATCTGTCCATAAATTTCGAAAATTCCAGAAATTGGGGAAAATACACTTTTTGGAAAGTAGTTATTTCAACGAACAACTTTGTCTTCTTCGTCGAACCGATTTGAGGTCCCGAAATGCATGTTTTTAGCCCGGCAAATGTTTTAAGTTGTGGGACCCATTTCCTCTTTGCTATATATGGAGCCCTTCTCCTCTCTTTCTCTTCTCTTTGCCCTAATCACCATGGGAGAGGGAGGATCCCAGCAGCCACCGGTTTCCCCATCTTCCTCTTGCTCTCTTCCTCATCAAGCTTTACCAAATCATTGCTAAACCGAGATTGGACTCTACCATCTTCATCCTCATCTCAAGAGCTATCCATTGATGTTATTTTTGAAGAAAACCAAGCTTTTCAAGATTTCTTTTGAGCAACCTCTAGCTTTTTGAAGAACTTCCAAGTAAGGAATCCTTGTAATCTTTTGGATTTGTGTTTTCCTAGCCTTTAAGAAGCTTTGTTTTGATTATTGGAGGCTTTCCTTTTGTTTTGATTTGGTTTTTGCCATTTTAGGGTTCTAAGATGGGTTTTCTTTTGGGGGTTTTGTTTAGATTGGTGATTTATAGCTTGGAGAAGTGATTAGTGGTTGATTTGATTAGCGTTGGACCCAAGGCAAGTGGATGAAATGATTTATTTCCATTGATCATGTTTTATACAAATGTGTAGCTCTCATTAATGATTTTCATTTCTTATGCTTTACTTCATGACATGCTTTTATTGAGATTTGAAATACACTCTTTAGTGTATCTTTCTAGTACATTGCATTCTTGAAAAGGGTATCTTGATAATACTAAGTTTTGACTTGTTTCATGTGATGGATTTCTTTGGGTTGAATGTGAATGGAATGGATGATTTGATGGAAGAATGGATGTAGTTGAATGGGGAATTTGAAGTGTTGAGAATGAAGTTTTGATTGTTTGAAATGGAGGATCTTTTAGCTCACTTTATTGCAGGGATCTGACCCTTGAAAATGAGGAGTGTTTGGAGAAAGAAGGGACCGAAAACAGCTTCAGAATTCTGTGTCCGCAGTAACGTCGGTCATCTGTCGGTCAGCCTGTCGGTTAACCGACAGCCAACCGAGGTGGACCGAAACCCTCTCGGTTCCAATTCCAGAGAGCAGATTTCCATCAGGAAATCTGTCGGTCAGCTGTCGGCTGACCGAACTCCCTAGTTCGGTCGACCGAGAGCCAACCGACAGATCTTTCGGTTCATTTTCCAGAGAGCAACAAACTTCCTGATGTGTGTAGAGCTGACAGTCAGCGTCGGTCAGCCGTCGGCTAGCCGACATCCCAGTTCGGCTGACCGACGGCCAACCGAGGAGCTGACCGACAGCAATTGTATTGTTTTCTTCTTGAAGAACCGTAGGGAACTATATTGGAGGAGAGTGAGGAATTGTAAAGAAGAAGAAATTCCATCATCATGACTGTGTTGTTTAGGTCTTTTAGATTTGTTAATGTATATAAGGCCCCGAAATGTTTTCAATTCTTAAAGAGTACCAAATGTATGTCGAACGTAACATACGGGACCCTAGTACATTGATTCAATCTTGGACTTTCAACACTTGGCCCGGAGAATATGAGAAATCCATTCATGCTTTATTTTGACCGAATTTCACTTGTACACTTTAAATCTCATGTTTTATGACTAGACTTGCCCGACAGTATTGAAATTCATGTTTTTAGCATTGTTGTTAGCCCGTGCATGCCCGACCGATACAGATATGCTTTTGTGCTTATGAGCACCCCGTCCCGTCACATGTATTTATTGGATTTGATTTCTTGTATATGACTCATGAGAGTAAAACCTGGAGGCAATAGGGGGCCAGAGCTTTGTAGTGCGAGCCCATGAGCTAAAAGAGAACTTGCATACATGTATGTGTTTTGTTTGCTTGCATATAACCTATGAGTCGGCACCACTAAGCTTGGATAACCTTGTCAGTCTGATCCACTGACTTGGAGATTCCCCACTTGTCCCGCCAGCTGCAGCATGGATCCCGATACCCGGTTTATTAACCGTGGTCCCGTCCCGATACCCGGCTCGCTCCCGTGGTTCCCGATATCCGGTTCGCTACCGTGATTCCCGATACCCGGTTTGCCACCGTGGTCCCGTCCCGTATTATTGTATATGCATATGTAAATGTTGTTGCACCTCCTCACTTCGGTGACCGAGGTCAACGCCCGATACTCTTGTCACTTCGGTGATAGAGGATTTAGCCTTGTGTGGTTGCCATCTTGATAGTTCCTGATCCTTGTTACCCGTACTGTTTTACATTGATCATGTCTTTTCTTAATAAAGGATGCATTAATTCTACATGTTTTAAATGAGTCCCCGATTTGGGAAATGTTTATTGTTTATCCATGTTTTAAAAGAGTTCCCGATTAGGGAAGTGTTTATTGTTTATCCATGTTTTAAAAGAGTTCCCGATTAGGGAAATGTTTATTGTTTATACATGTTTTAAATGAGTCCCCGATTTGTGAAATGCTTATTGTTTATACATGTTTTAAATGAGTCCCCGATTTGTAAAATGTATATTGTTCGTACATGCTTTAAATGAGTACCCGATTTGTAAAATGTTTATTGTTTGTACATGCTTTAAATGAGTACCCGATTTGTAAAATGTTTATTGTTTATACACGCTTTAAATGAGTACCCGATTTGTAAAATGTTTATTGTTTGTACATGCTTTAAATGAGTACCCGATTTGTAAAATGTTTATTGTTTATACACGCTTTAAATGAGTACCCGATTTGTAAAATGTTTATTGTTTGTACATGCTTTAAATGAGTACCCGATTTGTAAAATGTACATTGTTTATACACGCTTTAAATGAGTCCCCGATTTGTAAGATGTATATTGTTCGTACACGCTTTAAATGAGTACCCGATTTGAAAGTTGTTTATTGTTTATACATGTTTTAAATGAGTTCCCGATTTGTGAAATGTTCATGTTTTATACATGCTTTAAAGGAATACATGCTTTGCCTAATATCCGTGTTTCATACCCGTTTTATATGAATACATGATTTCGTCAGATACTCATGATTTCCGATACATTTTTATTATGTACAATTTTGATCAGACAGTATGATTTGTTTCATGTTTTATCATTCAGTATGTTGTTATATCTTTTCACCCGCCTGCCAGACCGTCGTGTCTGACCCACTACTTTGGTACTCAGGTTCAGATTTCTTCACCCGAGATGAGTGCACGTATTGGCTGTGGAGCCATGAGCTTACAGGTGTTTGTTGGCTATGTCATGTCGACATTGAGCTTGACATCGGTATTACGTCACATATGGGTAGTAATCATTAGCTTGTTTTCTTGTATGGCTTCTATTAGCCTTTTCTTGGGATTTGTAATCAATACACATTGTTATTTGTAACTTGAACATATATGGGAATGTAATATCCTGTTACTGTCAGCTCTGTACTTTTATTGTGATAGTTTATTCCAGTCTGAGATGGATCAATGATAAGATGATTATATGCTTGGGTTGAGTGCGGCGCGGAATCCAATGGCCACGGACTCCGAGTCGCAACACCACGAAAGCTTCCGCTAAATATTCAGAGTGTGTTGGAATGAAATTTGTAATCCTCACACACGCGGATCTTGGGAGAAACATAATTCTCAATTCACGGACCCCGGGTTTGGGGTCGTGACAGACTGGTATCAGAGCGGGCAAGTTTCTAGGAAATAAAACACTCTAGGAACTTTAAGACGTGTGGTGAGGAAACCGTTAGATTTGTCGTCTTGTTTTGGCTAGATGCCATTCTGTTTTGGTTCGGATTTGTTTTCTTTCTAGTGGGGGAGACCCTTCTTGTCTCTTCCCTCTTGTTCTTGCTAGGGAATTTGGGGGACCAAATTCTTTTCTAGTGGGGGAGGATTTAATGTCTCCACACCCACATTCAGTGCCTTTTTCTTGTTTTCGCGCCAGAGAGTTCGAGTTTTGTGGTTTTAGCATGTGGATCTCGGAGGACTTTGGTAGAATTCCCAGCTTTTCGAAGTCACAGATGGAGCTAGCGAAGGAATTTGTGAGCAGTTGTTAGTCAGCAAGGAATGTGAACAGCATATTGAGACCCAATTCCAGTTGATCGTGTACCGTCAGATGGTGCGTCAGGCAAGTAAGTGTGGATTTTGGATAAATCTGGAATATTTTCCTAAACCAAAAGGCTATAGAAACTAGACAAATGGTGGATTTCAGGAAGTTTGAGGTGATTTTCAGTTGATAAAGATTCAAGTGGATACCAAAAGCAAGAAACTTCTCGAATTTGATGAACTCTTGGCGGAGAGGTGCTACAAGATTTTTAATAATTCCAGAATGATGGTGAAGTTGACTCAGCAGGATGCATCAGTGTGTGGTTAAATGATAGGAAGAAAAACTTTCAGCTATGGTGTAGAGAGCTGTGTACAGAATGGATTGTTTCCTGGTTTTATGATAGAGGAGATCTTGCAAACTTTACGGACTTTTGGAATATCAGTTTGGGTAGAGTACAGATACAACGGGAGAATCATAGCCTACAGACAAGTCCGGTTAGAAGACCTGGAGAAGAATGACACTAGGTGCAGTGTTCTACGACAGAGATAGAGTTACGGTACATCGGAGTGAGTCAGAATCTTCATCCTCTTGGACCGACATTGGCAATTGTACAGGAACAGTACAGATGTTTAGAGACAAGTTTTCAATTAGTAGAGCTCCAAGGAGATGTCCAGAATTAGAGATTCCTAGAATTTGATGAGGTTTGTCAGAGAATTATTTTAGGATTTTCAACAAGTGCAGCCATATGGAGTAGACCCAGCAGGATGTGTCATTGTGTGGTTAGAAGCTTTCGGAGTTGAATTTCAGCAACTAATGAAGGAGTGACTGCAGGAAGAACCTCTACTTGATCGCCCGACAACGAAGATCTTTGCAGATTTCATCAACACGAGGAGCATCGGATTTCAATGTACAGATATACGGAGCAGGAAATCAGTTATTTTGGATTTTATTAGGAAAGGTAGACTTGGCAGAGCAGTTGCAAGAGTGAGCACGGAGCTCCAAATACTAAAGAATAGTGAAGGGACAAGCATGTTAGTGTCAGAGACCGAATATTGTACAGAGGATCAAGAGCAACGAGCAGAAAGAATTAAAGCTAGCAAGAGTTAACCTTGAAGATTGTGCAGTGGATGTGAAACCCTAGCTTCGATAGTTGCGATGAAGTCGACAAAATGGTTCCAAGGATTTTCAGTATCAAGGTGTTTAGAAACAAGAGACTTGGTTGAACTTAGAAGGAGTTAGAGTTGGCGAATTCCTTGAGCAGTCAGATTGAGGACAGTGACGGATTCGAGCCAGTGGAAGAATGTTTGACGACCGTTGATAGTTGACCAAGGGGTTCTACCACGAGGGCGACCCAGTGAGTTCAGATGTTTTCGAGAGGACCGTTTTGGAGTTTTGATTTGTGATTTTGTTTTCGAAGTGCGGATTAATATCCCCACTTGTTTTGGATTTGTTTAGTTCATTTGGAGGACCAAATGTTCTAAGGGGGGGAGGATGTGAGAACCCGACCCCTAATTTCTTGGTTAGTGTGGTTTTAATCGTGATTTGGTTTTCTCGATGGGTTTAGTGGTTGTTTGGTTGAGTTTTTGAGTTTGAATAGGTTTTTCATAACTTTGGAGAGTTTTAAAAGACGTTGACCTTGTTTTGACCCGACCCTTGTAAATTGTATTTTTGTGAGAATTTATTCTTGGTTTCTAAAAATTCCAAATTTTATTCCTTTTGACCCATTTTGTTGTTACAAACAACTTTCATGTTTTGACCATCTTGAATAAATACTCAGAAATTGCGTTTTTCGAGAAAAAGGGCAAAAATGACAATTTTCACTAAATCTGTCCATAAATTTCGAAAATTCCAGAAATTGGGGAAAATACACTTTTTGGAAAGTAGTTATTTCAACGAACAACTTTGTCTTCTTCGTCGAACCTATTTGAGGTCCCGAAATGCATGTTTTTAGCCCGGCAAATGTTTTAAGTTGTGGGACCCATTTCCTCTTTGCTATATATGGAGCCCTTCTCCTCTCTTTCTCTTCTCTTTGCCCTAATCACCATGGGAGAGGGAGGATCCCAGCAGCCACCGGTTTCCCCATCTTCCTCTTGCTCTCTTCCTCATCAAGCTTTACCAAATCATTGCTAAACCGAGATTGGACTCTACCATCTTCATCCTCATCTCAAGAGCTATCCATTGATGTTATTTTTGAAGAAAACCAAGCTTTTCAAGATTTCTTTTGAGCAACCTCTAGCTTTTTGAAGAACTTCCAAGTAAGGAATCCTTGTAATCTTTTGGATTTGTGTTTTCCTAGCCTTTAAGAAGCTTTGTTTTGATTATTGGAGGCTTTCCTTTTGTTTTGATTTGGTTTTTGCCATTTTAGGGTTCTAAGATGGGTTTTCTTTTGGGGGTTTTGTTTAGATTGGTGATTTATAGCTTGGAGAAGTGATTAGTGGTTGATTTGATTAGCGTTGGACCCAAGGCAAGTGGATGAAATGATTTATTTCCATTGATCATGTTTTATACAAATGTGTAGCTCTCATTAATGATTTTCATTTCTTATGCTTTACTTCATGACATGCTTTTATTGAGATTTGAAATACACTCTTTAGTGTATCTTTCTAGTACATTGCATTCTTGAAAAGGGTATCTTGATAATACTAAGTTTTGACTTGTTTCATGTGATGGATTTCTTTGGGTTGAATGTGAATGGAATGGATGATTTGATGGAAGAATGGATGTAGTTGAATGGGGAATTTGAAGTGTTGAGAATGAAGTTTTGATTGTTTGAAATGGAGGATCTTTTAGCTCACTTTATTGCAGGGATCTGACCCTTGAAAATGAGGAGTGTTTGGAGAAAGAAGGGACCGAAAACAGCTTCAGAATTCTGTGTCCGCAGTAACGTCGGTCATCTGTCGGTCAGCCTGTCGGTTAACCGACAGCCAACCGAGGTGGACCGAAACCCTCTCGGTTCCAATTCCAGAGAGCAGATTTCCATCAGGAAATCTGTCGGTCAGCTGTCGGCTGACCGAACTCCCTAGTTCGGTCGACCGAGAGCCAACCGACAGATCTTTCGGTTCATTTTCCAGAGAGCAACAAACTTCCTGATGTGTGTAGAGCTGACAGTCAGCGTCGGTCAGCCGTCGGCTAGCCGACATCCCAGTTCGGCTGACCGACGGCCAACCGAGGAGCTGACCGACAGCAATTGTATTGTTTTCTTCTTGAAGAACCGTAGGGAACTATATTGGAGGAGAGTGAGGAATTGTAAAGAAGAAGAAATTCCATCATCATGACTGTGTTGTTTAGGTCTTTTAGATTTGTTAATGTATATAAGGCCCCGAAATGTTTTCAATTCTTAAAGAGTACCAAATGTATGTCGAACGTAACATACGGGACCCTAGTACATTGATTCAATCTTGGACTTTCAACACTTGGCCCGGAGAATATGAGAAATCCATTCATGCTTTATTTTGACCGAATTTCACTTGTACACTTTAAATCTCATGTTTTATGACTAGACTTGCCCGACAGTATTGAAATTCATGTTTTTAGCATTGTTGTTAGCCCGTGCATGCCCGACCGATACAGATATGCTTTTGTGCTTATGAGCACCCCGTCCCGTCACATGTATTTATTGGATTTGATTTCTTGTATATGACTCATGAGAGTAAAACCTGGAGGCAATAGGGGGCCAGAGCTTTGTAGTGCGAGCCCATGAGCTAAAAGAGAACTTGCATACATGTATGTGTTTTGTTTGCTTGCATATAACCTATGAGTCGGCACCACTAAGCTTGGATAACCTTGTCAGTCTGATCCACTGACTTGGAGATTCCCCACTTGTCCCGCCAGCTGCAGCATGGATCCCGATACCCGGTTTATTAACCGTGGTCCCGTCCCGATACCCGGCTCGCTCCCGTGGTTCCCGATATCCGGTTCGCTACCGTGATTCCCGATACCCGGTTTGCCACCGTGGTCCCGTCCCGTATTATTGTATATGCATATGTAAATGTTGTTGCACCTCCTCACTTCGGTGACCGAGGTCAACGCCCGATACTCTTGTCACTTCGGTGATAGAGGATTTAGCCTTGTGTGGTTGCCATCTTGATAGTTCCTGATCCTTGTTACCCGTACTGTTTTACATTGATCATGTCTTTTCTTAATAAAGGATGCATTAATTCTACATGTTTTAAATGAGTCCCCGATTTGGGAAATGTTTATTGTTTATCCATGTTTTAAAAGAGTTCCCGATTAGGGAAGTGTTTATTGTTTATCCATGTTTTAAAAGAGTTCCCGATTAGGGAAATGTTTATTGTTTATACATGTTTTAAATGAGTCCCCGATTTGTGAAATGCTTATTGTTTATACATGTTTTAAATGAGTCCCCGATTTGTAAAATGTATATTGTTCGTACATGCTTTAAATGAGTACCCGATTTGTAAAATGTTTATTGTTTGTACATGCTTTAAATGAGTACCCGATTTGTAAAATGTTTATTGTTTATACACGCTTTAAATGAGTACCCGATTTGTAAAATGTTTATTGTTTGTACATGCTTTAAATGAGTACCCGATTTGTAAAATGTTTATTGTTTATACACGCTTTAAATGAGTACCCGATTTGTAAAATGTTTATTGTTTGTACATGCTTTAAATGTGTACCCGATTTGTAAAATGTACATTGTTTATACACGCTTTAAATGAGTCCCCGATTTGTAAGATGTATATTGTTCGTACACGCTTTAAATGAGTACCCGATTTGAAAGTTGTTTATTGTTTATACATGTTTTAAATGAGTTCCCGATTTGTGAAATGTTCATGTTTTATACATGCTTTAAAGGAATACATGCTTTGCCTAATATCCGTGTTTCATACCCGTTTTATATGAATACATGATTTCGTCAGATACTCATGATTTCCGATACATTTTTATTATGTACAATTTTGATCAGACAGTATGATTTGTTTCATGTTTTATCATTCAGTATGTTGTTATATCTTTTCACCCGCCTGCCAGACCGTCGTGTCTGACCCACTACTTTGGTACTCAGGTTCAGATTTCTTCACCCGAGATGAGTGCACGTATTGGCTGTGGAGCCATGAGCTTACAGGTGTTTGTTGGCTATGTCATGTCGACATTGAGCTTGACATCGGTATTACGTCACATATGGGTAGTAATCATTAGCTTGTTTTCTTGTATGGCTTCTATTAGCCTTTTCTTGGGATTTGTAATCAATACACATTGTTATTTGTAACTTGAACATATATGGGAATGTAATATCCTGTTACTGTCAGCTCTGTACTTTTATGGTGATAGTTTATTCCAGTCTGAGATGGATCAATGATAAGATGATTATATGCTTGGGTTGAGTGCGGCGCGGAATCCAATGGCCACGGACTCCGAGTCGCAACACCACGAAAGCTTCCGCTAAATATTCAGAGTGTGTTGGAATGAAATTTGTAATCCTCACACACGCGGATCTTGGGAGAAACATAATTCTCAATTCACGGAC
The DNA here is from genome assembly GCA_028538565.1 of Umbellularia californica. Lineage (NCBI taxonomy): Eukaryota > Viridiplantae > Streptophyta > Magnoliopsida > Laurales > Lauraceae > Umbellularia > Umbellularia californica. Next base: position 48,553,351 of record JAPQWN010000006.1, on the reverse strand, counting down.
CCCGGGTTTGGGGTCGTGACAGACTGGTATCAGAGCGGGCAAGTTTCTAGGAAATAAAACACTCTAGGAACTTTAAGACGTGTGGTGAGGAAACCGTTAGATTTGTCGTCTTGTTTTGGCTAGATGCCATTCTGTTTTGGTTCGGATTTGTTTTCTTTCTAGTGGGGGAGACCCTTCTTGTCTCTTCCCTCTTGTTCTTGCTAGGGAATTTGGGGGACCAAATTCTTTTCTAGTGGGGGAGGATTTAATGTCTCCACACCCACATTCAGTGCCTTTTTCTTGTTTTCGCGCCAGAGAGTTCGAGTTTTGTGGTTTTAGCATGTGGATCTCGGAGGACTTTGGTAGAATTCCCAGCTTTTCGAAGTCACAGATGGAGCTAGCGAAGGAATTTGTGAGCAGTTGTTAGTCAGCAAGGAATGTGAACAGCATATTGAGACCCAATTCCAGTTGATCGTGTACCGTCAGATGGTGCGTCAGGCAAGTAAGTGTGGATTTTGGATAAATCTGGAATATTTTCCTAAACCAAAAGGCTATAGAAACTAGACAAATGGTGGATTTCAGGAAGTTTGAGGTGATTTTCAGTTGATAAAGATTCAAGTGGATACCAAAAGCAAGAAACTTCTCGAATTTGATGAACTCTTGGCGGAGAGGTGCTACAAGATTTTTAATAATTCCAGAATGATGGTGAAGTTGACTCAGCAGGATGCATCAGTGTGTGGTTAAATGATAGGAAGAAAACTTTCAGCTATGGTGTAGAGAGCTGTGTACAGAATGGATTGTTTCCTGGTTTTATGATAGAGGAGATCTTGCAAACTTTACGGACTTTTGGAATATCAGTTTGGGTAGAGTACAGATACAACGGGAGAATCATAGCCTACAGACAAGTCCGGTTAGAAGACCTGGAGAAGAATGACACTAGGTGCAGTGTTCTACGACAGAGATAGAGTTACGGTACATCGGAGTGAGTCAGAATCTTCATCCTCTTGGACCGACATTGGCAATTGTACAGGAACAGTACAGATGTTTAGAGACAAGTTTTCAATTAGTAGAGCTCCAAGGAGATGTCCAGAATTAGAGATTCCTAGAATTTGATGAGGTTTGTCAGAGAATTATTTTAGGATTTTCAACAAGTGCAGCCATATGGAGTAGACCCAGCAGGATGTGTCATTGTGTGGTTAGAAGCTTTCGGAGTTGAATTTCAGCAACTAATGAAGGAGTGACTGCAGGAAGAACCTCTACTTGATCGCCCGACAACGAAGATCTTTGCAGATTTCATCAACACGAGGAGCATCGGATTTCAATGTACAGATATACGGAGCAGGAAATCAGTTATTTTGGATTTTATTAGGAAAGGTAGACTTGGCAGAGCAGTTGCAAGAGTGAGCACGGAGCTCCAAATACTAAAGAATAGTGAAGGGACAAGCATGTTAGTGTCAGAGACCGAATATTGTACAGAGGATCAAGAGCAACGAGCAGAAAGAATTAAAGCTAGCAAGAGTTAACCTTGAAGATTGTGCAGTGGATGTGAAACCCTAGCTTCGATAGTTGCGATGAAGTCGACAAAATGGTTCCAAGGATTTTCAGTATCAAGGTGTTTAGAAACAAGAGACTTGGTTGAACTTAGAAGGAGTTAGAGTTGGCGAATTCCTTGAGCAGTCAGATTGAGGACAGTGACGGATTCGAGCCAGTGGAAGAATGTTTGACGACCGTTGATAGTTGACCAAGGGGTTCTACCACGAGGGCGACCCAGTGAGTTCAGATGTTTTCGAGAGGACCGTTTTGGAGTTTTGATTTGTGATTTTGTTTTCGAAGTGCGGATTAATATCCCCACTTGTTTTGGATTTGTTTAGTTCATTTGGAGGACCAAATGTTCTAAGGGGGGGAGGATGTGAGAACCCGACCCCTAATTTCTTGGTTAGTGTGGTTTTAATCGTGATTTGGTTTTCTCGATGGGTTTAGTGGTTGTTTGGTTGAGTTTTTGAGTTTGAATAGGTTTTTCATAACTTTGGAGAGTTTTAAAAGACGTTGACCTTGTTTTGACCCGACCCTTGTAAATTGTATTTTTGTGAGAATTTATTCTTGGTTTCTAAAAATTCCAAATTTTATTCCTTTTGACCCATTTTGTTGTTACAAACAACTTTCATGTTTTGACCATCTTGAATAAATACTCAGAAATTGCGTTTTTCGAGAAAAAGGGCAAAAATGACAATTTTCACTAAATCTGTCCATAAATTTCGAAAATTCCAGAAATTGGGGAAAATACACTTTTTGGAAAGTAGTTATTTCAACGAACAACTTTGTCTTCTTCGTCGAACCTATTTGAGGTCCCGAAATGCATGTTTTTAGCCCGGCAAATGTTTTAAGTTGTGGGACCCATTTCCTCTTTGCTATATATGGAGCCCTTCTCCTCTCTTTCTCTTCTCTTTGCCCTAATCACCATGGGAGAGGGAGGATCCCAGCAGCCACCGGTTTCCCCATCTTCCTCTTGCTCTCTTCCTCATCAAGCTTTACCAAATCATTGCTAAACCGAGATTGGACTCTACCATCTTCATCCTCATCTCAAGAGCTATCCATTGATGTTATTTTTGAAGAAAACCAAGCTTTTCAAGATTTCTTTTGAGCAACCTCTAGCTTTTTGAAGAACTTCCAAGTAAGGAATCCTTGTAATCTTTTGGATTTGTGTTTTCCTAGCCTTTAAGAAGCTTTGTTTTGATTATTGGAGGCTTTCCTTTTGTTTTGATTTGGTTTTTGCCATTTTAGGGTTCTAAGATGGGTTTTCTTTTGGGGGTTTTGTTTAGATTGGTGATTTATAGCTTGGAGAAGTGATTAGTGGTTGATTTGATTAGCGTTGGACCCAAGGCAAGTGGATGAAATGATTTATTTCCATTGATCATGTTTTATACAAATGTGTAGCTCTCATTAATGATTTTCATTTCTTATGCTTTACTTCATGACATGCTTTTATTGAGATTTGAAATACACTCTTTAGTGTATCTTTCTAGTACATTGCATTCTTGAAAAGGGTATCTTGATAATACTAAGTTTTGACTTGTTTCATGTGATGGATTTCTTTGGGTTGAATGTGAATGGAATGGATGATTTGATGGAAGAATGGATGTAGTTGAATGGGGAATTTGAAGTGTTGAGAATGAAGTTTTGATTGTTTGAAATGGAGGATCTTTTAGCTCACTTTATTGCAGGGATCTGACCCTTGAAAATGAGGAGTGTTTGGAGAAAGAAGGGACCGAAAACAGCTTCAGAATTCTGTGTCCGCAGTAACGTCGGTCATCTGTCGGTCAGCCTGTCGGTTAACCGACAGCCAACCGAGGTGGACCGAAACCCTCTCGGTTCCAATTCCAGAGAGCAGATTTCCATCAGGAAATCTGTCGGTCAGCTGTCGGCTGACCGAACTCCCTAGTTCGGTCGACCGAGAGCCAACCGACAGATCTTTCGGTTCATTTTCCAGAGAGCAACAAACTTCCTGATGTGTGTAGAGCTGACAGTCAGCGTCGGTCAGCCGTCGGCTAGCCGACATCCCAGTTCGGCTGACCGACGGCCAACCGAGGAGCTGACCGACAGCAATTGTATTGTTTTCTTCTTGAAGAACCGTAGGGAACTATATTGGAGGAGAGTGAGGAATTGTAAAGAAGAAGAAATTCCATCATCATGACTGTGTTGTTTAGGTCTTTTAGATTTGTTAATGTATATAAGGCCCCGAAATGTTTTCAATTCTTAAAGAGTACCAAATGTATGTCGAACGTAACATACGGGACCCTAGTACATTGATTCAATCTTGGACTTTCAACACTTGGCCCGGAGAATATGAGAAATCCATTCATGCTTTATTTTGACCGAATTTCACTTGTACACTTTAAATCTCATGTTTTATGACTAGACTTGCCCGACAGTATTGAAATTCATGTTTTTAGCATTGTTGTTAGCCCGTGCATGCCCGACCGATACAGATATGCTTTTGTGCTTATGAGCACCCCGTCCCGTCACATGTATTTATTGGATTTGATTTCTTGTATATGACTCATGAGAGTAAAACCTGGAGGCAATAGGGGGCCAGAGCTTTGTAGTGCGAGCCCATGAGCTAAAAGAGAACTTGCATACATGTATGTGTTTTGTTTGCTTGCATATAACCTATGAGTCGGCACCACTAAGCTTGGATAACCTTGTCAGTCTGATCCACTGACTTGGAGATTCCCCACTTGTCCCGCCAGCTGCAGCATGGATCCCGATACCCGGTTTATTAACCGTGGTCCCGTCCCGATACCCGGCTCGCTCCCGTGGTTCCCGATATCCGGTTCGCTACCGTGATTCCCGATACCCGGTTTGCCACCGTGGTCCCGTCCCGTATTATTGTATATGCATATGTAAATGTTGTTGCACCTCCTCACTTCGGTGACCGAGGTCAACGCCCGATACTCTTGTCACTTCGGTGATAGAGGATTTAGCCTTGTGTGGTTGCCATCTTGATAGTTCCTGATCCTTGTTACCCGTACTGTTTTACATTGATCATGTCTTTTCTTAATAAAGGATGCATTAATTCTACATGTTTTAAATGAGTCCCCGATTTGGGAAATGTTTATTGTTTATCCATGTTTTAAAAGAGTTCCCGATTAGGGAAGTGTTTATTGTTTATCCATGTTTTAAAAGAGTTCCCGATTAGGGAAATGTTTATTGTTTATACATGTTTTAAATGAGTCCCCGATTTGTGAAATGCTTATTGTTTATACATGTTTTAAATGAGTCCCCGATTTGTAAAATGTATATTGTTCGTACATGCTTTAAATGAGTACCCGATTTGTAAAATGTTTATTGTTTGTACATGCTTTAAATGAGTACCCGATTTGTAAAATGTTTATTGTTTATACACGCTTTAAATGAGTACCCGATTTGTAAAATGTTTATTGTTTGTACATGCTTTAAATGAGTACCCGATTTGTAAAATGTTTATTGTTTATACACGCTTTAAATGAGTACCCGATTTGTAAAATGTTTATTGTTTGTACATGCTTTAAATGAGTACCCGATTTGTAAAATGTACATTGTTTATACACGCTTTAAATGAGTCCCCGATTTGTAAGATGTATATTGTTCGTACACGCTTTAAATGAGTACCCGATTTGAAAGTTGTTTATTGTTTATACATGTTTTAAATGAGTTCCCGATTTGTGAAATGTTCATGTTTTATACATGCTTTAAAGGAATACATGCTTTGCCTAATATCCGTGTTTCATACCCGTTTTATATGAATACATGATTTCGTCAGATACTCATGATTTCCGATACATTTTTATTATGTACAATTTTGATCAGACAGTATGATTTGTTTCATGTTTTATCATTCAGTATGTTGTTATATCTTTTCACCCGCCTGCCAGACCGTCGTGTCTGACCCACTACTTTGGTACTCAGGTTCAGATTTCTTCACCCGAGATGAGTGCACGTATTGGCTGTGGAGCCATGAGCTTACAGGTGTTTGTTGGCTATGTCATGTCGACATTGAGCTTGACATCGGTATTACGTCACATATGGGTAGTAATCATTAGCTTGTTTTCTTGTATGGCTTCTATTAGCCTTTTCTTGGGATTTGTAATCAATACACATTGTTATTTGTAACTTGAACATATATGGGAATGTAATATCCTGTTACTGTCAGCTCTGTACTTTTATTGTGATAGTTTATTCCAGTCTGAGATGGATCAATGATAAGATGATTATATGCTTGGGTTGAGTGCGGCGCGGAATCCAATGGCCACGGACTCCGAGTCGCAACACCACGAAAGCTTCCGCTAAATATTCAGAGTGTGTTGGAATGAAATTTGTAATCCTCACACACGCGGATCTTGGGAGAAACATAATTCTCAATTCACGGACCCCGGGTTTGGGGTCGTGACAGACTGGTATCAGAGCGGGCAAGTTTCTAGGAAATAAAACACTCTAGGAACTTTAAGACGTGTGGTGAGGAAACCGTTAGATTTGTCGTCTTGTTTTGGCTAGATGCCATTCTGTTTTGGTTCGGATTTGTTTTCTTTCTAGTGGGGGAGACCCTTCTTGTCTCTTCCCTCTTGTTCTTGCTAGGGAATTTGGGGGACCAAATTCTTTTCTAGTGGGGGAGGATTTAATGTCTCCACACCCACATTCAGTGCCTTTTTCTTGTTTTCGCGCCAGAGAGTTCGAGTTTTGTGGTTTTAGCATGTGGATCTCGGAGGACTTTGGTAGAATTCCCAGCTTTTCGAAGTCACAGATGGAGCTAGCGAAGGAATTTGTGAGCAGTTGTTAGTCAGCAAGGAATGTGAACAGCATATTGAGACCCAATTCCAGTTGATCGTGTACCGTCAGATGGTGCGTCAGGCAAGTAAGTGTGGATTTTGGATAAATCTGGAATATTTTCCTAAACCAAAAGGCTATAGAAACTAGACAAATGGTGGATTTCAGGAAGTTTGAGGTGATTTTCAGTTGATAAAGATTCAAGTGGATACCAAAAGCAAGAAACTTCTCGAATTTGATGAACTCTTGGCGGAGAGGTGCTACAAGATTTTTAATAATTCCAGAATGATGGTGAAGTTGACTCAGCAGGATGCATCAGTGTGTGGTTAAATGATAGGAAGAAAACTTTCAGCTATGGTGTAGAGAGCTGTGTACAGAATGGATTGTTTCCTGGTTTTATGATAGAGGAGATCTTGCAAACTTTACGGACTTTTGGAATATCAGTTTGGGTAGAGTACAGATACAACGGGAGAATCATAGCCTACAGACAAGTCCGGTTAGAAGACCTGGAGAAGAATGACACTAGGTGCAGTGTTCTACGACAGAGATAGAGTTACGGTACATCGGAGTGAGTCAGAATCTTCATCCTCTTGGACCGACATTGGCAATTGTACAGGAACAGTACAGATGTTTAGAGACAAGTTTTCAATTAGTAGAGCTCCAAGGAGATGTCCAGAATTAGAGATTCCTAGAATTTGATGAGGTTTGTCAGAGAATTATTTTAGGATTTTCAACAAGTGCAGCCATATGGAGTAGACCCAGCAGGATGTGTCATTGTGTGGTTAGAAGCTTTCGGAGTTGAATTTCAGCAACTAATGAAGGAGTGACTGCAGGAAGAACCTCTACTTGATCGCCCGACAACGAAGATCTTTGCAGATTTCATCAACACGAGGAGCATCGGATTTCAATGTACAGATATACGGAGCAGGAAATCAGTTATTTTGGATTTTATTAGGAAAGGTAGACTTGGCAGAGCAGTTGCAAGAGTGAGCACGGAGCTCCAAATACTAAAGAATAGTGAAGGGACAAGCATGTTAGTGTCAGAGACCGAATATTGTACAGAGGATCAAGAGCAACGAGCAGAAAGAATTAAAGCTAGCAAGAGTTAACCTTGAAGATTGTGCAGTGGATGTGAAACCCTAGCTTCGATAGTTGCGATGAAGTCGACAAAATGGTTCCAAGGATTTTCAGTATCAAGGTGTTTAGAAACAAGAGACTTGGTTGAACTTAGAAGGAGTTAGAGTTGGCGAATTCCTTGAGCAGTCAGATTGAGGACAGTGACGGATTCGAGCCAGTGGAAGAATGTTTGACGACCGTTGATAGTTGACCAAGGGGTTCTACCACGAGGGCGACCCAGTGAGTTCAGATGTTTTCGAGAGGACCGTTTTGGAGTTTTGATTTGTGATTTTGTTTTCGAAGTGCGGATTAATATCCCCACTTGTTTTGGATTTGTTTAGTTCATTTGGAGGACCAAATGTTCTAAGGGGGGGAGGATGTGAGAACCCGACCCCTAATTTCTTGGTTAGTGTGGTTTTAATCGTGATTTGGTTTTCTCGATGGGTTTAGTGGTTGTTTGGTTGAGTTTTTGAGTTTGAATAGGTTTTTCATAACTTTGGAGAGTTTTAAAAGACGTTGACCTTGTTTTGACCCGACCCTTGTAAATTGTATTTTTGTGAGAATTTATTCTTGGTTTCTAAAAATTCCAAATTTTATTCCTTTTGACCCATTTTGTTGTTACAAACAACTTTCATGTTTTGACCATCTTGAATAAATACTCAGAAATTGCGTTTTTCGAGAAAAAGGGCAAAAATGACAATTTTCACTAAATCTGTCCATAAATTTCGAAAATTCCAGAAATTGGGGAAAATACACTTTTTGGAAAGTAGTTATTTCAACGAACAACTTTGTCTTCTTCGTCGAACCTATTTGAGGTCCCGAAATGCATGTTTTTAGCCCGGCAAATGTTTTAAGTTGTGGGACCCATTTCCTCTTTGCTATATATGGAGCCCTTCTCCTCTCTTTCTCTTCTCTTTGCCCTAATCACCATGGGAGAGGGAGGATCCCAGCAGCCACCGGTTTCCCCATCTTCCTCTTGCTCTCTTCCTCATCAAGCTTTACCAAATCATTGCTAAACCGAGATTGGACTCTACCATCTTCATCCTCATCTCAAGAGCTATCCATTGATGTTATTTTTGAAGAAAACCAAGCTTTTCAAGATTTCTTTTGAGCAACCTCTAGCTTTTTGAAGAACTTCCAAGTAAGGAATCCTTGTAATCTTTTGGATTTGTGTTTTCCTAGCCTTTAAGAAGCTTTGTTTTGATTATTGGAGGCTTTCCTTTTGTTTTGATTTGGTTTTTGCCATTTTAGGGTTCTAAGATGGGTTTTCTTTTGGGGGTTTTGTTTAGATTGGTGATTTATAGCTTGGAGAAGTGATTAGTGGTTGATTTGATTAGCGTTGGACCCAAGGCAAGTGGATGAAATGATTTATTTCCATTGATCATGTTTTATACAAATGTGTAGCTCTCATTAATGATTTTCATTTCTTATGCTTTACTTCATGACATGCTTTTATTGAGATTTGAAATACACTCTTTAGTGTATCTTTCTAGTACATTGCATTCTTGAAAAGGGTATCTTGATAATACTAAGTTTTGACTTGTTTCATGTGATGGATTTCTTTGGGTTGAATGTGAATGGAATGGATGATTTGATGGAAGAATGGATGTAGTTGAATGGGGAATTTGAAGTGTTGAGAATGAAGTTTTGATTGTTTGAAATGGAGGATCTTTTAGCTCACTTTATTGCAGGGATCTGACCCTTGAAAATGAGGAGTGTTTGGAGAAAGAAGGGACCGAAAACAGCTTCAGAATTCTGTGTCCGCAGTAACGTCGGTCATCTGTCGGTCAGCCTGTCGGTTAACCGACAGCCAACCGAGGTGGACCGAAACCCTCTCGGTTCCAATTCCAGAGAGCAGATTTCCATCAGGAAATCTGTCGGTCAGCTGTCGGCTGACCGAACTCCCTAGTTCGGTCGACCGAGAGCCAACCGACAGATCTTTCGGTTCATTTTCCAGAGAGCAACAAACTTCCTGATGTGTGTAGAGCTGACAGTCAGCGTCGGTCAGCCGTCGGCTAGCCGACATCCCAGTTCGGCTGACCGACGGCCAACCGAGGAGCTGACCGACAGCAATTGTATTGTTTTCTTCTTGAAGAACCGTAGGGAACTATATTGGAGGAGAGTGAGGAATTGTAAAGAAGAAGAAATTCCATCATCATGACTGTGTTGTTTAGGTCTTTTAGATTTGTTAATGTATATAAGGCCCCGAAATGTTTTCAATTCTTAAAGAGTACCAAATGTATGTCGAACGTAACATACGGGACCCTAGTACATTGATTCAATCTTGGACTTTCAACACTTGGCCCGGAGAATATGAGAAATCCATTCATGCTTTATTTTGACCGAATTTCACTTGTACACTTTAAATCTCATGTTTTATGACTAGACTTGCCCGACAGTATTGAAATTCATGTTTTTAGCATTGTTGTTAGCCCGTGCATGCCCGACCGATACAGATATGCTTTTGTGCTTA